>CM039678.1:86138165-88598595 GCA_022496015.1 Hordeum marinum | reverse complement strand
GTGCGGTTTGTAGATGGCAAGCCAGCTGTGGTGATGATGGTAGTGGTGCAGGGTGGAACATTTGTGGTACCTGGGGAACAATTGGTGCCACAAAGTGCTCTGTTGGTGATGGTAGTGGAGCGGAATGCATCTGGTTTTGAGGAATATGGTAATCCCATAGTGAGTGCACCGATGAAGGGGTAGTATTCAAGTGATCCAATGGTGGATCACTTGATGGCAACATGCTTTATATCATGCTTGCACCACCAGTCATGGCTTCGTGGCCATGATGCAATGGAGGCAGATGACATCTAATGTCCTCATGGCCATGAGAGAGTTCAGTGAAGAGCTTTTTGATATTTTCAGGGCTAAGATATTGTTCCTTCGAGAAGATTAGATTTTACACCATACCTGGGTACTGCTCTTGGATCTGTTTCACATGGTGGATGGAGAGTTGGTTTCTCTCATCCTCCCTCGTGTGCCCCATATCTCGCTGATCAGCCTCCCTATGTAGCCATGCAATCTTGGCAGTTGTTGGCTCATCGGCAAGTGGAACTGGTGGTGGAGCTCATGATAGGAAAGCATCCACAATGGGGTCGGATGACAGCGTCCCAAGCGAGTGCATCTTCTCATTGGTTGTTTCTAGGACGACAGCAACCCTAGCACCAGTGACGGCAGATAGGTCAACAGCGCTCTTGAACAAACCGCTACGTCGCTTGAAGAAGGAGAAATCACGCTCTTTGTCATCATGGATGTACGCGATACCCGAATGCCTATCCCTAGACATACTAAGTCCAATAATGACAAAGAAATTCACTACTATAATAAGGAACCACAAGGATCTACAAAGTGTACCGAAACCGTTGGCCAACGGCATTTTAGTGGGGTTTATGTGAAGAAGTAGTCCCTTTATATAGAAGGGAAGGGTTGTAAATGCCCCCAATGACCCTAAAACTTGTCCATTTGTACATTTTGTATAACATGGATGATTGTTCAAGTTTGTTCTTATCCATACATCCAACTTTATTAGCAATTAGTACAAAACCGTTGCTATTTGAGCGGACTTGGATCATGTACATTTTTAGTAAGCATTAACATGCAAAATTTATAAACATTCTAGTTTTTCATACTATTAATTATATTCATATATGGATAAATTAACATCATTCTTCAGAATGGATTTTTTTTGCTATATATGTGTATTCATATGCTTATATGAACCATTAACACACTTGCAAACAAATGAGAAATTAAAACCATTAAATCATTGCCACATCCTTATCCAAGAGCATTAAAGAATTCATGAGGATTTAAATCCGACAAAGTTTTATTTAAATTAATAACACGATAGTGGTCAATTTATTTGAATATATTACTTGCACCCAAGCCATCTAAATCGTTTAGTGGTCACATTGTTACATCCAAATACTCTATTAGTATCCATTCCATCTAGAAGTGGTCATTTAATTCAAAATATATTGTGAAAAAAATGTAACTTGCTTTGGGAATTTTGGGCCTATATTTGAAAATGAGTTACTTCCTCCATCTGGATTTTCAGGACCGGATTTTGAAATACACAGTACCAAGGTTGTAGTGCGAAAGCCGGACCACTGTTGAGGGTTACAAAATTGGCCAACGACTCGCCCAATTTCATATCGCGTATTAGTTTTTGGTTATATGAAAAACTCAAATGTAGTAACACATTGCATGCATGTTTGAGACTAATGCACAGGCAAACAAAGTCCTAATTGTGGGAAGTTCAGCGGGTGTGCCGCGGCATGTGAGACGACATGAGGTCTCTGGTACGTCCTAAACGTATTCATAGTTATGGAATGTCCATGTCATTTTCTTATGAAATTATGAATTTAGTGATTTAAGTGCTTTTATATTTCTTTACAAAGGGAGTACATGTTTCTACCTCTGTTGGTACGTGAAACTCCCAAGTTCATAAACCCAAGAAAATGCAGAAGTCTAGAACACCAGGAAGGGGACTCCCCGATCCCATGTGTCATATAGAAGAAAACGTCCTGCTCTGCGGTTCATATGCTTCCACCTTTTGTTTTATTTTTTCTTTCTGTTTCTTTATTCCTTGGAGTGGTGTCATCCGGTATATCTGTATTCTGCCGTGAGGAAGAAAAAGGTCGACGTTAGAAGAAACTATTTAATTCTCTAGTATAATCCATCGAAATGACTGTCAACAGATAATCTAGCAAGCATGATCCATCGTGTGCTGGCAGAACCTAATTAGCCAACTTGTTGCTCTCGTTTTAAATATTTGGGAGTGGGCTAGCTTCGGCCATGATCGAGCATGGGCGTTGTTCGCACGGCAAAGTGGGAGACTTGGAGCTGAAGATAGTATATGTATACTACAGTGCAGTGGATCACGCACATTGTAAGCTGACGCAGTGAGAACCTATACGGACGGACCTTACAAATCCGGCCCCTATACGCCCGCAAAAGCGGCCGGACAGGTCCGCGGACGCGGCCGGAGGATCACTTATATTTCGCATCGTACATTCACATGTCTCATATCCAGACTGTCAAATTCGAATAAAGTCATGCACGTCGATCATCCGATACTCAACGTCGGACGTAAAACAAGTGTTGGTACACAAAATAAAAAGTGTTTACATCAAATTTACACATATACTCCACTAGATCATTGAGTAGTTGCATGTGCACGTGATGATCTCGCACGTTCTGATGCATTTGCAGAAAGTTCATAAGCTGAATTGCATCTTGATCTTCAGAGATTTCAATTGTTCTTCAGGTGCTTCAAAATCATTGGGTTGGGCTACACATCACCCTCATTCTCGATGATCATATTGTGTAAAATAACACAACATGTCATCAACTGCCATAAAGTTTCTTGTTCCCACATCATTACAGCCCCACGAACAATTTCTCAACGTGCCTGCAGCACTCCGAATGCCCTCTCCACAATCTTCCTAGCTGCTTCCTGCATTGTTGCGAAGTGTTTTTTTGCTTTCTTCCATGTGGTTCAGATATGGTCTTAACAAATGCAGCCCAATAAGGATATATGCTATCGACAAGATAGTATCACATGTTGTAGTCTCGGCCGTTAATGGTGTAGGTGCACGGAGGTGATTCCCCGTTGCAAAGCCTCCTGAACACCGGAGATCAATGAAGCATGTTGATGTCGTTGTGAGAACCTGGCATTCCGAAGAAAGCATGTCAAATCCATAAGTCATGTGATGTCATCGTCTCTAGTATGATGGTGTCCTCTTTTGTTTGACCTTGATACATTCCTTGCAAACCTTTGGGGAAGTTCTTCCATTGCCAATGCATGCAATCGATTGATTCGAGCATTCCTGGAAACCCTATGGCCTCTTCAATAGCCAACAACTTCTACGTGTCCTGTGCATTTGGCTCTCTCAGATACTCTGCTCTAAACACCTGCACCACAGCACGGGCAAAGTTGACAGTAGTTTTCAGGCATGTACTCTCCCCCATCCTGACCATCTCATTAGTGACATATGCCGCAGTACCAAGTGCAAGCATCCTCATAGCAGCCGTCCACTTCTGCTTGGCAGAGAAAGAGAGTTGACCACAGCAATCCCTTGTGAGTCTGAAGTAGTCATCATGTGCTTCCAGTACCTCCACAATGCGCAAAAATAATGATTTTCGCATGCAAAAGCGAGGACGAAACCATGGATCATCCGGGAATCTTGGGTTCGGATCAAAGTAATCCTCCTGCAATAGCTTTGCTCCGGATACCCTATCCCGATTGATGACTCTTCTCCCTTTGATTGAGCCCTTAAAATTGAGAATATTCTTCACTTGTCGACCCATTTCCTCTTCCATGCTCATGAGCATGATCATGTACATCTCTTCGTCCGAATCCGATGAATCGAAGAACTCTTCTTGAATCAGTTCAAGTTGTGTCGGTCCATACTCCTCGTCGGACGGAGCATCAGAATCCATCGTTTCTCCTACAAATTTGATGAACATATCCGGTCAGACATTCTGTCAAACACATCCCGCGCAAGGCAGAGAGTTGTCGGGCGTACCGCGGTGTCTTCCGGGCCGGGACGACGTCCTCCGCGACGAGGTTGGGAGAAATAATCCTTCTGACCGAGCGGCGGGGAAGCAGAGGCTACTAGGCAACGGAGCACGACGCCGGCGGAGCTGGGAGACGGACGCCGCGAGGAGGAAGAAGAGAAGATAACACCAAAGAGATCCGACACTTCGCGGGGTCAATTTGGGGGCAATTTGAGGTGGGATCGGGCTGTCGGGTCCGACATGACGGGCATGCCCGGGCTCCCCTATACCAGTCCCATATTTGGGATGAAAATGAGGGGGGCCGGTCAGCTCGGGCATTTGAGGCCGGTTTGAGAGGCCCGTCTGGATCAATTTTTTGTGACCGGACAGTGATCGGACGGTCTATCCGGACATTTGAGAAGAGTATGAGGGGTCCGGCTATAGATGCTTTGAGTTCCATGCATCCGATCGGTTTAGTTAAAGTTTTTTTTCCTTAGACCGGACCCTGGGTGCAAGGTTGTTGCTTGTTAATTTTATTTTAGTTTTGCGGGTGATTGCTTGTTGATTAACTTGATCAATGGTGGTGGTATGGAGAAGAAAGTGGATTGGATTAGGTGGTGCATGTAGTGTGTGAGATGATGCATACAATAAACTACGCGAAAAGTAGAATAGATCGATATCCTCCCATGTCCCGTACGTGCTCCGAAATATTTTGGACTTCTTTTGGTTGGAAAAGTTGAAGTTTGTTCTTCTTTTGACGAGAGAAAGTTCATGCTTGTCTCTGACTCCACCGGTGCCCAATCATAGCCTGGTATGCCATGGCGCTGCATGTCTCGTCCCTCTTCGTTTTTCACATGCTTGCTGATAGGAGGATAGCCAGAGCTGTGTATATAGCTGCCGGCCGAGCTAGTGTACCTTTTCAGTGGACCGCCTGCCGGTCCGTTCTCCAAATGGTCTTCTCATCATGGTCGGCACCCCAAATGACACGATGGTGTGCATAAGGAGAAAATATCAGAAGTCGTGGAACTGCCTATGACTGCGTGAATCAGATGCAGCGTGCGTGTGCTGGCAGGTAAGCTAGCGCGGGGACTTGCCAACGAATTTTGGCCCTTGTTTTATCATCAACTTGCCTTCAAACATCGTTGCATGCTTTTGTCGTTTTATAAGATATAGTGAGTGGCCGTATTAAGTGGCAAATTAAAAATAATGAAGCAAAAAATATTTACTATTTCTAAGACTCTAAGTCTTCTGATTGTAGGCTGAGAACTATCTTTTAAGAACAACTCTAGCAGAATCGCCATATGGTATCGATCCCATAATAACCATCAACATGACGATTTTTTTTCTAAGATAACACTGTAGTAGACACCATATGGCTTTCGATCATCATCATTTATGGAACTCGCTCCATAAACGATCTCGCAACCTCCATATTTGGAGGCTCGGGAGGGCCAGTATGGAGCTGGAGCTCGCTCCATACCCAACCGTCAGTGTAGAAAGGAAGTTTCAACTTCTTCCTCCTCGGGCCATGTCCAGGAGGAAGCACGGCCCCACCCTTAAATGTATCTTTGTGTTTCGATTAATCATCGACGGGTGGGGTGACGTAACCGGTAACTACCGGCCCATTAAGGGCACTGCCATTTGTTGGGATTCCTAAGGTGTCCATTGGGATGACCGCCACACGACATCAACCCCCGCAATAAAAGCCCAACGACGATGCATCCCCATCAACCAATCCATAGTCGTTATGTCTTCCCTCCTCCTCGCCTCCTCCACCGTCAATGGCAATGCCATCGCGGAAGAATGCAGCCTACTCGTTGGACTTGGCGGAGTAGCTAAACCTCATGTCGCAAACATCACACAACTGTGGGGTGATGAACTCTCCCCGCAACACACTAGCCGAGCCAGCCGATATATCCTCCTCTTATGGTGAAGGGTGTGGCGGAGATGGAGGCTCCCGTGGTGGCAGGTGTGGCAGGTGAGGCAAATATGGAGGCTCCCATTAGGGGGGTGATATTGCGTCTCGAGGCGGTGACGTCTCCGTGAACGAGGCCGTCCCCATCGACGACGACGCACTCGACGTCGAAGAGTCGGAGCCCGATCCCGAGGACCCAATCGTGTTCGTGATGGGAGTATCCGAGCTCGAAGCTAAGGCGCGCCGCCGCGAGTAGGAGTGCTTCGGCTCTGCTCAGACAACGAGCAGGTGGTGGCGCATATTATAGTTGTCGCTCGTCACTCTGGCCCTTGTGCCAACCTTAACTACATCAACCCGTACAAGGAGGAGGGTGTCGACTAGACGGCGCCGGCGATGGACTCACCTAGGTAGTAGTACCAATATCAGATAGTGACATTGCTTATTTTCCAAATGTCGCTTAATGACATTGTAAGTCGCAATATATATGTAATGTGGCACATTTTGACCACTAATTATATATAATATACTTCCTAAGTAATATAGCTGATAACTATCACAATGATACATATGTTTACGTACATTCAGTTGAGTTCAGATTGCCCCTCTGAATTTGAAGAAAATGAGAAAAAAGAGCAACTAAAATGAAAAATTATGGAGGCAGATGTTTTGCAACTCTGTGTTTGCGCACAGGCAAGTTCAAATCCATATGAAGCCCGCTCCTTATGTGATATGCCAACCGCCTATATGGCGACTCTACTAGGGTTGTTATAACTCATCCAAATTGGACACCGCAGAGCTTGGAGTGTTGCATAACAATTTTTTATATACACTCAATTTCTCGTCGATATTAATGTGTCAATGTTCAGGATCATCAACTTAGATATTGAAATTCTTGGTCTCGATAGAAAACTAAACTCATATAAATAATGGTAGACTTTAAGAATTTTATTTAGACATTTTCCTTCTTTGTGGAAAAAAAACTATATTTTCATGAAATTTATATATAGTTTTCTTAGAGTCAAATCCATTAGTAATGGTTAAGAGTTATATGTGATGGTCAACCTGAGTTATCTGGAAATATCTTCTTTAAACCCAACCAAGTTCACTATATTTCTATGCGACTATTATATGGCTAGGTTTGATTACTTTTCCACGAGAAATTGATGCACTAGCTTATGGTGCTTATAGATTCAAAATAGATATAACTTTGTATGTTGCTAATTAATAGATAGTCGCTAATTAAAAAATAGTTCAACTAGAAGTCATGATGGTGATAGACTAACTCATCTTCATCATAATTCCCGTTCTTCCAAGAACAAAAGCAAATGAAAAGGGGTGTGGGTTGAGTACAAATTATAACATTTTGGGTTTGTTCCGCTTCTCAACAACCTTCGGTCATGTTGTAGAATAATTTTATGTCTTTCACATCTTCACTTCATCCAGTAAAAGAAGTGATTGTGTTGATTCATCTAACATTATATTGATCTTGTCGACATGATGCGCTAGCAATGTATTGATAAATCAGTTCCACCTGTGGTAGCGTCTTCTCAACATATATTGAAGTTTGGAAAGAAAATGTGTGTGGCATACTAGCTTCTAGTTATCTTATTAATTGTTGTCTGAGCTAGTGATTGATATAAATTACTCCCATTTCATGGAATTTTTTTATTGCAAACAGTAATGAATCAACACTAACACAACACCAATTATACCCGAACAAAAGCACAATAAAGATAACAACAGTGTATATTTTTGCACATTACACATATCAAATATCCACACAACCATTAATATTTGCAGGGATATTATCAGTTTCTTAATCTAATAGAACAATTTGCTTGTTTAATCGTTTACAAGTTTTTATATAGGATCTGGTTTCTTTGTGTCAGGTCATTTTCATTTCTGTCAACGTGGTGAATGTTTGTTTTCTAAATTATATATTTTCTATTGAATAGTTCTTACATCCTCCACATAAAAAATCGAATTAATACATGAACAAATAGATCCCCCAAAATATGCCTTGAGGTACAAGCAACGGCATCAAACTTATCATAGCAACACATGTTACCTGCAATACTTCGGACACGCTATGAAAAATGATTTTCTCGTAGTTAATAATCCACTATGTGGTCATATTCAAAAAAATGGATTGCATTATTATGCCTTAATGATCCTTGGACAACTTTCTTGCGATGTGATAAAATATTAATATCATATCGCTCTTGTATTATTCAAAAGTTGAGGTAGCTTTAATGACCACTTTATTGCACTAAAGAGTATTATATATAATTAATCTTCCTTTTTGTTACTTAGTTTTTTCCTATGGGGTGTGTTAAATTAAGCCACTCACACTAAAATCATTATTGTGGCTTTATAGAATTGAGTCACACTCAAGTCGAATCACGACTGGAGTTACAGAAATAATGGTCTTATACTATATAACTCGTGATGACTTATTTTAGTTCATGAGAAGATTCTTTGGATTTGTAACACATGTCGTGATCATATCGTTAAATTTTGTAAAAGATATCAACATGTCATGCATCTTTTATCTGGAATTGTAGATAATTGCTGTATTCATGAAAAAAATTGTTGCAATTAGTTTGGTATCAAGAATTGTTTTTGTCGTATCTCTAATCATAAAATTATCTAGGTATTCACTTGATCTTACAAAACTCGTTGCACTCTGAAATCTCAATAAATGTGCTTTTACATGTAACATTTGTTTCCCTACATCTATCTGGCGAATAAATATCTGGGTGGCTGAGTTGGTTGTCATGTTATCTCACATCCATCCGGAAACTCCTATTCCGCACGTAACATGCATAATAGAGAGGACAGATGAGCACCTCAACGTTGCTTAATGCATATTGGGCCTTGCTTGTTGTCCACCGTTCGTTGTTCTATTTTGTTACTGGTTTCCACTTTATGTATGCATGAATGAGACGTCATTTTCGGTGATGTTAGAGCAATTCTAGTAGACTCCATATGACTCATGGGCCTGTAAAATAAACATCATTTTACAGTTTCGTGTCGAAAAATGCTCCGAACAGATCTCGTATCGGTCACGAAACTATAAAAGAAATTGCGGGGTGCGGTAAAAGTTCGCCCTCAACCTCTAGATTCACGGGCTACGAGTGCGACCCGAGCTCGACCCCTCGACGGAGATTTTTGGCGGGAGGGACATTTCCGCGGGGTAGTTCCTGCCCTCGCTTTGTTCCGCCTCTGTTGATCTTCCTCTGGCCGCTCTGGACCACCACCAACATCTGCCCGTCTCCGCATGGAATCCTTCGAGCCTTCGTCCTTCACCGTCGAGGTCAGCCACGCGCCAAACCCTCCGCCACATCCTGTCACCGGCCATATCGTGTGGTCCTTCAACCCTTGTTTGCGCCACCCCGCAAGCGGCAGGGCAGCGTCGTTGTTCAGGGCGGCTTATCTGCAGCGCCCGTCTTGCAGGCACGCGCCTGCCGCCGCCGTCGGCGTTGCGATTCCAGGGAGGCATGCGTCGTCCCAGAAAGGCAAGGTCTCAGGTGTAAAGCGCAGGAAGACGGCCGCAAGAGCAGCCCCGCCAATGCCTCCTTCGGTTGCACCGGCGAGAGCAACCCCGAGGACGCCCGCGGACGGCAATGCTCCTGCCACAGCCAACCTGTTCGACGAAATGGGCGCAAGGTATGAAACTTTTTCTTCGTTCGCCATTTATGTTTGTCATGAATTAGTGATCGTAAATGTGGGGACGGTTTGCAAAGTACCATTGCCGAGTTCGTGCACTTGTTGGACGACAACACCGTCGACATCGAGCAAGCACCGATTGGTCATTATGATTACAATGAGTTGGATGGTGGCGTGCATGATCACGACGAGGAACAAGATGGGCTAGTGGAGGTTGACAAGGCGACGTTCGACCAAGAGCAAGCAAAAAAGGTGCAAGATCCAAGAACTACACACCATTGGAAGATCAAGGCATGGGAAGTTGAGTCTCTTGATGTGACGAACGACACAGACCAAACCGCCAAGCGGTATTGGCAAAGGATAGAGGATCAATTCCTATGCTTGACGGTGAAGTATCCCAATAGAACACCACGCACCTTTAGGTCCCTTCAAGGTCGTTGGGACATCATCAAGTCAGTTTGTAGCCGGTGGGCTGCTGGCATGGAACAAGTCCGCAATGCACCACCAAGTGGCACCGTTGAATCGGACAATGTGAGTTATTTTTCACGTTGTACTTTAAATTTTTGAAGCATGTTTCATATGTTCACATTGTTTTTATTTTGTAGGAGAAAATTACGCAATAAAGAAACAAAGACATGGAAGCTTCATGTGGTAGGTCATTCAACCTGGAGCATGTTGGGTTATGGTGCATGGGAAACAAAATTTTCCTACGCACACGCAAGATCTATCCATGGTGATGAGCATCTACAAGAGGGAGAGTGGATCTACATACCCTTGTAGATCGCTAAGCGGGGAGCGTTAAGAAACGCGGTTGGTGTAGTCGAACGTCTTCGCGATCCAAATCGCCGAGCATCCCGCGATCTCATCACGATCCGTCCCGCGATCCAATCACGATCCGTCCCGCGAACTCATCAGGATCCGTCCCGCGATCTCGATCACGGTCCTTCCGATATAGCGCCAAACGGACGGCACCTCCGCGTTCAGCACACGTATAGCTTGATGACGATCTTCGCCTTCCTGATCCAGCAAGAGGGGGCGGAGAGGTGGAAGAGTTCTCCGGCAGCGTGATGGCGCTCCGGCAATGGTGGTGAAGCTGTTTTGGCAGGGCTTCGCCTAAGCACTGTAGAAAACCGATCTAGAGGAGAAACTATGCACTAGAGGAGAGGGCAGCACGTGGCAGAAAATCTTGTGCAAAAACCCTCAAAACCACTAGTATATATAGGAGGAGGGGAGGAGGAGGCCTGGCCCTCAAGGGGCCAGCCCTAGGCTTCGGCCGAACCAGGAGGAAGGAGTCATCCTCCTCCACTCCTAGTAGGATTAGGACTCCTTCCTTATTTGGCCCTTTTTTGCCTTTTCCACCTTTTTCCTTTTGGGCTTTTCTTCCCAGCCGCATGGGCCTTGTGTGGTACTTCCACCAGCCCACAAAGGGCTGGTATTCACCCTCCCATAGCCCATGTAGCCTCTTAGGTTGAAATACCCCTCCTGATGGTCCCCTGGTACACTATCAGCACTCTCGGTACACTACCGATGAGCCCGAAACTTTTTCGGCGACCAAAACAGGACTTCCTATATATCAATCTTTACCTCCGGACCATTACGGAGCTCCTCGTGATGTCCGGGATCTCATACGGGACTCCTAACAACCTTTGGTCACCACCATGCATAACTTTATACTACTGAAACGTCACCAAACCTTAAGTGTGCAGACCCTACGGGTTCGAGAACTATGTAGACATGACCGAGACACCTCTATGGTCAATAACCAATAGCGGGACCTGGATGCCCATATTGGTTCCTACATATTCTATGAAGATCTTTATCGGTCGAACCTCTATGTCAAAGATTCAGTTAATCCCGTATGATGTTCCCTTTGTTCTTCGGTATGTTACTTGTCCGAGATTCGATCGTCGGTATCTCCATACCTAGTTCAACCTCATTACCGGCAAGTCTCTTTACTCGTTTCGTAATACAAGATCCCGTGTCTAACACTTGGTCACATTTCTTGCAAGGCTTATTGTGATCTTGTATTGCCGAGTGGGCCCTGAGATATCTCTTCGTCACACAGAGTAACAAATCCCAGTCTTGATCCATGCCAACCCAACAGACACCTTCGGAGATACCTGTAATGCACCTTTATCGTCACCTAGTTACGTTGCGACATTTGATACACACAAGGCACTCCTCCGGTGTCCGTGAGTTGCATGATCTCATGGTCATAGGAACATATACTTGACATGCAGAAAACAGTAGCAATAAACCGACACGATCATATGCTACATTTGTAGTTTGGGTCTTGGCCATCACACCATTCTCCTAATGATGTGATCCCGTTATCAAATGACATCTCATGTACATGGCTAGGAAACCTTAACCATCTTTGATCAACGAGCTAGTCTATTAGAGGCATACTAGGGACATGGTTTTGTCTATGTATCTACACATGCATCTAAGTCTCCGATCAATACAATTATAGCATGGATAATAAACGATTATCATGAACAAGGAAATATGATAATAACTAATTTATTATTTCCTCTAGGGCATATTTCCAACAGTCTCCCACTTGCACTAGAGTCAACAATCTAGTTCACATCACCATGTGATTCGCATTGTTATGAATCTAACACCCAATGAGTTCTCGGGCTTGATCATGCTTTGCATGTGAGAGAGGTCTTATAGTCAACGGGTCTGCGACATTCAGATCCGTGTGTACTTTGCAAATTTCTATGTCAAACCGTAAACACTGCTACCACACTCCACTTGGTACTATTCCAAATGGCTGCTCCACTATACGTATCCAGATTGCTACTACGAGTCATCCGGATTGGTGTTAAAGCTTGCATCGACATAACTCTTTACGGCGAACTCTTTATCACCTCCATAATCGAGACACATCTCCTTAGTCTTTTAGTTACTAAGGATAATCTTGACCACTATCCAGTGCTCCATTCCAGGATCACTTTGAAACCTTCCGGCCATACTTATGGCGAGGCTGAGATCGGGTCTTGTGCACAGCATTGCATACATGATAGAACCTATGGCTAAAGCATAGGGGATGACACTCATCTTTTCTCTATATTCTACAATCACTGGGCATTGAGTCTTCAACAATATGTCAACCACATATGCTTACCAGAAACTCTATAGTGCTTCCACTCACTTTATTGTAAATACAAGTTTCTCATAAACTTTGTATAGACTCAAAAACTTTGTTCACCTCATCAAAGTGTATATTCCAACTCCGAGTTGCTTTCTTCAGTTCATAGAAGAATCACTGAAGCTTGCACACCTTTTAGCATCCTTAGGACTAACAAAACCTTCTGGTTGTATCTCATACAACGTTTCCTTGAGGAAGGAAACGATGTTTTGACATCCATCTGCCAGATTTCATAATTGAAAAATGCAGCAACTGCTAACATAATTCCAACAGACTTTAGCATCGCTACGAGTGAGAAAGTCTCATCGCAGTCAACTCCTTGAACTTGCCGGAAACTTCTTTGCAACAAGTCGAGCTTTATAAATGGTGACATTTACCATCAGTGTATGTATTTATCTTAAAGGTCCATTTGTACTCGACGACCTGCCGTCCAACGAGCAACTCTACCAAAGTCTATACCTGGTTTTCATACATGGATCCTTTCTCGGATTTCCTGGCCTCTAACCATTTGTCGGAATCCGGGCGCATCATCGCTTCTCCACAGCTCGTAGGTTCATCGTTGTCCAACAACATGACCTCCAAGACAGGGTTGTCGTACCACTCAGGAGCAGTACACATCCTTGTCGACCTACGAGGTTCGATAGTAACTTGATCCGAAGCTTCATGATCATCATCATTAACTTCCTCTTCAACTGACTTAGGTTCCGCAGAAACATCTTTCTGCGTTGCGTTACTCTCTGGTTGAAACAAAGGTTCAACAACCTCATCAAGTTCTATCTTCCTCCCACTCAATTCTTTCGAGAGAAATTTTTTCTCGGGAAAGGACCCATTTTAGCAACAAACACTTTATGCTTGGATCTAAGATAGAAGATTCACCCAATTGTTCTTAGGGTAATCTATGAAGATGCATTTTTCCGCTTTGGGTTCGAGCTCATTAGGTGAAAACATTTTCCCACACAAGGGTCGCAGCCCCAAACATTAAGAAATGACAGCTTAGGTTTCTATCAAACCATAATTCACACGGTGTCATCTCAACGGATTTAGATGGTGCCCTATTTAAAGTGAATGTAGTTGTCTCTAATGCATAACCCCAAAATTATAGCAGCAAAAACGATAAGAGACATCATAGCCTGCACTATATCCAATAGAGTACGACTATGACATTTGGACACATCATCACACTATGGTGTTCCAGGTGGCATGAGTTGTGAAACAACTTTCACATTGTCTAAAGTTGTATGCCAAACTCGTAACTCAGATATTCACCTCCACGATCATATCGCAGACATTTTTATCTTCTTGTCACGATGATCTTAAAGTTCACTCTAAATTTGCTTGAACCTTTCAAACGATTCAGACTTGTGTTTCATTAAGTAAATATACACTATATCTACTCAAATCATCAATGAAGGTAAGAAAATAACGATATCCACCACATGCTACAAGACTCATTGGATTGCATACATCAACATGTATCATTTCCAATAAATTACTTGCCCGCTCCATCCATCTGGAAACGGGGTCTTTAGTCATCTTGCCTAAGAGGCATGGTTCGCATGTCTCAACCGATTCGAAATCGAATGAGTCCAAAGATCCATCAGCATGGAGTTTCTTCATGCGCTTTATACCAATATGACATTTAGTGGCAGTGCCACAAGTATGTGGTACTATCATTATTAACTTTGTATCTTTTGGCATCAATGTTATGAACATGTGTATTACTACGATCAAGGTTCAACAAACCATTCTCACTGGGTGCATGACCATTGAAGGTATTATTCATGTAAACAAAATAACTATTATTCTCTAACTTAAATGAATAACCGTGTTGCAATAAACATGATCTAATCACGTTTATGCTCAACGCAAAACACCAAATAACATTTATTTAGGTTTCTCACTAATCCCGAAGGTAGAGAGAGCGTGCGATGTTGATCACATCAACCTTGGAAACATTTCCAACACACATCGTCACCTCACCCTTAGCTAGTGCTCCGTTTATTCTGTAGATTTTATTCGAGTTACTAACGTTTAGCAATCAAACCGGTATCCAATACCCAGGTGC
Organism: Hordeum marinum; assembly: GCA_022496015.1. Taxonomy (NCBI): domain Eukaryota; kingdom Viridiplantae; phylum Streptophyta; class Magnoliopsida; order Poales; family Poaceae; genus Hordeum; species Hordeum marinum. Next base: position 88,583,808 of record CM039678.1, on the reverse strand, counting down.
TACTAGGAGTACTCGCAAGGTACACATCATTATAACGTATATCAAATATACTTCTGTCGACGTTGCCAGCCTTCTTATCTACCAAGTATCTAGGGTTGTTCCGCTTCAGCGACCGCTATCCTCATTATCGAAGCACTTAGTCTCGGGTTTGGGTTCAACTTTGGGCTGCTTCACTGGAGCAGCAACTGACTTGCTATCCACGAAGTTTCCCTCATTGCTTTTGCCCTTCTCGAAACTAGTGGTTTGACTAACCATCAACACTTGACGCTCCTTCTTGATTTCTACCTTCGCGGTGTCAAACATCGCGAACTGCTCAGGGATCATTATTTCTATCCCTGGCATTTTATAGTTCATCACCAAGTTCTAGTAGCTTAGTGACAGTGACTTGGAGAACTATATCAATCACTATCTTATCCGGAAGATCAACTCCCACTCGATTCAAGCGATTGTAGCACCCAGACAATCCGAGCACATGCTCAATGATTGAGCTATTCTCCTTCATCTTGCAGGCAGAGAATCTTGTTGGAGATCTCATATCTCGCAACACGGGCACGATCCTGAGATCCTAATTTCAGCTCTTAGAACATCTTATATGTTCCGTGACGTTCAAAATGTTTCGGAGCCTCAATTCTTAGCCATAATGCATGACGCACTAAACTCTCAAGTAGTCATCAGAACGTGCCTGTCAGATGTTCACAACCTGTACAAACGACGTTAGAGGGGTTGGCGCACCGAGCGGTGCATTAAGGACATAAGCCTTCTGTGCAGCAACGAGGACAATCCTCAGATCACGGAGCCAGTCCGCAATATTGCTACCATCATCTTTCAACTCTATTTCTCTAGCAACAAATAAAAATTCAAGGGAGCTACAGTGTGAGCTAGTAATCTACAACATAATTTTGCAAAGACACTACTAACTATGTTCATGATAACGAGTTCAATTAATCATATTACTCAAGAACTCCCACTCAAATTGACATCCCTTCGGTCATCCGAGTGATACATGATCCGATTATCACGTGAGTTGAGGTGGTTACAATGATGAACATCATCATGTTGATCATATCTACTATATGACTCATGTTCAACCTTTCGGTCTCTTGTGTTCCGAGACCATGTCTGTACATGCTAGGCTCGTCAAGTTTAACCCGAGTGTTCTGCATATCCAACACTGGCTTGCACCCGTTGTATGTGAACGTAGAGTCTATCACACCCGATCATCATGTGGTGTCTCGACACGACGAACTTTCGCAACGGTGCACACTCGGGGAGAACACAATTTATCTTGAAATTAAGTGAGCGATCACCTTATAATGCTACCGTCGTCCTAAGCAAAACAAGGTGCATACAAGGATTAACATCACATGCAAATCGTAAGTGACATGATATGGCCATGAACTTGTGCTTTTGATCTCCATATTGAAAGCACCGGCATGATCTCCATCGTCACCGGCACGACACCATGATCTCCATCATCTTGATCTCCATCAACGTGTCGCCATCGGGGTTGTCGCACCCATCATGCTTGTACTACTATTGCTATCGTTTAGCGATAAAGTAAAGCATTACATAGCGCTTAATGATTGACACGTAGGTCATACAATAACTAAAGACAACCCTATGGCTCCTGTCGGTTATCGTACTCATCCGCATGCAAGTCGAGATATTCTATACAACACATGATCATCTTATACATCACATATATCACATCATGTGATTGGCCATATCACATCACAACATACCCTGCAAAAACAAGTTAGACGTCCTCTAATTGTCGTTGCATGTTTTACGTGGCTGCTTCGGGTATCTAGCAAGAAAAATTCTCACCTACGCATAAACCACAACGGTGATACATTAGTTGCTTTTCAACCTTCTCAAGGACCGCCTTTGTCGAATCCGATCCAACTAAAGTAGGAGAAACAGACACCCGTCAGCCATCTTTGTGCAACAAAGTTACACGTTAGTCGATGGAACAGGTCTCTCGTAAGCGTACGAGTAAGGTTGGTCCGGGCCGCTTCACCCCGCAATACCTCTGAACCAAAACATGACCAAGGGAGGAAGCAATCTAAGTATCAACGCCCACAAACTCTTTGTGTTCAACTCGAGATCTCATCTACACATAGACCTAGCTCATGATGCCAAGGTTGGGTTATGGTGCATGGGAAACAAAATTTTCCTACGCACACGCAAGACCTATCCATGGTGATGAGCATCTACGAGAGGGAGAGTGGATCTACATACCCTTGTAGATCGCTAAGAGGGAAGCGTTAAGAAACGCGGTTGGTATAGTCGAACATCTTCGCGATCCAAATCGCCGAGCGCCCCGCGATCCAATAACGATCCATCCCACGATCCAATCACGATCTGTCCCATGGACTTGATCATGATCCGTCCCGCGAACACGATCACGGTCCTTCCGATCTAGCGCCGAACGGACGGCACCTCCACGTTCAGCACACGTGCAGCTGGATGACGATCTCCGCCGTCTTGATCCAGCAAGAGGGAGCGTAGAGGAAGAAGAGTTCTCTGGCAGCGTGATGGCGCTCCGGCAATGGTGGTGCAGCTATTCCAGCAGGGCTTCACCTAAGCACTGCAGAAATCCTATCTAGAGGAGAAACTATGCACTGGAGGAACGGGTAGCACGTGGCTGAAAATTCTGTGCAAAAACCCTAAAACCTCCAGTATATATAAGAGGGAGGGAGGAGATGACTTGGCTCAAGGGCCAAGTCCTCCTTGGTTCGGCCGAAGTGGGAGGAGAGGAGGATTCCTCCTCCAATCCAAGTAGGACTAGGATTCCTCCTTTTTTGGCCTTTTTCCACCTTTTTCCCTTTGGGCTTTCCTTACCTAGCCGCATGGGCCTTGTGTGGGATTTCCACCAGCCCACAAAAGGCTAGTATTCACTCTCTCACAGCCCATGAAGCCTCTTGGGTCGAAATACCCCTCCCGGTGGTCTCCCGGTACACTACCGGCACTCCCGGTACACTACCGATTAGCCCGAAACTTTTCCGGCGACCAAAACAGGACTTCCTATATATGAATCTTTACCTCTGGACCATTACAGAGCTCCTCGTGACGTCCGAGATCTCATCCGGGACTCCGAACAACCTTCGGTCACCACCATACATAACTCTATACTATCGAAACGTCACCAAACCTTAAGTGTGCAAACCCTGTGGGTTCGAGAACTATGTAGACATGACCGAGACACCTCTACGGTCAATAACCAATAGCGGGACCTGGATGCCCATATTGGTTCCTACATATTCTATGAAGATCTTTATCGGTCGAACCTCTATGTCAAGGATTAAGTTAATCTCGTATGATGTTCCCTTTGTTCTTCGGTATGTTACTTGCCCGAGATTCGATCGTCGGTATCTCCACACCTAGTTCAACCTCGTTACTGGCAAGTCTCTTTACTCATTACGTAATACAAGATCTCGTGACTAACACTTAGTCACATTGCTTGCAAGGCTTATTGTGATGTTGTATTACCGATTGGGCCCTGAGATACCTCTCCGTCACACGGAGTAACAAATCCCAGTCTTGATCCATGCCAACTCAACAGACACCCTCGGAGATACCTGTAATGCACCTTTATCGTCACCCAGTTACGTTGCGACGTTTGATACACACAAGGCACTCCTCCGGTGTCTGTGAGTTGCATGATCTCATGGTCATAGGAACATATACTTGACATGCAGAAAACAGTAGCAATAAACTGACACGATCATATTCTACTAATGATGTGATACCGTTATCAAATGACATCACATGTGAATGGTTAGGAAACCTTGACCATCTTTGATTAACGAGCTAGTTCACTAGAGGCATACTAGGGACAAAGTGTTGTCTATTTACCCACACATGTAATGTGTTTCCAATCAATACAATTATAGCATGGATAGTAAACGATTATCATGAACAAGGAAATATAATAATAAACACTTTATTGATTGCCTCTAGGGCATATTTCCAACACATGTGACGCACGGGGCGTGTGGCCCGTTGTGGCACACGGCATGGCTCATATGCTGGACTGGACACGCATACGTGTGCCAAGAGGGAACGTTCCTGATGGGCCGACGAGGACGTTGGTTCCATTGAATGAGGGTGTATGTGAGAGACTGGCTTAATAAGAATGATGGACTACCCATATCAACAAGGAATTCTTTCTTTTCCGGAAGCCCATTTGAAAAGAACTCCAAAGTTAAGTATGCTTGGCTTGGAGCGATTCTAGGATGGGTGACCAACCGGGAAGGTTCTCTTGGGTGCGCATGAGTGATGACAAAGTGCGCAGGTAAGACTAGTGTTGGTCTGTGGGGCAAGTCTAGATCCCGCCAGGCGTAACGGAGTGTTACACTTTAGTGCCGGTGGTGGAATGGGTGGTGGTGGTAGTGGAGAGTCATGATGTTGACGATGATGGTCACGGAGATGATGATGGCTTTTGCATGAAGATGGTGGTTGTTTTTGCATGACGTTCTTTAGCATCTTGATCAAAAACTATCGTTTAATTTATGCGCAAACTGTGTTTGATTGTTCAAATTTGATCAAATCAGTGGAATTGATGTCAAATTCTAAGTTTGAATTTTTACAGTTTCGGGGTTAGCGACGGTCACGGCGAAACAGAACGCGCACCATGGAACTATAAAACAAAATAGCCATTACAGTTCCACGATGCAGATTCTGTTCTGCCACGGCCATCACCAACCCATAAAAATCGATTTTCACGAACTGTAAACACGCGATAGAGGTCTATGATATACGGAGGTCTGCTAGAGTTGCTCTTAGCGCTAGCTAATGAGGCGGCGCGTGATTGTGTGGGCTAATATCCTAGTTGCTCAGTCGCTCCATTCATGATCTGATTAATTGACCATTCACTTTTGAAGAAAAAAGTTCATGGGTCTGGAAAAAACACGGATTTGAAAACATTCATGAATTTGTAAAAAAATCATGGATTTAAAAAGGTGTTCACCAATTTCAATATAACAGTCTTGGATTTGGAAACGTTCACGAATTTGAAAAATATTCACAAAAATGGAAAATGGAAAAGAAAACTAAAAGGTAGAAAACAAAAACAATCCAGACACATCCAGTAGCTTGCAAACCCTAATTGGCGCCACAGGCGCCCGTTACAAGTGTTTTTCTGCTAACGGGTGCATGCAGTGCTCCCGCGATGGGCCGGCCCATCTAGTGTTTTTTCTCTTTCCTGTGTGACCAGAAAAACAAAACGGCACTAGCCAGATTCGAACACGAGACCACCGTGATGAAGTTACTCCGCCACCACAGCGGGGTCTATTAAAATGAACTTTCCCTTTCTTTGTTCTTTCAGTTCCCTATTTCTTTTTTTCGTTATTCGTTTTCCTTTTTTTGTTTTCATCCTGGTTCGTTAATTGTTATCATAAATGCGTGAACTTTTTGTTTAAATCGATGTTTTTCTTAAATTCAATGGTTTGTTTTCAAATTTATGAACTTTTTCCTAAATCAATGAACTATTTTTAGAATTTGGTGAACTTTTTTGAAAATTGATGAACTTATTTTAAGATTTGGCGAACTTTTTTCAAATTCGATGATCTTTTTTTAAAATCGATGAACTTTTTTCAAAATCGATAAACTTTTTCCAAATCTGATGAACTTTTTCTCAAAATCATATGAACTATTTTCAAGTTTGTCACGTTTTTATATCCAAAAATTATCACGATTTTTTTCCAAAAAAATTAAGCGGTACATGGTATGTATCAACAAATAGTGTTGCGACCGTGTTATTACGTTTTTCAGGCTGTAACAAAGGACTGAAGTCCGGTAGCTCTAGTTGTTAGCCAGTTCGGATTTGGAATGAACGTCTTGAGTACGAATCCTGTAGTAGCTAATTTTTTTTGGGATATTTCCGCACGAGATCGTTGGTCGAAGTGTTTTATGGGCCGGCCCAATTAGCAGGGCACGTGGGCGCCGGATCTCCTAGCCGGTGCTTAAGTCGCCGATTAGAAGCTCTCCAAGTACGAAATCACTAGTTAGCGAGTTTCAACGATTACTCCCACCTTCTCAGATTGCGACAAACGATGCGCTGCATGCGTATCACTTGTCGCAACCTAGGAGTTTTTCCTTTTTTCGTAGATTCGTATTTTCAAAACGTTTTATCTACTCAACCGTGCGTCCAAATCTCGAACCGTTTTTACCGTTAGCTTTCTCGCGTCGTGATCTTCAAAACTAGATTAGATGTTGATAGGTTTTGATAAACTTTTTTTCTACGAAAAAACCGGACAAAAAAACCGTGCCTCACACGATAGAAAAAACAGAAAAACGTGTCTTTTCCCTTTCCGAGAGGCATGGGCCTTGCCTCTCGCGAAGGCAAAACCCTGCCTCTCGCGGAAAAAAAAGACCAGAAAACGTGTTTTTTCCCTTTCGGGAGAGGCACGGTCGTGCCTCCCGTGATAGCAAAACTGTGCCTCTCGCGGAAGCAAAACCGTGCCTCTCGCGAAAAGAAAGGACAGAAAACGCATTTTTTTTCCTTTTCGAGAGGCACGGTCGTGCCTCTCACGAAGGCAAACCCGTGCCTTTCGCGAAAGCAAAACCGTGCCTCTCGTAAAAAATGCGTTTTTCCCTTTCCGAGTGGCACGGCCGTGCCTCTCGCGGAAGCAAAACCATACCTCTCACAAAAAACGCGATTTTTCGCGTAAAAAAACAGAGAACATGTTTTTGTTGCGAAAAAATTTAAATTTTTTTCGTCCAAAAGCTACGAAAGACCGGTGGAAAACCGGAACACCAAAAAAATCCGGAAAAACCCACTCCAGAAAGGCGTAAACGCGTGCGACAAAATAAAATAAAAATTCGAAGGGAACGCTTCAAAGCGTGACACATGACGACGACTGAGAATACGCCAAGTGACGACGCGTGGGAATGATCGCTGGAACATTTGTAAAGAAACGCTCGCTAACTAGTTTCTCCCCCCCCCCCAAGTAGCTTCCCAAGACCGGCACAGGCAGGAGGGTTATATGGGAACGACGCCTTAAAGGCCGAATAGGGATTCGCGCCACGGATAGGTCACAGTCTATTTTTCTCATCTTTTTTTTCTTTTATTATTTCAAGATAAGTACAAAAATAAATTGTGTTAGAAAATTTAGAATAAATACGAAAATGTACTTGAATTTTAAAAGAAATCACAGTTAAATAACAAATCACGAATAAAGTATTCATGAATTCAAAAAATGCTCGCTAAATTGAAAATGTTCGAACTTTTGCAAAAAGATTATGAATTTAAAAGGTTTACGCCTTTCAAAAAAGGTTGGCACGCTTGAAAAATAATATTAATTCATAAAACTTCTCTAATATTTAATCTATTCATACACTTAAAAAAAATTCAAACATTTATTACAACTAAAAAAATCATGGATTCATAATATATACATGAAATTGAAAAGGTACACTGATTCAAAGCAATATGCATATTCAAAAAATATTAGCAAAATGGGAAAAATATTCACAGATTCAAGAAATGTGCGAACATTTGAATAAAATTTAAAAATTTCAAACACAAAAACTTTGAACTTGATAAAGAAACAAACAAAATCTGAAAAAGTATGTTTGCAAAATTAAAATATAACCTTAATTTCATAATAATATTGGTCAACAAGGATAATATTAGTGAACTTTAAAATGGAAGACTGCAAATAAAATAATGAGATAAAAAAACAAAAATGAAACAAGCAAAAAAACTTGAAAGAGATCACGAGAAGAAAAACGACTGGGATGGGAGAGCAACTAGTTGACGAGCGCTTCTTCGGAAGCCTCCCAACGATCACCCCCAGGTGCCGTCACTTGGCGCGTTCTCAAGCGCCATCACAAGCCGCGCTCTGAGTGTTTCTTTCACGCTTTTTTTCCGCATGCGATTTTGGCTAATTAGGTGGTATTTTCTTCGTTTTTTTGGTGTTTCAGTTTTCCAGTCGTCTTTCTTAGCTTTTGGACAAAAAAATGCATGGAAAAACGTATTTTATTTTATTTTCCTTTCTCTAAACGCACGGTTTTTCTTTCGTGCCTCTCGGAAACAAAAAAAGCGTTTTCTGTTTTTTTTTGCGTGGGAAGAACGGTTTTGGTTTCGCAAGAGGCACGGTTGTGCCTCTCGAAAACGAACAAATGTGTTTTCTGATTATTATTTTTTCTTTCGCGAGAGGCACGGTTTTGTTTCCGTTGAGGCATAGGTTTGCTTTCACCGAGGCACAAGAAAAAAACGTGTTTTTCTTTCGCGGGAGGCATAGTTTTTTGGGGAGGGTTCGTAGAAAAAACTCGTCAAAACCTATCAACATGGGATCTAGTTTTGAAGATCCCGACCCGAGGAATCTAACGGTGAAAACGGTTCAAGATTTGGATGCACGATTTAAAAGATAAAATGTTTTGAAAATAATGGATCTATGAAAAAAACTCCTAGGTTGCGACAAGTGACAGGCATGCAGTGCGCCACTTGTCGCAAGTTGGGGAGGTGGGAGTGATCTTTGAAAGGAATACTCCTTAATTAATGCGCTGGGATGGCTCTAGCTGTTGGAAATATGCCCTAGAGGTAATAAATAAAGTGTTTATTATTATATTTCCTTGTTCATGATAATAGTATATTGTCCATGCTATAATTATGTTGATTGGAAACTAAATACATGTGTGGGCATATATAGACAGACACTGTGTCCCCAGTATGCATCTAGCAGGCTAGCTCGTTGATCAAAGATGGTTAAGGTTTCCTGGCCATGGACATGAAATGTCATTTGATATCGGGATCACATCATTAGGAGAATGATGTGATGCACAATACCCAAACTATAAACGTAGCATATGACCGTGTCAGTTTATTGCTACAGTTTTTCTGCATGTCAAGTATATGTTCCTATGACCATGAGATCATGCAACTCACTGACACCGGAAGAGTGCCTTGTGTGTATCAAACGTTGCAACGTAACTGGGTGACTATAAAGGTACTCTACAGGTATCTCCGAAGGTGTCTGTTGAGTTGGCATGGATTAATACTGGGATTTGCTACTCCATGCGACGGAGAGGTATCTCAGGGCTCACTCGGTAATATAACATCACAACAAGCCTTGCAATCAATGTGACTAAGTGTTAGTCGCGGGGTCTTGTATTATGGAACGAGTAAAGAGACTTGCCGGTAACGAGGTTGAACTAGGTATAGAGATACCGACGATCGAATCTCGGGCAAGTAACATACCGAAGGACAAAGGGAACATCATACGGGGTTAACTAAATCCTTTACATGGTGGTTCGACCGATAAAAGATCTTTGTAGAACATGTAGGTACCAATATGGACATCCAGGTCCCGCTATTGGTTATTGACCGTAGAGGTGTCTCGGTCATGTCTACATGGTTCTCGAACCCATAGGGTCTGCACACTTAAGGTTCGGTGACGTTTTGGTCTAGATGAGTTATGTGTGTTGGTGACTAAAGGTTTTTCGGAGTCCCGGGTGAGATCCCGGACATCAAGAGGAGTTCCGGAATGGTCCGGAGGTAAAGATTCATATATGGGAAGTTGGTGTTTCAGTTCCGGAAAAGTTCCGTGACCTGCAAGTGGTGTGACGGAGTGTTGGAAGTGTTCCCGAGGGTCCATCGGATGGGCCCATATAGTCCAAAGTGTCACATGGGCTATGAGATGGTGCAAACCAGCTCCTGGTGGACTTTTCGCACCTCCCACCTCAAGGCCCATGCATCTAGAAGCTTGGGCTGGGCCAAAAGGGTGGGCTAGCCACCAAACTTGGTGGCCAAGCCACCGTGGCCGCCGCACCAAACCCTAGGGGAAACCCTAGGGTGGCCAGCCCGTCCTCTTCCCCTATATATATGAGAGGGGAGGGAGGGATGTTGGGGAACGTTGCATGGGAAACAAAAAAATTCCTACGCACACGCAAGATCTATCCATGGTGATTAGCATCTACGAGTGGGAGAGTGGATCTACATACCCTTGTAGATCGCTAAGCGGGAAGCGTTAAGAAACGCGGTTGGTGTAGTCGAACGTCTTCGCGATCCAAATCGCCGAGCGTCCCACGATCTCATCACGATCCGTCCCGCGATCCAATCACGATCCATCTAGCGAACTCATCACGATCCGTCCCGCGATCTCATCACGATCAGTCCCGCGAACTCATCATGATCCGTCCCGCGAACTCATCACGATCCTTCCGATCTAGTGCCGAACGGATGGCACCTCCGCGTTCAGCACACGTACAGCTTGATGACGGTCTCTGCCTTCTTGATCCAGCAATAGGGAGCGGACAGGTAGAAGAGTTCTCCGGCAGCGTGACGGCGCTGCGGCGATGTTGGTGGAGCTATTCCGGCAAGGCTTCGTCTAAGCACTGCAGAAAACCTATCTAGAGGAGAAACTATGCACTAGAGGAACGGGTAGCACGTGGCTGAAAATTCTGTGCCAAAACCCTAAAATCCTCTAGTATATATAGGAGGAGAGGAGGAGGAGGCTTGGCTGCCAAAATGCCAGCCCTTGGGTCGGCCAAAGTGGGGAGGAGAGGAGGACTCCTCCTCAAATCCTGGTAGCACTAGGATTCCTCCTTTTTTTTGGCCTTTTTCCACCTTTTTCCCTTTGGGATTTTTTCCCAGCCGCATGGGCCTTGTGTGGGACTTCCACCAGCCCACAAAAGGCTGGTATTTACTCTCCCACAGCCCATGAAGCCTCTTGGGTCGAAATACCCCTCCCGGTGGTCTCCCGGTACACTATCGGCACTCCCGGTACATTGCCGATTAGCCCGAAACTTTTTCGGCGACCAAAATGGGACTTCCTATATATAAATCTTTACCTCCGGATCATTTAGGAGCTCCTCGTGATGTCCGGGATCTCATCCGGTACTCCGAACAACCTTCGGTCACCACCATACATAACTCTATACTACCGAAACTTCACCGAACCTTAAGTGTGCAGACCCTGCAGGTTCGAGAACTATGTAGACATGACCGAGACACCTCTATGATCAATACCCAATAGTGGGACCTGGATGCCCATGTTTGTTCCTATATATTCTACTAATATCTTTATCGGTCCAACCTCTATGTCAAGGATTCAGTTAATCCCGTATGATGTTCCCTTTGTTCTTCGGTATGTTTACTTGCCCAAGATTCGATCGTCGGTATCTCCATACCTAGTTCAACCTTGTTACCGGCAAGTCTCTTTACTCGTTCCATAATACAAGATCCCGTGACTAATACTTAGTCACATTGCTTGCAAGGCTTGTTGTGATGTTGTATTACTGAGTGGGCCCTGAGATACCTCTCCATCATACGGAGTAACAAATCCCTGTCTTGATCCATGCCAACCCAACAGACACCCTCGGAGATACCTATAGAGTACCTTTATAGTCACTTAGTTACGTTGCGACATTTGATACACACAAGGCACTCCTCCGATGTCAGTGAGTTGCATGATCTCATGGTCATAGGAACAGATACTTGACATGCAGAAAACAGTAGCATTAAACTGACACGATCATATGCTACATTTGTAGTTCGGGTCTTGTCCATCCCGTCATACTCCTAATGATGTGATCCCGTTATCAAATGACATCTCATGTCAATGGCTAGGAAACCTTAACCATCTTTGATCAACGAGCTAGTCTATTAGAGGCATGCTTGGGACATGGTTTTGTCTATGTATCCCCACATGCATCTAAGTCTCGAGTCAATACAATTATAGCATGGATAATAAACGATTATCATGAACAAGGAAATATGATAATAACTAATTTATTATTGCCTCTAGGGCATATTTCCAACAGTCTCCCACTTGCACTAGAGTCAATAATCTAGTTCACATCACCATGTGATTTGCATTGTTATGAATCTAACACCCAATGAGTTCTGGGGCTCGATCATCCGTTGCATGTGAGAGAGGTCTTATAGTCAATGGGTCTGCGACATTCAGATTCGTGTGTACTTTGAAAATTTCTATGTCAAACCGTAAACACTGCTACCACACTCCATTTGGTACTATTCCAAATGGCTGCTCCACTATACGTATCCAGATTGCTACTACGAGTCATCCGGATTGGTGTTAAATCTTGCATCGACGTGACTCTTTACGACGAACTCTTTATCACCTCCATAATCGAGAAACATCTCCTTAGTCTTTTAGTTACTAAGGATAATCTTGACCGTTGTCCAGTGCTCCATTCCAGGATCACTTTGAAACCTTTCGGCCATACTTATGGCAAGGCTGGCATCGGGTGTTGTGCACAGCATTGCATACATGATAGAGCCTATGGCTGAAGCATAGGGGATGACACTCATCTTTTCTCTATCTTCTGCGGTCACTGGGCATTGAGTCTTACTCAACTTTATACCTTACAAATCAGGGGAGAAATCTTTCTCTGACTGATCCATTTTGAACTCTTTCAAAATCTTGTCAAGGTATGTACTCATTGAAAGTCTCATCAAGTATCTTGATCTATCTCTATATATCTTGATGCTCAATAATTAGGTAGCTTTATCCAGTTCTTCCTTTGAAAAACTCTTTTCAAACAACCCTTTATGCTTTCCAGAAATTCTATATCATTTTCGATCAACAATATGTCAACCACATATGCTTATCAGAAACACTACAGTGCTACCACTCCCTTTATTGTAAATACAAGTTTCTCGTAAACTTTGAATAGACTCAAAAACTTTAATCACCTCATCAAAGTGTATATTCCAACTCCGAGATGCTTGCTTCAGTTCATAGAAGGATCATTGAAGCTTGCACACCTTTTAGCATCCTTAGGACTGACAAACCCTTATGGTTGTATCACATACAACCTTTCCTCAAGAAAGGAAACGATGTTTTGGCATCCATCTGCCAGATTTCATAATTGAAAAATGCAGCAACTGCTAACATAATTCTAACAGACTTTAGCATCAGTACGAGTGAGAAAGTCTCATCGCAGTCAACTCCTTGAACTTGCCGGAAACTTCTTTGCGACAAGTCGAGCTCTATAAATGGTGACATTCACCATCAGCGTCTGTCTTCATTTTAAAGATCCATTTGTACTCAATGACCTATCGTACAATGAGCAAGTCTACTAAAGTCTATACTTGGTTTTCATATATGGATCCTTTCTCGGATTTCATGGCCTCTAACCATTTGTCGGAATCCAGGCCCATCATCGCTTCTCCACAGCTCAAAGATTCATTGTTGTCCAACAACATGACCTCCAAGACAGGGTTGTCGTACCGCTTAGGAGCAGTACACATCCTCGTCGACCTACGAGGTTCGATAGTAACTTGATCCGAAGCTTCATGATGATCATAATTTACTTCCTCTTCAACTGACGTAGGTTCCACAGAATCATCGTTCTGCGCTGCGCTACTCTCTGGTTGAAACAAAGGTTCAACAACCTCATCAAGTTCTATCTTCCTCCCAGTCAATTCTTTCGAGAGAAACTTTTTCTCGGGAAAGGACCCGTTTTAGCAACAAACACTTTATGCTTGGATCTGACATAGAAGGTTCACCCAACTGTTCTTAGGGTATTCTACGAAGATGCATTTGTTCGCTTTGGCTTCGAGCTCATTAGGTGAAAACATTTTCCACACAAGCGTCGTAGCCCCAAACATCAAGAAATGACAGCTTAGGTTTCTATCAAACCATAACTCACACGGTGTCATCTCAATGGATTTAGATGGTGCCCTATTTAAAGTGAATGTAGTTGTCTCTAATGTACAACCCCAAAATTATAGTAGCAAAACGATAAGAGACATCATAACATGCACCATATCCAATAGAGCACGACTATGACATTCAGACATACCATCACACTATGATGTTCGAGGTGGCGTGTGTTGTGAAACAACTTTCACATTGTCTAAAGTTGTTTGCCAAACTCGTAACTCAGATATTCACCTCCACGATCATATCGCAGATATTTTGATCTTCTTGTCACGACGATCTTAAACTTCACTCTGAATTTGCTTGAACTTTTCAAACGATTCAGACTTGTGTTTCATTAAGTAAACATACACTATATCTACCCAAATCATCAGTGAAGGTAAAAAAATAACGATATCCACCACATGCTACAAGACTCATTGGATTGCATACATCAACATGTATCATTTCCAATAAATCACTTGCCCGCTCCGTCAAACCAGAAAACGGGGTCCTTAGTCATTTTTGACCAAGAGGCATGGTTCGCATGTCTCAACCGATTCGAAATCGAAAGAGTCGAAAGATCCATCGGCATGGAGTTTCTTCATGCGTTTTTATACCAATATGACATTTAGCTGCAGTGCCACAAGTATGTGGTACTATCATTATTAACTTTGCATCTTTGGGCATCAATGTTATGAACATGTGTATTACTACGATCAAGATTCAACAAACCATTCTCACTGGGTGCATGACAATTGAAGGTATTATTCATGTAAACAGAATAACCATTATTCTCTAACTTAAATGAATAACCGTGTTGCAATAAACACAATCTAATCACGTTCATCCTCAACGCAATACACCAAATAACACTTATTTAGGTTTGTTACTAATCCCGAAGGTAGAGAGAGCGTGCGATGTCGATCACATCAACCTTGGAAACACTTCCAACACACACCGTCACCTCACCCTTACCTAGTTCTCCATTTATTCCGTAGCTTTTATTTCGAGTTACTAACATTTAGCAACCGAACCGGTATCCAATACCCAGGTTCTACTAGGAGTACTACCAAGGTACACATCAATAACACGTATATCAAATATACTTCTGTTGACGTTGCCAGCCTTCTTATCAACCAAGTATCTAGGGTTGTTCCGCTTCAGCGACCCCTCTCCTCATAATCGAAGCACTTAGTCTCGGGTTTGAGTTCAACTTTGGGTTGCTTCACTCTCCTTGCTCTTGCCCTTCTCGAAACTAGTGGTTTGACTAACCATCAACACTTGACGCTCCTTCTTGATTTCTACCTTCGCGGTGTCAAACATCGCGAACAGCTCAGGGATCATTATTTCTATCCCTGGCGTTTTATAGTTCATCACCAAGTTCTAGTAGCTTAGTGACAGTGACTTGGAGAACTATATCAATCACTATCTTATCTGTAAGGTCAACTCCCACTCGATTCAAGCGATTGTAGCACCCAGACAATCTGAGCACATGCTCAACGATTGAGCTATTCTCCTTCATCTTGCAGGCAAAGAATCTTGTTGGAGATCTCATATCTCGCAACATGGGCACGAGCCTGAGATCCTAATTTCAGCTCTTAGAACATCTCATATGTTCTTTGACGTTCAAAACGTTTCAGAGCCTCAATTCTAAGCCGTAATGCATGACACACTAATCTATCAAGTAGTCATCAGAACATGTCTGTCAGATGTTCACAACATCTACAAACCACGCTAGAGGGGTTGGCGCACCGAGCGGTGCATTAAGGACATAAGCCTTCTGTGTAGCAATGAGGACAATCCTCAGATCACGGACCCAGTCCGCAATATTTCTACCAACATCTTTCAACTCTATTTTTCTAGGAACATATAAAAATTCAAGGGAGCTACAGCACGAGCAAGTGATCTACAACATAATTTGCACAGACACTATTGACTATGTTTATGATAATGAGTTCAATTAATCATATTACTTAAGAACTCCCACTCAAATTGACATCCCTCCAGTCATTCGAGTGATACATGATCCAAATTCACCAACTCAAGTCCGATCATCACGTCAGTTGAGGTGGTTTCAATGGTGAACATCATCATGTTGATCATATCTACTATATGACTCATGTTTGACCTTTCGGTCTCTTGTGTTCCGAGGCCATGTCTGTACATACTAGGCTCGTCAAGTTTAACCCGAGTGTTTTGCATGTGCAACACTTGTTTGCACCCGTTGTATGTGAACGTAGAGTCTACCACACCCGATCATCATGTGGTGTCTCGACACGAAGAACTTTCGCAATGGTGCACACTCGGGGAGAACACAATTTATCTTAAAATTAAGTGAGGGATCACCTTATAATGCAACCGTCGTCCTAAGAAAAACAAGGTGCATAAAAGGATTAACATCACATGCAAATCATAAGTGACATGATATGGCCATTAACTTGTGCTTTTGATCTCCATCATGAAAGCACCGGCATGATCTCCATCGTCACCGGCATGACACCATGATCTCCATCAACGTGTCGCCATCGGGGTTGTCACGCCCACCATGCTTCAACTATTATTGCTACCGTTTAGCGATAAAGTAAAGCATTACATTGCGCTTAATGATTGACACGCAGGTCATACAATAATTGAAGACAACCCTATGGCTCCTGCCGGTTGTCGTACTCATCGACATGCAAGTCGTGATATTCTATACAACACATGATCATCTCATACATCACATATATCACATCATGTAATTTGCCATATCACATCACAACATACCCTGCAAAAACAAGTTAGACATCCTCTAATTGTTGTTGCATGTTTTACGTTGCTGCTACGGGTATCTAGCAAGAACAATTCTCACCTACGCATAAACCACAACGGTGATACACTAGTTTCTTTTCAACCTTCTCAAGGACCGCCTTTGTCGAATCCAATCCAACTAAAGTGAGAGAAACTGGCACCCGCAAGCCATCTATGCAACAAGTTGCATTTGAGGGAACCGGTCTCTCATAAGCGTACGAGTAATGTTGGTCCGGGCCGCTTTATCTCACAATACCGCTGAACCAAAACACGGCCAAGGGAGGAAGCAATCTAAGCATCAACACCCACAAACTCTTTGTGTTCTACTCGAGATCTCATCTACACATAGACATAGCTCATGATGCCACTGTTGGGGAACGTTGCATGGGAAACAAAAAATTTCCTAGGCACATGCAAGATCTATCCATGGTGATGCGCATCTACGAGAGGGAGAGTGGATCTACATACCCTTGTAGATTGCTAAGCGGGAAGCGTTAAGAAACGCGGTTGGTGTAGTCGAACGTCTTCGCGATCTAAATCGCCAAGCGTCCCGCGATCTCATCACGATCCGTCCCGCGATCCAATCACGATCCGTCCCGCGAACTCATCATGATCCGTCCCGCGATCTCATCATGATCCGTCCCGCGAACTCATCACGATCCGTCCCGCGAACTCATCACGATCCTTCCGATCTAGCGCCGAACGGACGACACCTCTTCGTTCAGCACGCGTACAGCTTGATGACGATCTCCGCCTTCTTGATCCAGCAAGAGCGAACGGAGAGGTAGAAGAGTTCTCCGGCAGTGTGACACTGTTGCGGCGATGGTGGTGGAGCTATTCTGGCAGGGCTTCGCCTAAGCAGTTCAGAAAACCGATCTAGAGGAGAAACTACGCACTAGAGGAACGGGTAGCACGTGGCTGAAAATTTTGTGCCAAAACCCTAAAATCCTCTAGTATATATAGGAGGAGAGGAGGAAGAGGCTTGGCTGCCAAAAAGCCAGCCCTTGGGTCAGCCAAAGTGGGGAGGAGAGGAGGATTCCTCCTCCAATCCTAGTAGGACTAGGATTCCTCCTTTTTTGGCCTTTTTCCACCTTTTTCCCTTTGGGATTTTTTCCCAGCCGCATGGGCCTTGTGTGGGACTTCCACCAGCCCACAAAAGGCTGGTATTTACTCTCCCACAGCCCATGAAGCCTCTTGGGTCGAAATACCCCTCCCAGTGGTCTCCCGGTACACTACCGGCACTCCCGGTACATTACCGATTAGCCCGAAACTTTTTCGGTGACCAAAATGGGACATCCTATATATCAATATTTACCTATGGACCATTCCGTAACTCGTCGTGACGTCCGGGATCTCATCCGGGACTCCGAACAACCTTCGGTACCACCATACATAACTCTATACTACCGAAACTTCACCGAACCTTAAGTGTGCAGACCCTGCGGGTTCGAGAACTATGTAGACATGACCGAGACACCTCTACGGTCAATAACCAATAGCGGGACCTGGATGCCCATATTGGTTCCTACATATTCTACGAAGATCTTTATCGGTCGAACCTCTATGTCAAGGATTCAGTTAATCCCGTATGATGTTCCCTTTGTTCTTCGGTATGTTTACTTGCCCGAGATTCGATCGTCGGTATCTCCATACCTATTTCAACATCATTACCGGCAAGTCTCTTTACTCGTTACGTAGTACAAGATCCCATGACTAACACTTAGTCACATTGCTTGCAAGGCTTGTTGTGATGTTGTATTACCGAGTGGGCCCTGAGATACCTCTCCGTCACACGGAGTAACAAATCCCAATCTTGATCCATGCCAACCCAACAGACACCCTCAGAGATACCTGTAGAGTACCTTTATAGTCACCTAGTTACATTGCGTCCTTTTATACACACAAGGCACTCCTCCGGTGTCAATGAGTTGCATGATCTCATGGTCATAGGAATAGATACTTGACATGCAGAAAAGAGTAGCATTAAACTGACACGATCATATGCTACGTTTGTAGTTTGGGTCTTGTCCATCCCATCATTCTCCTAATAATGTGACCCCGTTATCAAATGGCATGTCATGTAAATGGCTAGGAAACCTTAACCATCTTTGATCAACGAGCTAGTCTATTAGAGGCATACTAGGGACATGGTTTTGTTTATGTATCCACACATGCATCTAAGTCTCCGATCAATACAATTATAGCATGGATAATAAAAGATTATCATGAATAAGGAAATATGATAATAACTAATTTATTATTGACTCTAGGGCATATTTCCAACAAGGGATGCAAATACAAGTCATGGTGCAACCCTTCCTCCCTTCCCGATTACCTCTCCTCTAGTAGATCGGTTTGGCGCTGCTTAGCGAAGCTCTGTCGGATCAGCTCCACCACCGCCGCCGCCACGCCGTCGGTCTGCCGACGAACCCATCTACCTCTCCGCTTCCTCTTGCTGGATCAAGAAGGCAGAGATCTTCATCGAGCTGCACGTGTGCTAAACACGGAGGTGTCGTCCGTTCGATACTTGATCGGGAGTTCGTGGGACGGCTTGCGATTTGGATCGCGGAGACGTACCACTACATCAACCTCATTCTTTAACGCTTCCGCTTAGCGATCTACAAGGGTATGTAGATCCAATCTCTCCTCGCATAGATGCCCATCTCCTAGATTGATCTTGGTGAAGCGTAGGAAATTTTTTGTTTCCCATGCAACGCTCCCCAACAATGTCATCATGAGCTAGGTCTATGCGTAGATGAGATCTTGAGTAGAACATAAATAGTTTGTGGGTGTTGATATTCAGATTGCTTCCTTCATTAGTCTCTTCTTGGTTCAGCGGTATTGTGGGATGAAGTGGCTCGGACCGACTTTACTCGTACGCTTACGAGAGACCATGTTCCATCGTCTGACATGTGACTTCATCGCATAAAGATGGTTGGCGGGTGTCTGTATCTCCCACTTTAGTTGGATCGGATTTGATTAAGGCGGTCCTTATATATTGTTGAAAAGCAATCTTCATATCACTGTTGTGGTTTTGCGTAGGTAAGAATCGTTCTTGCTAGATACCCATAGCAGCCACATAAAACATGCAACAACAATTAGAGGATGTCTAACTTGTTTTTGCAGGGTATGTTGTGATGTGATATGGACAATTACATGATGTGATATATGTGATGTATGATATGATCATGTATTTTTATAGAATATCACGACTTGCATGTCGATGAGTACGGCAACCGGCAGGAGCCATAGGGTTGTCTTTGATTATTGTATGACCTGCGTGTCAATCTTTAAGCGCTATGTAATGCTTTACTTTATCACTAAGCGGTAGAAATAGTAGTATGAGCATGGTGGGCGTGACAACCCCGATGACGACACAATGATGGAGATCATGGTGCCATGCCGGTGACGATGGAGATCATGACGGTGCTTTGGAGATGAAGATCAAAAGCAAAGTTCATGGCCATATCATGTCACTTATGATTTGCATGTGATGTTAATATTTTTATGCACCTTGTTTTGCTTAGGACAATGGTAGCATTATAAGGTGATCCCTCACTTAAATTTCAAGTTGAACTATGTTCTCCCCGAGTGTGCACCGTTGTGAAAGTTCGTCGTGTTGAGACACCACATGATAATCGGGTGTGATAGACTCTACGTTCACATACAACGGGTGTAAGCCAGTGTTGCATATACAGAACATTCGGGTTAAACTTGACGAGCCGAGCATGTACAGACATGGCCTCAGAACACATGAGACCGAAAGGTCGAGCATGAGTCATATAGTAGATATGATCAACATGATGATGTTCACCATTGAAACCACCTTAACTCACGTGATGATCGGACTTGAGTTGGTGAATATGGATCATGTGTCACTCACATGACCTGAGGGATGTCAATTTGAGTGGGAGCTTTAGTAATTTAATTAACTAAACTCATTATCATGAACAATAGTCTTAGTAACCTTTGCTTATTTATGTTGTAGATCAATGGCTCGCGTAGTAGCACCCCTGAATTTTAATGCGTTCCTAGAGAAAGCTAAGTTGAAAGATGATGGAAGTAACTTTGTGGACTGGGCTCGTAATCTGAGGATTATCCTCACGGCTTCCCAGAAGGCATATGTCCTTGATGCACCGCTTGGTAACCAACCCGCAGAGATGTCGTCCGAAGACGTTAAGAACGTTTGGGAGGCACATTCTGGAGATTACTCAATAGTTCAGTGTGCAATTTTGTCTGGTTTAGAACCGGGACTTCAAAGAAGTTTCGAACATCATGGAGCATATGAGATGTTCCAGGAGTTGGAGTTTATCTTTAAGAAGAATGCCCGGATCGAGAGGTATGAGACCTCTGATAAGTTCTATGCTTGCAAGATGGAGGAGAACGGGTCTATCAGTGAACGTATACTCAGAATGTCTTGGTATTCGACCCGTCTGGCGGAGTTAGGGATGCCCCTTCTGCCGAAGGCGATCACTGAAGGAGTTCTTCAATCATTGCCACCTAGCTACAAGAGCTTCATGATGAACTATAACATGCATGGGATGACCAAGTCAGTCACCCAGCTGTTTGCAATGCTGAAAGTCACTGAGTCTGAAATCCAGAAAGAACATCAAGTGTTGATGGTCAATAAAACCACGAGTTTCAAGAAACATGGCAAGGGCAAGAAGGGTAACTCCAAGAAGGGTGGCAAACCAGTTGCTCCTCCCATGAAGAAACCCAAGGTTGGACCCAAGCCAGAAACTGGGTGTTTTCATTGCAAGGGAGCTGGTCATTGGAAGCAGAACTGCCCCAAGTACCTGGCCGACAACAAGGCGGCCAACACCAAATGATATACATGTTATTGATGTATACCTTACTAGCTCTCGTTGTAGTGCCTGGGTATTTGATACCGGTTCGGTTCCTCACATTTGCAACTCAAAGCAGGACCTACGGAATAGACGGAGGCTGGCTAAGGATGAAGTGACGATGCGCGTGGGAAATGGTTCCAAGGTTGATGTGATCTCCGTCGGCACGCTTGTTCTTCGTCTACCATCGGGATTAGTGATGAACCTGAATAATTGTTATTTAGTGCCTGCGTTAAGCATGAACATTATATCTGGATCTTGTTTATTGCAAGAAGGTTACTCATTTAAATCAGAGAATAATGGTTGTTCTATTTATATGAGTGATATTGTTTATGATCATGCACCCAATGTGAGGGGTTTATTCTTGTTGAATCTCGATAGTGATGATACACATGTTCATAGCATTGATGCCAAAAGATGTAGAGTTGATAATGATAGTACCACTTTCTTGTCGCACTGCCGTTTGGGTCATATTGGTGTAAAACGCATGAGGAAGCTCCATGCTGATGGACTTTTGGAGTCACTTGACACATGTGAACCATTCCTCATGGGCAAGATAACTAAAACGCCGTTCTCTGGAACACTGGAACGGGCGAGTGATTTGTTGGAAATCATACATACTGATGTGTGCGGTCCAATGAACATTGAGGCGTGCGGTGGATGCCGTTATTTTCTCACCTTCACTGATGACTTGAGTAGATATGGGTATATTTACTTAATGAAACAAAAGTCTGAAACGTTTGAAAAGTTCATGAAATTTCAGAGTAAAGTTGAGAATCATCGTAACAAGAAGATTAAATTCCTAAGATCTGATCAAGGAGGAGAATATCTGAGTTATGAGTTTGGCAGTCACTTAAGACAGTGTGGAATTGTTTCACAATTGACACCTCCTGGAACACCACGGTGTAATGGTGTGTCCGAACGTCGTAATCGAACCTTATTAGATATGGTGTGTTCTATGATGTCTCTTGCCAATTTGCCACTATCGTTTTGGGGTTATGCATTAGAGACAGCAGCATTCACTTTGAATAGGACACCATCGAAATCCGTTGAGACGACGCCATATGAACTGTGGTTTGGCAAGAAGCCAAAGTTGTCATTTCTTAATGTTTGGGGATGTGATGTTTATGTCAAAAAGCTTCAGCCTGAAAAGCTAGAACCCAAAGCGGAGAAATGCGTCTTCATAGGATACCCAAAATAGACAGTTGGGTATGCCTTCTATCTCAGATCCGAAGGCAAAGTGTTTGTCACAAAGAACGGAACATTTCTTGAGAAAGAGTTTCTCTCGAAAGAATTGAGTGGGAGGAAAGTACAACTTGATGAGGTTGTTGAACCTTCACTTCAACCAGAGAGTAGCGCAGCGTAGAAAGATGTTTCTATGGAGCCAGCAATGGTTGAAGATGAAGTTAATGATGATGATCATGAAACTTCGGATCAAGTTGCTATTGAACCTCGTAGGTTGACAAGGACGCGTACTTCTCCTGAGTGGTACGGCAACCCTGTCTTGGAGGTCATGTTATTAGACAACAATGAACCTACGAGCTATGGAGGAGCAATGATGGGCCCAGATTCCGAGAAATGGTTAGAGGCCATGAAATCCGAAATGGGATCCATGTATAAAAACAAAGTATGGACTTTGGAAGTATTACTTCAAGGGCGAAAGGCCATTCAGAATAAATGAATCTTTAAGAAGAAGAGGGACGCGGACGGTAATGTCACTGTCTATAAAGCTTGACTTGTGGCAAAAGGTTTTTCACAAGTTCAAGGAGTTGACTACGATGAGACCTTCTCACCCGTAGCGATGCTTAAGTCCGTCAGAATCATGTTAGCAATAGCTGCATATTTCGATTATGAAATTTGGTAGATGGATGTCAAAACAGCGTTCCTTAACGGTTTCCTTGAGGAAGAGTTGTATATGATGCAACCGGAAGGTTTTGTCGATCCAGAGAATGCTCACAAAGTTTGGAAACTCTAGCGATCCATTTTTGGATTGGTGCAAGCATCTCGGAGTTAGAATAAGCGCTTTGATGAGATGATCAAAGCGTTTGGGTTTATACAAGTTTACGGAGAAGCTTGTACAAGAAAGTGAGGGGGAGCTCTATAGCATTTCTAATATTATATGTGGATGACATATTGTTGATTGGAAACAATATAGAAATGCTAGAAAGCGTGAAGGAATATTTGAACAAGAGTTTTTCAATGAAGGACCTAGGAGAAGTTGCTTTCATATTAGGCATTAAGATCTATAGAGATAGATCGAGACACTTGATAGCACTTTCACAAAGCACATACCTTGATAAAGTTTTGAAGAAGTTCAAAATGGATCAGTCTAAGAAAGGGATCTTACCTATGTTACAAGGTGTGAAGTTGAGTAAGACTCAATGCCCAGTGACTACAGAAGATAGAGAGAAGATGAGTGTCATCCCCTATGCTTCATCCATAGGCTCTATCATGTATGTGATGTTGTGCACGAGATCCGATGTCAGCCTTGCCATAAGTATGGACGGAATGTTTCAAAGTGATCCTGGAATGGAGCACTGGACGACGGTCAAGAATATCCTTAAGTACCTGAAAAGGACTAAGGAGATGTTTCTCATTTATGGAGGTGTTCAAGAGCTCGCCGTGAAGGGTTACGTCGATGCAAGCTTTGAAACTGATCCGAATGACTCTAAGTCGCAAACCGGATATGTATTTATTCTCAATGGGGGAGTGGTAAGCTGGTGCAGTTCCAAGCAAAGCGTGGTAGCCGATTTTACATGCGAAGCGGAGTACATCGCAGCCTCGGAGGCCATGAAGGAAGGTGTTTGGATGAAGCAGTTCATGACAGATCTTGGAGTAGTGCCCAGTGCACTGAATCCAATGAACCTGTTCTGTGACAACACTGGTGCCATTGCTCTGGCCAAGGAACCAAGGTTTCACAAGAGGACCAGACACATAAAGCGACCCTTCAACTCCATCCGCGATTACATCTTGGAGAAAGACATAAATATTTGCAAAGTGCACACGGATCTGAATGTTGCAGACCCGTTGACTAAACCTCTTCCAAGGGCTAAACATGATCAACACCAAGACTACATGGGTGTTCGATTCATTACAATGTAAATCACATAGTGATGTGAACTAGATTATTGACTCTAGTGCAAGTGAGAGACTGTTGGAAATATGCCCTAGAGGCAATAAATAAAGTGTTTATTATTATATTTCCTCTTTCATGATAATCGTTTATAGTCCATACTATAATTGTGTTGATTGGAAACTGAATACATGTGTGGGCATATAGACAAACATTGTGTCCCTAGTATGCCTCTAGCAGGCTAGCTCGTTGATCAAATATGGTTAAGGTTTCCTGGACATGGACATGAGATGCCATTTGATATCGGGATCACATCATTAGGAGAATTATGTGATGGACAAGACCCAAACGATAAATGTAGCATATGATCGTGTCAGTTTATTGCTACAGTTTTTCTGCATGTCAAGTATATGTTCCTATGACCATGAGATCATGCATCTCACTGACACCCGAAGAGTGCCTTGTGTGTATCAAACATCGCAACATAACTGGGTGACTATAAAGGTATTGTACAGGTATCTCTGAAGGTGTCTGTTGAGTTGGCATGGATCAATACTGGGATTTGTTACTCCGTGTGACGGAGAGGTATCTCAGGGCCCACTCGGTAATAAAACATCACAACAAGCTTTGCAAGCAATGTGACTAAGTGTTAGTCGCGGGATCTTGTATTACGGAACGAGTAAAGAGACTTGCCGGTAACGAGGTTGAACTAGGTATAGAGATACCGACGATCGAATCTTGGGCAAGTAACATACCGAAGGACAAAGGGAACATCATACGGGGTTACCTGAATCCTTGACATAGTGGTTCGACCGATAAAAGATCTTCATAGAACATGTAGGAACCAATATGGACATCCAGGTCCCGCTATTGGTTATTGACCGTAGAGGTGTCTCGGTCATGTCTACATGGTTCTCGAACCCATAGGGTCTGCACACTTAAGGTTCGGTGACGTTTTGGTTTAGATGAGTTATGTGTTGGTGACCGAAGGTTGTTTGGGGTCCCGGATGAGATCCCGGACATCACGAGGAGTTCCGGAATGGTCCGGAGGTAAAGATTCATATATGGTAAGTTGGTGTTTGAGTTCCGGAAAAGTTCTGTGACCCGCAAGTGGTGTGACGGAGGGCCGAAAGTGTTCCCGGGGGTCCACCGGATGGGCCCATCTACTCCAAAGGGTCGCATGGGCTGTGAGAGGGTGCCGACCAGCCCCTGGTGGGCTGGCCGCACCTCCCACCTCAAGGCCCATGCGGCTAGAGGCTTAGTCTGGGCCAAAAGGGTGGGCTAGCCACCAAACTTGGTGGCCAAGCCACCCTGGCCGCCGCCCCACCTCCCTTGGCCACCGCACCAAACCCTAGGGGAAACCCTAGGGCGTCTAGCCCCTCCTCTTCCCCTATATATATGAGAGGGGAGGGAGGGCTGCAAATACAAGTCACGGCGCAGCCCTTCCTCCCTCCCCGATTACCTTTCCTCTAGTAGATCGGTTTGGCACCGCTTAGCGAAGCTCTACCAGATCAGCTCCACCACCACCGCCACCACGTCGTCGTGTTGCCGGCGAACCCATATACCTCTCCGCTTCCTCTTGCTGGATCAAGAAGGCAGAGATCTTCATCGATTTGCACATGTGTTGAACGCGGAGGTGTCGTTCGTTCGGTACTTGATTGGGAGTTCGTGGGACGGCTTGCGATTTGGATCGCGGAGACGTACCACTACATCAACCGTGTTCTTTAACGCTTCCGCTTAGCGATTTACAAGGGTACATAGATCCAATCTCTCCTCTCATAGATGCTCATCTCCTAGATTGATCTTGGTGAAGCGTTGGAAAATTTTTGTTTCCCATGCAACGTTCCCCAACACTAGCTTCCCAATACAAAAAAGGAGAGTCGGGCCGGTCCAATCTCTACTCCTGAAGGGATTTGGTAGTTTTTTTTACTGGATTTTTTTGTCATTCCTCCCACCTACATCTGGTTTTTTACCGTCCCCTCCCACCTCCGACAAACTAGTCACCTCCAACCTATGCAACGAAGAAAAAAACGGACGAAAAAAGTTCGTTCGAGGCTCCCACCTACGTCTTGAAGGAAAAATCAGACGAAAAAAGACAGCTCCAGCCGCTCCCCACATCTCGCGTGATCCCCGCCCCCTCTCTTCTCTCCCTCCTTCCTCAGATCATGTTTGGGGAGGGGGGCCTCCAGCATTCGCCATGACTGCCACCGACGCCCTCATCTCCATCCCCACCGGCCAACCCTGACCTCCACATCGCTATCTATCAGATCTCCTTCGGATAGATCCACCCACATTGCTAGATCGGGCGAGGCGGACCTCCAGCATTGTTGTTATTCTCCCTTCCCGATCTCCCGCCGTCGTGCTCCACACATCTGGTTGTGGCCACATCCGCCACTGCTTCCCTAGCCACCCCCTCCGACGCTAGCGAGGTGGCCATGGTGGTCGTTGTCGGTTCCATGGAGGATCTCACCCCGGCCTTCTCCTTGTTTTCACACACAGCCGGGTCTCCTGATCCCTGGCAGCACTTTGCTATGGATCATAATGCACGACAAGCAACAGATCGGCGTTGTATTCTCCTCAAGGTACGAAATCAATTTCCCTTCTTTGTGCACGTCCCGCTACTGTGTTGCCCTTCTCCTAGCAGCCGTTGCCGCCCAGCAGTTCGGCGCCTGCCTAATCCGCTGCCCCCGCCCTCATGTAGTGATGTCCCTGGCCGCCTGGCTTATGTCACATCCCTCATCCCCCCCCCCCCCCCCCCCCCCCCCCCCTCGATGACCTGCCGACCCTGCCTGGCTTATTTTTCCTTTGCAGGTGTTTTCTGCCCTTTTCGATCCAACCAAGCTTTTCAATGATCTCGGATGGAATTTTGATAGACCTTTGGGTTTCAAGGGGTGCATTTTTGGACTGTTCAGTTTCTATGCCAAGCTCGAAATTTAGAGATAACATCTTCTCTTTATTAAGTGCGTACGAATGTTCATGCGCGAAACTACATATCCAAATATTGCTAGATTTAGTGATACTTTCATCAGAGTTCTTGTACATCCGACTACACTGTTAATAGATGCTTGATATTTATCATGTGATCATTGGAAATCGGGCAGAGGATAAGTTATGAACGCTTTATCCTATGATGTGCCATGGGATGTAGGCGCTATCGACGGAAACCACGGTGTATACGATTTCAAGTATGTTCTAATTTTGTCCAGTGCTTTGTGGTCATGTACTCCGATTTATGTGGTTTCTGAATATATTTTCTGATGTGTCCCTGAGGTGTAGGAAGCTGGAATCTGGGGAGAGGCACTCACCAGTGGGTCAAGTTCTTGTTGGACAGGGAGGTGGACGCGGACCTTGCAGAGTTCTTGCAAGGGTATGTGGTGAACAAGGAAAAGATGGAGTTGTGTCTGTGTTTGAAGATTGTTGAATCATCCTTTGTGAAGTAAATTCAGGACTTGCAGGGCATGTTAGCAGGTGACATGCTCATAGTGATACATATATCTTCAGGTTTATTTACAAAACATCAGCCTTGAAAAGTATTGTTTTACATATATTACATGTAAGACAAGCTAGGATTGAACATAGTGTTACTTTACCTATGTCATTTATAGTTGTAGACATGTATTATAATTGCTTCATTTCTTGCATGTTGTTGGTAAGGTGCGTCCAGAACTCGATGGTCACTTAAATGGCCTTCCATGTTACCGATTTTTCTGCTGTTGCTAGACTTCAGGGAGCGACATATGAGCAGATTATAAGGCTCCTATCAAGCAACATATGAGCAGGTTATAAGGCTCCTGGAAAAAAGAACATTTATTTATTTATCTGGCAAATAGAACAATATGTTATTCTGCATTGTGCACAAATCAAAACACTATATTTCAGCTATAACATGCCATGAGCTTGCCTACTGATATTTTAGGCCTAGAAAATTACCGAGTTGGTATCAGGAATGAAGCGCAATTAACTCCGATATTGTGCAAATAGAAGCTGCATTCTTTGTCAAGAAACTAAAGGCCCGAGGATAATTGGCGTTGTGGGTGTGCTAAGCCTATGTGCCAATGACATGACTGAAGTCTGCTTTGATCTTTGTTCATGCTCTGAGCCTTGGATGTGTTTTCTTCAATGTCCACCCAATTTTTATTATTTACATTTATAGAAATTATTTTCCCACCTACTACTGGTTTAAGTTTGTTTTCTATGCATAGTTGCATACTATTCATGGATATATACATAGTTACAATGAAGATTGTGTGTGACTATTTATTTTGCTAAATTGTGTTTGTATCTTTATGATATCTTGAATTCTTGATAGCTCTATATCAGTGAATTTAGTTTGGTCACTATTTTAAGAACCTTTACTATGCATAGTTGCACACATACTATTCATGTATTCGTCCCTGTTTTATATTACAATTTGGCAAGCTGATTTTGTGTGACAATTTGAGCACAGTTTCGCAACAGGGTTCGTTCATGCGAATGAGGTGGATTTGTTTTGCGAGATATCTGAGGTCGATGAATGAGAAGATTATGTGGAAGAATAGGATCTCTTCGTATCTTTCGAGCATGTTCTCCACTGTTCTTCCCCCAAGGTAGCTTCATTTGGCAAAGACAGCGATCAAGTTATGGATGCACAAGCCAACCATGAGAGGTGAGTCACAACGTACGGCCATCCTTCTTTTAGTCAGAAATTTGTCTCTCCAATCAAACGACTCCTTAATAGAATCAAACCATAGTTTGCTCCTTAAAATAATTGCCGACCACATGGCTACTTCTAATTTTGACCAAGAACTAATCTCGTATGTTTTGTATATATAACAACAATTTAACATGGGACACCGCATGTTTGCTAACAGAGGGGTGATATTTCCTTTCTCTGCAATAGATATATTTTTATTTCCCTCTCTAGCAATGGCGTTAATATATGTGTTGTAACAAGGTCAGAGATTGATGTGGGTGCGCGCAAGGGCGGCGCTGGCCTCCGCCTAGAAGGGCAAGCATGGTGTAGAGAAGGAGCGTACAGAGCTCCAGCAACACTACGTCGTCATCCTCTGCCTCACCGGCAGCATCAATTTCACAAGAAGGTGGGAGTATATCTGCAAATTGTGAACTTTTTAATTTTAGACCTTTGTGCTCTAAATGCCATTGCTGGATTTCGAGTTGGCGGTGATATTTATGAAATGCTATAAATTCAATCATAACTTACAAATAAATGACATTTCATAATTTAGTAATGGGGATTCTGCGAGTTCTTAACCATCTTGATTTGATTAAGTAGATGTCTGAGAGACAGTAGGGGATATATTGCTGTAAATGCTTACAGTTTTTATCTGATAGCGCTTTCTAATTATAATACTTCAGTATACTTTTTGGCTCCTATTTAGTTAACCCTGCTACATGTGTACATCTGCCTTTGGATGATTTTCCCTTTCCTTACATATATGTAGTAGTTCTGGATTTCCAGGCCATTGTTATTGTACTAGACTGAATGGGTACCCATCCCTTCGTTTAGAAAAATCATGCCAAGGAAGTAGGAGGAAGAAGAAATGCAGGGGACCTCATGAAGGCCATCAGCTAAGATCCACAGGTCAGCAATCTTGGTTCCTCTTCTTATGCACTGCATAAATATTTATTTTCTAGAAATCTTATCAATATTCCAAACGGGCCAAATAGGTATCATTATTTCCATTGATTTTTGTTTCAATGTCCTTCCTCTAATCTCCACACACCTAGGTTGCGATGCGGTTCCTTAGATGCATGGGTGTTCTACTCTGATTATATTCTAGCAGTAATATGACGCAATGGTTTTGTTCCTTCCTTGCATTAGCCTCTGCTTTCTTGATTCCGTCATTAAATGATGACTAAATATGTCTGTGGATAAAGTTATCTGATGTACATGAGGATCGTAAAGTTATATGTTCCTCATTATTGGTGTTGAATCACCAAAACATGTATACCCTCATTTCCCTGACATAGATGATCCTGATATGGGTATGTTGTAGGCCGTTGTCAACTGATGTCAGGCTTAGATGCTACCGGTGGGCATGGTAGAGTTCTATGGTACAGGGCCATTAGGTGGCATGTAAATGAGACTTCTCCATTTCTGTTGATGAGGCAATTAACTTATTTGAGGACCCGTTAGGCTTACCTCATAAAGATCACGTCAGTGATTCGTTTTGTTGTTCCATTGTTTGCATTGCAGGGTTCGGCTCTGAACAAAATTCAATATCTGTTGATGTACTGAAGAAAGGCATATGAAGCTACACAAGATGGATTCTTCTCTATCGTGAAAAAAACAGTATTTGCTTCTCCAGCTCGGGTTAAATCAACGGTGCATGGATTCACTTAACTCACTTGGGATATCTGTAGTTGACCCTCTAATTAGCGACTGAAAACTTGTTAATTATAAAATATTTGCTTCCTCTCATAGCAATGTAAAGTTGTTCTTACCATATCATCCTCTATTTTTTTAGTATTTCAGAGAGCACCATGTGAGTTCAAGATTGCTTATATAGAGTTAATTGTCAAAATTAGCCTCCCGAGTTTGCTTGTTTCGCTTGTGGTATTTGTTGAAGTATAAAACATGTTGATTTTATTGATTACAATACAACCACTAAGAAGATGATGTTTCACTCGAACTTTTTGTGTCCTGTGGAATTAAGATGTCTATAGTTATGTATAATTTTATGAATATTATGTATTTCGGGACTCTAATTTTTAAAAATGAAGCACTTGACAATTATGTGTGATGTTTCAAGCAGAATTGGGATTAGTAAATATTTTTTCGCAAAAGAAAAGCATGCATCACTTAGAAACTATGAGATTTCGTATCAGAATTACTGCTAGATCTTTGGATATGTTTCATAAAGAGTAAAACCATAGTAGGTATACTGATTTCAAATGACGGCATGTAGAGTGTGGTGTTATATGATAACCCAGAAGTATAGGGGATCACAACGGTTTTCGAGGGTAGAGTATTCAATCCAAATTTAAAGATTCGACACAAGGGGATTCAAAGAATATTTGGGATTATTAGCAGTTGAGTTTTCAAATCAACCACACCTGGAAAATAAATATCTGCAACAAAGTGATCAGTAGCATAGTAGTATGATAGTTTGGTAGCAGTAGTAACAGTAACAGTAGAGGAAACAGTAGCAGTAACAGTTTTGTAGCAAGTGCAATAGTAACAGCAGTAGTAGTAACTTAGCAAGAATAATATGTGAAAACATCGTAGGCACTGGATCAGTGTATTCGTTGGACGATATTCATCATATAACAGTCATAACCTAGGGCAACACAGAACTAGCTCCAGTTCGTCAATATAATGTAGGCATGTATCCTGTAAATAGTCATACTTGCTTATGGAAAAGAACGTGCATGACATCTTTTGTCCTACCCTCCCGTGGCAGTGGATTCCATAAGGAAACTAAGGGATATTAAGGCATCCTTTTAATAGAGAACCGGAACAGAGCATTAACACATAGTGAATACATGAATTCCTCAAACTACGGTCATCACCGTGAGATATCCCAAATATTGTCACTATGGGGTTGACAGATCATAACACGTAATAGGTGCATATGACTAGGCAAGATCGGATCAAGAACATAGATATAATGATGATAACATAAATAATTCAGATATGAAATCATCGCACTCGGGCCCTAGTGACAAGCATTAAGCATGGCAAAGTCATAGCAACATCAATCATAGAACATAGTGGATACTAGGGATCAAGCCCTAACAAAACTAATTTGATTACATGATGAATATCATCCAACACCTAACCGACCAGCAAGCCTACGAAGAAATTACTCACTCCCGGTCGGGAGCATCGTGGAATTGGCGATGAAGGAGGGTTGATGATGACGAAGACGGAAGATTCCCCTCTCCGAAGCCCCAAACGGACTCCAGATCTGGCCTCCCGATGAAGAACAGGAGGTGACGGTGGGTTCGTATCGTAAAACGCGATGAAACTTTCTCCATGATTTTTTCTAGAAAAATAGGAATTTATAGCGCTAGAATTAGGGTCGGGGGGCACGAGGTGAGCACCACCCACCAGGGCGCGCCCTTGTGTCTCTTGCTCACCCTGGCCTAGTTCTTTGGTGGTTTTGAGCTCCAATATTCCTCAAATATTCTGAAATAATTCTCCAAAAAGTTTCATTCCGTTCAGAGAACTTTTATTTCTGCACAAAAATAACACCATGGTAGTTCTGCTATAAACAGCGTTAGTCCTTGTTAGTTTCATTCAAATCATGCAAATTAGAGTCCAAAACAAGAGCAAAAGGGTTAGGAAAAGTAGATATGATGGAGACGTATCAATTTCCCCAAGCTTAAACCCTTGCTTGACCTCAAGCAATTCAGTTGACAAACTGAAAGTGAAAAAAGAAAAGCTTTTACGAACTCTTTTGTTCTTGTTTACATAGATATGCTTAAGTAGCACCCAGGTTTTCAGCAAACATTATGACTAACCATGTCAACAATAACTCTTAAGGATTATATTAAATCACATCAATGACATAAGCAACTAGCGAGTAATAATAAGATATCTCAAGTGCAAGCATTTGTCAAAACAATTATGATATAATATGACAATAATGGTATCTCGCTAGCCCTTTCTGAGACCGCAAAACATAAATGCAGAGCACCCCCAAAGTTCAAGCAGCGACTAAACATTGTAATTCATGGTAGAAAAGATCCAGTCATTATGCATACAACATTCACTATACACAATGCATTAGAATGACAATAGTGCTCTTAGATCCGGCGCTTATTTGAGAAGATGATGACTCAACATAAAAGTAAATAGATAATCCCTTCGTAGAAGGAAGCAGGGATTTGCATACGTGTCAGAGCTCAAGGCATAAATAAGAGATAAATATTTTGGGATGTACACCCTTCCTGTCAACGTTACGACCAAGAGCTATCAATATCTTCCATGTTAAACAAATTAGCAGTGGTTCCCAAGTGATAAAAGTAAAGATTTACTCCCCCTCCACCAACAACACACTCCACGGCGAGCCGAATCCACAGGTACCGTCCATACCAACAACATTCCTATGGGAGTTTGTTTAATTATTTGTATTTCTTTTGATTTCGGGACCGGGAATCCCTATTACCGCTCCTCTCGTGCAAGGACGAGTGAATAAACATTCATCATGAGAATATCGCGCTTAACATGGAAGATATTGACCACCCCATGTCGCTCCATGAGCGGTCCAAGCACACAAAACATATGTTTATTTGAAATTTTAGATGTGGCGCATGCAAATTTACTTGGAACGGCAGAGTAATACTGCATATAGGTAGATATGGTGGACTCATCTGGAATAACTTTGATTTAAGGATTTTGATGCACAAGCAGTATTCCCGCTTAGTACAGGCGAAGGCTAGCAAGTAGCTTGAGAAGCGGCCATCTAGAGTGCGAAGATGGTCATAAACATGCATTATGAATAATAAACATTAAATGCTATCGCGAGTAGGATATGGACACCATGAAAATAAATATCGTGAAGGCTATATTGACTTTGATTCAAGTACATGCGTGAACACGTGCCAAGTCAAGCCACTTGAAACATTCAGAGGAGGGTGCCATATCATCATACTACATCACAACCATTTTAATGCATGTTGACATCCAAGATAAATCATTATCCACTCCTAGCTACGTAAGCATGGCATGAGCAACTATAATCTCTAATTGTCATTGCAAACATGTTCAATCATAATATGTTGAATCATGGATACTAGGTTAAAAATATTTACAAAAACAAAAAAAGTTGAGTTCATACCCGCTTCTCTCTGCCACAGTCAATTCATCAGATATCGTCATTATTTCCTTTCACTTGCACGACCGAATGATAAGAAAATAATAATAGTGCAAGAGTGTCATGGACTAAGCTGAAATCTGCAAACATTTTATTCAAGAGGAGAAGAAAAAGTAATGTAGGCTCTTTTTTAGATCAACAATAATGCATATGAGAGCCACTCAACGTTTTCATCGTGGTCTTCTCCTTGGTACGACTCAATAAAAGAGAAAAAAATCAGATAAACACACTGAAATATTTTTGGAGTTTCTTAGTTTTTCTAGAAGAAAGCAAATAAAAGAAGGGGAAACAAAAACAAGAAAAACTATTTACACGGGAGAACTCCCAACAAGCAAAAGAGGAAATGAGAAAAAAAATTGGTTTTTTTTAATACTACAACTAACTAAACTAAAAAGAAAGACCGGAAAGAAACAAGAAATATTTTTGGATTTTTTCAATGTTTTCTCGAACACACAAGAAGAAAGCAAGAAGATAAATCTAGCATGGATAATACAATGAAAAAGTGTGAACACCAACAATTGAAATGAAATGTGTGAGCATGAATATAATGTCAGTGGAAATATGTACTCCCCCAAGCTTAGGCTTTAGGCCTAGCTTGGCAATCACCATCCGTAGTAGTCGTTCGGTTCCATGTTGAAGTGCGGTGGCGACGACTCTGAGCGTCCCACTCCTGGGGCTCCTCCTCGGTCGCAGCGTGCGAGGAAGTTGCTCAGCCCAACATTTTCAACAAATTGGGCAAAACTCTTGGTAGAACCCCGCATCCTCCATAAAGGGAATATGTGGTCATTCGCACAGCCGCACTTCCGCCTTCCTCAGAGTGTTGAGGTCGGTGTCAAACGATTCCCCAATGACTCCTTTAGCATTCTTCTTGGAGGAGTACTTCCTAAAGA
This sequence comes from Hordeum marinum, assembly GCA_022496015.1. NCBI lineage: Eukaryota > Viridiplantae > Streptophyta > Magnoliopsida > Poales > Poaceae > Hordeum > Hordeum marinum. Next base: position 88,548,774 of record CM039678.1, on the reverse strand, counting down.
AATTCATCTTATTTCTACAAATAAATTTCTGAAAATTTTAGACCACAAAATTTTTGTCAACTAAACTTAATAAGATTGATAGAAACTACTCATAAGGATGCATAGAGGCCATATCAAGCATTCAAACTACTTAGAACTCTAAGAATTCAACATGCAAGCTCATATACAGCAGCACCAAGAGTAGCTAATTATTCTGAAAATAAACCACTAAATTAAAAACTAATTGGAGCAATGGGGGAGTCACATACCAAGAAGCAATCCCTCCAAACTGTTTCAGAAATGGAGCTTCGAGCAAAGAGATCGAAATCCACGGGTTCATGAGCAAGAACACGAGAAAGAGAGCAATGATGATTTTTTTTTCCGGGGGTAGGGGATGACATGGGCTAAAGGGATAAGTGAGGGGACCCACATGAGCCCACCACCCAACAGGGCGTGCCTGGGGTGCTGGCGCACCCTGGTGTCTCTTGGGCCCCAGGTGCACACCTCTCTGATGTTATTTGTACCAAAAATTCATAAATATTCAGAAAAAAATTGTGTTAAATTTTCAGGACATTGTGAGAAATTTTATTTTTGGGTCATTTTTTATTGCACGGAGGAATCAGAAAACAGGATAAACATGGCATTTTATTTTATTTAACTAAGAAAAACATAAAACTAAAAGTGGGAATAGAGGGTTGTGTCTACTAAATGCATCAACCTCGTACCTCCCAAAAGTGATCCATTAATAAGGTTGATCAAGTCTTATTAACAACCACCTTCGATTAGCATGAAACCGAAAAACTTTCATAAAACACTAAGTTACCACAATAGGAATAGGCATATCCCCAACTATAATTATAGAATATTTATTCTTAACAGTAGGTAGAGGTAATTGAAAGCTTCCAATAATGAGTGTCGAAGAATTTTCAATAACATTCACACCATTCACTTGGAATTGTTTCTTCGGAAAGTTCACCGTGTGCTCATTACCATTGACATGAAAAGTGACTTTGCTTTTATTGCAATCAATAACAGCCCATGCAGTATTCAATAAGGGTGTACCAAGGATAATCGACATGTTGTCGCCCTCGGGCATCTCAAGAATAACGAAGTTTGTTAAGATAGTAACATTTGCAACAACAACGGGCACGTCCTCACAAATACTAATAGGTATGGCAGTTTATTTGTCAGCCATTTGCAAAGATATTTCACTAGGTGTGAGTTTATTCAAATCAAGTCTTTATATAAAGAGAAAGGCATAACACTAACACCAACTCCCAAGTCACACAAAGTAGTTTTGACATAATTTCTTTTAATGGAGCAAGGTATAGTTGGTATTTCAGGATCTCCAAGTTTCTTAGGTACTCTATCCTTAAAAGAATAATTGGCAAGCATGGTGGAGATTTCAACTTCAGGTATCTTTCTTTTATTAGTGGTGATGTCTTTCATTTATTTAGCATATAGGCATCTTTAAGATATCAGTTAAGCGAGTACGCAGCAAGACTGGCCTAATCATTTCAGCAAAGCGTTCAAATTCTTCATCATCCTTTTTCTTGAATGGTTTAGGTGAAAAAGGCATGGGTTTCTGAACCCATGGCTCTTTTTTTACCATGTTTTTTAGCCACAAAGTCTTTTTCTATCATAATGTTTATTTTTAGATTGTGGGTTATCAAGATCAACAGCAGGTTCTACTTCTACATCTTTATCTGGTTCTTTATCATTACTTGGTTGGTATCCTCATGAAAATCTATATCTATACCTATACTAATTAGGCACTCCCAAGAAATTACCATGTTAATTAGTAATTATGAATCATTAATCTGATGGGTCCAAATTATTACGGTCTAGATCTACCTATATGGCTAAAAGGCCCACAGTTCTATTTCTCGGTTGTAAAAATAGAAACATTGTTACGATCTCTTGAGACCTGTACAATCGTAGCCCTGAAGCGCATGACCTACAAATTACCGGCCACCATCAGTCCCGCAAAAAAAACATATTTTTCTGTGTCTCTCTGTGGATTCCGTCAATCTGCTGGCTAGCTAGCACACGCATGGACCTTTTCTTGATTTATTTTCCTGATAAGGTTCATCTCTTGATTTCTTTATTTTCCTCCTGTCAGATGTTCGATCAACCTATGTTTTACAAGATCTGTGTGTACGAGGACGGTCTGGAGAACGGATGGCTGTATTCGTCCAAGTTGTATTCGTCGGTGATCTTGATTTTTTTTTCTGTAGACACAAATTTGGTTGGATGAAAACCTTTCTTTGTAGCATTTTTTTTTCTGTAGATACAAAATTGGCGAGTAGATTGGATCGTAACTCCGATCTAATGCCATTTATTATTCTACCGGCCCTCTCTAAGGAAAAAAAGCTTCCACCGTTCGTGCTGCATTATTCTGTCTCTCTCCTCCTCCATGTATTGTGCATCTGGTCGTGAGAGTCTGAGCAGCCAACGACTCTTAGCAAGCGATTTGCAGCCAGAAAAAATTATAATAGCTATATAGGCAGCATGCGGATCGGTTGCAGAAGAAGAGCGTGGTGCTGGCTGGGACGAGGCTCCATTGATGTGCAGATGGGTGCCATGCCACGAGCCAATCGCAAGTACTGGCCAATGATAACTTTTCTTTTACAGACGCTGCATCCCGTAGCTGTTCTAGATGTGGCAAAGGTAATTGTTCCAAGCAGGTTTGATCTATCCCGTCCGTATTATTCAAGATAGGAGATTCATATTATCAAACAGGATTGAATATGATTTCGAGCGTGCTTCAGATTTTGGTAGTGCAAATTCATGACTTGGCCCTTAATTATCTACTGGATTTCCATGAAGCGTAGATAAGGCTGGCGACGACGAGATACTATGTTTTGTGGGTTCATATGATTGGCCGTATCCATAGTATTAGGTTATACTTTGTCATAAGGTTTGATAATACATACTCCTATGTCTACTTTTATCATAAGTAAGAGAAAAGACACATACTAAAATTTATTAAATGCTAGAACTTTCATACTAATATACTGCTCCCTCCATCCAGATGCATACACGCACACACACCCATTATCTATCATGTACTGATGTGCGTAGACACATGTACATACCGGTACAAAGGTAATCCTGATGTGCGTAGACACATGTGCATACCGGTACAAGGAGGTAATCCGTCTGTGGGAAAGATCTCACATGCGCGCGCACACACACCCATTATCTACCATGTACTGATATGCACATGTGTGTTGCTAATGGCAAATGTATAGAATATCCAATCTCCTTTCTTGGGTGAATTTGATCATTGAGCAAAATAAATAAATCCATGTCATCTATCTAATGTAGTTTAAGGAAAAAATCTAAAAAATAAAAAAAACACTATGTTTCGGTGTAATATATATGGTATGGTGAAGTAAGCATAGCGGTATGGTTGTGCGGCAGTGGCTCAGATCCAATTCTACTAGCGCATGTGCTTGGTGCAAGTCATGCATCATGTAACAATGAGAAGTAATAAGCGAGAAATTTTGTCAGGCCAACACGTCAGTATTTTCCTTTTTGCACCCATGGTTCTATTTTGTCTTATTGTTCTACAATTGTACTAATTTATATGCTCTCATGTCACACTCCTTGCCACCCCACAAGAAGCCGAATCCATATTATACATTAGAGCGAGAACATGCTGACTTAATTCGGGCAGAAGAATAGAAGATGGATTTTGTGGTTGGCCGTCTGCACATGGACAGTATGTTTCTTCTCATCATGTCATGATAATTTATAGGACGGAATAATAATCTATTTACACGAAATTGAAATAGCCAGACTTATCATGTGCAAATATTACTATCAGGATTCATATATATTAGATCTATAAGCTACTATATAAATATGAAAAGTTATGGACAAAGTCGTTTATTGAAAATACAGATTATTCTCTAAATGAAAGGAGGTAAAGTTTTGCACTGTCAAAATAGCATATATCATTAGTTCATGTATACCAATTTCTTCAACCTTTGAGCATCTCTAATATTACCATATTGTGTATTTTCCACCCGAGCTTATTAGCAAATTGTATGACTTTCCAACCAACATGAGATATGAAAGTCGGTATATGAGAAGCAAACAAAATGAAGATTAAAAAATACCTTATTTCACCAAATAATTAAGCAAAATATAGTGATCATAGAATAATTATTTCTATTTAGAATAGTTTTCGTGTACATATCAACAGAATTGACAGAAAACAGTAGAAATTAGATCGGTAAATCATTCAGGGAAACAATTAATACATATGAAGGGCCATAATCACCGTGTGTCATTGAAATATACACACATATACATGTCTTACTGGGGAATTATTCAACATATATATGCACTTATTATTTATTTTGGTTAATCTTACTGTGCCCATCCAAATGGCTTGGTTTATATTTATAGGTCAATGTCGTCCATTTGGCTTGGTTTCTCTCTAATAGCATGGTGGAGTTTACAAGCACTTCTCTTCCGGGTGGATTTATGTCTTATTTCATTCATTCTTTTATATAAGGTGTATTTGCTTTTTCAAAAGTCAAGGACTTCATGTTTGACCATATATTTAGATAAATATATCAATATCCACAATAAGAAATTTATATCATTTGATCCATCATGAAAATTAGTTTCATATTTTAACCATTAGGTATTGCAGATGTTGCTATTTTATTCTACAATCTTGGTCAAACATTCAAATGGTTGACATGCACGGAAATCAATACACCTTATATTCACGAACGAAGTGAGTACATTGTAGTATGTCCCACTCATTTATAATGTTGATTTAAGGGAAAGACAAACAATAATTCATATTCGCTTCAACATTTGTTTTATTCTCATAAATTAGAAGTTATTTATTAATACAATCAAGAATGAGTATTTTATGGTTGTCGTGCGAATGCACGGGTTGACGACTAGTGACTATAATTATCATTGTTATTAGGTGGATGTTCATTACCACATTGAGTTTCAACATCAGAAATAGAGATATCATTATTATCAGCAAGAGGTTTTTCTATCTCAAGTTCACTAGAGGCATGTAATGTCCTATCATTTTTCCTTTTCTTTTTCTTTTTAGAAGGACCAGGTACGTCAACATTAATTCCTTGAGAGTGTTGTTCGATTCTCTTAGGATGACCTTCAGGATAAAGAGGTTCTTGGGTCATTCTACTTCCTCTAATCACTACTCTAATAGCATGATCATTCATATTATTGTTCATTCATCAAGCAATTACCTTTGAGACTTAGCAACTTGCTCTAACTGAGTATGAACCATAGATGCATGTTTTCATACACCTCTAACATCAGTGCTTATTCTAAATAATAAGTCACTCAAGCGAGCAATCATATCGAAGTTATATTTCAATTGTTTCAGAACATTTTCATTGAAGTGATCTTGTTTGCTAATGTAATTATCAAACTCATATAAGCATTGGCTAGGATGTTTATTGTAAGGGATGTCACCTTCAATCAAACTTTAATAAATAATTTACCTCTACCACCTATGGAGGTGGTGGTGTGTTAAGGCCATGTATTTCTTCAATAGGTGGTAAATTCTTAACATCCTCGGCTTTAATACCTTTTTCCTTCATACATTTCATTGCCTCTTGCATATCTTCAGGACTGAAAAATAATATACCCCTCTTCTTCGGAGTGGGTTCAAGTGGTGGTTCAGGGAGAATCCAATCATCATAATTCTTCGATATGTTATTCAATAGTTCCTCAGCTTGTTCAACAGTTCATTCCCTGAAAACACAACCAGCACAACTATCTAGCAAGTCCCTAGAAGCATCAGTTAGTCCATTATAGAAGATATCAAGTATTTCATTTTTCTTAAGTGGGTGATCAGGCAAAGCATTAAGAAATTGGAGAATACTCCCCCAAGCTTGTGGGAGACTCTCTTCTTAAATTTGCACAAAGTTAAATATTTCCTGTAAAGCAGCTTGTTTCTTATGAGTAGGAAAATATTTTTCAGAGAAGTAGTAAATCGTGTCCTGGGAACTACGCACGCAACCAGGAGTAAGAGTATTGTACCATATCTTAGCATCAACCTATAATGAGAACAGAAATAATTTGAGAATATAATAATAGTAAATCTTCTCATCATTAGCAAATAGGGTTGCTATATCATTCAGCTTAGTAAGATGTGCCACTACAATGTCGATTTCATAGCCATAGAAAGGATTAGATTCAACCAAAGTAATTAACTCTGGGTCGACAGATAATTCATAATCCTTATCAGTAACAAAGATAAGTGAGGTAGCAAACTTAGGATCACATTTCATTTTAGCATTCAAAGTCCTTTCCTTATACTTGCATAGTAGTTTCTTAAGATCATTCATATCCTCACAAGCAAGAATCTCTCTAGCTATTTCTCCATCCAAAACATAACCCTCATGTATCTTAGGCATTTCAAATCTACGAGAGCGAGGAGTAGGAGGTGATTCAAAATCTTCATCCATTTCAGCATTTTCAAGTTCTCTAGCTTTAGCAAGATGAGCATCAAGTAATTCATTCAGTGAAACAGTTTTAGTTTCAACATTTGTAGCAATAGTATCATCATTAATTTCATAAGTAGCATCATCAAATTCATGTAGCATATCAGGACGATCAACAGGTGGTGGTTTAACAAGCTGATTCAAAACAGTAGGTGAATCAAAAGCAGAGCTAGATGGTAGTTCCTTACCTCCTCTCGCGAGAGGGGACGATCTTGGTTCTTGTATCCTTCAGATTCTTCATAGCGATAGGTTGATATAAATCCCAAGTGACTCGACAAATATAGCTATGCTCCCCGGCAACGGCGCCAGAAAAAGGTCTTGATAACCCACAAGTATAGGGGATCGCAATATTTTTCGAGGGTAGAGTATTCAACCCAAATTTATAGATTCGACACAAGGGGAGCAAAATAATATTTGAGATTATTAGCAGTTGAGTTGTCAACTCAACCTCACCTGGAGATAAATATCTGCAGCAAAGTGATTAGTAGCACAGTAGTATGATAGTTTGGTAGCAGTAGTAATAGTGATAGTTACAGTAGCGGTAACAGTAGCAGTAATAGTTTTGTAGCAAGTTCAATAGTAACATCAATAGTAGTAACTTAGCAAGAACAATATGTGAAAAGATCGTAGGCACTGGATTGGGGTATTCGTTGGATGATATTCATCATATAACAGTCATAACCTAGGGCAACACAGAACTAGCTCCAGTTCGTCAATGTAATGTAGGCATGTATTCCGTAAATAGTCATACGTGCTTATGGAAAAGAACATGCATGACCTCTTTTGTCCTACCCTCCCGTGGAAGTGGGGTCCATAAGGAAACTAAGGGATATTAAGGCATCCTTTTAATAGAGAACCGGAACCTAACATTAACACGTAGTGAATACATGAACTCCTCCAACTACGGTCATCACCGTGAAGTATCCCAAATATTGTCACTATGGGGTTGACAGATCATAATTGTGACAGCCCAAGTGCTACCCTTGCCATTTATGGTCTTGTACCTCTTGTAAACCTCTTGTTTTCCATGTGCTTGGAATGAATTACCATTTTGCTTCATTGCCATTTCCATCTCATGCATCATGCATCATGCCATCATGCTCATCATATCAATTGCATAATTATTGTTGCCTTGGTTGTGCTTGTGAAGTGTTGTGATGTGAGGTGTGTATGTGGATAGATGCATGTGCCTTGTTGAAGTGTTGCTCTAATTCCTCCCATTCCAAAAACTATTCCAATCTCTCTCTTTATTCAAATTTGCTACTTGATAAATTTTTGCTTGTTGTTTTCCCTTGTGTGAAATGTTGGTCATCTTCTAAATATTCTACTAAGATTTCTAGAGTAGTCCTTATGCCATGGTTGGGGTTTTATTCCTTTAAAATAATTTTGAAAACCATGCCTAGTTAATACTAGGTAAAATATTTGCTTGATCTAAAAATGCCCTAACCATTTTTTATTTAATGGCTTGCATTTTTGTGAGCTCAAAAGTATTTTTTTTATTTTGGGTAAAGACCCCTTCCTTTCCTGTTGTGGGCTAGTTTTTAAAAGGAAAAACCTTTGTTTTCCTGAGAGAGAGGGTCTCCGCCCACCTGGGCCTCCTTACCCCTGCCGTGGCCCAGTAGCAGCAGTGACGTAGCCCAGCCGGCCTCCCAATGCTGCACGTTCGTCCTCCTCTATACGACGCGCATCGGCAACAGCCACGTCTGCGTCCGTGCCGATTTGACGGCTGGCGAAACTCCTATCTCGCTTTATAGCTTGTCCCTCATGGTGCCCTAGCTTCCCTTGACCCATTCCCTCCTTCTCTTCCCTCGCTGCCTCCGCAGGTAGGTTCCCAAGCTCCATGCCATCACCGCGCCCGCCGTGCTCCGACCGAGCAACAGCTCGTACCCGAGGTTAGTCTCTATGTCGTGCCCCGTCGAGAAGGTGCGCGGGAAGGGTGCCCCGCGCTTCATCTTATTCCCCGTCATCTGAGGGAGCACCAAGGCCGATGACCTCGACCTCTTCTTCGTCTGTAGTTCAGTTCAGCTTCGTGCCGGAAGTCCTCTGCTCCTCTCTGTCGCCTCGTCGTGCCCCGTGCCTCCTCTCCTTGTCCTAGGTAAGGAGGTACGGTCCTTCCTTCCTTACCTCCTCGCCATCGCGTCTTTGTCCGTGTGTACGCGTAGATCCAGAGGCGCCATGCTCGCGCGCTCTGCTCCGGCAAGTTGTCTTTTTTTTCAGTCGTCAGTAGTGTGTGGTGTCGCATAGTGGCAGCCTCCCCTGCGTCTAGTTAGCTGCGTGTGCCTGCTCCCTTCCCTGCAGTGCAGCTCGCGCTCTTAGTTGTCGCCTCGCTGCTGCGTGCCTGTTCGCTCGCCTTGCCTGTCGCCGCTGCCGCTGTTCGTCGTTGCTGTCAGGTGCAGCCCCGCGCTTCGCCGCGCTAGCGCCGGGAACGAGACCCCTAGGGATCCCGCAGCACCCGCCGGCCACCTTAGGGCGCCGCCCTCACCGTTTCGCTCCCGGCGAGGAACTTCTCCGTGCGGGAGGTGGAAGAAGACTGCGCCCGGCCTGAGCATATCTTGCTAGTGTTCCCCTATAGAGCAAGCAAATTCCCCTAGCCCTACTAGTCAACACCCTCGCTTCCGTGCGGGAGGTCGCGGGATCGAAACCCCGCAGGCACAATTGCCCCCATTTTTTCATTGGTGCATTGTGTGTGTGGTGTGTGGATCTGGTGTGGCCACACAGGATCGTGTGCATGTGTGCTAGTGGTGGTGGGTGCATGTGTGTGTGTGGGAAGTAGTGGATCCCCTATGATCAGTTGGATCCGGTGTGTGTTTGTGCTTGTGTATGACAGTGGGCTAGAGGGGCCCTGGTGTCTATGCCAGGTGGGACCCCTCCTATCTTTTGTTTTATATTTTTTAATTGTTTATTGTTTTTAGTGTGTTTTATTAGGGTATTCCATTTCTGGTAAAATTACCATTTCTGGACATGAGCATAATTGGATATGAGCATATATGGCAAGTTTTAACTTATGAGTGTTGGCGTGTTTATTTCGAGCATGGTTTTGGGAGTTTTTCATAAGCAAAGATATGAGTGTGATATATGGAATTGGGGTAGAATTTCCCAATGAATCCATTGGTGCAATTGGTTTGGTAATTTGTGCAAGTTTTACAAAATGTCATTTTGTCCCAATATGCCATTTTGTCATTTTAGTTAGAATTAAACCATGCATGCTATGATAATTGTGCCAACATGGAAGTGGTAGTGTTTCATGAGTATTATGCCATGGTATTTTCTTTTGACATGATAAACTTGCATGTCAGTGGGAATCTTACTCCAAAGTGGCTATTAAAATGTTGTTGTTTTCAAAATGCTAAATATTTCTAAGTCTGAGAATCTGATATTATGTTTATGCCATGATGAGTGGATGCTACCAAGTGATATGTTGTGTTTTAGCTCAAGCTCAGTGCTAGTGTTTTGAAGTTTATTTTGTCCTCTACCATCCTGTTAATTTTCATGCCATGTGATGGTCTCTAGCATAATTATTTTCTGCTGTCAACTTGCTATCAGCTTAACTCAGATTCCAGAAAACTATGATTTTCACCAAGTCCCTAGAATCTGTTTCATCATGCCAACTTGTGAGCTTCATGCTTAGTGATATGTGCTCCCTTTTCAGATTGTGTAGTTTGATGATTTGATAAGCATATTATGTAGTTTCTGTTCATGCTTTGTTTGAGGTTGGAAACATCCTGTAGCTCTAGATAATTGTTGTGGAAGTTGCTATGTTGCTGTTTGGGGACAGATTGTGTGTGTTTTGTGACTTGTGGGAGCTATGCTCCATGGTTCTACTTGATATTTGGCTCTATTGTGGTTGGTTTTTCATTTCCTAACCAGTGGCTACCTTGGAGTACCAAGGAATAGCCCATGGCCTTCATTGTCTCGTATTTTTCCTTCGTACCTTGCCGTGAGCGTAGCGTGAGATCCGTTACTCCGTTTCCTACGTTTTACATATGCATTTGCATCGTTTTTGCATGGAGCATCCATATTTTCCATGATCATGCATATTTAAACAACTTCACATGAGGTTCTATCCAGAATTGTAAATAACTTAACTATTGCATGAGAAACATGACTAGCTTAGGATTGCCATGCTAAATACTTCAAATGAATCATGCATCATCTTGTTTGTGCATTGCACCTTGATTGGTTGTTTATTGTTGTTGTTTATCTTGGGTAGACGCGAGTGTTGAATCTGAGTACGAGGATTCGGGAGAGTACCACTACGAGGACCCTGCTCTTTGTCCCTTTGAAGAACCAACAGGCAAGATGATCGTATCCGGATCCCGACACTATTTTTGCTTTGCTAGATGTCTCGCTCTTATCGTTACATATGCGTTACCTACCACTTGCATGTCAAGCCTCCTACGTTGCCATGATAGCCTCTTACCCCTCCACTACCTAGCAAACCTTGGTTGGCTAAGTTACCGTTGCTCAGCCCCTCTTATAGTGTTCTTAGTTGCAGGTGCAGGTTGTTTCCATGTGATAACATGGATATCTGGAGATATCACAGTATTTAATGTTATTTAATTTAATGCACATATATATCTTGGTATGGTGTAAGTCTTGGCCTTTTGCTCGGTGATTTGTTCCACTTTTACCGCCATAGTTACTTGTTACCGGAGTTATGTTTCCATATTTTGCGCTCCTAACATGCTCGAGGTTGTTATGGGGACCCCCTTGATTATTCGGTTGAGATTAAAGCTTGTCTGGCAAGACCCAACATTGGTACTATTTTCTTAAACAACTTAATAAAATTGCATAGGGCTTTGCAACCCCGTGGATAATTAATCAATAACCCGGGCCAGTGCTCCTCATGAGTGTTGGTCCAAAGTAGAGCACCGTGTGGGGCCAACCCGGGGCAACTCGAGAGATTTCTATCAGGACACTGTACGCTTCGCTTATCTGTCGTGTCCTGAGAACGAGATATGCGGCTCTTATCAGGTTCGTCGACACGTCGGGCGGTCTTGCTGGGCTTGTTTTACCTTTCTCGAATGGCTTGCGTGAGGAACTCTGATCTTCTTCGGGTTATCTCGAGGTGTCGGTCTTCCTTTGGAATTGCCTAGGATGATCACGAGATCCGTGGTCGAGGTTATTCCCCCGGAGTGTGGTTAATTTATGATGGATTAGTTGGAGCACCCCTGCAGGGTTAAATCTTTCGGAAAGCCGTGCCCGCGGTTATGTGGCAACTTGGATATTTTGTTTAACACCCGGTTATAGTTAACTTGAAGTAAACTCCAATAAAATACACCAACTGTGTGAGTAACCGTGATCGTCTCTGCTCGTCAACATGAACCGAGAGAGAACACGGTGGGGTTATGATTGACGTAAGTAGGTGTTCAGGATCACTTAGTGATCATGGTAGAACTCGATCATTTTACGTAGTCCACCATACTTACATTCATGTTCTCGTAAGTTAGCCACCATACAATGCTTAGTGCTGCCGCAAACTCAACACTTACCCCCATCCAACCTAATAAGCTTGAATAGTCTCGGTACCCGGTTACAAGATTGCTGAGTCTTCGTGGCTCATAGATTACTACAACAAATACAGGTGCGGGTGCAGATGAGACCGTGCCAGATGATGTGACGCAGCTCCAGTGAGAGTATGACGAGGAACATGGCAGAATGTATGTCACATATCCAGACGATTAGAGAGGCCTTGGTCGTGATCTTCGGGGCTAGCAAGACAGTTTCATTGCATTTTTTTCTCGTTTGATTTCGTCCGTAGACGAACCTTGTCTTTGAATGATACTCGACTAAACTGTGTGGATTTGTAATGTAGCATGTGCCGAGTGTAAGCCAACTCATATACTCCTCTCTTCATACATGCATGTGATGATATTGTACTTGCGAAGCGACTAGATGCGCATCTATCCCTGTCGCGGCCCTCGTGCCTAAATAAGGATAGGCGCGCATCTTGTGCGTTACAATAACACGTAATAGGTGCATATGACTAGGCAAGATCGGATCAAGAACATAGATATAATGATGATAACATAAACGGTTCAGATCCAAAATCATTGCACTCGGGCCCTAGTGACAAGCATTAAGCATGGCAAAGTCATAGCAACATCAATCTTAGAACATAGTCGATACTAGGGATCAAGCCCTAACAAAACTAACTCGATTATATGATGAATCTCATACAACTCCTCACCGGTCAGCAAGCCTTCAAAGAAATTACTCACTCCCGATGGGGAGCATCATGGAATTGGCGATGAAGGAGGGTTGATGATGACGAAGATAGAAGATTCCCCTTTCCAAAGCCCCAAACAGACTGCAAATCTAAACTCCCAATGAAGAACAGGAGGTGGCGGCGGCTCCTTATCGTAAAACACGATGAAACTTTCACCCTGATTTTTTTCTGGAAAAATAGGAATTTGTAGCGCTGGAATTAGGGTCGGGGGGTACGAGGTGAGCACCACCCACCAGAACGCGCCCTGGTGTCTCTTGCTCACCCTGGCCCACTTCTTAGGTTGTTTTAGCTCTAATATTTCTCAAATATTCTGGAATAATTCTCCAAAAAGTTTCGTCCCATTCCAAGAACTTTTATTTCTCCACCAAAATAACACCATGGTAGTTCTGCTGAAAACACCGTCAGTCCGGGTTAGTTTCATCCAAATCATGCAAATTAGAGTCCAAAACAAGAGCAAAATGGATTAGGAAAAATAGATACGATGGAGACATATCACTATATCAAACAGCTTTTGCTTTTGACAAAATTAACAAAAAATGGAAGCCTTATACTATAAGAAAAGGTAAAAGTCAAAATAAATGAAAATGTTGGTATTCAACATTCTATATTCAAGTCCAGCTCACGGGGTTCATAAACTTGTAAAAATAAATATTCTTGTTTGAAATTGGCTCCATGAATTTTAGAGGATAACATGCAATCTTGAGCTATTATTGTTATGTATATTATGATGTGTAGCTCCCACTCATCCTTGTTAGACCGCATGCATCTAGGAAAAATATTGTTGGTTCCAACACCTCCTCATGATTGTCGCCGCCGTGGATCCAGCATCCCAAAACACTGCCTTCGGCGAACCAGCTCACCGGTTCCCGCAAAATCTTTGCCAGTTCCAGCAATCCAACTTCCCCGTTTCAGTACATCTCACGCCTGCTTGCCACCATGCCGGTTGCAACTCGCGGTGTCGCTAACCACAGCTCGCCGCTATGCATGTGTGATGATGGGTCATGCCGTGGAGCTCTGGAGTGGAATCAGGGGAATGATGGGATATGTTCACTCACTGTCTGCAGAAGTGACGATCGACTTGCCGGCATGGGGCCAGGACAAAGGAGAGACCATGGAGGTACATGTCAGAGACGAAGAGACGGCAACACATCATGATATGTGTTAGCTGTTTGTTCACAAAAAGATATACTTTAGGTGAGATGTGCATTTTTCTCAGTTACTTTAGCTTCATGGGTAGCATTTTTTTTTAAACCTGTGGCAACGCACTGCCGTTCTACTAGTCATATTTAGTGGCACTACATGAGGTATGTGCTGCTTCACTATTGATCGACCTATGCGGGAAATAGGATTTCCTCAATTGTCCGACAAGAATAACAAGAAAGACTTAAAATGCGCAAGAGAGTGTGCCATGGCCTTCCGTCCATTAGAGTTGTGTTGCGAGGCTTCACCCCACAACCCACAAAACGCAGCCTAAGAGACCAGACCCTTCCTTTTAAATCAGGGCTTTATGCCGCTCGTGCCAATTCCTAATAGGAATCGCCTACAGGCACGGGCCAGCCTAGTAACGAGGTTCCTTCACTGCGCGTTGTAAATTCCTGTAGATATGGTGTGCCTTCATTTTATCATTTTTCTTTCAAAAAAATTCTCGGTTTATTTGTTTTTCTTCGCTGCAGGTTCTTGTATGTCCAGTTTTCTAAGATTTTCATTTTCATTTAATTTTATTTTGTTTTCTCTTTGGTTTTATTGTAGTCATCAGATTTCATTTTTTTCATCATTTTGCTTTGTTTTCTCATTGGTTTTTTTGGTTTTTCTATCTTTGTTATACTTTGTTTTTCTTTTGTATTTCTACTTTTTCTAGTTTTATTTATTTTTATTTCATTTTTGTTTCTTTATCAGGGTTTTTTCACACATGTCTTTTATTTTAATTACAAAATCCAAATTTTTAGAGCATATGTGAAAAAAATGATACGCTTTAGACATTGTCGAAACGCATGATGTACATTTTCGAAATACTGTTTTAACATTTTTTTGAATATACAGTAATATTGCCTCCAAATAAAATTTATAATATTTCGAGTTATATACCGTTACATTTTTTAATACAATGTAACACTTTCAACCTATGGGGACATTTTTTAAAGCATAAAGAACATATTTCTGAATCTCTGGAATTTTTCTTGGAAAGCTCACGTACATTTGTCTAATTGTATGAAACACTTTTGAATAATTACGAACCAAGTTTTTTACATTTTTTGATAACGTTTAAAAATCATTTTGGAAACTCATGAAATTTTTTTAAGTGTTAGGTACACTTTTTTGTATTAATTTTTTTTAAATCACGGGAATATATTTATATAGTGCATAAACATTGTTTTAAATGGCACTTGTATTTTCTAAACGCGTCAATGTTTCTAATGTAACAAACATTTTTCACACATCAATAACAAATTATTTAATTTCTTTAACATTTTTAATACATGATTAATATTATTCTAAAAATGTACATATTTTTGGAATATTTTTTTAAAAGTATCCCGTAATATAAACAAATTAAAAAATAATACGAAGAAATAAAGAAATGGCGCGGATAATATCATCATTACATTAGCACGGCGGTCAGCTGATTACTAGGCTCACTCAATTCTTGTTCTGCGACTTGTTCATAAGCGTCCTATCAGGCTACTCATAATGGTAACTATCATATAGTAGTATCATTTATACGATAGTATTGTATGATACTACCTTCATATGCATAGTATCATAAACTAGTATCATAGATGGCCTCATTTATTGACATGCAAGACACATAGTACTATAACATTTAACATGAT
Source organism: Hordeum marinum (assembly GCA_022496015.1). Lineage (NCBI taxonomy): Eukaryota > Viridiplantae > Streptophyta > Magnoliopsida > Poales > Poaceae > Hordeum > Hordeum marinum. The sequence continues at coordinate 88,533,223 of CM039678.1, read as the reverse complement.
ACGGTATCTATCTATATTATTTTAGTCCTCTCTCTTCTTTAATTGTCCGTCAGTTTGCTAGCCCAAGTACATGATAAGCTAAGATACTCCCACTATGACCAGCCTCAGGCCGCACATTGTTGCGCCCCTATTTCAGCCCATACCGAGATGTAAATCAGGCTAACATCTTTTGTTTCCTTGACGGTTTTGACCATCTCCTCGGTTTTCTTTGACTATTCTTTTCGTCAGTTTTTCATTTTCTTTTAAATCTTATTTTTACTTTGCTTATTTTTTGGTTTTCTTCTATTTTATTATCATATTTATTGTTCATTTTTTCTATACATGCCTATTTTTTCATACACACTGTATATTGTTCTATACATCAGGATATTTTATGCATATTAACCATTTCCAAAATACATTATTATATTTTTTGATGTATATTTTTTATAATACACCATTTATATTTTTTAATACATACAAATTTTTTTTATAGACAGTTAATAATTTCGAAATATATGTGTACTAATACCTGTTTTAAAATATATTTTCGAATATGTATATAATATTTTCAAAAATTATTGAAACATATTTTAGAATAATAAAAAAATTTAAGCGATGAAAACAGTTTTTTAAATGATATTAAAAGTTTCCAAAATATTATGTACATTTTTTCAATGTCATGCTATATATATTTTTACATTGTAAAAATATTTTCAGGAAATTTCACGCATGTGAACGTTTTTCAAATGGTATGAAATATTTTCATTCTATCAAAATTTTCTAAAACCATAATAACAAATTATCTGGACCTTATTAGCATTCCTTAAATTCACGTGTTTTTAATTTTACTAATAAACTAAGTTTTGGACCTTATATTTGATATATTTATTTTAAAAATATGACAAAGAAATGAACTAACCTGACAGCCCAATTGTAGCGAAGGGGGGATGATGCCTTCGGTCTCGCAACATGTGATATATAGGTCCTTTCCCTTCTGGCGTGGCTATGTTACGCTTTGATCTAGGACACTGGCTTTGCTCACCTGCAGAGGAGTCGATGGTGCGTCAGGGTGACGTCATGAACTGTGTTTTTCTTTTTCTTAGATATTTTATCTTTCCTATTTATAAAGGTTTGAGTTGGTGGTGAATTCACTACTCCTTCTCCTCTTACATATGGGACCTATTGCCACCATAGTTGAAATACTTTATTTGGCCAATGAGAGTTGAGACCAGCATGTCTCCTGCTCCTTGCCATCTAGAAAAATGTGAGGATTGTTTACACATAAAAAAATGTGGCCGCGGGATTGGACCCACAATCAACATGCCCGGATGCCAATAAAATGATGCTACCACTCACAAATTGCACAACGCCAAGGTTGTAGGTCCCATACATGCATGCCTGGGTTGTCCTTGTATCTTTAGCATTGTCTTGATATTTCTCTGTTCTCCCCATTCTTCTTTTATTGATGTTCTTCTTAACATATAACTTTGCCAACAAGTCGGCGCCTTGCCATCGGAACTCCGCTTGTACCCACAGTTGATAGCTCGTGCGCTAGTCCTTATTTACGTAATCGCCCACTTGAACTTTTGGCCGTGAGGACATTTCCTACTCGTATTGCTTGTAATACCAAACATGCATTGTAATGTTAGAATGAGGGGAAAGCTATGACATTGAGCAGCTAGAACGGTAAAGCGTCCTGAGAGTCTTTGGACATTCTTTTAACCAAGCACACACAAAATCTGGAATTAAGCTCAAGAAGTCTTTATAGGTGTTATTGTTTTGTCTATAATCTTACATTGAATTATTATGCCGTAGTCTAGGTTGACGTAATGACATTGCACATAACTGATGATCAATACAAAGAAACATACTTAATTGGGAAGTTATCTTTTTTTCGTTGTCTACAGTAAAGTACGGACAAGTTATGTTTTTTCATAGTTCCATAGCAAAGCACGGGTGTTATGCTATATTTTTGAAAATTATAAATACATATATTTTTAAAGTTAATTTACTTAAACTTCTAACTATGCTCATCGCACGTTTAAAAAATGTTCATGCAGTGTAAACAAATGTACGATCAAGTTTTAGTTAGTGTATGTGCCATTCAGAAAAAATGTATGTAACATTTAACAAATATTTATAGAATGTAAAAAAAATCCATGATTCAATTTTTCAAAAAAAGGGACATATGAAAAATATTCATGAATTTAAAAAAACATGATATTTAAAAAACAATGTGTGCACAATATAAAACAATGTTTGTGTAGTTTAGAAGAAATGTTCTATTTTTTTAGGAAAAGGTTCAATGTGTATTTGAACAATGTTTTGCACATGTTTGAAATATGTATTTCCAAAAATGTTAATAATGCGTTTAAAAAATGTTCAACATGTATCAAGAAAATATTACTTCCTCCATAAAGAAATATAAGAGTGTTCAACATGTATGTGTGCACGAAAAACGTTCAACATGTATGTGTGTATGCAAAAAATACTACTTTAATAGTTTAAACGCTCTTATATTTTTGTATGGAGGGAGTATGTGTGTACACAAAAAATGTTCAACATGTATTTGAAATAAAAGGAAAAAGAAAAGAAAACGGAAAAGAACCGTAGGGAAGAAAAATAATAAAAGAAAACGAAAAACAATAACAGGAAAACCACATAAGAAAAAGGAAACCAGAAAACTAAAAAAAAAGCACATCGAACCGAAAGAAACTTGCGTGCAGACGAAATCGCCTTTTGGCAGGCCCGTTTGCGGGATCGCTGAAGGTGATACACCGTTCCATCTCACACTAAGCTCTAAACAGACCTCACAATCACATCTTGTTTGACACGCAAATATGTCGTGTCGGCCCGGCTAGTCCCTCACTTTGTTTTACCAAATCCTGATAACCCGGTAGCTGCTTTGCCCGGGCATGTCCCCATCCCCATCCGAGCGTTGCTCGATTGACCCCATTTCATGCCCTTCTTTTTCTTCCTCTTGTCCAAAACCCCATAAAATTTCCTTGCAGACTCGGCAGCAATCCCACAAAAATTCCTTCCTCGGTTCCTCTCCGTCGCGAGTATATTAGTTCGTGAATAGAGCGCTCTTGCACGAAGGCACTCTGGAGCATCCTCACTATAAGTGAGAGCTTCGCTGAGAGACATGACGAAAGAGCCTCGTAAAAAATCTTTATATCCCCGTGTACAAGACTGGCCCGGCAAAAAAATTATGGCTCCATAGTTTCTTCCTTCTTCACCGGTAATGAGATCAAGGCCTTCTTGATGGGAGGAAGTCCACTCATATCTCCACGGTAGAAGCGCCCCAAGGCCTTCATGAAGACCCCCTTTATGATGATCCAACATAAGCTATAGAATCTATCTGTGAAGTCGTCCAGCCCTAGAGCTTTGTCGACCGACGTTAATTTCACAATACACTCCACTTCCTAAGAGGGGGACGAGAGTTCCAGGTGCGGTACATCGATGGTAGTTGCAAAGTATCCATATCAACGGCATAGTCATGTTCTGGCATGGTTCCCAATATACATGCGTAGTATTCATCCACTACTGCTGCAGTTTGATCATGCCCCGTTTCTTTGTTTTTGTGTAGGATCGTTGAAAGGATCGATATGGTTGACAAGAGGGGGTGAATAGGCAACTACAAGTTTTTAACTTTTCTTTAACAATTATCGTCGTTTTCTCACGACAGATTCCATGGATAGGCTTATCGAAGGTGGTTGGGGCCGGAGGACGTCGACGGGCTCCGGGAGCGAGATTAGGCACAAGCGGTGATTGACACACGATGTGTTGGAAATATGTCCTAGAGGCAATAATAAATTGGTTATTATCATATTTCCTTGTTCATGATAATCGTTTATTATCCATGCTATAATTGTATTAGTCGAAAACTCAAATACATGTGTGGATACATAGACAACACCATGTCCCTAGTATGCCTCTAATAGACTAGCTCGTTGATCAAAGATGACTATGGTTTCCTAGTCATGGACATGAGATGTCATTTGATAACGGGATCACGTCATTAGGAGAATGATGTGATGGACAAGACCCAAACTACAAACGTAGCATATGATCGTGTCAGTTTATTGCTACTGTTTTCTGCATGTCAAGTATTTGTTCCTATGACCATGATATCATGCAACCCACTAACACCGGAGGAGTACCTTGTGTGTATCAAACGTCGCAACGTAACTGGGTGACTATAAAGGTGCTCTATAGGTATCTCCGAGGGTGTCTGTTGGGTTGGCATGGATCAAGACTGGGATTTGTTACTCCGTGTGACGGAGAGGTATCTTAGGGCCCACTTGGTACTACAACATCATAATAAGCCTTGCAATCAATGTGACTAAGTGTTAGTCACGGGATCTTGCATTACGGAATGAGTAAAGAGACTTGCCGGCAACGAGGTTGAACTAGGTATGGAGATACCGACGATCGAATCTCGGGCAAGTAACATACCGAAGAACAAAGGGAACATCATACGGGATTAACTGAATCCTTGACATAGAGGTTCGACCGATAAAGATCTTCGTAGAATATGTAGGAACCAATATGGGCATCTAGGTCCCTCTATTGGTTATTGACCGTAGAGGTGTCTCGGTCATGTCTACATAGTTCTCGAACCCGCAGGGTCTGCACACTTAAGGTTTGGTGACGTTTTGGTAGTATAGAGTTATGTATGGTGGTGACCGGAGGTTGTTCGGAGTCCCGGATGAGACCTCAGACGTCACGAGGAGATCCGGAATGGTCCGGAGGTAAAGACTAATATATAGGAAGTCCTGTTTTGGTCGCCGAAAAAGTTTCGGGCTCATCGGTAGTGTACCGGGAGTGCCGATAGTGTACCGGGGGAGCATCGGGAGAGGTATTTCGACCCAAGAGGTTACATGGGCTGTGGGAGGAGGTAAACCATCCCCTAGTGGGCTGGCCGAAGCCTCCTCTAAGGGCCCATGTGGCTGGAGTCGTTTGAGAAGGAAAAAAATCCAAAGGTGAAGAGGTGGAAAGAGTTTCCAAGTGGAAAGGAGGAATCCTACTCCTAATAGGATTGGAGTAGGACTCCTCCACCTCCAATTTCGACCAAACCTTAAGGGTGTGAGGCTGCCTCCTCCCCTCCCTCCCTCCTATATATACTAGAGGATTTAGAGGAAAAAGCTAACCCTAATAGCCACGTGCTACCTCTCCTCTAGATCGCGGTTTCTCCTCTAGGTCGGTTTTCAGCGGTGCTTAGGCGAATTCCTACTGGAATAGCTCCACCACCATCGTTGCAACGCCGTCGCGCTACCGGAGAACTCATCTACCTCTCCGCTTCCTCTTGCTGGATCAAGAAGTCGGAGATCATCATCGAGCTGTACATGTGCTGAACGCGGAGGTGTCGTTTGTTCGGTGCTAGATCGGAAGGACCGTGATCAAGATCACGAGACGGATCGTGATGACATCACGAGATGGATCGTGATGAGTTTGCGGGACGGATCATGATTGGATCGTGGGATGAGATCGCGGGATGCTCGACGATTTGAATCGCGAAGACGTTCGACTACACCAACCGCGTTTCTTAACGCTTCCCGCTTAGCGATCTACAAGGGTATGTAGATCCACTCTCCCTCTCATAGATGCTCATCACCATGGATAGATCTTGCGTGTGCGTAGGAAATTTTTTGTTTCCCATGCAACGTTTCCCAACACGATGTACCCAGGTTCGGGGCCCTTCGTGGGAGGTAATACCCCTAGTCATGCCTGATCTAGTTGATCGATGAGGAAAGGTTACAATGGTGCTCCTTGAGCTATGTCTAGAGGTGGAAGAAGGAGCATCCGGCTCCCCTTCCCTTGCTACGAGGGTGGTGGTGGAACGAGGTGTTCCTCTCTATGTGTGTGTTCTTGTCTATCTGTTTTCTTGCCTCTGCATGGGAGGCTTCGGGGGATTTTATAGGCCAACCCCCCAAATTACAATATGGGTAGAAAGCCGCATTGGACCCCAGCTAGAAGCCTCTGTAGCCGGTCGCGGGCTCTCGGCTATAGGGTCTCGTCACTGGTAGGGCCCACCGGCTGGGAGGTCTCGTTGAGAGCCGGAGGGGCCCGCGTAGTAGGTCCCAGTAACGGTCACTTCACAGCACGGGTCGTGCTTCGAGGCGTCGCCTTGTGGCAGCCAGCCACGGTCAGTGGTATGGCCGGCTGCACTGTAGCCACGCCAGGGCAGGTCATGGAGTGGTTGGAGGCGTGCCGACACTGTTGGAAGCCCGATCACGGTCAACCGAAGTCAACGGCACTATTGCCTCCACTATGGCCGTACGGGCGCTGACCCCCCAAGGGATGGGGGCCAGTGTAGCCGCGCATGCCTGGGCCGTGGGATCCAAGGCGCGGCCAGCAAGGGGGCCAGGAATCCCTACCCCCAGTCGGCAGCCCTAGCAGTGCCGACCATGTATAGCTGGCAGGGCCCAGCCGACGTCGCGTAGCCGTCCGGGCACAATCTTGGCTGTAGGGAAGGTGGCTCGCCCTTCAGTCGTTTCAGAAAGTTGGAGCAGTGGGTTGCTTTAGGCTACCCTGGGGTTATCCCCCTGACAATAGTCCCTAAAGCAGGGGAGGCCCGCCGCTGGGCCGCGGTGGACCTCGCCGGCTTGAACATCGCCCCAATGCTACGGTCGGCTTCGGAAACCGGACATCGATGGTCGATCGGTCGTCGGCCATGCAGTCGATCGATGTTTCGAGCATCGTCTTGGGCGCCTCGTCGGGCGGTACACCCGCGCCACATGATGGACGCAACGGGTCACGATCCTGACAGGCCGCGTGGCGGGCAAGACAAGACCGGGAGGAGGGGCCTGCCCCGGCCCCGCCCTCGGCCTGCGCGCGTAGATCTTCTGCGATTTGGGCCATCAGTTGGCATGCCCAAGGGCAATAACTGCCATCCCGCACGCGACGGGGATCATGGGGGACGTGCGCAATGAATCCGCCCCCCATGACCGTTCGCACGGGGTTTAAATGGAGAGGGGGAGGGGAACAGAACGGCACATTCGTTCCCCCTCACCCCCGTCGCTTCGCACTCGTCGCCCTCCTCCTGCCGCTCCGAAAGAACGAGAGAAAGAGAGGGAAACTCGTGCCCTTCACCGTGCACCCGTCATCGCCGCCGGAGACCGCCCCGCAGCCGAACTCCCACGTCCACAACCATGCCCGCAAGCCCCTCGAGGATCCATGGAGAGCAAGAGGGCGTGGGATAGAAGCATCGTCGACGAGGAGTTCATCGAGCACCTCCACCACTGCCGCAAGCTGCCGGCAAAGGAGCTCGTGGAGGCGCGCATTGCCGGGCCAGAGAATTTCCCGGCCCCGTGGGACGGTGAGGCGGTCGTGGCTCAGGCTACCGGCGAGCACGTTCTTCTGGCGGTTCCTGACGCGGTTCGGCCTGCAGCCGCACCACCTCGCCCCCAATGCTGTTCTGCAGCTGGCGGCCTACGTCACCTTCTACGAGGGGTACCTTGGGGTGGAGCCAAGGCTTGACCTCTGGTTCCGCCTCTTCTTCCTCAAGCGGAAGATGGCGAAGGATCCGATGACGAAGCAGGCGGTCATGACCGCCTGTGGGGGCACTTTAATCCACATCTGCCAGGGAGCCGATTTCCCGAAGCTTCCGCTGCAGGAGTCGGTGAAGAATTGACAGCGGGGGTTCTTCTATGTGAAGAACGTGAAGTCGGAGGAGGACTACATCAACCTCCCCGACTTCATCAACGTGCCCGCAGTGGCAATGCTGAACTGGCGGATGGCTCCGCCTCAGGCCCCGGAGATAGCGTACCGGCTCTGCGAGTGGGTGCTACTCATGACCGGGGCGGAAGGCCTGAAGGCGGCCGATCTGTTGACAACGATGGTGGCGCGTCGGGTGCAGCCACTGCAGAGCCGGCCGCATCTCATCTGCCAGATGGGGGGTCAGCACAACCCCTGCCAGCTCTCCACTAAGGAGCTGAAGCCGGTTCACGTGGCATGGAGGGTGAACGCCATCTCCACGGTGAAGCTGAAGGAGGGGAGTTGGCAGTGGGGGAAAACCCCATACAGCCGGAGCCATCCAGCGCCACTGGTAAGTGAACCAGCCGGCTTGTCTTCCTTTTCCCTACCGAAGGTGACGCCTCGATTTGATAGCAAAAAGCGACTCCTGGCTTGCAGGTTTTTCCCTCGTTGCAGGAGTACGGGAGCCGGCCGCCGACTTGGTGGATTCGGACCCCGAGGAGGTGGAGGACGTCGATGACGTGGAGCCGGCCGACTCGGATCGAGCTGGCGCATCCGAGGCCAGGGGGTGGAGATGGAGACGGAGGCCACCGAGTTGACGGGTGAGTCCCCTCCCTATCCAAATTTGCGGGATTGGACTGACGACAACGTTGAGTCAGAGGAGTCGCACGATGCAGAGGCTCTGGAGGATGTCGAGGCCTCGGAGGACGAGGCCACGTAGCCGCCGAGGAGGCGTCTTTGCTGTGTCGGCGACGAGCCCGTCCGGGACGACGTGGTGGCCGGTGGCAAGGGGAAGCAGGTGGCCGGCCCCGGACCGGCACTTAAACGGGCTACTACCGAGCAGCCGGGTAGCAGCCGCGGAGGGGCGGCAAGAGGAGGCAGGTCGTCCCGATGGGCCCCGCGAGTAGGGCGGTCCCCGTTGTCATTGGGTAAGCTAGCTCACCCTAATCCCGTTCCCCTGGCTCTTTCTTCTCCCCTCCCCCTCTTATTCCGCCTGCCCAGGGAAGCACGCGCCCTGGGGAGGACCTCGGCGAGCGACGCCGCGGGAACAGCGCCGCCGAGCACCGCCGAGGAGAGGGAGAGCGAGGCTTGGCGTGACCTGGAGGCGGCCCAGCAGGAGCTGTGCATCGAGGGGCACCGTCCATGGGAGGAGGCGGCGAGGAAAAGGGCGCCATCAGGAAGGGCTGGCAGGGAGGCAGCCGGCCAGTCGTGGGAGCCTTCCCCCAAGGGCCGGGAGAGGCGGTCCAACGATCGCATCCCGTGCGATAGGCGGAGGCGGCCGCGAAGGCCGTGGAGGATGCGCGTGCGACGGCGGGCACGGCAGCGGACCGCGGCGCCGATGAGGAGGAGGCGGATCACGGCATGGACCCCCCCGGGGCAGGCGACATGCCACCGGGGGCGGACCGCGGCATGGGTCCCATAGGGGCAAACGACGTGCCACCAGGGGAGGAGGGTCCCCTGGATGCGGAGGTGACGACCGCGGGGGTGCCTGCTCCAGACATGCTGGCTCCAGAGGTGCCACCACCGGAGGCTCCGGCGCCAGAGGTGCCGTCTCGAGACGAGTCGTCTATGGGAACGCCGGCTCCCGGGCTGAACCGGGCGGGAGAGGCCGGAAGCGGAGGATCGAGGCAGGAGGCCGAGGCACCCGAGGGGTCGAGCGGTGCGGGCTCCTCGTCCGGGGCTGCTGGCACGGTGGTTCCGGGAGGAGTCGGCCCCCTGGTGACCTTAGGCACGGGGGGGGGGGCAGCGGACGGAGGCTGGCCATAGCAGAGTTGGGCCACGGCCAGCCGCCCGGTTGTCGGGGATCCACCGAGTGCTCTCGTGGCGGCGGTGTCCCCTACAGTCAAGGCGTTCGCCGCCTGTCGTGCCTAGACGGTGCAAGATGCCCGGGCAACTAATGACTGGCTGGTGCAACTGGAGCGGACCGTCGCGGTAAGCTTCCCTCCTTTCTTTCTTTTCTTCTCGGAGCTTTCTCCAGTGGGGCGCGCTAGCGCACCCACTGGGTGTAGCCCTCGAGACTCGAGCCGACTATGGAGTAGGCGGGTCGAGTCTAATGTTGCGTCATGTTTTTTGTTGTCCACAGGCGGCGCACGACCGTCGGGTGACTGCGTACAACTCCTTGCTGAGCTTGTACCGGGAGAATGAGGGACGGCTGGACACCCTGTCCCGGGACTTGCGAGGTAAGCCCTTTACGATTTTTGAGGTGGGGGCGTAGCCCCCGGGATTGGAGCCGGTCGCCGCGAAGGCAGGCCGAATCCCCTTCTCTTTCTCTTGTCTTCTGATTGAGGTTTTTCCCATCCCTGGCAGACACCAACACTGAGGCGGTCGACCTCCGACGCCAGGTCGTGGAGCTCGGCGATCAGCGGAACTCCCTGACCGCGAAGTGCGAGCGGCTCCGCCAGGAGGTGGCTAAGGCGCGGGCGGAGGCGGCCGAGCACGAGGCGGCCCACCGCCAGGAGCTGACAGGCCGCAAGGCGGCCCTCCACCAGGAGCTATCGGACTGCGAGGCGGCCCTTCGCCAGCAGGCGGAGGAGCAGAAGCACGCCCATCGCCAGGAGCTACAGGACAAGGACGCCGGGTTGGCGCAGGCGGCTGGCGAGGCGCAGAAGGCTCGGAGCGAGAACGAGCGTCGACTCCAGGAGTGGACCTCCAGGGAGTCAGAGCTGCGGGAGCAGGGGAATGGGATAGACCGCATGTTGCACGGTAAGTCCCCGTCGTCTCGTCCTTTCCGATGCTTGTTTCTGGTTTTGGTTGGCCTTTTCGATCATCCTTCCTTTTCTTCTTTTCTTCTCAGGGCTCTTCCCTGGCATGTAGTAGGTCGTTGAGGCGGCCGTGGCAGCCCATCGCGAGGGCCAGCGGGAGCAAGGGGTCGATGTTGGGCCGCTTGCCCCCTGGAACCTGGCCGAGGTGGGGATCGCCGCCAGAGCGAGACTTGAGGAGGTGGTTCGCACCTTGAAGCGGCTCCAGGCGGCTGGTAAGGCGTTGGTCCGCACCCTTTGTCCGGGGGCGATGGAGCCGGGCTCCATGGGCCGGCTATCGCGATGGCTAGAATTTGGGACCGCGTGGGTGAACGCCTGGAGGGCCTCTGTGGCGCCCGCCGGTGCGGACATGGTCCTTCACGTCGCGAGTTCATGGTACCCTGAGCTGAACCTGAGCCTACTCATGGCCCAGCGTGCCGGCACCGACGCGGATCTGGAAGCGGTGGCCGATGTGCTGGTTGTGCGCGTGAGCGACCTTATGTCCTTCGCCGCGTGGGACGAATACATCCCTGAGCATCGAGCAGACGACACGGTGGTCCCGGAGGATCGGTACGCACTCGCGCTGGACGACCCAGAGGGGAGTGGTGCGAAGACGGGCGGTGAGGATGCCGGCTACAGTACCGATGAATACACCGACTCTGAGCCGGCTTAGGACCGAGAGGCGGGAGCTGCCGCGGGCGGTGATGGGAAGGACGGGGCGGCCGCCACCTAGAGCTCTTTCTTTTTATCCCTGCGTTTTTGTTAGAACTTCAAGTCCACCCACTGGGGGTGTAAATGTAATGAACTCCTGGCCGTGGGCCTTTTTAAGTTTTATGCAGTTGCTGGTTGTTGCAATGCTTGGTTTTATACGTGCCGGCTTGCCCTTCCCTTTGTTTGCCCCGTTTGGTTCTGTCTGCTCAAATTCTCTTCCCCCTTGGTTTCAGCCCTGCCAGCCCGATAGCCGGGAGCCGGTCTGTAGCTGGGTCGGGGCGTCCGCCTCGATGGAGCCGGCTTTGAGTTTAGGGACTGTGAGGGTTTTCCGGTAAGGTAAGTGACAGAGGCGAGAAAGTGATCCGGCTAGACCTAGCCGGCGACCCCCTAGCGATCGGTTTTCGTGTGTGCTAAGCTTTGCCACCCCAGGACCCCGTTAACCGGACAGCCGGGAGCCGGTCTGTAGCTGGGAGGGGCGGGAGGACTTACTCGGCCCACACTACTTGATCTACTTCGAGGGAAGACATTTAGGACTAGCCGGCAAGCCCCCGGGACCGGGAGCCGGATCCGGGAGCTAGCGGATTGAATCGAAATTTTTGAAATGAAGCGGGAAGGGGCGTGTCCCAAGAGTCGGCTTGGGGCACCCATTGCATTCATCAGCCCAAAAGGGAAGGATACATACATACGCTGGTTCTTAGCAGTAAAACGGGCGGAGGAGCGCTGCGTTCCATGGGCGCTCTGTCTCCTCGCCGGAGGCATCCCTCTTGCACTTCTGTGGCTTCTCGGCGTCTATCAGGTAGTGCGCGTTGTTGTGCAGTGCTTTGCTGATGATAAACGGGCCCTCCCATGGGGAGGACAGATTGTGCTGGTCGGCTGTTCGCTGGATCCGCTTGAGCACTAGGTCTCCTTCGTGGAAGGAGAGCGGTCGGATCCACTTGCTACGGTAGTGCCGGAGCTTCTGCCGGTAGATGGTCGTCCGACTCAAGGCTAGTTCGCGTGCTTCTTCAAGTAGGTCGACGTCGTCTTCTCTTGCCTCCCTTGTGTCCTTCTCCATGTATAGGGTGACCCGAGGCTAATTGAACTTGATGTCGGTGGGTATGATCTCCTCAGACCCGTACACGAGAAAGAAGAGGGTGTAGCCGGTCGACCGGTTGGGCATGGTCCTGAGGCTCCAAAGGACAGCCGACAACTCATCGATCCAGCAGCCGGCTGACCTGACCAGCAGCATTACGAGCTGGGGCTTGATGCCGGCCAGGATTAGGCCGTTTGCCCTCTCGACCTGGACGTTTGACTGTGGATGCGCGATGGACGCCAAGTCGAGACGGATGCCTTGTTTGATGCAGAAGCGCGCCAGCACGCCCTTGGCGAAGTTTGTGCTATTGCCAGTGAAGATGCTGTGGGGACGCCATAGCGGACCATGATGTCTTCGATGAACCGGACGGCCGTGGGGCCCTCCAGCATCTTCATTGGCCTGTCCTTGATCCACTTGGTGAACTTGTCAACGGCCACCAGCAGATGTGTCATGCCGCCTCGTGCGGTCTTGAAGGGACCCACCATGTCTAGCCCCCAAACGGTGAAGGGCCACGAGAGGGGGATGGTCTGGAGGGCCATAGACGGCAGGTGGCTCTGCATTCTGAAGCGTTGGCAGCCCTCGCACTCGTCAACCAACTTCTTGGCCTCCTCCAAGGCGGTCAGCCAGTAGAAACCGTGGCGAAAGGCCTTGGCCACCAAGGTCCTGGAGGCGGCGTGGTGCCCGCACTCACCCTGGTGGATGTCGAGGAGGATCTCTTGGCCCTTTTTCGGCATAACGCACTGCTGAAACACGTCGGTGGTGCTGCAATGAACGAGCTCGCGGTTGATGATGCTGTAGGACGGGGCTCAGCGCTGGATTTACCTCATCGGGAGGGAGCTCTCCACGTAGGAGGGAAGCCAGGATGGGCTGGGCCCATGAGTGATCCGAGACGGGGGCAGTTCGGGAGTCCCTGAGTCTGGGTGTTCAGGCCCCGAGACCGGCTCGTCAGTCCCCGGGACCGGATCACCAGCCCCCGAGACGGGGACGGGGGGAGGGGCGGTGATCGTCATCATGACCGCCATGGTGTTGGAGCCGGCTGCTTCAGATGCAGTCGGCTAGACTGGTGGAGCCGGTGCCGGCAAGGCAGCCAAGGTTGATGGAGCCAGCGGCAAAGATGCCGGTGGGGAAGCTGATTTTGCCGACGAGCCAACAGCATTAGCCGGCATGAAGATGGACTCTGATTCGGGGGATGGCTTGATCGACGGCTTGAGCAGCTATTCGAGGGAGACACCGGCTGGGATGGCCTGTTGAGTGGAGCCGATCTTTGCCAGCGTATCGGCCGCCGCGTTGTCCGCCCGTGGGATGTGGTGGAACTCACAACCCTCGAAGGATTTGGTGAGCTACTGGACGAGGAAGCGATAGCTGGCCATGTTGGCATCTCTGGCGTCCCATTCTCCAGAGACCTACTACACTACGAGGTGAGAGTCGCCGAAGCATAGGATGGGCCTGATGCCAATTTCCTTGGCGAGCCGGAGGCCGTGGACGAGCGCCTCGTACTCGGCCACGTTGTTGGAGGCGGCAAAATGAATCTGGAGTGCGTACTTGAGTTGGTCACCTTTTGGAGAGGAGAGGACTATGTCGGCACCCAGGCCGGTCCTCATCTTCGTGCCGTCGAAATGCATGCGCCAATGCGTGGAGTCTGGAGGAGGCGGCACGAACTCAGTCTCCGCTCAGTCGACAAGGAAGTCGTCCATCGCCTGCGACTTGATGGCGGTACACAGCTCGTACCGGATTTCGTGGTCGGCGAGGGTGATGACCCATTTGGCGATCCGGTCGGTGGAGTCCCGACCGGTGGAGTCCCGGCTTCTCATGATCTCGCCGAGCGCGGCCGTGCTCACCATGATGATGGTGTGCTCCTAGAAGTACTACTTGACCTTCTTGGCGGCAAAGTAGATGTCGTAGCACATCTTCTGGTAGTGGGGGTAATTCTTCTTGGAGGCGGAGAGGACCTCGCTAAGGTAGTAGATGGGGTGCTGGACCGGCAGGGACTTGCCTTCCTCCGGCCGCTCGACTACCAGGACGACGCTGATGACGCACGTGGTTGAAGCGATGTAGGCGAGCAATGGCTCCCTCTCAGCCGGCGAGGCTAGGATGGGCGCGTTGGCAAGGGCCTGCTTGAGGCCGCGGAAGGCCTCGTCCGCCTCATCGGGCCAGTCGAACATGCCCAGCTTCTTCATGTGGCCCGGCTCGACCAGAGCCGTCTTGCAAAGGAGCCCGTAGAGGGGCAAGGCTTTTTTCCCCAGCCGGCTGATGAACCGGCTGAGGGAGGCGAGGCAGCCGGTGAACTTCTGAACGTCGTGGAGCCGGGTTGGCTTGGGCATGCGCTCGATCGCGCTGATCTTCTCCGTGTTGGCTTCGATGCCACGAGCGGACATGAAGAAACCCAAGAGCTGGCCAGTTGAGACGCCGAAGACACACTTCTCCGTGTTGAGTTTGATCTTGTATTCGCGCAGGTTCGCGAACGTCTCCTGGAGATCGTCGAGGAGGCTGAAGTGCTTCTGAGGTAGGAGGCACTTCTACATGCATCGCTAGAAGGTGGCGCCTGCATGTTTTACGCCGAAGGACATGGTGATGTAGCAGTAGGCCCCGAAGGGCGTGATGAAGGAGGTCTTGAGCCGATCGTCAGGGTCCAGCTTCATCCGGTGGTAGCCAGAGTAGGCGTCCAAGAAAGGCAGCAAATCGCAGCCGGCCGTGGAGTCGATGACATGCTCCAGGTCTTGTTCTTGTTCAGCACCAGGACTGGGTTGGCCAGCCAGTCCGGGTGGAAAACTTCCATGATGAAGCCGGCTGCGAGCAGTCAGGCGATCTCTTCTCCTATAGTGCGTCGCTTCTCCTCAGGGAAACGGCATAGGGGTTGCTTGACCGGTTTAGCGTCCGGCCAGACATGAAGCTTGTGCTCGGCGAACTTCTTCGGAACACCTGACATGTCCTTGAGGGACCACGCAAAGATGTCTCGATTCTCACAGAGGAAGTCGATCAGCTTGCCTTCCTATTTGCTGTCGAGGCGGGAGCCAATAGTGATGCACTGCGCGGGGTCGGCCGGGTCGAGCGGGACCTGCCTGGTGTCCTTGGACGGCTGGAAGGAGGCGTCGCCGATCGACTACGAGGGAGGAGCCGGCACGGCCGGCTGGCTGGCGGCAAGGGCCACGAGCCGGTCGAGATGTCGCTTTTCCTCGGCTATCTCCAGGGCCTCGGCTAGGCGGCTGCCGTCTCAAGCGCACTCGATCGACATCTTGTAGTCACCTGCGATGGAGATGATCCCCTTGGGACCCGACATCTTGAGCTTGAGGTAGGTGTAGTGGGGGACTGCCATGAACTTGACGAGAGTCGGTCGGCCCAGCAGCGCGTGGTAGGGACTTTCGAGGTCCACTACCTCGAACCATACCGGCTCGCAGCAAAAGTGACCAGGACCGCCGAAGACGACGTCGAGCTTGATGTTGCTGATAGGGGAGCAGGATTTTCCCATCACGATGCCATGGAAGACCATCCGGCTCGCCTGTAGGTCTTCTACTTTCAGCCCCAACCTGCGCATCGTGTCGAGGTAGAGGATGTTGATGTTGCTGCCACCGTTGATCTGCATCTGCGAGAAACGGTAGATGCGTTTCTCGGTGGCGATGGTGGGTTCGAGGACCAGGGCGTAGCTGCCAGGACTCGGCATCACAGTCGGGTGGTCTGCCGGGCTCTAGGTGACCGGCTTCTCCGACCAGTGCATAAACTGGGGAGTTGCCGGTATGGAGGCATTCACCTCACGATGGAGCCGACGTTGAGCATGGTTTCCCGTCTCTTCACTGGTGAAGACGATGTAGCAACCGTCCTAGTTGGGGAATTGTTTGTGCAGGTGACCGTCGTTCTGGGCCGAAGCTAGAGTCGGCGTCGGGGCGACAGCTGGTGCAGGGGCCGGCATGCGGGCAGGCTGTGCGGGTGGAGCCGGAAGGCCGTCCCCCTGGGCCAATCGCTGTGTGAAGATGCACTGCCGGAGCGTGTGCGTAGAGGGCTTGGCCCTAGAGTGGTTCTTGCAAGGGAGGTCGAGCATCTGCTCGAACGTGAGCTTGGGCTGCCATGCAGCCTTGCCAGTGCGCTGACGCTAACTAGAAGGCTGGGCAGCCGACTCCTACTCCTCGATGGTGGCGACCTGCCGGCTCACGTAGCGGGAGTCGGGCTGGTCATCCTTGCGCTTGTCATTCTGCGGCTGCCGGTTGTCGGCAGCCGGTCATGACGCCGCCGGTGTCGGTGTTGCCTTGGCAGGCAGGGTCGTCTTGACCCGAATGGCGGAGTCAGCCGTGGCGTACTTGTCTACCTTGGTCATGAGCTCGGCTAGCATAGCCGGTTCACAATATAGGAGCTTGTGCTTGAGGGGAGTGCCGTCGCGACAACCTTCGATGAAGTACTGTATGGCTTGCACCTCGTGCACCCCTTCACATGAGTTACGGAGCTTGGTCCATCGGGTGAGGTAGTCGTGGAGGGACTCGTCTGGCCCGTGAACGCACATGGCTAGTTCACGGGGGCGGCCAGGCCGCTTGTAGGTGTCGGTGAAGTTGCGGAAAAATGCTTCCTCGGAGTCTGTCTAGGTGTTGATGTTGTCGGCCGCCAGGCTATTAAGCCAGGTGCGGGCCGAACCGATCAGCATGAGGGGAGCGTAGTGGATGGCCACGTGCTTGTTCCCTCTGGCGATGCCGACTGCAATGGTGTAGTCGATCAGCCAGTCTTCGGGTTTGGCGGCCCCGTTGTACTTCGGGGTATCTCGGGGGAGCATGAAGCCGGTCGGGAACGGCTCGTTGTGGATCCGAGGGCCAAAACACGCCGGCCCAATCGAGCCCTCCTCCTCGAGGAGGGCCGACTGCGCGAGCCGGTCGATGTGGAGACGGGCGTCATTTTCGTTGTGGGGGACCCGCGGTCCGAGCCGGGCCGAGAGTTTGGTGCGGATGACAGGCGGGACCGACCGTGCCGGCTCCTGCCACGGAGGCGGTGTATGCTCGCAGCTGTGCCGGCTTCCGCCAGCCGGCGCTCGTTGCGGCGATTACTGTGAGCCAGGTGGTTGTTATTCCGGCTGTTCACAACCGGCTGCTCGTTCCCCGGTAGCTGAGAGCGTCGGGGGTTGCTCGCCTCGACCCGGTGACCGAAGGCGCGAGGGGAACAAGAGTGTTGAGCCGGCTGATGGCAAACAGTCCCGGCGCCCTTGCCCTCGGGATGGGGGGTCTTCAGAGGCAGCTCCACTAGGGGCGAGCAGATGTTGCTGCGCGTCGGCAGCGTCTATGAGGTCTTTGATGTGACGCTCGCGGGCGGCACGCTCTTCGCCCTCCAAGGTAGCCAGATCCTCGTAGGCTACCTTGGCGACCCGTAGGTTGGCCGCCGTGGTGTCATAGACGGGCATGTTGCCGCCGAGGATTTCTGCGAGCACGCAGCCGTGGTCACGCACGGCCCCATGCCGGCTGGGCTCGGTGCCAGCCGGCGTGAGACCGTAAACGGAGGCGTACTCCCGCTGAGCAGCCTCCATGTGGCGCCGCGCAGCCACAAGGGCGCTGGCATCCTCGAACAACAGGCGGTGGGCCGCCTCCAGCTCGGCCATGGCGACGTCGAGGTTCGCCGTCGAAGCAATGGGGATGCTCGGGCCTCAAAGGGCTGCATTGAGCGGGTCGAAGGTGTCGGTGCAGGCTACGGCGGCGGCGGCCTTGGCCCGTGCCTGGCCGGAAGAGGTGGTGGAGGTGATGGCCATCACTCCCATGCGGACGAGGGAGCCACTGGATTGGGTTGTAGCGAGTGTTCCCGCGGACGTGGGAGGGTCGGTGCAGTCGAGCACCTGGCTGGGGTATTCATCGATGACCGGCGCTTCAGCAAGGCTTAGCTTGCTAAAGCGTTCGGTGAGCGCCTCAATGTCGAGCGCGAGATCGACAAAGCTGCCCGCAAGGCCTACCGGAGCAAGCTCCATGAGCATGCAGTTTCGGCTGGACATGCGGCGGCCGTGGGGAATGGCGAAGGGTCCCGCCCGGAGCATGACTCCGGCCGACGCCGCGTATGGCCCCACGGTGGGCACCAACTATGGTCGTTTTCTCACGAAAAATGCCATGGGTAGGCTTATCGAAGGTGGTTGGGGCCGGAGGACGCCGACGGGCTTCGGGAGCGGGATTAGGCACAAGCGGTGACTGACACACGATGTACCCAAGTTCGGGGCCCTCCGTGGGAGGTAATACCCCTAGTCCTGCCTGATCTAGTTGATCGATGAGGAAAGGTTACAATGGTGCTCCTTGAGCTGTGTCTAGAGGTCGAAGAAGGAGCATCCGGCTCCCCTTCCCTTGCTACGAAGGTGGTGTTGGAACGAGGTGTTCCTCTCTATGTGTGTGTGTTCTTGTCTATCAGTTTTCTTGCCTCTGCATGGGAGGCTCCGGGGTTTTTATAGGCCAACCCCCCGGATTACAATATGGGTGTAAAGCCGCGGGGGGGGGGGGGGGGCAGCTGGCAACCTCTGTAGTCGGCCGCAGGGCCCCTGGCTGTAGGGTCTCATCGCTGGTAGGGCCCACCGGCTGGGAGGTCTAGTCGAGAGCCGGAGGGGCCTGTGTAGTAGGTCCTAGCAATGGTCACTTCACCGCACGGGTCGTCCTTCGGGGCGTCACCTTGTGGCAGCCGGCCGCGGTCAACGGTACGGCCGGCTGCACTGTAGCCACGGCGGAGCAGGTCATGGAGTGGTTGGAGGCGTGCCGGCACTGTTGGAAGCCTGGTCACGGTCAGCCGAAGTCAGGGGCACTATTGCCTCCATTGTGGCCATACGGACGCTGACCCCCGACGGGATGGGGGCCACTGTAGGCGCCAGGAATCCCTGCCCCTAGTCGGCAGCCCTAGCGGTGTCGGCCATGTGTAGCCGGCACGGCCCAGCCGGCACAATCTTGGCTGTAGGGGGAGGCGGCTCGCCCTTCAGTCGTTTCAGAAAGTTGGAGCAGTGGGTTGCTTTAGGCTACCCCTGGGTTCTCCCCCCGGCAACAATTTAGGCTTAGCAACAACAACAACAACAACAACAACAACAACAACAACAACAACAACAACAACAACAACAACAACAACAACAACAACAACAACAACAACAACAACAACAACAACAACAACAACAACAACAACAACAACAACAACAACAACAACAACAACAACAACAACAACAACAACAACAACAACAACAACAACAACAACAACAACAACAACAACACAAGCAAGATAAACAATATATGTAGCTTGCGCACAGTAAAGGTAAGAAGTAACCACAAGAGGAACCGATGGAGACGAGGATGTGTTACCGAAGTTCCTTCCCATAAAGGGAAGTACGTCTCCGTTAGAGCGGTGTGGAGGCACAATGCTCCCCAAGAAGCCACTAGGGCCAACGTATTCTCCTCATGCCCTCACACAATGTGAGGTGTCATGATTCCACTAGTGGTGCACTTGAAGGCGGCAGCCGGACCTTTACAAACAAGGTTGGGGCAATCTCCACAACTGAATTGGAGGCTCCCAACGACACAACGAGGCTTCACCACGATGGACTCTGGCTTCAAGGTGACCTCTTCCGTCTAGGGTGCTCAAACACCCAAGAGTAACAAGATCCACAAGGGATTAATGGGGGGGATCAAATTTCTCTTGGTGGAAGTGTAGATCGGGCCCTCTCAACCAAACCCTAGAGTATCTACAAGTTTTGTTGGCTAGAGAGAGACATCGGGCTAAAATGAGCTTTGTGCAACAATGGAGTTTTGGGAAGGATGAGAGGTAGGGCTTCTTGGAGAAGAAGACCCCTTATATAGTGGGTGGGGGAATCTGCCTGTTACCCTCTGTACCAACCACAGGCAAGCGATATTACCACTGGTAGGGGCAGTACTACCGCCCATTTGTGAACCAGAGCACTAGCAGAAGTGGCAGCGGTAGTTCCTCTTGGTACTGCCACCCCTACTACCTCTACGGCTAGGTGCTAGCACGGGGCACCAAACACTCCCAGACAAATGTCTGATGCCTCACGAGAGGTGCCCAGCCCTCCCCTTTTTCCCTCAGCGATACTACCACCGGCTGGGGCGGTAGTACCGGCTACACGCGACTACCTCTTCCCAGAGCGGTACTACCGTTGAGAGAAAGAGAGAGAGCAAGGCAGGCACAAAGACTCCATATTGTTAGGAAATGAATGGGGTGCAAATGTGTACGTGATGATTCCTCCCAACCTTTCCAACTGCAGAGCCCCTCTTGATAGTACGGATTTTCCTACGACTTAAGTCCACCAACACTAAATCGTCGAAAATACACCGTCTTCTTTTTACCTTCCTGAGGAGTAAGATAATCGTCTCGTGCCACCTGATATTCGCTGAAAGCTTAATGCACATGTTAGTCCGCAAATGTATTATCATCAATCACCAAAACCATTAGGGTGTAAATATGCCCTTACAATCGTGATCACATCAAAACTCCAATGGTGGTGCAAAAAGTGCATACTCGTTTGTCCTTCACATAGGCATACCAACCGGGAGCGCTACCTTGCAATTGATTGCTCAAAGGAGCATAGGCGCATCAATTTTCGTTTTGGTAATTTGTGTAACCCAGTCTCCTCGGATGACAAAGATCTAGGTTCATCACCACATCCATAGAATGTATAAGTTCCAATGCAATGGCAATCTATAACTTGTCAGTTTGTTTATCGCTCCATGGTTGCAGGTTCTTTGAAGTGGCTCTAAATTTATTATCTAGCGCACTAAAAGGATCCTAGCCAATGGGATTGAGTTCCATGCCACTTCTACAGTTTCCATAAACCCCTCCACCTTGGTATAAAAGGCCTCGAACTTGAACCTCTTACCCATTTGAAAATCAACGTTGAGATCCAGTACTGGTGGATAGTGGTTCAATACGGCCATTCCAAGAGCCGCAAGAAAGCAAGAGGGGTATAGATCTTCCTATGATGTTGGTGTTGGAAATATGCCCTAGAGGCAATAATAAATTAGTTATTATTATATTTCGTTGTTCATGATAACCGTTTAGTATCCATGCTATAATTGTATTCATTGGAAACACAAATACATGTCTGGGTACATAGACAACATTGTGTCCCTAGTGTGCCTCTAGTAGACTAGCTCGTTGATCAAAGATGGTCAAGGTTTCCTAGCCATGAACATGAGATGTCATTTGATAATAGGATCACGTCATTAGGACAATGATGTGATGGACAAGACCCAAACTATAAACATAGCATATGATCGTGTCAGTTTATTGCTATAGTTTTCTGCATGTCAAGTATCTGTTCCGATGACCATGAGATCGTGCAACTCACTCACATGAAAAAGTAGGGGTAGCGAGGCATGTATTGTATTGTTGCCATCAAGGATAAAAAGATGGGGTTTTCATCATATTGCTTGAGTTTATCCCTCTACATCATGTCATCTTACCTAATGCGTTACTCTGTTCTTCATGAAGTTAATACTCTAGATGCAGGCAGGAGTCGGTTGATGTGTGGAGTAATAGTAGTAGATGCAGAATCGTTTTGGTCTACTTGACACGGACGTGATGCCTATATGCATAATCATTGCCTTGGATATCTTCATAATTATTCGCTTTTCTATCAATTGCTCGACAGTAATTTGTTCACCCACCGTAATACTTACCATAATGAGAGAAGCCTCTAGTGAAACCTATGGCCCCGGGTCTATTTTCCATCTTATACTGATCTAAAACCAAAAATACCAAAACTACTTTGCTGCATTATTTTTACCTTTTGTTTTACTTTCCATTCAAGCAATCTATCTCTATCAAATCTCATCCTTGCAAGTAACCGTGAAGGGATTGACAACACCTTTATAGCGTTGGCTGCAAGAGTTTGATTCTTTGTGTAGGTACATATATTGGGGACTTGCTTGTATCTCCTACTGGATTGATACCTTGGTTCTCAACAACTGAGGGAAATACTTATCTACTTTGCTCCATCAACCGTTCCTCTTCACGGAAACCAACGCATGCTCGAGAAGTAGCAGACTTATGTTCTTAATGCATCGCTCCGTGCGCCACCCCATCAAACGGTGACTGTAGATGTTGTGAACATCTGACAGTCACGTTCTGATGACTACTTGATAGTTCAGTGTGTCTTGCATTACGACTTAGAATTCAGGCTCCAAATACGTTTTGAACGTCACGGACCATGTGTGATGTTCCAATAGCTGAAATTGGATTTTTAGGCTCGTGCCCGTATTGAGAAGTATGAGACCTCCATCAATGTCCTTTGCCTGCAAGATGAAGGAGAATAGATCAATCATGCAGAGTATGCTCAGATTGCATGGGTGATGCAATCGCTTGAATCGAGTGGGAGTTGATCTTCCTGATAAGATAGTGATTGATATAGTTCTCCAAGTCACTGTTGTTGGGGAACGTTGCATGGGAAACAAAAAAAATCCTACACACACGCAAGATCTATCCATGGTGATGAGCATCTACAAGAGGGGTAGTGGATCTACATACCCTTGTAGATCGCAAAGCGGAAGCGTTAAGAAACACGGTTGATGTAGTCGAACGTCTTCGCGATCCAAATCGCTAAGCGTCCCGCGATCCTATCATGATCCAATCACGATCCATCCCGCGATCCCATCACGATCCGTCTCGCGATCTTGATCATTGTCCTTCCAATCTAGTGCCAAACGGACGGCACCTCCGCGTTTAACACACGTACAGCTTGATGACGTCCTTGCCTTCTTGATCTAGCAAGAGGGGCGAAGTAGTAGATGAGTTCCGGCAGCACGACGATGTGGTGACGGTGTTGGTGAAGAACAACCTCCGCAGTGCTTCGCCAAGCACTACGGAAACTATGACGGAGGATAAACTAGAGGGACGGGGTTGCTGGCACATGGCTTAGGGTTTTGTGATGTGTTCCAGGTGCTAGCCCCGCCCCTTTATTTATATGCTAAGCCCTAGGATCGAAACTTGGAGAAAAATCCTCCTCAAGGTCAGTTTGCCCGCAAGGCAAGAGTCCTCTTCGGACTCCAGGACCAAACGCCAAGGTCCTCGGTGTCTGGCCCCAGATGCCAGGGTCCCTGGTGTCTGGCCTCCAGCCTCCGCAAAACACCTTTTGCACCTTCCTAAAGCCTCATGGGCTTTACCCCTTGGCCCAAATAAAGTGTTCTTATACCCCGAACATTTCGGGAAGCATCCGAAACTATTCCGGTGAATTCCGGATACCAAACACTATTATCCCATATATAAATCTTTACCTCCGGACTATTATGGAGATCCTCTTCATGTCCGGGATCTCATCCGGGACTCTGAACAACTTTAAGCGTGTATACCCTGTGGGTTTGAGAACTATGCAGACATGACCGAGACACCTCTACTTATATCATCACCAAACGTTAAGTGTGTAGACCCTACGGGTTCGAGAACTATGCAGACATGACCGAGACACCTCTACAGTCAATAATCAATAGCGGGACCTGGATGCCCATATTGGTTCCTACATATTCTACGAAGATCTTTATCGGTTAAACCTCTATGTCAAGGATTCGGTTAATCCCGTATAATGTTCCATTTGTTCTTTCGTATGGTACTTGCCCGAGATTCGATCGTCGGTATCTCTATACCTAGTTCAATATCGTTACCGGCAAGTCTCTTTACTCGTTCCGTAATACAAGATCCTGTGGCTAAAACTTAGTCACATTGCTTGCAAGGCTTATTGTGATGTTGTATTACCGAGTGGGCCCTGAGATACCTCTCCGTCATACGGATTAACAAATCCCAGACTTGATCCATGCCAACCCAACAGACACCCTCGGAGATACCTGTAGAGCACCTTTATAGTCACCCAGTTATGGGAAACAAAAAAATTCCTATGCACACGCAAGATCTATCCATGGTGATGAGCATCTACGAGAGGGAGAGTGGATCTACATACCCTTGTAGATCGCTAAGCGGGAAGCGTTAAGAAACGCGGTTGGTGTAGTCGAACGTCTTCGCGATCCAAATCGCCGAGCGTCCCACGATCTCATCACGATCCGTCCCGCGATCCAATCACGATCCTTCCTGCGAACTCATCATGATCCGTCCCGCGATCTCATCACGATCAGTCCCGCGAACTCATGACGATCCGTCCCGCGAACTCATTACGATCCTTCCGATCTAGCGCCGAACGGACGGCACCTCCACATTCAGCACACGTACAGCTTGATGACGGTCTCTGCCTTCTTGATCCAACAAGAGGGAGCGTAGAGGTAGAAGAGTTCTCCGGTAGCGTGACGGAGCTACAGCGATGGTGGTGGAGCTATTCCAGCAGGGCTTCGCCTAAGCACTGCAGAAAACCGATCTAGAGGAGAAACTATGCACTAGAGGAACGGGTAGCACGTGGCTGAAAATTCTGTGCCAAAACCCTAAAATCCTCTAGTATATATAGGAGGAGACGAGGAGGAGGCTTGGCTGCCAAAATGCCAGCCCTTGGGTCGGCCAAAATGGGGAGGAGAGGAGGACTCCTCCTCCAATCCTAGTAGCACTAGGATTCCTCCTTTTTTTGGCCTTTTTCCACCTTTTTCCCTTTGGGCTTATTTCCCAGACGCATGGGCCTTGTGTGGGAATTACACCAGCCCAAAAAAGGCTGGTATTTACTCTCCCACAGCCCATGAAGCCTCTTGGGTCGAAATACCCCTCCCGGTGGTCTCCCGGTACACTATCGGCACTCCAAGTACATTACCGATTAGCCCGAAACTTTTCCGGCGACCAAAATGGGACTTCCTATATATCAATCTTTACCTCCGGACCATTCCGGAGCTCCTCTTGATGTCCGGGATCTCATCTGGGACTCCGAACAACCTTCGGTCACCACCATACATAACTCTATACTACCGAAACTTCACCGAACCTTAAGTGTGCAGACCCTGCGGGTTCAAGAACTATGTAGACATGACCGAGACACCTCTACGATCAATACCCAATAGCGGGACCTAGTTTCCCATGTTTCTTCCGATATATTCTATGAAGATATTTATCGGTCGAAACTCTATGTCAAGGATTCAGTTAATCCCGTATGATGTTCCCTTTGTTCTTCGGTATGTTTACCTGCCCAAGATTCGATCGTCGGTATCTCCATACCTAGTTCAACCTCGTTACCGGCAAGTCTCTTTACTCGTTTCATAATACAAGATCCCGTGACTAATACTTAGTCACATTGCTTGCAAGGCTTGTTGTGATGTTGTATTACCGAGTGGGCCCTGAGATACCTCTCCGTCATACGGAGTAACAAATCCCTGTCTTGATCCATGCCAACCCAACACACACCCTCGGAGATGCCTGTAGAGCACCTTTATAGTCACCCAGTTATGTTGCGATGTTTGATACACACAAGGTACTCCTCCGGTGTCAGTGAGTTGCATGATGTCATGGTCATAGGAACATATACTTGACATGCAGAAAACTGTAGCAATAAACTGACATGATCATATGCTACGTTTATAGTTTGGATCTTGTCCATCACATCATTCTCCTAATGATGTGATCCCGTTATCAAATAACATCTCATGTTCATGGCTAGGAAACCTTAACCATCTTTGATCAACGAGCTAGTCTACTAGAGGCATACTAGGGACACAGTGTTGTCTATATACCCACACATGTATTTAGTTTCCAATCAATACAATTATACCATGGATAATAAACGATTATCACGAACAAGGAAATATAATAATAACCAATTTATTATTGCCTCTAGGGCGTATTTCCAACAGTCTACCACTTGCACTAGAGTCAATAATCTAGTTCACATCACCATGTGATTTACATTGTTGTGAATCTAACACCCAATTAGCACTGGGCTTCGATCATGCTTTGCATGTGAGAGAGGTCTTTAGTCAACGGGTCTGCGAAATTCAGATCCATGTGTACTTTGCAAATCTCTATGTCATATTGTAAACACTTCTACCACACTCCACTTGGAACTATTCCAAAATGGCTGCTCCACTATACGTATCCAGACTGCTACTCAGAGTCCTTCGGATTGGTGCTAAAGCTTGCATCGACGTAACCCTTTACGACGAACTCTTTATCACCTCCATAATTGAGAAATATTTCCTTAGTTCAATAGTTACTAGGGATAATTTTGACCGCTATCCAGTGATCCACTCCTGGATCACTCTTGTACCCCTTGACAGACTCATGGCAAGTCACACATAGGTGCGGTACACAGCATGGCATACTATATAGAGCCTATGGATAAAGCATAGGGGACGACCTTGGTCCTTTCTCTTTCTTCTGCCGTGGTCGAGCTTTGAGTCTCACTCAAATCCACACCTTACAAACCAGGCAAGAACTCCTTCTTTGACTGATCCATTTTGAACTCTTTCAAAATCTTGTCTAGGTACGTACTCATTGAAAGTCTCATCAAGCATCTTGATCTATCTCTATAGATCTTGATGCCCAATAATTAGGTAGCTTCATCCATGTCTTCCTTTGAAAACCTTTTTCAAACAACCATTTATGCTTTCCATAAATTCTACATCATTTCCGATAAATAATATGTCAACCACATATACTTATCAGAAATTCTATAGTGCTCCCACTCACTTTATTGTAAATACTAGTTTCTCATAAACTTCGTATAAACTCAAAAACTTTGATCTCCTCATCAAAACGTATATTCCAACTCCGAGATGCCCGCCCCAGCCCATAGAAGGATCACTAGAGCTTGCACACCTTTTAGCATCCTTAGGACTGACAAAACCTTCTAGTTGTATCTCATACAACCTTTCCTCAAGGAAGGAAATGATGCTTTGACATCCATCTGCCAGATATCATAATTGAAAACGCAGGAACTGCTAACATGATTCCAACAGACTTTAGCATCGCTACGCGTGAGAAAGTCTCATCGCAGTCAACTACTTGAACTTGTCGTAAATTTCTTTGCGACAAGTCGAGCTTTATAAATGGTGACATTTACCATCAGCGTCTGTCTTCATCTTAGAGCTCCATTTGTACTCAACGACCTGTCGTTCAATGGGCAAGTATACCAAAGTCCATACTTGGTTTTCATACATGGATCCTTTCTCGGATTTCATGGCCTCTAACCATTTGTTGGAATCCGGGCCCATCATCGCTTCTTCATAGTTCGTAGGCTCATCGTTATCTAACAACATGATTTCCAAGACATGATCACCGTACCACTCAGGTGAAGTATGTATCCTTGTCAACCTACGAGGTTCGACAGTAATTTGATTCGAATCTTGATGATCATCATCATTACTTCCTCTTCAACTGACGTAGGCTCCACAGAAACATCTTTCTACGCTGCGCTACTCTTTGGTTGAAACAAAGGTTCAACAACCTCATCAAGTTCTATCTTCCTCCCACTCAATTCTTTCGAGAGAAACTCTTTCTCGAGAAAGGACCCATTTTCAGCAACAAAACACTTTTAAACTCGGATCTGAGATAGAAGGTATACCCAACTGTTCTTAGGGTATTGTGTGAAGATGCACTTTTCCGCTTTGGGTTCGATCTTATCAGACATAAGTGTCGCATTCCCAAACTCTAAGAAATGACAGCTTAGGTTTTAGCCAAACCATATGGTGCCATCTCAATGGATTTAGATGGTGCCCTATTTAAAGTGAACGTAGTTGTCTCTAATGCATAACCCCAAATCGATAGTGGCAAAACGATAAAAGACATCATAGTTCGCACCATATCCAATAGAGCATGACTACGACGTTCGAACACACCATCACACTATGGTGTTCCAGGTGACATGAGTTGTGAAAAAACTTTCACATTGTCTAAAGTTGTATGCCAAACTCGTAACTCAGATATTCACCTCCACGATCATATTGTAGACATTTTTATCTTCTTGTCACAATGATCTTAAACTTCACTCTGAATTTGTTTGAACTTTTCAAACGTTTCAGACTTGTGTTTAATTAAGTAAATATACTCATATATACTCAAATCATCAGTGAAGGTAAGAAAATAATGATATCCACCGCACGCTACAAGACTCATTGGACCGCATACATCAACATGTATTATTTCCAATAAGTTACTAGCCCGCTCCATCATACCAAAAATGGGGTCTTTAGTCATCTTGCCCATGAGGCATGGTCTGTATGTCTCAACCGATTCAAAATCGAATGAGTCCAAAGATCCATCAGCATGGAGTTTCTTCATGCGCTTTACACCAATATGACATTTAGTGGCAGTGCCACAAGTATGTGGTATTATCATTATTAACTTTGTATCCTTTGGCATCTATGTTATGAACATGTGTATTACTATGATCAAGATTTAACAAACCATTCTCATTGGGTGCATGACCATTTAAGGTATTATTCATGTAAAAAGAATAATCATTATTCCCTAACTTAAATGAATAACTGTATTGCAATAAACACGATCTAATCATGTTCATGCTTAACACAAACACCAAATAACATTTTATTTAGGTTTGTCACTAATCCCGAAGGTAGAGAGAGCGTGTGATGTTGATCCCATCAACCTAGGAAACATTTCCAACACACATCGTCACCTCACCCTTAGCTAGTCTCCGTTTATTCCGTAGCTTTTATTTCGAGTTACTAACATCTAGCGACCGAACCGGTATCCAATACCCAGGTGCTACTAGGAGTACTAGCAAGGTACACATCAATAACGCGTATATCAAATATACTTCTGTCGACGTCGCCAGCCTTCTTATCTACCAAGTATCTATGGTTTTTCCGCTTTAGAGACCGCTCTCCTCATAATAGAAGCACTTAGTCTCAGGTTTGGGTTCAACCTTGGGTTACTTCACTGGAGCAGCAACTGACTTGCCATCCATGAAGTTTACCTCCTTACCCTTTCCCTTTTCGAAACTAGTGGTTTTACTAACCATCAACACTTGATGCTCCTTCTTGATATCTACCTTCGCGGTGTCAAACATCACGAATAGCTCAGGGATCATAATTTCCATCCCTGGCATAATTATAGCTCATCACCAAGTTCTAGTCGCTTAGTGACAGTGACTTGGAGAACTATATCAATCACTATCTTATCTGGAAGATCAACTCCCACTCGATTCAAGCGATTGTAGCACCCAGACAATCTGAGCACATGCTCAACGATTGAACTATTCTCCTTCATCTTGCAGGCAAAGAATCTTGTTGGAGATCTCATATCATACAACACGGGCACGAGCCTGAGATCCAAATTTCAGCTCTTAGAACATCTCATATGTTCCATGATGTTCAATACGTTTTGGAGCCTTAATTCTAAGTGGTAATGCATGACGCACTGAACTATCGAGTAGTCATCGGGACATGCCTGTCAGATGTTCACAACATCTACAGACAACGCTAGAGGGTGTGGCGCACCGAGCGGTGCATTAAGGACATAAGCCTTCTGTATAGCAATGAGGACAATCCCCAGATCACGGACCCAGTCCGCAATATTGCTACCATCATTTCAACTCTATTGTCTAGGAACATATAAAAATTCAAGGGAGCTACAGCATGAGCTAGTAATCTACAACATAATTTGCAAAGACACAACTGACTATGTTTATGATAATGAGTTCAATTAATCATATTACTTAAGAGCTCCCACTCAAATTGACATCCCTCTGGTCATTTGAGTGTCACATGATCCAAATCCATCAACTCAAGTCCGATCATCACGTGAGTTGAGGTGGTTCCAGCGGTGAACATCATCATGCTGATCATATATACTATATAACTCATGTTCGACCTTTTGGTCTCTTGTGTTCCGAGGCCATGTATGTACATACTAGGCTCGTCAAGTTTAACCCGAGTGTTCTGCATGTGCAACACTGGCTTGCACCCATGGTATGTGAACGTAGAGTCTATCACACCCAATCATCACGTGGTGTCTCGACACGACGAACTTTTGCAATGGTCCACACTCGGGGAGAACACAATTTATCTTGAAATTTAAGTGAGGGCTCACCTTATAATGCTACCGTCTTCCTAAGCAAAAAAAGGTGCATAAAAGGATTAACATCACATGCAAATCATAAGTGACATGATATGGCGATGAACTTGTGCTTTTCATCTCCATCCTTAAAGCACCGACATGATCTCCATCATCATCGGCATGACACCATGATCTCCATCATCTTGATCTCCATCAACGTGTCGCCATCGGGGTTGTCGTGCCCACCATGCTTCTACTACTATTGCTACCGCTTAGCGATAAAGTAAAGCATTACATAGCGCTTAATGAGTGACACGTAGGTCATACAATAATTAAAGACAACCCTATGGCTCCTGCCGGTTGCCGTACTCATTGACATGCAAGTCGCGACATTCTATACTACAACACATGATCATCTCATACATCACATATATCTCATCGTGTAATTGGCCATATCACATCACAACATACCCTACAAAAACAAGTTAGACGTCCTCTAATTGTTGTTGCATGTTTTACGTGGCTGCTACGGGTATCTAGCAAGAACAATTCTAACCTATGCAAAACCACAACGGTGAGACATAAGTTGCTTTTAAACCTTCTCAAGGTCCGCCTTTGTCGGATCCGATCCAACTAAAGTAGGAGAAACAGACACCCGCCAACCATCTTTGTGCAACGAAGTTACACGTCAGTCGATGGAACCAGTCTCTCGTAAGCGTACGAGTAAGGTTGGTCCGGGCCGCTTCATCCCACAATACCGATGAACCAAAACACGACCAAGGGAGGAAGCATTCTAAGCATAAACACCCACAAACTCCTTTGTGTTCTACTCGAGATCTCATCTACACATAGACCTAGCTCATGATGAAACTGTTGGGGAACGTTGCATGGGAAGCAAAAAATTTCCTATGCACACGCAAGATCTATCCATGGTGATGAGCATCTATGAGAGGGAGAGTGGATCTTCATACCCTTGTAGATCACTAAGTGGAAGCGTTAAGAAACGTGGTTGATGTAGTCAAACGTCTTCGCGATCCAAATCGCTGAGCGTCCCACGATCCCATCATGATCCATCTCACGATCCAATCACGATCCGTCCCGCGATCCCATCACGATCCGTCTCGCGATCTTGATCACGGTCCTTCCGATCTAGCGCCGAACGTACGGCACCTCCACGTTCAACACATGTACAGCTTGATAACGTCCTCGCCTTCTTGATCCAGCAAGAGGGGCGAAGTAGTAGATGATTTCTGACAGCACGACGACGTGGTGATGGTGTTGGTGAAGAACAATCTCCGTAGGGCTTCGCCAAGCACTACGGAAACTATGACGGAGGATAAGGTAGAGGTACGGGGTTTCTGGCACACGGCTTAGGGTTTCTTGATGTGTTCCAGGTGCTAGCCCCGCCCCTTTATCTATATGCTGAGCCCTAGGGTCGAAACTTGGATAAAAATCCTTCTCAAGGTCAGTTTGCCCGCAATGCAAGAGTCCTCTTCGGACTCCAGGACCAAATGCCAAGGTCCTCGGTGTTTGGCCCCAGACACCAGGGTCCCTGGCATCTAGCCTCTGGCCTCCGCAAAACACATTTTCCACCTTCCTAAAGCCTCATGGGCTTTACCCCTTGGCCCAAATAAAGTGTTCTTGTACCCCGAAGATTTCAGGAAACATCTGAAACTATTTCGGTGAACTCCGGAACCCTTCCTAAGACCAAACACTATTATCCCATATATCAATCTTTACCTCCGGACTATTTTGGAGCTCCTCGTCATGTCCGGGATCTCATCCAGGACTCCTAACAACTTCCGGTCACCAACATAATAACTCAACTATACTTATATTGTCACCAAACATTAAGTGTGTAGACCCTACGGGTTCGAGAACTATGCAGACATGACCGAGACACCTCTATGGTCAATAACCAATAGCGGGACCTGGATTCCCATATTGGTTACTACATATTCTACGAAGATCTTTATCGGTTGAACCTCTATGTCAAGGATTCAGATAATCCCATATAATGTTCCCTTTGATCTTCTGTATGTTACTTGCCCGAGATTCGATCATCGGTATCTCTATACCTAGTTCAATCTTGTTACCGGAAAGTCTCTTTACTCGTTCCGTAATATAAGATCATGTGGCTAACACTTAGTCACATTGCTTGCAAGGCTTATTGTGATGTTGTATTACCGAGTGGGCCTTGAGGTACCTCTCCGTCACATGGAGTAACAAATTCCAGTCTTGATCCATGCCAACCCAATAGACACCCTCGAAGATACCAGTAGAGCACCTTTATAGTCACCTAGTTACATTGTGATGTTTGATACACACAAGGTACTCCTCCGGTGTCAGTGAGTTGCATGATCTGATGGTCATAGGAACATATACTTGACATGCAGAAAACTGTAGCAATAAACTGACATGATCATATGCTACGTTTATAGTTTGGGTCTTGTCTATCACATCATTCTCCTAATGATGTGATCCCGTTATCAAATAACATCTCATGTTGATGTCTAGGAAACCTTAACCATGTTTGATCAACGAGCAGTCTACTAGAGGCATACTAGGGACACGGTGTCGTCTATATACCCACACATGTATTTAGTTTCCAATCAATATAATTATAGCATGGATAATAAATGATTATCATGAACAAGGAAATATAATAATAACCAATTTATTATTGCCTCTAGGGCATATTTCCAACAACTGTCACCAAACTACTAGAGCTTCGTGATGAACTATAAACATGCGAGGGATGGATATAATGATCCCTAAGCTATTCGCTATGTTTGACACCGCGAAGGTAGAAATCAAGAAGGAGCATCAAGTGTTGATGGTTAGTAAAACCACTAGTTTCAAGAAGGGCAAGGGCAAGGAGGGAAACTTCATGGATGGCAAGCCAGTTGCTGCTCCAGTGAAGAAACCCAATGTTGAACCCAAACCCGAGACTAAGTGCTTCTATTATGAGGAGAACGGTTGTTGAAGTGGAAAAACCCTAGATACTTGGTAGATAAGTAGGCTTGCAACGTCAACAGACGTATATTTGATATACATGTTATTGATGTGTACCTTACTAGTAATCCTAGTAGCACCTGGGTATTAGATACCGGTTCAGTTACTAAATGTTGGTAACTCGAAATAAAAGCTATGGAATAAACGGAGACTAGCTAAGGGAGAGGTGACGATGTGTGTTGGAAGTGTTTCCAAGGTTGATGTGATCACTATCGCACGCTCTCTCTACCTTCGGGATTAGTGATCAACCTAAATAAATGTTATTTGGTGTTCGCGTTGAGCATGAACGTGATTAGATCGTGTTTAATGCAATATGGTTATTCATTTAAGTTAGAGAATAATGGTTATTCTGTTTACATGAATAATACCTTCAATGGTCATGCACCCAATGAGAATGGTTTATCGAATCTTGATCGTGGTGATACAGATGTTTATAATATTGATGCCAAAAGATGCAAAGTAAATAATGATAGTGCCACATACTTGTGGCACTGCCGCTAGATGTCATATTGGTGTAAAAGTGCATGAAGAAACTCCATGCTCATGGATCTTTGGACTCATTCAATTTTGAATCGGTTGAGACATGCGGACCATGCCTCATGGGCAAGATGACTAAGACCCCGTTTTCGATATGATGGAGTGGGCAAGTAACTTATTGGAAATAATACATGTTGATGTATGTAGTCCAATGAGTGTTGAAGCATGCGGTGGATATCGTTATTCTCTTACCTTCACTGATGATTTGAGTACATATGAGTATATTTACTTAATGAATCACAAGTCTGAAACGCAAGAAAAGTTCAAGAAATTTTAGAGTGAAGTTTGAGATCATCGTGACAAGAAGATAAAATGTCTACGATATGATCGTGGGGGTAAATATATGAGTTACGAGTTTGGTATACAACTTAAGACAATGTGGAAGTTGTTTCACAACTCATGCCACCTGGAACACCATAGGGTGATGGTGTGTCCGAACATCGTAATCGTGATCTATTGGATATGGTGCGTACTATGATGTCTCTTATCGTTTTGTTACTATCGTTTTGGGGTTATGCATTAGAGACAACTACATTCACTTTAAATAGGGCACCATCTAAATCTGTTGATATGACACCCTACGAATTATGGTTTGGCGGAAACCTAAGCTGTCATTTCTCGGAGTTTGGGAATGCGACGCAGAAAGCTGTTTCTACAATGCCTACACCAAGTGAAGAGGAAGCAAATGATGATGATCATGAAGCTTCAAATCAAGTTACTACCAAACCTCGTAGGTCAACAAGAACTCGTTACACCCCGGAGTGGTACGTCAATCCTGTCTTGGAGGTCATGTTGTTAGAAAAGAGTGAACCTACGATCTATGAAGAAGCGATGGTGGACCCGGATTCCAACAAATGGCTAGGAGCCATGAAATCTGAGAAAGGATCCATGTATGAAAACCAAGTATGGACTTTGGTAGACTTGTCCGTTGAACGGCAGACCCTTGAGTACAAATGGACCTTTAAGAAGAAGACAGACGCTAATGGTAAATGTCTCCATTTATACAGCTTGACTTGTCGCCAAGAAGATTCTGACAAGTTCAAAGAGTTGACTACGATGAGGCTTTCTCACCTGTAGCGATGCTAAAAGTCTGTTGGAATTATGTTAGCAGTTGCTCCGTTTTTCAATTATGAAATCTGGCAGATGGATGTCAAAACATCCTTTTCTTAACGGTTTCCTTGAAGAAAGGTTGTATGTGATACAACCAGAAGGTTTTATCAGTCCTGAGGATGCTGAAAGCCATGCAAGCTCCAGCGATCCTTCTATGGGCTGGAGCAAGCATCTCGGAGTTGGAATATACGTTTTGATGAGGTGATCAAAGTTTTTGGGTTTATACAAAGTTTATGAGAAACTTGTATTTACAAGAAAGTGAGTCGGAGCACTATAAAATTTCTGATAAGTATATGTGGATGACATATTGTTGATCGAAAATGATGTAGAATTTCTGGAAAGCATAAAGGGTTGTTTGAAAGGAGTTTTCTCAAAGTAAGACCTGGATAAAGCTACTTGAATATTGAGCATCAAGATCTATAAAGACTGATCAAGAAGCGTGATAAGATTTTTTCAATGAGCACGTACCTTGACAAGATTTTTAAAGAGTTCAAAATGGATCAGTCAAAGAAGTAGTTCTTGCCTAATTTGTAAGGTGTGAAGTTGAGTAAGACTTAAAGTTCGACCATGGCAGAACAAAGAGAAAGGACAAAGGTCGTCACATATGCCTTAGCCATAGGCTCTATATAGTATGCCATGTTGTGTGCCTTGCCATGAGTCTGTCAAGGGGTACAAGAGTGATCCAGGAGTGGATCACTGGTCAGCGGTCAAAATTATGCTTAGTAACTAGACGTCTAAGTAAATATTTCTCCATTATGGAGGTGATAAAGAGTTTGTCGTAAAGGGTTATGTTGATGCAAGCTTTAACACCAATCCGGATGATACTAAGTAGCAATCCAGATACATATAGTGGAGCAGTCATTTGAAATAGCTCCAAGTGGAGCGTGGTAGGAGCATCTACAGTATGACATAGAGATTTGCAAAGTACACACAGAACTGAATGTTGCAGACTGTAGACTAAAACCTTTCTCACATGCAAAACATGATCGAACCCAGAACTCATTGGGTGTGAGATTCATAACAATGTAAATCACATAGCGATGTGAGCTAGATTATTGACTCTAGTGCAAGTGGGGGACTATTAGAAATATTCCCTAGAGGCAATAATACATTAGTTATTATCATATTTCCTTGTTCATGATAATCTTTTATTATCCATCCTATAATTGTATTCATTGGAAACACAAATACATGTGTGGGTACAAAGACAACATTGTGTCCCTAGTGTGCCTCTAGTAGACTAGCTCGTTGATCAAAGATGGTCAAGGTTTCCTAGCCATGGACATGAGATGTCATTTGATAACGGGATCACATCATTAGGAGAATGATGTGATGGACAAGACCCAAACTATAAACATAGCATATTATTGGGTCAGTTTATTGCTATAGTTTTCTGCATGTCAAGTATCTATTCCTATGACCATGAGATCATGCAACTCACTAACACCGGAGGAATACCTTGTGTGTATCAAATGTTGCAACCTAACTGGGTGACTATAAAGATGATCTACGGGTATCTACAAAGGTGTCTGTTGAGTGGGCATGGATCAAGACTGGGATTTGTTACTCCGCATGACGGAGAGGTATCTCAGGGCCCACTCGGTAATACAACATCACAACAAGCCTTGCAAGCAAAGTCACTAAAATGTTAGCCACAATATTTGGTATTATGGAATGAGTAAAGAGACTTTCCGATAACAAGATTGAACTAGGTATGGAGATACCAACGATCGAATCTTGGGCAAGTAACATACGAAAGAACAAAGGGAACAACATACGGGATTAACTGAATCCTTGACATAGAGGTTCAACCGATAAAGATCTTCATAGAATATGTAGGAACCAATATGGGCATCCAGGTCCCGGTATTGGTTATTGACCGTAGAGGTTTCTCAGTCATGTCTACATAGTTCTCGAACCCACAGAGTCTGTACTCTTAACTTTCAGTGATGTTTCGATAGTATTGAGTTATGTATGGTGGTGACCGAAGGTAGTTCGGAGTCCCGGATGAG
Source organism: Hordeum marinum (assembly GCA_022496015.1). Lineage (NCBI taxonomy): Eukaryota > Viridiplantae > Streptophyta > Magnoliopsida > Poales > Poaceae > Hordeum > Hordeum marinum. Next base: position 88,496,483 of record CM039678.1, on the reverse strand, counting down.
ACCCCAGACATCACGGGGATCTCCAGAATGGTCTGGAGGTAAATATTGATATATAGGAAGTCCCGTTTTGGTCACTGAAAAAGTTTCGGGTACTTCGATAGTGTATCGGGAGTGCCAAGAGGGTTCCGGGGGACCATCGGGAGGGAACACCCATGCCAGGAGGCCACATGAGCCTTAGGAGTGGCTCACCAGGCCTTAGTGGGCTAGGAAAGCCAGCCCCTAAGGTCCCATGCTTTGTTGACCGATGTTAATTTGACAATGCAATCCACCTCTTAAGAGGGGGACGAGAGTTCTAGGTGCGGTCCATCGATGGTAGTTGCAAAGCATCCATATCAACGGTATAGTCATGTTCTGGCATGGTTCCCAGTATACATGCATAGTATCCATCCACTACGGCTACAGTTTGATCCTGCCCCATTTCTTTGTTTTTTTGTAGGATCGTGGAAAGGATTGATATGGTTGACTAGAGGGGGTGAATAGGCAACTACCAGTTTTTAACTTTTCTTTAACAATTTAGGCTTAGCAACAAATAGGTTGGCTAGATATGCAACTAGGTGAGCAACCTATATTATTATAAACACAACAACAACACAAGCAAGCAAGATAAACAAGATGCATAGCTTGCGTAAAGTAAAGGTAAGAAGTAACCACAAGAGGAACCGATGGAGACGAGGATGTGTTACCAAAGTTCCTTCCTGGTAAAGGGAAGTACATCTCCATTAGAGCGGTGTGGAGGCACAATGCTCCACAAGAAGCCACTAGGCCATATTCTCCTCATGCCCTCACACAATGCGAGGTGCCGTGATTCCACTAGTGGTGCACTTGAAGGCGGCACCCAGGCCTTTACAAACAAAGTTGGGGCAATCTCCACAACTGAATTGGAGGCTCCCAACGACACCACGAGACTTGAGCAGGATGGACTCTGGCTTCATGGTTAACTCTTACATCTAGGGTGCTCAAACACCCAAGAGTAACAAGATCTGCAAGGGATTAATGGGGGAATCAAATTACTCTTGGTGGAATTGTAGATCGGGGCCCTCTCAACCAAACCCTAGAGTATCAACAAGTTTTGTTGGCTAGAGAGAGAAATCGGGCTAAAATTAGTTTTGGGCAATAGTGGAGTTTTGGGAAGGATGAGAGGTAGGGATTCTTGGAGAAGAAGACCCCTTATATATTGGGTGGGTGAATCTTCCCGTTACCCTCTGTACCACCCACAGGCAAGCGGTAGTACCGCTGGTAGGGGCGGTACTACCGCCCATCTGTGAACTGATAACCCACAAGTATAGGGGGGTCAATTGTAGCCTTTATCGATAAGTAAGAGTGTCGAACCCAATGAGGAGCTAAAGGTAGAACAAATATTCCCTCAAGTTCTGTCGACCACCGATACAACTCTACGCACGCTTAACGTTCGCTTTACCTAGAACAAGTATGAAACTAGAAGTACTTTGTAGGTGTGATAGGATAGGTTTGCAAGATAATAAAGAACACGTAAATAAAAACTAGGGGCTGCTTAGATAAACAAACAACTAAGTTAGTTTAACAAGTGTGAAAAAGTGGTGGTAGGAGTTGCGGAATTGTCCCTAGGCAATTGATAACTAGACGGGTAATCATTATTGCAATTTTATATGAGGGAGAGGCATAAGCTAACATACTTTCTCTACTTGGATCATATGCACTTATGATTGGAACTCTAGAAAGCATCCGCAACTACTAAAGATCATTAAGGTAAAACCCAACCATAGCATTATAAGGTATCAAGTCCTCTTTACTCCCATATGCAACAACCCACCTACTCGGGTTTATGCTTCTGTCACTCAAGCAACCCACCATAGGCAAATCATGAACATATTGCAACACCCTACAGCGAGGATCCCTCACGCTTGCGCGACACAGAGAGCACCATATGACAACACCAATAATAAAACATGCAATTCAAACCAATCATGATCATCAATCAACCAATAGGACAAAATAGATCTACTCAGACATCATAGGATGGCAACACATCATTCGATAATAATATGAAGCATAAAGCACCATGTTCAAGTAGAGGGTACAGCGGGTTGCGGGAGAGTGGACCGTTGTAGATAGATGGGGGAAGGTGATGGAGGTGTTGGTGAAGATGACGGAGTTGTTGGAGTGGATCGTCGTCACGATGATGGCCCCGGCGGCGTTCCAGTGCCACCGGGAGAGAGGGGGACAGAGACCCCCTCCTTCTTCTTCCTTGACCTCCTCCCTAGATGGGAGGAGGTTTTCCCCTCTGGTCCTTGGCCTCCATGGCGGCGGAGGGGCGAGAGCCCCTCCGAGATTGGATATCTCTCTGTGTTTCCTTATGTTTCTGTGCTCCCAGATTCTGGCCTTTCACCTTTTCTTAAATATTCAAAGATCCATAACTCCGATCGGGATGAAATTTTGAAGGGATCTTTATCCAAAAATTATCTTTCTTGTGGCCAAAGGAGAGCTCCAACCGACCAATGGGCTGGTCATAAGGGCCCAAGGCGCGGCCAGGGGTTAGGGCATGCCCTTGGCTTGTGGCCCCCTCGGGCATTGCCTTCTTTTGATTCCACTTCCCAAAATTCACATGTATTCCAAAAAAATCTCCATAAGTTTTTATCCCGTTTGGATTTCGTTTGATATGGATTTTCTGCGAAACAAAAAACATGCAACAAACAGGAACTGGCACTAGGCACTGGATCAATATGTTAGTCCCAAAAATAGTGTAAATAGTTGCCAAAAGTATATGAAAGTTGTAGAATATTGGCATGAAACAATCAAAATATATAGATACGATGGAGACATATCAGCATCCCCAAGCTTAATTCCTGCTCGTCCTCGAGTAGGTAAATGATAAAAAAGATAATTTTTGATGTGGAATGCTACCTAGCATAATCTTGACCATATAATCTAATCATGGCATGAATACTAAGATACGAGTGATTCAAAGCAATAGTCTGTATTGACATAAAAACAATAATACTTCGAGCACACCAACAATGCAATCGTGTCCTTTCAAAATAACATGACCTTAGAAAGTTATCCCTACAAAATCATATGGTCTGGCTATGCTCCATCTTCCCCACACAAAGTATCTAAATGATGCACAACCCTGAGGACAAGTCAAGCAATTGTTTCACACTTTTTATGTTCTCAAACCTTTTCAACTCTCACGCAATACATGAGCGTGAGCCATGGATATAGCACTATAGGTGGAATACAATATGGTGGAGGTGATGAGGAAAAAGGAGAATATAGTCTCACATCAACTAGGCATACCAACGGGCTATGGAGATGCCCATCAATAGACATCAATGTGAGTGAGTAGGGATTGCCATGCAACGAATGCACTTAGAGTTATAAGTGTATGAAAGCTCAAAAAGAAACTAAGTGGGTGTGCATCCAACTCGCTTGCTCACTAAGACCTAGGGCACTTTGAGGAAGCCCATCATTGGAATATACAAGCCAAGTTATATAATGAAAAATTCCCACTACTATATGAAAGTGACAAAATAGGAGATTCTCTATCATGAAGATCATGGTGCTACTTGAAGCACAAGTGTGGAAAAGGATAGTAACATTGTCCCTTCTCTCTTTTCTCTCTTTTTTTTTGTTTTTTCTTTTTTTCTTTTTTTTGGTGGGCATCGTTGGCCTCTCTTTTTATTTGGGCTTCATTGGCCTCTTTTATTATTTTTAAAGTCTAGAGACTCATCCCATCTATTGAGGGAATCATAGCTTCCATCATCCTTTCCTCTCATGGGACAATGCTCTAATAATGGAAATCATCACACTTTTATTTACTTAAAACTCAAAAACTTAGAGCAAAATATGACTCTATATGAATGCTTCCGGTGGGACACCGGGATGTGCAATGATCTAGCATAGCAAATGACATCAAAAAACAGACAAGCCATGAAAACATCATGCTAGCTATCTTACGATCATGCAAAGCAATATGACAATGATGGTGCGTGTCATAATAAACGGAATGGTGGAAGTAGCATGGCAATATATATCGGAATGGCTATGGAAATGCCATAATAGGTAGGTATGGTGGCTGTTTTGAAGAAGGATATATGGTGGGTGTAATGCACCGGCAAAGTTGCGTGGTACTAGAGAGGCTAGCAAAGGTGTAAGGGTGAGAGTGTGTATAATCCATGGACTCGCATTAGTCATAAAGAACTCACATACTTATTGCAAAAGTCTATTATTCATCAAAGCAAAGTGTTAGATGCATGCCCCTAGGGGAGAGGTTGGAAGGAGTAAACCATTGCACGCTCCCGACCCATCACACAAAGGATGAAAACCATTAAACAAATCATGCTCCGACTTCGTTACATAACGGTTCACCATACGTGCATGCTACGAGAATCACAAACCTTAACACAAGTATTTATACTAATCCACAATTACTCACTAGCATAACTCTAATATCACTATCTTTATATCACAAAACTATTGCAAGGAATCAAACATATCATATTCAGTGATCTACAAGTTTTATGTAGGATTTTATGACTAACCATGTGAATGACCAACTCATGTTAACTCTCTAAATTGATATAAGTGAAGCATGAGAGTTTAATTCTATCTAGAAAAGATATGCCCACGCTCTAACAAATATAAGTGAATCAAAAGAGCATTCTACAAATGGCGGTTTTCTATGAGTAGAGAAACGAGCAATCCAAACTTCAAATGATATAAGTGAAGCACATGAAGCATTCTACAAAGCCATACTCAAAAGATATAAGTGAGGTGCAAAGAGCCTTCTATAAATCAACCAAGGACTTTCCCATACCGTCATGGTGCGTTATTAAAAGGAAAATAAAAAGCACACGATGCTCCAAGATTTACGCATATCATGTGACGAATAAAAATATAGCTCCAAGTAAAATTACCGATGGTTGTTAGAAGAAAGAGGGGATGCCTTCCAGGGCATCCCCAAGCTTAGTCTCTTGGGAGTCCTTGAATATTACCTTGGGGTGCCTCGGGGCATCCCCAAGCTTAGTCTCTTTCCACTCCTTATTCCTTCATCCATTATGATCTCACCCAAAACATGAAAACTTCAATTACACAAAACTTAACAAAACCCTCGTTAGATACGTTATTATAATAAAGAAAATCACAACTTCATGTATTGTTGCCAACAATTTCATATTTTATTTTTGCATTGTAGCTACTGTATTATAATTTTTCCATGGCTTGTACCACCGATACAATCGATAGTTTCATCAAAATGAGCAAAACAATGCATCAAAAACAGAATATGTCTTAAACAGGACAGTCTGTAGTAATCTGGAAATTCACCATACGTCTGCAACTCTAAAAATTATGAAAAAATAGTAAAACATAAAACATTTGAATATCAGTACTGTGTAAAAATTTCATAAACTTTGAGATTCCGGTAAAAAAGTAAATTCACGCACTACAGCCAAAGTTTATGTTTTTGCACTGCACACACCAGACAAGCAATATAATCATCCTAAAGGCAAATCTTGGCACATTATTTTTATAATACAATGGATTTATACAAGGGGATAAATATTTGTTTTGAAAAGTTTCTGTAATTAAGATTTGCAAAGTTTCCATGGGCATGAACAAAGTTCAAGGAGCTCCCCCACTTCAACGGTGCTCGTCCTTCTTACTTTCACTTCTCTGTTTGAAAAAGTTTTAGGTTACCCTCTTTATTTTTGTTGTTTTTAAACTATATAAAAGCACACAACATAATAAAATGACTCTCTAAAACTTCCGGGTTGTCTCCCTGGCAGCACTTTCTTTAAAGCCATTAAGCTAGGCATAAAGTGCTCAAGTAATTGATCCACCCGGATCCCAAGGTATATCAAAGCCAATTTTAATTAACAATTATTTGTAGTTTAGTAGTGAGCACAATGTAACATATATCATGCAACAACGAAGTCTAACTCTCTTCCTATGCATCGGCATGCCATAAAAGAACAATTCATGCACACAAAGTAAAGGCCAATACATAGCATAAGTAGTTTCTTGCAATTTTATCATATTGGAAACATAGAGAGGTGGAGATGTAGTTCCTCTATCATAATAATTGCAAGTAGGAGCAGCAAGCACATGCATATTATATCCATCAAAATCATCATGTGTAATAGTAAAAGGCAACCCATCTATATAATCCTTAATAAGTGCAAACTTCTCCGATATAGTGTAGTTGGGAGAATTCAAAAAGATAATAGGACTATTACGTGGGTGCAATAGCAACAATTTCATTCTTAAGATAAGGAACTATAGAAAGTTCATCTCCATAAGAATCTTTCATATTGGCATCATGGCCACAAGCATAGCAAGCATCAAGTTTATCAAAAAGGTATATTTCAAATGAATCCAAGGGATCATAGCAATCAACATAGCATCCATCCTTCGGTAAGCATGAAGGGAAATTAAACAATGTATGAGTTGAAGAGTTACTCTCATTCGAAGGTGGGCACGGGTAGCTAAACCGCTCTTCCTCCTTTTGTTCTTCGCTCTCCTCCTCATCTTTTTCATCTAATGAGCTCACAGTTTCAGCAATTTCTTCTTCCATAGATTCCTGCAAAATATTAGTCTCCTCCAAGGTAGCAGACATTCTCTCAAACAATGCATCAATATCGGAATTATATTCATAATTATCATAGCAATATTTAAGTATAGAAAAAAATTTAGGTCTATAAACAGCATCATCATAATTTTCACACTTCTCAAACAAAGATTCAATTTCATAAGCACCCTTAAAAGCAACGAAGTCTTCTATTCGTTCCACATCATAGTAATCATAAATACCATTAGCATAAGAAGCCAAGGTTTCATTATCATTAAATTTACATGAAAAAGGAAGGTGTGGAGCCTTCATCCTAGAGAAACAAGTATAATCATATCTCTGGCATAGATTCCAAGCATACCATTTCAACCTATAAATTTGATACAACAACAGTTTCCCTTTTTGAGTCAGGTGATAATCCCTAAAGTATTCACGTTGATCCAACGTGTCTCCCATTATCAAGTTGAATGGGTTTTTCTCAGGATTATCAAAGTTGTGCATAATATCTTTCACATAACGATCATCGAGGGTTTTAGGAGGTTCCCCATCTCCATGAGTAGCAAGTACACCTAATTTTTTCGTATTTCGTGTTCCATATCCATAAATAAAGATAGAGAACAACTTAGAACAGAAAATAAAATCTACTTGGTGATAAAGAAAACAAGCACACACGAGAATATTCCCCCCACGCTATAGCTCCCCGACAACGGCGCCAGAAAAAGGTCTTGATAACCCACAAGTATAGAGGATCAATTGTAGCCTTTCTCGATAAGTAAGAGTGTCGAACCCAACGAGGAGCTAAAGGTAGAACAAATATTCCCTCAAGTTCTATCGACCACCGATACAACTCTACGCACACTTAACGTTCGCTTTACCTAGAACAAGTATGAAACTAGAAGTACTTTGTAGGTGTGATAGGATAGGTTTGCAATATAATAAAGAACACGTAAATAAAAACTAGGGGCTGCTTAGATAAAGAAACAACTGAGTTAGTTTAACAAGTGTGAAAAGGTGGTGGTAGGAGTTGCGGAATTGTCTCTAGGCAATTGATAACTAGACCGGTAATCATTATTGCAATTTTATATGAGGGAGAGGCATAAGCTAACATACTTTCTCTACTTGGATCATATGCATTTATGATTGGAACTCTAGAAAGCATCCGCAACTACTAAAGATCATTAAGGTAAAACCCAACCATCGCATTATAAGGTATCAAGTCCTCTTTACTCACATATGAAACAACCCACCTACTCGGGTTTATGCTTCTGTCACTCAAGCAACCCACCATAGGCAAATCATGAACACATTGCAACACCCTACAGCGAGGATCCCTCACATTTGCGCGACACGAAGAGCACCATAGGACAACACCAATAATAAAACATGCAACTCAAACCAATCATGATCATCAATCAACCAAAAGGACAAAATAGATCTACTCAGACATCATAGGATGGAAACACATCATTGGATAATAATATGAAGCATAAAGCACCATGTTCAACTAGAGGGTATAGCGAGTTACGGGAGAGTGGACCGCTGTAGATAGATGGGGGAAGGTGATGTAGGTGTTGGTGAAGATGACAGAGTTGTTCAAGTGGATCTCGTCACGATGATGGCCCCGACGACATTCCGGTGCAGCCGGGGGAGAGGGGGAGAGACCCCTCCTTCTTCTTCTTCTTCCTGTTTCCTTCTATTTTTGCGCTCCCAGATTCTGGTCTTTCACCGTTTCTTAAATATCCGGAGATCTGTAACTACGATCGGGCTGAAATTTTGAGGGGATCTTTATCCAAAAATTAGCTTTCTTGCGGCCAAAGGAGAGCTCCAACCGACCAATGGGCTGGTCACAAGGGCCCAGGGTGCGGTCAGGGGGTAGGGCGCGTCCCCCTGGCTTGTGGCCCCCTCGGGCACCGCCTTCTATTGATTCCACTTCCCAAAATTCACATATATTCCAAAAAAATCTCTGTAATTTTTATCTCGTTTGTACTTCGTTTGATATGGATTTTCTGCAAAACAAAAAACATGCAACAAACAGGAACTGGCACTAGGCACTGGATCAATATGTTACTCCCAAAAATAGTGTAAAAAGTTGCCAAAAGTATATGAAAGTTGTAGAATATTGGCATGAAACAATCAAAAATTATAGATACGACGGAGACATATCATGAACTAGAGCACCAGCAGAACGGGCGGTGGTAGTACCGCTTGGTACAACCGCCCCTACTACCGCTGCGGTTGGGTCCTGGCTCGAGGCACCAGACACTCCCAGACAAATGTTTGATCCCTCGCGAGAGGTGCCCAGCCCTCCCCTCTTTCCTTCAGCTGTACTACTGTCGGTAGGGGTGTTATTATCGGCTACGTGTGATACTACCTCTTCCCAGAGCGGTACTACTTTTGAGAGAAAGAGAGAGAGAGCAAGGCAGGGACAGAGACTCCATGTTGTCGGGAAATGAATGGGGGTGCGAATGTGTACGCGATGATTCCTCCCAACCTTTCCAACTGCGGACCCCCTCTTGATAGTATGGATTTTCCTACGACTTAAGTCCACCGACACTAAATCGTCGAAAAGACACCGTCTTTTTTTTAGCTTCCTAAGGGGTAAGATAATGGTCTCGTGCCACCTGATATTCTCTGAAAGCTTAATGCACACGATTAGTCCAAAAATGTATTGTTATTAATCACCAAAAGCATTAGGGTGTAAATATGCCCTTAGAATCGTGGTCACATCAAAACTCCAATGGTGGTGCAAAAAGTGCATACTCGTATGTCCTTCACATAGGCATACGAACCGGGAGCGCTACCTTGCAATTGACTGCTCAAAGGAGCATAGGCGCATCAACTTTCGTTTCGGTAATTTATGTAACACAGTCTCCTCGGATGACAAAGATCTAGGTTCGTCACCACATCCATACAATGTATAAGTTCCAATGCAATGGCAATCTAGAACTTGATGTTGTCAATTTGTTTGTCGCTCCATGGCTACAGGTTCTTTGTAGTGGCTCTAAGTTTATTATCTAGTGCACTAAAAGGATCCCAGCCGATGGGATCGAGTTCCATTCCACTTCTACAGTTTCCATAAACCCCTCTACCTTGGTATAAAAGGCCTCGAACTTGAACCTCTTACCCATTTGATAATCAACGTTGAGATCCAGTACTGGTGGATAGTGGTCCAATACGACCATTCCATGAGCCGCAAGAAAGCAAGCGGGGTATCTATCTTCCTAGGATGTTGGAGTTGGAAATATGCCCTAGAGGCAATAATAAATTAGTTATTATCATATTTCCTTGTTCATGATAATCGTTTATTATCCATGCTATTGGAAACACAAATACATGTGTGGGTACATAGACAACATTGTGTCCCTAGTGTGCCTCTAGTAGACTAGCTCGTTGATCAAAGATGGTCAAGGTTTCCATCCATGGACATGAGATGTCATTTGATAACGGGATCACATCATTAGGACAATGGTGTGATGGACAAGACCCAAACTATAAACATAGCGTATGATCGTGTCAGTTTATTGCTATAGTTTTCTCCATGTCAAGTATTTGTTCCTATGACCATGACATCATGCAACTCACTGACACCGGAGGAATACCCTGTGTGTATCAAACATTGCAACGTAACTGGGTGACTATAAAGATGCTCTACAGGTATCTCCGAAGGTGTCTGTTGAGTGGGCATGGATCAAGACTTGGATTTGTTACTCCGTGTGACGGAGAGGTATCTCAGGGCCCACTCGGTAATACAACATCACAACAAGCCTTGCAAGCAAAGTGACTAAAGTGTTAGCCACGGTATCTTGTATTACGACACAAGTAAAGAGACTTGTCGGCAACAAGATTGAACTAGGTATAGAGAGACCGAAGATCGAATCTTGGGCAAGTAACATACCGAAGAACAAAGGGAACAGCATACAAGATTAACTGAATCCTTGACATATAGGTTCAACCGATAAAGATCTACGTAGAATATGTAGGAACAAATATGGGCATCCAGGTCCCGCTATTGGTTGTTGACCATAGAGGTGTCTCGATCATGTCTACGTAGTTCTCAAACCCTCACGGTCTGCAGACTTAACGTTCGGTGACGTTTTGATAGTACTGATCTATGTATGGTGGTGACTGAAGGTTTTTCAGAGTCTCGGATGAGATCCCGGACGTCATGAGGATCTCTAGAATGGTCCGGGGGTAAATATTGATATATAGGAAGTTCCTTTTGGTCACTAGAAAAGTTTCGGGTACTTCGATAGTGTACCGGGAGTGCCGGGAGGGTTCCGGGGGACCACCGGGAGGGGCCACCCATGCCGGGAGGCCACATGGGCCTTGGGAGTGGCTCACCATCCCTTAGTGGGCTAGGAAAGCCAGCCCCTAAGGGTCCATGCGGCTAAGGTGAGGGAAAAGGAAAAAAACCAAGTGGGGGAAGGATTCCAAGTGGAATCCTACTTGGTGTAGGATTGGAGGTGGACTCTCCCACCTCCACCACTTCGACCGACTCCTAGGGGAACCCTAGGGGCGCCGGGCCCCTCCCCTGCCTCCTATATATATTGGAGGGGAGAGAGGGCAGCCGCAGCAAACCCTAAGCCACGATGCAGCACTCCCTCCCCGATATATCATATCCTCGAGTTTTCAGCGACGCTTAGGCGAAGCCTTGCCGGAATAGTTCCACCACCACCGATGTCGTGCCGTCGCGCTACCAGAGAAGTCATTTACCTCTCCGATCCCTCTTGCTGGATCAAGAAGGAGGAGATCGTCATCAATCTGTACGTGTGCTGAACGCGGAGGTGCAGTCCGTCGGCGTTAGATCGTGATTGGATCACGGGACAGCTAGCGATTTGGATCGTGAAGTTGTACAACTACATCAACCGCGTTTCTTAATGCTTCCCGCTTAGCGATCTACAAGGGTATGTAGAGCTACTCTCCCTCTCGTAGATGCTCATCACCATGATAGATCTTGCGTGTGCGTAGGAAAATTTTTGTTTCCCATGCAACGTTCCCCAACAGTTGGGGCCAAAATAATGATCAATTTTTTCCATCGTCATATGTTCCCTCTCGTTGTATCAGGTGTATCTACATCCATTTAGGTAAATCTCCTTCAATATCATACGAAAGCGCCACATCATTCTTCTATTCACCATGTCATTGCTTTTGTCCTAGGGATTCACGAAAAGGTTGAAATCAACGACGATCACCCACGTGCAAGTGTGGAACATCCACCGTCTCCTGGATGAAGTCCAATTTATTTGAATCAAGATTTGGGCATATACCACTGAAATTACGTGGATGTCGCCTAGAGGGGGGTGAATAGGCCATTTAAAAACAATTACGATTTAGTCTTAAACAAATGCAGAATAAAACTAGTATTTACTTTGTTAATCACAAAACCTAAATATACTAGGCTCAACTATGTGCACCAACAAGTTTTGTTATGCAAGATAAACAACTATGTGGTAGCAAGATATATAACATGAAGCACTATGGCTATCACAAAGTAAGTGCATAACTAAAAGGTTTGGGTAAAAGATAATTGAGGCATGTGGAGATGACGATCTATCCCGAAGTTCACACCCTTGCGGATGCTAATCTCCTTTAGAGAGGTGTGGAGGCACATTGCTCTCCAAGCTCCACAATGTCTCGCCATATTATTCTCACACTCTCGCACAATGCAAGTTGTTATGTCTTCACTAAGGGACCCTTGAGGGCGGTCATCGAAACCATACAATTGGAGACCCTTGGGGACAGACATCGAACCCGTACAAATTGCCTAGGGCAATCTCCAAAACTTAATAGGAGGCTTCCGAAGCTTTACAATGATTGAGCTGAAACAACACCAACTGTCTAGGGCATCCAAGCACCCAACAGGAACAAGTTATAGGGTACCAAACAGCCAAGAGTAATAGGCTACTCAACTTTTCACTTCCAAATATCATAGTGGAAAACTCAAATTGATGCACCAAGTGCAATGGCAAGAGCACATGAAGTGCTCAAGTCCTTCACTACAAATCCCACCAAGTAACTAATTGTGTGGAGGAATGAGAGAGGAATAACAAGGAAGAGAACAGAAAAGAACTCCAAGAACTAGATCTGGTGGTTCCCCTCACCTAGAGGAGAGATGGAGTGGTGTAAACATTGATATAGATCTCTTCTCCCTTTTACATCAAAAAGATACAAGAATCATGGGAGGAATAGAAAGGCATTGGGGAGGGACTTGCACAAGGTCGTTAGATAAAGTGGGGAAGAAGACCCACATTATATAGTGGGTATGCGGATCCGATTGTTATGTTCTGGAAATGCTTAAGCGGTACTACCGCTAATTATAGGGGAGTTACAAAGACCCAACAAAAACGAGAAGTGGTGTTAGGTCAGGAGGCACCATGAGGTGGTCCCAAGCCATCAGGGTGTGTCCCCCCTGGGCGTGCCCTGTTGGCTTGGCACCACCCTGTGTGGCGTACGGTCTTTGTCCAGAAAAAATCGTCAAAAAGTTTCGTTACATTTGGACTTCGTTTGGTACTGATTTCCTAAAAGCCAAAAACATACAGAAAACAACAATTGGCAGTAGGCACCAGGTTAACAGGTTAGTTTCCAAAATGATATAAAACAACATATAAATGCATATAAAGTATCCGAGAATGATAATATAATAAGATGGAACAATCAAAAATTATAGATGCCTTAGATACATAGCACTCACCATTCGGGTAGGGGATCATGGCAAGTTCCTCTCCGATGACGCCATCCACGCATCGGAGCTCCTCGACGATCCAGGCCCAGGGGCTCCAGCATCAGACACGACAGAGTGTTGCCTCCTCTCCTTCCAGCGATTGGATGGCACAAACTCGGCCACCACCATTTGCCTGCGCATGTTGGTGGGAAACCAGGTAATGTTGCTCCTACTCGACTCCAGCAGCACTCATAGTTTTGTGAACAAGTCATTCGTTGAGTGCATAGGTGCCACGACTGAAGAAATCGCACGAGTGGATGTGCGGGTGGCCAACGGTGATCGCCTCACGTGGAATCGCGTCATGCCCGAGCTCAAGTGCTGGATGCAGGGGCACACTTTCACCACACCTATGCGCGAGCTGGAGGTCGATGCGTACAACGACATTCTGGGGATGAACTAGCATGCTCAGCACAACCCCATGACTTGACACTGGCAGGAAAAGTGGGTCAAGTTCCAGCATGACGCCGAGAAAGTCACACTTCGGGGTGTGCAAACTACAACAGCCACGACGCTCAAGGCAATGAAACACGACGAGCCCCATAAGATGATCACGGGCAATGATGTTTGGGCCATGGGCATGGTGGATACCTGTGGTCAGTCTCCACCACCAGCATGCAAGGGCGTCAGCAACACACCCCTCAGCAACCTGCTCGACAAATTCACCAACGTCTTTGAGACGCTGCGCGGACTCCCTCCCCACCGCGAGTACAACCACACTGTCACACTCGTGGAGGGCATTGTCCCTGCCAACACCCGACTGTATCCGTACTCGCCGCTCTAGAAGGACGAGATCAAGCGCCAAGTCAAAGAGATGCTTGACATCAGTGTGATCACGCACAACGTCAGACCGTAGGCAACACCCATGTTGCTGGTGAACAAGAAGGGTGACAAGTGGCGATCCTGCATCGACTACCGCTGGCTCAACGATGCCGCCATTAAGAACAAGTTCCCACTACCCATCGTCGACGAACCGGCCGGTGCATCTATCTTCTCCAAATTGGACATTCGCGTCGAGTACCACCAGATTCACATGCGCTAGGAGGACGAATCCAAGATAACATTCAAGACACGCCACGGCTGTTTCCCATTTTGTGTCATGCCGTTTGACCTCACAAACGCACCGGCGAACTTCCAGTGCCTCATGAACATGATATTCAATAATTATGTCCACAAATTTGCAATCATCTTTTTGGATGACATTCTTGTCTTCAGCGAAACCATGGAAGAACATCGCGATCACTTGTGCATCGTCTTCGAACTCCTCCACTCACACCAACTGTTTGTCAAGAAGTCAAAGTGCAATTTCGCTTGTGACCACATCAACCACCTCGGGCATGTGATTTCCAAGAAGAGTGTTGCCACAGACAAGGAGAAGACGCAGACCATGGAGCAGTGGCCGAAGCCGACGAGCACCACCGAGTTGCGCGGATTCCTGGTCCTTACTGCCTACTAAAAGAAATTCGTGTCACGATATGACATAATCGCCAAGCCACTCACGCAGCTCCTCACCAATAAGGGCTTCACGTGGAATGGTCAAGCATAAGCATTGTTCGACATGCTCAAGACGGTGATGGCAACTACTCCGGTGGTAGGCCTGCCCAACTTTGACACACCTTTTGCGATCGAGACGGGCACTTGCAACAACAGCGTCAGTGTGGTGCTCGTCCAGGACGGCCACCCCGTCGCCTTCTTCAACAAGGCCCTCGGAGTCTGCAACCAGAAGTCTTCGACCTATGAGAAGGAGTTCCTATTCGTGATGATGGCTATTGACATGTGGCACCCGTACCTACAACGCGACCCCTTCGACATCCTCACCGATCACAAGTCACTTTCCAATTTGGGCGAGCAACACCTAGAGACGCAACTACAACACAAGGCCATGGTGAAGCAGGTCGGCCTTGATACGTCTCAAACATATCTATAATATTTGCTTGTTCCATGTTGTTATATTATCAATCTTGGATGTATTACAATCATTTTATAGCAACTTTATATCATTTTTTGGGACTAACCTATTGACATAGTGCCAAAGTGCCAGTTCATGTTTTTGCTTGTTTTTTACTTCGTAGAAAATCAGTACCAAACAAAGACCAAACACCGTGAAAAAATTTGGAGATTTTTTTTGGAACAGAAAACACCAGATGCGCCAAACAACTACCAGAGAGGAGGCCCGACGTGGGGAACACCCACCAGGGCGCGCCAGAGGCCCCTAGCGCAGCCTGGTAGGTGGTGCCCACCTCGGGACCCCCCTCCACCGACTATCGCCCCTATAAATTCTCAAATATTCAAAAAAACCTAAAGGAGTCGACGAAAAACAATTCCATCCGCCGCAAGTTCCAGAACCTCGAGATCCAATCTAACACCATCACGGAGGGGTTCATATTTTTCATAGGTGCCTCTCTCATGATGCGTGAGTAGTCCACCATAGACCTATGGGTCCGTAGGCAGTAGCTAGATGGCTTCGTCTCTCTCTTTCTTGATTCTCAATACAATGGTCTCTTGGAGATCTATTTGATGTAATGACTTTTGCGGTGTGTTCGTTGGGATCCGATGAATTTTGAGTTCATGATCAGTTTCTATCCATGAATACTATTTGGGTCTTCTTTGATCTCTTATATGCATGATTACTTATAGCCTCGTATTTCTTCTTTGAATCCTTGGTTTAGTTAGGCCAACTAGATCAATTTTTCTTGCCATGGGAAGAGGTGCTTTATGATGGGTTTGATCTTGCAGTGTTCTTTCCCAGTGACAGAAGGGGCAGCAAGACACGCATGTATCGTTGCTATTAAGAATAACAAGATGAGGTATATTGCTATATGAATAGAACTTGTCTACATCATGTCAGCGTTCTTATTGCATTACTCTGTTTTTCCATGAACTTAATACACTAGATGCATGCTGGATAGCGGTCGATGTGTGGAGTAATAGAAGTAGATGGAGAATCATTTCGGTCTACTTATCTTGGATGTGATGTCTATATAATGATCATTGCCTGGATATCGTCATGATTATTTGATCTTTTATCAATTTCCCAACAGTAATCTATTCACCCACCGTGTGCTATACTCATGAGAGAAGCCACTAGTGCAACTTACGGCCCCCGGGTCTACTTTTCCAACATATTGCTTTCGGATCTACTATTTGCCTTTTTTGTTTTCAGATCTACAAATCCAAGAACCCAAAAATACCTTGTTGCACTTTTTGTTTACCTATTTTATTTTGTGTTCTTGTGAGATCTATTTGCCAAAACTATCGCTACCTAATCTATGTTCTTATCTTTCAGAGCTTCACAACCTCTCTTACGCGTTGGGTTGCAAGTATTTATTATTTGTGTGCAGGTGTTGTTCATGTGGGTGCTTGATATTCCTCTAAGGATTGATACCTTGGTTTCATAACTGAGGGAAATACTTACCGTCATTGTGCTGCATCATCCCTTCCTCTTTGGGGAAATACCGATGCAGTCTCTAGCCATGTCAAAGGAATTTCTGGCGTTGTTTCCGGGGAGGGAGCAATCTCTCTTCGTGTGCCAATCTTGGGCGTCGGGGAGATGTCATCAACACCTATCAGGTTCCTAATCACAAATCTCATCTCCTTGCAATTACATTATTTGCCATTTGCCTCTCGTTTTCCTCTCCCCCACTTCACAAAATTCGTTGTTTTATTCACCGTCTTTTTCGTTTGCCTTTTTCTCTTCAGACATCTTTTTTTCTATCTTTGCTTGCGTTGTTATGTGCCTTCTATATGCTTGCATCTTCACTTGCTAAAAATCTATTGATATGTAACCTCATCCACTTGCTAATATTTTCAAAAGACGAAACTATGATGAACCAATTTCTAGTGAGTTGAGTGGACTTGATTGTCTCTATGAAGTTTTGTTTGAAAATCATGAATCTAGAAATTTTGATGAAGTGTTGAAAGAAGAAATTTATGAGGTGATTCACGATAGCTCCATGATTAAAAAGCATGATTGCGATGATGTTACTATAAACTTTATTAATGTCAATCATGATAATGATATGCAAAACTACAAGCTTGGGGATGATAACTTTGTCATGTCCACTTCTTATTGCAATGATCATGATTGGGGTGATAATTATCTTGAAAAATTATTTAAGTCTTATGATAAATATGTTATTGATAACATTGTTTGCAATAGTATCAAAAGTGGGTTAGGAAGAGTGTCAACTTCAGGTAAAAAGAGTTAATGTTAATCCCACTACCTTGGAAGATTGTAAGACTTTTGTGCATGTGGATCATGAAGAGAATATTTTATGTGATAGCTATATTGTTGAATTTGAATATGATCCTACATGTAATTATTACGAGAGAGGAGATTATGGTTGTACAAACTTTTATGTTACTAAATTATCTCTCTTCATGTTGAGATTGTTATTGTTTCTTTCATCTTCCATGCATATGTTAGATATTTCTTGTATTGATAATTTGTTTGCTTATAAAGTGCCTATTCATAGTAAGTATGTTAGACTTAAGTGTGTTTTCCATATGCTTCATGATGCTCTCTTTGTGTTTCAATTAATATCTTTCATGTGAGCATCAATAAAATCTCAAGCCTATCTTAATGGCTATAAAGAAAGAGCTTGTTGGGAGGCAACCCAATGAATAAATTTATTTGTATCTTTTACTTTTTGTTACTGAGTGTTTTTACAATTATGCTTCTCTTATGATTGTGTTTTTATGTTTTATTTAGTGTTTGTGCCAAGTAGAACCTTTAGGATGATTCATAAGATGAGTAGAAACAATGATGAAATCTGAAACAGAAACTTTACCTCCAGTGCGTGAATTTTTATTTTTTACTGGAGCGCTATAATGATCTGAAATTGTAACACGGTATTTCTATACAAATTCTTTACGTTTTCCTAATTTTTCAGAATTTTTAGAGTTGCATAAGTATGGGTAGAGTACATATTACTACAGACTATTCTGTCTGAAACAGATTCTGTTTTCGTTGCATTTAGTGTTTGTTTTGATGGATCTATGGCTTGTATTGGAGGGTATAAGTCCTGGTAAAGTTAGAATACAGTAGGTATAATGCAATAATAAAATATTAATGGTTTTACAACAGTACTTAGAGTGGTAATTTGCTTTATTATACTAACGGATTTCACTTGAATTTTGTTAAGTTTTGTGTGATAGAAGTTTTTAAGTTTTTGGTGAGATCACGATCAATGAAGGAATAAGGAGTAAGAAGAGACTAAGATTGGGTATACTACAGAACCCCAAGATAATATCCAAAGAGTAACAAGAAACTAAGGTTGGGGATGCCCCGAGTGGCATCCCCTCTTTCTTCTAACAACCATCGGTATATTATTTGGAACTATATTTTTATTCGTCGCATATCATGAGTTTTGCTTGGAGTGTCTTGTATCTTTGTTTGTTTTGGTTTTTATCCTTGCAGCACACACCTATTTGATAGAGCCAAAATTAACCTATGATTTGTTAGAATTTCTCTATATGCTTCACTTAAATCTATTGAACTATGAAATTGCTCCAGTGCTTCACTTATATCTTTCTGAGCACTGTGTGCTTTTACATGTTTGAAGAAATGCTCTCATGCTTCAGTTATATTAATTTGAGATTTCGTAAATTTTTAAGAAATACTATCATGCATCACTTATATTATTTTGAGAGATGAAACTTTGATTCTCATGATCTTCACTTAAATCCATGTGAGCTTGTCAAAAGCAATTGCAATATATGGAACTAGTCCCAAAGTGATAGATATTCAAGAGGGATATAATAAAAACTTTCATGAAGATCATTGGACAAATTAAACTTGATTCTTTGTAATAGTTTTGAAACATGATGATACTAATATGTGAGTTATGTTGGTGAGTAATTATGCTTAGTAAGAATATTGGTGTTAAGGTTTGTGATTCTCTATGCAAGCACGAAAGTAAATAGTTATGCAATGAAATTACATCCTACTTATGGTGCATTATTCAGTGTTAGTTATGCTTAATGCTCGCTTATATGATTTTTTGTTTCTTGGTTGGATGCTTCTCAATCTATTTGCTAGCCTTCACTTGTACTAAGTAGAAATACTACTTGTGCATCCAAAATCCCTAAACCCAATTTTTCCATATGAGTCCACTATACCTACCTATATGCGATATTTCCATGCCGTTCCAAGAAAATTTCTATGTGCCATATCTAATTTTGAAAATAAATTTTCCTTTTTGTGTGCTCATACCGCTCATGAAACGGTAGGGGTGACCGATATTTTTCCATGCTAGATGTGTTATTCTCAACATGGGTGTTTATTCACTTGTCATTGCACGAGAGTGATAACCCACAAGTGTAGGGGACCGTTTGTAGCCTTTTTCGATAAGTAAGAGTGTCGAACCCAACGAGGAGCTAAATTTAGAACAAATATTCCCTCAAGTTCTATCGACCACCGATCCAACTCTACGCACGCTAATGCTTGCTTTACCTAGAACAAGTATGAAACTACTTTGCAGGAATAAAACTAGAAGTACTTTGCAAGATAATAAAGAACATGGAAATAAAAGTTAGGTGTTTTTTAATAAAAGAACAATAAAAGTAAAAAAGCTTTGTAGCAATCTTTTTGTGTAACGCAAGAGAAAGATTGTCCCTAAGCAATTGAATATGATACGATAGATACTTGTTATATGCAATGAGGGAGAGGCATGAGATAGCATACTTTCTCTACTTGAATCATATGCACTTATGATTGGAATGCTAGAAAGCATCCGCAACTAGTAAAGATCATTAAGGTAAAACCCAACCATAGCATTAAGTATCAAGTCCTATTTACTCTCATATTTATGCTTATGTCACTCACGCAACCCACCATAGGCAAATCATGAACATATTGCAACACCCTACAGCGAGGATCCCTCATCTTTGCACGACACGGAGGGCACCGTAGGACAGCACCATATCGACATACAAATCACATCCATAACATCATACCACAATTAACCCGTAGGACAAAAGTGTAGGGGAACGTTGCATGGGAAACAAGAAAATTCCTACACTTCACCAAGATCAACCTAGGAGATGAGCATCTACGAGAGGAGAGATTGGATCCACATACCCTTGTAGATTGCTAAGCGGAAGCATTAAAGAACGTGGTGATGTAGTCGTACGTCTCCGCGATCCAAATCGCAAGCCGTCCCACGAACTCCCGATCAAGTGCCGAACGGACGGCACCTCCACGTTCAGCACACCTGCAGCTCGGTGACGATCTTCACCTTCTTGATCCAGCAAGAGGGAGTGGAGAGGTAGATGGGTTCTCCGGCAACACGACGGCGTGACGGCCGTGGTGGTGGAGTTGATCCAGCAGAGCTTCGCTAAGCGTCACCGAATCAATCTACTAGAGGAGAGGCTATCGGAGAGGGGGAAGGGATGCGACGTAGCTTGAGGTGCGGCTGCCCTCCTACCTCTCTCATATATATAGGGGGAGGGGAGAGGTGCCCAACCCCTAGGCTTTCCCCCTTGGGGCACTGGCCAAGGGTGCAGGCGCCCTAGGGTGGCTTGCCACCCAAGGCAAGGTGGCGCCAACCCTAGGGTTGGCCCTCCCACCAACCCCCCACCCGCATGGGCCTAGGTGGGAGCTGCGCCCAGCCCACCAGCGGCTAGCGTGCACCCCTCTCAGCCCATGTGGCCCCTCCGGGGCTGGAGGCCCCTTCCGGTGGACCCCCGGAACACTTCCAACACCCCCGGTACGCTACCAGTGACACCCAAACTTTTTCCGGTGACCATCACGGAACTTCCTATATCTGAATATGATTTACATTATGTTTTAGATTTCATTTAGTTTTGTTGTTCCAAACCTTAGTAATTTACTTGCTGTTAACAAAAGTTTTACTTATGTTAGTGTTTCACTCATTGTTAAGTTTATTAGGCAAACATTTATGTTGTTAGAATGTTGTTTTCATAGTTTTACTTATTCTTCAAAAGTAATTATTTTGCTAGTAAAATATTTAATAAAATCCTTTTGTTGTATTTTACTTTGTTATTGTTTTGTTACTATTGAAAATAGTTGTTTGTAAGGGAAAACTATTTTAGTTGTGTTCTTGAAAACTTTCTTGATTTTAACTTTTGTCTTAAGTATTTCCTTCATCAACCTTGTTGGTTTTGTTTCTTGTGTTATCTTGTGATTGTTAGAATTGATTGCTAGTATGATTGCTTATGAATGCAATGTTTGTTATATAGATTTTTCATCGGAGAGTGACGAATAGTCTATCAAGTTATTTCTGAGAGCGATCTTTATCTTCATCAACAGTACAGGCAAGTTCACTTTGACCATCTTTTCATACCTATGTTTTATTGCATGTAGTGACATCATTCAACAGATCCCTCCCGTAGTGTTATTGAAACTCTTGTAGTTGAGTAGAATGCATGAGGTAGGAACCCACCACTTGTTACTAAAGCCCCGGGAACGCTAGTTAGTGCAATGTTATGCTAACATAGACGGGTTCTGGTATGAGTGTTCATGAGTGGTGTGAAGAAGGACTCCACGTCAAAACAACGACTTCATGAAGACATCTTCAAGTCCTACATCTTCAAGACTTCAAGACTTCAAGACTCGAGAAGACAAGTTTTCAATACACACTACTAGGTGAAGGATGGTTGATTGGGCATCCCTGGAGCAACCAGTGGATGGCCGAGGTGCATGGAGAAGCGCCATGACATCTTGCGGAAAGCTTCACCCAGACTCAAAGAGAAGGATGAATACTTCATGCCCGGAAGCTTACCTGTGTAGCCACAAGTCATTATGGGCTCTGGCTTGGTTGATCTTTGTTGTGACTCTGCTGGGCAGTGCTACGAGATATAGTCGATGTTAGGATTGGGATGGGCACTGTCGGACAGTTAGGGAAGCACTCTGAAAGACCATGTTTCTTTCATCTTGTTCTCAAACACCAGGCAGTGCGAGGACTTACCAGGAGGGAAAGAATCTTGTGGGTAAAGTACACAACACTCTGCAGAGTTAAACCTAATCGATTAGCCGTGTCCCCGGTTACGGACAATTTGAGCTTCTAGACTTGGATCTATCTCTGAACTCTCAACACTGGACTGATAACTAATTGTGGGCAACTTAATGATACTTATGGGCATTGAGACATTGGTTGGCGGAACCATGTCATGATAGGTAACTCCATAGTGAAATTCCTGATATTCCGTTGTTGTAGGAAAATAAAATCAGCTTTTACGCAAAAACTCAGACACAGAGCCACAAAGCCGTTGCATATAGAATAATCTTTATTTTTCTGTTCTACTATGGTGATCTTGCCAGTACATTCAATGTACTGACCTATATGGCTGCAACGTATTATGTTGCAGATTTTCTTGTACGACGGTAAGAGTACGATTCAGGGTTACGGTCCGCACTCAACTTGCCGTTGGTGTTATTGGGACTCCACTCCCGTTGACTGTATTCGCTGCTATTTTAAGGTATATATCAGTTTTACATTATTTACATGTGATTGCACTTTGATATATACATTGATGTACTGTGTGTGCCAGCATACTGATCCAGGGATGGCACAGAACACACAGAGGCTTGACTCGTTTTGAGTCGGGTCGCTACAAGGGTTCCCACCCTAGGGTGGTGCGGCAGCCCTAGATGGGTTCTGGCCGGCGGCCAGAGAGGGGAGAGGGGGAGGGTGCAGCCCTAGTGGGCCTTAGGCCCATCTGGGTCTAGGGTTTCCCCTCCCTCCCACCTTTCCCTACGCCTTGGGATAGGGTGGAGGGCGCACCAGCCCACTCTGGGGCTGGTCCCTTCCACTCTCGGCCCACGCAGCCCTCTGGAGCTGGTGACCCCACTTGATGGACCCCCGGAACCCTTCCGGTGGTCCCGGTACGTTACCGGTAATTCCCGAAATACTTCCGGTGGCCAAATCCTCACTTCCTATATATCAATCTTTGTCTCTGGACCATTTCGGAACTCCTCGTGACGTTCGGGATCACATCCGATACTCTGAACTACCTTCGGTAACCACTTACACTATTTCCCTATAACCCTAGCATCATCGAACCTTAAGTCTGTAGACCCTATGGGTTCGGGAGACACGTAGACATGACCAAGACACCTCTCCGGTCAATAACCAACAGCGGGATCTGGATACCCATGTTGGCTCCCACATGCTCCATGATGATCTCATCGGATGAACCACGATGTCGGGGATTCAATCAATCCCGTATACAATTCCCTTTGTCTATCGGCATGATACTTGCCCGAGATTCGATCGTCGGTATCCCTATACCTTGTTCAATCTCGTTACCGGCAAGTCTCTTTACTCGTTCCGTAATACATCATCCCGTGGCTAACTCCTTAGTCACATTGAGCTCATTATGATGATGTCTTACCGAGTGGGCCCAAAGATACCTCTCCATCATACGGAGTGACAAATCCCAGTCTCGATTCGTGCCAACCCAACAGACACTTTCGGAGATACCCGTAGTGCACCTTTATAGCCACCCATTTACGTTGTGATGTTTGGCACACCCAAAGCATTCCTACAGTATCCAGGAGTTGCACAATCTCATGGTCTAAGGAAACGATACTTGACATTGGAAAAGCTTTAGCAGACGAACTACACGATCTTGTGCTATGCTTAGGATTGGGTCTTGTCCATCACATCATTCTCCTAATGATGTGATCCTGTTATCAATGACATCCAATGTCCATGGTCATGAAACCGTGACCATCTATTGATCAACGAGCTAGCCAACTAGAGGCTCACAAGGGACATGTTGTGGTCTATGTATTCACACATGTATTACGGTTTCTGGTTAACACGATTATAGCATGAACAATAGACAATTATCATGAACAAGGAAATACAATAATAACCATTTTATTATTGCCTCTAGGGCATATTTCCAACAGTCTCCCACTTGCACTAGAGTCAATAATCTAGTTACATTGTGATGAATCGAACACCCATGGCATTCTGGTGTTGATCATGTTTTGCTCATGAGAGAGGTTTAGTCAACGGGTCTGCGACATTCATATCCGTATGTACTTTACAAATATCTATATCTCCCTCCTGAATGTAATCACGGATGGAGTTGAAGTGGCGCTTGATGTGTCTTGTCTTCTTGTGAAACCTGGGCTCCTTCGGAAGCGCAATAGCTCCAGTGTCATCACAGAATAGAGTCATCGGTCCCGACGCATTGGGAATCACTCCTAGGTCGGTGATGAACTCCTTCATCCAGACTCCTTCCTTTGCTGCTTCCGAAGCAACTATGTACTCCACTTCACATGTAGATGCTGCCACGACGCTTTGCTTGCTGCTGCACCCGCTGACTGCCCCTCCATTCAAAATATACACGTATCCAGTTTGCGACTTGGAGTCGTCCAGATCTGTGTCGAAGCTAGCCTCGACGTAACCCTTTACGACGAGCTCTTTGGCACCTTCATATACGAGAAACATGTCCTTTGTACTTTCCAGGTACTTCGGGATATTCTTGACCGCTGTCCAGTGTTCCACTCTAGGATCACTTTGGTACCTCCCTACAAAACTTATGGCAAGGTTCACATCAGGTCTGGTACACAGCATGGCATACATAATAGAGCCTATGGCTGAAGCATAGGGGATGACACTCATTTCTTCTCTATCCTTTGCCGTGGTCAGCCATTGAGTCGTACTCAATCTCACACCCTCTAACACAGGCAAGAACCCCTTCTTGGACTGATCCATATTGAACTTCTTCAATATCTTTTCAAGGTATGTGCTTTGTGAAAGACCTATGAGGCGTCTCGATCTATCTTTATAGATCTTGATGCCTAATATGTAAGCAGCTTCTCCAAGGTCCTTCATTGAAAAACATTTATTCAAGTAGGCTTGTATACTTTCCAAAAGTTCTATATCATTTCCCATTATCAGTATGTCATCCACATATAATATGAGAAATGCTACAGAGCTCCCACTCACTTTCTTGTAAATACAGGGTTCTCCATAAACCTATACAAACCCAAACGCTTTAATCACCTCATTAAAGCGGATGTTCCAACTCCGAGATGCTTGCACCAGCCCATAGATGGAGTGTTGGAGCTTGCATACCTTGTTAGCATCTTTAGGATCGACAAAACCTTCCAGCTGCATCATATACAGTTCTTCCTTAAGGAAGCCATTAAGGAATACCATTTTGACATCCATTTGCCAGATCTCATAATCATAAAATGCAGCAATTGCTAACATGATTCAGACAGACTTCGGCATTGCTACGGGTGAGAAAGTCTCATCGTAGTCAACTCCTTGAACTTGTCGATAACGCTTAGCGACAAGCCGAGCCTTATAGACGGTCACATTACCATTAGTGTCAGTCTTCTTCTAAAAGATCCATTTATTTTCAATGGCTCGCTTATCATCAGGAAAGTCCACCAAAGTCCACATTTTGTTCTCATACATGGATCCTATCTCGGATTTCATGGCTTCAAGCCATTTGTTGGAATCCGGGACCGCCATCGCTTCTTCATAGTTCGAAGGTTCACCGTTGTCCAACAACATGATCTCCAGGACAGGGTTGTCGTACCACTCTGGTGCGGAACGTGTCCTAGTGGACCTTCGACGTTCAATAGTAACTTGATCTGAAGTTTCATGATCATCATCATTAACTTCCTCTCCAGCCGGTGCAGGCTCCACAGAAACAACTTCCTGTGCTGCTCTACTCTCTGGTTCGAGTGGAGGTACAATTAACTCATCAAGTTCTATTTGCCTCCCACTTACTTCTTTCGAGAGAAACTCTTTCTCGAGAAAGGATCCATTCTTGGCAACAAAGACTTTGCCTTCGGATCTCAGGTAGAAGGTATACCCAATAGTCTCTTTGGGATATCCTATGAAGACGCATTTTTCCGCTTTGGGTTCGAGCTTCTCAGGTTGAAGTTTCTTCACATAAGCATCGCATCCCCAAACTTTTAGAAACAACAGCTTAAGTTTCTTTCCAAACCATAATTCATATGGTGTCGTCTCAACGGACTTTGACGGTGCCCTATTTAAAGTGAATGCGGTAGTCTCTAATGCATATCCCCAAAATGATAGTGGTAAGTCGGTAAGGGACATCACAGATCGCACCATATCCAATAGAGTGCGATTACGACGTTCAGACACACCATTTTGCTGAGGTGTGCCAGGCGCCGTGAGTTGTGAAACAATTCCACATTTCTTAGGTGCGTGCCAAACTCGTGACTCAAATATTCTCCGCCATGATCAGATCGTAGGCACTTTATTTTCCTATCATGTTGATTCTCTACCTCACTCTGAAATTCTTTGAACCTTTCAAGGGTTTCAGACTTGTGTTTCATTAAGTAGACATACCCATATCTGCTCAAGTCATCAGTGAGGGTGAGAACATAACGGTAGCCCCCGCGAGCCTCGACGCTCATTGGACCGCATACATCGATATGTATTATCTCCAACAAGTCAGTTGCTCGCTCCACTGTTCCATAGAACGGAGTCTTGGTCATCTTGCCCATGAGGCATGGTTCGCATGTGTCAAATGATTCGAAATCAAGAGACTCCAAAAGTCCATCAGCATGGAGCTTCTTCATGCGTTTGACACCAATATGGCCAAGGCAGTAGTGCCACATGTAAGTGGGACTATCGTTATCATCCTTACACTTTTTGGTACTCACACTATGAACATGTCTAACATCATGTTCGAGATTCATCAAAAATAAACCATTGACCAACGGGGCATGACCATAAAACATTTCTCTCATATAAATAGAAATCCCATTATTCTCAGATTTAAATGAGTAGCCATCTCGAATCAAACGAGATCCACATACAATGTTCATGCTCAAAGCTGGTAGTAAATAACAATTATTGAGGTTTAAAACTAATCCCGAAGGTAGATGTAGAGGTAGCGTGCCGACGGCGATCACATCGACCTTGGAACCATTCCTGACACGCATCGTCACCTCGTCCTTTGCCAGCCTCCGCTTATTCCGTAGCTCCTGCTTGGAGTTACAAATGTGAGCAACTGCACCGGTATCAAATACCCAGGAGCTACTACGAGCGCTGGTTAGGTACACATCAATAACAAGTATATCACATATACCTTTAATGTTGTCGGCCTTCTTATCCGCTAAGTACTTGGC
Source organism: Hordeum marinum (assembly GCA_022496015.1). Lineage (NCBI taxonomy): Eukaryota > Viridiplantae > Streptophyta > Magnoliopsida > Poales > Poaceae > Hordeum > Hordeum marinum. Next base: position 88,469,126 of record CM039678.1, on the reverse strand, counting down.
GCAGTTCCGCTTCAAGTGACCGGTACCCTTGCAATAAAAACACTGAGTCTCGGGCTTGGGTCCATTCTTGTTCTTCTTCCCGGCAACTTGCTTACCGGGCGCGGCAACAGCTTTGCCGTCCTTCTTGAAGTTCTTTTTACCCTTGCCTTTCTTGAAACTAGTGGTCTTATTGACCATCAACACTTGATGCTCCTTTTTGATCTCGGCCTCCGCTGATTTCAGCATTGAGTACAACTCAGGAATGGACTTCTCCATACCCTGCATGTTGTAGTTCATCACAAAGCTCTTGTAGCTAGGTGGAAGCGACTGGAGGATTCTGTCAATGACCAAGTCATTCGGGAGATGAACTCCTAGCTGAGTCAAGCAGTTGTGCAACCCAGACATTTTGAGTATGTGCTCACTGACAGAACTATTCTCCTCCATCTTACAACTGAAGAACTTGTCGGAGACTTCATATCTCTCGACCCGGGCATGAGCTTGGAAAACCAGTTTCAGCTCTTGGAACATCTCATATGCTTCGTATTGCTCAAAACGCTTTTGGAGCCCCGGCTCTAAACTGTAAAGCATGCCGCACTGAACAAGGGAGTAATCATCGCAGCGTGACTGCCAAGCGTTCGTAACATGTTGGTCCGCTAGGAAAATGGGTGGGTCACCTAGCGGTGCATCAAGGACATACAATCTTTTGGAAGCTATGAGGATGATCCTCAAGCCATGGACCCAGTCCGCATAGTTTCTTCCATCATCTTTCAGGTTGGTTTTCTCTAGGAACGCATTGAAGTTGAGGGTGACATTAGCGTTGGCCATTGGATCTACAATATAGATTGTAAAGACAATTTTAGACTAAGTTCATGATAATTAAGTTCACCTAATCAAATTATTTAATGAATTCCCACTTAGATAGACATCTCTCTAGTCATCCAAGTGATACATTATCCATGTCAACTAGCCCGTGTCCGATCATCACGTGAGACGGACTAGTCATCCACGGTGAACATCTCCATGTTGATCGCATCTTCTCTACGACTCATGTTCGAACTTTCGGTCTTCTGTGTTCCGAGGCCATGTTTGTACATGCTAGGCTCGTCAAGTCAACCTAAGTGCTTCGCGTGTGTAAATCTGGCTTACACCCGTTGTATGCGAACGTTAGAACCTATCACACCCGATCATCACGTGGTGCTTTGGAACAACGATCCTTAGCAACGGTGCACAGTTAGGGTGAACACCTTTCTTGAAATTTTATTGAGAGATCATCTTATTTACTACCGTCGTTCTAAGAAAATAAGATGTAAACATGATAAACATCACACGCAATCAATATAGTGACATGATATGGCCAATATCATCTTGCTCCTTTGATCTCCATCTTCAGGGCACCATGATCATCACTGTCACCGGCACGACACCATGATCTCCATCATCGTGTCTTCATGAAGTTGTCTCGCCAACTATTACTTCTACTACTATGGCTAACGTTTAGCAATAAAGTAAAGTAATTACATGGCGTTTATGTTTGACACGCAGGTCATACAATAAAATAAGACAACTCCTATGGCTCCTGCCGGTTGTCATACTCATCGACATGCAAGTCGTGAATCCTATTACAAGAACATGATCAATCTCATACATCACAATGCATCACATCACATCCTTTGTCCATATCACATCACAAGGCATATGCTGCAAAAACAAGTTAGACGTCCTCTAATTTGTAGTTGCAAGTTTTTGCGTGGCTGCTATAGGTTTCTAGCAAGAACGTTTCTTACCTACGCCAAAACCACAACGTGATATGCCAATTGCTATTTACCCTTCATAAGGACCATTTTCATCGAATCCAATCTGACTAAGGTGGGAGAGACAGGCACCCACTAGCCACCTTATGCAACAAGTGCATGTCACGCGGTGGAACCGGTCTCACGAAGCGTACGTATAAAGTTGGTTCGGGCCGCTTCATCCCACAATACCGCCCAATCAAGATAAGACTAGTAGTGGTAAGCAAATTAACAAGATCGACACCCACAAAAACTTTGTGTTCTACTCGTGCATAGATTCTACGCATAGACCTAGCTCATGATGCCACTGTAGGGAGACGTAGTAGTAAATCAAAAAAAAATCCTACGATCACCAAGATCTATCTATGGAGAAACCAGCAACGAGTGGGGAGAGATTGCATCTTCATACCTTTGAAAATCGCTAAGTGGAAGTTTTACAAGAACACGGTTGGTGGAGTCGTACTCGTAGCGATTCAGACCGTGGTGGACTCCGATCTTAGCGTCGAACAACGGTGCCTCCGCGTTCAACACACGTGCAGACCGATGACGTCTCCTACGCCTTGATCCAGCAAGGAGGAAGGAGAGGTTGAGGGACAGCTCTGGCAGCATGACGGCGTGGTGACGGTGGAGCTGCGTGGTCTCCGGCAGGGCTTCGCCAAGCACTACAGAGAACGAGGAGAGGGAGGAGTAGGGCTGCACCGAGAGAGGAAGAAACTTGTGTTCTTGGCAGCCCAAAACCCACCACTATATATAGGAGGAGAGGGAGGAGGGTGCCCACCCCTAGGATTCCCACCCTAGGGGTGTCCGGCAGCCCTAGATGGGTTCTAGCCGGCGGCCGGAGAGGGAGAGGGGGAGGGCGCAGCCCTAGTGGGCCTTAGGCCCATCTGGGTCTAGGATTTCCCCTCCCTCCCACCTTTCCTGCGCCTTGGGCCAGACCCACTCTGGGGCCAGTCCCTTCCACTCTCGGCCCACACAGCCCTCTGGGGCTGGTGGCTCCACTTGGTGGACCCTCGGAACCCTTCCGATGGTCCCGGTACGTTACCGGTAATTCCCGAAACACTTCCGGTGGCCAAATCCTCACTTCCTATATATCAATCTTTGTCCCCGGACCATTCCGGAACTCCTCGTGACGTCCGGGATCTCATCCGAGACTCCGAACTACCTCCGTTAACCACGTACACTATTTCACTATAACCCTAGCGTCATCGAACCTTAAGTGTGTAGACCCTACGGGTTCGGGAGACACGTAGACATGACCGAGACACCTCTCTAGTCAATAACCAACAGCGAGATCTGGATACCCATGTTGGATCCCACATGCTCCATGATGATCTCATCGGATGAACCACGATGTCGGGTATTCAATCAATCCTGTATATAATTCCCTTTGTCTATCGGTATGATACTTGCCCGAGATTCGATCGTTGGTATCCATATACCTTGTTCAATCTCGTTACCAACAAGTCTCTTTACTCGTTCCGTAATACATCATCCCGTGGCTAACTCCTTAGTCACATTGAGATCATTATGATGATGTCTTTCCGAGTGGGCCCAGAGATACCTCTCCGTCATACGGAGTGACAAATCCTAGTCTCGATTCATGCCAACCCAACAGACACTTTCGGAGATACCCATAGTGCACCTTTATAGCCACGCAGCTACATTGTGACGTTTGGCACACCCAAAGCATTCCTACGGTATCCGGGAGTTGCACAATCTCATGGTCTAAGGAAACGATACTTGACATTGGAAAAGTTTTAGCAGACGAACTACACGATCTTGTGCTATGTTTAGGATTGGGTCTTGTCCATCACATCATTCTCCTAATGATGTGATCCCGTTATCAATGACATCCAATGTCCATGGTCATGAAACCGTGACCATCTATTGATCAACGAGCTAGCCAACTAGAGGCTCACTAGGGACATGTTGTGGTCTATGTATTCACACATGTATTACGGTTTCCGGTTAACACAATTATAGCATGAACAATAGACAATTATCATGAACAAGGAAATACAATAATAACCATTTTATTATTGTCTCTAGGGCATATTTCCAACACATAGTGTTGTCTATATGCCCACACATGTATTTAGTTTCCAATCAACACAATTATAGCATGGACAATAAACGATTATCATGAACGGGGAAATATAATAATAAACACTTTATTTATTGCCTCTAGGGCATATTTCCAACAGTCTCCCACTTGCACTAGAGTCAATAATCGAGCTCACATCACTATGTGATTAACATTGTAATGAATCGAACAATCATACAGTTCTGGTGTTGATCATGTTTAGCCCTTGGAAGAGGTTTAGTGAATGGGTTTGCAATATTCAGATCCGTGTGCACTTTGCAAATATTTATGTCCTCCTCCTTGATGTGATTGCGGATGGAATTGAAGCGTCGCTTTATGTGTCTGGTCCTCTTGTGAAACATTGGTTCCTTGGCCAGAGCAATGGCACCAGTGTTGTAATAGAACAGAGCCATTGGATTTAGTGCACTGGGCACTACTCCAAGATCTGCCATGAACTCCTTCATCCAGACATCTTCCTTTGCTGCCTGTGAGGCTGCGATGTACTCTGCTTCGCATGTAGAATCGTCTACCACGCTTTGGTTGGAACTGCACCAGCTTACCGCTCCCCCATTGAGAATAAATACGTATCTGGTTTGCGACTTAGAGTCATTCGGATCAGTGTTAAAGCTTGCATCGACGTAACCCTTTACGACGAGCTCTTGATCACCTCCATAAATGAGAAACATTTCCTTAGTCCTTTTCAAGTACTTAAGGATATTCTTGACCATCGTCTAGTCCTCCATTCTTGGATCACTTTGAAACCTTTCGGTCATACTTATGGAAAGGCTGACATCGGGTCTTGTGCACAGCATTGCATACATGATAGAGCCTATGGCTGAAGCATAGGGGATGACACTCATCTTTTCTCTATCTTCTGCAGTCACTAGGCATTGAGTCTTACTCAACTTCGCACCTTGTAACACAAGCAAGAACCCTTTCTTGGACTGATCCATTTTGAACTTCTTCAAAAGTTTATCAAGGTATGTGCTCTGTGAAAGTCCTATTAAGCATCTCGATCTATCTCTATAGATCTTAATGCCTAATATGAAAGCAGCTTCTCCTAGGTCTTTCATTGAAAAACTCTTGTTCAAAAATTCCTTCACGCTTTCCAGCATTTCTATATTGTTTCCAATCAGCAATATGTCATCCACATATAATATTAGAAACGCTACAGAGCTCCCACTAACTTTCTTGTAAATACAAGCTTATCCGTAAACTTGTATAAACCCGAACGCTTTGATCACCTCCTCAAAGCATAGATTCCAACTCCGAGATGCTTGCACCAATCCATAAATGGATCGCTGGAGTTTGCAAACTTTTTCAGCATTCTCTCGATCGACAAAACCTACCGATTGTATCATATACAACTCTTCCTTAAGCATCGCTACGGGTGAGAAGGTCTCATCGTAGTCAACTCCTTCAACTTGTGGAAAACCCTTTGCCACAAGTCGAGCTTTATAGACGGTGACATTACCGTCCGCGTCTGTCTTCCTCTTAAAGATCCATTTGTTCTGAATGGACTTTTGCCCTTCAGGTAATACTTCCAAAGTCCACACTTTGTTTTCATACATGGATCCCATCTCGGATTTCATGGCCTCTAACCATTTATCGGAATTCGGGGCCATCGTCGCCTCTCCATAGCTCATAGGTTCATCATTGTCTAACAACATGACCTCTAAGACAGGGTTGCCATACCACTCAAGAGCAGTACATGCCCTTGTCGACCTATGAGGTTTAATAGCAACTTGATCCGAAGCTTCATGATCATCATCATTAACTTCCTCTTCAACTGTCAGACTCCACAAAAATATCTTTGTATGCTGCGCTACTCTCTCGTTGAATCAAAGGTTCAAGAACCTCATCAAGTTCTATCTTCCTCCCACTCGATTCTTTCGAGAGAAACTCTTTCTCAAGAAATGATCCGTTTTTAGCGACAAACACTTTGCCTTCGGATCTGAGATAGAAGGTATACCCAACTGTCTCTTTTGGGTGTCCTATGGAGACGCATTTTTCCGCTTTGGGTTCCAACTTTTCAGGCTGAAGCTTTTTGACATAAGCATCACATCCCCAAACTTTCAGAAATGACAACTTTGGCTTCTTGCCAAACCACAGTTCATATGGCGTCGTCTCAATGGATTTCGATGGTGTCCTATTTAAAGTGAATGCAGCTGTCTCTAATGGATAACCCCAAAATGATAGTGGCAAATTGGCAAGAGACATCATAGAACGCACCATATCTAATAAGGTTCGATTACGACGTTCGGACACACCATTACCCTATGGTGTTCCAGGTGGTGTCAATTGTGAAACAATTCCACATTGTCTTAAGTGACTGCCAAACTCCTAACTTAGATATTCTCCTCCTCGATCAGATTGTAGGAATTTAATCTTCTTGTTATGATGATTCTCAACTTCACTCTGAAATTGCTTGAACCTTTCAAACGTTTCAGACTTGTGTTTCATTAAGTAAATATACCCATATCTACTTAAGTCATCAGTGAAGGTGAGAAAATAACGATATCCACCGCATGCCTCAATGCTCATCGGACCGCACACATCAGTATGTATGATTTCCAACAAGTCACTTGCCCGTTCCATTGTTCCAGAGAACCGGGTTTTAGTCATCTTGCCCAAGAGGCATGGTTCACATGTGTCAAGTGATTCAAAATCAAGTGACTCCAAAAGTCCATCAGCATGGGGCATCTTCATGTGTTTTACACCAATATGACCTAAACGACAGTGCCACAAGAAAGTGGTATCATTATCAACTCTACATCTTTTGGCATCAATGTTATGAACATGTGTGTCATCACTATCGAGATTCAATATGAATAAACCCCTCACCTTGGACGCATGACCATAAAATATATTACTCATATAAATAGAACAACCATTATTCTCTGATTTAAATGAGTAACCGTCTCGCAATAAACAAGATCCAGATATAATGTTCATGCTTAACGCAGGCGCTAAATAACAATTATGCAGGTTCATCACTAATCCCGATGGTAATCGAAGAGCGAGCGTGCCAACGGCGATCACATCAACCTTGGAACCATTTCCCACGCACATCGTCACTTCGTCCTTTTCCAGCCTCTGTCTATTCTGTAGCTCCTGTTTTGAGTTACAAATGTGAGCAACCGACCCGGTATCAAATACCCAGGTACTACAACGAGAGTTGGTAAGGTACACATCAATAACATGTATATCATATATACCTTGTTTGGTGTTGGCCGCCTTCTTGTCGGCCAGGTACTTGGGGCAGTTCCACTTCCAGTGACCAGTTCCCTTGCAATGAAAGCACTCAGTTTCTGGCTTGGGTCCAGCCTTAAGTTTCTTCACGGGAGGGGCAACTGCTTTGCCACCCTTCTTGGAGCTACCCTTCTTGCCCTTGGCATTATTCTTGAAACTAGTGGTTTTATTGACCATCAACACTTGATGTTCTTTCTAGATTTCGGACTTAGCGACTTTCAGCATCGCAAACAACTCGGCGACTGACTTGTTCATCCCGTGCATGTTATAGTTCAACACGAAGCTCTTGTAGCTAGGTGGCAATGATTGAAGAACTCTTCCAGTGGTCGCCTCCGACGGAAGGGGCATCCCTAACTCCGCCAGACGGGTCGAATACCCAGACATTCTGAGTATATGTTCACTAATAGACCCGTTCTCCTCCATCTTGCAAGCATAAAACTTATCGGAGGTCTCATACCTCTCGATCCGGGCATTCTTTTTAAAGATAAACTCCAACTCCTGGAACATCTCATATGTTCCATGACATTTAATGTCTTTGAAGTCCCAGTTCTAAGCCATACAACAGTGCACACTAAACTATTGAGTAATCTCCAGAACGTGCCTCCCAAGCGTTCTTAACGTCTTCGAATGACACGGGAGCGGGTGGCTCACCAAGTGGTGCATCAAGGACATAAGCCTTCTGGAAGCCGTGAGGATCATCCTCGGATTACAGGCCTAGTCCACAAAGTTACTTCCATCATCTTTCAACTTAGCTTTCTCTAGGAATGCATTAAAATTAAGGGGTGCTACTATGCGAGCCATTGATCTACAACATAAATAAGCAAAGGTTACTAAGACTATTGTTCAAGATAATGAGTTTATTTAATCAAATTATAAAAGCTCCCACTCCAATTGACATCCCTCAGGTCATCTGAGTGATATATGATCCAAATTCACCAACTCAAGTCCGATCATCACGTGAGTTAAGGTGGATTCAATGGTGAACATCATCATGTTGATCGTATCTACTATATGACTCATGTTTGACCTTTTGGTCTCTTGTGCTCCAAGGCCATGTATGTACATGCTAGGCTCGTCAAGTTTAACCCGAGTGTTCCGCATGTGCAACACTGGCTTGCACCCGTTGTATGCGAACGTAGAGTCTATCACACCCAATCATCACGTGGTGTCTCGACACGACGAACTTTCACAATGGTGCACACTCGGGGAGAACACAATTTATCTTGAAATTTAAGTGAGGGATCACCTTATAATTCTACCGTCATTCTAAGCAAAACAAGGTGCATAAAAGTATTAACATCACATGCAAATCATAAGTGACATGATATGGCCATGAACTTGTGCTTTTTATCTCCATCTTCAAAGCACCGGCATGATCTCCATAGTCACTGGCATAACACCATGATATCCATCATCATGATCGCCATCATTGTGTCGCCATCAGGGTTGTCGCTCCCACCATGCTCATACTACTATTGCTACCACTTAGCGATAAACTAAAGCATTACATAGCGCTTAATGATTGACACGCAGGTCATACAATAATTAAAGACAACCCTATGGCTCCTGCCGGTTGCCATACTCATCGACATGCAAGTCATGATATTCTATACAAAACATTATCATCTCATACATAACATATATCTCATCATGTGTTTGGCCATATCATATCACAACATACCCTGCAAAAACAAGTTAGATGTCCTCTAATTGTTGGTGCATGTTTTACGTGGCTGCTATGGGTATCTAGCAAGAACAATTCTCACCTATGCATAAACCACGATGGTGATACTCAAATTGCTTTTCAACCTTCTCAAGGACCGCCTTTGTCAAATCCGATCCAAGTAAAGTGGGAGAGACAGACAACAACCAGCCATCTTTGTGCAACAGAGTTACACGTCAGTCTATGGAACCGGTCTCTCGTAAGTGTATGAGTAAGGTTGGTCCGGGACGCTTCATCCCACAATACCGCTAAATCAAAACATGACCAAGGGAGGAAGCAATCTAAGCATCAATGTCGACAAACTCTTCTGTGTTCTACTCGTGATCTCATCTACACATAGACCTAGCTCATGATGCCACTACAGGGGAACATTGCATGGGAAACAAAAAAATTCCTACGCTTCACCAAGATCAAATTAGGAGATGAGCATCTAAGAGAGGAGAGATTGGATCCACATACCCTTGTAGATCGCTAACTGGAAGCGTTAAAGAATGTGGTTGATGTATTCGTACATCTCCTCGATCCAAACGCAAGCCGTCCCACGAACTCCCGATCAAGTGCCGAACGGACGGCACCTCCGCGTTCAACACACGTGCACCTCGATGACAATCTCCACCTTCTTGATCCAGTAAGAGGGAGCGAAGAGGTAGACAAGTTCTCCGGCAGCACGACGGCATGATGGCCATGGTGGTGGAGTTGATCCGGCAGAGCTTCGCTAAGCGTCACCAAATCAATCTACTAGAGGAGAGGCTATCGGAGAGGGAGGAAGGGTTGCGCCATAGCTTGAGGTGCATCTGCCCTCCTCCCTCTCTCATATATATAGGGGGAGGGGAGAGGCGCCCAACCCCTAGGGTTTCCCCCTTGGGGTGGCAGCCAAGGGTGGAGGCGCCCTAGGGTGGCTTGCCACCCAAGGCAAGGTGGCGCCAACCCCAGGGGTTGGCCCTCCCACCAACCCCCAGTCGGATGGGCCTAGGTGGGAGCTGTGCCCAGACCACCAGGGGCTGGTGCGCACCCCTCTTAGCCCATGTAGCCCCTCCGTGGATGGAGGCCCCTTCCGGTGGACCCCCGGAACACTTCTGACACCCCCGGCACGCTACCGGTGACGCCCGAACTTTTTCCGGTGACCATCACAGAACTTCCTATATATGAATGTTTACCTTCGAACCATTCCGGAGCTCCTCGTCACGTCCGGGATCTCATCCGGGACTCCGAACAACCTGTCACCAGCATACATAACTCATCTATATCAAAACGTCACTGAACCTTAAGTGTCGAGGCCCTGCAGGTTCGAGAACCATGTACACATGACCGAGACACCTCAACGGTCAATAACCAATAGTGGGACCTGGGTGCCCATACTGGTTCCTACATGTTCTACGAAGATCTTTATGTTGGAAATATGCCCTAGAGGAAATAATAAATCAGTTATTATCATATTTCCTTGTTCATGATAATCGTTTATTATCCATGCTATAATTGAATTGATCGGAGACTTAGATGCATGTGTGGATATATAGACAAAAACTATGTCCCTAGTATGCCTCTAATAGACTAGCTCGTTGATCAAAGATGGTTAAGGTTTCCTAGCCATGGACATGAGATGTCATTTGATAACGGGATCACATCATTATGAGAATGGTGTGATGGACAAGACCCAAACTAGAAACGTAGCATATGATCATGTCAGATTATTGCTACTGTTTTCTGCATGTCAAGTATATGTTTCTATGACCATGAGATCATGCAACTCACGGACACCGGAAGAGTGCCTTGTGTGTATCAAACGTCGCAACGTAACTGGGTGACTATAAAGGTGCTCTATAGGTATCTCCAAGGGTGTCTGCTAGGTTGGCATGGATCAAGACTGGGATTTGTTACTCCGTGGGACGAAGAGGTATCTCAGGGCCCACTTGGTAATACAACATCACAATAAGCCTTGCAAGCAATGTGACTAAGTGTTAGTCACGGGATCTTGTATTACGGAACGAGTAAAGAGACTTGCCGGTAACGAGGTTGAAATAGGTATGGAGATACCGACGATCGAATCTCGGGCAAGTGACACACCGAAGAACAAAGGGAACATCATACGAGATTAACTGAATCCTTGACATAGAGGTTCGACCGATAAAGATCTTCGCAGAATATGTAGGAACCAATATGGGCATCCAGGTCACGCTATTGGTTATTGACCGTAGAGGTGTCTCGGTCATGTCTACATAGTTCTCGAACCCGCAGGGTCTGCACACTTAAGGTTTGGTGACGTTTTGGTAGTTTAGAGTCATGCATGGTGGTGACCGAAGGTTGTTCGGAGTCCTAGATGAGATCCCAGACATTGTGAGGAGCTCCGGAATGGTCCGGAGGTAAAGATTGATATATAGGAAGTCCTATTTTGGTCGCCGAAAAAGTTTCGGGCTCATCGATAGTGTACCGAGAGTGCCGGTAGTGTACCAGGAGACCATGGGGAGGGGTATTTCGACCCAAGAGGCTACATGGGCTATGGGAGAGTGAATACCAGCCGTTAGTGGGCTGGTGGAAGTCCCACACAAGGCCCATGCGGCTAGGGGAGAAAGCCCAAAGAGAAAAAGGTGGAAAAAAGGCAAAATAGGGAGGAATCCTAGTCCTACTAGGATTGGAGGAGGAGTCCTCCTCTCCTCCTTGATTCGGCCGAACCAAGGGCTGGCCCCTTGAGGGCCAAGCCTCATCCTCTTTTCTCTTATATATACTAGAGGTTTTAGGGTTTTTGCACTAGATTTTCAGCCACGTGCTACCCGTTCCTCTAGTGCATAGTTTCTCCTCTAGATCAGTTTTCTGTAGTGCTTAGGCAAAGCCCTGCCAGAATTGCTCCACCACCATCGCCGCGGCACCGTCACGCTGCCGGAGAACTCATCTACCTCTCTGCTCCCTCTTGCTGGATCAAGAAGGCAGAGATCGTCATCAAGCAGTACGTGTGCGGAACGCGGAGGTGTCGTCCGTTCGGCGCTAGATCGGAAGGATCGTGATACAGATCGCAAGACGGATCGTGATGAGATCGCAAGACGGATTGTGAAAGTTCGTCGTGTCGAGACACCACATGATGATCGGGTGATAGACTCTACATTCACATACAACGAGTGCAAGCCAATGTTGCACATGCAGAACACTCGGGTTAAACTTGACGAGCCTAGCATGAACAGACATGGCCTCGGAACACAAGAGACCGAAAGGTCGAACATGAGTCATATAGTAGATATGATCAACATGATGATGTTCACCATTGAAACCACCTCAACTCACGTGATGATCGGACTTGAGTTGGCGAATTTGGATCATGTATCACTCGAATGACCGGAGGGATGTCAATTTGAGTGGGAGTTCTTAAGTAATATGATTAATTGAACTCATTATCATGAACATAGTCAGTAGTGTCTTTGCAAAATTATGTTGTAGATTACTAGCTCACACTGTAGATCCCTTGAATTTTTATATGTTCCTAGAGAAATAGAGTTCAAAGATGATGGTAGAAATATTGCGGACTGGCTCCGTGATCTGAGGATTGTCTTCATTGCTGCACAGAAGGCTTATGTCCTTAATGCACCGCTCGGTGCGCCAACCCCTCTAGTGTCATCTGTAGATGTTGTGAACATCTGACAGGAACGTTCTGATGACTACTTGATAGTTTAGTGCGTCATGCATTACAGCTTAGAATTGAGGCTCCAAAACATTTTTAACATCATGGAACATATGAGATGTTCTAAGAGCTGAAATTAGGATCTCAGGCTCGTGCCCGTGTTGCGAGATATGAGATCTCCAACGAGATTCTTTGTCTACAAGATGAAGGAGAATAGCTCAATCGTTGATCATGTGTTCAGATTGTCTGGGTGCTACAATCGCTTGAATCGAGTGGGAGTTAATCTTCCAGATAAGATAGTGATTGATATAGTTCTCCAAGTCACTGTCACTAAGCTACTAGAACTTGGTGATGAACTATAAAATGCCAGGGATAGAAATAATGATCCTTGAGCTATTCGCGATGTTTGACACCGCGAAGGTAGAAATCAAGGAGCGTCAAGTGTTGATGGTTACTAAAAACCACTAGTTTCGAGAAGGGAAAGGGCAAGGAGGGAAACTTCATGGATGACAAGTCAGTTGCTGCTCTAGTGAAGCAACCCAAAGTTGAACCCAAACCTAAGACTAAGTGCTTCGATTATGAGGAGAGCGGTCGCTGAAGTGGAACAACCCTAGATACTTGGTAGATAAGAAGGCTGGCAACGTCAACAGAAATATATTTGATATACGTGTTATTGATGTGTACCTTGCTAGTACTCCTAGTAGCACATGGGTATTGGATACCGGTTCGGTTGCTAAATGTTAGTAACTCGAAATCAAAGCTACGGAATGAACAGAGAACTAGCTAAGGGTGTGGCGACGATGTGTGTTGGAAATGTTTCCAAGGTTGATGTGATCAACATCGCACGCTCTCTCTACCTTCAGGATTAGTGACGAATCTAAATAAATGTTATTTGGTGTTTTGCGTTGAGCATGAACGTGATTAGATCGTGTTTATTGCAACAAGGTTATTCATTTATTCTGTTTACTTGAATAATACCTTCAATGGTCATGCACCCAGTGAGAATGGTTTGTTGAATCTTGATCATAGTAATACACATGTTCATAACATTGATGCCAAAAGATACAAAGTTAATAATGATAGTACCACATACTTGTGGCACTGCCGCTAAATGTCATACTGGTATAAAATGCATGAAGAAACTCCATGCTGATGGATCTTTGGACTCATTCGATTTCGAATCGTTTGAGACATGCGAACCATGCCTCTTGGTCAAGATGACTAAGGACCCCGTTTTCTGGTTTGATGGAGTGGGCAAGTGATTTATTGGAAATGATACATGTTGATGTATGCAATCCAATGAGTCTTGTAGCGTGCGGTGGATATCGTTATTTTCTTACCTTCACTGATGATTTGAGTAGATATAGTGTATATTTACTTAATGAAACACAAGTCTGAATCGTTTCAAAGGTTCAAGCAAATTGAGAGTGAAGTTTAAAGATCATCGTGATAAGAAGATTATTGCGATATGATCATGGAGGTGAGTGTCTGAGTGACGAGTTTGGCATACAACTTTAGACAATGTGAAAGTTGTTTCACAACTCACGCCACCTAGAACACCATAGTGTGATGGTGTGTCCGAATATCATAGTCGTGCTCTATTGGATATGGTGCATGCTATGATGTCTCTTATCGTTTTGCTATTATAATTTCGGGGTTATGCATTAGAGACAACTACATTCACTTTAAATAGGGCACCATCAAAATCCGTTGAGATGACACCGTGTGAATTAGGGTTTGATAGAAACCCAAGCTGTCATTTCTTAATGTTTGGGGCTGCGACGCTTGTGTGCAAAAATGTTTTCACCTAATGAGCTCGAACCCAAAGCGGACAAATGCATCTTCATAGATTACCCTAAGAACAGTTGGGTGAACCATCTATCTCAGATCCAAGCATAAAGTGTTTGTTGCTAAAACGGGGCCTTTCCCGAGAAAAAGTTTCTCTCGAAAGAATTGAGTGGGAGGAAGATAGAACTTGATGAGGTTGTTGGACCTTTGTTCAACCAGAGAGTAGCACAGCGCAGGAAGATGTTTCTGTGAAGCCTACGTTAGTTGAAGAGGAAGTTAATGATGATGATCTTGAAGCTTCGGATCAAGTTACTATCAAACCTCGTAGGTCGACAAGGATGTGTACTGCTCCTGAGCGGTATGACAACCCTGTCTTGGAGGTCATGTTGTTGGACAAGATGAACCTACGAGCTGTGGAGAAGCGATGATGGGTCTGGATTCCGACAAATGGTTAGAGGCCATGAAATCCGAGAAAGGATCCATGTATGAAAACCAAGTATAGACTTTGGTAGACTTGCTCATTGGATGGCAGGTCGTCGAGTACAAATGGACCTTTAAGATGAAGACAAATGCTGATGGTAAATGTCACCATTTATAAAGCTCGACTTGTTGCAAAGAAGTTTACGACAAGTTCAAGGAGTTGACTACGATGAGACTTTCTCGCTCGTAGCGATGCTAAAGTCTGTTGGAATTATGTTAGCAGTTGCTGCATTTTTCATTTATGAAATCTGGCAGATGGATGTCAAAACATCGTTTCCTTAACGGTTTACTTGAGGAAAGGTTGAGTGTGATACAACCAGAAGGTTTTGTCAGTCCTAAGGATGCTAAAAGGTGTGCAAGCTTCAGTGATCCTTCTATGAACAGAAGCAAGCATCTCGGAGTTGGAATATACACTTTGATGAGGTGATCAAAGTTTTTGAGTCTATACAAAGTTTATGAGAAACTTGTATTTACAATAAAGTGAGTGGGAGCACTATAGAGTTTCTGGTAAGCATATGTGGTTGACATATTGTTGATCGGAAATGATGTAGAATTTCTGGAAAGCATAAACGGTTGTTTGAAAAGAGTTTTTTCAAAGGAAGACATGGATTAAGCTACCTAATTGTTGAGCATCAAGATCTATAGAGATAGATCAAGATGCTTGATGAGACTTTCAAGGAGTACATACCTTGACAAGATTTTGAAAGAGTTCAAAATGGATCAGTCAGAGAAAGAGTTCTCGCCTGATTTGTAAGGTGTGAAGTTGAGTGAGACTCAAAGCTCGACAATGGCAGAAGAAAGAGAAAGGACGAACGTCGTCCCCTATGCCTTAGCCATAGGTTCTATATTATGCCATGTTGTGTACCGCACCTGTGTGTGCCTTGCCATGAGTCTGTCAAGCGGTACAAGAGTGGTCCAGGAATGGATCACTTGACAGCGCTGAAAATTATCCTTAGTAACCAGAGGACTAAGGAAATGATTCTCGATTATGGAGGTGATAAAGGGTTCGTCGTAAAGAGTTATGTCGATGCAAGCTTTAACACTAATCCGGATGACTCTTACTAGCAATCCGGATACGTATAGTGGAGCAGCCATTTGGAATAGTACCAAGTGGAGTGTGGTAGCAGTGTTTACGATTTGACATAGAGATTTGCAAAGTACACATGGATCTGAATGTCGCAGACCCTTTGACTATAAGACCTCTCTCACATGCAAAGCATGATCGAGCCCCAGAACTCACTTGGTGTTAGATTCATAACAATGCGAATCACATGGTGATGTGAACTAGCTTATTGACTCTAGTGCAAGTGGGAGACTGTTGGAAATATGCCCTAGAGGCAATAATGAATTATTTATTATCATATTTCCTTGTTCATGATAATCGTTTATTATCCGTGCTATAATTGTATTGATCGGAGACTTAGACGCATGTGTGGATATATAGACAAAAACCATGTCCCTTGTATGCCTCTAATAGACTAGCTCGTTGATCAAAGATGGTTAAGGTTTCCTAGCCATGGACATGAGATGTCATTTCATAACGGGATCACATCATTAGGAGAATGGTGTGATGGACAAGACCCGAACTACAAATGTAGCATATGATCGTGTTAGTTTATTGCTACTGTTTTCTTCATGTCAAGTATATGTTTCTATGACCATGAGATCATGCAACTCACGGACACCGGAAGAGTGCCTTGTGTGTATCAAACGTCGCAACGTAACTGGGTGACTATAAAGGTGCTCTATAGGTATCTCCAAGGGTGTCTGCTAGGTTGGCATGGATCAAGACTGGGATTTGTTACTCCGTGTGACGAAGAGGTATCTCAGGGCCCACTTGGTAATACAACATCACAACAAGCCGTGCAAGCAATGTGACTAAGTGTTAGTCAAGGTATCTTGTATTACAGAACGAGTAAAGAGACTTGCCGGTAACAAGGTTGAACTAGGTATGGAGATACCGACGATCGAATCTCGGGCAAGTGACATACCGAAGAACAAAGGGAACATCATACGGGATTAACTGACTCCTTGACATAAAGGTTCGACCAATAAAGATCATCGTAGAATATGTAGGAACCAATATGGGCATCCAGGTCCCGCTATTGGTTATTGACCGTAGAGGTGTCTCGGTCATGTCTACATAGTTCTAGAACCCGCAGGGTCTGCACACTTAAGGTTTGGTGACGTTTCGGTAGTATAGAGTTATGCATGGTGGTGACCGAAGGTTGTTCGGAGTCCTAGATGAGATCCCGGACGTCATGAGGAGCTCCGGAATGGTCCGGAGGTAAACATTGATATATAGGGAGTCCTATTTTGGTCGCCGGAAAAGTTTCGGTCTCACCGGTAGTATACCGGGAGTGCCAGTAGTGTACCGGGAGACCATCGGGAGGGGTATTTCGACCCAAGAGGCTACATGGGCTGTGGGAGTGTGAATACCAGCCCTTAGTGGGCTGGTGGAAGTCCCACACAATGCCCATGCGGCTAGGGGAGAAAACCCAAAGAGAAAAAGGTGGAAAAAGGCAAAATAGGGAGGAATCCTAGTCCTACTAGAATTGGAGGAGGAGTCCTCCTCTAGTCCAAAGAGAACGTAGGAAATTTTTTGTTTCCCATGCGACGTTCCCCAACACTTTATTGGTGAACCTTTATTTCAAGGATTCAGACAATCCTGTATGTTGTTCCATTTGTTCTTCGGTATGTTACTTTCCCGAGACTCGATCGTCGGTATCTTCATACCTAGTTCAGTCTCGTTATCGGCAAATCTCTTTTACTTGTTCCGTAATAAAAGATCCCATGGCTAACACTTAGTCACATTGCTTGCAAGGCTCATTGTTATGTTGTATTACCGAGTGGGCCCTAAGATACCTCTCCGTCACACGGAGCAACAAATCCCAGTGTTGATCCATGCCAACTCAATAGACACCCTCGGAGATACATGTAGAGCATCTTTATAGTCACCCAGTTACGTTGCGACGTTTGATACACACAAGGTATTCCTTCGGTGTCAGTGATTTGCATGATCTCATGGTCATAGGAATAGATACTTGACATGCAGAAAACCATAGCAATAAACTGACACGATCATTGCTAAGTTTTTAGTTTGGATCTTGTCCATCACATCTTCTCCCAATGATGTGATCCCATCATCAAATGACACCTCATGTCCATGGCTAGTCAACCTTAACCATCTTTGATCAACGAGCTAGTCAGCTAGAGGCATACTAGGGACATAGTGTTGTCTATATGCCCACACATGTATTTAGTTTCCAATCAACACAATTATAGCATGAGCAATAAACGATTATCATGGACAAGGAAATATAATAATAAACACTATTTATTGCCTCTAGGGCATATTTCCAACAAAAAAAGGATCTACTCAAACATCATAGGATAGCCAAATATCATTGGGAAATAATATATGGAGTTGAGTACCATGTGTTAAGTAGATATTACAGCGGGGAAGAGAGGTGTCACACTGCTGCATAGAGGGAAGGAGAGTTGGTGTTGACGGTGGCAAGATTGTTGATGTAGATCGTCGTCACGATGCTTGCCCCGCGGCGCTCCGGCGCCATCGGGAGAGAGGGGGAGAGAGCCCACATCCTTCTTCTTATTCCTTGGCCTCCCCCTAGATGGGAGGAGAGTTACCCCTCTGGTCCATGGCCTTCATGGCGACGGAGGGGCAGGAGCCCTGCCTAGATTGGATATCCCTCTCCGTTCTCTTCTGTTTTGCGTTCCTATTTTCTGGCCAAAAACCGTTTCTTATATTCCCGGAGATCCGTAAGTCCGATCGGGCTGAAATTTTTAGGGGATTTTTATCCAAAAATTAGCTTTCTTGCGCCTTAAGGAGAGCTCCAACCGACACAGGAGGTGGGCATGGTCCATCAGGGCGCGCTTGGGCCCTGGCCCGCGCCCTGGTAGAGGGTGCAGGTTGTGGGACTCCATTTGCATTGATTCCACTTCTCAAAATTCATAAATATTCCAAAAAAATATTAGTAAATTTTTATAGCATTTGGACTTCCTTTGACATGGAATTTCTGAGAAACAAAAAACACAAAAAAAACAAGAACTGGCACTGGGCACTGGATCAATAGGTTAGTCTAATAAATCATATAAATTGTTGCCAAAAGTATGTAAAACTTCTATAATATTTTCATGAAACAATCAAAAATTATAGATACGATGGAGATGTATCATAGAGTATGGTCGTAATAGGGATGCCCATTCCCGAAATGAAATGAAAAGCAAAGAAATTTACTTTATGTTGTCAAATAATAAATTCCTTGGAAAGTGTTGGTATGGAAGGCAACCGTGGATTTGGCTAGCCATGGAAAGTGAAAGTATGGTGGAAAAGGAATAAACTTTTTTTCTGTTTGGGAACCGCTTATGATGTATTCAAATCTCCCAGTCATTTTCGTTGAAAGGAAAGGATGCCACCCGAAATATTTTTTCTCTATCAATTTAAACCTTGAGCTCTGGCACCTCTACAAATCCCTACTTCCCTGTGTGAAGGGCCTATCTATTTACTTTATGCAATTTTTATTTTCAATTTGATTCTCCATCTTCTCTTATAAAGCACCAACTAGGGGGCACTATGATCGTACTTGAGCATTAGGTGTAGCTAATATTTGAGTGTGTTTCATGAATGGATCAATGATTGAGCATGATGGGCTAGGTATAACTTGACTTAGTGTTGATATTTTGAAATACATGGTTGCTTGTTGATATGCTTGAGTATCAAAGTTTTCATGTCAAAACTAGACTATTACTTTGAACCATCTAAAAAGTCCAAATGTCCATGATACAAAGAAAAGAAAATGTGATGAACATGTTAGGTAGCATTCCACATCAAAAAAATTGTTTTATCATTTACCTACTGATGTCTACTACACAACCTTCTTCTTGTAGACTCGTGTTGGGCCTCCAAGCGCAGAGTTCTGTAGGACAATGGCAATTTTCCCTCAAGTGGATAACCTAAGGTTTATCAATTCGTGGGAGGCGTAGGATGAAGGTGGTCTCCCTCAAACAACCCTGCAACCAAATAACAAAGAGTATCTTGTGTCCCCAGCACACCCAATACAATGGTAAATTGTATAGGTGCACTAGTTCGGCAAAGAGATGGTGATACAAGTGTAATATGGATGGTAGATATAGGTTTTTGTAATCTGAAAATATAAAAAAAGCAAGGTAATAAATATTAAACGGTGAGCAAAATGTTGTATAAATGCTTGGAAACAAGGCCTAGGGTCCATATTTTCACTAGTGCAATTTCTCTCAACAATATTGGCATAGTTAAATCATATGTAAGTACCTCTCGTGCGACAAAGAGTTCACTCCAAAGTCACAAATAGCGGAGAACTAACGAAGAAATTATTGTAGGGTATGAAACCACCTCAAAGTTATTTTTTCTGATCAATCTTATGAGCTATCCCTATAAGTGTCACGAACAGCCCTAGAGTTCGTACTAAAATAACACCTTAAGATACACATCAACCAAAACCCTAATGTCACCTAGATACTCCAATGTCACCACATGTACCCATGGGCTTGGTTATACGATGTGCATCACATAATTTCAGATTCATCATGTTCAATCCAACACAAAGAACTTCAAAGAGTGCCCAAAAGTTTCTACCAGAAAGTCAAGACAAAAACGTGTGCCAACCCCTATGCATAGATTCCCAAGGTCACGGAACCCGCAAGTTGATCACCAAAACATACATCAAGTGAATCAATAGAACATCCCATTGTCACCACAGATATCCCATTGCAAGACATACATCAAGTGTTCTCAAATCCTTAAAGACTCAATCCGATAAGAAAACTTCAAAGGGAAAACTCAATTCATCACAAGAATATAGAGAGGGGAAGATTCCATATGATTCATCTATATCAATAAAGCTCGCGGTACATCAAGATCGTGCCATCTCAAGAACACGAGAGAGAGAGAGAGAGAGATCAAACACATAGCTACTAGTACATACCCTTAGCCCTGAGGGTGAACTACTCCCTCCTCATCATGCAGAGCGTCGGGATGATGAAGATGGACTCCGCTGATGGTTTCCCCCTCCGACAGGGTGCCGGAACGGGCTCCCGATTGTTTTTTCATGGCTCTGGAGGCTTGCGGCGGCGGAACTCCCGATCTAGGTTCTTCGTTGGGGTTTTTGGAATATTTGAGGATTTATAGAGCTGAGAGGGAGGTCGGTGGACTCCCGAGGGGCCCACAAGCTTGTGGGGCATGCCCAGGGGGGTGGTCGCGCCCCTGAGGCTTGTGGCCTCCTCGGGAATCTTCTGGCTTCATCTCCAAGCTCCATGGGTGTCTTCTGGTCCATAAAAAATCACCGTAAATTTTTATTCTGTTTGGACTCCGTTTGATATTCCTTTTTTGTACAACTCAAAACAAGGAAAAAACAGAAACTGGCACTGGGCTCTGGTTTAATAGGTTAGTTCCAAAAATAATATAAAGTTGTGGTAAAATGATTGTAAAACATCCAAGAATGATAATATAACAGCATGGAAGAAGCAAAAATTATAGATACGTTGGAGACGTATCACCTACTTGAGGACGAGTAGGAATTAAGCTTGGGGATGTTGATATGTCTCCAAAGTATCTATAATTTTTGCTTGTTCCATGTTGTTATATTATCAATCTTGGATGTTTTACAATCATTTTAACTTTATATCATTTTTTGGGACTAACCTATTGACATAGTGCCAAAGTGTCAATTGTTGTTTTTGCTTGTTTTTTTACTTCGCAGAAAATCAGTACCAAACGAAGCCCAAACACCGTGAACATTTTTGGAGAATTTTTTTGGAACAGAAGACACCATATGGGCCAAACAACTACCAGAGAGAAGGCCCGGGGTGGGGAACACCCACCAGGGTGCACCAGAGGCCCTGGCACGCCCTGGTGGGTGGTGCCCACCTCGGGACCCCCCCTCCACCCACTATCGCCCCTATAAATTCTCAAATATTCGGAAAACCCTAAAGGAGTCAACGAAAAACAATTCCAGTCACCGCAAGTTCCAGAACCTCGAGATCCAATCTAACACCATTACGGAGGGGTTCATCATCTTCATAGGTGCCTCTCCGATGATGCGTGAGTAGTCCACCATAGACCTATGGGTCTGTAGCCAGTAGCTATATGGCTTCCTCTCTCTCTTGATTCTCAATACAATGGTCTCTTGGAGATCTATTTGATGTAATGACTTTTGCGGTGTGTTTGTTGGGATCCGATGAATTTTGAGTTCATGATCAGTTTCTATCCATGAATATTATTTGAGTCTTCTTTGATCTCTTATATGCATGATTACTTATAGCCTCGTATTTCTTCTTCGAATCTTTGGTTTAGTTGGACCAACAAGATCGATTTTTCTTGCCATGGGAAGAGGTGCTTTGTGATGGGTTCGATCTTGCAGTGTTCTTTTCCCAGTGAGAGAAGGGGCAGCAAGACACACATGTATCGTTGCTATTAAGGATAAAAAGATGGGGTCTATTCCTATATGAATAGATCTTGTCTACATCATGTCAGCGTTCTTATTGCAGTACTCCGTTTTTCCATGAACTTAATACACTAGATGGATGCTGGATAGCGATCGATGTGTGGAGTAATAGAAGTAGATGCAGAAACGTTTCAGTCAACTTATCTTGAGACGTGATACCTATATAATGATCATTTCCTGGATATCATCATGATTATTTGATGGTATATCAATTATGCAACAATAATTTGTTCACCCACCATGTGCTATACTCATGAGAGAAGCCACTAGTGAAACCTACGGACCCGGGGTCTACTTTTCCAACATATTGCTTTCCGATATACTATTTGCCTCTTTTGTTTTCCGATCTATAAATCCAAAAACCCAAAAATACCTTGTTGCACTTTTTGTTTACCTATTTTATTTTGTGTTCTTGCGAGATCTATTTGCCAAAACTATCACTACCTAATCTAATTTTTTTATCGTTGAGAGCTTGATAACCTCTCTTACGCGTCGGGTTGCAAGTATTTGTTATTTGTGTGCAGGTGTTGTTCACGTAGGTGCTTGATCTTCCTCTATGGATTGATACCTTGATTACATAACTGAGGGAAATACTTACCGTCGTTGTGTTGCATCATCACTTCCTCTTTGGGGAAATACTGACGCAGTCTCTAGCCATGTCAGGCCTGCAATTCAAGTTTCAGTACAAGCAAGGTATGTACAATCACGCCGCAGACGCTTTTTCATGGGTGGGCAAGCAACTTGGACTCGCCGCGATCTTGGCATGTCAACCAGCATGTATCCAGGAGGTGGTCAACTCCTACTCCACTGACCCCGACACACAAGATCGCCTACACAAGCTTGCCATCACCAACCCCGACGAAGACGGCTACGAACTCCACCATAGCGTCATTCGTCATGGTGGGCGTCTTTGGATCGGCGCCAACACCGCACTCCTCACCAAGCTCATCATCATGCTCCACAACAGCGCGATGGGAGGGCACTCGGGCTCCACTGCAATGTACCAGCGGGTGTGTAAGCACTTCGGTTGGAGAGGCCTCAAGCATGATGTTGAGGAATTCATGCAACCATGCTCGATCTGTCAACAGGCCAATCACGAGCACTACAAGCCAGCGGGGCTCCTAGCACCTCTGTTAATTTCGGCAACACCCCGGGGGGATCTCACGATGGATTTCCTGGAAGGATTGTTGGCGACACGATCATGGTGGTCATGGACCGCTTCACCAAGTTCGCCCACTTCATCCCTCTACGCCACCCCTTTCACGCAACGCAAGCGGCACGCGCGTTCTGGGACGATGTGGTGAAGCTCCATGACATCCACGCATCCATCGTGTTCGACCGCGACAAGTTGTTCACTAGTAACTTGTGGTGAGAGCCGCTCTACTTCACGGACTACCATCCACAGACGGACGGCCAGAGCGAACGCGTCAACCAGTGCATGGAAATGTACCTTTGCTGCATGGTGCACAAAGTGTCGCGCAGGTGGCACCACTGGCCTCCCATGGCCGAATTTTGGTACAACTCCACATTCCATTCCTTCCTTAACTGCACTCTTTTCAAGGCACCGTACGGCAAGGAAGCCAATCCGGGTGCAATGGCGGCATGGCCGAACGAGGTACCCGCGAGCGAAGACATGGACTGGGCAGTGCACACCGCGCACATCCGAGCACAGCTGGAGCACGCGCAACAACCTTTCAAGAAGCAAGTCGACCAGAATCGCACAAAGAGCCAATTCCAAGTGGGTGAACAGGTGCTCCTGAAGCTAGAGCCCTATGTGCAGCAGTCCATCGTCAGCCGACCCTACGTCAAGCTCACGTTCAAGTTCTTCGGCCCCTACACCGTGCTGGAGAAGATCGGGCCCTTGGCGTACAAGCTCGGCCTGTCGGCGACGAGTCGCGTGCATCACGTCTTCCACGTCTTATAATTGAAGCCGTTCACGCCCAACTACACGTCGGTCTATGCCGAGCTGCCCCGGGTGCCAAATCTCTCCACGGCGACGATGGGACCAACACAGATTCTGGAGCGGCGCATGACTAAGCATGGCAACGCAAAAATTGTTCAAATTAAGGTGCAGTGGGGCGACGGGGCACAGCAGCCCGCGATCTGGGAAGACTGCGAGGTGCTCTGGCAACGCTACCTGACGACAACCATCTGGGAGCACGACGACATCGCTACTCAAGGAGAAGGCCAGTCTTAAGGGAGGGAGAATGTTACACCTGGCAAGTGTGACTTGGCATGCCTGCGGGCGGACCCCACTAGTGGGTGGTGTGTGTGTGTGTGGTGTGTGTGTGTGTGTGTTTAAAAGTTGGTCGCCTATCACAGCGAGAGACATGTGTGTTGAACTTTCCTGTACCTCACCTTAACTTCCTTTGAAATCCCATCTTCTTCCTCTTCAAGTCTCGTCCCTTTCTATCTGATCCTCACGTGCTCTAGATCACGATCCCATCTCCTCTTTGATTCGTTATATTCCCACACTCCCCGTTGTGCGTCGTCGCATCGAGAACCGCCAGCCACCGTGCCACCCTCGAGACAGCTCTTCCCCGCGCGGTGGAGCCCCGTCAGAGCAAGCAGACCTTGCCCGCCGTCTTTGTCGATCGGGTGCCGCCACCACCAGAGGCGACCGTCAAGGATTATGCGGAGAGGAGGTGCTTGGTGTTAGGGTTTTGCCTCCAGAGCCACCCACGCGAGCGGCTCGGGAGGGAGGAGAGAAAGTGTTTTTTTGTGCCTACTTTCGACAAACAGATTTTCCGTGAGCGAGAGATACTTCCACCTTGTTGAATGCAAGATGTAATGCTCGCAGAGAGAGGTCACCTAATATCGAATGAAAGAAGGCAAGTTAGGATATTGTAGCTTCTCTAACATTCCTTGTGTATGTTAGAGCTGGATCCTTTAACATTGAGAAGAAATGTCATGATGCTATAGTACTATCCTAGTGTAAAACGAATAAGGGATGTTAGGGACTATTAACAAGTTGTTTACTGTTGATAATTACTGTAGATACACAAAAAATAAAATTAATTTTATTTCCCCTTCAACTTGTTTGTATGCAATTACTATGAATGTACATAATAGATTTGTAATTTAAAAATTAATTTAAGTCATTTTAGCCTTACTCGTATCAATTACAAGAAGACAAGTTAGGATATTATAGCTTGTCTAAGAGCATTTACAACCGGATCTCTCAAACACACCTCATACGCCCCGGGCGGGCTGTCCGGTCAGTGTCCGGTCAAAAAAAGTTGACCCAGACGGACCCCTCAAACGGGCCTCAAATGTCCGGACTGACCGGCACCCCCAATATCCAGCCCAAATATAGGGCGGATATGGGGTGGCCCGGGCAAGCCCAGGCACGTCCGCCTGACAAGCACGGCCCACCCCCGACCCCACCCTGTCTCACTAAAAAACACCGTTCGGCGAAACCCTAGCTCACTCACTCTCGCTCCGTCCACTCCTCTTCCCTCTCCGCTTGCTCCTCTCCCTCCGCCGACGAGCATGTCGAGCTCCGGCAGTGCCCCCGACGACTCCGATCTAGAGTACAAGTTGGCTCTTCGCATCGCCTTGGAGCGGTCCAAGGCGGAGACCGTAGGCAGCTCCGGATCTGGCCCGTCCCGTGCCATGGGCAGCGGCGACCGACGGCCAGCCCAGTCCGCGTCGGCGGGGCGGGCTCCCTCCCGCCGTGCCGTCCCTCCGCCCGCCGCTACTCCCCCTGCGGGGCAGCGATGGGTGCTTGTGCCCGTCCCTCCGCCCCGGACGCGCATGTCGGAGTCGAAGGCACGCGCCGCCCGCCGCGAGAGGCAGTGATGGAGGGAGAGGGAGGCCGCAGAGACGGTGAAGGAGAGGATGCGGGCTCTGATAGATCTGGATGAGGACCACCTCCTCGCATGGGTCTGCCGCCGGTCGCTCACGACGACGGAGTCGGACGTGAGGAGGCTCTGCCGCGAGAACGCCAAGGCCCTCCGCATCGCCATTGAGGAGTCCGAGCGGCTAGCGGCGGTTACGACGAAGGAGCGGGCCAAGCTCAAGCGTTGGCAGGACCGGGCGACGGAGCGGCTGAAGGGCCTCGTGATTGTCTTCGACTCCTCCTACGATGACCAACCCCCCGCCGTCGACGGCTACAGCTACGCTGGCGACCACAAGGGGAAAGGTCCGTCCCGCGAGTAGTAGTTAGATTAGCTTAGTTTTAAATTTGTCCGTCGTAAGTATGAACTGGTGGAACTTTTGTTGCAATTTGCTCCACATTGCATGGGTAGTATGGAAATAGGGGTTTGGATACGAGGGTGATGGGTGTGAACGAGCGGATTTGAGGCGTGCCTGGTCAGTGCCCGCGGACGTGTCCGGACGCGTCCGCGGGCGTTTGAGGGGCCGGATTTGTCACGTGCGGTTGTAGATGCTTTAGAGCAACTCTAGCATACCCCGCAAAATCTCGACCCGCAAAACGCGTTTGCAGTTCGACAAAGATCTCGTTTGCGGGTCGAGAACGAGCGCGGCCGAACAGAAATCGTAGATGAAACTGCATAATTTTAAAAAATAGTTTAGCAGGAGAAATTGCACCTCATAGTTCATCACGTACTACATATATTTTACATGATCAAACACTACAAACACTAGGTCATACTACATACTACATCAGTACTAGTACTGGAAAGTGGGGATCTCACGGCGGCGAGCTCGCGGCCATGGACGACGCCATGGAGGAGCTCAATCCTCCTCGCCGGAGCTGCTGAGGTCGATGTACTTCGCCCTCTGCTCCTCGCAGATGCGCCGCCACTCGTCGTCCTTCTCCTTGGCGGCGAGGTTAGCCGTGACCGCCTGCCGGAACTCGAGGTCTTCGAGCTCCTCGTGGTGGCGCCGGCGCTCCGCCTCCTCGCGCACGCTCCGCTTGGCAATGGCGGACGCAACAGCATCGACATCGGCAACGAAGTCTTCCGGCCTGACGACTCCACGGCGGCCGAGCCCCTCGGGCTCCTCCGTGACGGGGACGAACTCGACGTCCTCCGGCTCCTCGGGCTCCTTCGATCACTCCCTCTTCATGGGGAGAAGGCCTGCGCCGGAAGAGGAGGAGCTCCCGGTGTAGGAAGATCTCGCCGCGGAGGAGAAGGACGCGGCAGAGGACGGGGTACGGCCGTGCCGACGGTCGTACTCGTTCGTCTCGCGGACGCAGAAGCTCGGCGGCGACGAGAGGCCGCAGTTGGTCCACTTCCTTGCCCCGTGCTTCCTTGCGCCGTCCGACCGGACACGCCGCTCGCGCTCGGGGTCGCTGCCGTCGCCGGATCTGCTGCCAGAGCCACGTCCGGAGCTCCACATGCGGCCCCACATGGCGGCTGGAGGCGGAAGGGGTTCACCGGCGGCGAGAAATGTGGAGAGGGGGGTGGGGAATTGCGTAGCTCAGCGGGAGGTAGGGTTTCGACCCGCAAACGCGCCGCGAACCCACAGATATAATGATCGGGGCGTGCGGTTTGCGGGCCGCGACAAAAAAATTACGGGCCGGACGAGTATGCTCATTCTGTTCTGGCCGAAAAATTGGACCGAGCCCGCATATTACCCGGAATTTTGCGGGTTCACAGCAACTTTTGCGGGGTCTGCTAGAATCGCTCTTAAAGCATTCACAATGTGTGTATTTCGCTGCGTCTAAACATTCTCTCTCTTCTTAGAGGTCGCCTCCATACACTGCGTTTCATGCCTCTAAGCAAAAAACCTCTAGCATCGTCTCTTAGCTTGGAGGCTGCCTCTTACGATTTAAATAATCAAGTAGCCCCACCTGTCAGTCTGTTTGTGCTCCGAACAATGCATGTAATTTGCCAAAGTTCTTCTTCATTCAGGTTACCATGCCTTTCTTTAATCAATCATGGGCCCACAATAGAGGCCGATGGCAAATGTTACACACTGCGTGGTTTTGAGATTGTTTGGAGGCAGAGCTGTGGGGTCCAGCTTAGAGGCAAGCTAGCCTCTAAACACTGTGGATGCCCTTAGAGGATCCGATTCCCTCGCTTTCCCCTACCAAATCCTGAGATCTCGGCAGCTGCTTTGCCTAGGCAGGCCGACGCTGCCGACCATCCCCGTCCGAGCCTCCTCCATCGCACCCCTTTTCCTTCCTTCCTTCCACCTGTCCAAAAAAAACCATTAAATTCACCTCCAAACTCGCTCGCCGTCCCTCAACCCCACCCCCCGAAACCCAGGCCAGGCAGCACCAGCCAGCCACGCAGGACCCAGAGAACCAGCTCGGCCAGCTCGGCCGAGGATGCGGGGGCCGGGGGCGGTGAAGGCGGGCAGCCGGCCGCCGTGGCTGGGGCTGAGCGCGGCGGTGTGGGTGCAGGTGGCGGGGGGAGCCAGCTCCACCTTCGCGCTCTACTCGCACGCGCTCAAGCTCGCGCTCGGGGTCGACCAGCGCCGCCTCGCCCTGCTCGCCGTCGCCTGCGACGTCGGGGAGAACCTCGGCCTGCTCCCGGGCGTCCTCTGCAACCGCCTCCACCCCGCGCTGCTCCTCCTCCTCGGCGCCGCCGCCTGCGTCCTCGGCTACGGCACCACCTGGCTCGCCGTCTCCGGCGCCGCCCCGGCGCTGCCATACTGGCTGGTGACCTACCCCTCCTTCCTTGCACCTTCAATCCGTATAATACTGTTACTCTGTAATTTAAATCCTCCATTGGTTCTGAGGTCAATTTCTTAAGATCCCTTTTTGTTCAGTAGTTGCCGCCTGTTACATGGACTTGAACTGCTCTCGTTCAATAAATTCAGGGGAAAGTAGAGTAGTATTTCTTTTGTGCCAAGTGTCTGCTTTTGCAGCTGCAAGTTAACATCTTCTCAACTAATATATGGACGAATATGTTCCCAGTAAACAAACGTCCCTTTCTATGATCCCAACAACAGAAATATAATAATGAACACTAGCAATCAAGCAATCCCCAGTCATATTTGGCAAAAGGGAAGCACCATTTGGCTTTGTCCGCTGGCAATGTGCCCATATCGAGGAATTTTTGCTTTAGCCTTTGGTGGCAAATTTTACTTTGATTAGTGGAGTACTGTGAATTGACCAGTAACCCTTCTCATGTATTGTATTACAGGTATGGTTGGCATTGTGCCTTGCTGCAAACAGTGGCGCATGGTTGGGGACAGCCGTTTTGGTAACCAACATGAGGAACTTTCCTCTCAGCAGAGGTGCTGTTGCCGGCATCCTTAAAGGCTACGCCGGTCTAAGCGCTGCCGTCTACACCGAAATATACACTGGCATACTTCACGATTCAGCCGCGAGCCTTTTGCTTTTGCTGGCTCTGGGAGTTCCTGCTGTGTGCCTTCTGACAATGTACTTTGTTCAACCCTGCCAACCCTCTCTGGTGCCGAATTCTTCAGAGCAAGTTCACTTCCTCTTCACACAAATCGGGAGCATTGTTCTTGGGGTTTATCTTGTTGGGGCCACAATACTGGATCATGTCGTCACACTTAGTGATGCGGTGAACTATTCTCTGGTTGTTATTATGGTCCTTCTCCTCTTTGCGCCGGTTGCAATACCCTTGAAAATGACATTGTTTCCAAGTAACCAAAGAAAAGGCCCGTTGGACTCTTCCGGCGCTGATAG
Source organism: Hordeum marinum (assembly GCA_022496015.1). NCBI lineage: Eukaryota > Viridiplantae > Streptophyta > Magnoliopsida > Poales > Poaceae > Hordeum > Hordeum marinum. Next base: position 88,439,352 of record CM039678.1, on the reverse strand, counting down.
TGATCATACAGAACCATTTCTTCCACCTTCTGCCTCCGGATCAAACCTTACTGATCTAGACGATGATGATTCCTTCGATATTGACATTCTCTATGCGGAGGGTGAAGGGGCTGTAAAGCAGATGAGAAGAAGGCCAAAAAGAGGAGAGGACTTCAGATTTCGTGAAGCACTGCTGAAAGCTGATTTTTGGCTTCTCTTCGCAGTATATTTCATCGGTGTTGGATCTGGAGTCATGGTCCTTAACAATCTAGCACAAGTTGGAATTGCAGTAGGTGCTGTGGACACCACTATATCACTCTCTCTGTTCAGTTTCTGCAACTTTTTTGGCCGTTTGGGAGGTGGTGCTGCTTCTGAGTATCTTGTCAGGTAATGAGTCTTTTGTTTTACTGGGATGCATTTATTTTCTTCGAATGATTAATTCAATAAGATGGTTTTTCATCTACCAGCTGGCTTACATAGCTGTTTTGTCAATTCTATAGGGTTTTGTTAGTCCTGTAGTGATTTTCTACCTACTGGCTACTGTAATATAGTACCAGGCTAGCTAGGTAACCCTGTCTTAACTAATGCCAGCCATTCTAGTTAAGGAATCAACTGTTTCCCCAGTTTCGGATTAACTCAATAAATAATGGGTTGACGATAGTCGCACCTTTGTAGGGCTGGGACTGTTTTCTCCGGTCCCAGCTGTATACAAATTTGCAATCAACAAAAAGAAAAGTGTGGGTGCATGGTTGATATAGCCTGTTTTACAATTTGAATCTTGGCATGACCATCATGCTTGTTTTGCAGGTCATGGACGACTCCACGGACCGCATTGATTATATGCACCCAAGTTGTGATGATATTCACATACCTGCTCTTTGCATTGGGTCTCCACTCTACACTTCACGTTGCCGTTGCCTTACTCGGCATATGCTATGGCATCCAGTTCTCGGCGATGATCTCAGCATCATCGGAGCTGTTCGGGCTGAAGCACTTTGGGAAGATCTATAACTTCATCTCGCTGGGGAATCCACTTGGTGCGCTCCTGTTTAACAGTCTCGCAGGATATTTCTACGATCTCGAGGTGGAAAAGCAGCATGCCACGACGACGGACTTTGACGTCGCGTGCCATGGCCCCAATTGCTTCAGGCTCACGTTCTTTATTCTGTCTGGCATGGCCTGCCTGGGCACGCTGCTGAGCATAGTTCTGACAGTGAGGATCCGGCCGGTGTATCAGATGCTCTACGCCGGTGGATCCTTCAGCCAGCCCCGGAGCTCGGCGCATTGACCGACCGTGATCAGAGCTCTCAGGTCCATGGAGATACGATGATCGGACTCAGGTAGCTTGATTAATGATCTGCTGTAATTTATCGCACTTCCAATATGAGCATGGGCTCTCATTTTTGTGGTCTACATTGCCATCCTGGAACCTCGGTCTTGGCTAGTTCGGATCTGGATCTCCAGGATGAGGTATCATATTCTAGAGTTGCTCGTTAGAGGTTATTAATGTGCTGATGCATGAACCCAAGGATATAATAACTGGGATCGCTACACTTGTAGGGTACTAGCTATTTTGTAATATTCTTATTCACCCCAGATCACGTACTATTATTTGGATGGTTCTCAGGTTGTGAGAAGCCAGCCATGTAGAATGATGCTCGTACTACTGGTTACCAGTGCTCTCTCTGTATACCACTGGAAAATCCTTTGAAAATGCCAGTGCCCGTTGTCTTGCTGACATGCCCTTACTGCTTATGATTTTTATTTTATTTCAGTTTCGATCGGGAGCTGTTCAGATTTAAGCAGGGTTGGACAGGTAAACTGCACCAATCCAGGTCGATGTAGATCTTCATGCATGCATCCTCGTCTCGCTGGCAAAACTGCACTGAAGCTGTCAGTTTATTCCAGTTCCTTGTCTGTAGCATTATGCTCGTGAAAATCAGCTGATGTCGGTCCATCGTCGGGTCAATTGGTCGGTCGTTTGGCTCTGCGTTTCAGACGGATGTGATCGTGTGAATGACTTGGAAGATGCGGTGGGTCGGCGGACGGCGGCTATCGCGCGCTCTTCTCCACAGCAACGGAGATCACGCTCCCGTTTCGAAAAAAAACCGGAGATCACGCTCAGGGGCCAATGGATTCACGGCTATCATATTCTTTTGGCGCGATCGCTGGCTCGGTGTTGCGGTGAGGCCCCAGAAAAATTGTACCAGCCCTATAACAGGGCAAAATGGACAAATTTGATCTAAAGGCGAAACAAATTCACAAAATAAATTGTTTTCGAAAAAAATTCACTCACCTAACCGTATGGGCGCCACATTATGTAGTGTGGCGCCTAAGGCAAAGGTATCACACAATATAGTGTGACGCATTTGCGTCGGGCGTCGCACAAAAGGGTTACACGAGTGAAAAAAATTCAAAAACAGTTCACTTTGTGAATTTGTTACGTTTTTAGGTCAAATTTGCCCTATAACAGAGTCGAGGAAATTGCATGAACCACCAACTATTGAGGTAAAAAAAAACAGAACGCCTATTTTTGGGTTTGTCGCACAAAATACCACCTGTGATGAAATCTGTTGCAGCGCTCTGATCCATCCTTTGACTTTGTTCACATGATCTCTAATAGGTAGGTTTTTTTTTCTAAAATGAGGAAAAACCCTCGGCCCGGTCTTTGCATCAGGACAATGCATGTAGACATATAGTATTATTAATAGTGTAAAATCCAGCAGGCGAATACCACCGACCCAGAAATAAAGCGGAAAACAAATCCTGAGGCCGTATACCTCGCGGCAATAACTCCCCAGATAATTACTAACCCTATGATACAAGACACAACATAAACAAGAAATACACAACTCCTAGCCTACGTCTTCAAGAAGTAATCGTCGCATGTGCGCCGATGATGACGAGTCCACCACAAGGTTGGACTCCGGATTCTCATCCTAAAGCCAAGCTTCAATCCATCACCTTCAGCAAGGACACGACATAGGCGCACGACGATATAGCGTGACCAGAGTGCATAAACTCATTGTTGAAGCCGTTTGTGTCATCCGCCTTATCCGTCTACCGACGCCTCGATAGTCTGATACCTCTAGAGGAGACAATAGAAGACAAAGACATTCCATACCATCACCTCTCGCTACTGTCGCACCACCTTCGATCCAACAACAACAGGCTAAACATGGCACCTCCGTCGGAGCCACCGTGCATCACTTGCCGTAGTAGGCATGACTTGACGTCTCCGTATAAGAGGTGGTGCGTAGCATCCGCCAGTAGTGTATCCACTGGTGGCTTCACCTGTTGACGACAAGCACCGCCTGACAACTTCGAAAAAGGCACATGTGTCACCTGTTGAGCCGCATCAAACCTGATTTGTTGATGGAAGGGACGTCCCATACCGCCACCAGCCACAGATGGTCGTCACCACCTCGACATCCGAAGTCTGAGTCGCCCACATGACCCCGGAGTCCGCCGCTGTTGATGAAGAGGGGTCGCCGCCCCGATTTTGGGCGCTACAGGGAGCACCCACCGTCACGCCAGCCGCTGCTGTCGCCCATACAACGGCAACCGCCATCGTGATCTCGCATCAAGCGTTGTTGACGCCGGAGGAAGCTCCAGCCACCACGCGCGTCTTGCGACGAGCCCGGACACAGAATCTGAAGATCCACGGCTACCGACGTCGCCACAAGGACCCAGCTCTTGGCTCGTCATCCCTGACAGAGGAGACGCCACCACCACCATGGCCGGATCCGGGCCAGCCGTCGCCATCGCCACCGCCAAGACCGAATCCAGGCTGGCCACCATCGCCACCACCGGCCACGCCCAGCCCCACCTCCATCCTCAGGCCACGCACAACCGATATCCATGCCACACGTATCAGAACTCCACCCGTGCCGGCGATGGATGTTGAGCAATTCCGGCAGGGCTTTGCCTAAGCAATGCGGAAATCCGATCTAGAGGAGCACCGATGGAACGGGTAGCACGTGGCCGTAAAATCTAGTGCAAAGCACCCAATACCACCAGTATATATAGGAGGGAGGGAGGAGGAGGGCTGGCGCACAAGGCAGGCCTTGCGCAAGGAGGAGAGGAGGAATCCTCCTCCAATCCTATTAGGACTAGGATTCCTCCTTGCCTACTTGGAATCTCTTTCCACCTTGGCTTTTTTTCTCTCTTTCTCAAGTCCAGCCGCATGGGCCTCTTAGAGGACTTCCACCAGCCCACTAAGGGCTGGTTTCCACCCTCCCACAGCCCATGTAGCCTCTTGGGTCGAAATACCTCTCCCGATGGTCCCTCGGTACACTACCGGCACTCCCGGTACACTACCGATGAGCCCGAAACTTTTCCGGCGACCAAAATAGGACTTCTTATATATGAATCTTTACCTATGGACCATTTCGGAGCTCCTCGTGACATCCGGGATCTCATCCGGGACTCCAAACAACCTTCGGTCACCACCATACATAACTCTATACTACTGAAACGTCAACAAACCTTAAGTGTGCAGACCCTGCGGGTTCGAGAACTATGTAGACATGACCGAGACACCTCTGCGGTCAATAACCAATGGCGGGACCTGGATGTCCACATTGGTTCCTACATATTCTACGAATATCTTTATCGGTCGAACCTCTATGTCAAGGATCCAGTTAATCCCGTATGATGTTCCCTTTGTTCTTCGGTATGTTACTTGCCCGAGATTCGATCGTTGGTATCTCCATACCTAGTTCAACCTCGTTACTGGCAAGTCTCTTTACTCGTTCCGTAATACAAGATCCCGTGACTAACACTTAGTCACATTGCTTGCAAGGCTTGTTGTGATGTTGTATTACCGAGTGGGCCCTGAGATACCTCTCCGTCACACGGAGTAACAAATCCCAGTCTTGATCCATGCCAACTCAACATACACCCTCGAAGATACCTGTAGAGCACCTTTATAGTCACCCAGTTACGTTGCGACGTTTGATACACACAAGTTACTCCTCCGATGTCAGTGAGTTGCATGATCTCATGGTCATAGGAACACATACTTTGACATGCAGAAAACAGTAGCAATAAACTGACACGATCATATGCTACGTTTGTAGTTTGGGTCTTGTCCATCACATGATTCTCCTAATGATGTGATCCCGTTATCAAATGACATCACATGTCAATGGCTAGGAAACCTTGACCATCTTTGATCAACGAGCTAGTTCACTAGAGGCATACTAGGGACAGAGTGTTGTCTATTTACCCACACATGTGATGTGTTTCCATTCAATACAATTATAGCATGGATAATAAACGATTATCATGAACAAGGAAATATGATTATAACTAATTTATTATTGCCTCTAGGGCATATTTCCAACAGTCTACCACTTGCACTAGAGTCAATAATCTAGTTCACATCTCCATGTGATTCGCATTGTTATGAATCTAACACCCAATGAGTTCTGGGGCTCGATCATGCTTTGCATGTGAGAGAGGTCTTATAGTCAATGGGTCTGCGACATTCAGATCCGTATGTACTTTGCAAATCTCTATGTCAAACTGTAAACACTGCTATCACGCTCCACTTGGTACTATCCCAAATGGCTGCTCCACTATATGTATCCAGATTGCTACTACGGGTCATCCGGATTGGTGTTAAAGCTTGCATCGACGTAACTCTTTACGGCGAACTCTTTATCACCTCCATAATCGAGAAACATCTCCTTAGTCTTTTAGTTACTAAGGATAATCTTGACCGTGTCCAATGATCCACTCCTGGATCACTCTTGTACCCCTTGACGGACTCATGGCAAGGCACACATAGGTGTGGTACACAGCATGGCATACTATACAGAGTCTGTGGCTAAGGCATAGGGGACGACATTTGTCCTTTCTCTTTCTTCTGCCGTGGTCGAGCTTTGAGTCTCACTCAATTTCACACTTTACAAAGCAGGCGAGAACACTTCTCTCTGACTTAATCCATTTTGAACTCTTTTAAAATCTTGTCAAGGTATGCATTTATTGAAAGTCTCATCAAGCATCTTGATCTATCTCTATAGATCTTGATGCTCAACAATTAGGTAGCTTTATTCAGGTCTTCCTTTGAAAAACTCCTTTCAAACAACCGTTTATGCTTTCCAGAAATTCTACATCATTTTCGATCAACAATATGTCATCCACATATACTTATCAGAAATTCTATAGTGCTCCCACTCACTTTATTGTAAATACAAGTTTCTCGTAAACTTTGTATAGACTCAAAAACTTTGATCACCTCATCAAAGTGCATATTCCAACTCTGAGATGCTTACTTCAGTTCATAGAAGAATCACTGAAACTTGCACACCTTTTAGCATCCTTAGGACTGACAAAACCTTCTGGTTGTATCACATACAACCTTTCCTCAAGTAAACCGTTAAGGAAACGATGTTTTGATATCCATCTGCCAGATTTCATAATTGAAAAATGCAGCAATTGCTAACATAATTCCAACAGACTTTAGCATCGCTACGAGTGAGAAAGTCTCACTGCAGTCAACACCTTGAACTTGTTGTAAACTTCTTTGCAACAAGTCGAGCTTTACAAATGGTGACATTTACCATGAGTGTCTGTCTTCATTTTAAACGTCCATTTGTACTCAACGACCTGCCGTCCAACGAGCAAGTCTACCAAAGTCTATACTTGGTTTTCATACATGGATCCTTTCTCGGATTTCATGGCCTCTAACCATTTGTCGGAATCCGAGCCCATCATCGCTTCTCCATAGCTCATAGGTTCATCGTTGTCCAACAACATGACCTCCAAGATAGGGTTGTCGTACCGCTCAGGAGCAGTACACATCCTTGTCGACCTACGAGGTTCGATAGTAACTTGATCTGAAGCTTCATAATCATCATCATTAACTTCCTCTTCAACTAACGTAGGCTTCACAGAAACAAATTCCTACGCTGCGCTACTTTCTGGTTGAACAAAGGTTCAACAATCTCATCAAGTTCTATCTTCCTCCCACTCAATTCTTTCGAGAGAAACTCTTTCTCGAGAAAGGACCCAGTTTTACCAACAAACACTTTATGCTTGGATCTGAGAAAGAAGGTTTACCCAACTGTCTTTAGGGTATTCTATGAAGATGCATTTCTCCGCTTTGGGTTCGAGCTCATTAGGTGAAAACCTTTTTCACATAAGTGTTGCAGCCCCAAACATTAAGAAATGACAGTTTAGGTTTCTATCAAACCATAATTCACACGGTGTCATCTCAACGGATTTAGATGGTGGCCTATCTAAAGTGAATGTAGTTGTCTCTAATGCATAACCCCAAAATTATAGTAACAAAATGATAAGAGACATCATAGCATGCACCATATCCAATAGAGCATGACTACGAAGTTCGGACACACCATCACACTATGGTGTTCCAGGTGGCGTGAGTTGTGAAACAATTTTCACATTGTCTAAAGTTGTATGCCAAACTCGCAACTCAGATATTCATCTCGACGATCATATCGTAGACATTTTTTATCTTCTTGTCATGATGATCTTTAAACTTCATTCTGAATTTGCTTGAACCTTTCAAACGATTCAGACTTGTGTTTCATTAAGCAAATATACACTATATCTACTCAAATCATCAGTGAAGGTAAGAGAATAACAATATCCACCGCACACTATAAGACTCACTGGATTGCATACATCATCATGTATCATTTCCAATAAGTCACTTGCCTGCTCCATCAAACCAGAAAACGGGGTCCTTAGTCATCTTGACCAAGAGGCATGGTTCGCATGTCTCAACCGATTCGAAATCGAATGAATCCAAAGATCCATCAGCATGGAGTTTCTTCATGCGTTTTATACCAATATGACATTTAGCGGCAGTGCCACAAGTATGTGGTACTATTATTATTAACTTTGTATCTTTTGCCATCAATGTTATGAACATGTGTATTACTACGATCAAGATTCAACAAACCATTCTCACTAGGTGCTTGACCATTGGAGGTATTTATTCATGTAAATAGAATAACCATTATTCTCCAACTTAAATGAATAACCGTGTTCCAATAAACACGATCCAATCACGTTCATGCTCAACGCAAAACACCGAATAACATTTATTTAGGTTCGTCACTAATCTCGAAGCTACAGAGAGCGTGCGATGTTGATCACATCAACCTTGAAAACATTTCCAACACACATCGTCACCTCACACTTAGCTAGTATCCGTTTATTCCGTAGCTTTTATTTCGAGTTACTAACATTTAGCAACCGAACCGGTATCCAATACCCAGGTGCTACTAGGAGTACTAGCAAAGTACACATCAATAACACGTATATCAAATATGCTTCTGTCGACGTTACCAGCCTTCTTATCTACCAAGTATCTAGGGTTGTTCCGCTTCAGCGACCGCTCTCCTCATAATCGAAGCACTTAGTCTCGGGTTTGGGTTCAACTTTGGGTTGCTTCACTGGAGCAGCAACTGACTTACTATCCATGAAGTTTCCCTCCTTGCCCTTGCCCTTCTCGAAACTAGTGGTTTTACTAACCATCAACACTTGATGCTCCTTCTTGATTTCTACCTTTGCGGTGTCAAACATCGTGAACAGCTCAGGAATCATTATTTCTATCCCTAGCAATTTATAGTTCATCACCAAGTTCTAGTAGCTTAGTGACAATGACTTGCAGAACTATATCAATCACTATCTTATTTGGAAGATCAACTCCCAGTCGATTCAAGCGATTGTAGCACCCAGACAATCTGATCACATGCTCAACGATTGAGCTATTCTCTTTCATCTTACAGGCAAAGAATATTGTTGGAGATCTCATATCTCGCAACACGGGCACGAGCCTGAGATCCTAATTTCAGCTCTTAGAACATCTCATATGTTCCATGACGTTCAAAACCTTTCGGAGCCTCAATTCTAAGTTGTAATGCATGACGCACTAAACTATCAAGTAGTTATCAGAACGTGCTTGTCAGATGTTCACAACATCTACAAACAACGCTAGAGGGGTTGGCACACCGAGCGGTGCATTAAGGACATAAGCCTTCTATGCAGCAATGAGGACAATCCTCAGATCACGGAGCCAGTCCGCAATATTGCTACCATCATCTTTCAACTCTATTTCTCTAGGAACATATAAAATTCAAGGGAGCTACAGCGTGAGCTAGTAATCTACAACATAAATATGCAAAGTTTACTTAGAATATTGTTCAAGATAATGAGTTTAGTTAATCAAATTACTAAAGCTCCCACTCAAATTGACATCCCTCAGGTCATCTGAGTGTCACATGATCCAAATCCACCAGCTCAAGTCCGATCATCACGTGAGTTGAGGTGGCTTCAATGGTGAACATCATTATGTTGATCATATATACTATATGACTCATGTTCGACCTTTCGGTCTCTTGTATTCTGAGGCCATGTCTGTACATGCTTGGCTCGTCAAGTTTAACCCGAGTGTTCTGCGTGTGCAACACGGTCTTGCACCCGTTGTATTTGAACATAGAGTCTATCACACCCGATCATCACATGGTGTCTCAACACGATGAACTTTCGCAACGGTGCACACTCGGGAGAACACAATTTATCTTGAAATTTAAGTGAGAGATCACCTTATAATGCTACCGTCGTACGAAGCAAAACAAGGTGCATAAAAGGATTAACATCACATGCAGTTCATAAGTGACATGATATGTCCATGAACTTGTGCTTTTGATCTCCATCATGAAAGCACCGGCATGATCTCCATCTTCACCGGCATGACACCATGATCTCCATCAACGTGTCGCCATCGGGGTTGTCGCGCCCACCATGCTTCTACTACTATTGCTACCGTTTAGCGATAAAGTAAAGCATTACATAGCGCTTAATGAATGACACGCAGGTCATACAATAATTAAAGACAACCCTATGGCTTCTGCCGGTTGCCGTACTCATCGACACGCAAGTCGTGAATTCTATACATCACATGATCATCTCATACATCACATATATCACATCATGTAATTGGCCATATCACATCACAACATACCCTGCAAAAACAAGTTAGACGTCCTTTAATTGTTGTTGCATGTTTTACGTGGCTGCTACGGGTTTCTAGCAAGAACAATTCTCATCTACGCAAAAACCACAACGGTGATACACTAGTTGCTTTTCAACCTTCTCAAGGACCGCCTTTGTCGAATCCGATCCAACTAAAGTGAGAGAAACTGGCACCCGCAAGCCATCTATGCAACAAGTTGCGGTCGAGGGAACCAGTCTCTCGTAAGCGTACGAGTAATGTTGGTCCGGGCCGCTTCATCTCACAATACTGCTGAACCAAAATCCGACCAAGGGAGGAAGCAATCTAAGCATCAATGCCCACAAACCTTTTGTGTTCTACTCGAGATCGCATCTACACATAGACCTAGCTCATGATGCCACTGTTGGGGAACGTCGCATGGGAAACAAAAACTTTCCTATGCACACGCAAGATCTATCCATCATGATGAGCATCTACGAGAGGGAGAGTGGATCTACGTACCCTTGTAGATCGCTAAGCGGGAAGCGTTAAGAAACGCGGTTGGTGTAGTCGAGCATCTTCGCAATCCAAATCTCCGAGCGTCCCTGATCTCATCACGATCCGTCCCGCGATCCCATCACGATCCGTCTCGTGGAGTCATCACGATCCGTCCCGCGATCTCATCACGATCCGTCCCGTGAACTCATCACGATCCGTCCCATGAACTCATCACGATCCGTCCCGCGAACTCATCACGAACCGTCTCGCGATCTTGATCACGGTCCTTCCGATCTAGTGCCGAACGGACGGCACCTCCGCGTTCAGCACACGTGCAGCTTGATGACGATCTCCACTGTCTTGATCCAGCAAGAGGAAGTGGAGAGGAAGAAGAGTTCACCAGCAGCGTGACGGCGCTCCGGCGATGGTGGTGGAGCAATTCCGGCAGGGCTTCGCCTAAGCACTGCGGAAATCCGATCTAGAGGAGCACCGGTGGAACGGGTAGCACGTGGCCGTAAAATCTAGTGCAAAACACCCAATACCACCAGTATATATAGGAGGGAGGGAGGAGGAGGGCTGGGGCACAAGGCAGCCCTTGCACAAGGAGGAGAGGAGGAATCCTCCTCCAATCCTATTAGGACTAGGATTCCTCCTTTCCTACTTGGAATCTCTTTCCACCTTGGCTTTTTTTCTCTCTTTCTCAAGTCCAGCCGCATGGGCCTCTTAGAGGACTTCCACCAGTCCACTAAGGGCTGGTTTTCACCCTCCCACAGCCCATGTAGCCTATTGGGTCGAAATACCTCTCCCGATGGTCCCTCGGTACACTACTGGCACTCTCGGTACACTACCGATGAGCCTGAAACTTTTCCGGCGACCAAAATAGGACTTCCTATATATATGAATCTTTACCTCCAGACCATTCCGGAGCTCCTCGTGACATCCGGGATCTCATCCGGGACTCCGAACAACCTTCAGTCACCACCATACGTAACTCTATACTATCGAAACATCACCAAACCTTAAGTGTGCAGATCCTGCGGGTTCGAGAACTATGTAGACATGACCGAGACACCTCTACAGTCAATAACCAATGGTGGGACCTGGATGTCCACATTGGTTCCTACATATTCTACAAAGATATTTATCGATCGAACCTCTATGTCAAGGATCCAGTTAATCCCGTATGATGTTCCCTTTGTTCTTCGGTATGTTACTTGCCCGAGATTCGATCGTTGGTATCTCCATACCTAGTTCAACCTCGTTACTGGCAAGTCTCTTTACTCGTTCCGTAATACAAGATCCCGTGACTAACACTTAATCACATTGCTTGCACGGCTTGTTGTGATGTTGTATTACCGAGTGGGCCCTGAGATACCTCTCCGTCACACGGAGTAACAAATCCCAGTCTTGATCCATGCCAACTCAACATACACCCTCGGAGATACCTGTAGAGCACCTTTATAGTCACCCAGTTACTTTGCGACGTTTGATACACACAAGGTACTCCTCCGATGTCAGTGAGTTGCATGATCTCATGGTCATAGGAACACATACTTTGACATGCAGAAAACAGTAGCAATAAACTGACATGATCATATGCTACGTTTGTAGTTTGGGTCTTGTCCATCACATCATTCTCCTAATGATGTGATCCTGTTATCAAATGACATCACATGTCAATGGCTAGGAAACCTTGACCATCTTTGATCAATGAGCTAGCTCACTAGAGGCATACTAGGGACAGAGTGTTGTCTATTTACCCACACATGTAATATGTTTCCATTCAATACAATTATAGCATGGATAATAAATGATTATCATGAACTCAGAAATCAGTGACATAATATCATTAGCATTGATACATTCAAAGAATAAATGTTGAATGGATTCAGCTTCACTACAGAACAAGCAAGAGAGATCTTCCACATGTCTTCTCTTAGCTACATTGTCTCTAGTTAGGATTCTATTATATAAACATAACCACCAAGAAGACATGGATGTTTTGTGGACACATAGTTTTCCAGAGAGTATCTCCATAAGAAGAAATCACACCACCGAAGTTAATGCTACTATAAAAGGATTTCACGGAATAGTTGCCATTTGGCTCTAACAACCAAATTTGTGAGTCTTGGGAGTCAGACAAGGGGATTTTAACCAATTGATCAATGAGTTGTAACCAACTAGCCATACCCCTCTGATCTACACAACGTCTAAAAGTGAGTCTAAGATTTGCTCCATCCCAGACCTGAGAAACTGATTAGTCTTGTTGATTGCAAATCTAAAAAAGATCCCAAAATTTAACTTTCAAGGAACAATCCCCAGTCCATCTATCATGCAAAAACTGATACTGTTTCCATTACCAATTTTCCAAGAGTAGAAAGTTCTGGCAGCTTGTAAAGCCCAGGTTACACTCTTCCCAAAAGGGGAGCCCACCTGCTGATTTGACCAAAGAATTTTTTGGAGAATGCACATTATATTTAAAAGCAATCAGTTTTTTCGATCACTGTTATTATTCTCAAAGACGTTTTCCCCAAGATGTCAAAAGTGCCATATTGGAATCCATCAGGTTTGGTACACCCAGACCTCCGAGATTTTTCTTCCTCGAGACAAGCCCCCATTTTGCAAGATGATATTTGTGTCGATCTCCCATGCCCCCCCAAAAAAAATGAGCCATTCGAGAACTAATAGAATCAATAGCCCATTTGGGAAATTTCAGAATACCCATCAGGTATGCAAGGATACTCACAATACATGCACAAATTAGAATTAATTTGCCCCGCTATGTGAGGTATCTCACCAACCAACCAGATATATTCTTAATAATTCTATCAATGATCGGCTGAAGATCCTCCCTTCTAAGTTTGTCATAGTGCAAAGGCACTCCTAGGTATTTAATAGGAAAAGATCCTAGTTTGCAACAAAAGATCTGAGCAAAAATGTTCGCTCTCTCTTCAACCACATTGATAGGAAGTAGATCACTCTTATGGAAATTTATTTTCATGCACGAAAGACTTTCGAAACACGACAATATCCATTTGAAGTTCCTAGCTTTCTCATAGGAATCCTCTAGAAAGAGGAGCGTGTCATCCGCATATTGCAAGCTTATTACCCCACCAGGGACTACCTGTGTGAGCAGCCCAGAGATCAAACCATGGTTGGATCCCTTAACTAACATCTTAGAGAAGACATCCGCAACCAAATTGAAAAGGAGGGGGGAAAGGGATCTCCTTGTTTAAGCCCTTTTCCACCCATGAAGTATGGGCCCGTAGTATCATTGACACAAACGCTAAAAGTACTTTGAAACACACAAGCTCTTAATCTAGGATATCCATTTTGTTTCGAATCCTCTGGACTCGAGCATTTCAAAAAGGAAATCCAACTAACTCGATCGTATGCTTTTTCATAGTCGAGTTTGAGCACAAGCCCACGGGATTTAGATTTTTTCACTTCATGAATAACCTCGTGGGCTAGAACCACACTCTCAAGGATGTACATGCCTTTAATGAAGGCAGTTTGGTTAGGAGAAATCAATCTATTACTAATAGGAAAAAACCTATTAGTAAGGTCCTTAGAAAAGATTTTTATAGCACAATTGCTGAGGCTGATAGTTCTAAACATTTTCATATCTGTAGCATCAGGTTCTTTAGAGACCAAAATAATCAACGCAAAATTTAGTCTGTGTATATCTAGTCTACCCTCTTCAAAATCTCGCACCATTGCCATAAAATCAGTTTTGACCAGGTCCCAAAATGTTTGGTAAAAGAGGAAGGACAACCCGTGTGGGCCTCGTGTACCGTGAGCATATGAACCAAAAATGGCCTCTTTAATTTCTTCCTCCGAGAAGTTCTTCTGAAGGGTGTCATTTTGTCCCGTAGTAACTTTTCATCTTCCTCCCAAAAGGAGGGTCCAATATGAATATAGTGTCTCTCTTCATATACAAAAAGTTTTTTATAAAAATAGGTAGCCACCTCCAACATTTCTTGCGTGGTAAAAACTGAGCCTTGATCTCCATTCAATTCTACGAGGTGGTTTTTGCGATGTCTATGGTTAGCCAACGCATGAAAGTAAGCATTATTTTTATCTCCATCTTTGATCCTACGATCTCTTGATCTCTGCCACAAGGCAGACTCCTCTCTTCTCATAATATTTTCTAATTCATGTTTAATGTCTTTCATATGTACTTTGTCTATGTACGTAACACGGTTAGACTCCGCAAAAACATCCAGGATATCAAATTCCTGGATTAAATCCCTCTTCCTTTTCTTAGCCGCAACTTCACTATTAGCACTCCAACCTTTGATTTTCTTCCTAAGATGTTTGGCTTTAGAAAGACAAACATCAACGGCATCACGCCCCAAAATGAGGGAACTCCAAACATTCTCCACTAGTTGTTTAAAATCCGGTTGCTCCAACCACCACTTCTCAAACATAAAGATATGTGTGGAGGTAACCCTCTGAGCTCCGATATCAAGAAGGAGGGGTGTGTGATCACTCCCAACTCTAGGTAAAGCTCTTAAAACAAATAGAGGAAACAAGCTATCCCAGGAAGTGGATGTTGGAAATATGCCCTAGAGGCAATAAATAAAGTGTTTATTATTATATTTCCTTGTTCATGATAATCGTTTATTGTCCATGCTATAATTGTGTTGATTGGAAACTAAATACATGTGTGTACATATAGACAAACATTGTGTCCCTAGTATGCCTATAACAGGCTAGCTCGTTGATGTGGCCATGGACATGAGATGTCATTTGATATCGGGATCACATCATTAGGAGAATGATGTGATGGACAAGACCCAAACTGTGAACGTAGCATATGATTGTGTCAGTTTATTGCTACTGTTTTTTCTACATGTCAAGTATATGCTCCTATGACCATGAGATCATGCAACTCACTGACACCGGAGGAGTTCCTTGTGTGTATCAAACGTCGCAACGTAACTGGGTGACTACAAAGGTACTCTACAGGTATCTTTGAGGGTGTCTGCTGGGTTGGTATGAATCAACACTGGGATTTGTTACTCCGTGTGATGGAGAGGTATCTCAGGGCCCACTCGGTAATACAACATCACAACAAGCCTTGCAAGCCATGTGACTAAGTGTTAGTCACAGGATCTTGTATTATGGAACGAGTAAAGAGACTTGCTGGTAACGAGATTGAATTAGGTATAGAGATACCGACGATCGAATCTCGGGCAAGTAACATGCCGAAGAACAAAGGGAACAACATACGGGATTGTCTGAATCCTTGACATAGAGGTTCGACCGATAAAGATCTTCGTAGAACATTTAGGAACCAATATGGGCATCCAGGTCCTGCTATTGGTTATTGGCTGTAGAGGTGTCTCGGTCATATCCACATGGTTCTCAAACCCGCAGGGTGTGCACACTTAAGGTTCGGTGACGTTTTGGTATAAATGAGTTGTGTGTGTTGGTGACCGAAGGTTGTTCGGAGTCCCAGATGAGATCCCGGACAATGATGAGGAGCTCCAAAATGGTCCAGAGGTGAAGATTCACATATAGGAAGTTCCATGTTGGTTACCGGGAAAAGTTCGGGCATCACCGGTAACGTACCGGGGGTGCCGGGAGGGTCTCGGGGGTCCAACGGAAGGGATCACCAGCCCCAAAGGCCTACATGGGTTGTGAGAGAGGGCACACCAGCCCCTGGTGGGCTGGCCTACCCTCCCATAGAGGCCAATGTGGCAAGGGGGTTGGTGGGAGGTCCAACCCTAGGGTTGGCGCCACCTAACCTGGGTGGCAAGCCACCCTAGGGCGCCTCCACCCTTGGCCGCCGCCCCAAGGGGGAAACGCTAGGGGTTTGGGCGCACCACCCCTCCCCCTATATATATGTGAGAAGGAGGAGGGCAGCCACACCCTAAGCCACGACGCAGCCCTTCCTCCCTCTCCGATAGCCTCTCATCTAGATCGATTCGGCGACGCTTTGTGAAGCTCTGTCGCATCAGCTCCACCACCACTGCCGCCATGTCTTCGTGCTGTCGACGAACCCATCTACCTCTCCACTCCCTCTTGCTAGATCAAGAAGGCGGAGATCTTCATCGAGCTGCATGTGTGCTAAATGCGGAGGTGCCGTCCGTTCGGCACTTGATCGGGAGTCCGTGGGACGGCTTGCGATTTTGGATCGCGAAGACGTACCACTACATCAACTGCGTTCTTTAACGCTTCCGCTTAGCAATCTACAAGGTTACGTAGATCCAATCTCTCCTCTCATAGATGCTCATCTCCTAGACTGATCTTGGTGAAGCGTAGGAATTTTTTTGTTTCCCATGCAACGTTCCCCAACAGTGGTATCAAAGCTAGGTCTATGCGTAGATGAGATCTTGAGTAGAACACAAAGATTTTGTGGGCGTTGATATTCAGATTGCTTCCTTCCTTAGTCTTTTCTTGGTTCAGCGGTATTGTGGGATGAAGCGGCTTGGACTGACTTTACTCGTACGCTTACAAGAGACAGTGTTCCATCAACTGACATGTGACTTCGTTGCATAGAGATGGTTGGCGGGTGTCTAACTCTCCCACTTTACTTGGATCGGATTTGATTAAGGCGGTCCTTGTAGAAGGTTGAAAAGCAATCTTCATATCACCGTTGTGGTTTTGCATAGGTAAGAATCGTTCTTGCTAGATATCCATAACAGCCACGTAAAACATGCAACAACAATTAGAGGACGTCTAACTTGTTTTTGCAGGGTATGTTGTGATGTGATATGGCCAATTACATGATGTGATATATGTGATGTATGAGATGATCATGTTTTTGTATAGAATATCATGACTTGCATGTCGATGAGTATGACAACCGGCAGGAGCCACAGGGTTGTCTTTGATTATTGTATGACCTGCGTGTCAATCTTTAAGCGCTATGTAATGCTTTACTTTATCGTTAAGCGGTAGCAATAGTAGTATAAGCATGGTGGGCGTGACAACCCCGATGGCAACACAATGATGGAGATCATGGTGTTATGCCGGTGACGATGGAGATCATGCCGGTGCTTTGGAGATGGAGATCGAAAGCACAAGTTCATGGCCATATCATGTCACTTATGATTTGCATGTGATGTTAATCTTTTTATGCACCTTGTTTTGCTTAGGACGACGGTAGCATTATAAGGTGATCCCTCACTTAAATTTCAAGATGAATTGTGTTCTCCCCGAGTGTGCGCCATTGCGAAAGTTTGTCGTGTCGAGACACCACGTGATGATCGGGTGTGATAGACTCTACGTTCGCATACAACGGGTGTAAGCCAGTGTTGCACATGCAGAACACTCGGGTTAAACTTGACGAGCCTAGCATGTACAGACATGGCCTCAGAACACAAGAGACCGAAAGGTCAAGCATGAGTCATATAGTAGGTATGATCAACATGATGATGTTCACCATTGAAACCACCTTAACTCACGTGATGATCGGACTTAAGTTGGTGAATATGGATCATGTGTCACTCAGATGACCAGAGGGATGTCAATTTGAGTTGGAGGTTTGGTAATTTGATTAACTAAACTCATTATCATGAATAATAGTCTTAGTAACCTTTGATTATTTATGTTGTAGATCAATGGCTCGCGCAGTAGCACCCTTTAATTTTAATGCGTTCCTAAAGAAAGCTAAGTTGAAAGATGATGGAAGTAAATTTGTTGATTGAGCCCGTAATCTGAGGATTATCCTCACAGCTTCCCAGAAGGCTTATGTCCTTGATGCACCGCTTGGTGACCCACCCGCTCCCGTGTCATCCGAAGACGTTAAGAACGCTTGGGAGGCACGTTCTGGAGATTACTCAATAGTTCAGTGTGCAATGTTGTATGGCTTAGAACCGGGACTTCAAAGACATTTTGAACATCATGGAGCATATGAGATGTTCCAAGAGTTGGAGGTTATCTTTAAGAAGAATGCCTGGATCGAGAGGTATGAAACCTCCGATAAGTTCTATGCTTACAAGATGGAGGAGAATGGGTCTATTAGTGAACATATACTCAGAATGTCTGGGTATTCGACCCGTCTGGCAGAGTTAGGGATGCCCCTTCCGCCGGAGGCGATCACTGACAGAGTTCTTCAATCATTGCCACCTAGCTACAAGAGCTTCGTGTTGAACTATAACATGCACGGGATGAACAAGTCAGTCGCCGAGCTGTTTGCGATGTTGAAAGTCGTTGAGTCTGAAATCCAGAACGAACATCAAGTGTTGATGGTCAATAAAACCAGTAGTTTCAAGAAGCATGGCAAGGGCAAGAAGGGTAACTCCAAGAAGGGTGGCAAAGCAGTTTCTCCTCCCATGAAGAAACCCAAGGCTGGACCCAAGCTAGAAACTGAGTGCTTTCATTGCAAGGGAACTGGTCACTCGAAGCGCAACTACCCCAAGTATCTGGCCAACAAGAAGGCGTCCAACACCAAACACGGTATATATGATATACATGTTATTGATGTGTACCTTACTAGCTCTCGTTGTAGTGCATGGGTATTTGATACCGGTTCGGTTGCTCACATTTGCAACTCAAAGCAGGACCTATGGAATAGACAGAGGCTGGCTGAGGATGAAGTGACGATGCGCGTGGAAAATGGTTCCAAGGTTGATGTGATCGCCATCGGCACGCTCGCTCTTCAACTACCATCGAGATTAGTGATGAACCTAAATAATTGTTACTTAGTGCCTGCGTTAAGCATGAACATTATATCTGAATCTTGTTTATTGTGAGACGGTTACTCATTTAAATCAGAGAATAATGGTTGTTCTATTTATATGAGTAATATATTTTATGTTCATGCACCCAATGTGAGGGGTTTGTTATTATTGAATCTTGATAGTGATGATACACATGTTCATAGCATTGATGCCAAAAGATGTAGAGTTGATAATGATAGTACCACTTTCTTCTGGCACTGCCGTTTGGGTCATATTGGTGTAAAACGCATGAGGAAGCTCCATGCCGATGGACTTTTGGAGTCATTTGATTTTGAATCACTTGACACATGTGAACCATGCCTCATGGGCAAGATGACTAAAACGCCGTTCTCTGGAATAATGGAACGGGCGAGTGATTTGTTGGAAATCATACATACTGATGTGTGTGGTCCAATGAACATCGAGGCGTGTGGTGTATATCGTTATTTTCTCACCTTCACTGATGACTTAAGTAGGTATGGGTATATTTACTTAATGAAACACAAGTCTGAAACATTTGAAAAGTTCAAGCAATTTCAGAGTGAAGTTGAGAATCATCGTAACAAGAAGATTAAATTCCTGTGATTTGATCGAGGAGGGGAAATCTGAGTTATAAGTTTGGCAGTCACTTAAGACAGTGTAGAATTGTTTCACAATTAACACCGCCTGGAACACCACAGCATAATGGTGTGTCCGAACGTCGTAATCGAACCTTATTAGATATGGTGCGTTCTATGATGTCTCTTGCCGATTTTCCACTATCGTTTTGGGGTTATGCATTAGAGACAACTGCATTCACTTTAAATAGGGTACCATCGAGATCCGTTGAGACGACGCCATATGAACTGTGGTTTGGCAAGAAGCTAAAGTTGTCATTTCTTAAAGTTTGGGGATGTGATGCTTATGTCAAAAAGCTTCAGCCTGAAAAGCTGGAACCCAAAGCGGAGAAATGCGTCTTCATAGGATACCCAAAAGAGACAGTTGGGTATATCTTCTATCTCAGATCCGAAGGCAAAGTGTTTGTCGCTAAGAATGGAACATTTCTTGAGAAAAAGTTTCTCTCGAAAGAATTGATTGTGAGGAAAGTATAACTTGATGAGGTTATTGAACCTTCACTTCAACCAGAGAGTAGCGCAACGCAGAAAGATGTTTCTGTGCAGCCAACAATGGTTGAAGAGGAAGTTAATGATGATGATCATGAAACTACGAATCAAGTTGTTATTGAACCTCGTAGGTCGACAAGGGCGTGTACTGCTCCTGAGTGGTACGGCAACCCTATCTTGGAGGTCATGTTGTTAGACAACAATGAACCTACGAGCTATGGAGGAGCGATGATGGGCCCGGATTCCGAGAAATGGTTAGAGGCCATGAAATCCGAGATGGGATCCATGTATGAAAACAAAGTATGCACTTTGGAAGTATTACCTGAAGGACGAAACACCATTCAGAAGTAATGTCACCGTCTATAAAGCTCGACTTGTGGCAAAGAGTTTTTCACAAGTTCAAGTAATTGACTACGATGAGACCTTCTCACCCGTAGCGATGCTTAAGTCCGTCAGAATCATGTTAGCAATAGCTGTATATTTCGACTATGAAATTTGGCAGATGGACGTCAAAACAACGTTCCTTAACGATTTCCTTGAGGAAGAGTTGTATATGATGCAACTGAAAGGTTTTGTCAATCTAGAGAATGCTGACAAAGTTTGCAAACTCCAGCGATCCATTTATGGACCGGTGCAAGCATCTCAGAGTTGGAATAAGCGCTTTGATGAGGTGATCAAGGCGTTTGGGTTTATACAAGTTTATGGAGAAGCTTGTATTTACAAGAAAGTGAATGGGAGCTCTGAGGCGTTTCTAATAATATATGTGGATGACATATTGCTGATTGGAAACAATATAGAAATGGTGGAAAACATGAAGGAATGTTTGAACAAGAGTTTTTCAATGAAGGACCTAGGAGAAGCTGCTTTCATATTGGGCATTAAGATCTATAGAGATAGATCGAGACGCTTGATAGCACTTTCACAAAGCACATACCTTGATAAAGTTTTGAAGAAGTTCAAAATGGATCAGTCTAAGAAGGGGTTCTTACCTGTGTTACAAGGTGTGAAGTTGAGTAAGACTCAATGCCTAGTGAATGCA
This sequence comes from Hordeum marinum, assembly GCA_022496015.1. NCBI lineage: Eukaryota > Viridiplantae > Streptophyta > Magnoliopsida > Poales > Poaceae > Hordeum > Hordeum marinum. The sequence goes on along the minus strand of CM039678.1, from coordinate 88,418,088 downwards.
GAAGATAGAGAAAAGATGAGTGTCGTCCGCTATGCTTCAGCCATACGCTCTATCATGTATGCGATGTTGTGCACAAGACCCAATGTAAGCCTTGCCATAAGTATGGCCGGAAGGTTTCAAAGTGATCCTGGAATGGAGCACTGGACGGCGGGCAAGAATATCCTTAAGTACCTGAAAAGGACTAAGGAAATGTTTCTCGTTTATGGAGGTGATAAAGAGCTCGTCGTAAAGGGTTACGTCAATGCAAGCTTTGACACTGATCCGGATGACTCCAAGTCACAAACCGGATACGTATTTATTCTCAACGGGGGAGCGCTAAGCTGGTGCAGTTCAAAGCAAGGCATGGTAGCCGATTCTACATGCGAAGCGGAGTACATCGCAGCCTCAAAGGGAGCGAAGGAAGGTGTCTGGATGAAGCAGTTCATGACAGATCTTGGAGTAGTGCCCAGTGCACTGAATCCGATGACTCTGTTCTGTGACAACACTGGTGCCATTGCTTTGGCCAAGGAACCAAGGTTTCACAAGAGGACCAGACACATAAAGCGACGCTTCAATTCCATCTGCGATTATGTTGAGGAGAAGGACATAAATAATTGCAAAGTGCACACGAATCTGAATGTTGCAGACCCGTTGACTAAACCTCTTCCAAGGGCTAAACATGATCAACACCATAACTGCATGGGTGTTCGATTCATTACAATATAAATCACATAGTGATGTGAACTAGATTATTGACTCTAGTGCATGTGGGAGACTGTTGGAAATATGCCCTAGAGGCAATAAATAAAGTGTTTATTATTACATTTCCTTGTTCATGACAACCGTTTATTGTCCATGCTATAATTGTGTTAATTGGAAACTAAATACATGTGTGGACATATAGACAAACACTGTGTCCCTAGTATGCCTCTAGCAGGCTAGCTCGTTGATCAAAGATGGTTAAGGTTTCCTGGCCATGGACATGAGATGTCATTTGATATAGGAATCACATCATTAGGAGAATGATGTGATGGACAAGACCCAAACTTTGAACGTAGCATATGATCGTGTCAGTTTATTGCTACTGTTTTTTCTGCATGTCAAGTATATGCTCCTATGACCATGAGATCATGCAACTCACTGACATTGGAGGAGTGCCTTGTGTGTATCAAACGTCGCAACATAACTGGGTGACTATAAAGGTACTCTATAGGTATCTCCGAGGGTGTCTGCTGGGTTGGTATGAATCAACACTGGGATTTGTTACTCCGTGTGATGGAGAGGTATCTTAGGGCCCACTCGGTAATACAACATCACAACAAGCCTAGCAAGCAATGTGACTAAGTGTTAGTCATGGGATCTTGTATTACAGAACGAGTAAAGAGACTTGCTGGTAACGAGATTGAACTAGGTATAGAGATACCGACGATCAAATCTCGGGCAAGTAACATGCCGAAGAACAAAGGGAACAACATACGGGATTGTCTGAATCCTTGACATAGAGGTTCGACCGATAAAGATCTCCGTATAACATTTAGGAACCAATATGGGAATCCAGGTCCCGCTATTGGTTATTGGCCGTAGAGGTGTCTCGGTCATGTCTACATGGTTCTTGAACCCGTAGGGTCTACACACTTAAGGTTCGATGACGTTTTGGTATAGATGAGTTGTGTGTATTGGTGACCGAAGGTTGTTCGGAGTCCCGGATGAGATCCCGGACATGAAGAGGAGCTCCGGAATGGTCCGAAGGTGAAGATTCATATATAGGAAGTTCCGTGTTGGTTACCGAGAAAAGTTCGGGCGTCACTGGTAACGTACTAGGGTTGCCAGGAGGGTCTCGGGGGTCCACCGGAAGGGGCCACCAGCCCCAAAGGCCTACATGGGCTGTGAGAGAGGGCATACCAGCCCCTGGTGGGTTGTACGCCCCTCCCATAGAGGCCCATGTGGTAAGGGGGTTGGTGGGAGGGCCAACCCTAGGGTTGGCGCCACCTAACTTGGGTGGCAAGCCACCCTAGGGCGCCTCCACCCTTGGCCGCCGCCCCAAGGGGGAAACCCTAGGGGTTTGGGCGTACCACCCCTCCCACCTATATATATATATATATGAGAGTGAGGAGGGCAGCCGCACCCTAAGCCACGACGCAACCCTTCCTCCCTCTCTGTTAGCCTCTCCTCTAGATCGATTCGACGACGCTTAGCGAAGTTCTACCGGATCAGCTCCACCACCACCACCGCCACGCCGTCGTGCTACCGGCGAACCCATCTACCTCGTCGCTCCCTCTTGCTAGATCAAGAAGGCGGAGATCTTCATCGAGGTACCGTTCGTTCGACACTTGATCGGGAGTCCATGGGACGACTTGCGATTTGGATCGTGGAGACATTACACTACATCAACCACGTTCTTTAACGCTTCTGCTTAGCGATCTACAAGGGTACATAGATCCAGTCTCTCCTCTCATAGATGCTCATCTCCTAGATTGATCTTGGTGAAGCGTAGGAATTTTTTTTGTTTCCCATGCAACGTTCCCCAATAGTGGACACAAAGACTCTATCAATAGTAGCAAAGATGGGGCTGTCCTGATTGTTACTCCACGTGTACTTCCTGTTGGCTATATTAATCTCCATTAAACCCCACTTGTTAATCCAATCATTGAAAATGAATGTAGTTGTACTGTTAACATTACCACTATTGTTGTTAGTATCAGATCTAGTCAGATTAAAATCACCACCAAAAATAACAGGGTAAGAGATATCAGACATAATATCATGTAGCTCCACAAGGAACTCCAACTTATGTTCATCATAAGAAGTACCATAAACAGTAACAAACTGCCACACAGTCTTATCAGTCTTATTTCTAGCCGTAGTTATAACACAATACTCCCTATTGACAAAACCAATGACCTCATAAAGATCATTGTTCATGCCCACAAGGACACCACCGACAGTACCATGGGCAGGTAATTGATGCCAAGTAAAGTCCTTCCTACCAGCAATGATCTTAGTAGTGTAATCATCTATGATCTCTTTTTTGGTTTCAAGGAAACCAACAAAATCAATTACATTATTACTAAGAAAGTCACACAGGCGATTTAGTTTACCAGGTTGACCAAGTCCACGAATATTCCAGAAAGGTCCTATCATTTAATTTTGAAAGGGTGTGAAAGGCCACAAGGTACTCCAGTAGATCTTACACCAGGACTAGAACTACCTGAACCAATAGTGCCTCCTGGTTCATTTGTAGTAATATTATTACCAACGGGGGAACCCCCACTCTCATCCTCAATGTTAGGATACAAATTAGTAGGTAAAACAATTTCAGGGTTAATATCAGCAAAATAGAGACATCGAACTTTTTTCTCTATAGACTATATCCTGGATAATGTCTTTTTCCTCAATATCATTATTTCCAACACAAAGATCAATTTTAGACACTTGATCAGCAAGCACACTAGTATTAGTGGAAGCAAAAGATTTACCTTGGAAAGATGTAGGGATCTCCAGATTCTTCTTTTGCACGTAGGCAGTGGCCTTCTCCATAATCTTGATATTCCCATGTTGCCTGGTGATTGGTCTGGTTGAGAGCACATGCCCCCACTTCCCTGATTGACCTGAATTACACTTTAGCTTTTTCTCAAATTCCGCAATCTCCAGTGACTCAAGCAAAGATCTCTTCACAGATCCTAAAGCTGTAGCAATATCATTGGGGAGGCGTTGCATTTCAGGAACTTCAGTCTCCTCCTCCTCCTCAGAGTCCACCATCTCAAATTTGCTTAGTTGGGCAGAGCAATAATCCACGTGTGTGGAGAAATCCTCCTCGCCCTGTTGGAATATCCTCTCATGAGTCTCTGGCTTGTCTTGCATACATTTAGGTGGGGTTTTGGTTTTGGTTTATTCAAAAACACACGGTGTTTTCGTGCTTTAAGCCCGAGGAGCAGGTGTACTATGAAAAATCAACCCCACTAATTGTTGGTTTGTGCAATTTCCCCTATCAAAATCGCATACCACAAAAATCGTATGGTAAAGATGCATTGCACAATGACAAATGCTAATTAGCTCACCTCGGATATGATAGCTGAACTGATGGAGCGTGCAACTCCTGTACCAGCGCAATAGGCACACGTTCAACGAAGAGTAATTCTCCGTCGCAACATTTGTGCTCCTAGCCCATGATGAGGTCATAACGTGGAACAAACAATCAAATAAATTAATCGTGCACTTCATGGATCCCACACAAGCCATTTTCAGTAAGTGGTTTTCTCCAACATGATACACTCTAGTACATACAAACAACAGGAATGAAATTATTATTTAAAAAAAAACAGGAATGAAATTGAGCTGCCATTCAGCAACATCCAGCCGAAGTGAAATGCTCCCACGGATCACGATCCGTGGCCAACCCGCACAAGCACATCTCCACCGTCCATTCCCCCAGCGATCCAACGTCTCACCCAGACCGCGCGCCCCTCCCTTCGTGCCCGCCTTCACCCCTCCCAATTCCCAAACTCGAAAATTTCCGCTCCAAATCTCCGACCCGCACGCGCCATCCACCAAATCCCCACCCCTGCTACTTTACCCCTCCGCCGCTCCGACGAATCCTCACAACCCAGCCAGCCGCACCGCCGCCGCTCCCTCCCAAGAAATCACCACCGCAGCCCACGTAGCAGCTCCGATGGCCCGCACGAAGCAGACGGCGCGCAAGTCGACGGGCGGCAAGGCGCCGCGGAAGCAGCTGGCGACCAAGGCGGCGCGCAAGTCGGCGCCGGCGACCGGCGGCGTGAAGAAGCCGCACCGGTTCCGCCCGGGCACCGTGGCGCTGCGCGAGATCCGCAAGTACCAGAAGAGCACGGAGCTGCTCATCCGCAAGCTCCCCTTCCAGCGCCTGGTGCGGGAGATCGCGCAGGACTTCAAGACGGACCTCCGGTTCCAGAGCTCCGCCGTGTCGGCGCTGCAGGAGGCCGCCGAGGCGTACCTGGTGGGCCTGTTCGAGGACACCAACCTATGTGCCATCCACGCCAAGCGCGTCACCATCATGCCCAAGGACATCCAGCTCGCCCGCCGCATCCGCGGGGAGCGCGCCTAGGCGTCTCCGCCTCTGCCTCCCGCCCGCCGCCGTTGCTCCTTGCTGATTGATACCACCGGCTGATTTGTTCTTCCCTGTTAGGCTAGTCTAGAACTCTAGATGTGCTCCGAGTTGTTATTAGGATTTGTTCTGTGTTGTTAGTCTCATGCTGTTGATTACCCGCTCGAAAATTGCAATGGAGTTGATGTTGTTTATCTTAATTTCTGAGTCCATGTTGATCTGCCCATGGCATTTTTCTTTGATTGGATCTTTACATTTGGTGATTGATCTCGACCTGGGACTGATTTTTGGGCTGGAGTTTTGGTGTCTGTGCTTGTTGCTTTCAGATTGTTCTTGTGCGTCAGACATTTGCCGCAGAGATTGATATCATTTTTTTGTACATTTTGACGGCCTATCTTTGCAGAACCATTCATTCGAGGTTCGACCAAAACAGAGACCAGGGATCCATTATAAGCAAGGCCAAACAAAATTCGACCTGAACTTATTTCAAGACCAAATAGAACACGTTGAGTAGGAGCCACTCATCACTGCAGATGCCATGACATTGTTTGCAGCTTCGATTGTAATGACATGGATTCCATCCCAGCTCACTGTAGTTCTGTTGCTCGCCGCAGGCTGTCGCACTTGCAAGGTTGCCGTTCACAGTCTTGCTGGTACCATAGTACACTTCTGGGTTAAAATTGTAAGCTCCGTCACCGTATCTACAGCAAAGCCTTGGTGCCATCATTCAGCACTGGAATACATCACCCAACCAGTTTTTAGTAGTGTACCTGACACTTATAATTTCAGATATGGCTATGAACCAAATCAACTCATGTAGAAATTCGATGTCACAAGCGATCTGACATCCGAGAGAGAGAGAGAGAGAGAGCTTACCATGAGCTTCTGAATGCCTGAACAGCTCGAGCATAACAGAATGTTTGTTGAGATACATGATCGACGCGTCCTGCAGTGACTTCCTGTCCTGGGCCAAGCTGCAGCTCAGCAGTCTATTGTACTCCCTCCTTCCCATTATCTCGGGCGTATTAGCTTTCATAGGAAATCTCAATATTTAAGACGTGTTAGCTTTCCCTGTGCTATTTTCTCTCCCATACAGTTAGCCCACGATTTTTTCTCATTCGGTTAGCGTTGGGGGTGCGCAGTGCAATGGGTAATTTTCAGTTAAAGTGAATCGGTCAACTTTTTTTCTTTTTTTTTTCATGAATATGCAAAGCTTGCATATCTTTTCATTTGATAGAAGGAATGTAATGAGTACATCAAGGACTACAACACATGACACAAACGCAGACATGCATGACCATGGTGCTTGCAGCAGAAAGAAAAGGGATACTCGGTCCGAATAGAGGAAACACCACAACTAAACCTACCAAACCCAAACCAAGAACGGCCATGCCGAGCCAACAAGAACTCCAACATCACCCGAGCCAATACCACGGACATCACGAGCAAGCAAGATAGCGCCTTCAAGAAGGAAAATGACGCCGAGGATCCGCCGCAATCCGGTCCGGAGAAACCGGACCTAGGTTTCCCCTTAGCTCGAAGAGGGGCGCAACTTAAGGCCATGAGAAAACCTCCAAAAAGGAAATGACACCGGCAGGCGCCGCCGTTGCCAGCGTCGGCAAGCTGAGCAGGGATCTCTTCCTGGCCTGAAGCTGGGCAATCCCACAGCTGCCGAATCAGAAATCGAAGATGAGGGAGCCAACATTGGTCGATAGCACCATGACGGAAGGGGGTTACCGGGCTGCATTTGAGGTCGGAGGCTGGCATCGCCTCTGGATCTATGAGCATAAGATGTGGAAAAAGGAGGAGGCTTTGAGGCATTAAGGGTAGGGCTGGCGACGAGTTAAACCAAGCAGGGGGTTGGGACGACGACGTACAACAACGCCAACAAGCTAGGACTGGAGGGACGCAAATCCGAGCTGCCGTGGCCTTCGCCATGGGGACATCGGTAACCAGGTGAGCTGGAAGGGACGCAACCACACGATCACCAAGGCTGGAGCTGCCCGACAAAGGACGCTGACAGTGGGGAAACCGGAGAGAAGTGAGCCCGAGACCGCCGGGGCGGGACAACTCCAACAAGGACCCACCACAAGATGTCTCGTGTCTACCATATCCAGAGAAGCATTGACACCTCCATCCGAGAGCTGTCACCGCGATCCGGGAAGAGGAAGTGCCGTCGGAGATGAGGGAGCCGCCTGCACAGGGAAGGCCTCAGGCGGTAAACACCCTGCAACCAGCCACATGTCCCACACCCCACCCATGGCGGACAGCATCACCAACATCGGTTGGGCCGCGCCGTCGCGGGGGTTAGAAAGGCTGTAGAGGATCGGAGCAATGCCAAGGCCACGCCAGATCCACCTCCGGACCGACAAGCTGAGGCAGCAATTGGAGGCGCCGGGCAGGGGTCTCGGGGTCGAGGGCGGAGACGGGGGGTGAGGGGCACCCGCAACGGCCGAGGGAGCTCAGGGAGAGGGGGCGGCTGGCCGGAGCCAGGGACCGGATCCGACCGCGTAACACGACCTCGTCGGAGGGGGCGGCCGCCACTGCGGGAGGGAGGGGATGCAGAGCGGGGCGGGGTGGGGAGCGCGTGCGGTAGGGACAAATCCGCCCCGCCGTCACCTTCCTGGGGCCCGCGCCGGAGAAGAAGGGTCGATTGGAGGGGCAAAGTGGGAGTGGGGCCAGGGTCAGGCGGCCGGGCACGGTCAGCTGTTTTGACTCGATGCGGTGTTAACTAAGTTGGACCCACATATATTAACATAAACGGGCTTGGTTGACGACCAATTTAACACCCGTGTGGCCCTAGGCTATTTACACGCTCAAATCTGTCGCACTTCAGCTATTCGGTCGAAGAACGTCACATTGCTTCCAATTCACACGAAATACGTCGCACATGAACTATAAGTCCGAGAACCATTGGTGTCCGAACAACTTTGTCTACCCTCTTATGGAACACTGCGTGTTCGTGCCTGTTGAAGCATCAAGGCCACAAAGCCCAGAATGGTAGAAATCCATACAGCTTACATATTGGTCTAGAAGTGCTCATTATTTTCTCTCGTCATGGAGAAGAAGACCTACAAGATTGGTGACCAGTTAACACTGGTTACATTTACAGTACCATAGCGAGGTACAAGAGTTGTGCAAATCCCTCATGTAAACATTTTCTGGCAACCTCGTATCTAATACTCCTACCTACTCCATCTAAGTGGTTGTAGCACCAAAAATTTCCACCCTGCACTCACCCGAGTATTGGATGCTCAAATAAACATAAATCACTCTCTTTTATCAAATGGGAATTTTAAAGTACATGTAGCATTACAGATAAGAGTGATTAACAAAGTGACTTAACATTACCTACTCCCTGTATTCCATGATTCTCGTCTTGGTTTTAGTTCAAAAAATTAAACATTACTACCTAGTTGAACATTACCAAAAGCATTGCCCTGTTGCAATCAGAGTTACATCACATGAACTAGTTCCAAAGAACTTCAGATCTACAGGGTTCATTAATAAGACAAACAAAATATGAAGACATGGCCATAGAACTGTTGGAAATATGCCCTAGAGGTAATAATAAATTAGTTATTATCATATTTTCTTATTTATGATAATCGTTTATTATCCATGCTATAATTGTATTGAACGGAAACTCACATACATGTCTGGATACATAGATAACACCATGTCCCTAGTATACCTCTAATAGACTAGCTCGTTGATCAAAGATGGTTAAGGTTTTCTAGCCATGGACATAAGATGTTGTTTGATAACAGGATCACATCATTAGGAGAATGATGTGATGGACAAGACCCAAACTATAAACGTAGCATGTGATCGTGTCAGATTATTGCTACAATTTTCTATATGTCAAGTATCTGTTCCTATGATCATGAGATCATGTAACTCACTGACACCGGAGTAGTACCTTGTGTGTATCAAACATTGCAACGTAACTGGATGACTATAAATGTGCTCTACAGGTATCTCCGAGGGTGTTTGTTGGGTTGGCATGGATCAAGACTGGGATTTGTTACTCCGTGTGACGGGGAGGTATCTCAGGGCCCACTCGGTAATACAACATCACAACAAGCCTTGCAAGCAATGTGACTAAAGTGTTAGCCACGGGATCTTGTATTACGAAACGAGTAAAGAGACTTGCCGGTAACGAGATTGAACTAGGTGTGAAGATACCGACGATCGAATCTCGAGCAAGTAACATACGAAAGAACAAAGGAAACAACATACGGAATTAACTAAATCCTTGACATAGAGATTCAACCAATAAAGATCTTCATATAATATATAGGAACCAATATGGACATCCAGGTCCCGCTATTGGTTATTGACTGTGGAGGTGTCTCGGTCATGTCTACATAGTTCTCGAACCCGCAGGGTGTGCACACTTAAGGTTCAGTGACGTTTCGATAGTACAGAGTTATGTATGGTGGTGACTGAAGGGTGTTCGGAGTCCCGGATGAGATCCCGGACGTCACGAAGAGCTCTGGAATGGTCCGGAGGTAAAGATTGATATATAGGAAGTCCTGTTTTGGTCACCGGAAAAGTTTTGGACTCATCGGTAGTGTACCGGTAGTGTTGGGAGGGTACCGGGGGACCATCGGAGGGGTGTCTCGACCCAAGGGTCCACATGGGCTGTGGGAGGAGGTAAACCAGACCCTAGTGGGCTGGCCGAAACCCCACTAAAGGTCCATGTGGTTGGGGTTGAGAAACCCAAAGGTGGAAGGAGGAATCGCCGAACCAAGGGCTGGCCCCTTGGGGCGCCAAGCCTCCTCCCTCCCTCCTCCTATATATATTAGAGGCATTGAGGGTTTTTTGCACATAGAAATCGGCCACGTGCTACCCTTTTTCTCGAGATCGTAGTTCTTCCTCTGGATTGTTTCAGCGGTGCTTAGTCGAAGCCTTGCTGGAATAGTTTCACCACCATCGCCACCATGCCGTCGCGTTGCCGGAGAACTCATTTACCTCTCCACCCCTCTTGTTGGATCAAGAAGTCTGAGATCGTCATCGAGCTGTACGTGTGCTGAACGCGGAGGTGTCGTCCGTTCGGCGCTAGATCAGAATGACTGTGATCAGGATCACAAGACGATTCGTGATTTGATCGCGGGACGGATCATGATGGCATCGCGAGACGGATCGTGATGGGATCGTGGGACGCTCGGCGATTTGGATCGCGAAGACGTTCGACTACATCAACCGCGTTTCTTAACACTTCCTGCTTAGCGATCTACAAGGGTATGTAGATCCACTCTCCTTCTCATAGATGCTCATCACCATGGATATATCTTACGTGTGCGTAGGAATTTTTTTGTTTTCCATGCAACGTTTCCAACAAGAACATCAATTTTATTACAGAGTTTATCAGTCAAGAATATTTTATTAGAACTCGCACAACTTGTTTAAGTATTCTACTTGTATCACCAGAACGTAACCACATGACCAATTGTTCGCCCCTCCGAAAAGGTCAATTTGTGCTACGGATCTTTCTTGTGTATATAGCCAACTTAAACATTACTAAATCGCCGAAGCTGTCCACGGCAGAAAACCATGACCATCGCCAGTTTGTCTTGAAGTAAAGCACACCCAAGGATGCCCAAAAGAAAACCACATAGAACATAGTTGAACAACCCACCAATATGATATCACCAACTTTATCATCATCGTTAGGCTGAGGAATCGACGACGCCATAGAGCAATTTTTTATCAATGGCGGGCCACAGAGATATGGATTTCCTTCGTAGCTGCTCTGATCAAATGTGATGAACTGCCCCTTTGTTCCTGGCGTAGGACCAGACAGGTTATTGTATGCCACTGAGAACGCCTCAAGGAATTGTAATGCTGCTAGCTCTGAAGGTATTTTGCCTGCCAAGTTGTTGTGCGAGAGATCCAAGCTCTCCAGGTCACTTAATTGTGATAATGACGGTGGTATTAATCCATCAAAGTAATTGTTTGAGAAATTAAGTGCACGTAGCCATTTCATGTCACCGACGCTTTCAGGAATGGATCCTTTCAACCGATTTGAAGAGAAATCAAGTCCAGACATGTAGTTGAGTATGTTTCCTGTGTAATAACCTTGCCTGCTCTTGGTCATGAATTCCTCTTGGTCTGGTAGCCCGAAGACATTGAATAGTACAGGAAAAGTTCCAAAACCAGGTTGAAAGTCAAACAAACCATCATCTAGCCCCATAATGTACAAACACAAAGGTAGCTCCCCTGATAGCTTATTATGAGACAGATCTAGTAGACGCAAATACCTCAAGTTGCATACATCATTTGGAACTATCCCTTCAAAAAAGTTGCCTTTTAATAGCAGTACTTTTATATTTGGAAAGGACTTGCCTATCATCTTTGGAAGGAAACCACTGAATTGGTTTTCTTGAAGATCCATTGTATATATATGAGTTCCCACGGATAATGGAATAGGAAAGGTTTCATTTAATCTATTTTCACTCATATGAACATGGCGCACATTCGGTAAGCAATGCACTGGACCAGAAAGGTTGTTCCTTGAAACATCTAGAAATACGAGTTTGCGGAGACCGCATAATTCTGATGGAATCGATCCAGTCAACAAGTTGCCTCTCAAGTTCAAGATGGCAAGTTCTGAGAGTATGTACATGCAAGTAGGGAGATGACCAATCAACTCATTATTGCTAGCATCAAACGTCATAAGCTTCGTACTATCACATATCTTCCGCGGAAGTTCTCCTTTGATTTCATTTTCATCCATTAAAAGATGTAAAATGGAAGGTAATGGTAGGTCTTGAGGGAATGAACCATAGAAATGATTTCCCGATAGTTTCAAGGCAGTGATGTTTGACATACTTCCAACAAATGCGGCTCCAATGTTATCCGAGAAGTTGTTGTAAGACAAGTCTAAAAAATTTAGACTATCCATGTAGCTAAAGGCGGAAGGAAAGGTTCCCTCAAAATAGTTTCCTGATAAGGTTAGGTACCTCAGATTGGGTAATGTGGCGTTGATGTCCACAGGTAATCTCCTTAGCCTATTGTTGGATGCATCCAACCAATGCAAATTGATCTGTGTTTTGGATGGAAGGAAAGGATCGACAAAGTAATTGCCTCCCAAAACTAGGCGTGATAGGTTGACATTATTCTCTATCAACCACAAGGGGAAGTAACCCCTTAGGTTGTTAATAGACATATCAACAGTCTCTAGTGCATGCTGATGCAACAAGAAAGTTGGTATAACGGATGAATTGCCATTAAGGTTGCAATTCTGAAGTACTAGAACCTTAAGCTGAGCTGATGGATGTGTTGCTGGATTCTCTGTTTGCACCTGAAAATGGTTATTGTTGCTTACTAGTTCAAGGTGAGTCAATTGACTATGACTTAGCAAGGAACTCAGGGAGAGAAGTCCTTCAAGCGAGCTATTTATGATTTGAAGTTTCACCAGTGATGTAAGATTTGGAAAGATAGGAGAGGGAAACTTCACAACCAATCCATTATTTTCTGACAGACCGAGAGTTCTGAGAGAAGTCAGATTTTGCATGCATGAAGGAATCTCTCCAAATAAAAGATTGTCACTGAGATCTAACATTTGAAGATCTCTCATGTTGCAAATATCTGTCACAGAAGTGCTTCTTAATTAGTCTTTAGTGCACCATGCCACGGCCCAAGTATTGCACACACACAATTAATTGCATCATTTACCTGTTGACAATGTGCCTTGGATATCATTATTGCTTATATCAAGAGTATTCAACTTCATTGTGCTCAGTTCTGTACAATAAATAACAAGGTAAACCATGATAAATCAGTTGGAAGATATGGTTGGCACAAGTAGACCACCAAGAAAAAGGCTAAAATAGTTTCATGATAAGAAAAATAAAAGCTCACGTTGTATTGTAAGATTTGATTTGAAGTCATTCCCGTTGAGGAATAGAGACCGTAGTGATGAAATTGCAACTATGGATGGGATGGTACTCTCAATTGTATTCATATTAAAGGATAAATCAAGAATCTGTAATTTGCGTAACTTTGACCATACTTCAAAGCCTGCAAAATAAAATAAATCCGTACATGAGGAAAATGATAAATAATTAATTTTTTGGGAGTTGAAGCAAAAGAAAAGATGTATGTCCTTTAGACACATTAGGATTCCCCGTAGATCCATCCCGAATCTGATTGAATATGGTGTTGGCTCCTACTTGAATGATGAACAATAAAAGCTTTTGTATAAGATCCTAATCCTATATACTCCCTCCGTTTGGGTTTATAAGCCGGTCATGTATTTTCAGGGATTTTATCTTTACTAATAAAGCATGTATAATATGCCACAAAAATTATATGGTCACAAAACTTCATTTGATGACGAATGTAAATATCTTTTTTGTAAAATATAACAAATGTTTCCATAGTAAAATTGAAGATCTAAAAACCCATGCCCTACCCATAAACCCAACCGGAAGAAGTACCTAAATAGTTCATCTCCACTACTTTTATTTTTCTCAACATGCACACATGTCCCACCACAACTTGCATGGAAAAAAACTTCCATTTATATTATGTTACTCACATCCCTGCTATTTCTGTTATCACACCTCACCACACATGTCACCTCATGAAAGGACCATATTAACATGCATGTGGAAAGGTTGTTCACTATATTATGTTATTGAAAAAAATATGTTCAACTATACAATAGAAAATGTGTATTTTCCATTTCATTTTCTATATTCCTAAGTAGTTGATCTCCACTACTTATATTCTCTCAACATGCACCGATGCCACCTCATCAAAGACCCATCACAAGATGTATGAGAAAAATATTTCCCTTATATTATGCTACTGGCATCTCGACTATTTTCATTTTCCCCAACATGCATACGTCTCACCTCACAACACATGCCACCTCATGAAAGGCTCACTTTAACATGCATGGAAAAAAACTTTTCATTATGTTATGCTACTTATATTCGAAAATATATTTTCAACTATGTATTTTTAGCTTATTCACATATTATTAATCTAAATATTAATGTTTACACAACCAAATCTCGCTTAAGTATATTTCAACTGATTCCTGCTGCAACACACAGGGTATCTTCTAGTTTATATGAGAAATTTAACCATAAAACTATCCATATAAGACCCTATTAGTCTGGTTTTGGATGGCGTATTGTCTCTCGGGGGTTTGCAAAAAACGTAAAACAGCGTTTATTTTTGGAGAAACATAGAGCACAATGTGCACTTGCAAGCGCGCACGTACACACTGCATACTCAAAGACGGGAGTCTTGAGGCTTTAAAGATTAACGAAGTCACCGTCCATGTCTCGACATTAGTAGAAACATCCTCTTTCACTGAAAGAATAATTCACTTAAATGAGACATAGATGACATCCAACCTAGGGTTTCATTACCGGTGCACCCTAATAACCATCCAACAACATATTGGTTCTCCTATAGAAAGAATGGGGGATCCTATAAAAACATTTTAATGGTGTACAAAATGTGATGGAACAAACACCTCGAATAGCATCGTCCTTAAATGTGACCATACATGTCATGTATAGGAAACAAAAGGAGGGATTAATTTATCCTTGTCCTTTTGTATAAGAGATAAATTAATTTCTTAAATAACAGTCTTGACTTCTATCCATTGAGGAATCACAATCGACTAAGACTTTCTTAAGAAAATTGATAATGACGTCTATCTCAGCATCACTTAGACTTTAGAAAAAATATGTCGCATGAGACTTAGCAAAACCGTTTTAAACAATAGTCTTATTAAATCTCAATCGATCGAGACTTGATTATGTCTCAAATCGATGCTATGTTCTTCAGATCTTACATTGAAGTCCATGCAATTTTTTATTTCCATTTTTCCCTTTTTCCTTTGTCCATGTTATGTCACTTGATCGATTCAGACCTAACCACACTCTTTACATAATATCTACACCTATGACTTATCTACTATACCTAAATAGCCGATCCCCAGAACCTCTATTTATTTAATATGCACACATTCTACCTCACCACACATGCCATCTCATCAGCCTTATTAATTCTAATTTTTTTTGAGGAACTTTAACTCTATTTTTTTCTTTCATCACTCGTGAGAAATGCTACTCATAATATTTTTCTCAACATGCATACATCCCACCTCTTCAGCCCCACCATTTATATTTTATAAATATTTTAGAACTATATAGTAATCAAATACAATAAAGCATATGCCATTTTAGTTTCTATTAACATATTCAAATTCCGGGCAAAAAAATCTCAATGAAATGATACATTACAAGCAATTCCCGCAACAGCGCTAAGGGTGTTATCTAATTTATTTTTGAAACCGGACGCGTTTAGCACCAGTTTTGTTTTGTCGGACCGAAATTCCGGTTACCGACCTCCGAACATTTCTGTTACCGGCCAATATTTTTGAATTTTTTGAATTTAAATGGAAGGCTCATGTCAAATGGATGCACTCTGCCGTTATTTCGACAGACCAGTCTCATGTCGTGGTGGTAGTGCACGTAACGTATTTTGACAGATCAGTCTCATTCGTTATATATTGGTGTCAGAATATTTTGAATTCAAAATTCATTTAAAACATTCGGGCAAAATGAATCTGGAATTCCTGAGATTTTTCCAAAACCAGCTTTTCTGCCCACTCTTGGAAAAAAAGGGAGCCAAAAAAAAACCTTGTTTAGCACAAATGATTTAAGAAAATCCGAAGTCAACTTTTTAAGAGACGCAGTACATACCCCCCCTCCCTCCAACAAACTCATCTCTATGAAGGGACATCCGATGTCTATTATGGATGGTCCCATTTTATAGTTCAGAGTTAAAGCTGTATCAAGGAACATAGATGTTGGTTTAAAATGGACATCTTTCTGGTTTTACTAAGGAAAATATATCAGGCACCAAGTGCAACTTTGGGTATATTAAGGGCATTTCCAACGCCGACCCTCAAAACGCCCACATCCGTCCGGACCACGGAAGGCATCTATTGGTCCGCCGGGCAGTCCGGATCATGATATTTTCGCAAACTGGAGACAAACGTGTGTAGTATGGGGGTGTGTGGGGTGTGTGTGTGTGGAGGGATTGCGGGAGTCCGGGCACGAGAAATGTCAGACTCAGACCCCCTGGCCCACTCAAAAGGAAGGCGGAACCCATGCTTTTGTAGCAACCCGCATTGTTTTCACGCCAAAATCCCCCCACTCTCTTTCTCCACCCAACCGCTCTCCATCCAATTCCTGCCCTTTTCTCCCACACCTTCCTTCCTTCCGCTGCCAACGCATGGAACCGAAGGAGAACCTATCGGAGATGGAGGTGAGACAAAGGTGCTGGAGGATCCAAGCATCCCGCTCGTCCGGAAGATCAGCTCGGCTACGCGGCAAACTCACCGCGTCAAAGTGAAGGTCGCAAAGGAGGAGAATCTAAAGAAGCTGGTGGCCGCCGGCGGGTGTGGCGGTGGCATCAGGCGTGGTGGTCGTAGCGGACATGGAGGACGTCGCGATGGAGTCCACAATACAGACAACACCGTGGCCGGAGCATTACAAGCCTTCTTGCTACTACACCGCCAAGAAGTTGGATCCGTCGTCGGGAAGGTGCCTTACAGTGTCGACGTAAATGCGCCGCCGCTCTTCTTCGAGTGTTCTTCACCGCGGCTCGTCCGGCCTCAGACGACGGGCCGGGAGCAAATGAGTGCCTGCACGCTGTTCGCTACAATGCCTAGAGCGGGAGACCCGACGTACGACGACCCAGATAGTGAGATTCTCAACATCATCCACGATGAAGGTGGACGAGGATGTGGCTATGAGGATGGGCAGGTGGAAGACTCGGATCCCACCGTGTCTGGCAACTACCCGCACGACATTCCTACACCCAGACATGCACGCAACAGTGCTGCACCTAGACCTGCGTGGGCACACAACAACAACAACATTGGGCAGCCGAACAACAACAACAACATTGGGCAGCCGAACAACAACAACAAGGAAGAAGGAAGGCGAGGAAGATGATCCGGATGTTACAACTAGCAGTCCAAAGAAGAAAGGTAGATGAGAAAGCTTCAACATGCTGAAGGAGGAGCTATTGTGCGATGCATGGTTCGCCACTAGCCTCAATTCGTCCATGGCACAAAGCAAAAGGGCACAACATTTTGGAATAACACTCACATTTGGTTCCACAAACACAAACATCCCCCCTACTTTGAGACGGTCATCCGCAACCGTGAAGTCCCCCAACCATCGATGATACACCATTCAAGAGACTATGTCGAAGTTTTGCAGGCACTTAAATCATCTCATCGCACGGTGGCCTAGCGGTGCACAAATAACCGAGCAAGTAAGTTGATCACTAATAGGATATGATTAGTTTTGTTGCTCACAAGACCGATATGCTTAATTTTGTTGGTCACTAGCCGGATATGCTTAGTTTCGTTGGTTACTAGCTCAATATGCTTAGTTTCGTTGCTCACTAGCCGGATATGCTTAGTTTTGTTGCTCACTAGCGACGACATCACCTTGATCAGTGAGCAGATGGCCGGGATTGCCGTCTCGGCAGGGCAGAAAATTGCACAGACTACCGAACTGATTTTTTTTGGATTCGGACATGTAAAAACTAAGCATACTTGTCTCTTTTTAGTTGTGATCGGGGCATGTGATCCCGTGTTATGTGGATCGGACTAAATTTGAATTTCAAATTACACTTTATTGGCAGACGTATACTAGATAGTGTTGGATGACGGCCTCCTGCATCCGTGTTCGCGGACTGGTCCCTCATGTTCGCGGACGGATATGGAAGAAAATTTACGGTGAGCGTTGGAGATGCCATAACTAGAAGGGTAATGAATTGTTTTTCAATATAATATGTGAACAAAAACACTAACTATGTGGACATCATTTTTGCACTTTGTTGCCATATTGTGCTGGAAATTATTTTATATTTACAAACTTATGTTTATTGGTAGCTCTCAATCTACGTAGAATTAGTTAAAGTTTCATAACTCGAGGCCTAAAATTGCATTCTGAATATTGTCTGCCATTTTAGCAAAACTGTATTGGGGTTAAAATTCATTTATCTTAGCAAAAAAAGAAGGTATCCATGAAGATCGATAAAGCTGCTTTCCAAGAACTAAGAAGAAGCCAGAGAACGGTGAAGCCGAATATTTGAGAACTGTCATGCCGTATCCTAGCTAATCACAGAGCGAAAAATCTCCGCAAAAAATTCATACAGTGAAAAAGAGATAATTGAAAACTGCTCAATGAATCTACAGAGTCGGAACTACCTGCACCAGGATAGCATCCTTGTATATAGAGGTAAGTCATGTTCAGACTCCGCAGCTCCTGTAAGGGAAGGAACGTGGTAGCGTTGAGTAGCCCCGAGCCGGTGCTAATTCTATAAAGCATACTGAGGTCGAGGCCGGTGACACGGCCTGTGCGGGAGCTGCAGGTCACCCCGTCCCACCGGCAGCAATCTCTGCTGCTCCAGTCCAGCGATAGGTAGTAGTCGAACTGGTCGAGGATGTCCAGGATTGCCGTCTTCTCGTCGTGCCTACACCCCTCGCACCACGGCAGGAGCGGCGCACCGCACATCATCACCAAGCATAGCAGGGCCACTGCCGGCGACGGGATGCACGGGCGCGACATGGTCCTTGCTGCGTGCGCACACTCTTTTGCTCTTGCTAGTTTGTTCTGCTCCTACTACGTACGGTGATCTAGGACTCTCTTTATGTAGTAGTGGTATGCGGCGGCGGAAGACTTACCGGAGTTAGTTCCTGGTCAAGCAAGCTAAACAGTTCTAGAGCCTGCAACTGTATGCATGAGCCCGACGGGAGTGGTCGGACCGGCATTCCGACAAGCCTAGGCTAGCTCCAACTGGATGCAGAAGTCTCGGCATGTGCGGGTCGCGCACGGTACCCAGATCAGTGGCCAGTGATCTAGTATGAAGCAAGGAGTGGTATGTAGCTCTTGCCCGGAGCGAGTCGTAACACCGTCGGGCGTCGTGGCGCGGAAACCGTCCGCACTGTCACTGTGACCAACTGTGGTACGAGCGTGATGGCAGGAGCCGATGGCCCACTGCCACCCTGCTTAATGCCAAGCGCGCTTTCTGGCTCAACATTGTCGACAGTTCGGGTCCTTGTACATGTAGTTGTAGGACCTTAGGCCAATTCCAAAAGAAACTACTCAAGCGGACGTTTTTTTGTTCGGATTTTGTCTATTTAGTTAGGTCATATATTATTATAGAAGCGGTGTCCGGGCTCGACTGTCCAAATTTGATTGGTGCATCCAACCGACCGTTCAATTTTGTCGGCTGCATTTTTGTTGGGCTAAGTCCCTTCACATGGAGGTGGGTTGGCAGCCCAACATCAGTCCATATATAAGTTCAACACATGTCAGCCGTTGATCCTCCCTGTATCTAACGGTTGAAAATGCCTTCAAGGGAAGGAAAGCAAGAAGAAAACCCTAGTCACTCCACCCCTGCTGGTGGTGTCTGCCATTCGTGAGAAGTGAGAGTGAGAAAAAGCACACAAGAGAAAACACAACCTGTGAGAGAGAGGAAGAAGTGGAGGTTCTGTCTAGTTTTGCTGCATCTGATTAGACAGTGCTCAACCTGGTGATTGGAGGCTCAAACGTGCTTGGATCGGCCCCAAACTTTGTGAGCTCGTTCCTCACTTTAAGTACTTCTATCTGGTTAGCTGGTTTGACGATTGGGTCAGTGAAGCATCAGATTTGAGAGTGGTTTTGTCAGCTCTGACCGCTGCAGTTTCAGAACAGAGTAGTTTTGGGAGACGAACAGTTTGGGTAGGCAAACGGTGTCCGATTGAGCTAAAATTTGAGGGGATCTCAGGAACTCGTTTGTCTACTTGTCTGTGAAATTTGGTGCTGTTTGGTTCAGCGATTTAAGAGCAGTTTGCAAAACACTGAAGGGGACACAAGCTGTGTGTACTCTGCTTTGCTAAAATCTCACCTCTTGTGGTTTTTGTGGCTGTTGCCGGTTGGCAATGTGAAGATTGTGTTGTAAATCTTTCTAGAGGTTCTAGAGAAGACTTTGTACTCATTATTCTCATAGTGAAGTTGTGTGGACCGGCCGGTCCACAACCGTGGTTTTTTTACTCCTCAACTTGAGGAGAGTTTTCCACATTAAATCTTATGTCACATGTGCATGTTATTTGTGTTATTCCGTTGCTTACTTGTTGGTTGAAGCTGTCCTCAAAGTTCATCACAAGTGGAGTGAGCTGTGTAGTGTGCATATTTGCCGTGTCGGTGAATTTGTGTAGCTCATTGTTGCTGTCCAGCCCCAACAAAGTGTTATTAGAGCCTTGGTTTGCTTGCGTAAATTGCTGAGTTGCTTGTGATGAAAGATGGAAGTGAATACCAGCAGGATGGTATCTTTGAATGGTACAAATTATCAAGCAAGAAAGGGCAACATGGTGGACTTGTTATATGTGAAAGAATATTGGAAACCGGTGTTCTCCACTCACATGCCAGGGCATTGAGGAAGGTCAGTGGAAGGTACTTCATCGACAAGCTTGTGGGTTTATTCGGCAATGGGTCGATGACAATGTTTTGAACCATATCATTGATGAGACACATGCACACACCTTTTGGCAGAAATTGGAAGAGTTGTTTGCCCGAAAAGAAGGTACAAACAAGATGTTCTTGATCAAACAATTGATGTGTTTGAGGTACAAAGAGGGCATTTTAATTGCAGATCATGTGAATACATTCCAAGGCATTATAAATCCGCTTTCTTCAATGGGAATAACATTTGAAGATGAAGTGAGAGCCTTTCTGCTACTAGGCTCATTACCATACAGATGGGAGACCTTTAAGGTCATAGTTTGCAATTCAACACCCAATGGAGTTGTCACTTGGAACCTTGTGAAAACTAGGGTACTAAATGAAGAATCCAGAAAGGTGACTGAAGCTAGTTCTTCTTCACATTCAGAAGTGTTGGTCACTCAGTCTAGGGGGAGAAGTAAGAGCAGAGGTCCAGGTAAAGGGGCAGAAAGAGGTAGGAGCAAATCAAGAGGCAAGTATGCTGATTATGAGTGCCATCACTGCCATCAGAAGGGCCACATTAAGTGGCAATGTGACAAGTGGAAGAAAGACAAAAAGAAAAAAAGAAGCAAGATCAGAAGCAAGCTGACAGTGATAGGGACACTGAGGGCAACCGAGTTGCTATAGTAGAAGAGGACATCATGCTTGTTCTGCATGAAGAAAATGAGGGCATATTTGGTTCCACTATTGAGGAGAGGATCACTATTGTTTCTGATGAAACAGTTAATCTTGTGGATGGCAATGAGATGATTTGGATACCGGACAGCGGTGCTACCATTCATGCTACATCTCGCAGAGAGCTCTTCACTAACTATATATCCAATGATTTTGGCGTTGTGAAGGTGGGGAACAATGATAGGGCAATCATCATTGGGAAAGGAGATGTGCATTTGGAGACCGAAAATGGTACAAGGTTAGCCCTCAAGTCTGTGAGGCATGTTGATGCACTTCGTCTCAATATTATTTCAGTTGGTTAGCTTGATGGAGATGATTACTTGAGCAGTTTTGGAAAAGGACAATACAAGCTCACAAAAGGCAACATGATTGTTGCAAGAGGTAAAACGGTCTCAATTTTATATCATGTTCATACTAAGATCTTTAGTGATTCTGTCAATGCACTAGGGAAGGATGATTATTGTGGTCTATGGCATAAGAGACTTGGGCACATGAGTGAGAAGGGGATGACAGTGCTAGTGAAGAAAAAATTGTTGAAGGGTGTGAAAGGAGTTCAATACAAGAAATGTTCAGATTGTCTAACAGGGAAGCAACACAGAGTTACCTTCAAGACTCTACCACCTCACAAGAAGCGTGAGTAGCTAGACTTGATACATTCCGATGTTTGCAAAATGTCGGTAAGATCTCTTGGTGGTGCAAAGTACTTTGTGACTTTTATTGATGACTTTTCCAGGAAAGTTTGGTCCTTCACTTTGAGGACTAAAGATCAAGTACTAGGTGTATTCAAGCAATTCCAAGCCTCAGTTGAGAGAGAGAGAGAGACTAAGAGGAAGATCAAGTGAATTCGCACTGATAATGGAGGAGAGTGTATTGGGCCATTTGATGCATATTGAAAGAAGCAATGTATTAGGCATGAATTTACTCCCTCGAAGACACCACAGGTGAAAGGTCTTGCTGAGAGGATGAACATGACAATTGTGGAGAGAGTTAGATGTTTGTTATCAAGTGCAAAGCTACACAAACACTTTTGGGGTGAGGCTTTGATGACTGCAGTTTACCTTATTAATATCTCACCAAGTTATCCTTTGCAGGGGGATGTTCCTAACAGAGTTTGGTGTGACAAGGATGTCTCATATTATCACCTGAAAGTTTGGGTGCAAGGCCTTTGTTCATATACCTCAAGATGAAAGGTCAAAGCTTGATTCGAAGACATGACAATGCATCTTTCTTGGCTATGGAGGCGATGAGTTTGGCTACAAGCTGTTTGAACCTATAGAAAGGAAAGTTGTGAGAAGCAGTGATGTTGTGTTTGTAGAAGACTAAACAATTGAGGATATTGTGAAGACAAAGGGGCAGGTTCCTCCTCAGCAGTAGCAAGACATGATTGATTCCAACCCAGTTCCTGCAGCTCCAGCTCCTGTGCAAGTTGAATCAGATGGAGAAGATGTAGAAGATGCTGTACATGGTGGAGAGTGTGTTGCCAATCTCTCTAGAGGTTCTAGAGAAGACTTTGTACTGATCATTCTCATAGTGAAGTTGTGTGGACCGGTCGGTCCTCAGCCGTGGTTTTTTTACTCCTCAACTTGAGTAGGTTTTTCCACATTAAATCTTGTGTCACATGTGCATGTTGTTTGTGTTATTCCGCTGCTTACTTGTTGGTTGAGGCTATCCTCAAAGTTCATGACAAGTGGAGGGGGCTGTGTAGCGTGCATATTTGCCACGTCGGTGAATTTGTGTAGCTAATTATTGCTGTCCAGCCCCAACAAAGTGTTATTAGAGCCTTGGTTTGCTTGTGTAAATTACTGAGTTGCTTGCCATGAAAGATGGAAGTGAATACCAGTAGGATCATAGCTTTGAATGGTACAAATTATCAAGCATGGAAGGTGTTGGGGATATAACTCCGTGGTGAGACCTGCCCAGGTGGGGCCGGGTCATACATGGCGGCTCATAAGCCAGACCAAAGATGGGCCTCGAGACATAAGCCTAGACATATAGCAGTTCACCAAGATGGGCCAAGGCGAGGCCTAGACAAGGAAGGCATGAAGACCCGGGCAGATAAGCCCCCCGGAGACGGCTTGCTCAGGAAGGCAAGACGACATAGAGATAGAGTCGGACACATAGTAAGAGTCAGTATGAGACTTGTGTAACCCATGGTCTTGACCTCCTTTATAAGGGCGAAACCCGAGGCGACTTAGACAAAACCCAATCAACCGAGAATTAGGTCAAGAGAATCCGCTCCCTTGTAATCGATATTCCAATCAATACAACACAAGCAGGACGTAGGCCTTTACCTCTTCTTGAGGGACCGAACCTGGGTAAACTCATGTCCTTCGTCCCAATCAACCCCTTTGAGTCCATCACCTTAGCGATGGTCTCGAATCTAAGTCCTTAGCATCTGCCATGACAAAACCATGACAGTTGGCGCCCACCGTGGGGCTAGCGCTCGGTGGTATTGAGTTCTTAAAGGGCTCTCTTCCAGGGATCAAGGGATACATGATCGGAAGGATGAACAAAAGTCACCGCGTCCGACTCTACATTGACGGCGCCGGTTGGGGTCACGACGCCAACTCTATGGAGTACGGGTTCCGGGTTCCCTTTGGCGGAATCCACGTCTTCATCGGCAAAATCGGCCGATCCACACCCGCTCCGGACGTCTGCACTGACATCATCGAGCCGGCTCGGCGCGCGCAACCCGTCCGACACGTGCAACCCGCCCGTGCTGACCCGGGCAGGAAGCATGTCTTCATTGGTTTCACTCAACGCATAGATCCGGAGGCTTCTAAGTCGCAGGAGACCCTCATCTGTTCAGAGGATGGTTCTTTGAGCGGAGAGGCGGAATCAATCTACCAACTTCACGATGGCAGACTTGGGGGCTATGACGAGCTTTACCCCGAGTCGGAGCGGTCTGAGCCGGACGATCATGGGTTGCCGACTCATGCGGCCGTGTTCATGGCGGGAACAGAGCCGGGCACAAGTGGTGCGGCCGCCGGGGCGGAAGACACAGGGGCTGACCCACCGCCGGCTCAGGTTCTTCTGGATCTGATGAACGAGCTCACAACCCTGATGGCAACTAAAGTCACGCCTGACAATCAAGCCGCCCAGAACCTGGAGATCGCGAAACTGAAGGACCAGATGGCGGAAGTCCAATAGAGGATCGACACGTTAAAAGCTCAGATGGACGCGGAGGCAGAGCGCCTTAAGACGGACGCTTTTCGCCTTGAGCTAGAACAACAGTCGGCGGCCACGATGCGGCGGATGAGGCATCAGTCCCGCCTGCCAGAGCAATATGAGGCCTGAAACCTTTTTAACATGCCAGGAACGGGTCGGACAAC
This sequence comes from Hordeum marinum, assembly GCA_022496015.1. Lineage (NCBI taxonomy): Eukaryota > Viridiplantae > Streptophyta > Magnoliopsida > Poales > Poaceae > Hordeum > Hordeum marinum. The sequence goes on along the minus strand of CM039678.1, from coordinate 88,393,483 downwards.
GGAAGCACCTGGAAGTCGGCCGGCGGCTCGGCAGCAGCTTAACCCGCCCTGACGGAACCAGACCTCATCGATGGCTTTTCCGACGCCGGCGGGTCACTACTCAAACCCGGGGGAAAACATGGTGGAGGCGGCAACCCGTCTTGGAACAATCCCTATTTCGGACGAGGCGCCTTTTGCAGAAGAGGTATGGGACACTATTGGGTACCTACAAACGGCGATGGCCCAGCAAGAGAAGTATACCTACAGCCGGATTCGCGTGCATTTAACTCCCATCCCCAACCATAGCTTCAGCCGACGTTATGAATCGCCAGCGGTTTCTAGCAGCGATCGGCACCGGGGCCCGCTGCGAGACGACAAGGCAGCTTTGGATGCTCAAGCGCTTGTAGATCGGGCGAGGGCACAACATGAGGCAGCAGCTCTAGTAGCGGCGGCTCATCAAGATCCCGCGTCTTCCGTCTCCGTTGGAGAGGGAGTAACCACCAGGGTCGTGGGAGTACCGTGCTTGGTGCCGGCTCTACGGAACGAGCGTCTGTCGAAGGATTTCAAAGGCCCCTGCAAGGTCCCAAATTACACCGCTGATCTACCCCCGGAGGCTTGGATTGAGAGCTATGAGCTGGCCATGGAGATATTGGATGTCAATGATGCGGTGTGCGCAAAGTATTTTATCATGATGCTAGAAGGGCCGGCTCGCACATGATCGAAAGGTTTGCCACCCAATACCATCAATTCTTGGGCCGAGTTAAAAGCGAGGTTCATAAATTTTTTTCAAGGAACGTGCAAGCAGCCCATGACGATTGTGGATTTGGATCACTATGTACAGCAGGAAAATGAGTCGGCTCATCACTGGGTCCGACGGGTTTCGACTATCATCCACTCATCTGAGAAGATTATGGCGGCTCAAGCGGTCTTGATTTTGGAAAAGAATTGCCACGTTACACCTTTGAAGCAGAAGCTCGGCCGGCTCAAGCGCACGTGTCAAGACATGGGGGAGCTCATGGCGGCTCTCACGAAATACGCCGACTCTGATAATACGAAGGGTCCGGGCTCTGATGAAGAGAAGCCTAGTCAGAGTAAGAAGAATAACAATGGCAAGGGTGAGGTAGGCAATGGTAACCAAGGCAAGAGGAAGAACCCGGATGGCGGGTCAGAATTGGTGGCCAACGCCAGCATCGACAATAATCGTGCTAAGGGCAACGGGAAGTTCAAGCAGCCTTTTAATAAGGGTAAGACTCCTTTTAACTTGGAGGAGATGCTCAATAAACCTTGTCCGGAGCACAGTCGGCCCGACAGACTGGCAGGTCACACGTGGGGTAATTGCCACGTTATGCAAAAGTTCAAGGACTACAACTTATGACAGCATAACAACGATGGTGGCCCGCCCGGCGGCTCAGGACTAGGCGGGTCAGGAGCCAGGTTTGGGTCCGGCGGCTCAGGATACGGCCATCACGGCCAGGACAATCAAGGAGGACATCATCAGCACTTGGGTGGCAATAATCAGCGATAGAATAACCAGTCTGGATATCAGAGTAATCCAAAGCAGCTCAGCTCGGGTCAGTATCATGTTTTTACGACCAGCCTTGACAGGCGAGATCAGAAGTTGCGCAAGCGGGCGGTCAATGCGATCAGGCAGCTCTACCACAATACTTGAAGTGGTCTAAGTATGATATAACTTGGAGCCGAGAGGATTACCCGCCGCGTGTTGATGACCCGAGACGGATGACATTGGTAGTTGCTCCCCAAGTTGGAGGCTACATGTTTACCAAGGTGCTTATGGATGGTGGTAGTAGCATCAATATCTTGTACTACGACACTTTTTGCCGGATGAAGTTGCTTGATAAAGATCTTAAGCCGTCCTCAACGGTTTTTCACGGCGTGGTGCCTGGCAAGTCAGCTTATCCAGTGGGGAGGATCTCTTTGGAAGTCGCCTTCGATGATGAATACAATTACAGGGTGGAGACCTTGTGTTTTGAGGTGGTCAAGATCAAAAGTCCGTATCATGCTCTGTTTGGACGTCCGGCTTACGCAAAATTCATGGCTAGGCCTTGTTATATGTACCTGCAGCTCAAGATGCTAGGCCTTAAAGGTACGATTACGGTGCATGGTGATCGACAGACGACTATTGAGTGCGAGGAAGGAGATGCGGCTTATGCAGAGTCCAGTTGTGCCGAGGCGGAGCTCAAGTTTTACAGGGAAAACGTCGACCCGGAGGACATGACTCTACTGGAAAATCCTACCACAAAGGTTGAGCCGCCCCTCAAATTTACGGGATGATATCAAATTGGTGTATTTCAATCCGGGCGACTGATCTTAGCAGTTCACTATCGGAGCTAATATGGATCCCAAATAGGAAAGCGCGCTCATCGAATTCATCCGTGAGAATCGGGACATCTTCGCGTGGAAACCTTCTGACATGCCGGGTGTATCGAGAGAGTTCGCTGAGCACCACCTTAATGTGGATCCTATGTTTAAACCAGTCAAACAGTTTCTACGGCGGTTCAATGAGGAGAGACGCAAGGGCATTGGGGAAGAGGTAACCCGGCTCCTGGCGATGGGTTTTATCGTCGAGGTCTTTCATCCGGAGTGGCTTGCTAACCCGGTGCTAGTGCTCAAGAAAAACGACATGTGATGTATGTGTGTGGACTACACGGATCTTAACAAGGCCTGTCCGACTGACCCGTTTGCTCTCCCTTGTATTGATCAGATCATTGATGCAATGGCGGGTTGTGAGTGTTTATGCTTCCTAGATGCTTATTCTGGTTATCATTAGATCAAGATGGCAGTCAAGGACCAAGAGAAGACTGCTTTCATCACGCCTTTTGGTGCTTTCTGCTATCTGTCTATGCCTTTCGGGCTCAAGAGTGCCCAGGCGACTTACCAGCATTGCGTACAAAACTGTCTTCACAGCCAAATTGGGCGCAACATTCATGCATATGTGGATGATATTGTGATCAAATCAAGGAAGAAAGAGACTCTACTTGATGACCTAAAGGAGACTTTTGACAACTTACGGGTCTACAAGATGATGCTTAACCCGACTAAGTGTGTCTTTGGCGTTCCGGCAGGCGAGCTCTTGGGATTTCTGGTATCTGAGCGTGGCATTGAGGCTAACCCGGATAAAATCAAGGCTATCACGTCCCTGTCTGAGCCGGCATGCATCAATGATGTTTAGCGCCTGGCGGGACGGATTGCTGTGTTAAGCCGGTTTATAAGCCGCCTTGGTGAGAAGGCTATCCCTTTGTATCAGATGATGAAAAATACGGACAACTTTGTCTGGAGTACGGCGGCGGGTGAAACATTTGAGGCACTCAAGAGGCAGCTCACTGAGCCGTCGGTCTTAGCCGCTCCAGTTGAGAAAGTACCTTTGCTCTTATACGTGGCGGCTAATAATAGGGCTATCAGCGCCGCAATCATTGTTGAGTGTAAGGAGTCAGGGAAGGAATATCTGGTTCAGAGGGCGGTTTACTATATGAGTGAGGTCTTGACAGAATCCAAGCAGAGATATCCACATTGGCAGAACCTGGTGTATGGGGTGTTCATGGCCAATCGCAAGCTAAAGCACTACTTCCTGGGGCACCACATTATAGTGGTTAGCTCTGCCCCGTTGGGAGATATAATTCAAAACAGAGAAGCCACTGGCAAGATCGCTAAGTGGGCATTGGAGCTTGGACCTCTCAATTTGAAGTATGTGCCTCGCACGGTAGTTAATTCACAAGCCTTGGTGGACTTCATCAACGACTGGACTGAGTGTCAGGCGCGCGAGGAAAAGCCGGATAACACATATTGGACAATCAACTTTGATGGATCCAGGCAACTGGAAGGATCAAGGGCAGGGGTTGTCTTAACTTCCCCCAAAGGTGATAAGTTCTGTTATGTGCTAAGGTTGATGTTTCCTTGTACTAACAATGCAGCTAAGTACGAAGCTCTGCTTCATGGCCTCTGGGTGGCTAAGGAGATGAACCTGAGCCGGGTTAGATGCTTCGGCGACTCAGATCTTGTAGCCGAGCAAGTTTCAGGCACTTGGGATTCCAAGGACCCGGCGGATGGAGGCTTATCCTCAGGCAGTGGATATCATCGCTGGTCACTTCAAGGGTTATCAGGTGGATCATATTGATCGTCACAGGAACGAGGCGGCTGACGCCCTGTCAAGGCTGGGTTCTCAACATAAGCTGGTGCCACCTAACGTTTTCTTAGACGTACTACATCACCCGTCAGTTAAGTTACCTTCAGAGGAAGACTTGGCTATTCCTGACTCGGAGGGACAGCTGGTGGCGGCTCTACATGCAATTCCTGACTGGACTATGCGTTATTTGGCACACTTGACTCGCGGCGAGTTACCTAACGATGAAAATCTCGCCAGACAGATCACCAGGCGGTCTAAGTTTATGACGATAGTCAATGGCGAGTTACATAAGTGCAACATCACCGGCGTGTTTCAACGTTGTGTTTCACCTGAAGAGGGCAAGGAAATCTTGAATGAAATTCATGCTAGGGATTGTGGTCATCACGCCGGCTCAAAATCGCTGGTGGCCAAGGCCTTTCGACATGGTTTCTTCTGGCTGACGGCTCATAAAGATGCGGAAGACTTGGTCCACAAGTGTGATGGATGTCAAAAGTTTGGCCGGTGTGCTCATGTCCCGACTCAAGAGCTACGCATGATTCCAATTACTTGGCCATTTGCGGTCTGGGGGCTTGATATGGTCGGGCCTTTCAAGAGATCCAAGGACAAGAAGACCCACCTCTTGGTGGCGGTTGACAAATTCACTAAGTGGGTAGAAGCTGAGCCGGTTGGCAAGTGTGACACGGCTACGACGGTTCAGTTCATTAAGAAGCTGATCTACCATTTTGGTTACCCTCACAGTATCATCACAGATAATGGTACAAACCTATCCAAGGGGGCTATGAAAGCATTCTGTGAAAGTTAACACATCAGACTTGATGTTTTTGCAATTGCTCATCCACAGTCAAATGGTCAGGCAGAGCGTGCTAACCAAGAAATCTTGAGAGGCATCAAACCACGGCTTATGGTTCCTTCACAGCGAACGCCGGGTTGTTGGGTGGAGGAGTTGCAGTCCGTCTTATGGAGCATCAGAACCACTCCCAACAGATCAACAAGTTATACACGTTTCTTCATGGTTTACGGTGCAGAAGGCGTGTTACCAAGCGATATCCGTCATGACTCACCATGAGTGGTGGCTTATGTTGAGGTGGACAATGAAACAGCGCGTTAAGATGCGTTGGATGCCTTGGAGGAAGAATGTGACCTGGCGGCGGCTCGTTCGGCGATTTATCAGCAAGACCTGCATCGCTATCATAGCCGCAGAGTCAAGACCCGAACGTTTCAAGAAGGCGACTTAGTGCTACGGTTGATTCAAGATCAGATAGATGCACACAAGTTATCCCCTCCATGGGAAGGGCCTTTCGTGGCCAGCAGAAATCTCAACAATGGGTCATATTACCTCATTGACATCCGAGACGACTCACACACTTTTGGGCAGGAGACCCGCCGACCGTGGAACATAGCGCATCTACGACCTTATTATACTTAAGTTGTCAAGACTTGACATTGTACACCTTCATTGTACATATCATATATATATGAATAAAGTTGGCATCGCTACAAGCCGGGGCCTCTGCCGTTTCACATATCTCAGTCTGTGCAAAAAGGTCAATCAGGGGGCTTCCAACCCACCGGGTTTAGCTTATCAGACCCTATTGATCAGCTCTCAAGCCAAATAGTTGACTCCGTCAACATGATCGTCCAGGAGGCTTCCAACCCACCGGGTTTAGCTTATCACACCCTATCGGTCGGCTCTTAAGCCAAATAGTTGACTCTATCAACAAAGGTCACTTGGGGGCTTCCAACCCACCGGGTTTAGCTTCCACACCCTCTTGATCGGCTCTTAAGCCAAACAGGGTTAAACCTGCCTGTAAGCTGATGCTGCTCCGCTAGGTGACCCGCCGAACTCTTACCAGTTAATCTCGCCTAGAGACCCTGAGCCGGCTCAAATAAATTGACGGCCAATCTCGATAGAGACCCTGTACTGGTTAAAGGTTAAAATGGCGGCTCTTGTCACGTGAGGCCGGCTTACAGAAAGCAAGGATAAACTCTCCCATCTACTGACGACTCTCCGCTATGTGGCCCGTTTGTACTCTTAGACAGTTAATCCTTAAGGACCCTGCACTGTTTAAGGTTAAAACGACGGATTTATGTCACGTGAGAGGCAATTTATGGGCTACCAGGGTACTCATGCCCTGCTGAGTCTCTTTTGGGATGTCATACTTCCTATCAGTTAATCTCGCTTAGAGACCCTGAGCCGCTCAAAGGAATTGACGACCAATCTCAATAGAGACCCTGTACTGCTAAGGAGTTTTAAGTGGCGAGTCAGTCCAGAAGAACTGGCACATGTGTTAAACAAAAAGCAAGTCAGGAAAGATATAGCATCTTTGGGTGGCGCTATCTTAAGCCGTTCTCCTGACAATGTAAGATTAATCTATTCTTGTAGGTTGGTTAATTACCAACAGCCGCCACAACACCTGGTATGAGTTGAAGGCACAAGGCAGATGTAATATGTTAAGCCGAACGATTTCATATGTGCGCGAAGCCTATTACAATGCTCATTGCGGAGCTCAAAAGTGAGGATTCAAAGTTTTTTACACCGCCCTATGGCGGGTCACAAGGCCGGCTAATCCACGGCGTTACCAAGGTCGTCAGTTGGATGGCGGGTCACTCTGTAGCGGGTCTTCAGCTTCTATGATCTGGAGATTGTCCACGTCCCAGTTGCAGTTGGTTAAAGCAGCAAAGTTTGCCTCTTCTAAGAGGGGGGACGGGTCAAGATCAGGAGCAAAGAGGTGCTTATGGCGTGCAGGCGTTAAGTCCTTGGCCTCAAAGGTTGGACCGCGTACTCTCTTCTGCTCGGCATTGTAAGCTGCCTGGTATGTTGACAAGTCCACTTCATCTGCTAACACTGATCCGAGGACTCTGGAAGCCTTCATGCAACGAGCATAGTCAGCCTCTGTGAATTCTGAGCCGTCATCCTTCTTTGATGGAAACCCGTCCATCATGTCTTCGGGAGTCAGCTCTGGGGCAAAAGCTAGTGCCCGACTTATGGCTGCGATGGCTCCTTTTCTGGCGGCTAATTTATTGATCTCCTGGATTTGTTTCGGCAAGGTGGACAACAATTCTATGACTCCCTTCATGGTTGAAGGGATGTTGTCCTTATATAGCACCGCCTTGATTATGCAGAGAGCGCCGCAATACATTTGCTCTGTTAAAGTATAGACGGCTTTCAAAGGCAGCAAGCTATCAGTAGCAAGTTGTCGGCTCCTTGGACCTGCATAAGACGGATGTTCGGTTATAAGTTGCTAGTGTAAGTATTCACACAAGAGTATTGGCTAAGTATTTCGTACTTACCAAAGATGGCAGCAGGCATCTTCGCAATGTGACGCTTCAAGGCATGTAGCTCATCGGACACAACCATGAGCCACTGGTCAGCATCATCTGCTCATTGAGCCGGGGCGTTTTGTTCCGTCTCAGCAGATTTCTTGAAGGCAACTAAGTCAACTTTAACTTTTGTAAGTTCCTCGGCAATGATCCAACACTTCTCATCTGCTTCGCTTCAAGCGGCTTGCTGGGTGGCCAGATTGCTCCTTAAGCCGGTTAATTCAGACTCGACCTTGTTTAAAGCTTCTTGTGACATATAACAAAGCAAAAGGAGGGCTAAGTCGCCAGGATGGTATATTACCAGATGATCAAGAGTAAGACAATATAAGGCAAGTTTCAAGCAGATTGCAAGCAATATGCTCGACTCTTGGGGGCTAATGTCTATTTGTTCTCCAAGGATACACGAAAATCCTGGCTCATCTTCATCAAAGTTAAGCCGGCCCTTGGGGGCTACATCTGGCTCTCTGGTCTGTCCATACCAAAGTCCTGACTCATCTTCATCAAAGTTAAGCCGACCCTTGGGGGCTACATCTAGCTCTCTGGTCTGTCTATACCAAAGTCCTGGCTCATCTTCATCAAAGTTAAGCTGGCCCTTGGGGGCTACATCTAGCTCTCTGGTCTATTTATACCAAAGTTCCGGCTCATCTTTTATCAAGTCAAGCCGGCCCTTGGGGGTTACAGATGGTTCTTTGAGCAAATACTTACGCACTAAAGCATCGACTCAATATTTAAGTCTTAAGCTGATTATTGAGGCCTACAGGCTAAGTGTTTTCTACTTATAACAAAGATTCAAAGACCTGGCTTACCATTGGCAAATACTAAACCGGCCCTTGGGGGCTATGTAATGGTGTAAGGGAAAGAGAGAAAAAGTACCTCATATTTCTTATTCATCAAGTTAACAAGCTTGAGCTCCATATTCCGGCTTGTGGAAAGGCGGTTCAGATAACGAGAATGAAGCTCGTCGGCTGTTAGCTTTTCTAGCACGGGGAGCTCAAAGTCCTGCTTCTCGGAAGCTTCAGTCTTCTCAGTGTGCTTTGTTAACACATGAGGTTGAGGAGAGTTAAAGCCGACGCCAGTAATGTCGACATCCGGAGTAACCAAATTGTCAGCAGCCGGTGCAGGGCAAGGCGGCTTAGAATTGGCCCTTGGAGGACTCTCAGGAATCATGTCATTGGCCGCCGGCTCGGCAGAGTGATGAGTTTCTTCAGGCGTGTCCTTGGAGGCCGTAGAGGGATCAGCGTGTGGTGTAGGAGAATCCGGCTTGGCAGGCTCCGGCTCTCAAACCTTGGGAGCAGGGTTAGACCTGCCGGTCTTCCTTCATTTCGCTTGAGCCCTGGAAAGCACAGAAGGTCATGGTATAAACTTTACGGCTAACAAAGGATGGAATGCAAGCATGACAGGCACGTACTCTGGGTTAATCTTCAGAGGCGGAGGAGCAGTAGCTTTAGAGTCGCCCGAGGAAGGGAGTGATTCCTGAAAACAGTTAAGGCAATATAAGACAGGATCAAATCATAAAGGCAAGGTTGAAAAACTTAGGCCAAGTGAATAAATACCTCCGCTGGCCGTTTCCATTGAGCCAGGGAATGAGATAACCCGGCCATGAGGTCGTTAGAGCCGGTGCTCCGGGTCTGGCATCGGGAGAGTTGCTGTTGCTTTTTCAAAGAAAAGTGGGGGTCTAAGTAAGCAAGAGGATGAGAAAGTGGTACCTTTTGGACAACCCGCCGTATCTTCTGTGGTGCAAGATGTTCTGAGTCAGATGAAACATAAGTTACCTCAGGAACGTTGGCGTGGCTTGTCTCCATTTCGTCCTGAGAATTATCATTGTCAATAAGATGCATGAAGAGACGACCAAGAGAGTCAAGTTCTACCTCTGAGTCATCAGATTCCGATTATTCTTGAGGTGTAGTTTTCTTCTTCTGGCCATCGGTTTTCTCCTTTGATTTCTTTGGAGGAGGAACGTACTTCTTTTTCCAAAAGCTGGAATTGGCCTGGAAATGAAAGCCGTCGAAAGAGGTCAAAAGGTTGCAAAACATATATGGATAGCTAACGCGGAAGTAGGGAGATCGAGAGTCGCCCTTACGCCTGGGGCCGGGTTTGCGGTGCAGAAAGGTGCTAATCCAATGGCGTGGCAAGATCCTTCAGATTCATGAACAAGAATCTTGATGGAGGCCACGATGTTATCCTCAGACAACGTGGTAGAGTTAAAGCAGAGGGGGTCATTATCATCACCCGTATACTCGCACATGAGGCGGCTTCGCCGGCTCAGAGGAAGGAATTTCCAGGAAACCCAACATCGGGTCAGATCCATCCCAGTCAGACCATTGGCCATAAGGGCCTTGATTCTTGCGTGAGCCGGAGCATACTTCGCTCATTCAGTGGCTGGCAGCCGGTCAGGAAGCTCGGTTGAAGTCTTGAGCCAGGTTGGACGATAACCCGACAAGGGATGCTCTCCTTATGGAGAAGTGTCTTTGCAGTAAAACCAGGTTTTATTCCAGTCCTTGGGATGACTTGGCATCCGAGCAGCCGGAAAGGTCACGTCCCGTCTCCTTTGAATTGAGATCCCGCCGAGCTCTAAGCTTGGACCAGATTTTACTTCTGTTTGGCGGTTCACGTTGAAGAACTCATGGAAAAGGCCAATAGACGAATCTTCTTGTAAGTAAACTTCATAGAGAATTTGGAAGTTCCATATGTTAGAGATGGAGTTTGGGGCGATGTCTTGGGGGCGCATCTTAAAGAAATGAAGAACGTCTCAGAAGAATTTTGAGCCGGGCGGGCTAAAACCGCATACAAGGTGATCTGTGAAGACAACTACTTCGCCCTCTTGTGGAAGGGGTTTCTTTTCATTGCCTAGAACCCGCCAATGGATGACATCTTTGGCTAGTAACGACCCTGTGTCTACGAAGTCCTTCAAGAACTCTTCGGTAACGGCAGAGCCGACCCAGTTACAAGAATTGGACGCACGAGGTATGGTGGCGTCTTAAAGCTGTGCAAAGTAATAATGTGTGGCGAGTTAGAAGGTGACAGATGACTACAGACGGCTGATGAAATTTAAGTTGTCTAAGGCTAAGTCGCCGGAGCAGTTTAGCCGAGATTCGGAAGTCTGATGGCGAGTCAAATTTGCAAGGAACAAAGCAAATATGACTATGTGTGGAAAACAAGTTTCACAGACTATCTACATAGTTATAGATCTACAAAACAGAGGAAAAAGCAGGTTTATTCTAACCTAGCGAAGAACAGAAGAACTAGCAGTATTTGAAGACGGTACAGGGGGCAACCACGGATCTGTGTTGTCCTATTATCTACTTCCTACGATCTACCGCACGAGAAAAAGGGGTATTATCAAGCTCATTGGTCTACATACTATCGGACATTACGAAGAGCTCGTGTTCTAGCGGCGGAGGAACTCCATGAAAACCCTATTGAAAGCTACAAATCTAGGGGTGGAGAAGAACTTACCGGAGATGACGCGACGGACGCGGGTGGTGCTCTGATCCAATCAAGTTGATGCAGCGGCCTAGCGTGATGACGGTGTGAATGCGTCGCCGGAACAAGGAAACTCCAGAGCGACGACGTTCGGAGGAAGAATAAGAAGGGCAAGCGGAGAAAGAAATGAAGACCATACTTCGCGGTCCTATTTAATAGGCAAATGTGGAAACGGGCGCGAGAATCCAGACGACGGAAGTTGATTGACCGAGACGGATGCCTCAATTTTCGAGCCGTCAGTTTAATAGTGGAAAGATCCATTGCGGTCGTCAGGGAATCATTTTGATATCTCTGGTATGATGTCATGGTGGGCTACTTTGTCTTACTTTCAGGTGATAATGAGCAAGAATCGCCGCCAAGTGAGACGGAAGGTTGAGCAAGACTCGCCGTCAAGTGAGACGGAAGGTTGAAATGAGCAAGCTCAAATCAACCTGGGGCCTAATGTTGGGGATATAACTCCATGGTGAGATCCACCAAGATGGGCCAAGGCGAGGCCCAGACAAGGAAGGCATGAAGACCCGGGCAGATAAGTCGCCCGGAGACAGCTTGCTCAGGAAGGCAAGACGACATAGAGATAGAGTCGGACACATAGTAAGAGTCGGTATGAGACTTGTGTAACCCGTGGTCTTGACCTCCTTTATAAGGGCGAGACCCAGGGCGACTTAGACAGAACCCAATCAATCGAGAACTAGGTCAAGTGAATCCGCTCCCTTGTAATCGATACTCCAATCAATACAACACAAGCAGGACGTAGGCCTTTACCTCTTCTTGAGGGGCCGAACCCGGGTAAACTCGTGTCCTTTGTCCCAATCAACCCCTTTGAGTCCATCACCTTAGCGATGGTCTCGAATCTAAGTCCTCGGACATCTGCCGTGACAAAACCATGACAGAAGGGCAAGATGGTGGACTTGTTATATCTAAAGAATATTGGAAACTAGTGTTCTCCACTTAGATGCCGGAGGGGATTGAGGAAGGTCAGTGGAAGGTACTTCATCGCCAAGCTTGTGGGTTTATTCAGCAATGGGTTGATGGCAATGTTTTGAATCATATCATTGGTGAGACACATGCACGCACCTTTTGACAGAAATTGGAAGAGTTGTTTGCCCGAAAAAAGGGTACAAACAAGATGTTCTTGATCAAACAATTGATGTGTTTGAGGTACAAAGAGGGCATTTCAATTGCAGATCATGTGAATACATTCCAAGGTATTATAAATCAGCTTTCTTCAATGGTAATAACATTTGAAGATGAATAGAGAGCCTTGCTACTACTAGGCTCATTACCGGACAACTGGGAGACCTTTAAGGTCACAGTTTGCAATTCAACACCCAATGGAGTTGTCACTTGGAACCTTGTGAAAACTAGGGTACTAAATGAAGAATCCAGAAAGATGTCTGAAGCTAGTTCTTCTTCACATTCACAAGTGCTGGTCACTCAGTCTAGGGGGAGAAGTAAGAGCAGAGGTCTAGGTAAAGGGGCATAAAGAGGTAGGAGCAAATTAAGAGGCATGTATGGTGATTATGAGTGCCATCATTGCCATCAGAAGGGTCACATTAAGTGGAAATGTGACAAGTGGAAGAAAGACAAAAAGAAAAAAGAAACAAAATCAGAAGCAAGCTGACAGTGATAGGGACATTGAGGGCAACCAAGTTACTGCAGTAGAAGAAGACATCATGCTTGTTCCGCATGAAGAAAATGAGGGCAGATTTGCTTCCACTGTTGAGGAGAGGACCACTGTTGTTTCTGATGAAACCGTCAATCTTGTGGATGGTTACGAGATGATTTGGATACCGGACAGCGGTGCTACCATTCATACTACATATCGCAGAGAGCTCTTCACTAACTATATATCCAGTGATTTTGGTGTTGTGAAGATGGGGAACAATGATAGGGCATCCATCATTGGGAAAGGAGATGTGTATCTGGTGATCGCAAATGGTACAAGGTTAGTCCTCAAGTCAGTGAGGCATGTTGAGGCACTTCGTCTCAATATTATTTCAGTTGGTTTGCTTGATGGAGATGATTACTTGAGCAGTTTTGGAAAAGGGCAGTACAAGCTCACCAAAGGCAACATGATTGTTGCAAGAGCTAAAATGTTCTCATTTCTATTTCATGTTCATACTAAGATCTTTAGTGATTTTGTTAATGCACTAGGGAAGGATGATTATTGTGCCCTATGGCATAAGAGACTTGGGCACATGAGTGAGAAGGGGTTTGCGGTGCTAGTGAAGAAAAAATTTTGTTGAAGGGTGTGAAAGGAGTTCACATCAAGAAATGTTCAGATTGTCTAGAAGGGAAGCAACAAAGAGTTGCCTTTAAGACTCTACCTCCTCACAAAGAAGCGTGAGAAGGTAGAATTGATACATTCCGATGTTTGCAAAATGTCGGTAAGATCTCTTGGTGGTGCAAAGTATTTTGTGACTTTTATTGATGATTTTTCCAGTAAAGTTTGGGCCTTCACTTTGAGGACCAAAGATCAAGTACTATGTGTATTCAAGCAATTCCATGTCTCAGTTGAGAGAGAAACTGAGAGGAAGATCAAGTGCATTCAAACTGATAATGGAGGAGAGTATATTGGGCCATTTTATGCATATTGCAAGAAGCAAGGTATTAGGCATCAATATACTCCCTCGAAGACACCACAGGTGAATGATCTTGCTGAGAGGATGAACATGGCAATTGTGGAGAGAGTTAGATGTTTGTTGTCAAGTGAAAAGCTATGCAAACACTTTTGGGGTGAGGCTTTGATGATTGCAGTTTATCTTATTAATATCTCACCAAGTTATTCTCTGTAGGGGATGTTCCTAACAGAGTTTGGTGTGACAAGGACGTCTCATATGACCAGAGAAAGTTTTTGGGTTCAAGACCTTTGTTCATATTCCTCAAGATGAAAGGTCAAAGCTTGATTCGAAGACACGACAATGCATATTTCTTGGCTATGCAGGTGATGAGTTTGGCTACAAGCTGTTTGACCCTATAGCTAAACCTGAGAATGGTTATTATAAAACTGGGTGAAACGGTTCTGTTCTTACTTTGGATTTGATTGGTATAGGTTTTATTAGGCTCAGACTTTTTTAGTTTGGTTTTCATTTGGGTACGTGGAGAAACCAGTTTGGGTATAGTTGGTTATGGGTTTAAACGGTTTGGTTATTAGCGACTATAAACTACGGGCCCAAACTGGTTTCTACGCATTGGTTATGTGCAATAACCAATGATGCACTGACAACGAGTATTTTGATTTGCGTGCATGTTGCGTTGCATTATGTAATTTTGTATTATGGGAAAACACCACATGAAAATCGGAAGTGTTCGCTCGTGCTTTGACTAAGCAATTAATTTTAATATACTTGTCAATGAGGTTTTCAACCGTAAGCATTGTCTTTTTGTCTCTTGTTGTTTTGTGAGTGTATCTAAAGGATAACTTTGTGCCCAAACTGTTGTAGATGCACCTATATCTTTTCTATCTCATTTGCTTCTTAACATGTCAATTTGTGCAATCATACGTACATTGAATCAAATCCATAGTTATGCATTTGGTTTAAACCCGCGGTTCTGTATTAGGTTTAAATTGGTTTGGGCGGAAAAAATAATGGGTTCGGTTTTGGTTGGGCTGAAAATGACATTAAACGTGTGTGGTTTAAGCATGGTTTTGAGAGATACATGTACGGGTATGGTTCAAGTATGATTCAAGTATGAAGCCATTCTCAGATTTACCTATAGCAAGGAGAGTTGTGAGAAGCCATGATGTTGTGTTTGTAGAAGACCAAACAATTGAGGATATTCTGAAGACAAAGGGGCAGGTTCCTCCTTAGCATTAGCAAGAGATGATTGATTCTGACCCAGTTCCTGTAGCTCTAGCTCCTTTGCAAGTTGAATCAGATGCAAAAGATGTAAAAGATGATGTACATGGTGGTGCAGGTGAAGAAGATGCTCCCCAATAGAAGCAAGAGTATGATGATGAAATTGATGATCCGGATTAGCAGGAAGCACCAACACCATAAACTCCACCAGTTGCTCCACTCACAAGATCCAACAAGGGTCGAATTCCTTCTAGCAGGTATCCCTAAAATCAATACATCATGTTATTATCTGACATTTCAGAACCTGAATGCTTTGCAGACGCAATGCAAGGTGAGTACAAGGAGGAGCCAAAAAATGCTATGCAAGAAGAGATGGATTCCTTGCATAAGAATCATACTTATGAGTTGGTGAAGTTGCCTAAAGGCAAGAAAATTTTGAAGAAAAAGTGGGTCTACGGAATCAAGCAAGAAGAGCACACATCACATCCAAGGTACAAGGCCAGGCTAGTTGTAAAAGGATTCCTCCAGAGAAAAGGCATAGACTATGATGAGATATTTTCTCCGGTTGTGAAGATGACATCCATTAGAGTAATCTTTGGCATGACAGCATGTCTCAACTTGGAGGTTGAGCAAATGGATGTGAAGACTGCATTCCTTCATGGTGAGTTGGACGAAGAAATATAAATGGAGCAACCCGAGGGGTTTCTTGTGAAAGGCAAAGAAAACTATGTGTGCAAGTTGAAGAAAAGTCTCTATGGCCCGAAAGAAGCACTAAGACAATGGTACATGAAATTTGAAATTGCCATGGGGGAGCAAGGCTACAAGAAGTGTAGCTCAGACCATTTTCTGTTTATTTAGAGGTTCTCAGGTGATGATTTCATGGTATTATTGCTCTATGTTGATGATATCCTGATTTTTGGCAAGAATGTCTCTAGGATTGCTAAGTTGAAGAAAGATTTGAGAAATTGTTTTGCCATGAAAGACTTAGGTCGAGTAAAGAACATTCTTGGAGTGAGCATTGAGCAAGACAGAAATTCCAACAAGTTGTACTTGTCTCTAGAGAAGTATATTGAGAAGGTACTTCAACAGTTCAGGATGGAGCATGCTAAAGTTGTGAGTTGTCCACTAGGATCCCATTTCAAGTTGAGCAAAAAGCAATGTCCTACTACCGATGAGAAGAAAAAGGAAATGCATCATGTTCCTTATGCTTCAGCGGTTGGGAGTTTGATGTATGCTATGGTGTGTACAAGGCCTGACATTGCTCATGAAGTTAGTACTGTGAGCAGATTTATGTCTAATCTAGGAAGACCTCATTGGGAAGCCATGAAGTGGATTTCGATATATCTCCGGGGCAGCGCAAATCTGAAGCTTTGCTTTGGTGGTGGTGAGACCAAGCTGATTGCTATTTTAGATTCTCACATGGCTGGAGATGTTGACAGAAGGAAGTCTACTTCAGGTTATTTGGTTACCTATGCAGGGGGAGTAGTGTCATGAAAAAGCAGGCTGCAAAAGTGTGTGGCACTGAATACAACTGAAGCTGAATTCATTGCAGTAACAGAGGCGAGCAAAGAGCTATTGTGGCTGAAACGGTTGGCTTGTGAGCTTGGTTTTAAACAAGATAGGCATGTGTTGTTTTGTAACAATCAAAGTGCTATCCACTTGAGGAAGAATGCAAGTTTTCATTCAAGGTCTAAGGATACAAAATTGTGCTATCATTGGATTCCAGATGTGTTGTATTCCAAGCAAATACAACCTGAGAAGGTCCACATCGATGACAATGGGGCTCATATGTTGACTAAACTGGTGACTAAGAAGAAGGTCGAAGTATGCCGCCGGCTCACTGACATGGCCGTCGGAAGGTAGTGAGACCCTCCATGATGTCGGGAAGGGGAGTTTGTTGGGCTAAGTCCCTCCACATGGAGGCGTGTTGGCAGCCCAACATCAACCCATAAGTCCAACACATGCTAACCGTTGATTCTCCATGCATCTAACAGTTGAGAACGCTTCCAAGGGATGGGAAGCAAGAAGAAAACCCTAGCCACTCCACCCCTGCTGGTGGTGGATGCCATTCGTGATAAGTGAGAGTGAGGAAGATCACACAAGAGAAAACACAACCTATGAGAGAGAGGAAGAAGAAGAAGTGGAGGTTCTATCTAGTTTTGCTGCATCTGACTAAACATTGTTCAACCTCGTGATTGCAGGATCAAATGTGCTTGGATGGACCCCAAACTTGGTGAGCTTGTTCCTCACTTTGGGTACTTTTATCTAGTTAGCTGGTTTGAGGATTAGGTCCGTGGAGCATCAGATTTGAGAGTGCTTTTGTCAGCTCTGACTGCTACAGTTTCAAAACAGAGTAGTTTTGGGAGACGAACAGTTTGCACAAGCAAACGGTGTCCGATTGAGCTGAAATTGGGAGGGGATATAAGGATCTAGTTTGTCTATTGTTCTGCCAAATTTGGTGCTGTTTGGTTAAGTAGTTTAAGAGCAGTTTACAAAACACTGAAGGGGACAAAAGCCGTGTGTACTCCGCTTTGCTGAAATCTTGCCTCTTGTGGTTGTTGTGGCTGTTGCCGGTTGGCAATGTGGAGAGTGTGTTGTAAATCTCTCTAGAGGTTCTAGAGAAGACTTTGTACTCACCATTCTCATAGTGAAATTGTGTGGAACGGTCGGTCCTCAGCCGTGGTTTTTTTACTTCTCAACTTGAGTAGGTTTTACCACGTTAAATCTTGTGTCACATGTGCATGTTGTTTGTGTTATTCAACTGCTTACCTGTTGGTTGAAGCTATCCTCAAAGTTCATCACAAGTGGAGGGGGATGTGTAGTGTGCATATTTGCCGTCTCGGTGAATTGTGTTGCTCATTGTTGCTGTCCAGCCCCAACAAAGTGTTATTAGAGCCTTGGTTTGCTTGTGTAGATTGCTGAGTTTCTTGTGGTGAAAGGTGGAAGTGAATACCCGCAGGATCATATCTTTGAATGGTAAAAAATATCAAATATGGAAGGGCAAGATGGTGGACTTGTTATATGTGAAAGAATATTGGAAACTTGTGTTCTCCATTGAGATGCTGAAGGGCATTGATGAAGGTCAGTGGAAGGTACTTCATCGCCAAGCTTGTGGGTTTATTCGGCAATGGGTCGATGCCAATGTTTTGAACCATATCATTGATGAGACACATGCACACACCTTTTGGCAGAAACTGGAAGAGTTGTTTGCCTGAAAAAAGGTACAAACAAGACGTTCTTGATCAAACAATTCATGTGTCTGAGGTACAAAGAGGGCATTTTAATTGCCGATCATGTGAATACAAAGAGGCATTATAAATCAGCTTTCTTCAATGGGAATAACATTTGAAGAGGAAGTGAGAGCCTTGCTGCTACTAGGCTCATTACCGGATAACTGGGAGACCTTTAAGGTCACAATTTGCAATTCAACACCCAATGGGGTTGTCACTTGGAAGTTGGAACCTTTTGAAAACTAGGGTACTAAATGAAGAATCCAGAAAGGTAGTTGAAGCTAGTTCTTCTTCACATTCAGAAGTGCTGGTCACCCAGTCTAGGGGGGAGAAGTAATAGCATAGGTCCAGGTAAAGGGGAAGAAAGAGGTAGGAGCAAATCAAGAGGCAAGTATATTGATTATGAGTGCCATCACTGCCATCAGAAGGGCCACATTAAGTGGCAATGTGATAAGTGGAAGAAAGACAAAAAGCAAAAAGGAAACCAGATTAGAAGCAAGCTGACAGTGATAGGGACACCGAGGGAAACCGAGTTACTGCAGTAGAAGAGGACATCATGCTTGTTCTGCATGAAGAAAATGAGGGCAGATTTGGTTCCACTATTGAGGAGAGGATCATTGTTGTTTCTGATGAAACCGTCAATCTTGTGGATGGCGATGAGATGATTTGGATACCGGACAGCGGTGCTACCATTCATGCTATATCTCGCAGAGAGCTCTTCACTAACTATATATCCGATGATTTTGGTGTTGTGAAGATGGGGAACAATGATAGGGAAGCCATCATTGGGAAAGGAGATGTGCATTTGGGAACCGCAAATGGTAAAAGGTGAATGGTCTTGCTGAGAGGATGAAACAGGGCAATTGTGGAAAGAGTTAGATGTTTGTTGTCAAGTGCAAAGCTACGCAAACACTTTTGGGGTAAGGCTTTGATGACTGCAGTTTATCTTATTAATCTCTCACCAAGTTATTCTCTTCAGGGGATATTGTAAGGGCATATTTCTCCCTAAGTGGTTTTGGTGATTGATGACAATGCCTTTGTGGACTAATCATGTGCATTGAGCATTTCAATTATCTCATGTATAGGCACAAGACGATTCAGTGCCACTCGGGGCCTCTCGAAGATGGTTGTTCTGTATGTTTCCTTTTGGTGGATTTGAGTCATAGGAAAGCCATACTATTAAGAGGGGTTCTGATTTGGAAAGGTTTGGGTGGAATCAACACGTACACATCTATTCCTTTGCACCACCTTTCCCTCGCTTCAATGGAGCTCCAACTCATTTTTCTTCCCTGTGCAAAATGAAAGCCTGCGGGGTGTTTGCTTTCAGTGGTCAGCGGTAGTACCGCTCAAAGGAGCGGTAGTACCGCAGGTGCCAGCGGTAGTACCGCTCGGTGGAGCGGTAGTACCGCTGTCTACTGCCCTGGAATTTACGCCTGCGGTAGTAGGCGCGGATGTAATTTTCTACATCCGCCCTATTACGGTAGTTCCGTGATTCACGTCTGGTACTACCGTGCCGGACTTTTTCGTAGTTTTTCCTTCTGCGGAGGTAGGCACGGAAGTAATTTTTTACTTCCATGCATCTCCAGTGCCAGCCTCTGCCGACCACGCGGTAGTACCGCATGGGCTCGCGGTAGTACCACTCCGGGGGTTCTACCGCTTGTTTCCTAGTGCAATCCGCCAGAGCCTGGTACTCCCGTGCGAGCGGTAGTACTGCATATGGCAGCGGTAGTACCGCGAGCCCTCACGGTAGTACCGTGGGTTTTGCGGTAGTACCGCGATGCACGAGGCTAACGGTGTGGATAACGGTTGGATCTTGTCCCCACTATAAAAGGAAGGTCTTGTTCCCCAAGAAGCTTACCTCTTCCTTCCCAAAACTCCATTGTTGCTCTAAGCTCCATTTTAGCCCGATCTCTCTCCCTAGCCAATCAAACTTGTTGATTTTCTAGGGATTGGTTGAGAAGGCCTCGATCTACACTTCCACCAAGAGAAATTTGATTCCCCCACTAATCCCTTGCGGATCTTGTTACTCTTGGGTGTTTGAGCATCCTAGACGGTTGAGGTCACCTCGGAGCCACATTCCATTGTGGTGAAGCTTCATGGTGTCGTTGGGAGCCTCCAATCCAGTTGTGGAGATTGCCCCAACCTTGTTTGTAAAGGTTCGGTCGCCACCTTCAAGGGCACCAATAGTGGAATCACGGCATCTCGCATTGTGTGAGGGCGTGAGGAGAATACAGTGGCCCTAGTGTCTTCTTGGGGAGCATTGTGCATCCACACCGCTCCAACGGAGACGTACTTCCTCACAAGGGAGGGAACTCCGGTAACACATCCTCGTCTCCACCGTCTCCACTTTTGGTTATTTTGCACCTTTACTTCTTGCAAGCTTTTATTGTGATATATACCTTGCTTGCTTGTGTACGTATTGTGGTTCGCATCGTATAGGTTATTCATCTAGTTGCACATCTAGCCAACTTATTTGATGCTAAGCCTAAATTGTTAAGGAAAAGTTAAAATGTGTTAGTTGCCTATTCACCCCCCTCTAGTAAACCACATCGATCCTTTCAATTGGTATCAGAGCCACGTCTCTTTATTAAGGGTTTCACCACTCGAAGAGTATGGCTGGCGAAGAGGAGCGTGTGGGAGAACTTCCCGAGGCCATGGGAGTGAACACGGTTTCACACGAGGATTTGAATGAGGCCTTGTCCTTACTCAAATCCTCCATGGCGACCGAGGTTCAATCCATGTTCAAAGATTTCCTTAATACTCTTAAAATGTCTACGAATGCGGTGCAAGTGGTCAAACCCACTAACTCGACATCGGATGTCAACTCCGGTAAGGAGGGGGCTAGTGCCGACAAAGATAATCATTCTCAAGTAGTTAATAGGTCGGGGAGCTTTGCCTCTGTTCCCCCTCCCGTGGTCTATGGAGGACCGATGCACCCACCTCATATAGTTAATCTTGGTCCTCCTCCTAAACTTGTTAAGAATGATTTTGCTAACTGGGTTTTCAGTATCAAGTCTCATTTAGATCACAACTCAATTCATCTCATGAGAGTTATTGAAGAAGGATACTATCCTCATGATCCACACAATCTTACTCCAAGAGAACAAGCGGATGAATAGCTAAATTCTTCCGCCTTGTCCATACTCCAAGCTTCTATTCCTACTGAAGACCTACCTCACCTACGACCCTTCACTTTTGCTAAAGAGTGTTGGGAACACATCATCTCCATTACAAGGGCAGCTCAAGCATTTAACGGTCAAACTATGAAGTTGTCCTTGATCAGTCAGATGAGTTTGTGATGATAGAGGATGAGGAACCGCGTGAGCTATATAGAAGGGTGACCGCTCTCGCTGTTTCCCTCAAGGATCATGGCAGCAAGGATGTGGATGATACTTGGATCAAGCATAAGTTCCTGAAGGCCATCATGCCCTACAACAAGTCCATGTCCGCTGTCATCCGTCAAAGGCCGGACTTTCACACCTTATCCTCTGGTGATGTGTTGTATGAATTTATTGCAATGAACATCCTGAACACGACAGCTGACAATGCTCTCGCTCGCATTCAATGGTCAAAGAAGTCCTCTCCCAATCTTGCATTGAAGGCCAAGGTCAGTCAAGAGGAAGAAGAAGAAGAAGAGGGTTGCCCCGAGGACACCAAATATGATTATCATGAGCACATGGCTCTTGCCTCCAGACAATTTTGGGGCAACAAGAGAAACACAAGGCCCAACTTCTCCAACAACAACTCAAATGGGTCAAAGGGAAAGCAACATGTGAGAACATGCTACATCTGTGGTAATGTAAGTCACTTTGTGGTGGATTGTCCATATGAGAAGAGGGAAGACAATGGTGGCAAGCTCATTCGCAAAGATAAAGCTAAGTAATTCGCCAACAAAACCAACTTTATCAAGAAGGCTCCTCACAAAGTATTGGTGGCTCAAGAAGAGTATGCCTTGGATGATGATGTTGATGACGAAGACACAACTAGTGAAGGAATGTCAATGGCATCCGTGTCAATTTCTTCCTCTACCCCAACAAAGGTGTCACTCTTCGACGCCCCCAATGAGAACATCATCGCGAGGTGCCTCATGGATAAAGGTATCAGTAAGGTAACTTCCAACGTCAAAACCTCAAACATTAAGACTTTTATTTCTTCCACTATATCCTTAGATTGTGTGGATGAACATGAGGAGGCGAAAGAGGATAACAGCGAGCTTGACAAATTCATGAGTAAACTCAAGGGAGAGTCCAAGAAGCACTTCATTGCTCTCTTGGAACAACTTGGTGAGGCCCATGATACTATTGAGTCTCAAGAAGAGTTTCATGAGGAACTGAGAGGTCATAGTCATGATTATGCCGACGAGATATCAGATCTATCTATTGCTCTTGAGGAAGAGCGAGGGCTTCGTATAACTCTTGAGGAGTCACAAAATGATGACCTTGCTAAATTACGTAAAGACGATGATCATGCTATTGTTCTTAACCGTGTTCTCAAGTCTGAGAAGGTTGCACTTGGGGTGGACCATGATCGACTCAAGGATGGGCTTGACACACTTGACAATGCTCAAAAGGCATTGAAGTGTGCTCATGCCTCTCTTAAGGAGTCACATGATCAACTCCAACTGAAACTCACTAAGGAAATTGCCACGGGTCCTCCTTTTGTTCTAATTGATAATGCATCTACTACTAACGCATGTTGTGAGCATGCACATCTCGTGGAGGGAAATGCCAAGCTAAAAGAGCAGCTTAAAAAGGGCTTGATGACGTGTATCCAAGGTGAGAAGACACTCAATGACCTTCTAAGTAATCAGAAAGAAGTTGTGGCAAAAGAAGGAGTGGGGTTTGCACTAAAAAATAATGAGAAGAAGAAGGTGAACACCAAGGAAGTTCCACCACTCAAGTGAACCTTTGTAAGAGCAGCAGAATGTCCTCATGAGAAGAAGAAAGACAAAGTTATGTTGGAGTATGCCAAGAAGGGCAAGAACAAGAACACCCAACCCAACAAGACCGGCGACTTTAACCCCTCTTATGTTTTATGCCGTGCTAGTGATGGGCATGTTTATGCCAAATATGTTGGTTCTTCTTATGAGTACATTGAATGGTGTATTTGGGTTCCTAAGACCCTTGTTTCTAACATGAAAGGACCCATTAAAGAATGGGTACCTAAAGCAAAACATTGATCTCTTGTAGGGGTTTGCTTCCGGAGGAACATCATGGTTGCTCGATAGTGGAGCGACAAATCATATGACCGGAAGCAAGGACTTGGTGGTGGACGTTCATCCTGACACATCTGTGGCCACCCAAGTCTCATTTGGTGATGATTCAATTTCAAAGGTATTGGGTCTTGGCAAGGTGATAATCTCTCCAAAACTCTCCATAGAGAATGTCATGCTTGTTGAGACCCTCGCATAAAATTTACTTCCAGTTCATCTACTTGCAACCATGGGTTTTAGTACTTTATTTGGTATTGACTCTGTGACCCTTTTGCGGAGCAAGACTCTTAAATTAGCTTTTGTTGGGAATGTCGAGAATGGTCTCTATGTGGTGAACTTCTCGAAGCAACCCACTAAGACCGCGACTTGCTTAATGGCTAAAGTTGATGTGGGATGGCTCTGGCATCGCCGGCTAGCCCATGTCAATATGAGATCTTTGCAAAGTCTCCTCAAAGGGGATCACATCCTTGGACTAACAAATGTGAGTTTTTCCAAAGATCGTGCTTAGAGTGCTTGTATCGAAGGAAAGCTACATGAAAAGGATCATCGTCCAACCACTACAATCTACTCAAAGGGGACCTTAGAGCTCCTTCACATGGATCTCTTTAGCCCTTCATCTTTTGACAGTCTTGGTGGAAGAAAATATTGCTTGGTGATTGTGGATGATTACTCGAGATATACTTGGGTTTATTTCTTCAAGAAGAAGAGTGAAACCCAATATACCATCATCGACTTTGCAAACGAAGTCCAACGTCAACATGATGCAAAGATTTTGATGATTAGAAGTGACAACGACACTGAGTTCAAGAATTACACCCTAAATGAGTTTCTCAGTGATGAAGGGATAAAGCACCAATATTCCACACCTTACATCCCTCAACAAAATGGTGTTGCTGAGAGGAAGAACCGGCCATTGATTGATGCGGCAAGAACCATGATGGCAGAGTTTAAATCTCCGTACAATTTTTGGGCCGAAGCCATCAACACAGCGTGTCATGCATCTAATCGGCTCTATCTCCACAAAGGCTTGAACAAGACTCCTTATGAGATTCTTACCGGGAACAAGCCCAACCTCAAATACTTTTGGGTGTTCGGTTGTAAGTGTTTCATTCTCAAGAAAGGTGGTCGTTTGTCTAAATTTGAATCTAGAGCCCATGAGGGCATATTTGTTGGTTATGCTACAAACTCTCATGCTTACCGTGTCCTCAACAAGTCCATGGGACTCATTAAGGAGACAAGTAACATAGAGTTTGATGAAAATAATGCCTCCCAAGTGGAGCAAAGTGGTCTTTGTGATGTAGGTGATGAAATTCCTCCCCAAGCCATAAGAAGAATGGGCGTGGGATACTTCCTACCCGTTAAGGAACCCCTTGTGGCCGAAGGAGAAGGACAATGTTCCACTCAAGTGGAACCATCACCGACGCAAGACCCACACGCTTCCGAAGAACAAAATGAAGGTCCTCTACCTCATGGACAAGATCAAGGGCAAGATCAATCTACTGACGATGGTGTTTCACCAAGTGATGCCCAAGATCAAGTTCTCGTCTCCGAGCAAGCTCAAGATCAAGATCTTATTCAAGATCAAGAGCAAGCTCACGAAGATTCTCAAGAACATCAAGATGATGACTCTCAGAATGTTGTCTCTCAACCTTCCATAGAGGAAATCTTAGAGAGACGAGCCGCCAAGAAAGCCGCCAAGAATGTGGCCAAGCTCAAACTTAGACAACATCTGTTGGAGAAAGTCTACGGCGACTTGCAAAAGGGGTAACCACTCATAAAAAATTAACAAACTTTTGTGAACATCACGCGTTTGTTTCTTGCATTGAGCCCCTTAAGGTTCAAGACGCGCTCGAGGATATGGAGTGGGTTGAAGCTATGCACGATGAACTCAACAACTTCGAGCGCAACCAAGTGTGGCGACTGGTGCCAAGACCTAAGGAGAATCACAATGTCATTGGGACTAAATGGATCTTCAAAAACAAGCAAGATGCGAACGGTATTGTCATTCGCAACAAGGCAAGATTGGTGGCACAAGGATACTCCCAAGTCGAGGGTATCGACTACGGTGAAACTTTTGCTCGTGTTGCTCTCCTTGAATCTATTTGCATGTTGCTTGCATATGCCTTTCATCATAACTTTAAATTATATCAAATGGATGTCAAGAGTGCTTTTCTTAATGGCCCTCTTAAGGAGTTGGTATATGTCAAGCAACCCCCGGGGTTCAAGGATCCCAAGTTCCCCAATCATGTATACGTTCTAGATAAGGCTCTCTATGGCCTTAAACAAGCCCCACACGCGTGATATGAGCACCTTACCGAGATGTTGCAAGACCGTGGGTTTAAAATTGGGAAAATCGATCCCACTCTTTTTACAAAGAGGGTCAATGGGAACTTGTTCATATGCCAACTATATGTTGATGATATTATTTTTGTTTCTCCTAACAAAGTTTTCAATGAAGAGTTTGCCACTTTGATGACAAACAAGTTTGAGATGTCCATTATGGGAGAGTTGAAGTTCTTCCTTGGTTTCGAAGTCAAGCAACAAAGTCAAGGTACCTTCATCAATCAAGCCAAATACACTCAAGACATGCTCAAGAGGTTAAAAATGGATGAGCTCAATCCTCCCAAGGCCAACACTCCCATGCCACTCAAATGCCATCTTGACAGCGATCCCAATGGTAAAGCGGTGGATCAAAAGGTATATGGCTCCATGATTGGATCCTTGCTTTACCTTTGTGCATCTAGACCGGATATCATGTTAAGTGTGGGTATTTGTGCACGATTTCAATCTGCACCTAAGGAAAGTCACCATGTGGCTGTCAAGCGAATCTTTCGATATTTGGCTCATACCCCAAACTTTGGCTTATGGTATCCCAAGGGGGCTTCGTTTGATCTCGTTGGATATACTGACTCGGATTGGGCGGGAGACCATGTGGATAGAAAGTCCACTTCCGGAGGCTGCTAATTTCTTGGTCGGTCTTTGGTATGTTGGTCTTCAAAGAAACAAAATTGTGTTTCTCTCTCGTCCACCGAGGCCGAGTATGTAGCTGCTGTTAGTTGTTGTGCACAAATTATCTAGATGAGGCAAACTAAAGGATTATGGTGTCAATTGTGACAAAGTGCCTCTTTACTATGATAATTAAAGTGCCATTATGATCTCCAGCAACCCAGTTCAACATTGCAAGACGAAGCACATTGATAGTCGTCATCACTTCCTTCGGGAACACATCAAGCGTGGAGACATCAATCTTATTCATCTGAGCACTAATGAACAACTTGCAGATATTTTTACGAATCCATTAGATGAAGCAAGATTTCATGAGTTAAGGCATGAGCTAAATATCATTGATTCAAGCAATGTGGATTGACTTAGTGCACACCTCCCCACACTCATTGTTATGTCTTGTCTAGGTGTAGGCATGGACTTAGGGGGAGTCTAGTTCCCTCAATGAACTATCCCTCCTATTATTATGCATAAACTAATCATACTCTTTCACATTTTCCATTTTTGATGGTTACTGTGCTTCAAAAGACGAGTCTTGGTCATGGGCCCAAGGATAATTCTTCGCGGTGCCATACCATCTGACTCAAACATAGGTGGCTCTAGGGACACCGCCCTCTCTTCATGTGAAGTAGAGGCTCCCTGTTTGGTCCTATTTTTTCTCTTTATACTCCGGTGGACCATGCTCTTGTTTTTGTCTTGCATCATTGTTTTATCTTATCTCTCGTTTTTGTGTCAAAAACTCTCTTCCTCTTCTTATCTTTTGTCTTCGAAAATTTGCACTTTGTGGGCAGCATGGTACTACCGTGGAGATTCACGGTACTACCATTGGGAGCGGTACTACCGCTTGCCGCACGGAAGTAAAAATTACTTCCGCTCGTTGAGCAGTACTACCATGTCATCGAGTGGGCATGGGGGTTAAGAGCCGGCAGGGGGGGTTTCAATCTCCCCCATCCCCATTTTTTCTTCTCCTCACGTTTCTCTCTCTCTCCTGCTCACAACCGGCACCGGAGCACCTCGCCGGATCTCCGTCTTCGGCCACCCTCCTCCCATTCCTTTCGGTGGGATCGTTCCCCACCTCGTCCTCTTGCCATGGACCTCGGTATTTCCACGAACTCTTCTCGTTTTGCTTCTCTATTTTTGAATCTAGGTTTTGGGGAAATATGCAATGGTCTAGTGTTGTTTGATCCAATCTGTGCATGAGGTGATGGTTTGAGGGTGTTAGTGCAGTAGAAGTGCGTATTGATAGGATAAAATGGGATAACTTTCGATCTACGATAGTACTGCTTTGATCTTTCCATCGCGTTCATGCGAAATCCGCTCCGTGCAATATTACCGCACCTGGTGCGGTACTACCGCTCGTCGGGCAGAAGTAAATTTTTTACTTCCGCTGCCGCCATGGTACTACCGCTCACGCGGTACTACCGCGTCTTCGGCGGTAGTAATTTTTTTACTTCCATTTGCTGGGCGGTAGTAAATCTTTACTTTCACTCCAGCCACGGTACTACCACTCCTAGCGGTACTACCGCGTCTGGTGCGGTAGTAATTTTTTACTTCCGCTCACTGGGCGGCAGTAAAATTTTACTTCCGCTCCAGCCATGGTACTACCGCTTCCAGCGGTACTACCGCGTCTAGGGCGGTAGTAAATTTTTACTTCCGCATACACCTCCGATACTGCTGATTGATCCGAAGCTACCTCCTTTTGTCCTGTCTATTCTCACTTCTACATGATTTTCATGTCTGCTTTCGTTATTGCCTTACCTTTTTCATTTGTCCCTTGTGTTTGTGTTGTGTGACATAGGTGGTGGCTCTAGTTCCGGCTCTGTTCCAAGACGCCCCAATCCCTCTCGTGACACTAGCTCCAAGCATCTCCGCAATCCCGATGCTCCCAAGGGATCCAATGACCCACCCTGCCATTTCAAGAGGACCGCATCCAAGCTCAAGCCACTAGTTGACAACTATGAGCACATGCCTCAAGCTGAGTTTCAGTCTCGACGGTTGATCGATCCCTATGTCAAACCAAGGGAAGTTTCCAGGGCCAATGAATTGTTCTGGACCAAGCAGCAGTTTCTCATCCACGTTGATGTGATCAAGGGCTAGAAGAATCTATATGTTCATGTCCAATACATTGATATGGCTCATATGAGGAAGCATCCGGCATACTTCGGTGAGGCTCTAGGTTTGGTGGAGTTGTTTGCTATCGAGGACATCATCTCGTTCCACCTTGACTTTGATCCCGAGATAGTGGGTCGGTTCTTTGCCTCTGTCCACTTCCACACTAATGAGCAGCGGACCATGACTTGGATGACCAATGGCAAGAGACTGTCTGCCACCTGGAAGGACTTCATGGATCTGCTGCATGTTCCTGATTCAGGGCTTGATGTGCCACTTGGACTGCGCCCTCATGACAACCCTCAACCAACACGTAAGGAGCATCTCGTGCTATTCTATATTCCGAAGACTTTACAATCTGGTGAGCGTGTTTCTGTGCTCAACCCCTTTCTTGATGTCATGCACCGAATCTTCCGCAACACTCTGTTTCCTCGCATGGGCGACAAGGACAAGGTGCACTCCTATCTGGTGGATATGTTGCTTCTTTGTGAGAAAGGTAGAACTGAAGAACTTGACACCCTTGATGTGTCTCACATTATGTGGACTAAGCTTCGCACTGCTGTGTTTCATCATAAGGTCCCCATTTATGGGCCCTACTTGTTCTTCCTGATTCGTACTACTTGGGAGAAGACCCTTCCGGGTGAGGACTTGCAATAGCACTTGTTTCTTCATGAGCCCATTCGTTTGTGTATGAAGGACAAGTGGGCCAACACCACCACTAAGCCAGCTCCTGCTCGTATGGAGGTTGATGAGGATGAGATCGAAGAGGAGGAAGATGACAGTTCTGAGTCCTATATACCACCATCTTCTGAGCCATCTTGGGACAAGAAGCTCTCTCACAAGATGAGGACCTTGTTCTGCATGCAGGCCAAGGGTCAGTATCAGGCTCACGTTGCTCAGAAGGAGAGTCGCCAGCGTGACAAGCGGATTCTGAGGAAGCTTGGCGAGACCATCTCGAGTGGGTCTAAGCAGGACATCACTCCTGAGGCCACTTGGATGGAGAAGCAGTAGTTCCAGTGGGCTGATTCAGATGCGGAGTCCATCCCAGACGCTTCAGAGGAGGAGCCAGATGATTGATCTTTCTACATGGGAGCTACCACCTATGTGTTAGGTGTCCTCTCTGCCTTTTGGCGTCTCGATGCCAAAGGGGGAGAGAGTGTAGGATTTGTGAGTATTTGCGTTGTTTCATCGATTCTTTGCTTTCGTTGAACTTTTGTTTATGTCGTTTGTGTGTGTGACCTGGAGACTTCCTCTATCATATGTTGTGAGACATATGCTATCACTCCTACCTTATTATTGTCTAGTATGATTCGTAGCTTGTGAGTCTGTCTCTTACGTACCCTTATCTTCATGCTCACATGCTATGCCTAGTTTCTATACTTAGTTTGTTCATTCTATTGCAAGGATTGCATTTCTTATAAAATATAGGGGGAGTGTTGATCCTAGTGTGTGTGCCTTGCTGCCCAAAGCATATCTAGAGTATGCACACATCTAGGGGGAGCTCGTCTATATTTTGTAGGTCTTGGGTTTGCATATGCTCATTTTATATCTTTATGTGCAAATCCTGTATTGTCATAAATCCACCAAAAAGGGGGAGATTGTAAGGGCATATTTCTCCCTAAGTGGTTTTGGTGATTGATGACAATGCCTTTGCGGACTAATCGTGTGCATTGAGCATTTCAAATATCTCATGTCTAGGCACAAGACGATTCAGTGCCCCTCGGAGCCTCTCGAAGACGGTTGTTCTCTACATCTCCTTTTGGTGGATTTGAGACATAGGAAATCCGTACAATTAAGAGGGGTCCTCTTCGGAAAGGTTTGGGTGGAATCAACACATACACATCTATTCCTTCGCACCACCTTTCCCTCGCTTCAATGGAGATCCAACTTGTTTTCTTCCCTGTGCAAAGTGAAGCCTACGGGGTGTTTGCTTTCAATGGTCAGCGGTAGTACCGCTCAAAGGAGCAGTAGTACCGCAGGTGCTAGCGGTAGTACCGCTCAGTGGAGCGGTAGTACCGTTGTTTACTACCCTGGAATTTACGCCTGTGGTAGTAGGCACAGATGTAATTTTTTACATCCGCCCTATTACGGTAGTACCGTGATTCACATACGGTACTACCGTGCCGGACTTTTTCATAGTTTTGCCTTCTGCGGAGGTAGGCACGGAAGTAATTTTTTACTTACGTGCATCTCCAGTGCTAGCCTCTGCCGACCACGTGGTAGTACCGCGTGGGCTCGCGGTAGTACCGCTCCGGGGGTTCTACCGCTTGTTTCCTAGTGCAATCGGCCAGAGCCTGGTACTCCCGTGCGAGCGGTAGTACCGCACATGGCAGCGGTAGTACCGCGAGCCCTCACAGTAGTACCATGGGTTTTGCGGTAGTACCGCGACGCACGGGGCTGAGGGTGTGGATAATGGTTGGATCTTGTCCCCCACTATAAAAGGAAGGTCTTCTTCCCCAAGAAGCTTACCTCTTCCTTCCCAAAATTCCATTGTTGCTCTAAGCTCCATTTTAGCCCGATCTCTCTCCCTAGCCAATCAAACTTGTTGATTTTCTAGGGATTGGTTGAGAAGGCCTCGATCTACACTTCCACCAAGAGAAATTTTATTCCCCCCACTAATCCCTTGCGGTTCTTGTTACTCTTGGGTGTTTGAGCACCCTAGACGGTTGAGGTCACCTTGGAGCCACATTCCATTGTGGTGAAGCCTCATCATGTCGTTCGGAGCCTCCAATTTAGTTGTGGATATTGCCCCAACTTTGTTTGTAAAGGTTCGGTCGCCACCTTCAAGTGCACCAATAGTGGAATCACGACATCTCGCATTGTGTGAGGGCGTGAGGAGAATACGATGGCCCTAGTGGATTCTTGGGGAGCATTGTGCCTCCACACCGCTCCAACAGAGACGTACTTCCTCACAAGGGAAGGAACTCTGGTAACACATCCTCATCTCCACCGGCTCCACTTTTGGTTAATTCGCACCTTTACTTCTTGCAAGCTTTTATTGTGATATATACCTTGCTTGCTTGTGTACTTATTTTGGTTAGCATCATATAGGTTACTCATCTAGTTGCACATCTAGCCAACTTATTTGATGCTAAGCCTAAATTGTTAAGGAAAAGTTAAGAAGTGTTAGTTGCCTATTCACCCCCTCTAGTCAACCATATCGATCCTTTCAGATGTTCCTAATAGAGTTTGGTGTGACAATGACGTCTCATATGACCACATGAAATTTTTTGGGATCAAGACCTTTGTTCATATTCCTCAAGATGATAGGTCAAAGCTTGATTCGAGAACACAACAATGCATATTTCTTGGCTATGCAGGTGATGAGTTTGGCTACAAGCTGTTTGACCCTATAGCTAAACCTGAGAATGGTTATTATAAAACTGGGTGAAACGGTTCGGTTCTCACTTTGGGTTTGATTGGTTTAGGTTTTATTGGGCTCAGACTTTTTTAGTTTGGTTTTCGTTTGGGTACATGGAGAAACCAGTTTGGGTATAGTTGGTTATGGGTTTAAACGGTTTCGTTATTAGCGGCTATAAACTATGGATCCAAACTGGTTTCTGGGCATTGGTTATGTGCAATAACCAATGACGCATTGACAACGAGTATTTTGAGTTGCGTGCATGTTGCGATGCACTATGTAATTTTGTATTATGGGAAAACACCACATGCAAATCGGGAGTGTTTGCTCGTGATTTGACTAAGCAATTAATTTTAATATACTTGTCAATGTGCTTTTCAGCCATAAGCATTGTCTTTTTGCCTCTTGTTGTTTGGTGAATGTATCTGAAGGATAACTTTGTTCCCAAACTGTTGTAGACGCACTTATATATTTTCTATCTCATTTGCTTCTTAACATGTCAATTTGTGCAATCATACGTACATTGAATCAAACCCATAGTTATGCATTCGGTTTAAACTCGCGGTTGTGTATTAGGTTTAAATTGGTTTGGGTGGAAAACATAATGGGTTCGGTTTTGGTTGAGCTGAAAATGACATTAAACGGGTGTGGTTTAAGCATGATTTTCAGAGATACATGTACGGGTATGGTTCAGAATTTTTTTGAGAACTAGTACCAAAAATGCACCAAATTTGTAAAGCGTATGTCGGAAATGAAAAATAGCAAAAGTAGCACTCCGTCGGCCACCACCAGGCCGAAGAGGGGCCCGTCGGCCACCACCCGGCTGAAGAGCCAGCTGTCGGCTAGTGGGAGGCTGAAGAGTGGCTTGTCGGCCAGAGGCAGGCCAAAGAGCCACATGTCGACCACCACCAGGCCGAAGAGCCACCTATCAGCCACCACCTTCTTTCTTTCTCCTCTGACCACTCCTTTCACTCTCCCCCGTCCTCCAAGCTCCCCATCTCCACCTCTCACCCCCGTTGCTCTCCGGTGCTTCCACTGCCATGCCGATCTCTTTGCTCGACCAACCATTTTCTTATCCAACCCACGTAAACAATATATCAGGGCGCTCTCCATCGGCCCATGGTATTTTTTTTGGCTTCCAACCCAATCAAATGTCAACTTTCAACTAGGTTGTGGATTTAGTTCTTATTGGTCATCGTCCGTTTGCAGGTAAATGGCTTGCCCATTTTGCCGAGCTCTAGGTGGCCCTTGTTCTGCCGTTGATTCCGGTGCGTCTGTATTTACTGTGGTGCTGGATCGTCAATGTTCAAGGCGTGTTGTAAGATTCTATATCTTGTTTATCTGACTGTGGCATATGGTTGATGTTGTTTTGGTCGGAATGTATTCGAATGCGTTTGTTTATATGATTATGCTGTTTGCTTCCATTCTTGTTGTAGTATGTTCCGTGCAATGTTAGATCACATCTTGATTGGTACATTGAGGAGTGTAGACCTTTAGCTATTCGGAGAGGTGACACAGATATTGATCTTGCTCTTCACAACAGTGAGGGTAACTTATACCATGTCTTGTTTAGACAAGGTCGGATGAGCAGTAAATTCCATGGTCCTTCGTGGGAGGAACTTGTGAATGATTATGGTCTTCGTCATCATGACATGATGACTGTTAGGCTTGAGCACTATGGAACTTTGATTAGTATCGATTTTCATCAGGATGGTGTTATGTTGTTTCCTTTACCCCGTGTTGGTAAGTTATTTGTTTGACTGATTTTCAATTTTGTTTCAGCTTATACATTTTGTTGTTTTGCTCAGTTTGTGAAATTATTTGTTTGTAGCTCTTGAGGATCTGAGTGAAACTCAGAGGGAACTTGTTGACAACTGTTTTTATAGTCATGGTGTCACTCTGAATTATCATCAAATGTATGTCATGTTGCGACAACTCTTTGATGACAACTACATATTGTGTACTCCTTTTGTTCATAGGATGGATCGCATGAATGTTGTTTCTCAACATATTGTAAGCTTTGGTTTCGGTTATTTATTTATTTATTTGTTCTTTCCTGTATCATAATGTTTTAAATTTGTAAGATGAATATCATATAACTTGCTGGTTTTGTCAGTTATTCCTACCATGGTTGTGAGGAGTTTGAAGGAATTTGTGTCAATTCCTAGGACTGGTTCTTTAACTCTTGAAATTACTTTGATTCTGAAGATGATGATATATTTGTGAGCATTCCTTGTTCCTACTTCATTGGCTTGGGTGATAGAATGGTGTTGAAGAAGGAAGGTTTTGGTAATTTTCTGCTGGCATCGTCTATTGAAGTCAACAATTTGGTGCTCATAACCTTCAAATAGCGTGAACGGGAGCTAGGTGTTGTTTTCAGCTATCTGCCATAGTGATCGTATTGTCTCGCCCTAATATCCCCCATTTTCTTTTCCCACCCTACTTTCCCGCCATATTCTTTCCCGCCATACTCTGCCGCCACTTTCTTTCCCCCATTCTTTACCGTCATTCTCTCCTGCCACTTTCTTTACCGTCATTCTCTCTTGCCACTTTCTTTCCCGCCATTCTCTCCCGCCATTCTCTTTCCCGCCTTTGTCTCCCGCCAATTTCTTTCCCGCCTTCCTCTCCTGCCATCTTCTCTTGTAAACCTATATAACCACATCCGCGGTAAGGTGGGTTAGCAGGCCCTTCCTTTCCCTTTTGCTCCCACCATCCTTCCGCTTCAGCCATCCTTTCTTGGAGATGTCTCATCCTCACTATCCTTTTGATCGTAGTTTTCACTCTGGTATGTCCGATCGTCTTCTCTGTCTAGCTGCCAATTTCAAGATGGATGGTAGAGTAGTTCCATGGGAGGAACTCATTAGTAGTGATACCATAATGAATGAGTTGGCTCACTCATTAGCTAGGAGTGGGTGGCACCCCAGGACTTTTGAGGAGATACGAAAAGAACTTCTCAGGTTGCACGACAGATGGCAAAAGCAACTACACAAGGGTGAAGCTTACCTCAAGATTGCTATGAATAATTCAGATTTATGGTCAGCAGATAGTGAGGACGAAGATGACCTCTTCATGCCGAGCACCAAGGTGAAGACTACCGCATCGTCGATGGGCACGGGCAAGATTTCTACATCGATGAAGGGGAAGAGTTCTACATCGACGAAGGGGAAGAGTTCTGCATCGATGGAGGATGAAGACGACATCTTCATGCCGAGAACCAAGGTCAAGACGACCGCATCATCGAAGGGCAAGAGTTCTGCATCAACAAAGGGCAAGAGATCTGCATCGACGGAGGAGGATGAAGGAGATTAGGGGGGGGGGGTTCGGTCAACACAAATGAGAGAGAGGGGACGAGCAGCCAGGAGGAGGAAGAAGAGGGAATCGGCATCGGGCCTTATCCACGGGCTCTTCGGCCTCCTGGTGGCCAACGGGCCCTCTTCGGCCTGCCGTGGGCCGACGGCAGCCTCTTAGGCCACCCTCGGGCCGATGGGCTCTCTTCGGCCTAAAGAAAGCCGACCGGTCCCCCGCTGGCCTAACTGTGGCTGAAGGGGTGATATTTTTGTTTTTTTTAAATGGACATACTTTTTTCAAATTTGGTACAAAAAAGCTGCTAGTTTTTTTAAAAATTCTATCGTTCAAGTATGAAGCCATTCTCAGATTTACCTATAGCAAGGAAAGTTGTGAGAAGCCGTGATGTTGTGTTTGTAGAATACCAAACAATTGAGGATATTGTGAAGACAAAGGGGCAGGTTGCTTCTCAGTAGTAGCAAGACATGATTGCTTCTGACCCAGTTCCTGCATCTCCAGCTCATGTGCAAGTTGAAGCACATGCAGAAGATGTACAAGATGATGTACATGGTGGTGCAGGTGAAGAAGATGTTCCCCAACAACAACAAGAGTATGATGCTGAAGTTGATGATCCGGATTAGCAGGAAGCACCAGCACCAGAAAGTCCACCAACTGCTCCA
This sequence comes from Hordeum marinum, assembly GCA_022496015.1. Lineage (NCBI taxonomy): Eukaryota > Viridiplantae > Streptophyta > Magnoliopsida > Poales > Poaceae > Hordeum > Hordeum marinum. The sequence goes on along the minus strand of CM039678.1, from coordinate 88,357,879 downwards.
CTCAGAAGATCCAACAAGGGTCGAATTCCTTCCAACAGGTATCCCTCAGATCAATACGTGGTGTTATTATCTGACGCTTCAGAACCTGAATGCTTTGCAGACGCAATGGAAGGTGAGCACAAGGAGGAGTGTAAAAAATCCTATGCAAGAAGAGATGAATTCCTTGCATAAGAATCATACTTATGAGTTGGTGAAGTTGCATAAAGGCAAGAGAATTTTGAAGAACAAGCGAGTCTAGAAAATCAAGCAAGAAGAGCACACATCACATCCAAGGTACAAGGTCAGGCTAGTTGTAAAAGGATCCGGCCAGAGAAAAGGAATAGACTATAATGAGATCTTTTCTCCGGCTGTGAAGATGACATCCATTAGAGTAATCCTTCGCATGGCAGCAAGTCTCAACTTGGAGGTTGAGCAAATGGATGTGAATTCCGCATTCCTTCATGGTGAGTTGGAGGAAGAAATATACATGGAGCAACGTGAGTGGTTTCTTGTGAAAGGCAAAGAAAACTATGTGTGCAAGCTAAAGAAAAGTCTCTATGGCTTGAAACAAGCACTAAGACAATGGTACATGAAGTTTGAAACTGTCATGGGGGAGTAAGGCTACAAGAAGTGTAGCTCAGACCATTGTGTGTTTATTCAGAGGTTATCAGGTGATGATTTCATCATATTATTGCTCTATGTTGATGATATCCTGATTGTTGGCAACAATGTCTCTAGGATTGCTAAGTTGAAGAAAGATTTGAGCAAATGTTTTGCCATGAAAGACTTAGGTGGAGCAAAGAACATTCTCGGAATGAGAATTGAGCGAGACAGAAATTCCAACAAGTTGTACTTGTCTCAAGAGAAGTATATTGAGAAGGTAATTCAGTAGTTCAGGATGGAGCATGCTAAATTTGTGAGTTGTCTACAAGCAGCACATTTCAAGTTGAACAAAAAACAATGTCCTACTATTGATGAGAATAAAAAGTTAATGCATCATGTTCCTTATGCTTCAACGGTTGGGAGTTTGATGTATGCTGTGGTGTGTACAAGGCCTGACATTGCTCATGCAATTAGTACTGTGAGCAGATTTATGTCTAATCTAGGAAGACCTCATTGGGAAGTCATGAAGTATTTTTGAGATATCTCCGGGGCAGCACAAATCTGAAGCTTTGCTTTGGTGGTGGTGAGGCCACGCTGATTGCTTTTTCCGATTCTGACATGGATGGAGATGTTGACAGAAGGATGTCTACTTCAGGTTACTTGGTTACCTATGCAGGGGGAGTAGTGTCATGGCAAAGCAGGCTGCAAAAGTGTGTGGCACTGAATACAACCGAAGCTGAATTCATTGCGGTAACAGAGGCGAGTAAAGAGCTATTGTGGCTGAAACGGTTGGCTTGGGAGCTTGGTTTTAAACAAGATAAGTATGTGTTGTTTTGTGACAATCAAAGTGTTATCCACTTGAATAAGAATGCAAGTTTTCATTCAAGGTCTAAGCATATAGAAGTGCGCTATCATTGGATTCGAGATGTGTTGTATTCCAAGCAAATGCAACTTGAGAAGGTTCACAACGATGACAATGGGGATGATATGTTGACTAAAGTGGTGACTAAGAAGAAGCTCGAAGTATGCCGCCGGCTCACTGGCATGGCTGCGGAAGGCACTGAGACCCTCCATGATGTCGGTAAACCCATGTTGGTAGTGGCTGCCATTCTTTAGAAGTTAGAGTGAGAAAGAACACACAAGAGAAAACACAAGCTGTGAGAGTGAGGAAGAAGAAGAAGTGGAGGTTCTGTCCAGTTTTGCTGCATCTGACTAGGCAGTGTTCAACCTAGTGATTGGAGGATCAAACGTGCTTGGATCGACCCCAAACTTGGTGAGCTCGTTCCTGACTTTGACTACTTCTATCTTGTTAGCTGGTTTGAGGATTGGGTCAGTGGAGCATCAGATTTGAGAGTGGTTTTCTCAGCTCTTACTGCTGCAGTTTCAGAACAGAGTAGTTTTGGGATACGAACAATTTGGGTAGGCAAACGGTGTCCGGTTGAGCTGAAATTTTGAGTGGATCACAGGAACTCATTTCTCTACTTTTCTGATAAATTTGTTTTTGTTTGGTTCAACGGTTTTAGAGCAGTTTGCAAAATGCTGAAGGGGACAGAAGCTGTGTGTACTCTGCTTTGCTGAAATCTTGCCTTTTGTGGTTGTTGTGGCTGGTGCCGGTTCGCAATGTGGAGAGTGTGTTGTAAATCTCTCTAGAAGTTCTAGAGAAGACTTTGTACTCATCATTCTCATAGTGAAGTTGTGTGCACCGGTTGGTCCACAACCATGGTTTGTTTACTCCTCAACTTGAGAAGGTTTTTCCACGTTAAATCTTGTGTCACACGTGCATGTTGTTTGTATTATTCCGCTGCTTACTTTTTGGTTCAAGCTGTCCTCAAAATTCATCACAAGTGGAGGGGTTATGCAGTGTGCATATTTGCCATGTCGTTGAATTTATGCAGCTCATTGTTGTTGTCCAGCCCCAACAATTTTCTCAAATAGAACACTAGTATAAAATTGTTTATAGTTCATGTCACGATGGTGCCCACGGGCGGCATACCAAAAAAGGGGCCTCTCTTTGCAGTAGTTCATGCCGGTGTAGGTGCTAAGTGGCCAACACACATGCCAGCAGAAAAAACCCTTTCTCTTACAGCCATAGTTCATGTATCTCAACCGTAGATCATGCCGGCACACACGCCACACGAAGCACACGAAACGCAAGCCATAATTCATCTCCGAGTTCAGGTTGTTTTGCCCATAGTATGTTCCTTCATTGGATGTTTACATTTGGTGAATGATCTCGACGTGGGACTGATTTTTGGGGTGGAGTTTTACTTGTTGTGCTTGTTGAGACTTTTTTTTGGATTTTTTGCTATCGGGCCTTTGGCCCAACAAAGCCCATCCAAAAATCTGAAACTCTCATGGCCCATTTGTGTTGGTTGTTGGTGTGGTATGGGTGGGACTAAAGTTTAGTCCCACCCCGCTAGTGGAAAGAGAGCTACACCTCTTTATAAGGTGAGATCTTCTAGCACTTGTAAGAGAGTGAGAAGAGAAGTGTCCGTCGCACACTCCTCCTCCTCGCTCAACATGCTGCACCATGCTGTGGGTTGCGGGATTGAGCCGAGCCAATCTCATACCTACACGCTTATTTTTGTCGGTCAGGAACAAAGAGTCCTTAACAGATGTATCATGATTTGCGACATCGGATCATGGGTTGTAACCGACTCGGACATGGGTTTATACCACGTCTCTCCACCCTGCCGTGCATATATATACGCGAGGTTCATGCCAACCCTAGCCGCCAACTCAACATATGGTTTCACACCATTTCAGATCATTGCGCTGCCATCCAAGTCTTCTCCATCCCTCCTTCTCGTGTGCATCACGAGAAGGGACAACAGGCCTCTGGAACCCCACCTCTTGTGATCCTGTACGGGAGAGGGGCGATCAGGTTTTTGGGGAGCACACTCGTGGGACTGCTGGCAGCGATAGTTTCCTGGACGACGACTTCTTCCCCGACCTCGGCAACCTCTTCCTTAACGACATGGGCGACAACATTAACACAGTCCTCCCGCTGCACCATATGCAATCTTGTCCTCCCTAATCGAGATCATACTAGAATTCCTATGTCTAGTTTGTCCCGAAGATTCGTTCTATTCGTTTACTATGCTAGTCTGCACGATTAGTTTAATCTATGCTTTTGCTGTCATGATCTATTTGCTGCTTATTCGGATTAAATCTTGTAGTAATTTTCTCATATATTCAACAATCCAACAACCTGATTATAGGCAATTTAATCCAAGTGGTTTTGCTGCGCATCTGAAGCCACCTACTTTCAAGGGGGTGCAATATAAGAGGTGACGCATGAGAGCTGTCTACTGGTTTTAGACCATGTACTTCTATGATACCACCAAGGGTAAGCCTGATACGTCTCCAACGTATCTATAATTTTTGACTATTCCATGCTATTATATTATCTGTTTTGGATGTTTTACATGCATTAATATGCTATTTTATATTATTTTTGGAACTAACCTATTAACCTAGTGCCCAGTGCCACTTTATGTTTTTCCTTCTTTTTGAGTATTGCAGAAAAGGAATATCAAACGGAGTCCAAACAGAATAAAATTGTACGACGATTTTTCTTGCACCAGAAGGAACCTGCGAGACTTGGAGAAAAGGCCAGTAGGTCTACGAGTGGGCAACAAGCCACCCTGACGCGGCCAGGGGGCTGCTTGTGGGCCCCTCGTAGCTCCTCCAACCCTAGAACTATATCAATCACTATCTTATCTGGAAGATCAACTCCCACTCGATTCAAGCGATTGTAGAGCACATGCTTAGCGATTGAGCTATTCTCCTTCATCTTGCAGGCAAAGAATCTTGTTGGAGATCTCATATCTCACAACATGCGCACGAGCCTGAGATCCCAATTTCAGCTCTTAGAACATCTCATATGTTCCGTGACGTTCAAAACGTTTTGGAGCCTCAATTCTAAGCCGTAATGCATGATGCACTAAACTATCAAGTAGTCATCAGAACGTGCCTGTCAGATGTTCACAACATCTACAGACGACGCTAGAGGGGGTGGTGCACCGAGCGGTGCATTAAGGACATAAGCCTTCTGTGCAGCAATGAGGACAATCCTTAGATCACGGACCCAGTCCGCAATATTGCTACCATCATCTTTCAACTCTAATTCTCTAGGAACATATAGAAATTCAAGGGAGCTACAACGTGAGCTAGTAATCTACAACATAATTTTGCAAAGACACTACTGACTATGTTCATGATAATGAGTTCAATTAATCATATTACTTAAGAACTGCCACTCAAATTAACATCCCTCCGGTCATTCGAGTGATACATGATCCAAATTCACCAACTCAAGTCCGATCATCACGTGAGTTGAGGTGGTTTCAATGGTGAACATCATCATGTTGATCATATCTACCATATGACTCATGTTCGACCTTTCGGTCTCTTGTGTTCCAAGGCCATGCCTGTACATGCTAGGCTCGCCAAGTTTAACCCGAGTGTTCTGCATGTGCAACACTGGCTTGCACCCGTTGTATGTGAACGTAGAGTCTATCACACCCGATCATCACGTGGTGTCTCGACACGATGAACTTTCGCAACGGTGCACACTCGGGGAGAACATAATTTATCTTGAAATTATGTGAGAGATCACCTTATAATGCTACCGTCGTCCTAAGCAAAACAAGGTGCATAAAAGGATTAGTATCACATGCAAATCACAAGTGACATGATATGGCCATGAACTTGTGCTTTTGATCTACATCTTGGAAGCACCGGCATGATCTCCATCGTCACCGGCATGACACCATCATCTCCATCATCTTGATCTCCATTAACATGTCACCATCGAGGTTGTCGCGCCCACATGCTTCTACTACTATTGCTACCGTTTAGCGATAAAGTAAAGCATTACATAGCGCTTAATGATTGACACGCAGGTCATACAATAATTAAAGACAATCCTATGGCTCCTGCCGATTGCCATACTCATCGACATGCAAGTCATGATGTTCTATACAACACATGATCATCTCATACATCACATATATCTCATCATGTAATTAGCCATATCACATCACAACATACCCTGCAAAAACAAGTTAGACGTCCTCTAATTGTTGTTGCATGTTTGACGTGGCTGCTACGGGTATCTAGCAAGAACAATTCTCACCTACGCATAAACCACAACGGTGATACATAAGTTGCTTTTCAACCTTCTCAAGGACCGCCTTAGTCGAATCCGATCCAACTAAAGTAGGAGAAACAGAAACGCGCCAGCCATCTTTGTGCAACGAAGTTACATGTTAGTCGATGGAACTGGTCTCTCGTTAGCATACGAGTAAGGTTGGTCCGGGCCGCTTCATCCCACAATACAGCTGAACCAAAACACGACCAAGGGAGGAAGCAATCTAAGCATCAACACCCACAAACTCTTTGTGTTCTACTCGAGATCTCATCTACACATAGACCTAGCTCATGATGCCACTGTTGGGGAACGTTGCATGGGAAACAAAAATTTTCCTACGCACACGCAAGATCTATCCATGGTGATGAGCATCTACGAGAGGGAGAGTGGATCTACATACCCTTGTAGATCGCTGAGCGGGAAGCGTTAAGAAACGCGGTTAGTGTAGTCGAACGTCTTTGCGATCCAAATCGCTGAGCATCCCGCGATCTCATCATGATCCGTCCCGCGATCCAATCACGATCCGTCCCGCGAACTCATCATGATCCGTCTCGCGATCTTGATCACGGTCCTTCCGATCTAGCGCCGAACGGACGACACCTCCGCGTTCAGCACACGTACAGCTCGATGACGATCTCCGCCTTCTTGATCCAGCAAGAGGGAGCAGAGAGGTAGATGAGTTCTCCGGTAGCGCGACAGCATTGCGGCGATGGTGGTGGAGCTATTCCAGCAGGGCTTCGCCTAAGCACCGCTGAAAACCGATCTAGAGGAGAAACTGCGATCTAGAAGAGAGGTAGCACGTGGCTATTAGGGTTAGCTTTTTCCTCTAAATCCTCTAGAATATATAGGAGGGATGGAGGGGAGGAGGCAGCCTCAAACCCTCAAGGTTTGGTCGAAAGTGGAGGTGGAGGAGTCCTACTCCAATCCTATTAGGAGTAGGATTCCTCCTTTCCACTTGGAAACTCTTTCCACCTCTCCACCTTTGGATTTTTTCCTTCTCAAACCACTCCAGCATCATGGGCCCTTAGAGGAGGCTTCATCCAGCCCAACAGGGGCTTGTTTACCTTCTCCCATAGCCCATGTAGGCACTTGGGTCGAAATACCTCTCCCGATCGTCCCCCGGTACACTACCGATGAGCCCGAAACTTTTCCGGTGACCAAAACAGGACTTCCTATATATCGATATTTACCTACGGACCATTCCGGAGCTCCTCGTAATGTCCGGGATCTCATTTGGGACTCCGAACAACCTTCGGTCACCACCATACATAACTCTATACTACGGAAACGTCACCGAACCTTAAGTGTGCAGACCCTGCGGGTTCGAGAACTATGTAGACATGACCGATACACCTCTACGGTCAATAACCAATAGCAGGACCTGGATGCCCATATTGGTTCCTACATATTCTATGAAGATCTTTATTGGTCGAACCTCTATGTCAAGGATTCAGTTAATCCCGTATGATGTTCCCTTTGTTCTTCGGTATGTTACTTGCCCGAGATTCGATCGTCGGTATCTCCATACCTAATTCAACCTCGTCACCGGCAAGTCTCTTTACTCGTTCCGTAATACAAGATCCCGTGACTAACACTTAGTCATATTGCTTGCAAGGCTTATTATGATGTTGTACTACCGAGTGGGCCCTGAGATACCTCTCCGTCACACGGAGTAACAAATTCCAGTCTTGATCCATGCCAACCCAACAGACACCCTCGGAGATACCTATAGAGCACCTTTATAGTCACCCAATTACGTTGTGACGTTTGATACACACAAGGCACTCCTACGGTGTCAGTGAGTTGCATGATCTCATGGTCATAGGAACAAATACTTGACATGCAGAAACAGTAGCAATAAACTGACCCGATCATATGCTATGGTTGTAGTTTGGGTCTTGTCCATCACATCATTCTCCTAATGACCTGATCCCGTTATCAAATGACATCTCATGTCCATGACTTGGAAACCATAGACATCTTTGATCAACGAGCTAGTCTATTAGAGGCATACTAAGGACATGGTGTTGTCTATGTATCCACACATGTATCTGAGTTTCCGATCAACACAATTATAGCATGGATAATAAACGATTATCATGAACAAGGAAATATGATAATAACCAATTTATTATTTCCTCTAGGGCATATTTCCAAAAGTCTCCCACTTGCAGTAGAGTCAATAATCTAGTTCACATCACCATGTGGTTCGCATTGTTATGAATCTAACACCCAATGAGTTCTGGGGCTCGATCATGCTTTGCATGTGAGAGAGGTCTTATAGTCAATGGGTCTGCGACATTTAGATCCGTGTGTACTTTGCAAATCTCTATGTCAAACTATAAACACTGCTACCACACTCCACCTGTAACTATTCCAAATGGCTGCTCTACTATACGTATTCGGATTGCTACTAAGAGTCATCCAGATTGGTGTCAAAGCTTGCATCGACGTAACTCTTTACGACGAACTCTTTCTTAAATTCATAATCGAGAAACATTTCCTTAGTCTTTTAGTTACTAAGGATGATCTTGACCGCTGTCCAGTGATCCACTCCTAGATCACTCTTGTACCCCTTGACGGACTCATGGCAAGGCACACACAGGTGCAGTACAGAGGATGGCATACTATACAGAGCCTATGGCTAAGGCATAGGGGACGACATTCGTCCTTTCTCTTTCTTCTTCCGTGGTCGAGCTTTGAGTCTCACTCAACTTCACACCTTACAAAGCAGGCGAGAACATTTCTCTCTGACTACCATTTTGAACTCTTTCAAAATCTTGTCAAGGTATGTACTCATTCAAAGTCTCATCAAGCATCTTGATCTATCTCTATAGATCTTGATGTTAAACAATTAGGTAGCTTTATCCAGGCCTTCCTTTGAAAAACTCCTTTCAAACAACCCTTTATGCTTTCCAGAAATTCTACATCATTTCCGATCAACAATATGTCAACCACATATGCTTATCAGAAACTCTATAGTGCCCCACTCACTTTATTGTAAATAAAAGTTTCTCATAAACTTTGTATAGACTCAAAAACTTTGATCACCTCACCAAAGTGTATATTCTAACTCTGAGATGCTTGCTTTAGCCCATAGAAGGATCACTAAAGCTTGCTCACCTTTTAGCATCCTTAGGACTGACAAAACCTTCTTGTTGTATCACATACAACTTTTCCTCAAGTAAACTGTTAAGGAAACAATGTTTTGTCATCCATCTGCCAGATTTCATAATTGAAAAATGTAGCAACTGCTAACATAATTCCAACAGACTTTAGAATCGCTACGAGTGAGAAAGTCTCATCGCAGTCAACTCTTTGAACTTGTCGGAAACTTCTTTGTGACAAGTCAAGCTTTTATAAATGGTGACATTTACCATCAGCGTCTGTCTTCATCTCAAAGGTCCATTTGTACTCGACGACCTGCCGTCCAATGAGCAAGTCTACCAAAATCTATAGTTGGTTTCCATACATGGATCCTTTCTCGGATTTCATGGCCTCTAACCATTTGTTAGAATCCGGGCCCATCATCGCTTCTCCATATCTCGTAGGTTCATCATTGTCCAACAACATGACATCCAAGACAGGGTTGTCATACCACTCAGGAGCAGTACGCATCCTTGTCGACCTACGAGGTTTGATAGTAACTTAATCTGAAGCTTCATGATCATCATCATTTACTTCCTCTTCAACTAACGTAGGTTCCATAGAAACATCTTTCTGCGATGCGCTACTCTTTGGTTGAAACAAAGGTTCAATAACCTCATCAAGTTCTATCTTCCTCCCACTCAATTCTTTCGAGAGAAACTTTTTCTTGGTAAAGGACCCATTTTAGCAACAAACACTTTATGCCTGGATCTGAGATAGAAGGTTCACCCTAGTGTTCTTAGGGTAATCTATGAAGATGCATTGGTCCGCTTTCGGTTCGAGCTCATTAGGTGAAAACATTTTTCCACACAAGCGTTGCAGTCCCCAAACATTAAGAAATGACAGCTTAGGTTTCTATCAAACCATAATTCACACGGTATCATCTCAATGGATTTAGATGGTGCCCTATTTAAAGTGAATGTAGTTGTGTCTAATGCATAACCCCAAAACTATAGTAGCAAAACGATAAGAGACATCATAGCCCGCACCATATCCAATAGAGCACGACTATGACGTTCGGACACACCATCACACTATGGTGTTCCAGGTGGCGTGAGTTGTGAAACGACTTTCACATTGTCTAAAGTTCTATGCGAAACTCGTAACTTAGATATTCACCTCCACGATCATATCGCACACATTTTTATCTTCCTGTCACAATGATCTTAAACTTCACTCTAAATTTGCTTGGACTTTTCAAATGATTAAGACTTGTGTTTCATTAAGTAAACATACACTATATCTACTCAAATCATTAGTGAAGGTAAGAAAATAATGATATCCACCACACGCTACAAGAACTCATTTGATTGCATACATCAACATGTATCATTTCCAATAAATCACTTGCCCGATCCATCAATCTGGAAAACGGGGTCCTTAGTCATCTTGCCCAAGAGGCATGGTTCACATGTCTTAACCGATTCAAAATCGAATGAGTCCAAAGATCCATCAACATGGAGTTTCTTCATGCGATTTATACCAATATGACATTTAGCGGCAGTGCAACAAGTATGTGGTACTATTATTATTAACTTTGTATCTTTTGGCATCAATGTTATGAACATGTGTATTACTATGATCAAGATTCAACAAACCATTCTCACTAGGTGCATGATCATTGAAGGTATTATTCATGTAGACAGAATAACAATTATTCTCTAACTTAAATGAATAACCGTGTTGCAGTAAACACGATCTAATCACGTTCATGCTCAACGCAAAACACCAAATAACATTTATTTAGGTTCGTCACTAATCCCGAAGGTCGAGAGAGCGTGCGATGTCGATCACATCAACCTTGGAAACATTTCCAACACACATCGTCACCTCACTCTTAGCTAGTCTCCCTTTATTCCGTAGCTTTTACTTCGAGTTACTAACATTTAGCAACCGAACCGGTATCCAATACTCAGGTGCAATTAGGAGTACTCGCAAGGTACACATCAATAACACATATATCAAATACACTTGTGTCGACGTTGCCAGCCATCTTATCTACCAAGTATCTAGGGTTGTTCTGCTTCAGTGACTGCTCACCTCATAATAGAAGCACTTAGTCTCGGGTTTGGGTTCAACTTTGGGTTGCTTCACTGGAGCAGCAACTGACTTGCCATCCATGAAGTTTTCCTCCTTTCCCTTGCCCTTCTCGAAACTAGTGGTTTTACTAACCACCAACACTTGATGATCCTTCTTGATTTCTACCTTCATGGTGTCAAACATCACGAACAACTCAGGGATCATTAATTCTATCCCTGGCATTTTATAGTTCATCACCAAGTTCTAGTAGCTTAGTGACAGTGACTTGGAGAACTATATCAATCACTATCTTATCTGCAAGACCAACTCCCACTCGATTCAAGCGATTGTAGCACCCAGACAATCTGAGCACATGCTTAACGATTGAGCTATTCTCCTTCATCTTGCAGGCAAAGAATCTTGTTGGAGATCTCATATCTCACAACATGGGCACGAGCCTGAGATCCCAACTTCAGCTCTTAGAACATATCATATGTTCCGTGACGTTCAAAACGTTTTGGAGCCTCAATTCTAAGCCGTAATGCATGACGTACTAAACTATCAAGTAGTCATCAGAACGTGCCTGTCAGATGTTCACAACATCTACAGACGACGCTAGAGGGGGTGGCGCACCGAGCAGTGCATTAAGGACATAAGCCTTCTGTGCAGCAATGAGGACAATCCTCAGATCACGGACCCAGTCCGCAATATTGCTACCATCATCTTTCAACTCTAATTCTCTAGGAACATATAGAAATTCAAGGGAGCTACATCGTGAGCTAGTAATCTACAACATAATTTTGCAAAGACACTACTGACTATGTTCATGATAATGAGCTCAATTAATCATATTACTTAAGAACTGCCACTCAAATTGACATCCCTCTAGTCATTCGAGTGATACATGATCCAAATTCACCAACTCAAGTCCGATCATCACGTGAGTTGAGGTTGTTTCAATGGTGAACATTAGCATGTTGATCATATATACTATATGACTCATGTTCGACCTTTCGATCTCTTGTGTTCCAAGGCCATGTCTGTACATGCTAGGCTCGCCAAATTTAACCCGAGTGTCCTGCATGTGCAACACTGGCTTGCACCCGTTGTATGTGAACGTAGTGTCTATCACACCCGATCATCACGTGGTGTCTCGACACGACGAACTTTCGCAACGGTGCACACTCGGGTAGAACACAATTTATCTTGAAATTAAGTGAGGGATCACCTTATAATGCTACCATCATCCTAAGCAAAACAAGGTGCATAAAAGGATTAACATCACATGCAAATCATAAGTGACATGATATGGCCATGAACTTGTGCTTTGGATCTCCATCTTGAAAGCACCGGCTTGATCTCCACCGTCACCGGCATGACACCATGATCTCCATTATCTTGATCTCCATCAACATGTCGCCATCGGGGTTGTCACGCCCGCCATGCTTCTACTACTATTGCTACCGTTTAGTGAGAAAGTAAAGCATTACATAGAGCTTAATGATTGACACACAGGTCATACAATAATTAAAGACGACCCTATGGCTCCTGCCGGTTGCCGTACTCATCGACATGCAAGTCGTGATATTCTATACAACACATGATCATCTCATACATCACATATATCTCATCATGTAATTGGCCATATCACATCACAACATACCCTGCAAAAACAATTTAGACGTCCTCTAATTGTTGTTGCATCTTTTACGTGGCTGCTACGGGTATCTAGCAAGAATAATTCTCACCTATGCATAAACCACAACGGTGATACATAAGTTGCTTGTCAACCTTCTCAAGGACCACCTTAGTCGAATCCGATCCAACTAAAGTAGGAGAAACAGACACCCGCCAGCCATCTTTGTGCAACGAAGTTACATGTTAGTCGATGAAACCGGTCTCTCGTTAGCGTACGAGTAAGGTTGGTCCGGGCCGCTTCATCCCACAATACCGCTGAACCAAAACACAACCAAGGGAGGAAGCAATCTAAGCATCAACGCCCACAAACTCTTTGTGTTCTACTCGAGATCTCATGTACACATAGACCTAGCTCATGATGCCACTGTTGGGAACGTTGCATGGGAAACAAAAATTTTCCTACGCACACGCAAGATCTATCCATGGTGATGAGCATCTATGAGAGGGAGAGTGGATCTACATACCCTTGTAGATCGCTAAGCAGGAAGCGTTAAGAAACGCGGTTGGTGTAGTCGAACGTCTTTGCGATCCAAGTCGCCGAGCATCCCGCAATCTCATCACGATCCGTCCGGTGATCTCATCACGATCCGTCTTGCGATCCAATCACGATCCGTCCTGCGAACTCATCATGATCCGTCCCGCGATCTCATCACGATCCGTCTCGCGATCTTGATCACGGTCCTCCCTATCTAGCGCCGAACGGACGACACCTCCGCGTTCAGCACACGTACAACTCGATGACGATCTCCACCTTCTTGATCCAGCAAGAGGGAGCAGAGATGTAGATGAGTTCTCCGTCAGCGCGACAGCGTTGCGGCGATGGTGGTGGAGCTATTCCAGCAGGGCTTCGCCTAAGTACCGCTGAAAACCGATCTAGAGGAGAAACTGCGATCTAGAAGAGAGGTAGCACGTGGCTATTAGGGTTAGCTTTTTCCTCTAAATCCTCTAGTATATATAGGAGGGAGGGAAGGGAAGGAGGCAGCCTCAAACCCTCAATGTTTGGTAAAAATTCGAGGTGGAGGAGTCCTACTCCAATCCTATTAGGAGTAGGATTCCTCCTTTCCACTTTGAAGCTCTTTCCACCTCTCCACCTTTGGATTTTTTCCTTCTCAAACCACTCCAGCATCATGGGCCCTTAGAGGAGGCTTCGTCCAGCCCAACAGGGGCTGATTTACCTCCTCCCATAGCCCATGTAGGCTCTTGGGTCAAAATACCTCTCCTGATGGTCCCCCGGTACACTACCGGCACTCCCGATACACTACCGATGAGCCCGAAACTTCTCCGACGACCAAAACAGGACTTCCTATATATCAATATTTACCTCCGGACCATTCCGGAGCTACTCATTACGTCCGGGATCTCATCCGGGACTCCGAACAACCTTTGGTCACCACCATACATAACTCTATACTACCAAAACGTCACCGAACCTTAAGTGTGCAGACCCTGTGGGTTCGAGAACTATGTAGACATGACCGAGACACCTCTACGGTCAATAACCAATAGCGGGACCTGGATGCCCATATTGGTTCCTACATATTCTACGAAGATCTTCATCGATCGAACCTCTATGTCAAGGATTCAGTTAATCCCGTATGATGTTCCCTTTGTTCTTCGGTATGTTACTTGCCCGAGATTCGATCGTTGGTATCTCCATACCTAGTTCAACCTCATTACCAGCAAGTCTCTTTACTCGTTCCGTAATACAAGATCCCGTGACTAAAACTTAGTCACATTTCTTGCAAGGCTTATTGTGATGTTGTATTACCGAGTGGGCCCTGAGATACCTCTCCGTCACACAGAGTAACAAATCCTAGTCTTGATCCATGCCAACCCAACAGACACCCTCGGAGATACCTCTAGAGCACCTTTATAGTCACCCAGTTATGTTGCGATGTTTGATACACACAAGGTACTCCTCCGGTGTCAGAGAGTTGCATGATCTCATGGTCATAGGAACAAATACTTGACATGCAAAAAACAGTAGCAATAAACTGACACGATCATATGCTACGTTTGTAGTTTGGATCTTGTCCATCAGATCATTCTCCTAATGACGTGATCCCGTTATCAAATGACATCTCAAGTCCATGACTAGGAAATCATAGCCATCTTTAATCAACAAGCTGGTCTATTAGAGGCATACAAGGGACATGGTGTTGTCTATGTATCCACACATGTATCTGAGTTTCCGATCAACACAACTATAGCATGGATAATAGACGATTATCATGAACAAGGAAATATGATAATAACCAATTTATTATTGCCTCTAGGGCATATTTCCAACACTAGATGCAGGAAGGAGTCGGTCGATGTGTGGAGTAATAGTAGTAGATGCAGAATCGTTTTGGTCTACTTGACACAGACTTGATTCCTATATGCATAATTATTGCCTTGGATATAGTTATAACTATGCGCTTTTCTATCAATTGGTCGACAGTAATTTGTTCACCCATCGTATTATTTTCCTTCAAGAGAGAAGCCTCTATTGAACCCTATGACCTCCGGGTATATTCTCCATATTATATTTCAGATCTATAAACCAAAAATACCAAAAATACGTTGCTGCAATTTTATATACTTTTACTTCTCGCAATAGTTTATATCTATCTCTATCAGATCTAATCTTTGCAAGTAACCATGAAGGGATTGACAACCACTTTATAGCGTTGGGTGCAAGTGTGTGATTGTTTGTGTAGGTGCATAAATTGGGGCCTTGCTTGTTCCTTCTACTGGATTGATACCTTGGTTCTCAACAACTAAGGGAAATACTTATCTACTATGCTGCATCACCCTTTCCTCTTCAAGGGAAAACCAACGCAAGCTCAAGAAGTAGCAAGAAGGATTTCTGGCGGCATTGTCGGGGAGGATACATAACATTATTTTCCATTTGGCTCTCGTTTTCCTCTCCCTACTTCACAAATTTGCCATTTTATTTGCCTTCTTTTCCATTTGCCTTTTTGCTCATTTGCTATCTTTGCTTGTGTTGCCATGTGTCTTCCATTTGCCTGCATCTTCGCTTGCTAAAAATCTATTGATATGGATCCTCATCCACTTGCTAATCTTTTCAAAAGTCCAAATTATGATGAACCAATTGCTAGTGAGTTGAGTGCACTTGATTATCTTTATGAAGTTTTGATTGAAAAACATGAATCTGAAATTTTTGATGAAGTGTTGAAATAAGAATTTGTAAGGTGATTCATGACAGTTCCTTGAATGAAAAGCGTGATTGCCATGTTGTTAGTATGAATTCTCTTCATATCCATGATGCTAATGTATGCAAAACCACAAGCTTGGGCATGCTATGCTTGATGAAGATGATATTTTTTGTTCCCCAAGTTTTGGTGATGACACTTATGCTATAATTGGTAATGATAACCATGAAACTTGTCATCATTATTTTAATATTAAATTTGGTTATGACAATCAAGTGTCACATGATAGTCATTTTGTTGAGTTTGCTCCCACTAGCATGAATGATAAGGAGTTTTCTTATGTTAAGAGTGATAAATTTTCTATGCTTGTAGATCATGAAAATAATGCTTTATGTGATAGTTATATTGTAAGATTCCTTCATGATTCTACTGAAAATTATTATGAGGGAGGAACATATGCTTGTAGGGATTGCAATAATATCAAGTTTCCTCCCTATGTGCTCAAAGTTTCGAAGTTATGCTTGCTTTGCGATCCTATGCTAGTTGATTCTTGCTCCCATAGATTGTTTGATTATAAAATACCTATGCATAGGAAGTATGTTAGGCTTAAATGTGTTTGTCACATGTCTTATGATGCTCTCTTTTGTGCTTTAACTCTTGTCTTTTATGTGAGCATCATTATTATCCCAAGCCTATCTTGATGGCTATAAAGAAAGAGCTTGTTGGGAGGCAACCCAATTTTATTTTTATGTTTTTGTTTTTTGCTTATGTTTTTGAGTGTTTCAAATATTATTACCTCTGTATTAATTGTGTTTTGGTGTTTTAATTAGTGTTTGAGCGAAGTAAGACCTTTGGGATGGTCTATGGTGATTGTTGATTTGATATTGCTAACGTTTGCGCTCAGTCCAGGAATTTTATAAATTTACCAGAGCGTTGAATGAGTCTAAAATTTTTACACAAGATTTATATACAAATTTACCAGGCTATCCTAATTTTTCACAAGTTTTGGAGTTGCAGAAGTATTCAAAGTTTACAGATTGCTACAGACTGTTCTTTTTGCTTTGTGTTGTTTACTTATTTTGATGTATCTATGGGTTGTATCGGGCGGTATGAACCATGGAGAATTTGGAATACAGTATATATTACACCAATATAAATAAATAATGAGTTCAAAACAGTACCTAAAGTGGTGATTTATTTTTCTTATACTAACGGATCTCACGAGTTTTCTGTTGAATTTTGTGTTGTGAAGTTTTCAAGTTTTGGGTAAAGATTTGATGGACTATGGAATAAGGAGTGGCAAGAGCCTAAGCTTGGGGATGCCCAAGGCACCCCAAGGAATATTCAAGGATACCAAAGAGACTAAGCTTGGGGATTCCTTGGAACGCATCCCCTGTTTCATCTTCAATCCATCGGTAAATTTACTTGAGGCTATATTTTTATTCACCACATGATATGTGTTTTGCTTGGAGCATCTTGTATGATATGAGTCTTTTCTTTTTAGTTTGACACAATCATACTAGTTGAACACATCTTTTTAGAGAGACATGCATGAATCATGAATTTATTAAATTACTCTTTGCGCTTCACTTATATCTTTTGAGCTAGGCAATTTTGCTCCAGTGCTTCACTTATATCTTTTTAGAGCATGGTGGTGTTTTATTTTATAGAAATAATTGAACTCTCGTACATCACTTATATTATTTTTAGAGTCTTTAAACATCATGGTAATTGGTTTAGGTTATGAATTTAGTCCTAATATAATGGGCATCCAAGAGGGATATAATAAAAACTTTCATATAAAGTGCATTGAATATTATGAGAAGTTTGATTCCTTGCATAAAGTTTTGAGATATAAAGATGGTGATATTAGAGTCATCCTAGTGAGTAATTTTGAATTGGTAAAAATACTTGTGTTAAAGGTTTGTGATTCACATAGCATGCACGTATGGTGAACCGTTATGTAACGAAGTCGGAGCATGATTTATTTATTGATTGTCATCCTTTGTGTGAGGGTTGGTAGCACTCGATGGTTAACTCCTACCAACCTCTTCCCTAGGAGCATGTGTCTAATACTTTGCTTCGATAACTAATAGACTTTTGCAATAAGTATGTGAGTTCTTTATGACTAATGTGAGTCCATGGATTATACGCACTCTCACCCTTTCACCTTTGCTAGCCTCTCTAGTACCACTCAACTTTCGCCGGTGCATTACACCCACTATATATCCTTCCTCAAAATAGCCACCATGCCTACCTATTATGGCATTTCTATATCCATTCCGAGATATATTGTCATGCAACTTCCACTATTCCGTTTATTATGACAAGCACCATCATTTTCATATTGCTTTGCATGATCGTAAGATAGCTAGCATGATGTTTTCATGGCTTGTCCATTTTTTGATGTCATTTGCTATGCTAGATCATTGCACATCCCGGTACACCGCCGGAGGCATTCATATACAGTCATATTTTGTTCTAAGTATCAAGTTGTAATTCTTGAGTTGTAAGTAAATAAAAGTTTGATGATCATCATTATTAGAGCATTGTCCCATGTGAGGAAAGGATGATGGAAGCTATGATTCCCTCACAAGTTGGGATGAGACTTTGGACTTTAAAGATAATAAAAGAGGCCAATTAAGATCAAATAAAAAAAGGGGCCAAAGATGCCCACATAAAATAATAATAAAAAACGAGAGAAAAGAGAGAAGGGACAATGCTACTATCTTTTTTCCACACTTGTGCTTCAAAGTAGCACCATGATCTTCATGATAGAGAGTCTCCTATTTTGTCACTTTCATATACTAGTGGGAATTTTTCATTATATAACTTGGCTTGTATATTAAATTGTTGGGCTTCCTTAACTTGCCCTAGGTCTTCTTGAGCAAGCGATTTGGATGCACACCCACTTAGTTTCTTTTTTGAGCTTTCATACACTTATAGCTCTAGTGCATCCGTTGCATGGCAATCCCTACTCACTCACATTGATATCTATTAATGGTCATCTCCATAGCCCGTTGATACGCCTAGTTGATGTGAGACTATCTTCTCCTTTTCTTCACAACCTCCACCATATTCTATTCCACCTATAGTGCTATATCCATGGCTCACGCTCATGTATTGCGTGAGAGTTGAAAAGGTTTGAGAACATAAAAGGTGTAACACAATTGGTTGACTTGTTATCGGGGTTGTGCGTGATATAAATACTTTGTGTGGGGAAGATGGAGCAAATCGAGACTATATGATTTTGTCGGGATAACTTTCTTTTGCCACGATATTTTGAAGAGACACGATTACTTTGTTAGTATGCTTGAAGTATTACTGTTTTTATGTCAACATTAAGCTTTTGTTTTGAGTCTTATGGATCTGAACATTCATGCCACAATGAAGAATATTACATGGATAAGTATGTTAGATAGCATTCCACATCAAAAATTCTGTTTTTTATCATTTACATACTTGAGGACGAGCATGAATTAAGCTTGGGGATGCTGATACGTCTCCAATGTATATATAATTTTTGATTGCTCCATGCTATTATATAATATATTTTGGATGTTTTATATGCATTAATATGCTATTATATATTATTTTTGGGACTAACCTATTAACCTAGTCCCCATTGCCAGTTTCTGTTTTTTCCTTGTTTTTGAGTATTGAAGAAAAGGAATATCAAACGGAGTCCAAACGGAATAAAATTCCACGATGATTTTTCTTGGACCAGAAGGAACCTACAAGACTTGGAGAAGAGGCCAGGAGGTCTACAAGTGGGCAACAAGCCACCTGGTGCGGCCAGGGGGGCCTGGCTTGTGGGCCCCCACGTAGCTCCTCAAACCCTAATCTTCGGCGTATAAATTCAGAAATATTCCCCCAATACCAAAAACAGCCACGATAATACTTTTTCGCCGCCGGAAACCTCCATGCCCGAGAGATCCAATCTTGGAGCCTTCTCCGATAATCTCCCGGAGGGAGATTCGATCATGGAGGACATCTACATCAACTCCATTGCCCCTCCGATGATGCGTGAGTAGTTCACCATAGACCTATGGGTCCATAGCTAGTATCTAGATGGCTTCTTCTCTCTCTTTGTTCTTCAATACCATGTTCTCCATGATAATCATGGGGATCTATCTGATGTAATACTCTTTTGTGGTGTTTTTGTCGAGATCCGATGGATTGTGGGTTTATGATCAGATTATCTATGAATATTATTTGAATCTTCTCTCAATTCTTATATGCATGATTTCATATCTTTGCAAGTCTCTTTGAGTTATTGGTTTGGTTTTGCCAACTAGATTGGTAATTCTTGCAATGGGAGAAGTGCTTAGTTTTGAGTTCAATCTTGCGGTATCCTCTGAAAGCGCATTTGCTCCCTTGGTGGTTTTGGTAATTAATAACAACATATACGCCATTGAACTAATGTTTCCACTAAGCATGTTTCAGGAAAGGTTCAATGATGGGTTGGCAAAAGGATTGTGGAATACCCAAAGATGCAAAGAAATAGATTGGCAAAGCTTCAAGCAAGAGGACTCTACATCTTACTTTGTGAGAAATCAGTTTGAGTCCATAGGAAAGCCAATACTATCAAAAGGGGGTAAGGTTCTGTTGGTAAACAAAATGCTCCTACGTGCACAAGTGATAGTCACCACATACACACACAAGCTCTTCCACAAAAGTCCGTCCAAAGCCTAATATCCAAAATCGGTGCAACAAACACTCCCCACTCGGTGCCACCGATTCTTAGCCTCAGACAAACTCAGCCAAACCCTAGCCCTTCGGTGCAACCGATTTTCATCCGGTCCCACCGAGTTTGGGTTTCCAACATTCTATTACACAAATTCACAAAATCGGTCCGACCAAGTTTGTTGAATCAGAGTCACCGAGTTTGGCAATCTGACCATTGGTCACCTTATCGGTGCAACCGAATTTTATATATCGGTCTCACCAAGATTCAAAAGTTGCTACCTTTTAGGCAACTCGGTACCACCGAGATTAACACATCGGTGTCACCGAGTTGGACTTATCAGGTGTAATGGTTGGATTTTTGGAGATGCCTATATATACCCCTCCACCACCACTCACTCACAAGAGAAGAACTCAGAACAAATCCCCACTCTTACCAACTGATTTTGTGAGAGAGAGCCACCTACTCATGTTTGAGATCATTCCATTCCATTCCAACCATATGAATCTTGATCTCTAGCCTCCCCAAGTTGCTTTCCACCGAATAAATCTCTTCCACCAAAGCCAAATCTATGAGAGAGTGATTGTGTTTTGAGGAGTCTATCATCTTGAAGCACAAGAGCAAGGAGTTCATCGACATTATCGAGCCTATTACCTTTTGGACGGTGGTGCCTCCTAGATTGGTTAGGTGTTGCTTGGGAGCCTCCTACTTTGTGTTGTGGAGTGAACAAAGAAGTTTGTAAGGGCAAGGATATCGCCTACTTCGTGAAGATCTACCCCGAGTTAGGCTAGTCCTCTGTGGACCTAGGCCATCATGGTATAGTCGAGGTTGCTTCTTCGTGGAACCCTCCGTTGGTAGATCCCTTCATGGACTCTCGCGACTGTTACCCTCCACGGGTTGAAGACTCCATAAACGTGGACGTACGATAGCACCACCTATCGGAACCACGGGAAAAATCACCGTGTATCCAAATTGCGTTTGATCTTCCTACCCTTCCTTTAATACTCATGCTTGTCTTTACTTTCCGCCGCTATACTCGTAGACATGCATGTGTAGGGTGTGCTTGACTTGCTATGAATGCTAAAATCCGCCAACACTTAAAATTGGGAAAAGTAGATTTTTAACTAGTCAAGTAATCTAATCACCCCCCTCTAGAACTACTTTTGATCCTACAAGTGGTATCAAAGCATTGGTCTCCATTGCATTGGTTTCACAACCTAGGAGAGTATGGTGTCTAGTGAGGGAAATTATCACCGTTGAGGTCCGTACTTTGATGGCACTAATTTTGCTAGTTGGAAGCACAAAATGAAAATGCATCTTCTTGGTCATAACCCCGCCATTTGGGTTGTTGTTCGTGTTGGATTGCAAGGTGAATTTTTTGCAGTTGGAAGGGAACCGGATCGTGAAGCGACCGCGGATAAATTGAAGATGTTGCAAATAAATGATCAAGCATTTGACAATCTCTTCAACTGCCTATGTCCCGAAGAATTCAACAAAATCGTCTGTCTTGAGAATGAAAAATAGATTTGAGATACTTTGGTTGAGATGCATGAAGGTACCTAATCTGTGAGAGAGCCCAAGTTGGATGTTCTTAAAAGTCAGATTGACAAGTTCAAGATGAAGGATGGTGAAGGAGTCACTGAGATGTACTCTAGGCTAGCTCTCATCACCAATGAGATTGTCGGCTTAGGAAGCAAAGAAATGACCGACAAATTCATCATCAAGAAGATACATTGACCTTTGGATGATCGATACGACAACGTATGCACATTGATCCAAATGTTGCCCAACTACAAAGATCTCAAGCCAACGGAAGTGATTGGAATTATTGTTGCTCATGAGATGACAATCAAGGACAACAAAGTGTTGGAAATATGCCCTAGAGGCTATAATTGTATTGATCGGAGACTTAGATGCATGTGTGGATACATAGATAAAACCATGTCCCTAGTATGCCTCTAATAGACTAGCTCGTTGATCAAAGATGGTTAAGGTTTCCTAGCCATGTCCATGAGATGTCATTTGATAACGGTATCACATCATTAGGAGAATGGTGTGATGGACAAGACCCAAATTACAAACGTAGCATATGATCGTGTCAGTATTGCTACTGTTTTCTGCATGTCAAGTATCTGTTCCTATGACCATGAGATCATGCAACTCACTGACACCGGAGGAGTGCCTTGTGTGTATCAAACGTCGCAACGTAACTGGGTGACTATAAAGGTACTCTACAGGTATATTCGAGGGTGTCTGTTGGGTTGGCATGGATCAAGACTGGGATTTGTTACTCCGTGTGACGGAGAGGTATCTTAGGGCCCACTCGATAATACAACATCACAATAAGCCTTTTAAGCAATGTGACTAAGTGTTAGTCACGGGATCTTGTATTACGGAACGAGTAAAGAGAATTGCCGGTAACGAGGTTGAACTAGGTATGGAGATATCGACGATCGAATCTCGGGCAAGTAACATACCGAAGAACAAAGGGAACATCATATGGGATTAACTGAATCCTTGACATAGAGGTTCGACCGATAAAGATCTTCATAGAATATGTAGGAACCAATATGGGCATCCAGGTCCCGCTATTGGTTATTGACCGTATAGGTGTCTCGGTCATGTCTACAAAGTTCTCGAACCCACAGGGTCTGCACAATTAAGGTTTGGTGACGTTTCGGTAGTATAGAGTTATGCATGGCGGTGAACGAAGGTTGTTCGGAGTATCGGATGAGATCCCGGACGACACGAGGAGCTCTGGAATGGTCCGGAGGTAAAGATTGATATATAGGAAGTCCTAGTTTCGTCGCCGGAAAAGTTTCGGGCTCATCGGTAGTGTACCGGGAGTGCCGGTAGTGTACCGGGAGACCATCGGGAGGGGTATTTCGACCCAAGAGGCTACATGGGCTGTGGGAGAGTGAATACCAGACCTTAGTGGGCTGGTGGAAGTCCCACACAAGGCCCATGCGGCTGGGAAGAAAAGCCCAAAGAGAAAAAGGTGGAAAAAGGCAAAAGGACCAAAATAAGGAGGAGTCCTAGTCCTACTAGGATTGCAGGAGGTTCCTCCTCTCCTCCTTGGTTTGGACGAAGCCTAGGGCTGGAACCTTGAGGGCCAAGCCTCCTCCTCTCTTCCTCTTATATATACTAGAGGTTTTAGGGTTTTTGGACTAGATTTTCTGGCACGTGCTACCCTTTCCTCTAATGCATAGTTTCTCCTCTAGATCGGTTTTCTGCAGTGCTTAGACGAAGCCCTACCGAAATTACTCCACCACCATCGTCGTGGCGCCGTCACGCTTCCGGAGAACTCTTCTACCTCTATGCTCCTTCTTTCTAGATCAAGAAGGCGAAGATCATCATCGAGTTGTACGTGTGCTGAACGCGGAGGTGCCGTCCGTTCGGCGCTAGATCAGAAGGACCATGATCAAGATTGCGAGACGGATCGTGATGAGTATCGCGGGACGGATCGTGATGAGTTCGTAGGACGGATCATGATTGGATCGTACGACGGATCGTGATGAGATTGCGGGATGCTCAGCGATTTGGATCGCGAAGACGTTCAACTACACCAACCGTGTTTCTTAACGCTTCCCGCTTAGCGATCTACAAGGGTATGTAGATCCACTCTCCCTCTCATAAATTCTCATCACCATGGATAGATCTTGCGTGTGCGTAGGAATTTTTTTGTTTCCCATGCAACGTTCCCCAATAGTGGCATCATGAGCTAGGTCTATGTGTAGATGAGATCTCGAGTAGAACACAAAGAGTTTGTGGGCGTTGATGCTTAGATTGCTTCCTCCCTTGGTCGTGTTTTGGTTCAGCGGTATTGTGGGATGAAGCGGCCCATACCAACCTTACTCGTACACTTACGAGAGACCAGCTCCATCAACTGACGTGTAACCTCGTTGCACAAAGATGGCTGGCGGGTGCCTGTTTCTCCTACTTTAGTTGGATCGGATTCGACAAAGGCGGTCCTTGAGAAGGTTGAAAAGCAACTTATGTATCACCATTGTGGTTTATGCGTAGGTGAGAATTGTTCTTGCTAGATACCCGTAGCAGCCACGTAAAACATGCAACAACAATTAGAGGACGTCTAACTTGTTTTTACAGGGTATGTTGTGATGTGATATGGCCAATTACATGATGAGTTATATGTGATCTATGAGATGATCATGTGTTGTATAGAATATCACGACTTGCATGTCGATGAGTACGGCAACCGACAGAAGCCATAGGGTTGTCTTTAATTATTGTATGACTTGTGAGTCAATCATTAAGCGCTATGTAATGCTTTACTTTATCGCTAAACGGTAGCAATAGTAGTAGAAGCATGGTGGGCGCGACAACCCAGATGGCGACACATTGATGGAGATCAAGATGATGGAGATCATGGTGTCATGCCGGTGACGATGGAGATCATGCCGGTGCTTTCAAGATGGAGATCAAAAGCACAAGTTCATGGCCATATCATGTCACTTATGATTTGCATGTGATGTTAATCCTGTTATGCACCTTGTTTTTCTTAGGACGATGGTAGCATTATAAGGTGATCCCTCACTTAATTTCAAGATAAATTGTGTTCTCCCCGAGTGTGCACCATTGTGAAAGTTCATCGGGTCGAGACACCACGTGATGATCGGGTGTGATAGACTCTACGTTCACATACAACGGGTGCAAGCCAGTGTTGCACATGCAGAACACTTGGGGTTAAACTTGACGAGCCTAGCATGTACAGACATGGCCTGGAAACACAAGAGACCGAAAGGTCGAACCTGAGTCATATAGTAGATATGATCAACATGATGATGTTCACCATTGAAACCACCTCAACACACGTGATGATCGGACTTGAGTTGGTGAATTTGGATCATGTATCACTCGAATGACCGGAGGGATGTCAATTTGAGTGGGAGTTCTTAAGTAATATGATTAACTGAACTCATTATCATGAACATAGTCAGTAATGTCTTTGCAAAATTATGTTGTAGATTACTAGCTCACGTTGTAGCTTCCTTGAATTTTTATATTTTCCTAGAGAAGTAGAGTTGAAAGATGATGGTAGCAATAGTGTGGACTGGGTCCGTGATCTGAGGATTGTCCTTATTGCTACACAGAAGGCTTATGTCCTTAATGCACCGCTCGGTGCGCCACCCCCTCTAGCGTCGTTTGTAGATGTTGTGAACATCTGACAGGCACGTTCCGATGCCTACTTGATAGTTTAGTGCGTCATGCATTACAACTTAGAATTGAGGCTCCAAAATGTTTTGAACGTCACGGAACATATGAGATGTTCTAAGAGCTGAAATTGGGATCTCAGGCTCATGCCCGTGTTGTGAGATATGAGATCTCCAACAATATTCTTTGTCTGCAAGATGAAGGAGAATAGCTCAATCGTTGAGCATGTGCTCAGATTGTCTGGGTGCTACAATCGCTTGAATCAAGTGGGAGTAAATCTTCCAGATAAGATAGTGATTGATATAGTTCTCCAAGTCACTGTCACTAAGCTACTAGAACTTGGTGATGAACTATAAAATGCCATGGATAGAAATAATGATCCCTGAGCTATTCGCGATGTTTGACACCGCGAAGGTAGAAATCAAGAAGGAGCGTCAAGTGTTGATGGTTAGTAAAAACCACTAATTTCGAGAAGGGCAAGGGCAAGGAGGGAAACTTCATGGATGGCAAGTCAGTTGCTGCTCCAGTGAAGCAACCCAAAGTTGAACCCAAACCCGAGACTAAGTGCTTCGATTATGAGGAGAGCGGTCGCTGAAGTGGAACAACCCTAGATAATTGGTAGATAAGAAGGCTGGCAATGTCAACAGAAGTATATTTGATATACGTGTTATTGATGTGTACCTTGCTAGTACTCCTAGTAGCACCTGTGTATTGGATACCGGTTCGGTTGCTAAATGTTAGTAACTCAAAATAAAAGCTACGGAATGAACGGAGAACTAGCTAAGGGTGAGGTGACGATGTGTGTTGGAAATGTTTCCATGGTTGATGTGATCAACATCGCATGCTCTCTCTACCTTCGGGATTAGTGACGAACCTAAATAAATGTTATTTGGTGTTTTGTGTTGAGCATGAACGTGATTAGATCGTGTTTATTGCAACATGGTTATTCATTTAAGTTAGAGAATAATGGTTATTCTTTTTACATGAATAATACCTTCAATGGTCATGCACCCAGTGAGAATGGTTTGTTAAATCTTGATCGTAGTAATACACATGTTCATAACATTGATGCCAAAAGATACAAAGTTAATAATGATAGTACCACATACTTGTGGCACTACCGCTAAATGTCATATTGGTATAAAGCGCATGCAGAAACTCCATGCTGATGGATCTTTGCACTCATTCGATTTCGAATCGGTTGAGACATGCGAACCATGCCTCTTGGGCAAGATGACTAAGGACCCCGTTTTCCGGATTGATGGAGCGGGCAAGTGGTTTATTGGAAATGATACGTGTTGATGTATGCAATCCAATGAGTCTTGTAGCGTGCGGTGGATATCATTATTTTCTTACCTTCATTGATGATTTGAGTTGATATAGTGTATATTTACTTAATGAAACACAAGTCTAAATCGTTTGAAAGGTTCAAGCAAATTTAGAGTGAAGTTTTAAGATCATCGTGACAAGAAGATAAAAATGTCTACGATATGATCGTGGAGGTGAATATCTGAGTTACGAGTTTGGCATACAACTTTAGACAATGTGAAAGTTGTTTCACAACTCACGCCACCTGGAACACCATAGTGTGATGGTGTGTTCGAACGGCATAGTCGTGCTCTATTGGATATGGTGTTTGCTATGATGTCTCTTATCATTTTGCTACTATAATTTTGGGGTTGTGCATTAGAGACAACTACATTCACTTTAGATAGGGCACCATCTAAATCCGTTGAAATCACACCGTGTGGATTATGGTTTGATAGAAACCTAAGCTGTCATTTCTTAATGTTTGGGGCTGCGACGCTTGTGTGGAAAATGTTTTCACCTAATGAGCTCGAACCCAAAGTGGACAAATGCATCTTCATAGAATACCCTAAGAACAGTTGGGTGAACCTTCTATCTCAGATCAAAGTATAAAATGTTTGTTGCTAAAACTGGGTCTTTTCTCGAGGAAAAGTTTCTCTCGAAAGAATTGAGTGGGAGGACGATAGAACTTGATGAGGTTGTTGAACCTTTGTTTCAACTAGAGAGTAGCATAGCGAAGGAAGATGTTTCTGTGAAGCCTACGTTGGTTGAAGAGGAAGTTAATGATGATGATCATGAAGCTTCGGATCAAGTTACTATCGAACCTCGTAGGTCGACAAGGACGTGTACTTCTCCTGAGTGGTACGACAACCCTGTCTTAGAGGTCATGTTGTTGGACAACGATGAACCTATGAGCTAAGGAGAAGCGATGATGCGCCCGGAATCCGACAAATGGTTAGAGGCCATGAAATCCGAGAAAGGATCCATGTATGAAAACCAAGTATAGACTTTGGTGGACTTGCTCGTTGGACGGCAAGTCGTTGAGTACAAATGGATCTTTAAAATGAAGACAGACGTCGACGGTGAATGTCACCATTTATAAAGCTCGACTTGTCGCAAAGAAGTTTCCGGCAAGTTCAAGGAGTTGACTACGTTGAGACTTTCTCACTCGTAGCGATGCTAAAGTCTGTTGGAATTATGTTAGCAGTTGCTGCATTTTTCAATTATGAAATCTGGCAGATGGATGTCAAAACATCGTTTCCTTAACGGTTTACTTGAGGAAAGGTTGTATGTGATACAACCAGCAGGTTTTGTGAGTCCTAAGGATGCTAAAAGGTGAGCAAGCTTCAATGATCCTTCTATGGACTGAAGCAACCATCTTGGAGTTGGAATATACACTTTGATGAGGTGATCAAAGTTTTTAAGTCTATACAAAGTTTATGAGAAACTTGTATTTAAAATAAAGTGAGTGGGAGCACTATAGAGTTTCTGATAAGCATATGTGGTTGACATATTGTTGATCGGAAATGATGTAGAATTTCTAGAAAGCATAAAGGGTTGTCTAAAAGGTGTTCTTCAAAGGAAGACCTGGATAAAGCTACCTAATTGTTGAGCATCATGATCTATAGAGATAGATCAAGATGCTTGATGAGACTTTCAATGAGTAAATACCTTGACAAGATTTTGAAAGAGTTCAAAATGGATCAGTTAGAGAGAAGTGTTCTCGCCTGCTTTGTAAGGTGTGAAGTTGAGTGAGACTCAAAGCTGGACCACGGCAGAAGAAGGAGAAAGGACGAACGTCGTCCCCTATGCCTTAGCCATAGGCTCCGTATAATATGCCATGCTGTGTACTGCACCTGTGTGTGCCTTGCCATGAGTCTGTCAAGGGGTACAAGAGTGGTCCAGGAGTGGATCACTGGACATCAGTCAAAATTATCCTTAGTAACCAGAGGACTAAGGAGATGTTTCTCGATTATGGAGGTGATAAAGAGTTCATCATAAAGAGTTACGTCAAATGCAAGCTTTAACACCAATCTAGATGACTCGGAGTAGCAATCTGGATATGTATAGTGGAGCAGCCATTTGGAATAGTACCAAGTGGAGTGTAGTAGCAGTGTTACAGTTTAACATAGAGATTTGCAAAGTACACACGAATCTGAATGTCGCAGACCCGTTGACTAAAAGACCTCTCTCACATGCAAAGCATGATCGAGCCCCAGAACTCATTGGGTGTTAGATTTATAACAATGCGGATCACATGGTGATGTGAACTAGATTATTGACTCTAGTGCAAGTGGCAGACTGTTGGAAATATGCCCTAGAGGCAATAATAAATTAGTTATTATCATATTTCCTTGTTCATGATAATCGTTTATTATCCATGCTATAATTGTATTGATCGAAGACTTAGATGCATGTGTGGATACATAGACAAAACCATGTCCCTAGTATGCCTCTAATAGACTAGCTCGTTGATCAAAGATGGTTAAGGTTCCCTAACCATGGACATGAGATGTCATTTGATAACGGGATCACATCATTAGGAGAATGGTGTGATGGACCAGACCCAAACTACAAACGTAGCATATGATCGTGTTAGTTTATTGCTACTGTTTTCTGCATGTCAAGTATTTGTTCCTCTAACCATGAGATCATGCAACTCACTGACACCGGAGGAGTGCCTTGTGTGTATCAAATGTTGCAACATAACTAGGTGACTATAAAGGTACTCTACAGGTATATCCGTGGGTGTCTGTTGGGTTGGCATGGATCAAGACTGGGATTTGTTACTCCGTGTGACGGAGAGGTATCTTAGGGCCCACTCGATAATACAACATCACAATAAGCCTTGCGAGCAATGTGACTAAGTGTTAGTCAAAGGATCTTGTATTACGGAACGAGTAAAGAGACTTGCCGGTAATGAGGTTGAACTAGGTATGGAGATACCAATGATCGAATCTCGGGCAAGTAACATACCGAAGAAGAAATGGAACATCATACGGGATTAACTGAATCCTTGACATAGAGGTTCGACCGATAAAGATCTTAGTAGAATATGTAGGAACCAATATGGGCATCCAGGTCCCGCTATTGGTTATTGACCGTAGAGGTGTCTCGGTCATGTCTACATAGTTCTCGAGCCCACAGGTGGTCTGCACACTTAAGGTTTGGTAATGTTTCGGTAGTATAGAGTTATGCATGGTGGTGACCGAATGTTGTTCGGATTACCGAATAAGATCCCGGACATCACGATGAGCTCTGGAATGGTCCGGAGGTAAATATTTATATATAGGAAGTCCTATTTTGGCCGCTGAAAAAGTTTCGGGCTCATCGGTAGTGTACCGGGAGTGCCGGTAGTGTACCGGGAGACCATCGGGAGGGGTATTTCGACCCAAGAGGCTACATGGGCTGTGGGAGAGTGAATAACAGACCTTAGTGGGCTGGTGGAAGTCCCACACAAGGCCCATGCGGCTGGGAAGAAAATCCCAAAGAGAAAAAGGTGGAAAAAGGCAAAAAGACCAAAATAAGGAGGAGTCCTAGTCCTACTAGGATTGGAGCAGGATTCCTCCTCTCCTCCTTGGTTCGGCCGAAGCCTAGGGCTGGACCCTTGAGGGCCAAGCCTCCTCCTCTCTTCCTCTTATATATACTAGAGTTTCTAGGGTTTTTGGCACTAGATTTTCCGCCACGTGCTACCCTTTCATCTAATGCATAGTTTCTCCTCTAGATCGGTTTTCTGCAGTGCTTAGGCGGAGCCCTCCCGGAATTACTCCACCACTATCACCGCAGCACCGTCATGCTGCCGGAGAACTCTTCTACCTCTCCTCTCCTTCTTGCTGGATCAAGAAGGCGGAGATCGTCATCGAGCTATACGTGTGCTGAACGTGGATGTGTCGTCCGTTCGGCGCTAGATTCGAAGGACCGTGACCAAGATTGCGAGACGGATCGTGATGAGATCATGGGACGGATCATGATGAGTTTGTAGGACGGATCGTGATTGGATAGTCGGACGGATCGTGATGAGATCGCGGGATGATCGGCGATTTGGATCGCGAAGACGTTCGACTACACCAACCGCGTTTCTTAACGCTTCCCGCTTAGCGATCTACAAGGGTATGTAGATCCACTCTCCCTCTCATAGATGCTCATCACCATGGATAGATCTTGCGTGTGCATAGATTTTTTTTTGTTTCCCATGCAACGTTCCCCAACATGAAGAGCTTCACCACAAGTCTAGCGGTGCTTACAAGGACACAAGTGATGCTCCCGCAACCTCAAGCGACAACCTTGTCACAAATGAAGAGATAAGCCTCATGGTCAAGAAATTCAACAAGTTCTACAAGAATAGAGGCAAAGATCGAAGATCCAAATCAAGATATGAAGAGAAGCGTTCGTCAAGTCGTGACCAAAATTGCTACAATTGTGGGAAGCCCAGACACTACTCCGATGAGTGCATGACTCCTTACAAAAGGAAAGAAGAGTCACCAAGAAGACGAAGCTCAAGAGACGAGTCACCTCGAATAGAGAGAAGGAGTAGGGATGATTGTTATGAAAAAAGACCCTCAAGGAGAAGTAGGGACTCAGAGAAGAAGGACAAGTACACAAAGAGCTACTCAAGAAGAAGACATCAAGATCATGTTGGTGAATGGGTTTCCGGCTCCGAATCCGAC
This sequence comes from Hordeum marinum, assembly GCA_022496015.1. Taxonomy (NCBI): domain Eukaryota; kingdom Viridiplantae; phylum Streptophyta; class Magnoliopsida; order Poales; family Poaceae; genus Hordeum; species Hordeum marinum. The sequence continues at coordinate 88,326,286 of CM039678.1, read as the reverse complement.
AACCACTTCGAGAGAAGCTAGCACTCCAACTCCGACTATAGTCAAGATGAAGGTGTTGCCAAACTTACACTAGTGACAACCGACTCCTAAGACCTATTTGATTCACCAAATGAAGGGAGTGTATGTTGCTTCATGGCTAAAGTCCCCAAGGTATCAAACCCCGAGTATCTTGATTTCAATAGTGATGAGGATGACTTGTTAATTGGAGATGACTTGCTATTTGACAAATCTAGTAATGTTAGTCAAGATGAACTTGCTATTAATCACTCTAGTCTAGATAAGTTGTGTGATGACGATAAGTTGGAAATAGAACGACTAACTCAAGAACTAAACACACTTAAGTTAGCTCATGAGTCTACTCTATGAGATCATAGAGAGCTTGAAAGGACACGTGAGAAGCTCCGCTTCGAGAAGCTCAATTTAGAGCAAGAGCATGAGTTCCTTAAAGCTATCAATGACGATGTTCGAAAGAAGACTTCCTGTTATCTAGCCAAACAACTTCTCTTGTCTAAGTTCATGCCACAAGTTAAGACTAAGCAAACTAGTAACAAAGGCAATAAGGTTCTTCAACTAGTAGCATTAAAAATGATAAATCCAATGATATTGCTTCTAGTAGTTCTATTCATCCCACTAACTCTTCTCTTAGCCAAGTTACACTTGAGCAAGAAAATGAACTTTTGAAAGGGATTATAGAGAAAGGTATCTACAAGAGTCTTGCTGGGTGCAAACAATTTGAGGAGATTGTACGCAAGCACGGAGGATACCAGAAGAACCGTGGCATTGGCTACTTCAACGCTAATGGAGTTGAATGGGAAGAAGGTCAATACCCCAATCCCAAGTTTGTTCCTCAAAAGGAGAAGTATGAAAATACTCTCCCCAAGGGAACAAAAGCTCAAGATGACCTTCCACCACAAGACCCCAAATTGAAGGGCAAGAACAAGCTTCAAGAGTACATTTAGTCATATGAAGATGAATCCCGAGCTATGGTGAAGTGGGTTCCCAAGGCTACTACAAGATCAACTTCTACATGTGTTACTTCAATACCAAGTATCCCCATCAACTTGATGTGGGTCCCCAAGAAGAACTAGATAAGTTCTTGAGGGGTGACTCCGCCAATGAAATCCACTCATATTCATTATTGGCAAGAACTAGTTGCAATCAACATCAACATCATGCAATAGTTCAAGGAGTCACACATTCCCTCAAAGGTTAGCAAGGGACAAGGTAACCAAGAAATCAATGGACATCATCATGTATGCTTTGCACTCCATGTCCATAAATATCCTTGTATTTGTCTCTTGTGTGTTGGGTCTAACCCATGTAGGTGAGAAGAGTAATGAAACAACAAGGATGCTCCCAACTCATGGTGATCTTCATCAACTTTGAGCATCCACCACTACTTCACCTACATGAAGTCTTCATCGACAAAACCCAAGGATAGTTTATCCCTCCTATGAGGGGATGTCACATGAAGGGGGAGCTTTACTCTAAGACTTGAGTTAAATCATCTCATAGTATGTGACAACATTAAATGCTTTATGTAAAAGTGGTAACCCCACTTGTGCTTAAATGATGAGTATGACCTATGATAAAGTATTCTTACTTGACTCCTAAGTCAATATACTCATATATAGATGACTGCGTCATCGCAAAGTGCTTGCTAGATGCTAGTGTGTTTGTGCATGTTTGCCATGTTTTCATTTGACAACTTATTGTGTGAGCATCATGGTCTGCATTTATTTACCCATTCAAGGACATCCTATTGTTGCTATTTGGCTTTTGATTTTTCATTTGCCAATTGGATGTACAAGAATGCCTAGGACCACTCCTCTAGCTATCTATGCTTTCTCCCCTCATGTTCTATTCATGCTGCATCACAAAATTTGAGCAAGTACTTTTTGATCTCTGTGTGTGAGGAGCACTCGAAGTTCCGTATCGACAAAGGACTGACCATTGAAACCTCCCGAGTGCATCTCGGTGGAACCAACTCAAAAATCTCGGTCTCATCGACTGCCTAGGGTTGATCTGGTTTTCAAGCTCGGTAGTATCAATTCCATATTCTTGGTTACACCGAGTTTCCTTGTCAGCTGACAGTTGAGAAACTCGGTGACACCAAACATTTAGAATCGATGTCACCGACAACCGCGGGTATATAAGGAGGCGGACCCAACATTTGAAATTATTCTTCAACTGTCACCCCCTCAAAACCCAACGCTGCCGATTCAATGCCCCTAGTCATCGCCTTGTCTTCCTGAGCACCTCCACCGTTGAAAGTCCATGACATCGACATAATCTTCACCCCCGTTGCCGCCGTAGAAAAGGCGTCACCAAGCTAGGGTACGATTTTGAACCCCTCATGCGCTCCTCTCTTCGAATCTTGCGCGTTAGGACTTTTCCACCCATAAGCCACCATTTGAGATCAATCTATCCACGAAAGAATTCCCGTAGTTAGCGAACATGAGATTTTCTAGGGTTTACCATCCGCCCGATGAAACTCTGTGGAACCAAAGCAAACAAATCGTTGTCACCGATTTGCCCTCTGTGCTGCTAAGCATGATCTCGGTGAAACCAAGTAGTCTTTTTTGGTCTCACCAAAAAGAGTGCCAAGTTTCTATTAAAGAGATAGTCAGTCTCGATAGCACCAAAATTTTTGCTTCGGCTATACCGATCTTCATGTGACAGAATGCAAACCTTGATAATTTTTTGTTCAAATTTTCAAAAAAAACTTTGTGTTTTGTGATGCTCAACCTATCCACTCTTCTACACTCAGTTCACAGGGTCAGATATGTCAGATGCTGAAGACAATCAAAATTATTTCAAAGAGCCCAGTGCTAAAGCAGATCCAAGCACTAGTCCTGATCCTAGATCCTCTTCAGATCCAGGCACCCCCAGTTCTCATGGGTTGCCCAAGGCTGCTACAAGAGCCAAGAATAAGCTGAATTCAGATGAGGAGGACTCAGACTTTGTGCCAGAGGAAGTTCTTGCCAAGAAGCAAGACAAGGCTGGCAGGAAGTCAGCAAATGAAGCCACCTCTTCCAGGAGGGTGTTCAGCAAGACATATGCCCCTCGAGTGTCTACGAGAGCACCTGAGAGTGCTAGGGCTACCCTAACCATTGAGCCCCCAAGGAGCTCATTGGCTAAGAAGGCAGGAGAGAAGAAAGCCAGGAGGAGGATTATCAGTGTTGTTGGCAGGCCTACCTCAATGTATGATGACCCTGAGGAGGCTGCTGGTGCTACTTCTGAGGAGGAGGAGGAAGAGCAAGTTGTCAAGGCCCCTCCCAAGAGGAAGCAAAAGAAGCTTTTGGCACATGCTATGCCAAAGCAAGGTCCCTCCAAGAGCACCAAGTCTGCCCCCAAGAAGGCTACTGCTGAAAAGTCCAAGAAGACATCCAGGCAGATTCCAGCTTCTGAGAAGAACAATGAATCTACCTTCAGAGAAGCTGATGAGGATTGTGCACCTGTCAGGACGAATGCCTAGTTCAGGACTCAAGCCATAACACCTATAGTGCCAGCTCCGGATATGAGACATTGATTGTCTGCACCAGCTACTGTCACCTCAGCTCCATCAGCTCCTCCAGTGCCACCATTTGCTACTCCAACTCCGTCCAGGACATCTGTAGAGGTCTTCGCCGATGCACTTCTCTCGACTCCGACATCGACCACCGGAGGATATCAGCCCTAGAAGTACGTTTAGCTATATCTCTTTGAACTTTTTGGTAACTTGTTGCCAAAGGGGGAGAAGTTGTATATAGATCTTTAGGCTTCGAGTGAGAGAGCGTTTGGTTTTTATTGCTGTCTTAAAAACATTTGGTCTTTGGGTTGCTTGTGTTATACTTTTGCTCGTGTTTGATCATACACTTTAATGTGTGTTGCTACTATTTCCTATCCTTTTGATGGTTATGAAATGATCGTTCACTTTGCTTGATGTGTTGTGCTATGATATTAACTCTTATTTACTCTCGCACACCACCAAGTGGTATGTGAGATGGAAGAAGTGCCCCATATACCTAATCAATTGTGCATTTGCATTCAAACGCAAATCTAAAAATAATGCACAAAATTAGGGGGAGATCTTGCTTATCACATACTTATCTAAGTGATGATTATATTCTTTGATTATATCATATGTCGAAGCTTTGATCTATATGTTGTTATCAATTACCAAAAAGGGGGAGATTGAAAGCACATTCGCTCCCTTGGTGGTTTCGGTAATTAATAACAAGATATATGTCATTGAACTAATGTTTCCACTAAGCATGTTTCAGGAAAGGTTCACTGATGGGTTGGCAAAAGGATTGTGGAATACCCCAAGATGCAAGGAAATAGATTGGCAAAGCTTCAAGCAAGAGGATTCTACATCTTACTTTGTGAGAAATCAGTTTGAGTCCATAGGAAAGCCAATACTATCAAAAGGGGGAAAGGTACTGTTGGTGAACAAAATGCTCATACGTGCACAAGTGATAGTCACCATATACACCCACAAGCTCTTCCACAAAAGTCTGTCCAAAGCCAAATATCCAAAATCGGTGCAACCAACACTCCCCACTCGGTGCCACCAATTCTCAGCCTCACATAGACTCAGCCAAACCCTAGCCCTTTGGTGCCACCGATTCTGATTCGGTGCCACCGAGTTTGGGTTACCAACATTCTATTACGCAAATTCACAAAATTGGTTTGACCGAGTTTGTTGAATCGGCGTCACCGAGTCTAGCAATCTGACTGTTGGTCACCTTATCGGTGCAACCGAGTTTTATGTATCGTCTCACCGAGATTCAAATGTTGCAACCTTTTAGGCAACTCAATACCACCGAGATTAACACATCGGTGTCACCGAGTTGGACTTATCAGGTGTAACGGTTAGATTTTTGGAGATGCCTATATATACCCCTCCACCACCACTCACTCGCAAGAGAAGCACTCGGAACAGATCCCCACTCATACCAACTGATTTTTTGAGAGAGAGCCACCTACTCATGTGTTGAGATCATGCCATTCCATTCCAACCATATGAATCTTGACCTCTAGCCTCCCCAAGTTTCTTTCCACTCAATCTATCTCTTCCACCAAAGCCAAATATGTGAGAGAGTGACTGTGTGTTGAGGAGTCTATCATCTTGAAGCACAAGAGCAAGGAGTTCATCAACATTATCAAGCCTATTACCTTTTGGAGGGTGTTGCCTCCTAGATTGGTTAGGCGTTGCTTGGGAGCCTCCTACTTCATGTTGTGCAGTGAACCAAGAAGTTTGTAAGGGCAAGGAGATTGCCTACTTCGTGAAGATTTACCCTGAGTTAAGCTAGTCCTCCGTGGACGTAGGCCATCATGGTATAATCGAGGTTGCTTCTTCGTGAAACCCTCCGTGGGTAGAGCCCTTCGTGGACTCCTGCAACCGTTACCCTTCGTGGGTTGAAGACTCCATAAACGTGGACGTACGATAGCAGCACCTATCGGAACCACGGGAAAAATCATAGTGTCTCCAAATTGTGTTTGATATTCCTACCCTTCCTTTACTACTCATGCTTGTCTCTACTTTCTGCTGCTATACTCGTAGACATGCATGTGTAGGGTGTGCTTGACTTGCTATGAATGCTAAAAATCTGCCAACACTTAAAATCGAGAAAAGTAGATTTTTAATTGGTCAAGTAGTCTAATCACCCCCCTCTAGACCTACTTTCGATCCTACATCCTCACCAAGTGACACTGTAGGGGTAGCAAGGCACATATTTGTATTTTTGCCATCATGGACAAAAATATGGGGTTTTCATCATATTGCTTGAGTTTGTCCCTCTACATCATGCCATCTTAATGCGTTACTCTGTTCTTCATGAACTTAATACTCTAGATGCCGGCAGGAGTCGGTCGATGTGTGGATTAATAGTAGTAGATGTAGAATCATTTTGGTCTACTTGACACGGACGTGATGCCTATATGCATAATCATTGCCTTGGTTATCATCATAACTATGCACTTTTCTATCAATTGCTTGACAGTAATTTGTTCACCCATCGTATTATTTTCCTTCAAGAGAGAAGCCTCTAGTGAAACCTATAGCCCTCGGGTCAATTTTCCATATTATATTTTCACATCTATAAACCAAAAATACCTTGCTGCAATTTTATTTACTTTTACTTCTCGCAATCTTTTATATCTATCTCTATCAGATCTAATCCTTGCAAGTAACTGTGAAGGGATTGACAACCCCTTATAGCGTTGGGTGCAAGTGTTTGATTGTTTGTGTAGGTGCATAAATTGGGGCCTTGCTTGTTCCTCCTACTGGATTGATACCTTGGTTCTCAACAACTGAGGGAAATACTTATCTACTTTGCTGCTTTACCCTTTCTTCTTCAAGGGAAAACCAACGCAAGCTCAAGAAGTAGCAAAGCCCGAGGGCGATCTTAATCCTGCACAGCAGGAAGCTTTTGAGAAGATCGATGCCCTTTTCAAGGGCACCCTTCTGAGTGTTCTTGAAGATTTCATTGTGGATTCATATATGTCATTTGACAATGACAAGGACATGTGGGTTGCGCTCGAGGCCAAGTTTGCGGCGTCGGACGCTGGCAGGGAGTTATACGCCATGGATCAATTCTATGACTACAAGATGACTGATGAGTGCCCTGTTGTTCAGCAAGCTCATGAGATACAATCACTTGCAAAGGAGCTTGAGTACTTCAAGTGTGTGTTTCCGGACAAGTTTGTGGCTGGAGGCATCATTGCCAAGCTTCCACCTTCGTGGAACAATTTTTCTACTTCTCTAAAACACAAGAGACAAGAGTTTTCCATCTCGGATCTCATTGGATCGCTTGATTTTGAAGAGAAGGCGAGAGCAAAACACACACGTGCTCGAGCAGTTGAGGGAGCTTCTAGTGCCCACGTGGTGTAGAAGAAGAACTTCCATCTCAATAAGCCCCAGAACAACAAGAACAAATCTCAGGGCAAAGGCAAGTTTTTGCAAAGAACAAGCCATCACAATCTACCAACTTCAAGAAGAATTCTCGTAAGCAGGGGAAGGGACTGTGCCATGTCTACGGTGATCCCAATCACCAGGCTCCGAGATGTCCTAATCGCTATAAGGAGCGCGAACATGAGAGGATCGGCAAGTCAGCTAATGTGGTCATTAGTAATACTGATATGAAGGATTCTAGGTACGGTATTTTTCCTACCATCCTTTCAGTTTGTCATACTCCAGATTGGTTAATTGACACCAGTGCTAATGAACATGTTTGTGCTGATGCCTCCATGTTTTCTTCTTATCAGGTCACAGGGACTTCCCCCATGTTGATGGATAATGGGTCACATGCCATTGTTCGAGGTGTCGGTACGGTCGATCTGAAGTTTACTTCGGGGAAGATCGTGCGCCTGAAGAACGTTCATCATGTTCCCTCCATCAATAAATATCTTGAGAGCGGTTCCCGTTTGTGTCAAGACGGTTTTAAGTTGGTTTTCAAGTCCAATAAAGTTGTAATTTCTACGTATGGACAATTTGTTGGAGAAGGCTACGAGTGTGGAGCCTTGTTCTGCATGTCTTTGTGAGATATTTAAACTAAAGTTATTAATAATGTTTGCCACGATAACGAGTCTAATATTTGGCATTCATGACTTTGTCATATTAACTTTGGTTGCACGACCCGTCTAGCCAATATGATTTTAATTCCAAAATTCACTACTATCAAAGGTTCCAAGTGCCAAGTGTGTGTGCAAGCTAAGCAACCTCGCAAGTCCCATAAGACGGTAGATGCGAGATACTTGGCGCCACTAGAGCTTATCCATTCTGATCTTTGTGAGATAAATGGCGTGTTGAAAAAAGGTGGACAGAAATATTTCATGATGTTGATTGATTACTCCACTAGATATTGTTATGCGTATCTTCGGAAATCAAAAGATGAGGCTTTAAACTTATTCAAAAACTATAAAGCTGAAGCAGAGAACCAACTTGATCGGAAAATTAAACGGCTTAGGTCCGATCATGGTGGAGAGTATTTTTCCAATAAAATTGATTCGTTTTGTGCGGAACACGGAATGATCCATGAGAGGACGCCTCCCTACTCACCGCAGTCAAATGGGGTGGCCAAAGGAAAGAACCAAACTCTAACTGATTTGGTTAACGCCATGTTAGACACATAGGGTCTCTCCAAGGCATGGTGTGGGAGGCGCTAATGACTGCATGTCATGTCCTAAACTGAGTTCCCACAAAGTATTAAACCATTACTCCATTTGAGGAATGGGAAAGAAAAAGGCTGAAACTCTCTTATCTACGTACTTGGGGTTGTTTGGCGAAAGTCAATATACCAATTCCCAAGAAGTGCATGCTTGGACCAAAAACCATGGATTGTGTTCTTCTGGGCTATGCTTTTCATAGCATTGGCTATAGATTTTTGATAATAAAATCTGAGGTATCCGACATGCATGTTGGTACGATTATGGAGTCGAATGATGTGACTTTCTTTGAGGACATATTTCCTATGAAGGATATGCCCAACTCATCAAATTGGGAGATACCTGATCTATCTACTCAGGATTTTTCTATAATTCCTGAACCCACCATTGCGATGGAACACGTTGAGAATCCTGAGGAGGATGACAATGAAACTCCTATAATGAGTAAGAGACGAAGGGCTGCAAAGTCCTTTGGTGATGATTTCATTGTGTACCTCGTGGATGACACACCCAGGACTCTTTTAGAAGCCTATGCATCTTCCAATGCTAACTACTGGAAGGAAGTTGTCCGTAGCGAGATGGATTCCATCTTAGCTAATGGAACCTGGGAAGTCACTAGTCGTCCTTATGGGTGCAAACCTGTAGGATGTAAGTGGATGTTCAAGAAAAGCTTAGACATGATGGTACAATTTAAAAGTACAAGGCACGACTTGTGGCCAAGGGTTATACCCAGAAAGAAGGTGAAGACTTCTTTGATACTTACTCACCTCTGGCTAGACTGACCAATATTCAGATGCTACTATCGTTGGCTGCCTCACACTGTCTTCTCGTTCATCAAATGGACGTTAAGACGGCTTTCCTCAATAGAGAGTTGGATGAGGAAATTTACATGGATCAGCCCAATGGTTATGTAGTACCCGGTCATGAAGGAAAGGTGTGCAAGTTATTGAAGTCTTTATATGGCCTTAAACAAGCTCCTAAGAAGTGGCATGAGAAGTTCGAAAGAACATTAACTGTTGCAGGCTTTGTTGTAAACGAAGCTGACAAGTGTGTATACTATTACCATGGTGGGGGCAAAGGAGTTATTATCTGTCTATATGTCGACGACATACTTAACTTTGGAACCAACCTTGATTTAATCAAGGAGGTTAAGGATTTCTTATCTCGCTGTTTTGAGATGAAGGATCTTGGAGTAGCTCATGTTATACTGAACATCAAGCTACTGAGAGATGAGAATGGTGGGATTACACTTCTTCAATCTCACTATGTGGAAAAGGTCTTGAGTCGTTTTGGGTATAGCGACTGCAAGCCCTCTCCAACTCCAAATGATGCTAGTGTGTTTCTTCAAAAGAATCGACGGATTGCTAGAGATCAACCGAGGTATTCTAAGATTATTGGCTCGCTTATGTATTTGGCGAGTGCCACGAGGCCTGACATCTCGTTTGTTGTGAGCAAACTAAGCCGGTTTGTATCAAAACTAGGAGATGATCATTGGCATGCGCTTGAGAGAGTTATGCGCTATTTGAAAGGCACATCGAGCTATGGGATTCACTACACCAGGTACCCGAGGGTATTGGAGGGTTATAGTGACTCAAACTGGATATCTGATGCTGATGAGATTAAAGCCACAAGTGGTTATGTTTTTACACTTGGTGGTGGCGCGGTTTCCTGAAAGTCTTGCAAGTAGACCATCTTAACAAGGTCAACTATGGAAGCAGAACTCACAACATTAGACACAACCACTGTTGAAGCAGATTGGCTTCGTCGGCTCTTGATGGACTTACCTATGGTTGAATAACCAATACCTGCTATCCTGGTGAACTGTGATAATCAACCTTTGATCATCAAGATAAATAGTTCTAAGGATAATATGAAGTCCTCAAGGCATGTAAAGAGGAGACTGAAATCTGTCACAAAAATGAAGAACTCTAGAGTTATTGCGTTGGATTATATCCAAACGTCTAAAAACTTGGCAGATCCCTTCACAAAGGGTTTATCACGTAATTTGATAGAAAATGCATAAATGGAGATGGATTTGAGACCCACCGTATGAGTTATCCGTAGTGGTAACCCACTCTATGTAATCGGAGATCCCGCGAAGTAGAATTGGGAGACAAGCTATTGGACAGCTAGAAGGAGAGTATCCCTATATTTGCCGTCCCACTCCGCGAAGATGCAATACTCTCATAATCTGCATGGCACGTTGATACCTATCTTAATGTGTTCCAAGTGGCTTATTTGGGTAAGCAGAGATATTGTCCCGCAGAACATCTCCTGAGGAACACACCTATATGAATTTGACTATAAACGTCGCAGTTTGTGAGAATTGGGCGTTCTCTAATAAATTCATAAAAGGTCTTGGAGTATGACGTATACGCTCCACCCGCGGGGAAGCCTTGCGGCAGCCCAGTACCGGCCAAGGACTTGTGTGAAACTAGACTCGCAGAAAACTTGTAGTTCAAAGCATAGTCCACTATTCAAGTTGTGATCTAGGTAGCATAAATTTCTAAATGGAAGTTCAACTTAACAGTCTCCATCAAGAACTAGTATATAAACAGTGTTTTGGAACTAAAAAATGATGAGATGTGCCAATGAGACTTTGTGGCGGATTGTTGGATTTTTGCTATCAGCCCTTTGGCCCAAAGCCCATCCAAAATTCTGAAACTCTCATCCCATTTGTGTTGGTTGTTGGTGTGGTATGGGTGAGACTAAAATTTAGTCCCACCCCGCTAGTGGAGAGAGAGCTACACCTATTTATAAGGTGAGCTCTTCTAGCACTTGTAAGAGAGTGAGAAGAGAAGAGGCCCTCGCGCACTCCTCCTCGCTCGCCTGGTCATGATGTGTCGCGCCGCCGCGCGTTGCGGTATTGAGCCGAGCCGAGCTCATACCTACACACTTATTTTTGCCGGTCAGGAACAAAGAGTCCTTAATAGATGCACCACAATCTCAGACGTCAGATCGTGGGTTTATTCCACGTCTCTCCTCCCTGTCGCGCATATATATGCAAGGTTCTGCCGACACAACATATGGTTTCGCACTATTTCAGATCATTGCGTCGCCATCCAAGTCTTTTCCATCCCTCCTTTCGGCATGCACCGCGAGAAGGGACAGCAGGCCTCCGGAACCCCGCCTCTTGTGATCCTATGCGGGAGAGGGGCGTTCAGGTTTTTGGGGAGCGCACTCGCGCGACTGCTGGTAGCGACGGTTTCCCGGACGACGACTTCTTCCCTGACCTCGGCAACCTCTTCCTCAACGACATGGGCGATAACGTCAATACTGACGGTTCTACTCCCGCTTTACCGTATGCAATCTTGACCTCCCTGTTCGAGATCATACTAGAATTCCTATGTCTAGTTTGTGACATAGATTCGTTCTATTTGTTTACTAGGCTAGTTTGCACAATTAGCTTAATCTATGTTTTAGCTGTTATGATCTATTTGCTACTTATTCGGATTAAATCTTGTATTAATTTGCTCATATATTTAACAACCTTTTCTTACTGTTTGACCCATTTGCTGAAGTACCCTACATCAAATTTTTTTCTTCAGATTCTGATCCGTTTTGAAACGCCATTAACTATTGCGTTTTGTTTACACGAAAGACGCCACAACCTATGACGTTTGACTCTGGCCCACACAGCCTATGTGAAAATCGGAGACGCCACATGGGCTGGCGTTTCCTCAAAACGCCACTGCTCTTGGCGTTTGGCCCTGCCAAGTCTATAGCACAACTATCAACTAAACAAATGATGAAGTGGACTTGACATGTGTTTGCTAGGGTGTGCAACTGCGTACTAGGATCAAAAGTTTTGAGTACTGCAACAAGCATTTAAATTATATGATTATTTTGACTTGTGAACTGACTCATTATTTGATGTAATTAGTAATTCTAAAAGGTAAAAAAAAATCCCGGAACTTTGTTGGAATCAAATATGACCATGTGTTGTACTCGTATAAAAAAGTTTGGACAAGAAATGATTCCTGATGACTTCAGAGAAAAGAAAACAAATTTATAGCGACATTATAGCATGAATAGTATTGTATGTAGCGGTTTTCTTTTGGCAAATCTTTGACCCAAGTTACAATGAAACTCATTCCCTGTTTAATTGTTTTATGCGAGTGTAATACTTGGTCATATTTGACTCCATAAAAAGTTCCAGGACTTTTGAATTGCTAAATTATTTTTGAATATAGAGGGGTGTGTCATCCGAGTGCTCCCATGTCCCCTACCTGATTTTGTATTGTTAGTTGTCTCAATATTAACCAGACAATATTACATAACTTCAATTAAATTAACTAACAAAAATAAAAATACACGAGGTACCGGACGGTGAGCTCGTACGCATGGTCGCCCTAGCCGGCGACACCTCCGTCATTGTTTGGTGTGATGTCGTTCTCGTTGGTGTCATCATAGGAGCCGCGAAAGGGCACGGCAACCCTGACCGGCCGTTGTCTGGCGGTCGTGACGCAACCGATTGGCTTTCTATGCCGCCTGGACTGGTCCTCAGCCTAGGCCAATGCGAGGTTCAGGTCTACTCGAACACACTACGACACGATGTTTGCCACTGCAAATGCGGCTCGACGTTATGCATTGGGCCGCTCCTGCCGTGTCGTCTCCTTGTGGACGCCATCATAAGGCTCTACGACGACATGTCGCCACCTCCACGGTCGGGGTAATAAAGAAGGCGCCCGCACATGTTCACGATCACCGAGGAGGGCTTGCTCTTATTCACGGCGAACAGGTAGGGATGGCGGTGACCTCCCCTTGCCGCACTAGAGGCGGCTCAGCAGCGACACTGGCAGTAGGAGGGCATCCAACCTGGTTGAGCGCCGGGAAGGTACCCACTCCTTTAGCTCCTCCTCGACGCGGCGTCCGATCTAGACGTCATGGTTGCACAGCGGGGGGTGCAGATCTCCCTTGATGAATTACAGTGACTCATCAGTCAGCTCACATGCCAAAAAAAAACCCGACTAGAACTATGAAATTGGCTAGAACTGAACATTACTACAAATTACATTAAATAATGAGTCAGTTCACAGTCCAAAATAAAAATATAGTACGCAGCAAAATAAAAATATAGTACGCAGTTGCACAAGCTAGCAAACACATCTCAAGTCCACTTGATCATTTGTGTAGTTGCTCGGTTTTTTTTTTTGAGGGAATGTGTAGTTGCTCGTTGTGAGTGGCGTTTTGGGCAAACGCCAATCCATATGGCGTCCCCGCTTTGCCACATAGGCACCAGCCGGTGTGTGTGGGCCAGAGTCAAACAACATGGGCTGGGGCGTCTTTCGTGTATCCAAAACGCCGTAGTTGATGGCGTTTCAAAACGGGTCAGATGCTGATTTTTTTTCGATATAAGGTCGGTTAAATTATGCTAAACTTAAATAAACGGGTCAAAACAGTAAAAAAAGTCCTGCTTGTTGCTTGGAGCCTTGGAGATTGTTCCTGTGCGTCAGGCATTTGCTGCAGAGATTGCAATCATTTATTGTATATTTTGGCATGCGATTTTTTGGCATTGATCTCTGTTCAGAACCATTCATTCGAGATTCGACCTAAACAGAGATCAGGGGATCCATTATGAGCAAAACCAAACAAAATTCGACCTGAACTTATTTCAAGGCCATATTCTAATTTCACATTGCCGTGCTTGTTTCTTATGCCGATTCATCCACAGGGTTGATAATTTGGTCTGATCAACGCTGTGCCTAACTAAACTTGTTGTAATCAGCCTATGTGCTACGACTGGCGAAGTTTGAAAAGGTTGAAAGGCGTTGAGTAGGAGCCAGTCATCACTGCAGATGCTATGACATCTACCATTCTTAAGAAGTTGCTCCCCACTTCTTCCTATTCTCTTACCATGCACACTGTCCACGTCATCAAGATGCCACGTCAGCATAATTTGCAAACACCTGTCCATCGATCAGCAGCTATATCTCTCTCAACAGCCCCGTCTAGGCCTCTCGGTCTTGCCATCATCGCAGCTTCTTTCTTCTTGCCAATCGTCCAATCACAACGCCCCCACAGCGTCCGCTTCCTTTTCTTTCCCATCGCAGCGACCCGACTCACCGCTTTCTTTCTTCTTCCCATCATCGCCTTCCTGTCTTCTCCACTCATCAGGCAACGCTCTTTTTTCTAAAGGATTCCAGCAAATCCCATTAATGGCTTGCAACAGAAACAGATGCAATTAAACCCCCTTTAAGCACTGCAGCTGATCCGTTCCCGTTGGTTCCATAAATTTGTGCCCACCCGTCTACTTGATAGAGGCTTCTCCATCGGGTAGTCACCAACCTTGAGTCCTTGATGGTGGGACAAATTTGAAGTCTGTTATCGTCACCCATCGCCTGCAGGTGCGTGCGTGTTGGCCGGGCAGATCTCCAGCCCTAGGCGTTTCCTCTCATCTCCATACAAGGTTCTCTTTGCAACCTTTTCCGTCATCGCGCGTGTCTGTTTGATTCTGCCCTCGCAATCCAGTTTCTATAGGTCCGGTTCTTAACTCCAGAGATTTGGAAGTTGTTACACCTAGAGCTGCATGAATTATCTGTCGTAGAAAATTCCTGTACGCCGATGCAAAGTTTATAAATTATAAATATGGTGTTCGAGATACTAAGGCTTTATAGATCTGACACCTGTATTCCGATTTTGCTCTTAAATTGCAGATTATTTCAGAGAAAGATGGATGGTCGTATCTCAACCAAGTTGGATGGATGGTAGGTTACTAAATTGCATATCTAACCATGCCTTTGTGGTCATCCCAACTGAATTGATCTATTTGTTCTTGAACTATTTATTTTAAGTTTTCTTTCATGTTTCATCACTTGGCGGTATGATCTGTATTCACTTCTTATCTGCATTGTATAATTATAGGTGTGCTCTATTATACTTACTGCTATTTTTTTCCTTGACTACAAAACAGGATTTGATTTGAATTCTTTCCACAGGTCTGTTTGTTAGATCTCACGACACTGCATTGGTTGTTTGACAGAACGCACCACTTGTGGCTGCTATGTTTTCTCCCTCATAAATGGCATCAGTGGTGTGTCTGCCTGATCCTGCAACACGTGTTCACTCTTTGACGAGTCTTCTAATCTGCAATTTATGCCTGGTCCATCTTCATGCTACACATGGTTGGTACTTTGACATGGGAATTAGCCTGACAGGAATCCACTCCAATTTTATTCAAGCTTGCTAGGTTGCCAAACCATGGGTGCCGATCTTCTATCTCTAAAATTTGGAAGTCTTGAGAAGGTAATGATGCTTCCCTCATTTGTACTCCCTCTGTAATCTCTCATAAGACCGTTCACGTCACTACTTTAGTGATATAACCGTTTACAGAGGGTGTAGTATTTAGAATAATTATCAGCTAGCCCGCTATCTTTACTTGCGCTGCCCAATTATATTTCTGCAATGATTGGTCATTTGTCTCATACATACTGTCAACTAGATCATGTAGTTGTTCGTATATTTAAGAAAATGTCTCTTTTAGCAGATAGTTACTCAGTATATGGCACCTATTGTAGCCGAAAATTCGTTGGCGTGCCCGAGCACGCCTGCTCACGGTATCTTTGGTCGTTCAAATCGTCACGGGATATGGGACGGCACTGTATTGCAAGGTGCGCATGCGGGGTAGTTAATGCGCACACTTGGACGTATACCCGACGGTTGTACAGTTTGCGTAGACGGCCGTGCACGACATAACGACGGCGTTACGACACTGTACCAACATGGGTCGTAGGTACAAACGGTATGGAAAACGGTGGGATCCTTTTCCACTGCCTCCTGGCCGACGGCAGCCGCATCTACGTCGACGGCTGCTTCCTCCGATCTTACTGCACACATTCTCGGTCTTACTTGGCGTTCTCGGTCCGAGTGCTGTGCATTATAGTGTCTGAATTCTGCTGACAGCACCAGCGCATTCACATAGTGATATTTCAGGTTTCAAAGCCTGACACTGTGTAGACATGGATGGCTCAGGCGAGATCATCCGCACCATCATGTTGTCGCAGCTCGGCTTCCGGCACGAGGAGCTGCTCAAGGTGACCGATGACTTCAATCAGATCAACAAGTTCGGCCAGGGTGGCTATGGTTCAGTTTACAAAGGTACATTGATGTGCCATTTGAAACACCACACATTGGCACAAAATGCAACACCGATTCCATTTGATCATCTTTCTTGAAATGCTTGCTTCATCTGAATTTAAGATTCTGATAATATGCTGGAGATCACAGGGTGTGCTTCTGGATGGCCGGGAGATTGCCGTGAAGCGGCTCTACCTCAACACCCGACAGTGAACCGACTGACCAGTTCTTCAACGAGGTGAAGTTCTCAGCCAGGTGCAGCACCAGAACCTCGTCAAGCTCCTCGTGTGCAGCGTCGAGGATCTCGAGAGCCTCCTCGTCTACGAGTACCTCTGCAACACCAGCCTCGATTAGTACCTTTTTGGTAAGAAAAGAAATCAATGCCTGCATTCTGAAGGAAAAAAACAATCATACTTCAAATGGTAGATTTTCATTATGGTTGATCTTCCATGCTTGGTGATGCAGACGCTTTCAAGAGGAATGCGTTGGATTGGGAGCGGCGGTCGGAGAACATCCTTGGGGCGGCAGAGGGTTTTTCATAACTCCACAGTGGCTTCGAGGTCAGGATCATACATAGGGGCATCAATGCCAGCAATGTGATGTTGGATGAGAGTTTCAGGCCTAAGATTGGCAATTTCAGCCCGGCGAGGAACTTCATGGAAGATCAGACCCACTTCAGCAGCAGCCTCGCGGGAACATTGTAAGTTCCCTTGTCCAAAACATCTAATCTTCTCAAGGGGTGAAGAAAATTTCGTGATAAATTGTGCAACGTGTCCAAAGAAATAGAACTGACCATGCCTACATTTTTGCAGTGAATATATGGCTCCAGAGTACATCGTTCACGGGCAGCTGACAGGAAAGGCCGACATCTACAGCTATGGTGTGCTGGTCCTTGAGATACTCACCAGACCCTAGAACCACAACTCTGTGGCGTCATCGGTCAAGGGACTGTCCCTCATGTCACAGGTAAATTCTCCCATTTACCATCTTGTCAAGTAGTAGTGTACTGAAGCAGTTCAGGCAACCTGATGCTGACATCCTTCCATCTTGAGATATGGAAGCACTACAACATCGGCACCCTGATGGGGATCCTGGACCCGACCCTTCACGACCAATGCTCGGAGACGGAAGCTCTCAAGGTGTTCCAAGTTGGGCTGCTGTGCGTGCAGGTGTCGCTGAACCTTAGACCAGCAATGTGGAAGGTGGTGGAGATGCTGGTGATAGGGTACTGCCCCAGCCTACCGAGCCTCTGTTCATCAACGTGAAGGGGTAGCGAAAGCTTGGGCTCATCAATGTCTCTGATGTCGAACTCTGACAAGTCGCCATTCTCGATCATTTTAACATCTTTTTTCATTATTTAACATTAGGTGATGTTAAATTAATACTATGCCGTTTGATTGCTCGGAGTTGGGTGTCGACAAGCTGAGCCCCTCGCAGCTGCTGTTCAAATCTAGTTGTACCGTGCCGGCGACGTCGCCTACATCACCAATGCTCGACTGGGAGGAGGTTCAGACCAGAGTTTGGGTGCCTTCACCGTCGAGTATTGTCTGGCCGCCGCCAAGATCTGGCGGGGGAACCTATTCAAGAAATGAGGGGAGAGGACCAAGTTGGCCGCGGAATCAATGCGGCCAGCAATACGTATCAAAAAGCGGATCATATGGAAGGTACCTTTCGATGGGATCTGATAAAAACACGAAGCCGTCGCCTGCCGCCTCCGCCATCGCCATGGATGTGTTTTCCCTAGCTACTGGGGCGGCGGTCAAGCGGATAGATGCTTACTACCACTCACGTGTGACGGACCGCAGATGCTGTCAAATGTTATGCACCGGTGCTCGCGTCATGCACCGTTGGAACATGTTTAACTGCGCCGTGACGGGATCGTCATACCAAACGTCGGGGTGACCGTAATACTACTATTCCACGATACGTGACATTCTGTCGCCTCGCTGCTCGCATTCAATGCTCGTAATTGTTCGATTGGAACACGTAGCGGGTCGTCCACCACATCGCCGCTCTCGGTCTTATTTTATGTAAGGAGCGGCGATAAACAAAAATAAGAAGATACATGTTTTTTTAAATGCTACTCCCTCTGTTTATAAATATAAGACGTTTTGATAGTTTAAATTGAACTGCCAAAACGTCTTATATTTATAAACAGAGGTAGTAGAAAATACAAGTAGCCAAAGGGAGTTTTGGTTTCACGTGTCGATTCTCCTTTTTCCGTACTTGCTGGTAGCATGTTCATTTTTTTCATATGGCATCTATCTAATATTTCTGGCAGCAGTTAAATTGAACTGTAGGCAGAAAAAAAACTTGATACACCATTGATTGCAATTTTAGTCATTTGAGGACTTTGAGGCAGGTATCTGTCACATTCAAGTTTACAAGCTGCTGATTGTACTGAAGGAAGAAGATTTAGTGATTGCCAAAATCTACATAGGCACGTAGTAACGAATGTCAATCAATGCAACATGCTCATTTTATTGTAATGTAGTGCAAGAAATATGTAAATATGTTTCCAGATTGTACCAACTCGCCCTTTTTGTGTATTGAAAATATTGTGGTAACTGATGATTGACACTTCACTTCCTCACCCCGCGATTTCCACAATAAATTGATGAATTCCTGTTTAAAGTCAGCACTCCACCTCAAATCATTTGTTCACATCACCTGATGGATTCCCGTTTAAAAGTACGTATTCCACCTTAAGCCATTTGTTCCCATCGCCGTGGTGGGCGTTGACCATACCACTACATTCCAATGAAAATTTGCCGGTTGAATAATAAATTTGGACTTCCTCAGGCACGGGACGAATTGGACGCCCGGCCGGTCATCTTGGCTGTTCTTCCCTTGCAACATATATAAACACCTCAGACTTATCACTCCTATAGGTACATATTGTTGACATCTATTTTAAATTTGGAATTTTCATGTGCTTGGTTAATAGCTAATTCTAAACTTTTGTATACTTGATAAATTTCTAAATTTAATTTTGGTGAATTGAATACATAGACTTGCATGACATATTGGTGGTTGAATCAGAAGTTTGGACTTCCTTAGGTGCTCGGCGTGGCAGTCTTATTGGTTGTTCTACCCATGATGCATCTTCAGGCGCTGCAGATTTATGACTCTTATAGGTGCATACTAGCAAAAATGACCGTGCGTTGCAACGGGAGAAAGAGTATCTTAGCATCCTCCTACTAAGGTTGAAATAAATAAAGTGACGGTGGCTATGGAATATATATATTAATATAAAAAAGAATAAAATATTAATATAAAAACATATAAACTCAGCAATAAGGACACTGCCACGAGTACTTTGAATGCTCTATCTAGCATTTTAAAAGTAAATCATTAAGAATGTCTCACAAAATATATTTATAACATCATGCAAGAAAAACATATGAGCAAAACCTTTATCAATGCAATGCGTTAGTTTGACATGGCTATTAATTTTGAATGACATTTTATTAGCATGTCATCCTTTTTGCCAACAATTTTCCTTAACCTAACGTTTGAATTCATCACAAGATGAATCGGTAATCCAAACAGTTATTATGACCAAATCTCATTAAGTTATTACCTTATACTCCCAGCGAAAAAACTTGTTACCTCACGCAAAAACAATAAAGCAATGGGAATAATCGAGAGGACAGATATTTGGTGAAGTCAATGATAATAAAATAAAGCAAAAGACTTTATATATGACATAAATTTTAGCATGTGCTATTACGAGCTGCTGCATGTGGAAATCAACCCCAGTGTGTAGTAAAGAGTATTGTCTCCAACTTTCCTGTCTCGATCCGGGCCGTTCTCCGACGAGATCATTTTTTTGCAGCGGATTTGGGATCCAGAAAGCACGGGGAAAATTCCCAGTCAAGACGCCACAAAGTCGTGGGCTTCGGCGGTTGCGCTGTCCCTCTTCATCGACTCAGAAAGCCCATGGATGAATGGTGCATTCCGGTTACGATGGATCTCTAGTGACATTGATGGTTTTCCGGTGGTAGACTGTCTCGTTGGCATATGCATGAACTTTCAGATACTTAGTAGCTATTTCTTGCTGCAGGTGTCTTCTGCAGAGTTTCAGCATAGTTGTTTTCTCTCGTGCTCCCTTTTCACTTTATAGTGAAGTGAGTACTATTCGATCATCGTATGCCTACCCGGTAAGACATAAATATTGAGGAGGCGGAAACAATGGCCCAAAGAATGAACAAAGAGAAATGTATTACGGAAGGGTTTTTATCGGGTCCGTCACTTCAAATAGCCAGGAAAAAACTCCTCACTCCCACTTAATCCAAGTATATTTTCGTCAGGCTTGTCAATTCAAACAAACAAATCACTCAATATGATTTCATCAGGGAAAATCTCGCTTCCAGGTTGGAAAAGATTGGCCTTCGTACCATGTGGATGAAAACAACTGAACAAATAAATGCATGAAACAGAAGGAGTGCAATACTAATTAAGGATTCCAATCAGGGAAAATGATGCTACACGGTAAGTAGCACTCTGTAATGCCTCATCCTTTAACAAAAAGAGCAAATTTCTGGGTCATCTTTCTCTTCAAAGTACATACAGTTAATTCAGGCAAGCCAAATCAGCCCAAGATAGATAGCGTGAGCGAAGTAGCTGCAACAAAGGGCTTCTCCAGTTCTCTTGCAGCAAAGGAGCTCCGTTGTTTTAGCTAGGGGCAGTTTACGTATCTGTACTGTCCTATAATTTTTTTTAAGTAAGGTTGTGCGAACATGTCAAATGCGTAAAAAGAACAATCAATTGGGGAGGAATAAAACTACAAATTCGAGTGTAGATCAACTTAGCAAAAATCATCCTTAGTGAAGCTTCGCTAGATGAAATCTGTACATAACTAACTCCATGATCTTCATCCCAAACCATTTTTAATCTTCCCTGATCCTTTCTAACCGTCTCCTGAAACTGACTGCCGAAAAGGACACACCAGATCTTGGTCGGCCCTTATATAATAAAGGTATATAAAGGCAGATCCACTGCACACAAGCAGGTTGAAGCCAATAGATTTTAGACTTTGATTCATACCATCCAACTGAGAAATCATCGACTATGTAGCTGCCGTCACATCCTCTTATTTCAATATTGCCGGCACTTGACACCACCAGGCAAGCTATGTGAGTCAAATCTGGCCGACGCACCATCATCAGGTGTTTGTCTCTACATGCGCCTTTGTGCCTGAGACGGTGCATGATGAGAGAAGAATCTACCTGGACCGCAGCTAGGAGTACAAAATTTTAAATGATATTTGAGGACAAATTTTCACCACAACGAATCAGATGTTACTGAATCAAATAGAAATAGTACAGAGCAAAAGAGAGATTGCATATGCACGTACTTACATATCCATGTTGATATTTACACAAAACAAAATGCGTGCGGTGGAGAGACGGGCATCAGATCAGAAACAGTTGGATGCAAATTTAGCATACCACAGAAAAATATGAGATACCAAAAACAACACAGGAGTCACGGACACAGGTTCAGCAACTGCAGTTCGGCAATTTCAACCCCAAATTGAAGATGGTGTTCCACTCTCCGTCCTGTAAAAATGCAATTTTGCATTCAGTTTGTTTATTCCCCAGCAAATAAAATTTCTTGCCGGTGCTTGCCGCACGGTTGGAGGCTTGGTGAGATGATCTTGTGCTTACCATCCTCCTCGGAGAGGAGATCCTGTCGGAAGAGGGGATTCAACCAGATGTGCGGAGCATGGATATCCGCGCCTTGATCCGGCCAGAAGGAGCCGCCGTTGCCGCCGACGGAGCACGCTGTGCTCAGAGAGGGGAGGGAGAGGGAGGGTTTGGCATCTAGATCTGGCTGGGCCAGGGGAGGGGGGGGCGAGGATGGTGCTGGTAGATGGCGGAGGCGCGAGGGGGCAGTGGGGTGGGGTGGGGGGGTTGCAACCTAGAAATCTGATTTGCCTGATGAGCTGAGAGAATTGAAAAAACTAGAAGAAATCCACTCATTGAGTAATGATCAGATGGTTAGAAGAGGGTTCATACTTCATACAAAGTGCTTTGTGTGAATCCTTAGAAAAAGAGGAGGAATATTGGCATAACCACTGGGAAAACAAACAAATTTGAACAGTTTTGCATCCATGGAAAGCATGCTGGCTATACTTATGATATTTATTCGTGAGATGGAGAGTTCCTAGGTGACGGTTCAGCATGCATGCATTGATGAAAATTGTTTGGGAACTGAGCACGCGTGCTCCGAGGCAGAATTTATTCTGTAATCGTATGGGAGTATACTCCATATAAGATGCCGCAAGGCTTTGGAAATGGCCAGGTCCTGCCAGTAATTCCGACGCTGTGGTTAATTTCTCCATAAAAAAACTTTGCGACCATGATGGCGCCGCCTGTGCGGGAGCTGTGGGAGATGGAAGAACTCGTGGAGGAGATCCTCGTCCGCATCCCGCCGGAGGAGCCCGCGGTCCTCATACGCGCCTCCCTCGCCTGCAAGCCTTGGTGCCGCCTCCTCTCCGGCCACGCATTCCGCAGCCGCTACCGCACCTTGCACAAAACACCTCCCCTCCTAGGCTTCTTGCAAAGCTGGGAAGACGACGTCGAGCGCTTCGTTCCCACCACAAACTTCTGCCCCCACAATCCCGATCCGCGGGACTATTTGGTGCACGACTGCCGCCATGGCCGCGTTCTTCTTGAGTGTAAGTGGGACGAGGAGGGGGAGACGGAAGATGAGGGGGAGGAAGAAGATGATGCGGAGGAGGAGGAGGTAGACAATGACACGGAGGAGGAAGATGATACGGAGGAGGAGGAAGATGCTAAAGATGAGGGGGAGGAAGATGCCAGGGACTTGAAAATGGTCGTCTGGGACCCGATGTCGGGAAGCCGAACGAAGTTGCGCGGTCCTGACACCCTCAACCCTGACATCACCGGCAAAACCTATCGTGGCACGGTGCTATGTGCGACGGATGGCTGCAGCCACGTTGCCTGCAACTCGGGCCCATTTTTCGTGGCCTTAATCGCCCTTGACAATCAGCACTACTATGGGGATGATGAGATCGAGGATGACAACTACAGCAGGCTCGTGTGGGCGTCTGTATACTCATCAGAGACCCGGGAGTGGACCTCACCGGCCTCTATTAACATCGCTGGTGTTGGAAGATTCGGAGCCTTGCCCGTCGTTGCAAGGCCTAGTGTCATTGTCGGAAAAGCGCTCCACTTTCTCCTTCATAGGTATCCAAATGTGTGGGACATTTGTATTCTCAAGTATGACTTAGGTACGGATTGCCTATCAGTCATTGATCTGCCAAGGATGTGTGTGAGCAGTTGGAACCCCCTCCTCATCTCGGCGGATGACAGTAGGCTCCGGTTCGTCCACCTAGGCCAGGACATGCTAGACCAGGACGGCAGGCTATGCTTCATGTGGTTAGTGGAGGTGAGTGTTGATGGAGTAGCGTCGTTGATCCAACTCAGAGAAATTGAACTCAAGACCCTTGTCCCCATTCGCAATCCCAGGAGCTCATTTTCACTAAAGTTGGTTGGCTGCGTGGAGGGCACCGGCATCATCATTGTGGCCACGGATTTCGGTGCATTCACAATTGATCTCAAGTCCTTGAGGTTGAGCAAGTTGTCGAGTAAGCCGTATGAATTCGCATACCAGCGAGATGAACTTGATAGCCTCTTTCTCTACACGAGCTTCAACAACCCACCAGGCATGTATATATGTTATATGGTTTATATCAGGTGTTTGATTCACCAGCATATGTTAAGTCCCCCTAAGGGAAATCGTGAATTTTAACAACTGAATTCTTCTCCTTGTAACTCGTTTTTCAAAACTGTTTGCTTCGTTCAGCGGTGGCAGGTGCTGTGGCGGTGGCCGAAGCAGACATCAGCAATTGAAGCAGGACGTGGTGATGTAGCGGTTTGAATATTGGCCAAGTTGCCAAAGCATGGAAATTCAGTTCAATAATATTTTGGTGTTGGTTTTCAATTTGAGTCTTGTCTTATGTTTGATATGGGAGCCTTAGCTGTGGTGTCTTGTGAAGCGTCAGTTGTAGGTTGGTTACCCAGCTTTTATGTGTGTGCTTATCACACTGAACTTTCAGTAATCAGGGCAAGATATGGTCATGAAATTGCCAAGCTCTTGTAGTCCTGTTCCTTCAGTAATTTTGTTTAACTTGAGACTGGTTCTTGCAACTTCCTTTGCTTGGCAGATTGTTTCCTGTTGTGTTATATCAAATAGCTACTGGGAGAAAGTAGTCTGTGCTGATGCAAGCTCAATTTTGCTGGAACATAAGCTATTTTATGTGCACCTTTTGATATATTTTTTTACTTCTGAAACCAAAATGTAGTTACAGTTAAGCTACTACTGTAACCAGGTATCCCCCCTGAAAGTTTGGCTACCTTGCACTGAACTTTCAGCTTTGAATAAATCTGGGCAAATGCCCTTTATCTAAAAAAAAGAAGTCAAACTACTATAATATCATAGTGTAGAAGTTTCAATACTATCGTAGCCAAGACACAAAGCGAGGAGTACCTGGCAAGAAAAACAGCAGCATTTTCGGCCATGCTCCTCAGGCCTCCTCACCCATGAGCCTGCACCACTTCACCTGATGAGTGATGACTGACATTTACTACCTCTGCACACTAATGTGAGATATTTTTGCAGTTTAATTTGAACTGCAAACATGTCTTATATTAGTGTACGCAGGGAGTATTTTCCAAAAAATATAATGGCCATTTACTCGAAATGGAGAAGTTGATGGCTTCGTTGATTCAAAACCGGGTTCTCCTTGAGCCTTATATTTAAAATGGAGAAGTTATTACATTGCTTCCTTTTTATCAAAGGTTGTTATACACTTTACATCACAAAGAGTGTACTATGCAAAATCTAGGAGAGAAAGGTGGCCCATCATAATTGGCATCCAAACTCTGATACCAGGCTCAAAATACGAAATTTATTTTATGTACATTTTAAATCGTTTTTATGTATGTTGGGTTTATTATATCTTACTCCAGCTATTGGAAGATTTTGAAATATGAAATATCCAATGATGCGGAAATCTAATACAGCCAAGAATACTTGTTATTCGAGTATTCCCACGCCTATTAAGCAACAGACTAACAATGTAGTATTGCAAAGACATCCCAATTACTACACATGAAATTTACCAAATAGATAAACTGTCAGTACCTAAAGAAAGTTCACACCTCCCTGGGTGAAAAATAAGACATGAAAAAGATAATAGAGCTCAAACCTGATATAAATTAACAAATGATGACTGATCAAGGCGAAGATATTACACATATTATTGGAGAATTATTCAGTGCTATAGCCAATACTTAGAGATGGTTGGTGCCAAGCAATTCACTACATAAAAAGGCCTCCAGGGGGTGATTTTCTTCTTTTGGATACAAACAACATGAACGAAATTCACTTGCCAATCAGCAACATCCACGTTACAATGCTACATTTGGTGAAAATTACTCTGAGTTAAATTTTAGCCATGGAAAGAAGAAAAGAACAGTTGAAGCCACTTCCAGTGTTATGGTTCATCAAATTGGTTGGTTCTTCAGCCTAAT
Source organism: Hordeum marinum (assembly GCA_022496015.1). NCBI lineage: Eukaryota > Viridiplantae > Streptophyta > Magnoliopsida > Poales > Poaceae > Hordeum > Hordeum marinum. The sequence continues at coordinate 88,300,493 of CM039678.1, read as the reverse complement.
GTCAGAAAAAAATCCCTAAGCTCTGACCCAAAATAGAGCTGTCCATTTGCAACCTTGAACGTCAACACCTTGAGGTGGAAGCTATCTTCGGGCAACTCGGCGCGAATTTACAGAATTTACATTTCCACCCCTCCTCTTCAGTCACATATTTAGGTTCACGTGCCCCCAGCCAGAAGCTGAGGGTTTCTTGGATTTGATCCTTGAACCACTGAGCATCATAAGAGAACTGGTATTCTTCTAGCAGTGAATGATCTTCCTGCAGTTCATATCTGCAATATTTAGGAAACGGAAGTAGGTTATAAGTTTTTTATTTGCCAAACATCCAAACAAACTGGCTGTATTAACAGTGAATCCCTTTTCAGATATTAGGTGTTCAGTAATCACTACAGGTCAGTAATGTTCAGGCTGCATCTTATTTACCTCAAGATCAGCTGTTCTTGAGATCGTGACAGCGTATGACAAGTAATCTTGTAGTATTTCAATACATCCCCGAAAGTCTGCAGACAGAAACCTTGTCACAACTCAGGAATACACTAGAACATAAGTTCCACACATTGGCATGAATAACCACAATAGCAGACAGAAACAGCGACTCTAGCAACCACTTGTTGGATTCAGTATACTAAGAAAATGAAATGAAATCACTTTCCAAAAACAACTGGTTATTCAAATATCTATAAACTCTTTTGAACAGCAACAGAAATGAAAGTTCAAACTTGAGATACAGAACCTGTGCATTGAAACCAATTGAGCTAATGTACCGCTTGACATCATCTGACAACAAGAAGTTGGGGTTCAAGTCAAAATAGCTGAAGAAATTATCTGTTGGGAATTTCTCAGAAATAGAACTGTCCCATAGGTACTTATAACACATCAGCTGAAGCCTGTGACAAATATTACGATATATCATGCAACTTTCGCAGTTGTTAGCTTACTATCATCATAGTGCATGAAAAAACAAAACAAGTTGTAGGAAGCTCCAGATAATAATAAATCTGGAATGTTTACAAACACTAATGCTCACCAATTTCAGCAATAGCTTCATATTAGTAGTATAAGATGCATCTTTTAAACGAGGCAATACACAGGGAATACATGTGGGACAAATTATCCTAATGATTGCACTTTCTTAATACAACTAGATGGAATTTAAGTATCAGTCCACTATATAACAGAAAGATAAATCCTGGAGTAGTTTCCTTAGTAGGAGATATCATAACTTGATCCTTAGGTAGCTCCACATATCTTGGTACTAGATAAATTTGCTTCGATATTCTTAAGTACTGTCTTGCAGCAAATCATCGCTTTCCTATCCAAAGAGGGTTACGATTGACCAGTGGGCACTCTCAACAGACCAATGGAGTAGTAACCCAACATCACACAATTCAGACCAAGGCAGAAGTTCACTTGAAGGGAATCACTAGTCTAGGGGTCATAAATCTAAACTTGGCTTGTTACTTGTCAATGCCACAACATGACATGATTTACCAGCCTCCCGATTTGTAATGGTTAGTAAAGCAATGATAAAGGGCAAACCTTCCATTTCTTTTCTGTGCTTCCGAGGGAATTGTTGCTTTGAAACGTGTCTTTGTATCCACCAGAACTGGATGAAAAGAAACTCCATCCATAGGCATTCGCAGTTCATCAATAATTCCTACCATCCATGAACCTTCAACAATCCCAATCCTACAGGGACAATGGGGCATAATTCACAACAAAATTAACAAATATTGCTCCTGTAGCTAAAAAAGTTTCATTCTATCCATTCCAGAGTGCCTCCCAGAAACCAATATTACACCAAAGCGTTTTCGTTGGTACAAAAAATATTGTTCTACAACTGCAAATTTAAAGTGTATTATCACATACACTGGGAGTTCACGTGTCATGCCGTTGAACAATAACTGGTTCGATCCCACGATAAAGTTCATGAATTTGACTGCCCACGATTCTTCTGCAGATCTAACGGCAATATCGACTCTCTCAATAACCTGTTCCAAAATGAAATAAATGAGCCTCTTTCTTTTTTCGTCTTTTCAAGATTTTAATCGATTTCATTCCCCGACCTCCCCTTGAGATATTAGTAATTACTAACAACTATGCAAGCTTTGATTAGGATATGCATACAACTCGGACATGATTAACAGTGGGCAGTGGCAATGGCTTTGCGATCGCATATCAAGTTTGTAAGAAGCCAATAAACACATTAGTTGATCCAGTATCCACGAGTCATGTTATCTATCATGAAGAATCCTAAAGATGTGGAAAATATGATAATTAGGACAAGTCGAGCTGAACTCGATGCCCAATGACAAGATCAAACCAGTCTTATTCTATAACCTGGAGTGATTTGTTAATAAAATCCCTGCACTCTTAACCTGGAGTGGTTTGTTAATAAAAACATGCATTCTACTGCCATGCTGAAAACACATAGAAATACTGCACTGCTACCCATGGAAACTGGCATTATCATTCAGTGTTGGGTTTCATTCTAGTTTCCAAGACAGGAGCCATCTCTTGAAATGACAGAGAAGAACAGCAGAGCTGACCTCCTGCTCGAGCTGGGCGTGGCGGTCAGAGCCGGCCTTCATGGCCTCGGTCCTCTCCGGCTTGCCGTGTTCCAGCACGAACTCCATCTGCTTATCGCACCACTCCTGTCACACAAGAACAGGCCCACGAAATGAATGAGGGGAGAGGGGATCAGTCAATGGGTACACATCAGACACGGATGGCGACAGGGCACATTTGCGGCGAAGAGTCGAGGGAGGCTCACCGTGGAGGTGATGTCGGTGACGGCGAGGGCACGGCGCTCCCTATACCGGGACAGCAGCGACCTCCGTGGCGGCGGCGGCGCGGAGTCCTCGATGTCGCCGGCGGGCGGGAAGGCCGCGCAGGAGAGGGTGGCGGCGCCGCGGACTGCGGCGGGGGAGAGGAGGGGCCGCGCTGCGGCGGCGGCGGCGAGCGCGGCCTCTATGATGGCCATCTCCTCGTCGCTGACGATCTCCACCTCGAGCTCAGGGTGCATTGCGGCCGAGAGGAAGGAAGGGGAGAACTCGGATGCGGGGCGCGGGTTTCTGGTCCGCTCACACACGACTGGGCTTACTGACGGAGTGTCCCTACAACACTGTATGGGGACACCTGTCAGGGCATGGCCAACCCTCCTACATGGACCGATGCCTCAGCTGTCACGTCCGTTTAGATGGTCCAAACTCAGTCAAAGGTGATGCTTGCAGACCGAAGATGATGCCTATAAAAGAGTCCGATTTCTCACTGTCAAGAGCAAGGTGAGAGAAGAGAAAAGAAGAGCATGAACGCAGAAAACTAGAAGTGGGCATCAGCGTGCAGACGTAAGAAAGAAAGAGAGTAACAGGAAAACATGATCCACAGACTAATGCCTGCGTTGGATGAAAGATTGCAATATGGTGGTTCCATCCCTTCAACGCTTGCATGGATGGGCTGAGGCGTACGCTGGTGGTGCTTTCATAGTTCATGCCCTCGGTGAAAGGTACAGAATGCCGAACTAGATTTATTTTTTGAGTGCAAAAAAGTATATAGTGTTGGAAATATGCCCTAAAGGCAATAAGAAATTAGTTATTATCATATTTCCTTGTTCATGATAATCGTTTATTATCCATGCTATAATTGTATTGATCGGAGACTTAGATGCATGTATGGATACATAGACGAAACCATGTCCCTAGTATGCCTCTAATAGACTAGCTCGTTGATCAAAATATGGTTAAGGTTTTCTAGCCATGGACATGATATGTCATTTGATAACGGGATCACATCATTAGGAGAATGATGTGATAGACAAGACCCAAACTACAAACGTAGCATATGATCATGTCAGTTTATTGCTACTGTTTTCTGCATGTCAAGTATATGTTCCTATGACCATGAGATCATGCAACTCACGGACATCGGAGGAGTGCCTTGTGTGTATCAAACGTCGCAACGTAACTGGGTGACTATAAAGGTGCTGTACAGGTATCTCCGAGGGTGTCTGTTGAGTTGGCATGGATCAAGACTGGGATTTGTTACTCCGTGTGACGGAGAGGTATCTCAGGGCCCACTCGGTAATACAACATCACAACAAGCCTTGCAAGCAATGTGACTAAGTGTTAGCCACGGGATCTTGTATTATGGAACGAGTAAAGAGACTTGCCGGTAACGAGGTTGAACTAGGTATGGAGATACCGACGATCGAATCTCGGGCAAGTAACATACCGAAGAACAAAGGGAACGTTATACAGGATTGACTGAATCCTTGACATAGAGGTTCGATCGATAAAGATTTTTGTAGAATATGTAGGAACCAATATGGTCATTCAGGGGCCGCTATTGGTTATTGACCGTAGAGGTGCCTCGGTCATGTCTACATAGTTCTCGAACCCACAGGGTCTGCACACTTAAGGTTCGGTGACGTTTCGGTAGTATAGAGTTATGTATGGTGACGATCAAAGTTTGTTCGGAGTCACGGATGAGATCCCGGACGTCATGAGGAGCTTTGGAATGGTCCGGAGGTAAAGATTCAGATATAGGAAGTCCCATTTTGGTTGTCTGAAAAGTTCTGGGCTCATCGATAGTGTACCGGGAGGGGTATTTCGACCCAAGAGGCTTCATGGGCTGTGGGAGAGTGAATATCAGCCCTTAGTGGGCTAGTGGAAACTCCCACACAAGGCCCATGTGGCTGGAGGAAAAAAACCAATAGGAAAAGGTGGAAAAAAGGCAAAAAGGAGCAATCCTAGTCCTACTAGGATTGGAGGAGGAGAGTCCTCCTCCACCTTCCACTTTGGCCGAAGCCTCCAAGGCTTGGAGGCCAAGGCTGCCTCTCCTCCTCCTTCCCTCCTATATATACTGGTGGATTTCTAGGGTTTTGTACTAGATTTTACGGCCACGTGCTGCCCGTTCCACTGGTGCTCCTCTAGATCGGATTTCCGCAGTGCTTAGGCGAAGCCCTGTCAGAATTGCTCCACCACCATCGTCGGAGCGCCGTCACGTTGCCGGTGAACTCTTCTTCCTCTCCAATTCCTCTTGCTGGATCAAGACCGTGGAGATCGTCATCAAGCTGCACGTGTGCTGAACGCGGAGGTGCCGTCCGTTCGGTGCTAGATCGGAAGGACCGTGATCAAGATCGCGAGACGGTTCGTGATGAGTTCGCGGGACGGATCGTGATGAGTTCGCGGGACGGATCGTGATGAGTTCACGGGATGGATCGTGATGAGATCGCGGGACAGATTGTGATGAGTTCGCGGGACGGATCGTGATTGGATCGCGGGACGGATCGTGATGTGATCGCGGGACGCTCGGCGATTTGGATCGCGAAGATGTTCGACTACACCAACCGCGTTTCTTAATGCTTCCCGCTTAGCGATCTACAAGGGTATGTAGATTCACTCTCCCTCTCGTAGATGGTCATCACCATGGATAGATCTGCGTGTGCATAGGAAATTTTTTATTTCCCATGCAACGTTCCCCAACATATTGATCAAACGCTTTAGAGCATTACAGCCGGTGCCAGACGGCCGGTCACTAATCGGTAAAAAAAACCCGACCCATATGGAAACCTAAACCGGTTGAGGGAGTCTTGAATTAAGGGGTCCTCGGTAGGCCGACCTATCTCTATGGGCCGGACATATGGGCCACTTACCGAACACGGGGTTCATTGAAGACCTTATCTCCAAGATGGAAGCTTTGCGAAGTACGGATTGTGCTCCATGTTTGTGTTGGAAATATGCCCTAGAGGCAATAATAAATTAGTTATTATCATATTGTAACATCCCAAAATTTCATTTTGGAATGTTATGATTATAGCTATGCATCTAGCAGCATCATTGCTTGTATGTATGTGTTTGTTGAAATGTCTCTTCTGGATTTCAGAAAAGCTCTTTCTACTTTTCCCTAAGTTGCTTTCACCTATTTGAAATTTTGGTTAAAAGTTCAAATAAGAGAGGAGGAACATGACACTCCACACCAGGGACTAATTGGTGGTTTATTTGAACAAAAATAACCAGGGGTTATTTTGAAAATATTTGCAAAAAGGGTTTAAAAACAATTAGGCAATTTCTGAAAATATTATTTTTTCAAAGTGTTCAAATGACAGAATAGAAATGTTAATTAAATAGCATTTATTATTCTGTTAATTTTGATATATAATACCCCTATATTTAGAGACGATTTGAATGCTTTAAAAGCTTTTGAATGTCTCTGGAATTTTATTAAAAAGAAACGGTAACCGTTTCCGGTATTTAACGGGCCGGCCCACCGGCTTTAAAAGCCGAGACCGTTATCGGTCGGCCGACCGAGCGCATTCACTTCCCTCTCTCTCACTGCAACCGGACCCCACCCGACCGACCGTTGCCCCGAAACGGTCGTCTTCTCCTTCCCCGCGCGCGCCGGACCCGACTCGCCGACCGTTTCCCCCTTACCGGATCTCTCCTCTCTCTCCTCCTCCGCACCCTCGAGCACCTATATAAGGGCGCTGCTTCCCCGCATCCATTTCCCCCCAAGCCCCCTCTCTCTCTCGCCGAGGAGACCGCGCAATTGCTCGCCGGAGTAGCGCCACCACCGAATCTCGCCGTCGAGCGTAGCCACCGTCTCCGTCCACCGTTCGCCCCACCATTGCCACCAATCGACTCCGGAGAACCGTCGCCGTCGCCCGGACCACTTCCCCGTCTTCCCCGACCACCGGAGCGCCTCGCCGTCGCATTCGCCGCTACCGGACTCGCCGGAGAACCCCGACGCCGGCGACTCTTAACACTGTGAGCTCTCCCAACCCTCGGATCCAGAATCAACGCGTGAGATTAGATCGGAAATAATTCCGAACCGGTACCCACTACCGATCGGTCGCCCGCCCGAAATCCTCGAGCACACACCCCCCCTTAGCCAATCGGACAGCGCCACGTAGCCCCCTGACCGTCGCAAATCATTTTCCTTTTTCAGTTTTTGTTTAAATTAACAGAATGTTTAAAAAAAATTGTTTTGCTTATATCTTTTAATCTATTTAGTGTTTGGAGTTGATTCTTTTTGCAATAGCTCACATTTTTCATGTAGTTTCACCCTGTACTTTTAAATTTCAAATTTGAACTATAAAATTTGAATTTAATCAAATTTGCTTAAAATCTTCAAATCTGAATAACTAGAGTTTGAAAATAGATTTTGACATGAATCTTTTTGCTACTGTTTGGTATTATTTAGGACTACCTTCATGTTTAGTTTGAGGATTTTTAGAATATATTTGATTAATGTTTTAACCAAAAACAAAATCTTCTTAGTATTATAATATAGTTTTATAAACTCAATTTTAATTAGTTTGATTTTAGAATTTGGTTTTATTTGTTTATTAGGTTCTGTTAGTAAACATTTAGTGTTTTCACTCACTGATAATAAAAATATAAATTTGCTTAGTTTAATTTTATTTAACATAGGAATCACAACTTCTTTTCAAATAGGCATAATTTGATTAAAACAACTAACTAGTAATAGTTTTGTTTTCAAACAAAGTTTTGTATATTTTAATTCTGTTTTCTAAGACAGATTTAATTGTAAATTATTTCCTGTTAAGAACATGTTTTACAAATAAATAATAAGTTTAGTTTTTCATTCTTTTGTTAATATAACTATAGTTGATTCATATAGTGTTTATCACAAACTTGTATAAACTTTATTAAACTTTTCCCAACAAACTTAAATTGATTATATTCTGTTTATTAATAAAATATTCTATTGTTTCCTTGCTGACAATAATTGTTTTGTTATTACAAATGGTTTCATTATGTCAGTAGTGTTTTCATTCCTCACCTTTTGAAAACAAAACTTTGTGTGTTTTCTTACTTGAGATTTGTGCATTGTTTTGTCCTGATTGTTTACTAGTTCTTGGTTGATGTTTGTGAGTTACAATTTTCTGTTGTATGCTTATTGAGTGCTTGTTTGCTTCGTTAGATTATCCGGAGTGCGAAGCTTGTTACTTAGAGTCACTCACGTACGAAGATCATCAATCAGGCAAGTCACTTTGATCATATTTTTACCCATGTTTTATATTCATTAGTTATACCATCTCCCCAATTGCATGCATGATAGGTTAGTTGGAAACTTGGTTACATTGTAGTAGTATCATGTGATAGGTACCCCTCTCAACCCTCTTTGACAATTTTGGCCCCGAGAAACGTTGTTTTTACTTTTGCTATGCTATTAGTAGACGGGGTTGGTTGTGTGATTCATGGGAGTTGAGAGAGTTAATAATTTCAAGACCTACATAATGATCAAGATTTAAGACTCCGAGTTTTCAACATACCTCTGGGTGGATGATGGTTGAACGGCACCCTGGAGAAACCAGTGGATTTGCCTAGGTGATGCTGGAGATGGCCAGTATTCACGGGGAAAGGTCCACCCAGGCACAAAGAGATGGATGGATGCTTTAAAACCCAAGGCTTACCTGCACAGCCACAAGTCATTATGGGCTCTGGCTTGGTTGGATATCGTGGTGACCCTGGACAGGCGGTGCTACGAGAGGTAGAAGAACGGTAGGAAAGGATGGGCACCGACAGAGTCGCAGGGAAACCCTTTGGAAGACCATGTTTTGGTCATCCGTTTCTCAAACACACTGAAGTGCGAGAAATCAAACGGAGGCGACCAAATCTTGTGGGGAACGTGTGCAAAACTCTGCAGAGTACTTAAACCTAATCGATTAGCCGTGTCCACGGTCATGGACGACTTGAGCCAAAGGAATTGAAACTTCCGGAACTCTCAACACAATCAATAATGATGATGTGGGTTTTAACAATTTTGGGTATGAGAATTGGTTGGTGGAACCATCTCATTAATCAACCAACTTAGTAATATTTTGCTTAGCCCCTCTCTTGATGTAGGAAAAACTTGGCTTTACGCAAAAACTTACACCACCACCTGCCATATAAGCATATAGACTAGCTGATTATTTTCACCCCTCTCTTGTGACTTTGCCGGCATATTCCATATGCTGACCTACACGGCTGCAACGTATCATGTTGCAGAGTATTTTTCCGACCAGGAGTGAGGACGCGTTCTATGCTCAGTGAGATGCCCTTGGAGTCGGATGGACTCATCTACCGTCGACGCTTCCGCAAGATTTAGATATTCTCATGAGTTGGCCTTTGGCCACTTTATTGTAATATTTATTGTAATAAAGGACTCGATATGAGATTTCGATTAATATAATGTTGTGTGATTTCCCTTTGATATATACATTGATGTACCGTGTGTGTACCAGCATGATCTTGGGATGGTACGGAAACACCGGAGACTTGACCTTTCAGGTCGGGTCGCTACACATATTTCCTTGTTCATGATAATCGTTTATTATCCATGCTATAATTGTATTGATCGGAGACTTAAATGCATGTGTGGATACATAGACAAAACCATGTCCCTAGTATGCCTCTAATGGACTAGCTCGTTGATCAAAGGATGGTTAAGGTTTCCTAGCCATGGACATGAGATGTCATTTGATAACGGGATCACATCATTAGGAGAATGATGTGATGGATAAGACCCAAACTACAAACATAGCATATGATCGTGTCAGTTTATTACTACTATTTTCTGCATGTCAAGTATATGTTCCTATGACCATGAGATCATGCAACTCACGGATATCGGAGGAGTGCCTTGTGTGTATCAAACGTCGCAACGTAACTGGGTGACTATAAAGGTGCTCTACAGGTATCTCCGATGGTGTCTGTTGAGTTGGCATGGATCGAGACTGGGGTTTGTTACTCCGTGTAACGGAGAGGTATCTCGGGGCCCACTCGGTAATGCAACATCACAATAAGCCTTGCAAGCAATGTGACTAATTGTTAGTTACGGGATCTTGTATTACGGAACGAGTAAAGAGACTTGCCAGTAACGAGGTTGAACTAGGTATGGAGATACCGACGATCGAATCTTGGGCAAGTAACATACCGAAGAACAAAGGGAACGTTATACGGGATTAACTGAATCCTTGACATAGAGGTTCGACCGATAAAGATCTTCGTAGAATATGTAGGAACCAATGTGGACGTCCAGGTCCCGCCATTGGTTATTGACCGTAGAGGTGTCTCGGTCATGTCTACATAGTTCTCGAACCCGCAGGGTCTGCACACTTAAGGTTCGGTGACGTTTCGGTAGTGTAGAGTTATGTATGGTGGTGACCGAAGTTTGTTCGGAGTCCCGGATAAGATCCCGGATGTCACGAGGAGCTCCGGAATGGTCTGGAGGTAAAGATTCATATATAGGAAGTCCCAGTTTGGTTTCCGAAAAAGTTTCGGGCTCATCGGTAGTGTACCGGGAGTGCCGGTAGTGTACCGGGAGTGCCGGTAGTGTACCGGGAGGCCTCCGGGAGGGGTATTTCGACCCCAAGAGGTCCATGGGATGTGGGAGAATAATAACCATCCCTTAGTGGTCTGGAAAAACAGCCACAAAGGCCCATGGCGCAGGAGAGAAAGTCCTAAAGCAAAAAGTGGAAAATCAGCCAATAGGAGGCAATCCTACTCCAACTAGGATTGGAGGTGAAGTAGGATTGCTCCCACCTCCTATTTCGGCTGACCCAAAGGCCTTGGCTGCCTCTCCTCTCCTCTCCTCCTATATATATACTAGTGGATTGGGTGGTTTTTGGACAGAATTTCCGGCCACGTGCTACCCGTTACACCGGTGCATAGTTTCTCCTCTAGATCGGTTTTCTGCAGCGCTTAGGCGAAGCCCTGCCGGAATCACTCCACCACCATCACCGGAGCACCGTCACGCTGCTGGTGAACTCTCTCTCCTCTCCGCCTCCTCTCGCTGGATCGAGACGGTGGAGATCGTCATCAAGCTGCACGTGTGCTGAACGCGGAGGTGCCGTCCGTTCGGCGCTAGATCGGAAGGACCGTGATCGAGATCGCGAGACGGTTCGTGATGTGATCACGGAACGGATCGTGATGAGTTCGTGGGACAGATCGTGATCAAGGTTGTGAGATGGATCATTATGAGTTCGTGGGACGGATCATGATGTGTTCGCAGGACGGTTCGTGATTGGATTGCGGGACGCTCGGTGATTTGGATCGCGAAGAAGTTCGACTACACCAACCGCGTTTCTTAACGCTTCCCGCTTAGCTATCTACAAGGGTACGTAGATCCACTCTCCCTCTTGTAGATGCTCATCACCATGCTTAGGTTTGCGTGTGCGTAGGAAAATTTTTGTATCCCATGCGACGTTCCCAAACAGTGGCATCATGAGCTAGGTTGATGGTTCGATGAGATTTCGAGTAGAACACAAAAGGTTTGTGGGCGTTGATGCTTAGATTGCTTCCTCCCTTGGTCGTATTTTGGTTCAGCGGGATTGTGAGATGAAGCGGCCCGGACCAACATTACTCGTACGCTTACGAGAGACCGGTTCCCTCGACGCAACTTGTTGCCTAGATGGCTTGCGGGTGACAGTTTCTCTCACTTTAGTTGGATCGGATTCGACAATGGCGGTCCTTGAGAAGGTTGAAAAGCAAACTAGTATATCACCGTTGTGGTTTATGCGTAGGTGAGAATCGTTCTTGCTAGATACCCATAGCAGCCACGTAAAATATGCAACAACAATTAGAGGACGTCTAACTTGTTTTTGCAGGGTATGTTGTGATGTGATATGGCCAATTACATGATGAGATATATGTGATGTATGAGATGATCATGTGATGTATAGATTATCACGACTTGCATGTCGATGAGTACGGCAACCGACAGGAGCCATAGGGTTGTCTTTAATTATTGTATGACCTGCGTGTCAATCATTAAGCGCTATGTAATGCTTTACTTTATCGCTACGGTAGCAATAGTAGTAGAAGCATGCAGGGCGTGACAACTCCAATGGCAACACATTGATGGAGATCAAGATGATGGAGATCATGGTGTTGTGCCGGTGACGATGGAGATCATGCCGGTGTTTCGAAGATGGAGATCTTAAACACAAGTTCATGGCCATATCATGTCACTTATGAATTGCATGAGATGTTAATCCTTTTATGCACCTTGTTTTGCTTAGTACGGCGGTAGCATTATAAGGTGATCCCTCACTTGAATTTCAAGATGAACTGTGTTCTCCCCGAGTGTGCACCATTGCGAAAGTTCGTCGTGTTGAGACACCACGTGATGATCGGGTGTGATAGACTCTACGTTCACATACAACGGGTGCAAGCCAGTGTTGCACATGCAGAACGCTCGGGTTAAACTTGACGAGCCTAGCATGTACAGACATGGCCTCGGAACACGAGAGACCGAAAGGTCGAACATGAGTCATATAGTAGATATGATCAACATAATTATGTTCACCATTGCAGCCACCTCAACTCACGTGATGATCGGACTTGAGTTGGTGAATTTGGATCATGTATCACTCGAATGATCGGAGGGATGTCAATTTGAGTGGGAGTTCTTAAGTAATATGATTAATTGAACTCATTATCATGAACATAGTCAAAGTGTCTTTGCAAATTATGTTGTTGATTACTAGCTCGCGCTGTAGCTCCCTTGTATTTTTATATGTTCCTAGAGAAATAGAATTGAAATATGTTGGTAGCAAAATTGCAGACTGGGTCCGTGATCTGAGGATTGTCCTCATTGCTGCATAGAAGGCTTATGTCCTTAATGCACCGCTCGGTGCGCCACCCCCTCTAGCGTCGTCTATAGATATTGTGAACATCTAACAGGCACGTTTCGATGACTATTTGATAGTTTAGTGCGTCATGCATTACGGCTTAGAATTGAGGCTCCAAAACGTTTTGAACGTCACGGAACATATGAGATGTTCTAGGAGCAGATATTGTGATCTCAGGCTCGTGCCTTTGTTGCGAGATATGAGATCTCCAACAAGATTCTTTGCTTGTAAGATGAAGGAGAATAGCTCAATCGTTGAGCATGTACTCAGATTGTCTGGGTACTACAATCGCTTGAATCAAGTGGGAGTTGATCTTCCAGATAAGATAGTGATTGATATAGTTCTCCAAGTCACTGTCACTAAAGCTACTAGAACTTAGTGATGAACTATAATACACGAGGGATAGAAGTATTGATCCCTGAGCTGTTCGCGATGTTTGACACCGCGAAGGTAGAAATCAAGAAGGAGCGTCAAGTGTTGATGGTTAATCAAACCACTAGTTTCGAAAAGGGCAAGAGCAAGGAGGGAAACTTCATGGATAGCAAGTCAGTTGCTGCTCCAGTGAAGCAACCCAAAGTTGAACTCAAACCCGAGACTAAGTGCTTCTATTATGAGGTGAGAGGTCGCTGAAGCGGAACAACCCTAGATACTTGGTAGATAAGAAGGCTGGCAACATCGACAGAAGTATATTTGATAAACGAGTTATTGATGTGTACCTTGCTAGTACTCCTAGTAGCACCTGGGTATTGGATACCGGTTCGGTTGCTAAATGTTAGTAACTCGAAATAAAAGCTACGGCATAAACGGAGAACTAGCTAAGGGTGAGGTGACGATGTGTGTTGGAAATGTTTCCAAGGTTGATGTGATCAACATCGCACGCTCTCTTTACCTTCAGGATTAGTGACGAACCTAAATAAATGTTATTTGGTGTTTTGCGTTGAGCATGAACATGATTAGATCATGTTTGTTGCAATATGGTTATTCATTTAAGTCAGAGAATAATAGTTATTCTGGTTACATGAATAATACCTTCAATGGTCATGCACCCAGTGAGAATGGTTTGTTGAAATCTTGATCATAGTAGTACACATGTTCATAACATTGATGTCAAAAGATACAAAGTTAATAATGATAGTACCACATACTTGTGGCACTGCCACTAAATGTCATATTGGTATAAAGCACATGTAGAAACTCCATGCTGATGGATATTTGGACTCATTCGATTTCGAATCGGTTGAGACATGCGAACCATGCCTCTTGGGCAAGATGACTAAAGGACCCCGTTGGATGGAGCGGACAAGTGATTCATTGGAAATGATACATGTTGATGTATGCAATCTAGTGAGTCTTGTAGCGTGCAGTGGATATCGTTATTTTCTTACCTTCACTGATGATTTGAGTAGATATAGTGTATATTTACTTAATGAAACACAAGTCTGAATCGTTTGAAAGGTTCAAGCAAATTCAGAGTGAAGTTTAAAGATCATCGTGACAAGAAGATAAAAATGACCGCGATATGATCGTGGAGGTGAATATGTGAGTTACGAGTTTGGCATACAACTTAAGACAACGTGAAATTTGTTTCACAGTTAACGCCACCTGGAACACCATGGTGTGATGGTATGTCCAAACATCATAGTCATGCTCTATTGATATAGTGCATACTGTGATGTCTCTTATCTTTTTACTACTATAATTTTGGGGTTATGCATTAGAGACAACTACATTCACTTTAAATAGGGCATCATCTAAATCCGTTGAGATGACACCGTGTGAATTATGGTTTGATAGAAACCTAAGCTGTCATTTCTTAATGTTTGGGGCTGCGATGCTTGTGTGGAAAATGTTTTCACATAATAAGCTAGAACCCAAAGCGGACAAATGTATCTTCATAGAATACCCTAAGAACATATGGGTATGCCTTCTATCTCAGATCCGAGTGCAAAGTGTTTGTTGCTAGAACTGGGTCCTTTCTCGAGAAAAAGTTTCTCTCGAAAGAATTGAGTGGGAGGAAGATAGAACTTGATGAGGTTGTTAAACCTTTGTTCAACCAGAGAGTAGCGCAGCGCAGAAAGATGTTTCTGTGAAGCCTACGTTAGTTGAAGAGGAAGTTAATGATGATGATCATGAAGCTTCAGGATCAAGTTACTATCGAACTTCGTAGGTCGACAAGGATGTGTACTGCTCCTCAGCGGTACGACAACTCTGTCTTGGAGGTCATGTTGTTGGACAACGATGAATCTACGAGCTATGGAGAAGCGATGATGGGCCCGGATTCCGACAAATGGTTGGAGGCCGTGAAATCCGAGATAGGATCCATGTATTAAAACCAAGTGTAGACTTTGGTAGACTTGCTCGTTGGACGATAGGTCGTTGAGTACAAATGGATCTTTAAAATGAAGACAGACACTGATGGTGAATGTCACTATTTGTAAAGCTTGACTTGTTGCAAAGATGTTTGTGACAAGTTCAAGGAGTTGACTACGATGAGACTTTCTCACTCGTAGCGATGCTAAAAGTCTGTTGGAATTATGTTAGCAGTTGCCGTGTTTTCAATTATGAAATCTGGCAGATGGATGTCAAAACATCGTTTCCTTAATGGTTTACTTGAGGAAAGGTTGTATGTGATACAACCAGAAGGTTTTGTCAGGCCTAAGGATGCTAAAAGGTGTGCAAGCTTCGGTGATCCTTCCATGGACTGAAGCAAGCATCTCAGAGTTGGAATATACGCTTTGATGAGGTGATCAAAGTTTTGATGTTTATACAAAGTTTATGAGAAACTTGTATTTGCAATAAAGTGAGTGGGAGCACTATAGAATTTCTGATAAGTATATGTGGATGACATATTGTTGATCGGAAATAATGTAGGATTTCTGGAAAGCATAAATGGTTGTTTGGAAAGTGATTTTCAAAGGAAGACCTGGATAAAGCTACCAAATTGTTGAGCATCAAGATCTATAGAGATAGATCAAGATGACTTGATGAGACTTTCAATGAGTACATACCTTGACAAAGATTTTGAAAGAGTTCAAAATGGATCAGCCAGAGAAATAGTTCTCGTCTGATTTGTAAGGTGTGAAGTTGAGTGAGACTCAAAGCTCGACCACGGCAGAACAAAGAGAAAGGACGAACGTCGTCCCCTATGCCTTAGCCATAGGCTCTGTATAGTATGCCATGCTGTGTACCGCACCTGTGTGTGCCTTGCCATGAGTCTGTCAAGGGGTACAAGTGTGGTCCAGGAGTGGATCACTGGACAGCGGTCGGAATTATCCTTAGTAACCAGAGGACTAAGGAAATGTTTCTTGATTATGGAGGTGATAAAGAGTTCGTCGTAAAGAGTTACGTCAATGCAAGCTTTAACACCTATCCGGATGACTAGTAGTAGCAATCTGGATACGTATAGTGGAGCAGCCATTTGGAAATAGTACCAAGTGGAGAGTGGTAGCAGTGTTTACGGTTTGACATAGAGATATGCAAAGTACACACGGATCTGAATATCGTAGACCCGTTGACTATAAGACCTCTCTCACATGCAAAGCATGATCGAGCCCCAGAACTCATTGGGTGTTAGATTCATAACAATGCGAATCACGTGGTGATGTGAACTAGATTATTGACTCTAGTGCAAGTGGGAGACTGTTGGAAATATGCCCTAGAGGCAATAATAAATTAGTTATTATCATATTTCCTTGTTCATGATAATCGTTTATTATCCATGCTATAATTGTATTGATCGGAGACTTAAATGCATGTGTGGATACATAGACAAAACCGTGTCCCTAGTATGCCTCTAATGGACTAGCTCGTTGATCAAAGGATGGTTAAGGTTTCCTAGCCATGGACATGAGATGTCATTTGATAACGGGATCACATCATTAGGAGAATGATGTGATGGATAAGACCCAAACTACAAACATAGCATATGATCGTGTCAGTTTATTGCTACTATTTTCTGCATGTCAAGTATATGTTCCTATGACCATGAGATCATGCAACTCACGGATATTGGAGGAGTGCCTTGTGTGTATCAAACGTCGCAACGTAACTGGGTGACTATAAAGGTGCTCTACAGGTATCTCCGATGGTGTCTGTTGAGTTGGCATGGATCGAGACTGGGATTTGTTACTCCGTGTAACGGAGAGGTATCTCGGGGCCCACTTGGTAATGCAACATCACAATAAGCCTTGCAAGCAATGTGACTAATTGTTAGTTACGGGATATTGTATTAGGGAACGAGTAAAGAGACTTGCCGGTAACGAGGTTGAACTAGGTATGGAGATACCGACGATCGAATCTTGGGCAAGTAACATACCGAAGAACAAAGGGAACGTTATACGGGATTAACTGAATCCTTGACATAGAGGTTCGGCCGATAAAGATCTTCGTAGAATATGTAGGAACCAATGTGGACGTCGAGGTCCCTCCATTGGTTATTGACCGTAGAGGTGTCTCGGTCATGTCTACATAGTTCTCGAACCCGCAGGGTTTGCACACTTAAGGTTCGGTGACGTTTCGGTAGTGTAGAGTTATGTATGGTGGTGACCGAAGTTTGTTCGGAGTCCCAGATGAGATCCCGGACGTCACGAGAAGCTCCGGAATGGTTCGGAGGTAAAGATTCATATATAGGAAGTCCCAGTTTGGTTTCCGGAAAAGTTTCGGGCTCATCGGTAGTGTACCGGGATTGCCGGTAGTGTACCGGGAGTGCCGGTAGTGTACCGGGAGTGCCGGTAATGTACCGGGAGGCCTCCGGGAGGGGTATTTCGACCCCAAGAGGTCCATGGGCTGTGGGATAATAATAAACAGCCCTTAGTGGGCTGGGAAAACAGCCACAAAGGCCCATGGCGCAGGAGAGAAAGTCCTAAAGCAAAAAGTGGAAAATCAGCCAATAGGAGGCAATCCTACTCCAACTAGGATTGGAGGTGAAGTAGGATTGCTCCCACCTCCTATTTCGGCCGACCCAAAGGCCTTGTGTGCCTCTCCTCTCCTCTCCTCCCATATATACTAGTGGATTGGGTGGTTTTTGGACAGAATTTCCGGCCACGTGCTACCCGTTACACCGGTGCATAGTTTCTCCTCTAGATCGGTTTTCTGCAGCGCTTAGGCGAAGCCCTGCCGGAATCACTCCACCACCATCACCGGTGCGCCATCACGCTGCCGGTGAACTCTCTCTCCTCTCCGCCTCCTCTCGCTGGTTCGAGACGGTGGAGATCGTCATCAAGCTGCACGTGTGCTGAACGCGGAGGTGCCGTCCGTTCGGTACTAGATCGGAAGGACCGTGATCGAGATCGCGAGATGGTTCGTGATGTGATCACGGAATGGATTGTGATGAGTTCGCGGGATAGAGCGTGATCAAGGTTGTGAGATGGATCGTGATGAGTTCGCGGGACGGATCATGATGTGTTCGCGGGACGGTTCGTGATTGGATCGCGGGACGCTCGATGATTTGGATCGCGAAGAAGTTCGACTACACCAACCGCGTTTCTTAACGCTTCCCGCTTAGCGATCTACAAGGGTACGTAGATCCACTCTCCCTCTCGTAGATGCTCATCACCATGGATAGGTTTGCGTGTGCGTAGGAAATTTTTTGTTTCCCATGCGACGTTCCCCAACAGTTTGATGTAGCAAATAGTCATGTTTATCTCTTCGGCGTGTAACCGACCATGTGTAAACCCTAGGTACCCTCGGCATCTATATAAGCCAGAGGATTTTAGGTTATAAGAACAGAACAACTCATTTAGGGTTAGCTATTCGATCTCGAGGTAGATCAACTCTGTAACCCCCATACCATCAATACAACCAAGCAGGACATAAGGTACCTCCATAGCAGGGCCCGAACCTGGGTAAATCTGTGTCCCCTTCGTCTCTTGTTACCATCGGTTCTAGTCTCACAGTTCGGGACCCCCTACCCGAGATCCGCCGGTTTTGACACCGACATTGGTGCTTTCATTGAGAGTTCCTCTATGAGCACTCAAGGGATCGATGTCTCGCCTTGTCATCAACGAAGAGATCTGCAACATGGACACTTTCGTCCCCGGACAGATCTTCGCCTTCGGCAACGTTGTGTTGCACGCCGTCCCGACCGGCCATCTAGACCATGTCGAGACTATCGCCCCCGAGCAACAGGTCCGATTCGGGAACCTAGAGTTCTCCATGGATTCTCGGGGCGACTTGTCATTAACTGGGCTTGCGACTTCGCTTGCCATGCCCGAAGACTCTAAGGCTTTAACCTCGAGTTCCTTCTCCGGTCACACCAACGGGGTCAACCATGGCAGTGTACCCACTCCTGGTCCGGATCCGGCCATAAGTCCGGAAGTCCGAACACTCGTTCTTGCCGAACATCCTTCTAGTTTGGACCCATCAGAGGTCAACTCTGGAGGTTCTATACATTATCATCCGATCGAGCCCTCGGCGTTCGACGAAGCCCTAGATCGGATTTCGTTCATGAAAATTTCCAACGATTCAGCCCCGATCTACTCTCAGATCGGCTATAGTACGGGTCGGGACGAATTTTTTGACCCACCCACCACCCATTTGATAGCCACGGTCAAAGATTTAACCGGCATGCTGGACTATGCCTTCGACGAGGCAGAATACATGGATGAAGAGGAATGCGCCCCCACCGCTGTTAATACCGAGCGATGGGCCGCCACTTCAACATATGATGTCTACATGGTGGACACTCCTAATGGCGACAAAACACCTAATAATGACGGCGAGAAGTCAGGCGACGCACCGTCAAGACGCCGAAAACCGCATAAGCGGTCCAAAGGAAAAAAGGGAAGGAAAGCTATCATTGGCACCAGGGACGGAGTTACCCCCGAGGACCATGGCGGCCATGATATCCCCGAACACCCGTTAGAGGGTCAAGAAAGTCCTGAAGACCAGAGCAACCCCGACGATGTCAACGACTCTGAGGACGATAACTACCTCCCCCCTCCCGTCAAAGAGGAGGACATCCCGATAGCCGATGACTTGGACATCCCTGATAGCCATGAAGATCAGGAACTGTTCAGACAGCAGCTCATAGCGATGGCGCGCAGCCTGAAAGCTAAGGAATGGCAGCTTAAAGCCAAACATGATGACATCAATGATCAATGGACAAGAGTCCTCTCAGTTGAGGAAGGACATGGAGTCGGTCTATCGGACCAGCCCAAAAGCTATCCACGAAGAAGGCTGCTGCCACAATTCGATGACGAGCTCACCGATACTCCGTCTCCGAAACATACTCCATACGACAAGCCAGACCGCCCTCCTCGCGGGCATGATCGGATGGCTGACGACGTCGGTTATAGGCCGGCAATGCCCCGGAGATGGGGAAAGGAGCCACTAGAGGCAACGACAGGTTTGACCTGCGTGACGACTTATATCACAAAGCAGTCCATACAAGATCCATCTACGGATCCAGAGACTACTCACCCGATAGATGGGATGCGTACAGACCATGGCTCGACCGAGGTAATAACAGAGACCGGGAACACAACCGAGCCAGAACAGACGCCGATAAAAGGCGCGACATAGCTCGGGTTCGAGGTGCCGCCCACCCGTTGCGTTTCACGGATGAGGTGATGCGGCATCAGTTCCCAAAAGGGTTTAAACCCGTGAATATCAAACACTACGATGGGACAACTGACCCAACCGTATGGATCGAGTACTTCCTCCTCCACATCCACATGGCTCGAGGAGATGATCTCCACGCCATAAAATACCGCCCCCTTAAACTCAAGGGGCCAGCTCGGCACTGGCTAAACAGCCTCCCCAAAAACTCCATTGGATGCTGGGATGACCTGGTGGATGCATTCCGCTCTAACTTCTAGGGAACCTATGTTCGGCTGCCGGACTCCTCCAACCTAAGTAACATCGTACAAAAACCCGGTGAGTCTGCACGACAATTTTGGAATCGGTCCTTGACCAAGAAGAATCGGATTGTCAACTGTCCGAATGCCGAGGCAATAGCCTCTTTTAGGCATAATATTCGGGACGAATGGCTGGCTCGCCAGCTCGGCTAGGATAAACCTCGGACCATGTCCTCCCTAACTTCCCTGATGACCCGCTTTTGCGTGGGTGAAGACCATTGGCTAGCAAGACGCAGCCACAACTCCAAAGTGCCCGGAACCTCTAAGGTTCGGGATGGCAATGGGAAGCCCAAGCGCAACAAGAACAAGCATCAACACAATAACAACGATGCCTATGATACGGCCGTCAATGCCATATTCCTCAATTCTCGTCCTGGGCAGCGGAAGAAGCCTCCTAAAGGCAATCGCGACGGACGGACCCACTCCGCTGGAGAAAATCATGGACATGCCTTGCCAAATCCACGGGACCCAAGAGAAGCCTGCCAACCACACACACCGCAGTTGTTGGGTGTTTAAATAGGTCGGCAAGCTCCCACCCGAGGATCAAAGCAAGAGCCCTCATAGCGAGGATGAGGATGAGCCTTGGGGTCCGATTGGTGGCAATCAAAATAAATTTCCTCTGGAAGTCAAGACGGTAAACATGATATACGCCACCCATATACCTAAGAAGGAAAGGAAGCGTACCCTTCGAGAGGTCTACGCTGTAGAGCTCGTGGCCCCGAAGTACAACCCATGGTCGGCATATCCGATCACCTTTGATCAATGCGATCACCCGACCAGTATCCGTCACGGGGGTTCGGCCGCACTTGTTCTCGACCCCATTATCGATGGGTATCACCTCACAAAGGTCCTAATGGACGGAGGAAGTAGCGTTAACTTGATTTATTCAGACACAGTGAAAAGTATGGGCATAGACCCATCACGAATTAAACCCAGTAACACTACCTTTAAAGGGGTGATTCCATGTGTCAAAGCCCGATGCATGGGCTCCGTCACCCTGGAAGTTGTGTTTGGCTCGCCCGATAACT
Source organism: Hordeum marinum (assembly GCA_022496015.1). NCBI lineage: Eukaryota > Viridiplantae > Streptophyta > Magnoliopsida > Poales > Poaceae > Hordeum > Hordeum marinum. The sequence continues at coordinate 88,278,972 of CM039678.1, read as the reverse complement.
TTCGCAACGAAGACTTGATCTTCGACATTGTGCCCTTTCACAACGGCTATCACGCCCTGCTCGGCCGGACAACGTTTGCTCGTTTCAACGTTGTACCGCATTACACATACCTCAAGCTCAAGATGCTTGGCCCCAAAGGGGTCATCACTGTTAACGGTAATACAGAGCGATCTTTACGAACTAAGGAACATGCGCTGGCCCTGGCGGCCGAATTTAGTTAGAAAGATGATCGGCAAGTTCTGGCATCTGCCGTAAAGGCACACAAGGTCGGGAAGCGAGCTCAGCTACAGGCCGAACTCCCAGAGCCTTCCTCTCCCCTCAGATAAGGACTTGATCCCCATTGGACGGCCCTAGGACCAGTGAAGTACGTGCCAAGAAGGCACAACTTTGCGCTTAAAATCCCATGGGCAGCGGTGGGGGAAACAAAGGTAGGAGTCTGGCTGGACCGGATTACTACCATTCAATACGTCTTCTGACACAATGCAGGGACCAATTAAGGGCCCACCATGGGTGTAAATCTTATTCACAATTCGGTGACTTTTCAAGACCTTGTTTGCAAGATCCGTTCGCCGAACTACTAAATATCAGGGGTAAACTAGCAATAGGACGCATCGAGGACGTAAGGCCACCAATCGAAGACCCCTGGTACAACCACTCCTATATTATTTTTTCACATACCTGTAAGTAGTTGCTTCGGCACTCTGAGTAATAAGGAGGTATGGAGAAAACAAAAAATACATAGCATCATTTTTACATGTTTGTCTAGTTGTCCTTTTTGGCACATATTTTCCTTTTCTCCCTATTCTCGCGACACAATTTGATATGTTACGACGCAACCAGATAATATACCGGGGGCTTGATCTTACAAACAAATCACCTTACGTATGTTTAATTATGTCTTCGGCGTCTTGAAGTTCACTTTATATGCATCGGTTCCGAACTATGTCTTGGGTCAATAGTTGGGTTGCCCGGCTCCTGTGCTTGCCCCTTTATGTTCCGCTTGTTTGGCTAAAAGGGCAAAGGGAGAACCCCTTCGATTGTGTTTCCGATTAGTCTGGTCAAGCACCTCAGGGGAGAAAGCCGAAAACTGACCGTCATAGTATGCGAGAGCCGGTACGTGAATCCGAGCCTTAAGTGTTATACTTACATCCTCGTCAGAGGATATTCCGCGTTGTGCAAAGGGTTCGCTATCCATGTGAACCATGTGATGTTGGCCTTAGTCACGGTTCATCCGAACATCACAACACTCCGGGGGCTAGTCCTTAGCCCCCCGTAGTTCTTTTCGCACCCCTACGACTAAGTGAAAGAAATAAGGCACTATAGTCTGATTGCCTAGTCTGCCGCACTCTACCGCCTTTGGGTTCCGATCAATATTGTGCATTGGCAAAGACAACCCATGTAGTATCTACATGGGGGCTGAAGCCGACGACTCGCATCTTTCAGGTTCAAACGGCCACACATGAGTTATAAAAGATTGAAAAACATCGATGCCGAATAAATAACTTATAACATTAAAAACTTTGAAAAGTCTTCGGACGCATTACAATTTATTTGAATACATCATCGCCCGAACACTGAGAAGCTATTGCCCGAGCACCTTCCATCACTCCGACGAAGTATAGCTCGGGGGGTCTATGATCCTTCCCGGGAGGCGGCGGGGCAATGGCTACCTTCATTGGATCCAGCCCCGACCAATGCACCTTGGCCTTGGCAAGGGTCATCCGGACTCCCTCGATGCAGGAGGAGTGCTTCACGGTGTCAAAGCGGGGCGAAGCGACAACTAACTTCTGCACCAGGCCAAAGTAGCTGCCTGGCAGCAGCTCGCTGGGCCATAGGCGGATGTAGAGGTCCTTCATGGCCGGCTCCGCCATCTGGTGCAGCTCCATCAGCTATTTTAGCTGCTCCATGAGAAGAGGCGAGCGCTTGGGGGCTCCGAATTGTGCCCAGAACAGCCGAGTTTCGTCTCCTTCTTCCCTTGAGGTGAACAACCGATTGACATCCGCCACACTCTTATGGAGATCGGAGGAGGCACCTGAAGAATGCCACACCTGGGTAAGCAATTTGAATTTGCTATCCCTGAAGACGCACTATAGTAAGTATGGCTTACCATCCATTATGTCCTTCGGTTGGCGGACCTGCTCCTCATAGAACCGCCTGTCCACCCGCTCCTTCTGAAGAGCATTCTTCAGGGTGGACAGTTCGGCCACGCTCTCCTTTCCCTTCTACTCAAGGGCCTCACACTTCCGGTTGGCGTCCTTGAGGTCCTGTTGGACCTCCGCCACACGTGCCTCGTGCTTCTGGCTGGTGGCTCGCAGGGCGGAGAGGGTGGTCACTGCTTCTTTGGCTGTCGCCCTCTCGACAACTGTGTGGTCTTTTGCTTGTTGGAGCTCGGCCTTGAGCCTCTCCACCTCTTTCGTCGAAGCTATTTAAACATTAAAACATTATGAAAACTTCATGGACAGTGTTCGGGGAAAGGTGTTCCGGCAAAGGTATTCGGATTTTGTTTTGACCTACCTTGTGCCTCGTCGAATCTTCGATTGAGGGCATCAACTTCATCCTCGGAGCCTTTAAGCTTCCGATTCAGTTCGTCCAGTTTCCGCAATTTATGGCCACCGCCGATGACGAAGCCTGCAATACACATGTAGTTGACATGTTACATGGTTCTATACTTCCGAACTATATTCAATCCGATCATATGTTCGACCTTACTAGGGGCTAATGTAACGCTCCGGACACATAATTTGTATCTAGTCCGGAATTGGATACATGATTGACCCCTAGGTTACTTTTTCAAACTCATCTAGGTCTTGGGGGCTGCCATGTACAAAATAATAAAAATAAGTAAAAACTTGGCAAATAAGAGTTTCATGTGACTTACATGAAAACCCGTTAGGAGACCTTTGAAGGCCTCCTTCGGTCTGTTATCGACGGACTAAATGCTGCGGTGCTCCCCGAAGATGGAGTCGCTCGATAGAGCGTCCTCCATGACCGGCCACCCATTGGTCAGTGGCGCCGGAGGTGATTAGATAACCCGATCACCGACCGGGTTTGAAGCAGTACCTCCGAAGGCATGGTGCACTTCAGAGATGCCCTTGGAGGGGACTGAGCGGCCGCTCCTTCCGGCCTCCTCAGTGTCCGGGCGGGGTACCTCCCCTCGGTCTTCGGTGATCGAGGTGTTAGCCTCGGCCATTATGTCGCTTTCCCCGCCGCCGGTGCCCAGCTTCATAGGAGCATGTTGGGATGACACCTCCGCAATATCCTTCGCGGCGCCTGGAGTGGCGGGATGCGAGGCATTCTCGCTCTCCGCTTGTTCGACAGGCGGGGTCTCCCTGTCTGATATCTAATCGATGGGAAGGATGCGAGGGGCTGCAAAATCAAAAAGCATCTGCATGTTAATAAACTCTAAACCTGTTGAAGGACGAACAAGGGGTCTTCGTATCCTATCCTTCAGGCCCGGGGCTTGACCCTAAGGTTCCTTCGTGGAACCACCTCGAGGCCATCGAACTCAGTATCTGAGTCCGAGCTGTCGTCAGACAGGATCACTTGTGCCTGACGTGTCCTCTTCTGGGCAGGAGGGGGTACCTCCTCTGGGGCGTCCGATGATGCCGCCCTCTTTCTTGCGAGGGGGAATTGCCTTCCCCCTTGGCTTTGTCCTCCTCTTCTTCCTCCTGCTCCTCCTCTTCATCTTCCTCCTCATGCTCCTCTTGATTCGAGGAGGCATGAGTCTCCCCGAACACAGTCTCCGAATGGTCCCTGATGCGAAGGCCACTCCAGCCTGGTTTCTTCTTCTCCTTCTTCATGGGGGCCTCGTAAGGCTTCGCCACGAGCATTTCTGCCAACAGCCCGGACCTGGCGTCTTCGGGCTGAGGTGCCGAACTGCTAATGTTAAAGGCTTTCCTTAGCCATTTCTGCAAGGGAATGATCGGAAGAGAACGTTATGGATCCTCTCTGGGAAAAGTAAAAGCCGACCGAGTAGAAGTGTACCGTACTTCGGTGGTAGGCTTGGAGGCATGTAAGCCTCTGTCTTCCTCCTCGGATGGCCAGCTCTCCTGTGACTTGAAGAGCGCCTTCCATAGCTTCTCTCGCCTAGTGCGGAAGAGGTTCCTGATTGTGGGTGCATTGTCAAGATAACAAGCCCACAAGGGAGTGTCCTGGCACTGGCAGGGGAGGATGCGTCTTCGGAGCATCACCTGGACCACATTGGTCAACTTGATGTCCTTCTCGACCATGGAGCCGATGCGCTTCTGTAGGTCGCTCACCTCCTTCCTCGGTCCCCAGCTAAGGCCCTTTTTGAGCCATGAAGCTAATCTGGTGGTGGTGGGGGGAGGGGGCGGATCTGAACTCGGTAGGAGGAATCTGACCTTCTTCTCATGGTTCTGTGATATAGAACCACTCCGTCTACCACACCTTGATGGTGTCGATGAAGGTGCCCGATGGCCACATGATGCGGGTGAGCTTGCCGATGACAGCTCCATTGCAGTCTGCGTGCTTTCCCGCCAACGCACTTTGGCTTGACGTTGAACACTTTGAGCCATATCCCAAAGTGCGTCTCGACTCGCTGGAAAGCCTCACAAACGAGGATGAATGCCGAGATGTGCATGAAAGAGTTCGGCGGGAGGTCGTGGAAGTCAAGGCCGTAGATAAACATCAACCCCCTGATGAAGGGGTGGAGCGAGAAGCTTAACCCCTTGATGAAGTGGGGGAGGAAGACCACCCTTTCGCCCGGCCGGGGAGTAGGGATCACTTGGCCCTCCTCTGGTGCACGATGAGGGATATCGGCAGAGAGGTAGCCGGCCTTCTTGAGGTCGAGGATGTCTCGATCGGTGACTGTGGAAGACTCCCATTGGACATTGGAGCCCGCCATTGATGAGATCGGAGGTGGGGGGCAGAAGACCTAGATCTCTGCTTCAGAGGCGCAGATGAATGGAAGATGGAGAAGGCGAATGGGGAGCGTGAATAGGCTTTGGGGTTTCTTCCCCTTTTATGAGGCTTACCGATTCAGTCTCCCCTTGCTGCATCGTGAATCCCTCCGCTTCCCGAGATGTGCGAGCTGTTGTGTGCGCGTGATTAAATGCATCCCATGTAAAACGGGGCACAATCAATACATTGATAGATCGTGATGATTAAAACGGCCTCGAATCGCGAATCGAGTTTGTGTAACTGGCCTAGCGGTCGTGGTGGACCGTGACCTTTCGTCAGAGGACATAGTTTTGGCCCTTGACGTTTGACCTTCAAGGCCGACCTATTTACAGTGTTCGGAGGCGCCACTATGCGGAAGGCTACTTGTTATCGGAGGCCGAACTAAGTTCGGCGGGAAGAACTCACCTCACAAGCCGAAGACTCTGATCGTATGAAGCAATCGAAGCTGAGACCCTTGGTGTTGGAGGCAAGTTTGGGGGCTACTGAGGGAGTCCTGGATTAAGGGGTCCTCGGGAGGCCGGCCTGTCTCTATGGGCCGGACTATATGGGCCACTTACCGAACACGGAGTTCATTGAAGACCTTATCTCCAAGATGGAAGATTCAGGAAGTATGGCTTGTGCTCCACGTTTGATGCAGAAAATAGGCATGTTTATCTCTTCGGCATGTAACCGACCATGTGTAAACCCTAGGTACCCTCGGTGTCTATATAAGCTGGAGGGTTTTAGGTTATAGGAACGAAACAACTCATCTAGGGTTAGCTATTCGATCTTGAGGTAGATCAACTTTGTAACCCCCGATACCATCAATACAACCAAGCAGGACGTAGGGTATTACCTCCATAGGAGGGCCCGAACCTGGGTAAATCTGTGTCCCCTTCGTCTCCTGTTACCATCGATTCTAGTCTCACAGTTTGGGAACCCCTACCCGAGATCTGCCGGTTTTGACACCGGCACCGGCCTCGAACGCCCTCTGAGATGAACCCTTCATATCCAATTTAAATATGAGGCGGATATAGAAAGGCCCTAACACGCCCTTCACATCAGACCCGGCCCACGCAGGCCCACCTGACCCCACATATATTAGTCTTCATCTGTTTTTGATACCCAACCCTACCACCCCACTCCACTCTGCCACCCTAAGCTCCCGTCTGGCATAATCTAGCCTTCCCTGTCATGGGTGGAAGCGGATCTAACTCCAACCAGTTTGAATTAGTCGATTGAGGTGTCGTCCCACGCATCGGGATCTGTTCGGTGCGAGTACATTGCGTCGGTGCATCAGGTGCTCGGATCCTCTAGGGCTGGATCATCGCGATCCTCCCAGGAGCATTCCAATCTCCTTTTCCCCATCACCAGTCCGTCGGAGTATAAGTGATACCGGGACCAGTGTGCCCATCACGGGAAGGAGAGGTTGGCCGAGGCCCGCCTCTCTAGCAACATGGCAGCTGCGAATGTGGAGGAGACGAATGCTACAACGCGTGCTGCCGTGGAGGACGAAGCCATCCGTGCTTGCATCTTAAATAAGCATCAGCAAAGGAACATGTGCGCCCTCGTCCGAGAGTAGAATCGAGCTGTCTACGCCATGTACGGACTGCCCTCCCCCCCAAGGAGGAGAAGGAGTGAAGCGACTGGCCGGACAACTCTAGTGAAGAGAAGATCTGGCCTGACCCATACCGCTGTTTTGAACGCTACCTCCGCGGGATGGACAGTAAGAGTGCCGGGAAGGGCAAGGGCAGTTGTGGATGATCTTCTCCATAGATAGTATTAGAACATGCCAAATTTGACAGTCTGATGGCATGTCTTGATAGTAGTCGGATGGTGTGTATTGTGTTGTTTACGTAGTTGCATGACTTTGCAGGTATACTAATTGATGGGAAGTTGTGAGAAGGGAAATTTGAGATGTGTCATGTCAATATACATGTCCACGGGCATTTGAGAGGCCGGATTTTCCAAGTCCGATTGTAGATGCTCTCACTGTAACTAGAATATACATGTCCCGAAGTTCCAAAAAGAATACATGCGGGTGCTTTGGAAGCACATAGTAGATCATGTATGACTGGAACACTTATATTGTCCTATATGTTTGGATGGTCCGTTCGATGGTTAGGAAATCACGACCTAGACACACCAATCATATTGGCTCTACATGTTTGGGCTAACCATCACCCCTCCTATCTAGTCAATATCTGGGCGGATATGAGAAGACTTGTATGCATCCGGACCCAGCTAAACCCCACAAATATCCCATCCTATCCACATCTGGACGAAACGCTATCCACTTGCCACTACACTCCAGTTCAAGTCCATGCCACTCTACCTTACCCTAGATCCCCTCCGACAATCTACGGCCTTCGACTCTGACATGTTCAAGTTTGTCGACTAGGACCTCGTCCCATGTAGGGGCGTAGAGGAGCTTGTCGTCCACCCGCCTCTTCGCTAATCCAATAGGAATGCACTTGACCGCGGTCCGATCGATCCGGCAGGAATCTATTGTGTCCATGCAAGCGACGATTGGATATTCCCGTCCCAATAGCCCGAGGCATGTGATCATGAGGGCGGCTCTGGGCTGGCGGTGCAACCCCTACGATGGAGCCTTGTACCTGTGACGTCGAGCTTCGAGTCTGAGGTCCATGTCGGTAGATGGCTCTACCGCGGATGCACCGAACGCGGTGTGCCCGTCGAGTGAGGGAAATGGTGTGGTAAACATCGGAGGCCGAGGATGACCTCCGTGCCCACATCCTCAAGAAGCGGTAAAGGAGGATGGCACGCGACCTTGCAAAGAAGCAAAATCAGGCGGTGTGTGCCATGGCCGGACTAAAAAAATAGGAGAAGAAGGACTGTGATTTATCAGACAACTCCAGTAGTGAGAAGATCTAGCTCGATTCGTTTTGTGTCTTAGACCGCTACTTCTGTGGCAAAGACGGGGACAACCATGGGTGAACTCCATAGATTTAGTATTTAGAACATGTTAAGTTTGGATAGTCCAATGACATATATGATGAAGTAGGAACATGCGAGTTTGATGTAGTCCGATGGCATGTATGATGTAGTTGCATGCCCTGTGTGTGGTGATCAAGATATAGTGCGTGAGTTTATTTCACGTTGCATGGCATTATCTAGATTTGTGGCTAATACGGTACCTGGTTGTGGCACACACATTTGAAGGATGACCGGTCATTGTTCGTAAACACGTACAAAATTGTTCATGGACGTTTAGTGCAATAAATTTGCTAGGTCCGACTGTAGATGCTTTTACCTATGTTTACAAGATACGTGAGCCATTGAAACACCGGAAATGAAAATGATTTTTGTCACCTGGTGAAAGTTTGATGGATATAATTGGATAACGGGCTTCTGTAATAGTGTCTATGGACCCGTCCGTGAAGGGACTGCAGGTCTAATTTTATTCTGGAGAGGAACTTGAAGCTTCCCAAACCCCCAAACCAAATAACATCACAAATCTCTTGAAATGCACGATCGGTGGATGATTTATCGCTACATACTGTCACTGGTAGATTACCACTTAATTTCCAGGGCCGCCAGCTTCACTTTCAACCAAACCGTTTCTGCTCCGGTGCTCCCCCCTTGGACTGAACGCGGAGGGGAGGAATACAAGGACGGTTGAGATTTTCCAATACCCTTTTGGAGTGAGGGGCACGATCATCTTTTCATCGTGTGTGTATAGCTTTGGGCGAGCCCTGTACGAGCCCGTGCGGCCCGGCCGGTTCATATGCTGACCGTATATTCGTATTCGTATACACGGGCGTATCGTTTTCGCGTGCGCATACGGCGGTCGTGGGATAGCACGTGGCGGCCAAAATTGCCAAAACTGCCCCATCATATAAGAGGGGGGAACCGCCTCCGGGCGCATCGCCCCCACCATTTCCCCCCAATTCGTCTCCCTCGCCGTGTCGTCTCCCGCTCCTCCTATGTCTTCTCGCTCTCTCCCGTCGCATCGTCTCCCTCACCTCCATGTCCTACCTCTTTCCAATGGAGGACGCTCATCGCACTGTCGCTGCTGCGGCTGGGGATGTGTTGCGACAGAAGCGGTGCATGACATTGGTGGCGACAAGGGCGGTGCAGGACAGACCACAACCGATGTCGCTGCTATGGATCTTGAGAAGGAGGTGCCGGAGCAGGAGGTCACGACCTCGAGCGGCACTGCGTAGGTTGGCGACGAGGAGGTAGTTCTATTTCCTGAGATGTTGTTTCCTTGTTAGTTATAATATTTAGAATGTAGGGTTAGATTACTTGGTTCTCTAGATGGTGTTTTGTAGATGGGGTCTTCTCTAGATGGGGTTTTCTAGATGGGGGTTTTCTAGATGGGGTTTTTTGGATGTTTTTTTTGTAATAGATTTTGTGCCTTAGATTTGTTGTAATTATTTCATGCGAAAATGCTACATATATTTCAATGATATAGGGATCTCTGTACTTGAATGCTTCACAGGTAAATGCTTAGTGGTTGAATGCTACAGAGATATATGCTTGTTAGATTTGTGCTTCAATTGTACATATATAGGGTTTTGTATGTCATATGCCGAAAAGGAATGCATTAATTTCGAAGGAGAGGAGATAGAACATAATTTTGAAGGGATGCATTGATGTACGTATCAATTGATTAAGATGTCACTTGATTCCTATATGGTATATCAATTTGTTGTTTAGGTGACTACTACAATTAAAGATGTTACTAGTAGGAGATATATGCATTTATAGTTTACTATCACATTGCATAATGTATCATATTGCTTCAACAAGATTTAAGATGTTATATCCAACCAGTGGCTGAAATTATTTGTACTTTGTTGGAGATGTATTGCATATGTTGATTACGAGAAGGTAGCATGCTGCTTTTTGGGTTAATATTAGTTTCTTCCTTCTCTTTTGGTAAATTTTGAGTTCTGACATGTAAAACTAGATCATGCCATGTATACTATTGTGTGGATGGAATCAAATGAGTAGAGGTTGTACAGCCTGACCACGTTTTTAGCAAGATTATGAAACAACAAATTATATTTGTAACACGCCAGGAAATTGTGCAAAATGTGTTGATAATCATATGTATTTGGCTTGAGTGGTAATATTTGAGTCCTCGCACCACCACTGGATGTAAGGATATGGTATAAGGATCTGGAGATTTATGTAAATACTACAATTTAAGGTAGTGCACTATCCCATTGGAGGAGAAGGATCGTGAGGGCAAGAAGAGGAAGCTGGACATGAATGGCTTGCGTGACCCGTATGATCCAGACTCTGACGACGACGAACCCTATGAGGTTTAGCCCTAGTTGAAATTTTATTTGTTCATTTAGTTCCATTCACATGTTTTACTATAATAATGCATAATGTATTAATGAAATTTATTTGTGTGTGCAGTATCACTCTGATGATGACGTGGAAGAGTGGAACATCGAGTCCTTCATAGCGAGGGAAGTCGAGAAGATCAAGGCCAAGGGATCCTCTATGTACAAAAAGGGCAAGAAGTACGTGTGCCCCTACTATACCACAAAGAGAAAGGCGCCCAAGGATGGGCTCTATGAGCACATTCTCTCGCTTACACGGGATGCATCGATGCGTTTCGATGACTACAAGGTCCGAGGACGGCATGGTGCCCTCCTGAAGGCTTTGTATCCCAACTAGGCCTACATGATCTTTCTCATCTGAAGCTGCAAGTGCCACTCATCATCAATATATGTGATGATGTTTTACTTTTGTTAATATGCATGGGGTTGTGAACTGTTGAAACTTCGTTTGCTTTTGTATTATGTTTATATATGGCTGCAATGTAGTATGTCTTTGAACTTGATGCCCTGTTTAGATGACCTGGATGGTATTAATCTAGGAAGATATCTAAATTTCCATCTCATGGAATTTATTTCTGAGGTATGCTTCCTTCTTATTAGATTACAAAAAAAGTGTGTGAATCTTGGAGTGAAATATAGAAGTGTAAGAAAGTAGTTGTTAAAAATGATGCTTGCAAACTATAATTAGAAGTAATGGATTATTGTATGAAATGAGTGAAATAGAAGACAACATATTAGCACACATTCATGAATTTAAAAACTTCAATAAATAATAAAAGGGAAAATTTGAAAAAAAGGAAAAAGAAATATAGTAGTGTAAGAAAATGTTTGGTAAAAAAAGGTGGTTGCAAACAAGAACATTTGAATTAGAAGTGATGGATTTTTGTATGAAATGATCGAAATACAAGAAAACATATTATCATACACTTACCAATTTTAAAATTGTAATAACTAATAAAAAGGAAAAATCTATATAATAAAAAGGAAAAAGAAAAATGCATAGAAAATGGGCCAGCCCAACCATCTACATGGATGTGTGGTCCAGCATGCTGGTGAGGCTGTCCTGGGTCAGCCAACCAAAATTGGGCCCAACCGCTAAGATGTATATGGTGGGAGTTTAGTCCCACCTCACCGAGCAAGAGGTGCTCGCACCTACTTATATACCCAGCTGACAGAGGCGTGGCATGAGCCTCTCTCAGCCAGAAAGCACATCATCTCTGCCTACCTCTGTGCCCTGTGGGGCCTACTTGCAGGATTAATACATGACCTACGAGCCTGCGTCCTGGCCCATATTGCCTGGGCTTCTAGTCGTATGCAGGCCGTGGGTTGTGAAATTTCCTGTTAAGTGGGCAGGCTTTTTTTTTGCATATGTCACTTGCTTATTTTTTGACCATCTCCAAATCACCCAAATTTGTTGTACTTGGTGTCATGCATGTAGTAAACATGATTATCAAAGCAATTTCAACAATAATGAAGTGTTCATTGTCCCCCTAAGGTAACGTATGACGTATGTCCCTTTGTTTCACCGAGCCACTACAAATTAAAAAAATTCAAAAAATAGAAAACTTTCCTATTCTATATATGTTTATGGGATAGAAGGGGTGTGCCAAATTTGATGTGATTTGGAGGAGGTCAAAAAAATCACCTTGTTAGAAGAATTGCTTAAGTGAGACCAAACGGTCCCATCCGTAATGAAGTGATTTTTTTGATCATCTCAAAATCACCCCAAATTTGTTGTACATGGTGGCATGCATGTAGTAAACATGATTATCAAAGAAATTTCAACAATAACTAAGTGTACATTGTTCCCCTAAGGTAATGTATGACATATGTCCCAGTGTTTCACCAAACCACTATAAATTATAAAAAAATTGGAAAACTTCCATATTCTATATATGTTTATGGAATATAAGGGGTGTGCACAATTTTATGTGATTTGGACGAGGTCAAAAAAATCACCTTGTTAGAAAAACTGGCTTAAGTGATCAAATGGTCCCGTCCGTAATGAAGTGATTTTTTTGATCATCTCAAAATCACCCCAAATTTGTTGTACATGGTGGCATGCATGTAGTAAACATGATTATCAAAGCAATTTCAACAATAACTAAGTGTACATTGTACCCCTAAGGTAACGTATGATGTATGTCCCTTTGTTTCACCGAACCACTATAAATTATATAAAAATTGGAAAACTTCCATATTCTATATATGTTTATGGAATAGAAGGGGTGTGCAAAACTGTATGTGATTTGGACGAGGTCAAAAAAATCACCTTGTTAGAAAAACTGGCTTAAGTGAGACCAAACCGTCCCGCCCATAATGAAGTGATTTTTTGACCATATCCAAATCACCCTAAATTTGTTGAACATGGTGGCATGCATGTAGTAAACATGATTATCAAATAAATTTCAACAATAATTAAGTGTACATTGTCCCCCTAAGGTAATGTATGACGTTTGTCCCTTTGTTTCACCAAGCCACTATAAATTATAAAAAAATAAAAAAATGGAAAACTTCTATATTCTATATATTTTTATGGAAGAGAAGGGGTGAGAATTTTTTAATGTGATTTGGAGAAGGTCAAAAAAATTACCTTGTTAGAAAAACTGGCTTAAGTGAGACGAAACGGTCCCGTCCTTAATGAAGTGATTTTTGTCACCATCTCCAAATCACCCAAAATTTGTTGTACATGGTGGCATGCATGTGGTAACCATTATTATCAAAGAAATTTCAATAATAATGAAGTTTACATTGTCCCCCTAAGGTAATCGTATGACGCACGTCCCTTTGTTTCACCAAGCCACTATAAATTATAAAAAAAATCAAAAAATGGAAAACTTTCACATTCTATATATGTTTATGGAAGAGAAGGGGTGTGCCGAATTCTAAGTGATTTGGAGGAGGTCAAAAAAATCACATTGTTAGAAAAACTAGCTTAAGTGAGACCAAACGGTCCCGTCCGTAATGAAGTGATTTTTTTGACCATCTCCAAATCACCCCAAATTTGTTGTACATGGTGGCATGCATGTAGGAACGAAAAGCTACGAAACTTGGCATGCATGCTTGTCATGAAGGTACAAGTTTATAAAAATAGGGTTATATTGTCGGGAAACCCTAAAAAGTTCACACAATTAAAAAACCTAGCTTATTTCATGATTCTTGAATAAGACCTTTATAATGGACAGATATACCTCACAACACTAGTGCAGGTTTTGCTATGTCACTCATAAATTGAGAAGTGCACTCTCACTTCATGATTTATGAAATGACACAGCTTAACCTGCACCAGAATGGTGAGTTATGCCTGCCATGCTAAAGGACTTAACATCCTAGGCGGAAGAGGGTATTTAAATCGGTGCTTACGTGCCTTGGTAAGCAATGTGGTACTAAAATTAAAGGACCTAACGCGGGATCTTGTAAAAAAATAGTAGTTAAATCCACCTGCAATTTTTTCGCCAATTCTCCCGCATATTAAAAAATTTGCGAGCTAAAATTGGGACGAAGGCATTTTTTTGTAAAGTGACGAAGTGTGCGCTGCCTTCACCTCTCTCTCCCAAAAAACTTGAATTTTCACCCCCCAAATCTCGCTCCTGCCTCCAGCGTTAGATCGCCTCTGCCTATCCACCAACATTTCTACTGCCGCCACAACACTGATCTTGCCGCCACCCAAACGCTTACACTCTTGCCAACGAGGATGATCCAACTTGCCGGGGGAGGGGCATGGGTGGTGCACTCCGTTCAGCGGATGTGAACTCCATTCACGAACTGGTCGACAAGGACTTGGTCGCCACCGATTCGCAGCCGGAGCTGGTCCAGGACATCACCAACGATGGTGAATCGGTTAGTGTCAACAGAGATTAGACCTAGAATTTTCCTTCTCGTGGTTAACCCTATAAATTGCTCCCTTGTTATTCCTCGTTGTTCGTAAAATCTATCCCACCGCTTGATTTTTTGATTAATCATATGCTTATCAGTACAAGGGTTTGAAAAATGAGAAGAATAGATCATTTGTATTCTCGTATATTATGTCCGTCTTTCGTATAACCAAAGTTTCATGGAACCAATGCAAAGAAAAAACAACCCATTTTATGGCTAGCTTTGATACAATTTTGAATTCTCTGACATGAGATTTTTTGTTCTTCTAATAGCTGATTGTATATTCAAAGAATGGAAATGCTACCTACGCCCGAGGGAAACTTTTAGGAAGAAAATGTACAAGTGGCACATGGCTGCAAAGATTGTGTACCGACGTAACGGGCGCTATAAATGCCCGTTCTGTAGGAAAGAGAACGGGCATTCAAAAACCCAAGCAATTGCAGCTTACAGAACAAGGTGGCGTCTTAAGGCAAAACCTGCTGAGTTGGCTAACATACTGAGGAGGGTGAAGACCTAAAAGCATGGATCATGCTGCATCCATCACCACTTTGTAACTAGACTATTTCCATTGCACCATGCATCACTTTGATCTTAGTTTGGTATACAATATGGTATCTTAATGTGGCCATTTCTTTTAATCTAAATCTATGTGATTCAATGTGCTTGCATACTGTTTGTCACTCAGTTCATCTGTCTGGTATCTTAATGTGGCCATAGCAATACATAAAAGTGATTGTCATCATGCAAACATAGCAATACATAAATGTGGTTGTCATGAAATAAATAATTTACATACATAACAAGTTCTGATCATCAAATACATAACTTAATATTGTCACATAGCGAATAAGGCATAAAACTGAAGAATCTTCTTATCTTCAGGTCCATCATGTTCAGCAACGCATCCATGCTCCCACCTTTAGCATATAAAAATGGAAAATTTCAGACGCAATATGTATAAAGAATGGCATTTGGATAGACATTTTCACAAATACATATAAAGGAGAGTAGATTTTCTACACCCAAGCTCTATACACCCAAGCAAATAACATAGCAAAATATTTCAAAAGTTTCAGAATTTTTTAAAATGTTTTGCTATGTTTTATTCAGTGGGTGCACGGAAGGTTAGTGCAAACCATCGTGCATGCATCGAGCTCGGTGTAGAAAAACTAGTCTCATAAAAAGGAGAATGGATTTGGATAGACAATTACATAAAATATGATGAATGCAAGCATCATCTAGCCCACAAAAAATGAATCAAACTTCATATAATGCTCCTACTGATATAATTTACAGGTTAAATGATGTGTTCATTTGATAGTGTGCATATGAGGGTGTTTGAAATCTCACAATATGGTAATTTGAAAATGACATGTTAATCTATCATAGGCACACACACATTCCACTTTGAATACCAAGTTGAGAAAACTAAATGTTGAATTAACATGAATTTGGCAGCATGCAAAATTACTGCTGCAATTTAGGAGGTAATTGAAGACAGGGGTTCATATGACCAATACAATTATAATGCTCAATTGAAAACAATAAAAGAACATGCAAGAGGAAGTTAACATGGAACAAAGGGATCAACCACCCTGGACTTATCAAACATCACTCCATTTCTAAGTTTCAAACATCATGGGGCTAGCCCACAGAAAATTGATCAAACTTCATTTAATTCACCTTCTGATTTAATGTACAGGTTAAATGATGTGTTCCATGGATAAATTAACATGAAAAGGCTAAGGCCCTGTTTGGAACCACTCGGATTAGGATAATCCAGTTTTTATAATATATATTGTCTCCAAACAGGACAAATTATGTTGTAGATTATAAAAACTAGATGGACAGATTATTAAAAACTCACAATCTACTCTACCCGAGATAAAACCAGATTATGGATTGCTAATGACCCATTATAGGTAATTACTAATTTCTGCCACCGCCACCCTCCTCCTTTTTTCTCCTCAGCGCGCACACATGTCATTATGCAATGTAAAAACGTGGATTACAGTTTATATAATCTGGCCTCCAAACGTGTCCATCTAGATTATTTTTATAAACCTGATTATATAATCTATCTTCATAATTCAGATTATCATAATATTGTGGTTCCAAACAGGGTCTAACCTATACTAAATTACCACAAAAAATGATGAAATTTAACAATCCATAGAGCAAATAGATTTTTGAGTTGCCATGGATAAATTACTAGCACTGAAATTGCTAAACTGCACAAAAATAAAAGGTTAAACTGCACTGCTACCTGACTAAGCCAACACCCTGATTGTAAGCATAAGCAGATGTAAAATCACGTCAACTACGAAGCTTACCCTTTGTTGAGACGAGGAGATCATCGAGGGAACTGTGGAGAACAGCGGGGAAGCGACGTCACGCGCAGCAATGGCCTCCTGTTGCGTATGGCCTGGATCCACTCTGGTGGCATCGCTAGGAAGAGCACCCTCACGAACGGAACCGCGTATCTGATCGTCGGGTCATCCTATGGATTCTCGATCTTGGATCTGTAAGCCCACCACCTGCGCCTGACTATCTGCTCCTCCGAGTCTATCTGCTCCATCGCCCAGAGGAGATACTCGATGGACTCGACGGACTCCAGATGGACTCCATCTCGGGAGTAGATCTCAACCCTCTTGCTGTCTCTAAGATACTTGGCCATGGCCTTCACTGTCACCGCCACCTCCTAGTCGTTGTCAAACCAGGAAAGGATCACCCTCAACCTGGCTAACTTGGCCTGGTCGCCACCGACGATGATCACGATTCTGTTGTGCAGCTCCATGGATGTGCTTCTAGCGGGATGAGGAGAGGAGAGGTGCTGGCTTTGGACGAGGAGATGAGAGATGGTGGATCTACAATGGAGAAGAGGAAGGAGCGAGGGTTTTCTCAACTGGAGAAGAAGGAGAGGAGGGGGTGGTTTTCCAATAGGAAAGTGAGAGAGGAACGTGCGGTGGCGATTTAGCAATGGACGAGGTAGCAGTGCTTTATGATTGGACCACCAAACCGACTTTGACCGTCAATGCCTTTTAAGTTTTCTTTCTTTTCTTCATAATTTCTTTTTGACTAATAATAACTACAACCGTGGTAATGGACTACATGTTGTACGTGAATGGATTATATGGAATTTTTTCTGACCCGAAAGAGAGATAAAGCACTGAAAATTCAAAAAAACATAAAAACTTGGCACACTTCATTTGTTTCACACCTAGTACCCATGAAATTTTTGAAACTTGGAATACAGTAAATAATTCAAATAACACGTGGCACACTTCCATTGTTTGACACATAGAACCCATGAAAATTTTGAAACTTGTAATGCAGTAAATAATTCAAATGTCTCTTCACAAATTTATTCTAGTATGTGGAAGGTTCATGGTTTTCATAGGCAAATGAAGTGGCTCATGACCATAGCCATGGCATGCATTGCTCAAATGGCCTTAGATTTGGTACATGGTTGATTCATGTCATGACAATGAATCTTCTCATTGGTCCTACCAATAGATGTGGAGGTAAACTTGGTGATTTTTATTATTTCTGCTCAATACAGGGTCTTTTTTGCAAAGGATGTACCAACATACACCACCATTGTTGTACAAGCATTTGTCGTGACAAAGTACACCACATGAGAATTTGAAATAAGTTGTTTCCTGAGTGAAAAAGCTTTGTACCTAGCACACTTGTTAGGCAGACATCTGTGTTGACCAAAGTTTGACCAAGGCATTATAATTTAAAAAAAAACAAATGTAAAACATGGCACACTTCCATTGTTTGACACCTAGTACCCATGAAAATTTCAAAACTTGTAATACAGTAAATAATTCAAATGTCTCTTAACAAATTTAAGCAAGTAGGTGGAAGGTTCATGGCTTTCATAGGCAAATGAAGTGGCTCATGACTATAGCCATGGCATACATTGCTCAAATGGCCTCAGATTTGGCACATGGTTGATTGATTGCATGCCAATGAACCTTCTCATTGGTCCTACCTATAGATGTGGAGGTAAACTTGGTGATTTTTATTATTTCTGCTCAATACAGGGTCTTTTTTGCAAAGGATGTACGAACAATACACCACCATTGTTGTACAAGCATTTGTCATGACAAAGTACACCACATGAGAATTTGAAATAAGTTGTTTCCTGAGTGAAAAAGCTTTGTACCTAGCACACTTGTTAGGCAGACATCTGTGTTGACCAAAGTTTGACCAAGGCATTATAATTTAAAAAAAAAACAAATGTAGAACATGGCACACTTCCATTATTTTACACCTAGTACCCATGAAAATTTTGAAACTTGTAATATAGTAAATAATTCAAATGTCTCTTAACAAATTTAAGCAAGTAGGTGGAAGGTTCATGGCTTTCATAGGCAAATGAAGTGGCTCATGACCATAGCCATGGCATACATTGCTCAAATGGCCTCAGATTTGGCACATGGTTGATTGATTGCATGCCAATGAACCTTCTCATTGGTCCTACCTATAGATGTGGAGGAAAACTTGCTGATTTTTATCATTTCTCCTCAATACATGGTCTTTTTTGCAAAGGATGTACCAACAATACACTACCATTTTTGTACAAGCATTTTTGGTGACAAAGTACACCACATGAGAATTTGAAATAAGTTGTTTCATGAGTGAAAAAGCTGTGTACCTAGCACACTTGTTAGGCAGACATCTGTGTTGACCAAAGTTTGACCAAGGCACTGTAATTTCAAAAAAGGAAACAAATGTAGAACATGGCACACTTCTATTGTTTGACACCTAGAACCCATGAAATTTGTGAAACTTGTAATACAGTAAATAATTAAAATGTCTCTTCACAAATTTAATCTAGTAGGTGGAAGGTTCATGGTTTTCATAGGCAAATGAAGTGGCTTATGACCATAGCCATGGCATACATTGCTCAAATGGCCTCAGATTTGGTACACATGGTTGATTCATGGCATGCCAATGAATCTTCTCATTGGTCCTACCTATAGATGTGGAGGAAAACTTGGTGACTTTTATTATCTCTCATCAATATAGGGTCTTTTTTTGCAAAGGATGTACCAACAATACACTACCATTGTTGTACAAGCATTTGTGGTGACAAAGTACACCAGATGAGAATTTGAAATAAGTTGTTTCCTGAGTGAAAAATCTTTGTACCTAGCACACTTGTTAGGCAGACATCTGTGTTGACCAAAGTCCGACCAAGGCATTGTAATTTCAAAAAAAAGAAACAAATGTAGAACATGTCACACTTCCATTGTTAAACACCTAGTACCCATGAAAATTTTGAAACTTGTAATACATTAAATAATTCAAATGTCTCTTCACAAATGTAATCAAGTAGGTGGAAGGTTCATGGCTTTCATAGGCAAATGAAGTGGCTCATGACCATAGCCATGGAATACATTGCTCAAATGGCCTAAGATTTGGCACATGGTTGATTCATTGCATGCCAATGAATCTTCACATTGGTTCTACCTATAGATGTGGAGGAAAACATGGTGGTTTTGCTATTTCTCCTTAATTCATTCTCTTTTTTTGCAAATGATGTACCAACAATACTTCACCATTCTTGGACAAGCATGTGTGGTGACAAAGTAAACCACATGAGCTTCCCAAATAAATTGTTTCGTGACTGGAAAAGCTTTGTACTTAGCAAACATGCTAGGTAGACATCTATGTTGACCAAAGTTTGACCAAGGAACTGTAACTTAAAATAAATAAAGAAATGTTAAACTTGGCACACTTCATTTGTTTCACACCTAGTACCCATGAAAAATTTGAAACTTGGAATACGGTAAATAATTGAAATAGCTATTTACAAATTTAAGCTAGTAGGTGGAAGGTTCATTGCTTTCATAGGCAAATGAAGTGGCTCATGACCATAGCCATGGCATACATTGCTCAAATGGCCTCAAATTTGGCACATGGTTGATTCATGGAATGCCAATGAATCTTCACATTGGTTCTACCTATAGATGTGGAGGAAAACATGGTGATTTTGCTATTTCTCCCTAATACATGGTATGATCCAGTGTATACAATGTATATTTCTCCTTCATACATGGTATGATACAGTGTATGATGTGAATAAAAGACCTATAAAACTTGGGATACAGTGTATATTTGTTAAGAAAATAAACAAACATAAAACAAAATTTGAAAACAAATATCCTTGAAACAAAATTTTATGAGTACGAATGTATGTTCGTGGGCCAGCCCATACCGGAAATGCCAGTTGGATTCCACGTCGATCACGGGAGGAGTTGCCATTCTGTTGCACAAATCCCAGATCGTGGCAATCCCGCACGTCCTAATCCCTTGAATTGAGGAGAAAGTACTACCTTGCGTCAACCGTATGGAAAACAATGATTTAGGAGATACGCTCCCGGGAAGTTGTGATGACCTACGAGATCGTCCTCCTATATAACAACAACTCCCTCCACCGTAGATGTCATCTAGAACGCCAACCACTGAGTCGACAATATCTCCCTCTGCCGCATATGCCGAAACCCATCAAGAACCTGGAGAACATCCTCCTGCACGTGGAGTACGCCCTTGATTGAGCACGTCGAGACCGCACCGCCCACTAATTTCAAATTCATCGACTGTTCAAGTATGATGCCCGCCATACCGCTTCCATACGAAACTGAATTGTTCGTGTATTAGCTTCAATTCACCCGCTATGATTCACCAAGGATGAGCACATATTTTCAAATTAGGTCCGTTTGATAAGATGCGTTCTAACCAGATGGCATAGATGAAATAGTTCTTTTGTTCTCTCATACAATGGTGAACAAACTAGTTGGCATACGGCTAAATCAACAAGATATGTAAACCGGTCTTATTATAGATTGGTTATTTTTATGTTTCACCTGGTGGTAGGTATTTTTAGGTGCAAATACAACATTAATGATTTGCACATTACTTGTTCATGAACCTCAAATTCATTATATAACTTATGCTACTTTTTATTCTGAAAGTAATTTATCACATGGTTGTAAATTAATTGATCGCTTCTAGTTATCGTTTGTTAGGTTTATAGCAACCCACTTTGCAACATGTACCACTTTGGTAGTTTTTTCTAGCTAGTGTTTTGTTGCTTTACTATTAGCTACTGTGTGAGCAAATGTTATATTTTGTCAACAGGATGGATGAACTCAATGGAGAAATTGTGTGCGCCGTTGAAAAATGGTGCAAGCTCATTGGCACTCTATCTGCCGCTCAAAGAGCTAGACTTGACGAAACTACTTTGCGTAGCATGCTCCAGATACCACCACGGAATATGTGTAGCTATTAATAAGGTACATGGTAGAGATTTTCGACCCAAGCACGACAAGGTTGAAGGTACAAGACTTGGTTGGGGAGGTGTCTCTCCATGCTGTGGATGTAGAGTGCATCTTGAACTTGGACAATGAAGGACTATCGGCTGCAGATATTCTCATCAAAGAAGGTGAGGATATGAAAGATAGGATACCGCCTCAATTTCTAAGTAAATCTATAGGTAATATAGTGATTGATGATTTCATTACGGACATCATAAAAAATAAATCCGCTGATGACGACTTCCTTCGGAAAGTGGTCCGTGTCCTACTAGGAACAGTTATTGCTCCCATGTCGAGCAAGATTGTACCAAAGCAGTATTATTCCTTGGTAGATGATGTCAAACGTATTTCCAAGATCAATTGGAATGCGTTCACCCTTCGTGTTCTCTTCGACTACCTTTTCATTGTGAAGAAAGGCAAACACCTCTAACAATGGCCGAAAGGCAATTTAGCTCTGTTGTAGGTACAACTATGAGACATATAGCAATGTAAAATAGTTTATCACTTAAAATTTATGTGGTTTATAGTACTAAGTGCACATCTTGATTTTCCTGCAGTACTTGTACTGGGAGAAGGTGCAACCTCTGGAAGGTGATTGCGCTTTCATTCCTAACTTGTCCATACAACCTCTGATGAGGAATTGGACTGAAGCTGCAGCCACTAGGAGAGATCAGTTTGACTATGACAATGGCCGTGGGCGTGGCAACGTCAAGGTAATCCTGTTAGTTGATCACATTTAGTTTTATATCACATGTTGTAGTTTTATATCACATGTTGTAGTTTTATATCACATGTAGTTGTATATAACATGTAGCTGAGGTATTTCATTTAGTTATTCACGTGTAGGTGTATATCACTTGTACTTGTATATCACATGTAGCTAATCCTAGTTCACTAAATTTTTATTGCTCACATTTTGTTGTATATCGCATGTAGATCGAAGATAATATAACCCAAGAATATAGGGCGCAGGAGCCCAAAGTCCCAGATCCTGGGACTACACACAAGCAAAAACCCAAGCCGACCAGTGCCGCCGCAAGGACGTTGAAGCCAGCTTTTAACCTGGACGAGATGATGGATGTTTTCATGAACGGGTGTATTGATTACATACAAAGGCAGATGAGACAAATCCCTGATCAAGTTGCTAAGGTGACATGCTACTTCTCGAGCATGCGTTGGTTTCCCATGAAGAGGAACGGTTTGATGGAGAAAAGTAGATAAGTATTTCCCTCAGTTTTTGAGAACCAATGTATCAATCCACTAGGAGATACAAGCCAACCACCAATAGATATACCTGCACAAGGAATCAAACTCTTGCACCCAAACGCTATAAAGGGGTTGCCAATCCCTTGACGGTTATTTGCAAGGATGAGATCTAGTAGAGATAAATATAATAGGATGCTTGAACGGGAAGTAAAACTAAAAGTAAAAACAATGCAGAAAGTATTTTTGGTGTTGTTGGTTTTAGATCTGAAAATATAATATGGAAAATAGACCCGGGGGCCATAGGTTTCACTAGATGGCTTCTCTCATGATGGCAAGTATTACGGTGGGTGAACAAATTACTGTCGAGCAATTGATAGAAAAGCGAATAATTATGAAGATATTCAAGGCAATGATTATGCATATAGCAAACACGTCCGTGACAAGTAGACCGAAATGATTCTGCATCTACTACTATTACTCCACACATCGACCGACTCCTGCCTGCATCTAGAGAATTAACATAGTAACACACTAGGTAAGATGACATGATGTAGAGGGATAAACTCAAGCAATATGATGAAAACCCCATCTTTTTACCCTTGATGGCAACAATAAAATACGTGCCTTGCTACCCCTACTATGTCACTGGGTGGGGACACACCGCAAGATTGGACCCAAAACTAAGCACTTCTCCTATTGCAAGAATTACCAATCTAGTTGGCCAAACCAAACCAATAATTCGAAGAGACTTGCAAAGATATGAAATCATGCATATAATAATTTAGGAAAAACTCAAATAATATTCATGGATAATCTGAACATAAACCCACAATTCATCGGATCTTGACAAACACACCGCAAAAGAGTATTACATCGGATAGATCTCCATAAAGATCATGAAGAACATGGTATTGAGAAGCAAAGAGAGAGAAGAATCCATCTAGCTACTAGCAATGGACCCATAGGTCTTTGGTGAACTACTCACGCATCATCGGAGGGGTAATGGAGTTGATGTAGATGCCCTCCGTGATCGAATCCCCCTCCGGCAGATTACCGGAAAAGGCTCCAAGATTGGATCTCTCGGGAATGGAGGCTTCTGGCGGCGGAAAAGTGTTTTTGTGGCTCATTTTGATAATGACGGAATATTTGGGTATTTATAGGACTAATATTAGGGTTAGGGGAGGTGCCAGGGGCCCACTAGCCTGCCCGGCATGGGGTACCCCCCTAGCCGCGACAAGCGGGCTTGTGGCCCCGTGGCAGCTCCTCTGCCTTGGTTCTCAAGTCTCGTGGCTTCCATATTTTCCAGAAAAAATCTTTTCGGAGGTTTTATTACGTTTGGACTCCATTTAATATCCCTTATCTACGAAACTCAAAAACAAGGAAAAAACAGAAACTCGCACTAGGCTCTAGATTAATAGGTTAGTCCCAAAATAATATAAAATAACATATTAATGCATATAAAACATCCAAAATAGATAATATAATAGCATAGAACAATTAAAAAATATAGATACGTTGGAGACATATCAGCATCTCCAAGCTTAATTCTTGCTCGTTCTCGAGTAGGTAAATTATAAAAACAAATTTTTTGATGTGGAATGCTACCCAACATATTTATCCCTGTAATATTGTTTATTGTGGTAGGAATATTCAAATCCATTAGATTCAAAACAATAGTCTAATATTGACATAAAAACTGTAATACTTCGAGCACACCAACAAGGTAGTTGTGTCCTTTCAAAATAACATGGCCTTAGAAAGTTATCCCTACAAAATCATATGGTCTGGCTATGCTCCATCTTCCCCACACAAAGTATCTAAATCATGCACAACCCTGATGAACAAGTCAAGCAATTAATTCACACTTTTGGTGTTCTCAAACCTTTTCAACTCTCACGCAATCCATGAGCGTGAGCCATGGATATACCATTATAGGTGGAATAGAATATGGAGGAGGTGCAAGGGAAAAAGGATAAGATAGTCTCAGATCAACTAGGCGTATCAACGGGCTATGGAGATGCCCATCAATAGATATCAATGTGAGTGAGTAGGGATTGCCATGCAATAAATGTACTTAGGGCTATAAGTGTATGAAAGCTCAAAAATAAAACTAAGTGGTCGTGCAAAATGAATATCCACTAGTTATATGAAAGTGACAAAATCGGAGACTCTCTATCATGAAGATCATGGTGCTACTTTGAAGCACAAGTGTGGAAAAAGATAGTAGCAATTGTCCCTTCTCTCTTTCTCTCATTTTTTGGTGGGCTTATTTGGCCTCTTTTATTTGTTTTTGTTTGGGCTTCGCTGGCCTCTTTTATTTTTTTCTAAAGTCCGAATACTCGTCCCAACTTGTGAGGGAATCATAGCCTCCATCATCCTTTCCTCTCATGGGCAAATGCTCTATTAATGAAAAATCATCACACTTTTATTTTACTTATAACTCAAAGAAAAAGAAATTACAACTCGATTCCTATGACAAGATAAAACTATATATGCAATATGAAGTGATGATGCAAGTCATAGAAAAACTACATGGTGGAAGTTGCATGGCAATATATCTCGGAATGGCTATGGAAATGCCATAATAGGTAGGTATGGTGGCTGTTTTGAGGAATATATGGTGGCTGTTTTGAGGAAGGAGGGTTTGATGTACCGACAAAAGTTGCGCGGTACTAGAGAGGCTAGCAAGGATGGAAGGGTGAGAGTGCGTATAATACATGGACTCACATTAGTCATAAGGAACTCACATACTTATTGCAAAAGTCTATTAGTCATAAAAAAAAGTATTAGACACATGCTCCTAGGGGAGAGGTTGGTAGGAGTTAACCATTGCGTGCTCCTGATCCTCACACAAAGGTCAACAATCATTAGACAAGTCATGCTCCGACTTCGTTTCATAGCGGTTCACCATACGTGCATGCTACATGAATCACAAGCTTTAACACACGTATCTCTTCATTTCACAACTACTCACTAGCATAACTCTCATATTACCATCCCTATTATCTCAAAACTATATGCAAGGAATCCAACTTCTCATAGTTGTTAATGCACTTAAGATGAAAGTTTTTATTATATCCCTCTTGGATGCCCATTATATTAGGACTAAATTCATAACCTAAACAAATTACCATGATGTTTTAAGAAACTCTCAAAATAATATAAGTGAGGAACGAGAGTTCAATAATTTCTATAAAATATAACACCACCATGCTCTATAAAGATATAAGTGAAGTACTAGAGCAACATTGCCTAGCTCAAAAGATATAAGTGAAGCATATAGAGTATTCAAACAAATTCATGATTCAATGCGTCTCTCTCTAAATATGTTTGCAGCAAGTATTATTGTGGCAAACTAACAAGCAAATACTCATACCATACAAGACGCTCCAAGAAAAACACATATCATGTGGTGAATAAAAATATAGCCTCAAGTAAATTTACCGATAGATTGAAGACGAAAGAGGGGATGCCTTCTGGGGCATCCCCAAGCTTAGGCTTTTTGGTATCCTTTAATATCACTTGGGGTGCCATGGTAATCCCCAAGATTAGGCTCCTGTGACTCTTTATTCCATAGTCCATCAAATCTTCACCCGAAACTTGAAAACTTCACAACAGAAAACTCAACAGAAAACTCATGAGATCCGTTAGTATAAGAAAAATAAATCACCACTTTAGGTACTGTTGTGAGCTCAGTATATATTTATATTTGTGTAATAACTACTTTATTCTAACTTTTCCATGACTCATACCCCCTGATATGACCCATAGATACATCAAAATAAGCAAACGACACAAAGAAAACAGAATCTGTCAAAAAACAGAAAAGTCTGTAGCAATCTGTAAACTTTGAATACTTATGGAATTTTCAAAATTCTGAAAAATTAGTAAAACCAGGGAAATTGGTATATAAATCCTTTGTAAAAATTTCAGATCAATTTTACACTCTGAAAATTTCAGAAAAATCCTGGACTGAGCGCAAAAGTTTCTGTTTTCCAGCAAGATCAAATCAACAACTACCATAGATCACCCCAAAGGTTTTACTTAGCTCAAAAACTAATTTAGAAAAAAAAACAAAATTACTAAAAAATTAATAATTTGCCAAACACACCAAAACATAAGCAAAAAACTGAAAGAAAAATAAATTTGGGTTGCCTCCCAACAAGCGCTATTGTTTAACGCCCCTAGCTAGACAAAACGCAATAGATCTAGGTATTGTCATCTTTGGTAAACAATCCAAACTTGATCAATCCATAAAATTATTTCCTAACTAGATCCATCCTTTCCTTTATTTCTTTTCTAGTAGGAGAACTTAAATCATGAAAGTGGCTGTGGTTAGTGATTTTAACATTCATATACCCGTTGTCTAGATCATCACCATCATATAACACATGTTTATTATTTCTAAGAGGTTCTTTGGTCATATTTTCATGCAAATCATGCTCATATCCTTCCAAAATTCCCCTAGTAATCCAATCAAATTCCTCATAGGTTTCATGATATAGGGTGTGAGTTATTTCCATGTAGGGAGCTCTCTTCCTAAGATTTTCACTATAAGATTGATAGTCTCTAGATTCTAGGCTACACAAGGTTTCTTTATCGTGGAGGATTTCTTCAATAGGAGGGTGTTCAACATCTTTATTTTAGAAGGCAAAAATCTCCCTAGCTTCTTTTATGATGAAATCGAATTCTCGCACAAGGGTTATAGTAGCAATCTTTTTAGCTTTAGGATGATTAATATTGGGAAGTTCATAAAACACTTTCTGCAAGGCGGGATGAATGTGCACAAATTTTCTTTCCAATTTTTCAATGAGCATGACAATGGCATCCGCATAAATATTCGTGTTAAGAAGAATAGATCTCTTACTTATAGGTATCGTTCCCGTACAATTAAAGAATTATTGAATAACACTCTTACCAATAATTTTTCCATCTCCAACTTGAATTTTTTTAGTTTTAAGAAGAGATTCAGTTTCATGATCTAAAGAGCAAGATTCAAATTTTTATTCAAGATTAGTACTAGTGATACCCCCTAGATTCTCAGCGATAACCTTGCTTGTTTCAGACATGATGGCAAAGCGAGAAATCAAGCACACAAGCAGGAAGCAAACGAAGCCGAACGAAGAAGGGCGAATGAAAAGGCAAATCTTTTTGGAAATCGTTGTAGAAGTGGGGAGAGGAAAACGAGAGGCAAATGGAAAATAATGTAAATGCAAGAGATGAGTTTGTGATGGGTACTTGGTATTATTGACTTGCTATGTATCTCCCCGGCAACGGCGCCAGAAATCCTTCTTGCTACTTCTTGAGCATGCGTTGGTTTCCCATGAAGAGGAACGGTTTGATGCAGGAAAGTAGATAAGTATTTACCTCAGTTTTTGAGAACCAAGGTATCAATCCAGTAGGAGATACAAGCGAGCCACCAATAGATATACCTGCACAAGGAATCAAACTCTTGCACCCAACGCTATAAAGGGGTTGTCAATCCCTTCACGGTTATTTGCAAGGATGAGATCTAGTAGAGATAGATATAATAGGATGCTTGAATGGAAAGTAAAACTAAAAGTAAAAACAATGCATCAAGTATTTTTGGTGTTTTTGGTTTTAGATCTGAAAATATAATATGGAAAATAGACCCGGGGGCCATAGGTTTCACTAGATGGCTTCTCTCATGATGGCAAGTATTACGGTGGGTGAACAAATTACTGTCGAGCAATTGATAGAAAAGCAAATAGTTATGAAGATATCCAAGGCAATGATTATGCATATAGGCATCACATCCATGACAAGTAGACCGAAACGATTCTGCATCTACTACTATTACTCCACACATCGACCGACTCCTGCCTGCATCTAGAGTATTAAGTTCATGAAGAACAGAGTAACGCATTGGGTAAGATGACATGATGTAGAGGGATAAACTCAAGCAATATGATGAAAACCCCATCTTTTTACCCTTGATGGCAACAATACAATACGTGCCTCGCTACCCCTACTATGTCACTCGGTGAGGACACCGCAAGATTAAACCCAAAACTAAGCACTTCTCCTATTGCAAGAATTACCAATCTAGTTGGCCAAACCAAACCAATAATTCGAAGAGACTTGAAAAGATATGAAATCATGCATATAAGAATTCAGGAAAGACTCAAATAATATTCATGGATAATCTGAACATAAACCCACAATTCATCGGATCTCGACAAACACACCGCAAAAGAGTATTACATCGGATAGATCTCCGTGAAGATCATGAAGAACATGGTATTGAGAAGCAAAGAGAGAGAAGAAGCCATCTAGATACTAGCTATGGACCCGTATGTCTGTGGTGAACTACTCACGCATCATTGGAGGGTAAATGGAGTTGATGTAGATGCCCTTCGTGATCGAATCCCCCTCCGGCAGATTACCGAAAAAGGCTCCAAGATTGGATCTCTCAGGAACGGAGGCTTGTGGTGGCGGAAAAGTGTTTTCGTGGCTCGTTTTGATAGTGATGGAATATTTGGGTATTTATAGGATAAAGATTAGGGTTAGGGGA
Organism: Hordeum marinum; assembly: GCA_022496015.1. Classification (NCBI taxonomy): domain Eukaryota; kingdom Viridiplantae; phylum Streptophyta; class Magnoliopsida; order Poales; family Poaceae; genus Hordeum; species Hordeum marinum. The sequence continues at coordinate 88,249,804 of CM039678.1, read as the reverse complement.
GGTGCCTGGGGCCCACAAGCTTGCCCGGCGCGGGGTACCCCCTGGCCACGGCAAGCGGGCTTGTGGCCCCGTGGCAGCTCCTCTGCCTTGGTTCTCAAGTCTTGTGGCTTCCATATTTTCCTGAAAAAAATCTTCTGGGGGTTTTATTCCGTTTGGACTCGGTTTAATATTCCTTATCTACGAAACTCAAAAACAAGGAAAAAACAGAAACTGGCACTAGGCTCTAGATTAATAGGTTAGTCCCAAAAAAATATAAAATAGCATATTAATGCATAACATCCAAAACAGATAATATAATAGCATGGAACAATCAAAAATTATAGATACGTTCGAGACGTATCATGACACACCCATACTTTTTGGAGAAGAAGCAGATAACCAAGTTTCAAAACCATGCAAGCATTAATGCATTTATATTTGTGTTGTAGAAACTGTTGGAGAAGCTAAACAAAGAAGGTGTCATGTACAAGCCGGCAGCTGCCGTGCCATCTTGTAACAATGATGGTGATGATGAAGTGGATTCGCTTGAGAATGGTCCGCATGAAAAAAATGAATTCATGTACAAGGAAGACAATCACTCTTAAGATAGGCTGGAACCAATCATTGATTTGACGCATACACGGGAAGCAGATCCCAAGGAGAAAAATGAAGCTAAGGATGTATGTGTGTTTGTCTTTAGTTTTCTCGTTTAATATTTTTTAGTTTGAAAGAATGAAGCTTCATGATTATTTTTTTGCCAACCAGAAAACACCACCTAAGATCAATGTCCAGAAGGATGGTTCACCAAAGAAGGCTAATTGATGACTATGGTGCAACACCGGAAAACCCTTGGATCATTAGTAATTTTCCTCGATGTAGTTCTTCGGACATAGACATCATGCCATCTTATGTTACCAAGTTCATGGATAATGCCAAGGGTCAAAAGTTCCCGACATTCGAAAAGGATGACGAAGTTTTGTCGGGGAAGAGGAAGCGGACAGTTCCTAAGAAATTTGTATCCCCATATGTACTTCATAAGCCAAGCAAGCATTCCACCCATGGTACTAGGCCTTCCGGAACTACCTCCGCAAGTAGAGGTACCATTACTAGCTTTCTTACTATAATATATGCTAGTAACTAATGTAGTCACCATTATTGACGTTCATAATTTTCCATGCAACTCTGTTTTTTGAGAATGTCGCGCCAGAGGTTGTGGCAGATGAGTTGACGCCAGAACTAATTGATGCAGCTGTTACATTTGTGGAGATAGCTTCTAGGTATGAAAAGAATAAGGGAAAATGAGTTTACTACAATGGAACTCCTAACTCACTCCCTTCGGAGATGCTTCGGCTGGTACTCGAACATAGATGGGTGTCGGATGGTATAAGCACTATCAGCATGTCCTTTTATTAAATTGTATGACATATGCGACAACTTTTGAACATAAAATGTCGTCATATTGTATGCAAGTTATTGATTCTTATCAGGCACATTTGGGGCTGCGCATTGATCATGATCGTCACCTCTGTCCAGCGTGGAGGTCGAGATACCTCATTGATCGGGCTCTGGCATGAGACAATCCATTGTTGTCGCCCTGCAACATGGATAGTGAGTTGTCAAGATTTGGATCAGTTGATACAGTCAAGGATGAGTATACTCTGCGTGATAAGGTACGTTATGTTATTATACTTGCTGAGTATACGACATTTTCAAAAGTACTTCATATGGTACATGATGTTTTCTTACACGGTAGACGTATATGGCCTTGAATGCAGGTAATACCCACTGGATGACCATGGTAATGCACATGCGCAAGAAAGAATTCCAAGTTCTGGATTCGCTCTATCCTCTTGAGCAGTGTGTCGACACTGTGAAAGTACTGGTACTGTCACCATTACTAGCTTTGTTCCTACTAATTGTGGTATTCATTTCCATTAACATTACCCTTTCTATGGCGACTTGCTATAGCAAACAATTTTAGAGATGCAAATTGTATTACACATGGAAAATATCTAGATGTGTCTAACTGACCTATCAAAGAGTACCCCATGCCAAAACAAGAGGACGGGTGAGTTAATGTACATCATATTGTAATAACCACACATGTTGGTATGGACCGTCACTAATGTTTGCATATATATGAGCAACTCTTGCGGCCTTTTTGTGATACAAGTTATGGAGCATTGGGATGGGGACCAAATGACCGGCCATTTTACCCAGGTTGATTGATATTTCTGTTTGTAGACTCAGTGGTGTGATTGTATAACAACTATTATTCACTATGCATTTATATATAAATTTGTAGGATGCAGTTAACGCAAGGAGAAGACATCTCACCGCGAGTTGATTTTGTCACCTACCAACCAGCTAGAAGCGGTGAAAAACAAAATTCATGACATCACAAAGAAAATCTAGGTGTAAAGACTTCATAAGTGACACAAGATTGAAGTTTAAATGGTTGGAGTTTAGTCCATAAGCATGTTTCTGGGGTATGAATAATTTTGGTTTGAGATTTTTTTTGGATTTTACGTTGCATACGTGACGCAAGAATTCATGTGTGACCTATTTTGTGGATTTTATGTTGCATACACATACATGTTTATGTGTCATGCCGTGAGACAGTAAGTTTGTGCCAATAATTTGTTTTGCTTCACTTCACATTTGTTATTGCTGAATAATTTACTTATGCAAAACTTATGGCCAAGATAAGGAAGACGCAGGAAGTCTTGGATGAAATTGAGTAATGAAGTATTTGTAGTAGTTCATTGTTGTCACTATGTTTCCAACCCGGCCCTTTCCCACCAAGCCGCTTTCCCACCACGATGAACGGCAACATGTTTCACACCGGGCACGTTCCCACCACGATGAAAGGCAAACAACGTCGTGGATCCCCCTATTTAACCCCGCCTCTTATAGCTCTAACCCGCACCTCTCTCCCCTCTAAATCCCCAAATTACACACTCGCGTCCTCTCGCACCTCAGATCCAAGCCACACCCCCTACCGGCACCATGCAGTACGTCGGGCCAAACTTCCTCATGCTGAACATCGTGCCGGAGAGGGAGTACCCTGCCGGGGTCATGGTTGAGAATGAGCTCCGGGTGTGGGCAATCTCGAGGTGGAGGGGTCTAATGGAGTTTACCACCATGTTCATTAGGGCCGGTTACCATCGCTTACCTCCCAGCTCTCCGCTGATGTTCAACATCAGGGAGGCTCGCATAGGTGGAAGTGGCCTCATCGTCCGCTTCACCAATCCCTTTGATGCATACCATCTCCTTGACCGGTCCTTCTTCTGTGGGTGTGAGTTCATCGCATTCTCAACATACAACATCTTCAGCCATCTCAACTACATCTTCCCCACCCCGGGCCACATGCACTTTCTCGCCATCCCCAACCAGCCAGAAGATGAGGAGTGAACGTCTCCATGTCGCCCCCATGGTTGATGATGTGCAAGCTATTGCTGCCCATGTTCTAGAGCGGCCTGTTCTAAGAGTGTGTTATTGTGAGCTATCAATCCATGTAGTGAGAGCCCAAGTTATAAGGGCCGATAATTATTAGTTATGAGTTGTAAGGGGGGGGGTGGCTACTATATATCTATGTTATCTATTATGTGTTGTTCTGTGCTAATATATGTATGTTTCATTCAAGTAATAGTGTGCTTTCTCTCCGTGCTAATAATGTTTCGTGAGATCTAATTTTTATTTATGAGTCACGCAAGTAACACCACATGGAACAACACTAAACATAAGCAATATTTTCAAATGTTATGAGTCATGCAAGTAACACCAAATGGAACAATATTTGTGTAGGAGTAACAAATATTTCCATGAACCATTCAACACTGAATAGAAGTATTATTTTTCAAAGGTTAAAAGAAGAAAAGTTCATGACAAGTAAAACATGTGCTACCTCTTTGCATTTTGCCACATTTTGATTTACATTATTTCATGAACATTTTGATTTACATTATTCCATGAACAAAAACAAGTAACAGAATTTTTGAAACGTTAAAAGAAGTAAATTTTCTATGAGGTGACACAAGTAAAATGGGCCCAAGTAAAACATGTTCCATGTGGTACCTCTTTGCATTTTTCTTGGTTATTTTCTCCGGGTGGGCTGGTTTCTCTTTGGGCCTGGTTATCTGGGCTTCATGGCCCAACATCTATTCAGCAGCCCAGATCCATTTCCGTTATACTAGAAACTGAATTTGGGGTGTGAGCACTCTGTTAACTGAAGAACAAAAGCAGGGCATGAACACGGGTCTCGATTCAGTTACATGGCACATAGATTGCGTCCTCTGCCCTGACAGGCCTAAATGCCCATTCTAATGAGAGATGAATAACAATTAAAAGATAAACAACGCAATGATACAACAATTGACCCCCCTGCCATGATATTTGCTTGCTTATGCAAATCGATCATCTGCATTAGATGTTTCTTGATGTTCTTTAGTTCATCGTTTAGTCCGGACTCCGCGTGCAGTTCAACATAGCTTGCCATCGGCCTGCTCGCCCCTCGCTCCGACCTCCCCAAATTCTCCACAGTAATCGGCTGCACCCCGCCCAAATTTAGCTCCCAGGTTGCGGCCCCTCTAGAATCAATTTAGCCTTCAAACTGAATCCTCTCAATATAATCATCCATCCACTCGAAATGGGTACATTTCTTCAGGATCTGAAAACAACAACATGAACCCTAAATCACAAATTACCCTAAATTCGGCAGGAAAAAAAATGAAATATGGAGGAATCAGAGAAAATGGCACTGAAATAACGGGCTAAGAACTAAGATCTAACCTTGCCATCCCTTCTGGCAATTGTTTTGCTCAAGCATTTGAAAAATTCGCACCCAAGATTGCATTGTCATCAGTGTTACTGACCAACTGTTTAAGGGGCTCTAGGCATGGGCAGTCAGGGCACGTTATGAGCGGCACTGGACCATACTGTCACCATTGTGAGTGTCTGGCGGAGGAGCTAGACATCTACACTAGGTCGTCGGAGAAGAGAAAGATTAGGGAAAGGGGGAAGCAATGGGCGGCAGCGGGCGGACGGGCACGGGTGCTCATCTCTTGTAGATGCGAACAGGTGGGTCCCGCGCTTATGTGGACAAGTGGTGGGTCCCACGCCTACGTATTTACCTTACCAAATGTGTCGTGCGACAGCGATTCTTTCCAACAATAGTGCACTCCTTCTAATACGTCGCATAGGACCGCACCCAACACATTCGCGAGCCCACCACTACTAGTACCAAGCGACCCGGTCAGTTTGACTCTGTTCCGGGTGTCACTGTAGTTTCCTCCGCCTCCTCTGCCTCTCCCACTGGTAGGCGGCGACGAGGAGAAGCTAGGGCGGCTCCGGGAGATCGATTTATGGTTCCCACGCAAGGATCAGCTCAACGAAGCTGCGTTAGTGGTCAAGGATAAGTTGCACGACGATGAACTGTTGTGCTACTTCCCTGGATCCCTGTCGCAGCCGGCCATGTGGGTGATTCTATGGGCAATGATGGAGGCCGAGTCCCCGGGTCCGGTGAAGAGGAACAAGTGGAAGCTCTTCATGTCGATGCGATATCGGGTGGATCCCCTCACACAGGCGCTGCCGCCGGTGGTGGAAGTGCCAATTGGTCTCCCAACCCAGGGCATCGGTGCTGCGATGGAGGTGATGCCAGTCAGGAAGAAGAAATCGAAGGCGCCGGTCTCCTCCCTCCCAAGGAGGTCCCCGCGTTTCCCAAGGCATTCCCTGCGGCTACTGTCCCTCTCTAGCCAGCAGTAGGATTATCTCCGGCTGGCTCCGTCGTCGGTCTATTGTAAATTCTCAAACCCTAACAAATACTTGAATGGTACTACTCTGTTGACTGTACATGCTTGTCCAAAAGGGAAAAATCAAAGGAAAAATTTCTTGCGATGTCATGTGTGTAGGTGTGTCATTGCATCTGTATTGCTTTGTTGTTGTGTAACTAGCTATATTGCTTTGCTTTCCTGCTGCTTTGCTGTTGTGTAAGTAGCTACATTTGATGCTTTCCTGCTGTGTACTACTTTGCTTTGCTGCTGTGTAACTAGCTACATTTGTTTTTTTGCTGTTATGTACCGCATTGCTTTACTATTGTGTAACTAGCTACATTTGCCACAACAATAAAATTCAGTTAACTTGCAACACAGTGCAAAAATTCAGTTAAATTTAGGCACATCAGTAAGTCAGTTAACTTTGGGGGTAAACTAGCAGCATCGTATAAAATTTAGTTTAGCAGCAGCACTGAACAAAATTCACTTAACTATGTTCACTGTTAAAAATTAAGTGAACTATAAGCATGGAACAAAATTGAGTTATCTATGTTTCTACAACTTGATTTATGTCAATAGACAGATAGAGTCCCCCCTACTAATTTTTGTGAGATTGAAGGTGGGATTGGATAAGTCTCTACTGATATCAGAGGCACTTTATACCCAATTCATGCATGGGCCAAGTGTACATCAGGATGATTATGTTGATTTTAGGGGAATTGAAATCCGTATTCATCATGTAGTTGTCACACAAAAAGTGGTATATACTAATCAATTTTTTTTGCCATTGTATCTTGGCATTGTTTATCTTGCAAATAAAGGAGCCAGAAAAAACTGCTGCTGCTGGATGTGGATTGGTTTTTCTTTCCTTGCTCCATGGTCCTGGCTTCATCTATGTATCTAGCAGCATCATTTGTTCATATACATCTACTTAAGTATTTCTAGTTATCTGTTAGACTTTGCTTTTGCTAGCTGTAGCTGGTTTGCTTGTGATAGCAGCTGGTTTGCTACTTATTTGTCGTTCTGAAAGTTGATGCTGGTGGTAGTAGTACATGCAAGGTCTTAGGTGTCAATTTGGTGCTTGTAGTTTCAAAGACCCTATGGTTTCTAGTAATGGAAATCGGGAGGGCATAAAAGCCCCTCTTTAGCTAAAAAAGAAAAGTAGATACTCAGGAGTGATTATATGACATACGCATGTGTTCTACTTTTCTTCCTGCCCTACAATTCTTCACATGATAGTAGACAAGTTAACTTAATGAATGGTAAGGTTAAAAAAATAGACAATGCATATAAACACTTATTTATTATTAAGTTTGCATTTCTAGCTGCGTTTAGTATGTCCTAGCATTTTGCAAGCCCCGCACCAGATTTTTATCTCATCGTAAGAAAGTGGTCTACCATTTTTCGACACCGGGTGCTTCTCATCTAACTTTTTTGCACCTTTGCTTGACACTTTCATAGGATCTTGAACTGCAATCACATTGCCTTCACCATACTCTACATATTCAATTCCACACTTACTGAGATCAGACGTTTTGTTACTCAATTTTTCCTATAGCAGATCATACTCATGGCTCTTAGCTATGACGGCCTTCAAACTATCCTGTAACTGATCCCACAGAGCTGGGTGTTTGCATGCCGCATGCATAGCTTCTGATGCTAACACACTGACCTGGCTATATTTCATTCTTTCCCTTGCCCCAGTCCAACCAAATCCCAACAAATCGCTTGTGCGCCTCGCGGGTAGTCCCAACCTTGCTTGTTTAGTGAACCGAACAAGAACTAAATACTTTGGTATTTCAGATATATTCATGTACTTAAGTACATGGAATATGTGCTTGGAAGGTAGACCATTTCGAATCATTCTTCTACAACTGCAACTTATAGTTTCTGTGGACTTAAACTATGTATACTCCACCAAAAAATGGCTCTGGCGGTTATTCTTCTAGCACACGATGAACCGTTCTGATTCGTCTCCAACCATTCTTTCTACAATCTCCATGCTGCCAACCTTTCTAAGATCATCTTGCAACATATAGAAGTTTGCTGGAGTGAACACGTGAGAAGCAGCTACCTCAAGTTGCCTCGAGCTAGTAACTAGCACCGGTAGACTTTGTGATGTCGTGCAGTCATCTCGCGCCTTGTTCTCACGGATACGTACAACGGTGTTCTCATAGTGCAAAATCATATCCACCAGGGTCATTTCACCGTCTAGGTGGGGGGTGAAGGCATGAGTTCAAACTTCCACTCCTCTAGTCGCTTTTTATGCCAAGCCAAAACCCCTCTGTCAGATAAGCTGCGGCCCACAGCCTCCATTTCTTATACATCCTTCTCAACCAAGTTACTATTTTTTCCGACTGCCATCTTTTTCCAAACGTGTGCCAACTATCCTCAAATGTGGTCGTGGATGTGGTGTAGTATAAAAGAGTTTGGAACTAGTTCAAGGACTTGTGACTAAGGTGAATCTTCATATTTGTTTCTATATGCCATGTACATATATGGTGCCACACATCTGGCAAGACTTCGCGAATTGCCCTGATCATCGCAGTATCAGTGTCCGTGATGACACTCTTCGGTAGCTTCTGACACGTGGACTTAAAAAAGTTTGTAGCAGCCAGACATATATCTCTTCGGTCTCATCTGAAACTATGGCACAAGCAAAAACAATAGTCTTCTGGTGATTGTTAAGACCAACAAAAGGTATGATTGGCATACCATAGTGATTCATCTTGTATGTGCTCTCAAATACAACCACATCGCTGAAGTCCTCGTAGTCCTGACGAGACTGGGAGTCACACCAGAACATTCTATTCATATGTCCTTCTTTATCTAGCATGTACTCAAAAAAGAAGCTAGGATCCCTCTCTTTCCTACTGGCCATGATGCATATGGTTGTGGCAGCATCTCCTTTTGAAAGCAGCTTCCTCTTCTCCCTGGAGCAAAGGTTGTATATATCACGCCTTGTAAAACCAACACCGCCGTACCATGCATGTTTACTGGTGAAGGAATCCATAATAGTGTGAATTCTTATCCCTGCGGCACCCATGGAAATTATGTCAAACTTCTGGTACTCTTTGATTTTTCTATGGGACCAAAGAAAAGGTACTTCGTCCGGTCTTGCTAATATATGGCTATGCTTGTCCTAAAAACTTCCAACATACCAAACCCCACGCTTTTTGTCAAGCTTCACGGTCAGCTATGCTTCGCAGTTGCAGCGTGACTCGGGTCCGAGCCTACGGTTGCGTCCTTCCTCAGTTAGCAATCTGTCGTCACGTTTCCCTTCTCTAGAACAAACATATTGCTATACCTGACCTTATCCTTTCTAATGTTGAAACCATTATCTTTAGCATAGCTGTTGTAGAAGACGAACGCAGCTTCTGCAGACACAAAAGTCATTTCTCTTATCTTCATGAACATATCCCTCTGATCAGCTGCATGCCTACTATCTTGGACATTCTTTTTCCCCTCATCTTTTGTCACCTGAACAATCAAAACATAGCCATTATTTTTTAACATGGTTTACAGTACTTCCATACAACATTGAGCTCATACATACCTCACTCATGTTGACCGACTGAGGGAGTCCTAGTTTAAGGGGTCCTTGGGAGGCCAACATGTTTCTTATGGGCCAGACTGTATGGGCTGCTTGCCAAGCATTGGATCGATCGAAGGCCCTTTCTACAGGAAGGAAGCTTTGGGAGTCGTGGCGTGTCTTCCACATTTGGAGTAGTGAATAGGCATGTTTATCCCTTCGACGTGTAACCGACTATGTGTAAACCCTAGGAACCCTCGGCGTCTATATAAGCCAGATGGTTTTAGGTTGTAGACAGAGGACAACTCTTATAGGGTCTAGATATTTGATCTCGAGGTAGATCGACTCTGTAACCTACATATCATCAATACAATCAAGTAGGATGTATGGTATTACCTCCATAGGAGGGCCCGAACCTGGGTAAACATCGTCTCCTGTTACCATCAATTCTAATCTCACAGCTCAGGACCCCCTACCCAAGATCCACTAGTTTTGACACCGACATTGGTGCTTTCATTGAGAGTTCCGCTATGATCACCAAAGGAATCGATGGCTCGCGTCGTCATCAACGAAGAGGTCCGCAACATGGACACCTTTTTCCCCGGACAGATCTTCGCTTTTGGCCAAATTGTGCTGCATGCTAACCCATCTAGGCCGGGTCGGGAGCTGCGCCCCTGATCAAGAGGTCAGATTAGGGAACCTAGAGTTCTCCATGGACTCTCGGGGCGATCTTCCGCTTACCGGGCTTGCAGTCTCGCCTGCCACGCCCGAAGACTCCAAGGCTTTAACGTCGGATCCCTCTTTCGGTCACGTCCACGGGAGTTTCCCCGGAAATGACCTGACTCTCAATCCGGATCTAGCCATAGTGCTAGATGATTGGATACCTATTCATGCTGAACACTCCCCTACCACGGACACAACGGAGGTCAACTCCGAAAGCTCTGAGCAGTTTGACCCGATCGAGCTCTCGATACTCAACGAGGCCCTAGATCGGATCTCGTCGATGAAGATTAACGATGACCGAACACTACTCCATACTCAGATCAGTCTCAGGGAGGGTCAGGATGAATTTTAGTTCCACCCCAACCCACTTGATAGCCACAGTCGAAGATTTAACCGACATGTTGGACTATGCCTCCGAGGAGACAAAATACATGGATGGGGAAGATTGCGCTCTGATACGTCTCCAACGTATCTATAATTTATGAAGTATTCATGCCATGTTTACAATAATTCTATATGATTTTGGTATAATTTCATTAGAACTAACCCGGACTGACGCTGTTTTCAGCAGAATTACCATGGTGTCATTTTTTGTGCAGAAATAAAAGTTCTCGGAATGGGCTGAAAATTTAGTATGATTGTTTTTGGACCAAAAGAGACCCCCGAAGCATTGGAGTTGGGCCAGAAGAGCCACGAGGAGGTCACAAGCCTGCCAGCGCGGCCACCCCCTAGTCGCGCCTAGCAGACTTGTCACCGCCTCATGGCCCCTCTTGATGTGAGATCGACGCCAAAAATTCCTATAAATATAGAAACCTCCGAAAAGAAACCTAGATCGGGAGTTCTGCCCCTGCAAGCCTCCAGAGCCACTAAAAACCAACTGGGAGCCTGTTCCGGCACCCTGCTAGAGGGGGAAACCATCACCGGAGGCCATCTTCATCATCACGGCGGTCTCCATGATGAGGAGGGAGTAGTTCACCCTCAGGGCTGAGGGTATGTACTAGTAGCTATGTGTTTGATCTCTCACTCTCATGTTCTTGAGATGGCACGATCTTGATGTATCGCAAGCTTTATTGATATAGATGAATCATATGGAGTTTTCCCCTCTCTATCTTCTTGTGATGAATTGAGTTTCCCTTTGAAATTTTCTTATCGGATTGAGTCTTTAAGGATTTGAGAACACCTGATGTATGTCTTGCGATGGGATATCCGTGGTGACAATGGGATGTTCTATTGATCCACTTGATGTATGTTTTGGTGATCAACTTGCGGGTTCCGTGACCCCGGGAATCTATGCATAGGGATTGGCACACGTTTTTGTCTTGACTTTCTGGTAGAAACTTTGGGGCACTCTTTGAAGTTATTTGTGTTGGATTGAACATGATGAATCTGAATTTATGTGATGCATATCGTATAATCAAGCCCATGGATACTCGTGGTGACATTGGAGTATCTAGGTGACATTAGGGTTTTGGTTGATGTGTATCTTAAGGTGTTATTTTAGTACGAACTCTAGGGCTATCCGTGACACTTATAGGGATAGATCATAAGATTGATAAGAAAAGACAACTTTGAGGTGATTTCATACCCTACAATAATTCTTCGTTAGTTCTCTGCTATTTGTGACTTTGGAGTGAACTCTTTGTCACACGAGAGGGACTCACATATGATTCAACTATGTCAATATTGTTGAGAGAAATTGCACTAGTGAAAGTATGGACCCTAGGCCTTGTTTCCAAGCATTTATACAACGTTTTGCTTGTTGTTTACTATTTGTTACCTTGCTGTTTTTATATTTTAAGATTACAAAGACCTATATATACCATCCATATTGCACTTGTATCACCATCTCTTCGCCGAACTAGTGCACCTATACAATTTACCATTGTATTGGGTGTGTTGGGGACACAAGAGACTCTTGGTTACTTGGTTGCAGGGTTGTTTGAGAGAGACCAACTTACTCCTACCCCTCCCATGGATTGATAAACCTTAGGTCATCCACTTGAGGGAAAATTGCCACTTTCCTACACAACACTTCGCATGGAGGCCCAACACGAGTCTACAAGAAGAAGGTTGTGTAGTAGACATCAAGCTCTTTTCTAGCACCATTGCCGGGGAGATGAGTGCTTGAAGTCATATATTTAGATCTTGCAATCAAATCTTTTAGTTTATTGTTTTTCACTAGTTTGGTTTTATAAATGAAAACTACAAAAAATGGAATTGAGGTTGCCTCATATGCTTCATCTTTTTAATGTCTTCCGTGAAAATGATGGAAAGGAAAATTGTGCTCAAGTCCTAGAAGAAGAAGTTATTAAAAAGTTTGGCACTAAATCTTTGGGTGATGAGAATGATTGAAATGTTGTTAGTATGAATTCTTTGAATATTCATGATGCTAACGATTGGCAAAGCCACAAGCTTGGGGATGCTATGTTTGATGAATATGATATTTTTAGTCCCCCAAGTTTTGACGGGCAAAACTATTATGATGATGGCATGACTCCTATATATGATGATTATTGTGATGAAACGTATGCTATAAAGATTAATTACAACCATGAAACCTATTATCATGATTTTAATATTCAATGTGGTTATGTCAATCAAGTATCTCATGATAGTTATTTTGTTGAGTTTGCTCCCACTGTTATGAATGAGAAGGAAATTGCTTATGAGGAGAGTGACAAATTTTCTATGCATGTAGATCATGAAAAGAATGATTTATGTGCTGGTTACATTGTTTATTTTCTTCATGATGTTACTCAAAATTATTATGAGGGAGGAACATATGCTTGTAGGAATTGCAATAATATCAAGTTTCCTCTCTATGTGTTCAAGTTTTTGAAGTTATGCTTGTTTTTCCTTCCTATGCTAGTTGATTATTGCTCCCATAAATTTTTTGCTCAAAAAATCCTTATTTATAGTAAGTGGGTTAGACTTAAATGTGCTTGTCATGAGATTCATGATGCTCTTTTGCATGTTTCAAATACTATTCCTATGTGAGCATCATTGAAATCATCATGCCTAGCTAAAAGGCATTAAAGAAAAGCGCTTGTTGGGAGATAACCCAACACTTTTACTTTCTATTTTGATGTGTTCACATGATTAAGATACTTTATTATCCATGTTTTGTGTCTTTTATTTCAATAAAGTGCCCAGTAAAGCCTTTGGGATAGTGTGGATACTTGCTTGTTTGATTCTGTGCAAAAACAGAAAGTTTTGCATCCAATATATGAATTATCTTATTCTACTAGAGCATCAAAAAATTATGAAATTTTTGAAAAAAAATTATATGAAAATTCCTTGAGTTTTCCTATTTTTTCAGAATTTTTAGTCACTGAAGTATGGTGACCATTCAGATTTTTACAGACTATTCTGTTTTTGTCAGATTCTGTTTTTCATGCATAGTTTGCTTGTTTTAGTGTTCCCATAGCTTATATTCGATGATATAAATTTTGGGAATGATACAATACAGTAGGTTTGATGTGGGAACAATTATGAATATTGTCTTGATGGTACCTAAGTGAATCATTTATCTTTATTATACTAACCCTTCTCACAAAGTTCCGTTAAGTTTTGTGTGATTGAAGTTTTCAAGTTTTGGGTGAGACACCGATATGAGGAGAATAAGGAGTGACAAGTACTTAATCTTGGGGATGCCCAAGGAAAACCCAAGGTAAAATCCAAGGAATACTCAAGCGTCTAAGCTTGGGGATGCCCCGGAAGGCATCCCCTTTTTCATCTTTAACACTATCGGTATATCTTACCTGGAGCTATATTTTTATTCGTCACATAATATGAGTTTTTCTTGGAGCATCATTTTATTTTGTTGTTATATGTTAGGTGTTATTTATAATATTGTTTTTCAATAAAAGGTTCCACGAATTGCCTTTAGGATGCTTGAATTGCATGTTTGATGTGTCTTGTGTAAAAACAGAAACTTCTGGTGTAGTGTTTGAATTTTCATATTTTACTGGAACGTGGAAAGTTTCTGAAATTTTTACACTGTATTCTCATATAAGTTTTTTAGAATTTCCTAAATGTTCATATTTTTGTGAGTTACGTAAGTACACTGGTTTAATAAACTGCTACACACTGTTCTGTTTGGACAGATTGCTGTCATAGTTTTGCTATCTACTTATCCTATTGTTTCCATAGCCTATATTGGTAGATATAAATCGTGGAAATGATAGTATACAGTAACTAATGTTTTAAAATTAATTTGAAAATTGTCTTGGGAGTACATAAATATTTGATTTATTATTATGTGTACTAATCTATCTCACGAGTTCTTTTTGAGTTTTGTGTGGATGGAGTTTTTGAGCAGAGGTGAAACTATGATATGAGAGGATTGAAAGAGATACAAAAGCACAAGCTTGGGTATGTCCAAGGAACCCCAAGTAAATATTTCAAGAAGTCTCAAGCATCTAAGCTTGGGGATGCTACACATTCCATCGCTCTTCATCAACAATTATCGGTTAGCCCCTGTTGAGCCTAAATTTTAATTCGTTCACATGATGTTTTCTATTCTTGGAGAACTATTTTTGTTTTGCTTGCTGTTTAAATAAAATATTCAGATCTGAAAATCTTTATTTAGAGAGAGAGATAGAGAGAGTCCTCACATAGCTACTTAATTGTTTGACTACTCATTGATCTTCACTTATATGTTTTGGAGTAGTTTTGTCATTTACTCTCGTGCTTCACTTATATCCTATGAGTAAATGGTTGAATGAATTGAATATCATAAATATGAAATTATATATGTTTTATATGCACATCACATGGGGAGTAATGAGTTCACATATAAGAAGTATAGGTGGTAAAATTTATTGAAAGTTAGCAAACACCGCATTGGTCACTTGAACAATTCATGAAAGAATATTGAAGGAAGAGAGATTTAACATATAAATATACTATCTTGGACATATTATATGATTGTGAATACCCATTAATTATTTTCAAACTTGAGCAAATTAGTTGAAGTTGGACAGGGAAGACAACGTAATGAGTTATGCTTGGGTATATTTGTATAGTAGTTATATTCTTATGGATCCTCCAACATGTGGTGCTTGCTTCCACCTCATACTAGTCAAAACTTACGCACCATGTAGAAATACTACTTGTGCATCCAAACACCCTTAAACCCAAAGTTGTTCCATATGAGTCCACCATACCTACCTATATGCGGTATTTACCTGCTGTTCCAAGTAAATTTGAATGAGCCAAACTCTAAACTTTCCAATAATATTTTGTTTTGTATGTCCGAATCGCTCATATAGTAACTAGGGGTTGTCAGTATCTTCCATGCTAGGTGGCTTATTCTCACGATATGTGTTGATTCACCATCATTCATGAGAAAGTGGCTGGTAATAGGGATTCCCAGTCCCGAAATAAAAAAATGCAAATAATTAAACAAAACTCCCCCAGGAATGTTGTTGGTATGGATGGTACCCGTGGATTCGGCTAGCCGTGGAGTGTGATTGATTGGTGAAGGGGGAGTAAAAACTTTACCATTCTATTTGGGAACCGCCTATAATGTATCTAGCATGGAAGATACCGAGTTCTCTCGGTTGTTATGGTGACAATGAAAGCATACCGCCCAAAATAATTATTCATCTCTGTTTTAAAAGCTTGAGCTCTGGCACCTCTGCAAATCAATGCTTCCCTCTGCGAAGGGTCTATCTTTTACTTTCATGTACTTACGTTTATGCAAGAGTCATGGTGATCATCACCACTTCCTATATTTTGCCTTTTTCTCTTGGCAAGCGTCAAGTGTTTGGGAATGATCCAAGCATATATGGCCATTCAAATATATTTTATCATGAATTATTATTGTTGACAATTATCTATATGATAAATAAGTTGGGAGGCAAAACTTTAAGCCCCCATCTTTCATTGTGTTCAACGGATGCCATTTTCTCTAAAAATATGCTTTGAGTTCTAGCAATCATGGAATACTATATGATAGTTGAGTATGTGGAATTTGCTAAATTAAAGCTCTTACGCAGACCCTTCACAAAAATAAGATGAATTGCAATTGTTTGGTGACCGAAAGCATAGTTTGTTAGTCTATACTTTAACATGTGGATAGCTTGTTACTTTATCATGAGAAGTTTTATGAGATGAGCTACTCTTTATGATATATAATGATGCTAGAAAAAGTGATTGGAATTATCATTGATCAAACTTGTGCAGTTGCTAGCATTCACACTTCATAAATTATTTCTATCATCATCTATCTTCTCGACGACGAGCAGGCATTAATCTTGGGGATGTTGATACCTCTCCAACGTATCTATAATTTATGAAGTATTCATGCCATGTTTACAATAATTATATATGATTTTGGTATGATTTTGTTAGAACTAACCTGGACTGACGTTGTTTTTAGCAGAACTACCATGGTGTCGTTTTTTGTGCAGAAATAAAAGTTCTCGCAATGGTTTGAAAATTTAGTATGATTTTTTTGGACCAAAAGAGACCCCCGAAGCATTGGACTTGGACCAGAAGAGCCACGAGGAGGTCACAAGCCTGCTAGGTGCCGCCACCCCCCTAGACACGCCTAGCAGGCTTGCCACCGCCTCGTGGCCCCCTTGATGTGAGATTGACGCCAAAAGTTCCTATGAATATAGAAACCTATGAAAAGAAACCTAGATCGGGAGTTCCACCGCCGCAAGCCTCCAGAGCCACGAAAAACCAACCGGGAGCCCGTTCTGGCACCCTGCCGGATGGGGAAACCATCATCAAAGGCCATCTTCATCGTCCCAGCGGTCTCCATGATGAGGAGGGAGTAGTTCACCCTTGGGGCTAAGGGTATGTACCAATAGCTACGTGTTTGATCTCTCTCTCTCTCGTGTTCTTGAGATGGCACGATCTTGATGTACCGCAAGCTTTATTGATATAGATGAATCATATGGAGTTTTCCCCTCTCTATCTTCTTGTGATGAATTGAGTTTTCCCTTTGAAGTTTTCTTATTGGATTGAGTCTTTAAGGATTTGGGAACACTTGATGTATGTCTTGCGATGGGATATATGTGGTGACAATGTGATGTTCTATTGATCCACTTTATGTATGTTTTGGTGATCAACTTGCGGGTTCCGTGACCTTGGGAATCTATGCATAGGAGTTCGCACACATTTTTGTCTTGACTTTTCGGTAGAAACTTTGGGGCACTCTTTGAAGTTCTTTGTGTTGGATTGAACATGATGAATCTAAATTTATATGATGCATATCCTATAATCAAGCCCATGGGTACTTGTGGTGACATTGGAGTATCTCGATGACATTAGGATTTTGGTTGATGTGTATCTTAAGGTGTTATTTTAGTACAAACTCTAGGGCTGTCCGTGACACTTATAAGGATAGCTCATAAGATTGATAAGAAAAGACAACTTTGAGGTGGTTTCATACCCTACAATAATTTGTTCGTTAGTTCTCCACTATTTGTGACTTTGGAGTGAACTCTTTGTCGCATGAGAGGGACTTACATATGATTCAACTATGTCAATATTGTTGAGAGAAATTGCACTAGTGAAAGTATGGACCCTAGGCCTTGTTTCCAAGCATTTATACAACGTTTTGCTCGTTGTTTACTATTTGTTACCTTGCCTTTTTTATATTTTCAGATTAAAAAACCTATATCTACCATCCATATTGCACTTGTATCACCATCTCTTCGCTGAACTGGTGCACCTATACAACTTACCATTATATTGGGTGTGTTGGGGACACAAGAGACTCTTTGTTATTTCGTTGCAGGGTTGTTTGAGAGAGACCATCTTCTTCCTACACCTCCCACGGATTGATAAACCTTAGGTCATCCACTTGAGGGAAAATTGCCACTGTCCTACAAAACTCTGTGCTTGGAGGCACAACACGAGTCTACAAGAAGAAGGTTGTGTATTAGAGATCATGCTCCCACCCCCCATTAACACCGGGTGATGGGCCGCCACCTCCACGTATGGGGTCTACATGGTGGACACTCCAGCCGCTGATGGTGAGAACACACCTAACAACAATGGCGACAAGTCGGGTGAAGCACCATCAAGGCGCCATAAACCGCAAAAACGGTCAAAAGGCAAAAAGCGAAGGAAAGCTATCATCGGCACCGGGGACGGAGATACCCCAGTAGACCTCGGCGATCCTGATAACCCCGAACACCCGTTAGAGGGTCAGGAGAGGCCTAAAGACCAGCACAACCCCGACGACCTAAACGATTCCGAGGACGATAATTACCTCCCCCCTCTCGAGGATGGGGACATCTCGGAAGCTGATGACTTCGACATTCCCAAGAATCCTGAAGATCAGGAACTGTTCAGGCAACGGCTTATAGCCACAGCCCGTAGCCTGAAAACAAAAGAACAACAACTTAAAGCCGAACAAGACCACCTCAATGGTCGATGGACAAGAGTCCTCTCATCTGAGGAAGGATACGGTACCGGTTTGTCGGACCAACCTAAGAGTTATCCACATAGAAGGCTGCTGCCGCAATTCGATGACAACCTCACTGATACGCCTTCTCCCAAACATACCCCATACGATAAGCTAGACCTCCCCCTCGAGAGCATGACAGGACGACTGACTACATCGGTTATAGGTCGACAATACCCCGAAGATGGGGAAAAGATCCAATAGAGCCCAATGATAGGTTCGACCTGCGACATGACCTGGACCCTAGGGCAGGTCACACAAGATCCATCTACGGATCCAGAGGGTAGTCACCCGATTAATGTGACGGGTACCGGCCCTGGCTTGACCGCAACAATAGAGGCCATGAATGAAACTGGGCTACAGACGCCGATCACCGGTGCGACATAGCTCGGGTCAAAGGCGCCGCCAACCCACTGTGCTTCACGGACGAGGTGATGCAGCATCAGTTCCCGGAGGGGTTTAAACCCGTAAACATAGAGCAGTATGATGGGATAACTGACCCAACCGTATGTATTGAGGATTTCCTCCTCCTCATCCACATGGCACGAGGAGTTGACCTCCATGCCATCAAATATTTGCCTCTAAAACTTAAGGGGCCAGCTCGACACTGGTTGAACAGCCTCCCCGAAAACTCCATAGGATGCTGGGAAGACCTAGAGGATGCATTCCGATCTAACTTCCAGGACACATATCTCCGGCTGCCGGACTCCTCCAATTTGAGCAATGTCGTCCAGAAGCCAGGAGAGTCCGCACGACAATTCTGGAATCGGTTCTTGGCCAAGAAAAACCAGATTGTCGATTGCCCGGATGCCGAGGCAATAGCCACCTTCCGGCACAATATTCAGGATGAATGGTTGGCCTGTCAGCTCGGCCAGGACAAACCTCTGACAATGTCCGCCCTTACATCCCTCATGACCTGCTTTTGCACGGGCAGGGATAATTGGCTCACAAGATGGAGCCACAACCCCGAAGACCCCGGAACCTCTGAAGTTCGGGACGGAAACGGGAAACCAAAGTGCAATAAGAATAAGTGCCAACACAACAATAGTGATGCCGATGACACGACTGTTAACGCTGGCTTCCGCAATTCCCGACCTGGGCAGCGGAAGAAGCCTCCTAAAGGCAATTGCGACGGACCCACCCGCTAGAGAAGATCATGGAAAGGCCCTGCCAAATCCACGACACTCAAGAGAAGCCCGCCAACCACACCAACCGTAACTATTGGGTATTCAAACAGGCCGACAAACTCACATCTGAGGACCAAGGCAAGGGCCCACACAACAAGGATGAGGATGAGCCTCGGGGTCCGATCGGTGGCAGACAAAAGAAGTTCCCCCAGAGGTGAAAACAGTAAATATGATATATGCCACCCATATACCCAAGAAGGAGAGGAAGCACGCCCTTTGGGAGGTCTACTCCATAGAGCCTATAGCCCCGAAGTATAACCCATGGTCAGCATACCCGATCACCTTTGATCGACGTGACCACCCGACCAGTATCTGTCATGGAGGTTCGGCCGCCCTCATCCTAGACCCCATTATAAATGGGTATCACCTCACTAAAGTCCTCATGGACGGAGGAAGTAGCCTAAATCTGATTTACTCAGATATGGTGAAGAAGATAGGTATAGATCTGTCAAGGATCAAACCCAGCAACACTACCTTTAAAGGAGTGATCCCGGGCGTCGTAGTCCGGTGCATGGGCTCTGTAAGCCTAGAAGTAGTGTTCGGCTCGCCCGATAACTTTCGAAGCAAACACTTGATCTTCGACATTGTGCCTTTCCGCACCTACTATCATGCCTTGCTCAGTCGTACATCGTTCGCTCACTTTAACGCCATCCCACACTACGCGTACCTCAAGCTCAGGATGCCCGGTCCCAAGGGGGTCATCACTGTGAACGGCAACACAGAGCGCTACCTCCGAACTGAGGAACATGCGTTGGCCCCGGTGGCCAAATTGCATTACAATGATGATCGGCAAATTCCGGCACCTTCCGTCAAGGCACGAAAGGTTGGGAAGCAAGCTCAGCTTCAGCCCGAACTCTCAGAACCTTCTCCTCCCTGTAAATAGGGACTCGCCCACCATCGTGCAGCCCTAGGACCAGCAAAGTACATGCCAAGGAGGCGCAACTTCGTGCTCAAAATTCCGTGGGCGGTGGTGGGGAAACAAGGGTTAGTGTTCGGCTAGACCGAACTACTACCATCAAATGTCTTTGGACACACTGCAGGTATCGTCAAGGGCCTGGTAAAGGCGTAAAGCTCATCCACACTTCGGAGACTTCTCAAGACCTTGTTTGCAAGATCCGTTCACCGAACGGTACCACCGATTGAGGTGCACCACTCCTTGGGAGGCACAGGAGTAGACAAGCGACTGGGCACATCGAGGACGTAAGGTCACCAATCGAAGACCCCTGGTACAATCACTCTTGTAAAATTTCTTTTTTTCAAATACCTGTAAACAGTTTCTTCGGCAATTCGAGCAATAAGAGTCATTGAGAAAAATAAAAAAAATCGTTATACATGGTTGTCTCGTTGTCCTTTTTTGGCACATATTGTTGGAAATATGCCCTAGAGGCAATAAATAAAGTGTTTATTATTATATTTCCTTGTTCATGATAATTGTTTATTATCCATGCTATAATTGTATTTGTTGGAAACACATTACATGTGTGGATAAATAGACAACACTTTGTCCCTAGTATGCCTCTAGTGAACTAGCTCGTTTATCAAAGATGGTGAAGGTTTCCTAGCCATTGACATCTGATGACATTTGATAACGGGATCACATCATTAGGAGAATGATGGGATGGACAATACCTAAACTATAAACGTAGCATATGATCGTGTCAGTTTATTGCTACAGTTTTCTGCATGTCAAGTATATGTTCCTATGACCATGAGATCATGCAACTCACAAACACCGGAGGAGTGCCTTGTGTGTATCAAACGTCGCAACATAACTGGGTGACTATAAAGGTGCTCTAAAGGTATCTCTGAGGGTGTCTGTTGGGTTGGCATGGAACAAGACTGGGATTTGTTACTCCGTGTGACGGAGAGGTGTCTCAGGGCCCACTCAGTAATACAACATCACAATAAGCCTTGCAAGCAATGTGACTAAGTGTTAGTCATGGGGTCTAGTATTACGAAATGAGTAAAGAGACTTGCCAGTAACGAGGTTGAACTAGGTATGGAGATACCGACGATCGAATCTCGGGCAAGTAACATACTGAAGAACTAGACTTGCTAGTAACGCGGAGGTGTCGTCCATTTGGTACTTGATTGGGACAGATCGTGATTGGATCGCGGGACGCTCGGCGATTTGGATCACGAAGACGTTCAACTACGTAAACCGCGTTTCTTAACGCTTCCCGCTTAGCGATCTACAAGGGTACATGGATCCACTCTCCCTCTCGTAGATGCTCATCACCATGGATAGATCTTGCGTGTGCGTAGGAAATTTTTTGTTTCCCATGCAACATTCCCCAACAGTGGCATCATGAGCTAGGTCTATGTGTAGATGAGATCTCGAGTAGAACACAAAGAGTTTGTGGG
Organism: Hordeum marinum; assembly: GCA_022496015.1. Lineage (NCBI taxonomy): Eukaryota > Viridiplantae > Streptophyta > Magnoliopsida > Poales > Poaceae > Hordeum > Hordeum marinum. The sequence goes on along the minus strand of CM039678.1, from coordinate 88,227,823 downwards.
CGTTGATCCTTAATTTTCTGCCTCCCTTGGTCGTGTTTTGGTTCAGCGGTATTGTGGGATGAAGCAGCCCGAACCAACCTTACTCGTACGCTTACGAGAGACCGGTTCCATCAACTGACCTGTAACCTCGTTGCACAAAGATGGCAGGCGGGTGCCTGTTTCTCCTACTTTAGTTGGATTCGATTCGACAAAGGCGGTCCTTGAGAAGGTTGAAAAGCAACTTATGTATCACCTTGTGGTTTACGCGTAGGTGAGAATTGTTCTTGCTAGATACCCGTAGCAGCCACGTAAAACATGCAACAACAATTAGAGGACGTCTAACTTGTTTTTGCAGGATATGTTGTGATGTGATATGGCCAATTACATGATGAGATATATGTGATGTATGAGATGATCATGTGTTGTATAGAATATCATGACTTGCATGTCGATGAGTACGGCAACCGGCAGGAGCCATAGGTTGTCTTTAATTATTGTATGACCTGCGTGTCAATCATTAAGCACTATGTAATGCTTTACTTTATCGCTAAACGGTAGCAATCGTAGTAGAAGCATGATGGGTGCGACAAGCACGATGGCGAGACGTTGATGGAGATCAAGATGATGGAGATCATGGTGTCATGCTGGTGACGATGGAGATCATGCTGGTGCTTTCAAGATTGAGATCAAAAGCACAAGTTCATGGCCATATCATGTCACTTATGATTTGCATGTGATGTTAATCCTTTTATGCACCTTGTTTTTCTTAGGACGACGATAGCATTATAAGGTGATCCCTCACTTAAATTTCAAGATGAATTGTGTTCTCCCCGAGTGTGCACTGTTGCGAAAGTTCGTCATGTCGAGACACCACGTGATGATCGTGTGTGATAGACTCTACGTTCACATACAACGGGTGGAACTTGGGTTAAACTTGACGAGCCTAGCATGTACATACATGGCCTTGGAACACAAGGGACCGAAAGGTCGAACATGAGTCATATAGTAGATATGATCAACATGATGATGTTCACCATTGAAACCACCTCAACTCACGTGATGATCGGACTTGAGTTGGTGAATTTGGATCATGTGACACTTAGGTGACCTGAGGGATGTCAATTTGAGTGGGAGCTTTAGTAATTTGACTAACTAAACTCATTATCTTGAACAATAGTGTAAGTAACTTTTGCATATTTATGTTGTAGATCAATGGCTCGCGCAGTAGCACCCCTAAAGTTTAATGCGTTCCTAGAGAAAGCTAAGTTGAAAGATGACGGAAGTAACTTTGTTGACTGGGCCCGTAATCTGAGGATTATCCTCACAGCTTCCTAGAAATCATATGTCCTTGATGCATCGCTTGGTGACCAACCACAAGACATGTCATCCGAAGACGTTAAGAACGCTTGGGAGGCACGTTCTGGAGATTACTCAATAGTTCAGTGTGCAATATTGTATGGCTTAGAACCGGGACTTCAAAGATATTTTGAACGTCATGGAGCATATGAGATGTTCCATGAGTTGAAGTTTATCTTTCAGAAGAATGCCCGGATCGAGAGGTATGAGACCTCCGATAAGTTCTATGTTGCAAAATGGAGGAGAACGGGTCTATTAGTGAACATATACTTAGAATGTCTGGGTATTCAACTCGTCTGGCGGAGTTTGTAATTTCCCTTCCGCCAAAGGCGATCACTGACAAAGTTCTTCAATCACTACCACCTAGTTACAAGAGCTTTGTTATGAACTATAACATGCACGGGACGAACAAATCAGTCGCCGAGCTATTTGCGATGCTAAAAGTCGCTGAGTCTGAAATCTAGAAAGAACATCAAGTGTTGATGGTCAATAAAACCACTAGTTTCAATAAGAATGGCAAGGGAAAGGTCAAGAAGGATAAAACCAAGAAGGATGGCAAAGCAGTTGCTACTCCTGTAAAGAAGCCCAAGGCTGGACCCAAACCAGAAACTGAGTGCTTTCATTACAAGGGAACTGGTCACTGGAAGCGGAACTACCCCAAGTACTTGGCTGACAAGAAGGCGGCCAACGACAAACAAGGTATATATGATATACATGTTATTGATGTGTACCTTACTAGCTCTCATTGTAGTGCCTGGGTATTTGATACCGGTTCGGTTCCTCACATTTGCAACTCAAAATAGGAACTACAGAATAGACGAAGGCAGGCAAAGGACGAAGTGACGATGCGCATGGGAAATGATTCCAAGGTTGATGTGATTGCTGTCGGCACGCTCTCTCTTCGATTTCCATTGGGATTAGTGATGAACCTGAATAATTGTTATTTAGTGCCTGCGTTAAGCATGAACATTATATCTGGATCTTGTTTATTGCAAGATGGTTACTCTTTTAAATTAGAGAATAATGGTTGTTCTATTTATATGAGTAATATCTTTTATGGTCATGCACCCAATGTTAGGGGTTTATTCATATTGAATCTTGATAGTGATGATACACATGTTCATAACATTGATGCCAAAAGATGTAGAGTTGATAATGATAGTACCACTTTCTTGTGGCACTGCCGTTTGGGTCATATTGGTGTAAAACGCATGAGGAAGCTCCATGCTGATGGACTTTTGGAGTCACTCGATTTTGAAACACTTGACACATGTGAGCCATGCCTCATGGGCAAGATGACTAAAACGCCGATCTCTGGAACAATGGAATAGGCAAGTGACTTATTGGAAATCATACATACTAATGTGTGCGGTCCAATGAATGTTACAGCGCGCGGTGGATATCGTTATTTTCTCACCTTCACTAATGACTTAAGTAGATATGGGTATATTTACTTAATGAAACACAAGTCTGAAATGTATGAAAAGTTCAAGCAATTTCAGAGTGAAGTTGAGAATCATCATAACAAGAAGATTAAATTCCTGCGATCTGATCGAGGAGGTGAATATCTGAATTATGAGTTTGGCAGTCACTTAAGATAGTGTGGAATTGTTTCACAGTTGACACCGCCTAGAACACCACAACGTAATGGTGTGCCCGAACGTTGTAATGGAACCTTATTAGATATGGTGCGTTCTATGATGTCTCTTGCCGATTTTCCACTATCATTTTGGGGTTATGCATTAGAGACAGCTGCATTCACTTTAAATAGGGCACCATCGAAATCCGTTAAGACGACGCAATATGAACTATGGTTTGGCAAGAGGCCAAAGTTGTCGTTTCTTAAAGTTTGGGGATGTGATGCTTATGTCAAAAAGCTTCAGCCTGAAAAGCTGGAACCCAAAGCGGAGAAATGCATCTTAATAGGATACTTGAAAGAGACAGCTGGGTATACCTTCTATCTCAGATCCAAAGGCAAAGTGTTTGTCGCTAAGAACAGAACATTTCTTGAGAAAGAGTTTCTCTCTAAAGAATTGAGTGGGAGGAAAATAGAGCTTGATGAGGTTATTGAACCTTTACTTCAACCAGAAAGTAGCGCAGCCCAGAAAGATGTTTCTGTGGAACCTACGACGGTTGAAGAGGAAGTTAATGATGATGATCAGGAAGCTTCAGATCAAGTTACTATTGAACCTCGTAGGTCGACAAGGGCGCGTACTGCTCCTGAGTGGTACGGCAACCCTGTCTTGGAGGTCATGTTGTTGGACAACAATGAACCTACGAGCTATGGAGGAGCAATGATGGGCCCGGATTCCGAGAAATGCTTAGAGGCCATGAAATCCGAGATGGGATCCATGTATGAAAACAAAGTATGGACTTTGGAAGTATTACCTGAAGGGTGAAAGGCCATTCAGAACAAATGGATCTTTAAGAAGAAGACGGACGCGGACGGTAATGTCACCGTCTATAAAGCTCGACTTGTGGCAAAGGGTTTTTCACAAGTTTAAGGAGTTGACTACGATGAGACCTTCTCACCCGTAGCGATGCTTAAGTCTGTCAGAATCATGTTGGCAATAGCTGCTTATTTTGACTATGAAATTTGGCACATGGATGTAAAAACAGCGTTCCTCAACGGTTTCCTTGAGGAAGAGTTGTATATGATCCAAACAGAAGGTTTTGTCAATCCAGAGAATGCTGACAAAGTTTGCAAACTCCAGCGATCCATTTATGGGCTGGTGCAAGCATCTCGGAGTTGGAATAAGCGCTTTGATGAGGTGATCAAAGCGTTTGGGTTTATACAAGTTTATGGAGAAGCTTGTATTTACAAGAAATTGAGTGGGAGCTCTATAGCGTTTCTAATATTATATGTGGATGACATATTGCTGATTGGAAACAATATAGAAATGCTGGAAAGCGTGAAGGAATATTTGAACAAGAGTTTTTCAATGAAGGACCTAGGAGAAGCTGCTTTCATATTAGGCATTAAGATCTATAGAGATAGATCGAGAAGCTTAATAGCACTTTCACAGAGCACATACCTTGATAAAGTTTTGAAGAAGTTCAAAATGGATCAGTCCAAGAAGGGGTTCTTGCCTGTGTTACAAGGTGTGAAGTTGAGTAAGACTCAATGCCCAGTGACTGCAGAAGATAGAGAAAAGATGAGTGTCATCCCCTATGCTTCAGCCATAAGCTGTATCATGTATGCAATGTTGTGCACAAGACCCGATGTCAGCCTTGCCATAAGTATGGCCGGAAGGTTTCAAAGTGATCCTGGAATGGAGCACTAGGCAGCGGTCAAGAATATCCTTAAGTACCTGAAAAGGACTAAGGAAATGTTTCTCGTTTATGGAGGTGATGAAGAGCTCGTCGTAAAGGGTTACGTCGATGCAAGCTTTGACACTGGTCCGGATGACTCTAAGTCACAAACCGGATACGTATTTATTCTCAATGGGGGGGCGGTAAGCTGGTGCAGTTCCAAGCAAAGCATGGTAACCAATTCTACATGCGAAGCGGAGTACATCGCAGCCTCGTAGGCGGCAAAGGAAGGTGACTAGATGAAGCAGTTCATGATAGATCTTGGAGTAGTGCCTAGTGCACTGAATCCAATGACTATGTTCTGTGACAACACTGGTGCCATTGCTCTGGCCAAGGAACCAAGGTTTCATAACAGGACCAGACACATAAAGCGACGCTTCAATTCCATCTCCGATTACATCGAGGAGAAGGACATTAATATTTGCAAAGTGCACACGAATCTGAATGTTGCAGACCAGTTGACTAAACCTCTTCCAAGGGCTAAACATGATCAACACCAGAACTGCATGGGTGTTCGGTTCATTACAATGTAAATCACATAGTGATGTGAACTAGATTATTGACTCTAGTGCAAGTGGGAGACTATTGGAAGTATGCCCTAGAGGCAACAAATAAAGTGTTTATTATTATATTTCCTTGTTCATGATAATTGTTTATTATCCACGCTATAATTGTATTGGTTGGAAACACATTACATGTGTGGATAAATAGACAACACTTTGTCCCTAGTATGCCTCTAGTGAACTAGCTCGTTGATCAAAGATGGTCAAGGTTTCCTAGCCATTGACATGTGATGTCATTTGATAACGGGATCACATCATTAGGAGAAAGATGGGATGGACAATACCCAAACTATAAACGTAGCATATGATCGTGTCAGTTTGTTGCTACAGTTTTCTGCATGTCAAGTATATGTTCCTATGACCATGAGATCATGCAACTCACGAACATCGGAGGAGTGCCTTGTGTGTATCAAATGTTGCAACGTAACTCGGTGACTATAAAGATGCACTACAGGTATCTCCGGGGGTGTCTGTTGGGTTGGCATGGATCAAGACTGGGATTTGTTACTCCGTGTGACGGAGAGGTATCTTAGGGCCCACTCGGTAATACAACATCACAAAGCCTTGCAAGAAATGTGACTAAGTGTTAGTCACGAGATCTTGTATTACGGAACGAGTAAAGAGACTTGCCAGTAACGAGGCTGAACTAGGTATGGAGATACCGACGATCGAATCTCGGGCAAGTAACATACCGAAGAACACAAAGGGAACATCATACGGGATTAACTGAATGCTTGACATAGAGGTTCAACCGATAAAGATCTTCATATAATATGTAGGAACCAATATGGGCATCTAGGTCTCTCTATTGGTTATTGACTGTAGAGGTGTCTCGGTCATGTCTACATAGTTCTCGAACCCGTAGGGTCTGCACACTTAAGGTTTGGTGACATTTTGGTAGTAGAGAGTTATGCATGGTGGTGACCGAAGGTTGTTCGGAGTCCCGGATGAGATCCCGAACATCACGAGGAGCTCCGGATTGGTCCGGAGGTAAATATTGATATATAGGAAGTCCTGTTTTTGTCACGGGAAAAGTTTTGGGCTCATCGATAGTGTACCGAGAGTGCCGGTAGTGTACCGGGGGACCATCGGGAAGGGTATTTCGACCCAAGAGGCTACATGGCTTTGAGAGGGTGAATACCATCCCTTAGTGGGCTGGTGGAAGTCCAACACAAGGCCCATGCGGCTGGGAAGAAAAGCCCAAAGAGAAAAAGGTGGAAAAAGGCAAAAAGACCAAATAAGGAAGAAGTCCTAGTCCTACTAGGATTGGAGGAGGAATCCTCCTCTCCTCCCTTCGGACGAAGCCTAGATGGATTGGCCCTTGGGCCAAGCCTCCTCCTCTCTTCCTCTTATATATACCAGAGGTTTTAGAGTTTTTTCACAAGCTTTTCAGCCACGTGCAACCCTACCCTCTACTTCGTAGTTTCTCCTCTAGATCGGTTTCAGCTATGCTTAGGCGAAGCCCTGCTGAGATTACTCCACCACCATCGCCGCAACGCCGTCACGCTGCCGGAGAAATCGTCTACCTCTCCGCCCCTCTTGCTAGATCAAGAAGGCGGAGATCGTCATCAAGTTGTACGTGTGCTGAACGCGGAGGTGTCGTCCGTTCGGTACTTGATCGGGACGGATCGTGATTGGATCGTGGGACGCTCGGCAATTTGGATCGTGAAGATGTTCGACTACATCAACCGCGTTTCTTAACGCTTCCCGCTTAGCGATCTACAAGGGTACGTAGATCCACTCTCCCTCTCGTAGATGCTCATCACCATGGATAGATCTTGCGTGTGCGTAGGATTTTTTTTGTTTCCCATGCAACGTTCCCCAACACATATTATATTTTCTCCCTCTTCTCGCGAAACTGTTTAGTATATTACCATGCAATCGGCTAATACACCGGGGGCTCGAGTTTAATTTTTTTTGCCTTACGCACAATTAATTAAGCATTCCGCATCTTGGAGTTTGCTTTATATGCATTGGTTCCAAACTATGTCTTGGCTCAATAGTTGGGTTGCTCGGCTCCTGTGCTTGCCCCTTTACGTTCTGCTCGTCCGGCTAAAAGGGCAGAGGGAGAACCTTTGTGATTGTGTTTCCGGCTAGCCTAGTCAAACACCTCAGAGGAGAAAGCCGAAAACTGACTGTCATGGTATGCGAGAACCGGTCTGTGAATCCGAGCTTAAGTGTTATACTCAAGACCTCGTCAGAGGTCATTCCATGTCATAGGATGGGTTTGGTATTTGTACAAACCATGTGATATCGGCTTTAGCCGCGGTTCATCCGAACATCACAAGTCACCGGGGGCTGGTCACCAGCCTCCTGCAGTCCTTTTCGCGCCCCTATGGCTAAGTGAAAGCAACAAAGCATCATGGTATGATTGCCTGGTCCGCCGCACACTACCGCCTTCGGGTACCGATAGCTCGGCTAAGGGTTATAGTGCGTAACTAGAGACACCCCACGTAGTATCTACATGGGGGCTGAAGCCGACGACTCGCAGCTTTCAGTTTCAACGGCCACATAGGAGTTATAAAGGAATACAAAACATTAAAAACATGATAAACCATGCATAACAAATATACAAGCGTTCAAAGGTCTTCGGACATATTACAACGCATTTAATCGTACATGTTCTCTTTCGAACACTGCGACTCTATCGACCGAGCACCCTCCATCACTCCGGAGAAGTATAGCTCGGGGCGCCTATGCTCCTTTCTAGGAAGCGGAGGGGCGGTGGCTATCTTCATCGGATCAAGCCCCGGCCAGTGAACCTTGGCCTTCGCAAAGGCCATCCGAGCTCCCTCGATGCAGGAGGAATGCCTTAGTGCGTCGATCCGGGGCGAGGCGTCGCTCAGCTTCTGCACCAAGCCAAAGTAGCTGCCCAACAGTGGCTCGTTGGGCCATAGCCGGATACAAAATCCTTCATGGACGGCTCCACCATCTGATGTAGCTCCATTAGTTGCTTCAGCTGCTCGACGAGAATAGGAGAGTGCTCAGACGCATCGAATTGCGCCCAAAACAGCCGAGCTTCATCTCCCTCTCCCCGCAAAGCATAGAGCTGATTCGCATCTGCTGCGCGCTTCTTGAGGTCGGAGCAGGCGCCTGAGGAACGCCACACCTGGGTAAGCAACTCGAACTTGCTATCCCCGAAGACACACTGCAATAAATATGGCTTACCATCCGTGATAACCTTCGCTTGGCGGAGTTGCTCCTCAAAGAACCGCCTATCCACTCGCTCCTTTTGGAGATCGGTTTTCAGGGTGGATAGATTAGCAGCATGCTCCTTGCTTTTCTACTCGAGGTCCTCGCATTTTTGGCCGGCGTCTTTGAGCTCCTGTTGGATCTCCTCCACCCGAGCCTCGTGCTTGTCACTGGTGGCTCTTAAGGCAGAAAGCGCGATAGATGCTTGTTCAGCCGCCGCCCTCTCAACCGCCGCCTCCTCCTTTGCACGCTGCAGCTCGGCCTTGAGCTTCTCCATTTCCTTCGCCGAGGTTGTGTAAGCATCAAGAATATGAATACTGCATCGATAGTACGATGATGAATTTTTTCGGATATTGAGTCAGGCTTACCTTGTGCCTCGTCGAATCTCTTGTTTAGAGCATCAAGCTCGTCTTTGGAGCTTTTGAGCTTTTGATTCAGCTTGTCTACCTCGGCAGCGTTCACAACCACCGCTGACGATGAAGCCGGTAAAATCCCTATCAGGTTACATGTGTTCAAAACTTCCGAACTGCCATCGATACGATCCAATGTCCGGTCCTCTTAAGGGTTGTTAGAACATTCCAAACATATATAGTCCTATACATAGTTCGGATCCCCAACAGAGTTGTTCTAAACTCTCCTAGGGCTCGGGGGCTGCCATGTACATAATGATAACACAAAGAAATTAATATTTCACAAATAGAGTGTTATGTGGCTCACCTGAAAGCCCGTCAGGAGACCTTTGAAGGCCTCCTTCAATCCGTTGTCGATGGACTGAATGCTCTGCAATACTGCACCCTACGGTGCTCCTCGGAGATGGAGGCGCTCGATAGAGCCTCCCCCATAACCGGCCACCCATTGGTCGGTGGTGCCGATGGTGATCGGAAAACCCGATCTCTAACCGGGGATTGAACCGATGCCTCCGGAGGTGTGGTGCGCTCCAGAGACGTCCTCGGAGGGGACTGAACGTCCCCTCGTCTGGTCCCCTCGGTGTCCGGGCGGGGATCTTCCCCCCGGCCTTTGGTGGCCGAGGCGTTACCCTCGACCATGACAACGTCACCCCCACCGTTGGTGCCCGGCTTCACAGCAGTCTGTTGGGATGACACCTTCATGGCATCCTTTGAGGCGCCTGGAGGAGTGGGATGCGACGCAGCCCTGCTCTCCCCGTCCGAAACCTGTTCGGTGCGGAGAATGCGAGGTGGGCTGCAAAATCAATAAGCGCTCACATGTTAATAACCTTTCAAACTTATAGTTAAAAGTCAAGGAAGTCTTCGGATCCTTACCTTCGAGTTGGGGGCTGCTAGTTCTCGAGCATGTGTTGGTTTCCCATGAACAGGAATGGTTTGATGCAGCAAAGCAGATAAGTATTTCCCTCAGTTTTTGAGAACCAAGGTATAAATCCAGTAGGAGATACAAGCGAGTCACCAATAGCTGTACCTGCACAAAGAATCAAACTCTTGCACCCAACGCTATAAAGGGGTTGTCAATCCCTTCACGGTTACTTGCAAGGATGAGATCTAATAGAGATAGACACAATAGGATGCTTGAACGAAAAGTAAAAGCAAAAGTAAAAATAGGGCAGCAAGTATTTTTGGTATTTTTGGTTTTAGATCTGAAAGTATACTATGGAAAATAGACCCGGGGGCCATAGGTTTCACTAGATGGCTTCTCTCATGATGGCAAGTATTACGATGGGTGAACAAATTACTGTCGAGAAATTGATAGAAAAGCGAATAATTATGATGATATCCAAGGCAATGATTATGCATATGGGCACCATGTCCGTGTCAAGTAGACCAAAACAATTCTGCATCTACTATTATTACTCCACACATCGACCGACTCCTGCCTGCATCTAGAGTATTAAGTTCATGAAGAACAGAGTAACGCATTAAGTAAGATGACATGATGTAGAGGGATAAACTCAAGCAATATGATGAAAACCCCATCTTGTTATCCTTGATGGCAACAATACAATACGTGCCTCGCTACCCCTACTTTGTCACTGGGTGAGGACACCGCAAGATTGAACCTAAAACTAAGCACTTCTCCTATTGCAAGAATTACCAATCTAGTTGGCCAAACCAAACCAATAACTCGAATAGACTTGCAAAGATATGAAATCATGCATATAAGAATTCAGGAAAGACTCAAATACTATTAATGGATAATCTAAACATAAACCCACAATTCATCGCATCTCGACAAACACACCACAAAAGAGTATTGCATCGTATAGATCTCCATGAAGATCATGAAGAACATGGTATTGAGAAGCAAAGAGAGAGAAGAAGCCATCTAGCTACTAGCTATGGACCCGTAGGTCTGTGGTGAACTACTCACGCATCATTGGAGGGGCAATGGAGTTGATGTAGATGCCCTCCGTGATCGAATCCCTCTCCGACAGATTACCGGAAAGGCTCCAAGATTGGATCTCTCGGGAACGATGCTTCTGGCGGGGGAAAAGTGTTTTCGTGGCTCGTTTTGATAATGATGGAATATTTCGGAATTTATAGGCCGAAGATTAGGGTTAGGGGAGCTGCCGTGGGCCCACAAGCCTGCCCGGCGCGGCCTACCCCCTAGACGTGCCCTAGGGCTTGTGGCCCCACGGTGGCTCCTCCGCCTTGGTTCTCAAGTCTCGTAGATTCCTTTTCTTCCAGAAAAAATTCCTTCCGAAGGTTTTATTCCATTTGGACTCCATTTAATATTCCTTATCTGCGAAACTCAAAAACAAGGAAAAAACAAAAACTGGCACTAGGCTCTAGATTAATAAGTTAGTCCCAAAAGTAATATAAAATAGCATATTAATGCATATAAAACATCCAAAACATATAATACAGTAGCATGGACCAATCAAAAATTATAGATACGTTGGAGATGTATCAGGGGCTTGACCCTTAGGTTCCTTCGTGGAACCCTCTCGAAGTCATCAGATTCGATATCCGAGTCCAAACTGTCGTCAAACAGAATAACGTGTGTCCAACCGCTTTCTTCGGGGCAGGAGGGGATACCTCCTCTGTGGTGTCTGATGACGCTGCCCTCTTTCTTGAGAGGGGAGAATCGTCTTCCCCCTCATTGTCAAGCTCTTCCTCCTGGTTGGAGGAGGCATGGGTTTCCCCGAACACAATGTTCGGCTGGTCCCTTATATGCAGGCCTTCTCAGCCTGGCTTCTTCTTCTTCTCCTTCTTTGCTTGCGCCTCGTAAGGCGCCGCGATGAGCATCTCTGACAACAACCTAGACCAGATGTCCGTGGCCTTGCTCAGCCATTTCTGCAAAAGTGGTCGGAGAGGTGCTTAGATTTTCTTTAGAAAAATAAAGCCCATCAAACAAAACTATGTTCTACCTGGGTAGGAGGTTTATCGGCGTGCAGACCCCGATCCTCCTCCTCGGCTGGCCAGTCCTTGTGCGCCTTGAACAACGCCTTCCATAGCTTCTCCCGAGTAGTGCGGAAGAGCTGACGAATAGTAGGCCCATCGTCGAGCCGACAAGTTCACATGGGAGAGCTCCGGTGCTAGCAGGGGAGGATGCGCCGCCGGAGCATAATTTGGACCACATTAGCCAGCGTGATATCATTTCTGATCATGGAGGCGATGCGTTTCTGCAGATTGTCCACCTCCTTGTCCGACCCCCAGTCGAGGCCCTTTTAGACATAGCAACTTGGCCTTCCTACCTTGGCTTGGTGATGTAAGACCACTCTTTCTGCCATATTTTGATGGTGTTGATGAAGGTGGTGGATGGCCATCCGACGCAAAGGAGTTTGCCGATGACAGCCCCGCCACAGTCTATGTGTTCACATGCGACACACTTCGGCTTGATATTAAATACCTTGAGCCAAAGTCCTAAGTGTGGCTCGACTCGCAAGAAGGCCTCGCAGACGATGATGAAGGCTGATATGTGCATGAAGGAGTTCGGCGGGAGATCGTGGAAGTTGAGGCCGTAGAAGAACATTAGCCCCCTGACGAAGGGATGGAGTGGGAAGCTCAGTCCCCGAATGAATCAATTGTGTCACACTTTTGGTGTTCTCAAACCTTTTCAACTCTCACGCAATACATAAGTGTGAGCCATGGATATAGCATTATAGGTGGAATAGAATATGGAGGAGGTGCAAGGGAAAAATGAGAAGATAGTATCACATGAACTAGGCGTATCAACGGGTTGTGGAGATGCCCGTCAATACATATCATTGTGAGTGAGTAGTGATTGCCATGCAACAAATGCACTTAGAGCTATAAGTGTATGAAAGCTCAAAAAAAAAGTAAGTGGTCATGCATAATGTATATCCAGTAGTTATATGAAAGTGACAAAATAGGACTCTCTATCATGAAGATCATGGTGCTGTTGGGGAATGTTGCATCAAAAACAAAAAATTTCTACACACACGCAAGATCTATCCATGGTGATGAGCATCTACGAGAGGGAGAGTGGATCTACATACCCTTGTAGATCGCTAAGCAGGAAGCGTTAAGAAACTCGGTTGATGTAGTCAAACTTCTTTGCGATCCAAATCACCGAGCGTCCCGCGATCCCATCATGATCCGTTCTGCGATCCAATCATGATCAGTCCTGCGATCTCATCACGATCCGTCTTGCGATCTTGATCACGGTCCTTTCGATCTAGCACCGAACGGACGACACCTCCGCGTTCAGCACACGTACAGCTCAATGACGATCTCCGCCTTCTTGATCCAGCAAGAGGGAGCGGAGAGGTAGACGAGTTCTTCGGCAGCGCGACGACGTTGCGGCTATGGTGGTGGAGCAATTCCTGCAGGGCTTCGCCTAAGCACCGCTGAAACCGATCTAGAGGAGAAACTATGAACTAGAGGAGAGGCAGCATGTGGCTTAGGGTTTCTTGATGTGTTCCAAGTGATAGCCCCGCCCCTTTATTTATATGCTGAGCCTTGGGGTCGAAACTTGGAGAAAAATCCTCCTCAAAGTCGGTTTGCCTGCAAGGCAAGAGTCCTGCTTGGACTCCAGGACCAGACGCCAAGGTCCTCGACGTTTGGCCCCTAGCCTCCGCAAAACATCTTTTGCACCTTCCTTAAGCCTCATGGGCTTTACCCCTTGGCCCAAATAAAGTGTCCTTGTACCCCGAACATTTCGGGAAACATCTGAAACTATTTCCAGTGAATTCCGGAACCCTTCTGGAGACCAAATACTATTATCACATATATCAATCTTTACCTCCGGACCATTCTGGAGCTCCTCGTGACGTCCGGGATCTCATCCAGGATCCAAACAACCTTTGGTCACCACCATACATAATTCTATACTACCAAAACGTCACTGAACCTTAAGTGTGCAGACCCTGCGGGTTCGAGAACTATGTAGACATGACCGAGACACCTCTATGGTCAATAACCAATAGCGGGACCTGGATGCCCATATTGGTTCCTACATATTCTACGAAGATCTTTATCGGTCGAACCTCTATGTCAAGGATTCAGTCAATCCCGTATGCTGTTCCCTTTGTTTTTCAGTATGTTACTTGCCCGAGATTCGATCGTCGGTATCTCTATACCTAGTTCAATCTCGTTACCGGCAAGTCTCTTTACTCGTTCCGTAATACAAGATCCTGCAACTAACAATTAGTAACATTGCTTGCAAGGCTCATTGTGATGTTGTATTACTGAGTGGGCCCTGAGAAGGTACTCCTCCGGTGTAAGTGAGTTGCATGATCTCATGGTCATAGGAACATATACTTGACATGCAGAAAACAGTAGCAATAAACTGACACGATCATATGCTACGTTTGTAGTTTGGGTCTTGTCAATCACATCATTCTCCTAATGATGTGATTCCGTTAACAAATGACATCTCATGTCCATGACTAGGAAACCATAGTCATCTTTGATCAACGAGCTAGTCTATTAGAGGCATAGTAGGGACATGGTGTTGTCTATGTATCCACACATGTATCTGAGTTTCCAATCAACACAATTATAGCATGGATAATAAACGATTATCATGAACAAGGAAATATGATAATAACCAATTTATTATTGCCTCTAGGGCATATTTCCAACAGTCTCGCACTTGCACTAGAGTCAACAATCTAGTTCACATAACCATGTGATTCGCATTGTTATGAATCTAACACCCAACGAGTTCTGGGGCTCGATCATTCTTTGCATGTGAGAGAGGTCTTATAGTCAACGGGTCTGCGACATTCAGATCGGTGTGTACTTTTCAAATCTTTATGTTAAACTGTAAACACTGCTACCACACTCCACTTGGAGCTATTCCGAATGGCTGCTCTACTATACATATCCGGATTGCTACTAAGAGTCATCCGGATTGGTGTTAAAGCTTGCATCGTTGTAACTCTTTACGATGAACACTTTATCACCTCCATAATCGAGAAACATTTCCTTAGTATTTTAGTTACTAAGGATAATCTTGACCGATGTACTGTGATCCATTCCTGGATCACTCTTGTACCCCTTGACGGACTCATGGCAAGGCACACACAGGTGCAGTACACAACATGGCATACTATACAGAGCCTATGGCTAAGGCATAGGGGATGCCATTCGTCCTTTCTCTTTCTTCTACCATAGTCGAGCTTTGAGTCTCACTCAACTTCACACCTTACAAAGCTGGCGAGAAAACTTCTCTCTGACTGATCCATTTTGAACTCTTTCAAAATCTTGTCAAGGTATGTACTCATTCAAAGTCTCATCAAGCATCTTTATCTATCTCTATAGATCTTGATGCTCAACAATTAGTTAGCTTTATCCAGGTCTTGCTTTGAAAAACTCCTTTCAAACAACCCTTTATGCTTTCCAGAAATTCTACATCATTTCCGATCAACAATATGTCAACCACATATGCTTATCAGAAACTCTATAGAGCTCCCACTCACTTTATTGTAAATACAAGTTTCTCATAAACTTTGTATAGACTCAAAAACTTTGATCACCTCATCAAAGCGTATATTCCAACTCCGAGATGCTTTCTCCAGTCCATAGAAGGATCACTGGAGCTTGCACACCTTTTAGCATCCTTAGGACAGACAAAACCTTCTGGTTGTATCACATACAACCTTTCCTCAAGTAAACCGTTAAGGAAATGATGTTTTGGCATCCATCTGCCAAATTTCATAATTGAAAAATGCAGCAACTGCTAACATAATTCCAACAGATTTTAGCATCGCTACGAGTGAGAAAGTCTCATCGCAGTCAACTCCTTGAACTTGTTGAAAACTTCTTTACGACATGTCGAGCTTTATAAATGGTGGCATTCACCATCTGCGTATGTCTTCATTTTAAAGATCCATTTGTACTCAACGACCTGCTGTCTAATCAGAAAATCTACCAAAGTCTATACTTGGTTCTAATACATGGATCCTTTCTCGGATTTCATGGCCTCTAACCATTTGTTGGAATCCGGGCCCATCATCGCTTCTCCATAGCTCGTAGGCTCATCGTTGTCCAACAACATGTCCTCTAAGACAGGGTTGTCGTACCACTCAAGAGCAGTACGCATCCTTGTCAACCTACGAGGTTTGATAGTAACTTGATCCAAAGCTTCATGATTATCATCATTAACTTCCTCTTCAACTAACGTATGCTCCATAGAAACAATTTCTGTGCTGCGCTACTCTCTGGTTGAAACAAAGGTTCGACAACCTCATGAAGTTTATCTTCTTACCACTCAAATTTTTCGAGAGAAACTCTTTCTCAAGAAAGGACTCGATTTTCGCAACAAACACTTTGCACTTGGATATGAGATAGAAGCTATACCCAACTATTCTTAGGGTATTCTATGAAGATGCATTTGTCCGCTTTGGGTTCAAGCTCATTACGTGAAAACCCTTTTCACATAAGTGTCGCAACCCCAAACATTAAGAAATGACAGCTTAGGGTTCTGCCAAACCATATGGTGTCATCTCAACGGATTTAGATGGTTCCCTATTTAAAGTGAATGTAGTTGTCTCTAATGCATAACCCCAAAACGATAGTGGTAAAACGATAAGAGACATCATAATTCACACCATATCCAATAGAGCATGACTATGATGTTCGGAAACACCATCACACTATGGTGTTCCAGGTGGCGTGAGTTGTGAAACAACTTTCACATTGTCTTAAGTTGTATACCAAACTCGTAACTCAGATATTCACCTCCACGATCATATCGTAGATATCTTATCTTCTCGGCACGATGATCTTAAACTTCACTCTGAATTTGCTTGAACTTTTCAAACGATTCAGACTTGTGTTTCATTAAGTAAATATACACTATTATCTACTCAAATCATCAGTGAACGTAAGAAAATAACGATATCCACCGCACGTTACAAGACTCATTGGATTGCATACATCAACATGTATCATTTCAAATTTATCACTTGCCCGCTCCATCAAACCGGAAAACGGGGTCCTTAGTCATCTTGCCCAAGAGGCATGGTTCGCATGTCTCAACCGATTCAAAATCGAATGAGTCCAAAGATCCATCAGCACGGAGTTTCTTCATGCGATTTATACCAATATGACATTTAGCGGCAGTGCCACAAGTATGTGGTACTATCATTATTAACTTTGTATCTTTTGGCATCAATGTTATGAACATGTGCATTACTATGATCAAGATTCAACAAACCATTCTCACTGGGTGCATGACCATTGAAGGTATTATTCATGTAAATAGAATAACCATTATTCTCTAACTGAAATGAATAACCGTGTTGAAATAAACATGATCCAATCACGTTCATGCTCAACGCAAAACACCAAATAACATTTATTTAGATTCGTCACTAATCCCGAAGGTAGACAGAGCGTGCGATGTTGATCACATCAACCTTTGGAAACATTTCCAACACACATCATCACCTCACCCTTAGCTAGTTCTCCGTTTCTTCCGTAGCTTTTATTTCGAGTTACTAACATTTAGTAACCGAACCAGTATCCAATACCCAGGTGCTACTAGGAGTACTAGCAAGGTACACATCAATAATACATATATCAAATATACTTTTGTCGACGTTGCCAGCCTTCTTATCTACCAAGTGTCTAGGGTTGTTCCGCTTCAGCGACCGCTCTCCTCATAGTAGAAGCACTTAGTCTCGGGTATGGGTTCAACTTTGGGTTGCTTCACTGGAGCAACAACTGACTTGCCATCAATGAAGTTTCCCTCCTTGCCCTTGCCCTTCTCAAAACTAGCGGTTTTACTAACCATCAACACTTGATGCTCCTTCTTGATTTCTACATTCACGGTGTCAAACATCGTGAATAGCTCACGGATCATTATTTCCATCCCTAGTATTTTATAGTTCACCACGAAGTTCTAGTAGCTTAGTGACAGTGACTTGGAGAACTGTTCAATCACTATCTTATATGGAAGATCAACTCCCACTCGATTCAAGCGATTGTAGAACCCAGACAATCTAAGCACATGCTCAACGATTGAGCTATTCTCCTTCATCTTGCAGGCAAAGAATCTTGTTGGAGATCTCATATCTCACAACATGGGCACGAGCCTGAGATCCAATTTCAGCTCTTAGAACATCTCATATGTTCCATGACGTTCAAAACGTTTTTGGAGCCTCAATTCTAAGCCGTAATGCATGACGCACTAAACTATCAAGTAGTCGTCGGAGCATGCCTATCAGATGTTCACAACATCTACAAACGACGCTAGAGGGGGTGGCGTACCGAGCGGTGCATTAAGGACATAAGCCTTCTGTGCAGCAATGAGGAAAATCCTCAGATCACGGACCCAATCCGCAATATTGCTACCATCATCTTTCAACTCTATTTCTCTAGGAACATATAAAAATTCAAGGGAGCTATATTGCGAGATAGTAATCTACAACATAATTTGCAAAGACACTACTGACTATGTTCATGATAATGAGTTCAATTAATCAAATTATTTAAGAACTCCCACTCAAATTGACATCCCTCCGGTCATTTGAGTGATACATGATCCAAATTCACAACCTCAAGTCTGATCATCACGTGAGTTGAGGCGGGTTCAACGGTGAACATCATCATGTTGATCATATCTACTATATGACTCATGTTCGACCTTTCGGCCTCTTGTGTTCCGAGGCCATGTCTGTACATGCTAGGCTCGTCAAGTTTAACCCGAGTGTTCTACATGTGCAACACTGGCTTGCACCCATTGTATGTGAACGTAGAGTCTATCACACCCGATCATCACGTGGTGTCTCGACATGATGAACTTTCGCAACGGTGCACACTCGGGGAGAACACAATTTATTATGAAATTAAGTGAGGGATCACCTTATAATGCTACCGTCGTCCTAAGAAAAACAAGGTGCATAAAAGGATTAAAATCACATGCAAATCATAAAGTGACATGATATGGCCATGAACTTGTGCTTTTGATCTCCATCTTGAAAGCACCGGCATGATCTCCATCGTCACCGGCATGAAACCATGATCTCCATCATCTTGATCTCCATCAACGTGTTGTCATCAGGGTTGTCGCGCCCACCATGCTTCTACTACTATTGCTACCATTTAGCGATAAAGTAAAGCATTACATAGCGCTTAATGATTGGCACGCAGGTCATACAATAATTGAAGACAACCCTATGGCTCCTGCCGGTTGCCGTACTCATACCTCACATATATCTCATCATGTAATTGTCCATATCACATCACAACATACCGTGCAAAAACAAGTTAGACATCCTCTAATTGTTGTTGCATGTTTTACGTGGCTGCTACGGGTATCTAGCAAGAACAATTTTCACCTACGCAAAACCACAACGGTGATACATAAGTTGCTTTTCACCCTTCTCAAGGACCGCCTTTGTCGAATCCGATCCAACTAAAGTAGGAGAAACAGACACCCACCAGCCATCTTTGTGCAACGAAGTTACACATCAGTCGATGGAACCGGTCTCTCGTAAGCGTACAAGTAAGGTTGGTCTGGGCCGTTTCATCCCACAATACCATTGAACCAAAACACAACCAAGGAAGGAAGCAATCTACGAATCAACGCCCACAAACTCTTTGTGTTTTACTCGAGATCTCATCTACACATAGACCTAGCTCATGATGCCACTGTTGTGGAATGTTGCATGGGAAACAAAAAAATTCCTACACACACGCAAGATCTATCCATGGTGATGAGCATCTACGAGAGGGAGAGTGGATCTACATACCCTTGTAGATCTCTAAGCGGGAAGCGTTAAGAAACGTGGTTGATGTAGTTGAATGTCTTCGCGATCCAAATCACCGAGCATCCCGTGATCCCATCACGATCCATTCTGCGATCCAATCATGATCCGTCCCGCGATCTCATCACGACCCGTCTTGCGATCTTGATCACGGTCCTTTCGATCTAGCGCCGAACGGACGACATCGCCGCGTTCAGCACACGTACAACTCGATGAAGATCTCCGCCTTCTTGATCCAGCAAGAGGGAGTGAAGACGTAGATGAGTTCTCCGGCAGCGCGACGGTGTTGCGGTGATGGTGGTGGAGCAATTCCAGCAGGGCTTCGCCTAAGCACCGCTAAAACCGATCTAGAGGAGAAACTACGAACTAGAGGAGAGGCAAGACGTGTCTCAGGGTTTCTTGATGTGTTACAAGTGCTAGCCCCTCCCCTTTATTTATATGTTGAGCCTTACGGTCGAAACTTGGAGAAAAATCATCCTCAAGGTCGGTTTGCCCGCAAGGCAAGAGTCCTTCTCGGACTCCAGGACCAGACGCCAAGGTCCTCGGCATCTGGCCCCAGACGCCAGGGTCCCTGGCGTCTGGCCCCTGGCCTCCACAAAACATCTTTTGCACCTTCCTAAAGCCTCATGGGCTCTACCCCTTGGCCCAAATAAAGTGTCCTTGGACCCCGAACATTTCGGGAAACATCTGAAACTATTTCCGGTGAATTTCGGAACCCTTCCGGAGACCAAACACTATTATCCCATATATCAATCTTTACCTCCGGACCATTCCGGAGCTCCTCGTGACGTCTGGGTACTCATCCAGGACTCCGAAAAACCATCGGTCACCACCATACATAACTATTTACTACCGAAACGTCACTGAACCTTAAGTGTGCAGATCCTGCGGGTTCGATAACTATGTAGACATGACCGAGACACCTCTACGGTCAATAACCAACAGCGGGACCTGGATGCCCATATTGGTTCCTACATATTCTACGAAGATCTTTATCGGTCGAACCTCTATGTCAAGGATTCAGTTAATCCCGTATGCTGTTCCCTTTGTTTTTCGGTATGTTACTTGCCCGAGATTCGATCGTCGGTATCTCTATACCAAGTTCAATATCGTTATCGGCAAGTCTCTTTACTCGTTCCGTAATACAAGATCCCGTGGCTAACTCTTTAGTCACATTGCTTGCAAGGCTTACAGTGATGTTGTATTACTGAGTGGGCCCTGAGATACCTCTCCGTCACACGGAATAACAAATCCCAGTCTTGATCCATGCCAACCCAACAAACACCTTCGGAGATACCTGTAGAGCACCTTTATAGTCACCTAGTTACGTTGCGACGTTTGATACACACAAGGTACTCCTCCGGTGTCAGTGAGTTGCATGATCTCATGGTCATATGAACATATACTTGACATGTAGAAAACAGTAGCAATAAACTGACACGATCATATGCTACGTTTTTAGTTTGGGTCTTGTCCATCACATCATTCTCCTAATGATGTGATCCCATTACCAAATGACATCTCATGTCCATGACTAGGAAACCATAGTCATCTTTGTTCAACGAGCTAGTCTATTAGAGGCATACTAGGGACATGGTGTTGTCTATGTATCCACACATGTATCTGAGTTTCCGATCAACACAATTATAGCATGGATAATAAACGATTATCATGAACAAGGAAATATGATAATAACCAATTTATTATTGCCTCTAGGGCATATTTCCAAAAGGTGCTACTTTGAAGCACAAGTGTGGAAAAAGGTAGTAGCAATTGTCCCTTCTCTCTTTCTCTCATTTTTGGTGGGCTTCTTTGGCCTCTTTTATTTTTTTTGTTTGTGCTTCGCTGGCTCTTTTATTTTTGTAAAGTCCGGATACTCATCCCAACTTGTGAGGGAGTCATAGCCTCCCCCATCTTTTCTATAATGGGACAATGCTCTACTAATGAAAAATCATCACACTTTTATTTACTTATAACTCAAAGAAAAATAAATTACAACTCCATTCCTATGACAAGATATGACTCTATATGCAATATGAAGTGATGATGCAAGTCATAGAAAAAACTACACGGTGGAAGTTGCATGGCAATATATCTCGGAATGGCTATGGAAAAGCCATAATAGGTAGGTATGGTGGCTGTTTTGAGGAATATATGGTGGCTGTTTTGAGGAAGGAGGGTTTGGTGTACCGGCGAAAGTTGCGCGGTACTAGAGAGGCTAGCAAAGATGGAAGGGTGAGAGTGCGTATAATCCATGGACTCAACATTAGTCATAAAGAACTCACATACTTATTGCAAAAGTCTATTAGTTATCAAACAAAGCATTGTACGCATGCTCCTAGGGGAGAGGTTGGTAGGAGTTAACCATCGCGTGCTCCCGACCCACACACAAAGGTCGACAATCATTAAACAAATCATGCACCGACTTCGTTACATAACGGTTCACCATACGTGCATGCTACGAGAATCACAAGCTTTAACACACATATCTCTTCCAATTCACAACTACTCACTAGCATGACTCTCATATTACCATCCCTATTATCTCAAAACTATATGCAAGGAATCAAACTTCTCATAGTTTTTAATGCACTTAATATGAATGTTTTTATTATATCCCTCTCAGATGCCCATTATATTAGGACTAAATTCATAACCTAAACAAATTACCATGATGTTTTAAGAAACTCTCAACACAATATAAGTGAGGAACGAGAGTTCAATAATTTCTATAAAATATAACACCAGCATGCTCTATAAAGATATAAGTGAAGCACTGGAGCAAAATTGTCCTAGCTCAAAAGATATAAGTGAAGCACATAGAGTATTCTAACAAATTCACGATTCAGCATGTGTCGCTCAAAAGATGTGTGCAGCAAGCATGATTGTGGCAAACTAAAAAGAAAAGAATCATATCATACAAGACGCTCCAAGCAAAACACATATAATGTGGTGAATAAAAATATAGTCTCAAGTAAATTTACCGATGGATTGAAGGCGAAAGAGGGGATGCCTTCTGGGGCATCCCCAAGCTTAGGCTTTTTGGTGTCCTTGAATATGACTTGGGGTGCCTTGGGCATCCCCAATATTAGGCTCTTGCCACTCTTTATTCCATAGTCCATCGAATCTTCACCCAAAAGTTGAAAACTTCACAACACAAAACTCAACAGAAAACTCATGAGATCCGTTAGTATAAGAAAAATAAATCACCACTTTAGGTACTGTTGTGAACTCATTATTTATTTATATTTGTGTAACACCTACTGTATTCTAACTTTTCCATGACTCATACCCCCCTATACGACCCATAGATACATCAAAGTAAGCAAACAGCACAAAGAAAACAGAATCTGTCAAAAACAGAACAGTCTATAGCAATCTGTAAACTTCGAACAATTATGGGACTCTAAAAATTCTGAAAAGTTAGGAAACTAAGGGAAATTTGTATATCTATCTTTTGTAAAAATTTCAGATCAATTCGATGCTCTGAAAAAGTGGGAAAATTCCTGGACTGAGCGCAAAAGTTTTTGTTTTTCAGCAGGATCAAATCATAAACTACCATAGATCACCCCAAAGGTTTTACTTGGATCAAACACTAATCAAAACACAAAAACACAATTACTAAATAATTAATAATGTGCAAAACACACCAAAAGGTAAGAAAAAATAGAAAGCAAAATAAAATTGGGTTGCCTCCCAACAAGCGCTATTGTTTAACGCCCTTAGTTAGGCAAAACGCAATAGATCTAGCTATTGTCATTTTTGGTATGTAATCCAAAAGTAGATATCATAATGGATTCATAAGGCAATCTTATTTTCTTTCTAGGAAATTGTTCCATAACTTATCTTAATTGAGATTGGAATCTAATATTTCCTTTTTCATGTCAATAATTGCACCAATCGTTCTAAGGAAAGGTCTACCAAGAATAATAGGACATGTAGGATTGCATTATATATCAAGAACAAAGACATCTATGGGCACATAATTCCTATTTGAAACAATAGGAACATCATGAATCACATGGCAAGTATATTTATGTCTAATCCACTTCCTATGCATAGGGATTTTGTGAGCAAACAAATTATGGAAACAAAAATCAACTACCATAGGAAGCCAAAACAAGCATAACTTCCAAAGTTTGAACACATAGAGAGGAAACTTGATATTATTGCAATATATAAAAGCATATGTTCCTCTCTCATAGTAATTTTCAGTAACATCATTAAGGAATCTCACAATATAAAAATCACAAAAAGCATTCTTTTCATGATCAACTATAGCATATGTGTCATCACCAAAACTTGGGGAACAAAAAATATCATCTTCATCAAGCATAGCATCCCCAAGCTTGTGGTTTTGCATATCATTAGCATCATGGATATTCAGAGAATTCATATTAACAACATGCCAATCATGTTTTTCAATCAAGGAGATATCATGAATCACTTTATAATTTTATTCTTTCAACACTTCATCAAAATTTTCATGATGTTCAAGCAAAACTTCATAGAGATAATCAAGTGCACTCAACTCACTAGCAATTGGTTCATCATAATTTGGTCTTTTGAAAAGATTAGCAAGTGGATGAGGATCCATATCAATAGATTTTTCGCAAGCGAAGATGCAAGCAAATAGAAGGCACATGGCAACATGAGCAAACAAGAGATCTGACAAGAAAAAGACAAACGAGAAAGAGAGGGCGAATAAAACAGCAAATTAGTGAAGTGGGGGAGAGGAAAACGAGAGGCAAATGTCAAATAATGTAAATGAAAGAGATGAGTTTGTGATGGGTACTTGGTAGGCTTGATGTAGATCTCCCGGCAACCAAACCATAAATTGGCAAGTTGACGAGAGAGTTCTTATCTTGACTTGCTATGTATCTGCCCGACAACGGCGCCAGAAATCCTTCTTGCTACTTCTCGAGCATGCGTTGGTTTCACGTGAAGAGGAACGGTTTGATGCAGCAAAGTAGATAAGTATTTCCCTCAGTTTTTGAGAACCAAGGTATTAATCCAGTAGGAGATACAAGCGAGTCACCAATAGATGTACCTGCACAAAGAATCAAACCCTTGCACCCAACGCTATAAAGGGGTTGTCAATCCCTTCACTGTTACTTGCAAGGATGAGATCTAATAGAGATAGATATAATAGGTGTTGGAGATGTAGTAGTAAATCAAAAAAATTCCTACAACCACCAAGATCTATCTATGGAAAACAAGCAACGAGTAAGGGGAGATTGCATCTTCATACCTTTGAAGATCGCTAAGTGGAAGCGTTACAAGAACGCGGTTGGTGGAATCGTACTCGCAGCAATTCAGATCACGGTGGATTCCGATCTTAGCACCGAACAAAGGAGCCTCCGCGTTCAACACACGTGAAGCCCGGTGACGTCTCCTACGCCTTGATCCAGCAAGGAGGAAGGAGAGGTTGAGGGAGAGCTCCGGTAGCACGACTGCGTGGTGACGGTGGAGCTGCGTGGTACTCTACCAGAACTTCGCTAAGCACTTACGGAGGACGAGGAGAGGGAGAAGTAGGGCTGCGCCATGAGAGAGAGATGCTTGTCTCCGGCAACCCCAGATCACATCTGGTGTGGCGGCCACGAGGGGAGAGGGGTGCGGCTGCCCTAGGGTGGGCCTTAGGGCCCATCTGCTCTAGGGTTTGCCCCCTTCACCCTTGTGTTGTGCCTTTGGACCTTGTGGGGGCACACCATCCCACATAGGGGCTGGTTCCCTCCCACTTGCGGCCCATGCAACCCTCTGGTGCCAGTGGCCCCACTTGCTGGACCCCCGGAACCCTTCCGGTGGTCCCGGTACGTTACCGGTAATGCCCGAAACACTTCCAATGGCCAAAACCTCACTTCCTATATATGAATCTTTACCTCCAGACCATTCCGGAACTCCCCGTGACGTCCGGAATCTCATCTGGGACTCCGAACAACATTTTGTAACCACGTTCACTAATTCCCTATAATCCTAGCGTCATCGATCCTTAAGTGTGTAGACCCTACGGGTTCGGGAGGTACGTAGACATGACCAAGACACCTCTCTGGTCAATAACCAACAGCGGAATCTAGATACCCATGTTGGCTTCCACATGCTCCACGATGATCTCATCGGATGAACCACGATGTCGGGGATTCAATCAATCCCGTATACAATTCCCTTTGTCTATCGGTATGACACTTGCCCGAGATTCGATCGTCGGTATCCCTATACCTTGTTCAATCTCGTTATCGACAAGTCTCTTTACTCGTTCCGTAACACATCATCCCGTGGCTAACTCCTTAGTCACATTGAGCTCATTATCATGATGTCTTACCGAGTGGGCCCAGAGATCCATCATAAGGAATGACAAATCCCAGTCTCGATTCGTGCCAACCCAACAGATACTTTTGGGGATACCCGAAGCATACCTTTATAGCCACCCAGTTATGTTGTGACGTTTGGCACACCCAAATTATTCCTACGGTGTCCAGGAGTTGCAAAATCTCATGGTCTAGAAACGATACTTGACATTAGAAAAGCTTTAGCAGACGAACTACACGATCTTGTGCTATGCTTAGGATTGGGTCTTGTCCATCACATCATTCTCCTAATGATGTGATCCCGTTATCAACGACATCCAATGTCCATGGTCATGAAACCATGACCATCTATTGATCAACGAGCTAGCCAACTAGAGGCTCACTAGGGACACGTTGTGGTCTATGTATTCACACATGCATTACGGTTTCCGGTTAATACAATTATAGCATGAACAATAGACAATTATCATGAACAAGGAAATACAATAATAACGATTTTATTGTTGCCTCTAGGGCATATTTGCAACAGTCTCCCACTTGCACTAGAGTCAATAATATAGTTACATTGTGATGAATCAAACACCCATAGAGTTCTGGTGTTGATCATGATTTGCTCGTGACAGAGGTTTAGTCAACGGAACTGCCACATTCAGATCCGTATGTACTTTACAAATATCTATATCTCCCTCCTAAATGTAATCAAGGATGGAGTTGAAGCGGCGCTTGATGGGTCTTGTCTTCTTGTGAAACCTAGGCTCCTTGGCAAGGGCAATAGCACCAGTGTTGTCACAAAATAGAGTCATCGGGCCCGACGCATTGGGAATTACTCCTAGGTCGGTGATGAACTCCTTCATCCAAAATCCTTACTTTGCTCCTTCCAAAGCAACTATATACTCCGCTTCACATGTAGATGCCGCCATGACGCTTTGCTTGCTGCTGCACCAGCTGACTGCCCCTCCGTTCAAAATATACATGTATCCGGTTTGTGACTTGGAGTCATCCGGATATGTGTCGAAGCTAGCATCGATGTAACCCTTTACGACGAGCCCTTCGGCACCTCCATATACAAGAAACATGTCCTTTGTCCTTTTTAGGTACTTCAGGATATTCTTTGCCGCTGTCCAGTGTTCCGCCCCGGGATCACTTTGGTACCTCCCTACCAAACTTATGGCAAGGTTCACATCAGGTCGGGTACACAGCATGGCATACATAATAGAGCCTATAGCTGAAGCATAGGGGATGACACTCAT
Source organism: Hordeum marinum (assembly GCA_022496015.1). Lineage (NCBI taxonomy): Eukaryota > Viridiplantae > Streptophyta > Magnoliopsida > Poales > Poaceae > Hordeum > Hordeum marinum. Next base: position 88,200,714 of record CM039678.1, on the reverse strand, counting down.
CTCTTCTCTATCCTTTGCCATGGTCAGGCATTGAGTCGTACTCAATCTCACACCCTGTAACACAGGCAAGAACCCCTTCTTGGAATGATCCATATTGAACTTCTTCAATATCTTGTCAAGGTATGTGGTGAAAGACCTATGAGGCGTCTCGATCTATCTCTATAGATCTTGATGCCTAATATGTAAGCAGCTTCTCCAAGGTCCTTCATTGAAAAACATTTATTCAAGTAGGCCTTTACACTTTCCAAGATTTCTATATCATTTCCCATCAACAATATGTCGTCTACATATAATATGAGGAATGCTACAGAGCTCCCACTCACTTTCTTGTAAATACAGGGTTCTCCATAAACCTGTATAAATCCAAACGCTTTAATCACCTCATTAAAGTGAATGTTCCAACTCCGAGATGCTTGCACCAGCCCATAGATGGAGCGTTGGAGCTTGCATATATTGTTAGCATCTTTAGGATCGACAAAACCTTCCGGCTGCATCATATATAGTTCTTCCTTAAGGAAACCATTAAGGAATGCCGTTTTGACGTCCATTTGCCAGATCTCATAATCATAAAATGCGGCAATTGCTAACATGATTCGGACAGACTTCAGCATCACTACGGGTGAGAAAGTCTCATCATAGTCAACTCCTTGAACTTGTCGATAACCCTTAGCGACAAGCCGAACCTTATAGACGGTCACATTACCATCCGCGTCAGTCTTCTTCTTAAAGATCCATTTATTTTCTATGGCTTGCTTATCATCAGGAAAGTCCACCAAAGTCCATACTTTGTTCTCATACATGGATCCTATCTCGGATTTCATTTCTTCAAGCCATTTGTTGGAATCCGGGCCCGCCATCGCTTCTTCATAGTTCGAAGGTTCACCGTTGTCCAACAACATGATCTCCAGGACAGGGTTGACATACCACTCTGGTGCGGAACGTGTCCTAGTGGACCTTCCACGTTCAATAGTAACTTGATCTGAAGTTTCATGATCACCATCGTTAACTTCCTCTCTAGCCAGTGCAGGCTCCACAGAAACAACTTACTGTGCTGCGCTACTCTCTGGTTCGAGTGGAGGTACAATTACCTCATCAAGTTCTATTTTCCTCCCACTTACTTCTTTTGAGAGAAACTCTTTCTCAAGAAAGGATCCATTCTTGGCAACAAAGACTTTGCCTTCGGATCTGAGGTAGAAGGTATACCCAATAGTTTCTTTGGGGTATCCTATGAAGACGCACTTTTCCGCTTTGGGTTTGAGCTTCTCAGGTTGAAGTTTCTTCACATAAGCATCGCATCCCCAAACTTTTAGAAACGACATCATAGGTTTCTTTCCAAACAATAATTCATATGGTGTCGTCTCAACGGACTTTGACGGTGCCCTATTTAAAGTGAATGCGACAGTCTCTAATGCATATCCCCAAAATGATAGCGGTAAGTCGATAAGAGACATAATAGATCGCACCATATCCAATAGAGTGCGATTATGACGTTCAGACACACCAGTTCGCTGAGGTGTGTCAGGCGGCGTGAGTTGTGAAACAATTCCACATTTCCTTAGGTGCGTGCCAAACTCGTGACTCAAATATTCTCCGCCACGATCAGATCGTAGGCACTTTATTTTCCTGTCACGTTGATTCTCTACCGCACTCTGAAATTCCTTGAACCTTTCAAAGGTTTCAGACTTGTGTTTCATTAAGTAGACATACACATATCTACTCAAGTCATCAGTGAGGGTGAGAACATAATGGTAGCCACCGCGAGCCTCGACACTCATTGGACCACATACATCGGTATGTATTATCTCCAACAAGTCAGTTGCTCGCTCCATTGTTCCGGAGAATGGAGTCTTGGTCATCTTGCCCATGAGGCATGGTTCGCACGTGTCAAATGATTCAAAATCAAGAGACTCCAAAAGTCCATCAGCATGGAGCTTCTTCATGCGTTTGACACCAATATGACCAAGGCGGTAGTGCCACATGTAAGTGGGACTATCGTTATCAACCTTCATCTTTTGGTACTCACACTATGGACATGTGTAACATCATGTTCGAGATTCATCAAAAATAAACCATTGACCAGTGGGGCATGACCATAAAACATTTCTCTCATATAAATAGAACAACCATTATTCTCAGATTTAAATGAGTAACCATCTCGCATCAAGCGAGATCCACATACAATGTTCATGCTCAAAGCTGGTACTAAATAACAATTATTGAGGTTTAAAACCAATCCCGAAGGTAGATGTAGAGGTAGCGTGCCGACGGCGATCACATCGACCTTGGAACCATTCCCGACGCGCATCGTCACCTTGTCCTTTGCCAGTCTCTGCTTATTCCGCAGCTCCTGCTTGGAGTTACAAATGTGAGCAACTGCACCGGTATCAAATACCCATGAGCTACTACGAGCGCTGGTAAGGTACACATCAATAACAAGTATATCATATATACCTTTAACGTTGACGGCCTTCTTATCTGCTAAGTACTTGGGGTAGTTCCGCTTCCTGTGACTGATACCCTTGCAATAAAAGCACTCAGTCTCAGGCTTGGGTCCATTATTGTTCTTCTTTCCGGTAACTTGCTTACCAAGTGCGGCAACTGCTTTTCCGTCCTTCTTGAAGTTCTTATTACCCTTGCCTTTCTTGAAACTACTGGTCTTATTCAACATCAACACTTGATGCTCCTTTTTGATCTCGACCTCCGCTAATTTCAGCATCGAGTACAACTCTGGAAGGGACTTCTTCATCCCCTGCATGTTGTAGTTCAAAAGCTCTTGTAGCTAGGTGGGAGCGATTGGAGGATTCTATCAATAACCGAGTCATCCGGAAGATTAACTCCCAGCTGAGTCAAGCGGTTGTGCAACCCAGACATTTTGAGTATGTGCTTACTCACAGAACTATTCTCCTTCATCTTACAACTGAAGAACTTGTTGGAGACATCATATCTCTCGACCCCGGGCATGAGCTTGGAAAACCAATTTCTGCTCTTGCAACATCCCATATGCTCCGTGTTTCTCAAAATGCTTTTGGAGCCCCGGTTCTAAACTGTAAAGCATGCCGCACTGAACCAGGGAGTAATCATCACAGCGTGACTGCCAAGCATTCATAACGTCTTGGTCCGCTGGGAAAATGGGTGCGACACCTAGCGGTGCATCAAGGACATACAATCTCTTGGAAGCTATGAGGATGATCCTCAAGCCACGGACCCAGTCCGCATAGTTGCTTCCATCATCTTTCAGCTTGGTTTTCTCTAGGAACGCGTTGAAGTTGAGGGTGAGATTAGCGTGGGCCATTGGATCTACAATATAGATTGTAAAGACAATTTTAGACTAAGTTCATGATAATTAAGTTCACATAATCAAATTATTTAATGAACTCCCACTTAGATAGACATCTCTCTAGTCATCCAAGTGATACATGATCCATGTCAACTAGCCCGTGTACGATCATCACGTGAGACGGACTAGTCATCCATGGTGAACATCTCCATGTTGATCGTATCTTCTATACGACTCATGTTCGACCTTTCGGTCTTCTATGTTCTGAGGCCATGTTTGTACATGCTAGGCTCGTCAAGTCAACCTAAGTGTTTCACGTGTGTAAATCTGGCTTACACCCATTGTATGCGAACGTTATAACCTATCACGCCCGATCATCACGTGGTGCTTCGGAACAACTATCCTTAGCAACATTGCACAGTTAGGGTGAACACATTGCTTGAAATTTTAGTGAGAGATCATCTTATTTAGCTACCATCGTTCTAAGCAAATAAGATGTAAACATGATAAACATCACATGTAATCAATATAGTGACATGATATGGCCAATATCATCTTGCTCCTTTGATCTCCATCTTCGGGGCACCATGATCATCACTGTCACCGGCACGACACCATGATCTCCATCATTGTGTCTTCATGAAGTTGTCTCGCCATCTATTACTTCTACTACTATGGCTAACGCTTAGCAATAAAGTAAAGTAATTACATGGCAATCTTGATTGACACGCAGATCATACAATAAATTAAGACAACTCCTATGGCTCCTGCTGGTTGTCATACTCATCGACATGCAAGTCGTGAATCCTATTACAAGAACATGATCAATCTCATACATCACAATGAATCACATCACATCCTTTGGCCATATCACATCACAAGGCATATGCTGCAAAAATAAGTTAGACGTCCTCTAATTTTTTGTTGCAAGTTTTTACGTGGCTACTATAGGTTTCTAGCAAGAACGTTTCTTACCTACGCCAAAACCACAACGTGATATGCCAATTGCTATTTACCCTTCATAAGGACCCTTTTCATCGAATCCGATCTGACTAAGGTGGGAGGGACAGACACCCGCTACCCATCTTATGGAACAAGTGCATGTCACGTGGTGGAATCGGTCTCACGTAAGCGTACGTGTAAAGTTGGTCCGGGCTGCTTCATCCCACAACACCGCCGAATCAAGATAAGACTAGTAACGGTAAGAAACTTAACAAGATCGACACCCACAACAACTTGTGTTCTACTCATGCATAGATTATACGCATAGACCTAGCTCTGATACCACTGTTGCAAAACGTAGTAGTAAATCAAAAAAATTCCTACGACCACCAAGATCTATCTATGGAGAAACCAGCAATGAGTAAGGGGAGATTGCATCTTCATACCTTTGAAGATCGCTAAGCGGAAGCGTTACAAGAACGCGGTTGGTGGAGTCGTACTCACAGCGATTCAGATCGCGGTGGATTCCGATCTTAACGCCGAACAACGGCGCCTCCGCGTTCAACACACGTGCAGCCCAGTGACGTCTCCTACGCCTTCATAAAGCAAGGAGGAAGGAGAGGTTGAGGGAGAGCTCCGGTAGCACGACAGCATGGTGACAGTGGAGCCGCGTGGTACTCCGACATAGCTTCGCTAAGCACTTACGAAGGACGAGGAGAGGGAGGAGTAGGGCTGCACCGTGGAAGAGAGAGATGCTTGTCTCTGACTGCCCCAAGGGCTCCACTATATATAGGAGGAGGAGGAGGGAGGGCTGCGCCCTAGGGTTCCCACCCTAGGGGCCGGCGGGAGCCCTAGATCACATCTGGTGCGGCGGCCACGAGGGGAGAGGGGTGCGGCTGCCCTAAGGTGGGCCTTAGGACCCATCTGCTCTAGGGTTTGACCCCCTCCACCCTTGTGATGCACCTTGGACCCTTGTGGGGGGCGCACTAGCCCACCTAGGGGCTGGTTCCCTCCCACTTGCGGCCCATGCAGCCCTCTGGTGCCAGTGGACCCTCGGAACCATTCCGGTGGTCCCGGTACGTTACCGGTAATGCCCGAAACACTCCCGGTGACTAAAACCTCACTTCCTATATATGAATCTTTACCTCCGGACCATTCCGGAACTCCCCGTGATGTCCAGGATCTCATCCGGGATTCCGAACAACCTTCGGTAACCACGTTCACTAATTCCCTATAACCCTAGCGTCATTGATCCTTAAGTGTGTAGACCCTACGGGTTCGGGAGGCACGTAGACATGACCGAGACACCTCTTCGGTCAATAATCAACATCAGGATCTAGATACCCATGTTGTCTCCCACATGCTCGACGATGATCTCATCGGATGAACCACGATGTCGGGGATTCAATCAATCCCGTATACAATTCCCTTTGTCTATCGGTATGACACTTGCCCAAGATTCGATCGTCGGTATCCCTATACCTTGTTAATTCTCGTTACCGGCAAGTCTCTTTACTTGTTCCGTAACACATCATCCCGTGGCTAACTCCTTAGTCACATTGACCTCATTATGATGATGTCTTACCGAGTGGGCCCAAAGATACCTCTCCGTCATACGGAGTGACAAATCCCGGTCTCGATTTCGTGCCAACCCAACAGATACTTTTGAGGATACCCTAAGCATACCTTTATAGCCACCGAGTTACGTTGTGACATTTGGCACACCCAAAGTATTCCTACGGTATCCGGGGGTTGCATAATCTCATGGTCTAAGGAAACGATACTTGACATTAGAAAAGCTTTAGCAGACGAACTACACGATCTTGTGCTATGCTTTGGATTGAATCTTGTCCATCACATCATTCTCCTAATGATGTGATCCCGTTATCAACGACATCCAATGTCCATGGTCATGAAACCATGACCATATATTGATCAACGAGCTAGCCAACTAGAGGATCACTAGGGACATGTTGTGGTCTATGTATTCACACATGCATTACGGTTTCCGGTTAATACAATTATAGCATGAACAATAGACAATTATCATGAACAAGGAAATACAATAATAACCATTTTATTATTGCCTCTAGGTCATATTTCCAACAATAGGATGCTTGAACGTAAAGTAAAAGTAAAAGTAAAAATAGGGCAGCAAGTATTTTTGGTATTTTTGGTTTTAGATCTGAAAGTATAATATGGAAAATAGACCCGGGGGCCATAGGTTTCACTAGATGGCTTCTCTCATGATGTCAAGTATTACGGTTGGTGAACAAATTACTGTCAAGCAATTGATAGAAAAGCGAATAATTATGATGATATCCAAGGCAATGATTATGCATATAGGCATCACGTCCGTGTCAAGTAGTCTGAAACAATTATGCATCTACTACTATTACTCCACACATCGACCGACTCCTGCCTGCATCTATGGTATTAAGTTCATGAAGAACAGAGTAATGCATTAAGTAAGATGACATGATGTAGAGGGATAAACTCAAGCAATGTGATGAAAACCCCATCTTGTTATCCTTGATGGCAACAATACAATACGTGCCTCGCTACCCCTACTTTGTCACTGGGTGAGGACACTGCAAGATCGAACCTAAAACTAAGCACTTCTCCTATTACAAGAATTACCAATCTAGTTGGCCAAACCAAACCAATAACTCGAAGAGACTTGCAAAGATATGAAATCATGCATATAAGAATTCAGGAAAGACTCAAATAATATTCATGGATAATCTGAACATAAACCCACAATTCATCGGATATCAGCAAACACAAAGCAAAAGAGTATTACATCGAATAGATCTCCATGAAGATCATGAAGAACATGGTATTGAGAAGCAAAGAGAGAGAAGAAGCCATCTAGGTACTAGAAATGGACCCGTAGGTCTATGGTGAACTACTCACGCATCCTCGGAGGGGCAATGAAGCTAAGGTAGATGCCCTCTGTGATCGAATCCCCCTCCGGCAGATTACCGGAAAGGGCTCCAAGATTAGATCTCTCGGGAACGGAGGCTTCTAGCGGTGGAAAAGTGTTTTCATGGCTCATATTGATAATGATGGAATATTTGGGAATTTATAGGCCGAAGATTAGTGTTAGGGGAGCTGCCGTGGGCCCACAAGCCTGCCCGGCGCGGCCTACCCCCCTAGACACGCCCCTAGGGCTTGTGGCCCCACGGTGGCTCCTCTGCCTTGGTTCTCAAGTCTCGTAGATTCCTTTTCTTCCAGAAAAATTCCTTCCGAAGTTTTTATTCCGTTTGGACTCCATTTAATATTCCTTATCTGCGAAACTCAAAAACAAGGAAAAAACAGAAACTGGCACTAGGCTCTAGATTAATAAGTAAGTCCCAAAAGTAATATAAAATAGCATATTAATGCATGTAAAACATCCAAAACAGATAATATATTAGCATGGAACAATCAAAAATTATAGATACGTTGGAGACGTATCAGGGGCTTGACCCTTAGGTTCCTTCGTGGAACCCTCTCAAAGTCATCGGACTCGGTATCTGAGTCCAAACTGTCGTTGGACAGAATCACCTGTGTCCGACGCGCTTTCTTCGGGGCAGGAGGGGGTACCTCGTGTCTGGTGTCCGATGACGCCGCCCTCTTTCTTGAGAGGTGAGAATCATCTTCCCCCTCGTTGTCAAGCTCTTCCTCCTAGTTGGAGGACGCGTGGGTTTCCCCGGACACTGCGTCCGTCTGGTCCCTCATACACAGGCCTTCTCGGCCTAGCTTCTTCTTCTCCTTCTTTGCTCGCGCCTCGTAAGGTGCCGCCACGAGCATCTCCGACAACAACCTGGACCAGATGTCTTCGGACTGAGGCGCCGGGCAGTCGATGCCCGTAGCCTTGCTCAGCCATTTCTGCAAAAGTGGTCGGAAAGGTGCTTAGATTTTCTTTAGGAAAAAATAAAGCCCATCAAACAAAACTATGTTATACCTGGGTAGGAGGCTTATCGGCGTGTAGACCCCGATCCTCCTCCTCGGTTGGTCAGTCCTTGTGCGCCTTGAATAGCGCCTTTCATAGCTTCTCTCGAGTAGTGCGGAAGAGCTGACGAATAGTAGGCTCGTCATCAAGCCGACAAGTTCACATGGGAGAGCTCCGGCGCTAGCAGGGGAGGATGCGCCGCCGGAGCATAATTTGGACCACATTGCCCAGCGCGATATCATTTCTGATCATGGAGGCGATGCGTTCTGCAGATTGTCCACCTCCTTGTCCGACCCCGAGTAGAGGCCCTTTCGGAGCCATGAGGTCAATCTGATGGGGGACCGGATCTAAATTCGGCCAGAGCATCTCGGCTTTCCTCCCTTGGCTCGGTGATGTAAAACCACTCTTTCTGCCATATTTTGATGGTGTCAATGAAGGTGACGGATGGCCATCCGACGCGGGGGAGTTTGCCGATGACAGCCCCGCCGCAGTCTGCGTGTTCGCCTGCGACACACTTCGGCTTGATATTAAATACCTTGAGCCAAAGTTCGAAGTGTGGCTCGACTCGCAAGAAGGCCTCGCAAACAATGATGAAGGCCGATATGTGCATGAAGGAGTTCGGCAAGAGGTCGTGGAAGTCAAGGCCGTAGAAGAACATTAGCCCCTGACGAAGGGATGGAGCGAGAAGCTCAGTCCTCGAATGAAGTGGGAGATGAAGACCACCCTCTCATCTGGCTTGGGGGTGGGGATCACCTGGCCCTTCTCCGGGACGTGGTGGACGATGTTAGCAGGGAGGTAGCCGACGTCCTTGAGGTCCTGGATGTCCCGGTCGGTGACCGTGGAAGCCTCCCACTTGCCGTTGGAGCCAGGACCAGCCGTGGATGAGCTCGAAGGGGGGAACTATCGAAAACCTAGATCTGTGCTCTGAAAGCTCGGGAGATTGGGGAAGCAGAGGGTGCGAATGGGAAGCGTGTTTAGGCCTTGGGGTTTTGTTTCCCTTTTATGAGGCTTATTGGCGTTCGGCCCCCTTTACTACGCCGTGTATCGCTCCGCTTACCAAGATATGTGTGCCCTTATGCGCGCACGATTAAACATATCCCATGTGAGACAGAGCATGATCTGTGCATTGATGGATCGTGCTGATGAAAACGGCCTCGAACCGCGGTTCAAGTTTTTGCAACTGGTCCAACGGTCATGGTGGGCCGCGACCTTTCGTCAAAAAGGTTGTCAGGGAACTCTGTTTGCTCCTTGACACTTGGCCTTCGGGGCTAAGTTATTCATAGTGTTCAGACAAGCCTCTAATCGGAAAACTACATGTCATTGGAGGCCGAACTAAACTCGAAGGGAAGAACTCGCCTCGCAAGCCGAAGTCTCTGATTATACGAAGTAGCTGGAGCTAAGACCCTTGGCGTTGGAGGCAAGTTTGGGGGCTACTGAGGGAGTCCTGGTTTAAGGGGTCCTCGCGAGGCCGGCCTGTTTCTTATGGGCCGGATTGTATGGGCTGCTTGCCGAGCATTGAATTGATCGAAGGCCCTGTCTCCAGGAAGGAAGCTTTGGGAATCGTGGCGTGTCTTCCACGTTTGGAGTAGTGAATAGGCATGTTTATCCCTTCGACGTGTAACCGACTATTTGTAAACCCTAGGAACCCTCGGCGTCCATATAAGTCGAAGGGTTTTAGGTTGTAGATAGAGGACAACTCATCTAGGGTTTAGCTATTTGATCTCAAGGTAGATCGACTCTGTAACCTACATATCATCAATACAATCAAGCAGGACGTAGGGTATTACCTCCATAGGAGGGCCCGAACCTGGGTAAACATCGTCTCCTTCGTCTCCTGTTACCATCGATTCTAATCTCACAGCTCGGCTAACCGAGATCCGCCGGTTTTGACACCGACACATACGACTGCAACTCTCCAGAATCAGGTGCATCTACTGATTCGTCTTCAAGGCCTGTCTCCACGTCGGATTCACCATAGTAGTCGTACGCGTTATGAGATCCTGAAATTAGCTGAAATAATGAACAGAAATACATAATTAATTATCATATAATATTCCACAAAATATTCGATTTGCATGCCCCAACAAAAAATTCCACTTCCCCACCTGACTAATGTAATCTTCATTTGAGACCTCGGAGTTGTTTTCCTCAATATCACCATCCACGTCCATCTATAAATTACTAATACAGAAATATAATGTTGTTGGATGCCACAAAAAAATTATGACATGATAATGCCACTCACATTAACATCTTTCCCTACGTTCCCATTCTCTGTCCAATCTCCACGATCTGAATTTTCATCATCCGACCAATCATGTATCGAGTCTTTCAGCGGTTCTCCAAACTCCATATCTATCATGATATCAGTTAACTCACTGTCCACCATTTTCCTACAACAAATAATAAGTATCATCATAAGGTACGTGAACTCTAGTTAGGAACATGCCCACGGCACCCGTCCTGATCACTTTGGATCGTGAGGAGGAGCACTACCGAAAGTAGATAAGTGATAACCTGCGCCGCCATATACCTAGGTTGGCCACCGCAACAAATAACGATAGCCGTCGTGCACATAACAGACGACAACCGACGCTACGTTAACCCTAGACAGAAGGAACCCACTTTAGGCGGCGTGATCACTTTGTAAGACGAGGAGCAGCTCTACAGGAACAAGATTCGCGATTGCGTGCGCCTCCTGGTAGCTAGGTTACCCGCTAGCACGAAAACGACGCCAGTTCGTTCCATGTTGCCGCCGCGAGCGAGAGAAATGTGTGTGTGGGGTGGGGTGGGGGGGTTCGCAAGCGAGATGTGGTACCTGGCAGCGCTGGAGGTTGACGACGGTGCCGCGCGCTGTCGGCCGAGATCGCTGCCGACGAGATCGTCGCCGCCGATATTGAAAGGACCTCAACTAGGGTAACGCGTGAATGATGGAGCTGCGTGATTGAGGAAGCTCAGTTAATGATGAGTGGCAGGTCGTACGTGGTCGTGAGGTCGTGGGATTTTTTTTTCGAAGGATAATATTGTATGTATACGGTATGGGTTTTACAGGTTATACGGGGCTTGGATTTGGGTTTTAGAGGCTTAGACGTGAGTAACGGCGGGCTGGACAAAATAAAATTGACGGGGTTAAGAATACTCCTCCGAAACCGAATGAGGGGGAGCAGGGCTCCAACCAAACACAAGAGCATACAGTTCAGAAAAAAAAAACACGAGGGCATAGATAGTGTAATGACAACTAAATTGACCTCGTGAGAAATACTCCGTATATGACACCAGTCCATTGCTTGTGCACGAACTGAATCTGAATTATTCTTAAGCCGACTTGTATTTGTACCGAATCCGAATGTATCTGAAGAAATGAATTATTCCTTTCACTCTGCGACCCAAAATCTCCAATTAAACATCCACGGTATGAACAATCACCGGGCTCCTCACATGGCGATCGCCGTCCGACCACACGACGGCCGCCGACACGAACTCGTTCGCCCCGGCCAACCCGCCGGAGACCGTCACGGTGAACGACAGCATCTGACCCAGCTCGCTGAACGCCAGTCTCCTCGGCGAAACTGCGACGCGGACGAGTTCAGGCCGCGAGCTGAAGAGCTTGGCAACGTACACCGACCCGGGCACGCCGACGTTGGTGACGGTGCGCGGGAAGTGCGCGCTGAAGTTCTTCCCCGGAGCGGCGTTGACCGCCATGGTCGGGTAGTTTAGGTCAGCCGCGGTCCCTCTCCGGCCGCCGCGGCAGAGCGCGGCGTCGTCGGAGTTGGTGACGAGCCGGAGCTGCGTCGAGTTGTACCCCTCGGCGCACAGCATGCGCACGTAGTTGCCCTCGCGCGCGTCGAACACAAGGCCCGGGAACCGCGCCCGCACCGGGTTAAGCTGCCCCGCGCCGTAGGTGAGCTCGCCGCCGCCGCGGTTGCGTGACGAGTTCATCGGAGTTGCTGCACCCAAACGCCGGCGTCTCCCAAGTGATTATGATGCGGATGGAGGCCATGAGAGAGCGGGTTAACTAGTTGAGATTACCCGTGGTGATGAGAGCCGACATGATCATCGCCGGCGACCAGTCGGGGTGGAAGGACTTGACGTAGGCCGCGGCGCCGGTCGCGTGCGGGCACGCCATGGACGTTCCCGAGTCGATGCTGTACGCCACGCTCCTCCCGGCCACCGGCGACAGAGGCGACCACGCCGCCAGGATGTCGATCCCCGGCGCGGACAGGTCAGGCTGCAGTGCAATCACCATACAAATGAATGAGCCACAGATCTGTCCATCCTCAACTGTAATCAATCCGTGTATTTACTGTCCTGACTGATGATCTAAACAACCTTCAAAATCCCAGGAGTGATCATGTTTGGACCTGGAGAAGAGAAACTGGCCACGATGGGTGCTTGAGAATCAAAGTCTGTCTCGCTGGCGAGGATGGTGCCCACGGGATTACTGAAGAACACATCATGGGATTTCACCATTTCAGCGCTGCAAAATGCATTCCTATCTTCTGGGCTGATGAACATGGAACATACCGTGTTCTGTTGACGTAGGCCATGATTCTGGTGAACTGGGCCTGGGTAACCATGATGGCGGGGAGGGGCATTGAAAACGCGATGTCCGGCTGGTCGGTGACGATGACCGCGCCGGCGGCGCCGACGGTCACCGGCCCGCTGCCGTTGCTGGACAAGGCGCAGAGCAGGATCTTCCCCTTGTAATATAACCCTCCGGCCACGGCCAGCGATTCTGCTTCACAAGATCTGCATCACGGACGAAATGCTAAACCAGTATACAGATAATCATATTCTGTTTCTCTAGCTAAGTCTGCATTACCCATTGATCGGAAAAGCAAATGGGGCATCCTTCAGCTCGGGGAAGATGTTAATGGAGGCCCCCTGTGTCACAAGAACAGGATAACTAAAATGTCCACCTTGAGCAAGATGATTTCAGAGTTTCAGTGAGTAGATCAGCTGATGTCTCACTCACCACGATGGTCTTGCCGTTTCCGAGCACGAGCCTGTCGACGATCCGGCGATCGGTGCTACTGGCGGCGACGGACAGAATCCACGGCGCGACGTTGGAGACGCGCCCGCGGTCCAACCCGGAGTTACCCGCCGCGGCCGACGTGAGCACCCCGCCCCTCATGGCGTGGAACGAGCCGATCGCGGCCGCGTCCTCGAAGTAGGGGACCGGCAGCCTGCTCCCGATGGAGAAGGAGATCATGTCGACGCCGTCGGCCACGGCGTCGTCGAACGCCGCCAGCATGTCGGCGTCGCTGCAGCCTTCGTCCCAGCAGACCTTGTAGACGGCGATCCTGGCGCCTGGCACGGCGCCCCGGGCCGTGCCCGCGGCCAGGCCGCCGAGGCTGACGTTCCCCACCGCCCGGCCGGCCACTGTCGACGCCGTGTGGGTGCCGTGGCCGTGGGTGTCCACCGCCGATAGCCCGGCGGTGGACGATCCGTGGTTGTACGCGCGAGCACCAATGATCTTGCTGCCACACGTCGACGGCAGAGCACACGATCAACTTGGAGCACGCCGGCGTGCATGGCATGCAAGAAGAAAAGAAGAAATGGCGTACTTATTGCAGGTGAAGTTAAGGCAGGCGCCCTTCCATCTGCTGGGCGGCGGCCCGAAGCCCTCGTCGGAGAAGGAGGGGGAGTCCGGCCACACGCCGGTGTCGAGCATGCCGACGATGACGTCTCCCTCGAGCTCCAGGCTACGCTCTGGCGTCTTAGGGAAGCCTAGGAAGTCCCATGATCTTGTCGTCAGAGGCTGGTGTGTCCTGCTTGGAAAGATTGACACAACACCCTCCATGCCTAGCAGGTAAAAGCCATGGAGTGCATTCAGCAGCAATATAAGCTTAGCTCTTAATTAATTTCGGACACAATTAACACCAATGCACTAGTATTATTCGTCTACTCTCTCCTTTCACATGCATTAAAATATGATTCTAAAAATTGAAACCTCCATAGCATTTGAATATGAAGTCCATTTTTTTATCCGATTAAACATTTGGCTTTCCTGGTGACGATAGATACAAAACAAGACCAATATTGAACATATTTTGATGAGTTTGAAATGTGAAATTTTGAAAATTGATAAAACTTGGAAAAAATGGCGCTTTTTTGTGGTTTTCCTATGCACCCGAAACGTTTGTGGATAACACCAGATTCTATCTAGTTTCTTCGATGTTTTATCATGTCCCAACAGTTTTCTGTGCGCTTTAGACTTGTTTGTAAATTTGCGTACTATGACTTCTTTTAAACTAGATTCATTACGTGCAAGTTGTAAACGATGTTCCGATGTGCCATTCAATCACTAGTTTTATTGTAGTTCATTGGGCACCTTAGTGTATCATAATGTTACATTGGTGTGCCAATGGCCATCAAGATGATGCATATGGAACTTGGTAAAACTTGATAGAAATTCAATTTTACAAATACGTAATTATCCTTCTTTCTTATCAAGTTTCATTAGGGTTTTTCATGTTCTAGAGTGCATCACTTTGTTTCACCATGCTTTGGAAATCAAATTTTAAAATCTGTCAAAATATATTCAAGAGCGGTCTTGTTTCGAAGTCCCCGTTGCAAGGAACACAAATATGGAAACGGAGCATAAATTAGACTTTCACTGCAAAAAATATAATATATTCAAAATTGGAAATCAAATGAAAAGCACGGGAGGGTGAAACTAGCATGGTGTGATGAGTGGGGAATGCAATCTTTGGCAAAAGCATGCATGCATGTGATAAATGTGATTGATGGGCGGTTAAATCAAGAAGCAATATTTCTCCCAATAATGACCAGTACCAAACATATACCACTGTGTGGAAGCCACTCAATGTTGCTAGAGACTGGGATGCATTCACCGATATGGTCATCAAGATTGATTGTTGCTTGTTGTTTTTCGCCCTTCGACAACACCCACAAATGCAGGGGCGAAATCCAGAAATGGGCTGAGCCCGAGCTGGGCCATGCATATGGGCTTTGGGCTATTACTTTCTATGTTTTTTCTTTTAGATTTTAAAAAGCATCTATTGTAGGCATCCCTCAAAAAAATCTACTGTAGGTGTAAGCCTGATCATCGGGCTAAAGCCGAGTGCAGGTGTGAAAGTTTTGTTGGTTCATTTTGTTGTCCCTATCTTGGATGTACTTAACCTATTTGATTTTAGGTCCCTTGTGATCTTGCTATGTTTGGTTGCTTTGCCATTGTGGCTTCCTAATATAAAGTTGGGTGTTGCCTTTTCTTTACAAAAAACAAAGACTAGTCCAATGAAGTTATGATAAGTTTCATTGGTTCACCTAGACCCAGTGCTCCTCAGTTTTTGCTAGCCTCGGTACGCCTACTAGCTTCCTCCACTTGCTTCCTCTTTTCTCCCAATCCCTCCTCCAATGGCCTATGATCTCTATTTCCACCAACTCTCATGCCAGCTTCTATGTATGTCTAGTGGCTCCCCCGTTACCGGATTCACCTTATGTTCCTGCGCGTCCTAAGCTTAACGGCTACCGTCGCCTCTCCTATCTCACTGTTTGGCTTCGATCTCCACCAATCAATGATCATGGCATGCTTGTGAATGGCGGCGCAACTCCCTATATAGGTTTATTCGCATCCTTTGCATGTCGGTGTTCCTCCAAGTGCAGGGAACACACACACGCAAAAAACTCCCTCGAGAGTAGATAGCATGTGACGACAGTCATCTCGATGATATAGAAATGATGTCGGATGCTGAGATCGATGGAAGCAACAAGAAAGAAGAAAACAATTTGTTCAAGAAAAATAATAATTGAATGTTAACATGCCCGAAATTCTTCGGAATTAGATGCAATAGTGACTTGGTGAGCGTACTAGTGAGCTTTTCTTTCTCCTCTTTCGTGAGTCTTGCTGCAAATCCGTTTAGGGTCCTCTGGTAACTGTAGATGATTCTCTCGTGAGCAGAGCTGCAATCCATACACAAACTCAGTTTACTTCCTTTTGTGTCACTGGTGTAGTTCAGAAATGGGTTTTGTGACGTGTAAGTTGACCAGGATTTTGGAAATAAGGATTTATCCTGACCTGTGATCGAGGTCGAGGACCCGGCTCAGCAGCTCGTGGTGGCCGACGGAGAAGCCGCCGGCCGTCTTCTCCCCTGGTGGTGGTGGATGCCCCATGTACACGATGTATACCTGCACGCGCACGACAGAATTCCATGTTCTTACGTGTGCTTTTTGCCTGAAGAAAACTAATGCGCGTGATCCGACCTGTCTCTCGTCGCCGCCATCACCGTCGCCGCTAATGTGATGAGAAGCATGCAGGCCGGTCACCGAGAGGAAGAAGATGGCAGCGATGGCAGCCTTGATCGGAGCGGCGCCGGCCATCGTACGCGTGTGCCTTTGGCGCCGTACGTGTGTGCCAGTGCCGGAGCGTACTACTTGTATAGCGCGCAAGGCATGTCAGCTTCGGATACGTCGACGGCAAGCTCTTGCCGGCCTGCTGGATCACTGGATTATGCTGCTACGTGATCGCCATATAATCTCGCTTGCGCCGGAGGGTCTCTTGGTGGCTTCTGGCCAATAAACGGTAAAACGGTGGGTTGGTCCTTGGTGCGTACGCCCGGATGCTGTACTAGACCATGAAGTTAAATTTGCGATGTCTTGTTGTCGAGCGCCATATTTGTTTTTTAAAGAATTAAACGATTTTTGGATATAGAAGTGGATCAGATCCGGAATAAACGAGTATTTAACCAAAAACTATCACATTTCGTGGAAACGTGTCGAAAAACTGCCACTTTACGATTTTGTGCGGAAAACTATCACTTTTTTCCTAATCCGTGACAAAAAAAACTACCAAGTCGTATAACCACTCGTTTCGCCCGCGCTAAGCACAGAACTGACCGGTTGGGCCCACGAATCAGGTGCCACCGTGGCCAACCGTCGCCCGCCGCGCGTTAACGGCCGTTAACGGCACGTTTGCGGTCGGAAGCGGTTGTCGATGGTCCAATAAGTGGGCCACACAGTGAGAGCGAGCTCAGCCACTCACTCCCTCTTCGCTCACTCACTCATCCTCATCCTCTCCCTGTCCCTCGTGCTCTGAGCATATCGTCGTCGTCGCCGCCGGCATTGCTACCGGTAGAACTCGAGGATGCCATCCTGGAATGACGAGAAGAGCTCGGACGAGGACATCTGCATGGTTTCAATGGATGCTCAGCTCTTTGTAAGTGCATAATGGTGGTACAGAGTTAGGGTTAGGGTTAGTTCATCCAAATTCGAGATTCCACGTTGTTTTTGGTTTGATTCCAACTTTCTTTTGCAGGAAACCCCCAACAGTGTGGTGGATCCATCTTTCTGTGGTTCTTTCACTGAATCTGAGCCGACGTGCATGATGCATCATCAGAGGCCGAAGAAGATGGTAGCTTTCGAAGGTGCTTTGACTGGGAGGCGATTCATCGGTTGTCTTGTGCAGCAGGTATTAAATGACTGAAAATGAGAACACCTATTAAATGTGAACTATTAACTGAATATATCTGTTAGCTGTTAACTGAATATATCTGTTAGTTGTTAACTGAATATATATGTTAGTTGTTATATAGCTGTTAACTGAATTTACCTCTACTGCTAAATAAGGTGGTGTGTGCTTAGTTTTAAAGAATTTTGTTAGCTGAATTCAGAGAGCATTGATCTAAACATAGGGTTTGACTTAACTAAATTGAGTTTATGACTTCTGTTATCTATACTAAGTTTGTTAGCAAGGTGATTTGTGCTTAATTTTAAAGAATTGCTTCTGTAGGATGAAGGTGTCAACTGTGGGGTGGTCGAGTGGGTGCATGGTCCTTGGCCAGAGATTCTACAAAGGTGCCTAGCAAGGATTTGGGACATGTAACATGAGCAGAACTTGGGTAGGGTGAAGGACAAATAAGCTCATGAGAAAGAGGTGGGCAAGCTAAAGAAGGAAATTGACTTCCTGGCAAACAACTACAGCCAGTTGGTGGAAGATCTATCCAAGCTTTTTGACTATCAAGATGGCAAGATGTCTCATGACATGGACTATACCAGTCAGGCAATCAATGATATAAATGAAAAGAAGAAACAACTTGAGGATCAAACAAAGATTGAGATTAGTATGGAAAAGATAAAGCTTGCCAAGGAGCAAAGGTTCATTCTTCAAAGCCAAGCAGATATCATAGTAAACATGAGGAAGGCCATGAAGGAAGTGCAGGGGGCAGGGACCTACTTAAGCAAGAGAAGAAGAAGCTGGAGTATCTGATTGCTGATCTGCTCAAGGCTAAGAAAGGCAGCAAAGATAAGCTGGAGAGGATCAAGGCAATAATGGATGAGTGAAGTGCTTGTTGTGTTGGTTAAGTAATTATTAGGCCTATATATATAGATGGCCTTGGAATGTCCTGCATGTTAGGTGTATATTTTGGGAAAGTGTCATGTGTTTCAGAACCTGAATCAAGATGGTATGAGCGAGCTACCGTTATGGTTTAAGAACTAGGTGGTTTTATCTATGATGTAATGACTTTTATGTTAAGATCTACTATTCTAAGTTAAGTAAGTAAGAAGGTTTTATCTATGATGAGGCTGTTTTACTTTCCTATATTATGTGTAGTCAATATCTGCATATATATCTAGCTAACTGACAGTAGTGACATATATAGTAGTTGATAACATATATAGTCAGGGTTACCAATATCTAGCTTACTGAACTTAGTGAACTGATAACATAGTAGTTGCACAGATAGTCAGACATAGATAGTCATCTGACATAGCGCTGACCAAATTGAAAGTCTGACATAGTGCTGGCATACATAGATAGCAACTAGAGTACCAAACTTACTGAACTGACATAGTGCATTCCAAACTGACAGTCTAACTTATTAAACTAACATAGGACTGACGAAACTGAAGATTGCTTGGACTGACGAAACTAAAGATAGCATCTCACTCCTCCTTCTTCAGGATCTTTAGGCGCTCGGAGCGCCGCACCGTAGTCAACTTCCCCGCCGCCCTCTTCTTCTTGCCCGAAGCCGGCGCGGCAACATCTTCCTCCAGAACCTCTTGCTTCACCTCTGGGAGATCTGTGACCTCCGGCAGCTTCTCCACGTAAATTGGGAGGTTCTTGTCCCCCTCCACGTTGTCAAGGACGGGCGCCAGTAGCTGCACATCTGGCTCGTCGTCGGAGAGTACGACGAGCTCCTCCACCTTGTCGTTAGAGGACTCATCATCAGAGTCGTCAGATGAGTCCACCTCGGAGTCATCGTCTGGCCCGATGACCCATGGATTGCACCTCTCCCAGTAGGCAGTGTTGATGGGGGATGGGAGAGCAAGGACGATGTCGGTGACGTGCTCCGCCCTGTACGCAACGCGTGCAGGATCCTCAACTGCCGGCGGCGTGGTGGATGATCGGTACATCCACCAACGGGCGCGCTGCCTGGGGACGGGGGAGCGCTGCACCTCGCGCATCTCCCACAAAAGAATGGTCGCCGGCGGGACGGTGAATCCGTGAGGGAAGGAACGCTGATTTTCAACAGCCATCATGACCTTCACAAGGCCCCGGGCATGGTTCCTCATCATCTGCACACTGGGGAACCAGCATGCGATCTCCCTATACTGCGCGCGCAGCTCTTGGTTGTTGCCAACAATCTCTTCAACGGCCTTTTGCCAGCCCAGGCTTCGGTCCATGGCGACGGCAGTGGGGTGGTTGTCGGCGTGGATTTCGACAGGAGAGAGTGGGAGGATAATGGGTGGTGTGAGTGGCAAGTGGGCAGAGAGAGCGGTAGGCGCACACGTCTTAATGCATGAGAATCCAAAACGGCAACTGATATGCAGCGCACGCTCATGATGCAGCCAGACGCAATGCATGCTAAAGATAACTAGGATGGCCGATGCTAGTCAAACAAACCACTTGCACTATACCATTGGCATTCAACGCATGATTACAACCCATTGGTCCTGGGTTCGAGCCCCAGGCCAAACTATTTTTGTTTTTTCTGGTTTTAGAAAGTGAAGTTGACTGTAACTTCTGATGCATATGAACATTTGTGAACTGTAGAAATGCCAAGTAGCAAAAACAAATAAAAACATCCAAGTTGTCTGTAACTACTAATTCATATGAACATTTCTGAACATGCACTTCCCACTATCACAAATAGTACTTTCAACATTCAAGAAAACTAGTCTGAATTTAACCATTCAAGTAGCACAACACAAACTTAGTATCATACAATCAACATTCAAGTAGCAGAATACAAACTTAGTAGCATACACTCAACATTCAAGTACCAGAACAGAGTTTCAATGGTTTCCACTTGCACTGAAATATGCTGCAAACTTGCTAGTAGGTTTCCTATTCCTCTTGCCTGTTAATATCCCAGGTTCTCTAGCAGATGTTCTAGGTGCATTGAATCCCCTTATTGCATTTGGAGCTATTGTTGATGTTGATCCTCTTGAAGGTGCTAGTGATGACTTGGCTGGTTCTGTTGAAACTGTTGATGTTGAACCTCTCTTAGGTGCTGCTGTTTTTCTGTTCCTCATTGCTTTAGGACCAAGTGGTGGAGCAGATGATGCTGGGATGTGTGAACTTTGGAGTTGATGTGGTGGTTGTGGAGGTAGATGTGTAGCACTAGAGGAACCCCTGAAAATTTCTCTATTCTCCTGCATGCCAAAATTAAAACAGTTAGTAATTAGACCACACCTAAAATAATGAAACATAGAATACAAAATTTTAATGACCTGGTGTGAGTTCTTTCTCATCTCAAGACTTGGTTTCAGTGCTTTCCCACAGTTTGTATATCTATGGCCTTGTAGACCACAATTGCTGCATGTAATTGGTCCCATCCTTCTCGTGTCCTTTGGTGCAGGCACCTCAAACTGGCCCTTCCTCCTAGCTGTCTGTTTCTTGCCTGCTTTTTCTTTGAACACTTGGGGCTCAATATTCTGGGTATGGGTGTCAGGCCAGAATTCAGGACTAGGGACAGGGTACACAAAGTCTTTGTATGCTTCAATATATAGTGTTTTTTTTAAATTCATGCACAAAGTCCTCTGGGTGCATATGAAGCTTGCTCATTGCTGCTATTGCATGAATGCATGTCATACCTGTCATGTCCCACCTCATGCAGTCACATGATTTAGTAGCAATGTTCACACTATACTGTTTCTCATCACTTGACACTTGCCAAATGTTAGGACCAACCCTATGTGCCTCACAAAAATTGGCATACTTCTTATTCTCCTCTAGTTTCTCTGAATAGTTGGGTGTGATCATCCACCTGTTGGTCTCTGTCTTTTCCCTAGTCTTTTGCCTTTTGATCATTTGCTTAGTCCTAATTCCTTCAAACATTGTCCTAATTGGTTTGACCCTAACATCAAGGATCATTTTGTTGAAAACCTCACTAAGGTTGTTCACAACAAGATCAGTTTTGCAATTATAATCCATTGCAGACCTACACCAAGTCTCCTTTGGAATTTTCTTAAGCTACTTCCAGGCATTCTCACACTCTGCTTTCAGCTCTACCATTGCTAATTCATGGCCATGTTTGGTGAATGAGTAGCTAGCCTGATCTACTAGCTTCTTTAGTTCTGCTCCTCTAAAGCCAACTGACTGAAAATTTGCATATATGTGCCTAAGGCAGTATCTTTGAGGGGAATCAGGGAACACTTCATTTATAGCCCTAAGAAGACCCTATTTATAAATTAATAACCATGGTCATGAACAAAAAGAAATTAAGCCACTACTAGCAATATTTCTGAACTAATGGTGTAGAGATAGGGTGCATACCTTTTGCTTGTCAAAAATAATGGTGTAGGTTCCAAATTTTCTTCCACTTCCAATGCAACATCTTGGCTGGGTTAGGAACCATGTACAACTATCAGAATCTTCCTTGTCAACCACACCAAAGGCTATGGGGTAGATGTTGTTGTTGCCATCTCTTCCTGTGGCTGCAAGAATTTGCTATCCAGTGGTTAGCTTGATGAAGCAACCATCAAGCCCTGCAGCCATACCAAAATTAGCTAACATAAATTTCTCAACAAGATATTTTGAAGAAAAATACAGTTGTAAATTTACCCATAAAGGGCCCGCATCCATTAAAAAAATCCTTGCTTTTATGCATACAAGCAGTAGAACATGTACTTAAATCTAGGAGTTCGTGCAGGGTTTTCTGTGTCCTCAAATGTTGTAACTATATGAGGGAGTCCTGGATTAAGGGGTCCTCGGGGAGCCGACCTATTCTTATGGGCCAGACTATATGGGCTACTTACCGAACACTGGAAGATTTGAAGGTCCAGTCTCCAACATGGAAGCTTCGGGAAGCATGGCTTGTGCTCCACGTTTGACGTAGCAAATTGGCATGTTTATATCTTCGGCATGTAACCGACCATGTGTGAACCCTAGGCATCCTCGGCATCTATATAAGCTGGAGGGTTTTAGGGTATAGGGACAGAACAACTCATCTAGGGTTAGCTATTCAATCTCGAGGTAGATCACCTCTGTAACCCCCCCCCCCATATCATCAATACAACCAAGCAGGACGTAGGGTATTACCTCCATAGGAGGACCCGAGCCTGGGTAAATATGTGTCCCCTTCGTTTCCTATTACCATTGATTCTAGTCTCACAGTTTGGGACCCCCTACCCGAGATCCGCCGATTTTGACACCAGCATTGGTGCTTTCATTGAGAGTTCCTCTGTGAGCCGGATAGAATTGATGTCTCGCCTTGTCATCAACGAAGAGGTCTGCAACATGGACACTTTTGTCCCTAGATAGATCTTGGCCTTCGGCGGCGTTGTGCTGCATGCTGATCCCACTAGCCATCTAGGCCGTGTTGAGAGCTTTGCCCATGATCAAGAGGTCAGATTCGAAAACTTAGAGTTCTCTGTAGATTCTTAGGGTGACTTGTCGTTAACCGGGCTCGCAGCTTTGCCTGTAGCACCCGAGGACTTTGAGGCTTTAACCTCGAGCCCCTTCTCCGGACATGCCAATGGGGTCACCCATGGCGATGGGCTAAACTCTTATCCCGGTCCATCCATTGAGCCAGATGACCGGACATGTGTTCTTGCCGAACACTCCCCATGTCCGGACGCCTTGGAGGTTAACTCCGCAAGTTCCGAACAGCTGGATCCGATTCGGCCCTTAGCGGTTGACGAGGCCCTAGATCGGATCTCGTCGATGAAGATCACCGGTGATCCAGCCCCGATCTATACTCAGTTCGGTTACGGTGCGGGCCAGGACAAATTTTTTGACCCACCCACCACCAACTTGATAGCCACTATTGAGGATTTAACCGACATGCTGGACTATGCCTCCGAGGAGGAAGAATACATGGATGAAGAAGACCATGCTCGCACCCCTGTTAACATTGGGAGGTGGGCCGCCACTTCCACATACGATGTCTACATGGTAGATACTCCTACCACTAACAACGATAATACGCCTAATAACGATGGCGACAAGTCGGGCGATGCGCCGTCAAGGCGCCGAAACCACATAAGCGGTCCAAAGGCAAAAAGGGAAGGAAAGCTATTATGAGCAACGGGGACGGTAATACCCCCGCTGACCATGGCAATCCCGATATCCCCGAGCACCTGTTAGAGGGACCAGATGGGCCTGAGGACCAGAACAACCCCGATAACGTCAACGCTTCCGAAGACGATAAACCTTGCCTTCATCGAGGAGGAAGATATACTGGAAGCTGATGACTTGTACATCCCTGATAACCTCGAAGATCGGGAAGAAATCAGGTAATGACTCATAGCAATGGCTCGCAACTTGAAAGGTAAAGAACGGCAACTCAAAGCCGAACAGGATGACCTCAATGATCGATGGACGAAAGTCCTCTCAGCGGAGGAAATATACGGCACCAGTCTATCGAATCGGCCTAAAAGCTACCCACGGAGGAGGCTATTGCCGCAATTTGATGACGAACTCACTGATACTCCATCTCTGAACCGTACTCCATACGACAAGCCGGACCGCCCCCCTCGTGGTCGGGACAGGACGGCTAACGAGAACGGTTACATACCGGCAATGCCCCGAAGATGGGGTAAGGAGCTATTAGATCCCAATGACAGGTTTGTCCTGCAAGATGACCTGGATCATAGAGTAGGCCGTACATGATCCATCTGTGGATCTAGAGAGTACTCACCCGATAGATGGGCGGGTACAGACTATGGTTCGACCAAAACAACAGGGTCTGAGAGCGCAACCGGACCCACACAGACGCCGAATACAACTGCAACATAGCATGCGCCAGAGGCGCCGCTTACCCACTGTGCTTCACAAATGAGGTAATGCGTCTCAGTTCCCCGAGGGGTTTAAACCCATGAATATAGAACAGTATGATGGGACTAGTGACCCAACCGTATGGATTGAGGACTTCCTCCTCCATATCCACATGGCGCGAGGAGACGATCTCCACGCCATCAAATATCTACCTCTTAAGCTTAAGGGGCCAGCTCGGCACTGGTTAAATAGCCTCCTAAAAAACTCCATTGGATGCTGGGAAGACCTGGAAGATGTGTTCCGCTCTAACTTCCAGGGAACCTATGTCCACCCACCGGACTCTTCCGATCTCAGCAACGTCGTCCAAAAGCCCGGCGAATCTGCTCGGCAATTATGGAATCGGTTCTTGACTAAGAAGAACCAAATTGTCGACTATCCGGATGCTGAGGCCATAGCCTCCTTCCGTCACAATATTTGGGACGAATGGCTGGCCCGCCAGCTAGGCCAGGATAAACCTCGGACCATGTCCACCCTTACCTCCCTCATGACCCGCTTTTGCGCGGGCGAAAACAATTGGCTGACAAGACGCAGCCACAATTACGAAGGTCCCGTAGCCTCTGTAGCCCAGGATGGAAACGGAAAACAAAAGAGCAATAAGAATAAGCGTCGACACAATAATAGCAATGCCGATGACATGACTATAAACACCGGATTCCGCAACTCCTGACCTGGGCAGCGGAAGAAGCCTCCTAAAGGCAATTGCGAAGACCCACTCAGCTGGAGAAGATCATGAGAAGGCCTTCCCAAATCCATGGGATTTCGGAGAAGCCCGCCAACCGCACACAACACAATTGCTGGGTGTTTAAAAAGGCCAGCAAGATACCACCCGAGGACCAATGCAAAAGCTCTCACAGCGAGGACGAAGATGAGCCTCAGGGTCCAATTGGTGTCAAACAGAAGAAATTCCCTCTCGAAGTCAAAACGGTGAACATGATATATGCCACCCATGTACCTAAGAAGGAAAGGAAGTGCGCCCTTCGGGAGTTCTACACTGTGGAACCCACAGCCCTGAAGTACAACCCATGGTCAGCATACCCGATCACCTTTGATCGGTGTGATCACCCGACCAGTATCCGTCATGGGGGTTCGGTGGCCCTCGTCCTAGACCCCATTATAGATGGATATCACCTCACAAAAGTCCTAATGGACGGAGGAAGTAGCCTCAATATGATTTACTCACATACGGTGAAAAAGATGGGCATAGATTCGTCAAGGATCAAACCCGGTAGCACTACCTTCAAAGGAATGATCCCAAGCATTGATGCCCGATGTACGGGTTCTGTAACCCTGGAAGTTGTGTTCGGCTCGCCCGATAATTTTCGCAGCGAAGACTTGATCTTTGACATTGTGCCCTTTCACAGCGGCTATCACATGCTGCATGGTCAGACAGCGTTCGCTCGTTTCAACGCACTCCCACACTACGCATACCTCAAGCTCAAGATGTCGGGCCCTAAGGGGGTCATTACTGTTAGCAGCAATACATAGCGCTCCCTTAGAACTGAGGAACATGCACTGGCCCTAGCGGCCGAATTCAGCTACAAAAAAGATTGGCAAGTTTCGACATCTGCCATAAAGGCACACAAGGCTGGGAAGCGAGTTCGGCTTCAGACCGAAAACTGAGATCCTACCTCCACCCTTCAATCGGGACTCTCCCCCACCACACAACCCTAAGACTAGAAAAATACGTGCCAAGGAGGCACAACTTCGCACTTAAAATTCCATGGGTAGCGGTGGGGAAATAAAGATGGGTGTTCGGCTGGGCCGAACCTCTACCATCAACACGTCTTTTGGATTAAATGCATGCGCTCCTAAAAGAACCTGCCTATGGCATGAAGCTCACCTACAATTTGGCGGCCTCTCAAGACCTTGTTTGCAAGACCCGTCCGTCGAACACTAACACCCATCAAGGTGCATCTAAGAGCAGGAGTCAACTAGCAATGGGGCCTATCGAGGATGTCAGGTTATCAATCGAAGACCCCTGGTACAACAACTCCTGTATATTTTTTTCACATACCTGTAAACAGTTGCTTCGGCAATCCGAGCTATAAGAGTTGTTGAAAAAATGTAAATTGCGTGGCACAAGTTTGCCTCATCTGTCCTTTTTTTGGCGCATATTTTTCCTCTCTTCCTCTTCTCGTGGACCTGTTCGGTATGATGCGAGGTAACCGGCTAATAGACCGAGGGCTGGAGTTCAAAAACAAATCGCCTTATGTAGATTCTATCATGTGTTCGGCGTCTTGGTGTTCGCTTTATATGCATCGGTTCCAAACTATGTCCTGGGTCAATAGTTGGGTTGCCTGGCTCCCGTGCTTGCCCCTTTACGTTCTGCTCGTTCGGCTAAAAGGGCAAAGGGAGCACCCCTATGATTGTGCTTCCGGATAGTCTGGTCAAGCAACTGAGGGGAGAAAGCCTTAAACGGACTATCATAGTATGCGAGATCTGGTCTGCGAACCCGAGATGGAAGTATTATACTTCAATCCTCGTAAGCGGTTATTCTGTGTTATACGAGGAACTTGCCCTTTGTGCAAACATTGTGATACCGGCTTTGGCCACGATTCGTCCGAACATCACAACACTTCGGTGGCTAATCGTACGCTTCCTGTAGTCCTTTTCGCGCGGCTACGACGAAGTGAAAGAAATAAAGCACTATAGTCTGATTGCCTAATCTGCCGCACTGTACCGCCTTCGGGTTCCGATAATTCGGCTAAGGGACGTAGTGCATTGGCATGGACACCCCATGTACACTACAAGAAATATGTCAACTTGTGACCTTCTGTCATTGACCCAGGAAGAAATGGTCGTAAATCTATGACCATTTGAGACCAATTGGTCGTAAGCTGTTCAGAGGTCTCCAAAACCTCAACTATAACGACCATTTTTGTTAGAAAGGTCATAATTTCCTTACACGAAATGGTCGTAAAGCAGACAGCACTGGTCCACTGCCTTATTTCTAGCTGATCATGACCAATACAGATGGTCATAACCTTGTAAATTGTGGTGGGTTGCGGTGACTAGGTGCCACCTCGTTAGTTTTGCCTATGTGTCATGTCCATGTGTCAATTTTTGCCCTAGGTTGTGAAGCAACCTATATTTCTGTTATTCCCAAAATTCCCAAAAAATTCTCATAAATTCTTTGGATTATATATTCGTCAAATATGTCAAAAACCTTCGTTTCCTAGTTCAAAAATAATTCAACAATATTCATTTTCCTATTCTGTTTAGAATAGCACTTTGGGAAGGAAGTGATATTTATATATTCTTGATTGCCCTCAAAAAATTTGGGCACTCTTTCCTATCCAAATCATTGCCTCATGACATAATTCAGCTCCATTTTCCCAGTAAATCTTCCTCGGCAAATTTCCAAAGTTTCTGTTCAGTTAGAAGCTTTGCGAAGGAAGTACTAGCTCTGCATGTCCTAATGAGTTGAATTTTTTCCGCATCTTCTTTGTGCCCATATCATAGCTCTCCCAAAAACATTAGCCCCATCTAACAATACATGAGAGCTCACCATCCAATCTTTGCTTCTGGTAATATTTTCAGTTTGTGAAGCAACTATATTTTATATTGCTTTATAATTTCTGCAAATTTACCAGGACAGGACCATGCCCATAGAACCTCCCTCCACCAAATTTTAGCTCATTTAATTTAACCACTTTCCCTCAATATTTTTCCCAATTTTCTGTTCACTTGAGAGCATTATGAAGGAAGTACCATTTTTATATATCCAAATGGCATGAAATTAATACGGTGACTTCATATGCCCACATTATCACCCTCCTCCAAATTGCAGCTCAATCAAATCAACTATGTGAGCCCAGGTTCAGTTTCTGTTTTATTGCCAGATTGGCACATTGCAAAGCAAGTGCTATCTAGACCCCTCCTATTACCCTTAAACTTTTTGGGCACTCTTCCATACCCAAATAATTGCCACATGATAATATTCAGCTCAATTTTCCTAGTAAATCTTCCACGGAAAATTTCCAAAGTTTATATCCAGAGAGAAGCTTTGTGAAGCAACTATATTATATATTGCTTAATTATTTCTAAAAATTTACCAGGGCATGACCATACCTATGTAACTTACCTACACCAAATGTGAGATCATTTCATTTATCCAGTTTCTCTCACTTATTTTCCCAAGTTTCTATCCAGAGAAAAGAATTCTGAAGGAAGTACCACTTTGGCATGTCCAAATGATATCAGTTTTCTACATCGCTTTCCTATGCCCAAATAACCATCGTCCACAAAATTTTAGCTCAATCCATTCATTATCTTGAGCCCAGCTTCAACATTCATATTTTTGTCCAGTGTGGTACTTTGCAAAGCAAGTACCACCTAGGCTCCTCCATTTGAGCTGAAAATTTGTGAAGACAGTCTTCTTAGTAGATGATCATCCTCAGCAAAAACTCACTCCCATTGTCCATGTGTATTTCCCGTACAGCTTATCAAACACTTGCCTGGTATTTCATGTTTGAGCATAGTTCAGTCTCCTCGTGAGAATCTTCTGTTGTCATTTTCTTCCTAGCACCTACCTGGGGAGTGCCCAAGCCGCTAGACATGCCTAGGCCGCCCATAATGCATGGCAACGCCATGGTCACATGGTGACCATGCGGCGGGCATGCGAGTTTACGCGCTCTGGAGTTGGGGCACTCGGCCACTATGAAAACCTCGATGTATCGCCACCAAAGCATGTATTTATGATTAAATAGATACTTATGTAACTAGAAATGATTTTTGGAAAAAATCATGAGCAAACTATGAGGCACCTCTAGTTCAAATTTGACCCGCTTCCAACTAAATCGGCAGAGTTTTGTCTTTTTCACTAGAGGTGGATCGAAAGCTTTTGGCACCCAACCATTTTGTCAATTATGCATTGAATATGGCATGATATTTTATAAAAAATATTTGTTCCAATTTTGCAACAAATATTTGGTAGGTCCTTCACAAAAAAACTCATTTTGGGCACTCAAAAAAAGGAAAATTATTTTTTTGTGCAAAGAAAATGAAAACTACCTTTGAAAAAATTGTTTGTCATTGCAACATGCACCCTTGTGCAACATACGAGATCATTGGAACAAACTATGGCATGAATGTGGCCATGAAATTGATCATTTGGCTTGAAAGCCATGAATCTTCACACATGATAGCTCATTTTTTAGAACACTTTTTAACATAATTACTGTTTGCAAGTTTATTATTTTTCCTGGTAACTTGGTCACATATGGTGACATAACGCGAAGGTTTTGCATTATTTTGATTTTTTTTGAGTTTGTTATGCCCATTTCAAAATGCGGTCAAAACGGCGGGTATGACCGTTGATAGCCAGGGGTTGAATCTTGCCAAATTTTTGTTGGATCTCTGATTAAATAGATACTTATGTAACTAGAAATGATTTTTGGAAAAAAATCATGAGCAAACTATGAGGCACCACTAGTTCAAATTTGACCCGCTTCCAACTGAATCGGCAGAGTTTTGTCTTTTTCACTAGAGGTGGATCGGAAGCTTTTGGCACCCAAACATTTTGTCAATTGTGCATTGAATATGGCCTGATATTTTATAAAAATTATTTGTTCCAATTTTGCAACAAATATTTGGTAGGTCCTTCACAAAAAACTCATTTTGGGCACTCGAAAAAAGGAAAATTATTTTTTTGTGCAAAGACAATGAAAACTCCCTTTGGCAACATTGTTTGTCATTCCAACATGCACCCTTGTGCAACATACGAGATCATTTGAACAAACTATGTCATGAATGTGGCCATGAGATTGATCATTTGGCTTGAAAGCCATGAATCTTCACACATGATAGCTCATTTTTGAGAACACTTTTTTAACATAATTACCGTATTGCAAGTTTATTATTTTTCCTGGTAACTTGGTCACATATGATGACACAAAGCGAAGATTTTGCATTTTTTGATTTTTTTTGAATTTGTTATGCCCGTTTCAAAATGCGGTCAAAACGGCGGGCATGACCGTTCATAGCTAAGCGTTGAATCTTGCCAAAATTTTGTTGGGTCTCTAATTAAATAGATACTTATGTAACTATAAATTTACATAGTGGGCATGACCGTTCATGAGCAAACTATGAGGCACCACTAGTTCAAATTTGACCCGCTTCCAGCTGAATCGACAGAGTTTTGTCTTTTTCACTAGAGGTGGATCGAAAGCTTTTGGCACCAAAACATTTTGTCAATTGTGCATTTAATATGGCCTAATACTTTATAAAAATTATTTGTTCCAATTTTGCAACAAATATATGATAGGTCCTTCAGAAAAAAACTCATTTTGAGCACTCAAAAAATGGAAAATGAAATTTCCGTGCAATGAAAATGAAAACGTCCTTAGGAAACATTGTTTCTCATCCCAAGATGCAAACTTGTGCAAAATATAATCTCATTTGAACAAACTATTTCAAGATACAAACTTATGCAAATATATTCTTTTTTTTTTAATTTCCCAGGTCGTAAAATAGCTGACATGATTTTAACATGTTATTTCAAGTCAACTATGACCAATTTAGATGGTCATAATGTCCAACTGCATTCTGATTGGTCTGTGGACGTCTCACGCGGATCATGCATTAAACAATGTCGGATGCTCACGGATCCAACGGCAGTCCTTAGCCCTTCCACACCAACCCTAGCTCTGTCCTCGTGGTCATTTTCCATCCACCCCCTCCCTCCTTTCTTTCCCACACCAACCCTAGCTCGAACCCCCAGACCGAGAGAGAGCGAGAGCTCGCCTCCTCCCTTCCCTCCGCCACCCATGCCAACTCACTCCGGCGGAGCTCGCTGCCGTCCATGGCCGCCCGCATGCCCCTCTGCCACCCGCGCGCGCCCCTCTGCCACCTCTTTCGAGACCATCGGAGAGCCCCACCGTCGGAGACCTCGAACCAAATCCAGATCCCTTCCTTCCCAACCAACCCTTCCTTCTCGATCTAGATCCAGATCGTGCCACTGCCTCCTTCTCCCTGATCCAGATGGACACCAAGCTCTCTCACCTTGCCGACATCGCCCCCTTCTCCCCATCGTTCCCCAGCCCCCGCCATCATCCCTCCGGCCACCCCCACCTGCTCCGCCTATTCCACCGTCGCCTCCGCCGATGACCAGCAAGCGGCACGGATCTGGAGCCGCTGGTTGAGGGGACGCCACCATATGCCTTCGCATCGATCTATTTTTACCTGCCTCCTGTAGTCGGCCGCTTTGGTTCTCCCTCGCTAGGGTTTTGGTGTTGGTGATGGTTCTCGCCTCTGGTGGTGCTTCGGTGGCTGTGAAGGTTCTCCAGTGGTGTTGGGCGTGCTGTGGCGCGGGGGTGCCATTGGGTGGTGCCTCCGTGCTGTAGTGCCCTTGGGTGGTCGACTTCGTGCACGTGTGCTTGCTGGCGTTGCCGTTGTGTGCTCTGACGAGCCCAGGTGTGTTGTGGTGCTGTTGGTCATGCTGCTTGGTCACACCATGGTGATGGTGTGGCTGTGCCTCTGCTTCGATTACAACTCCTCTTGGTGAGCTCCATCTCCCCCTGCTCCTCCTTTCTTCTACTGCCTATGATGTAGCCGTGGCTATGTTGCTGCTCTACTTCTAGTGGGGATGTGGTGCTATGATTTAGGTTATCTGATATGCTACTCATGGTTGTTATCTCACTGGTTGCTCCTGGTTATACTGCTGGCTATGTTAAGTTCATATCCATGTGTTGATTACAGTGGTTTTTGGCTTAGTATGGTTGTGTTGTTTGCTGCCAGATATTGAAGATGAGCATCAACTATTGTTGGAGCTCTCCGTAATTGATTGTTGTGCTATTTGTTTGTAATTAATTGTTGTTGATGCTGTTACTTGTAGTAGCTATTGACATGATACTAGCACCCTGTGCTTGTGGGTGTTGTGGCCTATTTGCTGAAAAATACCAGGTGCAAGTGTGTGCTGTGTTCTGCAGAAGCAGATAATCAGTTGGGGTGCTACCCTGCTATTTCTTCTATGTTGTCCTCACTAGAGGCTCTTGATGCATATGGTGTTGACAGCAGAAGCTTACCGTGGCAAGCTCTCCTTGATAGCTATCTTCTAAGTTGCTGGGTGTCTCATTGGGCTTGGGACTTGTCCCTAGCCGGCTGGTTTGATCTTTATCCCCTCCTGGCTTTGTTTTGGAGCTTGAACAATGGCATATTGTCACTGGACAAAAGTTGGTTGTAGTGGTAGGGTCTAATTATTTACAAATTGTTTGCGTCACTAGTATCACTGATAACTATGCCTTGTTTTTGTTCTTCTATTTTTATTTATGTACAGACTGCGTACAACTTAGCATGTTGTTAGATGTGCTTTTATTTTGTTTTTAACCATTCTATTTTATAACATTCAGATGATTACCTTCATTCAAGTTTCGTCGTGAGCACTATGACGAAGAAGTCGGAAGAAGAAAGGCATGCAGGATATAGACATGCATGCACACTCGTATCTTTGCTTCAAGACTTTGTAATGCTGAATTTTCGTGGAATTTGGATTTAGTGCTGATTTTGCTGAGAATTTGATGTATATTTGCATGCTAACAAAATTCAAATGCTGGGAGTTATGTACATATTCTTAGAATACTATTCTAATTGGAAAATAAGTTGGCATTGAATCTGGGCTGGTTGTATGTTGATGATATAAAAATTATTTCATAAAAATAGGCATGGGCCAAATCAAGAAGTGGCTGGAATGTGTATTGAACAAAATCTATTTGGGCTGTGAAAAGTCTATGGCCCAAAATATGTTGGTAGTAACAAAAGCTGAAAATTAAAAAGAAATTGGACTAAAAAAATAGAGGCCCAAAATAGAAATGGATCACAAAAAGGCCACGACCCAAAACTAAAAACGCTGAAATGTTGGGCTTGGCCCATGTAACCGACCAGAATTGACAGCAAAAAATAAATATAAAAAGGCTGAATTATTGGGCTCGGCCCATGTAAAACACCGAATTGGACTGAGCTGATTTTTATCAACGACCAATTCAATTAGTCACAGTTTTGCCACGTGAGCTTGCCATGTTGGATCCGACGTGGCCTGGGCAGTTAACCAACGACCAAAACAATTGGTCCTTGAGCTTATGACCTTTTTTGGTTGTAAACGTCTACGACCTTTCCAGAACAAAGTTCCTTAATATCCATTCTTGACGGTCAGCTTTTGACCATCAGTTTTTGGTCATAAAAAGGTCACAAGCGGAAAATAGTGACCATTTAGTGACCAACAGTGATGGTCGCAAGTTGACATATTTCTTGTAGTGGTAGTATCTACATGGGGGCTAAAGCCGATGACTCACATCTTTCAGTATTAAACAACCACATAGGAGTTATAAAGGAATGCAAAACCATATAAGAACAAATACTAATATCATCAAAAGTTTGGACAAGTCTTCGGACGCGTTACAGTTCATTCAAATAAATGATCGCCCGGACACTGGGACGCTATCACCCGAGCACTCTCCATCACTCCATCAAAGTATATCTCGGGTGTCTCTGCTCTTTCCCTAGAGGCGGCGGGGTGGTGGCTACCTTCATCGGATTCAACCCCGGCTAGTGCACCTTCGCTCTTGCGAGGGCCAAACGGACTCCCTCGATGGAGGAGGAGCTCTTGACGGTCTCGAGGCGGCGCGAAGCAGCAATCAACCTCTGCACCAGGCCAAAGTAGCTGCCTGGCAGCAGCTCGCCGGGCCATAAGCGGATAAAGAGATCCTTCATGACCGGCTCCGCCATCTGGTGGAGCTCCATTAGCTGTTTCAGCTGCTCCACCAGAAGAGGAGGATGCTCGAGGGCTTTGAACTGTGCCCAAAATAGCCGAGCTTAATCTCCTTCTCCCCACGAGGCGAACAGCTGATTGGCGTGCGCCATGCTCTTCTGGAGATCGGAAGGTGCGCCTGAGGATCGCCACACCCGGGTAAGCAATGCGAATTTGCTATCCCCGAATACGCATTAGTGAGTACGGCTTTCATCTGCTATGTCCTTGGCTTGGCACACTTGCTCCTCGTAGAACCGTCTATCCATTCGCTCCTTCTGGAGTTTGGTTTTTAAAGTGGACAGTTCGACTGAGATCGCCTTATTCTTCTGCTCCAAGGCCTCGCATTTATCACTGGTATCCTTGAGATCCTGCTGGACCTCTGCCACGTGAGCCTCATGCTTGCCACTGGTGGCCCGCATGGCGGAGAGGGCGACATCCGTTTCTTTAGCAGCCGCCCTCTCGGCGTCCACTTCATCCTTCGCACGTTGGAGCTCGGCCTTGAGCCTCTCCATCTCCTTCGCCGAGGCTGCGCATACATTATACTGTGTTAAAAAGCTGCATTAACAGTATTCGAACGATCGAGTTCAGACAAAGGCATTCGGATTCTGTTTTGACATACCTTGAGACTCGTCGAGTCTTCGTTAAGGGCCTCAACTTCGTCTTAGGAGAACTTAAGCTTCCGATTTAGCTTGTCCAGCTCGGCACCATTTCTCGCCATCGCCGATGATGAAGCCTGCATTACACACATAGTTGATATATTACATGGGTTTTCAATTCCCGAATTATAGTCAATCGAATCATATGTTGGACCTTATTAGGCGTTATCCTAACATGCGAGACACTTAAAGTATATCTAGTCCGATATCCGACACAGGAGTGACCCCTAGGTGAGTTTTTTAACCTCACCTAGGGCTCGGGGGTTGCCATGTATATGACAGAAATAAATAAAAACTTTTCAAATAAGAACATCGGGTGACTTACTTGAAAACCCGTAAGGAGACCTTTGAAGGCCTACTTTAGTCCGTTGTCAACGGATTGGATGCTCTGCAATACCGCACCCATAAGGGTGTGGTGATCCTCGGGGATGGAGGCGCTCGTTAGAGCCTCCTCCATGACCAACCACCTATTGGTCGGTGGTGCCGGTGATGATCGGATGCCTCGATCACCTACCGGGGATTGAACCATTGCCTCCGGAGGCACGGTGCGCTCCGGAGATGTTTTCGGAGGGGACTGAGCACTCGCTCGTCTGGCCTCCTCGGTATCCAGAGGGGCATCGCCCCCCGGTCTTCAGTGACCGAGGCATCAGCCTCGGTCATGGTATGGTCTCCCTCGCCGCCGGTGTTCGGCTCCATAGGAGCATGCCGGGACGACACCTCCGCGGCATCCCTCGTGGCGCCTAATAACCCACAAGTATAGGGATCAGTTGTAACCTCTTTCGACAAGTAAGAGTGTCAAACCCAACGAGGAGCTAAAGGTAGAACAAATATTCCCTCAAGTTCTATCGACCACCAATACAACTCTACGCACGCTTAACGTTCACTTTACCTAGAACAAGTATGAAACTAGAAGTACTTTGTAGGTGTGACGGGATAGGTTTGCAAGATAATAAAGAGCATGTAAATACAAACTAGGGGCTGCTATGATAATGAAACAACTAAGTTAGTTTAACGAGTGTGGAAAAGTGGTGGTAGGAGTTGTGGAATTGTCCCTAGGCAATCGATAACTAGACCGGTAATCATTATTGCAATTTTATATGAGGGAGAGGCATAAGCTAACATACTTTCTCTACCTGGATCATATGCAATTATGATTGGAACTCTAGCAAGCATCTGCAACTACTAAAGATCATTAAGGTAAAACCCAACCATAGCATTATAAGGTATCAAGTCCTCTTTACTCCCATATGCAACAACTCACCTACTCTGGTTTATGCTTCGGTCACTCAAGCAACCCACCATAGGCAAATCATGAAATCATTGCTACACCCTACAACGAGGATCCCTCATGCTTGCACGACACGTAGAGCACCATAGCACAACACCAATAATAAAACATGAAACTCAAACCAAACATGATCATCAATCAACCCATAGGACAACAAAAATCTACTCAGACATCATAGGATGGCAACACATCATTGGATAATAATATGAAGCCTAAAGCACCATGTTCAAGTAGAGGGTACAACGGGTTGCGGGAGAGTGGATCACTGTAGATAGATGGGGGAAGGTGGTGGAGGTCTTAGTGAACATGAAGGAGTTGTTGGAGTAGATTGTCGTCACGATGATGGCCTCGGGGCGTTCCGGTGCCACGGGAGAGAGGGGCAGAGAGCCCCCCTCCTTCTTCTTCTTCCTTGACCTTCCCCCTAGATGGGAGAAAGGTTTCCCCTCTGGTCCACGGACTCCATGGCGGCGGAGGGGCGAGAGCCCCTCCGAGATTGGATCTCTCTCTGTTTCATTCTACTTCTGCGCTCTCAGATTCTGGCCTTTCATCATTTCTTAAATTCCCGGATATCCATAACTCCGACCAGGCTGAAATTTTGAGGGTTTTTTTATTATAAAAATATATTACTTGTGGAAATAGGAGAGCTCCAACCGACTTAAGGAGTGGCCACAAGCCTGCCAGGCGCGGCCAGGGGGGTGGGCCATGCCTAGCAAGCTTGTGACCTCATTCTTTTTCCCCAAAATCACATATATTCCAAAAAAAATCTCCGTAAGTTTTTATCGCGTTTGGACTTCGTTCGATATGGATTTTCTGCAAAACAAAAAACATGCAGCAAACAAGAACGGGCACTGGGCACTCTATCAATATGTTAGTCCTAAAAATAGTATAAAAGTTGCCAAAAGTATATGAAAGTTGTAGAATATTGGCATGAAAAAATAAAAAATTATAGATATGACAAAGACGTATCAGCGGTCGGTGCGGTGGGATGCGAGGCGTCCCCGCTCTCTGCCAGTTCGGCAGGCGGGGTCTCCCCGTCCGATATCACCTCGGGGATGATGCACGGGAGGGCTGCAAAGCCAATAACCTGCATGTTAGCAAGATCTAAATCTATTTGTAATGAATGGGAGGGTCTTCAGATCCTAACCTTCTCAGAGGGGGGTTGACCCGTAGGCTCCTTCGCGGAACCTCTTCGAGGTCTTCGAACGCGGTGTCTGAGTCTGAACTATCGTCGATCAGAATCACCCAAGCCCGATGCACCCTCTTCTGGACAGGACGAGGGACCTACTCCGAAGCGTCTAAAGACACCGCTCGCTTCCTAGCACGAGGGGAATTACCTCTCCCCTCGCCCTCAACCTCAGCCTCCTCCTCTTCCTCCTCTTCTTCCTCTTCCTCCTTCTCGGCTTCCTCCTGATTCGAGGAGGTGGGGGTATCCTCGGATGCGGCATTAGGCTGGTCCTTGATGCGGATACCAGCCTAGCCTGGTTTCTTATTCTTCTCTTTTTTCGTGGGAGCCTCATAAGGCTTTACCACGAGCATTTTTGCTAATAGCCCGGTCCTCTCGTCTTCGGGCGGAGGCGCCAAACTGTTAGTTTTGATGGCTTTCTTCAGCCATCTTTGCAAAGACAGATCAGATAAGGGGTTATGAGATCTCCTTATGTAATGGAGCCAACCAAGCCAGGGTGTATCATACCTCGGATTCAGGCTTGGTGGCGTGCAGACCCTTGTCCTCCTCCTCGGATGGCCAGCTCTTCTGTGATTTGAAGAGAGCCTTCCACAACTTCTCCCGCGTAGTGCGGAAGAGATTTCAGACTATGGGCTCGGCGTTGAGCTCACGAGCCCACAAGGGAGTGTCCCGGTGCTGGCAACGGAGGATGCATCTTCGGAGCATCACCTAGAACACATCGTTCAACTTGGCGCCCTCCTCGACCATGGAGCGGATGCGCTTCTGCAGGTCGCTCACCTCCTTTCCCGATCCCCAGACGAGGCCCTTTTGAGCCATGAAGCCAATCTGGTGGGCGGACCGGCTCTGAATGCAGCGGAGGGATGCTGACCTTCTTCTTGTGGTTCAGTGACGTAGAACCACTCCTTCTGCCACCCCTTGATGGTGTCAATAAGTGTGCCCGACGGCCACCCGACGGGGGTGAGCTTGCCGATGATGGCCCCTCCGCAATTTGCATGCTTGCCGCCGACACACTTGGGCTTGATGTTGAACACCTGAAGCCAAAGACCGAAGTGTGGCTCGATGCGCAGGAGGCCTCACAAACAAGGATGAACATCGAGATGTGCATGATGGAGTTAGGCCGGAGGTCGTGGAAGTCGAGGGCGTAGAAGAACATCAACCCCTTGACAAAGGGGTGGAGGGGAAAACTCAACCCCCTGACAAAGGGGTGAAGTGGGTGGGGATCACTTGGCCCTCCTCCGCTGCGCAGTGAGGGATGTCGGCGGGGAGGTATCCAGCTTTCTTGAGGTCCTGGATGTCCTCGTCGGTCATCGTGGAGGCTTCCCACTTGCCGTTGGAGCCAGAGCCCACCATTGGTGAGCTCGGAAGGGGAGGTGGAAGATTTAGATCTGGGCGTCGGAGGCTCAGAAGAATGGGAGGTAGCGGAAGCAGAGGGAGAGCGTGAATAGCCACAGGGGTTTTTCTTTCCTTTTTATGAGGCTTATCGTTTGAGCCCCCTCCGCCGCGCCACTAATCCCTCCACTTCCTGAGACGTGTGCACAGTTGCGCATTCATGATTGAACATATCCCGTGTGAAACGGACGATCTGCGTGTTGATAGATCATGTTGATGGAACGATATCGAGTCCTTGTAACTAGCCTAGCGGTCGTGGTGGGCCTTGACCTTTCATCGGAAAGGTCCTCTAGGAATGTTATATTTTCTTCCCTCGCGTTTGGCCTACAAAGCCAACTTATTTCACAGTATTCTGATGCGCCGCTATTCGGAAGCTATTTGTCATCGGATGTCGAATTCTGTTCGGCGGAAGGAACCTACCTCGCAAGCCGAAGACTTTGTTCGTGAACCAATTGGAGCCGAAGACCCTTGGTGTTGGAGGCAATTTCGGGGGCTACTAAGGGAGTCCTGGATTAAGGGGTCCTCGGGGAGCCGGCCTATTCTTATGGGTCGGACTATATGGGCTACTTACCGAACACTGGAAGATTTGAAGGCCCAGTCTCGAAGATGGAAGCTTCGGGAAGCACGGCTTGTGCTCCACGTTTGACGTAGAAAATAGGCATGTTTATCTCTTCGGCATGTAACCGACCTTGTGTGAACCCTAGGCATCCTTGTCATCTATATAAGCCGGAGGGTTTTAGGGTATAGGGACAAAACAACTCATCTAGGGTTAGCTATTCAATCTCGAGGTAGATCAACTCTGTAACCCCCCACATCATCAATACAACCAAGCAGGACGTAGGGTATTACCTCCATAGGAGGGCCTGAAACTGGGTAAATATGTGTCCCCTTCGTCTCCAGTTACCATTGATTCTAGTCTCACAGTTCAGGACCCCCTACCCGAGATCCGCCGGTTTTTACACCGACACTATACACCTTCTACCAAAGTTTGTATCAATAACTACTTGTAGGTAGTCCCTCAGTCTATAGTGTTGCTCCTTCTAGTCACCTTGCACAACCTTAATAGCCTTCCTCCTTGCCCTATAGGCCACACTCCTTGATACATCAACTGAAAACTTGACTTTGCTGTTTTTAATAAGTGCATCCACAGGTGCTTTAGGATCTGCTCTAAGAGAAGGCTCAGCTGCTTTGGAAAGACACTTAGTAGTAACCTTTGTGTTCTCTGTTGATGCTGGACAAGTGTGCTCCATGTTACACTTAATGCAAAAAAGTTCTTGCATGAGCTATCCTGGAGGCACACATGTAAAATTCACATCCATGCTCTCTCTGTGAACACCAAACAATAATTCTTGTTGGGGAGTTCTTGTGGTAGTGAAAAGACCTCAAAGTCCTTATATGAAAATCCCTTAATGCTTCTCTGAACTGGTAAACACTCTCAAAACACAAGCTCTTGCACAACAGTCCATGTGAATTGGGAATTGAGGGGGTCAAACCATACCCTATCCTTCATCTTTTACTTATAACTCTTTGGCTTGTTCAGGAGGTATAGTGGTTCAACTTCATCTTCTTATTCCTCCTCACTTATGCCTAAATCATCACCAAAACAAAAATCATCTGTTTCAGTAAACCAATCTTCAAAGCGTTTATGCTCTATCTCATTGTGACTTCTACTAGTTGGACCAGGATTCTTCACATGTTTCACAATAGCACTAGTTTCCAATGATCTATCCTCTTCAGAGGCACACTCTATTTCCATTTGAACGGCTTCAACACTCCCATCTGAATGAACTGAATCATCAGAACAAAATTCATACACTTCAGTGTCTCCTTCAAAGTGGTTCAAATCTGCCACTCTTTGAATCCTGATCCTCTCAAGCTGAGCCTTTCTATCATTTATCTGATTCTGAAGCTCAGATTGCTCCACTACCTTTTTCACACAGCAGCTCTCTTGAGTGTTCATATAATTCTCATTAGCATGTGTACTACTTGCAGGTTGATCATCTCTCACAACCTTTATGTTCACAACCTTGACATGATGATAAGCCTCCAACATTTCGTGAACACTAGCTTCATTACCTAAATACTTTACTCTTTCAGATCACATTTCCTCCTCCTTCACATAGTACATGTAATCACTCTCCCCATACCCTTCACTAGCAATGAGTGATTGTGGAGTAAGAAAAGAAATATCTGTATCATACATACCCCTTTTCATAGGGTTTCTTCCTTCTAAACGAAACCATATGTCCCACTTCTGGTCAGCCAAACTTCACAAATAAGTGCTCATGAATTGAATTGAAATTGACACAACTACAAGTGCAATACAATTTACTACACATGTTCAACAAACAGAAACAAACACATCTTACTAATTTTCCACATGGAAGAAAACATGTTCATTCAAGCAGATGATATTTCCATACCTGCAACCCATAGAACATCCAGGCACCAGGGATGACTGGACAAGAGGTGCCTCTGGCTGCTCCAAGCCTGCCTGCATCGTGTAACTACTACTCCTCAACCAGTTATCGACTTCAGAGAAAGAGCCTACACCGTCCAAACTTGTGACACCGCCACCGTCGTGGCCATCGCCACTGTCACCACCCATATCGCCGCCGCCACCATCCGGAATCACCGATGCCATGGCGGCCACCACCTAGGTCAGAGAGAGGGAGAGGAGGGAGAGAGTGAATCGAGAGGGGACTGGCTCAGATCTTGACCTCACCCAGCCGCTTCCAACCGCAAACACACCGTTAACGGTCGCTAACGCGAGGCGGGCGACGGTTGGCCACGGTGGCACCTGATTCATGGGCCCAACCGGTCAGTTATGTGCTTAGCGCGGGCGAAGCAAGCGGTTATACGACTTGGTAGTTTTTTTGTCATGGGTTAGGAAAAAAGTGGTAGTTTTCCACACAAAATCCTAAAGTGGTAGTTTTTTGACACATGTCCATGAAATGTGGTAGTTTTGGTTAAATAATCGGAATAAACTGAAATCACAGCCCTTGTTCTTACCAAAAACGTTATCTACTCTCTTAAGTCATATCAGTGTTCGCTTCGTACCTCTTCGCTTGTTGCAACTCTAGGGCACTCAACTAGGGTTTTCCCTGGCCGTCTCCTGTCCTCCTCATCTTCTTAGGTCCTAGGACAATGCATGCATGGTCGATTCCAGTCCTTTCTGACGGGAATGCTCTGTTCTTTAGGTCTCTTTTTTCTTAGGGTTTGTGCCATGCTCAATGAGGTGAGGCGGTGGCGGGTTCTTGAAGATGGAATACGATTCTTCCTGCCTAACCCTGGATCTTATGGTGCTTCTATCATCGTTGGAGGACGTGTGGAGGTGTGTCTCTCACGGATTTCATGGGATTTGGTCAGCATTTGTCTTGGTGGATCCTCTTGGATCATGTCTTCGTTCCTTTGTGTATGTGTGTCTGCAGGTTGGATACTTCCGATCTAGAATTCTTTTAATTGCAGGCAGATGCTCTTGTGATGCGCTGGTCCTATCGGGCCTTACAATAAGGTTTGTCCAGTTCCGATAATGGATGGGCGACGATAGCGACGTGGCTTCGACTCGCTTCAGTCTTTATAGTCCTCGCTAGGTGGTCTACGGACCTAGATGTACTTTTTTTACTTTGTTTTTATACTACCTTGACAGTTGATAGAT
Source organism: Hordeum marinum (assembly GCA_022496015.1). NCBI lineage: Eukaryota > Viridiplantae > Streptophyta > Magnoliopsida > Poales > Poaceae > Hordeum > Hordeum marinum. The sequence continues at coordinate 88,158,399 of CM039678.1, read as the reverse complement.
AGATTGAATGTTTCATCGGAAAAAATAATAGCCACATCACTTTATGTGCAAAGTTAAAATGCCACCAAGAGTGAAAGTTTTTATTTGGTTAGTCTTTAGTAACAACATTCTAACTAAGGATTAAATGCTTAGAAGAGGATGAATTGGTGGCAATAAGTGTCCTTTTTGTGGAAGCAATTAATCCATTAATCATTCTAACTAAGGATAAATTCTTAGAAGGTGATGGATTCTGCTATTTTCTGGATTTTATGAAAATTGAGAAATAGCATCGTTTTTATAACAACAAGACGAACGATCCTTGTACCCATGTGGATCTAATAATTATACGGCCTCATGGTTGAAATATTTTATAGAAAACCCATAAACACAAGGAATTGTGAAGTGGGGCATAAGAATGGTTGAGCTGATTCTGAAGTTTTGAAAGCTACGCATGGATGTTGGTTGAACTACGACTGGATAATCTCTTTAGGGAGGTGCAAGTCCTATATTCGTATAACGAGGCTGCTTTTGAAGATTCAGTTTGCTTTCAATTCTCTAGTGTTGCATTGTTGGCTATTATAAAATGTATGTATCTTTAACCGTCTTCTAGAGATCTAGCTTGTAGACTCCCAAGATAATGGAGTTGGAGTCTGGTAGTTTTCATGGGTTATCGATAGGCCTAGATAGCCCTTTTGTGATCTTTTGGGGCCGATGGATTTAGCCCATTTTGCTCCTTTAGATTATGCATCGTCGTTTGAGTAAACATATTTAATGTTTGTTCTTGTAGTTGTAAGACATTGTCGTTTATATTAATAGAAGGAGCTCTCTCTCATCTTCTAAAAAAAGCCTTGTATTGTTTGTTTAGTGTTAACCCTCATCATGGGATACAAAGCCAGCAGATAGACCAGGGGTGCCTCACAGAGCCCACACACCTTATGGCAATGGGGTACTCAAAGAGGGTGTGTGAGTCCCATAGGGACCTCTCGGCTGATTTTTCCTACATAGCCTCTTCCGCCCCCCCCCCCTCAAAAAAACTCTAAGAACGATTAAACAATGCATAACAATAGTTCATCATTGGCACCATTGGCGTGATGATCAACAAGCACCTCAAGCAATGCAACATCCATCTCATAATACCATGTGACCTAAGACATCTTTTTAGTTCCTTCAACCATGATGCTACATAGAAAAACAATGGCGTACCATCAGAATTCTATACACGACAAGCAGAACAACAATAACATGAGAAAAAAATCTCACCATCTCACTTGAACATATTCATAGTGTGCCAAACCACGTGTAAGCAATCCAAACAATTCAAAAAGATTCATAGTGTGCCAAAAAAGCATGCATCATTCGGCATGTACATGGAAAGCACACAACAACAATCACATACACAATAAACATCACCATCTCACTTGAATACCTCCATGGTGTACCAAATATCAAGTGTAAAAAATAGATCATGGTGTATCAAATCGCATCATACCTTAAGTTATCCTCACGGTGTACCATTTTGTCAGATAATCCGACAAAAAAAATCCAAGGTTAACTAATGAATGGGAAGAAGGGGAGAAGCACATGAACGGGAGCAAGTGAAGAAGTTGACCAGAAGAGGGGAAGAAGGATAGCATGACTCGACAGCAAGGGGATGAAAGAGAGGCATGGAAGAGGAAGAGGGAGAGGAGAGCTAGGCAGGAGGGGGAAGAAGGAGATGCAAGGAAGAGAAAGAAGGAGATGGAGAAAAGGGAAGGGAAAAGATATTGGGGTCGGGTCAGGCAAAGGAGGAGGGGACGGGCGGACAAGAGGGGGGAGGAGGTGGCAGAGGAGGATGTCGGGATGTGGATGGAGAGAAGGAGATGGATGTTCGGACAAGAAGAGGAGGTGGGGGAGGAGCAGCGTCATAGGGCTAGGGCTTTGGCCATGGCGGCCATGCTAGGAGGGGAATGTGCTGCACAAAGGGGTTGCAGGTGCCAGAGAGGAGGAGGAGGAGGAGGGGTGTCGAGGAAAGAAAGTTACTTACGCCGCCTCCTCTTTTGGTGGTCACGCGAGGGAGAACTTGTTATTTTCATGGTCGAAGCATTTTGTTTTGCACGACTAGATGAATTCCACCCAATCGGAATGTGAGGGCAGGGCGCATCCAAGTGATTTTGACCATGTATCCGCTCCATTTCGGTTTGTTATTTCTGCGCAGCCAAACAATTGAACTGGGACATGGGGAATACCAAATCCAATTTTGGATCCCAATGTAGACATCCAAACGCAACATTCTGCTCCCAAAATTCATGTACTCTTTGGAGGCTTTTTCACTTGGGTAATAACACAACATCGGAATGCCGAAATTTAAAACTCGATCCTTTTTTCAATAAAACAAGGAACTTTCAATGATCCAACAAAATCTAAAAAAAATCTCACATGCAAATAACCTAACTTTGTTTCGAGCTCGTGGTCATAATGTTGAGATTTGTAATGACATATGTAAACACATAATTTTTTCGAAAAGGAGGTTAAACCCCCGACCACTGCATCAATCGATGCATGCAACCATCTTTATTAATTATTTCACATAGGCCTGACAAGAATATGCATCAATCCACCCAAAACCACCACTCACACCTACAAACTCGATAATGTGGAGTGTTCTCACTCCCCATATCTAAAACCGGTGTCGTCGCCAATCCATCCACATAACGTATTGGGACCCATAGCCGGTGTAGTCTACCTAAAGCGCACACCACATGCACACGTTTTAAAAGCCACCATCATCTTCAGACGACTGACCCATGTTCAAGAGAGATATTCGCCTCATCCTAGCCAGTCCGGACACCCGTCGACGCCACCACGGCGCCCAACGGTGTCACTACCCTGCGCTCAAACACGAAGACTCTGAAAGATGTGTCGTGCGTAGCACCTGCCAACCAGGCATGACTCAGCGTAGCACCTGTCGGCCAGGCATGACTTGACAGCTCCATCGAAGCTCCGTGCAAGATGAAGCCGTTCCACCTCCCGCCTCTGTCTTCCAACGCTGCTCCACAAACGATGCTCACAAGAAAGAAATGACACCGTAGTATCGCCATCGTCTGATCTGGAAGACCCGATCCTAGGGTTTCCCCCGAAGCAACACGAGTGGGTTGACTACAGTTGCACGATGATGCCTTCATCAAGGTAACGACGCAAAACGCCGCCATCGCCCACCAATGACCCGATTTTCACCAGCAACTATGTCTCCCCGACTCGTAGCTGGGACTCGATGACGAATCTCGAGATCCGACCACCAAGCCGCAGGCCGACCACCTCTGGCGGAAGAGATGACCACCACCGCCGACTACATGGGTCAAAACATGTCTGACCGAAGGTGCCGCCGACGCGACCACCAGACCCTCCATGCCGCCGCCGCCGATCCAAAGGTAGATGACGCGCCGTCGCCATCGCCGGCTATAGCGTCGCTACCGCTCAAACAGGGCTGGTCGCCACGCCCGCAGCCTGTAACGCCTCTGACGCCACCGCGCCACAACCACCATCGGCAACCGCGCCCCACCACCCTTCGCCGAGCTCCGTCGCCATGCATCTGGATGCCAAGACACACGCGCTCCCGGAGCACCGCTGGATCCCGCTGAGAGCCGCCGCTCATGGACGCAAGGGAACCACGAGGAGAAGCCCCGCCGCCGCCGTCGGCCGTGCGGGCTTCGCCCGACGGTAGCGCGGTGGATGTGGCGGTGCGCTAGGATTGGAGGAGTCGCCCCCGAGTTGCCCCGAGCACAGGCACGCGGGGGAACGGTTCCGCGTGCATGTCTTAAATATGGGACGATTTTCACTTCCCGACCTGCGCACCAAATAGGAATGCATACAACCATTTTAATATAAGTACCAAGATAAATATGATCCTTAATTTTTTTAAATGAGTATCAAGATATTTCTTAATGAGTGGTTCAACCACACACCAAGCTTGATCCTCAATAAATCGAAGAAAATCCCTCTTCATTACCTGTCAATTCTAAAAATTAAAGTCGGGTCGTTAGGCTGCACAACCAAATGCCCAACCACCGAGCCAAGTCTCTCTTTGCCTTCCAATCCAAATAAATTGGTGTAGCTTTAATATAAAATTATACCGAAGCCGTGTTAATTAATTTGGATTGGAGCGAATACATTTTAGTCCTGTGATTAATTTGTATTTCTAGAGACGGTCGTTCAAACTTAAGCAGAGTTGGTCAGCTAAGCTGCACGGATGCCGGCAGATCTCTCTCGCTAAAACTTGACCGAAGCCGGTAGATCTATCTCTCTGCACAACACGACGTGTTGCCTCCCTCGATAGATGAAAAGATTGTCAGTGCCTTTCTTCCACTCAACCAATAAAAGATGCACTAGTCAATAGCACAATGCCAAATTTCTCAGATCTGAACTTCCCTTTTGGCGCCATCCCCAGCTTGTTCTGCTCTGTTTTGCGTGTGAACATGGGTAGATGACACTATGAATAATAGCGAGTCGGCCCTATACATTTGTCCTTCGGCAGATGCTCTTACTCGTACTTAAACCCACACTTACAACCGTATTAATGTACTACATCCAATACCATGTACTGCTGAGTGCTGACCATTAAAGCATAAGCAACAAGATGCTACAGGATCCTTACTTCAGAATCAAGATGGGGCTCGAATAAAATGAGCTCAAATATGCATTGCAACGTTGTTAGTGGCAAATTAAACTAAACACACAACACAAGATTTTACAGGACGCACATGTACACAGTCTTGCAGACGTAGCAGCAGCTAGCGCCACTGGCGAGTGGTTAGTAGTGCAGTGACCACCACTGAGCCACTGGCCTGGCCGGTGCACCGTGGATGGATGGATGGACGTGTCTTCTTCTGACGCACGCATGCGCGGCTCGCCTAAGTGGGATTCAGATCCTCAAACATGGCCTCCCACGGCGTCTCCGGATCCTCGCCGCTGCCGGCGTCCATCTCGGCGTCCTCGTCCTCGTCGTCGGCGTCGGCGTCGTAGTCGCTGTCGCAGGTCTCCGTGCTCGCGAAGCACGCCGCCGCGATAGACGTGGCCATGTACGTCGTCGGCGACGCGGCGGCGCCGTTCTTTCTTGCTCCCTTTCCGGCGCTGTTCGTGAGCGTGCGCATGGGCTTGCCCACGCGCGTGAGGAGAGCCGCCAGCTTCCTCGTCGTGACCCCCCGGCTGTCCGCGGCCGTCGGCGCGCCCTTCCACCGCGCCGGCCCTGCCACGCCCTGGTGGCAGAGCGCCAGCGGGCGCGGCGCGACGGCAGCCTTGGACCTGCCCCGGCGCGCGGCCGAGCGGAGGCACCCGGCCAGGGAGCGCGCGGACCGCTGCGCGGCCGCGGCGAGCAGCCTGGTGGCGCGCCACGGCAGGACGGTGATGGCGGCGGAGGCGGAGGATTCCTTCCTGGCGAGCTTGAGGATCTCGAGGCGGTGCTTGGCGACGGCGACGCCCATGGTGGCGAGGAAGGCGTGGTCGAGGTGGCGGACGTCGGCGGCGCCGAGCTCATTGCGGGCGAACAGGAGCGCGTACTCGGCGGCCAGGTCGTCGCCGAGCCCCGCCCTGCGCAGCCACTCGTACCAGTCCATCCCTCCCTCCCTCGCTGCTCAGGTGTACTGTGGGTGTGCAGGTAGGGAGCACGAGCGGCGTGACGGTGTGCACGGGACGAGGGTTTAGTACATGCTAGCACAGTAGCAGGGGAAATGGTTGGCTGCTGGTGACTGGCGTGGAGCGATGTACGAAGGTGCGTCGTGACGCGAGCATGATTGGGGGGTGGAGATTGGTGGATGGTTGGAGTGTGAGGGTGGACCCGATTTGCCAGCAATGGTGCGTGTTAGAATTATCCCAAGACACATGGTCGATCCATCGAGAACCAAACAATCACATCGGACACAACAGTGAAATTAGATTTGTTAACGAGGTTTACCGAACTCGAATACATCCCGGCTTTGACTACAGGCGTGCCTTTCCGTGACACCGTACAATAACGCACACCGGCCATCCGAACGTCGGCACACGTTATCGGCTCCCCTGCGTGTATGTGCTATTATGTTGGCATAGGTTAACAGACTCTCATGTCTTGCTAAAAAAACAACACATATGAGTCTTCAGCACCCTTGTTGGTGTTAGATATGACCTCGAGATAGTCTGAGGCGATCACGAGCTGTGATAGGTTGGGATTCCTGGTAAGGGTTAGCGCCTCGTTGTAGGCTTGTGCTTCCTAACTAGTTGGGTCAACAAGGCCATTAAAAACCACAACAAAAGCATCCGGGAAGTGGTCTTCTTTATCCCTGCAAACAGTTGGAGCTGCACCCATATCACCATGTCGAGATAGTCGTATGTCGTCGTTAATTTGTGCATCATTTCTCTCGGGGGCGATCCATCCGCACCCCCTTTGACAAGTTGTCGTACATGATGCATTTGAGAAAGAGACACAAACATCAGCTATTTTCAAGTCCTTCAAATATGCGTTGATCAAGAACATGGTTCATAATGGACTCTGGAATTCGTCATTGTGGATCTCACGTCTCCTTCCCTGCCAGATTGCCCAGATGGTGACTAGAACTCGAGCCAAATCATGTTGGTTCATAGTAAACTTGGGCATGCACCGGGCCGGGCCGGGCTTTGAAAAGCCTGAACCAAAAATCTTAGGCCCGAGCCCGGCTCGACCCGGCCAAAAAATGCAACAAATAGGCCCGAGCCCGGCCTGAACGGACTAAAAAGGGGATTCTCGGGTCCGGTCGGGCCGGGCCTCTGTGTAAAATGGCGATTTTGGTAAGCCCGAGCCCGGCCCGAACTGTTGCCCGGGCTTGGAAACCAGGCCCGAACCCGGCCTGACCCGGGTTTTTTGGGCGGGGTCACCGGGCCGGGCTGCCCATGCCAAGATCTAGTTCATAGATTAAAAGCGCCAAAACAACCATAGACGAGCATCGTCGATACGGTTCGATATCACATCATGCATCAGATGGAACATGCATGAGAGGTTACCATATATTCCTCTCATCACGAATCATACCAGTTGGCAGAGAGGAAATAACCTTCATTTTCCAAGGATGCGTCCATGACTTCTTGTTTGCCACTTGATTCAAATGACCAGGGCGATGCTCTAGCCAATCCTCCTTTTTAGCCTTAAATGTTGAAATCATTCCACAAATTTACCAGACAAGTAATATACCTCGCTTGTCATAATTCGAAGGCCAAAGTCATGTTGAAATCTAGAAACAGTATATTAAAGATTACTTCAACATTCAACGCAATGAAATGTTCAGATAACACATGCATGTTCCATTATCTCGTTGCTGGATGAATGAGTTCAGAAACTAAAGATGGTGGGTTCTCTGATCGGGCACAAATGGGGCGAAGCTTGTAGTCCCTAGGCAACCAATTATCCTGCCAAACGCTTGTAGTTAATCCTAAATCAATTCTCTTGATGAGCCTTAGAGAGAAAATATCCTCCCCCTCTATGATCAAGCGTCGGGCCTGGAAGGAATTGTGCCCAGCGTTGCATCCGACAGATGGCAGTCAGGATAGTACCTTGCCTTAAGAACTCAGGCACTAAGTGAACTTGGATCCTGCAAAAGCCTCCAAGCTTGTCGCGCCAACAACGTTAGGTTGAATAACTGAATATCATGGAAGCCTCCCTCCCCCCAATAAACTTCGGTTTCAACATTGTCTTCCATGAAACCCAAGTCATCTTCCTCTCACCTTTTTTACTTCCTCACCAAAATTTCCAAACAAGGCTATTGATGTGCTCATAGAGGCCACTGAGGAGCACACCATAGAATATGTGGGAATAAACTGAGCAATAGATTTAATAAGTTCATCTTTCCTAGCAGTCGACAAACACTTCTCCATCGACCCTTGAACATGTTTCAAGATCCTATCAATTAGGTACTCAAAATAGCCCAAGTATTTCTTTGACAATGATTCATTTTGCACTTCTAGGATATTTTTGATAATAATTTATTGTGATTCAACAAGCTCTTTACTGAAGTAGATGGATGATTTCTCCATATTTACTATATGACCGCAAGCATTACAATATTTTTGTAGGATACCACGAACATGTGTAGCACTATCACTACTTGCTTGAAAGAACATGAGACTATCATCGACAAAAACAAGATGGTAGACTACTGGAGCTGTATCAGCCACTGTGACACCACGAACTCCAACACCTTGGGCTTTCAGTAGGCAAGATAGACCCTTGGCTGGCAACAAGACCAAATACGGAGAAATGTGCGCTCCCTAATGCACACCTTGTGAGGGCCTAAAAGCATCTAGACTACGGCCATTAAATAGTATTGAAAAGGAATCCATGACACACGCCTCATGAAGGCTTTCGTGAACCGAGGATCGAGGCCCGACTTGAGCGTGACTACCTTCAAATAAGACCATTCCAATATGTTAGACGCTTTAGTGCCCGAAAACCAGTTGCTCTTAATTATTCTTGTTTTCATGTAATGGAAACATTCATAAGCCACTATGAAATTGACAGTGCTGATATATCCTGGGACAAACATCGACCATTCTCTAGAGATTACCTTAGGAGAACAACTGTTAGCCTATCAGCTGAGACCTTTGAAATGATTTTTTAAATCACATTACAAATTATTATAGGCTGAAATTGTCCTAATATTTTGGGCTACCAATCTTGGTAATAACGACAATGAACGTGTGATTTATCTCCTCCGGTGAGTTCTCTCCAGTAAGCACCCTAATGATCATACCAGTAACTTCATCACCACATAAATCTGAGTGACTTTGAAAAAATGTGCTAGGAAACCATTGGGCCTGGGAAATTTTGTCGAAAACATTTGAAACAATGCTTCCTTTACCTCTTCCTTGTTGTAACTTGCATTGAGCCATGCATTCATCTCTCCATCAACTCTGGGTGGTATATGATGCAAGACCTCTACCATACCAATGGTTCCTTCACAGGTGTATACATTTGCAGAAAACCCATTTGTCTTATCCACCATATCCGTGGGTCCGAGCTAATCGAACCATCCATGGAGCTGTGAAATATTATTCTGCCGACAAGCACTAGCTTTTCGCCGAACAAACTATGTGTTACTATATGCCGCTGAAAGTAATTGTATATGTGACCTCTGCTTCATCATTATTTGATCTATGTAGGAGTACTCAATGATCCAATCATCAACCTTTTTCCCCTCTACTCCAGGCATGAACCAAAGAGGATCGGCCCTAAAAACCACAAGGCCTCGACACAATGTTTGAAGCTCTTGCTGGAAAAACCAAAATTAGTCTTAACCCAGCGAGATAGTGAATTATCTACAGAGACGAGCTTCTTTTCCAGGTCATACACCGAGACGCCGCCTGATTAACATGCCATGTCTCCTCAACCACCCCTATGAATCTTCTAGCAGACTCGCGTGTACATTCATATCGGAAATGCTTCTTGACAGCGATATGAAGGTTGCTCGCTTCTTATTCATTGATCGAAACAATGGGGCTATGATAAGTTTGCTGCAGTGAGATGCTCCACAGTGGCGAAAGGGAACATGGTCGACCAACTAGGTGTAGCCAAAGCATGATCGAGCAAACTTTGCAAATCTATCACCAAGTATTTCCTTTTTCGAAGTCCAGTCAAGTCTTTTATATCCTAGGTCGGCAAAACCACAGACATCCACCACCTCTTCAAATCTCGCGATGTAAGCACTATCACGTGTGTTACACCCCATTTGCTCTTCTAGTAGGAGGACTTCTTGAAATATCCTATGCATACCCAATCAAGTGTACTTTCGCCACACAAAAAATTCATTGTATCCCATATCTTGTACCTCAAACTCTTTGTCTCTTCATAAAAGCAGGACAGGTGCCACCGCTCCTTCCCTGGGTCTGAGATAAGCGAGTCAATGTGATACCAGAAAAAGTTCTTTATTTCAAGATTGTAGTTATTTTTTCAGCAAATACCAAGACTGCCACTATGGCCACTACTAGGAACCCAAAACACCCCAGAACCAGCCAACTCCCCCACTCATTTCTTTGACAATAGAGTTTCAACTATAGAGAACACCAATGACGCACAAGCCTCTGATACGTCCCCAACGTACCTATAATTTATAAAGTATTCATGATATATTTACATCAATTATATATGGTTTTGGTACACTTTTATATAATTTTTATGGACTAACCTATTAATCTAGTGCACAATGCTACTTCATGTTCTTTTGTATGTTTTTGGTTTCACAAAAAATCCATATCTAGGAAGGTCCAAACACAATGAAAATTTACGACAAATTTTTGGAACAGAAGAAACTCTAGAATCTTAGGAAGTCAACGAGAAGATGCCGGGGAGGGGGGGGCACAAGCCTCGGGCCCCCAGGCACCCTTTCAACGCGAATCCAACGCTACAATTCCCTATAAATATCAAACCCTTATAAAGAAACCTAGAACAATTTTTTTCAACCGCAGAAAGCCTCTAATCTTAGGCGATCTCATCTAGAGCCCTTTTTGGAATCCTGTCGGAGAGGGGAATCATTGGGGAGGCCATCTTCATCAACCTCGTTACCTCCATGGTGATGCGCGAGTAGTTCGTTCTTGGGGCTGAGTGTATGTACTAGTAGGTATGTGTTTGATCTCTCTCTCTCCCATGTTCTTGATGGATTCTGATCTTGATGTATCATGAGCTTTGTTAACTAGATAATACCACGCGCGTTGCTGCGGCATTCATGGCGTGACATTTGGATCAAATACTAGTGTATATAGTTCAATCATAATATCAATAATAGATGTACATGTAGCTAATCATATAAGGTCACAATTAGAGGAAACGGATTTTGAGGTAGAAGTTTTCTTATTCAACCAAACCAAACGATATGAGAACATGGTTCAGAAGCAAGAATGGAAATACGGGGAACTAAATCAGGCCGAGATGATTGCTTTCAGTCAAATATACTAACTTAAGAACTTAGTTGCTTTGTTGTATCCCATCATGACTCCTCCTCTGTAGGCTGGTTCAACAATATTGTATGAGTCCCTTCAACTCAAAGTATAGCAAGAGCATGTCACAAGCATTAGTTTCTTTCACCCAGATCTTCATAATAACGTATCTTGGGCCTGCATAAAATATGTGTATGTGTAAAGCAACCAATTATATAAGAAAAATAGATAATCCCATGCAGTTGTATACATGACGAACCACGTTTTGATCCATTGTGAAACAACTAAGAAAAAAAGGATGCAAATTATTAGCATGCATGCAAGTTAGAGAGGTATTGCTTATACAAATGGATCATACTCAAGCATACAGAAAATATGTGTACTTTCCAGCGAAAGATGTGAAGAGGAGAGACAGAGAGAGAGAGAGGCAGAGCAAGATATACCTATACTCACCAAACCTGTTAACCAATGCATTTGACAACCATGAATGGAACAAACAGTAGATTTCAACAGTTGAGTTTCTCTAGGTAGAAATATGTAAGAAAACATGTAAGACTACATATGGAATTGTAATCAATGTGTTGAATGCCTTGAGATAAAAGAAGAAATACATGATGATATAAGATGGCGAACATAATTCCATGTATAGATGTATCGAGCCATCAATTGACTTCCTTCTGCACACTTGTTCGCATGCTACATTATTTGCAATTAACAAACAGTCATCTCCCAGAAAAATAGCTACCTCAAGTCCAAATAAGACATGTGGTCTGCGGAATAAAAACAGCCACCTCAATTCCTTTTTTAGAGAGGAGGCATCTGCCCGGCCTTAAACTGAGGCCCTAACAAGGTTCAAACAAAGTTAAGGAAAGAAAACTAGAGGTAGCAGATACAGGCCACTAGACCATACACGTGACGCAACACGGTAAGTCTAGCAAGTTAACGGTCAGCAGGAAGACCGAGGCATGGAGGTGGCTGCTCACCTGAGAAATTTACTGCACACCGGAGGTCAGTGCACTTTACTCGCACCCCTGCCGCGAGCCCCTCCACGAGCCTTCTGTGTTGACGCCTTGCCAGCAGCTTCCACAGTTGCAATAGAGAAACATTTTTGTACAATAGGTCAGCTGAGTGTCGAATGAGAATACCCTCTATCAAAGCTTTATTCCTAGTGATCCAAAGGGCCCATGCAATCGCCCCAAAGCCCATCCACGCAAGTCGATTTTGGCTCCCTCTCAAGTCCCTCGCAAGACGATAAAAATGCGAAAATCCAGTTAGGTTCCAATCATTTCCCATCACCTCTCCGATCGTGCTCCACACAAATCTTGTCATAATGCACCGAAACGATATGTGATCTCTATCCTCGCTCTCCCCACACTAAGTACAGTTCCCATCTCCAGGTCCACACCGTTTCTGAACTTGGTCGCCAGTCATAATCCTATTGCGGGCTACTTGGCAAAGAAAGATCCGGATTTTGGCCTGAAGAGGGGATTTCCAAATGCCAGAAAGGTCGCACTGTGGGGACCCACGAAAGATCTCTTTATATAAAGAACCAGTGGTGAATTGGCCAGACGAATCAAACCACCATATCACCTCATATTGCCCAGCAGAAATGTGCACATGGTGTAGATGCGACCGAAGCTCATCCCACTCAATCATTTCAGGAGGGCCAAGGGAGCACCGAAACCTGGGGTCCCACCGGTCCTGGTGCCACACATCTGCAAGCCTCGCATTCTGGTTCCCAGCAATAGCACACAGCCGAGGGAACGCCTCCTGAAGGGGCCAATCTAGGAGCTAGCAATCCCATCAAAAATAGATAGATCGCCCATTTTGCAACGTGAACTTAATCCCCAGCCATAAGAGAGGCTGGACTTTTCGGATGTCCCTCGCAAACTGGGATAAAGGAATATTTCGCTTGAACTCCACTCCATTCACCTCTAAGTATTTAGCCCTAAAAATGTCGAGCCAAAGCCCGCCCTGTCCAGTGAGGATTTTCCACACCCATTTGGCCATAAGGCACCAATTCATGATTTTGGTGTTAATCACCCCCAAGCCTCCCTGTTCCTTTGGTTGGCAAATGTGTTCCCACCTCACCATGTGGTATTTTTTTCTGGTTTTCCTTTGCCCAAAAGAATCTGGATCTCACCCTATCCAATTTATCATGAATCCCATCCCGAAGCAAGTAGAATCCCATAATGAACATCAGAATGTTAGTAAGACAATCATTCACCAAGACCAAACGACCTCCCGAAGCAAGGAGCTTGCCTTGCCATGGCTCCACACGCGCCTCAGCCTTATCTACCATCAGCTGGAAATCCATCATGGAAAGAGCCCTCACAGAAATAGGCATCCCCAAATATTTCATGGGCATGGAGCCAAGTTCGCAATTCATCATATGGACCGCACGGAGCTGCGATTTGAGATCATCGCCAATCACAAATGCCTCACTGTTATCAAAGTTAATTTTGAGGCCTGACATCTCCTCGAAACACATGAGGATAAACTTTAGGTTAAGAATCTCCCTCTCCAAGTTTTTGATGAAAATAAGGGTATCATCAGCGTACCGCAAATGAGAAATCCCACCGGGGATAATAGACGAGGCAACACCCGAAATGTGCCCAGTCGACTTAGCTCTGTCCAGAATGCCCGCCAAGGCATCCACCGTCACATTAAACAGCAGCGGGGAGATGGGGTCTCCCTGACAAAAGCCCCTCTTATTCCTAAAATAGGGGCCAATCTGGCCATTAAGGTTGACTGCCATTTGTCCCCCACGGACAAGTTGTTGCATCTAGCTAATCCAAAGGGAGTCAAATCCCTTTTGGCGCAACACCTCCTCAAAAAAGTCCAATCTCACTCTATCGTACGCCTTATCAAAATTGATTTTCACAATGAACACCTCTTCCTTATTTTGTCGAATCTCGTGCAGCACCTCATGCAAGACGGCCACTCCGTCCAAGATACTCCTCCCTCTAATAAATGCAGATTGGCCTGAGTCAATAATCTTATGGGCCACCGGGGCAAGCCGATTCGTGAATCCTTTGGCCAGCAGCCGAAAACTCAGATTAATAAGCATGAGAGGCCGGAACTGCCGAATGTTATCTGCACCCTTGACCTTAGGAATAAGAGAAAGAATGCCATAATTTAGCCTTTTCACATCAATCCGCCCCAATGTAAATTCGTGGACCATCTCAGCAAGTTGGGGGCCTATCATACTCCAGAATTTCTTGTAGAAGATCACTGGGAACCCATTCGAACTCGGGGCCGTGTTCACTCGCATTGCCTTTAAGTTGGCAGTAATCTCCTCAAGCGAGAATAGGCTAATCAATGCTGAGTTATCCAACGTAGACACCCGCCTAGGGCCGGTCCACATATTCGGCCCAAAGAAACAACACCATTTCCCGCTACACCCAAAAGCCCTCTATAGAAACCATCCATAGGGGCCCGAAGGACAGATTCCTCAGAGTACGTAACCCTGCCCTTGTGAAGGAGTGAGATCATGCACCTTCTCCTACGGCCATTGGCTACCGCATGGAAAAATTCCGTGCTAGCATCCCCTTTCAGCACCCATTTTTGTTGGCCACGTTGCTTCCAATACAAGTCCTCACAGGTCAAAGTGAAAACCATCTCATCTTCAAGCTCGTATCTCCGCGTCCATTCCCCTCTAGAGAGGCCAGACACATCGGCCTTCGTGTCAAGTCCCCTAATTTCTAACAGTAAAGCCTCCTTGCGAGCCTTAGAGAAACTGCCAAAGTTGGGCCCCCACCCTCTGAGATGATGTCTAGTTCGACGGATAGGATGCTGCCACTCAGCCATCAAGTCACACAACGACCCGTATCTATGGGGACTACGTCCTCTCGCCTTTTCCCAAATATGACGCACTCTCTCCACAAATCCTTGCTGGAGCAGCCACTGGCGTTTGAAGAAAAAACGTTTTGAATGGTGTCTAGTTTCCTCGCCCGAATTCAGCACTAAACGGCAGTGATCCGGCCCCATCCGAATTTCCGCCACCAACGAGCATGAAGGGTAATTAGCCTCCTATTCCGTGGAGACAAAAACCCGATCAACCACACACCTCATCGAGAGATCTTGGTTGTTTGACCAAGTAAAGCGAGCACCCACCCTTGGGAGATCAATAAGTTGGAGGTCTGCTATCCAGTCATTAAAATTGTCAACCAGCCCTTGGTCGATAATTCTCCTATTACTCTTATCATCAACCGATCTAATAATATTAAAATCACCTCCCACTACAATAGGAAAGGAGGAACCCTCAATCTTAGCGTAAAATTCCCTTAGAAAGTCAAGGGATCAAGAGTGATCCCCCGGCCCATACACCACAAGAAGTTTCCATTTGAACTTTTTATTTCTCTGAGTGACTTGTGCCCTAAGGAAGAACTCCCCCTGGAGAAATAAATCTCCTCAAAGACATCCTTATTTAACCCCAGGAGAATCCCACCCGAACGACCCATAGCCGGAACCCACTCCCACTGGAACTGATCACCTCCACCGAGAGAATCTACCTCAATTTGGGGAAAGGAAGATCGAATTGTCTCTTACAGCCCCCCCACAAAGTCCATATTTTGGTCCCGGATATATTCGATCAGTTGGCGCCGCCGGTCCCATTGCCCAGACCCTCTCAGATTCCATATTAGTCCTTTCACTAAGGCACCAAGGGGGATCGGCCCCCCGCCCCCTCAACAACACACTCCTTGCGGATCAACGATACCCCACGGCCACGGCCCTTGCCGCGACCACGACCACGCCCTTGACCTTGCCCATGGCCAGAAGAATCCCGTCCCAAGGAGCCTGTCGTCACCAATGTATCTATAATTTTTTATGATGGCGTGCTATTATATTATCTGTTTTGCATGTTTTATATGCATTAATATGCTATTTTATATTATTTTTGGGACTAACCTATTAATCTAGATCCTAGTGTCAGTTTCTGTTTTTTCCTTGTTTTTAGTTTTGCAGATATAGAATATTAAACGGAATCCAAACGAAAGCATTTTTCAAGAAGGAAACAAATCAACTAGGCTTGGAGTGCACGGCAGGAAGCCTGCTAGGGAGCCACAAGCCTGCTAGGCATGCCCCCCTGGTCGCTCCTAGAAGGCTTGTCGTCTCCCGATAGGTCTCCTAACCCTAATCTTTGGCCTATAAATTCCCAAATATTCCCCCAACATCAGAACGAGCCACGCAAATACTTTTCCGCCACCAAAAGCCTCCGTTCTCGAGAGATCCAATCTTGGAGCCTTTTCCGGTAACCTTTCGGAGGGGGTTTCGATCACGAAGGGCATCTACATCAACTCCATTGTCTCTCCGATGATGCGTGAGTAGTCCACCACAGACTACGGGTCCATAGCTAGTAGCTAGATGGCTTCTTCTCTCTCTTTGATCTTCAATACCGTGTTCTTCGTGATCTTCATTGGGATCTATCCAATGTAATCCTCTTTTGTGGTGTGTTTGTCAAGATCCGATGAATTATGAGTTTATGTTCAGATTATCCGTGAATCTTATTTGAATCTCCTCTGAATTCTTATATGCATGATTTCATATCTTTGCAAGTCTCTTCGAGTTATTGGTTTGGTTTGGCCAACTAGATTGGTAATTCTTGCAATGGGAGAAGTGCTTGGTTTTGGGTTCAATCTTGCGGTGTCCTCACCCAGTGACATAATAGGGGTAGCGAGGCACGTATTGTATTGTTTCTATCAAGGGTAACAAGATGGGGTTTTCATCATATTTCTTGAGTTTATCCATGTACATCATGTCATCTTTCTTAATGTGTTACTCTGTTCCTCATGAACATAATACTCTAGATGCAGGCAGGAGTCGGCCGATTTGTGGAGTAATAGTAGTAGATGCAGAATCGTTTCGGTCTACTTGATACGGACGTGATGCCTATATGCATGATAATTTCCTTGGATAACTACATGATTATTCTCTTTTCTATCAATTGCTTGACAGTAATTTGTTTACTCACCATGATATTTTCCTTCGAGAGAGAAGCCTCTAATGAAACCTATGGCCCCCGGGTCTACTTTCCATAATATACTTTCAGGTCTATAAACCAAAAATACCAAAAATACTTTGCTGCAATTTATTTACCTTTTACTTTTCGCTCTCGTTTACATCTATCTCTATTGGATCTAATCCTTGCAAATAATCATGAAGGGATTGACAACCCCTTTATAGCGTTGGGTGCAAGAGTTTGATTGTTTGTGTAGGTGCATCCATTGGTGACTTGCTTGTTCCTCCTACTGGACTGATACCTTGGTTCTCAACAACCGAGGGAAATACTTATCTACTTTGTTGAATCACCCTTTCCTCTTCAAGGGAAAACCAACGCAAGCTCAAGAGGTAGCACGGTACAGCGGTCGCCGTCTCGATGATGCAGGACACCACACCAGCATCCCAAATGCACCTCGATGGAATATCAAAGAGTCACAGAGGCCAGCCAGATCGATGGTCGTGTCGAAGGACGGGAGGAGCACTCTAACACAGAGATTGGCACCCATCTATCGCGCCCCGCTATATACATGAAAGATTGGTGTTTGAGGGGGTGAGGAGTCATCGTTTATTTATTTACTTGATGAGGGATGAGTAATGGGTGAGAGCTGGAAACGAAGTGTCGTCGTACATTCTCTTCATTCTAGAGGAGTTCGTGATTTATGAATTGGAAAATGACAAGGGCTGGTAACGGAACGTCCTACTCCAATCTGTTTTGTACTCCAGTGGTGGAACGTTCGATGTGGAATCATGCATGCTGATGTGGCAGGTTGCTGAGTTGGATAGCTTGCATGTTGAGATATAATTACATGTAGTGGGGATGAATCTTTTAGGTATATAGGATATATTTGAATCATATGATCTTCGTATCTATCTATATCTTTCTGTGGTGAATTGAGTCATGCTCTTTGAGATTTATTTATGTTGGATTGAATACTTTGGATTTGAGATCACTTGATGCATGTATAACTCACGAGTACCAATGGCGATATTGGGGTAATCTAGATGACATAAGAGTTGAACGATATTTATCATATTCTATTATTGTAGTACGATCCCTAGGACTATTCATGACACTTTGGGGGTAGTTCATAAAATTGATTGCAAAGACGATACATGATTTCATCCTAATTTCTCCAATAGAAATAGAAACTTTGGAGTGATTCTTTGCCGCACTTTGAGGGATTATCATGTGGTTCAATTATGTTAATGATGTTGAGAGATTGCACTAGTGAAATTATGAACTCTAGGCATTGTTTGCAAGCATCGAGACACCATTTTCACATGATTTTGTTACCTGCTACATTGCTGTTTTTATTTGTTCAGATTACAGAAAGCTATTTCTGCAATCCATATTACACATCTGTCATCACCTCTTCACCGAATTAGTGCACTTATAAAACTGAGAATTATATTTTGATTGTTGGGGACACATGAGACTACTTGTATTTTGTTACAGGGTTGTTTGAGAGAGAATTGCCTTCATTCTTGTTGGGGAACGTTGCATGGAAACAAAAAGTTTCCTACACACACGTAAGATCTATCCATGGTGATGAGCATCTACGAGAGGGAGTGTGGATCTACATACCCTTGTAGATTGCTAAGCGGGAAGCGTTAAGTAACGCGGTCGATGTAGTTCAACGTCTCCGTGATCCAAATCGCTAGTCGTCCCGTGATCCAATCACGATCCGTCCCGATCTAGCGCCGAACGGACGACACCTCCGCGTTCAGCACATGTACAACTCGATGATGATCTCCTCCTTCTTGATCCAGCAAGAGGGAGCAGAGAGGTAGATGAGAACTCCGGCAGTGCGATGACGCGATAGCGGTGGTGGTGGAACTATTCCGGCAGGGCTTCGCCTAAGCACTCCCGAAACTAGGGGAGACGATCTAGTGGGAAGAGAGGGCTACACCGTGGCTTAGGGTTAGTAGTGTCTACCCTCTCTCCCCCCCCCCAATATATATAGGAGGGAGGGGAGGGGCCGGATACCTAGGGTTTCCCCTAGGGGTTTGGCCGAAGGAGAGGTGGAGGAGTCCACCTCCAATCCTACTCCAAGTAGAATTACAATCCTACTTGGATTTCGTTCCCCACTTTGGGGTTTCCTTTATCCACACCCCAGCCACATGGGCCCTTAGGGGGTGGCTTTTCCAGGCCACTAAGGTCTAGTGCGCCACCCCTAAGGCCCATGTGGCATCCCGGCGTGGGTGGGCACTCCCAATGCCCCCCGGAACCCTCCCGGCACCCCCGGTACACTACCAGAAATACCCGAAACTTTTCCGGTGACCAAAACGGGATTTACTATATATTAATCTTTACCCCCGGACCATTCCGGAGCTCCTCGTGACGTCTGAGATCTCATCGGGGACTCCGAACAACCTTTGGTCACCACCATGCATAACTCAATACTACCGAAATGTCACCGAACGTTAAGTGTGCAGACCGTGCGGGTTCGAGAACTATGTAGACATGACCGAGACACATCTATGGTCAATAACCAATAGTGAGACCTGGATGACCATGTTGATTCCTACATATTCTACGAAGATCTTTATCGGTTGAACCTCTATGTCAAGGATTCAGTTAATCCTGTATGATGTTCCCTTTGTTCTTCCGTATGCTACTTGCCTGAGATTCGATTGTCGGTATCTCCATACCTAGTTCAATCTCTTTACCTACAAGTCTCTTTACTCGTTCCATAATACAATATCCCATGGCTAACACTTTAGTCACTTTGCTTGCAAGGCTTGTTGTGATGTTGTATTACCGAGTGGGCCCTGAGATACCTCTCCATCACACGGAGTAACAAATCCCAGTCTTGATCCATGCCCACTCAACAGACACCTTCGGAGATACCAGTAGAGCATCTTTATAGTCACCTAGTAACGTTGTGACATTTTGCACACACAAGGTATTCCTCCGGCGTCAGTGAGTTGCATGATCCCATATGCATGGTGATAGGAACAGATACTTTACATGCACAAAACTATAGCAATAAACTGACATGATCATATGATGCGTTCATAGTTTGTGTCTTGTCCATCACAACATTCTCCTAATGATGTGATCCCGTTATCAAATGACATCTCATGTCTTAGGCTAGGAAACCTTCACCATCTTTGATCAACGAGCTAGTCTACTAGAGGCATACTAGGGACACATTGTTGTCTATGTATCCTGATGTCTACTACGCAACTTTATTCTTGTAGACTTTGTTGGGCCTCCAAGCATAGAGTTTTGTAGGACAGTAGAAATTTTCCCTCAAGTGGATGACCTAAGGTTTATCAATCCATGGGAAGTGTAGGATTAAGATGGTCTCTCTCAAACAACCCTGCAATCAAATACAAGAAATATCTTGTGTCCCCAACACACCCAATACAATGGCAAATTGCATAGGTGCACTAGTTCGGCGAAGAGATGGTGATACTTGTGCAATATGCATGGTAGATATAAGTTTTTGTAATCTGAAAATATAAAAACAGCAAGGTAGCAAGTAACAAAAGTGAGCAAAAACGGTATTGCTATGCTTGAAAACAAGGCCTAGGATTCATACTTTCACTAGTGCAAGTTCTCTCAACAATACTGACATAGTTGAATCATTTGTAAATCCCTCACGTGCGACAAAGAGTTCACTCCAAAGTCACAAATAACGGAGAACAAATGAAGAAAATATTGTACGGTACGAAACCATGTCAAAGTTATCTTTTCCGATCAATCGTATGAGCTATCCCTATAAGTGTCACGAACAGCCCTAGACTTCGTACTAAAATAACACCTTAAGATACACATCAACTAAAACACTAATGTCGCCTAGATACTCTAATGTAACCACGAGTACCTATGGTCTTGATTATACGATATGCATCACACAATTTCAGATTCATCAGGTTCAATCCAACACAAATAACTTCAAAGAGTGCCCCAAAGTTTCTACCGGAGAGTCAAGACGAAAACGTGTGCCAACCCCTATGCATAGATTCCCAAGGTCACAGAACCCGCAAGTTGATCACCAAAACATACATCAAGTGGATCAATAGAACATCCCATTGTCACCACGGATATCCATCGCAAGACATACATCAAGTGTTCTCAAATCCTTTAAAGACTCAATCCGATAAGAAAACTTCAAAGGGAAAACTCAATTCATCACAAGAAGGTACAGAGGGAAAAACTCCATATGATTCATCTATATTAATAAAGCTCGCGGTACATCAAGATTGTGTCACCTCAAGAGCCCAAGAGGGAGAGAGAGATCAAACACATAGATACTGGTACATACCCTCAGCCCCGATGGTGAACTACTCCCTCCTCATCATGGAGACCACCGGGATGATGAAGATGGCCTTCGGTGATGGTTTGCCCCTTTAGCAGGGTGCCGGAATGGGCTCCCGATTGGTTTTTCATGGCTACAGAGGCTTGCAGCGGCGGAACTCCCGATGTAGGGTTCTTTTGGGAGATTTGGGTATTTATAAGAATTTTTGGCGCCGGTTTCACGTCAAGGGGGTGCCCGAGGGGCCCACAAGCCCGAAGCACCCTCCCTGGGGGGGTAGGTCATGCCTAGAGGGCTTGTGGACTCCTCGTCCACTTCCTGGCCCACCTCTTGTGCTTTAGGGGTCTCTTTTGGTCCATAAAAATCGCCGTAAATTTTTAGCCCATTCCGAGAACTTTTATTTTTGCACAAAGAAACAACACCACGGTAGTTCTGCTGAAAACAACGTCAGTCCGGGTTAGTTCTAATCAAATCATACAAAAACCATTTAAAGTTGTTGTAAACATGGCATGAATACTTCATAAATTATAGATACATTGGAGACATATCAACATCCCCAAGCTTAATTCCTGCTCGTCCTCGAGTAGATAAATGATAAAAGAAATAATTTATGTAGTGTGAATGCTAGCTACATTTTTACCGGTGTAATCTTTTTATTGTGGCAAGAATATTCAGATCCAAAATATTCAAAACAAGAGTTTAATATTGACATAAAAACAATAATACTTCAAGCATACTAATGAAGCAATCATGTCTTCTCAAAATAACATGGCCAAAGAAAGTTATCCCTACAAAATCATATAGTCTGGCTATGCTCCATCTTCATCACACAAAGTATTAAATCATGCACAACCCCGGTTTTAGGCAAGTAATTGTTTCATACTTTAGTGTTCTCAAATTTTTTCAACTCTCACGCAATACATGAGCGTGAGCCATGGACATATCACTATAGGTGGAATAGAATATGGTGGTTGTGGAGAAGACAAAAAAAGGAGATAATCTCACACAACTAGGCGTATCAACGGGCTATGGAGATGCCTATCTACAGATATCAATGTGAGTGAGTAGGGATTGCTTGCAACGGATGCACTAGACCTATAAGTGTATGAAAGCTCAAAAAGAAACTAAGTGGGTGTGCATACAACTTGCTTGCTCACGAATACCTACGGCAATTTGAGGAAGCCCATCATTGGAATATACAAGTAAAGTTTTATAACAAAAAATTCCCACTAGTATATGA
This sequence comes from Hordeum marinum, assembly GCA_022496015.1. Lineage (NCBI taxonomy): Eukaryota > Viridiplantae > Streptophyta > Magnoliopsida > Poales > Poaceae > Hordeum > Hordeum marinum. Next base: position 88,136,004 of record CM039678.1, on the reverse strand, counting down.
AAATGACAATATAGGAGACTCTCTATCATGAAGATCCTGGTGCTACTTTGAAGCACAAGTGTGGAAAAAGTAATAGTAGCATTGCCTCTTCTCTCTTTTCTCTCATTTTTTTTATTTTTTGTGGACTTCTTTGGCCTCTCTTTTTGTAAAGTCCGGAGACTCATCCCAACTTGTGAGGGAATCATAGCTTCCATCATCCTTTCCTCACATGGGACAATGCTCTAATAATGATGATCATCACACTTTTATTTACTTACAACTCAAGAATTACAACTCGATACTTAGAACAAAATATGACTCTATATGAATGCCTCTAGTGGTGTATCGGGATGTGCAATTACTCAAGAGTGACATGTATAAAAAATATGAACGGTGGATTTGCCACAAATACGATGTCAACTACATGATCATGCAAATAAATATGACAATGATGATGTGTGTCATAAACGGAATGGTGTAAGTTGCATGGCAATATATCTCGGAATGGATATGGAAATGCCATAATAGGTAGGTATGGTGGTTGTTCTGAGCAAGGTATATGGTGGGTTCAATGCAATGCACCGGCAAAAGTTGCGCGGTACTAGAGAGGCTAGCAAGGGTGGAAGGGTGAGAGTGGTATAATCCATGGACTCAACATTAGTCATAAAGAACTCACATACTTATTGCAAAAGTCTATTAGTTATCAAAACAAAGTACTACATTCATGCTCCTAGGGGAAGGGTAGGTAGGATTTAACCATCGCGCGATCCCGACCTCCACACAAAGGAGGGCAATCAATCAATAAATCATGCTCCGACTTCATCACATAACGGTTTACTATACGTGCATGCTACGGGAATCACAACCTTTAATACAAGTATTTCTACCAATCCACAATTACTCACTAGCAAGTCTCTAATATTACCATCTTTATATCTCAAAACAATCATAAGGAATCAAACTTCTTATAGTATTCAATGCACTTTATATGAAAGTTTTTATTATATCCCTCTTGGATGCCCATTGTATTAGGACTAAATTCATAACCTAAGCAAATTGCCATGCTGTTTAGAGACTCTCAAAATATAAGTGAAGCATGAGAGTTCATCAATTTCTATAAAATGAAACCACCACCGTGCTCTACAAAGATATAAGTGAAGCACTAGAGCAAAAGATAAACTACTTCAAAAAGATACAAGTGAAGATCAATGAGTAGCCAACAATTAAATAACTATGTGAAGACTGATGACCCACAAGTATAGGGGATCTATCGTAGTCCTTTCGATAAGTAAGAGTGTCGAACCCAACGAGGAGTGATACGTCTCCAACATATCTATAAATTTTTTATTGTTCCATGCTATTATATTATCTGTTTTGGATGTTTTATATGCATTAATATGCTATTTTATATTATTTTTGGGACTAACCTATTAATCTAGAGCCTAGTGCCAGTTTCTGTTTTTTCCTTGTTTTTGAGAATTGCCGATAAGGAATATTAAACGGAGTCCAAACGGAATAAAACCTTTGGAATGATTTTTTCTGGAACGAAAGGAAACCAGGAAACTTGAGAACCAAGGTAGGAGAGCCACCGTGAGGCCACAAGCCCTAGGGGTGCGCCCAGGGGGTAGCGCGCGCCAAGAAGGCTTGTGGGCCCATGACAGCTCTTCCAACCCTAATCTTCGGCCTATAAATTCCCAAATATTCCATCATTATCAGAACGAGCCACAAAAAACACTTTTCCACCGCTAGAAGCCTCCGTTCTCAAGAGATCCAATCTTGGAGCCTTTTCCGGTAATCTGCCAGAGAGGATTCGATCACGAAGGGCATCTACATCAACTCCATTGCCCCACCAATGATGCGTGAGTAGTTCACCACAGACCTTCGGGTCCATAGCTAGTAGCTAGATGGCTTGTTCTCTCTCTTTGCTCTTCAATACCATGTTCTTCATGATCTTCATGGAGATCTATCCGATGTAATACTCTTTTGCGGTGTGTTTGTCGAGATCCGATGAATTGTGGGTTTATGTTTAGATTATCCATGAATATTATTTGAGTCTTTCCTGAATTCTTATATGCATGATTTCATATCTTTGCAAGTCTCTTCGAGTTATTGGTTTGGTTTGGCCAACTAGATTGGTAATTCTTGCAACGGGAGAAGTGCTTAGTTTTGGGTTCAATCTTGCGGTGTCCTCACCCAGTGAAAAAGTAGGGGTAGCAAGGCACGTATTGTATTGTTGTCATCAAGGATAAAAATATGGGTTTTTCATCATATTTATTGAGTTTATCCCTCTACATCATGTCATCTTACCTAATGCCTTACTCTGTTCTTCATGAACTTAATACTCTAGATGCAGGCAGGAGTCGGTCGATTTGTGGAGTAATGGTAGTAGATGCAGAATCGTTTCGGTCTACTTGACACGGACGTGATGCCTATATGCATAATAATTGCCTTGGATATCTTCATAATTATTCTCTTTTCAATCAATTGCTCGATAGTAATTTGTTCACCCACCGTAATACTTGCTATCATGAGAGAAGCCTCTAGTGAAACCTATGGCCCCCGGGTCTATTTTCCATCTTATACTTTCAGATCTAAAACCAAAAATACCAAAAATACTTTGCTGCATTATTTTTACCATTTGTTTTACTTTCCTTTTCAGCAATCTATCTCTACCAGATCTCATCTTTGCAAGTAACCTTAAAGGGATTGACAACCCCTTTATTGCGTTGGGTGCAAGAGTTTGATTCCTTGTGTAGGTACACCTATTGGGGACTTGCTTGTATCTCCTACTGGATTGATACCTTGGTTCCCAACAACTGAGAGAAATACTTATCTAATTTTCTGCTTCACCGTTCCTCTTCACGGAAACCAACGCATGCTCTAGAAGTAGCAAGGAGCAGGAGGAAATGACAAGCGGTTTCTAGTAAGGTATTCTTTGCAAGCACTAAAAATTATCGGTAACAGATAGTTTTGTGATAAGATGATTTGTAACAAGTAACAAGTAACAAGTGTAGCAAAGGTGCAGCGAGGTAGCCCAATCCTTTTTGTAGCAAAGTACAGGCCCGGACGAACTCTTATATAAAGCAAAGCGCTCCCGAGGACACATGGGGATTTCTGTCAAGCTAGTTTTCATCATGCTCATTTGATTCGCGTTCGTTACTTTGATAATTTGATATGTGCGTGGACCGGTGCTTGGGTGATGCCCTTACTTGGAAAAACCTCCCACTTATGATTAACCCCTCTCACAAGCATCTGCAACTACAAAATAAGAATTAAGATAAATCTAACCATAGCATGAAACATATGGATCCAAATCAGCCCCTTACGAAGCAACGCATAAACTAGGGTTTAAACTTCTATCACTCTAGCAACCCATCATCTACTTATTACTTCCCAATGCCTTCCCCTAGACCCAAATAATGGTGAAGTGTTATGTAGTCGACGTTCACATAACACCACTAGAGGAGAGACAACATACATCTCATCAAAATATCGAACGAATACCAAATTCACATGATTACCTATAACAAGACTTATCCCATATCCTCAGGAAGAAATGTAACTACTCACAAAGCATTTTCATGTTCATAATCAAAGTAGTATTAATTATCATAAAGGGTCTGGACATATGATCTTCCACCAAGTAAACACACTAGCATCAACTACAAGGAGTAATCAACACTACTAGCAACCCACAGGTACCAATCTGAGGTTCGAGACAAAGATCGGATACAAGAGATGAACTAGGGTTTGGAGAGGAGATGGTTCTGGTGAAGATGTTGATGGAGGTTGACCCCCTCTCAATGAGAGGATCGTTTTTGATGACGATGGCTTCGATTTCCCCCTCCAGGAGGGAAGTTTCCCCGGAAAAACAGCCCCGCCGGAGCTCTAGATTGGTTCTGTCCAAGTTTCACCTCGAGACGACGAAGCTTCGTCCCGAAAGCTTCCTTATGACTTTTTCCAGGTCAAAACCCTTCGTATAGCAGAAGATGGGCATCGGGGGCTTGCCAGGTGGGTCACAAGCCTGCTAGGCGCGGCCAGGGGGTGGCCGCGCCTGGTAGGCTTGCCACCTTCTGGTGGGCCCCCTCTGGTATCTGCTTTGCCCAGTATTTTTTATATATTCCAGAACAATTCTCCGTAAATTTTCAGGACTTTTGGAGTTGTGCAGAATAGGTATCTCAGATTTGCTCCTTTTCCAGTCCAGAATTCCAGCTGCCGGCATTCTCCCTCTTCATGTAAACCTTGTAAAATAAGAGAGAAAAGGCATAATTATTGTATCATAACTTGTAATAACAGCTCATAATGCAATAAATATCAATATAAAAGCATGATGCAAAATGGACGCATCAACGCCCCCAAGCTTAGACCTTGTTTGCCCTCAAGCGAAAGCTGAGATCGATAAATATGTCCACATGTTTAGAGATAGAGGTGTCGATAAAATACAATACGGACATGAGGGTATCATGAACATATTTAGACCATCAATACTTATTGTATAAGATTTCTTATACCAGAGTAACAATTCATTCACAAGATAAAGTATGGACCAAGAACTCTATTGACAACCAACAAACTATGATCTTAGTCATGGAAGCAATTGGCAATTTATCATAACATCGGAAAGAGTCAATATAAGAGCTTGTAAATAAAACCCACATACTCAATCATCTTTTAGTCTTTCATAATTGCTAACACTCACGCGGTACTCATGAGACCAAAGTTTCAATCGGACACAGAGAAAGATAGGTGCTTACAGTTTTTCCTCCTAACTATTCACCTCAAGGGTGATGTCAACAATAATAACTCATGTTCACCCACATCCGAGTGGATATATGTGTCTAGATCACTCCCCAACACATAATGCTTGCCAAGAGAGAGGCGAAATATAGGAAGTGGTGAGGATCACCGTGACTCTTTCATAAAGGTAAGTACTTAAAAAGGAAAAGTAACATATAGGCCCTGCACAGAGGGAAGCATAGGTTGTCATGCGCTTTTTTGTTTTGGGATGCACAAACCCTTAGTGCAAAGGAACGTCGTGTTGTATTGCCCTTTGTGATAGCAACCTTTATTATGCAGTCCATCGCTTTTATTTCTTTACTATCACAAGTTCATACAACACTTATTTCCCTTACAATAAAAGATCACACATATTTAGGAGAAATTCTTATTGCTTTTTGCACCAATGACAACTTGTTTGAAGGATCTTACTCAATCCATAGGTAGGTATGGTGGACTCTCATGGCAAAACTGGTTTAAGGGTGTTTGGATGCACAAGTAGTATTTCTACTTAGTGCGGAGGTTTTGGCTAATATGAGGTGGAAGCAAGCACTATATGTTGGAGGATCTAAAACCATATAACTTTTATTCGAAGGCAAGCCAACATAACCCATTATGTTGTCTTCCTTCTCCAACATCAACTTCTTAGCATGTAATATTTTAATGAGTGGTCACAATCATAAAAGATGTCCAAGATAATATATTTATATGTGAATCTCTCTTTCTTTATCACTTCCTTTTCAATTGAACCAATGACCAGTCACTATGTTTGTTAACTCCCAACAAATTTCAATCGACATACTTCTTATATGTGAAGTCATCACTCCCCATAAGATCATTATGTATCCTCTTTGCTTTTTTCTATTCTTCTTCTATTTATCACTCTCAAGAGCATAGTAAGCTAGCAAAGCCCTCACATCAAAACTACTTTTTATTATATAACTTTCAGACTTGCTTACATAAGGGGAGAAAAAAAGCAAAACTCAAAGCTAGATCATACTAAGATTTTATTCTACTAGATCAAAACAAAAAACAAAAAGGATCAAACTAATAAAAACAAGAAAAGGAAAAAGGAAAAAGAGTGTAATGGGAATACGATACCGGGGCACCTCCCCCAAGCTTGGCACAAGCCAAGGGGAGTGCCCATACCCATGTGGTTAGATGTCCTTCTTAGGAGGTTGGAAGCTTGTTCTCCGTCTTCCAAGGCATAGGCTCACCATCGTAAAAATATGAAAGAGTCTCCGGAATCCTCAAATTTGTAGCCAAACTCATTCTCTTAAATCTGTATTCATACTCACAGTTTTGGTTTTGCGGATCATAGATCTGGGCTTGGAGGTGCTCGATTTTCTCGTACAGCTTGAAGATGTGCTCCCTGATGTCCTTGGTGTCCATCTTGTGCTTATGGGTAAACTCTGAGATCATCATATGATTGGCATTGAGTCCACGTTCCACCATCCCTTGGCACTTGAAGACTTGTTGCTCCATTGCTTCGAGCCTTGTTTCAATATCACGGATGTGCAGCACCCCCTCACGCATCTCAATGGCTAGAGGGTGTCGCAGCACTTTCGCAAGATAGGGGTTGATGACCTTCTCAAAGAACTTGTCCTTCGGACCACTTGGGGACTCCATGAAGTTCTAAATCAGTAACAAAAACAACTCAAAACGAAAACATGAGTATTGTTGTGATACGAAAGTGCAAAGCTTCGAGAGATTATATAGTGAATTTTTGCCAACCCGAAGGAGTGTACCACAAGAAAACGGAGTCCGGAGGGTGCACGGGGTGGTGGCAAGCCCCCTAGGCGCGGCCAGGGGGTGGCCGCGCCTAGCAGGCTTGTCACCTCATCGTGCCTCTTTCAGACTGCTTTTATTTTTCCTAATTTTTTAAATATTCCAAAACGGAGAAAAATTGCTATTGGGAAAGTTTTGGAGTCATTTTACTTACCGTACCACATACCTATTCCTTTTCGGAGTATGAAACATTCTGGTAGGTCTCCCTAATATAGTTCTCCAGAGTTATGGTATTAATAATATTGGTTTCAATATTTATGGGAGTACCTGAGATATAATGTTTGATTCTTTCCTGTTTACCACCTTTGAATTTGTGTCGTTGGTGTTGTTGATCTTGATGGCACCGGAACGATATACTTCCTCAACAATGTAAGGCCCGTCCGATTTAGAGAGAAGTTTTCCTGCAAAAAATATTAACCGAGAATTGTATAGCAAGACATGGTCACCTCATTGAATTCACGCTTTTGTATCCTTTTATCATGCCATCTCTTAACTTTCTCTTTAAACAACTTGGCATTCTCATAGGCCTGGGCTCTCCATTCATCAGGTGAGCTCATGTCAAATAACCTCTTCTCACCAGCAAGTTTGAAATCATAGTTGAGCTCTTTCATTTCCCAATAAGCTTTATGTTCTAGCTCTAGAGGTAAGTGACATGCTTTACCATAAACCACTTTATACGGAGACATACCCATAGGATTTTTGTAAGCAGTTCTATAAGCCCATAATGCATCGTAAAGTTTCTTAGACAAATTCTTCCTAGACCTATTAACAGTCTTTTGCAAGATCAATTTAATCTCTCTATTGCTTAATTCTACTTGACCACTAGACCGAGGATGATAAGGAGATGCAATTCTTTGATTAACATCATACTTAGCAAGCAATTTACGGAAATCACCATGAATAAAATGTGAACCACCATCAGTCATTAAATATCTAGGGACTCCAACTCTATGGAAAATAACTTCTTTAAGCATCTTAATAGAGGTGTTATGATTAGCACTACTAGTTGGAATAGCTTCTACCCACTTAGTAACATAATCAACAACAACTAAAATATGAGTATACCCGTTGGATGTTGGAAAAGGTCCCATATAATCAAAACCCCAAACATCAAATGGTTCAATGACAAGAGAGTAATTCATAGGCATTTCCTGACATCTACTAATATTGCCAATTATTTGACATTCATCAGATGACAAGACACACTTATGAGCATCCTTAAATAGAGTAGGCCAATAAAAACCAGATTGTAATACCTTATGTGTAGTTCTATCTCCAGCGTGGTGTCCTCTGTAGGCCTCGGAATGACACTTGTGTAGGATCTGTTCCTGTTCATGCTCAGGTACACAATGTCTAATAACACCATCTACTCCTTCTTTATAAAGGTGTGGGTCATCGCAGAAGTAATGTCTTAAATCATAGAAGAACTTTTTCTATTGTTGGTATGTGAAACTAGGCGTTATAAATTTAGCAAAAATGAAATTAGTATAATAAGCATACCAAGGAGCATTACGAGAAGCATTTATGATAGCTAATTGTTCATCGGGAAAGCTATCATCAATAGGTAGTGGGTCATCAAGAAAATTCTCTAACCTAGACAAGTTATCTGCTACGGGGTTATCAACACCCTTTCTATCAACAATATGCAAATCAAATTCTTGTAGCAAAAGAACCCACCTGATAAGTCTAGGTTTAGCATCTTTCTTTTCCATAAGATATTTAATAGCAGCATGATCAGTGTGAACAGTTACTTTAGAATCAACAATATAGGGTCTAAACTTATCACAAGCGAACACAACTGCTAAAAATACTTTTTCCGTGGTAGCATGGTTTCTTTGAGCATTGTCTAGAGTTTTGCTAGCATAATGAATAACATTTAGTTTCTTATCAACTCTTTGTCCTAGGACAAGACCAACGGCATAATCACTAGCATCACACATAATTTCAAATGGTAGGTTCCAATCAGGTGGTTGAACAACAGGTGCAGAAATCAAGGTATTCTCAAGAATTTCAAAAGCTTCTACACAATCATCATAAAAAACGAATGGAACATCTTTTTGCAAGATATTAGTGAGCGGCCTAGAAATCTTAGAGAAGTCTTTAATAAATCTCCTATAGAAACCAACATGACCAAGGAAACTTCTTATACCTCTGATATCCGTAGGACACGGCATTTTTTCGATAGAATCAACTTTAGCTTTGTCAACTTCAATACCTCTTTCGGAAATTTTATGTCCCAAGACAATACATTCATTCACCATAAAGTGGCACTTCTCCCAATTCAAGACTAGGTTAGTTTCTTCACATCTCTACAAAACTCGATCAAGACAAACGGTCATCAAAAGAAGTTTCGTAAACGGAAAAATCATCCATGAAAACCTCAACAATCCTTTCACAAAAATCTGAGAATATAGCAGTCATACATCTTTGAAAGGTAGCAGGTGCATTGCATAAACCAAAATGCATACGTCTATAAGCAAAGGTACCAAAAGGGCAGGTAAAGGTGGTCTTCTCTTGATCCTCTTTTGACACATGTATTTGAGAGAAACCAGAATAACCATCTAGAAAGCCGAAATGTGTGTGTTTGGATAGTCTTTCTAGCATTTGATCAATAAAAGGTAGAGGGTAATGATCTTTTCTAGTAGCTTTATTTAATTTCATCAAATCAATTACCATTCTATATCCTGTAACAATTCTCTGTGGGATCAATTCATTGTTATCATTAGGAACTACGGTAATACCTCCTTTCTTAGGGACACAATGAACGGGACTAACCCATCTACTATCAGCAATAGGGTAAATGATACCTGCCTCCAGAAGCTTTAATATTTCATTTCTTCACTTCCTTCATTTTAGGATTTAACCGTCGTTGGTGATCAACAACTCGTTTAGCATCAGGCTCCATTTTAATTTTATGCTGACATAGAGTGGGACTAATGCCCTTAAGGCCATCAAGAGTATATCCAGTAGCAACATGATGCTTCCTCATAGTTTTCAATAATATCTATTCTTTATGCTCTGAAAGGTTAGCACTAATAATAACAAGATATATCTTCTAGATAAGCATATTTCAGAGTGTCCGGTAATTGTTTAAGCTCAAACACAGGATCACCCTTGGGTGGAGGAGGATCCCCAAGTATTTCAACATGCAAGTTGTGTTTTAGAATAGGATGTTGATCAAAGGAAATCGTATCTATTTCATTCCTTTCATTCATATGCATATCATTTTCATGGTCCAGCAAATATTGTTCTAAAGGATCAATAACAGGCACATCAATAGAAGCAAGACCAATAATTTCATCCTGACTAGACAATTCTTTATCATGGGGTTGTCTACAAAATTTAGAGAAATTAAACTCATGAGACGTATCTCGAAAACTTATGGTAATCGTTTCCTTCTCACAATATATCCTGGCATTAACGGTATTCAAGAAGGGTCTACCAAATATAATGGGATAAAAATCATCTAGTGGGGAGCCAAGAACAAGAAAATCAGTCTGATATTTTATTTTCCCACACAAGACTTGAACATCTCTAATAATCCCAACTAGTGATATAGTATCTTTATTAGCAAGCTTAATTGTAACATCAACTTCCTCTAACTCAGCTGGTGCAATATCATTCATAATATCTTTATATAAGGTAAAGGGAATTGCACTCACACTAGCACCCATATCACATAAGCCATGATAACAATGATCTCCTATTTTAATAGAAACAACAGGCGTGCCAACAATGGTTGTAAGTTTATCTTTAGTATCAGGTTTAGCAATTCTAGTGGCTTCATCACAAAATTGAATAACATGCCCATCAATATTATCAACCAAGAGATCCTTAACAATAGCAATACTAGGCTCAACTTTAATTTGCTCGGGGGGTGTAGGTGTTCTAGCACAACTCTTATGGACCATAGTTGAAGCTTTAGCATGTTCCTTTATTCTAATAGGGAAAGGTGGTCTTTCAATATAAGCAGCAGGAATAACAGGATCAACATTATAAGTAGTAGTTTCCTCTTCAACTTTAATAGGTTCAACTACTTTCACTTCAATGGGAGGATGATATTTAAACCACTTCTCCTTAGGGAGATAAACATGAGCCGCAAAAGATTCACAAAAAGAAGCTACTATCTCAGAGTCAAGTCCATATTTAGTGCTAAATTCACGAAAAGCATCGATGTCTACGAAGGATTTAACACAATCAAACTTAAGGTTCATACCCGACTCCTTACCTTTGTCGAGTTCCCAATCTATAGAGTTGCGTTTAATTCTTTCCGATAAATCCCATTTGAAGTCAATATCTTTCTTCATATAGGAACCTACACAAGAAGTATCGATCATGCACTGATCATTACGAGAAAGCCGAGCATGAAATTCTGAATAATAATTTTCTTCGAGAGCTCATGATTGGGGCATGAATATAACATTGACTTAAACCTCTGATACATCTCCAATGTATCTATAATTTTTGATTGTTCCATGCTATTATATTATCTGCTTTGCATGTTTTATATGCATTAATATGCTATTTTATATTATTTTTTGGACTAACCTATTAATCTAGAGCCTAGTGCCAGTTTCTGTTTTTTCCTTGTTTTTGAGTTTCGCAGATAAGGAATATTAAACAGAGTCCAAATGGAATAAAACCTTCGGAATGATTTTATCTGGAATAAAGGGAATCCACGAGACTTGAGAACCAAGGCAGAGGAGCTGCCACGGGACCACCAGCTTGCTAGCCGCGGCCAGGGGGGTACCCCGCGCCGGGAAGGCTTATGGGCCCCTGACAACTCCCCTACCCTAATCTCCGGCCTATAAATTCCCAAATATTCCATCATTATCAAAAAGAGCCACGAAAACACTTTTCCACCGCCAAAAGCCTCTGTTCCCGAGAGATCCAATCTTGTATCCTTTTTTGGTAATCTGTCGGAGGGGGATTCGATCACGGAGGGCATCTATATCAACTCCATTGCCTCCGATGATGCGTGAGTATTTCACCACAGACCTTCGGGTCCATAGCTAGTAGTTGGATGGCTTCTTCTCTCTCTTTGCTTCTCAATACCATGTTCTTCATGATCTTCATGGAGATCTATCGGATGTAATACTCTTTCGTGGTGTGTTTGTCGAGACCCGATGAATTGTGGGTTTATGTTCAGATTATCCTTGAATATTATTTGAGTCTTTCCTGAATTCTTATATGCATGATTTCATATCTTTGCAAGTCTCTTTGAGTTATTGGTTTGGTTTGGACAACTAGATTGGTAATTCTTGCAATAGGAGAAGTGCTTAGATTTGGGTTCAATCTTGTGGTGTCCTCACCAAGTGACAAACTAGGGGTAGCGAGGCACGTATTGTATTGTTGCCATCAAGGGTAAAAAGATGGGGTTTTCATCATATTTCTTGAGTTTATACTATTGGAAATATTCCCTAGAGGCAATAAATAAAATGTTTATTGTTATATTTCCTTGTTCATGATAATCGTTTATTATCCATGCTATAATTGTATTGATTGGAAACACATTACATGTGTGGGTAAATAGACAACACTCTGTCCCTATTATGCCTCTAGTGAACTAGCTCGTTGATCAAAGATGGTCAAGGTTTCCTAGCCATTGACATGCGATGTCATTTGATAACGGGATCACATCATTAGGAGAATCATGTGATAGACAAGACCCAAACTACAAACATAGCATATGATCGTGTCAGTTTATTGCTACTGTTTTCTGCATGTCAAGTATATGTTACTATGACCATGAGATCATTCAACTCACGGACACCGGAGGAGTGCCTTGTGTGTATCAAACGTCGCAACGTAACTAGGTGACTATAAAGGTGCTCTACAGCTATCTCTGAGGGTGTCTGTTGAGTTGGCATGGATCAAGACTGGGATTTGTTACTCCGTGTGACGTAGAGGTATCTCAGGGCCCACTCCGTAATACAACATCACAATAAGCCTTGCAAGCAATGTGACTAAGTGTTAGTTTCGGGATCTTGTATTACGAAATGAGTAAAGAGACTTGCCGGTAACGAGGTTGAACTAGGTATGGAGATACCGACGATCGAATCTCGGGCAAGTAACATACCGAAGAACAAAGGGAACATCATACAGGATTAACTGAATCCTTGACACGGAGGTTCGACCGATAAAGATCTTCGTAGAATATGTAGGAACCAATATGGGCATCCAGGTCCCGCTATTGGTTATTGATCGTACAGGTGTCTCGGTCATGTCTACATAGTTCTCGAACCCGCGGGGTCTGCACACTTAAGGTTTGGTGACGTTCCGGTAGTATAGAGTTATGTATGGTGGTGACCGAAGGTTGTTCGGAGTCCCGGATGAGATCCCGGACATCACGAGGAGCTCCGGAATGGTCTGGAGGTAAAGATTCATATATAGGAAGTCCTATTTTTGTCGCCGGAAAAGTTTTGGGCTCATCAGTAGTGTACCGGGAGTGCCGATAGTGTACCGGGAGACCACCGGGAGGGGTATTTCGACCCAAGAGGCTTTATGGGCTGTGGGAGAGTGAATACCAGCCCTTAGTGGGCTGGTGGAACTCCCACACAAAGTCCATGCAGCTAGGGAAGAAAAACCCAAAAGGAAAAAGGTGGGAAAAGGCAAAAAAGGAGGAATCCTAGTCCTACTAGGATTGGAGGAGGAGTCCTCCTCTCCTCCCCACTTCGGCCGAACCAAAGGAGGCTTGGCCCTTGGGCCAAGCCTCTCCTCCTCTCCTCCTATATATACTGGTGGGTTTTAGAGTTTTGCACTAGATTTTCAGCCACGTGCTACCCGTTCCTCCAGTGTATAGTTTCTCCTCTAGATCGGATTTCTGCACTGCTTAGGCAAAGCCCTGCTAGAATAGCTCCACCACCATCGTCGGAGCGCCGTCACGCTGTCGGAGAACTCGTCTACCTCTTCGCTCCCTCTTGCTAGATCAAGAAGGCAGAGATCGTCATCAAGCTATACGTGTGTTGAACGCGGAGGTGTCGCCCGTTCGGTGCTTGATCGGGAGGATCGGGAGGACGGTTCGTGATTGGATCGCGGGACGCTCGGCGATTTGGATCGTGAAGACGTTTGACTACACCAACCGTGTTTCTTAACGCTTCCCGCTTAGCGATCTACAAGGTTACGTAGATCCACTCTCCCTCTCGTAGATGCTCATCACCATGGATAGATCTGCGTGTGCGTAGGAATTTTTTTGTTTCCCATGCAACGTTCCCCATTATATCCCTCTACATCTTGTCATCTTACTTAATGCGTTACTCTGTTCTTCATGAACTTAATACTCTAGATGCAGGCAAGAGTCAGTCGATGTGTGGAGTAATAGTAGTAGATGCAAAATCGTTTCGGTCTATTTGTCACGGACGTGATGCCTATATGCATAATCATTGCCTTGGATATCTTCATAATTATTCGCTTTTCTATCAATTGCTCGACAGTAATTTGTTCACCCATCGTAATACTTGCCATCATGAGAGAAGCCATCTAGTGAAACTTATGAATTGTGGGTTTATGTTCAGATTATCCATGAATATTATTTGAGTCTTTTCTGAATTTTATATGCATGATTTCATATCTTTGCAAGTCTCTTTGAGTTATTGGTTTGGTTTGGCCAACTAGATAACCCGCCATGACGTCACCTTCATACATGTCGAAAAGATTCCATGACGTATGTCGTAGATCCTCTCATTAAACGGTCGGCCCGAAAATCAAGGCGTCCATCTCGGTCGGTCATCATTTCTCACCTTGATTCCTACGTGCCCATTTGGCCTTCCATCCCTTTAAATAGGACCATGAGGGGGTCTTTTCATTTTCTCCGCCACCACTACTCATCTTCTTCCTCTCGATGTCAGCGCTCCCGAGCTCCGTCACGCCGATGGAGTCCCGTCTCCGTCATCGAACTTGGCTGTTGCATCAACCTGAATGCTTCCAGACTCTCGCCCGCGTCTGCCGCATCCTTAAGGTATGTTCTTCATCCTTTTTCAGATCTGTAACTTCCCACTTGAATCATGTCGAGTTCATCGAACTCCATTACCATGTATGTTCACCATCATAATGTCAACTGATGAGTAGCTCCCTAAATCTTGTGGCTTTGTTTAATCCACCGCGGCCATCCATGCGAAGTTTAACGATGTTTTATCTTAGATCCATATAATGCTCCCCCACTTGCGTGAACTGCTTGTTCTTCCTTAGCCCCTTTTTAAGGGTTAGAATGTATTTGATTTTTTCTTGCCTGTAGATCTTGTAGTCTCAGCATAATATGTAAAACCTGTTTGTATGTCCTTAGCAATTTTTGCATCATGGACTTGTTCACTTAAGACGCCATAAAATCTCCGGCTCTTCCGATAAACTGTACCGGCGGTTTAACGTCATAATATTTAATTCCATTAGTCGTCTTGGTTGTCTAGTCACTTTCTGACCCGCCACGTACTGTCCCCTTTCACAGCCTTGACCCGCCATCATGTCTCGAGCGTCTTCTTCATGTGAGGGGGTCGGCTCTGGAGTCTCCGAGCAGTTCCTACAGGATTATGTAGAGGCAGGAACATTGCCGGCTGAAAATGTCATTCATTGGTAGGTTCCGGGGCTAGAGAAGAGACCCATCCCGCAAGAGGATCAAGTTGTTATCTTTGCCGACCATCTTATGCATGGCTTCATCCTTCCCCGATCTAAGTTCTTCTAAGACGTCCTCCATTTCTTTAAATTGCATCCTCAAGACATTGCCCCGAACTCTGTCTCCAACTTATGCAACTTTCAAGTCTTGTGTGAGGTTTTCCTACAAGAAGAGTCGTCTGTCGATCTATTCCATGATTTTTTCTATGTCAACCACCAAATGGAAGTGGCAGCCGGCCCAACCTTGGAGCTCGGCAGCGTCTCCATCCAAAGATGAAGAGATCTGGTTTATCTGGCTGTTCAAATGCCAAGCCATCCCAAAGACTGGAACAGAGCTTGGTTCTATTGTAGAGACACATCTCCACAGGGTGAAAAAAACCTGTCGGGTTATTGACCTACCCGGCTCTGTACTTCTACTGAGCTTCCAGACTGGATGATAGCCGTGGCATGAGCGAAGTATGCGTCGGGTTTCACCGAAATCAAAGCTCTTCTGGCGAACGGGTTGATGGGAGTGAACTTAACCCGCTGTTGGATCTCATGAGGTCTTACCATTGAGCCGGCGTGACCGGCTTATGTATGAATACACAGGCGATGCAAATGACCCTCTCTGCTTCAACCACACACCCTTGACAGAAGAGAATATCACCTCTGCTATCAGGGGACTTACTCGCGAATCCCAAGAAGCTTGTCGTTCAGTCAGGTTAAAACCTTTCTGCACCACAAATCCGGCTCCAGACGTAAGGGCGGCTTTCAAATTTACTTTCTCTCTGTCTTGATTTTTGTAAATATGGCACTTTTAACTCTTTTGATGACTTCACCTACAGGCCAGCTCCAGCTTCTGGAAGAAAAAATATACTCCCCCTGGGAAGAAGAAGACTCAGGCGGGTAACACCCGCGGCTGCAAACCAAAAACATCAGCTCAGAACCTGCTTGAACTTGACGATTCAGAGGTAGAACTTGATTCCCTTGGTCGTTTTTATGCAACTTATTGGCAATGACTGTACACAGGAGGAAATAGAGACGAGCCATGCCAATGCCCCTGAGATAACTTATCTTTCTTCTGACTCAGAAATCTTCCCACAACCAAAGATACGGTGGGTCATCCGAAAAGTTCCTTTCTCACATCCTCTCGCTTACTTAGATCCCGAATTTTCCTTGAAAAAACAATAGCACGACTCTCGACGTCAAACCTTGAGCACTGGCTCTAGGGATCTTATGGTCGGCTTACCTAATGCCCTAGCGCCGCGAAAACGTCCCGTTGAGGTATTTATGAGGAAATCAATATATGTCTTATATTTCCATAATGCTGCCTTACTATTATGTCTAACTGTCTTAATTTGTAGGAGTCACCTCCTTCTTCTCGCGACTCAACTGCCTCTAAACTTCCTCCCATGAAGGTCAACCTAGAGTATGTCTTCACCTCTGCCGTGTGTATATTACCTATATTACCTTTGTATTATGTGCTGATGCTTTGCTCTTTCAGGGCGCAAGCCAAGCGCTGGAAAGCAGGCAGGTCTACCGTTGCTCCAACCGTTCAACAGCCGAACACTACTGAGTCGTCCCTCTCTCCTGCTAAACCTTTTGAAGCTAACAAAGAAATACCTGAGCCATCCCTCCGCCTTTAGAGTTTGTGGGTCATCATTCGGCGACTTCCGATAGCCCAGTGGCTGACCCTAAGCCGCCCAATCCTTCCACTGAAGACTTGTCTCTCCCTGATGTTACCATCACTGAGACGGGTTATCAATCTCCCATGCACCATACTCTGACAAAGCATTCCAGCAAAGTTGCTACTTACTCCCTCGAGAAGCTTGACTTCAAATTTCCTGTCTTGGAGAAGATGACTATAGACGACTTACACGCCGGCTATCTGAACGTCCTGTCTGCCAGTCGCAACATGGGGAGCAAGCTTGTTGGCTTGATGGAGAAAAGATATGAGGTATCTTTCATCTTTTACCTTTCTCTTATACCCGTACATAGCCCCCAAGAACCGGGTTAGTATTGTAAATAATAGACCAGGTCTTCCAAATCTCCAATCATACTGTATAGAGCTTAACCTGTGACCCCCAAGTACCGGGTTAAATTGCATATAAGCCGGTACTTTATACTAAATCATAGATCCAATTATAGCCCCCAAGTCTAGAGCATTATGATAATGATGAGCCAGATCTCTCATATGTATGAAGCTCGCTGGGTGTAGCCCCAAGTCCGGTTCATTATGCTAGTGATGAGCCGGATCTCTCATATCTATGAAGCTTGCTGGGTGTGGCCCCCCAAGTCCGGTTCATTATGCTAGTGATGAACCGGAACTTCATCGCATATTTTAAAGTGAAAACACAGACATTAGCCCCTAAGTGCCATGTATATAACTTGCAATGTGCTTGGGACTTGTAATAATAATTCCATCCTAGCAACTTAACATTTATAACCTTTCACTTGTGAAATGTAGGAGGCTTTAAATACTGCCGAGTCTGAGTGGGCCGGCTTGAGGGAAGACCTGACAACTCAACGGACCGCCCGAGCCATAACAAAAGAGAAGTTACGGGCAACTGTTGAAAAGCTTGAGAACCTCCAGGATGAATTTACTGCGTATAAAAAGACTGCCGAAACTGAGCAAGCCGCCCTGGTGAAGCATGCGAGTGATACAGAGGAACGGCTCAATCTTGCATCGATAGAGCTGGAGACTCTCAAGGATCATATCTCCAAGATGACTGTCGCTATCTTTGGTAAGTACATTTGGCTTAAAGAATACTTTCATGAAACAAATACCTGCCAGGCGGCTTATACCTTCAAACTTTTCATGCACGCGAAAGGAGCCGCCAGCTATCCTCTGATAGTCTGATGAAGTTGAAAGCAGTCTATACTTTGAAGGAACAACTCTACAACGGCGTCCTCTATACTATCAAGGCCATGATGACGGCCAAGTATGTCCCCAAGTTTATGAAGGGTGTCATAGAAGTCTTGTCAACTTTGCCCAAGCAAGTGGACGAAATAAGGCGATTAGCCGCCAGAAGAGGGGCCATAGCTGCACTGAGCTGGTCCCTGGCCTTTGCTCCTGAATTAACCGTTGAAGAGATGATGAACGGCTTCCCTTCCGAGAAGGACAACGGCTCAGACTTCGCCGAAGCAGATTATGCCAAGTGCATTAAGGCCTCCAGGCGGCTTGCCTCCATACTGGTTGATGAGATGGACCTGGTTCCTTACTAGGCGGCTTATGACGAAAACAACCAACGGCTGCATTGCCCGACCTTTGAAGCCAGAGATTTAGTCCCTGCATGCCGTACCGCTCTTCGCCCCTGAAGTTGATCCGTCTCCACTTTTCGATGATGCACAATTCGAAGCCTTACTAAACTGCAACTGGGATGTGGATCGTCTTCACATCGAAGAGCCGGATGACCCGGTGCAGGATGACCCGCCGGCTAGTTAAACTCTTTGTTCCCAACTGATTGTAACCCGACCAGCTGAGCCGAACAAATGAAAAAACTTTAAGTTCTTCATCTTTTGAGCTCTTGGGGAGCCTTGTAATATATCTTGCAATCTTGTTATGTCTTGACGGCGATTCATCTTTAGAGATAACGCCTGCAAAAACCAACCAGAATACTCTACAATATTTGCCTGGGCGGCTTTAAAAAGCATAACTCGGAGATCTTAATTGTATCCTTGCTTCATCTTTGACAATCTTGCTCTGGCCCGACTTATGAATGCAATATGTATATGATGCAGCTATGATGCAATATGTGATGTAATATGTATGATGCCATATGTGATGTAATGCGTGATGATCTTGCTCTCCCCTTGTTTTTTTTTGTTTTTCGAAAACTCATTTGCTGGCCCTTCTGGGGTGTACTGTTGCTTTGAACTGCCTAACAGTGTAGGATCTCTAACGAGAGTGATCGCCAATCTTGCACGGCTCGGGGTCTCTAGGCGAGATTAACTATTAAGGGCAAAGAGACCAGAATTTGCAACGAGGTGAGTGCCCCTAGGCCCATAAGCTACTTCTCACGTGACATAAATCCGTCATTTGAACCTTAAGCAACGTCACTTGTTAAGAGTGCGACGGGCCACTTGGCGGAGAGTACGTAGTATTACAACGGCTGAAAAGCCAACCAAGAGTGGGGGGCGACCTTCACCCACTCTTGAACTTGCTCTGGGTCCGCGACCCATCTTGCATCATGGCACCTATGTTTGAACAGCTCACATCATGGTGGCTCATCCTCTTCGGCATCCATGGCACCCATGTTTGAAAGGCTCGCATCATGGCGGCTCGCCCTCTTTAGCGACTTGAGATCTTTAACCCGTAAGGTAGGGCACCCATGTTTGAACGGCTCGCAATGTGGCGGTTCATCCTCTTGAGGGACCTTGAATATTTTGCCAGTAATACGACGCACCCATGTTTGAACGGCTCGCAACATGGCGGCTCATACTCTTGAGTGACCTTAAATCTTTCATCAATAAGGCGGTGCACCCATGTTTGAACGGCTCGCAACGTGGCAGCTCATCCTCTTGGGTGACCTTAAGCCTTTCGCCATCTTGCACGCCACCATCGTGTGGCCGCCGATTTGTAAGCCGCCATCTTGCAGACTGCCATCTTGTAAGCCGTTGCACAATGATGCTATTTTGGTTGAAGAGCCGGTCAAAAGGGTGAGCAATCTAAACTCGGCGGGTTGGAAGCCCCCAAGTGACCATGTAGAGGTGTTCATCTTTGCACAAATCTGTAATGCAAAAGAGCAAAATGGCAGAGGCCCCATCTTGTAGGGATGCCAACTTTATTATATGAGAAGTATAAATACAATAAAATATGTATGTACAAAGATAAGAGTCGATGACTCAAGTATAGTAAGGTCGTAGATGAGCGATGTTCCACAGCCGGTGCGTTTCCTGCCTGGAGGTATGTGACTCGTCTCGTACGTCGATGAGATAATAAGACCCATTGTTCACATTCCTGCTAACCATGAAAGGTCCTTCCCATGGGGGTGATAACTTGTGCACATCTTTCTAATCTTGAATCAAATGTAACACCAAGTCGCCTTCTTGGAATGTCCGGGTCTTGACCCTGCGGCTATGGTAGCAATGCAAGTCCTATTGATAAATCGTCGATCGAGCTGCTGCAAGATCACGTGCTTCATCTAGAGCATCCAATGCATCCTAACGCACCATGTCACTATCGGCTTCCACATAAGCCACCACCCGTGGTGAATCATGATGTATGTCGCTTGGTAACACAGCCTCCGCACCGTAAACCATGAAAAAGGGGGTGTAACCCGTCGACCTGTTAGGCGTAGTATTGATGCTCCAAAGGATGGATGGCATCTCCTCAACCCAACAACCCAACGTTCTCTATAAAGGAACCATGAGTAGGGGCTTGATACCTCTCAAGACTTCCTGATTGGCCCATTCCGCCTGACCGTTGGATTGTGGATGAGAAACAGCCGAAACATCAAGCCGGATGTGCTCGCTTTTGCAGAACACCTTCATAGCCCCCTTGGACAAATTTGTGTCCTTATCTATAATGATGCTATCAGGGTATCCAAACCGGTAGATCAATTTTCTAACAAACTGAACTGCCGTGGCCGCATCACACTTACTGACCGGCTCAGCCTCCACCCACTTTGTGAATTTGTCCACTGCCACCAAGAGGTGGGTCTTCTTATCTTTAGACTGTTTGAAAGGTCCAACCATGTCAAGCCCCCATACTGCAAATGGCTAAGTGATCGGTATCATCCATAATTCCTGAGCCAACATGTGAGCACGTCTTCCAAACTTCTGGCACCCGTCGCACTTAGCGACCAGATCCTTCGCATCCTTATGAGCCGTCAACCAGAAGAAACCATGCCAGAAAGCCTTGGCCACCAAAGATTTTGAGCCGGCGTGATGTCCGCAATCGCCAGCATGTATTTCCTATAAAATTTCTTTGCCTTCCTCCAGCGAGACACAACGCTGGAAGACGCCAGTGATGCTGCACTTGTGCAACTACCCTGTAATGATAGTCATGGACTTAGAGCGCCTCACGATTTGCGATGCCAGAGTCTCATCTTCAGGAAACTCGCCCCAGGTCAGGTATGCCAGGTATGGCAACGTTCAATCTGGAATAGCATGTAAATCCGCCACTAGCTACCCTTCCAGGTCAGGTATAGCCAGATCCTCCTCTGAAGGTAACTTAACAGACGGGTGATAAAGTACGTCCAAGAGAATATTAGGCGGCACCGGCTTAAGCTGAGAGCCTAGTCTTAACAATGAATCCGCTGCTTCGTTCTTGCGTTGATCAATATGATCCACCTGATAACCCTTGAAATGACCAGCAACGATATCTACCTCTTGCCGATAAGCCGCCATCCGCGGGTCCTTGGAATCCCACGTGCCTGACACCTGTTGTGCCACAAGATCTGAGTCGCCAAGGCACCTAACCCGGCTCAGGTTCTTCTCCTTGGCCACGCGAAGTCCGTGAAGCAAAGCTTCGTACTCATCTGCATTGTTCGTGCAAGGAAACATCAGCTTTAATACATAACAAAACTTATCACCTTTGGGGGAGGTTCAAACAACTCCAGCCCCCGAGCCCTCCAACTGTCTGGATCCGTCAAAGTGAATCATCCAATACGTGTTGTCTGGCTTTTCCTCCGATGACTGACACTCTGTCCAGTCATTTATGAAATCCACCAATGCTTGAGACTTCACGGCTATGCGAGGTGCATACTTCAAATTGAGAGGCCCAAGCTCTAGCGCCCACTTAGCAATTCTACCAGTGGCTTCCTGATTCTATATTATATCTCCCAACGGAGCAGAGCTAACCATCGTGATCTGATGTCCAAGGAAATAATGCTTCAACTTGCGATATTCCATGAACACCCCGTATATTAGCTTCTGCCAGTGTGGGTATCTTTGCTTTGATTCTACAAGCACCTCATTGACATAATAAACCGGCCTCTGAACCGGATACTCTTCCCTGCCTCTTTACGCTCCACCACAATCGCAGCACTAACCGCCCTATTGTTAGCCGCCACATAAAGGAGCAAGGGTTCCTTCTCAGCCGAAGCGGCTAAAATCGGTGGCTCAACCAACTGCTTCTTAAGCGTTTCAAGAGCTTCATCCGCAGCCTTACTCCAAACAAAGTCATCCGTCTTTTTCATCATCTGGTACAGAGGAATAGCCTTCTCCCCCAAGCGGCCGATGAAGCGGCTTAAAGCAGCAATATGACCCGCCAAGCGCTGCACATCATTGACGCTTGCCGGCTTAGCTAGTGACGTGATGGACTTTATCTTGTCCGGGTTGGCTTCAATACCTTGTTTTGAAACCAAGAAACCCTGAAGCTTGCCTGCAGGCAACCCAAAAACACATTTAGCCGGGTTAAGCATCATCTTATATACTCGTAAGTTATCAAATGTTTCCTTCAGGTCATCCAGCAACGTCTCCTTCTTCCTTGACTTAACCACAATATCATCCACATAAGCATGAACATTGCGCCCAATCTGACCGTGAAGGCAATTCTACACATAACGTTGGTAAGTCGTCTGCGCACTTTTGAGCCCAAACGGCATGGACACATAGCAGAAAGCTCCAAAAGGTGTTATAAATGAGGTCTTCTCTTGGTCTTTAACTGCCATCTTGATCTGATGATAGCCTCAATAGGCGTCCAAGAAACATAAACTCTCAAAACCCGCCATTGCATCAATAATCTGGTCGATACGAGGAAGAGCAAACGGGTCAACTAGACAAGCCTTGTTAAGATCCGTGTAATCTATACACATACGCCACGTGTCATTCTTCTTGAGCACCAGCACAGGATTGGCTAACCACTCCGGGTGAAATACCTCCACGATGAACCCTGCTGCTAAGAGTCGGGCTACCTCTTCTCCAATTACTTTACGCCGCTCCTCATTGAAATGACGGATGAACTCCTTAATCGGATTAAACTTAGGATCCATTAAGGTGGTGCTCTGCGAACTCTCTCGGTACACCCGGCATGTCAGATGGCTTCCATGCAAAGATCTCCCGATTCTCACGGATGAATTTTTCCTATGCGGGGTCCATGTTAGCCCCGATAGTGAACTGCTTGGATGAGTCACCCGGAGTAAAATCCACCAGGATTTCTTCAACGGAGTCATATCTGCCGGGTCAATGTCATCCTTGTAAAACTTATGCTCTGCCTCTGCGCAGCTTGACTCTGCATAAGCCGCGTCTCCTTCCTCGCATTCGATGGCTACCTTCCGATCACCATGGATTGTAATTGTTCTGTTGAGAGCCGACATCTTGAGCTGCAGATAGACGTGACAAGGCCTGGCCATAAACTTTACGAAAGCCGGCCGGCCAAACAGAGCATGATACGGGCTCTTAATTTTCACCACCTCAAACCACAAAGTCTCCATCCTGTAGTTATACTCATCTCCAAATGCCACTTCCAAGGCAATCTTCCCTAATGGGTTTGCCAACTTGCCTGGCACCACCCCATGAAAAACGGTCAATGATGGCTTAAGAGCCTTGTCAGTTAATTCCATCCGCTGGAAGGTGTCGTAGTATAGGATATTGATACTGCTACCACCGTCCATGAGCACCTTTGTGAACTTGTACCCTCCAACCTGAGGAGCGACCACCAGAGCTAAATGACCTGGATTGTCAACCCGTGATGGGTGATCCTCCAGGCTCCACGTAATCGGGTACTTTGACCATTTTAAGTATCGCGGGAGAGTCGGCGTGGCCGCATTGACCGCCCTCTTGTGTAGTTTTTTCCTGCTTATCCAGGCTTGTAGTGAAGACATGATACTGTCCCCCACTAAGCTGTTTCGGGTTGCTCTGATATACTAAGTGGTTATTCTGTTGTTGACCACCATTGCTCTATTGTTGATGATTTCCTTGATTTCCTCGATTCTGATTGTTTTGGCCTTGAGGACCTCAACCTGACCCGCCAGCACCGAAACCGGCTCCTGAGCCGCCCGGACCTGACCTGCCCGACGGGCCATTACCATTGTTATGATTTTGACGAAGGCTTTGCTCCCAAAATTGGTGCATAACGCTACACTCCTTCCAAGTGTGGGTGGCCTCCCTGTCCAGCCGGCTATGCGTCAGGCAAGGTCTATTCAGTGCCTCTTCCAAGGTGTAAGGCACAGGTGCCCTATTCCTGTTGAACGGTGGCCTGACGTTCCCGTTGCCTCTAGGGTGACCGTTCCTGGCCAGCTGTGTGTTGGTGTTCGCCACAAACTCTGACCCGCCATCTGGATTGTTCTGCTTGCCTTGGTTGCCGTTCCCAGCACCTCCCTACTGGTCCTTACCATTGCCACCCTTCTTACCCTAACCTGACTTCTCATCTTCGGAGTCTGGGTCTTTGGTAGTATCTAAATCCGCATATTTGGTGAGAGTCGTCATGAGCTCACCCATATCCTGACAAGAACGCTTCAACCGTCCGAGCTTCTGTTTCAGGAGCACAAAACGATAGTTCCTTTCCAAAATCAGAACCACCTGGGACATCGAAATATTCTCAGACGAGTGGATCATCGTCGAGACCGGCCGCACCCAATGATGGACCGACTCACCTTCCTACTGCACACAAAGATCCAGATCCACAATCGGCATTGGTTGCTTGCAGGTTCCCTTGAAATTCTTGATGAAGCGTGCTTTCAACTTGGCCCAAGACGTGATGGTATTGGGTGGCAACCCCTTTAACCAAGTATGGGTCGGTCCTTCCAACATCATGACGAAGTATTTTGCACAAACTGCTTCGTTGACATCCAGCATCTCCATAGCAAGCTCATAGCTTTCAATCCAAACCTCTGGGGGTAGATTTGTCGTGTAATTGGGCACCTTCCACGACCCCTTAAAGTCCTTGGGAAAATGTTCACTCCTCAGATCCGCTGTGAGACACTGCACACCAAATCCCCTGGCAGAAATGCTGACGGGTGTTGCTAGTGTCGGCTCAGGGACCTCCGGGTAATCCATCACCAGTGTTGATCCTCGCTGAGCCCTCCCCCTATCCATAGACCCCTCAATATCCATCTCAGGCGGGTTGATATTGGGTGGGTTTCGCCTCTACTCACTGCTGGAGACCACGGGTGAATCAATCCGCCAGTTCTAGCTACAGCTATGAACCGACATGGAGTGCACCCGACTCCGGCTGTGTGTGTACCTCTCTTGCTGAGCCACCGCTGTCTGCAACAGGCTAATTGCATTCCTTGCCTCTTCGGCAAACGGCGTCCCTTCAGCCAAGGGGAGAGCATCAAGCTTGGCAGCCGCCGCTATCATATTATCCACCGGATTAGAGTAATGGCCAGGTGGCGTCACAACGTGCCGCGACAAAGGTCTGTTCCTCCGTGGCAGGTCTAACGGCCGTGGCGCCTCTGTCCCCCAGGTCACCATTGGTGCGTACTTGGCCCGGCCCCAGGAGTATTGAAAAGATTCCAAGGCTGAATAGGTAGTCCGACTTGAGTCCTTCTACGCTGAACCGCCTCCGACGGCCGCTGATCCAGATCAAAACGGAGAGCCTCCACCCTCAAAATTTCCGACTCAACATTCATCTGAGTTTGTATTGCACTGATATCCTCCTGGGCCTGAGCCATCTGTCCCTTGATCCGGTTAATCTCGGCGTTATGCTCCGCCTGATTCTCGGCTCTCACCTCCGTGGCCGCCAGAGCCGCTAACTCCTCCATGAGCTCCAGTAAAGCTTGAGCCGACGCTTTAGGAGGCTCCACATCTGGTGGGGCCACTCCAGCCGCCGCTCCAGAAGTCGCACCATTGGAAGCCGACGTCGGGCCTGCCATGAACACGGCGGCTCGGCTCGGTGAGTCATAGGGCTCGGGAATACTGTCGCCATCGGCATAGCCCCCTAACCCGCCATCATGAAGTTGATAGATCGATTCCCCATCCTCGCTGGAAGATCCTTCATCTGAGAGGGCCAAGGTCTCTCCCGACAAGGAATCTCCTCTGTCCTGTGCAAAGCCGACAAAAACACTCCTCCGCCCGGGTTGAACACGGGTGGGTGTCACGCGCCGGGCCGGCTCGACGAGGTTGGTGCAGATGTCCGGCCCGGGTGTAGATCCGTCTAGCTTGTCAATGAACACGTGCATCTTGCCAATGGGAACCCGATAGCCATACTCAACTGAGCTGGCTTCAGGCCCCCAACCTGAATCGTCGATGTAGAGTTTGCCGCGGTAACTCTTTGTCATCAAGCCGACAGTGTATCCTTCGATCCCTGAGAGAAAGCCCTTTGAGAACTCAAGACCACCGCGCGCTGGCCCCATGGTGGGCGCCAACTATCATGGTTTTGTCACAGCAAATGTCCAAAGACTTAGGTTCGAGGCCATCTCTAAGGCGGTGGACTCAAAGGGATTGGACACGACGAAAGACACGGATTTACCCAGGTTCGGCCCCTCGAGATGAGGTAAAAGCCTACGTCCTGCTTTGTGTGTATTGATTGGAGTATTGATTACAAGGGAGCGTATTCGCTTGACCTAGCACTCGATTAATTGGTTTTTGTCTAAGCCGTCCTCGGGTATCGCCTTTATATAGGAGGTCAAGACCACAGGTTACACAAATCTCATACCGACTCTTACAACGTGTATGACTCTGTCTCTAAGACGCCTCGCCGACTCTGGCAGGCTATCTCCGTACGGCTTATGCACCCGGGTTTTGCATCTTCTTCCTAACTCTGGGCCTCCGTCTCAGCCCATCCGGTGAGCCGCCGTGCAGCCCAATCTTCCTCTTCTAGCCCATACGCTAACGAGCCGCCAGGTATGACCCGACCCCTCATTGGAATTCCCAACAGATCCCATCTCAGATTTCATGGCCTCTAACCACTTGTTGGAATCTGGGCCCATCACTGCTTCTCCATAGCTCGTAGGTTCATTGTTGTCCAACAACATGACCTCTAAGACAGGGTTATCGTACCACTCAGGAGCAGTACGTGCCCTTATCGACCTACGAGGTTCGATAGTAACTTGATCCGAAGCTTCATGATCATCATCATTAGCTTCCTCTTCAACTAACGTAGGCTCCACAATAACATCTTTCTACGTTGCGCTACTCTCTGGTTGAAACAAAGGTTCAACAACCTCATCAAGTTCTATCTTCCTCCCACTCAATTCTTTCAAGAGATACTCTTTCTCAAGAAATGTTCCGTTTTTAGCGCAAACACTTTGCCTTTGGCTCTGAGATAGAAGGTATACCCAACTGTCTCTTTTAGGTATCCTATGAAGATGCATTTCTCCACTTTGGGTTCCAGCTTTTCAGGCTAAAGCTTTTTGACATAAGCATCACATCCCCAAACTTTAAGAAACGAAAACTTTGGTTTCTTGCCAAACCACAGTTCATATGGCATCGTCTCAACAGATTTCGATGTTGCCCTATTTAATGGAATACAAATGTCTCTAATGCATAACCCGAAAATGATAGTGGCAAGTTGGCAAGAGACATCATAGAATGCACCATATCCAATATGGTTCGATTACGCCATTCGTACTACGCTATGGTGTTCTAGGCAGTCTCAATTGCAAAACAATTCCGCATTGTCTCAAGTGACTGCCAAACTCATAACTCGGATATTCTCCTCCTTGATCAGATCGTAGGAATTTAATCTTCTTGTTACGACGTTTCTCAACTTCACTCTGAAATTGCTTGAAGTTTTCAAACGTTAAAGACTTGTGTTTCATTAAGTAAATATACCCATATCTACTTAGGTCATCAGTGAAGGTGAGAAAGTAACGATATCCACCGCGCGCCACAATGCTCATTGGACCGCGCACACCAGTCTGTATGATTTCCAACAAGTCACTTGCCCGTTACATTGTTCCAGAGAACGGGGTCTTAGTCATCTTGCCTATGAGGCATGGTTCACATGTGTCAAGTGATTCAAAATCAAGTGACTCCAAAAGTCCATCAGCATGGAGCTTCTTCATGCGTTTTACACCAATATGACCTAAGCGGCAGTGCCACAAGAAAGTGGTACTATCAATATCAACTCTACATCTTTTTGCATCAATGTTATGAACATGTGTATCATCACTATCGAGATTCAATAAGAATAAACCCCTCACATTGGGTACATGACCATAAAAGATATTACTCATATAAATAGAACAACCATTATCCTCTGATTTAAATGAGTAACCGTCTCCCAATAAACAAGATCCAAATATGATGTTCATGCTTAACGCAAGCACTAAATAACAATTATTTAGTTTCATCAATAATCCCAATGGTAATCGAAGAGCGAGCGTGCCGATGGCAATCACAACAACCTTGGAACCATTTCACACGTGCATCGTCACTTCGTCCTTAGCCAGCCTTCGTCTATTCCGTAGCTCCTATTTTGAGTTGCAAATGTGAGCAACCGAACCGGTATCAAATACCCATGCACTACAATGATAGTTGGTAAGTTACACATCAATAACATGTATATCATATATACCTTGTTTGGTGTTGGCCGCCTTCCTATCGGCTAGATACTTGGGGCAGTTCTGCTTCCAGTGACCAGTTCCCTTGCAATGAAAGCACTCAGTTTCTAGCTTGGGTCCTGCCTTGGGTCTCTTCATGGGGGGCAACTACTTTTCCACTCTTCTTCGATTTACCCTTCTTTCCCTTGCCATTCTTCTTGAAACTAGTGGTTTTATTGACCATCAACACTTGATGCTCCTTCTGGATTTCAGACTCAGCGACTTTTAACATCGCAAACAGCTCGATGACTGACTTGTTCATCACTTGCATGTTATAGTTCATCATGAAGCTCTTGTAGCTAGCTAACAATGACTGAAGAACTATGTCACTGATCGCCTCCGGTGGGAGGGGGCATCCCTAACTCAGCCAGACGGTTCGAATACCCAAACATTCTGAGTATATGTTCACTGACAGACCCGTTTTCCTCCATCTTGCAAGCATAGAACTTATCGGAGGTCTCATACCTCTCGTTCCAGGCATTCTTGTCAAAGATAAACTTCAACTCTTGGAACATCTTGTATGCTCCATGATGTTCAAAACGTCTTTGAAGTCCCGGTTCTAAGCCATACAACATTGCACATTGAACTATTGAGTAATCTCCAGTACGTGCCTCCCAGGCATTCACAACGTCTTTAGACGACGAGCGGGTGGATCACCAAGCGGTGCATCAAGGACATAAGACTTTTGGGAAGTCGTGGGGATAGTCCTCAGATTACGGTCCTAGTCTACAAAGTTACTTCCATCATCTTTCAACTTGGCTTTCTCTTGGAACACATTAAAATTCAGGGGAACTACTACACGAGCCATTGATCTACAACATAAATTTGCAAAGGTTATTTAGACTATTGTTGAAGATAATGAGTTTAGTTAATTAAATTACTTAAAAACTCCCGCTGAAATTGACATCCCTCCAGTCATCCGAGTGATACATAATCCAAATTCACCAACCCAAGTCCGATCATCACGTTAGATGAGGTAGTTTCAATGGTGAACATCTCCATGTTGATCATATCTACTATATGACTCGTGTTCGACCTTTCGGCCTCTTGTGTTCCGAGGCCATGACTGTACATGCTAGGCTCGTTAGGTTTAACGCGAGAGTTTTGCATGTCCAACATTGGCTTACACCCGTTGTATGTGAACATAGAGTCTATCACACCTGATCATCACATGGTGCTTCAAAACAACGATCTTTCGCAACAGTGCACACTCGGGGAGAACACAATTTTATCTTGAAATTTTAGTGAGGGGTCACCTTGTAATGCTACCGTCATCCTAAGCAAAATAAGATGCATAAAAGTATTAACATCACATGCAAATCATAAGTGACATGATATGGCCATGAATTTGTGCTTTTGATCTCCATATTTAAAGCATCACCATGAGGTCCATTGTCACCGGCATGACACCATGATCTCCATCAACGTGTCACCATCGGGGTTGTCGCGCCCACCATGCTTCTACTACTATTGCTACCGCTTAGCGATAAAGTAAAGCATTACACATTGCTTAATGATTGACACACCACCACCGCCGGATTAGTTCACCACCACTGCCACCACGCCGTTGTGCTGACGGAGAACTCATCTAGCTCTCCACCCCCTCTTGTTGGATCAAGAAGGCGGAGAACGTCATCGAGTTGTACGTGTGCTGAACGCGGAGGTGCCGTCCGTTCAGCGCGAGATCGGGACAGATCGTGATTGGATCGCGGGACGCTGGGTGATTTGGATCGTGAAGACATTTGACTACATCAACCGCGTTCCTTAATGCTTCTCGCTTAGTGATCTACAAGGGTAGGTAGATTCACTCTCCCTCTCGTAGATGCTCATCACCATGGATAGATCTTGCGTGTGTGTAGATTTTTTTTGTTTCCCATGCAACATTCCCCAATATATATCTCACCATGTAATTGGTCATATCATATCACAACATACCCTGCAAAAACAAGTTAGACGTCCTCTAATTGTTGTTGCATTTTTACGTGGCTGCTATGGGTATCTAGCAAGAACGATTACGCAAAACCACAACGGTGATAAACAAATTGCTATTCATCCTTCTCAAGGACCGCGTTTGTCGAATCCAATCCAACTAGAGTAGGAGAGATAGACACCCGCCAGCCATCTTTATGCAACAAAGTCACATGTCACTCGATGGAACCTGTCTCTCGTACGGTGATGAGTATGGTTGGTCCGGGCTGCTTCATCCCACAGGACCGTTGAATCAAGAAAAGACCAAGGGAGGAAGCAATTTGTGAATCAATGCCCACAAACTCCTTTGTGTTCTACTCGTGGTCTCATCTACGCATAGACCTATCTCATGATGCCACTGTTGGGGAACATTGCATGGGAAACAAACAAATTCTTACGCACACGCAAGATTTATCCATGGTGATGAGCATCTATGAGAGGGAGAGTGGATTTACATACCCTTGTAGATTGCTAAGCGGGAAGCGTTAAGAAATGCGGTTGATGTAGTCGAACATCTTCGCGGTCCAAATCGCGAGCCGTCCCGCCATCCAATCACGATCCGTCCCGATCTAGTGCCGAACGGACAGCACCTCCGCGTTCAACACACGTACAGCTCGATGATGATCTCTGCCTTCTTGATCCAGCAAGCGGGAGTAGAGAGGTAGATGAGAACTCCGGCAGTGCGACGACGCGGCGACGGTAGTGGTGGAACCATTCCGGCAGGACTTCGCCTAAGCACCGTCGAAACTAGGGGAGATGATCTAGTGGGGAGAGAGGGTTGCACCGTGGCTTAGGGTTGGTTGCGGCTGCCCTCTCTCCCCCCAATATATATAGGAGGGAGGGGGTGGAGCCCTATGGTTTCCCCTAGGGGTTCGACCGAAGGAGAGGTGGAGGAGTCCACCTCCAATCCTACTCCAAGTAGGCTTCCAATCCTACTTGGATTTCCTTCCCCCACTTTGGGGTTTCTTTTCTCCACACCCCAGCCACATGGGCCCTTAGAGGCTAGCTTTCCCAGCCCACTAAGGGCTGGTGCGCCACCCCTAAGGCCCTTGTGTCCTCCCGGCGTGGGTGGCCCCTCCTGATGGCCCCCCAAAACCCCCGACACACTACCGGAAATACCCGGAACTTTTCCGGTGACCAAAACGGGACTTACTATATATCAATCATTACCTCTGGACCATTCCGGAGCTCCTCGTGACTTTCGGGATCTCATCCAAGACTGTGAACAACCTTTGGTAACCACCATGCACAACTCAATACTACTGAAACGTCACCGAACGTTAAGTGTGCAGACCCTGTGGGTTCGAGTACTATGTAGACATGACCGAGACACCTCTATGGTCAATAACCAATAGCGGGACCTGGATGACCATATTGGTTCCTACATATTCTACGAAGATCTTTATCACTTGAACCTCTATGTCAAGGATTCAGTTAATCACGTATGTTGTTCCGTTTGTTCTTCGGTATGTTACTTGCCCGAGATTCGAACGTCGGTATCTCGATACCTAGTTCAATATCGTTACCAGTAATTCTATTTACTCGTTCCATAACACAAGATCCTGTGTCTAACACTTTAGTCACTTTGCTTGCAAGGCTTGTTGTGATGTTGTATTACCGAGTGGGCCCTGAGATACCTCTCGATCACACGGAGTAACAAATCCCAGTCTTGATCCATGCCCACTCAACAGACACCTTTAGAGATACCTGTAGAGCATCTTTGTAGTCACCCAGTTACGTTGCGATGTTTGACACACACACACACAAGGTATTCCTCCGGTGTTAGTGAGTTGCATGATCTCATGGTCATAGGAACAGATACTTGACATGCAGAAAACTATGGTAATAAACTGACACGATCATATGCTACGCTCATAGTTTGGGTCTTGTCCATCACATCATTCTCCTAACAATCTTATCCCGTTACTAAATGACATCTCATGTCTATGGCTAGGAAACCTGGACCATCTTTGATCAACGACCTAGTCTACTAGAGGCATACTAGGGACACCGTGTTGTCTATGTATCCATACATGCATTTGAGTTTCCAATCAATACAATTATAGCATGGATAATAAACGATTATTATGAACATGGAAATGTAATAATAACCACTTTATTATTGCCTCTAGGGCATATTTCCAACAATTCTACATTTCCCACAGATTGATAAACCTTATGTCGTCCACTTGAGGGAAATTTTGTCGCTGTCCTACAAAACTCTACGCTTGGAGTCCCAACAAAGTCTACAATAATAAAATGGCATAGTAGACATCAAGTTATTTCTAGTGCCGTTGTCGGGGAGGTGAGTGCTTGAAGGTATCTTCTTTACATCTTCCTATTGGATCCTTTAGTTTCTTGTTTATTCACTAGTTTGGTTTATCAAATAAAAATAAAAATATGGAAGTGAAGTTGTGCCAACTTGTTTATCTTTATAAAGCTTTTCTTGAAAACATGGATTCCAATAATTGCTATGAAATGTTAAAAGAAGATTTAATACAATGTTCGATGTGAGTTCCTTGATTGATAAGAATAATTGCAATGTTGTTAGTATGTACTATATGAATATGCAAAATGCTAATAATGATTGCACTAGTCATGGTAAAATCTCTGAAGAAAAGGTTTCTTATAAGCATGTCAGTTTTTGTGGAGAACATAGATTAAAAAATACAGGTTAGTGATGATAAATTTTGTAAGAAGTATAAACATGACAAAATTAAATGTTGGCTTAAGATATTAGATGATTATGCTAAAAGAAATTGTTCCCTTCATCCCATTACTTGTGAACTTTACCATGAAGTAGGCCATCTTAATTTTTAGTGCATACATTTTCATTGTCAAATCATGGTCAAATATTGCAATGAGATAGTCACCCTTGAACTTTTTAATGAACTTAGTCTATTTTTTGGGTGTGAGGAATTACCACATGAAAATAGTTGGTTTGAAGTATTCATTCTCACATAGGCAATTGAAATTCATCTAAGGTAAATCCATATGTTATGTGTGGTAAATTGCAATCCGAATTCTTATATAGCCAATTATAGAAAGACGAGAGCTCCAATGAAATATTGTTTTTGTTATGAAATTATGTCTGGAGACACTATTGAGGATGATTTTGTTATGCCTACAACTTGTTATGATGATTATGACTGGGAAGATAATTTTGATACATCTTATGACCTTGAACTATTTTCGTCACCAACAAGGAAAATTATGATAATAATTATTTTTATATTATTGGTGCTATTCGTGTTGTTGATGATGAGAATGATTATTTAGAAGAAGTTGCTAATGACATACAAATCCATAAGCTTGGGGAGGCTGTATTTGATGAATATGATCTTTTTAGCCCTCCTACTTTTGATGGGCAAATTTTTATTATGATTCCATGCCTCCTATTTATGATGATTGCAATGGTTATAAAAGTGGGTTCACAAGAGTGTGAACATTAGGTAGAAATTATCACACTACTTTGGAGGGTGTTGAATCTTATTGGAATAATGATAAAACTGGGTTTGGAGAGGTCAGGACTTTATTCAGTGATGAGTCCACTATTTTTGAAGAGGTTTCAATTGATTATGATGAGAACAAAGTTTCTAGTTATGATGATTATTGTGATGATACTTATGATGTAAATAGTAGTGATAACTATTCTTGTGGAACTTGTCCCAATTGTTCTACTGGACACTACTCTTCTAATGTGTAATTAATTTATAGTGTTCAAGTTTTGTATGATACTCCCACTATTATGAATGAGATGAAATTTGCTTATGTTGAGAGTAATGAAAATTCTATGCTTGTGGGACATGAAAAAGAATGTTTTGTGTGATAGTTATATTGGTGAATTTATTCACGATTCTGCTGAAAATTATTATGAGAGAGTAATATATGCGTATAGATATTTCAACAATATCAAGTTTCCTCTCTTTATGTTGAAATTTTGAAGTTATACTTGTTTTCCCTTCCTAGGCTCGTTAATGTGTGCTTCGTTGAATTATTTGCTTATAAATTCCTAATAGGAAGTGGGTTAGGTTTAAATGTGTTTTATATATGCTTCATGGTTCCCTATTTTTTGTTTCAGTTCCTACTTTTACACGAGCATCGTTAAAAATATCAATGCCTAGCTAAAAGGCTTTAAAGAAAAGCCCTTTTTGGGAGGCAACCCATCAGTTATCTCTTATTTGTTTTGTTTTAAGTGTGTCAAAAGGATTATTTCTATTGTAGTAGTCATGGTTTGTATCTTTCTTTCAATAAAGTGCCAAGTCTAGCCTTTGGGATATTGCAAATGCATTTTTGTTAGGTTCTGTGTAGAAACATAAACTTTTGCGTTCAGTAACAGAATTGTTTCTCTCTACTCGAATGTGATCAATTGATGGAATATTTACAAAGTACTGAGTTATAAATTTTCTGTGTTATCCTAAAATATCAGAATTTTTTGAGTTACATAAGTATGATATTTAATTAGATCTTTATGTATTTTTTCTATTTTTGACAGATTCTGTTTTGTGTTCTTTTCTTGCTAGTTTTAAAGTTCCCATGGCATATATTTGGTGATATAAGTTATGGAAATGATATAATATGTCTGAAATTATTTATAAATAATCATTAATCTTGGCTTGACAGTACCTAAGCGAATGATTTATTTTTATTATACTAACTCGTTTCATGACTTATCTGTATACCTCATTTGAAGCTATAATTTAATTCTTCACATAATATGTGTTTTGTTTGGATCATATTTTTGTTTTTCTTGATGTTTGATAAAGTTTTTAGATCTATTTTTTTTGTTCTTCACATAATATGCATTTTTGTTAGGTTCTATGCAGAAACAAAAACTTTTGCGTTCAGTAAGTGGATTGTTTCTCTCTAATGGAACATGATCAATTGATGAAATATTTAGGAAGTACTTAGTTACAAACCATCCGTGTTATCTTAAATTTTCAGAATTTGTGAGTTACATAAGTATGATATTTGATCAGTGTATTTTTCTATTTTTGATAGATCCTATTTTGTTTTCTTTGTTTGCTTGTTTTAAAGTTCCCATGGCATATATTTGGTGATATAAATTGTGGAAATGATAGAATACATTTGAAATTATTTGGAAATAATTATTAATCTTGCCTTGACAATACCTAAGTGAATGATTTATTTTTATTATACTAACCCGTCTCATGAGGTCCGTTAAGTTTTGTGTGAATGAAGTTTTCAAATTTTGGGTGAGATGATGATAGAAGGAGAATAATGAGTGGCAAGACCCTAATCTTGGGGATGCTCAAGGCACTCCAAGGTAATATATAAGGAAGACTCAAGCGTCTAAGCTTGAGGATGTCTCAAGCACTCTTTCGTCTTCAACACTATCGGTATACCTCACTTGAAGCTATATTTTAATTATTCACATAATATCTGTTTTTCTTGGAGCGTATTTTTGTTTTATTTGATGTTTGATACAGTTCTTAGATCTATTTTTTTTGTTTTGGAGAGGGTTTATACATGGATACCTATTTACTTGACTACTTTTTTTCACTTATATATTTTTGGAGTAGTTTATTGTTTACTCTTGTGCTTCACTTGTATCTAGAGTAAGAAATCTATGAATGAATTGAATGTCATCTGATTTATTTATTATATGTATGTTAATAAGTAAACATGCATCCCTCGCTTAATCCCTTAAAATAGAAGTGAGCCTATGATAATGCATATCTTAATCAAGTAAGGGAGTTATATTATAATGACAATGAGCATTATTTATTAAGTTGAACCTATAATCTTGTGGTGGTAAGTATCTCCCACTGAACGATGGATGATTGTCTTGGCACATGTTTACACATATTTGATAAACTCTAAATTCGGCCTTGGTGGTGTTCAAGTTTGTAGATCATTATCATGAATATGTCTTCTCAACAATATTACAATTAGAGAATGCATGATTGTGGTTCTTGTGCTTAGTAAAGTGGTTGCCCTCAATCTTTTTCTAGCCTTTCCCCCATACTAAGCGAAAATATTGTTTGTGCATCCAAAATCCTTGAAACAAGTTTAGGGCATAATGTGTACACCATACCTAGCTATAGATGGTATTTCACTACCATTCCAAGTAAACTTGCATGTGTCACATCTAAATCTTTAAATAAACTTCTGTTTTGTGTGTCCGCACAACTCATGGAGCTGTAGGGGTTGTCAATATCTTACATGCTAAATGTGTTTTACTCGTGACGGGGATTTACTCTCTTGTCAAGTTTATGAGGGAGGTTGATAATAGGGATGCCTAGTCCCAAAAAAAATGTTGAAAAAGGGACACTCCCCGGAAAGTTAAAAGTTGGCAGACACCCGTGGATTTAGCTAGCCATGGTTTGTTGGTTATGGTGGAGGGGGGAGGGGGTTGTAAAAGCATGGCAACAGTCATTAATGTGTTCATCATAGAAGATGTTGGAAACCTTTGCCTCCCAAAATATATTTTTTCTTCGTTTTAAAACAAATGAGCTCTGACATGTGTTAATATTTGCTTCCCTCCGCGAAGGGACTATCTATTTACTTATTTTGTCGAGTCAATTCCATATTTCTCTCTCTCTTGGCACCATATATATCAATTTTGTTGAGCATTGTATAAGTATGATGGTTATCTTTAAACTGGTTTTCATCCTTAATTTCATTGATTTCTTTATGATTGCGGTATATTCTTGAAGGATTGCGAGATACTTCACTACCACGGTATGACATGATGAACTTAAAGGAATGATGCCACTTGTTATTAGAATTATCATTGCCCATGTGATCAAAGATTTGTTCTATTCTAATATTGATACTTCATAAATTATTATTTTTATCATTTACTTACTTCAGGATAAGCGGGAATTAAACTTGAGGAAGAAGATTGTGAGGGAATCCAGTAGCAAGGGTGGGAGGAATCGAACGGCTCGAAATATGATTGATTGGAAGCCTTGATCGGTCAACATCACAGAGTGTTGGCCTTTCATGTTTTCATATTACAACATATAGGTACATAATCTTGTCCTCTCAAAATTAGTATTTTGGATATCTTTTATGGAATAGAAAAAGACATAACTGTTTTTATGTTGTTGTCCAAAATTTACGAGTCGAATTTAGTACTTGTAGGCCTGATCAAATCAGGCCAGACGAGTTCACACGGCCTAGACGAAACGGGCTAGGCACGCCTAATACATGGGCCGTAACAGGCCGTCATTCGTGCCACAGTCCCTGTTAAATGGATCGGCCCAACGACACGTTTGGACTATTTCAGGATCTTAATATAATAATAATAAAAGATAAAATGTCGTGCAACTCGTGCCCAGCTTCACGGCAGGTACGGCCCTAGGCGGACCACGTGCCGGCTCGGCCAGATTATAAACATGTCGGGCCAAGCCCACATAAACCGGGCACGTGGGCTATCGGGCCAACATGCCAGGATCGGCCCATTTGGCCACCTTTGGGGTCTGATGGGCCGAGTTTCCCAGAGGAAAGTATAAATCTGTTGCTATTGCTGCGGCACTACAACAGAACACCGCAATCGCCACCTGCACCGAACCGGAGCAAATCTCCGGCGAGCTAGAGCCGAAGCGGCGGACCCGCGCGAGCAGGGGAGATGGATCCGGACGAGGTGAAGTCGAAGCTCCAAGGCTTGGCCTTCGGCAACGTCCTGGCCGCCGCCGCCCGCGACTACAAGAAGGTGACTCTCGCTCTCCCCCGGCGCCCCCTACTTCTCCCCATCTGAGATCCAAGGCCTTGCGCGTGGCTGTTACCCCACCTCTGGTCTGATCCGGCGTTCGGGTCGCCGGAGAGGCTCAGCATCCAGCGACGCCCGGTCGCCCCCTCCCTCCCCTCTGGATCCTGGGACAAGTTCCTTCGTGTGCTTGCATTTCGTCCCCTTCGGAATCAAACGACGGGCGCTGCTAAGAGCCTAAGATGCGGCGAGTGGGTCGTGTTAGCTCGTGTGGAACGGGGCAGCTCTGCTCTGGGAATTTAGCAAAATGGTTACATCTATAATGCTTGGGAATCATGCAGTAATGTTTTTTTATTTCTTTGCATAATGAGGATGAAGGGCTACTTTTGATCCTCAAATGTAGTTACTTTCATGGATCCCATGTTGTAAGCTGGTGGCCTCTATCTTGGATGGCTCTGAACCTGTGTTTTTTACCAAATCTACTGGTGGAGCAAGAATAACACCACTCTTTGTTTCATCATGATTTTCCCTTTTGCGATACTGATACAGACACCATGTTAGGAAGCTATAGCTAAAGAGAAGGCTCAAGCAGCACCTGCGGTGCATGATGAAGTCGATCTTGATGAGTTATTGGATGTGAGTTAAACTTTCCACCATCTCTTACCGTCTTGTGTATATCTCTAGTGCAGAGCACCATGAACTTTGGTATCTGTCGCGCTACCACTAATATTGCGGAACTACTTTGTAGGACCCAGAGCTTGAGAAACTGCATGCTGAACGACTTGCTGCTCTTAAGGTACTGATCTGCATCTCACACTTGAGAAGCTTGCATAAGTGCCACATCATGCATTAAGTACATCATTTTTCTCTATGCAACAGAGAGAGGTCGAGAAGCGTGAGGTGCTAAAGAGGCAAGGTCATGGTGAATACAGGGAAATAACTGAAGGAGACTTCTTAGGAGAGGTCACTCGTGGTGACAAGGTCATCTGCCATTTCTACCATCGTGAATTTTACCGTTGCAAGTAAGCCATACATCCTTTTTATGTATAATAATGCCTCTTGCCCCTGATGATTTAGTAAGGTACCGATCTGCATCTCACACTTGGATAATGATGTAAATCTTTGGTAGGATCATGGATAAGCATTTGAAGGCACTTGCACCGGTCTATTTGGGAACTAAATTCGTCAAACTTGATGCCGAAGTTCGTATATCGCTGTTAGTTTTAAGTTACTTCTGCTTTTGCTACATCGATGTATGCTGATTTGTTGATAACTACTGCAGAATGCTCCCTTCTTT
Organism: Hordeum marinum; assembly: GCA_022496015.1. Classification (NCBI taxonomy): domain Eukaryota; kingdom Viridiplantae; phylum Streptophyta; class Magnoliopsida; order Poales; family Poaceae; genus Hordeum; species Hordeum marinum. The sequence continues at coordinate 88,096,508 of CM039678.1, read as the reverse complement.
GTGGCAAAACTAGCAATCAAAATGTTGCCATGTGTTATATTGTTCCAGTAAGTGCATAAATTGTTCATGGATTCTACCTATTTCATCATTAGATAATGACCCTTCTAACTCTTTTGTACTCTTTATTCGTATGTCATCATGTCAAATTTAATTCAGGGTCATTCTAATTTAGTGTTTTTGTGGTACTTTTGTATTTTAGGAAGGGTATTGCTGTTGATCGGTTGGTTGGTTTTGATGACCTTGGAAGTAAAGATGATTTTTCTACCAGGGCTTTGGAAAATATACTGAAGAGGAAAGGTAGAGATACCGTTAACTTCATACAGCATTCGTTCACAATTTGAAATAACAAATATGCTAACACCCTGCAAATGTAGGTATAATTGAGGAAAAGAAGAAAGATGATGATGAAGAAGATGATGAGACAGACATGTCAAAGAATAGGAGGGTTAGATCTTCCACTGCTTACGGTTCAGATTCAGATTGAAAAGATGAAGTGACATGATCCTGTCTTTTGTAACATTACAAGTTTCTCTTTTGTACTCTAGTCCTCAACAGTTCTTCATGATTTATGTGTGCCGTATTGTATCGAACAAGAGAACTGGAGGCTGGATGTATTAGTGATCTGTCAATAGCTCCAGTTTTACATGATCTGGGTCAGAGTACAATACATATGTATGACTAAGTATCAGTGCTGCAAGTATGCTTCAGTGTTAGGCATTTCAGCTTATTTATCTCTGGCATTTCCCTCATCACATGCCTTGTCACGTGCTTGAAGAGATTCAATTCATCAGACATTGTAGCTACAGAATTTCTCATTCACAGCAATGCTGCCAAAACAAAATGTGACAAAATTTATTCACAGTATTATCACTTATACACATCTCATGTCTATTACTTATCTTATTATACACTTATTTTGACTTGCTATGTTGGGTATATGATAGAAGTTTGTCTATATATAGCTTCTTGCCTAACGGTCTAAGCTTGCAGTGGAATGGTAGGTCTATGTTGGCTGGTTGTAGAAACCAACACCCTGTGTATAGTGAGCGTAGGCCTCTGATTGCATGCCGATTGGTGCGCGGATGATTTGATCTGGGATATCGAAGGCGTCGACAAGTTCTCGGGCCACAAGCCTCACCTGGTAACTGAGGTAGTCTACCAGTTTATGGATAGCCTGCAAGCATACAGAGGAGCATAGCATCAGGTCCTGGTTCTGGTTCAGAACTGAAACTGCAATTGTGTGCCATGGGGTTGACAAGCAGATGCAAACCTTGGCTTTGTTTGGCGCGACATAGTCTACATTCCGATATGTCCCGATATCTTTCCAGATCCTTTCAAGCGCATAAAGGTCGCACACCAGCTTCAGCACTTCGCGTGTTTTTTCGTCGGGGCAACTGCATAGACAAATCATAAGTCATTGTTGTCGCTTTAACTTTAGACAAATCATAAGTCATTGTTGTCGCTTTAACTTCACCGGATAAAGTGAAAAGGGTTACTCAAAACATCTCAATGGCGAGTAGGCTTTGGTAGTTCAACTTCAATTTGCATTCATGGTTCAGCTAAACAACAGAAGAGGATGATGGCTCAAACACACAAAGGAGTGCTCAGTGGCAGAAGGCAAGGGTGCCAGCAAGAGAACCATAACAAAATAAAAAGGGCGACAGGATTTTTCAAGGGATAATTCTACATCTCAAGCACAAATAATCATGATCGACAGGTTGGAAAATGCAGTCAGGGCGACAGGAGGATTTTCTAGTGCTTTCACCGATAGCAAGGCTGAACCAAACAAATCTTCGTAGTAACTATTCAACAAAAACTTTATTTCTGAACTAATGTCTGGAGCTAACTAGATAGTACGCAATGATGATAAGAACAATGTAACTCAGGACAAGTAATGCCGCAAAACTGATACCTCTTCACTGCTTCTATAAACCTTGCGAGGATGACAGACTCAATGTGCGACTCCGCGAGCGTAAGCAGATGGTTTAGACATCTGTTCCACGCACCAAAACCTCCGAGTGTCTTCATGTGCTTCTGGAGTCGAGCGGCAACACTATGCAGTAGTTTCGATGTTCGGTACTGAGAAGAGAGTTTATGCAATCAGTACAGGATTTCTATCCAATAGCTACGGATACTCTAAATTATGAAGACAGGACTCACCCTGAATGCATCCAGCTGAAATTTAGGATCCCTGAGATGATCTTCCCCTTCCCACCGAGCAGTAACGGGATTAGGCTGAGACAAGTAGGTGCTCATAGAGTCTCTCAAGTAGTTCCAGGTGACCGAGAGTGTTCCTCCCTTGAATTTTTGCTGATATTGCTTCAGGAGATCTCCAGCAACCTACAATATATAGCATCGTGATAAGAGGTACAATATTTGAGGTTTGCCCATCGAACATCGTAATGAGCTTTGTAGAGGATTCCGATTGGTACTTGCTGCAGCAGAACTGTGTTGTCTCCTTCAAATGTTTGAAATATATCATGGTCATTCCGCAGACCACCAAAGCGATTTACAGCAGCATACCCATGGCCACCACACGATTCTCGGCATGTGCTGATAGATTTTGCCATGTATGAAGTTATGTAGGATTTCAGCCCAGATGAAAGTACATGGACATCAGCAGTAACATCCTCGTCATTGGTTTTCTTCATCTCCGAGTACATATCTACCAAATATGCTCTGGCGAAATGAAATGCATATGCTGATGCCAACATAGGCATTAGTTTGTGCTGGTGAGACTGGTAATCTAGTACACTGATTTCAGGCTCCTTAGGTGGACCAAACTGTTGACGCAGTAAAGCATATCTAACAGCAATGGTTACTGCAACTTTGAGCACTCCCACCGAACTATATGCAAGGCCAACTCGTCCCCCAACAAGCTCACCAAGGGTTGCTGCAAATCTCCTATTAATCGTGGGGAGACTGCTTGTGTATTTTCCATCTCGTGCCACATCACCGAATCGGTTCAGAAGGTTGTCACGGGGTATCCTAACTGAACGGAATCTCAGGGCACCATTATCCACACCATTTAGGCCGATCTTGTGCCCACAGTCATTGATCTCAATTCCAGTAAGAACAGCATGGGTTTCAAGGTCCCGAATCGGGACAATAAATGCATGAATTCCCATGTCAGCAGGTTCCCCTCCTTTTCCCTGAAGCGGTAAAATTAACCTCGCGAAAACAGTAGCGAATTTTCCATGAAGAGCTGCATTGCCAATCCACCACTTAATGGCTCCATCATTTGGGGTATCAACAATGAACTCATCAGTAACTGGATCAAATGTAGCAGTGGTCTGTAGGGCTTGAACATTGGATCCTGTCGAAAAGCAACAAACGGAAATGAAGAGAATCTTTTCAAACTATTGTAAACAGTGTTCTAGGTGGTGGGTACAAGTCCCAATAGACATTTCAACTGCAAATCAATCAAAGTACCAAACAAGAAATCAGAAAGACTGATGAAACAGTTAAATAGATAATCTAACCATGATGCAGTTCTGTCATAGCAAAACAGCCTGGATACTCCAAATTGTCGATTTTGTCGAAGTACTTATCTCTGTGCTTCTTGGTTCCCAAATTTATTACAGAACCCCCCCAAAGACTGCGTTAACAAGCAGGCAAGTTAGTGGATTTATAACAACGGAGAGACAAGGGAATATGTACTAAGATGTAAAACCAGTAAATAATAATTACAAATGTCAAGTGATGTGTTATTGTCCTTCTAAGATCACCAAAGAAAACAATCTGACATAACCACTGAGGTTATTTTCTTCAGGTGATATTTCTCTTTGCCTTTCTCCACATGATGTGTTATTGTCCTGCTAAGATAGACGGACATGGTCCCAAGGCAACCAAGCAATCAGCTCCATTAGCTTTCTCTTTCCCTTTCCAAAGAAACGATCTCTTTATGCTTTTTTAATGAAAATCTGAAGGTAGGGGTCTCCCCTCCCGTTCCGTTTTACAAAAAAAAAACACCTGAGGGTCGAATCCAGAATGATAAAAGGCGCAGTGTTTGGGTTTGTATGAAATGAACCACCAACCAAACTCCACATGCATGTATACCCTAAATAATCCCAAAAATCGAAGCAAAACCATCGCGACTACAACAAATGGGGACATAAAATGCTTGACATATTTCACAATAGAAGTATTGCATGCAAGTAACCATCGCTGTAGCTGTTGGCAATCAAGTGAATCACAAACTAATAACCATAACCAAAGTTGTGTAGCAACCAGCCATCGTAATCAAGAGCTAATGCCGCCTCTTTCATTACAAAAATCAATCAGGCACACACTATTGCAGCTAAAAGACCATCACCTATTAGCAAGCGACCGCAAAATATAAACCCAAGTGCGCTCATGCTGAAACTCTGTTTTCACAAGTCATAATTAAGTAGTTGCCTCCAAAAGGAGTGCAGTTGCAATCTAGCCGTACACGAAGTAGGTTGTAGTTAGGCTATCAAAGGATCCAAGCCCCACACTCAGAAATCACATTAACCATAATAACATGCTAGAATCCTCATGAATGCGATAATCAGTATCGACGGGATCAGGAAGATGAGACGTGTTGTGTTACTCACATTCAGAAGAGTAAAACAAAACGATTTTAGTTACTGAGAGAGACAGTCAAATCACCAGTTGATTCATAGAGGTAGTAGTTCGCAGTTCCCTCGTAACATCACATCAAGCAAGGGAAAGTTGTACACTCTCTTCTCTCTATCCCACACTCATCAGGCAATCATGTAAGCCCTCTCGTTGACTACCAACCAACAATCCCCATATGAAACATATGGAAGCAATTCACATATCATTATATCAAGCTGCGGTATTTACCAGTTTGTTTGGGAGGGAATTACTCAATTTTATCAGTAAAATTAACTACAACGCGCGGTAAAAAACAAAACAAAAAGGCGAGCCAACCTGTACTGCACGCCGACCTTGATGGCGAGGGAGATGTCGAGCCCGCCGACGGCCTCCATGACGGCGAAGTACTCGGCGGGGTCGGCGGCCATGAGGCTGAGCGGGAGCACCCCGGCCTCCCGGACGAGCGCCGCCATCTGCCGGAAGCAGAGGTCGCGGTGGGCGGCCATGGGCAGCTCCACGGGCGTCTGGAGCTCCGGCCGCGCGACGTAGAACTCGTACACCCGCGCCTGCATCGCCCGGTGCCGCCCGCGGAGGTACGCCGTGAGCGCGGCCGCGTCCGCGTCCAGGCCCCCCGCCCGCCGCTTCCCCGCGCACGCGGCGGGGACCAGAGAATCGCCCCCCTCGGCAGCGGGCCGGTCGGAGGGCTGTAGGAGGTGGAGGGAGAGGCGTCGGAGGCGGCGCATCGCCGGCGTAGAGTCCTCGTCGTCGGAGCCGTGGCCGGAGCGGGACGTGGTGGCCATGGCGACGGCGGTGGGGTGTTGGAGGAAGCGTGCGCGGGGCGGGGCGGGGGTGTGGGAAAGCGAAGGCGAAGTTAGTCGGTGCCGTTACGTTAGGACGTAGCTTTAATGGGGTCCAACGGGAGGCGCATCTCCCACTTGGGCCCCTGAGAATATGTGATATTATTAATTTGGCCCCTCGAGTCCGAGTAGTATCACGCGTTCACGTGTTTTTAAATAAATATCAAACGGCGGTGTAACATAAGATGCACGCCATCTTATGAATTCACACATTTTTACTACGTGAACACCGAGTATATAATATACTCCTTCCGTCCGAAATTACTTGTCATAAAAATGAATGTATCTAGATGTATTTTAGTTTTAGATACACCCATTTTATTTTATTTTGATGACACATGTACTAACATGATATATACTAAAAAATCATTAGGTATGGACCAAAGAATAGAGTTACCGACTCAAAACTGACAAGCATACTTGTCTAGCTATCTTCTTCAGTAATTGCTAAATTTGCCCTCCTATTTGTCCATGGATAGCAAAAGGTTAATACCCATGTGTCCGACCCAACAACGGTGGCTCCTTCTCCCTTTCCACATGCGATATCGCCTGAAAGCCTAGTGTGAATTCAGAAAAACACAAGCACATGGTCAATTTTAGGATTTGAATTATGATGGATTGGTACCATCACAATGAACATAACCATCTAGGCTCAATCATGCAGTTTCCTTAAAAATCAATGAAAAAAATGAAGTCACCCATCTACAAAGGGTCATAGTATTTGAATGAGGTAAGGAGCCCTAAGAGCATCTACAGCCGAACTCCTCAAATCCTTCTCAAACGTCTACTGACGCGATCGGTTAGTGACCGGACATGAGAAAGAAAAAAAAGATGACCCAACCATATTCCTTATATCATTCCTATATGTCTGGGCTGTTGGCGAATCCTCATATCCATCATAAATGTAAGAAGGATATAAAGGCTCACGGACTAGCCCAGCGGGATGCCCGGTCAGTCCACCGCGTAGGATACGGTCCCACCCGAAGCACATTTTCTCTTTTTATTCATTCTTTTATTTCTCTCTCTCTCTCTTCATCCTCCAATCAGGTGTGTAAGTGACCGGACATATGAGGAAAAAAAATTAAAGATTGTGGCTGCGAGAATGAACAAATAGGGACTCAAAATAGACACATCCGATCACTGACATGACGCATTCATGGACGTTTAACGGGATCGAATTAGGCGTGTGTGGCTGCAGATGCTCTAAGAGCACGCGCTGATTCAACATTTGATTGCCGCCCGTCGTTGTCAAGTTGAATTGTGGTCATCTTTTTTTTTTGCGGGTGAAAAAACTTGTATTACTCAAACTCCACACTTGTACAGTCCATCGCAACCAACTCAATGGATACATGAGGTCCAGAGCCCAACCAAGTCATGGTTCTACCCTCAATACGAGCAAAATTAGCTAAGCTATCACTAAACTTATTCTGGCAACGATTTACATGAGTAATACAACTTTCATGAAGAGACATAAGATATTTAATCTCCTTTATGATGGACGAATAAATGGATCTATCAACCTCCGAAGCTTGGATCATCTTCACCGCCAGAATTGAGTTCATTTCCACGATCACCGGTAGCTCACTTCTCTGGATGGCAAAGGACAAACCTTCCATACAGGCACATAACTCAGCTTCCAGTGCCTCACGGCAAGAGAACCATTGCCTGCAAGACGAAAAAATTATCTCTCCCTTATCATCACGTGGGACCATTCCAACGCCAGTTGTTCCGTCGTCCGCAAAAGACCCATCAATATTAAGCTTCACCCATTCGGACTTTGGCACCGACCACTTAGTAACTTTTTTTTCATTAACATATGCGGACTCCGTCTTTCATATGTGATGGTAGACTTGTCTTTGCGTGGATTAGTAGAGAGATCAATTTTAATACCAATCAGAGAGTCCAAATAGCTTACCAAGAATCTTTTCGACGCTTTCATAGGCGGGGATGGTTTATGGTGTACGACCTCATTGCGTATATGCCATACCCTCCACATGGATAGCAATAACATAGATCTCTCAATCTCCTGTAGCGGTTCAAGTGCATGCAACGACCACTCATCCCCGTTATTTTGCAGGGTAGATAAACATGGGAGTGACCAAACTTTAGACATTGCTTCCCATAAGATCCTCGCAAAGGAGCAGCGACAGAGAGCATGGTAGCAGTCCTCTGGTTCACTAGCACATACCGGACAAAGGTTACTTGTTTCAAGTCCACGCCTGTACTTGTTACACCATGTCGGCAGCGAATTTGTAGCAACCCGCCACGTAAAATTCTGAACCGTAGGAGGAACATTCGAAGACCATATGAGCTTCCAACAAAGAGCGTCGGCCGTTAGGTCGCGAGGTAGAGTCCGTTGCCAAACTCCTGTGAGCCTCTTCAAAACCAAATTGATATGCACTCTTGACCGAAAAAAACCCGAACTTACCCAGCCCCCAAGCCAAGGTGTCATCCTCAAGCCTAGGAGACGCCCTTATTTTCAGTATCTCATTTACATCAGCCGGAAGGAAATACTCCTACAACAGCCCAACATTCCATAAGCCATTATCATTAAGTAGATCAGACACGAAGCGAATTCTGCATCTTCCTTGTAAGGTGATGGGTTTATAGGAAAAGGGTCTTGGGATCCAGTTATCGCGCCACACTCGAATACTTCTACCATTCCCCACTCTCCAGATTAAGCCCTTTTTTAACAGATCAAGGCCATAGCTGATTGCTTGCCATGAAGAAGATGCATTGCCGGAGAAGACAGTATCCACGAAGAAGATGCATTGCCGAAGAAGACAGTATCCACGAAGAAGTTGAATTGTGGTCATCGCCAAGTTGTAACTATGAAATTGCTTTGAATCGTGGCAAATTACATACTTTCAACCGATAGGGTCATGTGACGGGAGTGGTGCGATGGTTTCCAGGTGGTCATCTTGGTAAGCTATCAACAAAAATTGCAATCAAGATACTCTTATATGCTTCTGCTCTGATTTTTTTTTTGTGTCGTTGTTGTGATGAAGGATCATATATTTTCTGGTTGTGCAGGGTGTGGAGCGTGATTATTATTACGCTGTAGTCGGGGACTTTGGAGTTGGGGACGGCGAGGCCGCCAAGGCAAGGAACCGAGAAGGAGATAGGCGTTGACGTGTAAGCGACGGGACGGTGATGTGGAGATAAGGTTGGTTGCCCTCACGTGCAAGCATCCTCGTGCTGGCGCATTGCAACTGACATGTGAGGTCGGCGATACGGCCATGCTTTGGTTGTTAGTACGTGGATACGGCCAATTTTTATCAGAAGCAATGCGTTTCACGTTAGAGCATGATAGCTTTTAGTTTCAGTTTTAGGCATACAAACGCTGACTTTTAAAATGGGCACCGTATTGTCCGTGGATTGATTCAAATTTGTTCGTGGATAGACATGCAAGCGTCGGTCATCCAACCTTGTCTCATAATATTCGTCCCTGTTTTTTGAAGTCGGCAAGACTTATCATACTTATAGAAAATAGCATAATTCATTTATAATAGAATTTCGTATTGGGCAGTCATGATGGTGGAGTGCGGCAACCGCGGTATTTCAGAGTGTGCGGATATTGCTTCTTCAATAGAGAATGCCACTTTTAAACATTGTTTCCATTAGGTTAATAATAAAGTGGCGCATGTGGTTTTGGATGATGGCAAGGCAGAAGATCTGATGCGGAAATTAAAATATGATCATAAACTGGTTGCTCCTAGTCTAGATGGAAGAAAGGGTGGGCCCTTATTAGTCTGGAAGAAGGAGGTGAGGATCTACGACCGGATTACCACCCCTAAGTTCATAGATGTGTCCGTCGAGGAACCGGACGGGCGCATGTGGAGGATGATTGGAATTTATGATGAACCAAGTTGGGACCATAAGGAGAGAACCTATCGGAATCTGAGGGACCTATACGCTCGGTCAAGCTTGCCGTGGGTGGTGATAGGAGATTTTAATGAGATCTTATACTCGTCGGAGAAGGAAGGAGGCGCCCCCCGTCATCAATCCCGACTCCAAGCGTTCCAAGATGCTCTATCGGACTGCAAATTGGAAGACATAGGGTATAATGGCGACACGTTTACATGGTTCCGCGGCGGCTTGCGCGAGAGATTGATCGGGCTATTACCATTGTTGAATGGCTTCTCCTTCACCCGCTTGCTGGCCTAAGTAACTTGGACATGGGCAAGTCTGATCATCGTCCAGTTCTGCTTGATACGCAATATCTGGCTGGTGTGGCAGAAGCTCGACCGAAGAAGGAAAGAAAATTTGAAGTACGTTGGTTATTAGAGGAGTCGGTTAATGAAATTGTTAATACAACTTGGCAGAAAGCATCACATCGCGGACTTTGTCCTACTGCCATGGATAAGATCAATGTGATACACCAGGACCTCCATGCGTGGGATCATAACATCTTGAAGAAGCCGCATGCCAGGCTGAAAAGGGCGAGAAGGGAACTCGAGTGCCTGATGAGGCAACCTTACTCGGGTGAGTCTAAGATGAAACAAAAGGAGCTGTCAAGCCTAATTGAGAACTTGCTAGAACAAGATGAGATCTATTTGGCTCAGAGAGGCCGAATAAATTGGTTGAAAAAGGGAGATCGTAACTCCTCCTATTTTCAGCATTGTGCTACAGCAAGAAGAAGGAGGAACCTTATCAAAAAACTGAAAAATGACAGCCAAGCTTGGGTGGAAGGTAATGATAATCTCAGGCCCCTAGTTTGTGACTATTTTAGTAGTCTGTTTACATCTAGTGCGGGAGAGATTGATCATGGTCTATTATCTTCTGTAAAACCGCTTGTAACAAACGATATGAATGAACTTCTTATTGCTCCGTATACCCGGGAGGATGTGCGCAAAGCTCTATTTCAAATAGGTGATATGAAGGCGCCATGTCCCGACGGGCTCCATGCAATCTTTTTCAAAAGATTTTGGCATATTTTGGGAGATGTTTCATCCAGGCAGTTCAAAGATGTATCAGGATCTCAAGCAAACCTTCTGGTGGACTCGCATGAAACGTGAAATTGCTCAGTTCGTGAACAAGTGTGATGTTTGTCGCAGAGTGAAGGTGGAACATCAACGTCCAGCAGGTCTTCTGCAGCCTTTGCCTATCCCAGAGTGGAAATTCGATCATGTGGAGATGGATTTCGTCACTGGGTTTCCCAAGTCCAAGAGAGGCAACGATGCCATCTTTGTGGTTATCGACAAGCTGTCAAAAGTTACTCATTTCCTGCTAGTCAAAGAATCTATCTCGGCAGCTCAACTTGTAGAGTTGTATACATCAAGGATAGTGTATTTGCATGGTATTCCTCAGCTCATCTCTTCTGACCGTGGAAGTCTCTTTACTTTCAAGTTTTGGGAGTCCTTCCAGACTGCTATGGGTACCAAGATCCGTTTCAGCACTGCGTTCCATTCGTAGACAAGTGGTCAAGTTGAGAGAGTCAATCGGATCCTTGAAGATACGCTCAGAGCCTGTGTGATTTCGTTCGGCATGAAGTGGGAAGACTGCCTTCCATATGCTGAATTCTCATACAACAATAGCTTCGAGGCTAGTTCAGGCAAGGCCCCTTTCGAGATTCTCTACGGCAAAAAGTGTTGCACCCCTCTTAACTGGTGTGAAACCGGTGAGCGTTAGATATTAGGCAATGACATGATCACTGAAGCAGAAGAAATGTGCCCTGTCATTCGTGAGAACCTCAAAGCAGCTCAATCCCGACAGAAGAGTTATTATGATAACAAACATCAGGATGTTTCTTTCCAAGTGGGTGATCTAGTCTATCTCAAAGTCTCTCCCATGAAGGGCACTCAACGGTTTGGAATTAAAGGGAAGCTAGCTCCTCGTTTTGTTGGTCCTTTCAAAGTTGTTGGCAAGAGAGGTGGTCTTGCATATCAACTAGAGCTTCCTCCAAATTTCGCAAATGTGCACGATGTCTTCCATGTTTCTCAGCTCCGGAGATGTTTCAAGACTCCTGAGCGGACCATTGACCTCCAAGACATCGATCTCCAAGAAGATCTCTCCTATCGTGAGCACCCAGTTGCTATTCTTGAAGAAACTGAGCGTAAGACTCGCAACAAGTCTATCAAGTTCCTCAAGGTGAAGTGGTCTCATCATTCCGACAAAGAAGCTACTTGGGAATGCGAGGACCTTCTCCGTTCCGAATTACCAGACTTCTTTCGTTCCTAGAGCTCGGGTCGAGATCCTCTTGTAGTGTTAGAGAGTTGTGACAGCCCAAGTACTGTCCCTACCTTATTTGGCATGTAACCCCATGTATGAACCTTGTGTCATGAGCTTATGAGATGTATTGCACCTTGTCATTCATGTGTGGTTGCATTCATGCATCATTTCTTTTCTTGCCATGTGGCTTTGCTGAGTGCCTTGGTATGATGTGGGTGGTGAGTGTGTTGGTGTGTATGTGTGAGATGTTTGTGTGTGGTTGGATCCATGTGGCATCTCCTCCTCTTCTTTTCCCCTCTCTTTTCCTTGCATCATCCCCTTCCAAAACCCCTTCCTTCCATTATTATTTATCATCAGATTTAAGTTGTTTTAAAAATTCTTTAAATATGTTCATGAGGTGGTCCCATATGTTTGATGAATTGTAGGTATGTTTGGTTGGATGTTTGGAGCTTGTGCGACTTGTGTTTTAAATTAACAGGAGCTACCATTTTATATATTAAATAAATTACTTGCTCTATAAATCAACTTAATATTTTTAATACATAGGGCTCCTTATTTCTTCCACAAAAATATTTTACTTTTCTCTAAAACCCTTTTCTTTTCATAGGGTTTTATTTTGTTTTGTGGTTGGGTTTATAAAATGGGAAAAACCCCTTTGTTTTATTTGAGAGAGAGTGAGAGGGAGGATGGTGGGCCTCGGCCCAGCCCAGATGAGCAGGACGGCCACCTGCCCCGTCTCCCTCCTCTGTCAGGCATCGCGCGCTGGTGAGCAGAGAGCAGAGTGCAGTCCTGTCGCCGTCGCCGTTAGCTCTTCACGGACGTCGAGGTGCTCCCCTCCTATTTAACCTGGACGTTCGTGCCCCTCTAGGGTTTCTCCATCGCTGCCGCCGCCTTCCTATCCTTCTTCCCCTTCCTCCCCCTTCTCTGTCAGAGAGCGCGGGTGAGATTCAGAGAGTGCAGAGGTGCTGGTGCTCGCCGCCGTTGTCGCCTCCGACGACCTCGTGCCCGGTGGTGATGGCATGGAGCTTGCCGTTGTCGTCCGCGTTTCGTTCCCGGTGCTAGGAGGCCTCAGGAGGCCTTCTTCTTCCTTCTTGCCGCCGGAGTGTCGCCGGGCCTTCTTCCTCTTCGCGCGCGTCGTCTCCGCCTCTCCTTCCCCTTCGTCATCGTCGCTCGCACCCCCGTGTCTCTGAGCAGCCCTCGGTGAGCAACCCGTCCCCGCTGTCCCCTCTCCTCGCCGTAATTCGTAGAAGCGCCGCTGTGGGCATCGTCGCCGCCGCTCGAAAGTCCCGAGCTTGAGCTCGCCTCCGGTCCCCCTCATCGCGAGATGAGACGAGGGATGGATTCCCCGTAGTGCCCCTTTCGATTCCACCCGTTCCTGTCGCCGGAGATTCCCTGTAGTGGCCGAAGTGGTCGTCGCCGTTCCCTGTCGCTGGTGCCTTGCTCTATTTCGTCAGTTTTGTCAGAGTGCTCGGCTCGGCGTGTGTTCAAGTTAGGTCGATCCCCCCCCTCTGTTGAGAAACGGCAGCGTAGCGCAGTGGTAGCGCTCGGTGGGGATGACCAGGACGACCCGGGTTTGATCCCGAGCCCCTCCCCTTTGTGTTTTTTTCTTTCTTCTTTTGTTTTTCTCTCTTGCTATGTATGTGTGCACTTACATGGGTGTGTGTGTGCATATGTTCATGAGATGGTGGTGTCTCCTTTTATTTTTTGTTGTATGTGTGAGTGTAGAGTGCATATGTGTGTTTGCACATGTGCATGGGGGCACATATGTATGTGTGTATGCTATGCATACATACATGAGTATGTGTGTGTTTTCCTTTATGTTGCTCATGTGAGTTTAGTGTGCTTATGTTTGTGAGTTGTGGGTATGTGTGTGTATGCTATGCATACATACATATGTATGTGGGTGTGCCTTATGTGTATGTGAGTAGATGGCCATGAGTAGATATGCATGTGTAGGTGTGTGGGGTTATTCTTCTTGCATGTTGCTGCCATGATTAGTGTAGATGAGTAAGTGAGTGGATGCTAGACCTTGTGCATGTGTAGATCTATGTGTATGTGAGAGCTCTCATGTGTATATGTGCATGTATGTCTCCCCTAGCTTGTTTTCTTTTTTTGTTCTTGATGCTATGCTATGCCTAAGTACCTTATTCATACCTCTTTACCTTTTCCATCAAGAGTCCAATAGAGGGCATGCCAATTTTGGCCTCTTACATAAGTGTGGGCAAGTGACATAAGTCATCCATGCCATTGTGGTGATTATTTCGACCCCCCTTATCTCCCTCTTGCTTCAAGAAAGTATAGGGGTATGAGTAATAAATTTGCGGTAGAATCAACCTAGGAATGCATGTGTGAAGTCAGATTTGACATTGGGGCAACTTCACAGAACTGCATTTTTATGCTGTGATGCCCTTTTGTCCATTTTATATGATTTAATCCATGTATGGTTTTAAGTTCTTGCCAACATGGAAGTGGTAGTTAAAGTTGCTGGGAATGTCCCAGTATTTTTTTATCTATGCTAAGTCACCAGATCAGTGGCTACCTTGATGTTAAGTTGTTATGATGATGTTGTTTCCTGCCAACCTGAAATATGACCAAGTCTGGGAGATCTGTTGTTATTGTTTTGCCATGTAGAGTGGGTTGTATCTAGTGATATGTTGGGAATTCGAGCATGCTCAGTGCTAGTTATTTGTAATGAATATTTCCTTCTACCATCCTATTAATTTTCATGCCAATAGGAGCTCTTTAGCATATTTAACCAGTGTTGTCAACTTGCTGCTTTATTAACTTAGATTCCAGAAAACTGGAATTTTCACCAAGTCCCAGAAAACTGATTCATCATGCCAACTTGATTGCTTCTTGCTTGTTGATGTGTGGCTCCTTTGGTGGTGATGTAATTGTATGAATGGAAGTATATGTTGAGTAGATTCTGTCCATATCTTGTTTGTGGCTGTAAGGTTCCTGTAGCTCTAGTTGTGATCTGTAGGAGTTGCTATATTGTTGTTTAGTGGCAGATTTGGTGTTTTATTGTTTTGTGACATGTGGGAGCTATGCTCCATAGAACTGATTGATTCTTGAGTCTATTGTGATTGCTTTTTCATCACCTATCCAGTGGCTGCCTTGCAATGCCAAGAAGTAGCCCAGGTCTTGGTTGCCTTGTGTTTTGCCTCTGTACCTTGTCGTGAGCGTATCGTGAGAACCGTAACTCCGTTTCTTGTGATCTTTATATGCATTTATATCGATTTTGCATTCTGCATCCATATTTGCCATGTTCATGCATGTCTAAATGACTTAACATGAGGTTTTGTCCAGTTTCATGAATAAACAACTTGCACGTGAAACATGACTAGTTTTGGACTGCCATGTTAGAATTCTTCATAAATGAATCATGCATCATTTTGATTGTGCATTGCACCTTGGTTGGATGTTTATTGTTGTTGTTTCTCTTGGGTAGACGCGAGTGTTGATACTGAGTATGAGGAACCAGGAGAGTACCACTATGAGGGTCCCGCTACTTGTTCCACTGAAGAACCAACATGCAAGATGATCGTACCCGGAACCCGATACTATTTTGCTTGCTAGTTTCTCGCTCTTATCATTACAATTGCGCTACCTACCATTTGATATCAGCCCCCATGTTGCCATGACAGCCTCTAACTTCCACATCCTAGCAAACCTTTGTCTGGCTAAGTTACCGCTGCTTAGCCCCTCTTATAGCGTTCTTAGTTGCACGTGCAGGTTGTTCCATGTGATAACATGGAGTTAAATATCACAATAAATTCTATTATTTAATCTAATGCACATATATATCTTGGTATTGGTGGAAGGCTTGGCCTTTTGCTAAGTGATTTGTTCTGCTGTTATCGCCATTAGTTCCTGGTTACCGGTGTTATGTTTTCCATACTTTGCGCTCCTAACATGCTCGGGGTTGTTATGGGGACCCCCTTGTTCGTTCAATTGAGATTAAAACTTGTCTGGCAAGACCCAACATTGGTACTACTTTTGCTTAACAACTTAATATAATTGCATAGGGTCTTGCAAACCCGTGGATAATTTAATCAACCCTCGGGCCAGTGCTCCTCATGAGTGTTGGTCCAAACTAGAGGACTGTGCGGGGCCAACCCAGGGCAACTTGGGAGATTTCTATCAGGCCTCCGTACGCGTCGCTTATCCGTCGTGTCCTGAGAATGAGATACGCGGCTCTTATCGGGTTCGTTGACACGTCGGGTGGTCTTGCTGGATTTGTTTTAACTTTATCGAGTGTCTTGCGTGTGGAGTCTGACTTTCTTCGGGTTTACTCGAGGTGTTGGACTTCCTTTGGAATTACCTATGATGATCGCGAGATCCGCGGTCGAGGCATTCCCACGGAGTGTGGTTAATTTTGTAATTGATTAGTTGGAGCACTCCTACAGGGTTAAATCTTTCGGAAAGCCGTGCCCACAGTTATGTGGAAACTTGGATATTTGTTTAACACCCGGTTATAGTAAACGTGAAGTAAACTCTAATTAAAATACACCAACTGTGTGAGTAACCGTGATCGTCTCTGCTCGTGAACATGATCCGAGAAAGAACACGGTGGGGTTATGATTGACGTAAGTAAGTGTTTAGGATCTCATAGGGATCATGCTAGATTCGATCGTTCTTCGTAGGCCACTCATATTTATTTCATGTTGCGTAAGCTAGCCACCATATATGCTTAGTGCTGCTGCAAACTAAACACTTACCCCATCCCAACCTTTAAGCTCGAATAGTCTCGGTACCCGGGCACATGATAGCTGAGTCCCCTGTGGCTCACAGTTTACTACAACACTTCAGGTACAGGTTCAGATGAGTACATGCAGGATGATCTTACCCAGCTCCAGTGGGAGTATGATGAGGAAAGAGGCAGGATGTACGTGACGTATCCGGATGAGTAGAGGACCTGGTCGTGATCTTTGGGGCAGCGAGATAGTTTCATTTGCATATGTTTATCGTTTGATTTCATCCATAGCCGGACCCTGTTTTCATCTTGATGATTGAACTCTGAGTGGAATTGTAATTTAGCATGTGGCGAGTGTAAGCCAACTTGTATACTCATCTCTTCTGTAATGTATGATGCAATGTTACTATACTTGCTAACAGCAAGATGCGCCCATATCCCTTGCGAGGCCCTCGTGTCTTAAAATGGATAGACACGCATCTTGGGCATGACAAGAGCTCACTAAGGAAGTATTGGATGCAATAAATCAAAAGAAAATACCTACTGGATGGAATTCCAACAATATTGTGCTGATCCCAAAGGTGGAGAGTCCGGAGGTAATAACCCAATATAGGCCCATTAGTCTATGTAATGTTGTTTACAAGATTATCTCCAAAATGATTGCTAATAGGCTGAAGAGAATCCTACCAGAGATAATATCTCCTATACAGAGTGCGTTTGTACCGGGTAGGTTGATCACCGACAACGTACTGGTGGCCTACGAGTGTTTTCACACCATAAAGAAAAAGACACATGGGAACTCTGGTTATTGCACGGTAAAATTGGATATGAATAAAGCTTATGATAGAGTTGAATGGTTTTTTTGGAGAGGGTGATGTTAAGAATGGGATTTCATGAGTAATGGGTCCAGTTGATTATGGAGTGTGTTTCTTCTATTAGCTACAGGGTTCGTTTCAATGATACAAAGATGAAAGAGTTCATTCCCACGAGAGGGCTCGGGCAAGGGGACCCCCTCTCCCCTTACCTGTTCTTACTTTGTTTAGAAGGCCCCTCTAGTATGCTTGCTCATGAGGAGGAGATTGGGAATCTGGAAGGTGTCAAAGTGTGTAGGAACGCACCTACTATATCCCATCTTCTCTTTGCAGATGATTCTCTTATATTAATGAAGGCCAATATGCAATGTGCAAATACATTGAGAAGAGTATTGGAAACTTACTGTGGGAGTTCAGGACAAATGGTAAGCAATGCCAAATCCAGTGTTTTCTTCAGTCCTAGTACTCCAGTTGCTATAAGAGAGGATGTTTGTGGGGAATCAAATATTGTCACAGAAGCCCTTTCTGATAATTAAGTACTTGGGTTTGCCCACCATGGTGGGCATCGACAGAAGTGACTGTTTTCAGCACTTGGTGGACCGGGTGTGCCAACATCTTAAAGGATGGAGGGAGAAATTCCTCTCAATACAGGGCAAGGAATTTTTATTAAAGTTGGTAGCCCAAGCAATTCCTTCATACGCAATTTCAGTTTTTAAGCTATCTAAAGGAATATGCAAACAAATTACAGATGAGATTTCTGGATTTTGGTGGGGTGATGGTGATGAGAAGAAGAAGATGCACTGGTTTGCGTGGTGGAAGATGTGCGTGCCAAAGAAGAAAGGGGGGTTGGGGTTTAGAGACCTTCACAGTTTTAACCTTGCTATGTTAGCAAAACAGTGTTGGCGACTAATCCAGAACCCGAATTCTCTTTCTGCACGTGTCTTGAGTGCAAAATATTATCTGGAAGGGAACATTTTGAAGGCAGGACCAAAAAAGGGGTCTTCCTATACCTGGCAAAGTATAGTGGCAGGCATGCAAACCTTTCAGAGGGGGTGTATATGGCGTGTGGGTACAGGAGCACAAATTGATATATGGTATGACCCCTGGATCCCTTCAAGCCCCTCACGAAAGGTTATTACTCCTAGGGGCGCAATGATGCTAAGATATGTGGAAGAACTCATTAACCCTCACCTTGGTCGGTGGGACGAGGCATTAATCAGAGATGTATTCTCTCATGTTGATGCCCAAAGGATCCTCCAAATACCTCTGAATGTTCAGATCATGGAGGACTTTGTTGCATGGAATTATACACGATCGGGGACCTTCTCGGTTCGGTCGGCATATCATAGGGAGTTTGAGCACCACTGCAGTCAGCGTCTTACAAGATCAGACGGTCAAGAAAACGTACAAGTAAATACCATTTGGAAGGAGCTGTGGAATCTTAATATCCCAAGTAAAATTAAACACTTCACATGGAAGGCGTTGAATGGATTATTATCTTGCTACGGCGTTCTAGCAAGTAGACACATCCCGCTTATTCCCCAATGTCCGTTTTGTGCAACTGGATTGGAAGACATTCAACATTGCCTGTTTACTTGCAAAAGAGTGAAGGAAGTTTGGACTGAACTGGGTCTACATGATGTTATCTTACAAGCAGTGGATCAGAGCCGCTTAGGATCTATCACAGTGGAAATTCTCTGCAAGATCAAATCTGTTACTGAGGGTCTCCCTACAACAGAGCTTATATTGGTTGCTGCGTGGAATTTGTGGTGGCAACGGCGGCAACACGTCAAGGGAGAGACAATTCAAACTACAGATAGGGCAGCGTTATCTATCAGAGTGTTGGCCACTAACTTCATTCGTGCATATACGAGCAAGCAACCGGAAAGGAGTTGTGATCACATGTGGAGGCAGCCACTGAGTGACGTAGTAAAAGTGAATGTTGACGCAGCCTATAACTCTGAAACTATAACTGGAGCAACGGGTGCTATCGCCCGCGATGGACGAGGGAGGTTTATTGCGGCAGCAACATGGTTCATCCCTGAGGCTAGCAATGTTGATTCTGTGAAAATGGTAGCGATTCGAAATGGATTATATTTAGCGGGGAAGATTGGATGCAACAGGGTCCTAGTCGAGTCTGATAATAGCTTCATTGTGGAGACGGTTCAAAATCCACATGATTATGTTGGATCGGAGACAGCTTTGGTAATGGAGTGCAAGCAGCTATCTTTGGATTTTGCAAATGTCGATTATTCACACTGCCTCCGCGAAGCTAACGAAGTGGTGGCGCATGCATTAGCGCAGAATTCTTTTAGTGATAAATCTTCCAATTTTTGGGAATCTTCAATTCCAGACTTTATTTCTCATCTTATTGTAAACGATTTGGCTATTGGTTGAGAAATAAAGTCTATATTGTTTCAAACAAAAAAGTGGCGCATGTGGTAACAAATTATTATTATTGTAGTAAGGACTCGTTTAGTTGGACTGGTCATGATGGCTTTTTAAAAAGAATACAAATATCTGTAGTACAACGATAGTTTAAATATAAATATTACATCCAAGATAATCAGATGTTTAACAAAAAAAAATCATCGTCTTTAAATTTAATGTTTGTGTTGTGAGTTTTCTGTCCGTGCTTCAGTGGTTCCTTTTTAGATACACATCGTACTGGCATGTCGCATTTACTTTTTGTTGTATTTATCTTTCATAGAACTATACGTGTTAAATTAATTTTTTTGCTATGCTTTACTGAGAGATTTCAAGTTCCAAAAGAAATTTTAAAATCTTTCCTTGCCCCCCCTTCCCCTCTCTAGTAGATATACTTTAGATCCTACAAGTTGCGAGCAGTACGCCCTCGTGCGGCGAACGTCATTGGCAAGGGGCAAGATGATAGTGTTACTATGACGTTCAACACGAGATGCAAACGGGGGCAAGCTGTGCTATGAGCCGGACGGTGAGCGCTCGCTGCAATCGATGGCGAGGCATACTGTATGTCTGTATCCGAGAGGTGTATCACTAGTGCAGAATAAGCCTATAGTCACGCGTCGTAAGGGCCTTTAGTGCCGGTTCTCGAACCGGTACTAAAGGGTGGGGACTAAAGCCCACCCTCCTTTAGTCCTGGTTCAACACGGTTCGACACCAAAGGCCCACCACGTGGAATCCGCCGGCGCCATGGGCTGGGAGGACCTTTAGTCTCGGTTGGTAACACCAACCGGGACTAAAAATATTTAGTTTTTTTAATTATTTTAATTTTTTCTTTTATTTTTTTAGGGGTTTATGAATTAATTATGGTTTAATTTTCCTTTTAATTTTGTATTTTCCATTTCATTAATTTTCATTTCAAACATATATTACGCTACTACGTACATACTGTACACACGTTGTGTATGCGCATATATATAAATATAAATAGAATTTCTTATAGAACCGCGATCATATATATATATATATATATCATCGAATTGCTAGTACGATGACCATTCACATACATACACACACACACACACACATATATATATATATATATACACACACAATTTCTCCTACAATTTGAGAATCATTACAATATATGCAGTCCCCGCAAAAATCCAGCTAATTCCTAGAGATTTTGTAATGGTATTCTCCTTTGGGATCTATGACCTGGTCGAGCAGAAATCTAGCTAATTCCTCTTGAATTGCTCATACCCGAGCCTCTGGTATGAGCTGGTCCCGCATCTTCGTCAGCTACAAGATGGAGATCAAGATGAATATATTAGTTGTGTGTATATATATTAGCTAGATCATGATAAAAAAATTATGGATAGTGTTCTCGCAAACGTATCCAAAGATTTCTTTCGTTTTTGCTACTTTTAGACGTGATCATGCGAATGTTCTCGCAAACGTAGTATGCGCATAAACTAGTCCCCTGCTCCTACCTCATACACTTTACAAGAATAAAATTCAATCAGATAATAATTAATCAAGCATGATAATGGTATCGAAACTAGAATTAAAGAGATGCACGGACGTAGCTAGCTAGCTAGTACTCCCTCCGTCCGGAAATACTTATCCTACAAATGGATGTATCTAGATTTATTTTAGTTATAGATACATCCATTTTATTCATTTCTAGGACAAGTATTTTCGGACGGAGGGAGTAGTACTTAATTACCTTGGGTCACACCATTTCAGTTGTTGTGCCCAGTTGCCTGGAACCTGTTTGATGAACTTGGCCCAAGCCCTGTCCGTCCGCAAAGAAAATGAATAAATGAGTTATTAACTAGTTGATATCAGGAAATGAAGTAATTAAAGAGGCCAACATAGTGCGATAATGATTGAAATTACCTGTCAAGAGACCCCTCACGATTGCGTATTCGGATGGATTCTTTAATAGCGAGTCGAGTACTTCAACTTTTACCTTGTCAACTTCAATGATTAATAAGATCCAGTGGTAACTGCATAACTCATCAACAACACTTATTAACATCTAGTAAGCAACAAATAGAATTTATAATACAATATTATAATACAAGATATATATATTAACACTTGCCCGAAGTTGTAAAGAAGTAGTATTTCTGGTTGGGTGTTTAGATGGATAAAAAATTCTAGCATTTTTTTCTCTATGTCTTTTCTCAAATATGAAGTTTCCCATATCTTCTGATTAATCATATTTGGGTCAATGAACCCAATGCCATAGCGTGCAGCTTGTTTCATTTCATACATCTTCGTTCTTCACAATACCACAGAAACGAATATAGTGAGGATAATTCCAGGTAATGAATGAGAGCACAGCTAGGTAGAGACTTAAATTATAAAAAGAAATCATTTACAAACAATAGCAACTGACTAAAGATTTATCGAGTGCGTCTTGATTGAATAACTAAAACAACTCTGCATAATGAATCCACACATCGTTTTTATGGAAATAATGCCTCTCTTGGACTCTCACCGTGAGGGACTCTTCATTGGTATTTGCTGTTATTTGCATGTACCACGTATACAAATCATACATTCTCGTTGGTAGAAGCTTGACATCTTCAGGCTTGACCAAAGGTTTGCCGCGGGCATATTGATATTTACTTCTGACTCTTTAATCACGGGGATTTTCTCAGGGCCTAGGAGTTCTTCAACAGTGACACCGGCCTCTTTAGCCATCCCAATATGTTCTTCGGTTACTTCTTGCCGACTGGCGGTACTCACAGGTGTTTGTAGAATGAGCGGGGGAATCGATTGCATTGCCTGTTCTCCCAGTTGGGGGATAGTTTTCCCGCTTTTTTGCCAACTCCTTGGCTCAAGCTCGAGCTCGACTCCTTTTGTCCTGCAAGATATGACTTCTTGATAGACCGCACATAGTCGTTGTCCTTCTGAACCGGGCGAGCCATATCAATGAAGTGTTGTGAGACATGCTCAGGTACTTTCTCCTTGGGCGGCTGGGGCGGTTTTGGTCCAAAATGGGCCTTCAAATTGGCATCCATTACGCTGTCGAGCTCCTCGTTGGTCAGGTGGTAAGGCAACTTCGGAAGAGGCTTGAGGCTTGGGCCATATTTGTATTTCTTGCCTGTTGTACCGCTAGTCATCATAGCTATGGCCTCTCTCTTCCGTTGTTGCTTAGGCGATGGAGCACGCTGAGTGGACGGAGCACGCTGACGCCGTGCCGGACCTGGAGGAGGAGTCGGCTGACGCGGTGGAGACTTGGAGGAGGAGGAGTTGGGTGACGTCATGCTAGACTTGGAGGAGGATTCGGCTGATGCGGTGCCGGACTTGGAGGAGGAGTCGGAGTCGACTGACGCGGCGGCAGACTTGGAGGAGGAGGAGTCGATGGCTTTGGAAAGACGATGCAATCCTTTTTCCATAGAATGATACGATGTATGGCCTCTCCCAGTGTTCTCTCCTCGTCACCTCCAGGAATGTCAAGTTGTAGCTCGTGATATGCAGACATCACTTCATCAACCCTAACACGAGCATAGCCAGCTGGAATAGGATTGCAATGGAAGGTTGCTTCTGGGGGATTTGCTAAAGCATAGACGTCCGCCACCTTCATGGATAAGTTCTTCACTTTCATGTGTAGCTCATAGTTAGTCCTGTCTTTGATATCATCCACAGGGTAGCTAGCTAGCAGTGCATCGTCATCGATATCGGCCGGGGCGGAACCCACGCTGCTTCTCGGCATAGATGGGATGGTGGTATCCAATGCTGGATCGATCTACTCATGCTGTTGCTGAGACGCCCTTTCCTAGCTGAGTGAGTCGATCTGCTCCTACTGCCGCCTGACTCTGGATTCTAACTCCAGGTTCTTTGATTTGAGGCCTTCAAGGCGGAGTGCTTCCTCCTTCGTCTTCTTCTCCTCCTCCTACATCTTCTTTCTCGCACGACTTCTGTAGTCGTCGTTCCAACCCACAAACCCCTCAAACCACGGAACAACGCCTTTGCCTCGTGTTCTTCCCGGGTGTTCAGGATTCTTTAGGGCACGTGTAAATTCGTCATCCTCTCTGTTGGGCATGAACACCCCCATTCAAGCTTCTTCGATTTTCATCAGAATTTCGTCTGTCACTTTTTTAAGACTTGCCTTCACCATAATAGCCCCTGTCTTTGGGTCCAACTTCCCCCATGCGCATAAAACCATGTCCTGCACCTCGAGGGCCAGGTCACTATAACTGGAGTCACCCCTGCACTAATCATATCTTTTTCGGATTGATCCCACTCAGGCAGGGCCGTCTAGTAGCCACCTGGCCCCAGAGTATGGTGCCATTGATTTTTCGTAGCATTAATCTTGTTATTTCTCGACCGTTCCTTAGCTAGTTCCGATTCCTTGAACTTCATGAAATCGTCCCAGTGATCTTTTGCCTTCACCAGTGCTCCCTTGAATTTTGGAGTCATCTTGTTTGCTTTGACGTACGCAACCCATGCATTTTTTCTTGAAAGTGTTGAATGCGATCGCCATCTTTTTAAGAGCATAGTTTCTGACTTTATTCAGATCTGCATTTGTCAAATTATTTGGTAGTGTAAAATGTGACATCAGCTCGGTCCAAAGCACATCTTTTGCTCTTTCATCGACAAAAGTAACTCCTTCTCGATCTCCCTTTGCTGGCTTTTTCCATTCTTGTGTGGAGATCGGGATTTGGTCCCCGACAATAACTCCGCATTGATTCTTGAACTTGGTCACATTTTTCTTAGGTTCAAGCGGTTCGCCAGTTGATGTATTGATGGAATCGATGTTGAACTTTACGCCAGGGTCCAACTTTTTAGCCGGGCCTCAAACTATCCTG
The DNA here is from genome assembly GCA_022496015.1 of Hordeum marinum. Classification (NCBI taxonomy): domain Eukaryota; kingdom Viridiplantae; phylum Streptophyta; class Magnoliopsida; order Poales; family Poaceae; genus Hordeum; species Hordeum marinum. The sequence continues at coordinate 88,072,144 of CM039678.1, read as the reverse complement.
ACGCTTGTAGAAGATTTGCTCGATCCGGAGGCCTAAAAGAAGAAAGATTGATTCGTTAATACATATACAACTCAATTAAGAGATGTAATGATCACCAGATGGCTTATATAATAAATATACCTCGCCGGTGTTCGTTATTTGAAGAACATTTTCTTTGTCAACATCGTTGTCGAATTCATCTATTCTCTCGTCTTCATCAAACATACAATCCTCACCGGAATTGTTCAAATATTGCGAGTCGTCATCCTCTTCATGTTCATGCTCTGGGCTTGTGGAGCGTATGATGTTGAACAGAGCCTCTTCTCCTTCTCTGCCGGTATTGTCCATAGCCTTTTTTATATAACCCAGAAGAAAGATAAAACAATTTAGTATTGAAATTAGAATGCATGCAATCAATAAGGTTAAGTGAATCATAGTACATAATATGCATCATCGAATATAATCTCGAATAAATCGTCTCGAATATTATCGAATATAATCTCGAATACATCTCGAATATTATTACTAATACATCTCGGATATTATTGATTATATAATATCACTACTACAGATCCAGTTGACGTCTCGCGCGGCAGGCGGTGGACACCCAAAGAGAAGGAACTATGACAGGATCATAGCTTGGGTGAGATCCTTGAAGAACGTGCCAGGTATTGGAGAACCTGATGTCCAATGCATCCATGTATCGAGGGACGTGCTCGTCCTCCTCCCTGACACAACGACGTACCACCTCCGGCGGGGCCGACTGCCTCCGCACCGAAAGTGGCCCACGCGAACGCCACCAAAGAAGCTCTGGGTCGACGACGGGACCCGGGTTCCTCACCAAGCTACGCGCCCTTGAAGGTAGCACCTCCCAGTGCTAGCCCGGTGGGGCCCAGTCCCGAACGTTGCCCCTCTGAAGCATGACATCGTCGTGAACGAGTCGACGACGAGGATGCGGACCGGGCATCATTGACTCCGAGAAAATATTCTTATGAAAAAATTCCTAGGTTATAAATACCCTAATAATATTCCATTCTCAATAAAAAATCTAATTAAGCAACATTATATACTTCTAAGCAACATTTTAATAGGTTAGGGACATTATATACTTCCAATTAAGCAAAAAATCTAATTAAGCATATATACTAGTTAAACATATATATTAATTAAACACTAATTATAGAAAAACAACATTATATAAAAAAATCAAAAATTATCTAATTAACATTTATATACCTAAAATTCATCTAACATTTCTATAACTAAAAGTATAAAAAACTAAAAAAACATTCATCTAAAATTTATATATCTAATTCATCTAACATTTCTATAACTAAAAGTATAAAAAACTAAAAAACAGAAAATATAGAAAATGTGTGTGTGTGTGTGCGTGTGTGTGTGTGTGCGTGCGGGCTCGATCGATGGGAGGGCAGCCATGGCAGCAGGGGCTCATAGCGGGGCGACGGGCGGTGAGGCGAGGCGAGTCGTCGGGGACGGCGACTGCGACGACGACGATGACGGAGCACGAGCTCGAGGAGGGGGCGGCACGCGATGGGGGCGGGGATGGGGGGCAGCGCGTCGGGCGCGGCGACGGCGTGGGCGGTGCCTCGGGGCGGCGATGGCGTGGGCGGAACGTTGGGGTGGTGACGGTGTCGTGGCAGGTGCTGCGTCGGGGGCGGCGGCGGCGATCTCCTTTGTTCGTAGTGGTCGAAGAGAGACGAAGAAGCAGAGGGAAAGTGAAAAAATTTCAACTCCTGCTTATATAGGAGGATCTTTAGTTGCGGTTGGTGGCTCCAACCACGACTAAAGACCCCCCTTTAGTCGCAGTTGGAGCCGCCAACCGTGACTAAAGGAAAATTTTGCCAGCCCAAGTGGCGGGAAGCGCAGACCTTTAGTCGCGGTTGGTGGCTCCAACCGCGACTAAGGGGGGGGTCTTTAGTCGTGGTTGGAGCCACCAACTGCGACTAAAGACCTGTTCCTAGAACAAACTACGGTGGAAGTTTAGTCCCACCTCGCCAAGCGAGGGTTAGCCGAACTGGTTTATAAGCCCCGCTGTGTCCGCTCCTTCGAGCTCCTCTCTAAGTAGGCATATGTGGGTCTATTGAACCTGTGCGGCCTTGTTGGGCCTACTAGGCCTTGCGGGCCTGCATCCTGGCCCAGGTTGGGTTTCTAGTCGTATGCAGGCCGTGGCGGCCCAGTAGGCGGCCTATTTTTTTATTTTTTTTTCATTTTCATTTTGTTTTTTTGCTTTATTTATTTTCTTTTCTTTTGAGTTTTTTGTGCTTTATTGAGAGCTAATGAGTGAATTTTTTGCGTTAGGTCAAAAAAATTATAACCTTTCTATTAGTGACAATAGTTTTCAAATTCGAATAGTTTAAATTTGAATTATTTGAAATTTGTGTGAATCACTAGTTTGTGAATAACTTTACTTTAAAAATAGTTTTTTCCAGTGATTCTTTTTCTACTTTTTAATATTATCGAGTTTTATCATTATATCCGAGTTGGTAATTCTTAGGTTATTTAAAAAATGAAATGCCTTTGTAACAGGCGAGTTTTCGTCTAAAACCCTGATACTTCGAAAGAGATTGTCCATTTTGTATATGAAGTGCATCCAGTTTTTGCCGTAACCCTCTTAACTTTTTAGCACATGCTATGTGGGTGAAATAATGATACCATGCCAACTTTCAACCTTTTCATAGTTCATTTGTAGTGCTTACCAATTTCAGGGTCATTTAGCTCAAAAAATATCAGTAAATGCATGAAAAATAGCAAATGAAGTCGGAAAGGGTTGAAAATTGATAGCCTCCCTTTGAATGGTGCATACTAAACGCAAAAAACACATAAGTACACTACTATTACAAAGATTCCCTTCAGTTTGTCCGTAGTGGGACTTTCTAGATATATAAGTCTAGAAACTAACTAGAGAAGCCAGTCACATCCGAGAGTGGGATCTTTGGGTGTAAAACTTTTTCTTTGCGTGTGTCCCTTGCGTCATAACCATGGGTAATCTTCATCGTTTAACTTGATGCTCGGGTCAACATTCACTGTGAAGGGAGCAATTTCATGAAACTTTTCATAATCTTCTGACATGTCTGTCTTGTCCTCCACTCCCATGATGTTTCTTTTCCCTAAAAGAACTATGTGGCGCTTTGGCTCATCGCATGATGTATTTGCTTCTTTATCTTATCTTTTTCTCTGCTTGGTAGACATGTCCTTTACATAAAAAACCTGCGCCACATCATTGGCTAGGACGAATGGTTCATCTGCGTACCCAAGATTGTTGAGATCCACTATTGTCATTCCATACCGTGGGTCTTCCATTACCCCGCCTCCTGTCATATTGACCCATTTGCACCTAAACAAAGGGACCTTCAAATCAAGTCCATAGTCAAGTTCTTTGGCCCATTGTTGTTTGCTGCATCAAAGCGGACACCACTATTTTGGTTGACGCTCTTTTTATCTTGGGCGATCGTGTAAAATGTATTCCCATTTATCTCGTACCCTTTGAAAGTCAATATAGTCGAAGATGGTAACTTGGATAGCAAGTACAGGTCATCTTCAACAGTGTCGTCATGCATGAGACGTGTTTGCAACCAACCGGCAAAAGTCATCGTTTGTTCATGTGTAATCCAGTCGTCAGACTTCTCCGGGTGTTTGGACCGTAGAATATTCTTGTGTTGCTCGATATATGGAGCCACCAAGGCAGAACTTTGTAGAACTATGTACTGTGCTTGGGCCAAAGAATGCCCGTCCCGGCATATTAGTGAATTCTTCCTAGCGTGCCTTTTCCACCCAGTCTGCCCTCATGCCGCGATTCAGGAACACCTATCGGCTTAATGTCAGCAATAAAGTCAACACAAAACTCAATGACCTCCTCTGTTTCATGGCCCATGGAGATGCTTCCTTCTGGGCTAGCACAATTATGAACATATTTCTTTAAGACTCCCATGAACCTCTCAAAGGGGAACATATTGTGTAGAAATACAGGACCCAAAATGGCAATCTCCTCGACTAGGTGAACTAGGGCATGCGTATATTGAAAAAGGATGGTGGGATAACCAACTTGAAATTGACAAGACATTGCACCAAATCATTATCTAACCTTGGTAGGATTTCTGGATCGATTACCTTCTGAGAGATTGCATTCAGGAATGCACATAGCTTCACAATGGCTAATCAAACGTTTTCCGGTAGAAGCCCCCTCAATGCAACCGGAAGCAGTTGCGTCATAATCACGTGGCAGTCATGAGACTTTAGGTTCTGGAACTTTTTCTCTGCCATATTTATTATTCCTTTTATATTCGATGAGAAGCCAGACGGGACCTTCATACTGAGCAGACATTCAAAGAAGATTTCCTTCTCTTCTTTGGTAAGAGCGTAGCTGGCATGACCCTGAAACTGCTTTGGATCCATGTCGTCTTTTCCGTGCATACGTTGCTGGTCCTCCCGTGCCTCCGGCGTATCTTTTGTCTTCCCATACATGCCCAATAAGCCTAGCAGGTTCTCGTAAAGATTCTTCGTCACGTGCATCACATCGATTGTAGAGCGGACCTCGATGTCTTTCCAATATGGTAGGTCCCAAAATATAGATTTCTTCTTCCACATGGGTGCGCGTTTGTCAGCATCATTTGGAACAGATTGTGCACCAGGACCCTTGCCAAAGATTACTTTTAAATCCTTGACCATATCAAGTATTTCATCACTCGTACGATGGTGAGGCTTCTTCCGGTGATCTGCCTCACCTTTGAATTGCTTGCCTTTCTTTCTTATGGGATGGCTGCTCTATAGAAATCAACGATGCCCCAGATACACATTCTTCTTACATTTATCCAAATATATATTGTTGGTGTCATCTAATCAGTGTGTGCATGCGTGGTATCCCTTGTTTGTTTGTCCTGAAAGGTTACTGAGAGGAGGCCAATCATTGATGGTTACAAACAGCAACGCATGTAGGTCAAATTCCTCCTGATCTTTTGCATCCCACGCAGGTATACCTTTTCCATTCCACAGCTGTAAAAGTTCTTCAACCAATGTCCTTAGGTACACATCAATGTCGTTGCCGGGTTTCTTGGGGCCTTGTATGAGCACTGGCATCATAATGAACTTCCGCTTCATGCACAACCAAGGAGGAAGGTTATAGATACATAGAGTCACATGACATGTGTTATGATTGTTGTTCTGCTCCCCAAAAGGATTAATGCCATCTGCACTTAAACCAAACCATATGTTCCTTGCATCCTTTGCAAAGTCCTTCCACTTTCTCTCGATTTTTCTCCACTGTGACCCCTCAGCGGGCACTCTTAACTTCCCGTCTTTCTTACGGTCTTTGTTGTGCCATCGCATCAACTTGGCATGCTCTTTGTTTTGGAACAATCATTTCAACCATGGTATTATAGGAGCATACCACATAACCTTGGCAGGAATCTACTTCCTGGGGCGCTCACCCTCAACATCACCAAGGTCATCGTGGCCGATCTTATAGCGCAATGCACAACATACCGGGCATGCATTCAAATCCTCGTACTCACCGCGGTAGAGGATGTAGTCATTAGGGCATGCATGTATCTTCTCGACCTCTAATCCTAGAGGGCAGACAGCCTTCTTTGCTTCGTACGTACTCTCTGGCAATTCGTTGTCCTTTGGTAGCTTCTTCTTTAACATTATCAGCAACTTTTGAAATGCCTTTTCAGATACACCATTCTTTGCCTTCCATTGCAGCAATTCCAGTGTGGCACCCAGCTTTTTATTGTCATCTTTGCAATTTGGGTACAACCCTTTTTTGTGATCCTCTAACATGCGCTGCAACTTCAACTTCTCCTTTTCACTTGCGTAGTTTCTCTTTGCATCGGTAATGGCCTGACCAAGATCACCAGTGGGCTCATCTGATGCCTCTTCTTCAGCTCCTTCCCGCATTGTCGGCTAAGCTTCTTCCCCCATTGTTGTACCATCATATTCATGGAACCCATGGCCAGGATAGCTGTCGTCATCCTCTTATTCTTCATTCTCTTCCATTAGGACCCCTCTTTCTCCCTACTTGGTCCAACAGTTATAGCCGGACATGAAACCGGACTCAAACAGGTGGATGTGAATGGTTCTTGAGTTAGAGTAATTTCGATCATTCTTACAACAAGCACATGGACAATACATAAAACCATCTGGCCGCTTGTTTGCCTCAGCCGCAACCAGAAAAGTATGCACGCCGTTAATGAACTGGGGAAAGCATCAGTCCTCATACATCCATTGCCGGCTCATCTTCATTACACAACACCGAAAAGACCAAATTAATACAAGTTCGTACATAAAGTTCATACACACTTGTTCTCATGAAACAACATACAAACTCTCTAGCTAAAGCATTTAAATGCAACAACAAATGAGATCAACATCGCAACTAAGGTAACAATTGATCCAACAGCATAGTGATATCAAGCCTCACTATCAATGGCATATCTTTTAAATTTTCTAATCTTCAAGAGCATTTTACCCATCTTGATCTTGTGATCATCGACGACATCGGCAACATACAACTCAAGTTTCATCTTCTCTTCTTCAACTCTTTTCATTTTTTCTTTCAAATACTTGTTTTCTTTTTCAACTAAATTAAACTTCTTGAAAGAATATCTATGTCGGTTGGAATCTCCAGTTCACATACCTCCTAGATAACAATATCTATGTCAACTTGATTGACATAATTTTCATAAACACGAAATGCAACAAAGAGTTATAAAAGAGAGTATATATATACCACATCCGCATCATAAACCGGACGAGGGCCGATGGGGATGAATTTCAAAAACATGCCACTATGTATAACAAATAACCATATAGGTAAGAAAACTATACAAGTAACTAACTAAATCTTACAAACATGGTTTTTATAAAAAGGATAAGAACAAGAGGCTCACCAAGGTGGTGCTAGTGACGGGACAGTGCGGGCGATCGATGGTGGTTAGGACAGGGATGGGAAGGCACTAAGTAAACCACACCTACAAATACAAAGTAAGAATTTAATTTGAGCTCAAATTGCATAAATCAAATAAACTACCACATACAAACTAAAAACCACAAATTACTATACTTATAGAGCATTGCAAGAGCTAATCTAGCAATGAGAGATGAAATGACAAAGTTGCTAACCTTTGTGAACACTTGGATGGATGGGATGCCCCCAAATCTTGACAAATTTTGGCAAAAATGGAGGATGAGATCGAGGCAGAGAGGAAGAACAGAGAGGAGAGGAAAGGGGAATAACAGAGGACTCTGCTCGGGCTGGCACCGAAGGGTTTCAGTATAGGGGGACCTTTAGTCCCAGTTGGTGGCTCCAACCGCAACTAAAGGTTAGCCTATAGTCACGGTTGGAGCCACCAACCAGGACTAAAGGTTCCCGTGGGGACCTAGGCTGACGCCAGCCTGCCACGACACCTTTAGTTCCGGTTCTTGGCACGAACCGGGACTAAAGGTTCGTAACGAACCGTCACTAATGATCCCCGTCACGAATCGGCACTAACAATCACATTAGTGCCGGTTCAAAAGCCAACCACGACTAATGAGGCAGACAAAAGGTCTATTTTCTACTAGTGGTATGGGATGTTGCATTGGCAGTGAAGGGTGGCAATGGTGGTGCCATGGTGGGTGACGAGGCCTACTGCGAGTTGAGGGGTTGATGTGTGATGCGACGAGCGGTGCGGAAGACTGCTAAAACAACAAGGTGAGCCCCATGGAATCGGCAACAAGAGGAAGATAATGCTAGGATCCTAATCCAATGACTCTAGAGAGGATGTATCATGTGGTGGCTAAGGTGATCAGCCAAAAGTTAAACCGGTCGACCAACACCAAATTTACCGCCTAAGAGATTTCCTGATGTGTATGGTGAAAGCTTTCATGTGTGTGGTTTCAGACACCCAGGCCATAGAAAATCTGACAGGTTGGTTTTGGTCCCATTGCACGACCTAGGAGGTGGTTGAAAAATCCCACTCCTTTCATTCCAAAATATAATGCGTTTGCGCTTCTCAAAATCTAAATTTGATCATAAATTTAACTAACATGTGTGACTACAGCAGGAGCAAAAATTATACCATTTGCTCTTGTCGTAGTCATCCACGTTGGTTAAATTTATGGTTAAAATAAAATCTCGAAAAACATGGGAGCACTATATTATGAAACGAAGTAATTATCATACCGGTTGAAGCGCACTGCTGGTTCTTAATTAAGTAACGCTATGCAAACACGACACGAGGCAATGTTTGACTAGGGAAACGTTGAGATTGACCGACGGAAATCAGTCGGTTTACTCGTGCGCCACATCGTCTCACGATCCCATGATGACTCCCTTATCATCTTCTTCGAGATCGAGCACATTCACTACCACAATAAGTGACGATGCATACGTCTTAATCTACGCCGACGGCCACCGTCGGCAAAGATGGACATATACCGACGGCCTACTACAAGCCGTAGGCGTACAAAATCCGTCGGCATATGTCGACCAACGCGGACGGTGACCGTCGGCATATCATGGCCATCGGGAGCGCTGGCAATATGCCTACGGTGGTCGTCGGCATACCTCCAGCCGCCGGCATAGCCATGGGCCCGGCTACACAGCCACCAGTGGTCATTTGACGGCGTCTGTCTACGTCGACGACACTAACGGGTGCCATTGGCATATGTACTAAGCAGGTACGCCGACGGCTTAGCTGTCGGCATAGGCCTGGCCCGCCACGTCATCGATCCGCGTCCAATGCCACCTCATCGATCCAGACCAGCGGCAACCCGTGTGCATGCAGGTACGCCGACGGATTAGCCGTCGGCATAGGCCTGGCCCGCCACATCATCGATTCGCTTCCAATGCCACCTCATAGATCCAAACCAGCGGCGACCCGTGTGCACATATATGCCGACGACAATGCCGTCGGTGTAGATATTTTTCCCTTTTTGTTTTCTCTTTTTTTCAAAACTTAAATGTGTATTATCTCAGCAAAAAACAGACCTCAATTATATATCCATTCCCCCCCCAACACACACATAGAGACGACGCCGCTACCGCCGTGTCATAGAGGGGGAAATGACCGACACAGAGGGAATCAAGGTTAGACGGGACGGGGTACCTGGGGGGGTACCAATGCTACATATTTGTTCATCGCGTGTCTACAGGTGTTGTCGAGGGCGTTCTAGGGTAGCTATGCCACCAGATCTCACATCGGGTCCTCCTACATGTGTGTAAGTGTTGTGGCATGTGTAGACGTCCTTCTCGGGGCTCCTGGGTGTTCCCCCTTCCACGGAAGGCACTATCGCAGTCACTTTGGAGGAGTGGAACGTGCGGGTGGGGTCGAGCCGGAGGGAATCTAGTGGTTGGTTGGGTCCAGACGATGTCCGGGGATGTTCCTATGGGCTGACCTATCGCAACCAGGTGGAAGAGTCCACTGGTCAAAGCACGCCGGGCAAAATTCAAAGGCCTAGATCTACTGGTCAACGGGGCTAGGGTTAGTCCGGTCGGTGGGGCTTTCGGATGTAGCAATGCCACCAAAACACCGCACCGGGTCCTCATGCATGTCTTAAAGGGTGGCGGTAGGTTAAAACACCCAGCGCCCGGCTAAGGGGTGCTGCCCCCCTACACGAACAGCGGTAAAACTGAGGTGGCGTTCGTCGGTTTTGCTGTTGCGTGAATTGTTTAGGAGAGTGGGAGCATTATAAATTCATGAATTATTTACACAGTGTAGAGACAAGTGATAAAAGCTACGTGGTATTTTTCATAATTTTCAAAGATGCCTAAGTATCTTAATAAACCGCAGATCACGGATTGTTCATCACGTGTCTACGGGTGTTGCCGGGGGCCTTCTAGGGAACTATGCCACCAGATCTCGCACCGGGTCCTCCTACATGTGTGTAAGTGTTGTGGCATACGTAGACGCCCTTCCCGGGGCTCCTGGGTGTGCCCCTTCCATAGAAGGCATTGTCGCAGTCACTTTGAAGGGGGGAACGTGCGGGTGGGGTCGAGACAGAGGGAATCTAGTGGTTGGTTGTGTCCATATGATGTCCGGGGATGTTCCTATGGGCTGACCTATCGCAACCAGGTGGAAGAGTCCACTGGTCAAAGCACGTCGGGTGAAAGTCAAAGGCCAGATCTACTGGTCAACGGGGCTAGGGTTAGTCCGGTCGATGGGGCTTTCAGATGTAGCAATGCCATCGAAACACCGCACCGGGTCCTCATGCATGTCCTAAAGGGTGGCGGTAGGTTCAAACACCCGGCGCCCGGCTAAGGGGTGCTGCCCCCTACACGGACGGCGGTAACACCGAGGTGGTGTTTGTCGGTTTTGTTGTTGCGTGAATTGTTTAGGAGAGTGGGAGCATTATAAATTCATGAATTATTTACACAGTGTAGAGACATGTGATAAAAGCTACGTGATATTTTTTTATAATCTTCAAAGATGCCTAAGTATCTTAATAAACTGCAATTCACGGATTGTTCATCGCGTGTCTACGGGTGTTGCCGGGGGCCTTCTAGGGTAGCTATGCCACGAGACCTCGCACCGGGTCCTCCTACATGTGTGTAAGTGTTGTGGCGTGCGTAGACGCCCTTCCCGGGGCTCGTGGGTGTGCCCCCTTCCACGGAAGGCACTGTCGCAGTCACTTTGGAGGGGGGAACATGTGGGTGGGGTCGAGTCGGAGGGAATCTAGTGGTTGGTTGGGTCCATACGATGTTCGGGGATGTTCCTATGGGCTGACCTATCGCAACCAGGTGGAAGAGTCCACTGGTCAAAGCACGCTGGGCGAAAGTCAAAGGCCTAGATCTACTGGTCAACGGGGCTAGGGTTAGTCTGGTCGGTGGGGCTTTCGTGGATAGAAATGCCATCGAAACACCGCACTAGGGCCTCTTGCATGTGTGAAAGTGACGTGGCATGCGTAGACGCTTGTCTAGGGGTCCGGGGTGTGGCCCCCTCCACAGACGGCACTGTCGCCGTCATTTGGAGGGGGGAAATGTGCGCGTGGGGTAGAACCAGAGGGAATCTAGGTGGGTTGGGTCCAGACCGTGTTCGAGGATGTTCCTATGGGCCGACCTATTGCAACCAGATGGAAGAGTCCACTGGTCAAAGCCCATCCGGTGAAAGTCAAAGGGCTAGATCTCCTGGTCAACGGGGCTTCGTGGTGGCCTTCCGGGGGTAGCAATGCCACTGAAACACCACACCGGGGCCTCTTGCATGTGTGAAAGTGACATGGCATGTGTAAACGCCCGTCTAGAGCATCTGGGTTGTGGCCCCTCTCCATGGACGGCATTGTCGCTGTCTAGGGGGCTAGGGTTAGTGCGGTAGTTGGGGTTTCCCGGTGTAGCAATGCCACCGACACAAAGCATCGGGTCCTATTGCATGTGTGAAAATGATGTGGCATGCATAGGACATTTAAAAAATTCCTTGGGTCATTTAAAAGTAAATTATAATGATTGCAAAAAATAAATAGAGATATACCGACGGTTAAGCCGTCAGCATAGGTTGTACACGTGGCCTCGCAACCTATGCCGACGGCCAAGCCGTCGACATAGGTGGACATTTTCCACTCACCCCGGTGGATTCTCCTCCACTCACCTCCTCCACCCTATCCACTCAACCCTAACCCGCAGCCGCCACCCTCTCCTTCCCCCCGCCGCCGCCACCCTCTCCTTGCCGCCCGTCACTGCAGCCCTTGTCGGCGCCACCCGTCGCCGCCGCCCTGTCCATGCCGCTCGTCGTCCTCGCCCTATCCGCCCCACCCACCGCCGCAGTGAGGCCTCCTTCGCCGCCCACGCCCGCTGCGGCTCCGAGCTGCTCGCGCCCCGCCAGCCGGCCCGCGTTCCCCCTCCGGTCCAGCCGCCCCCTTCCTTGCCACCTCCCCCGCCAACTCCGCCCCTGTCACCATCCCCTGCCCCCCCCCCCCCGCGCCTCACCACCTCTGCCGCCCCTCCGCCCCTGACACCACCTCCCCCGGCCCCTTCCTTGCCACCTCCATGCCCCTCCGCCCCTGTCACCACCTCCCCCGCCCCCGTCGGTCCTCCTGTCATGCCCCTACCCCCTCCCCTCGGTGAGCTCCCCCGTCACCATGCTCGCCTTAATTTTTTTCTTATGTTGTTAGGTATGTTAATGTTTTGTGTAGTATTTAGTAGAAATAGATGAATAGATATATGGATGTTTGATAGATGGATGAAATGGTAGAGAGTAAAAATGTGAAAAAATAGGTGGGCATATTTTCAGTTTCTTTTACAATTATTTGTGTGTAATATTTAGTAGAAATAGGTGAAAAGATCGGTAAATAGATATATATATATATATATATATACGGATGTTTGATAGATGAATGTAGATAGATAGATGGATGTAGATAGATGAATGTAGATAGATAGATGAATGTAGATAGATAGATGGATGTAGATAGATAGATGGATGAATAGATAGATGGATGTAGATAAATTAGATGTATGTTTTGTTTAAAAACTGAAGTGTCAATGTTTTATGTGATGTGATGACCTAAACTTTTTCTCTCAATGAAATTTATAGGCTTTCTCGTGTTGCATCTTCGTCGAGTCATCGTCGACGTCGTAGCTTTTGGTCCCCGATCGTCCCTCCGTTGTTCGACTACTTCCTCTATAGCCGAGGATGAGCTACGAATCCACCTTCACCTTCTAGGTTTTTTTAATCATGTCACTAGATTTTCTTTTCATGTCAAGTCGCGTAACCTAGGCGTCTCCCGTTTGAAAGGGTTGCATTGATAAATATGCATTCAATTGCATATTTATGACCGTAGCTCTTTCGGATTATCTAGCATTTTCCACGGACAGCCCGAGGATGTGTAGATTGGGTACGTTCTCCATGTTCTACCCTGTTTCGAGACGGGGTTTCGGAGCCGCCTCCCCATTGTTCACCGGAGCACATTCTCTCGGCTATTTACCGAGACGTGTATCTGGAGAACATCGGGAGGTGCTGCCAAAATTTTTGTCTCGGAACGGGGTAGAGCATGGAGAACATACTCAATCTAGACATCCTTGGGTGGGATTAGGACCCATCTTTACCTATTAGAGATGTTGGTGGATTCAACACAGAAGAAAATAAAAATTTGATGTGATTAATTCAAATGAATCCTTAATTTTGTTGTGTGGCTCCCAATAAAACAGAGGATGGCAGATAATCAGTGGATGTACAGTGGGTTTATCCATTGGAATCGAGTAACATCAGAGTGGATCGCGAAAATCGATGTGTATTTGAAGGATATATTCCGTAGTCCAATGAGAATTATCCCACCATGCCCATGTGCGAGATGTGGTAGATGTCACCGTAAAAATAAGAAGGACATGACTGACCACCTTCGCACGCACGGATATATGCCAAACTTTGACATGCCACCGATAAACTTAGCTGAGCATGACCGTGGCAGAGAAGAGGTGATGCGACAACGCATTGATGGTTATGAAGTCGACAGGGTCAGGGACATGCTAGATGATGTCATTGCTATAGAAACGGAAAATGTGACACCTTCAGAGAGTGAACTGGAGGAGACGGAGGCAATCGCAAAGGCCTTCTTGGAGGTCTTGGCCTCATCAAAGAAACCTCTATATGAGGGTGCCAAAATATCTCAGCTGGATGCCATCTCGCAACTTATTGCAGTCAAGGCTGAGTACGGTTGTAGCCAGAAATGCTTTGAAGCATTCCTGGGAGTATGGGCTAACAGCCTCCCCGAGGGTCATCAACGGCCGAAAAGCATGTACGCTACAAAGAAAATCATGAAGGCACTCTCTATGGATTATAAGAAAATACATGTTTGTTCGAAGAATTGCCTTTTGTTTAGGCATGAGTATGCGGATGACAAGTACTGTAGGGAGTGTGGTTCATCTCGGTACCTTGAGGGGGTCGGTGAGGATGGTGAGAAAAGGCAGCTAACCATCCCCGCTAAGGTTCTTCAGTATCTCGATTTCATACAAAGACTATAGTGCCTTTTCATCACGGAGGAGTCTGCGAAAATGATGAAGTGGCACAAGGAAGGTAAGAGGTACCATCCAAATAAAATCGTACATCCATCGGAAGGCGAAGCATGGAAGTCGTTCGATGAAGAATACCCCGAGGAAGCAGCAGAGGCTGGGAATGTCAGAGTTGCAATAACAAATGATGGGGTCAATCCATATGGTATGTCGACCAATCCATACAACTGTTGTCCCGTGTTTGTTATTCTACTCAATCTCCCTCCAGGTGTCCTAATGCAATGCAACACCATGTTCTTGTCGCTAATTATTCCAGGGCCTGAATACCCAGGGAAGAATTTGGCAGTGTTTATGCAGCCGCTGATGGATGATTTGCACCATTCTTGGTACTTCCCAAGGTTGACATACGACCGACATCTGCAGAAAAATTTCTTGATGAAAGTTTGGTTGATGTATTGCATGCATGACTTTCCCGACTATGCTCTATTCTGCGGATGGTGTACAAGTGGGAAGATGCCATGCCCAATGTGCATGCAGGCTCTACGTTTGATTTGGTTGCAGAAGGGTGGCATGTATTCAGCCTTTGACCTGCATCAACAGTTCCTCCCTCCAGACCATCCAGATAGGAAAGACAAGAAGAACTTCACGAAAGGTCGGGTTGTCCATGAAGTAACCGAGATTCCAACATTTTCGGGGGCAGATGTTCTTGCTCAGCTAAAATCTCTCAAGCCTAAAGTCAAAGGCAAAGGCAAAGGAAAACGCTTCGAGGGATATGGTGAGACGCACAACTGGACTCACATTACCCCCTTCTCGAAGCTTCCCTATTTCCAGGACCTCAAACTTCCTTACAACATTGATGTGATGCACACACAGAGTCCCTTTTCCGCACGATCCTCAACATTCCTGATAAGACGAAGGATAACCTTAAAGCTAGAGCCGATCAACAGAGAATTTGTGATAGACCACGTCTAAACATGAAGCCTCCCACAGGCGGTCGAAGAAGCTGGTTCAAGCCAGATGCTGACTTTGTCCTTAAACCACCAGAAAAGAAGGAAGTACTTATCTGGATGAAACTCATTTTGAAGTTCACCGATGGTTATGCATCGAATATAAGTAAGGGAGTCAATCTTTCAACGGGCAAAGTGGCCAGGCTCAAGAGTCATGACTACCATGTGTGGATTGAGCGGATAATGCTGGTGATGGTTCGAGGCTATGTCCCCAAGCATGTCTGGCGAGTGCTTGCCGAACTAAGCCATTTCTTCCGCACGCTCTATGCTAAAGAAGTAAGTAAAGATGTGATTGAACAATTGCATAATAAGGCACCGGAGTTGATAGTCAAGCTAGAGAAGATCTTTCCGCCAGGCTTCTTTACTCCGATGACACATCTCATTCTACACCTCGCGAAAGAGGTATTGTTGGGGGGGGGGCTGTGCAGAATCATTGGCAGTACGGCCTTGAGAGACAGAACAAGCATCTCCAACAGAAATGTGGAAACAAAGCTAAGACTGAAGCTTCCATAGCTAAGGCAGTTATCCTAGAGGAGGTGTCAAACCTCAGGACATCGTACTATCTAGACCATGTTCCCCGTCTGCATAATAAGGTGCCTCGATACAATATAGAAGATCCCAAGTATCAACCCAAGCTCCATCTATTCAACGGGCAAGGTGGCAGGGCTGGGGCCTCGAAATCTTATAACATGCCACGACAAGAGTGGGAGGACCTTATGTTCTATGTCTTGCACAACATCAAGGAAGTCGAGGAAGTGTGGATGAGGTAATACCACTACACCATTATTTTATGTCTTGCACATCATCATGTTCTATGTTCACTTAGTCCCGGTCTAACACCACTTCTCTTCTTTTAGTGATTTCGTTCAAGAGGAAAGGACGGGAATGAATCCTCCTACCGAGGCGGAGGCACTTACTCTTCTCCGTCATGGAAACCCTGGAAATAAAAAAATTGTTGCTTGGTTCATGGAGAAAGTAATTTTCCAGATTCCCCTATTAAATACGTAGTTCAACATTTATTAGTTAATCGAACTAATTCACCCAACAATTTCAATTAAACTTGTAGGGAAAAGATCCGAACATATCTATGGATGATGAATTGAGATGGGTTTCCAAGGGTTTTGACCCTGCCGTCATGACATGTAAAAAGTATGATGTGAATGGGTATCGCTTCCATACAGAGGAGCACCAGAACAGCCGGCCTGATCCCAAAACTATAAATACCGGAGTGTACACCCCCCGGTCAAAATTCAGTAGACTACTACGGAAGGGTACAAAATATATATGAGATTACATTCCGCAAAGGGCACGAAACCCTAACTCTACCTGTGTTCAAATGTCGATAGTTCGATCCGTAGGAGGGGCGGAGACATACGCCTTCCATTGGTTTGGTCGAAGTTAAACCATCAACCGTATATGCTGGAGCTGATCTCTTCATTGCGGCTAACCAAGCTACACAAGTTTATTATTTGCCTTACCCATGCCAGAAAGAGTACCTACGGGGTTGGGAAGTTGTGTTCAAGGTGTCTCCACATGGTAAGCTACCGGACCCGAACGAAGATGATTACTACAACATTAACCCCATGACATACGAGGGAGTGTTCTATAAAGAGCAACCGGATGATGATGTGGTCAGGAACGATGACGCTAGACCATTGAGTGATGCACGGAATGATGGTGAGACCATTGTTAATGAAAATGACATACTTATGCTAGAAAAGTTAAACGAAGACGCTGATGATGAGGAATAGACTCCACCTTCGTTAGACAACGAAGATGATATCATTGATACTGATGATGAGACCGATCGAGAAATCGGTTAAAACAGTGATGATTCTTATGGGTTCTAGCAGATGTGCGTTTCATGTATTTTTTCCTATGGTTTAGGAATATGCCTTTTTATGCTTATTTTTAATGTGTTTATTAGTCCTTATTATTATGCTTTTTTCCTTCATTATTAATGTACTAATTGTTTATTCTATTTTCAATGCAGGTTCGTGGAACATGGGCAAGGGGAAGGCCGATGGTGCGGGTTTCATACGCAAGGTCGTCGGCATTGCTAGTTGGAGTGGTCGAGCACGTACTGTTTGTTGGAAATATGCCCTAGAGGCAATAATAAAATGGTTATTACTATATTTCCTTGTTCATGATAATCGTCTATTGTTCATGCTATAATTGTATTAATCGGAAACCGTAATACATGTGTGAATACATAGACCACACAATATCCCTAGTAAGCCTCTAGTTGACTAGCTCGTTGATCAATAGATGGTCATGGTTTCCTGGCCATGGACATTGGGTGTTGTTGATAACGGGATCACATCATTAGGAGAATGATGTGATGGACAAGACCCAATCCTAAGCATGGCACAAGATCGTGTAGTTCGTATGCTAGAGCTTTTCTAATGTCAAGTATCGTTTCCTTAGACCATGAGATTGTGCAACTCCCGGATACCGTAGGAATGCTTCGGGTGTATCAAACGTCACAACGTAACTGGGTGACTATAAAGGTGCACTACAGGTATCTTCGAAAGTGTCTGTTGGGTTGGCACGAATCGAGGCTGGGATTTGTCACTCCGTGTGACGGAGAGGTATCTCTGGGCCCACTCGGTAATACATCATCATAATGAGCTCAGTGTGACTAAGGAGTTAGTCACAGGATCATGTGTTGCGTATGAGTAAAGAGACTTGCCGGTAACGAGATTGAACAAGGTATAGGATACCAACGATCGAATCTCGGGCAAGTAACATACAGATGGACAAAGGGAATTGTATACGAGATTAATTGAATCCCCGACATCGTGGTTCATCCGATGAGATCATCATGGAACATGTGGGAGCCAATATGGGTATCCAGATCCCGCTATTTGTTATTGGCCGGAGAGGTGTCTCGGTCATGTCTGCATGCTTCCCGAACCCGTAGGGTCTACACACTTAAGGTTCGATGACTCTAGGGTTATATGGGAATAGTGTGCATGGTTACCGAAGGTTGTTCGGAGTCCCGGATGAGATCCCGGACATCACACGGAGCTCCGGAATGGTCCGTAGGTAAAGATTCATACATAGGAAGTGAGGATTTGGTCACCGAAAGTGTTTTGGGCATCATCGGTAATGTACCGGGACCACCAGAAGGGTTCCAGGGGTCCACCGGGAGGGGCCACCAGCTCCAAGAGGCTTCATGGGCCAAGAGTGGATGGGAACCATCCCCTAGGTGGGCTGGTGCGCCTCATTGAGGGCCCAATGCGCAGCAAGGGTGGAGGGGGGCCAAACCCTAGGCGTAGAGGCTGCCTTGGGCGCCAAGGCCACCCTAGGGCGCCGCCCCTCCTCTCCATCTTGGCCGCCGCACCTCCTAGGGTTTCCCTAGGGGTGGCCGGCCCTCCTACCCCTTCCCCCTATATATATGTGGGGTTTTGGGGCTGCACAAAATATAACTCTCTCTCTCTCTCTCTCTCGGCGCAGCCCTACCCCTCCTTCTCCTCGTCCTCCGTAGCGCTTGGCGAAGCCCTGCCGGAGTACCATGCAGCTCCACTGTCACCATGCCGTCGTGCCACCGGAGCTCTCCCTCAACCTCTCCTTCATCCTTGCAAGATCAAGTCGTAGGAGACGTCACCGGGCTGCACGTGTGTTGAACACGGAGCGCCGTTGTTCGGTACTTAGATCGGAATCCACCGCGATCTGAATTTCTACGAGTACGACTCCATCGACCGTGTTCTAGTAACACTTCCGCTTAGCGATCTTCAAAGGTATGAATATGCTCTACCCCTTTGCTCGTTGCTAGCATTTCCTAGATTGATCTTGGTGACACGTAGGAATTTTTTTGAATTGTTACTACGCTCCCCAACAGTGGCATCAGAGCTAGGTCTATGCGTAGATTCTATGCACGAGTAGAACACAAGTAGTTGTGGGTGATAATTTGGTCAATTTGCTTGTCGTTACTAGTCTTATCTTGATTTGGCAGCATTGTGGGATGAAGCGTCCCGGACCGACTTTACACGTACGCTTACGTGAGACTAGTTCCACCGCCTTTGCATAAGGTGGCTAGCGGGTGTCTGTCTCTCCCGCTTTAGTCGGATCGGATTCGATGAAGAGGGTCCTTATGAAGGGTAAATAGAAATTGGCATATCACCATTGTGGCTCTTACGTAGGTAACAAACGTTCTTGCTAGAAACCGATAGCAGCCACGTAAAACTTGCAACAACAATTAGAGGACGTCTAACTTTTTTTGCAGGGTATGCTATGTGATATTATATGGCCAAAAGGATGTGATGAAATATATATGATGTATGAGATTGATCATGTTCTTGTAATAGGAATCACACTTGCATGTCGATGAGTATGACAACTGGCAGGAGCCATAGGAGTTGTCTTAATTTATTGTATGACCCGCGTGTCAATAAAAAATGCCATGTAATTACTTTACTTTATTGCTAACCATTAGCCATAGTAGTAGAAGTAATAGTTGGCGAGACAACTTCATGAAGACACGATGATGGAGATCATGGTGTCGTGCCGGTGACGATGGTGATCATGCCGCGCCCCGAAGATGGAGATCAAAGGCGCAAGATGATATTGGCCATATCATGTCACTATATGATTGCATGTGATGTTTATCATGTTCTTACATCTTATTTGCTTAGAACGATGGTAGCTTAAATAATATGATCTCTCACTAAAATTTCAAGAAAAGTGTTCCCCCTAACTGTGCACCGTTGCTAAGGTTCATTGTTCCGAAGCACCAGTGTGATAGGTTCTAACGTTCGCATACAATGGGTGTAAGCCAGATTTCCACACGCGAAACACTTAGGTTGGCTTGACAAGCCTAGCATGTACAAACATGGCCTCGGAACATGGGAGACCGAAAGGTCAAACATGAGTCGTATATAAGATACGATCAACATGGAGATGTTCACCATTGATGACTAGTCTGTCTCACGTGATGATCGGACACGGGCTAGTTGATGTGGATCATGTATCAATTAGATGACTAGAGGGATATCTATCTGAGTGGGAGTTCGTTAAATAATTTGATTAGATGAACTTAATTATCATGAACTTAGTCTAAAATTGTCTTTACAATCTAATCTTGTAGATCCAATGGCCCACGCTAATGTTGCCCTCAACTTCAACACGTTCCTAGAGAAAACCAAGCTGAAAGATGATGGAAGCAACTATACGGACTAAGTCCGTAACTTGAGGATCATCCTCATAGCTTCCAAAAAATTATATGTCCTTGATTCACCGCTAGGTGACGCACCCGTTTTCCTAGAAACTCAAGACGTTATGAACGCCTGGCAGTTGCGTAGTGATGATTACTCCCTTGTTCAGCTCGGCATGCTTTACAGCTTAGAACCGGGGCTCCAAAAGCGTTTTGAGCAACACGGAGCATATGAGATGTTCCAAGAGCTGAGAATGGTTTTCCAAGCTCATGCTCGGGTCGAGAGATATGAAGTCTCCGACAAGTTCTTCGGATGTAAGATGGAGGAAAATAGTTCTGTCAGCGAGCACATACTCAAAATGTCTGGGTTGCACAACCGCTTTTCTCAGCTGGGAGTTAATCTTCCGGATGACTCGGTTATTGACAGAATCCTCTAGTCGCTTCCACCTAGCTACAAGAGCTTTGTGATGAACTACAATATGCAAGGGATGGAGAAGTCCATTCCTGAGTTATATTCGATGCTGAAATCAGCGGAGGTGGAAATAAAAAAGGAACATCAAGTGTTGATGGTGAACAAGACCACTAGTTTCAGGAAAGGCAAGGGTAAGAAGAACTTCAAGAAGGACGGCAAAGTAGTTGTCGCGCCCGATAAATAAGTTGCCGGGAAGAAGCCCAAGAATGGACCCAAGCCTAAGACTGAGTGCTTTCATTGCAAGGGAACCGGTCACTGGAAGCGGAACTGCCCCAAGTACTTGGCGGATAAGAAGGCTGACAACGTCAAAGGTATATATGATATACATATTATTGATGTGTACCTTACTAGCTCTCGTAGTAGCTCCTGGTTATTTGATACCGGTGTGGTTGCTCACATTTGTAACTCAAAATAGGAGCTGCGGAATAAGCGGAGACTGGCAAAGGACGAGGTGACGATGCGCGTCGGGAATGGTTCCAAGGTCAATGTGATCGCCGTCGGCACGCTACCTCTACCTCTACCTTCAGGATTAGTTTTAAACCTCAATAATTGTTATTTAGTACCAGCTTTGAGCATGAACATTGTATCTGGATCTCGTTTGATGCGAGATGGCTACTCATTTAAATCCGAGAATAATGGTTGTTCTATTTATATGAGAGATATGTTTTATGGTCATGCCCCGCTGGTCAATGGTTTATTTGTATTGAATCTCGAACGTGATGTTACACATATTCATAGTGTGAATACCAAACGATGTAAGGTTGATAATGATAGTCCCACATACTTGTGCCACTGCCGCCTTGGTCATATTGGTGTCAAACGCATGAAGAAACTCCATGCAAATGGACTTTTGGAGTCTCTTGATTATGAATCATTTGACAGGTGAGAACCATGCCTCTTGGGCAAGATGTCTAAGACTCCGTTCTCCGGAACAATGGAGCAAGCAACCAACTTGTTGGAAATAATACATACCGATGTATGTGGACCGATGAGCGTTGAGGCTTGCGGTGGCTATCGTTATGTTCTCACCCTCACTAATGACTTGAGCAGATATGGGTATGTCTACTTGATGAAACACAAGTCTAAGACCTTTGAAAAGTTCAAGGAATTTCAGAGTGAGGTAGAGAATCAACGTGACAAGAAAATAAAGTTCTTATGATCTGATTGTGGAGGAGAATATTTGAGTCACGAGTTTGGCACACACTTAAGGAAATGTGGAATTGTTTCACAACTCATGCCGCCTGGCACACCTCAGGTAATGGTGTGTCCGAATGCCGTAATCGCACTCTATTGGATATGGTGCGGTCTATGATGTCTCTTACTGATTTACCGCTATCATTTTGGGGATATGCATTAGAGACTGCAGCATTCACTTTAAATGGGGCACCGTCTAAATCCGTTGAGACGACACCGTATGAATTATGGTTTGGAAAGAAACCTAAGCTGTCATTTCTGAAAGTTTGGGGATGCGATGCTTATGTCAAGAAACTTCAACCTGAAAAGCTCGAACCCAAATCGGAAAAGTGCGTCTTCATAGGATACCCTAAGGAAACTATTGGGTATACCTTCTACCTCAGATCCGAAGGCAAGATCTTTGTTGCCAAGAATGGATCCTTTCTAGAGAAAGATTTTCTCTCGAAATAAGTAAGTGGGAGGAAAGTAGAACTTGATGAGGTAATTGTACCCCCTCTCGAACCAGAAATTAGCGCTGCACAGGAGATTGTTTCTGTGGTGCCTGCACCGACTAGAGAGGAACTTAATGATGATGATCATGAGACTTCTGATCAAGTTACTACTGAATTTCGAAGGTCCACGAGGACATGTGCCGCACCAGAGTGGTACGACAACCCTGTCTTGGAAATCATGTTGTTAGACAACGGTGAACCTTCGAACTATGAAGAAGCCATGGCAGGCCTAGATTCCAACAAATGGCTTGAAGCCATGAAATCTGAGATAGGATCCATGTATGAGAACAAAGTGTGGACTTTGGTGGACTTGCCCGATGATCGGCAAGCCATAGAAAATAAATGGATCTTTAAGAAGAAGACAGATGCAGATGGTAATGTGACCGTCCATAAGGCTCGGCTTGTCGCTAAGGGTTATCGACAAGTTCAAGGAGTTGACTACGATGAGACCTTCTCACCCGTAGTGATGCTGAAGTCCGTCTGAATCATGTTAGCAGTTGCCACATTTTATGATTATGAGATCTGGCAAATGGACGTAAAAACGGCATTCCTTAACGGTTTCCTTAAGGAAGACTTGTATATGATGCAGCCGGAAGGTTTTGTCGATCCTAAGAATGCTAACAAGGTATGCAAGCTCCAGCGCTTCATCTATGGGCTGGTGCAAGCATCTCGGAGTTGGAACATTCACTGTAATGAAGTGATCAAAGAATTTGGGTTTATACAGACTTATGGAGAAGCCTGTATTTACAAGAAAGTGAGTGGGAGCTGTGTAGCATTTCTCATTTTATATGTAGATGACATATTGTTGATGGGAAATGATATAGAACTTTTGGGAAGCATAAAGGCCTACTTGAATAAGTGTTTTTCAATGAAGGACCTTGGAGAAGCTGCTTACATATTAGGCATCAAGATCTATAGAGATAGATCGAGACGCCTCATTGGTTTTTCACAAAGCACATACCTTGACAAGATATTGAAGAAGCTCAATATGGATCAGTCCAATAAGGGGTTCTTGCCTGTACTGCAAGGTGTGAAATTGAGCACACCTCAATGCCCGACCTCGGCAGAAGATAGAGAGAAGATGAGTGTCATCCCCTATGCCTCAGCCATAGGCTCTATTATGTATGCCATGTTGTGTACCAGACCTGATGTGAACCTTGCCATAAGTTTGGTAGGGAGGTACCAAAGTGATCCCGAAATGGAACACTGGACAACGGTCAAGAATATCCTTAAGTACCTGAAAAGGACTAAGGAGATGTTTCTCATTTATGGAGGTGCCGAAGAACTCATCGTAAAGGGTTACTTCGATGCTAGCTTCGACACAGATCCGGATGACTCAAAGTCACAAACCGGATACGTGTATATTTTGAATGATGGGGCAGTCAACTGGTGCAGTTGCAAGCAAAGCATCGTGGCAGCATTTACATGTGAAGCAGAGTACATAGCTGCTTCGGAAGTAGCACAGGAAGGAGTCTGGATGAAGGAGTTCATCACCGACCTAGGAGTGATTCTCGGCGCGTCGGGCCCGATGACTCTCTTCTGTGACAACACTGGAGCTATTGCCATTGCCAAGGAGCCCAAGTTTCACAAGAAGACCAAGCACATAAAGCGCCACTTCAACTCCATTCATGATTACATTCAGGAAGGAGATATAGATATTTGTAAAGTACATACAGATCTGAATGTCACAGATCCGTTGACTAAACCTCTTTCACGAGCGAAACATGATCAGCACCAGAACTCTATGGGTGTTCGATTCATCACAATGTAACTAGATTATTGACTCTACTGCAAGTGGGAGACTGTTGGCAATATGCCCTAGAGGCAATAAAAAATGGTTATTATTATATTTCCTTGTTCATGATAATTGTCTATTGTTCATGCTATAATTGTATTGACCGGAAACAGTAATACATGTTGAATACATAGACCACACCATGTCCCTAGTAAGCCTCTAGTTGACTAGCTCGTTGATCAATAGATGGTCATGGTTTCATGGCCATGGACATTGGATGTCGTTGATAACGGGATCACATCATTAGGAGAATGATGTGATGGACAAGACCCAATCCTAAGCATGGCACAAGATCGTGTAGTTCGTATGCTAGAGCTTTTCTAATGTCAGGTATCGTTTCCTTAGACCATGAGATTGTGCAACTCCCGGATACCGTAGGAATGCTTTGGGTGTATCAAACGTCATAACGTAACTGGGTGACTATAAAGGTGCACTACATGTATCTTCGAAAGTGTTTGTTGGGTTGGCACGAATCGAGACTAGGATTTGTCACTCCGTGTGACGGAGAGGTATCTCTGGGCCCACTCGGTAATACATCATCATAATGAGCTCAATGTGACTAAGGAGTTAGTCACGGGATCATGTGTTACAGAACGGGTAAAGAGACTTGCCGGTAACGAGATTGAACAAGGTATAGGGATACCGACGATCGAATCTTGGGCAAGTAACATACCGATGGACAAAGGGAATTGTATACGGGATTAATTGAATCCCCGACATCGTGGTTCATCCGATGAGATCATTGTGGAACATGTGGGAGCCAATATGGGTATCCAGATCCCGCTATTGGTTATTGGCTGAAGAGGTGTCTCGGTCATGTCTGCATGCTTCCCGAACCCCTAGGGTCTACACACTTAAGGTTCGATGATGCTAGGGTTATATGGGAATAGTGTATGTGGTTACCGAAGGTTGTAAGGAGTCCCGGATGAGATCCCGTACATCATGAGGAGCTCCGGAATAGTCTGAAGGTAAAGATTCATATATAGGAAGTGAGGATTTGGTCGCCGAAAGTGTTTCGGGCGTCACCAGTAATGTACCGGGACCACCGGAAGGGTTCCGGTGGTCCACCGGGAGGGACCACCAGCTCCAAGAGTCTTCATGGGCCAAGAGTGGATTGGAACCAGACCCTAGGTGGGCCGGTGCGCCTCACTGAGGGCCCAAGGCACAACAAGGGTGGAGGGGGGCCAAACCCTAGGCGTGGAGGCTGCCTTGGGCGCTAAGGCCACCCTAGGGCGTCGCCCCTCCTCCCCATCTTGGCCACCACACCTCCTAGGGTTTCCCTAGGGGTGGCCGGCCCTCCTACCCCTTCCCCCTATATATATGTGGGGTTTTGGGGCTGCAGAGAATAGAACCCTCTCTCTCTCTCTCTCGACGCAGCCCTACCCCTCCTCCTCTGTAGCGCTTGGCGAAGCCCTACCGGAGTACCATGCAGCTCCACTGTCACCATGCCGTCGTGCTACCGGAGCTCTCCCTCAACCTCTCCTTCCTCCTTGCTAGATCAAGGCGTAGGAGACGTCACCGGGCTGAACGTGTGTTGAACGCGAAGGCGCCGTTGTTCGGTGCTTAGAGCGGAATCTACCGCGATCTGAATTGCTACGAGTACGACTCCATCAACCGCGTTCTAGTAACACTTCCGCTTAGCGATCTTCAAAGGTATGAAGGTGCTTACCCCTTTGCTCGTTGCTAGCATTTCCTAGATTGATCTTGGTGACACGTAGGAATTTTTTTGAATTGTTACTACGTTCCCCAACACTGTTACCCCCCGACTACTTCAGGATGACTCCTCACAGGAAGAGCGAGGGAGAGGTGCCCCTAGAGGAGGAGGGGGAGGGAGGAGAGTCCATGGAGGGCAAGGGGGTGGTGGGAGAGCCACTAGAGGGGGTCGCGGCCAGAAAGAGCACACCCTCACCGACTTAGGGGTGTTGTCTTCGAGGCCCTCCTCTAGTGAGGTACCCTCTGCCGAGGAGGAGGAGGTGGTTCGCGAGGAGGGGGGTGAGGAGGAGGAGGTTGGGGAGGGGGAGGAGGAGGCAGGCGGGGATGATGGTGGTGGCGGGGACGCTGGTGGTGGCGGGGATGATGGTGGTGGCGGGAATGGCAACAATAAGGGATGGTTGCGTGGTAATGCAAAGGTCCCAAAGCATATTCCTACTACTGAGGAGCGGAAGTGGCTCATTGAGCCCAAGGGGATAGAGTAAGTTCCACTTAATAATTTCAATAATAATTTAATTCTTTTGCTTGTCACATGCTAATATTTTCATTCTTTATATCTTTTGCTTGTCACATGCTAATATTTTCATTCTTTATATCTTTTGCAGTAACTGGGTACATCCTAAAGGGGCCCATGTTCCCAACGGCATCATCACCGTCTTGCTGAAGGAATACTAGTCGGGGATGTACTGTCCGGATCCAGTCAGGCACCCGGGTCTTTGGGTTTTGGCCAAGACCTGGGAGCACTGGGAAGCGGCCCCCCACGCAGAGTATGTGACCCATGCTAAGGCCGTGATCACTAATTTTTGGGTGAGTTCTCTTCACAAGCACACGTCCATTCTGGTTTCAGGAATGATTTAACTCATGGCTTCTTCCATTCTGGTTTCAAGAATGATTTTAGAAATACTATCGAGTTCTTCCGGAGCACAAGGCCACTGCCGACGAGATCGTGTTGCGCCAAGCGAAGAAGAAGGCCCGCCAGATGCAGTACGAGGTGCGCTTGGTGGCCATCACACAATACTATCACGACTATCTTGGTGTGAAGATGACCAAGGAAGAAGCAAAGACGCGGGACATTACCTTGGAGAGGGACGAGTACTTGTCGATAAGTATTAACGATTTTTCATTCGGAAGTTTGTGGTAAATTTCATCGTTTCGTGTTAGACATGCCATTATGCTTCCATTATGTAGGTGTGTCCAAATTGGTGTTATGGAAAAGACGAGTCCTGGCCGGCATTGGTGGACCTATGGTGTGGTAAGGATGAAGCCTGGGCGGCTACGAGCAGCAAAAACAAGGCTAACCGAGGGAAGGAGGGAGTACATGCTCAGGGAAACCGGAACCACTTTCTCCACAAGGCACTTCAGGTATGACTAACCTCATTAAACAATCTTCTTCTATTTACCATCACTTTTTTATGTATGACTAACATCTATTTGTTGGTGCAGGAGGAGAAACTCAAGCGGACGCTCTCACACATGGAGGCGTGGGAGATCGCCCATGCTCGGAGGAGGCCCAAGCCTGGCGAAGAAAAGTACTACGGCAACACCGCGGAGAAGAAGAAGAACTACTCTGCGGCGTATCTGAATCTACATCCTGACACACCTGACCCCATCAAGGCGCCTTTGGACGACAGGGTGGTGGTTGGCATGGGGCCGAAGGCTCATGGTCGGCAACCGGTTCTGGATGCTGTGGTCACTCCTTCTATCTCCTACACACAGCTCCGAGCGACCGACCCAAGCCTGAGACAGCGCACGCCCACGACCACTGCGCAGTCACAGTCCCTCCTAGCCGAGCGGCACTCTGTAAGTATTTTTCCCTCTTATCTTCATTGCTCACTTTATTTTCCACATTGATATGTTTAATGAGTTCCATCACGTCATATTGTAGGCCTACATGGAGTACACACGCCAGGAGACCATGGCGTGGAGCACGAGAGTTGCAGCCGTCCAGGACCACAGCACTCGCATGATGACGGTTAGTTTAGCCCTTTTCATTTCATTTCCATATTGACACTTTCATTTCTTCTGACATTCGTGTTTGCTTTGTCAATTAACATGCAGCTCGTGTTTGAGAGCATTAGGAACGGCATGATTCCTGAAATGGAACCAGCATCACCAGCTATAGGACCACAACCAGTGCTGCTTACCTTTGACGAATTTCTAGCACAACAACCGGGGAGAACGGTGGTTAGTACATCCCCAAACTATTCAACCACCGCTTATTGTTTATTCAACACAATAACATTCACTCAACATGTCTTTTCGAACATCCAGGGAACCGGTAGATCATCCGTTGGTGGTGGTGCCGGTGTTAACATCACTCCCGAGTCACGGAGCCCGATCGCTCCAATCCACCGAGGCGATAGCGCTGCCGCTAGCAGTGAAGACCTGGGCTTTGACGGACTTGGCGTTGACGACCTTGGAGGTGGACATACTGGCGCTCCTTAGTTGATCTGTGCTCTTTAGATGACTTCTACCTTTTTACGCTACTTATATTTCTGATATGCTTATGTTGTTGGTTGTGAGGATGTGATGGTGGTGGTGTTGGTTGTGAGGATGTGATGGTGGTGTTGGTTGTGAGAACATATATATTTGTGATGCTCTTGATGGTGCTGTTGTGCATGTATATTTCATTGTGTATACCTTGCTATTTTGGAGCTAAAATGAATTTGTATGAAACAGGAAAAAGAAAAAAAACTACGTCGACGGCTAAGCCGTCGACATAGAGGGCATTTGAGTCACCAGTGGCTGCCACGTGGCAAGCTATGCTGACGGCTATGCCGTCGGCGTAGCTTTGTAGCCTATGCCGACGGCCTGAGCCGTCGGCGTAGGCACGCCCTAGGGGCTCCCAGCGGCAGCCACGTGTCAGGGTATGCCGACGGCTATGCCTTCGGCATAGTTTCGGACCTAAGCCGTCGGCATAGGTGTGCCCCAGGGACCATCGCCGGTCGCCACGTGGCAGTCTATGCCGACGGCCGTGCCGTCGGCATAGGTGCAACACATGGCCGTCCCTGGATCTTGATGGCAGCGCTGTCGGACACCGTTTGCCATGGATCTATGCCGACGGCCGGGGCCGTCGGTATAGTTGTACGGACACCGTTGGCATCTATGCCGACGGCTTTTCTGTGCCGACGGTGACCTGGGGTACGCCGACATATATGGTGCCGACGGCGCTATGGCGACGGGGGTCGTCGGCATAGGTCTATGCCGACGGGAATCGGGGTTATGTCGACGGCTCAGGCCGTCGGCATAGGACTTTATCCTGGTAGTGATTCCCTTTCTCTCTTCTCACACACCTCTTTGTACGAGATGCGGTGCGATCGCCGCCGAGAGTTGCGGTTAGGACCCCACATTCTCCTCTCCTCCTCCTCGTAGCCTGACCTTCCTCTTCTTCATCGAATCGACCGTTGACGGTGCTGCGGAGGCGTTGCATCGTAACGAGTATCCATGTCTGAGACTGGGGGGAGGGGTACACTATTAAGGAGAAGTAGCACTGGGTAGGAAGCTACGATGATGATGAGCATCCATCGTGCCGACGACGGTGCTACAACGCAACATCCATGGCAATGCTCGCCGGCGACAGTGCTGCAAAGCCGGTGCTTCAGTGGAGCAACACTGGGGCTGCCAATGTTGCCATAAAACATCATCGAGCCGCCCGTGTTTCAGTGAAGCATCGCCGGACCGCGGGGGTGCTTCTATGGAGCATCATGGCTGTGACCGGGAATCAGTACTCCGGCGACGGGCACTACTACTGGGGCTGCTGCTCCGACGAGTGAGGAGGAAGATGAGCACCGCCAGCCAGAGGAGTAAGGCGTAGCGCGGTACGTTGCGAGCAGGCGAGCGAACAGCCACGCGCACTACATCGGACAGCTATCCAAGCGGTTGGTCTTTTTCTATGATCAACCGACTGATTTGTAGGAGCGTCCTTGACGGCTTGACCAAAACAAAAAATCATATCTTCTCGTTGAAGCATGAGAGCAGTGGATTGGTAGCAAAAAGATGAACAGATCGATACACCTTACATGCAAAGGACTCAAACATATTCATGAAGTTCCAACCACAGTTACATAGCCCCAAAACCATTACGTAAAAAACATATTAAAACTACAGCTAAACCCTAGCTGATCCAAGCTCCTGTAAAACCCCAGACAATGACAACATCTAGCAAGCCCCGCCCCTGAGCGCGAGGACGAGGTGCAGCACGTCCCCGGCCTTGATCTTGTAGTCCTGCGCCGTCTTGTCGTCCGCGATCTGCTTGCCGCCGAAGATGAGCCTCTGCTGGACGGGCGGGATGCCCTCCTTCTCCTCGACGCGCTCCTTGATCCTGTCGACCGTGTCCGTGGGCTCGATGTCGATCTCGATCTCCTTGCCGGTGAGCGTCTTGACCTTGATGGAGAGGCCGCCGCGGAAGCGGAGCACCAGGTGCAGCGTCGACTCCTTCTGGATGTTGTAGTCGGTCAGCGTGCGGCCGTCCTCCAGCTGCTTCCCGGCGAAGATGAGCCGCTGCTGGTCCGGCGGGATCCCCTCTTTGTCCTGGATCTTGGCCTTGACGTTGTCGATGGTGTCGCTGCTCTCCACCTCCAGGGTGATCGTCTTGCCCGTCAGGGTCTTCACGAAGATCTGCATCTTGCTGACGATGGTTGCTTGCTTGCGGCGAGGTGCGTCCTGGTTGAGTCGACGGAGCTTCGCCGGCCGGGAAAAGACTAGAGTTTCGATCTCTTTAGCTTCTTGGTTGCTTCCTTTCGATGGGGTCGTGTGGAGTATATATAGATGGAATCGCGTGCGTGGCCGTGAGCTTTGCGTGTGCTCGACTCGGGTTTGGAATCCGAACCGTGCAGTATCCTGCGCCAACTCTGCAACGTAGTCGTTTCGTATTGGGCACATGATGCAGTCCAGGGCCGTCGATCGATCGGCTGACGGCCCAGCACGTACTTGGGCGATTTTTGGCATCATGGAAGATTTTCGAGGGCCTTCTACTTTGGCCTTTCTGTCGTCCGATCAAGCACGAACACTTTTCTTCCTAGACTAGAAAAAAAAACCATGAACGCTTTTGTTCTCTTCAAACATGTGTTTATATTCTTATAAGTGAACATTTTCATTGCAAAACCTATGCACATTTTTTCCCGTATGAATGTGATACGCAAATCATTAGATATGAGTGAACTTTGTTCCAAACCACGTAGATTTTATTTTTCACATACATGAACATTTTCTTTTAATTGCATGAGCTACATGAACAATGTTTTTCTTGAAATAGGTGAACATTTTGTTTTTTGGAAGACATAAATATGTTAAAAAATACATGACTTTTTAGATCTATACAGTTTCTTTGTTTTTGATATATATAAACATTTTTTCCCACGCATGAACATTTCTTTTCACATAAAAAACATTTTATGTAAATACAAGAACCTGTGTTCTCATATACAAAAACATTTTCTGCAAAATACGAACATTTTTTTTGAAGTACCCCATACTTTTATATGTGAGGATATTTCTTCCAACAAATTATTTCTTTTACATATTAAAGTAGTTATACAAGGTTAGTGAAATAAACATATTTTAAAATAATTTTCTAGAAAAATAAATAAATTATCTATATCTAAATAGCTAGCCCCACTAACTATTTCTCTTAATATGCAAGCATGCCACATCATCACATAACATGCATGAGAAAAGGCCCACCCCCACTACCATATGTCTCTCAACATGCAAGCATGCATGCCACTTCATCATGAAAAATGCATGAAAAAAATAATCTTAGCATGCAAACATACATGAGAATTATCATTGTATTTATATGTAATTAATATTTTACAACTATACAATGATCAAACATAATAAATTATATGTATTTTCAGTTTTAGCGTTTTGTATTATTACTTCAAATATTCATGTTTCATATAACGAATCACATTGAAGTATGTTGTAAAATATTCTCGCAACAACGTGTGGGGTATCATCTAGTCTTGTTAAGGGGTCGAACCGAAGCCAACCCATTCAGGAAAGATGTAAGAATATTTTCACCCTAAAATCTTGACTAACCCTCAGTTATACAAAAGAAGATAAGCTAGCTAATTTCTTTGCACGTTGACGCGGGTATGTAAAAAATAATTATAGATGAGTTATGTATGAAGGAAAAAAATCTAAATCAAAAGGTACTATTTTTTTTGTTTTAACATAGATAGTTTCTTCTCGCAGAAAAACATATAAATTTTGTACTTGCATTGCTTGTGAATAAAGAGTATGCATATATAACGTAAAATAGCAGTTACAACAATTAAATTGGGGAATTTTGCAACCTTTGTAAACAAATGAAATCATTATATAATGTCCTAAATATGTCTGGTAAGAGAAATTACATGTTGGCATATAGTGGATGGTGAGGTGGGAGGTTTGCATGTTGAGTGAATTAGTGGTAATGTGATAAGTTCCGCATGGGTTGGAGAATAATGTTAGTGAATGTTGACGTGACACACTTGATGATGTGGATGGTTTGCATGTTGAGAGAATTATGATGGTCGGGATTAACTTATATAGGATGTGTCCCTTCAGTGGTTTGGGGAAGAATTGAAGGAGGTTTTGGCTGTAATGATGTTGACTAGGCAATTGGCGTGTTAAGCTGGTGTGGCAATTGAACAATTAGCTCCAATTCCCCACCCCACATGGCAAAACCTAACTGCAATACCCATCTCCTACGACGAACCCTAGCTGCAATCCCATCTCCCGCACTAGGAGGCGGTTCACAACGAACCCTAGCACCCACCAAGATTCCCCATCAGGGTGATAAACCCTAGCTCCAATCCGTAGCAAAACTCAATGGCGCGGTCCTACGCTAGCTCGTCCACTCGTCGTCGTTCGTCTTTTATAACCATGGTGTCGACGTCGCAGTCGCCGGGGCGTATCGAGGGGTGGGGGGCTATGGAGTACGCGATGGAGAAGCTCTTCATTGCCATGTGAAAGTGCCTCGATGGATTTTTTTGGAGTGCGACAAATCCTAGTCGGAGTACTACAAGTGCACGAAATCAAAAGTAAAGTTTTTTTTGCTTCCATTTGTTTGGTCAATGGCTTTGATTCATGTGTGCAGCACTGTAAATCCATAATTTGTGCTAGGGTGTGGATTGCCGTTTCTTCAGATGATGATCCAAACACTCAGTTCGTCACCTAGTTGCTTGGTGATTTCCGTGATGTTGTGAACTGTTTGAAGACCAATGTTAGAAAACCGAAGGTTCAAAACGAGAGGCCAAGTCCAGCATCACTGATGTTGATGATTATGCCCTTGTTTTGCAAGCAAAACATGCTAAAGAAGTGGTTGGTCTGAAGAAGGAAGTTGTGAGAATGAAATTCAAGTTCCTATGTATTGTGAGAGTGATTAATATTGCTTATAGTTGTTACAAGCCTTGTTTAGTTGTTTGCAAAGTGAGACAAAAAATGTGCTACTAAATTGTTTGGAATGAATGCAAGGTCTGAACTTTGCTCTAAGATGATGATTTGAATTTTTTGACTTGCTCAAGTTGTATGTTTCAGTTTGCATAGCCATGCTCATATGCTAATTTTTCCGGTTTGCAGAACTATGCTCATAGACTGAAGTGAACAGAAAATTCAAAGAACTTGGTTCCTAATAGTGCTCCTTTGAGGTGAACACAAAATGCAAAGAAAGAGAACAAACTAGATATTTTTACACTTTAGAGTAACACACTAGTTTCACTCACTAGTTCTCGAAACAGGTATTTCGACCAGGGGAATATATTAATATTGCAGATACCAAGATACACCCAGCCTCTGCACCAACAAGATGTCTGAAGACATCTAGAATGCACACAGCTAAGAACAAAATAAAAAAGAGAGAAAAAAATCTTGTCGAAGTGTACAGCCATTCGCAACAGAAGCATTCTAACCACCACCAAATACAACACATGTACTACATACTAGGCTCTCCAAAAGCAATGCCTCCAAGAACGAAACAATGCCTAAGCGTTGTCGTCGCCCAATTGAATATTTTGGGTTTTCACCATGGAGAAAGACCGAGTTTCCAAAACAATGCCTTGAGAAAGGCCATTGCAACGTACAACCAATGAAGGCCAAACCTTGTGTTTTCACCATGCAAATCATGGCTCGGTACTCAAGGAGCACCACCAAAAATGTTGTCCACCTGTCTTTCCACCACCGCTTGCCAAAGGCTACTATCGCAAGTTGCCAAACGCCCAACACACAAGAAGAACCCGTGTCGCGTTGGCTTCAACACAACCATCACTCTCTCTGCCAAAAATAAACCTTCGATCGCAGCCACAATGTCTTTCTCCATCCGCCAGTTCCATGGAAATCTATATGAAGACATGTCCCATGGTGACGGCCAGAAGAGGTAGTTTCGCGCCTCGCCCAAAAAGGGTGTTGATACGTCTCCAACATATCTATAATTTTTTATGATGGCATGCTATTATATTATCTGTTTTGGATGTTTTATATGCATTAATATGCTATTTTATATTATTTTTGGGACTAACCTATTAATCTAGAGCCAAATGCCAGTTTCTGTTTTTTCCTTGTTTTTGAGTTTTGTAGATATGGAATATTAAACAGAATCCAAACGGAATAAAACCATTGGAAGGAACTTTTATGGAAGGAAACAAGTCATCCAAGATTGGCGTGCACGTCAGGGAAGGTGCCAGGGCGCCACAAGCCTGCTAGGCGTGGCCCCCCTGGCCGCGCCTAGAAGGCTTGTCGCCTCCCGGCAGGTCTCCTAACCCTAATTCTTGGCCTATAAATACCCAAATATTCCCCCAACATCAAAGAGAGACACAAAAATACTTTTCCTCCGCCGGAAGCCTTCGTTCCCGAGAGATAAAATCTAGAGCCTTTTCTGGTAATCTGCCGGAGGGGGTTTCGATCACAGATGCCATCTACATCAACTCCATTGCCCCTTCGATGATGCGTGAGTAGTCCACCACAGACCTAAGGGTCTATAGCTAGTAGCTAGATGGCTTATTCTCTCTCTTTGATCTTCAATACCATGTTCTTCATGATCTTCATGGAGATCTATCCGATGTAATCCTCTTTTCTGGTGTGTTTGTCAAGATCCGATGAATTGTGGGTTTATGTTCAGATTATCCATGAATCTTATTTGAATCTCCTCTGATTTCTTATATGCATGATTTCATATCCTTGAAAGTCTCTTCGAGTTATTGGTTTGGTTTGGCCAACTAGACTGGCAATTCTTGCAATAGGAGAAGTGCTTGGTTTTGGGTTCAATCTTGCGGTGTCCTCACCCAGTGGCATAGTAGGGGTAGCGAGGCACGTATTGTATTGTTGCCATCAAGGGTAACAGGATGAGTTTTTCATCATATTTCTTGAGTTTATCCCTCTACATCATGTCATCTTTCTTAATGCGTTACTCTGTTCTTCATGAACTTAATACTCTAGATGCAGGCAGGAGTCGGTCGATGTGTGGAGTAATAGTAGTAGATGCAGAATCGTTTTGGTATACTTGATACGGATGTGATGCCTATATATATGATCATTGCCTTGGATAACTACATGATTATTTACTTTTCTATCAATTGCTTGACAGTAATTTGTTTACCCACCATGATATTTGCCTTCAAGAGAGAAGCCTCTAACGAAACCTATGGCCTCGGGGTCTATTTTCCATCATATATTTTCTGATCTATACTCGCTGCTATTTATTTACCTTTTACTTTCCGCACTCGTTACATCTATCTCTATCGGATCTAATCCTTGCAAATAACCGTGAAGGGATTGACAACCCCTTTTTAGCGTTGGGTACAAGAGTTTGATTATTTGTGTAGGTGCATCCATTGGTGACTTGCTTGTTCCTCCTACTGGATTGATACCTTGGTTCTCAACAACCGAGGGAAATACTTACCTACTTCGCTGCATCACCCTTTCC
Source organism: Hordeum marinum (assembly GCA_022496015.1). Taxonomy (NCBI): domain Eukaryota; kingdom Viridiplantae; phylum Streptophyta; class Magnoliopsida; order Poales; family Poaceae; genus Hordeum; species Hordeum marinum. The sequence continues at coordinate 88,036,501 of CM039678.1, read as the reverse complement.
TCTTCAAGGGAAAACCAACGCATGCTCAAGAGGTAGCAAGAAGGATTTCTAGCGCCGTCGCCGGGGAGGATACACATGAAGCCTACCAAGTACCCATCACAAACTCATCTCTTGCATTTAATTTATTTGCCATTTGCCTCTTGTTTTCCTCTCCCACACTTCTAAAATGATTTTCAGGAAATACCAATTTTTTTGCCTTTTTTGTTCGCCCTTCTTTCGTTTGCCTTTCTTTTGCTTGTGTGCTTGACTCCTTGCTTTGTCACGATGTCTGAGAATACCAAGTTGTGTGATTTTTCCAATACTAATAGTAATGGTTTATTAGTACTCCTATTGCTCCTGCCACTAGTGCGGAATCTTATGAAATCAATGCTACCTTACTTAATCTTGTTATGAAAGAGTAATTTGCTAGCCTTTGTAGTGAAGATGCCGCATCCCATCTAAATACTTTCGTTGAGTTGTGTGATATGCAAAAGAAGAAAGATGTGGATAATGATATTGCTAAATTCAAGCTATTTCCGTCTCGCTACGAGATCGTGCTAAAACTTGGTTTTCATCTTTGCCTAAAAATAGTATTGATTCATAGAATAAGTGTAAAGATGCTTTTATTTCCAAGTACTTTCCGCCCGCTAAGATCATCTCCCTTAGGAACGATATAGTGAATTTTAAGCAAATTGATCATGAGCATGTTGCACAATCTTGGGAGAGGATGAAATAGATGATTAGGAATTGTCCCGCACACGGTTGAGTTTATGGATTATTATACAATTTTTTTATGCGGGATTAAATTTTGCATCTAGAAATCTTTTAGATTCTGCCGAGGGTGGTACTTTTATGGAAATCATGTTAGGAGAAGCTACTAAACTCCTAGATAATATCATGAAAAACTACTCTCAATGGCATACCGAAAGATCTCCTACTAGTAAAAAGGTGCATGCTATTGAAGAAATAAATACTTTGAGTGAAAAGATGGATGAATTGATGAAATTGTTTGCTAGTAAGAGTGCTCCTATTGATCCTAATGATATGCCTTTATCTTCTTTGATTGGAAACCGTAATGAATCTATGAATGTGAATTTTGTTGGTAGGAACAATTTTGGTAACAATGCGTATATAGGTAATTTCAACCCTAGGCCGTTTCCTAGTAATTCCTCTAATAATTATGGTAATTCCTACAAAAATTCTTATGGAAATTGTAATAATATGCCCTCTTATCTTGAAAATACTGTTAAAGATTTTATTGGTTCGCAAAAAGATTTTATTAGTGCGGCATCTTCACTAGGAAGGCCAGAATATTGTTCTTTCATAACAAGATTAAGCAAGGCAACATTGATTTCATAAGATTCCGCACTAGTGGCGGGAGCAATCGGAGTACTAATAAAATCATTATTATTACTATTGGAAAAATCACACAACTTTGTATTCGCAGACATCGTGACAAGGCAAGCAATCAAACACACAAGCAAACGAAAGAAAAGCGAACAAAAAGGCAAATCTTTTTGGTATTTTCTGAAAATCGTTTTAGATGTGGGGGAGAGGAAAACGAGAGGCAAATGGAAAAATAATATAAATGCAAGAGATGAGTTTGTGATGGGTACTTGGTAGGCTTGATTTGTATCCTCCCCGGCAACAGCGCCAGAAATCCTTCTTGCTACCTCCTGAGCGTGCGTTGGTTTTCCCTTGAAGAGGAAAGGGTGATGCAGCGAAGTAGATAAGTATTTCCCTCAATTGTTGAGAAACAAGGTATCAATCTAGTAGGAGGAAAAAGCATGTCACCAATGGTTGCACCTACACAAACGATCAAACTCTTGCACCCAACGCTATAAAGGGGTTGTCAATCCCTCCATGATTATTTGCAAAGATTAGATCCGATAGATATAGATGTAAAAAAGAACGGAAAGTAAAAGTTAAATAAATTTCAGCAAAGTATGTTTGGTTTATAGATCTGAAAGTATATTATGGAAAGTAGCCCCGGGGGCCATAGGTTTCACAAGAGGCTTCACTCTTGAAGGCAAATATCATGGTGGGTAAACAAATTACTGTCAACAATTGATAGAAAATTGAATAATCATGTATTTATCCAAGTTAATGATCATGCATATAGGCGTCATGTCTGTGTCAAGTAGACCGAAACGATTCTGCATCTACTACTATTACTCCACACATCGACCGACTCCTGCCTGCATCTAGAGTATTAAGTTCATGAAGAACAGAGTAACGCATTAAGAAAGATGACATGATGTTAGAGGGATAAACTCAAGCAATATGACGAAAACCACATATTGTTACCCTTGATGGCAACAATATAATACGTGCCTCGCTACCCCTACTATGTCACTGGGTGAGGACACCGCAAGATTGAACCCAAAACCAAGCACTTCTCCCATTGCAAGAATTACCAATCTAGTTGGCCAAACCAAACCAATAACTCGAAGAGACTTGCAAGGATGTGAAATCATGCAAATAAGAATTCAGAGGAGATTCAAATAAGATTCATAGATAATCTGAACATAAACTCACAATTCATCGGATCTTGACAAACACACCACAAAAGAGGATTACATCGGATAGATCTCCATGAAGATCATTATGAACATGGTATTGAAGATCAAAGAGAGAGAAGAAGCCATCTAGCTAATAGCTATAGACCCGTAGGTCTGTGGTGGACTACTCACGCATCATCGAAGGGGCAATGGAGTTGATGTAGATGCCCTCCATGATCGAAACCCCCTCTGACAGATTATCGAAAAAGGCTCCAAGATTGGATCTCTCAGGAATGGAGGCTTCCGGCGGCGGAAAAGTATTTTCGTGGCTCCCTTTGGTGTTGGGGGAATATTTGGGTATTTATAGACCAAGAATTAGGGTTAGGAGACCTGCCGGGAGGCGACAAGCCTACTAGGCGCGGCCAGGGGGGGCCCATGCCTAGCAGGCTTGTGGCTCCCTGGCACCTCCCCTGCCATGCACTGCAAGCTCGATCGATTTGTTTCCTTCCAAAAAAATCCCACCGAAGGTTTTATTCCGTTTGGACTCCGTTTAATGTTCCATATCTGCAAAACTCAAAAACAAGGAAAAACAAAAACTGGCACTTGGCTCTAGATTAATAGGTTAGTCCCCAAAATAATATGAAATAACATATTAATGCATATAAGCATCCAGAACAGATAATATAATAGCATGCCATCATCAAAAGTTATAGATACGTTGGAGACATATCAGCATCCCCAATATTAATTCATGCTCGTCCTCGAGTAGGTAAATGATAAAAATAGAATTTTGGATGTGGAGTGCTACATAACACATTTATCCATGTAATATTCTTTATTGTGGCATGAATATTCAGATCCGTAAGACTCAAAACAAAATCTTAATAGTGATATAAAAACAGTAACGTTTCAAGCATACTAGCAAAGCAATTGTATCTCTTCAAAATATAATGGCAAAAGAAAGTTATCCCTACAATATCGTATGGTTTGGCTATGCTCCATATTCCCCACACAATGTATTTATATCATGCACAATCCCGATGAAAAGTCAAGCAATTGTTTTCACACCTTTATTTTCTCAACCTTTTTCAACTCCCACGCAATACATGAGCGTGAGCCATGGATATAGCACTATAGGTGGAATAGAATATGGTGGAGGTTGTCAAGGAAAGGGAAAGGAATAGAATATGGCGTATCAAAGGGCTATGGAGATGCCCATTAATAGATATCAATGTGAGTGAGTAGGGATTGCCATGCAACGGATGCACTAGAGTTGTAAGTGTATGAAAGCTGAAAAAGAAACTAAGTGGACATACATCATGAAGAAAAATTCCACTAGCTATATGAAAGTGACAAAATAGGAGACTCTCTATCATGAAGATCATGGTGCTACTTTGAATCACAAGTGTGGAAAAGAAGGTAGTAGCAATGTCCCTTCTCTCTTTTCTCTCATTTTTTGGTGGGCACCTAAGGCCTCTTTTATTCATTTTTTTATTTGGGCCTCGCTGGCCTCTTTTTTTCATAAAGTCCGGAATCTCATCCCCACTTGTGAGGGAATCATAGCTTCATCACCCTTTCCTCACATGGGACATGATCTATTAATGATAATCATCACACTTTTATTTACTTACAACTCAAAAGAAAATTACAACTCGATACCTATAACAAAATATGACTCTATATGCAATATTGAAGTGATGGTGCAAGTCATAAAAGGACACAGTGGAAGTTGCATGGCAATATATATCGGAATTGATATGGAAATGCCATAATAGGTAGGTATGGTGGCTGTTTTGAGGAACGATATATGGTGGCTGTTTTGAGGAAGGATATATGGTGGCTGTTTTGAGGAAGGTGTTTGTTGTAACGGCGAAAGTTGCACAGTACTAGAGAGGCTAGCAAAGGTGGAACGATGAGGGTGCGTATAATCCTTGGACTCAACATTAGTCATAAAGAACTCACATACGTATTGCAAAAGTCTATTAGTCATTGAAGCAAAGTATTAAACACATGCTCCTAGGGGAGAGGTTGGTAGGAGTTAACCATCGCGCGCTCCCAACCCTCACACAAAGGTCGACAATCTATAAACAAGTCATGCTCCGACTTCCTTACATAATGGTTCACCATACGTGCATGCTACGGGAATCACAAACCTTTACACATGTATTTTTACAAAATCACAATTACTTCCTAACATGTCTCTTAATATTACCATCTTTATATCTCAAAACTTTATGCAAGGAATCAAACTTCTCATAAATACCCAATGCACTTAATATGGAAGTTTTTATTATATCCCTCTTGGATGCCTATCATATTAGGATTAAATTCATAACCTAGACCAATTACCATGCTGTTTTAGAGACTCTCAAAATAATATAAGTGAGGTACGAGAGTTCAATTATTTCTATAAAACACAAACACCACCGTGCTCTAAAAAATATAAGTGAAGCACATAGAACAAAATTGCCTATCTCAAAAGATATAAGTGAAGCACATAGAGTATTCTAATAAATTCACGATTAATGCGTGTCTCTCTAAAAAGATGTGTGCAGCAAGTATGATTGTGGCAAACTAAGAAGCAAAGACTCAAATCATACAAGGCTCTCCAAGCAAAACACATATCATGTGGTGAATAAAAATATAGCCTCAAGTAAAGTTACCGATGGATTGAAGACGAAAGAGGGGATGCCTTCCGGGGCATCCCCAAGCTTAGTCTCTTTGGCATACTTGAATATGACTTGGAGTGCCTTGGGCATCCCCAAGCTTAGGCTCTTGCCACTCCTTATTCCATAGTCCATCAAATCTTTACCCAAAACTTGAAAACTTCAAAACACAAAACTTAACAGAAAACTCGTGAGATCCATTAGTATAAGAAAATAAATCACCACTTTAGGTACTGTTGTGAACTCATTCTTTATTTATATTGGTGTTATAACTACTGTAATCTAACTTCTACATGGTTCATACCACATTATACAACCCAAAGATTCATCAAAATAGGCAAACAACTCAAAGAAGACATAATCTGTCAAAAATAGAACAGTCTGTAGGAATCTGAAAACTTTGTATACTTATGTAACTCAGAAAATTCTGAAAAATTAGGACAACCTGGGAAATTTATATAAAATAGAGCCTGCTCCTGATCTTGATAACCCACAACCTAAAAATGAAACGGTATGATAAGAAAGACTTCTTGGCTAGGAAACATGGTAAAGAAAGAGAGCCATGGGTTCAGAAACCCATGCCATTTCCACCTAAGCCAACTAAGAAAAAAGAAGATGAAGAATTTGAGTGCTTTGCTAAAATGATTAGGCCAGTCTTTTTGCGCACCCGTTTGAATGATATTTTGAAGATGGCCCCTTATGCAAAGTATATGAAAGACATCATCACTAATAAAAGGAAAATACCTGAAGCTGAAATCACCCCCATGCTTGCTAATTATTCTTTTAAGGATGGAGTACCTAAAAAACTTGGAGATCCTGGAAGACCAACTATACCTTGCTCCATCAAAAGAAACTATGTTAAAACTGCTTCGTGTGATTTGGGAGCCGGTGTTAGTGTTATATATTTCTCCTTATACAAAAGACTTGATTTGAATAAACTCACACCCACCGAGATATCACTGCAAATGGCAGAAAATCAACGACCATATCTATCGGTATTTCTGAGGATGTGCCCATTGTTGTTGCAAATGTTACTATCTTAACGGACTTTGTTATTCTTGAGATGCCCAAGGATGACAACATGTTGATTATCCTTGGTAGACCCTTTTTGAATACTGCCAGGGCTGTTATTGATTGCAATAAAAGCAAAGTCACTTTTCATATCAATGGTAATGAGCACACGGTGCACTTTCCGAAGAAACAATTTCAAGTGAATGGTATAAATGTTATTGAAGAATCTTCGACCATCACTATTGGAAGTTTCTAATTACCTCTACCTACTGCCAAGAAGAAATATGATATACTTATTGTAGGGGATATGCACATCCCCATTGAGGTAATTTAGTGTTTTACGAAAGTTCTTTGGTTTCATGCTAATCGGAAGTGGTTGTTAATAAGACTTGATCAACCTTATTAATGAATCATTTTTGAGAGGTATGGAATCGATGAATCTAGTAAGCACAACTTTCTGCTCCCACATTTTATTTTCTGTTTTAGATAATTGAATAAAACAAAATGCCATGTTTATCCTATTTTTTGTTTTCTTCGTGCAATAAAAAATGACCCAAAAATAAAAATTCTTAGAATGCCCTAAAAGTTTAACATGAATTTTTCCCGAATATTTAAGAATTTTTGGTGCAAATAACACCTGAGGGGAGTGCCCAGGGTGCTCAGCACCCACCAGGGCGCGCCAACAGCCCCAAGCGCGCCCTGGTGGGTGGTGGCCCCCATGTAGCCCCCCTCACTTATCCCTTTAGCCCAAATTGTCACCTACCTCCAGTAAAAAATCACCACAACCACCATTTTCGTGTTCTTGCTCTCAAACCCACGGATTTTGATCTCTTTGCTCGAAGCTCTGTTTTCGAAACTGTTTGGAGGGATTGCTACTTAGTATGTGACTCCTCCATTTCTCCAATTAGTTTTTGTTTTAGTCGGTTATTTTTAGAGTAATTAGCTACTCTTGGTGCTGCTGTAGATGAGCTTGTATGTTGAATTCTTAGAGTTCTAAGTAGTTTGAATGCTCAATATGGCCTCTATGCATGCTTGGGGGTAGTTGCTAACAATCTTACAAAGTTTTGGTGACAAATTTTTTGTGGACTAATTTTTTTTCAGAATCTTTATAGGAATAAAAATGTAATTCTTTAGGCGTTCTTCGAGAAGGAGATCCTCGTGAGCCTCATCAAGTGGAAGCTCAGTTCAACAGTCTTATGTTGAACCAAGCGAAAGCTCGATGTGAGATGCCTCCACCAAATCATGCTTGTGGCATTACTACGAGTTCATGGAAGGTGCAGATATTAAGGAGGAATTTTATCAATTTATCCAAAACACAGGGCTTGCTTCCTTCATCGCAGATAAGTGCCCCCAACACCTAGAACTCATGAAAACCTTCACAAAGAAATTCAAATATTTTCCTCATGAGTCTAGAGTTTCGTTTAACTTGTACGATCATTCCTTTACCATGCCATTAGAAATGTTTAGCGATGCATGCAAACTTCCATTTGGGGGTTCCTTCGATGAACCCACAAAATATGAGTACGCGTCATTTTTAGTTATTCTTTGTTTTGGCGAAGATAGAGGGGTTGCACAAGGGAGAATTAACAGCATCCATTTTCCATCACTCCAATATTTTGCGCTCTTTAATGGCAAATGTATTGTAGGCAAACAAGAGTGTAACACCTTATGTGCTCATGGTTTGAGTCTCTTACAAGCTGCCATAACTGGGAATAAGGATTACAATCTTGATGCAATTGTTGCACGGAGGTTGCATCTTAATGATGCTAATGGTAATTTTTATGGAGGAATTTATGCCTCCCGTGTAGCTGAGAGATTAAATGTTTCATCTTGGCCTAATGACCCCATCCTACCCACTCCATATTTAGACTTTGATGCTATGAAGCGTCATAAGTTCCTTACGGGTACGACCATCAACTACACCTATAACTTGAGATTTAATAAAAAAAACTGTTGTGCATGTTGTTTTGCCTACTCCTTCTCTCTTTAATTTTCACACTAGAGGAAGATATTATGTTCTTGAGAGCGAAGCTTATGAGTACAACGCAGAGGTTGAAGCTGCCACGAGGGCCGTAGAGTCTGCTCCGAGGTTCTCTATGAGCCATCGCGCAAATTATTATTCATACGGATGGTGATTATCAAGCTAGGCCAAAATCCTAAGCTTGGGGGAGTATGTATTTCCGCCGAAATTACATTCATGTTCGCACGTTTCATTCCAGTTGTTAGTGTTCATACTTTTTCATTGTAATATGCATGTTAGATTTGTTTTCTCGCTTTCTTCTTGTGTGTTAGAAAAACTTTGAGGAAACCCAAAAATATTTCGTACTTCTTTTTGGTTTTTCTTTCTAGCTTAGTTTAATTGCTGCATCAAAAGAAAACCCAAAAAGATTTCTTGCTTCTTCTTTTACTTGTTGGGAGCTATCCCATGTAAATAGTTTTTCTCGTTTTAATTTTTCTTCTTTGTTTTGCTTCCTTCAAGAAAAAACAAAAACTCCAAAAATATTTCAGTGTGTTTCTCTAGAATTATTTTCTTTTTACTTGAGTCGTACTGAGGAGAAGACCACGATGAAATTGTTGAGTGGTTCTCATCTGCATTATTGTTTATCTGACAAAGAACCCATATTACCTTGTCCTCTCCTCTTGAATAAAATCCTTGCAGATTCCAGCTTAGTCTACAACATTCTTGCACTATTATTATTCTCTTATCATTCGGTCGTGCAAGTGAAAGGACATAATGACGACATTTCATGAATTGACTATGGCAGAGAAAGGCGGGTATGAACTCAACGTGTTTTTGTTTTTGTAAATATGTTTAACCTAGTATCCCTTGATTCAGCTCATTATGATCAAACATGTTTGCAATTACCATTAGAGATTATAGTTGTTCATGCGATGCTTAAGTAGCGAGGAGTGGATAATGATTTATCTGGATGTCAACATGCATTAAAATGGTTGTGATGTGATATGATGATATGGTATCCTCCTCTGAATGTTTCAAGTGGCTTGACTTGGCACATGTTCACACATGTAGTTGAATCAAAACCAACATAGCCGTCATGATATTTATGTTCATGGCGTCCATATCCTACTCATGTTAGTATTCAATGTTGATTATATGTAATGCATGTTCATGACCGTCTTTGCTCTCTAGCTGGCCGCTTCTCAACCTAATTGCTACTCTCCGCCTGTACTAAACGGAAATACTGCTTGTGCATCAAAACCCTTAAACCAAGCTATGCTAGATGAGTCCACTATATCTACCTATATGTGGTATTACCCTGCCGTTCCAAAGTAAATTTGCATGTGCCACCTCTAAAATTTTGAATAAACATCTGTTTTGTGTGCCTGGACCGCTCATGGAGCGACAGGGGGCAGTCAGTATCTTCCATGCTAAGCAGGTTATTCTCATGACGAGTGTTTATTCACTTGTCCTTACTCGAGAGGACGGTAATAGGGATTCCCAGTCCCGAAATAAAAAATAAAAAATAATTAAACAAAACCCCCCAGGAATGTTGTTGGTTTGGACGGTACCCGTGGATGCGGCTTGCCGTGGAGTGCGATTGTTGGTAGAGGGGGAGTAAACCTTTACTTTTACCGCTTGGGAACCACCCCTAATTTGTTTAGCATGGAAGATATTGATAACTCTTGGTCGTGACGTTGACAAGAAGGGTGTACCTCCCAAAATTATATCTATCTCCGTTTTAAACTTTGAGCTCTGGCACCGCTGCAAATCCATGCTTCCCTCTGCGAAGGGACTATATATTTACTTTTATGTTGAGTCATCACCTTCTCAAATAAGCGCCAGACCTGAGAGCACTATTGTCATCCTCATGCATTAATTGTGTATAGCTGATGTTGGGTGCAGCATGACTAGATCTTTCTACCATGAATTACAATGTTTAGTCGATGCTTGAACTTTGGAGGTGCTCTACATTTATGTCTTGCTGTCCCAGAAAGGGCTAGCGAGATACCACTATTGTCATATTGTATCATGATTGGTTTGTCAAAATGTTGGCGCATGAGATATCTTATTACTGCTCGCTAGTTGCTTATGTTATTGCTATGAGTAAATATTATTCCTAAGAGTTATTGTTGACATGGTTAGTCATAATCTTTGCTGAAAACCCGGGTGCTACTTAAGCATATATATGTAAACAAGAACAAAAGAGTTCATAAACTTTTTTCTTTATCACTTTAAGTTTATCAATTGAATTGCTTGAGGACAAGCAAAGGTTTAATCTTGGGGGAGTTGATACGTCTCCAACGTATCTACTTTTCCTCACTCTTTTGCACTTGGTTTGGACTCTAATTTGCATGATTTGAATGGAACTAACCCGAACTGACACTGTTTTCAACAGAATTGCCATGGTGTTGTTTTTGTGCAGAAATAGAAGTTCTCGGAATGGAACGAAACTTTCTAGAGATTTATTTTGGAAAATATAAAAAATATAGGAGCCAGGAACTACTAGAGAGGGGCCCCAGGGTGCGCCAGCCCCCTCCCGACGCGCCCTGGTGGGTTGTGGGCACCTCGGGGCCCCACTTGACTTATTTCCACCACTATAAATTCCTAAATTTGTAGAAAAAATAGGAGAGAAAGAATTATTGTGTTTTGCGAGACGGAGCCTCCTCCACCTCCTGTTCTTCATCGAGATGCCATATCTGGAGCCCGTTTGGGGCTCCAGAGAGGGGAATCTTCGGTCTTCGTCATCATCAACCTTTCTCCATCGCCAATTCCATGATGCTCTCCACTAGGAGTGAGTAATTCCTTCATAGGCTTGCTGGTCGGTGAGGAGTTGGATGAGATTCATCATGTAATCGAAGTTAGTTTTGTTAGGGCTTGATCACTAGTATCCATTATGTTTAGAGATTGATGTTGCTATGACATTGCTATGTCTAATGTTTGTCACTAGGACCCGAGTGCCATGATTTCAGATCTGAACCGTTTATGTTATCACCTATATATCAATGTTCTTGATCCGATCTTGCCTAGTCATATGCACCTATTACGTGTTATGTTTCGTCAACCCCATAGTGACAATATTTGGGATACTTCGCGATGATGACCGTAGTTTGAGGAGTTCATGTATTCACCATGTGTTAATGCTTTGTTCCGGTTCTCTATTAAATGGAGGCCTTAATATCCCTTAGTTTCCTTATGGACCCCAGTGCCGCGGGAGGGTAGGACAAAAGATGTCTTGCAACTTCTTTTCCATAAGCACGTATGACTATTTATGGAATACATGCGTACATTACATTGATGAACTGAGCTAGTTCTGTATCGCCCTAGGTTATGACCGTTACATGATGAATATCATCAAACGAGTTACCGATCCATTGCCTGCATTCTTTTCCACTTATTGTTCTTGCTAAGTTACTACTGTTGTTGCTGCTGTTCCAACTGCTACAAAACTATTGCTACTACTGTTACTGCTACTCTTACTATTGCTGCTGCTACCAAACCTATCATATTACTGTGCTACTGATCACTTTGCTGTAGATATTTATCTCCAGGTGTGGTTGAATTGACAACTCAACTGCTAATACTCTCAAGTATTCTTTGGCTCCCCTTGTGTCGAATCTATAAATTTGGGTTGAATACTCTACCCTCGAAAACTGATGTGATCCCCTATACTTGTGGATTATCAGTGCAGTAGGTTGAGGGGCAACTAATTGTGGTTCCGGTCGAGGTGAAGATACCCTGAACAAACCCCTCAAAGGATTGTTCTCCATAGTAGCAAGTAGCAATAAATTTCAGCACATAGTATAAGTTTTTCCTTACCGATTTCCATTTACCAAGAGCACTTCACTCCCTGGCAACGGCGCCAGAAAAGAGTCTTGATGATCCACAAGTATAGGGGATCAATCGTAGCCCTTTCTATTAGTAAGAGTGTCCAACCCAACGAGGAGCAAAAGGAAATGACAAGCGTTTTTTAGCAAGGTAATTTCTGCAAGCACTGAAATTGTAGGTAACAGATAGTTTGATAGAAAGGTAATTGGTAATGAGCAAGTAACAATAACGATAAATAAGGTGCAGCAAGGTAGCCCAGTCATTTTGAGGCAAAGGACAGGCCAGAACAATCTCTAGTAATAGGCAAAGTGTTCTTGAGGGTACATGGAAATTTTATCTAGTCACTTTTTATCATGTTGGTTTGATTCGTGTTCGCTACTTTGATAATTTGATATGTGGGTGGACTGGTGCTTGGGTGTTGTTCTTACTTGAACAACCTCCCACTTATGCTTAATCCCCTCTCAAGCATCCGCAACTACGAGAAAAGTATTAAGATAGAATCTAACCATAGCATTAAACGTTTGGATCCAAATCAACCCCTTACGAAGTAACGCATAAACTAGGGTTTAAGATTCTGTCACTCTAGCAACCCATCATCTAATAACCACTCCACAATGCATTCCCTTAGGCCCATGAATGGTGAAGTGTCATGTAGTCTACGTTCACATGACACCACTAAGGGAATCACAACATACATATCATCAAAATATCAAACACATATCAAATTCACATGATTACTTGCAACATGACCTATCCCATGACCTCAAGAACATAAGTAACTACTCAGAAATAATAATCATGCTCAAGATCAGAGGGGTATTGAATAGCATAATGGATCTGAACATATAATCTTCCACCAAATAAACCATATAGTAATCAACTACGCAAGGTAACCAACACTACTAGTCACCCATAGGTACCAATCTGAGGTTCCGGTACAAAGATTGAACACAAAATATGAACTAGGGTTTGAGAGGAGATGGTACTTTTGAAGTTGTTGATGAAGATTAACCTCCCAAAGATGAGAGGGGTTTTGGTGATGACGATGGTTTCGATTTTCCCCTCCGGGAGGGAAGTTCCCTCGATGGAATCGCTCCGTCGGAGGGCCAAAGTGCTCCTGCCCAAGTTTCGCCTCGAGGCGGCAGAGCTTCATCCTGAAAGTCCTCCCATGATTTTTTTCTAGGTTAAATGTGACTACATACCAGAAGATGGGCACCGAAGGTGGGCCGAAAAGGCCACAACCCATCAGGGCACGCCCAGGGGGGGTCTGGCGTGCCCTCGTGGGTTGTGCCCACCAGGTTAGCCCCTTCGGTAGTTTTTTGCTCCATTATTTTTTATTTATTTCAAAAATAATCTACATAAAATTTCAGCTTCGTTGGAATTGTGCAGAATAGGTATCTTTGGTGTGCTTTTCTTGGGTCCAGAATTCCAGTTGCTGGCATTCTCCCTCTGTGTGTAAAACTTGCATATTATGAGATAAAAGGCATTAGAATCACTCCCCTTGCATACTATCGCTCGGCAAATCACTCATGCCACCACGAGGAGTCTACGACAAGCGCGATGTGGTCAGATCCCCAGATCTGAAGCAGGTCCTTGCCCCTAAGAGGACAGAGAGCATGCCCGAGCCACCCACCGCCACACCTCCCATCATCGACACAATCAGGAAGGAGAGCCACCACCGCCGAAGATCCAACCATGTAGAATGCCATCCGGGGTCGCCGCCCTAGCATCCCTGCTGTGAGACACCGTACACCACTCACTTCATGATGCACTCAACCACAATAGGAGCTGCAGATACATGCCATCTACTCCTAGCCCGACATCAGTCACCGAGTCTGGGTAAGCACCTCCATCGTAGGAGGTGTCCATGAATGTGTTCCCACCCAACCCTTGTGGATTGTGGAGGGAGGGGGAAGTGACGCTGTTAATGCTGATGATCGCCGATGAGCAAGACCCAAGCGATGGTCCAAGCGAGCTCGCACGACGCCATGTCCGTGGCCACTGGTGCCGATCCACGCACTAACAGAACGATATCCTGACCACTACACCAATGAGGAAAGCACGAGCACCATCCGCAAGCACAACCGGGATCGAGCCCAACCTCATGTACCCGGAGCACGAGCTCTGATCCGTCTCTAACCCAGATCTGGTACGCTCAAGCATAAACTCTAGGTTGTAGCCACATCAACGAGTGTGAGCCCTCATGCCGTTGCCCTGTACCCAGGAGAAGAAAGGTCTCCACCTGGACCCGGCCATTGAGCACCAAACGTCATGTCACACACAAGCAAATGACCGATGCAACACCCCCAAGCTACCAGCGCCGTGCCAACCCGAAGCAGCAGAGATCCCTAACGTAGCCAACATCTCCCATCAGAGGGAAACCCCAGCCAGGGTCGGCAACCGATGTCGGTCGGTAGCCCCACACCATCCTAGGCTTCGGCGACAAGATCTGGCCGCACCAGATCAAGCCACCAGGCCACCACGGGTGTGCACAGGGGCCCCCATGTGACCACGAGGAGCTAACGAGGGCGCTCGGCATGAGAGGACCTTGCCGCCAACGTTAGCACGCCGCCACCCGCTGGAGGTCGTCAGCCCGCGTCAAACCCCACCGGTCGAGGGTGAGGAGGTCCCGCCACCGCAGCTGACCTGGTTTTGCCTGGCGGCATGCCTTAGCGATGGCGAGGAGTTTAGGTGGGAGGAGGGACTACCGCCCGCCGGCGCTAGGGTGCCCCCCTGATCGCCTGCATTGAGGGGGGGGGGGGGAGGAAGGGTCAGATTTAGATAGGTATGAAAAAACAGTACTGTTTTTAGGTCCATAAATCGCATACGATCTCAGTTGGAGATGCACATCCTCTAAATATGCTCACTTTATTGATCAATGATATTGTTCGTAGGATACAATTTAAACTAGGAGGTTGTAAGAGCCGAAGATTGATCTACAGGAAGACATGGGTCTCACATCGATATGCTTCGTCGTTTTTGTTTAGTCTAAATACGCTCCACTTTATTGATTATTGAACAAGTTTATAGGAATAAAATGAAGACATAGACTTTGACGGAGCAACACATCTTATATACATACATAAAGAAAATATGTATTTTTGACCCGTCATGCTGTTTTACAAAAATTAGTCCGTAGACCAGTTTTAAGTCAGATTTTCGCTTTTGCAGGAACTGACTGATAATTGTGTTAATAAACCTGCAATTCATATCAAGTGGTTTTTAAAATATCCATATCTTGTAAACATAACATTCGAAATTAACATGCTATATATGTAATTTAATTAGAAAAATATATAGAATCTGAATATAATGTTATTTTACATGTTAATAGTTTATAAAAATGTATGATTTAGAATGATATCTTAATTAATAGCGCATGATTCGTCTTTCTTTCATATCGTTACTAATCAAGATTGAAAATGAACACCTCAACAAACTAGGATTGGAAACAAAGTAACTACTATAACCATGCATGCATGCCACGCGAAAACCTCATAGAAAAAACCCACAGATTTTTCAGCTTATGCCGAGAGGGACGGTTTAGGATTGACAACATTTAGACACATTGTGATTGTGTGAGCACTAAGGTCACCGTTAACAAGTGTGGGAAGTAGAATAAGTAGTCGCATAAATGAGATGTCATGTGTTGAAGGAAAGGACGTGGACCTCTTGACTCATGATTATTGGGTAAGGGAGTGTGATATTTTTTTTTCATTGCAACGCAACGCAACGTACTTCTCTCTCTCTTTTTTTATTTTTATTTTGCTAGCGGGGTCTAAACCCCCCACAATATTGGGTTTCTCTTCCTTCGTCGGTTGGACGCGAGCGGGTGCAATCGCGATGCAGCCCAAGGTGAGGAATAGGCCTGGTTTAGCCCAACCCAGATCGGTAACCAGACAACTCCAGGCCCAGCCCTAAAGGGTACCTCCACTGCAGCTGCATCTCCATGGCGAGGGACGAACCCTTCGCCGCCGCCGTGGACGTCGCCGACGGCGACTCATCCTCCTCCAGCCCAACCCTCACGCGCCTACGGGAAGCACTCGCTGCCCTCTCCGAGGTAACTGGTGGCCCAACTAACCATCTCGGACTCCGTGCTTCTCCACGCCTTCCTCCCAAACCGTAAGCTCCTGCTCTGCTCCAGGCGTTCGAGTCCGGCGACACCGCCTCCTCCGAAGCAGCCACTGCCGCCGTCGCCGAGATTCTTAGCGCGTGCGATGCCGACGCCGACGCCGACGCCGCGCTCTCCGAGCAGATTCTCCGCGATGTCCACGCCTTCCTCTCGCGCCCGTCCTCGAATCAGGTCCGACAGAGCGTGCCGCGGCGCCTTCGGCTGCTCTTACCTTCGGCCGCTGAAATTGCGCTTCGTTTTGCGAATGGTGGTTTCCTGATTCGGCTGTTATGTTGTGATAGATGGCCATCGCCGCGCTGTCTCTAGAGCTTCCCAAGCCTGTGGCGAAGCTGGGTGGTCGGATGGGGAATTGCCGGGACATGGCCAGGACTATCATTGAGTTCTTTGTGTCGAATTGCAGCCCGAGGGACATGCTCTGCATCCTCTGCGAGGTCAGTTCCACACTTAAATAAGCAGTTCCAATGGTGTCGATAGGACTTTGGTTCCCACACTTGAAACTTGAAGCTCCTTTTACCCACGACTGGAAAATGGATTATTATTTCCTATATTTAGGATGTCTAGTCTTTTACACTGTGAAGCTTTTATACATTCTTAATTATGTTAATGCGTTAATGATTTTTGTTGCAATTTTAATCCTATTAATGTCCAAATGTTCTTTCAATGGAAGATTACATGTTTGTAAAAGGTCGGGGGGATAAGTAGGGAGCATTACGGCACAAAATTAATGTAAGTTCTGACAGGGAGTGGCATTTTGGCCTAGCTATTCATGTTTTAATGCAAGACAGTAGTATACAACCATGGTGTCCTTTGCATCTGTGTGTACTTTTGTGCCTATGCTGATTTCCACACTTATGTGATTGATACCTGCCTGGGCTCTGAGATGCCTGCTTTATATGTTTTATTTTCCTTAAAGAGACACTGGTAATTTTAAAATCTTTGGTTATGAATTGATGTTGTGGGTCCAGATCTATGAATATGAAGTACCTGGGTCTCAGGGCTGTAGCACCCATTCATCATTAAGCAGCTTCTCATATTCTCAAAATGCTAATATCATCCTTTTCTTTCTCTCTAGCTGATGCTCAGTTCTTTACTGTTATCTGGTCACCCTTTTGGTTCATACTATTACCTTTGTGCTTTTCTTTGAAAGCCTATTACCTTTGTGTTGATGCAGGCATTAGATACACCAGTGGCATTAAATGGACCAGCATATTTCGTTATCCTAATAGATGGGCTTGCCAGCAGTAAGTACATTATTTTATATTAGACTAATACATATTCCACATCAATTATTTCTTCTGCTAATGGGCAACAGTTTCTTGCCTTGAAAATTCAACCTGATGCCCTCCTTACATTTTGTCTGTACATATATTAGATATATACTCCCTCCATTCCCATGAACAATGCGCAATTTTTGTTTTGCTGAGATCATGGAGGTGCTGTGTATGTGGATCCCATCCTACCCCTCATTAATGAGCAAGATCGTTTGTAGATTATCCTGGCTGGACACTTAGCGTCTCCTCAATTGAACCATGACCACGTACGGCTGATAGACGAGCAGTCCTAAATCCTAATTACATCCATTGTTGAGTCCACCAGTGCACCGATAGAGAAGGGGTATTATCGGGTGACCTAGTGCTAAACTACCCTTGCGACTTCTTTCCAGGAATTTTGATAAAAGAAAATTTTGCCTACTTTTCAGGAATGGAGGGAGTACATGCTAGAGATATGTTGCACACCTGCTGTCTATTTTTTTTACTGATTATCATCATATGGATTTGAATTCTTCATAGCTAATTGTTCTTTCGACTAGCGCTTGTTTTGATTCAGAGGAGACATATTGAGCAAGTAAAGGTCGTACTTCCTGCCATCCTTCGAGTTATGCATGCTAATTTATCAGAATGTGATGGGGAACATGCAATGGCTGCTGTTGATCTGTTCAGTGCAGCCCTCCGAATTGGCAATGCTATACAAGAAATGTGCAAAACAATGGTTTGTTGATTTAAATACAATTCTTTAACCATGTCATTTGTTCTATTGATTCTGAGGTATTTTTTGTTCACTAAAAGGTCAAACACAGGAAGGAAGAGCTATGTTCTATACTTGGTCTATACGCCCTTCAAAACATAGTGAGTACAAAATGGATGTTATTTCTAGACTATCCATGTATGTTACATCCACTTTGACATACAAGGCCCTTTTGCAGGCTCTTGTATCATCAGAAAGCAAACATCAGAATATTCTATGTACTTGTGGTTCAGTTGTTCTTCAATTTTCTAAACTTCTTATGTTTTGCGGGTTCACCTATTTGGGTCTTTTAACTGGTAATGATGTGACCTCAGCCACCAGTAAGCTTTCTAAAGGTGATTCATCCAAATCATTCCCATTTTTCTGGTTCCTTGGAATATTTGTATTATGTTTGCTTCATTGCTAACTGATGCATATGTCCGCAAAATGATGTAGAAGAGGACGGCAATTTTCTGGACTGCTTTTCTTTTGCTATGGACGGTGCAAGTCTTGTAGGTTTGAAAATATTTCCTATCACACCACTTTCACTATTATTAGAAGCTGGTTGGTCACATTCTTGAGCTCTCTTACAGTTGTGTGGACCTCTATGGATGATGACATGTCAAAATATGCTGGAGCAGAGTTTGAATTAGCACTGAAAGAAGTTCAAGACAATTGTATTAAGAAATGGGAAGCAATCAACATGTTTAGATATGTCTTGTCTTCAGTTAATTACTCATGGGCAATCAAATCTCACAGTCTGGACTTATTGTTGACTCTAGTTGATGATAAGTGTACTGACGAAACCAACGATCATGTTGATTTCCCATGTTCCACTCAAATTTTTGCCATACTCAAGGTAATATTTGCACTTTCTTAGAGGTGGGTCAATCTATTCGATTATACTGTATCAATATTATAAGTATTCCCACAGGCCATTGAAAGAGTCATGATAGCTGCTCCAGATACGCTGATGCGGAAGAAAGCCTTTTCTGCCCTGAAAAGGGTATGTATCTTAAAATCACTGTGTGTGCAAAGAGAAGATTATTAGTCTGCCGGGCTTCTGTTTCATTATTTTTCGTTCTCCACAGATCATAAATTCATTTCATCTAATTTCTTGTGGAGTAAACACGAAAATTTAATTGTTGCCATTTATGCTCATGACATAGTAATACAGCAAAATTGGTTGTATTCAAATTTTGCATAACCCTCTATAGTCTGTAGTCTACTGTGGCACTGTCCCTTTTTTTTTTAATATGTGCATGTGTTCACTATAAATCTTATCAGGTTATTTCAGTGGTGCCATCCACTCAGAGATTTGATATCTTACAGGCCCTCATTGAGAATAGTATGTTCCCCTCCTTGGTAAGAAAACTTCTAATGTCCACTATTCTTTGGAATATTTGAGAGCACCAACTTGTTGATGCCTGAGATGTATATTTAAGCAAAAGAGAGAATAAATAAATAATCGTACTACAGCATTATGGACTACAGTTTCTCAGTTTCTTCATCCAGCCTTATTTGTTGTATAACTTCATTATGGGCATGTTGCTTGTTGATGTGAACTTCATTTTTGAACTCCATCCTTCAAATCCTTGCTTGCGTTTACTTTATTTATTGTTCTTTCAGACTGCAATTCTTTTGGATCTGGTGAAGAATGAAGTTTTGAGGGAGAGCCGTCGAGCTGATCAGGTTAATGAATCTGATCGATCAAAAAATGTTGGGTTATCACCACCTTGGGCTTCTCAGGTGCTCGAGTTAGTGGAGCTGATCTTGAGGCCTCCAGAAGGTGGTCCTCCTTGTCTTCAAGATCACAGTGAAGAGGTACCCTTTTCTTTTGTTCCTTGCTACGTTTAAAGCTGTACACAGAGGTTGTTGGTGGGAAGCCTTGATTGCTCAACATTGGAAAGTTGGTGGGTTAGCTCCCTCAAATCAGTAATTGGACGTCAGTGTCTTGATTTCACAAACTCAAATACTTGATACATCAGCAGCACAACTTTTCCTAAACGTTAGCTCAGTTTGTGGTTGCTGAACTATGCTGTGTTATGCTTACTTCATATATTTTCTGTTGAAAGTTAGCCACAAAAATAAGTGAAACACGGTCAAATATATCTGGGGCCAAGATAATAAATAGGTTAAACATGGCTAACTAAGGCTATCAAGAAGGTGGGGGGAGATTAGGTCACCTTGATGCAAACCACGAGCATGCACTACCTTCCCCCCACACTTCCATTCACGACGATAGGGGTGCTGGCAGAAGAGAGGAGAATGGCAATCCAAGTTCTCCAGCTATTGCTAAATCCTTTGGCACGTAGGATCTCAGACAAGAAATACTAGGAGAGGGGCGCGAGAAATGTTGAGCTTAAGAAACACCTTTAGCCTTTCGTTTATGAAGTTTGCCTTCAACTTACTGGACCAGGATCAATTTATCATGCAGATCCTTACCCTTAATTAACGCTGACTGCTTTGAACTAACAAGCTGCACCACCAACAACTTAGAGAAGCTATATACTAAGCTGATTTTGCGGTAATCTCCTACCTCCACGGCGTCAATTTTCTTGGAGATCAGGGAGATGAGAGCTTGATTATGTTCTCCCATTGGCTACTATGTGTAGAAGACTAGAAGTTTGGTGTTTGCATCTCCTTTCTGTAGCTTTCCTGTAGCCACTGCAATCTAGAATGCCGCCAAGCAATTGTGCATTCCTGTGAAGACAACCCGAGAATGAAAGCTTCAAGGATCTTCTCAACTATATTTCCGCTGGGGACTGGAGCCTTGAGTCCTGAGCAGCATCGAAAAGAAGAATCACTGCGTTGGCAATCGCTTGCCGCATTCCTGAAAAGAGTTATCCAGAACGCTTGAAGGGGCCAGCGATCGCTGGACTGCATTTCCACGCCTCCTTGATAGCCTCCTTAAATCCTTCCAACTTGGCCCAGAACTTTTCACACCGCTCTTGGGGGAAAGGTCCGCATTTAGAGGGAGATGAAAAGGAGAATGATCGGAGATAGCAGTTGATAGCACCTGTAGTAGACAGTCAGGATAAAACAGTTCCCAGTCCACTGTCAATGATAATATTTTGAGCATCGACGTCATTTGTCTAAGCACGCATTTTCTAAGTGCTGATAAACTATTTTTCCCCTGTTATCATCCTGCTAATTTCACTTTGCTAGCATTCTATAGTTTACATGCTTATAAAACAATCTGATGTGGTCCCCATTCTCTGTCTGTAAGCAGGTATTATCTGCTCTGAACTTGCTCAGATTGATTCTGATAATAGATTCAAGAGGTAACTGTTCTTGCAAACCCGTGATGTATTGCTTTCCAAGTCTCCTGGTATATGGATCGAGGTTTGCACGTTGCAGAGCGAATCCTGGAATCGAGCAACATTTTGTGTGTTAACAGAACTTTTCCTCTCTTTTTTTAATTAGGATCCAGATCAGCAACAATGTTCCGGGACAAAACAATACAAGCCGTGTACTCAGAGTGGCTGATGCCACTAAGATCAGTTGTTACAGGAATTCAATCGGAGCTCGAGAAAGACGGAGGCGAGGAAGAAAATCGGATGGCTTGCCAGTTAAATCCTGTTCAACTCGTCCTTCACCGCTGCATTGAGTTGGTCGAGGAGAAGATGAAAGGTTTGTAATGCTCGTGCAGTGCTTAGGGCAGAGTTGGCTTGGCCAGGAAATGCGAAACTTCATTCGTCAGTGTTCTGATTGAACACCATCTTGTCCATTACTTGTGGCATATAGCCGTCCTTTACTGCAACTGCAATCAGTGTCAGGTCGAGCTTTGGCACCGGCTTCTGTCGCTCTATGACGTTTCACTCTCGTCAGTCGTCAGCGAGGTTTGCTGCAAGTATATATGTAGATCCTCAATGAAATGTTGGACTATATGTGGTTGTTTCATCCCATTCCCTGTTTATGGGCCTCGTGTGGTTTTACTCACCTCCGATCAATGGTTGTGGGGTGTGAATTTGTACCTGGTAACACACCATATAACAACGATATGCAGCTACCGTGGCCTGGTACGGGTAACAAAAGGTAGTGAAAAATAATGGAAAACTGTTAAGTTGATCTGCACATGATGTAGCTAACAGTGCTATGAAATGACAACTCCAAATCGCACAAGGGAGGATGGACCTTTAGCCGTTCTTGGTGTTGGTGTGCACTAGGGGTTGGGGTACGCCAATGGCACGCCTCTTGAGTTCGTCTTGTGTGTTTCTTGTGTACACACAGCTAATCAAGTAGTAAGAGTTCGGAATCGCAACGACATAACACCTCCCAGCATCGTTTCTTTCTCCATTATTAGTTGGCAGATCGTTGGGCTGCTAAATTCTTATATGTCTCAACCGGAGAGTTCCTTTCATCAGCTTTCTTTTCGCTATCTTGACAGCTAGTCTTAGCACTGGTCTGCTCTACAAGTTCATGTCGTGTGCACTATGAAGTCCCAATATTGCGGAAAATGATTTTCCATCTTTCAGCTAAAAGCATCCCAGTTGACAGACTGAACTCAACTAAAACGAACTTTAATCAAAGTTGTCACAATAGACTTAGAAAATTTGCAAATATCCCAAGGCTATTTGTAGAACAACACTTTCCATCAAGACGACCCTTTCATAACATATATAGCATAAAATCAATATTTGCTTGAAAAATGTATGAATATCCAAATTCACTCAAGTTCACTATTTGTGACAATCATTTCCGCTAGGAAAACGTTTGGAGTCGGCGTGCCAGCAATACACTTGGCCGATCGCTCGCCCATGTGGATGCCATACAGCACAAGGGACCGCACGCAGTCGTCTTTCCCCTATCCTCTCCTCCACACACATCTCATCCGCACACACTTTGTCTCTGGGTTTCTTCCCCCCATCCCCATCTCCGCGGACCTCTCTGCCTCTCTTCTTGTCTCAGGCGAGCACTGCGGCTTCTCCCGCAAGGCCACCACGGGACAACGGGGACATACGAGGAAGCACGCCGAGGAGCTGAAACTGGTGGACGGAAAAGCTACATCTGGCTACGCGGGAGCTGCAAACGGCAGACAGAGGAGCTACAAACGGCAGGGCGACGGGATGGGTGAAGCACGAATGGTATGAGGTTGCTGCACGAGGACCTGCTGAGACGGTGTCGCGAATGCTACAACCACGTACCATAAAAGCTACAACCAGCTTGCAAAGATGCTACAACGCGTGCTTACCGGAGCTACAACCGGCAAGGTGTGTCGACAAATGCTACAACCGTCCACCAAAAAAGCTACAACCATGTTCGCCAGAGTTGCAACCCGAGTTAGTTGTAGCCATGGTCATCCAACGATTTTTTGCTACAACCGGTGTCGAATTTTGCTTCATTGCACAAATCGGTGCCGAGGAATTTTTGTTACAACCAGTGTCATGCCATGCTACAACCAGCTCTTCAAACTACTACAACTGACACATGAAAAAGCTACCACCGGTAAGGAAAAAAGCTTCAACTGGAGGTGACAGAAGCTACAGACGGACAACAAAAGGTGCAACCGGCTATGGGAAAGTTGCAACCAGCATCTCCAGAAGCTTCCACCATGTACGATGGTGACCACGACGAGTTTTCGACTCCACCAGCTGGCAGGCTGCAAGTTACGCTGCCAACAACCATGACGACGATGACCCGAGGGACCCCAATGAGCGTCGACCACCAGCGCTACGAGTGCGAGCGATGACATCGTGGCCATGGAAGGCGAGAGCTGCCGGGGGCAAAAAGGAATTGGCCGGCGACGAGTGGTTGGGTCCTGTGACATGCGGTGATAACAAAAGAGAGGACGTGGGTGCTTCTGCGTCTCGTCAGAGCTCACGCACACTGTGGCCGGGGCAAGGACATGCCGCGCGCGAACGAGATCTAAATGAAGGCGGGGGGAGAAGATGATGACGGGGAGGGGGGGATCGGACGGCTCCTGCTGGCTGGATCGCACGGCTGCAGGGCGCGCCGTTGTGTATCACTGTCCTTTCCACTACATGATTCCACTTTGCAAAATATTTTCTTCTTGAACAATAAAAGCTCATTTACCATATAAATTGTGAACCAAGACAAGAATTATAAAACAACAAAATATTTCTAACTACATCATTTGATAAACGTGAAATTCTAAAAATACATAATTCTTCAACTATGAGTAAATATTATTTTGTATGGACAGTACCATCACCTGCATAACGGTCAGCTCTCACGTGCTCAAATCTGCTGATAGTTACCTGCAAAACAAAAAGTCTGCCAATAGTTATTTGTTAAGCTTTTTGTTTATTTTTAGAAAGTGAAGGTGTTTTCCTATCCTCTCTGCCAGTGTAGGAGAGGCCTCCTAATAAACTTCCAGTAATTGTATTTTTCATAGTGGACTAGTAAAACAAAGCAACCACAGTAAATGTTTCCCTTATCGGTTTCCACTTACGAAAGTGTTGTACTCCCCAACAACGGCATCAGAAAAGATTCTTGACAAGCCTCAAGTGTAGAGTATCAATTGTAGATCTTTTTAATAAATAAAAGTATTGAACCCAACGAGAAGCAGATAGAATTGGCCAATGGAAATTAGCAAGAACCACTATAAACGCTGCAAATATTGTTTGGTTGTTTGTTTGATCGAAAGAGCAAGTGCAAGAATGTAAATTGCAATGAAAGTAAATAAGTGCAACAAGTGGTGCAATTCGTAATTTTGCCAAGAACAAGTCGATTGCGTTTCTTAGATGGATCAAATCATTCTCGTAGACAACCGGTATTTCACCATGTTGTTTTCACCTAGTTTCACTTTAAAAAGTGAGATCTCTTGTGATGAAAATCCTTGTGATAGAGGAAAAACCGTCACTGAAGGCCACTTTCGATGACGGCGATCGTCACAAGTGGATGTCCGCTCGGGGCAGCCCCCCTCCCCCCCGACATCTTAGCTGGCGGTGTGGTCTGATTTAAGGTGACACAAGTTTAGTGTCACAAGACATGTGCATATTCGTTGATGGTTTTCTGATTCACTGAGAAGGTTGGGTGGAGATTTTCTCTGCCACGACAGGGTTTTGAACATATTGAAGTCAAATTTGTTTTGGCTATAACTAGAGATCCTCACATCTAAACCCAATGGTTCTTTTTGGTACATGGTCGCATTGATTTGTCAATCTTGTATCGTCAATATTTTCCTTGTCAATCTTTTCAGGTTGAGAAATTCAAATTTTGTTTTGAACCTTCATGCGGTAAACCATAATTCCGAATGAGTTGATTTTTTTTGCTTTTTTGTATGCTTTGCTTTGCCAAGTATTTGTGGAAGTCTTCCATAGTAGTTCATATAGTTTTGGATGAACAACATATTTAGTCCTTGCGGATTATGACCGTTTATGCATTTTTTGTTGCTTTAATTTTATATATTTGTGCAGTATATTCATTTTTGTTAGATGGTTGACACTGCAATGTGACATGATATATTCATACAAAAAATGAAGCATGTGCACCAACATATTATCACATCAGCATATATCATAACTAATATAAGATCTTGTGGATCATTGATCTAAACAATCTTATATTAGTTTACAGAGGGTACTTAACACTCCATAATTGATGTACACACACCTACAACATATGGATCAGTACAACAAATATACAACATATCTTAACAACACATAATAGTTTGAGCATGCAACAAACATGTGGTGGATCAACACCTCATGAGCAAAAGTAGCACACAACATGAGCAAAATATGTGGAGCATCAACATGAAGCATCACAACAAGACATACCTACTCTTCATCAGATCTCGAAAGCATGGTTGTGAAAAAGAGGAAAATCATTGCACGTCCATGGTGGATCAAAAAGATCACCTTATGTCCAACTTCCAGTTGGCACTTCTTTAGTAGTTCCTACCATCCATTGATGACGACGTGTCCATCTGTTTCCGAGGTCGATTATCTGTCTCTTAAAACAGTTTGAGGATGGACAATAAATATCATTTCACCATATTCATCCATCTTCTTAGGCACAACACGACTCAACTCAATTGTAACAAATTATGGTCTATTTAAATTACCAAGAGTGTATGAAGAACATGAAAATGAATACAATTATTACCAGGAGTTTCTTCTCAATGTTGGACCTCTTGAGAGTGTGCAGTAGTGCCTTGTATGGATGATTACTTAGTCCAGCTTCGTACTTTCCCACAAGCTAGTCAATACAATCAGAAAATTTGATGACATATCCCATCTCTTCCTAGGCACATGTGTTGCCATCAGTAGCTTCCATATTGTCTACCATAAGTTGTCCAAATGTATATAGGCAAGATTAGTTACAACCACCACTAATTGGGAGTATATTACAACTAGTATTAAATCCCACAATTATTGGTAGTACGAAGTAATAGGCAGATTGCCAAACATGCAAGTAAGTTAACTGTAAATTGGTACGTGTGTTTAACAAAACTTACACATATGAGTTATTGGAAGATTGTCCAAATCCACTGCGATTTGAGGACCATATTTTCTAATATCCAAGTATAGTTCATACCAACTTTAAATTCTTTGGAAAATTCTTTCCAAGTTGTCCCAGTCAGAAATGTTTGACTTTTAGTTAGTGAGAGAACAATGGAAACTAAAGATATGTTTTGTTGCCAGTTTGGATTCAACGCTGGTCTTCTGAACTGATGCAATGACCAGCTTCTTTAGGACTTGTTTTCTTGCAAAGCATTGGATGAATTGTGAAAAATTAAAGGAAAACAAAAATTACCCTTCTTAGAAAGAAATATTAAGAGATGACTTTCCAAGGAAAATTGTTTGCTCTATTCACCAAAGTACTTTATTTGTCAAGTATGTGTGTGATAACTCTATATAGCCATAATCCCTTAATTATGCTAGGCTTATGTGATCATGTTCCCAAATTTAAAAATGGCTTGGTCTGATTAGGTTATATTTAAACATTATTAATGTAGAAGAGATCGATAGGCTTATGTAGGTATGATCCAAAATGTACACTATGACACACTTTATGTTTTGGTGGATGTTGGCATCATACACGGACTATATATAGCAAAAAAATCCCAATTTACCAAGCCTACTATTAGCATATTTCCAATTTTTTTGACATGGATGCATATTACTAGGTTCTTTAAAAAATAAGAATTATGTAAAACTGATCAGTACTTTAGAAACAATCATCAAAACCAGTTGTATGTGTGTTTTGCGTCAGTTGTAGTGTCCATCATTTACACGCAGACCACGTTGATCACCTAAAGCAACACTTAAGTATTAGTACAACATGAGGAACTAACTAACAACAAATAGTTAAACCATGTTTAGGAAAATAATGATTCTAACAAAGGTAATGTCCCATCTTCGAAGCCCTCTGGATGCCTAATGAAGGACTCCTTGGAGTTCATTATGTTTCCCTTGGCGCACAAACTCCTCCTGGTGTCCAAATACTTTGGGCACTACGAATCCATATATTCATTTCAGTAAAAACAAAAATGCAATTTGATTTGAACGGGACTAGAATAGATCGATGAATATTAACCTTCATTTTCTCCGGTTTCTTCCACCTGCCTAGCATTTTCTTGGCGACCATCAAGGTGGTAGACAGCGTGGGGCGGTGGCGATTATCGGCAAGAGGATATGCAATGTAGGATGGCGGTGAAAGTCATCGACAAGAGCCAATGAGAGGAGGTATTTGGGGGTTTGGTTGAGGAGCGAAGATGCCAAAGTGGAGAAAAAGAGTGTCTCCCAGTGTGGGCCCACTTGTCGGTGACAACAAATAAAATTGAGCAAAAAATTGAGATCCTGCACTCGAACCCATTACCCGATGGGATCAAGTAATCTAGTAGTATGATAAGTAACTAGTAATTGTGCTTTTGAAGTAACACATGCTATGTGTTTATTATGTCTATATGGGTTAGGTGTTTCTCATATGCTTGCATCAAAAGGAAGATCTCAAGTAGCCTATGTGAGGATGGCATCAAGTTATGATAGATGGTCATCGTGTTTGAGAAAGTGCAAGGGCAATATGAAAATTTGAAGGTTATATGCTTTAAAGGTTGTGGTACACATTGTAATAATGTACATGTTAAGATGTGCTTAAGTGAAGGCTTCCCTCATTACAATACGGGGAAGCAATACGAGAATCTTCACCAAGTGATTGTGATCAGGCAAAGGATTCCAATTTGAGGCAAACATTTACGTCATCATCAAGCTCAAGTGGAATGCGCAACGCAAAGGTAAAATTTATCTAGATTTTCCTAATTTTTCTGGTCTCATGGTGCTTGGTGGGAGACCATATTATAGGTTTGATACTCGTACTATAAAGAGGGACTATCGGACGAGTAGCTTCATCATGTCGCATGTAGAGTGGTCAAACCTTTGCATATTTTGCACAATTCTTCCTTTTTAATATTGGTGGTTCTATATGTGAGAACCGTGTGCTTTTCCATAGCTTTAGAATGAGTCCAAGAACATCGAATTCGGAGTTTGTATGATAAAGTTATGCATGTTTTCTATTTTCTATGTTGGGTTGTTTTTGTGTGGGATGTGGGAATGGGTTTCACTCTGTGGGCATCATGCCTCCTATGCTCACGGTCTTGTACCATGCCCACCGAATCCCGTGGGCACGAGATGTCTACAGAAGTGTCGTTTGATCCCAACGACTAGTTTTGAGGG
Source organism: Hordeum marinum (assembly GCA_022496015.1). Classification (NCBI taxonomy): domain Eukaryota; kingdom Viridiplantae; phylum Streptophyta; class Magnoliopsida; order Poales; family Poaceae; genus Hordeum; species Hordeum marinum. The sequence goes on along the minus strand of CM039678.1, from coordinate 88,007,777 downwards.
GTTGGGTATTTAAGGGCTCTTCTTCCCTACCAGATTGGTGGTTGTTCATACATGTTTATAACACTCTTTTGAGCTAAAAAACACCTCCCCAACCCCTATCTCCCCTCTATGTGAAAGGTATTTTTTAATGGATCTTGGAGCCATTTGTTGATCACATGTATTGTTTCCCCTCTCTTCAGTCTCCTACTTTCTTAAGTTGCATCTTGTGAGATTGAAGAGTGAGTTCCACATCCATTGCTTGACCTTTTGTCGTGGATTTGTCACGGAAGATGTCCTTGTGAAAGGACTTAGGTTCGAGGCCACTGTTGGAAATATGCCCTAGAGGTAATAAATAAAGTGTTTATTATTATATTTCCTTGTTCATGATAATCGTTTATTGTCCATGCTATAATTGTATTGATTGGAAACACATTACATGTGTGGGTAAATAGACAACACTTTGTCCCTAGTATGCCTCTAGTGAACTAGCTTGTTAATCAAAGATGGTCAAGTTTTCCTACCCATTGACATGTGATGTCATTTGTAACGGGATCACATCATTAGGACAATGATCTGGTGGACAAGACCCAAACTACAAACGTAGCATATGATCGTGTCAGTTTATTGCTACTGTTTTCTGCATGTCAAGTATATGTTCCTATGACCATGAGATCATGTAACTCACGGACACCGGAGGAGTGCCTTGTGTGTATCAAATGTCGCAACGTAATTGGGTGACTATAAAGGTGCTCTACAGGTATCTCCGAGGGTGTCTGTTGAGTTGGCATGGATCAAGACTGGGATTTGTTACTCCGTGTGACGGAGAGGTATCTCAGGGCCCACTCGATAATACAACATCACAATAAGCCTTGCAAGAAATGTGACTAAATGTAGTCACGGGATCTTGTATTACGGAATGAGTAAAGGGACTTGCCGGTAACGAGGTTGAACTAGGTATGGAGATACCGATGATCGAATCTCGGGCAAGTAACATACCGAAGAACAAAGGGAACATCATACGGGATTAACTGAGTCCTTGATATAGAGGTTCGACCGATAAAGATCTTCGTAGAATATGTAGGAACCAATATGGGCATCCATGTCCCACTATTGGTTATTGACCGTAGAGGTGTCTCGGTCATGTCTACATAGTTCTCGAACCCGCAGGGTCTGCACACTTAAGGTTTGGTGACGTTTCGGTAGTATAGAGTTATGTATGGTGGTGACCGAAGGTTGTTCGGAGTCCCGGATGATAACCCGGACGTCACAAGGAGCTCCGGAATGGTCCGGAGGTAAAGATTGACATATAGGAAGTCCCATTTTGGTCGCCGGAAAAGTTTCGGGCTAATCGGTAATGTACCGGGAGTGCCGGTACCGGGAGACCACCAGGGGGGGTATTTCGACCCAAGAGGCTTCATGGTCTGTGGGAGAGTAAATACCAGCCCTTTGTGGGCTGGTGGAAGTCCCACACAAGGCCCATGCGGCTGGAAGAAAAATCCCAAAGGGAAAAAGGTGGGATAAGGCCAAAAAAGGAGGAATCCTAGTCCTACTAGGATTGGAGGAGTCCTCCTCTCCTCCTCACTTCGGCCGAACCAAAGGAGGCTTGGCCCTTGTGCCAAGCCTCTCCTCCCTCCCTCCTATATATACTAGAGGATCTTAGGGTTTTGGCACAGAATTTTCAGCCACGTGCTATCCGTTCCTCCAGTGCATAGTTTCTCCTCTAGATCGGATTTCTGCAGTGCTTAGGCGAAGCCCTGCCGGAATAGCTCCACCACGATCGCCGGAGCGCCATCACGCTGCCGGAGAACTCTTCTTCCTCTCCACTCCCTCTTGCTGGATCAAGATGGCAGAGATCGTCATCAAGCTGCACGTGTGCTGAACGCGGAGGTGCCGTCCGTTCGACGCTAGATCGGAAGGACCGTGATCAAGTTCGCGGACGGATCATGATCAAGTTCGCGGGACAGATCATGACTGGATCGCGGGACGGATCGTGATTGGATCGCGGGACGCTCGGCAATTTGGATCACGAAGACGTTCAACTACACCAACCGCGTTTCTTAACGCTTCCCACTTAGCGATCTACAAGGGTATGTAGATTCACTCTCCCTCTCGGAGATGCTCATCACCATGGATAGGTATTGCATGAACGTAGGAATTTTTTGTTTCCCATGCAACGTTCCCCAACAGTGGCATCATGAGCTAGGTCTATGTGTAGATGAGATCTCGAGTAGAACACAAAGAGTTTGTGGGCGTTGATGCTTAGATTGCTTCCTCCCTTGGTCGTGTTTTGATTCAGCGGTATTGTGAGATGAAGCGGCCCGGACCAACATTACTCGTACGCTTACGAGAGACCGATTCCCTCAAATGCAACTTGTTGCATAGATGGCTTGCGGGTGCCAGTTTCTCTCACTTTAGTTGGATCGGATTCGACAAAGGCGGTCCTTGAGAAGGTTGAAAAGCAACTAGTGTATCACCGTTGTGGTTTTTGCGTAGATAAGAATTGTTCTTGCTAGATACCCGTAGCATCCACGTAAAACATGCAACAACAATTAGAGGACGTCTAACTTGTTTTTTCATGGTAGTTTGTGATGTGATATGGCCAATTACATGATGTGATATATGTGATGTATGAGATGATCATGTGTTGTATAGAATATCACGACTTGCATGTCGATGAGTATGGCAACCAACATGAGCCATAGGGTTGTCTTTAATTATTGTATGACCTGCGTGTCAATCATTAAGCGCTATGTAATGTTTTACTTTATCGCTAAACGGTAGCAATAGTTGTAGAAGCATGTTGGGCGCGACAACCCCGATGGCAACATGTTGATGGAGATCATGGTGTCGTGCCGGTGACGATGGAGATCATGCCGGTGCTTTCAAGATGAAGATCAAAAGCACAAGTTCATGGCCATATCATGTCACTTATGATTTGCATGTGATGTTAATCCTTTTATGCACCTTGTTTTTCTTAGGACGACGATAGCATTATAAGGTGATCCCTCACATAAATTTCAAAGATGAATTGTGTTCTCCCGAGTGTGCACCGTTGCGAAAGTTTGTCATGTTGAGACACCATGTGATGATCGGGTGTGATAGACTCTACGTTCACATACAACGGGTGCAAGCCAGTGCTGCACGTGCAGAACACTCGGGTTAAACTTGACGAGCCTGGCATGTACAGACATGGCCTCGGAACACAAGAGACCGAAAGGTCGAACATGAGTCATATAGTAGATATGATCAACATGATGGTGTTCACCATTGAAGCCACCTCAACTCACGTGATGATCGGAGTTGAGTTGGTGAATTTGGATCATGTGACACTCAGATGACCTGAGGGATGTCAATTTGAGTGGGAGCTTTAGTAATTTGATTAACTAAACTCATTATCTTGAACAATAGTCTAAAGAACCTTTGCATATTTATGTTGTAGATCAATGGCTCGCGCAGTAGCACCACTGAATTTTAAGGTGTTCCTAGAGAAAGCTAAGTTGAAAGATGATGGAAGTAACTTTGTTGACTGGGCCCGTAATCTAAGGATTATCCTCACAGCTTCCCAGAAATCATATGTCCTTGATGCACCGCTTGGTGACCAACCAGAAGACATGACCTTCGAAGACGTTAAGAACGCTTGGGATGCACGTACTGGAGATTACTCAATAGTTCAGTGTGCAATATTGTATGGCTTAGAACCGGGACTTCAAAGATGTTTTGAACGTCATGGAGCATATGAGATGTTCCAGGAGTTGAAGTTTATCTTTCAGAAGAATGCCCAGATCGAGAGGTATGAGACCTCCGATAAGTTCTATGCTTGCAAGATGGAGGAGAATGGGTCTATCAGTGAACATATACTCAGAATGTCTGGGTATGTGACTTGTCTAGCGGAGTTTGGAATTGCCCTTCCGCCATAGGTGATCACTGACGGAGTTCTTCAATCACTGCCACCTAGTTACAAGAGTTTTGTGATGAACTATAACATGCACGGGATGAACAAGAGTCGCCGAGCTGTTTGCGATGCTGAAAGTCGCTGAGTCTGAAATCCAGAAAGAACATCAAGTGTTGATGGTCAATAAAACCACTAGTTTCAAGAAGAATGGAAAGGGCAAGGGCAAGAAGGGTAAAACCAAGAAGGATGGCAAAGCAGTTGCTACTCCTGTAAAGAAGCCCAAGCATGGACCTAAGCCAGAAACTGAGTGCTTTCATTGCAAGGGAACTGGTCACTGGAAGCGGAACTGCCCCAAGTACCTGGCTGACAAGAAGGCGGCCAACGACAAACAAGGTATATATGATATACATGTTATTGATGTGTACCTTACTAGCTCGCGTTGTAGTGCCTGGGTATTTGATACCGGTTCAGTTGCTCACATTTGCAAAGCAGGACCTACGGAATAGATGAAGGCTGGCAAAGGATGAAGTGATGATGCGCGTGGGAAATGGTTCCAAGGTTGATGTGATCGCCGTCGGCACGCTCTCTCTTCAATTACCATCGGGATTAGTGATGAACCTGAATAATTGTTATTTAGCGTCTGTGTTAAGCATGAACATTATATCTGGATCTTGTTTATTGCGAGACGGTTACTCATTTAAATCAAAGAATAAAGGTTGTTCTATTTATATGAGTAATATCTTTTATGGTCATGCACCCAATGTGAGGGGTTTATTCATATTGAATCTTGATAGTGATGACACACATGTTCATAACATTGATGCCAAAAGATGTAGAGTTGATAATGATAGTACCACTTTCTTGTGGCACTGCCGTTTAGGTCATATTGGTGTAAAACGCATGAGGAAGCTCCATGCTGATGGACTTTTGGAGTCACTTGATTTTAAATCACTTGACACATGTGAACCATGCCTCATGGGCAAGATGACTAAAACGCCGTTCTCTGGAACAATGGAACGGGCGAGTGACTTATTGGAAATCATACATACTAATGTGTGCGGTCCGATGAATGTTACAGCGCGTGGTGGATATCATTATTTTCTCACCTTCACTGATGACTTAAGTAGATATGGGTATATTTACTTAATGAAACACAAGTCTGAAATGTTTGAAAAGTTCAAGCAATTTCAGAGTGAAGTTGAGAATCATCGTAACAAGAAGATTAAATTCCTGCGATCTGATCGAGGAGGTGAATATCTGAGTTATGAGTTTGGCAGTCACTTAAGACAATGTGGAATTGTTTCACAGTTGACACCGCCCGGAACACCACAACATAATGGTGTGTCCGAACATCGTAATCGAACCTTATTAGATATGGTGCGATCTATGATGTCTCTTGCTGACTTGCCACTATCGTTTTGGGGTTATGCATTAGAGAAAGCTGCATTCACTTTAAATAGGGCACCATCAAAATCCGTTGAGACGCCGCCATATGAACTATGGTTTGGCAAGAGGCCAAAGTTGTCGTTTTTTAAAGTTTGGGGATGTGATGCTTATGTCAATAAGCTTCAGCGTGAAAAGCTGGAACCCAAAGCGGAGAAATGCGTCTTCATAGGATACCCAAAAGAGATAGTCGGGTATACCTTCTATCTCAGGTCCGAAGGCAAAGTGTTTGTCGCTGAGAACGGAACATTTCTTGAGAAAGAGTTTCTCTCGAAAGAATTGAGTGGGAGGAAAATAGAGCTTGATGAGGTTATTGAACCTTTACTTCAACCAGAAAGTAGCGCAATGCAGAAATATGTTTCTGTGGAACCTACGACGGTAGAAGAGGAAGTTAATGATGATGATCATGAAGCTTCAGATCAAGCTACTATTGAACCTTGTAGGTCGACAAGGGCGTGTACTACTCCTGAGTGGTACGGCAACCCTGTCTTGGAGGTCATGTTGTTGGACAACAATGAACCTACGAGCTATGGAGGAGCAGTGATGGGCCCGGATTCCGAGAGATGGTTAGAGGCCATGAAATTCGAGATGGGATCCATGTATGAAAACAAAGTATGGACTTTGGAAGTATTACCTGAAGGGCGAAAGGCCATTCGGAACAAATGGATCTTTAAGAAGAAGACAGACGCGAACGGTAATGTCACCGTCTATAAAGCTCGACTTGTGGCAAAGGGTTTTTCACAAGTTCAAGGAGTTGACTACGATGAGACCTTCTCACCCGTAGCGATGCTTAAGTCTGTCAGAATCATGTTGGCAATAGCTGCTTATTTTGACTATGAAATTTGGCACATGGATGTCAATACAGCGTTCCTCAACGGTTTCCTTGAGGAAGAGTTGTATATGATGCAACCAGAAGGTTTTGTCGATCCAGAGAATGCTGACAAAGTTTGAAAACTCCAGCGATCCATTTATGGGCTGGTGCAAGCATCTCGGAGTTGGAATAAGAGCTTTGATGAGGTGATCAAAGCGTTTGAGTTTATACAAGTTTATGGAGAAGCTTGTATTTAGAAGGAAGTGAGTGGGAGCTCTATAGCGTTTCTAGTATTATATGTGGATAACATATTGCTATTTGGAATCAATATAGAAATGCTGGAAAGCGTGAAGGAATATTTGAACAAGAGTTTTTCAATGAAGGACCTAGGAGAAGCTGCTTTCACATTAGGCATTAAGATCTATAGAGATAGATCGAGAAGCTTAATAGCACTTTCACATAGCACATACCTTGATAAAGTTTTGAAGAAGTTCAAAATGGATCAGTCCAATAAGGGGTTCTTGCCTGTGTTACAAGGTGTGAAGTTGAGTAAGACTCAATGCCCAGTGACTGCAGAAGATAGAGAAAAGATGAGTGTCATCCCCTATGCTTCAGCCATAGGCTCTATCATGTATGCAATGCTGTGCACAAGACCCGATGTCAGCCTTGCCATAAGTATGGCCGGAAGGTTTCAAAGTGATCCTGGAATGGAGCACTGGGCAGCGGTCAAGAATATCGTTAAGTACCTGAACAGGACTAAGGAAATGTTTCTCGTTTATGGAGGTGATGAAGAGCTCGTCATAAAGGGTTACGTCGATGCAAGCTTTGACACTAATCCGGATGACTCTAAGTCACAAACCGGATACGTATTTATTCTCAACAGGGGAGCTGTAAGCTGGTGCAGTTCCAAGCAAAGCGTGCTAGCCGATTCTACATGCGAAGCGGAGTACATCGCAGCCTTGGAGGCGGCGAAGGAAGGTGTCTGGATGAAGCAGTTCATGACAGATCTTGGAGTAGTGCTTAGTGCACTGAATCCAATGAACCTGTTCTGTGATAAAACTGGTGCCATTGCTCTGGCCAAGGAACCAAGGTTTCACAAGAGGACCAGACACATAAAGCAACGCCTCAACTCCATCCGCGATTACATCGAGGAGAAGGACATAAATATTTGCAAAGTGCACATGGATCTGAATGTTGCAGACCCGTTGAGTAAACCTCTTCCAAGGGCTAAACATGATCAACACTAGAACTGCATGGGTGTTCGATTCATTACAATGTAAATCACATAGTGATGTGAACTAGATTATTGACTATAGTGCAAGTGGGAGACTCTAGGAAATATGCCCTAGAGGCAATAAATAAAGTGTTTATTATTATATTTCCTTGTTCATGATAATCGTTTATTGTCCATGCTATAATTGTATTGATTGGAAACACATTACATGTGTGGGTAAATAGACAATACTTTGTCCTAGTATGCCTCTAGTGAACTAGCTCGTTAATCAAAGATGGTCGAGGTTTCCTAGCCATTGACATGTGATGTCATTTGATAATGGGATCACATCATTAGGAGAATGATGTGATGGACAAGACCCAAACTACAAACGTAGCATATGATCGTGTCAGTTTATTGCTACTGTTTTCTACATGTCAAGTATATGTTCCTATGACCATGAGATCATGTAACTCACGGACACCGGAGGAGTGCCTTGTGTGTATCAAATGTCGCAACGTAACTGGGTGACTATAAAGATGCTCTACAGGTATCTCCGAGGGTGTCTGTTGAGTTGGCACGGATCAAGACTGGGATTTGTTACTCCGTGTGACGGAGAGGTATCTTAGGGCCCACTCGGTAATAGAACATCACAATAAGCCATGCAAGAAATGTGACTAAATGTTAGTCACGGGATCTTGTATTACGGAACGAGTAAAGAGACTTTCCGGTAACGAGGTTGAACTAGGTATGGAGATACCGACGATCGAATCTCGGGCAAGTAACATACCGAAGAACAAAGGGAACATCATACGGGATTAACTGAATCCTTGACATAGAGGTTCGACCGATAAATATCATCGTAGAATATGTAGGAACCAATATGGGCATCCAGGTCCCGCTATTTTTTATTGACCATAGAGGTGTCTCGATCATGTCTACATAGTTCTCGAACCCGCAGGGTCTGCACACTTAAGGTTTGGTGATGTTTCAGTAGTATAAAGTTATGTATGGTGGTGACCGAAGGTTGTTCGGAGTCCCGGATGAGATCCCGGACATCACGAGGAGCTCCGGAATGGTCCGGAGGTAAGTATTGATGTATAGGAAGTCCCATTTTGGTCGTCGGAAAAGTTTTGGGCTAATCGGTAATGTACCGGGAGTGCCGGTAGTGTACCGGGAGACCATCGGGAGGGGTATTTCGACCCAAGAGGCTTCATGGGCTGTGGAAGAGTAAATACCAGCCCTTTGTGGGCTGGGGGAAGTCCCACACAAGGCCCATGTGTCTGGGAGAAAAAGCCCAAAGGGAAAAAGGTGGAAAAAGGCCAAAAAAGGAGGAATCCTGGTCCTACTAGGACTGGAGGAGGAGTCCTCCTCTCCTCCCCACTTCGGCTGAATCAAAGGAGGCTTGGACCTTGCGCCAAGCCTCTCCTCCCTCCCTCCTATATATACTAGAGGATTTTAGGGTTTTGGCACAGAATTTTCAGCCACGTGCTACCCGTTCCTCCAGTGCATAGTTTCTCCTCTAGATCGGATTTCTGCAGTGTCTTAGGCGAAGCCCTGGCGGAATAGCTCCACCACCATCGCCGGATCACCGTCACTCTGCCAAAGAACTCTTCTTCCTCTCTGCTCCCTCTTACTGGATCAAGACGGTGGAGATCGTCATCAAGCTGCAAGTGTGCTGAACGCGGAGGTGCCGTCCGTTCGGCGCTAGATCGGAAGGACCGTGATCAAGTTCGCGGGACGGATCGTGATCAAGTTCGCGGGACGGATCGTGACTGGATCGCGGGACGGATCGTGGTTGGATCGCATGACGCTCGGCGATTTGGATCGTGAGGACGTTCGACTACACCAACCGCGTTTCTTAATGCTTCCCGCTTAGCGATCTACAAGGGTATGTAGATTCACTCTCCCTCTCGTAGATGCTCATCACCATGGATAGGTCTTGCGTGAACGTAGGAATTTTTTTTGTTTCCCATGCAACGTTCCCCAACAGCCATCACTAAGGCGGTGAGCTCGAAGGAATTGATCGGAATCGAGAGATAAGGGTTACCCAGGTTCGGCCCCTCAGAAAGAGGTAAAAGCCTACGTCCTCCTCGGTGTTGTATTGATTGGGTATCGATTACAAGGGAGCGAGTTCGCTTGACCTAGCTATCGATGAGTTGTTTTGTGGCCAAAGTCGTCCGGGTAACCCGTCCTTATATACACGGGTCAAGGCCCTGAGCTTACAAGAGTCCGGGCCGGGTTATACTTGACAACCGACCTCGCCTCTAACTTTACATGCCTTATCTAACAAGCCGCCCCCAACGGCCCAAGCCCGCCGGGTTACATCCTGTCTTCAGGCTCTGGGCCTTCTGGCCCACTGATTACTTTTACTCTGGAAGTTGTCGTAAGATGCCAACCGCATGACCTGGCCCCACCTGGGCGGGTCTCACCCTAGGGTTATATCCCAGCATTAGGCCCGAGATTGATTTGAACCAGTTCATGTACGTCTTCAAGTCTTCTGGTTGGCGAGTATTGCCTTCTATTGTAATATTCATGACCCGCCGAGAAATGGGCGATCGTTGTGTCTGACAAGCTTTCGTGACCCGCCGTGACGTCATCAGAATAATCAAAAAAGATTCCTCTGACGTCAGATTTTGTCATTAATACGACCATCCCGAAAATTGAGGCGTATTCTTAGTGTAATCATCACCGTGCCCCCTCGATTCTAGTACCGGACCATTCGAAAGACCATTATGTCTTTATAAATAAGTGTGGGGGCCATCACTTTCATTTTCCCCGCCCCCATCTTCTTCTTCTTCCTCCGAACGCCCGCGCCACCAAAGCTAGCCGCGTCGCTCGGTCATCGCCGTCTTCATTGACACTGGCCGCTGCATCAACCTGAAATGATCCAGAGCTTCCATGCATTCACCGCACTCTCAAGGTTCTAACTTTGCTCCCTGTCAGATCTGCATTAGGGTTTCCTTGAATCCATGGAATTCGTCGGTGTTCATCACCATTCGCGGGAGTGTTCTTCACCGATTGGATGAAAACACCTTCCTTAAAGCCTCGTAATACTGCCGAAATCACATGGCTGCTCACTCCGTACTTAACCATACTCTTTATAGATCTGCAGTTTGTTGTTATCTGAATAACGACCATCTGTTCTTCCGCCAGGCTTTTTAGGGCTAGAATATTCTTTATTTTTTTCTTGCCCATAGATCTTAAATCCATAGCTATAGTTGTGGAATCAGTTTCTCAACACTTAGCAATTTTTCAACCTGCATGGATAGATTTGATCTGCCAAAAAATCTGCCGGCTCACTTTTTCTCATCGCAAGTAGCTTCGGCGGCTCACAATTTTTATTGACCCTCCCAATGCTATCACCATTTATAGTTGTAGCGGCCTCGGTCAAAATGTATTTTTAAGCCACCAAATATTCATGCCTTCCCGCAGCTTCCTAAGCCACCACCATGTCAAAGACTCCATCCACCTGCAACTGGGTAAAGTCTAGAGTGACCGAAGAGTCTCTCAAGGAATTCGTCAACATGGGGGTTCTATCGGCTCAGGATGTCATCCACTGGCGGGTTCCAGGCAATGAGACCACCCCTAAGCCCAAGGACGGGGAGGTCATTATATTCACATACCATCTTCTTCGGGGTTTTTCTCTGCCCGGGTCAAAGTTTTTCCGGGACGTCTTACACGCTTTCAATTTGCACCCCCAAGATATTGGCCCAAACTCTGTCACCAACATGTGCCAATTACAAACCTTCTGTGAAGCCTACCTTCAAGAGGAACCATCTGTTGATCTGTTCAAGGAGTAGTTTTACGTCAACCACCAAACTAAAATGGTGGACAGGTTAAGTCTTGAGCTCGGGGGTGTAACTCTTCAAAGACGAAGATACATACTTTTCCCACCAGCGATCCTGCCAAGTCATCCCAAAGAGTGGAACAAGACTTGGTTCTATTGCCAAGACACTTCACCAGAGGGGGAGAACCCATTGCCGGGTTATCGTTCTTACCGTCTTAGCACAGATACAAAGCTTCCTGATCGGATGTCAGCCGCCGGACGTGCTCAATATGCCTCCACCTTCTGAGGGCCATGGTAGCCAATGGGTTTACGGGTGTCGACCTAACCCGCTGTTGGGTCTCCTGGAGGATTCTACCGCTAAGTCACCAAGGCGCTTTTATGTGTCAGTATACTGGTAAAACAGATGACCCTCAACGCTTCACGCGGACTCCTCCGAAGGACGAGGATCTTAATACCATCGTCAAGTCTCTGCTGGGGAAACATTAGTTGCCTGCAGCAAGACCAACTTACACCCCTTCTCTACACTTAACCCGACTCCGGATGTAAGTCTTTTCACCCTAACCTTCATCCATTCTTTTAACTCCATACCTTATTAACCCTTTTGTACTGATATGCTTTGTCTTTTGTAGGTCGGCTCCTCATTCTGGAAAAAACTGTTTCCCTCGACTCTCAAGAAGAAGAATAAAGTCCCAAAGGCCTCAAAGCCTAAGGCACCGTCCCGCAAGAGGAAACAGTCAACTGAAGAACTCTTTTATTTAGACGACTCGGAGGTAGAACTTGACTCCCTTGGCCTTCTCTTTATGCAACTTATTGATGGCGATCACGCACATGAAGAAGCTGAAACAAGCCATGCCAACATTGCCGAGGTAACCATTGTATCCTCTAACTCAGATCTTTCACCAATAAAGAAAGTACGGTGGGATGTATGGAAGGTAAAGAGTTCCCGTCCTTTTGCTTACTTGAGTCATAACTTTCTTTTGAAGAAACAACAAGATGATAGCAGACGTCAGAACCAGAGTGCCAGCTTTGGAGACCTTTTAACCAGCTTACCAAATGAACCGGCTCCTTGGAAACAGCGCACAGAAGTATTTCCTTGTCTTGAGCTTATTTTGCTTGGATACTATATTTGCAAATTATTTAACTGTGTTAACAATGCTAACTTTTTCTAGGACTCGCTTCCATCTTCTGGCGATTCGACCGCCTCAAAGTTTCCTCCTTTTATTATTAACCCGGGGTAAGCATTTCTATGCCCTGAAAAGCGTTTAATATCTCATACCTTATCATGACATATCCAATATTACCTTTGCTCATAGGGCTCAAGCCAAACGAACGAAAGGAGCCGGGTCATCCGTGATTCCTAATGTCCAAGACCTGGAGATCCCAACACCCAATATTCCTGACTCTCATACCGACCCTTCTGAGGCAGCCAAAGATGCCCCTAAAGAGGTTCTTCCACAAGCTAAGCTGGCTGCCATGGACATTGAGGTTCCTGAAGCCCATCTAGATTCTGCTCCTAAGCCGCCCAGCCCCCGACTGTCAACTGAACACATGGCTTCTCATGAAGAGGTCTTTATCATAGGGGCGGCTTACAAACCTCGAGTTCCCTCGCATGCACTATCCAAGCATATCAAAGAAGACGAGGCAGCTCCCTCGAAGGAAGGAAAGACTCTATCTGATCTTTCAAACTTGGAGAAACTTACCACTAACGAACTGCATAGTGGTTATTTGAGCCGTCTGTTTACTAGCCGAGACATGGAGGCTAGCCTGCTTGCCATTATGAAGAAAAATATGAGGTACTGAACTTATCTTGCCTCTTCATATATATACCTATGCAGCCGCCAAGAGCCGGTTGACTTTTTGTAAGGTCAGCTAGGTATTTCATTCAATTAGCAATTTTTCATAAAAACTCCTTGTAGCCCCCAAGGGTCGGGTCATTACCTAAATAATGAGCTGGTACTCAAGCATAGCTCAAGAGAGAATTGTAGCCCCTAAGGGCTTGCTCATTACCTAAGTACTGAGCTGGCACTCAGCTATAGATTAAGCGCCAATTGTAGCCCCCAAGTGCCGGTTCATTACCTAAGTAATGAGCCGACACTCAGTCCTAGATTAAGCGACAATTGTAGCCCCCAAGGGTCGGGTCATTACCTAAGTAATGAGCCAGCACTCAATCATAGATTAAGCGCCAATTGTAGCCCCCAAGGGCCGGGTCATTACCTAAGTAATGAGCCGGCTCTTTAAGAAAGAGCTGAGATACATTAGCCCCCAAGTGTCAAGTAAATTGCTTACAATCTGCTTGGGACTTAAGTATTGTACCGATTTTTGACGTAAATTGTATGAGCCGGACTAGCGGCTTAAAACTAATAACCTTTCTTTGTGCAGGAATCTTTGACTGCTGCTGAGTCGGTTGTATCGGATCTTAAAAAGAATCTGGCGTTGCAACAAACGGTTCGGGAAGGAAGTGAGGCCAAATGCCAGATTGCCTTGACTGAGGTAGATATACTCAAAGCAGAGCTTAAAACTGTCAAGAAATTTGTTGAAGAGACCCAATCCGCCCTAGCTAAACGTGCTGCAGACGCAGAGGGCCGGCTGAAAACAGCGTTTGGAGAATTGAACACTCTGAAGGGCCACATCTCTCGCATGATTGGAGCTATCTTTGGTAAGAATTTATTGTTTTTTGTTAAAAATACCTTGTCAGAAATATTTTTCGACAGCTTATAAATCTTTGACTTGTTTGTAGGTGAACGGAGCCACCAACTGTCAAACAACAGCCTGATGAAGCTCAAGGCCTTGTACACCTTAACAGAACAGTTATATGTCGGGTCTCTAATCACCATCAAGGCTGTTATGTCTGATAGGGGTGTCCAAAAATTCATGATGGGCATGCTGGAGACCATGTCTACCATGCCCATGCTGGTGGAGGAACTAAGGAAATCAACCGTCTGCAAGGGCACAATTGTTGCTTTCAGACGGTCGCTGGCTTATGCTCCGTAGCTTAACCGGGATGAAATGATGGAGGGCTTTCCTCAACTGAAGGACAACGACTCTAAATTTACACAAGAAGATTACTCTCGCTGTCATAAGGCATCTTGGGTTCTTGCAAGTCGGTTGGCTGCAGAAGCAGATCTATCAGTGTACCAGGCGGCTTACTCCGACGATAACAAGCGGATTCGAGGTCCCACTTTTGAAGCAAAGAGCCTGATTCCTCAACGCCGTAAGCACTTCTTCGCTCCTGATGTTGACCCATCTCCAATCATGCACGATGAATCTATGTTTGAAGCTTTGACCAATTGCAATTGGGATGTGGATAATCTCCAGATCAAGGAAACCGAAGACCCGGCGCAGGATGACCCGGCGGCGAGTTAAAGAAAAGTTTGCATCATGTAAGCCAGCCTTGTTTAATTCGTTGGGTTAAGATTTGTTGAAAAACTTGAAGTATTCAATGCTTGGGGATTTTAAATATCCTTGTAATAGTTGTAGAAAACTCTTAACTGCATGTTCTTGCACTTTTGATTTTATGCTTGAAAAGCTCTGCTGGCGACTCAGCAAGCTCATTTGTTGATATATGAGCACTTTGAATGTTTTGGCTCGCCGGGCGGCTTATACTCCATGCGCCAAGCCGGAAATTTCCAAAACATAAAATCTTATCATGAGTGTACCTGCAAAAACAAACAATTGTATGTTTCATCCTATAAGCCGGCTTTAAAGGCACGGTAGGACAAGATAACTCTTGTTTTTATGAAAATATTTTGTTTCCGAAGAAACAAGCCGGAAAGCCTGAAAAAACTTGTAAATCAGGCCTCACGTGACATAAATCTGTCATTTAAACCTTAGCAAGTTCAAGGTCTTTAAAAGATTGACATTGCTAAGAGTACGAACAGGCCACATTGTGGAGGGGGTATGGTAGACAAGAAGAGTTTGTCCTCGCTCACTGTAAGTCGGCTCTCTCATGACAAAAGCCACCATTTAAACCTTGACAAGTTCAGTGTCTTCATGCGAGAATAACATAGAAAAGTTCAGGGTCTCTTGTTGATACGTCTCCATCGCATCCACTTTTCCAAACTCTTTTGCCCTTGTTTTGGACTCTAATTTGCATGATTCGAATGGAACTAACCGGGACTGACGCTGTTTTCAGTAGAATTGCCTTGGTGTTATTTTTGTGCAAAAATAATAGTTCTTGGATCGTCCTGAAAATTTATGGAGGATATTTTTGGATTTAATAAAAAATACTGGCACAAGAATCAACCAGAGGGGGCCACCTGCAGGCCACAAGCCTGCTAGGCGCGGCCACCCCGTGGCCGCGCCTAGCAGGCTTGTGGGGCCCTCGTGGCTCCTCGGACCTCCTCTCCAGCTCCATATAACCCTATTCACGGAGAAAAAATCAGAGAGAAGAATTCATCGCGTTTTACGATACGGAGCCGCCGCCACCTCCCGTTCTTCCTCGGGAGACTAGATCTGAAGTCCGTTTTCGGCTCCGGAGAGGGGAAATCGACGCCATCGTCATCACCAACCATCCTTCATCACCAATTCCATGATTCTCTCCGCTGTTCGTGAGTAATCCCATTGTAGGCTTGTTGGACGGTGATGGGTTGGATGAGATTTATCATGTAATCGAGTTAGTTTTGTTAGGGTTTGATCCCTAGTATCCATTATGTTCTGAGATTGATGTTGCTATGACTTTGCTATACTTAATGCTTGTCACTAGGGCCCGAGTGCCATGATTTCAGATCTGAACCTATTATGTTTTCATGAATATATATATATATATATATATATATGTTTTCTTGATCGTATCTTGCAAGTTGTAGACACCTATTACGAGTTATGATCCGCATCCCCCAGGGTGACAATAACTGGGATTCTTTTCGGTGATTACCATAGTTTGAGGAGTTCATGTATTCACTAAGTGCCAATGCTTTGGTCCGGATCTGTATTAAAATGAGGCCTTAATATCCCTTAGTTTCCATTAGGACCCTGCTGCCACGGGAGGGTAGGACAAAAGATGTCATGCAAGTTCTTTTCCATAAGCATGCATGACTTGCCTACATTACAGTGATGAATTGGAGCTAGTTCTGTGTCACCCTATGTCATAACTATTGCATGATGAATGCCATCCAGCATAATTATCTATCACCGATCCATTGCCTATGAGCTTTCCACATATTGATCCTTGCTAAGTTACTTCTCCGCTGCTACTGTTACAACCACTATAAAACTGCTACTCTTACTTTTGCTACCGTTACCGTTACTTCCATACTAATTTGCTATTGAATACTTTGCTGCAGATATTAAGTCTTTCAGGTGTGGTTGAATGGACAACTCAGCTGCGAATACTCAAGAATATTCTTTAGCTCCCCTTGTGTCGAATCAATAAATTTGGGTTGAATACTCTACCCTCGAAAACTGTTGCGATCCCCTATACTTGTGGGTTATCAAGACCTTTTTCTGGCGCCGTTGTCGGGGAGCATAGCTCTATTTTCTGAGTCACTTGGGATTTATATCTGTTGATCACTATGAAGAATCCGAAAGATCCAAAAACCAATATCGATCCCTCTACTACGAGGGGTGGTAAGGAACTGCCATCTAGCTCTACACTTGATTCACCTTCTGTTATGAGTAAGTTTGCGACACCACCACCTGCTAGTAATTCTGATATGTCGCAAGTAATTGATGATGCCACTTCTGTTATGCATGATGCTTATGATGATACTTTGCTTGATAATACTTTGCCACTGGGTGAATTTCTTGATGAACAAATTGCTAAAGTCAATGCTGAAATTATGATACTTCTGAAACTGATGAAATTGTTGAAACTGAACACTTTGAGACACCTGCTAGACCTAGCTCTCCTAGATATGAATTGCCTGATATTCCTGAGGGTTATGTTATGGAAGGAGAGGTATCTAGGGACTTTCTTGCTTGTAATGATAGACATGATCTTAGGAAATTACTATGCAAGTGGAAAGAAAAATCTTTGAATGCTAGAACCAAATATGATCCTAAGTTTGCTACTTCACCTATCTTTGTTACTAATAAGGATTATGATTTCTCTGTTGATCCTGAGTTAGTTCCTTTGGTTGAATCTGATCCTTTCCATGGTTATGAATCTGAAACTGTTGTGGCTCATCTTACTAAACTGAATGATATAGCCACCCTATTTACTCATGAGTAAAAAATTCATTACTATTATATCCTTGAGTTGTTTCCTTTATCGTTAAAGGGTGATGCTAAGATATGGTTTAATTCTCTTGCTCCTGGTTGTGTGCGTAGTCCCCAGGATATGATTTATCACTTCTTTGAAAAATATTTTCCTGCCCATAAGAAACAAGCTACCTTGCAGGAAATATTTAACTTCGTGCAAATTGAAGAAGAGAGTCTCCCACAAGCTTGGGGGAGGCTTCTCCAATTACTTAATGCTTTGCCTGATCATCCTCTCAAGAAAAATGAAATACTTGATATCTTTTATAATGGACTAACCGAAGCTTCTAGGGACCACCTAGATAGTTGTGCTAGTTGTGTTTTCAGGGAATGAACTGTTGAACAAGCTGAAATACTATTGAATAATATATTGAGAAATGATAATGATTGGACTATTCCCAAACCACCTATGAAGCCAACTCCGAAGAAAGGAGGTATTCTATTTCTAAGTCCTGAAGATATGCAAGAGGCAAAGAAATCTATGAAAGAAAAAGGTATTAAAGCTGAAGATGTTAAGAATCTACCACCTATTGAAGAAATACATGGTCTTGATAACCCAAACAGGTAGTAGAGGTAAATTATGTTCGTAGATTTGATGAAAGAGATATTCCTTATAATAAGTCTGCTAGCCAATCCTTGGATGAGTTTGATAATTTTGGTGTGAAGCAAGAAAATTTTAATGCTTATGTTAGTAAACAATTGAAACATACTGCTTTCATGCTTGATCGCTTAGGTGATTATATGAGTAGAACTATCAATGATCTTAAACTGATTAGTAAACATGCTTCCATGGTAACTACTCAAGTAGAACAAGTACTTAAGGCACATAATGATTTGCTTAATGAGATGAATAGTAAGAACAATGATCATTCTGTTAAAGTTGTGACTAGAGGTGGAAGAATGACTCAGGAACCTTTGTATCCCGAGGGCCATCCTAAGAGAATTGAGCAAGATTCTCAAAGGAGTAATATTGATGCACCTAGCCGTTCCAGTAATAAGAGGAATAAGGATGACGATAGAACTTTGCATGCTGCTAGTGAACCTGTTATAGATACTCCTGAAAACCCAAATGATATTTCTGTTTCTGATGCTGAGACACAATCTGGTGATGAACATGAGCCTAGTGATAATATTAATGATGATGTTCCTGCTGATGCTCACCCTAGTAACGATAATGATGTGGAGATTGAACCTGCTGTTGATCTTGATAACCCACATCCTAAGAATAAAACATATGACAAAAGAGATTTTATTGCTAGGAAGCATGGTAAAGAAAGAGAACCATGGGTTCAGAAACCCATGCACTTTCCTCCTAAACCATCCAAGAAAAAGGATGATGAGGATTTTGAGCGCTTTGTTGAAATGCTCAGACCTGTCTTTTTGCGTATGCGCTTGACCGATATTATGAAAATGTCTCCTTATGCTAAGTATATGAAAGATAGTGTGACTAATAAAAGGAAGATACCGGATGCTGAAATTTCCACCATGCTTGCTAATTATACTTTTAAGGGTGGAGTACCAAAGAAATTAGGAGATCCATGAATACCAACTATACCATGCTCTATTAAAGGGAATTATGTTAAAACTGCTTTATGTGATTTGGGAGCTGGTGTTAATGTTATGCCTTTCTCTTTATATTGTAGACTTGATTTGAATAAGTTGTCACCTAATGAAATCTCTTTGCAAATGGGTGACAAATAAATTGCTCTACCTACCAGTTTGTGAGGATGTACCTGTCGTAGTTGAAAATGCTACTATCTTAATGGACTTTGTTATTCTCGACATTCCCGAGGACGACAGTATGTCAATCATCCTTGGTCGACCCTTTTTGAATACCGCAGGGGCTGTTATGGACTGCAACAAGGGCAATGTCTTAATGGTAATGAGAATACGGTACACTTTCCGAAGAAACAACCTCAAGTTCATAGTATCAACTCCATTGAATTCCAACGATTGTTATTGGAGACTTTGAATTCCCTCTTCCTACTGTCAATAAGAAATATGATATACTTATTGTTGGGGACATGCATATCCCCATTGAGGTAACTTAGTGTTATTCAAGAATTCTTCGGTTTCATATTATTCGAAAGCAGTTTATTAATAAGACTTGATCAACCTTATTGATGGATTCCTTTTGATGAGCATGATATGGATGAATTTAGAAAGCACAACTCCCTGTACCCAACTTTTATTTTATATTAGTTAGATTAAATTAAGTAAGAATGCTATTATTATTTTTTCCTGAGTTTCTCGTGCAATAAAAAGTGACCTGGAAATAAAAGTTCTTCAAATGCCCTAAAAATGGAGTATGATTTTTTCTGGAATATTTAAAAATTTCTGGCACTGAGCACACTGCAGGGCTGCACCAGTGGACCACAAGCCCACAAGGCGCGACCACCCCCTCACCACGCCTAGCAGGCTTGTGGGTCCCACGTGCCCCCTTCAGTTATTCCAGCACCCATTCACTTCATCTTCCTCCAGAAAAAGTCCCACCATTGCTCAAACCCATGTTTCTAGCTCATTTTGCTGCCATTTTCGATCTCCTTGTTCAAAGCTTCATTCACAAAAATGTTTTGGGAGATTGCTCTTCGGTATGTAACTCCTCCAATGGTCCAATTAGTTTATGTTCTAATGCTTTATATATTGCAAATTTTTGCTGCTATTGTGACCTTGTTCTTGAGCTTGCATATCAAATTTATATGGTCCCAAATAGTTTTGATGCATGATATAGCCTCTAGGCACTTGAGGGAGTAGTTGCTATGAGTTTTGTTGAGTTTTGTTCACCTTTATTTTGAGCCACTAAAATTTTCAGAATTTTAAAAAGAAAAAAATGTTTAGGAAGGTGTTTCAAGGGGGTTCATCGAGCAAGAAGGCCCCGGGACTCGCAATATGTGAGCCCAACCTTGAACCACCGAGGGAAGCACAAGTACGGTCTTGTGAATGGCCATCAGATCAATTCATGAGTGATGCGGGTTTCAAGGAAGAATTCTACAAATACACAAGAAATGTTGGCCTTTAGGAATTCTTGTCGGACAAATGCAAGCAATACTATCAACTCACGGATTCTTTCGTGCGGAGGTTTGAATTTTTGCTCAATCATAATAAACCTTCCGTCCTATTTGACCTTTATGACAAAACATATACCTTGGACATAGAGGATTTTAATCATGCATGCAAAATTCTAAAATGGGGTAGCTATAGTGATCTGCACAAAACTGAATATAATGATTTTCTTGCTAGCATTATCGTGGGAGAAACTAGAAATATTAGAGAGGCTACCATGGGGAGCATTCACTTTCCTGCCATACATTATTTTTCTCTACTCATAGGTAGATGTATTAACGGTAAAACTGAGGATAGCCACCTTTGTGCAACCGATCTGAGTATTCTTAAGAGTGCAGTGATGGGTGAAAGGCGATATAACTTAGGAGCCATTATTGGTAGAAGGTTGCATAATAATGCTAAGGATGGAGATTTCTTTGGTGGGATTTATGCCACTCGTTTAGCTAATTATCTTGGGGTACCCATACGCGGAAATGATATTGAGTTACCACCTGCTTTTCTTGATTATGAGGCTTTGGTACGTTTTCAGTTTCTCGAAAGGAACGAACAATCTCTCGAGTACCAACTAATTTTTGACAGACAACATGTTGTCCATGTTATCCTTCTTGCTCCTGCCTTCTTTAACTTTCAGGAGAAACAGAGATACATTATAACCAGAGAGGAGGCAGACGAGTACGAGAGGAGCGTGGAATCAACTCGCCTTCACGCTGCAGTCGTTCAGGCAGTAGCCGCCGCAGCCCAATAAAACTCTGACTTCGGATATTATCAGGGCCAGCCATGGCCATAGACCAACTTAGGTCAAAAGCATAAGCTTGGGGGAGTACGTATTTGTCACCGACTTTACATTCATGTTCACACACTTATTCTTAGTAGTCGGTGTTCATACTCTTTCATTTTACCATCCATGGTAGTTTATTTTCTTGTTTCGCTTTCTTCTTATGTGTTTAATTAACTTTGAGAAAAATACAAAAAAATAGTTCTAGCTTTATTTCTAGTTGCTTAGTTATAGCATTAAAAAGAAAACCCCAAAATATTTTTCGTTCTTCTTTTACTTGTTGGGAGCTTTCTCGTGTAAATAGTTTTCTCGTTCTTGTTTTGATTTTTCTTTCTTTGGGTCGTAAGGAGAAGACCACAATGAAAATGTCGAGTGGCACTCATATGCATTATTGTCTACCTATTAGAGAGCTCATGTTACCTCGTCTTCTCCTTTGAGTTATTGTTTGCAGATTCCAGCTTAGTCCAATGCACATGCACTCTTATTATTATCCACACCATTCGGCCGTGCAAGTGAAAGGCAATAATGACGATATTTGATGAAAAGATTGAGATGGAGAAAAGCTGGTATGAACTCGACCTATCTTGCTTTTGTAAATATGATTAGCTCATCGTTCCGAATTAAGTTCATCATGGGTGAAACATATTTGCAATGACAATTAGAGATTATAGTTATTCATGCCATGCTTAATTATCTAAGAGTGGATAATGGTTTGTTTTGGGTGCCAACATGCATATTAAAATGGTTGTGATGTAGTATGATGGGATGGTATCCTCTTCTGAACGATTCAAGTGGCTCAACTTGGCACATGTTCATGCATGTAGTTGAAACAAAATCAACATAGCCTCCAAAATATTTATGTTCATAGTGATTTATATCCTACTCATGCTTGCATTCAGTGTTGGTTAATCTCAAAGCATGTTGATGACTGTGTCGCTCTCTAGTTGGTCGCTCCCTAGTTGGTCGCTCCCTAGTCTTTTGCCAGCCTTCACTTGTACTAAGCGAGAATACTGCTTGTGCATCCAATTCCTCAAACCCAAAGTTGTTCCATATGAGTCCACCATACCTACCTATATGCGGTATTTACCTGTCGTTCCAAGTAAATTTGCATATGCTAAACTCTAAACCTTCAAATAAACATTCTATTTTGTATGCCCAAATCACTCATGTGGCGACTGGGGTTGTCAGTATCTTCCATGATAGGTGGGTTATTCTCACGATATGTGTTGATTCACTATCATTCACGAGAAAGTGGCTGGTAATCGGGATGCCCATTTGCATGCTTGAAATAAAAGCAAAATATAATTAAACAAAACTCCCCCAGGACCGTGTTTGTATGGACGGTACCCGTGGACGCGGCTCGCCGTGGAGTGTGACTGATTGGTGGAGGGAGAGTAAAAACTTTATCATTCTGTTTGGGAACCGCCTATAATGTATCTAGCATGGAAT
Source organism: Hordeum marinum (assembly GCA_022496015.1). Classification (NCBI taxonomy): domain Eukaryota; kingdom Viridiplantae; phylum Streptophyta; class Magnoliopsida; order Poales; family Poaceae; genus Hordeum; species Hordeum marinum. The sequence goes on along the minus strand of CM039678.1, from coordinate 87,985,167 downwards.
ATGTTGAAAACCTCTTGGTCGTTATGTGAGCAAAGAAAGCATACCGCTCAAAAATCATTACTTATCTCTGTTTTAAAAGCTCGAGCTCTGGCACCTCTTCAAATCAATGCTTCCCCCTGCGAAGGGCCTTTCCATTTACTATATTGTTGAGTCATCATCTTCTTATAAAGGCACCAGTTACAGAGCACAACCGTCATTTGTATGCTTGCTGTTAATTGATATTGAGTATGAGCATGACTGGATCTCTCTCACCGTGAATTACAATGTCTAGTCAGTCCTTGTTCTTTAGAGGTGCTCTGCATTTATATTTTGCGGTCTCAGAGAGGGCTAGCGAGATACCATTTTGTCATATTGTATCATGATTGTTTTGAAAAGGTGTTGTCATCCGAGAGTTATTATTATTGCTCACTAGTTGATTATGTGTCATTGATATGAGTAAATGTGAGACCTAAATGTTATTGTAAACGTGGTTAGTCCATGATCTTTGCTGAAAATCTGAACATCAGTTAGACGTATTTATAACAACAAGATCAAACAGAGTTTATAAAAGTTTTTCTTTATCACTTTTAGTTTATCAACTGAATTGCTTGAGGACAAGCAATGGGTAAGCTTGGGGGAGTTGATATGTCTCCATCGTATCCACTTTTGCAAACTCTTTTGCCCTTGTTTTGGACTCTAATTTACATGATTTGAATGGAACTAACCCAGATTGACGCTGTTTTCAGTAGAATTGCCTTGGTGTTATTTTTGTGCAGAGATAAAAGTTCTCGCATCGTCCTGAAAATTTACGGAGAATATTTTTGGATTTAATAAAAAATACTGGCGCAAGAATCAACCAGAGGGGGGCCACTTGGAGGCCACAAGCCTGCTAGGCGCGGCCACCCTCCTGGCCGCGCCTAGCAGGCTTGTGGGGCCCTCGCGGCTCCTCCGACCTCCTCTCCAGCTCCATAGAACCCTATTCGCAGAGAAAAAAAATCAGAGAGAAGAGTTCATCACGTTTCACTATACAGAGCCGCTGCCACCTCCTGTTCTTTCTTGGGAGACCATATCTGGAATCCGTTTTGGGCTGTGGAGAGGGGAAATCGAAGCCATCCTCATCACCAACCATCCTTCATCACCAATTCCATGATGCTCTCCGCCGTTCGTGAGTAATCCCATCGTAGGCTTGCTGGATGGTGATGGGTTGGATGAGATTTCTCATGTAATCGAGTTAGTTTTGTTAGGGTTTGATCCCTAGTATCCATTATGTTCTGAGATTGATGTTGCTATGACTTTGCTATGCTTAATGCTTGTCACTAGGGCCCGAGTGCCATGATTTTAGATCGGAACCTATTATGTTTTCATGAATATATATTTGGTCTTGATCCTATCTTGCAAGTTGTAGACACCTATTACGAGTTATGATCCGCATCCCCCAGGGTGACAACAACTGGGATTCTTTCCGGTGATTACCGTAGTTTGAGGAGTTCATGTATTCACTAAGTGCTAATGCTTTGGTCCGATTCTCTATTAAAAGGAGGCCTTAATATCCCTTAGTTTCCATTGGGACCCCACTGCCACGGGAGGGTAGGACAAAAGATGTCATGCAAGTTCTTTTCCATAAGCATGTATGGCTATATATGGAATACATGCCTACATTACATTGATGAATTGGAGCTAGTTCTGTGTCACCCTATGTTATAACTGTTGCATGATGAATGCCATCCAGCATAATTATCCATCACCGATCCATTACCTACGAGCTTTTCACATATTGATCCTTCCTAAGTTACTTCTCCGTTGCTACTCTTACAATCACTATAAAACTGCTACTGTTACTTTTGCTACCGTTACCGTTACTTCCATACTACTTTGCTACTGAATACTTTGCTGCAAATATTAAGTCTTTCAGGTGTGGTTGAATTGAAAACTCAGCTGCGAATACTCGAGAATATTCTTTGGCTCCCCTTGTGTCGAATCAATAAATTTGGGTTAAATACTCTACCCTCGAAGACTGTTGCGATCCCTATACTTGTGGGTTATCACTTATCAAGAATAACTGTCAAGAGTTCAGCGGGTCACATGGTGGAGTAGCAAGTTGCAAACAGGCAGGTTCAACTCAGGCATGGCGAAAAGCCGGGTCAAGAAGGCGAATAAGCTTTAACCAATAGGGTTGAAAGCCCCCAAGTGACCAAATTAAGGATCATCTCCTTTGTAGCATAAACCTGGCCAAGAGGGTTTAAAAGCCCCCAAGTGACCTGATTAAGGATCAACTCCTTTGTATATAACTCATGACATATAAAGCCTGGCCAAGAGGGTTTAAAAGCCCCCAAGTGACCTGATTAAGGATCAACTCCTTTGTATATAACTCACGACATATAAAGCCTGGCCAAGAGGGTTTAAAAGCCCCCAAGTGACCTGATTAAGGATCAACTCCTTTGTATGACACCCAGTATGGAGAAAAATGGCAGAGGCCCCTAATCATGGGGATGCCAATTTTATTATATCATAAAATATGGTTTGTACAATGACAGGGATATGTACATTGATGAGAGCCAACTGGCGGCTTAAGTATAGCATGGCCGAAGGTGAGAAATATTCCATGGCCTCTTGGTCTCTTCACCCGATTCCACCCTGTAATTGAATTCATCACCAAAAGCTACCTACAAAGAAATCTTTCCCACTGGATAAGCCGACTTCCCAAGTACCACGCCATGAAAAACTGTTGAAAAAGGCTTAAGATCTTTGTCGAGAAAATTCATCTGGCCGGAAGTGTCATAATACATGATGTTAATGCTGCTGCCACCATCCATAAGTACTTTGGTGGACACATATCTGCCCACCTGGGGGCGACTACCAAAGCCAATTGCCCCGGCTTATCCACATGCGGCAGGTGATCCTCTCTGCTCCAAGTTATGTCATACTCAGACCACTTCAAATAGTGCGGTAGAGCCAGCATGCCCGCATTAACTGCCCGCTTGCGCACCTTCCGGTCCCGCTTATCAAGGTTGGTTGTAAAAACATGGTATTGCCCTCCATTAAGCTGCTTGTAGTTACTTTGATACCGGACTGATTAATCTTCTACTGACCTCCGCCGCCAGACTGTTGATTATTACCTCCATGGTTTCCTTGTCCCTGATGGCCTGAGCCTGAGCCACCTGGTCCAAAGCCAGACCCAGAAGGACCGAATCCTAACCTGCCGGATGGTCCGCCGCCACCGTCTTGATTCTGGTTACCTTTGTAATTTCAATACTCGCGCATGATCCAACAATCCCTCCAAGCATGAGTAGATGGCTGATACGAAAGGCTGTGTTTTGGGCAAGGAGCATTCAGTATTGCCTCCATGTCAGTAGGTTTGTGTTTAAAAGGCAGCTTGCCGTTACCCTTTCCACGGTTATTCCCAGTACTGGTGTTGTCCACCAAATCTGACCCGTCGTCCTGGTGTTTCCGCTTTTCGCCATTGCCATTATTATTGCTTCCTCCCCTATTCTACTATTGACCCTTGCCATTGTTATTCTTCTTGCCCTTGGCCGACTTCTCATCATCGGAGTCGGGGTCCTTCGTGCAGTCAGAGTCTGCATATTTGGTGAGAGCCGCCATGAGCTCCCCCATGTCTTTGCATGAGCGCTTGAGCCGGCCGAACTTCTACTTCAAAGGCGTGAAGTGGGAGTTCTTGTTCAGAATTAAGACCGCTTGAGCCTCCATAATGTTATCAGAAGAATGGATGATGGTTGAGACCCACCGGACCCAATGATGAGCTGACTCGTCTTCACGCTGCACGCAATGATCTAAATCCACAATCGTCATAGGCTGCTTGCACGTTCCTTGGAATTTTTGCTGAACTTCGCTTTTAACACGACCTAGGAATTAATAGTGTTGGGTGGAAAACCCTTCAACCACGTGCGAGCCGACCCTTCCAGCATCATGATGAAATACTTGGCACAGACTGCATCGCTAACATCTAACATCTCCATGGCCAGCTCATAGCTTTCAATCCAAGCTTCTTGAGGCAAGTCAGCAGTACAATTGGGCACCTTGCGAGGACCTTTAAAATCCTTTGGCAGACGCTCATTCCGCAAAGCCGGCACTAAGCACGGCACTCCCACAGCCCTGGAGGTTACTCCGGCTCCTACTGACACAGAAGGTGCAACTATGGGTTCCTGATAAGCCACCGCAACTGCCAGAGCCATCACCTCTCGCTGCGCTCTCGCCCGATCCACCAACGCCTGAGCATCATGGGCCGGCCGATCGTCTATCGGCTGGTTTCAGTGTCAATCACTGCTAGAAACCGTCGGCGACTCATAACGCCGGCTGTAGCTGCGGCTTGGGATGGGGTTGAGTGTACGCGACTCCGGCTATAAGTATATTTCTCCTGTTGGGCCACCGCCGTCTACAGGTATCCAATGTCGTTCCACACTTCCTCTGCAAAAGGCGCCTCATCGGGATGGGGATTGTACCGAGCCTCATCGCAGCTGCCACCATGTTCTCCGTCGGGTTAGAATAATGACTCGGTGGCGTCAGAAAAGATGGCGGTGGGGTCTGGTTCCGACAGGGCGGGTCTGGCTGCTGGCGCTGAACCACCGCCCGGCTTCCACGTACTTACGTCGTCTGGGTTACGATCAAAGGTATATTCTGTCCCGTCCCTGGTGTGTTAAAGAGATTTCTGGCTTTATATTGATCCGACAAGCGGGACTGATGCCTCATCTGGTGAAACGCCGCCGCAGACTGTTGTGCTAACTCTAAGCGAAAAGCATTTGCCCTAAGGCACTCTGCCTCAGCATCCATCTGAGCTTTCAACGCATTGATTTCCTGTTGGACTCCGGCCATCTAGTCCTTCAACCTTGTGATCTCCGTGTTACGGGCCGCTTGGTTTTCAACACTGACCTCGGTTTCCATCAGAGTTGTAAGCTCATTCATCAGATCCGGAAGAACTTGAGCCGGCGGCCTGCCAGCTCCAGATCCAGTCGTACCGGTTGCTGTGCTACTAGGGGCCGGTGCTGAATCTGCCATGAAGACGGTAGCGCGGTTCGGCGTCGCATAATCTTTCGGCTCATGATATTCTGGCTCGGGGTAATGCTCGACGTAGCCCCCAAGCCCGCCATTGTGAATATGATAGATTGATTCCGTCTCTCTGCTCGAGGAACCATCCTCTCAGCAGATCGGAGTTTCCTCCCGCGATATGGAACTTTCAAGCTCAGTGCCTTGGGTAAAGCCAACGTGATTCTTGCTCGGGTTAACACGGGCGGGTTGCACGCGCCGAGCTGGCTCGACGAGGTCGGTGCAGATGTCCGGTCCGGGTTCAGATCTGCCGATCTTGCTGATGAAGACATGAATTCCGCAGAAGGGGACCCGGTGCCCGTGCTAGATTGAGTCAGCCTCGGGGCCCCAGCCGGCGTCGTCGATGTAGAGCTTGCCGCGATGACTCTTGGTCATCCTGCTAATGGCATATCCCTCGATCCCTGGGAGAGAACCCTTCGAGAACTCCACACCACTAAGCGCGACCCCCACGGTGGGCGCCAGCTGTCGGGATTTGTCATGGCAGATGTCTTCATGAAAGGACTTAGGTTCGAGGCCATCGCTAAGGCAGTGAGCTTGAAGGGGTTGATCGGAATCGAGAGATAAGGGTTACCCAGGTTTGGCCCCTCGGAAAGAGGTAAAAGCCTACGTCCTGCTCGGTGTTGTATTGATTGGGTATCGATTACAAGGGAGCGAGTTCACTTGACCTAGCTATCGATGAGTTGTTTCGTGGTCTAAGCCACCCGGGTAACCCGCCCTTATATACACGGGTCAAGGCCCTGAGCTTACAAGAGTCCGGTCCGGATTATACTTGACAACCGACCTCGTCTCTAACTTTACATGCCTTATCTAACAAGTCGCCCCCGGCGGCCCAAGCCCGCCGGGTTACATCCTGTCTTCAGGCTCTGGGCCTTCTGGCCCACTGATTACGTTTACTTCGGAAGTTGTCATAAGCCGCCAACCGCATGACCCGACCCCACCTAGGCAGGTCTCACCCTGTGGTTATATCCCCAACACCTTTCTTTGTATATGTTCAATTGGTTTGAGCTCCCCACCTTTATTTTTTTAGTGAGAGTCCTCGAGTTAATTACTCTTGTAGGAGATATGCCCTAAAGGCAATAATAAATGTTATTGATTATCTCCCTGTTCATAATTATGTTTATGTTCCATGCTATAACTGCAATGATTCTCGAGTCTACAAATAAAACGAGGCTTGGAGGGAAACTCATGTGCACGTGTGGGATAATAAATGGTAAAATGTATTCCTAGTCTGGCCTCTAAGACTGGCTCAAGTATTGCATGATGATCCTGTTTTCCTGATCATGGGCATGGCTATGCCGGCAATTTTGAGGGCACAATGTTAGAAGAACATTTGTGTTGAATCGACCCAAATTAATGTTATGCTATGAGATACATTCGTCATAAGTTAATGGTTAATAACACAGAGAAGTTAATGTTTGCATAATTCCTTAGACCATGAGAGTATCGAGTTTCTTCATGCTTGCTTCATGAACTTTGGGGTTTGTTAAACGTCATCCGTAAATGGGTGGCTATTACGGCGGCTTACGGGTTCATGGAAAAGTAAGTGAAGTAACTTGATAGATCAAGATTGGGATTTTCTCCTCCGACGATGGAGAGATATCTCTGGGCCCTCTCGGTGTTACGGTATCCATCATCGTCTGGCCAGACACTTTGCGATTTGATCACGGGGATGCCGGAACACGGGAACGAGAAAAGAGAACAATACCGATAACGAGGTAACTGGCATAGTGGACAAGTTGTTGATCCATGGGGATGCCAACATGTCTCACCTCGGGTATTTGTAACATATCGCGAAGCAACAGGTATAGCACACGGCAACTGGAGGTTCACTCGAATATTTATTCGTGTGGGTATAGGGATCGATATGGGTGTCCACGGCTCCGATGTTGATCATTGATCGGAAGGGGTTCCAGGTCATGTCTATGCTTCACCGAACCTATAGGGTCACACGCTTAAGGGTCATCTATCTGTTGAATACTAGACAGGGAGTCTGAGAGAAAACCACCGAAAAGTTTCGGACAGCGGAAATGTTCCGCAGACAGGTCACCGGAACAGTTTCGGTGAAACTGAAAAGTTGTTTCAGAGGATACCATAAAGTCAAATTGGTTTTGGCACATGCCTGATAATTCTTGGAGGGTGCCAGAATCATTCTGGAAATTTCTGGGAATTTTCCGGAAGAATAACCGGAAATGTTTCGGAGCTGCCGGAACCGCTTCAGATGCTTTTCACAGATGAAAATCACTATTCCGGAATTGTTCCGGATCGTATTGAAAATTATTTTAGTGGGTACTGGAAATGTTCTAAGCCCACATAAATATTTTTAGTTCAACGGACGCTGAAAAATATCGTCATGAATAGTGAAAGTGCTTTTTGGATTACTTTATTGGAAACACTATTTGTGAATAGTGGAAACACTATTCGTGAATAGTGGAAATACTATTATGAATAGTGGGAAACACTATTGGGAGAAAATATCTCATGACTAGTGAAAACACTATTACGAAATAGTGGAAAACACTATTGTGAATAGTGGGGAACACTATTTATGAATAGTGGAATCACTATTATGAATAGTGAAAATATCTGAGGGCATTTTGGTATTTTTACCATAGTCTCTCATCCTATAAATAGGGGTGAGGAGGCAGCCCAAAATGCTCATCCTTGTGCTCTCATACACATGCTTTGCTTTGCAAGCTCTCTCTCTCCCTCCCAGCGAAATAGTTTCGTAGAGCCGAAAGGCTGTCTGGGTTCCGGCAGGAACTAGTTCTGGACGGCGAAGCCCTGCCGGATAGATGACACCGTATGTGTGCAACTCTGTAGAGAGATTGTAGCTTCGGTCTTAGTTCGAGAGTGCCTCCGAAGGGCTATCTGTGTGACCGTCCAAGTTTTGGAGGTCCTCCCGAAGGGCTGTCCGAGTGACAGTCCGAGTTTCGGAGGTCCTCCCGAAGGGCTGTCCGCGACACCGTCCGGGGGGCTATGCGACCGCCTCCCGGAGGGCTGTCCGCAGGGCAGATGAGGGTATACATCCTCGCGGTTGGGAGGTTGTAAAATCCTAGCTGCGGGGATCTGCACCGCCGTTCGTCATCGACTCTACTTCCGCTGCGCTTCGAGTCGGTACGGATCAGATCAAACCTTGTATGCAGTCTCCATAGTGGTCCTGGGCATGCTCGCTGTACCGGAAATTTTTGTTTTCTGTCGCGTTCCCAACAGTGGCATCAAGAGCCAGGCTATGAGTAGATGCATGTTATGATCTAGAATACATGAGATGTATGGGTATTGCATAGTATAATTTTGTAGTAGATGAGATCTATTGCTGAAAATTATTTGTGCGGGTAGCAGATGAAATCTGTTACCCGATGTTCCTATTGCTTCCCATGAATTTGCGTAGTCCATATCTTGACAGAATGGTGGAATCTTACAAAGTTATGACAATCCGCGATCCTTTCATGCTGCTCCTGAGTATGCTGATTGACAGATCAACGAAGTGCTAACAGTTCTTTGGGTTCCACCATAGTCAAAATAAATATGGATGTTTCGCAGACGAAAGGGCAATGCAGATGTGATCTGCACGGGGGTCACGCGTATGACGAAGTTTATTATGGGGCTTGAGATTTTATTATCTCGTGTTTCATACACCCTGGAAAGTTAATCTAGCAACTTGAATTATCATACTTGATGATGGACGTTGGTAGATTCGGTTTGTTTCGAAACCTTAGAAGCCACGTAAAACAAGTTTTTGCATGGACCGATTAGAGGCGTCTAACTTGGTTTTGCAAGATGGTTTGCATGTGCATGTGATGTGGTATAGCAGTGTTCATAATAATTTGATTATGTATGAGATGACTATATGATGTAAATTGATTAACATGACCTGTGTGTCATGATTCGGCATGATGGCTGGAGCCATATGATTGCACTTTAATGACCTGCGTGTCAACCTTATGTAATGCACTTATTTTATTAAGCTATAGAGATAGCAATATTATTTGGTGCATCAACAAGGTGGTGGCAATCTTCGCAAAGGTGAACACCGACGCGAATGCCGAAGACGAAGGAATGAAAGACTTCTCCGTCAGAAAGGGCTATACCATATCACGCTATTATGAATTGCCTGAGATGTTTATCCCTCTTGATGCACCCTTCTTGATTGCGCGGTAGTCGCTTTTTATTAGGGTGATCTCTCACAAAATATCAAGTAGTTAGTGTTCTCCCAAGTGTAGCACCGTCACGGCACCTATCTCTTCGGGGTATCACATGGTTACATGGGTACGAACGATTAGAGAAGTGTGAGGCGGGTGAGTTGAGACCTCGCAGCGAGATCACTTGGTTGTCTTGACGTTCAGGCACGAAAGTCACGAGCTCGGAACACATGCATCGAAAGATGAACAAGAATCACATAGAGATGTGATTGGCAAGTTGGCCTACCGATTGCAATTCTCGTCACTTGAGATGGATACATCCTTGGCGTTGAATTGTAATTTGGATCTTGAATCACTCACAATCAATTATGAGAGATATTGATTTGAGTGGGAGCTCACTGTAGAATTAACTTGTTTTAATTCTCAGTGCAATTAATTTTGAACAATGTCTAAGTGTGATTTGCATAATAGTTGTAGGATAATGGCTCGCGTTTCCACCTTCCCTATTAAAATTGAATAAGCTGTTAAATATCTGGTTAAAACTTTACGGTTGGTAACGTAATGTGAGGATTGTCCTCAAGAGTGCCGAGAAAGACTTGTCCTATCGCATGCTTTCGGTATTCTCCCGCTAATGCTATGGATGATATGACTCCCGTCCTTCGATCCAAAAGCTAAAATTCCATTTCGGTCAAGTGAAATATGTTTGCTTCCATGAGACCCGAACTTCGAAAGTTTGGATAGTTATGTGATATTCATGGAATCTGAAAATCATTTTCAGAGACAGACAAAGTCTAAAAAGATATAAGATATCCAAAGCAATGTTTGTTTGCAAACTATTAGTAAAGGAGTTTACTATGCATTAGACTGATAAGAGAGGGATCCAGGAGAACGCCTATCATATGATGAAAGGTGAATAAAACAACAACTTAAAGAGAAAGGAAGTGTCCGAAGGGTGTCAGTGAGACTTTCACGCCTAGGAAGTCTGGGGCTAATGCCACTCTTAAGTTGGGTGCTTCTTGTGAGAGTAGGAGAAATACTGAAAGTTAAACTATTAGAAGTATAATGGCAAAAGGAAAGAAGAATGGAATATCCAGCTCATGTATGAATGTCATACAAGTTTTTGATGTATAGAAGGCTGGTCAAAGATATAGTTCTTGGGAATTATCGTTAAACATGTTAATCATTAATTCTTGGGTACTGTGAGTTGGTCACAAAGATACCCGCTCGATTGCATTCTGTTGCAACTCGATGTAAGAACTACTATGGCCTGAAAGACTAGCCAGAAATATGAGGCTTAGATACACGCAGGGAACATAGTAAATGTTACTATGCCTTCCATCGGTGTATTCCCTACGTATTAAGTTTCATAATTCATTTTAGAGTTTCACACTCTAGCCCTTTGCATAAGGTATCTTGCAAGAAGGTTGTTCATAAGAGAACTTTTCATGTTCGGTGTTATGAATAACATAAGGGCCATATTTTCATTATGAATGAGACGTATGTTATGAATATTGATAATAATACATTACCTCTGGGTTTATTTTCATAGTTCATTTTAGAGTTGCATACACTCTAGCCCATTGCACAATGTTTGTTGCAAAAGATTTGTTCATAAAAACAACAATTGTTGTTCAGTATTATGAATAACATGAAGGGCCATGCTTCCATCCTAATGGGATGTATGTTATGAATACTGATGGAAATATGATATATCCATAACACTGACGCTAAATGTCACAAGACTAAAAGAATACCACATATGTGTGGCACTGCATTTGGTCACATTGGAGAAACCTGCATGGAAAATTCCATTATGATGGATTTTGAAGTCGTTTGATTTTGAATCATATGACACTTGCAAATTTCCTCCAAACGGTGAAGTGAATGAAATACCGTTCACAGGCAATAAGGAACGAGCAAAGAACTTATCAGTGATCATACATTTGATGTATGTAGTCCGATAAATGTTGTTGCAAATAGTGGATTTGTCTACCTTCAAAAATGACTCAAGTAGATATATGGATATTTACTTGATGAGACGTAAGTCTGGATCTTTTGAAATCATTCGAAAGGTTTTAAAAATTGAAGTAGAAGTTATTGTACCAAGAAAATTATGTTTCTGCAATTTGATTGCGGAAAGGAATATTTGAGTTACAAGTTTAGCGAATGTCTGATGAGTTGTGAAAAGAGTTTCATAACTTGCACCTCCCGGAACACTACTCCAAAGTGGAAAGTCCGTGAAGATGTAATCGAACCATTTATGACATGGTAAGATCAAAGATGACATAAATAGATTTGCCATTATCCCTTTTATAGAGTGATGCTTTAGAGACTGCGGCTTTTACACTGAAAAGAGATCCATTAGGTCTGTTGAAATGACGCCATGGTATGGTACGCCCAACCATGTTATATCTTTTCTTAACATTTGGAATATGGGGCTTGTGTAAAAGGTTACAAACCTATTCCAAATCAGACAAGTACTACTTTGTATGGTTATCCCAAGTCATTGGGTATTCCCCCACCACTATACCGAGGCAAAGGGTTTTGCCACAAAACGGTATGTTTTTAAAGAGAATAGTTCTTACAAAAGGTGAGTGGGAGGATAGTGCAACTCGATGAGATAACCAGTATCTTCGTCATGGGTTCAAATGAAAGAAACCCTGGAAGTGATTCCGTTGTTTCCTACTACGACTGATACGTAAGTCTCTACAATAAAATGTATGGACTTCGGTCGAATGTGCAGCTGAACCACGTAGGCAAAGCTCGTGCAAACCTATCAGGTGCGCAAAGGAGATATTGTTGTTGGACAACAGTATACCTACAATACACAAGGAAGCATTGATGGGCCCTGACTCCGGGATTGGCTAAATGCCAATACAATCTGAGATAGTTTCCATATATGTGATTCAAGATTAAAACCTTGATACAACTTTCAGAGGACTTAGAGTCTAACGAATATTTATGGAACTAAAAACTGATACGAATAAAAATGTTTTATCCATAAAGCTCGACTTGTTGAAATAACAAGTTCAAGGAGTTGGCTACGATGAGGTTGTTTCATCGTAGCGATGCTTAAGGTCGGTTCGGGTTGAACTAGCAATTAATACATATATCAATCATGAGATATGAAACATGGATGACAAAAGGATTTCCATCTGATGTAAATGAAACCTAGGACTTGTATGTGATACAGTCCAAAGTAATTTGTCGATCCAGAGGATGCTAGTAAGTATGCAAACTTCAGAGTTCCAGCGATGGACAGAAGAGAGCAAAGTGGAGTTGGAATCTTCGTTTGTGATGGAATGGTTAAAGGGGTTTGACTTCATCAAATGGGTATCGAAGATGCTTGTGATTCAAGAAAGTAAGTGAGAGCATAATACTATTTCTAAAAACCTTGTGTAATTGACACATTGTTAATTGGAAATAAATTTCTTGACACGAATTAGGACTTCACTTGAAAATAGTTTTTTCCATGAAGTGCTTAGGCTAAATAGCCTCAATATTAGGCATGATGATCTATGGAGATAGATTTACCTAATGGGGCTAAGCAATGAATACATATTGACAAGGTGCTAAAACCTTTTAGCATTTAAAAGGCCAAGGAGTGATTCTTGCCGAAGTCACATGGAAAGAGTTTTTGCAAGACTCAGTGTCCCAAAACACTGATGAGTGAAATACATGATGGAGATTCCACACACTCTTGTGTTTGGATTAATCATGTATTCCATGGTATGTAAAGCAACCAGATATGTCCGATACTCCCAAGTTGTTGCGAGTATAGATACCAAAGTGATCAACGCACTGATCATGGGACAATAGTGAAAGATGTCATTAAGTACTAGAGTAGTGCTGATGACATGTTTCTCGCAAGCAGAGATTATGAAGTGCTCGTTGTAAGAAATTACATCGATACAGTCTCAATCAATGCTCCATGCGATTTTCGATTTAAGTTAAGGGTTTTGTGTAATACACAATATGGTGGCACGGTAGTTGGAAATTGTTCCAAACAAGATACTGTGGCGAATTCTATAACAAAGGCTAAGTATGTTGACACTTTGGAAGCGACAAAGAAGTTGTTGAATCATATAGTTCATTCATGAACTTAGTATGGTTCCAAGATGGTTTTAGTCTATGAGACACTATTGCAGATAGTTGCTCCATAGCTCAGTCTGAGGAATCGGGTTTCGACCAATGATTCACACATATGAAAAGCCAAGTTCACACAAAATACGAATTTTGTGATAGCGTGAAAACGCGAGGATATGCATAGTTACACACAGAGCTGAAGTTGTCAGATCCGTTGGACATCAGGCTATACCACAAGCGAAGCATATTTTACACCAGTATGCCATAGGTGTAAAGTGCATTAGCAGTTACTAGATTATTGACTCTAGTGCAAGTGGGAGTCTGTAGGAGATATGCCCTAGAGGCAATAATAAATGTTATTGATTATCTCCCTGTTCATAATTATGTTTATGTTCCATGCTATAACTGCAATGATTCTCGAGTCTACAAATAAAACAAGGCTTGGAGGGAAACTCATGTGCACGTGTGGGATAATAAATGGTAAAATGTATTCCTAGTCTGGCCTCTAAGACTGGCTCAAGTATTGCATGATGATCCTGTTTTCCTGATCATGGGCATGGCTATGCCGGCAATTTTGAGGGCACAATGTTAGAAGAACATTTGTGTTGAATCGACCCAAATTAATGTTATGCTATGAGATACATTCGTCATAAGTTAATGGTTAATAACACAGAGAAGTTAATGTTTGCATAATTCCTTAGACCATGAGAGTATCGAGTTTCTTCATGCTTGCTTCATGAACTTTGGGGTTTGTTAAACGTCATCCGTAAATGGGTGGCTATTACGGCGGCTTACGGGTTCATGGAAAAGTAAGTGAAGTAACTTGATAGCTCAAGATTGGGATTTGCTCCTCCGACGATGGAGAGATATCTCTGGGCCCTCTCGGTGTTACGGTATCCATCATCGTCTGGCCAGACACTTTGCGATTTGATCACGGGGATGCCGGAACACGGGAACGAGAAAAGAGAACAATACCGATAACGAGGTAACTGGCATAGTGGACAAGTTGTTGATCCATGGGGATGCCAACATGTCGCACCTCGGGTATTTGTAACATATCGCGAAGCAACAGGTATAGCACACGGCAACTGGAGGTTCACTCGAATATTTATTCGTGTGGGTATAGGGATCGATATGGGTGTCCACGGCTCCGATGTTGATCATTGATCGGAAGGGGTTCCAGGTCATGTCTATGCTTCACCGAACCTATAGGGTCACACGCTTAAGGGTCATCTATCTGTTGAATACTAGACAGGGAGTCTGAGAGAAAATCACCGAAAAGTTTCGGACAGCGGAAATGTTCCGCAGACAGGTCACCGGAACAGTTTCGGTGAAACTGAAAAGTTGTTTCAGAGGATACCATAAAGTCAAATTGGTTTTGGCACATGCCTGATAATTCTTGGAGGGTGCCAGAATCATTCTGGAAACTTCTGGGAATTTTCCGGAAGAATAACCGGAAATGTTTCGGAGCTGCCGGAACCGCTTCAGATGCTTTTCACAGATGAAAATCACTATTCCGGAATTGTTCCGGATCGTATTGAAAATTATTTTAGTGGGTACTGGAAATGTTCTAAGCCCACATAAATATTTTTATTTCGAACGGACGCTGAAAAATATCGTCATGAATAGTGAAAGTGCTTTTTGGATTACTTTATTGGAAACACTATTTGTGAATAGTGGAAACACTATTCGTGAATAGTGGAAATACTATTATGAATAGTGGGAACACACTATTGGGAGAAAATATCTCATGACTAGTGAAAACACTATTACGAAATAGTGGAAAACACTATTGTGAATAGTGGGGAACACTATTTATGAATAGTGGAATCACTATTATGAATAGTGAAAATATCTGAGGGCATTTTGGTATTTTTACCATAGTCTCTCATCCTATAAATAGGGGTGAGGAGGCAGCCCAAAATGCTCATCCTTGTGCTCTCATACACATGCTTTGCTTTGCAAGCTCTCTCTCTCCCTCCCAGCGAAAATAGTTTCGTAGAGCCGAAAGGCTGTCTGGGTTCCGGCAGGAACTAGTTCTGGACGGCGAAGCCCTGCCGGATAGATGACACCGTATGTGTGCAACTCTGTAGAGAGATCATAGTTTCGGTCTTAGTTCGAGAGTGCCTCCCGAAGGGCTGTCTATGTGACCGTCCAAGTTTTGGAGGTCCTCCCGAAGGGCTGTCCGAGTGACAGTCCGAGTTTCGGAGGTCCTCCCGAAGGGCTGTCCGCGACACCGTCCGGGGGGCTATGCGACCGCCTCCCGGAGGGCTGTCCGCAGGGCAGATGAGGGTATACATCCTCGCGGTTGGGAGGTTGTAAAATCCTAGCTGCGGGGATCTGCACCGCCGTTCGTCATCGACTCTACTTCCGCTGCGCTTCGAGTCGGTACGGATCAGATCAAACCTTGTATGCAGTCTCCATAGTGGTCCTGGGCGTGCTCGCTATACCGGAAATTTTTGTTTTCTGTCGCGTTCCCAACAACTCTTGGAGTCCACTACCTCCTAGACGGTTAGGTGTTGTTGAATTGGTGATCTCGTTGAGAAGTTTGTGAAGAGACCTAGGTTGTTTAGGTTAATCCTAAAGCTTCCTTGCGTGTGGTGTGCTTCTGAGAAATTTCTAAAGGTGTGGTTGTTTCCTTCGAGACCAGCCCCGAGTGAATCGAGGTTCATCCGTTGGGGGTGATTCGAAAGGGGAGAATGAGGTGAGCTACTTTGTGGTGCTCTAAAGCTTGGGCTTAGGCACCGCTCCAACAAAGATTAGCACTCTCACGAGTGTGAACTTTGGAATAAATCTGCATCTCTGACTCGCTTGTGGTTATCTCATTCCCACACCCTTTACTTTCCTCAGTTAATACTTGCTCGTATTAATAAATCTTGTGCCAATTTGAATTTCATAGATGTTACTTTATTTTCATATCTTGTGATATAGTTTGTGATATCTAGTTTCCTTAAGTGTCTATCTTGTTTAGCATAGGTTGTTCACTTAGTTGATCCTAGACATTTAGGGTTTGGAACTTCTCGTAAAAGCTTCAAAACACCTATCCATCCCCCCTCTGGGCGACATCAAGGCCCTTTCACGCTGTAGAAAGCTGACATATAAGTCGAACATCACATCGGACTATCTGACATACCAACGATTCAAAACGAGAAATTGCTGGTAGAAAATCGTCATGGCGTCTTCTTTTCTCCCTTTAGCTTAGTGTGTCTCTAGCCAACTTTACGTCCATTTTATATGATGTGTATGTTGCGAACACACTAAAAACATAATTAGTCATCTAATCATGATGGTGTTAAACCCTCATTAAGAGCTAGATGTCCTTTCAACCGATTTAAATCATGGATCCGAAGTGAGTGTAGTGTGGGTTGGAGGCTCATGTACCAGGCGGTAGTGTGGGTTGGAGGCTCATGCCTCCCAAATCTCTGGTAATCTTGTCAGCTCTGCCACGACGGTGGATTTGGGAGAAGAAACAGCGGCACGACCGCCCAGCCCCTTGAAATTTAGAAAAATCGTGTGCTGGTGGATGAGGAGCATGGGTTTGGGTGGGTCCCACTGCCGCTATGTGTCGTTACATCACTCCATAACCTCAAAAAGTTTAGCCTACATTCTTCCTTAGATCCCTTCTTTTACTCCGATAGTATTGCGGATCACAATTGATGCAAAGAAAATGAATGCATTTCCATAATCAGCGGATGAGTTGTGGTTAGGGGTGAAATGCCACTCGAACCCAGAGCTAGCTGGTTCTCCCCGAAATGCGTTGAGGCGCAGCAGTTGACTGGACATCTAGGGGTAAAGCACTGTTTCGGTGCGGGCTGCGCGAGCGGTACCAAATCGAGGCAAACTCTGAATACTAGATATGACCCAAAAATAACAGGGGTCAAGGAAAGCCCGGAGAAAGAGTGGCCTTGAGTTTCTCACCCCTTTGGCTTAGGATTCGTTAATTCTCTTTCTCGATGGGACGGGGAAGGGATATAACTCAGCGGTAGAGTGTCACCTTGACGTGGTGGAGGTTCGTCCTCAATGGGAAAATGGAGCACCTAACAACGCATCTTCACAGACCAAGAACTACGAGATCACCCCTTTCATTCTGGGGTGACGGAGGGATCGTACCATTCGAGCCTTTTTTTCATGCTTTCCCCGGCGGTCTGGAGAAAGCAGCAATCAATAGGACTTTCCTAATCCTCCCTTCCTTGACCGTGGGGCACCTGCAATCGAGATACACGGGGCGGAAGGGTGTGCGCTCGAGACTGTTGTATAGTTCGGTTGCACTTTTTAGAATTTAGGTTGGATGAAACGTATCAGTCAACACATTTAACGCACAAAAAAACACATTTAACGCACGACGTGGATACAAGTGTTCTCACGGCTAGGCCTTTGAGTTTCTTCCGGTTTGGCGGGTGGTTTGATGCACGGGCCTTTGCTATCTTAGCGCATCGATGTAAGACCAACTTCCAACAAAAAAATAAGTAGACAAACAACGTAAAAGATATTACATGAGCTTCCTACAACTCTTTTTCACAACAGTTAATTCCCATGGAAGCTTCGAACAGATATGTTCACCGAGACTTTTTTTTTAATCGGTCTTTCATCGAAACTTCGAATAGATATGTTCTCTTCAACCAAATACACAAAAGGTAATGAGGAGAGCAGTGCTACACAGTACCACCATGTCTCGACGCTTGTCCCTGCTGGTTAAAAAGAAAACAAAAATTAGAATAACAGGAAATTATGCATGTGGGTACATGTCCAAAACAATGACTTTGTTGCTTACGATCTTTCTGTTTCTTCATATGTTTTTTCCAGGAGGCGCACTTTGTCCCGCATATCGCGTATGTTGGAGGCCAACTCTTTAAATTCTATTTGACCATCAGCGGATTGGCAGACCCTCTTTTCATCCTCCAATCTCTTTGAGTGTCCCATGTTGGGTTTTGCGCTAGAATGCTGGAGATAAGTGAAACTATTAGCTACACATAATTTTTTTTTCAAGTTGTAAGCCATCCCATCACAGACATAACATATTCACTTATCCCTAACCATGGCATTACATTATTTATATATAATTACATCACGTCAAGTTACCTCCTTGCGAACTTGCATTTACAAGAGGATTTGTTGCACTAAGATTATTAGCAAATAAGGATATATAGAAATATCTTTAGCACCTAAACTTACAACAATACATAGGTAGATCACGCCCCTCACCAGTTGCTAGTTAGATTGCGGAGTCAGGATTTACAGTTTGCAAGGTAAACACTTGCGGCAAACAAGTTGATAATGTAATATGATCATAGGATCATACAACTCCATTCAACATAACTACTACTCCCTCGGTCTTAGATTATGGGACGGAGGGAGTAGTTTGGAACATATTCTGATTTTCAAAATTCATGTGAAATACAGTGGCTACCAAAAACATAAAACACAACACGGAAGTTGTAAAATGTACTACAACATGGGCTATAAATCTTAAAGCAAACGAGAAAGGCAAGATAGCCATCACAGAAACATTTTGCAAGCTTCTTAAAAATACGCCCAGTTATATCTATGGTTCGGAAGAGTGTTTCAACCGATAATGTTTTCTGACGATCGAGTGTGTGACGATATGATGATAAAGCATTGCCAGTTTGAACAAGCTTGGCGGGTAGCCCCCCAACTCAATAAATCGTGACTATTTATGTCAACAACGAAGAGCCAAGAGAAACCAACTCTCAAAAGAACCGGAATTAGTGGTTTGGTTTATATGCGTTGATCAGTAAGCATTTGTGTGCGGCGTCCGGTAGAGGCACCTGAATTAGGATTCGACGCTTCGAGCAGGGCAGAAAAGGAGAGATTTGGGATCCGGGTCTTGGATTGCCCCGCCGCCAGCGAAGCGAGATGAATACCAATTTGATAGAGGTAGGGCATTTTCCATGAGTGGATTCGAGAATGTGGGCAGATGAACGAAACCCTAGTGGAGTAGAAAAGAAAAGGGAAGAGGGGATTACCTTACTGGGTTTGATCCTCCCGAGCCTGTTGCCCATACTTTCTGATCTGGCCGGAGTGGCGGGTTCCGGAAGGCTCCGTCGGCAAACTCCCATGGGCGTGTTATGCCTGGAGATTGCTGGATCGGGTGGAATTCGGTCGTGCCCATTGGTTCTCCGTTATGGAGGGAGCGGCGCGAAGCTCTTCTATATGTTTCCATCAGGAGATATTTTACTCCATGGTAAAATCAGAGGCGAAGAATGTCTTGAAAGCCGAGATTGAAGGACTAGTAATGGTGATTGTAGCCTACGACGTTGAGGAATTTGCTTGGAGTTTCGGGATTCGTAGCAGTGGTATGTAAGTGGGGGCGACATCACAGGTGATGTTCGAGGTCCTATCTTTCAGGGTGAAAATCCAAGGCCTGGCCTTAAGTGGTTGTGTCTGGCAATGGCCTTGTTGAAGACATTGTTTTGAGAGCAGAGATTATCTCCAGTGTGAAAACCCAAGATTTACGATCGGTCGACGATGGTGCTAGTACACTGTTTACTTCTTGGAGGCGTCGTTTTTGGAGTACTTGGACATTAGGTGTTGTCTTGGTGGTGGTTGTACTGTTGCTGCAAGTACCAAAACTCGGTAGCGGGACTTTTCCTTTTTAGCTTCTTCTTCGTTTTTTTGGCTGTGTGCATCCGTCATGCCATTAGGGCATTGCGTTGTTGCAGAGGCTGGATGTAATTGATGTCTTCGCGATATTAATATATACTCTTTATCAAAAAAAAGATCATCAGAGCTTGCATAGGTACGTTGGCAACAATCGTACTAATTACCTAGTTTCAAAATTCAATGCTTCCAACGAAAATGAGAGTTGGTGAGATATTAACCTTAACATGCTTCCTATATATGAGGCTACAAATACTTCTGTAGTATAGATAGTTTTTGCTACCAATGCTTCATGCGTCTTAATTTTAAAATTTAGTTATTGTTCTTGTTATCACAATTGGAACATGGCATGCTCCCATCTGATACTACATATGTTTCTTCCTTTTAGGTTGTTTGCTTCCATAGTTCTACCCATATAGGTTCCAAATTTTGGTTTTAATTTGTATGTACTGTTCTATTCTATTATAAACATTCTCTTCAGTACTGCAGCGTACATATAGTGTAAACTTTTGCTTCCTACATTCGATACTTATGCATTATGCCTAACTGATGTATGCTTCAACCAGTTGTGTTATGGCTTTGGAGCAGCTCTATGCCGACGTGACTTGTATATATGGAGTGACTTGTATATATGGAGGAAACTTAGTGCATGCATTAAGAAGCGTGGTAACACCTGGATCTACATCACAATGAAGACGACCGCACGCTAGATGAAGGGTGGCGACTCCATAGTTTCTAGGGAGCATACAATATGAACTTACGAAGCACCATACTATTTGTCTTGAACAAGCAAATTCGTTGTATGACCCTGAAAGTACTATTAGGGAACATAAATACAGTAATTTTTCGGAAGCACTGTACACTGGATCAGAAACATGTTGTATGGACCAATGAAGCACTGTACACTGGATCAGAAACATGTTTGGTTGGAAGCAAATTATTTTTGCATTAGAAACACTTATGTTGTGGATGGAAGTGAACATTTCTTGTGTTGGAAACATCAGAAAAAGATAGATGGGACTTAAAAATTAGACGACGATAACTGCCACACGTGTGGGCGTTAAGGGAGTCTTGCCACACGCCCTGTGTGGTGTGCAAGAGAAACAATCCATACGTCTATGTGTGGGCAAAACAGTTAACGCCCACACGTCCGGCCTCCTGTCCTCGCGGCCGGCACGTCCAGCCTGCCACCTCGCGGTCCCATGTGCCCCCGCTTGACAGTTGCCATGCTTGCTAAAACCGTGGCAACTGATTGTTTAACTGCAGTTGTCATGTCTGAACTACAGTTGTCATGTGTGAACAACTACAGTTGCCATGGTTGCTTAACTGGAATCGCCATGTCTGAACAACTGCATTGCCATGTAACACTAGAAAAATATGGCAACTGCCAGGTGTTTGGGCGTGCGACAGCAGTTCCACCCAATTGCCATATAACGCTGGAAAAGACATGGCAACTGATAGCACGTGGGTGTGCGACGACAGTTTGACTCAGTTGCCATGTAACACTGGAAAGACATGGCAACTGGTGGGCGTGCGGATGTGTGGGCGCGACGTTACATCCACCACACGTCGGGTTGGCAGCGCAAGGTCTGCATGCGTGAAACGGCATGTGGACGGACTGGTGAAAGCCCACACACCAACCCTTTCCTACGTGGCACAAAAAGTCTGCCAAAAATTATCAAGATTTGTGCAAACACACACGAACGACCATTCACGCGTGTGGGCGAGTTGCAAAACGCCCACACGTGTGGGCGTTAGTGTTTCCGTAAAAAATTGCACGTGAAAACTACCACTTGGATGCAAAATTTCTTACATGGAAGCAAAGTTCTTTGTGTAAATTTTTGCTAGGTCCAACCAAATTTCACTTGCGATAGAAGTAAACTGTGTCCTCGTTGGAAGAAAAAAATATTGTGTTGGAAACAGAAAATGAAGTGTTACATCGAAGCAATTAAAACAAATTTTGGTAGCATCCAAAAAGTTGCTTTTGGAAAATAAACATATATATATAAGTTTACTTGTATCAGATGAGTTCAGCGGTGGAAGCAGAAGCAATATGTACACTTCTGAGAAAGAATCATGTTCACGGCTGACTACAAACGTATGTTTCGGGGTCAATAGGAATCACGTAATAAAAGCAGGACCTTGCCGTAGAGGGATCTAACGTCCATCGTAGAACTAATCCTACGGTTGTGGACTAGTCTGATGGGATGCTAAGGATTAGTAGTATGATTTCTAGCGGTTTCCAAAAAAGGGTTTCAACAAAGACCGACTCGACCTCCAAACAAGACCCCAATAGGACACAGCAAACCATATCCGGACCAGTAGAACTCGCGTGCTATGCTACAAGCTACGATGCATCAGTAGAATGCCGTGCTTTTTCACGGGCTTTTGAAATATTTTACTCGCGTTATATGTAAACATAACACATGTTAAATTTCATATGCATTAGGGTTAGACACACTTTGCTACTTCGTTGGTGTTGTTAGGTTGCTTAAAAATTGCAATCTATTTCAAAATATAATGTATATAATCTTTTTTAAATGTCAAAGTCAGCGATACGTTCCAAACGTTCGTGTCTATGCTATAGATCCGATCGGCTTTCTTTTTTTACTCGTCCGGCTTTATATCAGTTAGTCTAGATCGGGAAAAAAAGTGCTTAAAAGGGGAATTGAACTCAGGTCTCCCGAGTAGCTACTAAACCCACTAACAAACTCACCCAAATTTTTTATTGTCAAATATACATAAACAGGGTTATTTGAACCCTTCTTCTTTCTACCATATTAGCAAAAAAATGTTGCCTTGATAACTTTGGCATAAGCAACGCGATAACTATGACTTGACTGCCCTGGTAACTTCAACATTAGCACCCTGATGAAAATTAAACATGATAATAAGGTTGATAACTATAGCGTTAGAAGGCTAATAACTAGAATGTGAAAAACATGATAACTTTAGCATGATAAGGTTGATGAGTTCAACATTATCATCCTCGTAACAAACACCATGATAACTATTTGACTAAGGTAGATAACTTTACACGGGATATATTTCAAAATCTTTTTCCCCGGTGAAAATTTACCATGATGTTTGAGAGTAAGTTATTAGCTATGTGGTGCGTAAAAGTACTGTTTTCGCACATAAGTTTATCCATGTAAGTTTTAACAACTTTTTTTTCCCTCGGTCAAAAGTTACCACGACATTTGTACTAAGCTATCATGTTGGCGGTACACATATTACCATGTTATTTGCACATAACTTATCGGGATATATTTCAAAAACCAAACAAAGTCACCGTGATGTTTATTATGTAAGTTATTAGGTCTGTGGTGCATATATTATCATGTTATTTACACAAAATCTACCGGGGTATGTTTTCAACTACTTTTTTCGTGTAATTTTTCACAGTGTTTGGATGTAATTTATCATGTCTGCGGTGCGTGTATTACACATTCCCCCCAAGCCAAAAGTTATCGTAGTGTTTGCACATAAGCTATCATGCCTAAGGTGTGTATATTACCATATATTTTCACATAAGTTAATAAGTGTATGGTTTTCAATAACTTTTTTCTCGGGTCAAACGTTATTGTGGCATTCGTACATGAGTTATCAGATCTGTTGTGTGTATATTATCATTTTATTTGCATAGAAAATGTCGGAGGTATCTTCTCCAAAAATCTCCCATCCCCGTCCCCCCTAGTCAAAAGTTATCATGTTGTTTCTGCATAAGTTAGCATGCCTACCGTGTGTATATTGGCATGCCATTTACACATAGTTATCTAGGGTTATGGTTTTCAACTACTTTTCTCCACCGGGTTAGAAGTTACTGCAGTGTTTATACATAGGTTATCAGGCTATTTACACATAAGTTACCAGAGGTATGTTTTTCAACAACTACAAAAAAATCCTTGGTCAAATAGTTACCATGGTATTTGTACGTAAGTTATTAGGTCTGCAGTGCATAAATTACCGTGCTATTTACTAAGAGATTACCGAGGTATTTCTATGCGCATGGGTCCCTGGTACGTCTTCAATGTATCTATAATTTATGAAGTATTCATGCCATGTTTACAATAATTTTATATGATTTTATTAGAACAAACCCGGACTGACGATGTTTTCAGCAAAACTACCATGGTGTCGTTTTTTGTGCAGAAATAAAAGTTTTCGGAATGGGCTAAAAATTTACGAAGAATATTTTTGAAAATATAAAAAATACTGGAGCAAAAAGATACCAGAGAGGAGTCCCAAGGAAGTCATAAGCCTAGGGGGCCCTCTCACCCTAGGGCGCGCCCTTGGCTTGTGGGTCCCTCGGGAGTGTCCTTGACGTGAGACCGACGCCAAAAATTTCTATAAATCCGTAACCCCCAGAAAGAAAACTAGATCGGGAGTTCCGCCACCGCAAGCCTCTGTAGCCACGAAAAACCAATCGGGAGCCCGTGCCGGCACCCTGCCGGAGGAGGAAACCGTCACCGGAGGCCATCTTCATCATCCCAGGGGTCTCCATGGCGAGGAGGAGTAGTTCACCCTCGGGGCTGAGGGTATGTACCAGTAGCTTGTGTTTGATCTCTCTCTCTCTCTCTCTCTCGTATTCTTGAGATGGCACGATCTTGATGTACCGCGAGCTTTATTGATATAGATGAATCATATGGAGTTTTCCACTCTCTATCTTCTTGTGATGAATTGAGTTTTCCCTTTGAAGTTTTCTTATCGGATTGTGTCTTTAAGGATTTAAGAACATTTGATGTATGTCTTGCAATGAGATATCCATGGTGGCAATGGGATGTTCTATTGATCCATTTGATGTATGTTTTGGTGATCAACTTGCGGGTTCCGTGACCTTGGGAATCTATGCATAGGGGTCGGCACATGTTTTCGTCTAGACTCTCGGGTAGAAACTTTGGGGAACTCTTTGAAGTTCTTTGTGTTGGATTGAACATGATGAATCTGAAATTGTGTGATGCATATCGTATAATCAAGCCCATGGGTACTCGTGGTGACATTGGAGTATCTAGGTGACATTATGGTTTTGGTTGATGTGTATCTTAAGGTATTATTTTAGTATGAACTCTAGGGCTATTCGTGACACTTACAGGGATAGCTCATACGATTGATCGGAAAACATAACTTTGAGCTGGTTT
Source organism: Hordeum marinum (assembly GCA_022496015.1). Classification (NCBI taxonomy): domain Eukaryota; kingdom Viridiplantae; phylum Streptophyta; class Magnoliopsida; order Poales; family Poaceae; genus Hordeum; species Hordeum marinum. The sequence goes on along the minus strand of CM039678.1, from coordinate 87,960,149 downwards.
CGTACCCTACAATAATTTCTTTGTTTGTTCTCCGTTATTTGTGACTTTGGAGTGAACTCTTTGTCGCACGTGAGGGATTTATATATGATTCAAATATGTTAGTATTGTTGAGAGAACTTGCACTAGTGAAAGTATGAACCCTAGGCTTTATTTTCAAGCATTGCAATACCGCTTGTGCTCATTTTGTCACTTGCTACCTTGATGTTTTTATATTTTCAGATTACAAAAACCTATATCTATCATCCATATTGCACTTGTATCACCATCTCTTTGCCGAACTAGTGCACCTATACAATTTGCCATTGTATTGGGTTTGTTGGGGACACAAGAGATTTCTTGTATTTCATTACAGGGTTGTTCGAGAGAGACCATCTTCATCCTACACCTTCCACGGATTGATAAACCTTAGGTCATCCACTTGAGGGGAATTTTCTAAGTGCAGCTTATATACCCCGACATTTAGTCCCGGTTGATGGATCCAATCGGGACTAAAGGTGAATTTCACCAACCCAAAAGGCACGAAACCCAACCCTTTAGTACCGGTTAGTGGCACCAACCGGGAGTAAAGGTGAATTTCACCAGGCAAAAGGGCGGGCAGCCCAGGCCTTTAGTACCGGTTGGTGGTTTGGACCGGAACTAAAGGGGGCGTTTAGTCCCGGTTGGAGCCACCAACCGGGACTAAAGCATGTTCCTGCACGGCCGAGGGGCGGTGGAAGTGTAGTCCCACCTCGCCAAGCCAGGTGCGCTCGTAGTGGTTTATAAGCCCTAATGCGACCTCCGTCTCGAGCTCCTCTCTATTGCACGCAGTACATGCCTAACACTCTCTCTACCATGCTGGGCCTACTTGCCCCGTGGGCCTGCATCCTGACCCATGTATATTTGGGTTTCTAGTCGTATGCACGTCGTGGTGGTCTAGTAGACGGGCATTTTATGCTATTTTTTGCATATTAAAAGTTCTTAACAAAAAATAATTTATGAAATGTTTTTCTATGAAAGTATTTAACAAAAAATACTTTATGAAAATTCTTTTTGCTATTAAAGTTTTTAACAAAAAAATATTTTGATAATTTTAGTTGCGTAAATTTTATATAATTTTAAGTTAATATTATTTTGATCATAACTAGAGGTTTATAAAAGCTTTTTAGTTGATTAGTTTTGCTATTGAAGAATATTATAGTTTTGTTTTAGTTGATCATAAAAAAATATAATTGATTCTTTTTAGTTGACAATCTCTTTCGAAGTATGAGAGTTTCAGACGAAAACTCATCTATTACATAGGGATTTCATTTTTAACATATTTTAACTCCAGACTTTTTGTGCGTTCAATATGCACCATTCAAAGCCACATCATCAATTTTCAACCCTTTTCTGACTTCATTTGCTATTTTTCATGCATTTCATGATTTATTTTGAGTAAAATGACCCTGAATTTGAAAAGCACTGCAAATGAACTCTAAAAAGGTTGAAACTTGGCATGGTATCATAATTTTACCCGCATAGCATGTGCTAAAAAGTTTAGAGGGTTACGGCAAAAACTGGATGCACTTCGTGTACAAACTGGACGATCTCTTTCGAAGTATCAGGGTTTCAGACGAAAACTCATCTATTACAAAGAGATTTCATTTTTAACATATTTTAACCCCAGACTTTTTTTGCGTTTAATATGCACCAATCAAAGCCACATCATCAATTTTTAACTCTTTTTTGACTTCATTTACTATTTTTCATGCATTTCATGATTTATTTTGAGCTAAATGACCCTGAATTTGAAAAGCACTGCAAATGAACTCCGAAAAGGTTGAAACATGGCATGGTATCATAATTTCACCCACATAGCATGTGCTAAAAAGTTTAGAGGGTTACAGAAAAAACTAGATGCACTTAGTGTATAAACTGGACAATCTCTTTCGAAGTATCACGGTTTTAGATGAAAACTCATCTATTACAAAGGGATTTCATTTTTTGACATATAACTACAGTTACTTGAACAATCGTACCATCAGATATGTTGTCTTCACTAGAGAGAAAGTCTTTACTTTTTCTTCGCGTGTGTCCCTTGCTTATTACAACGTAACCATGGATAATCTTCATCGTTTAACATGATGCTTGGGTCAGCCTTCACTTTGAAGGGCGGAATTTCATGAAACTTTTCATAATCTTCAGACATGTCTATCTTTTCCTCCACTCCCACGATGTTTCTTTTTCCTGAAAGAACTATGTGCCCCTTTGGGTCATTATATGATGTATTCGCTTCCTTATCTTTTCTATTTCTTAGTTTGGTAGACATGTCCTTCACATAGAAAACATGCGCCACATCATCGGCTAGGACGAATGGACCGTCTGTGTACCCAAGATTGTTGAGATGTATTGTGGGTCTACCTGTACCCCGCCTCCTGACAGATTGACTCATTTGCACCGAAACAAAGGGACCTTAAATTCATGTTCATAGTCAAGTTCTCATATCTCCTCTATGTAACCATAATATGTGTCATTTGCCCTATTGGTGATTGTTGCATCAAAGTGGACACCACTGTTTTGGTTGGTGCTCTTTTTATCTTGGGTGATCATGTAAAACGTATTCACATTTATCTCGTACCCTTGGTAAGTCAATACAGTCGAAGATGGTGTCCTGGCCAACAAGTACATGTCATCTTCAACAGTGTTGTTACGCATGAGATGTATTTGCAACCAACCGCCTAAAGTCCCGATGTGTTCACGTGTAATCCAGTCGTCAGACTGCTCCGGGTGTTTGGAGCATAGAATATTCTTGTGTTCATTGATATACGGGGCCACCAAGGTAGAATTCTATAGAACTGTGTAGTGTGCTTGCGTCCAGGAATGCCCATCCCTACATATTATTGAATTCGTTCCTAGCGTGCATTTTCCACTTAGTCTCCCCTCATACTGCGATTAAGGGACACCAATCGGCTTAAGGTGAGGAATAAAGTCAACACAAAACCCAATGACCTCCTCTTGATGGCCCGTGTAGATGCTTCCTTATAGCATAGCACAGTTACAAACATATTTATTTAAGAATCCCATGAACCTATCAAAGGGGAACATATTGTGTAGAAATACAGGACCCAGAATGGCAATCTCGTCGACTAGGTGAACTAGGACGTGCGTCATAATTGAAGAAGGATGGTGGGAACAACAACTTGAAACTGACAAGACATTGGACCAAATCATTCTATAACCTTGGTAGGATTTCTGGATCGATTACCTTCTGAGAAATTGCATTGAGGAATGCACATAGCTTCACAATGGCTAATCAAACATTTTCTGGTAGAAGCCCCCTCAATGCAACCAGAAGTAGTTGTGTCATAATCATGTGGCAGTCATAAGGCTTTAGGTTCTGAAAAAATTTCTCTGCCATGTTTACTATTCCCTTTTATTCGATGAGAAGCCAGACGGGACCTTGATACTGAGTAGGCATTCAAAGAAGATTTCCTTCTCTGCTTTGGTAAGAGTGTAGCTAGCAGGACCTTGATACTGCTTTGGATGCATGCTGTCTTTTTCGTTCACACGTTGTTGTTCCTCCCGTGCCTCCGGTGTATCTTTTGTCTTCCCATACATGCCTAAGAAGTCTAGCAGGTTCACGCAAACATTCTTTTTCACATGCATCATGTCGATTGCAGAGTGGACCCCTAGGTCTTTCCAATAGGGTAGGTCCCAAAATATAGATTTCTTCTTCCACATGGCTTCGTGTCCTTCGGCGTCATTCGGAACAGATTCTCCGCCAGAACCCTTACCAAAGACTACTTGTAAATCCTTGACCATACCAACTATATCATCACTAGTACGGAGGACGGGCTTCTTTCGGTGATCTGCCTCACCTTTGAAATGTTTGTCTTTCTTTCTTAAGGCATGCTTGGTCAGAAGAAATCGACGATGTCCCATGTACACATCCTTCTTGCATTTTTCCAAATATATACTTTGGGTATCATCTAAATAGTGCATGCATGCGTTCTATCCCTTGTTTGTCTGTCCTGAAAGGTTACTAAGAGCTGGCCAATCATTGATGGTTTTAAACGGCAATTCTCGGAGGTCAAATTCCTCTTGTTTGTGCTCATCCCACACACGTACACCTTTTCTATCCCACAGCTGTAAAAGTTCTTCAACCAATGGCCTTAGGTACACATGAATGTCGTTGCCAGGTTGCTTATGGCCTTGGATGAGCACTGGCATCATAATGAAGTTCCACGTCATGCACAACCAAGGAGGAAGGTTATAGATATATAGAGTCACGGGCCAAGTGTTATGATTGTTGTTCTGCTCCCCAAAAGGATTAATGCCATCTGCACTTAAACCCAACCTTATGTTCCTTGCGTCATCTGCAAAGTCCCACCACTTTCTCTCGATTTTTCTCCATTGCGAACCGTCAGCGGGTATTCTCAACTTCCCGTCTTTCTTACGGTCTTCTGTGTGCCATCGAAACAACTTGGCATGCTTTCTGTTTCTGAACAGACGTTTCAACCGTGGCATTATAGGAGCATACCACACCACCTTGGCAGAAACCCTCTTCCTGGGGCGCTCGTCCTCAACATCACTAAGGTCATCTCGTCTGACTTATACCATAATGCACCGCATACCGGGCATGCGTTCAAATTCTCGTACTCACCGCGGTAGAGGAAGCAGTCATTAGGGCATGCATGTATCTTATGCACCTCTAATCCTAGAGGGCAGAGAACCTTCTTTGCTTCGTACGTACTATCAGTCAATTCATTATCCTTTGGAATCTTATTATTCATTATTTTCAGTAACTTTTCAAATCCCTTGTCAGATAAACCATTCTTTGCCTTCCATTGCAGCAATTCCAGTGTGGTACCGAGCTTTGTGTTGCCATCTTTGCAATTTGGATACAACCATTGTTTGTGATCCTCTAACATGCGATAGAACTTCAACTTCTCCCTTTCACTTTCGCATTCTCTCTGTGCATCAACAATGACCCGGTGAAGATCATCATCGGGCACATCTAGTGCCTATTGATCTTTAGCGTCCCCCATTGTAGTATCACCGTATTCAGGGAACATAGGACGATAGTTGTCATCCTCCTCTTCTTCTTCATTGTCTTCCATCATAACCCCTCTTTCTTCGTGCTTGGTCCAAACATTATAGTGTGGCATGAAACCCTTCTCAAGCAGGTGCAAGTGAAGGGTTGTCGGGGAAGATTGTCTCACCCTGTGATTTGCCTCATGACTAAGTTATCATGACTCAAAAATTAGGGCGAATTAATTTTTTTTGTGCTTCTGATGCTTGACTTGATTGTTGATTGCTTGTTTGCTTTCTTGTGCTCTATATTCATAAAATCCCTCCCACTCTCAAAACTCTTTTACTTGATCCCCACTCTTGTCCAATGATCATGCCATGTGAATAGGACTTAATTATATTTTTACAAAATATTATTTTGGCCAAAAAGGTTTTATTCAAATTAGTTTTTTCAAAACCCCTGATTCGAGATTTGCGCTGCAAGTCCCCAAATTCGGTGGATCCTTTTTCCCAAAATACTTTATTTGGAAGCTACTATATATATAACTTCCCAAAACCACAAAATATTATTTTAAAAGATTATTTTCATATTTTATTTAAAGGCTTTTTCTTAAGTCCAGAAATGGTCTTTTATAGGGAAAAATTATTTAAGTTCTTTAAAAATACTTGGGAAAATTTAGGAAAGCTTAGTGGACATATATTGTCCATATATAAGAGTTTCAACACATGGTCATGTTCAAAATATTGGACAAAATCCTTCAAAACCATTTCTGCCTATTTCAAGGTTTTGAAATATTTCTATAAGAAATATTCTCAATTAAATCCTAGAAAATTCTAGAATGTCACGTGTGATATATGTGTTCATCTTGCCAAGTTTCATCTCATTCCCAATAGTTTTGATTCACCAAAATATCCTAAAGCCATTCCTGTCCAGAGCCAAATTTGATCAACTTTACATTGTGAAGTATCTCCTATTGGCCCCAAAATTTGTGGGTATTCTCTATTACCCAAATGATGATGCTACATCAAGTAGTGAATCAAGGGGAATAGAATTGCATGATCAGATCTATAGAAATCTATTTTTGTCCATTTCTAGGATTTACCAAGTTTACATTATCAACTTTCTTCAAATCATCTCAAAACTTGTGATTATGACCAAATGGACTTACCATTTACCCCTGATAAATCTCAAGGTCATAGGATTCCCCTGCCTAGCCCAATCACAGCACAAACACCTTCAGTCATAAATTTGTGGACAAGCAAAGTGGGCCCAAAGAGATTCCCCTTGTCCCCAACTTTTTACCACAACATATTATATACCCCTTATACCTCCAGTAACTTTGCCTTGGCCTCTGGTCAAATATTTGGGGGTAACCCTCTCTTACTCCCTCTCTTTTTACCATGGCAGCACCTCTCCTTCCTTTCTGATCATGCTAATGACCCCAAACTTTTCCACAACCTCATTTGCATGCTAATGCACCCTGGCTTGCCCAAATATGGCATGCTCATGTGGAATATATGAGCAAACCATCTGAGCTAAGTTTTAGGCAGTAATTGTAGCCTTGAACTACAAGTACCTTGCCCCCTCATCTCCATGATCTGAAAATTGGTGGAGATGTAGTCCTTCCATAACCAAGACCACTAGACAAAGTTTTATCCCCATTACCTTCCATTGCAAACCCCTTAGATGAGTCTCAAGTTTGTTGCTGCAAACTTACCCCCAGTAAAAAAACATATGACTAGCTCCATTTACCATGAGAATTTTACCACTACTCTACTCACTACTGGAATCAGGGACTTTGCCATCTGCCAGCTCTTTGCCGTGTGCTGGCGGACGGCAAAGAGGTTGTTTGCCATCAGCTTTGGGAAACCAGACGGCAAAGATCTGGCTGATGGCAAAGACACTATTTGCCATCAGCCAGCTCTTTGCCGTCTGCCAGCGGACGGCAAAGTTTATTTGACATCAGCTAGCGGACGGCAAAGAGGTGGGGTGGGGCCCAGTGGAGGCCAGTTAACTGCAATGGCCCACCCCACCTCTTTGCCGTCCGCTGGCGGACGACAAAGAAAATAACCCCCTAACGGGCCGTTAGCCCCCCTCCTCTCTCTCTTCTCTCTCTCCCTCTCTCTCTCTCTCTCTCTTCTCTCTCCCGGCCGTTTTAACTTTTGTCTCCCGCCGCCGCCGCCGCCCTCTGCTCCCTCGCCCCTCCCCCTCTGTCGCCCCGCACCCCCCCTCCGCCGTCCCGCACCGCCCCCCGCCCCCTGGTGCCCGCCCCGTCGCCGGCCACCCTGCACCGCCCCCCGCCCCCCGGAGCTTGCCCCGTCGACCGCCCCGACCCCACGAGGCCCCCGGCCCGCCTCCCGCCGCGTGCCGCCCCTAACGCCCCCCCCCCCGACCACCAGCCGCCCCGACGCCCTCGCCTCCCCGTCGCCCCGGTGCCCCGCCGCCCCACTCCGGTGAGCTCTCCCCCCTGTTTTTTTTCTTTTTTCCTATTAGTTAGGTTAGTTACTACTATTATTTAGGTTAGTTAGATTAGTTCTAGGTTAGTTAGGTTAGTTCTAGGTTAGGTAGTTAGTTTCTACGTTAGTTAGGTTAGTTCATGAAAAAAAATATTAGGAGAAGAAAAGAAGAAGAATAAGAAGAATAAGATGAAGAAGAGGAGGAGGAGGAGGAGAAGAAGAAAAGGGGGAGGAGAAGAAAAGAAGAAGGTGAAGAAGAAGAAGAAGAGGAGGAGGAGGAGGAGAAGAAATGGGGGAGGAGAAGAAAATAAGAAGAAAAGGAAGAGGAGGAGGAGGAGGATCGAGGGGTGGAGGGTCGTCGAGGGGTCGAGGATCGAGGGGTCGAGAGTCGTTGAGGGGTCGAGGCTAGAAGAAGAAGAAGAAGACCCCTGACCCCCGAGGATCGAGGGGAAAACGAGTCGAGGGTCGCCGAGGACACGACACCACCGATACCTCGACCCCCGACACGACAGCCCGACACCCCGACACGGCACCACTGACCCCGATACGACACCCCCTGCGTTCGTGGGTAAGCACAAATAACACCCCGACCCCGACACGACACCCCGACACCCCGACCCCGACACGACACCCCGACACCCCGACCCCGACACGACACCCCGACACCATGACACCCCGACCGGACACCCCGACCCCGACCCGACACCCTGACCCCAACACGGCACCCCGACACCGCCACCCCGACCCCGACATGCCACCCCGACCCCGACACCCCGACACCCCTGACAGCCCGACACCACGACACCCAAACACGGCACCCCCGACACCCCGACCCCGACACGACACCCCGACACCCCGACCCCGACATGACAAAGCAGACACCACGACACCCAGACACGACACCCCGACACCCCTGACACCCCGACACCGACACCCTTGACACCCTGACACCGACAGCCCGACACAACACCCCGACACCCCGACCCCCAACACCTCTTCGGCCTCCTGTTGACCGAAAGGGTGCTCTTCGGCCTTCTAGAGGCCGATGGGGTCATATATGTGTGAATTATGAGTTAGGTCATATAATTTCCGATTTTGTTATGAAAAACATCATATATATATTTGTGTTTATTGGGTGGATTTAAATGTGCAGTTGTTTCGTCGCTGTGAGGGTTTGGTGTTCGACGACCTCCCCATGCATTCGATGAGCTCCGCCCCTGCGTTTGTGGGTGAGCACAAATGACATCTCCTCCTCCCCCTTCATTTGCTCTGTTCCGGTCTTCGTGCCGATGAAACTTGCTAGCTGTAGGTACATTGAATCATCAGTCTGTGTGAACACTATACGTCTCCCGTTCGAAAGGGTTACATCTATAAATATGCATACATTTGCATATTTATAACCGTGATTCTTTCGAATTGTCCAACGTTATCCATGGACAGCCCGAGTATGTGTAGATTGGGTTCGCTTTCCCATATGCTATGCTCCGGATCCGATGCAGAATTTCGTCAGTGCCTCCTTGTTGTTCTCCGGGTACACATCCTCTCTGGTTTTTGCCGAGACGTGTATCAGGAGAACAGCGGGGAGGTGCTGCCAAAAATTAGCATCAGATACGGAGCAGAGCATGGGAAAACGAACCCAATCTACACATACTCGGGTGGGATTAGGACCTATCTTTACCTACTAGCGTCTAGGTTGCATCGACGTAATGAAACTGACAAACTCTATTAATTGATGAATATTGCTGAATTATGTATATATTTTGTGTGTGTCCAGTAGCTAGGTAGGATGAGTGATCGTGGGTGGATGTACACCGGTCACACTAGTCAGAAAGACATGACCCGTGAATGGTTAACAAAAACCAAGGAGTTTGTGAGAGTCGCACTTGCAAATGGACAGAAAATAACCTGGTGCCCTTGTGTCGATTGCGACAACTATAAGAAGAAGTCAGAGTTTGAAATGATCAAACACCTACAGAAGTGGGGTTTTACGCCCAATTATACGGTCTGGACATTTCATGGTGAGTCTGCCCAACATGCCAGAGCTGAGGTGCTTCGTCGTCGCACCGACATGCAAGACTTTGATGATGCTCGGGATTCGGACGATGAGATGGAGGAATCTGCAAAGGCCTTTTATGAAATGTTGGAGTCTTCAAAACGTCCTCTTCACGAGCACACCGAGCTTTGTCAGCTGGATGCCATATCGCAAGTAATGGCTCTAAAGGCTCAGTTCAACCTGGGCAGAGAATGCTACGATGCGATTATGACGATATTTGGACGCTTTCTACCCAAAGGCCATGTATTGCCACCAAACCTGTACCAGTCGGACAAAATCCTGCATGCGCTTAAGATGCCCTATGAGAAGATAGATGCCTGTGAGAATGGATGTGCCTTATTTAGGCTTCAGTATGCGGGCTTGAACTATTGCCCCATTTGCAATGCTTCCAGGTATGTTCTGGTAGACAACGGTATGGGTAAGAAGAGTCAGACCAAAATCCCCATTAATTTTCTTCGGTATCTGCCAATCATACCAAGACTTCAGCGGCTTTTCATGGTCGAAGAGACGGCTAGACAGATGACGTGGCATAAATTGGGCAAAAGAACAGAACTGGATGCAGATGGGAATCCGATGTTGGGACACACTTCGGACGCTTTTGCGTGGAAGCACTTCGATGCATTACATAAGGATAAAGCGGCAGAACCAAGGCATCCTTGAGTTGCCATCAGCATGGATGGGTTCAATGTGTATGGTATGACGGCAGCACAATACAATTGTTGCCCTGTATTTGTCATTCCACTCAATCTCCCCCCGGAGAAATTATGAAAAGAAAGAACATTTTCCTGACCCTGATAATTCCAGGGCCCAAATATCCGGGGAAGAATATGAATGTGTACATGCAACCGCTTAAGGATGAATTGCAAGAAGCCTGGGATAATGGGATCAAGACATACGACGCCGCTACAAAAAAGAACTTCAAAATGCATGTGTCGTACATGTACTCGATGCATGACTTGCCGGCGCATGCGCTATTCGTTGGCTGGTGTGTGCATGAAAGGTTTCCGTGCCCCACATGCAAGGCAGCTCTTCAGTTCCGTTGGCTGGAGGCGGGTCACAAGTTTTCTTGCTTCGACATGCATAGACAGTTCCTGGATCCTGACCATAAGTTCAGAAAAGACAAGAAGAATTTCATCAAAGGTAGAGTTGTCAAAAACATTGCACCACCTATGTTGACAGGCCAACAGATCCTGGATCAGATAAACACTCTCGAGCCGGATCCAAATCGTCCAGGGTATTTCAAAGGGTATAATACGGAACACGCCTCGACTCACAAGATATGTTTGTGGGATCTGCCTTACTTCAAAGACCTCCTTTGCCCACACAACATCGATGTGATGCACACTAAAAAGAATGTCGCGGAGGCCCTTTTTGGTACATTGTTCGGCATAGAGGGGAAGTCAAAGGATAATCCTAAGGCTAGAGTCGACCAGGAGGCTCTATGTGATAGACTGTTACAAAACATTCGACAACCGAAAGGAAAGAAGAACTGGAGGAAGCCAAAGGCATGGTTCAATCTTGGAAGGCCAGCTATGAGGGAAATGATCTTGTGGGTGAAAATGCAGTTGATGTTCCCCGATGGGTATGAAGCGAACCTAAAGAGGGGAGCGAGTCTTGAAAAATTGAAAATATTTGGTCTCAAGAGTCATGATTGGCACATATGGCTTGAGCAGGTAATGCCGGTGATGTTGTGTGGCTTTATCTCTGAGGATGAATGGCTAGTACTGGCAGAGCTGAGCTATTTCTTCCGTGCTCTTTGTGCAAAAGAAATATCGCCTAACATGATAGACGAACTTGAAGAGTTGGCGCCGGAGTTGATCTGCAAGTTAGAAAAGATCTTTCCACCGGGCTTCTTTAATCCAATGCGGCATTTGATTTTGCATCTCCCGACCGAGGCAAGATTGGGGGGGCCCGTGCAAAATCATTGGTGCTTCTCAACTGAGAGGATGCAGAAGACGCTTCGAGCAAAATGTAAAAACAAACATAGAGTTGAAGCATCAATGGCCGAGGCATTCATTACTGAGGAGGCGGCAAACTTTGTGACAACACACTACATAGCCCAGAATCTTCATTTGCATAATCCGAAGCCTCGATACAATGATGGCGACGGTGAAAAAGGTCAATCCAACCTCAGCCTATTCAAAGGGAATCTCGCACCAACCGGAGCTTCAAAATCAATAGGGTTGGATGTCGAAGAATGGCGGATTATTTCGTTGTATATCCTCAACAACCTAACAGAAGTGCGACCGTACATCGAGTAAGTTCTAGGTACATTGTTTCGCAACTTCTAATTCCTTTGAAATGCTCTTATTTTCTCGGTACATATGTGATACAGTCGATACTTCGCCAAATTCTCGGCTGGAGCGGTGATCCAAAAGGATTCCATAGAAGAGTATGAGCTTCTGGCAAAGCATGGAGGCACCTATCCCGGTTTCATCTCTTGGTTCAAGCAAACGGTAATTTCCATTAATTAGACGATTTCATTTCTTCGCCTAGTTTGCGGCTAATGCAACAATCCTTTGGTATTAAACTTGTAGGCAAATGCAGAGTCTATGGACTCCGAATTGAGACAAGTCGCTAATGGTTTTGACTTTAAGGTCCGTTCATTTGACAAATACAACATCAATGGATATCGCTTTCGTACTTTTGGCAAAGATCTATATATGGCCGACCGAAAGACTACAAATTGTTGTGTCTCCGCTGTCGACGAAGGAGGGGTCGAGTATTATGGAAGAGTTGAAGCAATTTATGAACTTACATTCTTTGGTGAAAACCCACCAAACGTCGTAGTCTTCAAATGTTATTGGTTCCGTCCGAAGGAGACTAGAAGGACTCATGAACATATAGGGCTAGTCGAAATCAAACAAAGCACCCATTTGGATGTTCCCGATGTCTATATTACGGCTCAACAGGCGACCCAAGTTTTCTATCTACCATGGGACTGCCAAACGGATCCAAATTTGAAAGGTTGGGATGTCTTTTATGATGTGCCGCCACATTTTAGACCACCTCCCCTCAATGAAGATGATTATGAACCTCACATTAACCCAGACACATATGAAGGAGAATTATTCCAAGAAACACGTGTTTCCAAAAAACTCTTCAAGAACCGCTCTACTTCACACCAGAACATTGAGGTCGACGGCGACAGTGAACCCGACTTCACCCCTGAGCAGGAACAAGAAGAGACAGAAGAAGAAGAGGTTACTGATGCGGATGACCTAACAATGCTTGACCGATTACATCATGCAGACACCGGCGGGCGCTTCTTCTTCGACCGGGAGAGGTCGGGGGAAGACGAAGAGAGGTGCCAGAGGTAGGAAGGCTGCTGCGCCTTCCTCGCCGCCACCCCCAGCTGATTCTCCCAACCACATGAGTGCTCCGTCTCAGGTGGACCCGTCTGACTTGGACCCGTCTCGGACTCCGGTCCACGAGCCTCGGGTCGACGAGCCTCGGGTCACCGAGCCTTCGTCCCAGGAGACTCGGGTCCCAGAGTCTTCGTCCCAGGAGACTCGGGTCCCAGAGTCTTCGTCCCACGTGACTCCGGAGGCAGTGGCCATGCTGATGGTGGCGAGGACACTTACTTGTCTGAGGACACCTATAGCGAAGGCGAGCTGGTTGAGGAGGGCAAGAAGGTCTACCGGCGTGGTTGTACAAAGTTGCCTCCTGTGTCGACGACCCGCAAGTAGAGGTGGTTGATTGCGCCTAATGCGGAGAGTTAAGTGCATTTACTCTTTTTTAACCTTTTGCCTTCATGTTTCTTCAAATTAATATCTAATGTGTTGGCCTTGTCCTACTGCAGGGGTTGGATATACTAGCATGCTGTCCGGAGGCCCAACCAGGTCCTTGGTGTGCTTCTCCGGCACCACTTCCCGGGGAAGGTCCAGTTACCCGATGAGGGTGAGTCTCCACAGGTAGCACTGACCTGGGAGTTGTACAAGGCTGCCCTGGCCCCGTCGGAGGAGATGGTCGATGGTGTCTTGTGCGAGACGGTGGCTGACATTGTGATTGTACTAATCAGTGTCTAATGTGTTGCCTTGTTTGATTGCATACCTTCTACAGGTGTCTTGAGGAAGACGAGGCGAGAGCGTCTGTTGTTCTCGAAGTAGAGTGCAAGCGCCTACTTCAAAACTTACGGCACGAGGCTCGGGTGCAGGCTATTCGAGACTACTATGCCTCGAGTAACATTAGGAGGGCCAAGAAGAAGTGCCGCAATAATTATCTGAGTAAGGAGAAGTTTATGAAGGTAATTATCTATTCTTAAGGCCTTGTACTTAGCTTCTTTGATTTGATTCGTAGGCGTAGCGCTGAAATTTCTCTTGTCTAACTTAGGTGCCCCCGAGATGGTGTGCGGATAGGATGGACTGTTGGGAGGCATTGGTGGATGAGTGGTGCTCTCCCGGATGGCTAGCCGAACACAACAAGGCCAAGGAGAAGCGTGCCCAAATGAGAGGTGTGCCACACCATCAAGGGAGCTCCAACTGGGTATGTGGTTTGCTTCATGATTCACACAATTTCATTCTTCATGCTAGCGTGAGCCCTTAACTAATATTTTGTTCACCTCTTTAACAAGAAGGAGGTGCCACCTCTATTCGACCTCTATGCCATGGCCCATACTGCCTCGTACAAGAACGCCAAGACATTCTCTGAGGATGACCTCGATCATCCAGAGAGCTTCACCAACATCTCCTCCCACAACAAGATCATGAGGTACAGAGATTTTGGGAAGGCGAGGAACGGGGAGGACTTCAACCCGAGCCAGAGTCCTTTTGATCCAGAGCTCGTGATGATATCTGGTGGTGGGAGGCCCCATGGCTTGATAGCCATTGGGGATGGACTGATACGTTGTCCTAGAACTCTTCTGGAGATCAAGAAGGGCAGACGAGCTCTGATCCTAAGATAATGCCTCGTCCACGGCCAATGGAACTTGCCATTGAGGCTAGGGCCCAGGAGCTTCTGGCAGAGGCAAACAGGCAGGTGGCGCAGAGGGAGAGGGACATGGAGGAGAGGACGGCTAGGCTGTTGGAGGAGGAGAGGAACCGGAACGACACGTCTCACCGGGCCCTATACGAGCTCCTCGTGGTAAGTTTCTCCTGCATATTAGCCAAATCATGCACGTAATGTCGTCTCATCACTAACTAATATGAATGACTCGTGATAACAAAATGTGCAGACCGTGTGCCAGAACAATGGCCAGACCCCTCCGTCGATGCCCCATATTGCTATAGCACCCACGGTGAGTTTCATTTAAATGGTCATTAGTTACTAGTATTCACATTTGAGTTGCATCATGCTAAGGAGACATTGCAAAGGATCTTTGTTGCAGCGCGCCTCCCGACAAGCATCGACCGATCCTTCAGCGTCTGCCACAACCCCGACCGGTCCTTCTACGTCTCACCCTCACCCTGGCCCAAACCCTACCGGTCCTTCACCTCCGTGTTGATGGTAAGTTTTCCCAAGTGTTATCATTAACAAATGCACACTTAGCTTAAGAAATGTACTACTTAGCTCCAAAATGACTTGATATGCTTAATTAGCTAGTAAATGGTATACTATACCTAGGATAGCTAGAAAATGACCTATACTTAGCATTTTTTCCTCCAAAATGACTTGATATGCTTAGTTAGCTAGAAAATGGCATTAGTAGCTAGTATAGCTCAATAATGATCTATAGCTAGTTCATTTATGACATAATTAGCTCACTTAGGTACAAAATGGCATAACTACCTAGGATAGCTCAATAATGATCTATAATTAGCTTAGGTAGTTCATTTATGACATAATATGCTCACTTAGGTAAAAAATGGCATAATAACCTAGGTTTACCTCCAAAATGACCTATACTTAGCTTATTTTCCTCAAAAATACATAATAACCTTACTTACCTCCAAAATGATATATTCTACCTAGGATAGCTATAAAATTACCTATACTTAGCTTATTTAGCTCCAAAATGACTTGATATGCTTAGTTAGCTAGAAAATGGTATATTCTACCTAGGATAGCTATAAAATGACCTATACTTAGCTTATTTTCATCAAAAATGACTTGATATGTTTAGTTAGCTAGAAAATGGTATATTATACATAGGATAGCTATAAAATGACCTATACTTAGCTTATTTTCATCAAAAATGACTTGATATGCTTAGTTAGCTAGAAAATGGTATATTCTACCTAGGATAGCTATAAAATGACCTATACTTACCATTTTTCCTCCAAAATGACTTGATATGCTTAGTTAGCTAGAAAATGGTATATTCTACCTAGGATAGCTATAAAATGACCTATACTTACCATTTTTTCCTCCAAAATGACTTGATATGCTTAGTTAGCTAGAAAATGGCATTAGTAGCTAGTATAACTCAATAATGATCTATAGCTAGTTCATTTATGACATAATTAGCTCACTTAGGTACAAAATGGCATAATAACCTTGGTTTACCTCCAAAATGACCTATACTTAGCTTATTTTCCTCAAAAATACATAATAACCTTACTTACCTCCAAAATGATATATTCTACCTAGGATAGCTATAAAATGACCTATACTTAGCATTTTTTCCTCCAAAATTACTGGATATGATTAGTTAGCTACAAAATGGCATTACCACCTTGGAGAAGAGGAGAGGAGAGGAGAGGAGGAAAAGAAATAGAAGATAAATTCTTCTTCTTCTTTTTTTCTTCATTTTCTTCTTCTTCTTCTAGCTAGTCTTCTTCTTCTTCTAACTATATCTTTCCTACTTTGCAGATTGTCTATAGATGAGGAAGAGTGCATTGATGGACTGTACTCTTCTACTTCTACTACCTTTATGTTTATGGAACACTTGTTTTGGATACATATGTATGGATATGTTGTTGGAAACCATATTGTGTGTTGTTGGAAACTTGTATATATGTTGGACTTGTATGTTGGAACTTAATTATTGGTCCACCTATGCTTGTTTCAACTTATTTGGTATGCTTGTTGGAACTTGTTGAATGATATGTATGTTCTGGATATGTATATGTTGGATATATATGAATTTTTTGTCAAATTGAATGATTTTAAGAAAAAAAACAATAGGGGCTATATGGCCACTTTGCCCTCTGCTGGCGGACGGCAAAGAGCTTTGCCGTCAGCCAGTAGACGGCAAAGTGGCCACGTGGCAGCTACCTGTACAAACTAGGGCTGGCCTAGGTGGGTTCTTTGCCGTCCGCTGGCAGACGTCAAAGATCTAAGGTTCTTTGCCGTCTGCCAGCGGACGGCAAAGAACCCACCTAGGCTATTAAAAAAAGGTGTTTTGCCATCCGTGGGCAGACGGCAAAGAACCAAGTTCTTTGTCGTCTGCCAGCGGACGGCAAAGCACGCCGTTAAGCCCCCTAACAGAGCTAAGTGCCCACGTGTGCCGTCCAGCTCTTTGCCGTTTGCTGGCAGACGGCAAATATTCAAAGGTCTTTGCCGTCCGGGATGCATGCCTTTGCCGTTCGGGATGGCGAACGGTAAAGTACCTGTTTCCTGTAGTGACTGCATGTGTGCCTCACACCCTAGACAGCTTTTGCCGACCAAAAAGTCTCTCTGGACAAGGGTTGGCGTGGTGACCATGCTGCGGGCATGCAGCAACGGCGCTCTGCCCCTTGAGCTTGTCCTGTAGCTCGTGTCTGACCACGACAGAGCACCAAACCGTGCCAGGGAATCCCTCCTTGCCTCCCACGCCCCTCCCCGATGCTCGCTAAGCTCCAACTCCCCTCTGGCACGCGTGCTCGTCGTGCCCGAAGCGCATCCGAGGCCCGGGCTCTCTCTAGCCGTTCCCATCCTTAAGGCCGTTCCCGAGTGCCCCCTCTTGCCCCTCTTGCTCACCCTTCCTCCTAGGCGCCTCTTGGATTGAGCCGTTGGGGTCCCCGAGCTCCTCATGCCTCTCATGGCCGAAAGGGAGCCGCCTCGGCCTCGGACAAATCCGAGTAGCTTCGGCCCCTCCTCTCTCCTAATCTTCTCCTGCTTCCCCCCCCATAGAGTTGTCGCGCTCCTCCCCGACCTCGTTCCTCGCTCAATGCAGCTAGTGCCCTTCTTTCATGGTCCCCGTCGCCGGCCCTACCGCGGCCGAAGCCCTGGCCGCTCTGCCGCTCCCCTGCAGGAATGAGGCGACCAGGCGGACGCGGGACTTCCTCTCGAGAACTCCGGTGGGCGGCCGGCCGCCGGAGGTGGCATGTGCCCCCCGGGCCACACCGGCAAGCGCTTGGGTCCCCATCCCCTGCCTTCCTTCAGTTCAGGCGAGAGGAGGGAGATAGACCTGACCAGCGGGCCCCTCGTGTAAGTGGCACAAGGGTCGGGCCCAGCGATAAATGGAAGCGGGATCCACGGGAGACCGTCTTCCCCTAGAGAAGACGTATCTCCCCGGGGGCGCCTTCGGCGTGGCCTCTCCCCCCCCCCCAGGCCGAGCCACCGGGCCGGCCCAGAGTCTATCTTGCGCCCTGAGCGCATTTTTGCCCATTTATTTTGGGTAATTTCTTTAGCCCTTTTTATTTTTCCAGAGTATTGTTAAATTCATAATAAATTCATTTAAACACCAAATTGGATGATTCAAATTCCTACATCCTCCTAAAAATACCACCTATTTAATGGTGGCACCTCCATAATTTTTCACCACCCTTTTCTTTCAAGTTCAAATTTAAATTTAAATTTGAACTATTAGAGGCCATATTGTAAAATCTTTAGGGCATTCATCATAGCTCCAAATGGAGCAGTTCAAGGCCCTAGGTGTGTCTAAATTCATGCACTAAGTTGTGAGCATTTTTACTCACACTTATTCTGCTATGACAAATATTGGGCCTTTTCTTCATATTTATCCACTTTGAAAATCCATAGGAAAATCTTGCCAACTCCAAATCCAGTAAAACCACTTTCCACATGTTTATAAAATCATGCCCTATTTGTTGGGTCCATCCACTCATTTTTATAAAAATATTTTTTGCTGACATCTTAAAGGATTATCGTTCCCATCTTTTCCTCCATTCAGAAACTTCTCCTTGATCCACATCCAATGAAACCTTCCTGATTATTTTTCTTGTGACCCAAGGTGTCCAAGAAAAATAAAAATCCTATGTATAGAGCACTTTTATTTTCTACTTGTTGTGTTGCTTATTATGGTTGTTTACCGACGGTAGTTGACGAGATATACGGAGTGCTCGGAGGTGGACGAGAAGCGTGTGAAGACCTCGAAGACGTTGCTAAGCCAGGCAAGCAGCCGTTTGACCATAATAAGAAACCATTTTCATTGCATGTCATATAGCACTTTACTTTCATTATACTTGATCATGTGGAGAAGTGACCACTTCGGTGGGTTCCTCCCGACTCTTTTACCATTGACACTTGCATCGTGCATGACCCTACCACCTTATGAGGGTTATGCGGGTGGGTGTAGATAGGATGCTAGTAGATGCTACGCAAGTGGGATCGGGATTATGCATGGCGATGGAAAGAAAAGAAACGATTTCAAAGACTTTGCAAAAAACCCGTCGGGTGACACTAACGCCCGAGGGAGATGATGATGAGTTGGGTGACCTCTTGAGAAAGAAGTGGTGTGCCGAAACCGGTTGAGTGTGTGTTTTCGAAAATGGATTAGATTTAAGAGTTGTCGACCATCCCAACCTTACATGCGCAACCACGATACCCCTTATGGGATGGGGCTTTGTTGATTACCTTGGTGGGTACTGGCAAGGAGCCCGCATTACTAGTGGCGGGAGTGGCGTGGTCACTCTCGATACGGGGTCGTACCGGTATGTACGATCATGCATTGTCTTTATAGGCACCGGGCACACCGTTGGTCCCCTCATGGATGGTACGATTAGAGCGAGGCTCATGTGATGTACATCGTGAGGGTTGGGTACCAATCGAGTGGACTCTTTGTTTAGTATCGCTAGGGGAAAGGCATTGTTCGGGTGCTTACCTCAGGTATGTTATATACCGCGAGTCGTGGATGACACGGAAGTTCCCCGAGTCTTGTGGGTAAAGTGTGCAACCTCTGCAGAGTGTAAAACTATTCGAATAGCCGTGTCCAAAGTCAAGGACAGTTGGGTGGTGCTGCTTAGACTATTTCTAGATGTTTTCGCAAACTTGGTGTGTGTGTGGTGACAAGGATGATACTTGAGTCGAGTCGGATGACTTGGCATGATGATTGAACATGAGATGTTCAGAAGGTACATGAGACAAGTCTGAAGACTTGGTGTGATAGTTGAACATGAGATGTCCAACCCCCTGCTTATGATGATGACTATGGCGTGTTCTTATGAACACCTGTCTATGGTCGATGCATGCTCACTTAACTTACTTGATCATGTCATTGCACTTAAAACTAGCTTTCTGCAAAACTTACCTATTAGTGCTAAATCATGCATTGTTATTGCCTTGTTCCAAACATGGGTTGCTTGCGAGTACATTAAAAGTACTCATTGGCTTGCCACTGGTTATTTTATTGGCCAGGCAAGAAAGATCGGGTTATGATGAAGATTACCTTGGTGATACACATGCGAGCTAGGACGCTTCCCAGTCAGATTTCCTGTAGGGTTAAGGCAGATGGCATGGGTTCACGCTATCGTTGAAGATTTCCACTGCAATCATATGAAGATTTGGCTATAAGGGTCATAATTGAGTAAACCGGTACGTAATGGATGTAAGACTCTTGTTATTCACTTTTTGTGTGCTCAGTGAGCATTGATCTCTAGAATCATTGTGTACGTACATTCGGTGATCATGACTTATGAGTCGGGGTCCCCACAAGAGTAATCCTTCGTATTCCCACACATAGTACATGGACAATACATAAAACCATTCTGCTTGTTTGCCTCAGCCACTTCGAGAAAATTATGCAGGCCCTCAATTAATGTAGTCGGAGATGCGTCGGTCATTGTACATCCATTGTCGGTTCATCTACATGCATTATATAATTAAGTATATCAAAAACCATTTACAGAACATCATGAATAGAGAAATGACCAAATTAATACACAACTCCGCTACATACACTCCACTAAAACCCACAAACCACTCTACTTCTAGAGCATTTGAAATGAGCTAAACTAGCAGTGAGAGATGAAAGGATGAAGTTGCTAACCTTTTAGAACACTTGTGTAGTTGGTGTACCGTCAAACCTAGACAAATCTTGGGGAAAATGTAGCTTGGAGAGGAGAGAGCTTAAGGCTCTGTTTGTTTGGGCTTTAGCTTCGGCTTTTGCAGCTTTTCCACTTTGGTCAAAAAGCCACAAAAGCTCCTAAATAGATGCTTTTGGAGCTTTTATGGCTTTCGATGAATCTGGGTTTTAGCTTCGGCTTTTGCAGCTTTTCCACTTTGGTCAAAAAGCCATAAAAGCTCCTAAATAGGTGCTTTTGGAGCTTTTCTGGCTTTTGATGAATCAATATAACCAAACAAACAGTGCCTAAGTGTGGCTCGGGCATTTCATCAAACACCTCATGTGCATAGGAGGTGAGAACAGAGTAGCACACACCTCCCACACCCTTCCACGGCCAAAAAACAGAGATGGGGGCGCGGATATATATAGGCAAAACATTAGTCCCGATGTGTATTTAAAATCGAGACTAAAGGCCTACCCTTTAGTTCCGGTTCCAGACAGAAACCAGGACTAAAGGGCAGCAACCCCTTTAGTCCCGGTTGGTGGCTGGAATGCCCTTTAGTCCTGGTTTATGTCTGAAATCAGAACTAAAGGTCCCAGCCGAACCGGGACTGATGTCTGCCGAGGCCCGGCCGGCGTCCTAGCCTCTCGAACCGGGACTGATGCTGCCAGTAGTTCCGATTCGTAACGCGACGAGAATTAATGTTCTGATCTGGTCAGGACCAAAACCATGTTTTCTACTGGTGAGATGTGCAACTATGGTGGTCAAGTGGGGTGACGCATGCGTTTGCCTCTTCCATATTTTAGTGTGTGAGATGACAAAAGAGCTTCAAGACAAGTTCATGTAGAGCATGGTGATCGGCTATTGTAAGACAGAGGATCCAAATTAAAGAGCCGAATTATCTTGAATCGTCACAAAACCGAGTGATGGGAAAGTTGTTAGATGGATAAGTCTCTTTACAAAAATTGATTTGAGTTCGATCCCTCCATGACACGTATTGTTTTGTGAAACGGTAACTATCATCCGGCGGATTACATCTTAACGACCGCCGCTTCAGTCGCGCGCCACACGTCCCGTGTGGGGCCATCACCGAGCATCCTTTTTTCCTTGTTATCTCACCGGGAGCCACTCGTTCTCCTTTTCCCCACATCATTCGTCTAGCTCTGAGTCACAGCATGCCTCTGCACCTCGTCCGTGATAAGAAGAGCTCCATGGCCAGTGGCTGGTGCAGCAACATGTGAGTATGCACCAGCGGCTGATGCATGCACTGGAAGTCGCTGGACCTTACCGGCCGCCACTGCGAGGCACGTCGTCGTTGGAGCTGCATCTATGTGGCTCGCTGTTCGATGTCGCTGCCGTCCTGAAGGAGCGCATGCGTCCATGGCTCTCTCCTTGTCGAGTCCAGACGGAACAACAGATCTGTTGAAATTTTTGTAACAAGAATCTTGTTGCAGAAAATTAGACGTCGCGGGAGATGTTGCAATTTTTTGCAATAAGGGTCTTGTTGCAGAAAATGTGACGCAACGGGATATCTTGTTATAGTTTTTGTAACAAGGATCTTGTTGCAGAAAATTATATGCGACCGAGACATTTTTACAATTTTCGCAGAGGTTTTGTTACAGAAAATTAGAGAAAATGAGGTTTTGCAACAAGATTCTTATTGCAAAAAAATATAGAAGAGATGTGGTTTCGCAACAAAGGTCATGTTGCAGAAAATCAGAGAAGAAGAGATTTTATAGGAAAAGCATTGTTGTGGGGAATTAATAAATTGAACGACTCGCGTCACACAATCGGACGGCTCGTGAGGCGACGGATTTTTTAAATTGGCATCGATCTCCCGCGCAAGAAAATCGGGATTAACCCTTCGATTGTGGCGATCGCACCTCTCTGCGCAAAAAAAAAAAAGGAAACCATCCAGCGCTCGCCGCGCTCGTACAATGTCCATCGAACAGTCATCGGACCGTTCGGATCTAATCATAAAACCAGAACGTTCGGCAGTTACATTTATCGTTTTAGTAATAAAATTTATAGACAAATATATCAAAATCTACAATATTAAATTGGTATGATAGATTATCATGAAATGAATTTTTATACCTTTTTGTTTAATATTGGGGATGTCGATATTTTTTTGCCTCTTGGTCAAAATTAAAGAAATTTGAGTTTTTAAAAAACTAATGCCTTTTATATTTTGAAACTTATTGAATATTTAGTTTGGTGAGTGAGGAGGAGGATGGAGTGTGTTTACTTTTATTTATAATGCGATGATTTGATGGTACTTTAATAGTGTGGTACGTGGTATCCACTAACCAACGTATATTTATACGGGGAAATTTCTGTGTCGATGGTTGCCTATATTATACTAGCACAAATGCCGGTGCGTTGCAACGGGTACAAAATAAATAAATGTGTTCTTAGAAATTTGAAATAGAAACTCAAACAACTTTTCAAGTGGCAAAGCATTATTAGGAGTATTGAAAAGTGCATTTTATATGCCATGTATAAGGACCAATATCATAATTCACAAAGAAATATTTTCTAATAATTAGTTCATATTGAAACACATAAAAATATGTCAATCTTTTACATAAAACAAAAAGGCAGTGTGGGTGCAAAGTTGCATGTTGAGCATCACCAGCATATTCTGAAGTTACTCATGGGACATCATATATCCGGATGTCGCCGAGGAAGAGGATCACTATGGGAGATCATATTCCTTTGTTTATATAGGAGCCAAGGATAAGAGCAGTAGTAGGATGAGAGAGGGGCAAGAAAAGGCTTCCATGAAAACGTAATATAATTTACATTCACCAAAAAGCCATAGAATATCACTACATCACATCATAGTATGTGCCAACACAATCTTTACTTGGTGCATCTGATCTGCATTCTATGGATCTCATACCATTCATGGATATATAAGCAAAAATTAATTTAAACGGTTTTGTGACATATCTGGCCATCAACACAGATTCCATGATCCACAACTTGGGTTTGGAGATGTGCATTAGTTATT
Source organism: Hordeum marinum (assembly GCA_022496015.1). Classification (NCBI taxonomy): domain Eukaryota; kingdom Viridiplantae; phylum Streptophyta; class Magnoliopsida; order Poales; family Poaceae; genus Hordeum; species Hordeum marinum. The sequence goes on along the minus strand of CM039678.1, from coordinate 87,936,529 downwards.
TCAATTTATTGTCGCAAAAAACCTGCAGCTAAAGACAGCAACGTGAAGCCAAGATCTTTCTAATCAATAGAAACTTATCTGTTTGAACATGATGGACGCTTAAGTGTGTGTAAGGTCCATCAAAACATATCAAATATGTTGAACTATTACTCTGTTATTGTTACCTTAATGATGAAGAATATCTATAATATCTATCACGACGGGAAAATCCTCCAGTATAGAAAGCCCGTACATGCACTACGGGACGACACGAATCATTCCATTTTTCAGTGTATATTTATCAGGCTATATTTTTAGTGAAAATTGTATGTGCAAAGCACATTTGCTGGACAGGAAAGATGCTTGGCTGTTCTGAAGCTGCTTCCATGATGCAGTCACCGTAGCCACTAATCCATTGCCTACGCATGCCTAATCACCAGCAGCCACTAATCCGCCGGTACATGCATACCCTGAAACCGCTGAAAGTCACAACCTAGGTTCAACCATAGATCCTTGTAAAAAAACATAAATCCTTGTACGTATGCATGAACAGCAAGATGAGAGGAACTAATGCTCGCACGCAGGGAAGCCAGGAAGCCATGGTGGGTTTGCCTGATTAGGTGTTCTCCGACGTGGCTGCACCTCTCGTGCGTTTGTAGTCTTCCAACGGTGTGCACTCTCCGGAAACCGGGGCTGGAGCGTCGGGGCCTTGTACCTCTTGAGGGAATCGTATTAGTCGCCTTATCGCGGTTTTGGATGAAGGCTTGGCGCCGGCGGCGACGTTCAAAGCGTAATCCCGCTCGCGTGCCTCTACCTCTGGTTGGAGGGTTTCTTTTTTGCTTCCTGGGAAGACGGCAGGCAGTGGAGTTTGCGTTCCGGTCGCTGCTGGTTTACTACATGTGTTGGCTGTCGATTTCTGTGGGCAGGTGGGATGTAGCTGGCCCGCTCGTCCTGCATCGGTAGTTGCTGGAACACACCTCCGCAAGCATTCGATGAGACAGGGGAGAACATGAGACTGCAGCAACGTGGTGGTGGTTCAGCAGACGCGCAACCTCACGGCAGTGGCGACAGCGGCCATGGTGTCGTTGGTGTGAGATCGATCGGCTAGTGGAGATCGTCCTGCACTTTGTCTAACCTCTCGTTCGCCGGCTTTCGTCCTCGTCTACTCCATCCATCCACGGGATCAAAAACAATGGTTGGCGGCTGCGGTCAGATCGACCCAGCTCGAGCCGTCCGCCTCGCGCGCCACCACCACGGAGCGCATCGATCCCGAGTGAGCTCTGCACCACACTTGCCATAGGTGTTATATAGGATGATCCCGTTAGAAGAAAAATAAGGCGCTTCGTGCGAGGAGGAGGACCTTAAGGAAGAAGGGACGGAGGAGTTGCCATCATATATGTGGAGGAGGATTCCTTCGAGGCGTGAAGAAGAGTTCCAGCTCAAACTCTTCTTTCTCTCTGCTTGGTTGGGCCGTTCGGGCTGAGGCCCATACCGATGACACACCCAGCCGGCAGACGAAGTGACCTGCCATCGAAAGAATCGTTCTTTTGTTTTACGTACGGAACAGAAACGCTCAACGAAACGTTTTTAACTTACGGCCAGAAACAATTTTTGAGACCAGAAGCTTTTAAGTGCTTTATTATTAGAGAAGATAGAGATAGAGATTGGTGCTACAATGGTTGCTTTCTTTTTTCTAGGTAGTGGGAGGGTGCACATAATTAATATGTTTTATAGGTCGATTGCTGCTAATTAATTTGAAAGATCATTTGCCCCGGTTAAAATCGTAAACGAATCCAAAATTGAAAACCCCAACTAAATAAAAAAGAGCTTTAAAATTAGAACATACAAAATTAAAAGAATTGAATGAGAGACCTCGTTGAGAAATTATTGACCTGGTCAAAATCTGTTGAGCCAATCCTAAATTAGAGATCTAATTAATTGTGATGCCTTAAAATTAGAAAACATAGTGAATAACATATTTTTTGAATTATAAAGCTTTGATAACCTTATTTCATTTTCAAGAAGCCGTCTCATCTTGTCTTTCTGAACAGGACGTAAATCCTAACAAAACTCAAAGAAACATATAAACAAGAAACCCTTCCATCCACATGGTCCCGGATTCACCGTGCCCCATGGCCCAGGTCACCTGAGACGAGGCATATCAGCGTTGCCGCCAACGGGAGGCAGAAACCCTAACGGGATGATCCTAGATTGTTTTTCAAAACTAGCATGTTTTTATAGCAAATTTGAAAAGTAGTAGCGCGGACACGTTTCTTGCAAAAATAGCACCCCGTCGGTCAACCGTTGGCCGAAGAGGGCCTTTTCGGCCAGCCGAACACCGAAGAGGCCTCTTCGATTACGCGTAGGCCGAAGAGTGCGAGACTGGGCCGAAAACGGGCCTCTTCAGCCAACCAGCACCCTAAGACAGGCCTTTTCGGCCAACCATCGACCGAAGAGGTCGTGGATAACGCTCGACCTGCTTCTTCTTCCTATGGTTGTTCTTACGTGCTCTCTTTCTCTCTCTCTCTCGTTCCTCTCTGTAACGTCGCCCCCCTGCCGATCTCTCTGTTTCTCCATCCATTTTCGAATCCAAACCAAAGAAACGGTAGATCGTAGCCATCTTCATGGTGGGGTGAGGAGGACAAGGAGGTGGTTTGGCTGGTGAGGAGGAGGTGCAGCTTCTTGTCGCCGAGGGGGTGGCGTTGGTGTTGTCTGTTGGTACAAGTTCTTCGTCAGGTGGCCACACGCGTCAAAGGTATCATCACGCGTCACATTTTTTTGTAGTGTTAATTGCTTTGTGCTTTCATTTTAGTGGTTAGTTTGTGTAGCGGGTAATAATTTTGTTCCTTTTGATTAATGAGATGGAAGTGTCTGACAGGTTAAAATGTTTGAATTGGTAAATTTGATTGTTTACTATGGCCCTCGCAATGTTCGATATAATGAGTTGGGGGTTGATCTTAGCGAGTATAAAAATGTGTCATGTGTTGGGGAACGTTGCATGGGAAACAAAAAAATTCCTACGTTCACGCAAGACCTATCCATGGTGATGAGCATCTACGAGAGGGAGAGTGGATCTACATACCCTTGTAGATTGCTAAGCGGGAAGCGTTAAGAAACGCGGTTGGTGTAGTCAAACGTCTTCGCGATCCAAATCGCCGAGCGTCCTGCGATCTCATCACGATCCGTCCCGCGAACTCATCACGATCCGTCTCGCGAACTCATCACGATCTGTCCCACGAACTCATCACGATCCGTCTCGCGATCTTGATCACAGTCCTTCCGATCTAGCGCCGAACGGGATGGTGGTGGAGCTGTTCCGACAGGGCTTCGCCTAAGCACTGCAGAAATCCGATCTAGAGGAGAAACTATGCACTGGAGGAACGGGCAACACGTGGCTGAAAATTCTATGCAGAAACCCTAAAACCTCCAGTATATATAAGAGGGAGGGAGGAGAGGACTTTCCGCAAGGGCCAAGCCTCCTTGGTTCGGCCGAAGTGGGGAGGAGAGGAGGACTCCTCCTCCAATCCTAGTAGGACTAGGATTCCTCCTTTTTGGCATTTTTCCACCTTTTTCCCTTTGGGCTTTTCTTCCCTAGCCGCATGGGCCTTGTGTGGGACTTCAAACAGCCCACAAAAGGCTGGTATTTATTCTCCCACAGCCCATGATGCCTCTTGGGTCGAAATACCCCTCCCGGTGGTTTCCCGGTACACTACCGATTAGCCCGAAATTTTTCCGGCGACCAAAACAGGACTTCCTATATATGAATCTTTACCTCCGGACCATTCCGGAGCTCCTCGTGACGTACGGGATCTCATCCGGGACTCTGAACAACCTTCGGTCACCACCATACATAACTCTATACTACCGAAACGTCACCGAACTTTAAGTGTTCAGACCCTGCGGGTTCGAGAACTATGTAGACATGACCGAGACACCTCTACGGTCAATAACCAATAGTGGGACCTGGATGCCCATATTGGTTCCTACATATTCTACGAAGATCTTTATCAGTCAAACCTTTATGTCAAGGATTCAGTTAATCCCGTATGATGTTCCCTTTATTCTTCGGTATGTTACTTTCCCGAGATTCGATCGTCGGTATCTCCATACCTAGTTCAACCTCGTTATTGGCAAGTCTCTTTACTCGTTCCGTAATACAAGATCCCGTGACTAATACTTAGTCACATTGCTTGCAAGGCTTATTGTGATGTTGTATTACTGAGTGGGCCCTGAGATACCTCTCCGTCACACGGAGTAACAAATCCCAGTCTTGATCCATGCCAACCCAACAGACACCCTCGGAGATACCTGTAGAGTACCGTTATAGTCACACAGTTACGTTGCAACGTTTGATACACACAAGGCACTCCTCCGGTGTCAGTGAGTTGCATGATCGCATGGTCATAGGAACAGATACTTGACATGTAGAAAACAGTAGCAATAAACTGACACGATCAATGCTACGTTTGTAGTTTGGGTCTTGTCCATCACACAATTCTCCTAATGATGTGATCCCATTATCAACTGACATCTCATGTCCATGGCTAGGAAACCTTAACCATATTTGATCAACGAGCTAGTCTATTAGAGGCATAATAGGGACATAGTTTTGTCTATGTATCCACACATGCATCTAAGTCTCCGATCAATACAATTATAGCAGGGATAATAAACGATTATCATGAACAAGGAAATATGATAATAACTAATTTATTATTGCCTCTAGGGCATATTTCCAACATCATGACACTTCCAGACTCGGACAGACTGGACATTAGACAGTTGAAGTACTGGTTGACAACTAGTTTCAGGCTGGATCCTGGGGTATGTTCCGTCAGTATTCAGGCATTGTGGACCAAATCGTGTAAATATGTAAAGTGGGAGTTGATGCTGATAGATAGGACCCAGCAGTGATTGACCCTGTTAAGGCATTGCAGAGACCGGAAAATCCACCCATATGCCCTAGTGCAACCTGTGGCGAAGTAGGAGAATACCGGACAACCAGAGGGGGGGTACGAACCCGGGCAGGGCAGTCAAGTGGCTAACAAGATTTATTTCTCCGGGTCACAGCCAATGGATGTGGATGCTAGCCAACCCGAGCAAGAGCCCGATTATGTGCCACACAATTTGTGTGGTAACTATACTCGGCAGAGTAGTCGGTCGCTAATATTAGCTACTTCCGGTATTGCTGATGGGGATGAGGAAGGGGAGGAAATGCAGAGGGTGGTGGAGGAAGAGGACGGGGATGGACTGGCCAAGGATCTGGATTCTAAAAATTCTGAGGATGAAGTGGAGGTACCGATTCCTGCCGCATGGGATCAGGACCTATCGACCGGCCTCAAGGTCAACGATGGCCATGAGACTCCATGGTAGTATCATCTAAACCAAGTCCAAATAGGTTCTATGTATGATACAAGGAAGAAATTGAAATATGCAGTGGTAAAGTGGGCTCTGTCCACGTAGAGGGTTTTTCGGACACACATATCAAATCGAACAAACTATATCGTAAAATGTGTTGAAACAGGTTGTCGTCGAAAGGTGCACGGGCACGTGCCGAAGTATAACATCCACTGGGTTGTCACCGATGTTGTTCCACATACTTGTCTGAGGAAAAACCTTCTGGTGAATCATCCAAACCTGTCTTCAACTCTCATTGCGCAACTCATGTATACTGAGATAGTGCAGAAGAAAGACATGGAAGCAAAACACATCCAAACAACAGTGAAGGTCAGGTGGAATTATGTTATTCCTTATGGGAAGGCTTGGAGGGCTAAGTAGAAGGCTGTGGAGGAAAGGTTTGGGACGTTCTTCGACTCATATGATAATGTTGTGCGGCTCCTGCAAGTATTGAAGGATAGGAATCCCGACACTTATGTTCGCGTACAACACACTAGATTGGCTAGTATACCAGATTTTAAGGTGTTGAAGAGAGTCTTTTGTTTTGCTATTTGCATCGAAGCTTTCCGGCATTGTCCTCATGTGATGTTTGTGGATGGCACATTCCTTACTGGTCAGTATAGAGGCCAAATCCTTACTACTATTGGTGTTGATGGGAACAATCAAATCATCCCACTTTCTATGGTATTTGTGGAGGGTGAGAACTTTCCAAGCTGGATATGGTTCTTGAGGCAAGTGAAAATTGCCATCGTGAAGGACAGACCAAACGTGTGTGTGTCATTCATGACAGACATGCTGGTATATTGAAGGTTGTGAAGACACTGAGGGATCGAACTGAGAACAAATCAACACCATGGAAGGACCTGCAGAGCCGGTGGTGCATGCGCCATCTTGAGGCAAATTGTTTCTCACAGTTCAAGAACAAGCAGTTGATGAACTTGTTCAAAAAATTATGCAAGCAGAACCAGCCACGCAAATACAATTTTATTTGGTGAAAACTAAGTTTACTAAGAAGCAGGTTAAAGCCAGAAAGAAAATGGAACAAGATCAGGTCCAATTAGCAATAATCATCGCGGAGCTAGAGCAGCATGTAGCTCTTTGTGACATGCCAACAATTGACCCTCCTAGCACTAAGAGTCCGAATGGCACGGCAATAAAGAATTTTACTCAATGGATAGAGAAAGAGACTCCTGTGAATTGGTCTATCCTGCATGACACTCATGGAGCTATGTATGGCCACATGACAACCAACCTTGCTGAGGTGTATAACTTTGTACTTATAGGGATAGAGCATTGCCACTCACAGCTATTGTCCAGGCTGTATTTCATGGCACTTTGAGATATTTCAGAGAAAGGCACGAGTTAGCAAAGAAGCACATTTCAGATCATCCGAACACACCTTATTGTAGCAATGTCATGGAGTACATGGCAAAGAAGATAGAGAAAGCAAAGAAGCACACTGTCAGACTCATAGGTAATCAGGAAAGTAGGTATGAGGTTCAGCTACCTACCGATGGTTTGGTACGTCAAATGAGGTGAAGACGCATGTGGTAAAAATTGGAACGAAATTTTATCCAACGTGTGAATGTACATGCAACAAACTGAAGTTGTTGCACCTTCCTTGCTCACATGTGTTGGCTGCGTGCGACCAGATTCAGTTGGATGCCATCTCCTTTGTGTCCCCATACTATTTGAAAGAGTAAGTACTCAACACATGGACCGGTGAGATGACCGGGTTTAGAGTCTTCGGCAATTTCAACAAGGTAAAAGAAGATGAGAGAGTATACAACCCGGATCCTGCTCTTCGGCGAACCAGTAGGGGTAAACATAAGGTTCGTCGCATCCATAATGATATGGACTAATTTGAAGCTGGAGGAGCAACCAGACAGTGTTTGCTATGCGCGAATTATGGGCATAGGATGAAATATTGTCCCGGCCTTAACAAAGACGGTGCGTCCACATTGACGAGTGCGACAACAGGAACAAGAGGCGGACGTGGTCGAGGCACTAGAGGCTGAAGGGGACGACGAGGAAGAAATAACTCAGAAGCTATATAATGAGTCAGACTATGTTTTAATTTATAATATGTCGGACTATGTTTTAATTTGTAATATGTCGGATCGGACTATGTTTTATTTTGTAATATGTCAGACTATGTTTTATATTGTAATATGTCGAACTATGTTTTAATTTCAGAGATGTCTTTGTATGTGTTGCTTAAAGATACGATCGATAGAAAACACCAGGTTGCACTTATGCAAGCGGGCAAGAACTTAGATGTGTTGGTCCCTCGCACCCCAAAGTCTAACTGGATGATACACCCTGAATGGGTTGATAGGTATGTTTGCATATAATGTTTAACTTTGTGATATAGAATATTTGATGCCCGCTAACTGTTAGTTGTATATTCTCTTTATTTTGTAGGTTAATGTGGGCAGCACTGCTACCCTTGGCACGGTTGGTTGAGGGTACATTGGATGAGTGGGTTGATCATCCGAAGTTGGATGAAGCTGGTGAACCAATGCAGCTACGCAAGAGGTAAATGAAATGCTTCTCTTATGACAGGTCACTCCTTAACTTCTTAGTAGATAGATGGAGACCGGAGACACATACGTTTCACTTTCCCTGGGGATATGTGGCGCCTACTCTACAGGATGTGTCTTACTTGTTGAGATTACTATTGGCCGGTGCCGCCATAGGTCCTTTAGAGGCAGAGCATGGCTGGCTAGCTACATTGCAGGCCTGTTTTTAGCTGCGGGCCCGACTGTTGTGGCCTTAGACAACGATCCTCATGGGCCTCATTTTAAGTGGTTGAGCCAGTTTCAGATTGTCTCGTTAGGATACCCTGGACTTCAATTGTCAGAGGCACGAGTTGATCAGTCGCTAGACGCATATATTCTTTGGTTTTTCGGCAAGACGATGTTCACAGAGAACCATGTGACCACTGTCGATGCGTGCCTCATCAACATTGCACGAGAGATAGCTGATGCTCGTTGCCCAGGGGACATTACGCAGAGGAGTTTGGTTTCTGCTGTGTTGGCAGCTACATATAGAGGCCTGTGCAAAGGTTGCATGTTGAGCTCCCGTAGATCAGGTCTGGTTGGATGTCCACTATTGTTGTAGCTCTGGTCATATGAGAGGTTCCCTATTGGACAACCCTATGTCTGCGTTGATAAACCGTTTGGGTTGGTAGACATAGCAGGGGCTTATGTGCAACAGATCGGCGACTTGCCTACTGTGGGATCTGTTTGGACGCGAAGAGAGGTATTACGTAACATTTCATTACATTATTTCTTGCCATGCAATACTATTACTAATGTTTACTTGTTGTCATGCATAGAGACAGTATGCGGGTATGCAGGTGAAGAGATGTTACCCATCCTTCACAGCGCAGTTTGATGCTTTGCACGGTGATGTTGTTATCTGGGAGCCCTACTCGCCATAGGCTATAACATCTAGGTATCCAATTGGGATATATGACTTGTGCACTAGAGATCAACACTACTGGATGACCGAGGCAAGATTGGTGTTCGACATGATGGTGGAGGAGATGGCTCTTCCTAGAGTAAGGAGACAGTTCGGTCGATGTCAAATGGAGGAAATTCTAGTTATTCCACACATACCAGCACACGTGCACAAGTAAGTAATTCTAATTTAGTTGTCAGCACAGCTTTCAGAATTTTGCTTACCACGTTACCTTGATGTCAATGTCACAAGTCCATGGATTACTAGCTTCAGAACATTGGCCCTTATGTTCTAGAAAGGACGACCGTGCCAACACATATTTGGGATGAGGTTCGACCCTTTGACTGGGACATGTTTGGGTTATATCTGTAGCGTTACAGGCATTCTACGAGGATCTACTTTGTTCCATGTGCTGCTCCTGATCAGATTGAAGTGCCTCTGACCAGCGATATGTACCCAACTTCCTCTATTATGGGAACCAGACACCACACGGTACGTACTCAACTTCCTCTATTATGGTTCTAATATGTGTACTAATGTCATAACCTGAACATTTACAATTAGCTAACTCTTTAATGTACAGAGTGAATTGACAGTTGAGGCACAAGAGGAGGTTCTCGCTTTAATGCAGCGGGTTGAGAGGGGGGATACTATCCCACAGCCAGAGCACCTCTCATGGTTGAAGCGTTTTGATGAGAATCTACGAGGGATTTACGCAGCAGTGACATGTAGAAGATCTTCGGACGTTGCGATTCCTCATCTAACACTTCGTCCACCATGTCCATCTATGCATCGTTTAGAGTCACGGCACATGGCTTCACCGGCGCCACCTCCTTCACAACCAGGAAGGGCATCATGGCATCAACCACCTCCTTCACATCCAGGGAGCTCGGCATGGCAAGAGCCATCTCCTTCACAGCCAGGGAGCTCATCATGGCATGAGCCAAATCCTTCACAACCAGGGGGGTTGGCATGGCATGAGCCACATCCTTCACAACCAGGGGGGTCGACATGGCACCAACAAATGGGGCCAGGTAACTTTACTTTTAGTTTTCCTTTTAAGTAGTGTGTGTTCGCAATTCAATTTGACATGTGCTTCACTAATACAGTCAGCAACCTGCCGCATCCGTTCACGCATGTCGTGAAGTCCACAATGCTTATTGGTGATGGTTCGTTCTTAGACGGCTACGGCGATGACGATGACCAAACTGCAAATACTTATGACTTCTCTCAGTCGTTGTATCATACTCCACCACCATCACCGACACAGGAGACACACACCGTGATAGGCGAGGTTATGTATGGTCATGGTTTTCATGACCCTTGCCCACCGCGTCAACGCTTATCGCCTTTTGGTCCTTGTCAGAGGAAGGTCCAAACTCGTTGCCGTCCACAGCAGTGATATGATTATATATATATGAGACATCCATGATAGTTTCAGACTATTCTCATGTGCGATGACTTATCTATGTATCAGACATCGTTCATGTATGTGTTACTATCTATGTATGAGGCATTATCTATGTAAGTGTAGGTGTCAAAACCGGCGGATCTCGGGTAGGGGGTCCCGAACTATGAGACTAGGATCGATGGTAACAGGAGATGAAGGCGACACGAGTTTACCCAGATTCAGGCCCTTCAATGGAGGTAATACCCTACGCCCTACTTTATTGTATTAATGGTGTAAGGGGTTACAGAGTTGATCTACCTTGAGATCATATGTCTAAGCCTAGATGAGTTGTTCTCTATCTACACCCTAAAACCCTCCGTCTTATATAGATGCTGAGGAGGCCTAGGGTTTACACATGGTCGGTTACATGCCAAAGAGATAAACATGCCTCTTTACTACATCAAACGTGGAGCGCAAGCCGTGCTCCTCGAAGCTTCCATCCTGGAAATTGGGCCTTCAGATCATCCAGTGTTCGGTAAGTAGCCCATACAGGCCGGCCCATAAACAATAGGTCGGCTATCCGAGGACCCCCTAATCCGGGACTCCCTCAGTAGCCCCCGAATTTGCCTCCAACACCAAGGGTCTTCAGATCCAACTGCTTCGCAAACAGAGTCTTCAACTTGCGAGGTGAGTTCCTTCCCGCCGAACCATAGTTCGGCCTCCGATGATAAGTAGTTTCTCCGCATAGTGCACATCCGAATTATGTGAATCAAGTTGGCTTTGAAGGCCAAGCGCTAGGGAAAAAAGGTAAGGTTCCTTGACAAACTTTCCGACGAAAGGTCACAGCCCTCCACGATCGATAGGCTAGTTATAGGTACTTGATGCGCGGTTCGAGCCCATTCCATCCACACGATCTATCAACATGTCGATCATGTCCCATTTTGTATAGGATATACTTAATTATACGCTCACAACGGCTCGCGCGTCTCGGGAAGTGTAGGGATTCACGGCGCAGCAGGGGGAGCCTGAATCGACAGACCTCATAAAAGGAGAAAGAAAACCCCAAGGGCTTTCACGCTCTTCATTCGAATTCCCCGCCTCCTATTCCCTTGCGCCTCTAGAGCATAGATCTAGGTATCTCCACCCCCGTTCTCGAGCTCAACAATGGAGCGCTCCAATGGCCAATGGGAAGCTTCCACGGTCATCAATCAAGACATAATCGACCTCAAGAAGGCCGGTTACCTCCCCACCAACATCCCTCATCGTGCGGCGGAGGAGAGCCAAGTGATCCCCACCCCCAAGCCAGGCGAACGGGTGGTGTTCATCCCCCACTTCATCAGGGGGTTGAGCTTCCCCCTCCACCCCTTCGTCAGGGGGTTAATGTTCTTCTATGGCCTCGACTTCCATGACCTCCCACCGAATTCCATCATGCACCTCTCATCCCTCATCCTCGTCTGCGAGGCCTTCCTACATGTCAAGCCGCATTTCGGGCTCTGGCTGCAGGTTTTCAACATCAAGTTGAAGTGCATCGGTGGCAAGCACGCCGACTGCGGCGGGGCCGTCATCAGCAAACTCACCCGTGTCGGGTGGCCGTCGGGCACCCTCATCGACTCATCTATGTCACCGAACCACAAGAAGGAGGTCAGCACCCCGCCGCCGCATTTAGATCTGGTCCATCGACCCGATTGGCTTCCTGGGTCAAAAAGGGCCTCGCCTGGGGTCGCGCAACGAGGTGACTGATCTGCAGAAGCGCGTCCGTTCCCTGGTCGAGGACGGCACCACGCTGCCCGATGTGGTCCAGGTGATGCTCCGAAGATGCATCCTCCCCTGCCAGCACCGCGACACTCGCCTGTGGGCTTGGAAACTCGAAGCCGAGCCCACAATCCGGAACCTCTTCCGCACAATGCAGGAGAAGCTGTGGAATGTGTTCTTCAAATCAATGAGGAGCTGGCCGGCCAAGGAGGAGGAGAAGGTCCTGCACACCACCAAGCCGGATTTCGAGGTACGATACACCCTAGCTTGGTCAACCTTATTACATAGACGATATATAACCCTATGTCCGATCTGTTTATGCAGAGATGGCGGAAGAAAGCCATCAACATCAGCAGTCCGGCTCCTTGGCCCGAAGATGAGAGGACCGGGATGCTAGCCAGTATGCTCGTGGAGAAGCCTTAGCAGGCTCCCACGAAGAAGGAGAAGAAGAAGAAACTAGGTCAGGCTGGCCTTCGCATCAAGGACCAGCCTGATACTGCATCCGAAGACACCCCCGCTTCCTCAAGTCACGAGGAGGCCGAAGAGGAGGAAGAGGAGGAGGAGGTCGAGAGCGAGGGGGAGGCAACTTCCCTCGCTCCAAGAAGAGAGCAGCGTCTTCGGACGCCCTAGGGCAAGCAGCTTCTCCTGCCCCAAAGAGGGAGCGACAAGTGGGATGATCTTGTCCGACGATAGCTCGGACTCGAGCTCCACGTTTGAAGAACCCAAGGAGGTTCCACGAAGGAGCCTAAGGGTCAAGCCCCCTCCATCCAGGTTAGGATCCTAAGACCCTCCTTCCTATAACTAGTAAATTCAGAGTTTGCTAACACGCAGGTTATTGGTCCTACAGCCTCCCGCGCGTCATCCCCACCGAGGTGCTATCGGATGGGGAGACCCCGCCCACCGAACTAGCGGAGAGCGGGGACGCCTCGCACCCCACCACTCCAGGCGCTACGAAGGACGCCATGGAGGTGTCATCCCAGCCTACTCCAATGGAGCCGGACTCAGGGGCGAGGGAGACATCACCATGACCGAGGCTAACGCTTCGTCCATCGAAGACCAGGGGACAATCCCCTCCCGGACACCGAGGAGGCCAGACGGATGGGCAATCAATCCCCTCCGGGGACATCTCCAGAGCGCATTGTGCCTCCGGAGGCACCGGTCCAATCCCCGCTGGGTGATCGGGAAATCCGATCATCCCCGGCACCGCCGACCAACAGGTGGTCATCCATGGAGGATTCTCTATCAAGCGCCTCCATCCTCAAGGATCACCGCACCCTTATGGGTGCGGTACTACAAAGTGTCCAGTCCATTGACAACGGACTGAAGGAGGCCTTCAAAGGTCTCCTTGCGGGCTTTCAAGTAAGTCGCCCGATGTTTTCACTAAGATTTGTATTTATTCATATTGTATACATGGCAGCCCCGAGCCCTATGTGAGATGGACAAGCTCACCTAGGGGTCATATCTATAATTTCGGGAAGTGAGTGCCGATGTGATGTATGCATCGTGTGTGTAATGTAGGCTTCATCATCGGCGGTGGCCAAAAATGGTGCCAAGCTAGACGAGCTACATTGGAAGCTCAAGCGCTCTGAGGATGAGGTGGAAGCCCTCAACAAGAGGTTCGACGAAGCGCAGGGTAAGTCCAAACTAAATCTGGATACTTCTCCATTAGTTGTAGTCAATGCAGATTCCTTTTAAATAAAGTTGCATCATGTTGCAGCTTCATCGAAGGAGATCAAAAAGCTCAAGGCCGAGCTTCAACGTGCCAAAGATGAAGCGGCCGTGGAGAAGGCGGCGTCCAAAGAAGCGGCCACCGCGCTCTCCGCCCTACGAGCCACCAGTGATAAACACCAGGCTCGTGTGGCGGAGATACAGGATGAGCTCAAGGACGCTAGCAATAAGTGTGAGTCCTTGGAGCAAAAGAATAAGGCGATCTCGTCCGAACTCTCCACCATGAAGTCCGATCTCCAAAAGGAGCGGGTGGACAGACAGTTCTTCGAGGAACAAGTTCGCCAAGCCAAGGAGATAGACGATGGTAAGCCGTACTCCCTATAGGCCGATGGTAAGCCGTAGTCCCTAAAATGCGTATTCGGGGATAGCAAATTCGAATTGCTGACTCGGGTGTGGCGATCCTCAGGCGCAGCCGCCAATCTACAAAAGAGCGTGGCGGACGCCAATCAGCTGCTTGCCTTGCAGGGAGAGGACGACGAAACTTGGACGTTCTGGGCACAGTTCAGAGCCCCCGAGCGTCCTCCTCTTCTGGTGGAGCAGCTGAAACAGCTGATGGAGATGCACCAGATGGCGGAGCCGGCCATCATGGACCTCTGCATCCACTTATGGCCCGGTGAGCCACTCCCAGGCAGTTACTTCGCCCTGGTGCAATGACTGATTGCTGCCACGCCTTGCCTCAACGCCGTCAAGTGCTCCTCCTGCATCAAAGGGGTCCGGATGGCCCTTGCCAAAGCCAAAGTGCACTGACCGGGGCTCAATCCGATGAAGGTCGCCACTGACCCGCCGCCTCCCAAAAAGGAGCACCGACACCCCGAGCTTTACTTCGATGGAGTGATGGAGAGTGCATGGGTGATAGCGTCGCAGTGTTCGGGTGAAAAAATATTTGAGTGATCTTGTAATGTGTCGGAAGACTTGTGATAACTTTTAATGATATTAGTATATGCTCTTATATGGTTTTGCATTCCTTTATAATGTATGGTTGTTTAATACTGAAACATGCGAGCCGTCGGCTTTAGCCCCCACATAGATACTACATCGGGTGTCTATGCCAGTGCACTGTGTCCCTTAGCCGTAGTATCGGAATCCAAAGGCGGTTTAGTGGGGCAGACTAGGCAATTGGACTATTGTGCTTTACTTCTTTCACTTAACCGAAGGGGCGCGAAAAGGACTGCGGGAAGCATACGATTGGCTATCGGAGTATTTGCGATGTTCAGACGAACCGCGGCCGAAGCTGACATCATGATATTTGCACAAAGGTCAAATCCCTTGTATAACATGGAATAGCCACTTACCAGGGTTGAAGTGTAATACTTCTAGCTTGGGGTTCACAGATCGGATCGCGCATACTATGACAGTCTGTTTTCGGCTTTCTCCCCTGAGGTGCTTGACCGGACTATCCAGAAGCACAATCGCAGGGGTGCTCCCTTTGCCCTTTTAGCCGAACGAGCGGAACATAAAGGGGCAAGCACAGGAGCCGGGCAACCCAACCTAATGACCAAAGACATAGTTCGGAACCGATGCATATAAATTGAACAGCAAGATGCCGAACACACAATGGTTAAGGCGATTTGTGTTTGAAATCGAGCCCCCGGTCTATTAGCCTGTGACCTCGAGTCATACCGAATAGGTTCATGAGAAGAGGGAGGAAATAAAAAGGTATGCGCCAAAAATGGGACAAATGAGGCGTACTTGCGCCATGCAATTTCGCATTACCTCAACAACTCTTATAACTCGGATTGCCAAAGCAACTGTTTACAGGTATGTGAAAGAAAATAAGAAATAAAGTCCTACAAGAGCTGTTGTACCAGGGGTCTTCAATTGGTGACCAGACGTCTTCGATATGCCCTGTTGCTAGTTGACTCCTTCTTTTAGATGCACCTTGATGGGTGTTAGTGCGGGCGGATCTTGCGAACAAAATCTTGAGAGGCTGCAGTGTTAAAGGTGAGCTTTACGTCGTGGGCAGACTCTTTTCGGAGCGCCTGCATCTTGTCCAAAAGACGTGTTGATGGTAATAGTTTGGGTCAACCGAACACCCACCGTAAGTTCCCCACCGCTACCCGTGGAATCTTAAGTGCAAAGTTGTGCCTCCTCGGCATGTACTTCGCTGGTCCTGAGGTTGTGTGGTGGGGGCGAGTCCCTATTGAGGGGAGGAGGGAGGGTCGGAGTTTTCGGTCTGAATTCGAACTCGCTTCCCAGCCTTTCGTGCCTTTACGGCGAATGCCGAAACTTGTCGGTCGTCTTTGTAGCTGAATTCGATCGCCAGTGCCAGTGCATGTTCCTCTGTTCTAAGGGACCACTCAGTATTTCCATTGATATTAATTACCCCCTTGGGGCCCGACATCTTGAGCTTGACGTATGCGTAATGCGGGACTATGTTGAACCGAGCAAACGTCGTTCGGCCGAGCAGCTAGTGATAGCCGCTGCGGAAGGGCACAATGTCGAAGATCAAGTCCTCGCTGCAGAAGTTATCGGGTGAGCCGAACACAACCTCCAGGGTTACAGAACCCGTACATCGGGCATCAACACCTGGGATTACTCCCTTGAAGGTAGTGCTGCTGGGATTGATCCTTGACAGATCTATACCCATCTTTTTCACCGTGTCTGAGTAAATTAGATTGAGGCTACTTCCTCAGTCCATTAGGACTTTACTGAGGTGATACCGATCTATAATGGGATCTAGGACGAGGGCAGTCGATCCCCCATGACGGATACTGTTCGGGTGGTCGTGCCGGTCAAAGGTGATCGGGTATGCTGACCCATGGGTTATACTTCGGATCTACGGGCTCCGCCGCATAGACCTCCCGAAGGGCCCGCTTCCTCTCCTTCTTAGGTATGTGGTGTTGGAAATATGCCCTAGAGGCAATAATAAATTAGTTATTATCATATTTCCTTGTTCATGATAATCGTTTATTATCCATGCTATAATTGTATTGATCGGAGACTTAGATGCATGTGTGGATACATAGACAAAACATGTCCCTAGTATGCCTCTAATAGACTAGCTCGTTGATCAAAGATGGTTAAGGTTTCCTAGCCAATGACATGAGATGTCATTTGATAACGGGATCACATCATTAGGAGAATGATGGGATGGACAAGACCCAAACTAGAAACATAGCATATGATCGTGTCAGTTTATTGCTACTTTTTTTGCATGTCAAGTATATGTTCCTATGACCATGAGATCATGCAACTCATGGATATTAGAGGAGTGCCTTGTGTGTATCAAACGTCGCAACGTAACTGGGTGACTATAAAGGTGCTCTACAGGTATCTCTGATGGTGTCTGTTGAGTTGGCATGGATCGAGACTGGGATTTGTTACTCCGTGTGACGGAGAGGTATCTCGGGGCCCACTCGGTAATACAACATCACAATGAGCCTTGCAAGCAATGTGACTAATTGTTAGTTGCGGGATCTTGTATTACGGAACGAGTAAAGAGACTTGCCGGTAACGAGGTTGAACTAGGTATGGAGATACCGACGATCGAATCTCGGGCAAGTAACATACCGAAGAACAAAGGGAACATCATACGGGATTAACTGAATCCTTGACATAGAGGTTCGACCGATAAAGATCTTCATAGAATATGTAGGAACCAATGTGGACATCCGGGTCCCGCCATTGGTTATTGACCATAGAGGTGTCTCGGTCATGTCTACATAGTTCTCGAACCCGCAGGGTCTGCACACTTAAGGTTTGGTGACGTTTCGGTAGTATAGAGTTATGTATGGTGGTGACCGAAGTTTGTTCGGAGTCCCGGATGAGATCCTAGACATCATGAGCAGCTCCGGAATGATCCGGAGGTAAAGATTCATATATAGGAAGTCCTGTTTTGGTCACCGGAAAAGTTCCGGGCTTATCGGTAGTGTACCTGGAGTGCCGGTAGTGTACCGGGAGACCTCCGGGAGGGGTGTTTCGACCCAAGAGGCTTCATGGGCTGTGGGAAAGTAATAACCAGCCCTTAGTGGGCTGGTGGAACAACCACAATAGGCCCATGTGGCTGGAATAAAGAAACCCAAAGGAAAAAGGTGGAAAAAAAGGCAAAAAGGAAGAGTCCTAGTCCTACTAGGAGTGGAGGAGGAGAGTCCTCCTCCACCTCCCACTTTGGTCGACCCAAGGGCTGGATTTTTGGCAGACAAGCCTCCTCCTCCTCTCCTCATATATATACTAGAGGATTTTAGGGTTTTGGCACAGAATTTTCAGCCACGTGCTACCCGTTCCTCTAGTGCATAGTTTCTCCTCTAGATCGGTTTTCTGCAGTGCTTAGGCGAAGCCCTGCCGGAATTGCTCCACCACCATCGCCGGAGCGTCGTTAGGCTGCCGGAGAATTCTTCTTCCTCTCCACTCCTTCTTGCTGGATCAAGACGGTGGAGATCGTCATCAAGCTGTACGTGTGCTGAACGCGGAGGTGTCGTCCGTTCGGCGCTAGATCGGAAGGATCGTGATCAAGTTCGTGGGACGGATCGTGATCGGATCGCGGGACGGATCGTGATTGGATCGCGGGACAGATCGTGATTGGATCGCGGGACGCACGGCAATTTGGATCGCGAAGACGTTCGACTACACCAACCGCGTTTCTTAACGCTTTCCGCTTAGCGATCTACAAGGGTACGTAGATCCACTCTCCCTCTCGTAGATGCTCATCACCATGGATAGGTCTTCGTGTGCGTAGGAAAAATTTTGTTTCCCATGCAACGTTCCCCATCAGTGGCATCATGAGCTAGGTCTATGTGTAGATGAGATCTCGAGTAGCACACAAAGAGTTTGTGGGCGTTGATGCTTAGATTGCTTCCTCCCTTGGTCGGATTTTGGTTCAGTGGTATTGTGAGATGAAGCGGCCCAGACCAACATTACTCGTACGCTTACGAGAGACCGGTTCCCTCGACCGCAACTTGTTGCATAGATGGCTTGCGGGTGCCAGTTTCTCTCACTTTAGTTGGATCGGATTCGACAAAGGCGGTCCTTGAGAAGGTTGAAAAGCAACTAGTGTATCACCGTTGTGTTTTATGCGTAGGTGAGAATTGTTCTTGCTAGATACCCGTAGCAGCCACGTAAAACATGCAACAACAATTAGAGGACGTCTAACTTGTTTTTGCAGGGTATGTTGTGATGTGATATGGCCAATTACATGATGTGATATATGTGATGTATGAGATGATCATGTGATGTATAGAATTTCACGACTTGCATGTCGATGAGTACGGCAACCGGCAGGAGCCATATGGTTGTCTTTAATTATTGTATGACTTGTGTGTCAATCATTAAGCGATGTGTAATGCTTTACTTTATCGCTAAACGGTAGCAATAGTAGTAGAAGCATGCAGGGCGTGACAACCCCGATGGCGACACGTTGATGGAGATCAAGATGATGGAGATCATGGTGTCGTGCCGGTGACGATGGAGATCATGTCGGTGCTTTCAAGATGGAGATCTAAAGCACAAGTTCATGGCCATATCATGTCACTTATGAATTGCATGTGATGTTAATCCTTTTATGCACCTTGTTTTGCTTAGTATGACGGTAGCATTATAAGGTGATCCCTCACTTAAATTTCAAGATGAATTGTGTTCTCCCCGAGTGTGCATCTTGCGAAAGTTCGTCGTGTTGAGACACCACATGATGATCGGGTGTGATAGACTCTACGTTCACATACAACGGGTGCAAGCCAGTGTTGCACATGCATAACACTCGGGTTAAACTTGACGAGCCTAGCATGTACAGACATGGCCTCGGAACACAAGAGACCGAAATGTCGAACATGAGTCATATAGTAGATATGATCAACATGATGATGTTCACCATTGTAACCACCTCAACTCACGTGATGATCGGACTTGAGTTGGTGAATTTGGACCATGTATCACTCGGATGACCGGAGGGATGTCAATTTGAGTGGGATTTCTTAAGTAATATGATTAATTGAACTCATTATCATGAACATAGTCAGTAGTGTCTTTGCAAAACTGTGTTGTAGATTACTAGCTCACGCTGTAGCTCCCTTGAATTTTATATGTTCCTAGAGAAATAGAGTCGAAAGATGATAGTAGCAATATTACGGATTGGCTCCGTGATCTGAAGATTGTCCTCATTGCTGCACAGAAGGCTTATGTCCTTAATGCACCGCTCGGTGCGCCAACCCCTCTAGTGTTTTTTGTAGATGTTGTGAACATCTGACAGGCACGTTCTGATAACTACTTGATAGTTTAGTGCGTCATGCATTACAGCTTAGAATTGAGGCTCTGAAACGTTTTGAACGTCATGGAACATATGAGATGTTCTAAGAGCTGAAATTAGGATCTCAGGCTCGTGCCCGTGTTGCGAGATATGAGATCTCCAACAAGATTCTTTGCCTGTAAGATGAAAGAGAATAGCTCAATCGTTGAGCATGTGCTCAGATTGTCTGGGTGCTACAATCGCTTGAATCGAGTGGGAGTTGATCTTCCAGATAAGATAGTGATTAATATAGTTCTCCAAGTCACTGTCACTAAAGCTACTAGAACTTGGTGATGAACTATAAAACGCTAGGGATAGAAATAATGATCCCTGAGCTATTCGCGATGTTTGATACCGCGAAGGTAGAAATCGAGAAGGACCATCAAAGTGTTGATGGTTAGTCAAAACCACTAGTTTCGAGAAGGGCAAGAGCAAGGAAGGAAACTTCATGGATAGCAAGTCAGTTGCAGCTCCAGTGAAGCAACCCAAAGTCTAACCCAAACCCGAGACTAAGTGCTTCAATTATGAGGAGAACGGTCGCTGAAGAGGAACAACCCTAGATACTTGGTAGATAAGAAGGCTGGCAAAGTCGACAGAAGTATATTTGATATACGTGTTATTGATGTGTACCTTGCTAGTACTCCTAGTAGCACCTGGGTATTGGATACCGGTTCGGTTGCTAAATGTTAGTAATTTGAAGTAAAAGCTACGGAATAAACGGATACTGGCTAAGTGTGAGGTGACGATGTGTGTTGGAAATGTTTCTAAGGTTGATGTGATCAACATCGCACGCTCTCTCTACCTTCGAGATTAGTGACGAACCTAAATAAATGTTATTTGGTGTTTTTGCGTTGAGCATGAACGTGATTAGATCATGTTCATTGCAACACGGTTATTCATTTAAGTTAGATAATAATGGTTATTCTATTTACATGAATAATACCTTCAATGGTCAAGCACCTAGTAAGAATGGTTTGTTGAAACTTGATCGTAGTAATACACATGTTTATAACATTGATGCCAAAAGGATACAAAGTTAATAATGATAGTACCACATACTTGTGGCACTGCCGCTAAATGTCATATTGGTATAAAGCGCATGAAGAAACTCCATGCTGATGGATCTTTGGACTCATTCGATTTCGAATCGGTTGAGACATGCGGACCATGCCTCTTGGCCAAAGATGACTAAGGACCCCATTTTCTGTTTTGATGAAGCAGGCAAGTGATTTATTGGAAATGATACATGTTGATGTATGCAATCCAATGAGTCTTGTAGTGTGCGGTGGATATCGTTATTTTCTTACCCTCACTGATGATTTGAGTAGATATAGTGTATATTTACTTAATGAAACACAAGTCTGAATCGTTTGAAAGGTTCAAGAAAATTCAGAGTGAAGTTTAAGATCATCGTGACAAGAAGATAAATATGTTTGCGATATTATTGTGGAGGTGAATATCTAAGTTACGAGTTTCGCATACAATTTTAGACAATGTGAAAGGTGGTTCACAACTCATGCCACCTGGAACACCATAGTGTGATGGTGTGTCTGAACGTCATAGTCGTGCTCTATTGGATATGGTGTGTGCTATGATGTCTATTATCGTTTTGTTACTATAATTTTGGGGTTATGCATTAGAGACAACAACATTCACTTTAAATAGGGCACCATCTAAATCTGTTGAGATGACATCATGTGAACTATGGTTTGATAGAAACCTAAGCTGTCATTTCTTAATATTTGGGGCTGCGAGACTTGTGAGGGAAATGTTTTCGCCTAATGAGCTCGAACCCAAAGCGGACAAATGCATCTTCATAGAATACCCTAAGAACAGTTGGGTGAACCTTCTATCTCAGATCCAACAATAAAATGTTTGTTTCTAAAACTAGGTCCTTTCTCGAGAAAGGGTTTCTCTTGAAAGAATTGAGTGGGAGGAGAATAGAACTTGATGAGGTTATTTGAACCTCTGCTTCAACCAGAAAGTAGCGCAGCACAGAAAGATGTTTCTGTGAAGCCTACGTCAGTTGAAGAGGAAGTTAATGATGATGATCATGAAGCTTCGGATCAAGTTACTATCGACCTACAAGGAAAACAGAACTTGATGAGGCTATTAAACCTTTACTTCAACCAGAAAGTGGCGCAGCGCAGGAAGATGTTTCTGTAAAGCCTACGTCAGTTGAAGAGGAAGTTAATGATGATGATCATGAAGCTTCGGATCAAGTTACTATCAAACTTCATAGGTCGACAAGGATGTGTACTGCTACCGAGAGGTACGACAACCCTATCTTGGAGGTCATGTTGTTGGACAACGATGAACCTACGAACTATGGAGAAGCAATGATGGGCCTGGAAGCCAACAAATGGTTATAGGCCATGAAATCCGAGAAAGGATCCATGTATGAAAACCAAGTATAGACTTTGGTGGACTTGCTCGTTGGACGGCAGGTCATCAAGTACAAATGGATCTTTAAGATGAAGACAGACGCTGATGGTGAATGTCACCATTTATAAAGCTCGACTTGTCGCAAAGAAGTTTCCGCCAAGTTCAAGGAGTTGACTGCGATGAGACTTTCTCACTCGTAGCGATGCTAAAGTCTATTGGAATTATGTTAGCAGTTGCTGCATTTTTCAATTATGAAATCTGGCAGATGGATACCAAAACATCGTTTCCTTCCTTAAGGAAAGGTTGTATGAGATACAACCAGAAGGTTTTGTCAGTCCTAAGGATGCTAAAAGGTGTGCAAGCTTCAGTGAACCTTCTATGAACTGAAGCAAGCATCTCGGAGTTGGAATATACACTTTGATAAGGTGATCAAAGTTTTGAGTCTATACAAAGTTTATGAGAAAACTTGTATTTACAGTAAAGTGAGTGGGAGCACTATAGAGTTTCTGGTAAGCATATGTGGTTGACATATTGTTGATGGGAAATAATGTAGAATTTCTGGAAAGCATAAATGGTTGTTTGAGAGTTTTTCAGAGGAAGACCTGGATAAACCTACCTAATTGTTGAGCATCAAGATCTATAAAGATAGATCAAGATGTTTGATAAGATTTTCCATGAGTACATACCTTGACAAGATTTTGAAAGAGTTCAAAATGGATCAGTCAGAGAAAGAGTTCTTGCCTGATTTGTAAGGTATAAAGTTGAGTAAGACTCAATGCCCAGTGACTGCAGAAGATAGAGGAAAGATGAGTGTCATCCCCTATGCTTCAGCCATAGGCTCTATCATGTATGCAATGGTGTGCACAAAGACCCGATGTCAGCCTTGCTATAAGTATGGCCGGAAGGTTTCAAAGTGATCCTGGAATGGAGCACTGGACAACGGGCAAGATTATCCTTAGTAACTAAGAGACTGAGGAGATGTTTCTCGATTATGGAGGTGATAAAGAAGTTCGTCGTAAAGAGTCACGTCGATGCAAGCTTTAACACCAATCCGGATGACTCGTAGTAGCAATCTGGATACGTATAGTGGAGCAACCATTTGGTAGTATACCAAGTGGAGTGTGGTAGCAGTGTTTACGGTTTGACATAGAAATTTGCAAAGTACACACGGATTTGAATGTCGCAGACCCGTTGACTATAAGACCTCTCTCACATGCAAAGCATGATCGAGCCCCAAAACTCATTGGATGTTAGATTCATAACAATGCAAATCACATGGTGATGTGAACTAGATTATTGACTCTAGTGCAAGTGGGAGACTGTTGGAAATTTGCCCTAGAGGCAATAATAAATTAGTTATTATCATATTTCCTTGTTCATGATAATCGTTTATTATCCATGCTATAATTGTATTGATCGGAGACTTAGATGCATGTGTGGATACATAGACAAAACATGTCCCTAGTATGCCTCTAATAGACTAGCTCGTTGATCAAAGATGGTTAAGGTTTCCTAGCCATTGACATGAGATGTCATTTGATAACGGGATCACATCATTAGGAGAATGATGGGATGGACAAGACCCAAACTAGAAACATAGCATATGATCGTGTCAGTTTGTTGCTACTGTTTTTTGCATGTCAAGTATGTAGGAGATATGCCCTAGAGGCAATAATAAATGTTATTGATTATCTCCCTGTTCATAATTATGTTTATGTTCCATGCTATAACTGCAATGATTCTCGAGTCTACAAATAAAACGAGGCTTGGAGGGAAACTCATGTGCACGTGTGGGATAATAAATGGTAAAATGTATTCCTAGTCTGGCCTCTAAGACTGGCTCAAGTATTGCATGATGATCCTGTTTTCCTGATCATGGGCATGGCTATGCCAGCAATTTTGAGGGCACAATGTTAGAAGAACATTTGTGTTGAATCGACCCAAATTAATGTTATGCTATGAGATACATTCGTCATAAGTTAATGGTTAATAACACAAAGAAGTTAATGTTTGCATAATTCCTTAGACCATGAGAGTATCGAGTTTCTTCATGCTTTCTTCATGAACTTTGGGGTTTGTTAAACGTCATCCGTAAATGGGTGGCTATTACGGCGGCTTACGGGTTCATGGAAAAGTAAGTGAAGTAACTTGATAGCTCAAGATTGGGATTTGCTCCTCCGACGATGGAGAGATATCTCTGGGCCCTCTCGGTGTTACGGTATCCATCATCGTCTGGCCAGACACTTTGCAATTTGATCACGGGGATGCCGGAACACGGGAACGAGAAAAGAGAACAATACCGATAACGAGGTAACTGGCATAGTGGACAAGTTGTTGATCCATGGGGATGCCAACATGTCTCACCTCGGGTATTTGTAACATATCGCGAAGCAACAGGAATAGCACGCGGCAACTGGAGGTTCACTCGAATATTTATTCGTGTGGGTATAGGGATCGATATGGGTGTCCACGGCTCCGATGTTGATCATTGATCGGAAGGGGTTCCGGGTCATGTCTATGCTTCACCGAACCTATAGGGTCACATGCTTAAGGGTCATCTATCTGTTGAATACTAGACACGGAGTCTGAGAGAAAATCACTGAAAAGTTTCGGACACCGGAAAAGTTTCGGACAGTGGAAATGTTCCGCAGACAGGTCACCGGAACAGTTTCGGTGAAACTGAAAAGTTGTTTCAGAGGATACCATAAAGTCAAATTGGTTTTGGCACATGCCTGATAATTCTTGGAGGGTGCCAGAATCATTCTGGAAACTTCTGGGAATTTTCCGGAAGAATAACCGGAAATGTTCCGGAGCTGCCGGAACCGCTTCAGATGCTTTTCACACATGAAAATCACTATTCCGGAATTGTTCCGGATCGTATTGAAAATTATTTTAGTGGGTAATGGAAATATTCATGACCATGGAAATGTTCTAAGCCCACATAAATATTTTTAGTTCGAACGGACGCTGAAAAATATCGTCATGAATAGTGAAAGTGCTTTTTGGATTACTTTATTGGAAACACTATTTTGTGAATAGTGGAAACACTATTCGTGAATAGTGGAAACACTATTATGAATAGTGGGAAACACTATTGGGAGAAAATATCTGATGACTAGTGAAAACACTATTACGAAATAGTGGAAAACACTATTGTGAATAGTGAGAAACACTATTTATGAATAGTGGAATCACTATTATGAATAGTGAAAATATCTGAGGGCATTTTGGTATTTTTACCATAGTCTCTCATCCTATAAATAGGGGTGAGGAGGCAGCCCAAAATCCTCATCCTTGTGCTCTCATACACATGCTTTGCTTTGCAAGCTCTCTCTCTCCCTCCCAGCGAAAGAGTTTCGTAGAGCCGAAAGGCTGTCTGGGTTCCGGCAGGAACTAGTTCTGGACGGCGAAGCCCTGCCGGATAGATGACACCGTATGTGTGCAACTCTGTAGAGAGATCGTAGTTTCGGTCTTAGTTCGAGAGTGCCTCCCGAAGGGCTGTCTGTGTGACCGTCCAAGTTTTGGAGGTCCTCCCGAAGGGCTGTCCGAGTGACAGTCCGAGTTTCGGAGGTCCTCCCGAAGGGCTGTCCGCGACACCGTCCGGGGGGCTATGCGACCGCCTCCCGAAGGGCTGTCCGCAGGGCAGATGAGGGTATACATCCTCGCGGTTGGGAGGTTGTAAAATCCTAGCTGCGGGGATCTGCACCGCCGTTCGTCATCGACTCTACTTCTGCTGCGCTTCGAGTCGGTACGGATCAGATCAAACCTTGTATGCAGTCTCCATAGTGGTCCTGGGCATACTCGCTATACCGGAAATTTTTGTTTTCTGTCGCGTTCCCCAACAGTGGCATCAAGAGCCAGGCTATGAGTAGATGCATGTTATGATCTAGAATACATGAGATGTATGGGTATTGCATAGTATAATTTTGTAGTAGATGAGATCTATTGCTGAAAATTATTTGTGCGGGTAGCAGATGAAATCTGTTACCCGATGTTCCTATTGCTTCCCATGAATTTGCGTAGTCCATATCTTGACGGAATGGTGGAATCTTACAAAGTTCTGACAATCCGCGATCCTTTCATGCTGCTCCTGAGTATGCTGATTGACAGATCAACGAAGTGCTAACAGTTCTTTGGGTTCCACCATAGTCAAAAGAAATATGGATGTTTCGCAGACGAAAGGGCAATGCAGATGTGATCTGCAAGGGGGTCACGCGTATGACGAAGTTTAGTATGGGGCTCGAGATTTTATTATCTCGTGTTTCATACACCCTGGAAAGTTAATCTAGCAACTTGAATTATCATACTTGATGATGGACGTTGGTAGATTCGGTTTGTTTCGAAACCTTAGAAGCCACGTAAAACAAGTTTTTGCATGGACCGATTAGAGGCGTCTAACTTGGTTTTGCAGGATGGTTTGCATGTGCATGTGATGTGGTATAGCAGTGTTCATAATAATTTGATTATGTATGAGATGACTATATGATGTAAATTGATTAACATGACCTATGTGTCATGATTCGGCATGATGGCTGGAGCCATATGATTGCACTTTAATGACCTGCGTGTCAACCTTATGTAATGCACTTATTTTATTAAGCTATAGAGATAGCAATATTATTTGGTGCATCAACAAGGTGGTGGCAATCTTCGCAAAGGTGAACACCGACGCGAATGCCGAAGACGAAGGAATGAAAGACTTCTCCGTCAGAAAGGGCTATACCATATCACGCTATTATGAATTGCCTGAGATGTTTATCCCTCTTGATGCACCCTTCTTGATTGCGCGGTAGTCGTTTTTATTAGGGTGATCTCTCACAAAATATCAAGTAGTTAGTGTTCTCCCAAGTGTAGCACCGTCACGGCACCTATCTCTTCGGGGTATCACATGGTTACATGGGTACGAACGATTAGAGAAGTGTGAGGCGGGTGAGTTGAGACCTCGCAGCGAGATCACTTGGTTGTCTTGACGTTCAGGCACGAAAGTCATGAGCTCGGAACACATGCATCGAAAGATGAACAAGAGTCACATAGAGATGTGATTGGCAAGTTGGCCTACCGATTGCAATTCTCGTCACTTGAGATGGATACATCCTTGGCGTTGAATTGTAATTTGGATCTTGAATCACTCACAATCAATTATGAGAGATATTGATTTGAGTGGGAGCTCACTGTAGAATTAACTTGTTTTAATTCTCAGTGTAATTAATTTTGAACAATGTCTAAGTGTGATTTGCATAATAGTTGTAGGATAATGGCTCGCGTTTCCACCTTCCCTATTAAAATTGAATAAGTTGTTAAATATCTGGTTAAAACTTTACGGTTGGTAACGTAATGTGAGGATTGTCCTCAAGAGTGCCGAGAAAGACTTGTCCTATCGCATGCTTTCGGTATTCTCCCGCTAATGCTATGGATGATATGACTCCCGTCCTTCGATCCAAAAGCTAAAATTCCATTTCGGTCAAGTGAAATATGTTTGCTTCCATGAGACCCGAACTTCGAAAGTTTGGATAGTTATGTGATATTCATGGAATCTGAAAATCATTTTCAGAGACAGACAAAGGCTAAAAAGATATAAGATATCCAAAGCAATGTTTGTTTGCAAACTATTAGTAAAGGAGTTTACTATGCATTAGACTGATAAGAGAGGGATCCAGGAGAACGCCTGTCATATGATGAAAGGTGAATAAAACAACAACTTAAAGAGAAAGGAAGTGTCCGAAGGGTGTTAGTGAGACTTTCACGCCTAGGAAGTCCGGGGCTAACGCCACTCTTAAGTTGGGTGCTTCTTCTGAGAGTAGGAGAAATACTGAAAGTTAAACTATTAGAAGTATAATGGCAAAAGGAAAGAAGAATGGAATATCCAGCTCATGTATGAATGTCATACAAGTTTTTGATGTATAGAAGGCTGGTCAAAGATATAGTTCTTGGGAATTATGGTTAAACATGTTAATCATTAATTCTTGAGTACTGTGAGTTGGTCACAAAGATACCCGCTCGATTGCATTCTGTTGCAACTCGATGTAAGAACTACTATGGCCTGAAAGACTAGCCAGAAATATGAGGCTTAGATACACGTAGGGAACATAGTAAATGTTACTATGCCTTCCATCGGTGTATTCCCTATGTATTAAGTTTCATAATTCATTTTAGAGTTTCACACTCTAGCCCTTTGCATAAGGTATCTTGCAAGAAGGTTGTTCATAAGAGAACTTTTCATGTTCGGTGTTATGAATAACATAAGGGCCATATTTTCATTATGAATGAGACGTATGTTATGAATATTGATAATAATACATTACCTCTGGGTTTATTTTCATAGTTCATTTTAGAGTTGCATACACTCTAGCCCATTGCACAATGTTTGTTGCAAAAGATTTGTTCATAAAAACAACAATTGTTGTTCAGTATTATGAATAACATGAAGGGCCATGCTTCCATCCTAATGGGATGTATGTTATGAATACTGATGGAAATATGATACATCCATAACACTGACGCTAAATGTCGCAAGACTAAAAGAATACCACATATGTGTGGCACTGCATTTGGTCACATTGGAGAAACCCGCATGGAAAATTCCATTATGATGTATTTTGAAGTCATTTGATTTTGAATCATATGACACTTGCAACTTTCCTCCAAACGGTGAAGTGACTGAAATACCGTTCACAGGCAATAAGGAACGAGCAAAGAACTTATCAGTGATCATACATTTGATGTATGTAGTCCGATAAATGTTGTTGCAAACAGTGGATTTGTCTACCTTCAAAAATGACTCAAGTAGATGTATGGATATTTACTTGATGAGACGTAAGTCTGGATCTTTTGAAATCATTCGAAAGGTTTTAAAAATTGAAGTAGAAGTTATTGTACCAAGAAAATTATGTTTCTGCAATTTGATTGCGGAAAAGAATATTTGAGTTACAAGTTTAGCGAATGTCTGATGAGTTGTGAAAAGAGTTTCATAACTTGCACCTCCCTGAACACTACTCCAAAGTGGAAAGTCCGTGAAGATGTAATCAAACCATTTATGACATGGTAAGATCAAAGATGACATAAATAGATTTGCCATTATCCCTTTTATAGAGTGATGCTTTAGAGACTGCGGCTTTTACACTGAAAAGAGATCCATTAGGTCTGTTGAAATGACGCCATGGTATGGTACGCCCAACCATGTTATATCTTTTCTTCACATTTGGAATATGGGGCTTGTGTAAAAGGTTACAAACCTATTCCAAATCAGACAAGTACTATTTTGTATGGTTATCCCAAGTCATTGGGTATTCCCCCACCACTATACCGAGGCAAAGGGTTTTGCCACAAAACGGTATGTTTTTAAAGAGAATAGTTCTTACAAAAGGTGAGTGGGAGGACAGTGCAACTCGATGAGATAACCAGTATCTTCGTCATCGGTTCAAAGGAAAGAAACCCTGGAAGTGATTCCGTTGTTTCCTACTACGACTGATACGTAAGTCTCTACAATAAAATGTATGGACTTCGGTCGAACGTGCAGCTGAACCACGTAGGCAAAGCTCGTGCAAACCTATCAGGTGCGCAAAGGAGATATTGTTGTTGGACAACAGTATACCTACAATACACAAGGAAGCATTGATGGGCCCTGACTCCGGGATTGGCTAAATGCCAATACAATCTGAGATAGTTTCCATATATGTGATTCAAGATTAAAACCTTGATACACCTTTCAGAGGACTTAGAGTCTAACGAATATTTATGGAACTAAAAACTGATACGGATAAAAATGTTTTATCCATAAAGCTCGACTTGTTGAAATAACAAGTTCAAGGAGTTGGCTACGATGAGGTTGTTTCATCGTAGCGATGCTTAAGGTCGGTTCGGGTTGAACTAGCAATTAATACATATATCAATCATGAGATATGAAACATGGATGACAAAAGGATTTCCATCTGATGTAAATGAAACCCAGGACTTGTATGTGATATAGTCCAAAGTAATTTGTCGATCCAGAGGATGCTAGTAAGTATGCAAACTTCAGAGTTCCAGCGATGGACAGAAGAGAGCAAAGTGGAGTTGGAATCTTCGTTTTTGATGGAATGGTCAAAGGGGTTTGACTTCATCAAATGGGTATCGAAGATGCTTGTGATTCAAGAAAGTAAGTGAGAGCATAATACTATTTCTAAAAACCTTGTGGAATTGACACATTGTTAATTGGAAATAAATTTCTTGACATGAATTAGGACTTCATTTGAAAATAGTTTTTCCATGAAGTGCTTAGGCTAAATAGCCTCAATATTAGGCATGATGATCTATGGAGATAGATTTACCTAATGGAGCTAAGCAATGAATACATATTGACAAGGTGCTAAAACCTTTTAGCATTTAAAACGCCAAGGAGTGATTCTTGCCGAAGTCACATGGAAAGAGTTTTTGCAAGACTCAGTGTCCCAAAACACTGATGAATGAAATACATGATGGAGATTCCACACACTCTTGTGTTTGGATTAATCATGTATTCCATGGTATGTAAAGCAACCAGATATGTCCGATACTCCCAAGTTGTTGCGAGTATAGATACCAAAGTGATCAAAGCACTGATCATGGGACAATAGTGAAAGATGTCATTAAGTACTAGAGTAGTGCTGATGACATGTTTCTCGCAAGCAGAGATTATGAAGTGCTCGTTGTAAGAAATTACATCAATACAGTCTCAATCAATGCTCCATGCGATTTTCGATTTAAGTTAAGGGTTTTGTGTAATACACAATATGGTGGCACGGTAGTTGGAAATTGTTCCAAACAAGATATTGTGGCGAATTCTATAACAAAGGCTAAGTATGTTGACGCTTTGGAAGCGACAAAGAAGTTGTTGAATCATATAGTTCATTCATGAACTTAGTATGGTTCCAAGATGGTTTTGGTCTATGAGACACTATTGCAGATAGTTGCTCCATAGCTCAGTCTGAGGAATCGGGTTTCGACCAATGATTCACACATATGAAAAGCCAAGTTCACACAAAATACGAATTTTGTGATAGCGTGAAAACGCGAGGATATGCATAGTTACACACGGAGCTGAAGTTGTCAGATCCGTTGGACATCAGGCTATACCACAAGCGAAGCATATTTTACACCAGTATGCCATAGGTGTAAAGTGCATTAGCATTGACTAGATTATTGACTCTAGTGCAAGTGGGAGTCTGTAGGAGATATGCCCTAGAGGCAATAATAAATGTTATTGATTATCTCCCTGTTCATAATTATGTTTATGTTCCATGCTATAACTGCAATGATTCTCGAGTCTACAAATAAAACAAGGCTTGGAGGGAAAATCATGTGCACGTGTGGGATAATAAATGGTAAAATGTATTCCTAGTCTGGCCTCTAAGACTGGCTCAAGTATTGCATGATGATCCTGTTTTCCTGATCATGGGCATGGCTATGCCGGCAATTTTGAGGGCACAATGTTAGAAGAACATTTGTGTTGAATCGACCCAAATTAATGTTATGCTATGAGATACATTCGTCATAAGTTAATGGTTAATAACACAGAGAAGTTAATGTTTGCATAATTCCTTAGACCATGAGAGTATCGAGTTTCTTCATGCTTGCTTCATGAACTTTGGGGTTTGTTAAACGTCATCCGTAAATGGGTGGCTATTACGGCGGCTTACGGGTTCATGGAAAAGTAAGTGAAGTAACTTGATAGCTCAAGATTGGGATTTTCTCCTCCGACGATGGAGAGATATCTCTGGGCCCTCTCGGTGTTACGGTATCCATCATCGTCTGGCCAGACACTTTGCAATTTGATCACGGGGATGCCGGAACACGGGAACGAGAAAAGAGAACAATACCGATAACGAGGTAACTGGCATAGTGGACAAGTTGTTGATCCATGGGAATGCCAACATGTCTCACCTCGGGTATTTTTAACATATCGTGAAGCAACAGGAATAGCACACGGCAACTAGAGGTTCACTCGAATATTTATTCGTGTGGGTATAGGGATCGATATGGGTGTCCACGGCTCCGATGTTGATCATTGATCGGAAGGGGTTCCGGGTCATGTCTATGCTTCACCGAACCTATAGGGTCACACGCTTAAGGGTCATCTATCTGTTGAATACTAGACAGGGAGTCTGAGAGAAAATCACTGAAAAGTTTCGGACACCGAAAAAGTTTCGGACAGCGGAAATGTTCCGCAGACAGGTCACCGGAACAGTTTCGGTGAAACTGAAAAGTTGTTTCAGAGGATACCATAAAGTCAAATTGGTTTTGGCACATGCCTGATAATTCTTGGAGGGTGCCAGAATCATTCTGGAAACTTCTGGGAATTTTCCGGAAGAATAACCGGAAATGTTTCGAAGCTGCCGGAACCGCTTCAGATGCTTTTCACAGATGAAAATCACTATTCCGGAATTGTTCCGGATCGTATTGAAAATTATTTTAGTGGGTACTGGAAATGTTCTAAGCCCACATAAATATTTTTAGTTCGAACGGACGCTGAAAAATATCGTCATGAATAGTGAAAGTGCTTTTTGGATTACTTTATTGGAAACACTATTTTGTGAATAGTGGAAACACTATTCGTGAATAGTGGAAACACTATTATGAATAGTGGGAAACACTATTGGGAGAAAATATCTGATGACTAGTGAAAACACTATTACAAAATAGTGGAAAACACTATTGTGAATAGTGAGAAACACTATTTATGAATAGTGGAATCACTATTATGAATAGTGAAAATATCTGAGGGCATTTTGGTATTTTTACCATAGTCTCTCATCCTATAAATAGGGGTGAGGAGGCAGCCCAAAATCCTCATCCTTGTGCTCTCATACACATGCTTTGCTTTGCAAGCTCTCTCTCTCCCTCCCAGCGAAAGAGTTTCGTAGAGCCGAAAGGCTGTCTGGGTTCCGAAGCCCTGCCGGATAGATGACACCGTATGTGTGCAACTCTGTAGAGAGATCGTAGTTTCGGTCTTAGTTCGAGAGTGCCTCCCGAAGGGCTGTCTGTGTGACCGTCCAAGTTTTGGAGGTCCTCCCGAAGGGCTGTCCGAGTGACAGTCCGAGTTTCGGAGGTCCTCCCGAAGGGCTGTCCGCGACACCGTCCGGGAGGCTATGCGACCGCCTCCCGGAGGGCTGTCCGCAGGGCAGATGAGGGTATACATCCTCGCGGTTGGGAGGTTGTAAAATCCTAGCTGCGGGGATCTGCACCGCCGTTCGTCATCGACTCTACTTCTGCTGCGCTTCGAGTCGGTACGGATCAGATCAAACCTTGTATGCAGTCTCCATAGTGGTCCTGGGCATACTCGCTATACCGGAAATTTTTGTTTTCTGTCGCGTTCCCCAACAAAGTATATGTTCCTATGACCATGAGATCATGCAACTCATGGATATTGGAGGAGTGCCTTGTGTGTATCAAACGTCGCAACGTAACTGGGTGACTATAAAGGTGCTCTACAGGTATCTCCGATGGTGTCTGTTGAGTTGGCATGGATCGAGACTGGGATTTGTTACTCTGTGTGACGGAGAGGTATCTCGGGGCCCACTCGGTAATACAACATCACAATGAGACTTGCAAGCAATGTGACTAATTGTTAGTTGCGGGATCTTGTATTACGGAACGAGTAAAGAGACTTGCCGGTAACGAGGTTGAACTAGGTATGGAGATACCGACGATCGAATCTCGGGCAAGTAACATACCGAAGAACAAAGGGAACATCATACGGGATTAACTGAATCCTTGACATAGAGATTCGACCGATAAAGATCTTCATAGAATATGTAGGAACCAATGTGGACATCCAGGTCCCGCCATTGGTTATTGACCGTAGAGGTGTCTCGGTCATGTCTACATAGTTCTCGAACCCGCGGGGTCTGCACACTTAAGGTTTGGTGACGTTTCGGTAGTATAGAGTTATGTATGGTGGTGACCGAAGTTTGTTCGGAGTCCCGGATGAGATCCTAGACGTCACGAGCAGCTCTGGAATGGTCCGGAGGTAAAGATTCATATATAGGAAGTCCTGTTTTGGTCGCCGGAAAAGTTCCGGGCTTATCGGTAGTGTACCGGGAGTGCCGGTAGTGTACCGGGAGACCTCCGGGAGGGGTGTTTCGACCCAAGAGGCTTCATGGGCTGTGGGAAAGTAATAACCAGCCCTTAGTGGGCTGTTGGAACAACCACAATAGGCCCATGTGGCTGGAAGAAAGAAACCCAAAGGAAAAAGGTGGGAAAAAAGGCAAAAAGGAAGAGTCCTAGTCCTACTAGGAGTGGAGGAGGAGAGTCCTCCTCCACCTCCCACTTTGGTCGACCCAAGGGCTGGATTTTTGGCAGCCAAGCCTCCTCCTCCTCTCCTCCTATATATACTAGAGGAGTTTAGGGTTTTGGCACAGAATTTTCAGCCATGTGCTACCCGTTCCTCTAGTGCATAGTTTCTCCTCTAGATCGGTTTTCTGCAGTGCTTAGGCGAAGGCCTGCCGGAATTGCTCCACCACCATCGCCGGAGCACCGTTAGGCTGACGGAGAATTCTTCTTCCTCTCCACTCCTTCTTGCTGGATCAAGACGGTGGAGATCGTCATCAAGTTGTACGTGTGCTGAACGCGGAGGTGTCGTCCGTTCGGCGCTAGATCGGAAGGATCGTGATCAAGTTCATGGGACAGATCGTGATTGGATCGCGGGACGGATCGTGATTGGATCGCGGGACGGATCGTGATTGGATCGCGGGACGCACGGAGATTTGGATCGCGAAGACGTTCGACTACACCAACCGCGTTTCTTAACGCTTCCCGCTTAGCGATCTACAAGGGTACGTAGATCCACTCTCCCTCTCGTAGATGCTCATCACCATGGATAGATCTTCGTGTGCGTAGGAAATTTTTTGTTTCCCATGCAACGTTCCCCATCATGTGGATGGCGTATATCATATTCACCATTTTGACTTTGGGAGGGAATTTCTTCTGACCGCCACCCATTGGACCCTGAGGCTCATCTTCGTCCTCGTTGCGCGAGCTTTTGCCCTGGACTACGGGTTGTATCTTGCCGGCCTATTTAAACACCCAGCAGTTGCGGTGTGTGTGATTGGCGGGAATTTTCGAAGTTCCATGGATTTGGCAAGTCATGTCCATGGTCTTCTCGAACTGAGTGGGTCCGTCACGATTGCCTTTAGGGGGCTTCTTCCGCTGCCCAGGTCGGGAGTTGTAGAATCCGGCATTAACCGTCGTGTCATCGGCGTCGTTGCTATTGTGTCGGCGTTTTTTCTAATTGCGCTTTGGCTTTGAGTTGCCATCCTGGGCTGCAAGTGCCGCTGGATCTTCAGAATTGTGACTGCGTCTTGCCAGCCAGTTATCTTTGCCCGCACAAAAGCGGGTCATGAGGGAGTTAAGGGCGGACATAGTTCGAGGCTTGTCCTGGCCTAGCTGGCGGGCCAGCCATTCTTCTCGAATATTGTGCCGGAAGGAGGCTATGACCTCAGCATCCGGACAGTCGACGATTTGGTTCTTCTTAGTCAAGAACCGATTCCAGAATTGTTGGGCAGACTCGCCAGGCTTCTGGACAACATTGCTGACATCGGAATAGTCCGGCGAGCGGAGATAGGTCCCCTAGAAGTTAGAGCGAAACACGTCTTCCAAGTCTTCCCAGCATCCTATGGAGTTTTCGAGGAGGCTATTTAACCAGTGCCGAGCTGGCCCCTTAAGCTTAAGAGGTAGGTATTTGATGGCATGGAGATCATCTCCTCGCGCCATATGTATATGGAGGAGGAAGTCATCGATCCATACAGTTGGATCAGTGGTCCCGTCATACTGTTCTGTATTTACGGGTTTAAACCCTTCGGGGAACTGATGCCGCATTACTTCATCTGTGAAGCACAGTGGGTGAGCGGTGCCTCTGACCCGAGCTATGTCCTGCCTGTACTCAGCGTCTGTATGGGGCCGGTTGTGTTCCCGGGCTCTATGGTTTTGGTCGAACCATGGTCTATACTCTCCCCGTCTATTCGGTGAGTAATCTCTGGATCCGTAGATGGATCTTGTATGGCCTACTCTATGATCTAAGTCACCGCGCAGGTCGAACCTGTCGTTGGGTTTGAATGGCTCCTTACCCCATCTTTGGGGCATCGTCGATACATAACCATTGTCATTGGCCTCTCTGTCACGCCCACGAGGGGGGCGGTCCGGCTTGTCATATGGGGTATGGTGCGGAGATGGAGTGTCAGTGAGCTCATCGTCGAATTGTGCAGTAGACTTCTTTGAGGGTAGCTTTTGGGCTGGTTTGACAGACCAGTGCCGTATACTTCCTCGGCCTAGAGGACCTTCGTCCATTGATCAGTGAAGTTGCCCTGTTCGGCATTGAGTTTCCGCTCTTTGGCCTTTAGGCTGCGAGCCGTTGCAATGAGCCGCTGCCTGATTTCTTCCTGATCCTTGAGGTTATCAGGGATGTACAAGTCATCGGCTTCTGGTATGTCTTCCTCCTCGACGAGGGGGGGGGGGCTAATCATCGCCTTCAGGGTCATTGACGGTATCGGGGTCGTTTTGGTCCTTAGGCTCGCCCGGACCCTCAAACGGGTGCTCGAGGACATCGGGATTATCATGATCGACCGGGGCGTTACCGTCCCCGCTGCTGATAATAGCTCTTCTTCCCTTTTTGCTTTTGGACCAGTTATGCGATTTTCGGCACCTTGATGGCGCATCGCCTGATTTGTCGCCGTCGTTGCGAGGCATATTGTCGCCGTTGGTGGCAGGAGTATCCACCATGTAGACGTCATATGTAGAAGTGGTGGTCCAATTCCCGGTGTTAACGGGAGTGGGAGCACGGTCCTCTTAATCCATGTATTTTGCCTCCTCGGAGGCATAGTCTAGCACGTCGGTTAAATCTTCGACGGTGGCTATCAAGTGGGTGGTGGGTGGGTCAAAAAATCCGTCCATGCCCAAACTGTAACCGGGCCGGGCGTAGATCGGGGCTGGATCGTCGGTGATCCTCATCGACGAGAGTTGCTCCAAGGCCTCGTCGACCATTGAGGGCTCGGTCTGATCTAGCTGTTCGGAACTCATGGGGTTCACCCCCATGAAATCCACCCATGGAGATTGTTCGGAAGGAACGTATGTCCCGTCGTATGGTTTGACAGCCAGACCGGGATGAGAGATCAGACTATCGCCATGGGTGACCCCATCGGCGTGTCCGAAGAAGGGGCTCGAGGTTAAAGCCTCAGAGCCCTTGGGGGCTATGGGCGAAGTCGCGAGCCCGGTTGATGATAAGTCGCCCCAAGAGTCGACGGAAAACTCTAGGTTTCCGAATCTGACCTCTTGATCGAGGGCGAAATTCTCCATGCGGCCTAGATGGCCGGCGGAATCAGCATGCAGCACAACGCTGCCAAAGGCGAAGATCTGCTCGGTGACAAAAATGCCCATGTTGCGGACCTCCTCATTGATGACAAGGTGAGGCGTCGATTCCATCTCGCTCACAGAGGAACTCTCAATGAAAGCACCAATGTCGGCGTCAAAACCAGCGGACCTCGGGTAGGGGGTCCCGAACTGTGAGACTAGGATCGATGGTAACAGGAGATGAAGGGGACACGAGTTTACCCAGGTTCGGGACCTCCAATGGAGGTAATAACCTACGTCCTCCTTGATTGTATTGATGGTGTAAGGGGTTACAGAGTTGATCTACCTCGAGATCGTATGTCTAACCCTAGATGAGTTGTTCTCTATCTACACCCTAAAACCCTCCGGCTTATATAGATGCCGAGGAGGCCTAGGGTTTACACATGGTCGGTTACATGCCAAAGAGATAAACATGCCTATTTACTACATCAAACGTGGAGCGCAAGCCGTGCTCCTCGAAGCTTCCATCCTGGAAACCGGGCCTTCAAATTATCCAGTGTTCGGTAAGTAGCCCATACAGTTCGGCCCATAAACAACATGTCGGCTATCCGAGGACCCCCTAATCCGGGACTCCCTTAGTAAGAGACTGATTTTTTTTCAACACACTTGTGTACTTCATATTAGTAGTACATCTGAATTAAACAGTACGACTCAACAAAACGGTACGAGATACATTTCCAAAGAGACTACAACAGGTAATTAAGATAGAAGTACATCTGAATTAAACAGTACGACTTAACTAGAAAAATACATCCCACAAACTACATGAAGTCATCGTCGTCGTCCTCCGTTGATGCAGCACTCTTCCCCTTCAACGGTGCGGTAGTCTTGGACTTCAACGATGTGGGTCTCTTAGCCTTGGTGCTCGGCATGAAGTCATCGTCATCATCCTCCGTTGATGCAGCACTCTTTCCCTTCAACGGTGCGGTAGTCTTGGACTTCGACCATGTGGGTCTCTTGGCCTTGGTGCTCGGCATGAAGTCATAGTCATCATCCTCCATTCATGCAACAATATTTCCCTTCGATGGTGCGGTAGTCTTGGACTTCGACCATGTGGGTCTATTGGCCTTGGTGCTCGGCATGAAGTCATCGTCGTCATCCACCGTTGATGCAACACTCTTGCCCTTCGACGATGCGGTAGTCTTGGACTTCGACCATGTGGGTCTCTTGGGCTTGGTGCTCGACATGAAGTCATCGTCATCATCCACTATTGATGCAGCACTCTTGCCCTTCGACAGTGCGGTACTCTTGGACTTCAACGATGCGGGTATCTTGGGCTTGGTACTCGGCATGAAAAGATCGTCTTCGTCCTCACTGTCTTGGCTCCATACACAACTATCTTCTAATGCAGCCCTATGAAAAGCTTCACTCTTACATAATACTCCCTCCGTCCGAAAAAGGTTATCGCGGGGCTAGTTTAATTAGTTTTTTGCAAAAAACCCTTGGATGTTTAAAGCCATTGCTAATCAGCCCATCGGCTTCTTCCTCCCCCGTCGCTCCGGGCACCGTCGTCCCCCGTCGCCACTGTCCACCCCCGTAGCCACGGGCACTGCGCGCCGCAGCCGTCGATGAAGGCCAGCCTGCGCTGCTGCCCCTGCCCCTACCCCACTGCTGCGCGCACAAGGGCGAGATTTGCCGCCACCCACCTGCTCCTCCGCGGCGGTACCTCGACGTGCGGTGACTCCACGGCTGACGAGCGGCTCCTGCTCGTCGTGTTGCTCGCTTCCCGGTCGCTTTCTCACGCCAGCTGCGGCCAGCCACTCCGGTGCAGGAGTTGGGCAACTCCCCGGTCGTCGCTGCTCCACCGCCGATCACGGAGGTGACAAGCGGATCCGGCGTCTGGACCAGAGGTGCCGCACACCTGCGTAGCTTCCACAGAGGCGACCACCGCCACTCCTCCTCACCGATTTCATCATCGAGGTAACCCAGCTCCTCGTCGTCGCTTCAGCCGCCGCCGCCGCCGCCGCCGCCGCGCTGGTGTACTTCGGCCGCCGGCAGGTTGTGGTGGTGTTGGGCGAATCCTGTGCTTCCAGTGCTGCTTCTAGTGGGAGATGCGGACGCCCTTCAATCCCCGCCCCCGACCCTCTGGTACAGCAGCATAGCATCATATCTCAATCCTCTATTTCTGTTCTTGCGAATATTCAGAAAGTTCAGTTAGCATCATATCTTAATCCACTACTTCTGGTTCTATATATTCAGAAATGGTAGCTAGTGTTGATAAGCTACTCTGGTGTTTAATCAAATTAGTAATTGTGTCAAAATACTATGATATGACCAGAGTAATTGTGTCAAAATACTATGATATGACCAGAGTAATTGTGTCAAAATATTATCAGGCCTCTGGTAGCTACCAGTAAAAGTAACCAGACCTGTATGCCGAAATTACCTGATCAATAAAGTCATCCCGGCTATCCAAGACAAGTGGCCCGACGATGATGACGGCACAACAATATTCATTCAGCAAGACAATGCTAGACCTCATGTCCTCCCTAACGATCCAGAGTTTAGAGAAGCCATGGATCAAACAGATCTAGACATTCAGTTACTTCAACAACCACCAAATAGCCCCGAGTTCAATGTTTAAGACTTGTGCTTCCACTGTTCTCTCCAATCCCTAACCGACTGCAGAGCACCTATGAATATTCGAGAACTGATACAAGGTGTAGAGGAGGAGTTTGAGAACTATGATGCACACAAGTTGTTCAAAAGCTTCATCACACTCCAAGCAGTTATGGTTGAAGTCATGAAAGATCAAGGAGAAAACAGCTACAAGATGCCTCATTTGCACAAAGATCACCTACAGAATGGCGAACAGAAAATAATCGGTGTGTATTGCAATCCTGAGTTAATCGCAGACAGGAAAGCCATCATAGAACAAGGAAATGAATAGATAGAGAAAGGAAAAAAGAAAGGAAAGGAGTACATACAGAAGGAAAAGAAAAGAAAGGAGTATGTCATGTGTATGTGTATGTCATGTATCATGGATTATTTGGTTTATTTGGATTTATTAGAATTATTTGGATTTATTAGAATTATTTGGATTTATTGGAATCATTAGGATTTATTAGAATTATTTTGATTTATTTTGATTATT
The DNA here is from genome assembly GCA_022496015.1 of Hordeum marinum. Classification (NCBI taxonomy): domain Eukaryota; kingdom Viridiplantae; phylum Streptophyta; class Magnoliopsida; order Poales; family Poaceae; genus Hordeum; species Hordeum marinum. The sequence continues at coordinate 87,895,765 of CM039678.1, read as the reverse complement.
TGTATTAATTTGACAATAAGGTCTTATGATAAGATGTTAAGACAAAACTCCAGTTGAGAGAAATAATATCTTCAGTATCTTCGTTAAGGGTCATTACAAGATGTACAAGGTCATTACAAGGAGTAAGAAGAAGAGACTAATATCTTCATCAAGGGTCATTACAAGTTGTACAAGATCATCACAATATCTCCTCCTCCTCCTCCTCCTCCTCCTCACCCACCTTGCTGCCGGGGGGGGGGGTTATAGGGTCAGAAGAGAAGATGGCGGGAAAGAAGGACGGGAAAGAAAATGGCGGGAAAGATGGGCATGAAAGAAAATGGCGGGAAAGAAAATGCCCTCTTCGGCCAACGAAAGACCGAAAAGGACTCTTCGGCCAACAAAAGATTGAAAAGTCTCACATGCATCTTCGGTCAGACTCTGACATAAAGAGCATGGACTTTTCGGCCAACGAAAGACCAAAGAGGACTCTTCGGCCATGTGCTGGCCGAAGACAGGTCCTCGGCCCAGCACCGCAGGTCTTCGGTCAACGCCTGGCCAAAAACAACCTCTCCAGCCAAAGGCTGACCGAAGAGTCCCTCTTCAGCCACCGGGTGACAGAAGAGTCCCATTTCGGCCAACGACTGACGAACGGGGTGCTATTTTTTGCAAAAAAACGCTTTCGCACTGCTACTTTTCAAATTTGCTATAAAAAAAACGTGCCAGTTTTGAAAAAAAATGCTGATCCTAACCCCACACCTTGATCAATGACAACTCTTTGATTCGCCAAAAAATATATAATGGTGTTTGTTATTTCCAACACAGAAAATAACATGAAGAAAATAAATTGCTGGCAGGCGGTTTCATCATCGCTGATTCATTGAACCCAGCTTACAAAGACGGGCGAAATGCACCGAGACGATCGATCCTGCATCAGGGCATCAGCATTTCAGCGGTTTCGTCAGGTCAACTGATTCTTTTCTATTTTTCCGTTGCAAAAAGTCCACCATTTTCCTTATCTGAATAGCACAGCGCGTGAAATCTTTCCCAGGAGGAATTAGATTACTCATTAATGGACTAAATCGAATCCGCCGCCCACCACCACCACCGCCACCGCCACCGCGAGAGGAAGAAGACGGCTTCCTCCCCCGGCCCAGCCGTCGTGGCGAGCTGGCGAGGGGGATACGCGGCGCTATGCCTGCGCGGACACCCGGACGGAAACGAGCTGCAGATACATTTCCCGGCCTTGCCCGGCCGCGCCGCGCCGGCCGTCGCCATCGACGCCGCTTCAAATCCATGGCTTTCTTTACGCTTTCCTCTCCAGCAATCCCTGCTTAGTCCTTTGCCACGCCTGACGCCACCCCCCACCCAAACCCCCCTTTAAAACCCGCCACCGTCGCCACCGACTCGCCATCATCCGACCACAGAGCTTTAGTTTATTCCCCCGGAAAGAAAGCAGTGACGGCGAGAGGGCAGGAGCCAAGAAAGTCCGGCGAAGCGGAGGAGGATGCCGGGCGCGGTGAAGGCCGGGAGCAGGCCGCCGTGGCTGGGTCTGGGGGCGGCGGTGTGGCTGCAGGCGTCGGCGGGGACCAGCTCCGCCTTCGCGCTCTACTCGCACGCGCTCAAGGTGGCGCTCGGCGCCGACCAGAGCCGCGTCGCGCTGCTCGGGGTCGCCTGCAACGTCGGGGACAGCCTCGGCCTGCTCCCCGGCGTCCTCTGCAACAAGCTCCACCCGGCCCTGCTCCTGCTCGTCGCCGCCGCATCCGGCCTCCTCGGCTACGGCGTCGCCTGGCTCGCCGTCTCCGGCGTCGCCCCGGCGCTGCCCTACTGGCTGGTGAGTGAGCTCCCCGACGAGATCCCCTTCATAGACCAGTCCTTGGATCGGTTCTAGATCGTGAAATATGGTACTGCTTCAATTGCTCATTTGCTCTGCTGGATTGCGGTGTAGAAACTGTTTTTAGGGAAAAGGCGTTACAATAGAGGGGACCAGCTAAACAATACAACAAGTGTCCCTTTCTAAGATTCGGCAAACAAAATTTATACTACCAACTGCTGGTGAAAAGTTAAGCCTCGATTGCAATTGCGCGGAAAAAGTATTACTAGCATTTGGCTCCATTTGCCGGGCAATATGCACGCAGTCTGATAGCCACATAATTTTCTTTAGAAAATGTAAGTTTTCATTGCCTCCGGCCTCGGCATCAACGATGCATACAGCCACATGTTGAGCGCACTTACTTAATTTACATGGAAGATTGGAGTTGCTACGCTAGCTTCTTTGCTTTGCTTTGATCGTATAGTGTAAATTGGGCGAAAACGTATTACGGGCATTTGGCTTCATTTGCCGGGCAATATGCACATAGCCTGATAGCCACATTTTTCTTTTAGAAAGAAATGGAAGCTTTCATCAACGATGCATATAGCCACATATTGAGCACTTCTAACTTAATTAACCCGGAAATCGGACTTACTAGGCTAGCTTCTTTTGGAGGCAATCTTTGCTTTGATCTCCTCACTGTTTTAATCCTTGATTTGTTCTAGATTGTGAAATGGTAGTACTTGGTATCGCTCTGCTGGATTGTTGTGTAACCAATTTCAGGGAAAAGGTGTTATAGTAACGGGGACCAGCTAAACAAGTGTCCCTTTCTAAGATTCTTGAAACATGACTATACTAAATGTTACTCGTTGCAATTGGACAAAAAAAAGTAGCACTAATTTGGCTTCATTTGCCGGCGATATTAGCATAGCCACATACGCATTGAGGAGTTCCTACCTAATTTACCAGGAAGATTGGCCTTACTAGGCTTCTTTTGGTGTTAGTCTTTGCTTTGATCATATAGTGTGAATTTACAAGTTGCAATCTTTTTGTTTGGTCTTATCACAGATATGGATTGCATTATGCATCGGTTCAAACAGCGGTGCGTGGATGTCGACCGCCGCTTTAGTAACCAACATGAGGAACTTCCCACTCAGTAGAGGGGCTGTTGCCGGCATCCTCAAGGGATACTCTGGTCTAAGTGCAGCCGTCTACACTGCCATTTACACCGGCGCGCTTCATGGTTCAGCTGCAAATCTCTTGCTTTTTCTCACCCTGGGAGTTGCCATCGTGTGCCTTCTGGCGATGTACTTTGTGAGGCCTTGTGAGCCTTCTCTGGTGGAGAATTCTTCGGAGCGAGTTCACTTCCTATTTGTACAGATCAACAGTGCTCTTCTTGGGGTTTATCTCGTCGTCGCCACAACATTAGATCGTTTTGTGACTCTTACCCCTGCTTTGAACTATTCCTTGATTGCTATTATGGTCATTCTCATTCTTGCACCGTTTGCGATACCCGTGAAGATGACATTGTTTCGAAGCATCCCAAGGAAAGGCGCTTCTGCTGCTGACAATGATCACACAGAACCATTTCTTCTGCCTTCTTCCTCTGAACCAAACTTCGGCAAAATTGAAGATGAGGATGCTGCAGATATTGACCTTCTCTTAGCTGAGGGTGAAGGGGCTGTGAAGCAGAAGAGAAGGAGACCAAAGAGGGGAGAGGACTTCAGGTTCCGTGAAGCTCTGCTAAAGGCAGATTTCTGGTTGCTGTTTGCAGTATTCTTTATAGGTGTTGGATCTGGAGTCACCGTTCTTAACAATCTAGCACAAGTTGGAACTGCAGCAGGTGTTGTTGGCACAACTATATCAGTTTCTCTCTTCAGTTTGGGCAACTTCTTTGGCCGCTTAGGAGGTGGTGCTGTTTCTGATTATCTTGTCAGGTAATGGAATCTCTTATTTATTGAATTCCAAAATAAGATGTACCTTCATCTACCTGTCCAATCACCATCTGGTTTACATAGTTGCTCTGCCAATTTCATGGAGTTCTTTCCATCATGTAGTTGTTTAATGTTTAGACCAAGTTTGGCATGCCAAGTTATCTATGCAGGCAATGGATTTTTCAAACAAAAACAGATTTCGTCTGCCATCTTCCTAATAGAACTGTTAGAGCCTTCAGTCCAGTTTCAACTTACAAGCCAATAAAGAATGAGCGACCTCTATATAAAAAAGGAACACGTTATGTCTGCCACAGGTTATGGGTCAAACTGTTTCTCTAACTGGATTATTATAGCCTCCATTCCAGCTTCAGATTACAAACCAATAAATAATGGGTTGACAATATGTATCTCTCACTTATTTATTTTTCTGACACATTGGAACAGTAAAAAGGTTCTCAGTCCCAACTGTGTATGAAATATAAAGATACTTGATCAGAAACTTTCTTGTTTGGATGCAATGCACGGTTGAATACATTTGTTCACATTTTAAAATTTGATTTTACTTCTCATCCTGCAGTTGGTTAACCAAAGTTTCTTTTCCAGGTCAAGGACACTTCCACGGACAGTACTGATCACATGCACCCAAGTGGTGATGATAATCAACTATCTAGTCTTCGCTCTGGGTCTCAAGGCTACGCTCTACGTCTCCGTTGCCATACTTGGCATCTGCTATGGTGTCCATTTCTCGGTGATGGTGTCGACGTCATCGGAGCTGTTTGGGCTAAAGCAGTTTGGGAAGATCTACAACTTCATCTTGCTGGCGAACCCGCTTGGCGCGCTCGTGTTCAGCAGCCTTGCCGGGTATGTCTATGATCATGAAGCGGCAAAACAGCACAGCGTCACAGCAGTGGCGGGCTCTGACCATGTCATGGTATGCTACGGCCCCAGCTGTTTCAGGTTCACGTTCTTTGTGCTGTCAGGCATGGCATGCTTGGGAACGTTTCTGAGCGTGATCCTGACCGTGAGGATTCGACCGGTGTATCAGATGCTGTATGGAGGTGGACCCTTGAGCCAGCCCAGGAGCTCTGCACATTGATGCCCGTGGACCGGTGAGCTTGTTTACTGATCTCTTGTAATGTATTGTACTTGAAATATGAGCACGTTTTTATTTATTTTGGGTGTGTGCGGGGGGGGGGGGGGGGGGGATGCTCTGTATTGCGATTTTGGGACCTGGTTGTTGACAAGTTCAGTCTTGGTCCCTATATATATGGTGAGGAATGAGATATGTTATTTTTTGAGTCGTTGCTGGTTTCTGGTTGATCTGGTGGAGCATGAACCCGAGGATACAAATATGATCCTCATTTCTTTCCTTCTTTTTTGGGAAAAAAGGAGGATCTGAACTTCGGCCTTTGTACTCTTCGTTGTTCCTTACTTCATACTCTTTGTTCCTTACTTCATACTCTTCGTTGGCAGTTGTTCAGATCAACAATGTCACATTGGCAGTTGTTCCTTACTTCATACTCTTCGTTGCAGTTTGATTCACTCATCTGTAGGAAGGACCTCAGGGCACAGGTCTTCTCCAGGTGGTCGCGTGACTCAATAGAATCTAATGATAGAAATTTGATTATTTCTTTTTGCATGCGGACATAAATTTGAGTTGGGAGTCGGTATCGCATAACCCAACTACACAAACTGTAAGCCTATAAAAAAACTACACAAACTGTATCTCCTTCCAATGGCGGTCACGAATTTCTCGGTAATGAATGCATATGCATAGATATTTTCAAGCAAAAGTGTTGACGGCACATCCAAAAAAAGAGACAGGCAATGCATTTTTTAATAGGGACTGCTCTTTACTTCCAGAGAATTAATTTCGTACTACATCTTTTTAACGCTTAAACAAACTCAAGTATAAGACCCAAAGATATGATAATCCGGCTTTAAAGTTGACAAAAAGGACAGGACTAAGTACTACCTCCGTCCTGGTTTATTGGTCCCCATTGTATTTTGTGGCAAATTTTGATCATAGATTAAACTAACAAAGTGTTCATGCATGTCACCAAAAGGACCCAACCTATCTACTGAACGATTGAAGAGAACTTGAGGACAAAATCAGCTAGGGTTCATGGTGGATCTCGATTTATTCCAGCTAGTATAGTATATAGAGTATATAGCAAGCCATCTTGGCGAGTCATACGATAGGAGAAGGTTAACTAGCTCAGCCACAACCCGGCTGTTATATAGGCAGAGGTTTTACCGGAAATTGCTTTTGGAGGCTGAGCTCCATGAAGGCCTCCAAATGCAAACTGCATATTTCGTGAAAATTCATATTTAACAATTCAATTTTTTTTGAAAAAAATACATAGATGGATGAAGGTATAATACACAAGTGTGTCAATTTTGAGAACAAAATACGTTGAAATGAGGGCTATGCACAAAAGACAAATCTGAGGTTTTTTAACACATGACACTATTCATCTTTCCAGACCACGAATTTGTCTTTTTTGTAAAGGTTGTGTTTCAAAGTATTTCGACCTGAAATTTTACATACACACGGATCACACACTTGTTTAGTTGTATAATTTTTTTCAGATTTTTTGAAATCAAAATTTTGAAATTTTGAAATTTTCATAAATTTCGGCCTCCATGGATCCCGGGTGCCAAAACGCCATTCTCGAGGTTTTACCGACAAGAGAGTGTAGTAAACAGTAATTAGTACATCAACGGTTAACGACGAGCGATAAAGCGAGGAGCCATCTTAGCCGTTGATTCTGAGCGAAGCGTTTTGTCTGAAGCGGTACAGTTAACTGAAGAAATAGACACCTGCGGTTCAGTCCTGACCATGGTTTTAAATAGCTTGTTATAGCTTCCCTATAGCATTTACAAAAGATCTTGTTGCACTGAAAGACTTTAATCCAAACAAATGAACAAACATTTTAAATAGCGCGCTATAGCTCCGCTATAGCATTTAGAAAAGGTCCACCACCGCTAAGAGGCTTAGCGCGCTATTTAAAACTTTGGTCCTGACACACGGTGACACAGTCGCTCGCCAGAGTGCTGAAATCGGTGGCCGCCGAGCATGAACTCTGCGCGTCTAAGACCTGCGCTGAATGTTGACTGAACCTTTTCTTCTTAATTAAAGCGGTCGGTTTTCCCTTTTACAAAAGAAGAGAGCAAGTGCAAAATCAAGACTAAGAAGCCATACCTGCTACAGAACATCACGTAATCATTCAAGTCCATATCGGGACTTTGCTTTTCGACGATCCTTTTCTACCGACTTCCATGTTCACTTAACGGGTTTTTATATCGTATCAAATGCTGTTTCTCTTGAGGATTGTACTTGTACTCTTCCTCTATCCAATCTGCTCTTTTTACAGTCGTAACTAGGAAACCTTGGATGATTGCAAATGGCATCCTTAAATGCAGACTCTGCAGCCCTCCTGTCAGGTTCTTCGGCTCCAGGGGCAGCCCCAATTGTTCCAGCAATCTCCTTGAGGTTTAATAGGTACTCGATGCCAGCAAGAAAATGATCATAATCTTCTCCTCTGTGAGCATTGAAACTTAGCTCGAGCCTCTTAAGATTGGGCAACGCTCCTTCCTGGAAGGACAGGCATATTGCGCCACACGTGTAATTTAAGTACTTGAGAGCTGGGAATGTCCCTCTTTCCAAGATCACCCTTTCTGCCATAGGTTGCCGGACATGCAGTGAGAGAACTGCCAGGGCAGGCAATCCTGTCAGCATATCCATATCTTTCATCAGCATCTCACTGACAACAATTTCCAGAATGCAGAGTTTCCGGAGTTGACCCATCCACTCTGGAAGCCTGGAGAAGATGCAAATGGGGGGCAACAACTCGAGTCTCTGAAGAAAGATGGGTGGAGAGGACATGCTGCTCCATACATCATGGTAAATTGACATGCCTGAAACACCAGGAGCCAGAGTGACATATTTGAGGTTAGCCAGTTTCCCAAGTGAAGAGGCCAGAGCTGCCAGGTTTCTCTTCATACGCTCATTGGACTCCGCTGTACAATGCTCATCTGAGTCCTCGGTATGGTAAGTGAGGTGAAGATCCTGCAGGCTCACTAGGTCACCAAGGCTCAATACATTGTCTTCAGAGTTACTGCCAATGTCAAAATAGTGTAATGTGCGTAGAGAACTGATGCGGCCAATCTCATCAGGTAGATCTGTCTTATCTCCAAGAGAGAGATACAACAAAGCCGGCAGATGAATAATATCCAATGGAACAGCAGACACTTTTGCATCAATTACCAGCGTTTCCAAGTATCGTAGCATTCGCATCTGGGTTGGTAGTTCTACTTCCACACTGGCATCACATAAAATTTTCAAATATCTCAGCTGAAACAAACTGCAGATTCTTGAAAGATTGAAACTGGTCCTCCCTCGTTGATCACCCCAAAATTCAAGTACTATAACTCGGAGAAGCTTAAACTCCACAATTGAAGGCACACACTCAAGGATTCCAAAAAAGCCAATAGATCGAACTTTTGACAGTGATAGGCCAGTTGGTTTCATTGCATATCTGGGATTACTGAAGTGGAATGACAGCCGACGAAAGTTGCTATAATGCCCTCTGATGGTCTGAGAGTAATCTAATGCAGTGATAAATCTCTCTTCAGTAGACTCAAGTTTAATAAGATCGAGTACAACGTGGTGCAGTGTGCAGGACAGCACCTCACCACTGTAGTTAATTTCCACGGGTTGGATCATTCCCCTGTTGACAAGTTCTCCAAAATAGCTATCTGCAACCTCCCATGTGTCTGTTCCTTCCGTTGCAGCGATGAAACCTTCTGCTATCCATTGCTTAATCAAATCAATCTTCGACACTGTGTAACTCTCCGGATACATACTAACGTACATCAAGCATGTCTTCAAATAGTGAGGAAGGCTATTGAAACTAAGCTTTAGTATTTCCTGCAGCGTCTCTTCCAAAGTAGAAGTTGTACTCAAATTCGAGTATAAACATTCCTGCACGTGCTGCCATAGCTCAGCGTTGTCAGGCTGGCTTGTTAAAAGACCAGCTACAAAAATTGTTGCTAGTGGCAAACCAGCACATTTGGTTATGATTGGCTCAGAAACAAAGTTTAATTGTTCAGGGAATATGCATTCAGGTCCAAAAATCAGGTTGTATAACAGTTTCCCAGAGTCTTCCCTGCCAAGGGGTTTCATCTTCAAAATATTAGTATTAGACTGATAATCACAGCATTCCTGAGCTACGCCCTCACTTTCTGTCGTTGTTATTATTCTACTGCAATTAGTACTTTCAGGGAAAGCACTGGCAACAATATCCCATGCTGTTGTTTCCCACAAATCATCAATTACGACAACATATCTGCAAAAGAAACATACAAAATTATAATAACAATAATTAGGAATAAAGTAGAATTTCCACTCAGTTTGAAGTCATGATTTTTTTTATGACGACTATGGGAAACAACTATCCTGAGGGAAGTTTCATTGTTTTCATATGGTACAACAACAACCAAACAACTTCTATTACATGTTTTTGCGCTTCTGGAATCCTGAGTCAAAGAGTCCTAAAAAGGATTTTTTAATAACAGAGTTACCCTGCTGTAAATAAGTAGACTATGTAGACAGGTTGAGGCATGTTGAACCAATGGAAAAAAGATAAAAATTACCAGCATAAACACACCATTGTTTATGATATTAATTTGATAATTTTACCATGGGTATACACTCCTTCCACAAATATGCATGCAGAAATAAACTTACTCTTATATTTTCAAAGTTTATGGACTTTGAGAGTATCTTAAAACAAATTTGACCTCACAATATTTAGGTAGATACTGAATCTTATTTGGCAAACGAAAACCATAAACCCCAACTGAAAGAGTGAGCAACAAGGCCCTAGCAATGCAGCACCTCTTATTTTGGAGATGTTTGGTGAGACTGTCGATGAGGTTTTGCACCGTGCAGGAATCAGAGGGGCGTCGGTGTCCCTGAACTTGAGAGAGGATGCCCCCAAGTAATCTCCTCATGTCAGGCTTCCGGGATGCCCGGACGAAAGCTCGGCACTCGAATCGCTCCCCGAGTTCATGGTACACCTGTTTTGCAAGCGTGGTCTTGCCTACACCGGCAGGTCCAACTATGGCCACCACTTTCAGCTGCTGCTCCTCATCAATGAGACTCTTGACAAGCTTCCTCTTGGCGTCGTCCACACCGACAAGGCAGTGTGCAGCGTCTTCATACATTGCTGGAATCCGGCCGTGCCCAGTGAACACACATCTAGAGCTCGAGGTGCAACCATCAAGATACCTTTCATGTCGTTCAATCGCCTCCCGCACCAGGGCCCTGAGATCTGTGATCTTGGCGGCCCTTGTGCACGGCTTCAGCGTCTTGGGAAGCCAAGCAATCTTGACACGGCCAACCTTATAGCTGTGCACCGATCTCATCTTGGCATCGGCGTGCGTCGACATGATGCTGTCGATGAAATCCTCCATGTCATAGCAGAGTTCACGCACCTCATTCATCCAGTATTTTGCCATCTCATTTAGGGAATCTGTCGTTGACTGCTCCACAAGGGCGACGCTTATATCTTCCAGATCTGCCTTGAGGAGCTCGATTTTGCCCTTGAGTGCCTTTGGCAGACGGTAATCGGGAGGCAGCATCGAGTCGAGCTTCCTAAGAAGGGGCCCCATGGCACCAAGGGAAGAACTCATCGGAGCATCCATGGCGCTCGTGACGGCCAGCGATGAACTCATCTCTGCCTGGAGAAAGAAATCAAAGCATAGAGAACGTGTCCATCATCTTGTAATCAACAAATACTGTGAACGAGGAACAGAGAACACTCTGTAAGAGGGGAGATCAACAATGGAGAAAGCAATAAGAGCAACTCCAACGCGTCGACCCAAACAGACGGATTTGTCCGCTTTTTATCCGTTTGGGTCGGCCCGGCAGACATCAACGTCCGCTTCCACATTTGGATCGACATGTGCGTCTAACTCTGGCCCAACCCATTTTGACGGCATGCGAAAAAAAATACATACATTTTGAAAATTAAAACAAACATTAAAGCCGGCCACGAAGGCCGGCGATAGTCCACGCGTCCACATAAACATAAAAAGAAAGCTAACTACGAGGTGGCGCGCTGTCCTAGGCGTCCTCGTCGTTGTCGTCGGGGCCGGTGAGGTCGATGAGCGTCGGTGAAGGGCCGGCCCAGGGGAACGTCGTGTTTCAGAGGACGTTGATGTCGGGCGCGGGTTGTGTCGCCGCTGCCGCTGCCTGGGCCTGGCGTGCCACCTCCTCGGCCTCGCGCTCCTCCTCCTCGATGTCGCGCTAGAGCATCTCGAGGTATTCGCCATGGCGGCCTTCCTCGTCCAACCATCGATGGCGCCATTGTTTGAGGTACGCCGCCTCCTCCGCCGGCGTCGCCCCCATCCAGACCGGCGGAGCACTGACCCACTCGCGCATTCGCTCGGTCCATGAGTAGCGCTCGATGGGGGTCGGCTCCGGCTCCGGCTCGACCTTGACGGGGAAGGCAGGGCCACCGGCGGCACTCCTCCTCCGTGGAAAGGGCCATGGCCTCCGCCATGGCCGCATGGTACGCCGCCTCCTCTTCCTCCCTGCGATGCTCCTCCTCCCCGCTCTCTTAGAGGACGGCCTCCGCCTCCTGGTCCTCATCGCGGGGGCCTTGCCCTTGGCTTTGCTGCTGCCGGCGCCAAAGAAGAGCCTCATCTGGGTTGACTAGGGTGGCTAGGGTTGCCACCGACGGGGGAGCGAGATGGGGACGGGAGCTTTCTGGAAGTGGATGAGGACCCCCTCCCCCCCGCACGGTCGGCTTAAAAAAGGACGACCATCGTCATTGACGCGTGGGCCCAAGGTGGATGGTCGTCATAAATTAAGCTGACCAAACTGGCCGCTGGGTGGTTGGACGACCACGAGGTGGGGACGTGGCGGACATCGAGAAGGCGAGTGTGGTGTCCGCTTCGCGTCCGTGCCGACGTATTTTGGCCGCAAATGCGTCGGCGCGGACGCGAAGCGAACGTGATTTGGGTTTAGGTCGGCGCGTTGGGCCTCCCCCATTGGAATCCGAGTACGGGGAGATAGATAACGACTGCTAGCGCATGTGAGATAGTACTACTACTCCGCCCGGAGACCAATTATCTTAAACCAAGATACAGAATAATTTGCTCACTAAGAGCATGGTTAATAGTATAGCCAGTTGTTGGCTATAAACCATTGTCATGTCATCTATAGCCCATCTTATAGCCAACACATATAATAGTTGATTAGAAGAGTGTACTATTTTTTTATTATATGGCCCATCTTTCACTCTTACAAAATGCCTAGGAACACTTGATAGAACTGGCTCTTACTACCTTCTTTCTAGTCTTCCCATCACAGGCTCAAATATCAAGGTGCATTAAATCTTTGCATGCAAGGATTAAAACAAAACTCACCAATGCATGTAAAAGTTTTTAGTTATTTATTGGTCATGCATGCATGCATTGCAATTAATGCATTGGTAAACACAATTGTTTGTAGAAAACGTGCGTATTAATTGAGTACTTTTGCAAACTATCAAATTTATTTCACCACTCATCATCTGGCTTGGTTAATGAGATTTTTGAGTTGAGCCATAAACCGGAAAGGAGGGAGTAACTAAGAGTCCGCTTACCTTCTCTCTCTTCTTCTCTTTCCTCCAACTAAGCAAAAATATACTAGTTTATTTCTTATAGCCCACTGACTCAGCTCTATTGTACTTGCTCTAATTATTTCATCCCGTTCCCAATGCACTTTCTCACATGTCAATTCTCACATGTAACCAATGAGGAAACATGCATACAATGTATTTATTATTAAGCTATGGGACTAGCAATAATGTCTCTCGCTACCGTCAATGAAATGGATGCATGCATGTAGGTTTTCAAAAGCAAGGCCTTATAAAGAGGAACATGATTGACGAAGAAAGTATCACCCAGCAGGCCTCACAAGGTGCTCGGACAATGCTCGTATGGATGTTGTTAGCTTTTTTATTAGTTTATACTCCATCCTTTCCAGTTTATAAGACACATCTCAAAAAATTAGATTCCCATTATATTAGGCTCACTTTGAGTCCTATATTGAGTTAAAAAGCTTTGAGTCCTATGCCACATTTAATGAAACTAAGAGAATTAGTGGTCATCCATGCATTTTATTCTAGATGCACCATGCTATTCCAATGTGAGGAAGGGTGTTGCACTTATTGCCTCGAAAGCTGAATAAGTGGGCAATGTTTCATTAGGCTGTTTTGTATCCACAAAACTCGTTTCATCCACTCAAAGTGTACCTTGGTTAATGAGATTTTAGATTTGAGCCCTATAAACCGAAACAAAGGGAGTACTACTCGTAGTTAAGAGCACATGCTCGAGTGTAGTAACATAAAACATCCCCTTTAGAATAGCCAAAATGAAGAACATCAATATAAAAAATTCAAACATGCAAAGACAAAAACGAAAGAGTGAGAGCAGAAATTGGAAGTTATATACAACTTCACAGCATTTACAGTCGTGGCCTCAAACCCGTCTCAAACATCCGGACGGACGGACCGGTCACCGGTCACAGACTCACCCGGACGTGTCAAACCGGCCTCAAACACTAGGACTAACCGACGCACCTCATATCCAGCTCAAATAAGGAACAAATATGAGACGGCCCTTCCGCGCCCGCTACTTTTGCCCGACCCACCTCTGGCCCACCATGGCCCCACAAAATCCCCATCTCGATTGAACCCTAGCCATACTTCACTCCGCTTCGCTCCGTCCTCCTTTTCCCAATTCGACAACTCCCGAGCATCGGCGACCATGTCTTGTACCGGCAACTAAAAACACAAGTTCTCCCTAGGTGGTTATGGTAATTAACAACAACACATAGTTTGTTGAACTAATGAGCCTACCAAGTATATTTCAGGAAAGTTCAATGAGTGGATTGGCTAGGAATTATGAGAAGGACCCCCTAGATGCAAAGAACACCTATATATTTTGTTTTTGTGTAAAAAATCACAATTGAGTCCATAGGAAATCCAATACTATTAAAAGGGGATGAGGTATTGAAAATGAGCTGGTTGCTCAAGTGCTTAGAGATATGCAACCAAAAGCCTCAAGCAAACTCTGACAAAAGATTCTGTCAAAAAACCTAAAGTACCAGATTTGGTGGAACCAAGGTTTCCACTTCGGCCTCACCAAGTTAACCCTAGACAGAACCCAAGCCAAACGCCAGCACCTCGGTATAACCGAGATCCTGTTCGGTACAACCAAAAAGCAGTGACCAACTTTATGGAATTGAGATATTTAACTTTAGAACTTCAGAGTTTTATATCTCGGAGCCACCAAATGCGGATTTGCTCAAGGCTAAGCCGAATTGGTCTCACCGAGATGTTATCATTCGGTCTCATTGAAAAGTCAAAAATTAGGACATTTTGCACTAGTCGGCACAATCGAGTTTTTTGGTTTCATTGAGTCGGGCAATAATGTTGTAACGGTTGGATTTTTTGAGATGGCTATATATACCCCCTCTACCCCTCTCACGCGTGGTGAGAGCACTCAGAACAAACCAACACTTCCACTATTCATTTTTTGAAATAGAGCCACCTACTCATGTGTTGAGATCAAGATATTCCATTCCTACCATATGATTCTTCATTTCTAGCCTCCCCAAGTTGATATCCATCCAATCCTCCTCTTCTACCAAGCCAAATTCTGTGAGAGAGTGATTGACTGTTGAGGAGACTATCTTTTGAAGCACGAGAGCAAGGAGTTCATCAACCATACACAATCTATTACAGTTTGGAGAGTGGTGTCTCCTAAATTGGTTAGGTGTCGCTTGGGAGCCTTGGAATCTTGTGGAGTTGAGCCAAGAAGTTTGTAAGGGCAAAGAGATCGCCTACTTCCTGAAGATCTACCGCGAGTGAGGCTAGTCCTTCGTAGACATAAGCCCTAATGGAGTAGACAAGGTTGCTTCTTCGTGGACCCTTCGTGGGTTGGAGCCCCCCATGGACTCGCGCAACCGATACCCTCCGTGGGTTGAAGCCTCCATCAACGTGGACGTACGATAGCAACACCAATCAGAATCACGCCAAAAATCTCCGTGTCTTCATTGCGTTTGATCATCCTATCCCTCCCTTTACTTACACTTGCAATGCCATTACTTTTCGCTGCAATACTCGTAAACTTGCATGTGTAGGGTGTGCTAGACTTGGTAAAATTGCTAAAACTTGCCAACCGATAAAATTGGGAAAAGGTTAAGTTTTAGTTTGATCAAGTAGTCTAATCACCCTGCCCCCTTCTAGACATACTTTCTATCCTACAAGTGGTATCAGAGCTTTAGGGGCTGTTTGGTTCTATACCTAGCAATGCCACACTGTGCCACACAATGTTGCCACACTTGCCTAAGGTTAGTTCTTCAAAATGAGAGCCACAAGTTGACAAGCCTAAGGGAACCTTGCCACACTTTTTGTGTGTATGTAATTGGGGACCCTAGTGTGGCTTGCCAAAGGTGTGGCTTGAACCAAACACCCACCTAAGTTGGTCAAACTTGCCTAACCTTAGGTGTGGCAACCTTTGGCAACCTTAGTCACAAACCAAACAGGCCCTTAGTCTCCATTGCATTGGTTTCACAACCTACCAGAGTATGGCATCTAGTGAGGGAAATTACCACCGTAGAGGTTGATATTTCGATTGTACAAACTTTGCTAGTTGGAAGCATAAAATAAAAAATGCATATTATTGGTCATAAGCCTTCCATTTGGGTTGTTGTTCCTGTTGGATTGCAAGGTGAATTCTTTGGTGATGGAAAGGAACCTGATTGTGAACCAATGGCGAAAGAATTGAAGATGATGCAATACATTGCTCAAACATGCGACATTCCTATTCAACTGCCTATGTCCCGAAGAATTCAACAAGATAAGTCGTCTTGAGGATGCTAAGGAAATTTGGGATACTTTTGTTGATATGCATGAAGGAACCGAATCGGAATCTAAGTTGGATGTGCTCCAAAGTCAACTTGACAGGTTCTAGATGAAGGATGGTGAGGGAGTTGCGGAAATGTACTCTAGGCTTGTTTTCATCACAAATGAGATTACCGGCTTAGGAAGTGTAGAGATGACCTAAAATTCATCATCTATAAGATCCTTAGAGCCTTGTATGGAAAGAACGACACCATGTCCACATTGATCTAAATGATGCCAAACTACAAAGATCTAAAGCCCACAGAAGTCATTGGAAGGATTATTGCTCATGAAATGTCACTCGAGGACAAAAAAGAGCTTCACAACAAGTCAAGCAGTGCATACAAAGCCATAAGTGATACTCCCACAACTTCAAGTGGCAATATTATTACCAATGAAGAGATAAGCCTCATGATCAAGAAATTCAACATGTTCTGCAAGAATAGAGTCATAGAAAGAAGCTCCAACTTAAGATACGAAGAAAAGCGTTCTTCTAGTCATTACCAAAATTGTTACAATTGTGGAAGACCTGGACACTTCTCAAATGAGTGGATGGCTCCTTCCAAAAATAGAGTTGAGTCGCCAAGGAGAAGAAGCTCAAGAGGTGAGTCACCTCGAAGAGAGAGAAGGAGTAGAGAATATCAATATGAACGAAGACCCTCCCGGAGAAGAAATGGCTCGGAGAGAAAGGACAAGTACACCAAAAGCTACACAAGAAGAAGACATCAATCTCATGTTGGTGAATGGGTTTCCGACTCTGACTTTGACAACCAATCTAAGAAAAGCTATCACTCCAACTCTGACTATATTCAAGATGAAGGTGTTGCCAGACTGGCACTCGTATCCTCCAAGTCCTATTATTTATTCGATTCACCAAATGAAGGGATTGGAAGTTGCTTCATGGATAAATGCCCAAAGTTATCACACCCCGAATACATTGACTCCAATAGTGATGAGGATGACTTACTAGGTGATGATGATTTGCTCTTTGATAAAACTAGCATTGTTCGTGAAAAAGAACTTGATAGTAATTATGCTAGTCAAGATGAATCACTTGATGATGCTAAGGAGATTGAGGGTTTAACTAAGAAACTAAACACTCTTAATTTAGCTCATGACTCTAGTCAAGATCATAGAGAGATTCTAAGAACTCATGAGAAGCTATGCTTCGAGAAGCTAAATTAAGAGCAAGTGCATGCGTTTCTTAAAGCTATCAATGACATTGTTTGAAAAAAGAGTTCTTCTTATCTTGCCAAATGACTACTCTTGTCTACTTTTGTGCCACAAGTCAAATTTAAGCAAACTAGTAACAAGGGCAATAAAGATTCTTCATCTAGTAGCAACAATAAAAATGCTAATACCAAAGATGTTGCTTCTAGTAGTTCTATTGATTCCACTATTGATTCTCTTAGCCAAGTTACACTTGAGCAAAAAATGAATTACTAAAAGGAATTATAGAAAAAAGTGTCTACAAGAGTCTTGCCGGAAGTAAGCAATTTGAGGAGATTGTGTGCAAGCAAGGATGGCACCGGAAGACCAAAGGTGTTGGTTTTGAACGGAAGTTCAATGCTAATGGAGTTGAATGGGAGGAAGATAAATACCCCAAGACGAAGTTTGTTCCCCAAGGCGCTACGGCTCGGCATTGAGCAGTCCAAGCGGGAGGCGATGGAGGCGACGATGGTGGAGAAGCTCAAGCGGAAGAAGGATTGTTGGTGCAATTACTGCCCATGTGTGTTTTTGAGATTGTTGTCAAATACATGCATGGACTGATTTGTTTGCTAGTGCACACAGAGAGAAATAATTCATGCAAGTTTGAGAAGAATGGTGTGTTTGTTGTGGAGTTCGGAGAACTTTACCGAAGATTAATCCGCATAGCATAGAAGGAAGCGCTACACTTCGAGAGGAAATGAAGACGAGAGGATTGAAGTGCACAAATTGACCCTCTTAAAATTATCGCTGACGTGAAGCGATATTTCTTCAGTGTGTCCAAAGAACAACGACTGCGTTCGAGACTATGAAGACAGGATGAAGACATAGCATTCATTTCGTAGTAATTTTCTCGTTTGAGTCATAGGACCTCCGCACTATTAGGAGGGGTATAGTTTCTCGAAGCTTAGGTCTGATGTGACGGTTAGCTCAAAACCTATGTGATTAAGAGAAATCTTTTTTTTCGAATGATTATATGCCAGTAGAAGACAATGTTCTTCGGTACTGCAGGAGATATCTTTTGTACCGAGGAGTTAGCATTGTTTGCTTCACAAGTAATGTTACTGTTGCGCTCAAAATCTGACAATTGGAAACATGTCGCTCGACCATTGGCTAAGGCTCTGCTTTGAAGTGCTTCGACTCCGCACTTCTCCAGAAGCGGGCCGGAAGCTGGCCTAACACCGCGGCTTCAAGAAGCCTACTCCGCGGAGCAAATCCGGACGCAGTGCAAGTTTTTGGAGCTACTCCAGCCTAGCTTCACGAAAACCAGGAGCATAAGTTGCTCCTTATTACATCTCAATGCCCTTCCGAAGTGGCATGCATAACGATTCGATATGAGCCGAGCCAACTAGCATCCACGCAAGGTGATTTGACTGTGGGGTCCACTCCTCTCTACCCCACGTTCATGGAGCGGAAGTTGCCGCTGCTGCCGAACACTTATCACCCTCCGGTGAGAAGCTGGCTGGGCGAGAAGCTGGCCACTTGGGAAGCAAGAGAGCTTCCGAACGGGGCCTAAGTTGCACGTCCAATGTGGTCATTTCCCTTCAGGGAATGCTACGGCTATAAATAGTCACCCCGCACCAACATTTGTCCGTTGGCTGCTTTGCTTGAGATTCTGATAAGATTGTTTGAGCAACCCCTCTTTGAGTGATTTGAGTTTAGAATCCACTGAGAGAAAATCAAGAGCCAAAACTTAGATAATGGTTGAGCATGACATCAGATCTGAGTTAGAGTTATTGTACCTTTTGCTTTTGAGAGTTGCACACTCTCTAGACAGAAAGGTGTCGTCTCAAGTGACGAAGAGAAGTTGTCGTCTCCGAGTCATAGTCTTCGACAACCAAGAGTCATTGTGGTTTTCTTTGTGACCAAGTGTGGTCACCGAAGACTAAGTCTGTCAAAGGTTTGGAGATCGCTGACAAGAATCTACCACGAGTGAAAATAAGTGGAGTGTGATCGGCTTTGAGTTGAGGGAGAATAGGACAAAGAGAGATTTGCTCTTTGTTCAATCACAACCCCCTCCAACTAGACGTAGCTCTTTTAAACTAGAGTGAATTGCTCTACCAAATCAATTGTCACCATCGAGCACCATTGATCCACTCTCTCTATTT
Source organism: Hordeum marinum (assembly GCA_022496015.1). Lineage (NCBI taxonomy): Eukaryota > Viridiplantae > Streptophyta > Magnoliopsida > Poales > Poaceae > Hordeum > Hordeum marinum. The sequence goes on along the minus strand of CM039678.1, from coordinate 87,876,765 downwards.
TCTTTATGTCAGTGCTTTGCGATGGTTATTTTTATCCCGTGCTCTTGATTGCTATTCACTTTCTAGTTGTACCATTTTTGTTTCGTGTCTTGTGACATATATTTTGAACATCTCTTTCAGTATTGCATCTGTGTTGTGTTGCATATATGTCATCATTACATGTCGCTCTGCCATGCTATTTGTTAAAGTGCTAGTTATCGACTAGAGGGGGGTGAATAGGCGATTTTTATAAATAGCTTAAGAACATTCAATGTCTTCGAAATACGCGAAGCAAAACAGGATCAGGTAGGGATAACAATCAAGATACTAGTCATAGCATGGAATATGATGAAGACATTCAGACAAGTAAGGCATTGTCATCATGCAAGTTAAGATGTATCGAAGATAGACTTAGGTAGTATGAAGTCAAATGACAATCAAATGAATGTCTTCGGTGAATATCTTCACACAGAGACAAGCAAGCAAAGGCTTCACAATTAAATACAACAATTAAGGAAGCGAAGAAGATAGAACTAGTTGCTCGCTGAAGACACAAGATTTGTCTGGTCGGGGAGACTGAGATTGAACTCTAAAGACCTCGTCTTCACCTTATTCCTATTGAGCTAAGGTCACTTAGACCTCGCCCAATCACTATGGTAAGTCTTTAAGGTAGAATTCTGAAACCTTAACAAATTCGATCATCCGACAATCCATAATGACTCTTGGGTGCTCTAGACCATGACGCCTAACCGTCCGGAAGATTACAGTCTTCAAGTGTAACAAGTCTTCAGTTCTCTCAGAACAGAAAGACTTCGGTGATGCTCAAACACTCTGACTCTAGGTGTTTGGGTTTATCCTTGCAGGATATCTTATGGTGGAGTGGATGGGCTATTAATAGCCAACAGGCAATCCAACATGATATGACCAAAATGACCCTAGGCCAATGGCCAATTGACGCGTGTCTCAAAGACTCATGTGGCAGCATTACTTGGGCTACAAGTAATGCTCACTCAACCAACTCTGGAAGAGATTACCTAGGTGTATGGGTTGAGCATCACGTCAGCTTCTGACTTCGATCACATCGACCCCACTTAACAATACGGTGGTTCCTATGACTCGGAAAGAAGAAACGAAACTACCAAAAGACTTCTTCTTCGCATTTCACTATCTTCATGTGTATATCTTCCCGCACCACCATTATCTTCAACCGTATTCAATGTCTTCGAACATTTTTAGGGGTCGTCTTCAACGGTTAAACATAATATCTAGAGACTTATATTTGTGTTATCATGTGAACTCTCACAAACGCATTAGCCCCCAACCACGTTTGTCGTCAATACTCCAAAACCATCAAAGGGTGGCACTAGATGCACTTACAGTTTGACATGATATATTTCAGTGCTACTATTGTTTACGTGAATGCCATTAGTTACTATGCGAAGGAAATCATCACTCTCTTCTTCAAGAATCTTTCTTAATACTCCATCTAAGTTAACCTTCACATTCAACTTATTAGTTTTTCTTCACTCGTCTATTTGTTAAGCTCATTTCGCTGTTGTGATAGGGAATTATTCAAAGTTTCGGAAGAAAGTGAATCTCCCATTCACCCCTCTGGTCGATATACTCTCGGTCCTAACAAGGACCGCATCGATCGACGCTTGAAGGGCTACATCGCCATCCCCTCTTCCTCCACTGATAACAACGACGACAACGACCGCTCTGACGATGACCCACCTCATGCCGCGGACACATACAATAGCCCTGCTGACCGAAAGGGCAATGGGTAGGCGAGGAACTGGTTAAGTCCGACATCTCTGGGTTTACATAATATAGCTCCTACTATCTAGTTAGAATTAGCCGGACGGTTTAACTATGTGAATTATGCCAGTTTGATGATGTTTTGGTGATGTTATGTGAATTATGCCCGTTTGCTATCGGTTTATATGTTCATTTTCTGTCAATTTTGGCCGGTTAATGATCTACATAGTATGTTGCATGATTTTGTATCGATATATAGTGCTGGATATGAGATACGCGGCTGTGGACACGTCGATTTGGGGACTGCCCGGTCATTGTCCGTGGACGCGCCCGGTCGCGTATAGGGTATTGGATTTGGCAATTGGCATGTCCGGCTGTAAATGCTCTCATAGAGACCTACATCTTAAGTTAGATATGAAGAATGGAAATTTTCTTCAACATGAAACACAAATGACTGCCAGCACAATGGAAGTAGTCAATGGGTCTATTAGCTCCTGCAGATTTTTTTTCAGATGCTAATTAAACCAAACAAACTATTACTAGCAAGCTTAAATTTGGGTGTGCTGACGTGAGAAATCTTTATTGGCCGTCGTAAATTATTGTTTCTTGTAGTTTCGGGTAACATAAACTAACTTATTGATTATGATATATATTGAGGTGACATAAACATCTTTGGCAATCGCTATAACAGATAAATAGCATTGAAACATTCTAGTAAAGGTGGCCATAATTTTGTGCACGTTTGAAAATGGAAGAGAAAAATCACCTCAGAGTTGGCTTGCTTTGTATTTCCTTTATCTGCAATATAGTCAATTTCAGTTGTTTTCGAATAACTTCACCTATACATAATATAAAAATGATGCAATATGTACCCTCAGTACCTGCTAGCATCTTGGAGCTGAGAACCTCATTAGCAGCATCATGCACAACGCCCATATGTGTACTTCTGTAACAAAATCACGAGGTTTCCTATCAGTCATCTCAACTCATATTGGGCAGACAATATGAAGGTTCGTACTGGTACTTACTAGCATAAAAAGCAATACTTCTAAATCTATATAGATATGAAAAGTTTCTGCATTGTGGAAGTGCAACAGATTATTTAAGAAACAAAATGAATTTAGTGGACCTGGAAGAACAATGGACACAGGATATTTGATTTTGTACCTTGACTTTTGAATACAGTTAATTTTTCTTTTTGAAATGATACAGTTACCTATTAGAATACATTGACGCTGTTTAGCCATCTTCAACGGATTACTTGATGATGTAATAGCGTTACAAATTATGCTAAGAACTTTTGAACCATGCAAAACTGAAGGTTTGTAGTTATCGATGACTTGTAAAGGCTCCAGATTATCAGAAAGCTATTTGCAAGTCAAATTTATATGACTAATTTTGAATGTCAAAGCAAAGAGGAGACGTGAATGATAAATCCAAATATTTATTTTCTATGATTTCATATATGTACATTCAAATATATTTAATCAGAAAACTAAATTATTAAAATCTAAAACATGGCCACATACAAGACAAAGCAAAGAATTAAGGCAACCAATTGTGTGACAATAGGGGGTAATCAGAAAAGTTTACTCTACATGGAAGAGCAGGAAGGAAAATAGTATTTACAAAAATACTAATAGCAAGATGAAGCTGGAATATTTATAGTCTTATCTCTCTTACATTTTCTGCTTATTTAAATCGCGCAGAAGGAACAAAAATTCGTTTACCTGCTAAATGAAAAGCATCAGCAGATGAACATAATATATATTGCCTGGTATATGAAAGCATCTTTTGGAAATAAACTTAATATTTGTAGCTTGTAGCTTTTGTAATCAAAACTATGGGGATGGCTCTAAAAACCCAGCTACTATTGACGAACTGCATTGATACTTGCGAGTGCATTTTTAGAATCATTACCTACAATAGCTCTAGGCAATGAGAGAAGCTGGGCAGTGCCCTATGAATAAAGAGAATGTAGAGAAACTGAGCATGTGATTTTGAATTCAACTTGCATCTCGTTGCCTACTTTTGAGACGGTAATTTTGCGTGTCTTCGAGTTGATCTTCCGGTCGAGCGTGATCGTCGGATCCTCCACCATCGCTAGCTTCGGCGGCTTTCTCCTGTGCGTCCATGCGTCGCCGGCGGCGAAAGGGTTTGGAAATTGAGTGGAGAGCAGCGAGATGGGAGATAAGAGTGGGAATTTCGCCACGGAAACACTATGGCAAGCTACATAAGCTTGGGCTCCATCTTACTTTTGGGTGGGCTCGGGGTATTGTAGTTCTATGTGGCTCATGGCCGAACTCCTGCAAAGACCCTTCTCATTTGGTTCTGGTTTGTGAAAAAATCACGGTCCGAACTGTTGTGTGAACCGATGGGGTTGTCGTTGGATGGCATATGTGTAAATACCTGTTTCTGGAGTATGGGAGGTTTGGGGGTTACCAACTTAGCATTAGAGATAACATTAACACTTGTGAAGCAATTCAGGGGTCTAATTAATAAAGTGGTTATAGGCATAATCCGAATGGATCTAATTAATAAAGTGGTTGTATATCCGGATACAGAGACTAGGGTCATCTTCCTTTTTTTTAAATGATGGATGATGTAGTTGATGTGCCATACCTCGGTGGGTATATATACACTTGCAAAAGAAATGAGTACTCCACCGAGATATATATACCCACCGAAGATGCAAACAGTGTTGTGATTATAAATAGGGAAAGGATTGCGCTTCGATGAGGAGCTGCGATTGGCACCCTGGTTAGGAGATTCGGGCGTGCGGAGGAGGACTGGGAGAGGGCGACGAGGGGAGGGATGGCGCCCTCGCGGGCAACTATGGTGCGGTACACGGTGCTGTCGTTGCAGATCTGGAGGAGGGAGAGGGTAGCGATCTCCTTTTGCCGCGAGGTCCCGACCTCCACCATCTCCACCAGGACGGGGATGCCGCCCTCCTCCACGGTGGCGGAGCGGCCCTCGGCAACACCCAGCAGGGAGTGGAGAACATAGGCGGCCTTGTCCACCATGCCGGACTCCGGATCCGACATGAAGTCAACCAAGGGGCGCACTGCGCCGGCCTCGACGGCGCGCAGGCGATTCTCGCGCGCGCCGCTGCAGAGCGAGTAAAGGGCCGTGGTCGCGTCCTTCTTCCCGCGCGCCCCGCCGGTCTCAAGGAAGGATACCAACAACGGGATAGCGCCCGCGCGGCCAACGGCGGCGGCGGCAGCGCCGTCGAGCTGGGAGAGGCGGAGCAGCACGCACACGGCGTTCTCCCTGGCCGCGGGCGACGCGGCGGACTTGAGCGCGCGCACGAGCGGCTGTATCGCGCCGGCCTCGACCACGATGACCTTGTTCTCGTGGCAGATTGACAGGTTGAGCAGCGCGGTGACCCCGTGCTCCAGCACCAGCGGGTCGTGGTGCGACAGCAGCGCGACGAGCGGCCGCACCGCCCCGGACGCCGCGATGCGAATCCGGTTGTCCTGGCTGTGCTTGGCGAGCAGCCGGAGCTCCATGGCCGCGCGGCGGAGCGATTCCACCGACGCCTTCGGCGACTCGAGCACCGCCACGAGCGAGGAGATCGAGCCGTCGGACGCCTCGGCCCCGGAGGAGAGCAGCATGCGGTGGATGCCCGAGGCGGCGCCGGACGTGACGGAGAGGTCGTCGACGTCGCTGCTGCACCGCTCGGAATCGGAAGTGGAGGAGTCGCGGTAATCGCTGCCGCAATCGCTGAAGAGCTCGGAGGCATCCGAGTCCATCCTCTACGTCGGATTCGGGTGGAAGCAAATGCCGCGGCAGGGGATGTTGTTTGGTGCGTTGCGTTTTGGAGAGGAGACGACCCGACGAGCGGATGAAATTAATCAATGCCACTCCTTTACTTCTCCTCCTCTTCTTTACTAGCGGCGAAGATGCGGGGAGCACCCGCGCCCGTCCGAAGCCTCTTTTATATTTCGGAATAAGTAATTCAATTTTTATTTTTACTGTATATAGTTCTTTTTCATGTTTAGCTGGTTGTAATTATTTTCTTTTGTTTGGCTTTTATATGACGAACAAAAGGTGTAAATTCGTTTTGATACGGTTCATTGGTGCAATAAAGTTATTTATAAAACATTTACGTCCATGTAGTTGTTTTTTTTGTCCTTGCGTGTAGAGATGCATGACTTATTTTTTGTATTGAGCGACAAAGACCGTTACCGGTGGCGTTCATTTTATGTTTTCAATAGAACGAAAGTGTTTTAAGGATCATGTGATTGAAATTTTAAACGAATTGTGATTAATTTATGGCAAAGAGTTAAGTATTACACGTATGGTACAGAAAAATCATTCTAAATACGATGAACCAAACTGAAACTCTTTTTTAGTCTGCCCTGTGGGTAAATCATTTGTCTTTTTTTCCTTTTTTGTCCTTGTGGAATTTCTTCAACAAAAGAGGCTTGACGACATTCAATAAGAGAAGAAGAATCAGTGATATAATATTTCTTAACTGTATTGTTGCTTATCATGATGCCATCGATTTCTTCTTGCATGAACTTTGTGTATTATATTTGTATTTGGCCTGCTATGCCTTCATCGTACTGATTTGGGACTTTTAGTAGGCGAACAATTTTAAAATCAGTAGCACTAAAGGTGTTTGTTGTAGGTGTGACAATTGCCGATAAAGTGAGATTTTATTTAATCTTGCATGGTGAGCGAAGGATGGTGGAGTGAGCGGCGATCATAATGGTTGTAGAGGTTTAGTAGATCGTAACTCAACAATAGGTAATACAAAAATAAAATAAAAGGAGAAAATAACCACTAATCGTTTTTATAGAAAAACTCTGTTTTTCCTTTTTGTATTTTTCATGCGGATGCACTGCGTTGGTACTATTCTGGTTTACATTTCAGGTATTGTTAGTACAAAGTTTCTTTTGGTGGATATGGGTATATTCCATTTTATTCAGTGGGTATAAAAACAGGTCACACAAAACACTTGTTCCATACAAAGTTACTGTTTTGAAAACAGTGCTCTATTAAATTAAGATTTCACTCAAACTGTTAGAGGAAAATAAAATCGTGGGGCAACAGTCTATAAGAATGAATCTAAGGAAAAATAAGATGAGGAATGTTCTTTTAAACAATAAAAAAAAGTTGGCACCCAACATGCTATCTTTTCCATGGTTTGGCTTCGTAGTAAAATTGGAGTAGAAGGACGGTTACTTTATTATCACTGAGAGCAATGCCAATAGGTAAAAATAATTATTACATAATATGAATATATATCAGATCAAACTAAGTTGGTATTCATTAGGCCCATATTTTTAACACTGAGAGCAAGGCCAATATGTAAAATTAATTATCACATAATATGAACATTGATCAGATCAAACTAAACTGATATTTATCCGGGGTTTTTTACCTCTGTGTTTTCAAGTAATCATTAGATCTTCCCTAAAAAAAAGTAATCATTAGATCTGTGTGTTTTTCACTTTAGCTAATTATATATAAGTAAATTTAAAAGATAGCATAATATAATTGTATTAGAGAAAACTCATAACTGAGCAGGAATAGTAGTAGTAGTAATAATAATAATAATAATAATAATATTGAAGTGCTTTGTACGTGTAAGAGGGCAATAAAATATACATGAAGATCTTCTTTTGGAAATGTAAAAATACATGATGATATACAACACGTAAAAAAGAAGCCATTTTAATGGATATTATTCATAAATAATAATTTTTATATAAAAAATAAGTGGTAATATTTATAAATAATACTTCTCACAAAAATCCTTATGGAAATTTGAGACCCTGTGTTGTTTTCTGTATGTAAAAAGTGGTTTTTTTCTTCTCAAATACACTTCAGAACTGAGGGTACTGTTTACATGTGATTCTATTCACTCTTGAACATATAAGTAAATAGTAGAAGATTGGATGATTAATATTCACAGTTACTATTCGCTTGTTAAACACGTAAATGAATAGTAGATAACTAAAAAATAAAAAAAAGTAAAGGTTCCTGCTTTAGTAATGAACAATAGAAGACTGAAAAAAATCAAAAAAAGGAGAAAATATATTTCGAATAAGTAATTCAGTTTTTATTTTTATTGCATGTAGGTTTTTCCATGTTTAGCTGGTTGGAATTGTATTCTTTTGTTTTGCTTTTATATGACGAAAAGAAGGTGTAAATTCGTTTTGACACGATTGGTGCAATATAGTTATTTATATTACATTTACATCTGTCGTAGTTGTTTTTTTGTCCTTGCATGTAGAGATACCTGCCTTGTTTTTTGTATTGAGCGACAAAGACCTTCACCGGTGGCGTTCATTTCATGTTTTTAATAAAACGAAAGTGTTTTAAGGATCATGCGATTGAAATTTTGAAAGAATCGTGATTTATTTATGGCAAAGAGTTAAGTATTACAGGTACGGTACAGAAAAATCATTCTAAATACGATGCACCAAACTGAAAATCTTATTCAGTCTGCGTGTAGGTAAATCATTTGTGTTTTTCCTTTTTTGTCCTTGCGGAATTTCTTCAACACATGAGGCCTTAACTGTATTGTTTCTTATCATGGTACCAGCGATTTCTTCTTGCATGGACTTTGTGTATATCTGTATTTGGCCTGCTGTGCCTTCATCATACTGATCTGGGAGTTTTAATAGCTGAACAATTTTAAAATCAGTAGCATTAAAAGTGTTTTTTATAGGTGTGAGTACTGCCAATAAACTGGGATTTTCCTTATCTTGCATGGTGAGCGAAGGATGGTGGAGTGAGCGGCGATCATAATGGTTGTAGAGGTTTAGTAGATCGTAACTCAACAGTAGGTAATACAACAAAATTAAAAAGGAGGAAAAATAATCACTAATCATATTTATAGAAAAATTCTGTTTTTCCTTTTTGTATTTTCTCGGATTTTTTTTCATGCAGATGCACTGCGTTTGTAGTATTCCGGTTTACATTTCAGGTATATTGTTAGTACAAAGTTTCTTTTGATGGATATGTGTATATTCCAGTTTATTCAGTGGGTATAAAAACAGGTCACACGAAACACTGGTTCCATACAAAGTTGCTGTTTTGAAAACAGTGTTCTCTTAAATTGAGATTTCTGTCAAACTGTTAGAGGAAAATAAAATCGTGGGGCAACAGTCTATAAGAATGAATCTAAGTAAAAATAAAATGATCAATGTTCTTTTAAACAATAAAAAAAAGTTGGCACCCAACATGCTATCTTTTCCATGGATTTGGCGTCGTAGTAAAATTGGAGTAGAAGGACGGTCACTTTATTATCACTAAGAGCAATGCCAATAGGTAAAAATAATTATTACGTAATATGAATATAGATCAGATCAACCTAAGTTGGTATTCATTAGGCCCATGTTTTTAACACTAAGAGCAGCGCCAATATGTAAACTTAATTATGACATAATATGAACATTGATCATATCAAACTAAACTGATATTTATTCGGGTTTTTTACCTCTGTGTTTTTAAGTAATCATTAGATTTGTGTTTTTTTTTCACTTTAGCTAATTATCTATAAGTAAATTTAAAAGATAGCATAATATAATTGTATTAGAGAAAACTCATAACTGAGCAGGAATAATAATAATAATAATATTGAAGTACTTTGTACGTGTAAGAGGGCAATAAAATATACATGAAGATCTTCTTTTGGAAATGTAAAAATACATGATGATATACATCACGCAAAAAAGAAGCCATTTTTAAGGGATATTATTCATAAATAATAATTTTTATATAAAAAATAAGTGGTAATATTTATAAATAATACTTCTCACAAAAATCCTTATGGTAATTTGAAACCCTATGTTGTTATCTGTATGTAAAAAAGTGTTTTTTTTCTTCTCAAATACACTTCAGAACTGAGGGTACTGTTTATACGTGATACTATTCATTGTTGAACATATAAGTAAAGAGTAGAAGATTGAATGATTAATATTCACGGTTACCATTCGCCTGTTAAACACGTAAATGAACAGTAGATAACTAAAAAATATAAAAAAAGTAAAGCTTCCTGCTTTAGTAATGAACAATAGAAGACTGGAAAAAATCAAAAAAAGGAGAAAATATATTTCGAATAAGTAATTCCATTTTTATTTTTATTGCATGTAGTTTTTTCCATGTTTAGCTGGTTGGAATTGTATTCTTTTGTTTGGCTTTTATATGATAAAAAGAAGGTGTAAATTCGTTTTGACACGGTTCATTGGTGCCATATAGTTATTTATATTACATTTACATCCGTTGTAGTTGTTTTTTTGTCCTTGCATGTAGAGATACCTGCCTTGTTTTTTGTATTGAGCGACAAAGACCTTTACCGGTGGCGTTCATTTCATGTTTTTAATAGAACGAAAGTGTTTTAAGGATCATGCGATTGAAATTTTGATCGAATCGTGATTTCTTTATGGCAAAGAGTTACGTATTACACGTACGGTACGGAAAAATCATTCTAAATACGATGCACTAAACTGCAAATCTTTTTCAGTCCGCGTGTGGGTAAATCATTTGTGTTTTTCCTTTTTTGTTCTTGTGGAATTTCTTCAACATATGAGGCCTTAACTGTATTGTTTCTTATCATGGTGCCAGGGTTTTCTTCTTGCATGAACTTTGTGTATATTTATATTTGGCCTGCGATGCCTTCATCGTATTGATTTGGGAGTTTTCGTAGGCGAACAATTTTAAAATTAGTACCATTAAAAACGTTTTTTATAGGTGTGAGTACTGCCGATAAAGTGAGTTTTTTCTTATCTTGCATGGTGAGCGAAGGATGGTGGAGTGAGCGGCGATCATAATGGTTGTAGAGGTTTAGTAGATCGTAACTCAACAGTAGGTAATACAAAAAAATAAAAATGAGGAAAATAATCGCTAATCATTTTTATAGAAAAACTCTAGTTTTCCTTTTTGTTTTTTTCTCAGATTATTTTTCATGCGGATGCACTGCGTTCGTACTATTCCAGTTTACATTTTAGGTATTGTTAGTACAAAGTTTCTTTCGGTGGATATGGGTATATTCCAGTTTATTCAGTGGGTATAAAAATAGGTCAGACGAAACACTCGTTCCATAGAAAGTTACTGTTTTGAAAACAGTGTTCTCTTAAATTTAGATTTCACTCAAACCGTTAGAGGAAAATAAAATCGTGGGGCAACAGTCTATAAGAATGAATCTAAGGAAAAATAAAATGAGCAATTTTCTTTTAAACAATAAAAAAAGTTGGCACCCAACATACTATCTTTTCCTTGGATTTGCCTTCGTAGTAAAATTGGAGTGGAAGGACGGTCACTTTATTATCACTGAGAGCAATGCCAATAGATAAAAATAATTATTACATAATATGAATATAGATTAGATCAAACTAATTTGGTATTCATTAGGCCCATATTTTTAACACTAAGAGCAATGTCAATATGTAAATTAATTATCACATAATATGAACATTGATCATATCAAACTAAACTGGTATTTATTCAGGGTTTTTTACCTCTCTGTTTTTAAGTAATCATTAGATTTTCTGTTTTCACTTTAGGTAATTATCTACAAGTAAATTTAAAAGATAGCATACTATAATTGTATTAGAGAAAACTCATAACTGAGCAGGAATAATAATAATAACAATATCGGAGTACTTTGTACGTGTAAGAGGGCAATAAAATATACATGAAGATCTTCTTTTTGAAATGTAAAAATATATGATGATATACAACACGTAAGAAGAAGAAGCCATTTTAATTGATATTATTCATAAATAATACTTTTTATATAAAAAATAAGTGGTATATTTATAAATAATACTTCTCACAAAAATCCTTGTGGAAATCTGAAACCCTATGTTGTTTTCTGTATGTAAAAAAGTGATTTTTTTTCTTGTGAAATACACTTCAGAACTGAGGGTACTGTTTACACGTGATATTATTCACTGTTGAACATATAAGTAAATAGTAGAAAATTGAATGATTAATATTCACGGTTACTATTCGCATGTTAAACACGTAAATAAATAGTAGATAATTAAAAATAAAAAATAAAAAGTAAAGCTTCCTGCTTTAGTAATGAACAATAGAAGACTGGAAAAATCAAAAAAAAAGAAGAAAAAGAGAATGCTTCCTGCTTTAGTATATAGTATATATATAAGCCCTGATAGGATCGTTGATTCTCAGTGCTTTATACACGTGTAAAAGATCGTTTTGTTTCTTGGTTGGAAATCACATAAAGTGAGTTAGGGAATCACCGGCCCTCACCCAAATCGGACACCCTATCCGTCCGCGGATCCATGGGTCCATTCCGCAAACACTGTTATGGAAGTCAATTATCTAACCATATACATATGCATTTCAACCCATATTTTAATAAATCAGACGAATTTGTCAAACATGATGTAACTTAATTAACGATCGTGCATAATTTGCATAAAACGAAGCCCGCAACGACACTCAAAGTAATTATAGAAAATAGCACAATTCTTCTCTGCAAATATCTCTCGTACAACAATAGTTCAAATACAACGAGATAACTTGATGTTCAACATGTTTTTGAAATCATCTAGTCCAGATTCAACGATACTAGAGTCAGAACTGGGACATGTCGTCCCACACAAAGCTCCTCTTGAGCTTTATCCAACAATGTATGTGTGCAAATAGCCAGCCCTCGGTGTCATGTAGTACGTAATGACTACGCATGGAGACTATACAATGTGTACATAACATTAAGTGAATGGATGAATTAACGAACATGTAGAATAACATGAAGCAACACTTATGATCTCGATGGTTGACGAGCGCAATGGCCACCTTGTCTCCACTGGGTGAACTGCAGTACAAAACTTCATGATGGAGTTGTGGATGGTGTACCACCAATGCATTAGCGACTTCATGTGGCACCCTGGCTCGGAGCAACAAGTTTACCTTGTGTTACCAACCAAGAGATCATGTCTTTTGGCAACACACAATAACATAGAACAGAAATATTCACATTTCATTAATATGATACAAGTACAAAGGGTCAGGGGTACATAAGATAGTGAGGCCAAGCGGCACGTCCCTGCGGTGACAATATCTACACTATTTACTAGATCATGATAGGCGCGCGTTGCCGCGTCCGTTCATTTTTTTTCCAATAGAATGATAGGAAATTCCATACATATATGATTGCATGAAACACACACAACCAGTTCCAAATAATTAGAGGACAAACTCTGAATTGCAAATAAACAAATATCACAAAACTATAATTTCCAAGTCATTCAGCAGCCAAATTGAGCTACCGGTTGTTCACTAAAATGAAACAAGTTTAATTCTAAAAAAGGGATGCAAAACCTCTTTTACCGTGAAGGATTCCCATAGGCCAGAGATGGAGACATGCAAAGATGGGTTTCCGTCTCGTCGGCACATATTGAATAGTACATCTATAAACTCATCATTTTTTGCTCCTTCGTCAAATAGTAGGCATCGAAGAAATACCCAACAATAGTCTGAGCATACTATAACTAATCTTCCAACCAGCTCAAGCCGATCATGATGCATGCATCTTTTTGTCGTTGTGATGCAAAGATCGTCAAGAACAAAGATAACTGAGAATATCAGGATGCCTGCTATTCCTAGCAACAAGAGTATATATAGTTCCCAATCTAAATAGTTGAAGTTAGAATTGTTTCACCTAAATTAAATAACCTACAACCAGCTCGAGTCGGTCATGATGCATGCATGTTATTGTCGTTTGAATAGCCCGCAAGGTATCATCAGTTATCTATGAAGATGAAAAAGCTAATAACTGACCTGTTGTAACTATTATATTTCGAAGCATGCTAAGATCAACAAACTGAAAGCACATCAAATACATTTATGAATGGAATAGTTTGCCTGATCCATGAATAGGTTGAATAATTTCTCAATTAGGTTCAGGTGACCAGCCAGTGTTCTTGAGGAATTGCACCTGCATTAATCGAAAGAACACACGAATTAAGATTCACAAGACCAATTTGCTCCACAAAACAAAAACAATGTCAAAATACTCTTAACTTGTATCCCTGGATAAAAATTATGATCTTGTTCTCAGTCGATGTAGTACAACACGCGAAAATAGGCCAGGCCAATGAAGGGATGGCCCAGAGAAAGAAATCATAAATGTACGAATCTCTACCCACTCAATTTATAAAATAACTGATGCAGCTAGCATACATACCTCTCAACATTCCTACCATAGCCTCTATAAGCTGGAATTACACAAGCAGTGTTGGTTATTTTCATATGTTGAACACTGTTATTTGTCCTCAACACTGCAACAACACCACACCATGCAGATATAATTCCTCATTGTTATTCCTCACTGTTATTTTCATATGTTGTACACTGTTATTCCTCATTGTTATTTGTCCGCAACATTGAAACAACACCACACCATGCAGATATAATTTCATTATTCCTCGCGAGAAGAGGATATATATGACTGTTCAGACATCACACATAATAAACATAAGTAAATGATCTCGCGAAAAAAATGCAAATGAAAAAAAAGCTGCATATGTACTGTAAACGTGCTACTTCAACTATATTGAATCAAGCTTTCCTTGAGGTCACCCAACACAAACAAAAGCTCCTGCACAATTACATAGAAATAACTCAGAAAATGCCTGGCTTGATCAGAAAAAGGATGGCCCAAATAGCTCACAAAATAAATAGTAGAGCTTGAAAGAACAAATATTTCATTTAATTTGAAGAGAAGTCAAAATCTGGAAGCAGCTTCGGTCATAGTAATAGTTTAAACCGTATATTTAATCATCGAGAATGACAAACTGGATGGAAAGGGGATTTCAGTTATGAACACAATTAACATATATGAGAAATAACATAGAACCGGTAATAACTTAGTGAGGAGCCAATCATGAAACTAGTGAATTAGTATAAAGATATTGAATTTGCAACAATACAGAAAGAGGTACACCAACCAACGAAAAACATCCTAAAAGCGAAAGTTGACCTTACAATGGAGAATAGACACATTTGCATAGCAAAGAAAAATAGATCTACTGATCTCGACTGCCGTATTTTTTTATTCAAAGTTTCCACTGCCACATTTTTCTTACAATGCATGAAATAAGTAGGCGAGATAGAACATTTATCAAAGGTCAAAACGATGTAGAGAGAGAAAGAAAAACAAATACTTCAATGCACCCCAATATACTTTTCAATCAAAACACCCAACTCTTACATCAGAAGTGATTTTCTTGACCAATCTGCAACTGTATAGTGTTGGTAATAAATTATTTGGAGTATAGGAACATCATATTTTTTGCTACAGAATACGTGTATCAAAAATATATGTCCTCAAAAACGTCCTAATCTCTCATTCCAAAAGATACATGAGAAAGCCACGTTTGGTTGTGTGAGCAGTGACGGTTACAGGGTTAGAATATCCAAAATGTTTAGGAGGATAAATACCCAAGGATAATGGTGAACACTGAAATCATATTTTTCACATCATATCGGCAATTCATTAAACAATACAAATGCAAAGTCTAATGCGACATCTAACTAGAGCAGCCCGGCTGGGCCGGCCTGCTAACCGGTGGTTGGCCTGGGGCCGGTTGCGGCCCGCCATGTCTCTTGAGGCCCAGCAGGCGTTGGAACTGGCGAATCAGTCGTGGGCCCTTGCCGCGACCGACCCGGACCGTTGGACGTGGGGCCCTCGTGGGGCCCAAATGGCGGTGGGAGGGGCTCCAGCCACTCGGGCTGAGGTGGACCGGCTCGGGGACAACGCTCGCCGCCTCCCCAAACCTAGCCATGTCGCTTCACGCCCGATTCCCCTCTCCTCGCCGCCAGCTCCCACTTCGCCGCCGCCTCCACCCCCTGCTGCGCTCCACTCCCCCATCCCCCTCTCTCCCCCCGCCGCCAGTCGGCCGTCATCCCTCCTACGCGACAGCCCTCATGGCGCCCCGCCTCCTGGGCGACGAGCTCCCCTTCCCCGCCCCAAACGCGCGTTGGACCGCCCCGAGGTGTCCCATCCGCCCCGCGGCCCTCCTCCGCCGGCCAGGGACGGAGCTCGCCGCGACCCTGACGACCGTCGGCTTGCCCCGAGGGAGGACTGGAGCGCCTCCCATCGTGCTCCTCTCCAGCCCCCGCCCTATGGGCCTCCTCCGGCCCGCTCCGGCGTGGACGACCGGGCTCCCCCGCACCGTAACAGCGCGGCCTTCTGTGCCCTCATGTCCCCTCCACGCGAGCCTTGCCAGGCACTTCCAGGCTTCGCCGGCACGCGTCGCTGGGAGGAGGCGGCGTGGGCGCATGACCCCGACCTCCCCTCCAGCGCGATCGTGAGCGGCATGACCCGGGGCAGAGTTCGCGTGGTTGTGTGCATCGCGCGTGGGGCGATGAGGGTCGTGGTCAGCAAGCCGTGGACCGTGGCGACTCCCGTGATTGGTGTCGCCGTGCGTCGGGGTCCCCTCGCGACTCCCCCGCCCACGCCTTGGTTGGTCGAGCCCTCAGGGCCGGGGGCACATCCTCCACCAAAGAGAAGAAGGTGAATGGTCCTGGTGGCCCCGTCACCGACGAGGGGTCCACCGGGCCAGTTGATTCGTCCCCAGGCTGGGGGCTGGAGCAGGCAGCTCCGGAGGTCCCTTTGGCCAGGGCAAGCCACCACCGTTCACACGAGGAGAGTATGTGCTACAACTATGGATGTGTCGTCCATTTCTGATCGGAGCGCGACCCCCCCCCCCCCCCTCCCGGTGCCCCTCCACACTTTCCTACCTGGGATATGGGCTACCGGGGGAGGGTGGGTTCTACTATGTGGACGCCACCCTAGATGTCCCGTCGCCCAGGCCGCACCTCGCCACGGTATCCCTTGTCCATGGGCAGGACCCCCCTTCTGTGATCGTCACCGCCGAGGTCATTAAGGAGTTCTCTACATACATTGGAGACTATAGCGGGAGCTCCTTCTCGTGGATGGTGTCGAAGACGGACCCGTTGGTCTTCTCCATCCCCTTCCCCTTCGCTGAGATGCTCAACGTCTGCACCCATCAACAAGTTTCTGATCTCCATCAAGAAGGCGGAGGAGATCCCTGACCCGTTTCCTCCCCTCGAGTAAGTCTGGAGCTACATCTTTGGTCTCCCTGAGGGGGGCAAGCGTGATCACATTCTCAAGGCGGTTTCTAAGCCGGTGGGCAATCTTCTGACGGTTGATGTGGACTCCCTGGTGGGCGATGGGCTCGCTCGCATTGAGATCCGTGCCAGCCCTTGGCTGAGGTTGAGGGCCTCTCTCTGATCTTCTACTTTGGGAGGTCCAGAGGGGTCCGTCTCACCTATGAGCTGGACCTAGATGATCTGGAGGCTCAGATGGTCGCCGCCCCCCTCTCCCGCCCATGTAGTCGGTGGAGGCAGGGTCAGGGGGCAGTCGGAGGATAGGCCCGTGGACTCGAGCAACGATGGCTCTCCCTGCCTCAGCACAGGGTCCTCCCGGCATGTCTGCTGATGAGGGGCCGTCGATCGAGCCAACCACCTTGTGTTCCTTGCACCCCATGGCTCTAGAGGTGAGTACCAGGAGCCCGAGGTGGACGTCTATCCTCCATCCTCACCGCGGTCACCTGGAGCAGTCTCCTACACTCGCTCGCCTAGGACTCCCCTTGCCTCAGCCTTAGGGTCCTCGGCGTTGTTCCCCACCACTCCTCTGTCACCGGGGCCTAGGATGACCTCAGTTGACTTTGCCTCTCTCGAGGCCAGAGCCAGGTCCCGGACGACCGCCTCTCCATTGGTTGCCGCCCGCCAAAGTGCCTGTCTCTCTAGCTCCAGGACGCTGACCGACAGTCGGGTCCCGACCGTCGCGGAGAAGGCGACCCTGCGTGCGGTGGCATGATGTCGGTGTCAAAACCAGCGGATCTCGGGTAGGGGGGCCCGAGCTGTGAGACTAGGATCGATGGTAACAGGGGACGAAGGGGATGATGTTTACCCAGGTTTGGGCCCTCCTATGGAGGTAGAACCCTACGTCCTGCTTGATTATATTGATGATATGTAGGTTACAGAGTTGTTCTACCTCGAGATCGAATAGCTAAACCCTAGATGAGTTGTCCTCTTCCACATCCTAAAACCCTCGGCTTATATAGACGCTGAGGATACCTAGGATTTACACATGGTCGGTTACACATTGAAGGAAAAAACACGCCTATCTATTGCCGAAAACCTGGAGGGCACGCCAGGACACCTTGAAGCTTCCATCCTGGTGACAGGGCTTTCGATCATCCAATGCTCATCCAACGACCCACATAGTCCATCCTGTGAGAAACAGGTCGGCTATCCGAGGACCCCTTAAACCAAAACTCCCTCAGTAGCCCCCGGACTAGCCTCCAACGTCGAGGTATATCCGGACAATCTTGGGCGTCGAAGTCTTCGACTTGTGTGGCAAGTCCCTCTATCCCTTCTTGATCGGCAACCGTCCTGTCATCGGCGAAATCCCAAGCGTCACGAACATGCATGGTCCATTGAATTAACTATCAACACTTCTCGATCCTCGCGCGTCGAGGAGGGGAGAGCAGTTCAGCAGCTTTTGACAAGACTGTCCCTCCCACAAAGGAGGCACCACCCATTTAAACAAACTGAATTGCAGTCTAGGCCACATTCTCTTCTTCCTCCCCATCGGAAAAAACCTCCAGCGAAAGATCGCCACAAGAACATGGAGAGCGCACCTAGCTCTTCCTCACACCCTTACGACTCCCGTCCCGGGGATTGGACAAGCTGCTCCATGTCCCTCCTTCGACTACGCAACCTCGAGACCCAAGGGTATCTTCCTTCCTCGGATCTGGCGGTTACCCGCGCCGTTTTGACTTCATTCAACGATGAAGGCTTCGCGGAAAATTTCCCCAATCCTCAAAAGGGGAGCGTGTATGTTTCATGCCCTTCCTTTTGCGTGGTCTCGGGATCCCCATTCATCCATTCCTGAGGGGGTTATTGGAGTTCTACGGGATCCAACTCCATCATCTCACCCAGGGTCTATTCTGCACATCTCGGGCTTCGTCTCCCTTTGCGAGATGTTCCTGGGCTGTGAGGCACACTTCGAATTGTGGAGGGAGTAGTTCCGCCTCGTCCCTCGTACTCGGGACAAGACAATTTTAGAGGTCAGAGGAGCCTAAATATGTCGCATAGCGGGGACAGGGTATCCAGTGGGAACACCAAAGGAGTCCGAAGAATGGTCTTCGGAATGGTTCTACATCAAGGACGTCCCCCTATTTGATCCAACTCAGAGGGGTCTGCCCGAATACTCTGACGCCCCTTTAAAGAAAAGGTACAACTGGCGACCGAAGAGCTCATCCCAAGAGGATAGCGTTGAAGTGCAACGCTTGGCAGCCCATGTAAGGATACTAGCCCATCACAAGCTGACCATGATAGACGTCATGGCCGCCGCCATTACTCGGTGCGTTCAGCCTCTCCAGTAGAGAATACACCCTTTGTGGCATTACAATGGGACAAGTGACACCACTCGCCCCCGAAGACTGGGCCCTGCCAATCAAACAACATTAGCTGTCGCACTTGTCGACCTATACAAAGGAGAGAAAGAAGATTTTGTTCGGTTGCCGTCCAAAGAGGGCTACTCAAGTCATAATCCCATTGAATGGGTGAGCATTTTGACTCCGTGACCAGAATTTGGGCTTTTAATTTGTCCCTTTTTGACCAAATCCTTTAACTTATGTGAACAAGAATGGAGGAGCTTCATCGAGACAGTTACCTGTCCGGCCCCCCAACCCGAGGACTATTCTCGTGATGATGACCCGGGCTTTCACGACGACCCAGATTTGTCAATTCAACTCGAAGACGGGGGTTTTGTAGGATCAAAAGTAGTGCTAGAGGGGGGGGGGGGGTGATTAGACTACTTGACCAAATAAAAATCTACTTTTTCCCAATTTTAAATCTTGTCAGATACACCCTACACATGCATGTCTACAAGTATTGCAGTAGAAAGTAAAGACAAGCATGTAAGTAAAGAGGGGGTAGGAAGATCAAACGCAATTGGTGACACGATGATTTTTCCCGTGGTTCTGATAGGTGGTGCTATCGTACATCCACGTTCATAGAGTCTTCAACCCACTGAGGGTGACAGTCGCGAGAGTCCACGGAGGCTCTACCCACGAAGGGTTTCATGAAGAAGCAACCTTTACTATACCATGACGGCCTACGTCCATGGAGGACTAGCCTAACTCGGGGTAGATCTTCACGAAGTAGGCGATCTCCTTGCCCTTACAAACTTCTTGGTTCACTCCACAACACGAAGTAGTAGGCTCCCAAGCGACACCTAACCTATTTAGGAGGCACCACCCTCCAAAAGGTAATAGGCTTAATAATGTCGATGAACTCATTGCTCTTGTGCTTCAAGATGATAGACTCCTTAACACACAATCACTCTCTCACAAATTTGGCTTGGTGGAAGAGGTTGATTGGGTGGAAAGCAAGTTGGGGAGGCTAGAGATCAAGATTCATATGGTAGGAATGGAATGGTATGATCTCAATACATGAGTAGGTGGCTCTCTCTCAGAAAATCAGTAGGTATGAGTGGGGAACTGTTCTGAGTGCTTCTCTTGCTAGTGAGTGGTGGTGGACGGGTATATATAGGCATCTCCAAAAATCCAACCGTTACACCTAATAAGACAGACTCGGTGGAACCGATATGTAAATCTCGGTTGTACCGAGTTACCTCAAACGTAGCAACTTTTGAATCTCGTTGAGACCGATACATAAAACTCGGTTGCACCGATAAGGTGACCAACGGTCAGATTGCCAAACTCGGTGACGCCATGATACGTCTCCAACGTATCTATAATTTTTGATGATGGCATGCTATTATATTATCTGTTTTGGATGTTTTATATTGTAGGACCGAAAGTAAGTCCAGAGGGGGTGATTAGACTACTTGACCAAATAAAAGTTTTGCCTTTTCCCAAATTTTAGTGTTTACAGTTTTAGCATTCATGGCAAGTCAATTTCACCCTACATATGCAAGTCTAAGAGTATAGCAGCGGAAAGCAACAACAAACATGAGTAAAAAGGGATATGGTAGGAAATCAAACACAATTGTAGACACGATGATTTTTCCCGTGGTTCCGATAGGTGGCGCTATAGTACATCGACGTTTATGGAGTCTTCAACCCATGGAGGGTAACAGTCGCGAGAGTCCACGGAGGGCTCCACCCATAAGGGTCCACGAAGTAGCAACCTTGACTATTCCATATGGCTTCCGTCCACGAAGGACGAGCCTCACTATGGGTAGATCTTCACGAAGTAGGCGATCTCCTTGCCCTTACAAACTTCTTGGTTCACTCCACAACACGAAGTAGGAGGCTCCCAAGCGACACCTAACCAATCTAGGAGGCACCACCCTCCAAAAGGTAATAGGCTCGGTAATGACGATGAACTCCTTGCTCTTGTGCTTCAAGATGATAGACTCCTCAATACACAATCACTCTCTCATAGGTTTGGCTTGGTAGAAGAGATGGGATTGGTGGAAAGCAACTCGGGGAGTCTAGAAATCAAGATCCATATGGTTGGAGTGAAAGATCTTGATCTCAACACAAGGGTAGGTGGTTCTCTCTCAGAAAATCTGATAGGATATGTATAGAATAGTTCCGAGGGCTTCTCTGTGCTTCTTTGTGCTTATCTTTCGAGTAAGTGGTGGTAAAGGGGTATATATAGGCATCCCCAAAAATCCAACCATTACACACAAAATGACCAACTCGGTGACACTGATGTGTTATTCTCGGTGGTACCGAAGTGACCAAAAAGTGGCAACTTTTGAATCTCGGAGGGACCGATATACGAATCTCGGTTGCACCGATAAGGTGATCAACGGTCAGATTTCCAATCTCAGTGACGCCGATCCAACATTATCGGTGGGACCAAAAATGTGAACTTGCATAACAGAAAGTTGGCAACCTAAACTCGTGGCACCGTTATGGAATCGGTTGCACCGAAGTGGCCAGGGTTTGGCTGAGTCTGTCTAGGTTCTGGAATCGGTGGCACCGGGATAGGAATATTGGTTGCACCAATTTTGAATGTTTGGCTATAGATAGACTTTGGTGGGAGAGCTTGTGGATGTTTTCGGTGACTATCACTTGTGCACGTATGAGCATTTTGTTCACCAACAATACCTTACCCCCTTTTAATAGTATTGGCTTTCCAATAGACTCAAAGTGATATCGCACAAATGTAAAATGTAGAGTCCTCTTGCTTGAAGCTTGACTAACCTATTTCCTTGAATCTTGAGGGTAATTCCACAATCTCCACAATCCTTTGGCCATCCCTATCATTGAACTTTTCCTGAAATATATTTGGTGGAAACATTAGTTCAATGACTTATATGTTGTTATTAATTACCAAAACCACCAAGGGAGCAAATGTGCTTTCAATCTCCCCCTTTTTGGTAATTGGTGACAACATATAGATCAAAACTTCGACAAAGATATAATCAATGAATATGATCGTCACTTTGAGAAGTATATGATAAGCAAGAGCTCCCCTTAAATTTGTGCATTATTTTAAATTTGCGTTTGAATGCAAATGCACAATCAATTAGGTACATGGGTCACTTCTTACATGTCACATACAACTTGGTGGCGTGCGAGAATAATTAGAATGAACATCATAGCACAACACAATAAATCAAAGATGAATGATCATCACATAAGCATTAAGACGATATGAAATAGTAGCATCACACATTAAAGCGTATGATCAAACATCATCAAACGTGTATCACAAGCAACCAAAAGTGTATCACAGCAACCAAAAGTCATTTTTTTGAAAAAGCAATAAACACCAAATGCTTTCTCACTTGAAGCCTAAAGTTCTATATACACTTCTCCTCCTTTGGCAACAAGTTACCAATAAGTTCAAAGGCATA
Source organism: Hordeum marinum (assembly GCA_022496015.1). Taxonomy (NCBI): domain Eukaryota; kingdom Viridiplantae; phylum Streptophyta; class Magnoliopsida; order Poales; family Poaceae; genus Hordeum; species Hordeum marinum. The sequence goes on along the minus strand of CM039678.1, from coordinate 87,854,171 downwards.
TATCTAAGCGTTCCTGGACTGATCTCCTCCGGTTGTTGATGAAGGAGTCGAGAGAACAGCGTCAGCGATGATCTCTGCAGATGTCGTGGATGGAGTTGGAGTGGCAACTAGAGGAACTGGAGCTGATGGAGCAAGAACTGAAGTGACAGTAGCAGGAGCTGATGAAGAGGGCCTCAAGTCTGGAGCAGGCGCTATGGCTGATCTAGCCTGAGTAGTGAAATGTGTGCTCGGCCTGAGAGGTGATCCATCCTCCTCCTCATCATCATCATCATGATCATCATCATCATCTGAAGAAGTGGAAGAAATCTGAGGGATGTGCATCGAGTCGACTTCCTTCTAAAGCTCTATGAATGTCTTAGTCACCTTGTCCACCTTATCATTAAGAGTCTTGATCCTTGTTTCAAAGATCCTCACAAGACTGTTCTGATTGTCCAGAATCCCCTTAATGTCCTTTTGCATGCCCTGAACTGCTGAGATCAAAAGATCCATTTTCTCATTTCTGGATCTAGGGACTTGAGCACTAGTAGCTCTAGTTGCCTCTGCCTCTGCCTGAGCTATAGCTGAAGTGGGATGATCTGGGTCCATCACCACGATGTTATCCTCAAGATCTGGCTATAGGGGCAAATGTGGACTGTCAAGAGCAAATATGTGCTTCTCAATCTGAGAGTTGATAAGCATCTGGATATAGGGTGCATAGCAGTAAGAGCGCTTCTGATTAGCAGCAACCCTCTTGACTGTCTCAACAATCATGTCCATGACTCTGATCTTGGTGTGTCTGTCAAGGCGGATCAACATGTTGATGGAGTAGCTCGGATAATCTTGTCATCTCCTGACTTGGGCATCAAGGTATGCCTCAGAATGGTGTTCATGGTACGGAGGCCAGCTTGCAGATAGTAGATGGATCCTAGCTTGTGAGATTGCACTTTGTGTGTAGGGATAGGAGTATACATATCCTTCATGGCATTGTGGCTCGCCTTGGATTCCATGTAGACATCCAAATCTCCATCCTGAACCTCAGGGACTCCTAGAAGTGCAGCCCATTCATCAAAAGTGGACTCATATCTTGCTCCTTCAGTCATCCATACAATCCTACCATCTTCGTAGAAATGTGTAGTGGAGTAGAATTGCACGATCATCTCATTATTCCATGCAGTAAGTTCTCTGCCAACAAACTCATCCAAACCAATGCAGTGGAATTATCTTGGACACTTGGAAAGTAGTCCTCATTCTCCTTAATGAATTTCCAGTCTACATATCTCATGTCACTCATAGCTGGACTCTTGTCAAATAGCACAGTCTCATAGAAATCATGTTGCTCTTTTGTGTAGAATATGTAGTCCACAACTGTCTTCTTCCTTTGGGCATATGGATATATATCTCTCCATGCCCTCAAACCTGAGTCTTTCCTCTTCTTCATATCTTCCGCAAGTGGATAGCTGGTATTATGTTTTGGAAGATGTGGTCCGAGTTTCATCAAAGTTGTGAAGTCATCATCATGCTCAGATCTGGAAGCAGTTCCTTTGTTCTTTTGAGAAGCTAGAATTTGCCTAGATGTCCTCTTAGGCTTTTCAGTAGCAGCCTTCCTGGATTTGGTGCTCTTGGATGTGCCTGACTTAGGCATAGCATTAGCTAGAAGTTTCTTGGCCTTCTTCTTGGGAGGAGCCTTTGCAGTTGGCTCATCCTCCTCTTCAGTAGCAGCTGCCTTCTCTGGATCTTCATACATGGATGTAGGCCTGCCAGTCACATGGATAATCCTCTTTCTGGCTTTCTTCTCCCCTGCCTTATTAGGCATAGACTTCCTTGGGGGATCAATAGTCATTGTGGCCCTAGCACTCTCAGGTGCTCTCATAGCTTCAGAGCTAGCATAGACTTTGCTGACAACTCTCCTGGAAGATGTGGCTTCAATAGCAGACTTCTTAGCAGCTTTTTCTTGCTTCTTGGCAAGAATCTCCTCAAGGATAAAGTCTGAATCCTCCTTATCTGAATTTAGCTTCCTCCTGGTCCTAGTAGAAGCCTTGGGCAACCCATGGGAGCTGGGGGTGCCTAGATCTGAAGATATACTAGGCTCAGGGCTAGTGCCTGAACTCATGTCAACATCCTGCTCTGGCAAATTCTGACTGGCCTCAACATCCGACATATTGATCCTGTGAATAGAGTATAGAAGAGCAGAAGAAGATGAGCCATCACAAAATGAGGCTGGTTTTTGAAAGTTTGAACAATAGATTTTCAAAGTTTTGCATTCTGTCAAATGAATATCGATACAGCCGAAGCAAAATTATCGGAGCTACCGAGACAGACTTCCTCCTTAGCCAAAACTTGGCACCCCTTTCGGTGAGACCGAAAGGTGCACTCGGTTTCACCGAGAAAGTTCTCAGTACCCCAGATGTCCAAATCGGTGACACCAGTTTGCCTGCTTCGGTTCCACCAAGATTCATCGGGCGTACGGCAAAACCCTAAAATTCCACGGTTCTCTAATCTACGGAATTCCTTTTATGGATAGAAAGCTTGCAATAGGTGGCTCATAGAGAAACTCAAATCCAATGCACAAGAATCAAACAGGGAGCGCAAAGGAGGTCGAATCCGTAACCTAACTCGGCGACGGATCCGCCACGGTGGCGACGATGGAGACGATTTCGTCGACGACGGCGATTCCTAGCAGCGGAGGAGCGCAGGGGGACAAGGGCGATGACCTGGGGTCTCGAAATCGGCAGCTTAGGGTTCTGAGGCATGACGGTTTGAGGATGAATTTCAAAGCGTCGGGGTCCATAGTATATATACCCACCACTGTCGGTGACGCTGATTCTATATTTTCGGTGTCATCCTGTTCCTCAATTGTCAGTTGACAGGGAAACTCAGTGTAACCGAGAATAAGGAATCGGTAGTACCGTGATTGAAAAACCAGATAAACCCTAGGCAGTCGGTGAGACCGAGATTTTGGGGTTGGTTCCACCGAGATGCACTTGGGAAGTTTGAATGGTCAGTCCTTGTTGATACGGAACTCCGAGTGCTCCACACACAGAGGGATCGAAAAGCACTTGTTCAAATTTTGTGATGGAGCATGAATAGAGTATGAGGTGAGAAAGCATAGATAGCTAAAGAGTGGTCCTAGGCATTCTTGTCCATCCAATTGGCAATAGATAAATCAAAGACCAAATAGCAGCAATTGGATGTCCTCGAATGAGAAAATAAATATAGACCAACATGCTCACACAATAAGATGTCAAATGAAATCATGACAAACATGCACAAACACTCTAGCATCTAACAAGCACTTGGGCGATGATGAAGTCATCTATATATGAGTATTTGACTTAGGAGCCAAGTAAGAATACTTGATCATAGGTCATACTCATCGTTTAAGCACAAGTGGGGTTACCATTTTACATAAAGCATTTAATGTTGTCACATACTAAGAGATGCTTTGACTCAAGTCTTAGAGTAAAGCTCCCCCTTGATGTGAAATCCCCCCATAAGAGGGATAAACTGTCCTTGGGTTTTGTCAATGAGGACTTCATGTTGGTGAGGTAGTCGTGGATGCTCAAGGTTGATGAAGATCACCAAGAGTTGGGAGCATCGTTGTTGTTTCCTTACTCTTCTCACCTACATGGGTTAGTCCCAACACACAAGAGACAAATACAAGGATATCTATGGACATGGAGTGCAAAGCATGTGTGATGATGTCCATTGATTTTTTGATTACCTTGTCCCTTTCTTACCTTTGAGGGAATGTGTGACTCCTTGAACTATTGCATAGGGTTGATGTTGATTGCAAATAGATCTTGCCAATAATGAATGTGAGTGAATTTCATTGGCAAAGTCACCCCTCAAGAACTTTCTAGTTCTTCTTCTTGGGGAGCCACATCAAGTTGATGGGGATCCTTGGTGTTTTAGTAGCCTTTGTAGACGTTGAGCTTGAAGTAGCCTTGGGAACCCACTCCAGCATAGCTAGGGATTCATCTTCATATGAGTCAATGTCCTCTTGAAGCTTGTTCTTGCCCTTGAGCTTGTGGTCTTGTGATGGAAGGTCATCTTGAGTGTTTGTCCCCTTGGGAAGAGTATTTTCATACTTATCTTTTTGAGGAACAAACTTGGGCTCGGGATATTGACCTTCTTCCCATTCAACTCCATTAGCGTTGAAGTAGCCAACACCATGATTCTTCCAGTATCCTCCGTACTTGCGTACAATTTCCTCAAATTTCTTACACCCGGCAAGACTCTTGTAGATACCTTTCTCTATAATTCCTTTCACTAAAGCATTTTCTTGCTCAAGTGTAACTTGGCTAAGAGAATCATCATTAATGGAATCAATAGAACTACTAGGAGAAACATCATTGGGTTTAGCATTTTTATTGTTGCTACTAGATGAAGAACCTTTCTTGCCTTTGTTACTAGTTTGCTTAGATTTAACTTGTGGCATGAATGTAGACAAGAGTAGTCTTTTGGCAAGATAAGATGAAGTCTTCTTTCGGAGATCATCATTGATAGCTTTAAGATATTCATGTTCTTGCTCCAAATTGAGCTTCTCGAAGCGTAGCTTCTCATGAGTTCTTACAAGCTCTCTATGATCTTCAAGAGTAGATTCATGGGCTAACTTAAGAGTGTTAAGTTCTTTAGTTAGTTCTTCTATTTTCATCTTATCATCATCAATCAACCTAATCTTTACTAGCATGGGAATTATCAAGTTCATTTTGATCAACATCACTAGTTTTATCACATAGCATGTCATCATCACAAAGCAAATCATTTTCATCACTATCGAAATCAAGATATTCAGGGTGTGATACCTTGGGGACTTTAGCCATGAAGCAACTTCCACTCCCTTCGTTTCGTGAATCAAATAGATCATAGGAGTTGGTTGTCACTAGTGCAATTCCGGTAACACCTTCATCTTGACTATAGTCGGAGTTGGAGTGATAGCTTATCTCGGAGTGGTTGTCGGAGTCGGAGCCGGAAACCCATTCACCAACATCAGCTTGATGTTTCCTTCTTGAGTAGCTCTTGGTGTGCTTGTCCTTCTTCTCTGAAGTTCTACTTATCCTTGAGGGTCTTCATTCATAATGATCATCTGTACTCCTTCTCTCTCTTCGAGGTGATTCACTCTTTGAGCTTCGTATTCTAGGTGACTCTTCTCTTCGTTTGTAGGGAGCCGTGCACTCATTGGAGTAGTGTCCGGGCTTCCCACAATTGTAGCAGTTTTGATCACAACTTGACGAACGCTTCTCTTCATATCTTGAGTTGGAGCTTCGATCTTTGCTTCTATTCTTGTAGAACTTGTTGAATTTCTTGACCATGAGGCTTATCTCTTCATTTGTGACAAGGTTGTCGCTTGAGGTAGCGGGAGCATCACTTGTGACTTTGTAAGCACTGCTAGACTTGCGGTGAAGCTCTTCCTTGTCTTTGAGTGTCATCTCATGAGCAACAATTTGACCAATCACTTCCGTTGGCTTGAGATCTTTGTAGTTGGGCATCATTTGGATCAATGTGCAAACGGTGTCATATCGATCATCCAGAGCTCGAAGTATCTTCTTGATGGTGAATTTGTGAGTCATTTCTTTGCTTCCTAAGCCGGCAATGTCATTGGTGATGAGAGCTAGCCTAGAGTACATCTCAGCGACTCCTTCACCATCCTTCATCTTGGACTTGTCAAGTTGACTTTCAAGAACATCCAACTTGTATTCTCTCATAGATTCTATACCTTCATGCATATCAATCAAAGTATTCCAAATCTCTTTTGCATTCTCAAGACGGCTGATCTTGTTGAATTCTTCGGGGCATAGGCAGTTGAAGAGAATGTCACATGCTTGAGCATTGAGTTGCAACATCTTCAATTCATCCGCGGTCGCTTCACGATCCGGTTCCTTTCCTTCCGCAAAGAATTCACCTTGCATGCCAACACGAACAACAGCCCAAACGGAGGGGTTATGACCAAGCAAATGCATTTTCATTTTGTGCTTCCAACTAGCAAAATTTGTGCCACCAAAGTACGGACCTCTACGGTGATAATTACCCTCACTAGACGCCATACTTCTCCTAGGTTGTGAGACCAATGCAATGGAGACCAAAGCTCTGATACCACTTGTAGGACCGAAAGTAAGTCCAGAGGGGGGTGATTAGACTACTTGACCAATTAATAGTTTTGCCTATACAAAGTTTTAGGGTTGACAATTTTTAGCATTTCATGGAAAGTCAAATACACCCTACACATGCAAGTCTAAGAGTATATAGCATCGGAAAGTAACAACAAGCATGTATAGAAGTGATAGGGTAGGAAGATCAAACACAATTGTAGACACGATGATTTTTCCCGTGGTTCCGATAGGTGGTGCTATCGTACATCCACGTTTATGGAGTCTTCAACCCATGGAGGGTAACGGTCGCGAGAGTCCACGGAGGGCTCTACCCATAAGGGTCCACGAAGTAGCAACCTTGACTATTCCATATGGCTTCCGTCCAGGAAGGACTAGCCTCACTATGGGTAGATCTTCACAAAGTAGGTGATCTCCTTGCCCTTACAAACTTCTTGGTTCACTCCACAACACGAAGTAGGAGGCTTTCAAGCGACACCTAACCAATCTAGGAGGCACCACCCTCCAAAAGGTAATAGGCTCGGTAATGACGATGAACTCCTTGCTCTTGTGCTTCAAGATGATAGACTCCTTAACACACAATCACTCTCTCACAGATTTGGCTTGGTAGAAGAGATGGGATTGGTGGAAAGCAACTTGGGGAGTCTAGAGATCAAGATCCATATGGTTGGAGTCGAAGATCTTGATCTCAACACAAGGGTAGGTGGTTCTCTCTCAGAAAATCTGTTAGGATAGGTATGCAATAGTTCCGAGTGCTTCTCTGTGCCTCTCTATGCTTCTTTGTGCTTCTCTTTCGAGTAAGTGGTGGTGAAGGGGTATATATAGGCATCCCCAAAAATCCAACTGTTACACACAAAATGACCAACTCGGTGACACCGAAGTGTTATTCTCGGTGGTACCATAGTGACCAAAAGGTGGCAACTTTTCAATCTCGAAGGGATCGATATACGAATCTCGGTTGCACCGATAAGGTGACCAACAATATGATTTCCAATCTCGATGACGCCGACCCAACATTCTCGGTGGGACCAAAAATGTGAATTTGCGTAACAGAAAGTTGGCAACCTAAACTTGATCGCACCGGTATGGAATCGGTTGCATCGAAGTGGCTAGGGTTTGGATGAGTCTGTCTAGTTTCTGGAATCGGTGGCACCGGGATAGGAATATTGGTTGCACCAAATTTGAATGTTTGGCTATAGATAGACTTTGGTGGGAGAGCTTGTGGATGTTTTTGGTGACTATCACTTGTGCACGTATGAGCATTTTGTTCACCAACAAAACCTTACCCCCTTTTAATAGTATTGGCTTTCTTATAGACTCAAAGTGATCTATCACAAATGTGAAATGTAGAGTCTTCTTTCTTGAAGCTTGGCCAACCTATTTCCTTGAATCTTGGGGTAATTCCACAATCTCCACAATCCTTTTTTCCATCCCTATCATTGAACTTTTCCTAAAATATACTTGGTGGAAACATTAGTTCAATGACTTATATGTTGTTATTAATTACCAAAACCACCAAGGGAGAAAATGTGCTTTCATATATGAATTAATATGCTATTTTATATTATTTTTGGGACTAACCTATTAATCTAGAGCCAAGTGCTAGTTTCTATTTTATCTTGTTTTTGAGGTTTGCAGTTATGGAATATTAATTTGATTCCAAACAGAATAAAACCATCGGAAGGAATTTTTCTGGAAGGAAACAAGTCATACAAGGTTGGAGTGCACGTCAGGGGAGGTGCCAGGGCACCACAAGCCTGCTAGGTGCGCCCCCTGGCCATGCCTAGCAGGCTTGTCGCCCCCTGACATGTCTCCTAACCCTAATTCTTGGTCTATAAATAACCAAATATTCCCCCAACATCAGAACAAGCCACGAAAATACTTTTCCGCCACGGGAAGCCACTGTTCCCGAGAGATACAATCTTCGAGCCTTCTCCGATAATCTGCCGGAGGGGGAATCGATCACGGAGGGCATCTACATCAACTCCATTGCCCCTCCGATGATGCGTGAGTAGTCCACCACAGACCTACGAGTCCATAGCTAGTAGCTAGATGGATTCTTCTCTCTCTTTGATCTTCAATACCATGTTCTTCATGATCTTCATGGAGATCTATCCGATGTAATTTTATTTTGTGGTGTTTTTGTCAAGATCCGATGAATTGTGAGTTTATGTTCAGATTATCCATGAATATTATTTGAATCTCCTCTGATTTCTTATATGCATGATTTCAAATCCTTGCAAGTCTCTTCGAGTTATTGGTTTGGTTTGTCCAACTATATTGGTAGTTCTTGCAATGGGAGAAGTTCTTGGTTTTTGGTTTAGTCTTGTGGTGTCCTCACCCAGTGACAAAGTAGGGGTAGCGAGGCACGTATTGTATTGTTGCCATCAAGGGTAACAAGATGGGGTTTTCGTCACATTGCTTGAGTTTATCCCTCTACATCATGTCATCTTTCTTAATGTGTTACTTTGTTCTTCATGAACTTAATACTCTAGATGCAGGCAGGAGTCGGTCAATGTGTGGAGTAATAGTAGTAGATGCAGAATCATTTCGGTCTACTTGACACGGACGTGATGCCTATATGCATGATCATTGGCTTGGATAACTACATGGTTATTTGTTTTTCTATCAATTGCTTGACAGTAATTTGTTTACCCACCATGATATTTGCCTTGAAGAGAGAAGCCTCTAGTGAAATCTATGGCCCCCAGGTCTATTTTCCATCATATATTTTCAGATATATACTTGTTGCAATTTAGTTACCTTTTACTTTCCGCACTTGTTACATCTATATCTATCGGCTCTAATCCTTGCAAATAACCGTGAAGGGGTTGCCAACCCCTTTATAGCGTTGGGTGCAAGAGTTTGATTATTTATGTAGGTGCATCCATTGGTGACTTGCTTGTTCCTCCTACTGGATTTATACCTTGGTTCTCAAAAACTGAGGGAAATACTTATCTACTTCGCTGCATCACCCTTTCCTCTTCAAGGGAAAACCAACGCATGCTCAAGAGGTAGCAAGAAGAATTTCTGGCACCGTTGCCGGGGAGGATACACATCAAGCCTACCAAGTACCCATCACAAACTCATCTCCTGCATTTACTTTATTTTCCATTTGCCTCTCGTTTACCTCTCCCCCACTTCTAAAATGATTTTCAGAAAATACCAAAGAGATTTGCCCTTTTTGTTCGCCCTTCTTTCGCTTTTCTTTCGTTTGTTTGAACTCATGGCTAGTCTTACTACTATAACTAATACTCCCGAGTATGAGGTTCTTAATTTTAAGCAAAGGGAGGGATAAAACTTAAAATATGCTTGGTATAGAATTTGCAATTCTCAAAATAGATCTATTTGTATGCAATCTACTACCGTTCTCCTTCACAATTTTTACGTGGGTGTCACTCCTTGGAATAGATATGTCCTAGATACCATCATGGGAGGGAATTTTTTGGGAAGTCATACCTTTGAATCCTATAGTGCTATGATAAATTTGTTTGGATCACCCCCAATCATTGTTAATGGGACAATTTTAACTCTTGAACATGTGATGCAAAGGCTTGATATCATTGAAAAAAAGGCTTGCTACGGTTGAGCTTATTGAAAACTTGGATTAAAAGATTCATAGTCACATTACTCAATATGGATCTAAAGTAGGAGTTACCTTAAAAAATCTTAAGGAAAAGGAACCCATAGTTAATGAAAAATTGGAACAAGATTCCTCTAGAATTGCAAGCTAGAGGACATTATTACCAACTTGGGATCCGCTTTTGCTTTGGTTCAAAACACTCCAACTCCTTCGCCTCCTAAGGCTGCCAAGTTTGTTTATGTTCCTAAAAATAGGGGTGAATCTTCTAGTAAAGACGAAGATCTTAAGATGATAAGTATTCACCCCAACTTTCTCGATATTATTAAGGAACCGATTGCCACCATTGAATCTCTAGAGTTTTTACCTAGGAGTATTATCATTGATAAGAACAACAGACCTCCTAGGGCTTATAAGTGTACAATTGAGGAGTTGCATACCAAAGATAACAATACCTAGATCTATTGCATTTTGCCTAGCTAGGGGCGTTAAACAATAGCGCTTGTTGGGAGGCAACCCAATTTTATTTTTGTGTTCTGTTTTTGCTCATGTTTTTGAGTGTTTCCAACATTATTAATTCTGTAGTAATTGTGTTTTGGTGTTTTAATTAGTGTTTTATCCAAGTAAAACCTTTAGGGTGATCTATGGTAGTTGTTGATTTGATCTTGCTGAAAAACAGAAACTTTTGCGCTCAATCCAGGAAATTTCTAATTTTTTCAGAATGTTGAATTGATCTGAAATTTTGATGCAAGATTTATATATAAATTTCCCAGTTTTCCTAAGTTTTTAGAATTATTTTAGTTACAGAAGTATATGAAGTTTTCAATTTTCTACAGACTGTTCTGTTTTTTTGACAGATTCTGTTTTCTTTGAGTTGTTTGCCTATTTTGATGAATCTATGGGTTGTATAATGTGGTATTAGCCATGGAGAAGTTAGATTACAGTAGGTATAACACCAATATAAATAAAGAATGAGTTCACAACAGTACCTAAAGTGGTGATGTATTTTCTTATACTAACGGATCTCACGAGTTTTCTGTTAAGTTTTGTGTTGTGAAGTTTTCAAGTTTTGGGTAAAGATTTGATGGACTATGGAATAAGGTGTGACAAGAGCCTAAGATTGCAGATGCCCAAGGCACCACAAGTAATATTCAAGGATGCCAAAAAATCCTAAGCTTGGGGATGCCCCGGAAGGCACCCCCTCTTTCGTCTTCAATCCATCTGTAAATTTACTTAAGGCTATATTTTTATTCACCACATGATATGTGTTTTGCTTGGAGCGTCTTGTATGATATGAGTCTTTGCTTGCTAGTTTGCCACAATCATCCTTGACGCACACATCTTTTGAGAGAGACACGCTGAATTGTTAATTTGTGAGAATACTCTATGTGCTCCACTTATATCCTTTGAGTTGGGCAAATTTGCTCTATATGCTTCACTTATATCTTTTAGAGCACGGTGGTATTTTCGTTTTATAGAAATACTTGAACTCTCGTACCTCACTTATAGTATTTTGAGAGTTTCTAAAAACAGCATGGTAATTGGTCTAGGTTGTGAATTTAGTCCTAATATGATAGGCATCCAAAAGCGATATAATAAAAACTTCCATATTAAGTGCATTGAGTATTTATGAGAAGTTTGATTCCTTGCATAAAGTTTTGAGATATAAAGATGGTAATGTTAAGAGACATGTTAGGAAGTAAATTGTGATTTGGTAAAATACTTGTGTAAACGTTTGTGATTCCCGTAGCATGCACGTATGGTGAACCGCTATGTATGGAACTCGGATCATGACTTGTTTATACATTGTCGACCTTTGTGTGAGGGTTAACTCCTACCAACATCCCCCCAGGAGCATGCATTTAATGCTTTGCTTCAATGACTAACAGACTTTTTCAATAAGTATGTGAGTTCTTTATGACTAATGTTGAATCCATGGACTATACACACTCTCACCCTTCCACTTTTGCTAGCCTTTCTAGTACCGCGCAACTTTCGCCGGTGCAACAAACACCTTTCTCAAAACAGCCACCATATACATTCCTCAAAACAGCCACCATATATTTTTCCTCAAAACAGCCACCATACCTACCTATTATGGCATTTCCATAGCCATTCCGAGATATATTGCCATGCAACTTCCACCATTTCCTTTTATGGCATGCACACCATCACTTCCATATTGCATATAGAGTCATATTTTGTCATAGGTATCGAGTTGTAATTTTTCTTTTGAGTTGTAAGTAAATAAAAGTGTGATGATTTTCATTACAGAGCATGTCCCATGTGAGGAAAGGATTATGGAAGCTATGATTCCCTTATTAATAGGAATGAGAGTCCAGACTTTATGAGAAATAAAAGAGGCCAGCGAAGCCCAAATAAAAAAAAGAGAAATGAATAAAAGAGGCCTTAGATGCCCAATGAAACAATGAGATAAAAGAGAGAAGGGACATTGCTACTACCTTTTTCCACACTTGTGCTTCAAAGTAGCACCATGATCTTCATGTTAGAGAGTCTCCTATTTTGTCACTTTCATTTACTAGTGGGAATTTTTCTGTATAGAACTTGGCTTGTATATTCCAATGATGGGCTTCCTCAAATTGCCCTAGGTCTTCATGAGCAAGCAAGTTGGATGCACCCCCACTTAGTTTCTTTTTGAGCTTTCTTACACTTGTAGCTCTAATGCATCCGCTGCATGGCAATCCCTACTCACTCACATTGATATCTATTGATGAGCATCTCCATAGCATGTTGATACGCCTAGTTGATGTGAGACTACCTTCTCCCTTTTCCTTGACAACCTCCACCAAATTCTATTCCACCTATAGTGCTATATCCATGGCTCGCACTCATGTATTGCTTGAGAGTTGAAAAAGTTTGAGAAAATGGGTGTGAAAACAATTGCTTGATTGTTCATCGGGGTTGTGCATGATGTAAATACTTTGTGTGGGGAAGATGGAGCATAGCCAGACCATATGATGTTGTAGGGATAACTTTCTATTTCCATTATATTTCGAAGAGATACAATTGCTTTTGCTAGTATGCTTGAAATGTTATTGTTTTTCTATCAATTTTAAGCTTTTGTTTTGAGTCTTATGGATCTGAATATTCATGCCACAATAAAGAATATTACTTGGATAAATATGTAGCACTCCACATCAAAAATTCTGTTTTTATCATTTACCTACTCGAGGACGAGCAGGAATTAAGCTTTGGGATATTGATACGTCTCCAGCATATCTATAATTTTTGATGATGGCATGCTATTATATTATCTGTTTTGGATGTTTTATATGCATTAATATGCTATTTTATATTATTTTTGGGACTAACCTATTAATCTAGAGCCAAGTGCTAGATTCTGTTTTTTCCTTGTTTTTGAGTTTTGAAGATATGGAATAGTAAATGGAGTCCAAACGGAATAAAACCTTCAGAAGGAATTTTTCTAGAAGGAAACAAGTCATCCAAGCTTGGAGTGCACGTCACGGGAGGTGCCAGGGCGCCATAAGCCTGCTAGGCGCGGGCCCCCCTGGTCATGCCTAGCAGGCTTGTCGCCCCGTGACAGGTCTCCTAACCCTAATTCTTGGCCTATAAATACCCAAATATTCCCCCAACATCAGAACAAGCCACAAAAATACTTTTCCGCCGTCGGAAGCCTCCATTCCCGAGAGATCCAATCTTCGAGCCTTCTCCGGTAATCTGTTGGAGGGGAATCGATCACGGAGGGCATCTACATCAACTCCATTGCCCCTCCGATGATGCATGAGTAGTCCACCACAGACCTATGGGTCCATAGCTAGTAGCTAGATGGCTTCTTCTCTCTCTTTGATATTCAATACCATGTTCTTTATGATCTTCATGGAGATCTATTCAATGTAATCTTCTTTTGTTGTGTGTTTGTCAAGATTCGATGAATTGTGAGTTTATGTTCAGATTATCCATGAATCTTATTTGAATTTCCTCTGATTTCTTATATGCATGATTTTATATCCTTGCTAGTCTCGTCGGGTTATTGATGGGGATCTCCATAGCGTGTTGATACGCCTAGTTGATGCGAGACTATCTTCTCCCTTTTCCTTGACAACCTCCACCATATTCTATTCCACCTATAGTGCTATATCCATGGCTCGCGCTCATGTATTGATTGAGAGTTGAAAAAGTTTGAGAAAATGGGTGTGAAAACAATTGCTTGACTTTTCATCGGGGTTGTGCATGATGTAAATACTTTGTGTGGGGAAGATGGAGCATAGCCAGACCATATGATATTGTAGGGATAACTTTCTATTACCATTATATTTCGAAGAGATACAATTGCTTTGCTAGTATGCTTGAAATGTTATTGTTTTTCTATCAATATTAAGCTTTTCTTTTGAGTCTCATGGATCTGAATATTCATGCCACAATAAAGAATATTACATGGATAAATATGTTAGGTAGCACTCCACATCAAAAATTCTGTTTTTATCATTTACCTACTCGAGGACGAGCAGGAATTAAGCTTGGGGATGTTGATACGTCTCCAACTTATCTATAATTTTTGATAATGGCATGCTATTATATTATGTGTTTTGGATGTTTTATATGCATTAATATGCTATTTTATATTATTTTTGGGACTAACCTATTAATCTAGAGCCAAGTGCCAGATTCTGTTTTTTCCTTGTTTTTTAGTTTTGAAGATATGGAATAGTAAATGGAGTCCAAATGGAATAAAACCTTGAGAAGGAATTTTTCTGGAAGGAAACAAGTCATCCAAGCTTGGAGTGCACGTTAGGGGAGGTGCCAGGGCGCCACAAGCCTGCTAAGCGCGGCCCCCCTGGTCGCGCCTAGTAGGCTTGTCGCCCCCTGGCAGGTCTCCTAACCCTAATTCTTTGTCTATAAATACCCAAATATTCCCCCAACATCAGAACAAGCCACGAAAATACTTTTTCGACGCCGGAAGCCTCCGTTTCCGAGAGATCCAATCTTGGAGCCTTCTTCGGTAATCTGTCGAAGGGGGAATTGTCACACCCTGTGTTTGTATCACATTGTTATTTTTGGGTTTATGAAATTTGGAGCCAACTAAAACTTTTTCCATGTGTTTGTGCTTGCTTGCTATGTTGTTTGTTTGCTTGTTGATTGTGTTTTATGGCACTACTAGGTTCTATTCCACTTCATAATCATCTTCCTTGATCCAAACCCCTTGCCCTATGATCATGCCATGTGAATAGTGCCCAAAACTATTTTTATGAAATTCTATTTTAACCAAAAATGATTTATTTAATTTAAGTTTCCAACCCCCCCTGAAATGGGGTTTGCACTGCAAGTCCTCAAATCAGGTGGACCCTTCTTTCACAAAGGATTTATTTCAAACCTACTATATATATGACTTCTCAAAACCACCAAAGATTATTTTCAAAGATTATTTTCATATTTTATTTAAAGGATTTTTCTTAAGTCCAGAAATGGTTTTTCCTAGGAAAAATTTATTTAAATTCTTAAAAATATTTACGAAAATTTAGAGAAACTCAGTGGACATATATTTTCCATATATATGAGTTTCAACACAAGGGCTTGATCAGATCATGGGCAAAACCCCTCAAAACCCCTTCTGTTCAGATCAAACTTTTGGAATATTTCTATAAGAAATATTCTCAATAAATTCCAGTAAAATTCTAGCAAGTCAACACTGTCATGGGTGATGATCTTGCAATGTTTCATCCCAATCCAAGTTGTTTTGGTTCATCAAATCATCCCAAAACCATTCCTGTCCAGAATCAAATTTGAGCAACTTTACATTGTGAAATGTCTCCCCTTGACCTCAAACTTTGTGGCCATGCTCTAATGGCCAAATAGTGATGATACACTAAGTGGTGCATCAAGGGTTAAAGCATAACATCATTGGATCTACAGAAATCAGTTTTTTTCAATTTCTAGGGTTCACCAAATTTCCATTATCAACTTTTTTCCCTTGTGCTCAAATTTGGGGGACCATCTCATTTTTACCTAGCCTTTGACCCTTGTAAGTATCTTAGTAAGATGGTAATTCTTTGTTGCCCAAAACCTCATCATACACCTTCTGGTGATTTGGTAAAACCAACATTTTCACCTCTTATCCTTTTACCCTTGGCCCCAGCTTTCTACCACAACCCCTCTAAGTTACTAGCTACCTCCAGTGACTCTTCCTAGCCAAAGCTCCATGGGTAAGTGGGTAAAACCTTCATTTTCCACCTCTTGTCAGCAGTTTTTCCTCTCTCCCTCTCACTTTTTCTTCTCTCCTAAGGCATGCCGCAGCATCCAATGGCCTATTCCCCATTTGTTAACCCCCTAGGTCCTCCTAGGCATAGCTGGCCACGCAAAAGACGTCGTTGGCATGCCATGGCATGCAAAACACGCGCTTTGGAGCGTTCTACAATGCCGACAGGCACTGTAGCCATCGCCCGCTTCATGGCTCCGGCAGCCTCGGACCTCCCCTCACGCCACTTGGTCCCCATTAGCGTCCGCGCCACGCCACCCGTGTCGGCCCCCCTATCTCTCCCTCCTCCGGCTTCCTCTCGCACGCGCCGCGGCCACCCAAACTTGCCAACCGTGGGGCTCGCACGCGCGCGCTCCCCAGCCCCTCTCTCCTCTCCCCCTGGTCGTGGGCGACGCCCAGGAATGCTGCCGACCCCTTCTCTCCCTTCCTAGAGCCCTCCAACAAGCGCCACATCCTCACCAGCACACGGGTCCACGGTGGTCCGCCCCCTCCCTCTATTTAAGCCCCCCGGGCATCTCTCTCCCCTCCTCTGGCCCCCTTTCATTCTCCATTGACCGCCCCGAACCCCCTTTGGAGCCCCCTGAGCACTAGTGCTCGAGATCGACCGAGGCGCCGCCGCGGCGGAGCTCCGTCGATCTCGGAACACAGGCCCGCTCCGACGCTCCCCTCTCCTCCTTTGAGCCCGTAGCTCACTCCTAGATCGTTTCTCCCTCTTCCTCGCTCATTTTGAGGCAGGAAACACTGGCCCCGACCCCCTCCCGAACCTCCTCCGCCGCGGCCATCTCCCCGCCAGCGACTCCGGCCACCTCCGGCCACCCTTCCACCTCAAGAGGACCAGCGGGTCGACGCCAAGTCTGTTCCCGCCTCCAAATACCGTCGTCGCGCCTCCCCTCGCCGCTGGTGAGCCCTCTCTCATCTCTGTTCCGAGGTAGGAGAAGGACCCGACAGGTGGGGCCCACCTGTCGGCCTCTCTTCCCCTCTCCCGTGCTCTCTCTCCTTCCCCTCGTGCCGCTGACGATCGGGCCCTGCGCGTCAGGTTAGAACCTGACCACACGCGAGGCCGGCTGGCTGGCTAGCTGGGCCGGCCCAGCCTTTGGCCGCCTCTAGCCCAGGTCCCAGTGGCCTTTCTTTTCCTTTTCTTTTTCTATGGACTTTGCAAAAATTCCACAGAATGAAATATTTATCCCATGCCAATTTTTCTTCCACCTAAATTCATAAAATAATCCCTAGAATTTAATAGTGCCGTTTGTAAATATGTTTGAAAATATGTTTAGTACTATTTTATTTTAAAACCTATATATAGGCATCTTTTTGCCTCTGTTATTTTATTTCAAAAATCTTTTTCACAACAAAACCCTAAGAGAATATTTTTAGTATAACTTTTGGTATTTATCAGAGTAGGTTAACATTTTTGGTAGAAGTTTGAGTCTCTGTTTTGTGTGATTGCTTATTTCATCGTTATTTTATCGCGATGATAGATTGCGCGGTTGACGAAGAAGTTGGACCCGAAGACTTCGAAGACATCGGAGAGTTTGTTGAGCCAGGCAAGCAGCCCTTTGACCATGATAAGAAACCATTTTATTGCATGTCATATAGCACTTTACTTTCATCGTATTTGATCATGCGTTGTGGTGTTCCCCTTTCGGTGGGATGCCTCTGGTACTTCTTCGTTGACACTTGCAAATTGCATGACCCTACCACCTTACGAGGGTCGTGCGGGTGGGAGTAGTTAGGTTGCTAGTAGATGCTACGCAAATGGGATGGGACTTATGCATAGTGATGGCAAGGAAGGATATGATTTCCAATACTTTTCGAAAACCCCGTCGGGTGCCACTAATGCCCGAGGGAGATGATGATGAACTGGGTGACCACTTGAGAAAGAAGTGGTGTACCGGAGCAAGTGAGTATGTGTGTTTTCGAAAACGGATTAGATTTAAGATTTGTCGACCGTCCTAACCTCACATGCGCAACCACGATACCCCTTGTGGGACGAGGCTTTGTTGATTACCTTGGTGTGTACTGGCAAAGAGCCCACATTACTAGTGGCGGGAGTGGCATGGTCACTCTCGATACGGGGTCGTACCGGTATGTACGATCATGCGCTATCTTCACAGGCACTGGGCACACCGTTGGTCCCCTCATGGATGGTACGATTAGAGCGAGGCTCGTGTGATGTACATCTTGAGGGCTGGGTACCAATCGAGTGGACTCTTTGTTTAGTATCGCCGGGGGAAAGGCATTGTTCGGGTGCTTGGCTCGGGTATGTTATATACCACGAGTCGTGGATGACACGGAAGTTCCCCGAGTCTTGTGGGTAAAGTGTGCAACCTTTGCAGAGTGTAAAACTATTCGAATAGCCGTGTCCACGGGCAAGGACAGTTGGGTGGTGCTGCTTAAACTACGTCCGGATGTTTTCGTGAAACTTGGTGTGAGTATGGGTGTGATGGTGACAAGAGGTCACATGAGCTAAGTCCGATGACTTGGTGTGAGGATTGGACTAAGTCCGATGACATAGCGTGATGAGTGAACATGAGATGTTCAACCGAAGCTTATGATGATATCGGTATCTTGATCATATGGACACTTGTTTATTGATTTATGCATGTTACAAGTTACTTGATCATGTCATTCGCATACAAAAATTAGCTTTCCGCAAACTTACCCATTAGTGCTATATCATGCATCATTGTTACCTCGTCCCACACTTGGGTTGCTTGCGAGTACATTCAAAGTACTCATTGGCTTGCCACTGATTATTTAATTGGCCAGGCATGGAAGAACAGGAGTATTTTGAAGAGTTCGTTGGAGACGAACATGCGAACTAGGACGCTTCCCAGTCAGAATGCCTGTAGGTCAAGGCAGATGGCATGGGTTCACGCTTTCGACCAAGATTTCCGCTACTTATTCTATTTTAAGTGTTTGGCCCGTGTGGCCCTATCTATGTAAGACTAAGACCTTTGTGGTCATTATTTGTGTAAGACATTAAGTATGGATGTAAGACTCTTGTAATCCAGCTTCTGTGTGTTCAGTGAGCATTGATCTCTGGGATCACTGTACACGTGCATTCGGTGATCTTGACTTATGAGTTGGGGTCCCCACAAGAATCGATCATGGAGGGCATCTACATCAACTCCATTGCCCCTCCGATGATGCATGAGTAGTCCACCACAGACCTATGGGTTCATAGCTAGTAGCTAGATGGCTTCTTCTCTCTCTTTGATCTTCAATACCATGTTCTTCATGATCTTCATTGAGATCAATCCGATGTAATCTTCTTTTGTGGTGTGTTTGTCAAGATCTGATGAATTGTGGTTTATGTTCAGATTATCCATGAATCTTATTTGAATTTCCTCTAATTTTTTATATGCATGATTTCATATCCTTGCTTGTCTCTTCGAGTTATTGGTTTGGTTTGGCCTACTATATTGGTAGTTCTTGCAATGGGAGAAGTGCTTGGTTTTTGGTTTAGTCTTGTGGTGTCCTCACCCAGTGACAAAGTAGGGGTAGCGAGGCACGTATTGTATTGTTGCCATCAAGGGTAACAAGATGGGGTTTTCGTCATATTGCTTGAGTTTATCCCTCTACATAATGTCATCTTTCTTAATGTGTTACTTTGTTCTTCATGAACTTAATACTCTAGATGCAGGGAGGAGTCGGTCAACGTGTGGAGTAATAGTAGTAGATGTAGAATCATTTCGGTCTACTTGTCACGGACATGATGCCTATATGCATGATCATTGCCTTGGATAACTACATGATTATTTGCTTTTCTATCAATTTCTTTACAGTAATTTGGTTACCCACCATGATATTTGCCTTCAAGAGAGGAGCCTTTACTGAAACCTATGGCTCTATTTTCCATCATATATTTTCAGATCTATACTTGCTGCAATTTATTTACGTTTTACTTTCTGCACTCGTTACATCTATCTCTATCTTATCTAATCCTTGCAAATAACCGTGAAGGGATTGACAACCCCTTTATAGCGTTGGGTGCAAGAGTTTGATTATTTGTGTAGGTGCATCCATTGGTGACTTTCTTGTTCCACCTAATGGATTGATACCTTGGTTCTCAAAAACTGAGGGAAATACTTATCTACTTCACTGCATCACCCTTTCCTCTTCAAGGGAAAACCAACGCATGCTCAAGAGGTAGTAAGACGCCGATTCACAAAACTCGACGGGACCGATTTGTAAACTTGCATAACAGGAAGTTGGCAACCCAAAGGTGGCACCGAAGTGGAATCGGTTGCACCGAAAAGCTAGGGTTTGGCTCAGTTTGTCTGAGTCTGGGAATCGGTGGCACCGAGTGGAAAGTGTTGGTTGCACCGATTTTGGATATTTAGCTTTGGACAGACTTTTGTGGAAGAGCTTGTGGGTATATGTGGTGACGATCACGTGTGCATGTATGCGCATTTTGTTCACCAACAAAACCTTACCCCCATTTAATAGTATTAGCTTTCCTATGGACTCAAAGTGATTTCTCACAAAAGGTAAAATGTAGAGTCATTTGCTTGAGGCTTTGCCAATCTATTTCCTTGCATCTTGGGGTATTCCACAATCCTTTTTCCAACCCATCATTTAACTTTTCTTGAAACATGATAGTGGAAACATTAGTTCAATGACATATATGTTGTTATTAATTACCAAAACCACCAAGGGAGCAAATGTGCTTTCAGTTTTCTACCATGAGAGCCTCAACCGCTCCAAAGTGGCTATCATAGCCGATTACCCCGAATCATTCCCTTCTCCTGCGATACGCAAGAAGAAGAAAAACTCGTCTCGCAAAAGGCAAACATCCTCCAACGACCCAAATGTGTCGGCTCCTACTCCCAAGTGTTATTGGTCCGTGTGACATACATCGGCTACAGCGGCAACGCCTGGACCGGAAAGCAACAGGGATCTGCCAAATGAGATGGCTGTGGGGACAAGCCCACCCACTTGTTCAACTCAAAGGTACTTTGTTCGGCTGTTTTAATTTATAATCACGACCAATAGGGCCTCACAAGAGTCCTTATCTCGAAATACTCAGGCAAAGAGTTGAGTCAACTTCTGCCGAGGATGTTGCCAGGGTGTCTGGTGGTGCTCAAAATTCTAGATCTTCTGCTCATGAATCAGGGGTCCCTATGGTCAATCAGGCCCCCGAAGACTCTGGGGATGCGATGTCAGTTACCAAATCCGAGGTAGAGAGTGTCATGAATCATCGTCAATGACGAGAAGCCCTACGCCACCCAGCGCTTTTCGAACAAGAGTTCAATGCTCTACGCTCGGCGGACGCACACATCGGAGCTGCCCGAGCTGGGTTCGGGGAGGCCATGAAACTGATATCATCTAGCCTGCAGGTGAGTAATTGGCTATAAGAGTCCAAACACACGTGTAAACCGATTAGCCCCCAAGCCTTAAATTTGTCGGAATAACCAAATTAAGGGTCCTCGTATTGTCTTACTACTAATGCAGGCCTCGAGGCAGCAAAGCGAACAACTGGCCAAGGAACTAGAGGCAAACCGAACACACGTGGAAACCGTGAAGGCCAAATTGGATCACGTGAAGAGTTTTACCCGGGAGGCACATCATGAGTATACCTATTCTACTGATCTTAGTATATATTCCCATGCTGACGCAAGGGTACTTTGTAGCAGCTGAATCAATAGGGCAATTGCAAAGAAATTTAGATGCAGCCCGAGAATCTCAGCAGTACGCCGAATCCCAGCATAAGGCTGGCTGTCGTATTTTGCAACGAAACATTGAGGATAAGAACCGCCTTCAGGCGGAAAACAAACAGCAGGCCGAAGAAGTTGAGAGCCAAAAGACTCAATTGGCCCTGGCCCAAGAAGAGAACCAGAAATTACAGAGGGGCATGTTCAGTAAGTGTGATTCTAGCATCAAACAATACTTCTTATATATGAAGTATAATGGGCATGCCTTGATTCATGTATAGGTCTCCTATCCGGGCAGCCCTAAGAAGAGATCGGATCCTACTGGGGAAGCCTTCGGAAGGAGTTGTCCGTCCTTCATGAGCGGGCTCAGAAAGCCATGAACAACATGGAAAAAGTGCTATGGCCTGCCGAGCAACCTCCGGAGGAGATGACCGAACTGGTCGATTGATTCAAGGGAGCCCGAAGTAGGTTTGTGCTATGGAAGACATCGGCTTGCCGAGAGGGAGCATGAGAGGCGTGGGCGATGATCAAGACCCGTTATACCGGCCTTAACCCCGAGCGTATGGCTCGGGTTGGGACGGTAGGGTCAGATGGGTAAGAAGTGCCTCTTCACTTGGTGTATGATCAAGTGATGCCCGCCGCCCATCTCTCACAAGGAGATTGCTCCCTGGATACCTTAATAGATAATTTCGATCAGCAACCAGATGTATGATTATATGTAACTATGTACTAATAATCGAGAAATTGCTCCATCTATGTTGTAAACTTTGTCTTAACCGGCCATTGGCTTTGACCTCCCTTGCTAAGAGATTGGGAGTGTTCCTTATATAATATCACTCAATAAGAGTGAATTATGTTCGGGGAACCAGGCAATCCGGCCATTTGGTGCGAACGGACAAAAAGCACACAGGGAGATATGTTATATTACTGCTTAGCGTAAGAAACATCTTCCGAGGAAAATAGTACCTCTATCGATACCTTTCTTCAGGGTGCTACGTAAATCGTAGGTAGTAAATCCGTATACTACTAGTAGGCAACTAATGGCTTTTGTGAGAAAAGAAGCCCGAGTAATGGTGCTAACGACCATAGTCTCATTTGTTGCTTTCCGTCATAGCCGACCAATTGTTTGCTGAAGATAGCTAGCTTTTGGCTTCACCCGTCTGAGTTATGTATCCGGATGACCCGGTCATAACAATCGCAGAGGTGATCCCTTTACCCTCTAGCCGAACAATCGGGAACATAGAGGATAAGCACAGTAGCGAGGCAACCCAGCTTGGATAAAATATTAGTTCGAATTGATGCATATAATGGCTTAAAATTGACAAGGGAAATATGCATACATAATAAATGTGAATAGATGCTAAGAGTATAAAAGCATTGACTTCGAGAAGAAGCCCCCAGGAGATGTGTTCGGATTTAACAATTAAGGTTGTAAGCTGAAAATCTTAATACAAGATCGGTTGAGCCGAACATAGAGTTGCGAAGAAAAGGAAAAAAATCAATCCTGTCCAAAAATCAAGGTGGTAGGGAAAGGAAAAAAGAAATAAAGAAAAAGAAAAGAGCAAGGAGGTAAAAGGTAGAGAGTATGATGTCACCGGTTTATCCGTAGAAGCGCCGAAGACGAGCTGCGTTCCATGGGTTTGGTTCAAGGCGGTATCCGACGGTTTTCAAACACGGTAAACCCCTCCCGCAAGTACTTCGTCCATTATGAAGGCCCCTCCCATTTGGGGTTGAGTTTATGCTTCTGCTTCTTCGGGAGCCGTAAGACGAGTTCACCCACATTATATGCTTTTGCCCGACCTCCCTACTCTGGTAACGGCGGGCCTGCTGTTGATAAAAAGTAGAGCGAGCCCAAGCTATGTCGCGCTCTCCTTCTAAGGCGCCAGGTCGTCCTGCCAATCTAACTCGGCTTCCTTTCCCTCATACATGCGCACCCTTTGGTGCGTCATGAATAATGTCACAAGGGAGGACTGCTTCTGCCCCATAGACCATAAAGAATGGTGTGTATCCCATTGATATGTTCGGGGTGGTGCGTAGGCCCCATAGAACGGAGTCAAGCTCCTCCATCCAATGACAGTTGGACTCATGAAGAGATCGGACCAAACTTGGCTTAATGCCGCTCATGATGAGGTCGTTTGCTCGTTCGACTTGTCCATTGGTCTGCGGATGATACAATGATGCGTAATCGAGCTCGATGCCCATTTTTGCGCACCAGTCTTTGACCTCTTGGGCTGTGAAGTTGGATCCATTGTCCATTATTATGCTGTGCGGGACACCGTAACTGTGTACCACGCTGGATATAAAGTCAATTACTGGTCTGGACATGCCTGATTTGACAGGTTTCGCCTCTATCCATTTGGTGAACTTGTCAACCATGACGAGTAGGTATTTATTCTTCTTAGTCCCCCCTTTCAATGGTTCGACCATATCCAGCCCCTAGACCGTGAAAGGCCAGGTGAACGGAATAGTCCGAAGAGTTGTTGGGGGCATGTGACTTTGATTTGCAAAACGTTGACACCCCACGCAGTGTTTGACAAGTGACTGAGCGTCCGCTCGAGCAGTGGGCCAGATGAAACCAGTCCGAAAGGCCTTGCTAACTAAGGCTCTTGCTGCAGCGTGATTGCCGCCCATCCCTGCATGGACTTCGGCTAAGATATGTCGTCCTTTTTCCTCAGATATGCACCGCTATAGTATTCCGGTGGTGCTTATCTTGTATTACTCACCCTCGTGGACTTTATAGGCTTTGGATCACCGAATTATGCACCTCGCCTCCGTCTAGTCATCGAGGAGTTCTTTGCAAAGAAGGTAGGCGAGGAAGGGCTCGGTCCATGTCGTAATTACAGCCATGACCTCATGAGACGAAGGCGTCTCGTCCATTACGGAGGTGCCGATGATTTTATCGTCTGGTTCATTTATAGGGGGAACAACCTCTTCCGCGCTGGTTAGACCAGAACCCGTATGATCGTCCTGCCAAACCACTGATGGCTTAAAGAGCTGTTCCAAGAAAGTGTTTTTTGGGACGGGGTCATGGTTGGCCCCCATGCGGGCTAGTACGTCAGCGGCTTGGTTGTTGTCTCTAGCAACGTGGTGAAATTCTAACCCCTCGAACCATGCAAATATCTTGAGGACGACATTTTTGTATGCCGCCATCTTCGAGTTTTTGGCATCGAATTCACCGTTGATTTGGGAGATGGCCAAGTTGGAGTCTCCCCATACCTCCAGCCGTCGTACGCCCATTTTATGCTGTCATCCGGAGACCGTGCAATAGTGCTTCGTATTCGGCCGCATTGTTGGAATCAGCATACATGATTTGCAACATGTATCGAACGTTGTCGCTTGTGGGGGATGTGAGAATAACTATAGCCCCTAGTCTAGCCAAAGTTTTAGATCCATCAAAGTACATCCTCCAATGGGAGTATGTACTAAATTCCCTCGGGAGCTTGGCCTCTGTCCATTTGGCAAGGAAATTGGCCAGCACCTGAGATTTGATAGCTCGTCGTGGCTTGTAGGCGGTTTCCAAGGGAAGGAGCTCAATAGCCCACTTGGATATGCGGCTAGTGGCGTCCCTGTTGTTGATTATATCGTTCAGAGGCACTTCGTAGGCCACCATAACCGAACACGCTTGAAAGTAGTGTATGAGTTTCGTGATGCCATAAATATTGTATAGGCTATCTTCTAGTAGTGCGGGTATTTGGACTTGCACTGCGTTAGTACTTCTGACACGTAATAGTCCGGCTTCTATATTTGGAATTTGTGTCCCTCCTCCTCTTGTTCGACAATGAGCACTGCGTTAATGACTTGGTTGGTAGCCGATATGTATAGTAACATGGGTACACCAGCGCCTGGTGCTGTGAGTATGGGATTGCTTGCCAGTAGTGTTTTAATTTCTTCTAACATAGCCGTTGCTTCATCGGTCAATCCGAAATTGTTGGTCCGTTTCAGCAGTCTGTAGAGCGGTAAAGCCTTTTCCCCGAGGCGGGAGATAAAGCGGCTTAGCGCCGCCACACAACCAGCCAACCTCTGCACATGCTTTTGCTCTGTGGGAATTGCAAGTTCTGATAGGGTGCAGATCTTAGCCGAATTCGCTTCTATTCCTCTATGGGAAACGATGAATCCGAGCAATTTACCAGCGGGAACTCTGAATACACATTCATCCGGATTGAGTCATATATCGTACTCGCGTAGGCTGGCAAAGGTTTGCCTTAGGTCATCGATCAGCTGGCTGACGTGTTTGGTTTTGATTACCACCTCGTCCATGTATGCCTCGACTGTTTTATCGACTTGTTTTGCGAGACAAGTTTGGATCATGCGTTGGTACGTAGCCCTAGCGTTTTTAGCCCAAAGCGCATCGTGTGGAAGCAGAATGGCCCATAAGGGGTGATGAATGTGGTTGCAGCTTGGTTAGATTCCTTCATTTTAATCTGATGGTATCCGGAATAAGTGTCGAGGAAACACAACGAGTCGTGTCCGGCTGTGGCATTAATAATCTGGTCTATGCGTGGTAAGGGGAAAGGGTCCTTAGGGCACGCCTTGTTGAGGTCTTTAAAATTGGTGAATAGTTGCCAGGATTTGTCTTTGTTTGGTACCATCACCAGGTTTGCCAACCATTTGGGGAGCTTAATTTCCCGAATGAATCCGGCCTCTAGTAGTTTTGATAATTCTTCAGCCATAGCTTGTCGTTTGGGCTCGAAAAAGCAGCGCAGAGTCTGCTTAACGGGCTTAAAGCCTGCGATGATGTTCAGACTATGTTCTGCCAGCTGCCATGGGATTCCGGGCATATCGGAAGGATGCCGGGCAAAGATGTTCTAGTTTTCTCGTAAGAATGTTCGAAGTGCTTTGTCCACTATGGGGTCCAACCGAGCTCCAATAGATGTTGTCTTGTTGGGGTCCGTCGGGTGTACCTGAAATTTAACGATCTCGTCTGCAGGATTAAAGGACGTGGGTTTGGGACTTTTGCTAAGGATCACATCATCCTTGTCTACTGTTGACCGAAGTGCGGTCAGTTCTTCTGCAGCGAAGGTCTCAGCTAGTGCCTCAAGGGCGAGTGCCGCTGTCTTTTTTCCGGCTCGAAGGGTTATATTCGGATCACTGGAGATTGTGATTACCCGGTTTGGTCCTGGCATCTTGAGTTTCATATACCCGTAATGTGGTATAGCCTGGAATTTTGTGAAGGCGTCATGTCCCAGCAGGGCGTGGTAGCCGCTGGGGAAGGGCACGATGTGGAAGAGAAGTTCTTCAGATCGGTACTTTTCAGGCATGCCGAACACTACGTCCAGGACGATTCGTCCTGAACAACACGCATCTTTACCCGGAATGATTCCCCACAATGTCATGCTGCTATGCTTGATGCGAGATCGGTCGAACTGCATTTTTTCTAGGGTATCTTCGTAGGTAAGGTTTAAACCACTATCGCCATCCATTAGCACTTTGTGTAACTGATACGTCTCCAATGTATCTATAATTTATGAAGTATTCATGCCATGTTTACAATAGTTCTATATGATTTTGGTATGATTTTACTAGAACTAACCCGGACTGACGTTGTTTTCAGCAGAACTACCATGGTGCCATTTTTTGTGCAGAAATAAAAATTCTCGGAATGGGCTGAAAAATTAGTATGATTTTTTCCAGACCAAAATAGACCCCAAAGCATTGGAGTTGGGCCACAAGAGCCACGAGCAGGTCACAAGCCTGCCAGGCACGGCCACCCCCCTCGCCGCGCCTAGCAGGCTTGTCACCGCCTCATGGCACCCCTTGACATGATTCCAATGCCAAAAATTCCTATAAATATAGAAACCTCCTAAAAGAAACCTTTATCGGGAGTTCCTCCGCCGCAAACCTCCAGAGCCACAAAAAACCAATCGGGAGCCTATTCTGGCACCCTGTCGGAGGGGGAAACCATCACCGGAGGCCATCTTCATCATCCCGGCGGTCTCCATGACGAGGAGCTATGTGTTTGATCTCTCTCTCTCTCGTGTTCTTGAGATGGCACGATCTTGATGTACCACGAGCTTTATTAATATAGATGAATCATATGGAGTTTTCCCCTCTCTATCTTCTTGTGATGAATTGAGTTGTCCCTTTGAAGTTTTCTTATCGGATTGAGTCTTTAAGGATTTGAGAACACTTGATGTATGTCTAGCGATGCGATATCCGTGGTGACAATTGGATGTTATATTGATCCACTTGATGTATGTTTTCGTGATCAACTTGCAGGTTCCGTGACCTTGGGAATCTATGCATAGGGATTGGCACACGTTTTGTCTTGACTTTCTGGTAGAAACTTTGGGGCACTCTTTGAAGTTCTTTGTGTTGGATTGAATATGATGAATCTGAAATTATGTGATGCATATCGTATAATAAAGCCTATGGGTACTCGTGGTGACATTGGAGTATCTAGGTGACATTAGGGTTTTGGTTGATGTGTATCTTAAGGTGTTGTTTTAGTACGAACTCTAGGGTTGTTCGTGACACTTATAGGGATAGCTCATAAGATTGATCGAAAAAGATAACTTTGAGGTGGTTTCATACCGTACAATAATTTCTTCGGTAGTTCTCCCCTATTTGTGACTTTGGAGTGAACTCTTTGTCGCACGAGAGGTATTTACCTATGATTCAACTATGTTAGTATTGTTGAGAGAACTTGCACTAGTGAAAGTATGGACGATGGGCCTTGTTTTCAAGCATTGCAATACCGTTTGTGCTCACTTTTTGTTACTTGTTACCTTGCTGTTTTTATATTTTCAGATTACAAAAAACCTATATCTACCATCCATATTGCACTTGTATCACCATCCCTTCACCGAACTAGTGCACCTATACAATTTGCCATTGTATTGGGTGTGTTGGGGACACAAGAGACTCTTTGTTATTTAGTTGCGGGGTTGTTTGAGGGAGACCATCTTCATCCTATGCCTCCCACGGATTGATAAACCTTAGGCCATCCACTTGGGGGAAATTTCCTACTGTCCTACAAAACTCCGCGCTTGGAGGCCCAACACAAGTCTACAAGAAGAAGGTTGCATAGTAGACATCAAGCTCTTTTCTGGCGTCATTGCCGGGGATGTGAGTGCTTGAAGGTATATCTTTAGATCTTGCAATGAAATCTTTTAGTTTCTTGTTTTTCACTAGTTTAGTTTTATAAAATTAAACTAAAAATGGAATTGAGGTTGCCTCATATGCTTTATCTTTTTAATGTCTTTCATGAAAATGATGGAAAGGAAAATTTTGCTCAAGTGTTAGAAGAAGAAGTTATTAAAATGTTTTGCACTAAATCTTTGAGTGATGAGCATGATTTCAATGTTGTTAGTATGAATTATTTGAATATCCATAGTACTAATGATGATTGCACTAGTCATGATAAAAAGATTTCTTATAAGAATGTCAATTTTGTGGTGTGCATAGAGTTTGTCAAGACATGCCTAAAAGGGAAGACATATTTTGTAAGAGGCACAAGTATTTAGAAACTAAATGGTTGCAAGAGAGGCTATATGTTTGTGCTGAAAGACTTAATATTTCTTGCTGTCCTTGTGAACTTTGCAATGAAAGTGGTCATTTTAATTTCCAATGTGAATTATTTCATGATCGAATTGTGTCCAAAAACTGTGATAACCTCATTACCCTTGAGCATCATAATGAACTTAGTCTATTTTTGGGGTATGAAGAAATGAAACATAAAACTAAGGATGTTCCATCTTGGGTTCTCATGAAATTGATTGATTTTGATCTAAATGAAATCTATATGTATTGCATGGTAGATTGCATTGAGAATCCATATATTGTGAATTACTTAAATACAAGGAAACAAATAGAAGATGAAGAGAATACTAATGAAGGGGAAGAGGTTTCCCAATATCCTCCTATTTTCTCTTGTGATGAATCGGGTAACGAAGAGGAGCTTTTTATTCGACCAACCTCTTCAAAAAGAAGCTTGGAGGAATTAAATAAACCCACACATAATTTGGTGAAGAAGAATAAAAGAAGGAAAAGTAAAGGTAAAGAGGTATCTCTCCCAAATAATGTTGCTCCCATTATTGATAGGCCTCATGAGAATGAATCAAAAATAGTTGTGGAAGATGATACACTTGAGGATGATTTTGCTATGCCTATTGCTTGTTGTGATATTTATGATTGGGAAGATAATGATACTTCTTATAATCTTGAAAATATTTATGGCGCCAACTTGGAGGATGATGATAATAATTGCTATACTATTGGTGTTATTCATACCATTAATGACGAGTGCGGTTATGTTTATGATATACAAAGCCACAAGATTGGGGATGCTATGTTTGATGAAAATGACATGTATAAGAATTTATTTGCTGCAATTGATGTTTGTCCCAAGCTTGGGGAGGCTATATTTAATGAAGATGATTTTTTATTCCCCCTACTTTGAATGATCAAATTTGTTATAATGATTGCATGCCTCCTACTTATGTTGATTATTGTGATGATACTTATGCGATGAAAAAGAGTGATGATTACTATTATGATACTTGTCATAATTATGAATATCCTTTTACTGAATATTACTCTTTTAGTGTGGAACCAATTTGTAGTATTCAAGTCTTTTATGATACTCCCACTATTTGTCATGCGAAGAAATTTTCTTGTGTGGAGAGTAGAAAAATTTCTATGCTTGAAGATCATGAAAATAATGCTTTATGTGCAGGTTATATTGTGTAATTCCTTCATGATGCTATTGAAAATTATTATGAGGGAGGAATATATGCTCGTAGGAATTGCAATAATATCAAGTTTCCTCTCTATGTGTTGAAGTTTGGAAGCTATGCTTGTTTTGCCTTCCTATGCTAGATGATTCTTGTTCCCATAAATTGTTTGCTCACAAAATCCCTACGCATAGGAAGTGTGTTAGACTTCAATGTGCTTGTCACGAGATTCGTGATGCCCTCTTGCATTTTTATTCCTATACGAGCATCATTGAAATCTTCATGCCTAGTTAAAAGGCATTAAAGAAAAGCGCTTGTTCGGAGACAACCCAACACTTTTACCTTCTGTTTTAATGTGTTCACATGATTAAGATACTATATTAATCATGTTTTGTGTATTTTATTTCAATAAAGTTCCAAGTAAAGCCTTTGGGATAGTGTGGATACTTGCTTGTTTGATTATGCGCAAAAACATAAAGTTATGCATCCAGTATATGAATTATATGATTTTACTAGAGCATAAAAACATTCTGAAATTTGCACACAACATTTCCAAGAAAATTCCTTGAGATTTCCTAATTTTTAAGAATTGTTAGAGTCAGGGAAGTATGGTGATAATTCATATCTTTACATACTATTCTGTTTTTGACAGATTCTGATTTGCACGCGTAGTTTGCTTGTTTCAAGTGTTCCTATAGCTTATATTGAGTAATATAAATTGTGGGAATGATGTAATACAGTAGGTATTATGTGATAACAATTATGAATCTTGTCTTGACAGTACCTAAGTGAATGATCTATCTTTATTACACTAACCCTTCTCACAAAGTTGTGTTAAGTTTTGTGTGATTGAAGTTTTCAAGTTTTGGGTGAGATACCGATATGAGTAGAATAAGGAGTGAAAAGAACCAATATTGGGGATGCACAAGGCACCCCCAAGGTAATATCCAATGAAGTCTCAAGCGCCTAAGCTTGGGGATGCCCCGGAAGGCATCCCCTCTTTCGTCTTCAACACTATCGGTATATCTCACTTGGAGCTATATTTTTATTCGTCACATAATATGAGTTTTGCTTGGAGCATCATTTTATTTTTTTGTTCTCTGTTATGTGTTATTTATAATCTTTTTTTTTCAATAAAAAGTTCCAAGAATTGCCTTTAGGATGCTTGAATTGCCTTTATTCGTTCACATGATATGTGCTATACTTGGAGCACTATTTTTCTTTTGCTTGATGTTCAAATAAAATAATAAGATCTGAAAATCTTTATTTATAGAGAGAGATAAAGTCCTCACATAGCTACTTGATTGTTTGATTACTCATTGATCTTCACTTATATGTTTTAGAGTACTTTTGTCATTTACTCTCGTGCTTCACTTATATCCTATGAGTAAATGGTTAAATGAATTGAATATCATAAATCTGAAATTATATATGTTTTCTATGCTTATCCCTTTGGGAGTAATGTCTTCCAAATAATAAGTATAGGTGGTAAAATTTATTGAAAGTTAGCAAACACCGCGTTGGTCAATTGAACCATTCATGAAAGAATATTGAAGGAAGAGAGATTTCACATATAAATATACTATCTTGGACATCTTCTATGATTGTGATCACCCGTTAATTATTTTCAAACTTGAGCAAATTAGTTGAAGTTGGACAAGGAAGACAACATAATGAGTTATGGTTGTGTATATTTGCATAGAAGTTATATTGTTATGGATCCTCCAACATGTGGTGCTTGCTTCCACCTCATACTAGCCAAAATTTCTGCACCAAGTAGAAATACTACTTGTGCATCCAAACACCCTTAAACCCAAAGTTGTTCCATTTGAGTCCACCATATGTACCTATATGCGGTATTTACCTGACGTTCCAAGTAAATTTGCGTGTGCCAAAATCTAAACCATTCGAATAATATTCTGTTTTGTATGCCCGAATCACTCATATAGTGACTAGGGGTTGTCAGTATCTTCCATGCTAGGTGGGTTATTCTCACGATATGTGTTGATTCACTATCATTCACGAGAAAGTGGCTGGTAATAGGGATTCCTAGTCTCAAAATCAAACGAAAAAATTGCAAATAATTAAACAAAACTCCCCCAGGAATGTTGTTGGTATGGACGGTACCCGTGGATTCGGCTCGCCGTGGAGTGTGATTGATTTGGTGGAGGGGGAGTAAAAACTTTACCATTATGTTTGGGAACCGCCTATAATGTATCTAGCATGGAAGATACCGAGATCTCTCGGTTGTTATGGTGACAATGAAAGCATAACGCCCAAAATTATTATTCATCTCTATTTTAAAAACTCGAGCTCTAGCACCTCTGCAAATCAATGCTTCCCTCTGCGAAGGGTCTATCTTTTACTTTCGTGTACTTACCTTTATGCAAGCACTAGTAGAAAACAGGGCTTTGGTCTAGGCCTGAAAAGACCATTAATCTTGGTTCACTCACGAACCGGGACCCATTGGGGCATCGGTCCCGATTCGTGAGGCTAGGGCGCCGGCCGGGCCTCGTGGGCCATTGGTCTCGGTTCATCTGACCCCTTTTGTACCGGTTCCATACACGAACCGGGACCAATGGGCCTCGCTCCTAGCCTAGAACCATTGGTCCCGGTTTGTGGCTGGAACTGAGACCAAATGGGGTCCTTTAGTACGGTTCCAGCCACAAACCGGGACCAAAGGGAAGCCTATATATACTCCCTGCCCGCAAGCAGAGCAGTGCACTGCTCTATTTTTTTGGCCGGCCGTGGGAGAGCTCTGTGGTGCTCTAGCTCACCTCGTATGCACATGAGGTGCTCAATGAAATGCCCGAGCAACACTTAAGCTTTCTCCTCTTGAAGATCCTTGTCCAAGATCCATTTTCCTCAAGATTTGTCCAGGTTTGGCGGTTCATCCTGTCTCGTCCCCGTCCTCACTGCCGTCGATCGTCCGCGCCGATCGCCCGCGCTGATCTCGGCGCTGGCACCACCGTGGTTAGCCTCTTCTTCTTATCTTCTTTCTAAAAGAAAAATGTTCTTACTTGTATGATTTAGATAGATACTTGTATAATTTTCTTACTTTTATTATTGTTTGTTATTATATAGTGCGATGGTTTTGGTATCCGCCTCCGTCGACCCTCGTCCTGTCTATGATTCGGATGTGGTATATATTATATTTTATAACTATTTGTTTTATTTAGTGTTTATGACAATTATGCTGACCAACGTGACACAGATTTTTAATCTAGGAGGTATGTGAACCATAAATTCCAACCGACATAGAAATTCTGGTCGAGAAGTTAAATATGGTTGAAAAAGAAAAAAATACTTGAAAGAAAAATTACAAAGAGTTGAAGAGGAGAAGATGAAATTGGAGTTGCATGTTGCCGATGTCGTCGATGATCACAAGATCAAGATGGATGCAATGCGCTTGAAGATTAGAAAGATTAGAAAATATGCCATTCATACTGAGGCTTGGTATCATTATGCCCTTGGATAAATTGGTACCTTAGTTGCGGTTATGATCGCATTTGTTGTTGCATTTAATTTTTTTACATAGTGTCAATGTATGTTTTAATTAGATGCTCTAGAGAGCTATATGTTGTTCAATTATGAGAACTATGTATGAACTTTATGTATTTATTTTGGTCA
Source organism: Hordeum marinum (assembly GCA_022496015.1). Lineage (NCBI taxonomy): Eukaryota > Viridiplantae > Streptophyta > Magnoliopsida > Poales > Poaceae > Hordeum > Hordeum marinum. Next base: position 87,820,311 of record CM039678.1, on the reverse strand, counting down.
CTATCGTACTTTGGCTTTAATGTGATGATGAATTTCTATTAATTTGGTCACTTCTCTATTCATGATATTCTATAATGGTTTTTAATATACTTTATTATATAACGCACGCAGATTAACCGGCAATGGATGTACGGTGACCAACGCACCTCCGAGTATATTAAGGGCCTACAGAATTTTCTCGAAGCGGCTGAAGCAAACGAACAAAATGGTTTTATGCATTGTCCATGTACTGTTTGTGAGAATACGAATGCTTTCTCCAACTCTAAAACCCTACACTTCCACCTGCTTGAGAAGGGTTTTATGCCACACTATAATGTTTGGACCAAGCACGGAGAAAGAGGGGTTATCATGGAAGACAACGAAGAAGAAGAGGATGATGACAACTATGTGCCTCCTGAATACGGTGATGCTGGAACGAGGGAAGCTGAGGATCAAGAGGAACCAGACGATGTGCCCGATGACGATCTCCGCCGGGCCATGTTTGATGCAAAGAGACAATGCAAAAGTGAAAAGGAGAAATTGAAGTTCCATCGCATGTTAGAGGATCACAAAAAAAGGGTTGTACCCCAATTGCGAATATGGCAACACAAAGCTCAGTACCACACTGGAATTGCTGTAGTGGAAGGCAGAGAATGGTGTACCTGACAAAGGATTTGAGAAGCTACTGAAAATATTTAAGAAGAAGCTTCCAAAGTATAACGAATTGCCTGACAGTACATACGCAACAAAGAAGGTTGTATTCCCTCTAGGATTGGAGGTGCAAAACATACATGCATGCCCTAATGACTGCATCCTCTACCGTGGTGCGTACAAGGATTTGAACGCATGCCTGGTATGCGGTGCATTGCAATATAATATCAGACAAGATGACCTTGGTGATGTTGATGGCGAGCGCCCCAGGAAGAGGGTTCCTGCCAAGGTGATGTGGTATGCTCCTATAATACCACGGTTGAAACATCTGTTCAGAAATAAAGAGCATGCCACGTTGATGCGATGGCACAAAGAGGACTGCAAGAAAGACGGGAAGTTGAGAGCACCCGCTGATGGGTCGCAGTGGAGAAAGATTGAGAGAAAGTGGAGCGACTTTACAGGTGACCCAAGGAACGTATGGTTTGGTTCAAGTGCAGACGGCGTTAATCCTTTTAGGGAGCAGAGCAGCAAGCATATCACATGGCATGTGACTCTATGTATGTATAACCTTCCTCCTTGGTTGTGCATGAAGCGAAAGTTCATTATGATGCCAGTGCTCATCCAAGGCCCTAAGGAACCCGGTAATAACATTGATGTGTACCTAAGGCCATTAGTTGATGAAATTTAACAGCTATGGAATGGAAGAGGTGTACATGTGTGGGATGAGAAAGAACATGAGGAATTTGACCTACATGCGTTGTTGTTTGTAACCATCAACGATTGGCCTGCTCTCACTAACCTTTCAGGACAGACAAACAAGGGATACCACACATGCACACACACACTGTTTAGATGACACCGACAATATATATTTGGACAAATGCAGGAAGAATGTGTACCTGGAGCATCATCGATTTCTTCCGACCAACCATCAATGTCGAAAGAAAGGAAATCATTTCAAAGGTGAGGCAAATCATTGGAAGAAGCCTGCCCTCCGTACTGGTGATCACATACTAGATATGGTCAATGATTTACAAGTAATCTTTGGAAAGGGTCCTGGCGGACTATCTATTCCGACTGACCATGCGGGATGCGCACCCATGTGGAAGAAGAAATCTATATTTTGGGACCTACCATATTGGAAAGACCTATAGGTCCGCTCTGCAATCGATATGATGCACATGACAAAGAATCTTTGTGTGAACCTGCTAGGCTTCTTGGGAGTGTATGGGAAGACAAAACATACACCGGAGGCACGGGAGGAACAACAACGTGTGCATGAAAAAGACGACATGCATCCAAAGTAGTATGAAGGTCCTGCCAGCTACGCTCTTACCAAAGAAGAGAAGGAAATCTTCTTTGAATGCCCTATGAAGTATGAAGGTCCCGTCTGGATTCTCGTCGAATATAAAGGGAATAATAAATATGGCAAAGAAAAAGTTCCAGAACTTAAAGTCTCATGACTGCCACGTGATCATGAGGCAACTGCTGCCGGTTGCATTGAGGGGGCTTCTACCGGAAAACGTTCGATTAGCCATTGTGAAGCTATGTGCATTTCTCAATTCAATCTCTCAGCAGGTGATCAATCCAGAAATCATGCCAAGGTTAAGGAGTGATTTGGTACAATGTCTTGTTAGTTTCGAGCTGGTGTTCCCACCATCCTTCTTCAATATCATGACGCACGTCCTAGTTCATCTAGTCGACAAGATTGTCGTTCTGGGCCCTGTATTTCTACACAGTATATTCCCCTTTGAGAGAGGTTCATGGGAGTCTTAAATAAATATGTTCGTAACTGCGCTAGGCCAGAAGGAAGCATCTCCATGGGCCATCAAACAGAGGATGTCATTGGGTTTTGTATTGACTTCATTCCTGACCTTAAGAAGATTGGTCTCCCTCAATCGCGGTATGAGGGGAGACTGACTGGAAAAGGCACGCTAGGAGCAGACTCAATCATATGTAGGGACGGGCATTCTTGGTCTCAAGCACACTACACAGTTCTACAGAATTCTACCTTGGTGACCCCGTATGTCGATGAACACAAGAATATTCTGCGCTCCAAACACCCAGAGCAGTGTGACGACCGGATTACATATGAACACATCAGGACTTTCAGTAGTTGGTTGCAAACACGTCTCACAGGTGACAACACTGTTTTTTGTTCGAAACCCTGATACTACGAAAGAGATTGTCCGTTTTGTAAACGAAGTGCATCCAGTTTTTGCCGTAACCCTCTCAACTTTTTAGCACATGCTATGTGGGTGAAAGTATGATACCATGCCAACTTTCAACCTTTTTAGAGTTCATTTTGTAGTGCTTTTCAATTTCATGGTCATTTAGCTCAAAAAATTAGTAAATGCATGAAAAATACCAAATGAAGCCAGAAAGGGTTGAAAATTGATGATGTGGCTTTGAATGGTGCATTTTGGACACACAAAAAGTCTAGAGTTCAAATAATTTCAAAAAAATGAAATCCCTTTTGTAACACATGAGTTTTCGTCCGAAACCTTGATACTTCGAAAGAGATTGTCCATTTTGTACACAAAGTGCATCCAGTTTTTGCCATAACCCTCTCAACTTTTTAGCACATGCTATGTGGGTGAAATGATGATACCATGCCAACTTTCAACCTTTTCAGAGTTCATTTGTAGTGCTTTTCAATTTCAGGGTCATTTAGCTCAAAAATTTAGTAAATGCATGAAAAATACCGAACTAAGTCAGAAAGGGTTGAAAATTGATGATGTGGCTTGAATGGTGCATTTTGAACACACAAAAATTTTGGAGTTCAAATAAGTAAAAAAAATGAAATCCCTTTGTAACAGATGAGTTTTCGTTTGAAACCCTAATACTTCGAAAGAGATTGTCCATTTTGTACACAAAGTGCATCCAGTGTTTGCCTTAACCCTCTCAACTTTTTAGCACATGCTATGTGGGTGAAATTATGATACCATGCCAACTTTCCACCTTTTCAGAGTTCATTTGTAGTGCTTTTCAATTTCAGGGTCATTTAGCTCAAAGAATGAATTAATAGCAAAAAGAATGAACTAGAAAACTTTTATGATACTCTATTAGCAAAACGAATGGACTAAAACTAATCAATTGAAATATTCTGTTATGATGAAATAAAAAACTATAATATTCTTCAATAGCAAAAAGAATCAACTAAAAAGCTTTTATATAACTCTAATAGCAAAAGGAATGAACTAAAAAGTTTTTATAAACCTCTAATATTTTTGAAACTAAAATTATATAAAATGTATGCAACTAAAATTATCAAAGTATTTTTTTGTTCAAAACATGTATAGCAAAATAATTTTTATAAAGAAATTTTTTTGTTAGAAACTTTAATAGCAAACTAAAATAACAAAATCTGTTTTTGATTAAAATAGACATTTAAAATAACCTAAAAATTACCAAATTGACTATAATGATAAAACACGGTAATATTAAATAGCAGGCAAAAGAATCACTCAAAAATCTATTTTTAGTACAATTATTCACAAACTATGATTCACACAAATTTCAAAAAAATCAAATTTAAACTATTCAAATTTGAAAACCAATGGCACTAACAGAAAGTTTGTAATTTTTGTGACCTAAAAGCAAAAAGAATCAGTGAAAACAGTAAGTATTTTTTTGTTCATAAAACTTGATTAATATTTTTTTTGTTCATAGAATATTTTTTTGTTCATTGAAATTAGTTAAAATGAGGGGGGACATCGGACATGACATCAGGGTGGACGTCGGACATCGGACATGAGGGCTGAGCATCGTTGTCGTCTACCCCCTCCCCGATAAGTTTGACACATGAGGGGGACGTCGGACATGACCTGAGGGGGGAGCATCGTTGTCGTCTACCCCCTGCCCGATAACTTCAACATGAGGGGGGTCGTCGGACATGACATGAGGGGGGACGTCGGACGTCGGACATGAGGGGTGAGCGTCGTTGTCGTCTACCCCCTCCCTGATAACTTTGACACATGAGGGGGATGTCAGACATGACATGAGGGGGGAGCGTCATTGTCGTCTACCCCCTTCTCGATAACTTTGACATGAGGGGGGACGTCTGACATGACATGAGGGGGAACGTCGAATGTCAGCCATGAGGGGTGAGGGTCGTTGTCATCTACCCCCTCCCCGATAACTTCGACATGAGGGGGACGTCGGACATGACATGAGGGGGGACGTCGAACGTCGGACATGAGGGGTGAGCGTCGTTGTCGTCTACCCCCTCCCCAATAACTTCGACACATGAGGGGGGACGTTGTACATGACATGAGGGGGGAGCATCGTTGTCGTCTACCCTCTCCCCGATAACTTCGACATGAGGGGGGCGTCAAACATGACATGAGGGGGGACATCGGACGTTGGACATGAAGGGTGAGCGTCGTTGTCGTCTACCCCCTCCCCGATAACTTCAACACACGAGGGGGACGTTAGACATGACATGAGGGGGGAGCGCCGTTGTTGTCTACCCCTCCTCGATAACTTCGACATGAGGGGGACGTCGGACATGACATGTGGGGGATGTCGGACGTCGGGCATCAGGGGTGAGCATCGTTGTCGTCTACCCCCTCCCCTATAACTTCGGCATGAGGGGGGACATCAGACATGACATGAGGGGGGATGTCGAACGTCAGACATGAGGGGTGAGCGTCCTTGTCGTCTACCCCCTCCCAAATAACTTTGACACATGAGGGGGGACGTCGGACATGACATGAGGGGCATCGTCATTATCGTCTACCCCCTCATCGATAACTTCGACATGAGGGGGACGTCAGACATGACATGAGGGGGACGTCGGACGTCGGACATGAGAGGTGAGCATCGTTGTCGTCTACCCCCTCCCCGATAACTTAGAGATGAGGGGGGATGTCGGGCATGACATGGGGGGGACGTCGGACGTCGGACATGAGGGATTAGCATCGTTTTCGTCTACCCCCTCCCCGGTAACTTCGACATGAGGGGGGACGTCGGACATGACATGAGGGGGGAGCATCTTTGTCGTCTACCCCCTTCCCGATAACTTCGACATGAGAGGGGACGTCGGACATGACATGAGGGGGACGTCGGACGTCGGACATGAGGGGTGAGCGTCGTTGTCGTCTACCCCCTCCCCGGTAACTTCGACATGAGGAGGGACGTTGAACATGTCATGTGGATTTTTTTTGTTCATATAGAAAACTCCAGTAACATAGATTTATCAAGAATGCCCCCATTATGGATGTGCACAAGTTGACAAGTTGATCCAATTTTTTTTGATCTCATATATATATATATATATATATATATTCTTCTATATGTCATGTTGTTTGTCAAAGTATTGAAGAAATCCATGGCTTGATCATTAGCCGAGAGTAACAGGCGTATGATGCTACGAAGCTCTTCAAAGTTGTTTTGGAACGGACTTCTGGATAGAATAATTCGCTTTTTGGTATGAATTTCAGCAAAGGCCTTCCAAATAGCGATATTCGGAAGGCTCTTCTTGAACTTTGTACCAAAAAGCTAATTAATCATCCTATCCGGGACTCCGTTCCAAAACAATTTTGGAGAGCTTTGTACCATTATGTGCATGCTACTTCCGTCTAATGATGAAGCGGGGGTTTTCTTGAATCCTTTGACACTAGACAACGTGACATATAGAAGGGTTAATGAGATCAGGAAAAATATGGACCATTTTTTGCACATCCAGAATGGCGCCATTTTGTTAAATCCCTTAAAGGTTAAGAGAAACCCTTGTTTGGCATTCATGAGAGAGGAGGTCCGGACGTCAGACATTCATGAGAGAGGCGGTCCGAACGTCGGTACATTCATGTTTGTATATTAATTGCCATGTTGTAATATTTGCAGAAACTATGGATCAAAGAGACTTGGAACAAGAACAGTTATTGGCACTACTGGAATTCAGTTATTTGCCATGTGCCAGGCCTTTGCCATCTGCTGACACATGGCAAAGATGCTCTTTGCCGTCTGCTATCACAAAGCAGACGTCAAAGAACTGGCACATGTCAAAGGCACTATTTTCCACATGTCAGTTCTTTGTCGTCTGCCCCCAGACGGCAAAGAGAGCCAGGGCAGACGGCAAAGAGCTAAGGTGGGTCCCACCGGACCTTGGGCCTCGCCAGGTCCAAACGGATGGGGTCTTTGCCGTCTGGGGCTCCTTTGTTGTCGGCCCTAGCTCTCTTTGCCGTCTAGGGGCACACGACAAAGGAGATGCCCTACTAAAGGTCGTCCCCGCCCCCACTCCTCTCTCTCTCACTCTCTCCCTCCCTCACTCTCTCCCGCCTCCCCCTGAGACCGCCGCCGCCAGCCACCTCCCCCGCGCCGTGCGTCCCTCGGTCTGCCCCGCCCCGGCCTCCCCTCCCTCGGTCGCCATCGCCCCCGGCCCCCCTCCCTCGCGCCGCACCTCCCCTGGTCGGCCCCGCCCCCGGCCGCCCCTCCCCCACGCCGCACCTCCCCCGGCCGGCCCCGTCCCCGGTCGCCCTCCCCGACCGGCCCCGCCCCCAGCCGATCGTCACCTAGCCGGCCCCGCCCCTGGCCGCCCCGGCCACGCTCCCACTCTGGTGTCGGCCTCCTCGACCTCCACCAACGCCGGCCTCCACCTCCCCCACTCCGGTGAGCCCCCTCCCCCTCTCTGTTTTTCTATGTTTTAGTAAATTTTTTGATTGTTTTAGTATTAGTTAGTTGTAGTTAGTTAATTAGTTCTAGTTAGTTCTAGAAGATGTAAAAATATACTTTAGTTGTAGTTAGTAAGATTTTAGGAATTAGGCTTACTTACCTTATTTAGTTAGGTCTAGCATTAGTCAAAGTTTAGTCCTACTATTAGTTAAATTTAGTTTAGTGTTAATTTTGTTTAGGTTTAGGTTTAGGTTTAGATAATTAGAGAATTATAAGAGGGAAAAAAGGATAAGACGGGAAAGAAGAGGAAAAAGGAAAAGAAGAAGAAGAAGAACGAAGAACAAAAATAGGAGAAAGAAGAAGAGGAGGAGAAGAGAAAAAACAGAAGAAGAGGAGAAAGAAGAAGAAAAGGAGGAGAAGAAGAAGAGGAGAAGAAGATACACATGAGAAAAAGAACAAAATAGATGTGGAAAAGTAGTAGTTATATATATATATATTCTATCGGGATTGAACATTCTTGTTGATCATGTAGATTTAAATGTGTAGTGCTTTCGTGGAGGAGAAGGAGAAAACGATGGGTGATCGTGCTTGGATGTACACTGGTCACCCTAGTCAGAAAGACATGACCAATGAATGGTTAACAAAAACCAAGGGGTTTGTGAGAGTCGTATTTGCATATGGCTAGCAAAAAACATGGTGCCCCCGTCCCAAATGCGACAACTTTAGAAAGCGGAGAGAGTTTGAAATGGGTAAACACCTGTAGAAGTGGGGTTTTACGCCTAATTATACGGTGTGGCCTTTTCATGGTGAGTCTGACCAACGTGCCAGAGCTGAGGTGGTTTGTCGTCGCACCGATGAGCATGGTACCGGGATCGAAGACATGGTGCAAGACTTTGATGATGCTCAAGATTTGGACAATGAGATGGAGGAATCTGCAAAGTCCTTCTATGAAATTTTGGAGTCTTCAAACCGTCCTCTCCACGAGCACACTGAGCTTTGTCAGCTGGATGCCATCGTGCAAGTAATGGCTTTGAAGGCTCAATTCAACCTAGGTAGAGAATGCTACGACGCGATGATGATGATATTTGGACGCTTTCAACCCAAAGGCCATGTACTGCCTGCAAACCTATACCAGTCAGACAAAATCCTCTGTGTACTTAAGATGCCCTATGAGAAGATACATGCATGTGAGAATGGATGTGCCTTATTTAGGCTTGAGTATGCGGCCTTGAACTATTGCCCCATTTGCAATTCTTCCAGGTATATTGTGGTAGACAATGGTATGGGTGAGAAGATTCAGACCAAAATCCCCATTAATGTTCTTCGGTATCTGCCAATGCAGTGATCTCTTGAGTGTCATCATGCTAACGACACATTGCAAAAGATGTTTGGTGCAGAATATCTCCCGAAACGCATCGCACGACCCTTCTACAGGGCAGCCTTCTCCAGGTGAAACAAGCGAGAGCCACCGTGCTTCACCTCCGTGCTGACGAGAATGGTATGTTTTTTCTAGTGTTTTGCTTAACAACCACATAATGATGGTTACTTACCTTACCTTAGCTCCAAAATGACATATTTTACCCAAGTTATCTCTAGAATGACCTATACTTAGCTTAGTTTCCTCCTAAATGACATAATAAGCTTGGGTAGCTCCAAACTTGCATAATAAGCTTAGTTAGCTCCAAAATGACATATTTTACCCAAGTTAGCTATAAAATGATCTATAATTAGCTTAGTTAGCTCCAAAATGACATAATAAGCTTAGCTACCTCCAAAATGACCTATTTTACCAAAGTTAGCTATTAAATGACCTACAACTAGCTTAGTTAGCTCCAAAATGGCATAATAAACATAGTTAGCTCCTAAATGACCTATTTTTACCTAAGTTAGCTCTAAAATGACACATAGTTAGCTTAGTTTCCTCCTAAATGACGTAGTAAGCTAAATTAGCTCCAAAATGGCCTATTTTATAAAAAATGACCTATACTTCGCGTAGTTAGCTCCAAAATGACCTATTTTACCAAAGTTAGCTATTAAATGACGTATAATTAGCTTAGTTAGCTTCAAAATGGCATAATAAGCATATTTAGCTCCTGAATGACCTATTTTTACCTAAGTTAGCTCTAAAATGACATATATTTAGCTTAGTTTCCTCCTACATGACATAGTAAGCTAAATTAGCTCCAAAATGGCCTATTTTATCAAAAATGACCTATACTTAGCTTACTTCTTCTCCTAAATGACATCATAAGCTTATCTAGCTCCAAAATGACCTATTGTACCTAGCTTAGCTATTAAATGACCTATAATTAGCTTAGTTAGCTCCAAAATGGCATAATAAGCACAAATAGCTCCCAAATGGCCTATTTTTACCTAAGTTAGCTCTAAAATGACATATAGTTAGCTTAGTTTCCTCCTAAATGACGTAGTAAGCTAAATTAGCTCCAAAATGGCCTACTTTATCAAAAATGACCTCTACTTCGCTTAGTTAGCTCCAAAATGACATAATAAGCTTAGCTAGCTCCAAAATGACCTATTTTACCAAAGATAGCTATTAAATGACCTATAATTAGCTTAGTTAGCTTCAAAATGGCATAATAATCATAGTTAGCTCCTAAATGACCTATTTTTATCTAAGTTAGCTATAAAATGACATATATTTAGCTTAGTTTCCTCCTAAATGACATAGTAAGCTAAATTAGCTCCAAAATGGCCTATTTTATCAAAAATGTCCTATACTTAGCTTAGTTCTCTCCTAAATGACATAATAAGCTTACCTAGCTCCAAAATGACCTATTTTACCCAACTTAGCTATTAAATGACCTATAATTAGCTTAGTTAGCTCCAAAATGGCATAATAAGCATAGTTAACTCAAAAATGACTTATTTTTACTGAACTTTGCTCTAAAATGACATATAGTTAGCTTAGTTTCCTCCTAAATGATGTAGTAAGATAAATTAGCTCCAAAAGGGCCTATTTTATCAAAAATGACCTATACTTAGCTAAGTTCTCTCAACATAACAAGCTTACTTAGTTCTCTTCTTCATCTAGTCTTCTTCTTCTAATTTTCTTATTTCCCATTTTGTAGATTACATTCACTTCACGGAAGTTTGCACTGATGGAGTGCTTGGGTTAATTGTATTTTTTTATTTTGTATCAATGAACAATGTGACACTTGCTACATATGGATATGAAACTATGTATGTATGAATGAAACTATTGTAATATGGTTTGGAATGGATGACACTTGCATAATTTGTATGTATGGATGGATGAAACTTATTTTAATATGGTTATCAGTATGGCAACAACATTATTTCTGTGTAATATATATATATATGTGTGTGTGTGTGTGTGTGAAAATTTTTATAACAAAAAATAAAATAAAAGGGACATTTTGGTTACTCTTTGTCATTTGCCCACGGACGGCAAAGGGGGGCCTAAGGCAGACGACAAAGGGGGGAACCCAGGCGGCAAAGGGCCTTAAACCCTTGATCCATAAGGCTTCTTTGTCGTCGGTCCATGGACGACAAAGGGGGGCCTAAGGCAGACGACAAAGGGTGGACCCTAGGCGGACAACAAAGACTGTTGTTAACATTTGACAGCCCTAACCCCGTGGGTCTGCCGTCCATGCTCTTTGCCATCTGCTCCCCCCACGGCAAAGATTCTTTGCCATCTGTGGGCATAAGGCAGACGGCACAGGACCTCTTTACCAGATTTTTCTTTGTTGTAATGTTTGCCGTCTGCTGACGGACGACAAAGGACTTTGCCGTCTAGGGTCCTGCCCTTTGCCGTCAGCCATGGGAGACGGCAAAATCACTAATTCCTGTAGTGTGGGGGAGATAATCCTCGCCGGACATGATGTCTTGTCATTTCTCAACGACACCGATGGTCTAGAAGGAGAGGATGCGGCTCCGGTGATCGAACAATGGAGAAGGAAGGACATGATCATGATGGCTCCGGTGACCAAATGTCGGAGGAAGAAGGAGACCATGATGATGGCTCTGATGACCGAACGGAGGAAGGAGATGTTGCAAAGTCTGGCAAGGTATATATATTAATTAAGCATGTGTTGACTAGCTAATTGATGTATTAATTGTTTTGGTATGTTCATATATAAACTCTTCTTTCTTCTTTTATAGCCCTCCGAATCGAGCCAAACTTCAGTAATGAGACGAGGCCTAAAGAAAAGGTTGTGCAAGGATCAAAGGTTCACAATCACAGCACTCGCGGACGATGGCCTACCGATTGAACCCAAGCGGACCAAGGACACAGTTTCTGCTCAGTGCGGAGCTATTGTTAGGGACAGCATCCCGATCAACGTCAAGCAATGGAATAAGCCTAAGGACGATGACCCTGAAGTTTCTTATGTCACCGATAGACAGAAAGATGATCTTTGAACCTCGCTAAAGGCAAATTTCACCCTACCGTATTAGGAGGATCCGAATAACCCAGTTATAGAGTCACTGGTCAAGGCATGTGCTCTTAACAAGATGGCAGATCTATTCAGGAGGTGGAAGAATGAGTTGAAATCAAAGTTTGTCGACAAAGGGAAGACTCCAGAATTCACCGGCCGATTTGAGAAGATAAGTGATTACTGGCCCGCATTTGTGGCCTACAACACATCGGACAAGAGTAAGAAAATGTCAGAGACAAACAAGAACAATGCTGCAAAGAAGCAGTGTCACCATCCGAAGGGGTCAGGTGGCTACCTCAAAGCCCAGCCGTTGTGGGACAAAGCTGAGAATGACCTGATTGCTAAAGAGGTCGAACCAGAGACATTGAACTGGCCAGACCGTCAAGGACTTGGTTCTTTGGGGTTGGGGGAACTTTGGACCCTGAAAGAGGGAAGTGTCGTTGGACGGACGAGCAACTTGCAATACCCATCAAGAATCTGCAAAAGTATATCACCACAGCGCAGGAAGGGACGTTCATTCCCAACAGAGAGAAGGACGAGCTGACTGAGGCCCTCAGGAATCCTGAGCACCATGGACGAACACGAGGCACACCAGGCTTTGTTCCGTGGGTGGTTGAGTTTCTCGGTGCAGGCGGTTACAGAAGTCGGGAGAGAAAGAGGAAAGTGGAGCTGGGCAACATGCAGAAACTCAATGCAAGACTACAAAAGCTAGAGGAACTTGTGTCACGCCCAAGATGCGTGCCTATCCATATTAAGGCATGGGGGCCTTGACAGGGATAGAGGCGCATCTTGTCATTCACAAGTAAAGTATCATTACATCATACATTTAGGAAGAGATGAGTATATGAGTTGGCTTACACTCGCCACATACTAAATTACAATTCCACATCAAAGAGTTCAAGCATCAATCCAAGACAGGGTCCGGCTACGGACAAAAGAAACGACAAAATGAAGATGCAATGACACTGGCTTGCTAGCCCCGAAGATCATGACCACGGCCCTCTACTCGTCTGGATAAGTCACGTACATCCTACCACGCTCCTCGTCATACTCCCACTGGAGCTGCATCACATCATCTTGCACGATCTCATCTGTACCTGTACCTGGATTGTTGTAGTAATCTGTGAGCCACGAGGACTCAGCAATCTCGCGCCCGGGTATCGAGACTATTCAAGCTTATAGGTTGGGAAGGGTATGTGTTTAGTTTGCAGCAGCACTAAGCATTTATGGTGACTAAACTTACAAAACATGAAAGTAAATATGTGGTCTACGATAAACGATCGAATCTAGAATGACCTCTATGAGATCCTGAACACTTACTTACGTCAATCATAACCCCACCGTGTTCTCTCTCGGTTCATGTTCACGAGCAGAGACGATCATGGTTACTCACACAGTTGGTGTATTTTATTAGAGTTTACTTCGAGTTAACTTTAACCGGATGTTAAACAAATATCCAAGTTGCCACATAACTGCGGGCACGGCTTTCCGAAAGTTTTAACCCTATAGGGGTGCTCCAACTAGTCCATCATAAATTAACCACACTCCATGGGAATAGCCTTGACCACTGATCTCGTGATCATCCTAGGAAACTCCAAAGGAATTCCAACACCTCGAGATAGCCCGAAGAAAGTCAGAGCTCCTTGCGCAAGACACTCGATAAAGGTAAAACAAATCCAACAAGACCACCCGACGTGTCGACAAACCTGATAAGAGCCGCGTATCTTGTTCTCAGGACACAACAGATAAGCGACGCATACGGAGGCCCGATAGAAATCTCCCGAGTTTCCCCAAGTTGGCCCCCCACAGTGCTCTAGTTTGGACCAACACTCATGAGGAGCACTAGCCCGGGGGTTGATTAATTATCCACGGGGTTGCAAAGCCCTATGCAAATTTTATTAAGTTATTAAGCAAATGTAGAACCAAAGTTGGGTATTGCCAGACAAGTTTTAATCTTAACCGAATAAACAAGGGGGTCCCCATAACAACCCCGAGCATGTTAGGAGCGCAAAGTATGGAAACATAACATCGGTAACAAGAAACTATGGCGGTAACAACGGAACAAAACACCTAGCAAAAGGCCAATCCTTTCACCAATACCAAGATATATATATATGTGCACTAAATTAAATAACAGATAATATTGTGATATGCCAAATCCATGTTATCACATGGATACAACCTGCACGTGCAACTAAGAATGCTATAAGAGGGGCTGAGCAGCGGTAACTTAGCCAATCAAAGGTTGCTAGGATGTGGAGGGGTTAGAGGCTATCATGGCAATGTAGGAGGATTGATATTCAAGTGGTTTGTAGTGCAATTGTAACGACAAAAGCGAGACAACTAGCAAGCAAAAATAGTATCGGGATCCGGGTACGATCATCTTGCATGTTGGTTCTTCAGAGGGACAAGTAGCGGGATCCTCGTAGTGGTACTCTCCTGGATCTTTGTACTCATGTTCAACGTTCGCGTCTACCCAAAACAAACAGCAAGAATAAACAAACAACCAAGGTGCAATGCACAATCAAGAATGATGCATGTCTTATGTGAAGAATTTAGCATGGCAATCCTAACTAGTCACGTTTCACATGCAACGGATTGGTTACTAATGAATCTGGACAAAACTTTATGTTAATTTATTTAAATATGCATGATCATGGCAATTATGGATGCATCATGCAAAAATGATACAAATGCATATGAAGAACGTAAGAAACGGAGTTACGGTTCTCACGATACGCTCACTACAAGATACGAAGGCAAAACACAAGGCAAGAAGGCCATGGGCTATTCCTTGGTATTCCAAGGTAGCCACTGGCTATGCAATGGAAAACCAACCACAATAGAGCCAAAGATCAAGCAATTCCATGGAGTATAACTCCCACAAGTCACAAAACACTAAAACAAACAATCTGCCAGAAAACAGCAACATGGCAACTTTCACAACCAACAACTTGAGCTACAGGAAGTATCTATCCACAAACAAGGTATTTACAGAAACTACATAACATGCTTATCAACTTATCCAACTACACCATCTGGAATGGAGGCACACATCAATAAGCATGAAGCCCACAAGTTGGCATGATGAAACAGATTTCTGGGACTTAGAGAAAATAATAGTTTTTCTGGAATCCGAGTTAAGTTGATAGCAAATTGATAGCATAAACTAGTGGTGATAGATACCACCTCATGGCATGAAAATTAACAGGACGGTAGAGCGCAACCTCTACATCAAATCACTAGCACTGAGCTTGAGCTAATTCACAACATATCACAAGATAGCAACCACTCTTCATGGCATAAAAATAATACCAGATTCTCAGACTTAGAAATATTTAGCATGTTTGAAAACAACAACATTTTAGTGGCTACTTTAGAGCATGGTTCCCACTTATATGCAAGTTTATCATGACAAAAATAAATACCATGGCATTCTACTCATCAAAGGCTAGCATATTCATGTTGGCACAAACATCATAGCATGCATGGATTAAATATAACAAAAATGAAAAGATGGCACTTTGAGACAAAATAAAAAATTTCAAACTTTCCCAAAAGACCAAACCAATTGCACCATTGGATTCCTGAGATTTTTCTACCCCAAATTCATGTATCATACCCCTATATTCATATGGAGCATCAAGGCACAACACTAGATAGAAAATCATCACCCATTCCTATAAGTGAAAACATACCTAAAATGCACATGAGCATAAATGAACATATGAAGAATTGGAAATATTGCTATAAAAGGAAATACCCTAATAAAACAACTAAAACAATAAAACAAAAGATATAGTGTATGACAAGTGGGGCATGGATCTGGCACACACACACAACACACACACACACACAACACACACACACTACACACACACACACTACACAAGCACACACACACACACATACACAGCCACACATACACACACACATGGATCTGGTAGCCACACCAGATCCATCACCTACACAACACACACTGGCACACACAGCAAGCACACAGCCGCACACGATCTGGCCACAGCCACATCTAATCCCTACAAACACCACACACCGCACACGGGATCCGGCACCACACCAGGTCCCAACACAAAACACCATGGCTGGCCAATCGAAAAAAAGCAAAAACAAGGGGGGAGCGGGATTCGAACCCCCGACATCCTGGCCGTCTCCCCCATGCGCTACCACTGCGCCACACCACGATATCTGACCAAGAGAGGGGAAGCACTGAATCTCTACTAAGCACGCTGGCCTTAACTAACGAAACTGAACTTGGATCACCGGCGACAGGCAATGGTGGAGGCGATGAAATCCGGCGACTACAAGGGACATCCGGCGACGCGGACTTGTAGGCAGAGCCGGGGAACAACGGGGTTTCCGTTCCCCCTCTCGACTCGCGACGAGGAGGACGGGAGCGACAGCCTCAAGGCCGCGGCTTGGCTGTCGGCGGCGATACAAACTACGGCGACGAGCACTACCTACGCAGGGAGGAAAGGGCCACGACATCGACTGCTCATCGAGGGGAGGATGACGACGATCGAAACACGACGAAGAGGAGGGAGAGGCGACGGCGCGGCGGCGACGAAGAGGAAGAAGACTGGCGATGCGGGCTCGAAGCAGGGGAAGAAGAGGCGCAGCGACGGCGACACTACGCAGCTCCCCGGCCCTCCTAGCACCGGGAATCGGACGCGGGCAGCAATAGGGCACTCCTCGCCATCTCCGACGAGGACGAGGGGGTCCTCGGAGGCGACGACGGCGAGACGAACGACGACGGCACTCTCTGAACCTCTCTCTAACGCTTACCTGACAGAGAAAGAAGGGGATGGAGGAGAGGACTGGAGAGGGAGATGGGCGCGGCGGTGGCAGGAGGGAGGAAGAGGAACCCTAGGCCAAGGGGGCATGCACGTCGAGGTGGTTTAAAAACCCCGAAGCAGATGGCGACGGACGACGGAAGGACACGGCGAGCTCGCTCTCTCTCTCTCTCTGACGACACTAACGGAGGAAGACGGCGGGCAGGTCTCCGCTAGGACCTGGACTAGGCCGTGCAAAGCAAATCAGGCCTAGCCTCTGCAGGTACTCACAAAGAAAAACACAGGGTTTTTCATTAAATAAAAACAGCCACACATGAAAACCATCAGAGGAAAAAATACAAGGGATTTTTTATGAAACAAAGTACATTTGGCTAAGAGGGAATGAGACCTATTTAATAAAATTACCAGGAGGATTTTTAAAGCAAGTATATTTTAATACAAAAATAAAACAGCCCTCTGTTATTTTAAAACCCCAAATTCATAAAGCTCAAAACATCAAAAGAACAACACACACAGGCTTAAAATATTATTGACTACCTCCTAAACATTTTTAACAATTTTAAACAGCAAATTAATTTTGTTGATTAAAGGAAATGGGAATAAAAGAGTAAAGGGTGGTTTGATTTGAAATAACAAGAGGGGGGAGAAGATGATGCCCACTCAGACCACACATCCACAAGAACACCCACATCACATGAAACATCACAAGGTCACCAGAAGCACACCACAACATAATATGCAAGACATGATGATGAATGATATGATGCATGATGCAAGAATGCATGAGACAAAGACATGGCAAAAGAGCAACTCATAACAATCATCACATGACCACATGGGTCCACTTAGGTTACAATGCCATAAAAGGTAGGGACACCACTTGGGCTGTCACAACTTGAGAGCCAGCAAGCTGCCAGCCAACCATCTCAACGGCACGAAGCTACCCCGCCATCTCCATTGAGAAGTAGCGTGGCTTCCATGAAGCTTGTTCATCCTGACTTCATGGCTCCTAGCTACCCTATGGATACTATCACGGAGGCTCAACATTGCGAGCTTATGACGAAATTCCGAACCTCACTTTCAAGGCGGCTGTCGGCTCTATTGCACCTCCTCAACCCAACGGAAATTTTCACTACCTTCCGATTCCACATGGCTATGCTGTTGTGACGGTGGATGAAGTAATGGAGGGACTTGAGGAGCTCGAGATTGACCACCCTACAGGTGAAGGGGAGAATCAGCTGGTTCATGCTCTAAGGAGTACATGTCTATGGCGGAAGGAATACATCAAGCTTCCAAACTGGATGCCTCCGCCTCCTCCTCCGACGACGACGAGTCAGGGCACTCCACCTCCTCCTCCTCTAGTGAGTGATCAGGGCACTCCGCCTCCTTCTCTGGCTCCTTCGGCGTGTGAGGTGACTCCGCCTCCTCCTCCTTCACCTACTCCTACGCGTTGAAGCAGTTCGCCTCCTCCTCTACCTCGTCAACAATGGTGGAAGATAGACGCCGCCGCTCCGGATCATCCGGCGCGTCGGAGCACTCTGCCTCCTCCACCTCATCAGCAACGACGGAAGAGAGACGCTGCCGCTCCGGCGGCTAGCAGTACAAGCAGAGGCAGGAGGCAATTCAGATATGGTCCATCTCTCAAGGCTCCGAAAAAATTACCATATGAGAGGATCGAGAAGGAAAACAAGGACATCTATCGTGCCGAAGTGAGGGACCATTTTGCAAAGAAAACTCCACCTCCAAAGGAGAAGCCAGATTCAGTGAAAGTGAAGTGCACTATCGATGCCTTGAAGCAACCACCACCGCCTTCGCCGAATTCCAACTATGTCCACTGTATTAAAAAGACATATCAAGATGCGCGGCGGTCGGGAAGCACTTCCAATGATGCAAGGTTAGCAGAACCAAGAAGTGGGAAAAATTCCCCAGCTCGGCGAACAGGCGAACCAATCGGGCCCCCAGCTCAAGGTGTCTAGCGATATCACCACTGATCATCCAGGGATGGTGCCCGGTACCAATTCTGCTGATATCATGAGCGATGTTGTACTGTTTGAAGCAATGGAGGTGGACGAATTCAGATACCAGTACAGGCAGCCTCTCGTCAAACCAGATCCTCCTCCTCTTACAATGATGATGTGAAGATTGCATGAATGGTACATGAAAACCTGCCACGATTCAGGGATGGATTCTTTGACGCTGAGAATTAAAGAGGAGCACGACCTCGTTGGAATGAATCAGTTGCCTATTGAATTTGACGAGATATTCCAGTTATACAATCAAAAGGCCATCGACAAAACAATTGTGACTTCCTACTGTCTGTAAGTACTACTTCTGTAATTAAGTCTCTATATATAGCTCAGCTCTTTCATTGCATGTATATATAATTATCTCACTATATTATGCAGATTGAAGATCGTCGAATGCAGAAAAGCACAAATCTATGACATTGGGTTCATTAACCCAAATATCATACATGAATGGACGGTTAAACACAGAGTCACAGAAACTGAGGACAACTTGCTACAATAGTTGCTTATAAATCAAAACAAAGAGAAAATACTCTTTCCTTAAAACTTCCAGTGAGTGTTACTGTCTTGTGCATATTCGGTTTCCCTTATTACTAGAGGTTATAGTAATGTAATTGATGAGTTATGCATGCGTGCGCAGCTTCCACTTTATTCTGCTAGAGATTAACCTTGAGAGGGGAGTAGTAATCGTCTTAGACTCGAGACGAAAAGATCCCCAGGAATATGCAGACATGACTAAAATGCTCCAGAAGTGAGTTCAATCGATCATTATCGCATCATATAGGCAACTTTGTTCATTTCCTGATATCAAGTAATTATTTTCTTTGTCTGACAGGGTTTGGAAAGAGTTCACCGCAATTGTTCTGGCACTGCCGAGGGAGCTGCGATTTATACACCCGAAAGTAAGTACTACTAGCTAGTTCCGTGCATCTCTCATTGATTCTAGTTTCATCAATACCATTTATCATGCTTGATTATTAGTTTGGTTGAACTCTATTTCTTGTAAAGTGCTTGTGGCAGGAAGAAGGGACTAATTTTTGTGGATACTACGTTTGCGAGTTCGTCTACAATGCGACGACCTCTAAGCGGGGCTACTCTCAAAAACAATATGAAGTGCGTAAGCAATAATATTCACAATTTTATTTTATTACCTTGATTTGTATTGAGTTTCATTGATATATATGTATTGACCCCCTTCTTAAAATTAGATGTGGCGGATGCGGGATGAACTCCTACCACATGAAAGCATACGAGCAATTCAAGAGAAATTGGCGGGATTCTTTCTTGACCACGTCATAAATAAAGCCAGAGAATACTATTTGGAATTTGACATTAGATGTTAGAGATTG
Source organism: Hordeum marinum (assembly GCA_022496015.1). NCBI lineage: Eukaryota > Viridiplantae > Streptophyta > Magnoliopsida > Poales > Poaceae > Hordeum > Hordeum marinum. The sequence continues at coordinate 87,800,461 of CM039678.1, read as the reverse complement.
TAAGAGATCTTATATTGTATATATGTAGCTAGTAGCGTCGGATAGATATACGAAAACTTGTTGTTCGACCAATCTCTCGGAGAAAGAGAGGTCGATCACTTCTCTCTGTATATGTTCATGACGATCTTGTGTACTTAATGGTTCCTTCATTTGCTTACTAGCTAGCGTGTCTAGTTCTCTCTATAGTAGCTAGCGTCGACCAAGCATGGAGAAAGAGTCGTGCCAGATGCTGATGGAGAAATTAACCCTCCAAAAACCCCTAACCCCCCCCCCCCCTTCAAAAAAAACAAAAAACCCAGCTCCTGCCAGATGCTGATGCGTGGATGCCTTTTGGTCCCGGTTGGTGTTACCAACCGAGACTAAAGGTCCTCCTACCTGGGCTTCCCGCAATGGCCACATGGAGCCCCTTTTGTCCTGGTTCGTAAGAGAACCGGGACTAAAGGTTTTGTGCTTTAGTCCCAACCCTTTAGTCCCGATTCTAGAATCGGGGTAATGAGCCTCTGGAACCGGGACAAATGGGTCGTTTTCTACTAATGAAGAGTCATGGTGATCTTCACCACTTCCTATATTTTTCCCTTTTCTCTTGGCAAGTGTCATGTGTTGGGGAAATATCCAAGCATATATGGCCATTCAAATATATTTGATCATGAATTATTATTGTTGACAATTATCTATATGATAAATAAGTTGGGAGGCAAAACTTTAAGCCCCTATCTTTCTTTGTGTTCGATGGATGCCATTTGCTCTAAAAATATGTTTTGAGTGTAAGCAATCATGGACGACTATATGATAGTTGAGTATGTGCAATTTGATAAATCAAAGCTCTTACATAGACCCTTCCTGAAAATAAGATGAATTGCAATTGTTTGGTGACTGAAAGCATAGTTTGTTAGTCTATACTTTAACATGTGGATAGCTTGTTATTTCATCATGAGAAGTTTTATGAGATGAGCTACTGTTTATGATATATAATGATGCTAGAAAAAGTGTTTGGAACTATCATTAATCAAATTTATGCAATATGCTAGCATTCACACTTCATAAATTATTTCTTTTATCATTTACCTACTCGAGGACGAGCAAGAATTAAACATGGGGATGTTGATACATATCCAACGTATCTATAATTTATGAAGCATGTTTACAATAATTCTATATGATTTTGTTATGATTTTACTAGAACTAACCCGGACTGACGTTGTTTTCAGCACAACTACCATGTTGTCGTTTTTTGTGTAGAAATAAAAGTTCTCAGAATGGGCTGAAAATTTAGTATGATTTTTTCTAGACCAAAAGAGACCCCTGAAGCATTGGTGTTGGGCCATAAGAGCCACAAGGAGGTCACAAACCTGCCAGGCGCGGCCACCCCCTTGCCCGCGCCTAGCAGGCTTGTCACCGCCTCGTGGCACCCCTTGACGTGATTCCAACGCCAAAAATTCCTATAAATATAGAAACCTCCGAAAAGAAACCTAGATCGGGAGTTCCGCTGCCGCAAACCTCCAGAGCCACAAAAAACCAATCGGGAGCCCGTTCCGGCACCCTGTCGGGGGGGGGGAACCATCACCGGAGGCCATGTTCATCATCTCGGAGGTCTGCATGACGAGGAGGGAGTAGTTCACCCTCGGGGTTGAGGGTATGTACTAGTAGCTATGTGTTTGATCTCTCTCTCTCTCTCTCGTGTTCTTGAGATGGCACGATCTTGATGTATCGCGAGCTTTATTAATATAGATGAATCATATGGAGTTTTCCCCTCTCTATCTTCTTGTGATGAATTGAGTTGTCCCTTTGAAGTTTTCTTATCGGATTGAATCTTTACGGATTTGAGATCACTTGATGTATGTCTTGCGATAGGATATCCATGGTGACAATGGGATGTTCTATTGATCACTTGATGTATGTTTTGGTGATCAACTTGGGGGTTCCGTGACCTTGGGAATCTATGCATAGGGGTTGGCACATTTGTCTTGACTTTTCGGTAGAAACTTTGGGGCACTCTTTGAAGTTCTTTGTGTTGGATTGAATATGATGAATCCGAAATTATGTGATGCATATCATATAATAAAGCCCATGGGTACTTGTGGTGACATTGGAGTATCTAGGTGACATTAGAGTTTTGGTTAATGTGTATCTTAAGGTGTTGTTTTAGTATGAACTCTAGGGCTGTTCGTGACACTTATAGGGATAGCTCATAAGATTGATCGAAAAAGATAACTTTGAGGTGGTTTCGTACCGTACAATAATTTCTTCGTTAGTTCTCCGCTATTTGTGACTTTGGAGTGAACTTTTTGTCGCACGAGAGGTATTTACATATGATTCAACTATGTTAGTATTGTTGAGATAACTTGCACTAGTGAAAGTATGGACTCTAGGCCTTGTTTTCAAGCATTGCAATACCGTTTGTGCTCACTTTTGTTACTTGTTACCTTGCTGTTTTTATATTTTCAGATTACAAAAACCTATATCTACCATCCATATTGCACTTGTATCACCATCTCTTCGCCGAACTAGTGCTCCTATACAATTTGCCATTGTATTGGGTGTGTTGGGGACACAAGAGACTCTTTGTTATTTGGTTGCAGGGTTGTTTGAGAGAGACCATCTTCATCCTACGCCTCCCACGGATTGATAAACCTTAGGTCATCCACATGAGGGGAATTTGCTACTGTCCTACAAAACTCTGCGCTTGGAGTCCCAACACAAGTCTACAAGAAGAAGGTTGCATAGTATACATCAGTAACCTAAAGCCATCGACGATGGGGTTTAGGACCAGTGTAGACGGTGTATGATCGGGTTGAATGGTTGGTCGGTCAGTGTCTCCGAAGGTAATGGGTATGTCTTCCCATGGACTTGTTGCTGCGACATGATAGACCTGTTCGAGTTCTCTAAGAGCTCTTTTCCTCCTATTCCTTGAGGGGAACATTTCGTAAATCGTCAGGACTTCGGTGTTGTTTTCCGGTGGCGATCTGGAGCGCCTACTCCATGGTAGTGCCTCAAGAATGCCTTCACCGCTTTTTGCGACCTGCGTGATGACCCATCAAGCTCTAAGGTTGTGAGTCGGGCTTGTGTTCAGCAATACAGAATGTATAGGGCATAGTTTATCCAATAGCCCGTCAAGGACAGTACTTGCCCCTATAAGAGGCCTATTTCTCTTTCCGGCGGGTTCGAGTTTGGCTGGCCGCTTCGGAGGTATCCTCTTTTTCTGATCTCCCCTAGGGTATTCGGTAAAGGTTGGATCCGAGAATAGACATTCGGCTTGCCAGGCGCTTTCCATGGCACAATACTTTTGTACCAAGTCTGACAGCTCGGCAAAGTCACGAATGTGCCGACGAGCCAGGGCGTTGATAATCCTTTCGTCATGGCAATTGCGATTGAAGGTCGCCATTATCTCCTGATCGCTAAGACCTCGTACTTTGTTTCTAGCGAGGAGGAGTCTAGCCCAAAAAAGATGAACCGACTCTCCTGGTAACTGTTTAACATCCCGTAAGTCCGAAGACTTGGACTCCGTTGCGATGCTCGAGTGATCGGCTTGGGTGGTGGGTGGGAAAAGTTTTGACTCCACGCCACAATGTGAGTTAGGAATTACGAGTTCTGAATTGTGTGCTAGATCAGGGACCGATACCGGTCTGTCTTCGGAGCGAACTCCAGGGTATGTGCTGCCAGTGAGGTCTCGATGATCAGAGATTGGGGTATATATCGTTTTTAATTCCGGTCGCTGGGAGGCGGAGCCCCCAGCTAGACACTCGACGGTGGAGACTAAGTGGGTGACCGTGGGAGTAAGGATCTCCCTATCGTCGGGTTTAAGCCCGAGCCGGTCATAAACCGGGATCTGATCGTCTGTCATACGCATGCTCTGAATCCGATCAAATAGCTCGTTTAGAAACCAGGCGACGGTAGGATGCGTGTCATTGAAGCGAGTGGGGTTGATGTGTGGCATCGCAGTTCCGGAGTCGCACGAAAGCGGATCCGGGTGATGTTTGGCCATAGTGGATCTAGTCACAACGGCCGGATTGGGCGTTCTAGACAGCCCGAGGGTGACAGTCTCCTTAGAGGTGGGGCCGGTTGTCTCCGGCGTCAAGGCGTCGGGATCTGCCGGCTCCTTCATAAGAGTTGAGGGTCCTATCAAGACAAGTTCTCCCCATGAATCAGCGACGAACTCTATGGTTCAGAATCTGATCCCTTGATTGGGGGAGAAGCTTCCGATCTAGCGAGGGTGGTCGTTCGGGTCAGCGTGCGACAAGATGTCACCGCCTGTGAAGATTTAATCAAGGATGAAAATACCCTGGCTGCAGATCCCGTTGCTTGTGACAAGGCGAGCCATCGATTCCTCTGGCGATCACAGTGGAACTCCCAATGAAAGCACCAATGTCGGTGTCAAAACCGGCGGATCTCGGGTAGGGGGTCCCGAGCTGTGAGACTAGGATCGATGGTAATAGGGGACGAAGGGGACGATGTATACCCAGGTTCGGGCCCTCCTATGGAGGTAAAACCCTATACCCTGCTTGATTATATTGATGATATGTAGGTTATAGAGTTGATCTACCTCAAGATCGAATAGCTAAACCCTAGATGAGTTGTCCTCTTCTATAGCCTAAAACCCTCCAGCTTATATAGACGTCGAGGGTACCTAGGGTTTACACATGGTCGGTTACACATTGAAGGAAAAAAACATGCCTATCTATTGCCGAAAACCTGGAGGGCATGCCAGGACTCCTTGAAGCTTCCATCCTAGCGACGGGGCCTTCGATCATCCAATGCTCATCCAACGGCCCACATAGTCCGGCCTGTGAGAAACAGGTCGGCTATCCGAGGACCCCTTAAACCAGGACTCCCTCACACGCAACCTCCCCATAGGTACTCCCTCGCCTGACCCCGCTCCATCCTGTTCTAGATCCTGCTTTGTGATTCTTGGCTCCATCCCGCTAGGCCACCTGAGTAATGTGGCTTCTGATTGTTACATCGTGTTCCGTGGTGAGAAGGGTCCGCGTGTTGAGCAGATCTCAGCCATTTGTGCCAAGGAAAGGTTGGCTGGTGTGTTCGCTGAGGCCCGTGCTCGTGCAGAGCTGAGGGCTGAAGACGACACCAACCACCTCGTTCCTAAGCTTGGTGGGCCTTCGGTCCACCTTACCCCGATCAACTCTAGGCATAGAGAGCCTAGGGTTGAGGCCAGGATAGGTGACATGGGCCCACCTCAGGCCGTTCGTGGAGGCCCTGTAGTAGGCAGGGAACCGCGTGGTATGCCACCCACATGCCTCCATCCTACGGAACATAGAGTGGAGGAGCGTGGCGCTAGTGTCGGCCTTCACGGAACTCTGACACCGCCGATGCCCCTGTTAGGAAGGGCTGTCACGGGCGACCGGCCATACCTACCCCCCCCCCCCCCGCTCCGCTGTGGGCGGGCAGTCTTGCTCGTCCCCACCTGAGGGGCCCTCTAGCTCCCTAGTCATGGATCCATCATGAATCTCCTATGTTGGAACATACGGGGCTTCGGGCATCTAGGCCAGAAGCGACAGTTGATCGATTACAGTAGACAAGAAGGCATCAATATTGTGGGCCTGCAGGAGACCATTCACCAAGAATTGTCCATCCAGGAACTTTAGGGGCTTTCCCACCACTCGTTTGACTGGCAGTGGTTTCCCTAAGCAGGCCTCTCGAGGGGCATCCTGCTGGGGGTCTGGGAAGACACCTTCTCGGTCGAGGACATGGACCGGGGAGAATTCTTCCTTAGCATGTCCATCATGGACCGTTGTGTGAAGCTCATCTGGGAGGTGATCATTGTGTACGGCCCAGCTGACCATGGTAGGTCGGCGGAGTTCCTGGCCGAGCTCAAGGCTAAGGTTGAACTCTACACTACATCGGTCATGGTGGCAGGAGACTTCAACCTTGTTTGGCATGCGGAGGAGAAAATTTCCATGTCAGTTGATTGGGTGCGGATGCGTATGTTCAATGACTGCATCGCCGACCTGGCTCTACGGGAGATAGCCTGCGTAGTGGCTAGATTCACATGGACTAATAAGCAAGTGGACCCTATTCGCGGTGTTCTTGATAGGGTCCTAGTATCGGTGCAGTGGGAGGTCATGTCCCCGCTTTTCTCTCTCCAAGCGGTCACGCGTATTGGATCAGATCATGTCCCTCTTCTGCTCTTGTCCGGAGACGGCGCACCCCCTAGGCCAAGGCGGTTCCACTTTGAACCCGCCTGGCTCATCCAGCCTGGATTCAGGGAGCTAGTGCAAACCCGCTGGGTAGCAGCCGCGGCTTCACCACCGCGCGCATACTGTGCCACAAACATTTGGCACCACTATTCGCATCTTACCCACCAGCTTATGAGGGGATGGGGTACCAACCTAGGTGCAAACAGAAAAGTGTGTAAGGAAGCTCTCCTGGTCCCGATTAAGTCCCTCGATGTGGTGGACGGCTATTCTGACCTCTTGACTGATGACTGTTTGCGGTGATACGCCCTTGAGGCCTCATTGATGGAGATCTTCAGAGGCGAGGAGCTCTTCTAGCAATGTCGTGGAGGTCAAAAATGGCTTCTACAAGGAGATGCCAATATCGCATACTTCCAGGCGATCGCGAATGGTCGACGCCGGAGATGCGCTATCCAGTGCTTATGGGAGGGTGGAAACCTCCTTGAGCATCTGGACGAGATCCGATCCCATATATACTCCTTCTACAAGGAGCTTTTCTCGGTGGGACCACGTAGTGGGGTCTCGCTCGCCGACAACTTCTGGCCTCCTATCGAACGAGTTTCGGAGGCCGAGAACACTGAGTTAACCCTTCCTTTCTTGGAAGAGGAGGTGGGCAGGGCTATCGCTTCTATGAAGGCGGGGTCGGCCCCGGGCCCCGACGGGCTGCCAGTCGTCTTCTTCCAGAAATTCTGGGACATCATTAAGCCGATGATTATGCCAATGTTCCATGAGTTCTATATAGGGACCTTTGACATGGCCCGGATCAACTATGGCATGATTAGCCTGATCCCCAAAATAGTCAGGGCGACGGATATTAGACAGTTTAGACCTATCACGGTGATCAATGTGTTAGAGCACATATTCGCTAAAGTATGTGCGACACATCTGGCCCGTGTGGCGGAGATGCTAGACCATCCACTATAGGCTGCGTTCCTGAAGGGCCGTCGGATCCATGATGAGATCCTCGCCCTCCACGAGATTGTGCATGAGGTGCACTCACATGACCATAAGGGTGTATTCCTCAAGTTAGATTTCTAGAAAGCTTATGACCGTCTGGATTGGTCATTCTTGAGGCTGGTGCTTACCCGACGAGGCTTCGATGAAAGATGGTGCTCCTGGATTATGTAGCTGGTCTAGTCTAGCAAGAGGGCCATTAACATTAAAGGAAAGGTGGGACCTTATTTATCCTCCTCGGCTGGAGTTAAGTAGGGGGACCCTATCCCGTCCTCTTCTTCAACCTTGTCGTTGATGCGCTGGCGGGCATTCTAGACAAAGCTCGCTTGGTCGGCCATCTTACTGGGGTGGTTGGACACCTTATCCCCGGTGGAGGGGTCACACATCTCCAGTATGCAAATGATACCATGATTATGGTTGAAGGGTCCGACCTTGGTATTATTGTAATACCCCGTTACACCTGGCGGGATCTAGACTGGCCCCACAAACCAACACTAGTCTTTCCTGCACACTTTGTCCTCACTCGTGTGCACCCGGGACCAACTTCCTGGTCGGTCACCCATCCTAGAATCGCTCCAAGCCAAGCACGCTTAACTTTGGAGTTCTTTTCGAATGGGCTCCCGGAAAAGAAGGAATTCCCTATTGATATGAGTAGTCTGGCATTCCTATTAAGCCAGACTCTCACATACACCCCCACTCAAAGGAACCGACGTTCTCGTCGGCCCATCAGGAACGTTCCCTTTTGGCACATGTATGCGCGTCCGGTCCGGCACATGCGCCATGCCGTGTGCCACGACGGGCCACACGCGCCATGCACCACATGTCCGTGCACCTGACCCGTGCATGCCCGTGTAACCACAAGGGTCGGCTCTGATACCAATTGTAACACCCCGTTACACCTGGCGGAATCTAGACTGGCCCCACAAACCAACACTAGTCTTTCCTACACACTTTGTCCTCACTCGTGCGCACCTGGGATGAACTACCCGGTCGGTCACCCATCCTAGAATCGCTCCAACCCAAGCACGCTTAACTTTGGAGTTCTTTTCGAATGAGCTTCCGGAAGAGAAGAAATTCCTTGTTGATATGAGTAGTTTATCATTCCTATTAAGCCAGGCTCTCACAATTGTGAATCTAAAATTTCTACTACCGTCCTTCGAAGCGATGTCTGGTCCATAGATCAACTTTGATAAAAGTGTGATCTTCGTCCTCGGCTACTCTTCTAAGGATCAGCTTTGGATTGCAAATAACCTAAATTGCAATCTATCAGTGTTCCCAACAACTTACCCGGGGATGCCTTTGGCAAAGATGAAGATCCTAGCATCGGGGTTTGACCCCCTAGTGGGACGGGTTGCTTCGCGGGTTGCGCTGTGGCGAGGCCTATTTACTTCTAAAGGAAGTAAAACGGTCCTTATTGGTGCCAACATGGCAAGCCTACCCATGTTTATGAGGGGATATATATCTTGCCGGAGAGCGTTCATAGCTCATTCGATAAGGAGCTCGCCACATTCTTCTGGCAAGCCAAGGACAGACGCCAAGTGGGAAGACATCTGCTTGCCTAAGGACCATGGCAGGTTGGGTATACCGGCCTCCCGTGGCATGAATATCACCCTCATGTTATGGTGGATATGGAGGATCCTCCGTAACGAGGGTGGCTTTGGCTCAAACTCTTTCAGGCAAAGTACCTAAGGGGTGAGCCACTCCTTGCGGTCTCACATACAGGCGGAACCCAATTCTGGCGTGCTATCCAAAAGATAAAAGAGGAGATTCACCTAGGAATATCCTTTAATATAGGTAACGATGAGGGGACCTAGTTTTGGCTGGACCCATGGATTAGGGATGAACCACTCAAGGTGGGGGTCCATATCTTATTCTCCATCTGTGTGAACCCATCGCTTCTCGTATCCAGCGCACATAGCCATGGGCAATGGGTGCTTAGGTTCAAGCGGTCATTCGGACCCATATAAACGGCCGAGTGGAACCGCCTAATCAGCGTCTAGCCACAGGCGCTCTCGGACCGCCCGGATACGGTGGCGTGGCGTATGTCCCCTTCGCGAGAGTTTTCGGTGAACTCGGCATATCAGGCCATCTACCGCTCCTCCATTATACGATGGCTCGCGCCTCTATGGAAGGCTCCCCTCCCCCTAAAGATCAAAATCTCTGTGTGGCAGCTTCTCCGGAACCGCATCCCCTCGGGGACTGAGGTGCGGAAGCGGTACGAACCGGGAGACGACACGTGCCCCCCTATGCGCTGTACCAGAGACGGTGACCCACATTATCTTCATGTGCACGATGGCGAGGGCCACGTGGGAATTCATTCGTGAGGTTGTTGGACCCGACTGGAAGGCCCAGGATCTTGCAGAGTTCCTTCAATTCAGGGCCAATCACACTGGGTGCCGCCGCCATATTTTCTAGATGATCTTTGCCGCTATGGCTTGGACCCTCTGGACGATTCGGAATAAGATGGTGATAGAACGGATATTTCTGAGGCAGGCGTCTGACTCCTTCAAATTCCTGGCTTTTATGCAACATTGACTCCCCCTCTTAGGGCAGCGAGACCGGGCGCGTCTGGATGGCATGCTGGATGCTCTTCTGGCTATGGCTCGACGGCTGGCTTCCATGTAGGGCCAAGTCCCCACCGTCACTAGGTGGTTTTTTTCTTAATTCTTTTTCTTTCTTTGGGCTAGACTGTGTCATTGCCCCCGACGTCTATGTGTGGTTAAACTTGTACGCGAGTTGTATGGATCGTTGCTTTACTTATAAAACGGGAGGAAAGACTATTTCGAGGGACATAAAGAAATTGGATATATGGTAGTTGTAGAGTGCCACGACAGGTTAGCATGGTCCATACCTCAGATCACATCAGCAGTGCACACATAGGTGGGGTCGGGGCGTACACATCCAGATGCTGCTATTGTAGACACGGTGATCCGCCGTGCCTCTGTTAGCAAGCGATCGACGTTGCCTGCATTTCGATCGCGCCCAGCGACGGCGCGGCCGCGAAGTTCAAATCTGGCGTACACAGAAGCTGGACCAGGGATGCGGTAGCAACTCGCCCACCATCGCCTTCTCGTTCTTGCACTCTGTCAAATCCTCGTGCGTGTCGGACGTGTACCCGCCGCCGAGGGTGCCTTCGTCGATCGGGCGAGAGAGGGATGTCGCGGGTCGATGTTTGCGTCGACAGTGGCGGCGGCGACGACGCACTAGGGTGTGGTCGCTAGAAACAGGGGAGGTCAGGGAGAGAAAGACCCACACAAAAGGAGAGGGGACGTGCTCGCGGGGCTTCAAAACGACAAAACCACACATCACGTGCCCGAATGCAGGGACTTACCGACGCACACGAACAAAACAATTTTAATACACTTGTACATACGGAAAGTCTAAAACAATTTTAATACACTTGTACATACGGAAAGTCTGTTTCTGTTTCCGAGCTCAAATGCACATGTCTAAAAAGAAAATTCATAAAAAACTCAAAACAAATCAGAAAAATATGATTTTTTTTTAGAAACATTGACAAAATTCTTATGTGCCTGCAAAATTTCATCATGAAAACACATTTGTGAAAGTCGCAGCAAAAAAAACAAAATCAGTACTTTAAAATGCTTCTTTTCATAATGAAATTTTACAGGCACATAGAAATTTTGTCAATGTTTCTCACAAAAAATCTTATTTTTCTTATTTGTTTTGAATTTTTTATGAATTTTCTTTTCAGGCAGGTGCATTTGAGTTCGGGCTCAAAATAGTTGCTTCATTGTACATACAAACAAACTTGTAAGCGCAAACCAACCTGTTGTTGGATGGTTAGGAGGACTGTGGTATTCCCTACCCATCAGATTTCAAGTCCTAGACTTGGCATTGGTGCTTGCATTTTCCTAGATTTATTCCAGGTCTTTCGACGATGTGCTTTCAGTGGAAGAAGACGTTCCCGTCGACAACGAAGGCGTCTATGACGATTTCGTCAATCTTAAAATGATGTGCTAGCTTAGTCTTTCAAATGTGCTCATAGGGATAGGCTTAAAAAGAAAATTTATAAACATACAAAATGAATATGTAAAAATACACACAAAAAAACAAGGCAATATCGAGCCAGAGCATTGATCTCGCACGGCTCCAGCATAGACGATGCGAGGCGGCCTGCTTAAGTTGCTCGATGCTGAATATTATTTCCTACAAACTTGGTCAAAGTCAAAGGTAATATGTGGAGTAAATAAAAACGGATAGTGTAATGATTATAAGTAGAAATGTACTTCGTTTGAAAATATTGTTCTAAAAAATAAACATATCAATATGTATTTTGATTATAGATATATTCATCTTTATTCATTTCGTCAACAAATATTTCCAGACGAAAATAGTATTTTTGGATAGAAAAAAAAATACAGTACTACGGAGAAAGGCTACGGATGCCGTCCTTTCGCCGGCGCCGGTATCCTCTTTTCTGGTCAACTACGGCCGATACAACGGGCAGTCTGGGGAAGCTCGTCGATCGCCGGCCGAGCGCGTAGGCAGGAGCTGGACGCGGAGATGGAGGCCGTTCTTTTGAGCGGCACCATGAAAGTTATGCTGCCGAAGCTCTTCTCGCTGGTTGAGAAGAGCTGGAATGTGCACAAGGGCATCAAGAGGGGCATCAAGTTCCTCGAGAAGGAGCTCGGCATGATGCTCCGTTCCATGGACGCTGAGCTCAGCGCGGCGAGGGAGGATCGTGGAGCCGTACTGCTCCTGTCGATCGAAGAGTTGCGCGAACTCGCGCACGGGATAGAGGACTGCATCGACATCCTCGTGTATCGCGCGAGCTGGAAGCAGCAGTCCTCCTTGCTCCGCCGGCGCCTACAGTCCCCCCAAGGCGCTCCTCACCGGGCTGCAGTTCGCCGAGAAGCTGCAGAGGATGAAGCAACTGGTGGTGGAAGCGCACGAGCGGAGGCAGAGGTACCCTGTCCCGGGCCAGGCCGCCTCTGCTGCCCAGGCGGACGGGTCACCCTCCTCTGCTTCTTTCGATCCGCGCCTCACGGATGCGGATCTGGTCGGAGTCGACGAGCCCCGGGCCAAGCTCCTGGAGCAGCTGGCGCCGGCGGCCGAGGGGCAGCCGATGCACCTGAAGGTGGTCTCCATCGTAGGGTGTTGGGGTTCGGGGAAGACCGCTCTTGCCGCGGATGTGTACAGGATCCAAGCCGGCAGCGAGAGATTCGACAAGCACGCGTGGGTTTGTGCCGCCCTCAGGGGCCCGGGGGAGGTGCTACTGGACCTTCTCAGAGAATTTAGCTCCCACGACCACTCCTGCCTGGGAAATGTGCTGAATACCTCCAATGTCGGGCAGATCTGTGTACAAGTCAGAGAACAGTTGGTGAAGAAGAGGTAAGAAGAACTTAGCTGATTCATTTTGCGCTTGCCTTTTAGATCCAGAATGTTTTGAACACGAATGTACTGTATCAATTTGCTAGTATTATGCCTTACTCAAGTTCCTATGTCTACTTAGAAAGAGCTAATCTACCGAATTGGGGTCGAAGTACTGATGAGTTGCGGATTCTCCCTTGTAATTCCATGGCAAGAACATAAGGATATTTTCTATATGTTATACAATATACTGTACTTTAGTGATTTAAACACTACTCCCTCAGTAAAGAAATATAAGAGCATTTAGATCACTACTTTAGTGATCTAAACGCTCTTATATTTCTTTACAGAGAGAGTATTATATTTCTTTACGGAGGGACTACATTCTAATCCAACACCACATTGTAATTGTATTTGATTTACAACTGTGATAACATATACTCTCTGTAAACTAATATAAGATCTTTTAGACCACTAACAATAAAAGATCTTATTTTTTATCCACCCCTGCTAAATAGCACAGTTTGTTTTCTGTACAATGATGATATCTGAATTTTATTACTCCCTCCGTCCCAAAATAAGTGTCTCAACTTTGTACTAGCTCTAGTACAAATTTGTACTAAGCTTGAGACAATTATTTTGGGACGGAGGGAGTATTTAATTACTCCGCGCTATTCTAAACAAGCTCCCCAAAAATAAGTCTACCACATTCTTATCTGTTATTTTGATTAAAGCTGGAGTTTCTGACCACATGGCGTATGTGGTGAGCAACCTCAAAGCAAAAAAAAAAATGAGGGAGTTTCTGAGATATATTTTTCAGTATGAACTAATCTAGGTCTTCTAATCTTCCAATAATGAAAGATGTAGCAATTTTTATATATTTATATAGATGCATCCAGTGAATTACCAAATGCGTCAACTGTTTTATTAGGTACAAAATTGCCATATCGGTTGAGAAAAGAGAGGATTCTCTTTGCAATAGTACATAAATGGTGTGGGAATTTGCTGTCCTGTGAACACAGACGCAATTGTAGTCAACTCAGATTATATATAATTGGCGTCATAAACACATTAATATTTTCCTCTTCTTGATTTGTGTTTCAGATATTTCATTGTTATCGATGACATTCAAACACAAGATCAGTGGAAGATCATCAAATCAGCGTTCCCAAATGACAATGATGGTAGCAGCAGAGTTTTGGTGACGACCACTATTCAGTCAGTTGCTAATGCATGCAGCTCTGATAACGGCTGTGTGCACAAAATGAGTAGACTTGATGAGAAATGCTCAAAGGAATTATTCTCCAAGAAAGCTTGCCCAGAGAAATATTTACAATACAAACAGCCTGATCCGACAGCAATTCTGAAGAAATGTGATGGCCAGCCCCTTGCTCTTGTCACAATAGGTGAATTCTTGCAATCAAATGGTTGGCCGAGAGGACCTGCCTGTGAAGATGTATGCAAGAATATTGGCTATCATCTCGAGACCGAAGAGACATTTGAAAAAATGCGACGCGTGCTGATGCGTAACTATACCAATCTGCCTGGCCATGCACTCAAAGCATGCTTGCTATATTTCGGTATATTCCCGAGCGATAATCCTGTCAGGAGGAAAAGTTTGCTGAGGCGATGGTCAGCTGAGGGAATCATAGAAACACAAGATTCATGTGATGCCTTGACTCTAGCAGCTAAAAATTTCAACAAACTTGTGGACCAGAACTTCATTGAACCCATTGATGTAAGCAATAACAATAACGTGAAGACTTGCCAAACCTATGGCATGATGCGTGAGTTCATTTTGCAGTTGTCCATCTCTCAGAACTTCGTCACTTTGTTTTGTGATGACAAGAGGAAAAATATGTCCGCCGGCTTTCTCTCCATAAAAATGCTAAAGATGGTGACAGTTTCAAGAATATTGATTTATCACTTGTTCGATCTCTAACAATCTTCGGGAAGGCATGTAAAACTGTACTGGACTTCAGCAAGTATGAACTGCTGCGAGTCCTGGATCTTGAAAAATGTGACGACTTGAAGGATGATCATATCAAAGGCATATGCAACCTGCTTCTGCTGAAGTATCTGAGCCTTGGGGGCAGTGTTACTGAACTTCCAGAGGATATTGTAAAACTGGAGCATTTGGAGGCACTTGATGTGAGGAGAACGAAGGTAAATATACTGCCGGTGGAAGTTTTCTTGTTGCCCTGTTTAATGCACATATTGGGAGAGTTTAGGCTTTCAGGCAAAGTCTACAAAAAGAGTGTTTTCCTCAAAAAGAAGACAGGAAATGAAGTACAGAGGTTTCTCTCCGAAGGAAAAAGTAACATCGAAACTCTAGCAGGATTTTTCACTGATGGGAGTGATGGGTTTCTTCATCTTATGGGTCATATGAATAGATTGAGAAAGGTGAAGATTTGGTGTAAGCCATCTGCAAGTAGCACTGACTGGACTGATCTTACGAGGGCCATTCAACAGTTCATTCAGGACAAAAAGGATGAAAATAAGGATACTACACGTTCATTATTCCTTCATTTTGATGAATGCTCTGAAAATTTCCTAGATTCGGTAACAGGACCCTGCTACCTCAGCTCTCTGAAGCTACATGGCAGTTTAACTGCTTTGCTGAAGTTTTTTGTATCACTTCGGGGTCTCAGGGAGCTGTGTCTTTCTACTACTAAACTTACAACCAGTGTTCTTGAAGCTTTGAGTAATTTGAGCTACCTGCAGTATTTGAAACTGATTGCCCGTGATATTGAGGACTTCGTCATAGAAGTCCAGGCACTGCCCAGGCTTCTATGCCTTTGTTTTGAGCTGCAAAATCCGACATTCCCCACAATCAAACAAGGAGCTATGCGTTTTCTGGTCACACTTCAGCTTCTTTGTAAAGATATAAATGGCTTTTCTGGCATCAACGTTGAATGTTTCGAACATCTTGAGGAGGTCATCCTTCATCCTAAAGTCAGCCAAGAAACCCAGAAACTATGGGAGAAGGCCGCCGAGGAGCACCCCAATGGGCCAAAAATTGTGTTGCTGAAATCTGGTGATGAAGCAGAAGCAGAAAGTTCAAATGATCAACTGAACCCAGCATTCAGTAATATGGAGATTTCAGAGATTTCGCCCGCTTTAAATGAGTTGCCGAGAAGCATTGTAGTTCCTTAACAAGCACCTTGATCCTTGATGCAGCATCCGGGTCAGTCTTTTTGATTTACTTCTCTGTAGTTGTACTTCATTTATCGGTCATTTGTCCTTTCCATAAACACCCTAATGCCCAACCTTTCATTTTGCCTAGTACTTTGTCTTTGATAAATGAGGGGGATTCATGCAGTAGAAAGACGTTACATAGCAGCTATAGTTGTCTGCTCATTCACCAAAAAAGGATAGCAGCAATTTGTCTCTACATATGCATGTATCTGAGTGGTACACGCAAAACTTAGTTACTCCCTCGGTCCATAATATAAGACGTTTTTATTGCAAAAACGTCATATATTATGGACAGAGGGTTAGTTTTAGTCAAAGACAGCTAGACTAAAACTAGCTATCGACACATAACTACTGACTGCGCGATCATAAGAGAGTAGCTTTGCATGCTGTTGTTTCCAAGACCTTCACCGTTCTTGTTCTCCAACGTCGATGCAATGCTGCTTAAAAGAACGTGAAAATGTTTTGGCCATCATTAGCATTGACTGCGGATCAGAAGAAAAAACATTTGCAGTGGCTGGTGGGGCTTCCATCTAAAACTGGTACATTTTGATTCTGCAGGGTATGGTATTGCTGGAACGTGATCTGTTCCTGGAGTTCACCACCACAGCACAGTACAGGCTATGTTTCCTTACACATGGGTGCCTGTCGTTATAAGGTTCACCACGTTGGCCCATTCACAGTTTCAGAATTACTCCAGCGGAGCATAACTATGGAACAGTACATGCAATTGTTGTATAATCTTCCCGTGCATGAATATCAGTGTATGTGAACCAGAAATTATGTGTACTCAAACGCCTGCCGGTAATTTTGCGTGAACTCTAATGTGCCGCTCCGAGCAGCACAAGAGCATATGCTATTTCTGAACGTTGGATGTTCCGTCCGTAGTCAGTATGTTGTGAGTTTTACTTAGTGAGTTCTCGTGTACTCCCTTCGTCCCATAATATAAGATCTTATTACATCCAGTATACTAACAAATTGAATGTAATAAGATCTTGTATTAGAGTAAGACCGCGGGGGGGGGGGGGGGGGGGTGGGGGTGTTACTTCTTAGGATATACTACATCAACATTTCGACCAGAAATATGGAACCACACGGATACAATGCTATGGATAATACTGGAAATAAGGACGATTGTATCTTCTTAACCAATACATGTGCTTAGTGTGTTATCCTATCTGAGGGACCGCTGTGTTTTCGGTTTGCTCCACACATCTGCTTAGGGCATGACCTGATTTCTGTGGGCCATGAGGATGGGACTGATTCAGTTTGTCTTGTGTTGCGATTTCGATGGTCGATGGCTATGCTTCACCAAATCATTTGGGAATGCTTGGCAGGACGACGTCGTGGAGATATGTTACCTGAAACAGCGGATATCATCCATTTCTATACATAAAGGCTCGGCTATGGTTTGTACTCACTACTAAAGCAAACCGAGTGTTAACACAACGAAATAACACAGAATTATATATATGCAAATGGAAAAGGCTCTTGGTGAATTATATATGCACTTCTTGATCGAAATGCATGTGTTTTGTACATAAACTATCTGTATTGAACACCATGCAGGAGTCACCTGCAAAAAGCATAACTTGTTTGCTTTACTAATTAGCAGATGAAACATAGTTACAACAAACAAACGAAAACCAACAAAACAGAAGGAGAATGAATGGGCCAACCACATGTTACAACATGAACTTGATACTTCAATTGAGCAACTAGAGAGAAACAAAAACCAAATCAGCATTCTGGTCAATCTGAAGGTCATACCAGAGACACTGAAATACTGAACCAATCACCTGAGAAGAGAACAAGCCGTGCTGTTTTCCTCTTGGACGTTGCGTGTACCAGCAGCAACACAAAAACCGGCCATTATGTGTACCAAAAAAGAACCAAAAGAGACCTGGGGTCTCTCTCCTTTCTGAAAAGAAAAATGTGCCAAAGTGCAAGACAAACTTGAGGCGTCTGGCACAAGGAGGAGTATTGTGCTTTCTTCAGACATTGTGTTGCTAGTGCACTAGTAGAAAACGGGTCACTAGTCTCGGTTTTAGAGGCCCTTTAGTCCCTGTTTTTCAACCGGGACTAAACGATTAGGACTAATTCCCTTCACTTTTAGGCCCTGTCGTGTTACGAATCGGAACTAAAGGTGCTCCACATGGCCACTGTGCAGTGCCAAGGCAGGAGGACCTTTAGTCCTAACACGAATCGGGACAATAAGGCGTTGGAGTTTTTTTTTGGGAAAGGGTCGTATTTTATTTTTTGTTTTCATTTATTTATATTTATATCGTATTTTCACGTAGTTACACATATTAATATACAACATCATCAATACAAATTATGAAGAAAAAAATCAACATCAGTACAAATTAGATGGATGCAATAGACCAAGTTGAATTAGAGGAAAATACGATCGTATTTTCCTCTAATTCAACTTGGTCTATTGCATCCATCTAATTTGTACTTGTATAAGTCATATAACAACTCATCGTCATCATCTTAATCAACTCTTTATCATTCAACATCCAACAACTCATCATCACCTTAATCAACGATCCTCATTATTGTAGTTATCACAAGGTTAAAACACTAACTATTGCTCTCTCTTAGCTAGAAAAGTATAATAAAGTCGAACTCCATCATCTCCCGATTGAAGAACACAGATCAATCTATCTCCAACTTGTGAGATGCCCAAGTATTCCTCTCCAAGTGGTAGCGTAAATGCTTGTATTGTATTTGTCCATCATCTGATTTTCTAGGTTTCTTCACTTTGAGATATCCTATATTTACCACTGCAATTACTCAGGAGTGGCGGCTGTAAGCTAACCATTTGCAAATCATCATTTTTGAACATACATTTAGGCACGGTCTCTGGGGAGTATCTATTGAAGAACATTAGTAATAATAACATAGTTAGCAAACTAGTTTTGTTTAAGAACAATGTATATATGAAAAAGATGGACTAGTGATGCAATGGTAAAAAAAATCTTACAAAGTAGTTTAAATGATGTTATAATAGTTTAACTTGGGCACTAGTGGCACATATTCATGATAAATGTTGCCAGTCCGGTAATGTTTAGCATGATCCTCAACATCATGAATAATTGAGATGAGATGATTTTTCTCCAAACAAGTTTGGAGTCATAACTGTAGTACATCCGATCTATTATCTGTCGGGTAGTTCTTATAGCACGGAAAAAAGCTAATAATTAAAAATAAAGAAATTTAGTCCGGATGAGTACCAAATACTTTTTAATAATCAATATAAAATACCTAACAAATCTGTTGACAAACGCACCTGGTGGTAGCACCGGAATCAAGCCATCCTCCGCATGCACCCATATATATATATATTATTATCACGAACATCGTCATTACCAAGATCAAAATGCTCATGTCCTCATCCAACCCATACACCTTGCAAAATGTTCTCCAATTAGAACAACCAAAATATGTGTGATCTTCGTTATTTTTCACCTTAACAACAAAAGTGTAATGCTCCATTCTTAGGTGAGCTATCTTAGGCTCTGTACTATCCTTCTCTTTGAAATGGAACTTGTCCAAGATAGCGAATCTTACATGGAAGGGAACACACTAGTCGAATTGTACAAAATAAAATTAAAGGTTAACTAAAGCAAAAAAGCACATGTCATACTTCATTAACAAAAAATACATGTCATCTTTACATACCGTAATAATACTAAATTCTTCTGTTATCTTAACAGTGAACGACCTATCGTTGTCCAGGTGAGGATAAAGGTTGCATATACCCCCGTCATCCCAGCACAAAAGGCAGTAAGGGATCCTATCATCGCAGATGACATCGACATTGCGTGTGTTCATGATTCTAAGATTAAAAATGGACGGCAATTTTTTTAAGCAAGATCATCATATAATATCACTAATACATATGATATCACCGGCGATCGTCGGGGACTCTTCATAAAATATTATCATATAATATCACTAATACATCTCGAATAACCCATTTAATGAAGCACCGAATATTATCACTAATACAGATCGAATCTTATCGAATAATCTGGTTCACTCGCGGTTCCTGAGGCGTGGGCGGTGGACATCCAAAGAAAAGGAACCATCACGGAATCATAGCTCGAGTGAGATCCCTGAAGGAACTGCCAGGTATTGGAGAACCTAGTGTCCAACACAACCATGTAGCGACGGACGTGCTCGTCCTCCTCCCTGACATGGCGACGCACCAGCTCCTCGGTTGTCGGTGGCCTCCGCACCGATAGTGGCCCACGTGATCGCCACCAAAGAAGTGTTGGAAATATGCCCTAGAGGCAATAATAAATTAGTTATTATCATATTTCCTTGTTCATGATAATCGTTTATTATCCATACTATAATTGTATTGATCGGAGACTTAGATGCATGTGTGGATACATAGACAAAACCATGTCCCTAGTATGCCTCTAATAGACTAGCTCGTTGATCAAAGATGGTTAAGGTTTCCTAGCCATGGACATGAGATGTCATTTGATAACGGGATCACATCATTAGGAGAATGGTGTGATGGACAAGACCCAAACTACAAAGATAGCATATGATCGTGTCAGTTTATTGCTACTGTTTTCTGCATGTCAAGTATATGTTCCTTTGACCATGAGATCATGCAACTCACGGACACCGGAGGAGTGCCTTGTGTGTATCAAACGTCGCAACGTAACTGGGTGACTATAAAGGTGCATTACAGGTATCTCCGAAGGTGTCTGTTGGGTTGGCATGGATCAAGACTGGGATTTTGTTACTCCGTGTGACGGAGAGGTATCTCAGGACCCACTCGGTAATACAACATTACAATAAGCCTTGCAAACAATGTGACTAAGTGTTAGTCACGGGATCTTGTATTACGGAACGAGTAAAGAGACTTGCCGGTAACGAGGTTGAATTAGGTATACGGATACCGACGATCGAATCTCGGGCAAGTAACATACCAAGAACAAAGGGAAACATCATACGGGATTAACTGAATCCTTGACATAGAGGTTCGACCGATAAAGATCTTCGTAGAATATGTAGGAACCAATATGGGCATCCAGGTCCCACTATTGGTTATTGACCGTAGAGGTGTCTCGGTCATGTCTACATAGTTCTCGAACCCGCAGGGTCTGCACACTTAAGGTTTGGTGACGTTTCGGTAGTATAGAGTTATGCATGGTGGTGACCGAAGGTTGTTCGGAGTCCCGGATGAGATCCTGGACGTCATGAGGAGCTCCGAAATGGTTTGGAGGTAAATATTGATGTATAGGAAGTCCTGTTTTGGTCACCGGAAATGTTTCGGGCTCATCGGTAGTGTACCGGGAGTGTCGGTAGTGTACCGGGGGACCATCAGGAGGGGTATTTCGACCCAAGAGGCTATATGGGCTGTGGGAGAGTAAATACCAGCCCTTTGTAGGCTGGTGGAAGTCTCACACAAGGCCCATGCGTCTGGGAAGAAAAGCCCAAAAGGAAAAAAGGTGGGAAAAGGCAAAAAAAGGCCAAATAAGGAAGGAGTCCTAATCCTACTAGGAGTGGAGGAGCAGGACTCCTCCCTCCTTGATTTGGCCGACCCAAGGGCTGCCTATTTGGCAGCCAAGCCTCCTCCTCCTCTCCTCCTATATATACTAGAGGATTTTAGGGTTTTGGCACAAGATTTTCAGCCACGTGCCACCCGTTCCTCTAGTGCATAGCTTCTCCTCTAGATCGGTTTTCTGCAGTGCTTAGGCGAAGCCCTGCCGGAATAGCTCCACCACCATCGCCGCAGCGCCATCACGTTGCCGGAGAACTCTTCTACCTCTCCGCTCCCTCTTGCTGGATCAAGAAGGCGGAGATCGTCATCAAGATATACATGTGCTGAACACGGAGGTGCCGTCCGTTCGGCGCTAGATCGGAAGGACCGTGATCAAGATCGCGAGACGGATCGTGATGAGTTCGTGGGACGGATCATGATGAGTTCGTGGGACGGATCGTGATGAGATCGCGAGACGGATCGTGATGAGTTCGCGAGACGGATCGTGATTGGATCGCGGGATGGGTCGTGATGAGATCGCGGGACACTCGGCGATTTGGATCGCAAAGACGTTCGACTACACCAACCACGTTTCTTAACGCTTCCCGCTTAGTGATCTACAAGGGTATGTAGATCCACTCTCCCTCTCGTAGATGCTCATCACGATGGATAGATCTTGCGTGTGCGTAGGAAATTTTTGTTTCCCATGCAACGTTCCCCAACAGTGGCATCATGAGCTAGGTGTATGTGTAGATGAGAACTCAAGTAGAACACAAAGAGTTTGTGGGCGTTGATGCTTAGATTGCTTCCTCCCTTGGTCGTGTTTTGGTTCACCGGTATTGTGGGATGAAGCGGCCCGGACCAACATTACTCGTACGCTTACGAGAGACCGGTTCTATCGACTGACGTGTAACTTCATTGCACAAAGATGGCTGGCGGGTGTCTGTTTCTCCTACTTTAGTTGGATCGGATTCGACTAAGGCGGTCCTTGAGAAGGTTGAAAAGCAACTTATGTATCACCGTTGTGGTTTATGCGTAGGTGAGAATTGTTCTTGCTAGATACCCGCAGCAGCCACGTAAAACATGCAACAACAATTAGAGGACGTCTAACTTGTTTTTGCAGGGTATGTTGTGATGTGATATGGCCAATTACATGATGAGATATATGTGATGTATGAGATGATCATGTGTTGTATAGAATATCACAACTTGCATGTCGATGAGTATGACAACCGGCAGGAGCCATAGGGTTGTCTTTAATTATTGTATGACTTGCGTGTCAATCATTAAGCGCTATGTAATGCTTTGCTTTATCGCTAAACGGTAGCAAGAGTAGTAGAAGCATGTTGGGCACGACAACCCCGATGGCGACACGTTGATGGAGATCAAGATGATGGAGATCATGGTGTCTTGCCGGTGACGACGGAGATCATGTCGGTGCTTTCAAGATGGAGATCAAAAGCACAAGTTCATGGCCATATCATGTCACTTATGATTTGCATGTGATGTTAATCCTCTTATGCACCTTGTTTTTCTTAGGATGACGGTAGCATTATAAGGTGATCCCTCACTTAAATTTCAAGATGAATTGTGTTATCACCGAGTGTGCACCGTTGCGAAAGTTCGTCGTGTTGAGACACCACGTGATGATCGGGTGTGATAGACTCTACGTTCACATACAATGGGTGCAAGCCAGTGTTGCACATGCAGAACACTCGGGTTAAACTTGACGAGCCTAGCATGTACAGACATGGCCTCGGAACACAAGAGACCGAAGGGTCGAACATGAGTCATATAGTAGATAGGATCAACATGATGACGTTCACCATTGAAACCACCTCAACTCATGTGATGATCGGACTTGAGTTGGTGAATTTGGATCATGTGTCACTCGAATGACTGGAGGGATGTCAATTTGAGTGGGAGTTCTTAAGTAATATGATTAATTGAACTCATTATCATGAACATAGTCAGTAGTGTCTTTGCAAACTGTGTTGTAGATTACTAGCTCACGCTGTAGCTCCCTTGAATTTTATATGTTCCTAGAGAAATAGAGTTGAAAGATGATGGTAGAAATATTGCGGACTGGCTCCATGATCTGAGGATTGTCCTCATTGCTGCACAGAAGGCTTATGTCCTTAATGCACCGCTCGGTGCGCCAACCCCTCTAGTGTTGTTTGTAGATGTTATGAACATCTGACACGCACGTTCTGATAACTACTTGATAGTTTAGTGCGTCATGCATTACGACTTAGAATTGAGGCTCCGAAATGTTTTGAACGTCACAGAACATATGAGATGTTCTAAGAGCTGAAATTAGGATCTCACGCTCATGCCCGTGTTGCGAGATATGAGATCTCCAACAAGATTCTTTGCCTGTAATATGAAAGATATTTGATATACGTGTTATTTATGTGTACCTTGCTAGTACTCCAAGTAGCACCTGGGTATTGGATACCGGTTCGGTTGCTAAATGTTAGTAACTCGAAATAGAAGCTACGGAATAAACGGAGCACTAGCTAAGGGTGAGGTGACGATGTGTGTTGGAAATGTTTCCAAGGTTGATGTGATCAACATCGCACGCTCTCTCTACCTTCGGGATTAGTGACGAACCTAAATAAATGTTATTTGGTGTTTTGCATTGAGGATGAACGTGATTAGATCATGTTTATTGCAACAAGGTTATTCACTTAAGTTAAAGAATAATGGTTATTCTGTTTACATGAATAATACCTTCAATGGTCATGCATCCAGTGAGAATGGTTTGTTGAATCATGATTTTAGTAATACACATGTTCATAACATTGATGCCAAAAGATACAAAGTTAATAATGATAGTACCACATACTTGTGGCACTGCCGCTAAATGTCATATTGGTATAAAGCGCATGAAGAAACTCCATGCTGATGGATCTTTGGACTCATTTGATTTCGAATCGGTTGAGACATGCGAACCATGCCTCTTGGGCAAGATGACTAAGGACCCCGTTTTCTGGTTTGATGGAGCAGGCAAGTGATTTATTGGAAATGATACATGTTGATGTATGCAATCCAATGAGTCTTGTAGCATGCGGTGAATATCGTTATTTTCTTACCTTCACTGATGATTTGAGTAGATAATAGTGTGTATTTACTTAATGAAACGCAAGTATGAATCATTTGAAAAAGTCCAAGCAAATTTAGAGTGAAGTTTAAGATCATCGTGACAAGAAGATAAAATGTCCGCGATATGATTGTGGAGGTGAATATCTGAGTTACGAGTTTGGTATACAACTTAAGACAATGTGAAAGTTGTTTCACAACTCACGCCACATGGAACACCATAGTGTGATGGTGTGTTCAAATGTCATAGTCGTGCTCTATTCGATATGGTGCGAATTATGATGTCTCTTGTACTTTTACCACTATCGTTTTGGGGTTATGCATTAGAGACAACTACATTCACTTTAGATAGGGCACCATCTAAATCCGTTGAGATGACACTGTGTGAATTATGGTTTGATAGAAACCTAAGCTATCATTTCTTAACGTTTGGGGCTGCGACGCTTGTGTGGAAAAATGTTTTCACCTAATGAGCTCGAACCCAAAGCGGACAAATGCATCTTCATAGAATACCCTAAAGACAGTTGGGTAAACCTTCTATCTCAAATCCAAGCATAAAGTGTTTGTTGCTAAAACTGGGTCCTTTCTCGAGAAAGAGTTTCTCTCGAAAGAATTGAGTGGGAGGAAGATAGAACTTGATGAGGTTGTTGAACCTTTGTTCAACCGGAGAGTAGCGCATCGCAGGAATTTGTTTCTGTGAAGCCTACGTTAGTTGAAGAGGAAGTTAATGATGAGGATCATGAAGCTTCGGATCAAGTTACTATCCAACCTCGTAGGTCCACAAGGATGTGTACTGCTCCTGAGCGGTATGACAACCCTGTCTTGGAGGTCATGTTGTTGGACAACGATGAACCTACGAGCTATGGATAAGCGATGATGGGCCCGGAATCCAACAAATGGTTAGAGGCCATGAAATCCGAGAAAGGATCCATGTATGAAAACCAAGTATAGACTTTGGTGGACTTGCTTGTTGGACAGTAGGTCGTTGAGTACAAATGGATCTTTAAAATGAAGACAAACACTGATGGTGAATGTCACCATTTGTAAAGCTCGACTTGTCGCAAAGAAGTTTCCGGCAAGTTCAAGGAGTTGACTACGATGAGACTTTCTCACTCGTAGCGATGCTAAAGTCTGTTGGAATTATGTTAGCAGTTACTGCATTTTTCAATTATGAAATCTGGCAGATGGATGTCAAAACATCGTTTCCTTAACGGGTTACTTGAGGAAAGGTTGTATGTGATACAACTAGAAGGTTTTGTCAGTCCTAAGGATGCTAAAAGGTGTGCAAGCTTCAGTGATTCTTCTATGAACTGAAGCAAGCATCTCGGAGTTGGAATATACACTTTGATGAGGTGATCAAAGTTTTTGATTCTATACAAAGTTTATGAGAAACTTGTATTTACAATAAAGTGAGTGCGAGCACTATAGAGTTTCTGGTAAGCATATGTGGTTGACATATTGTTGATCGGAAATGATGTAGAATTTCTGGAAAGCATGAACGGTTGTTTGAAATGAGTTTTTCAAAGGAAGACCTGGATAAAGCTACCTAATTGTTGAGCATCAAGATCTATAGAGATAGATCAAGAAGCTTGATGAGACTTTTCAATAAGTACATACCTTGACAAAGTTTTTGAAAGAATTCAAAATGGATCAGTCAGAGAAAGAGTTCCCGCCTGATTTGTAAGGTGTGAAGTTGAGTAAGACTCAATGCCCAGTGACTGTAGAAGATAGAGAAAAGATGAGTGTCATCACCTATGCATCAGCCATAGGCTCTATCATGTATACAATGTTGTGCACAAGACCCGATGTCAGCCTTGCCATAAGTATGGCCGGATGGTTTCAAAGTGATCCTGGAATGGAGCACTGGACAGCGGTCAAGATTATCCTTAGTAACTAAAAGACTAAGGAGATGTTTCTTGATTATGGAGGTGATAAAGAGTTCGCCGTAAAGAGTTACGTCGATGCAAGCTTTAACACCAATCCGGATGACTCGTAGTAGCAATCTGGATACGTATAGTGGAGCAGTCATTTGGAATAGTACCAAGTGGAGTGTGGTAGCAGAGTTTACGGTTTGACATAGAAATTTGCACAGTACACACGGATCGGAATGTCGCAGACCCATTGACTATAAGACCTCTCTCACATGCAAAGCATGATCAAGCCCCAGAACTCATTGGGTGTTAGATACATAACAATGCAAATCACATGGTGATGTGAACTAGATTATTGACTCTAGTGCAAGTGGGAGACTGTTGGAAATATGCCCTAGAGGCAATAATAAATTAGTTATTATCATATTTCCTTGTTCATGGTAATCGTTTATTATCCATGCTATAATTGTATTGATCGGAGACTTAGATGCATGTGTGGATACATAGACAAAACCATGTCCCTAGTATGCCTCTAATAGACTAGCTCGTTTATCAAAGATGGTTAAGGTTTCCTAGCCATGGACATGAGATGCCATTTGATAATGGGATCACATCATTAGGAGAATGGTGTGATGGACAAGACCCAAACTACAAACGTAGCATATGATCGTGTCAGTTTATTGCTACTGTTTTCTGCATGTCAAGTATATGTTCCTTTGACCATGAGATCATGCAACTCACGGACACCGGAGGAGTGCCTTGTGTGTATCAAACGTCGCAACATAACTGGGTGACTATAAAGGTGCATTACAGGTATCTTCGAAGGTGTCTGTTGGGTTGGCATGGATCAAGACTAGGATTTGTTACTCCGTGTGACGGAGAGGTATCTCAGGGCCCACTCGGTAATACAACATCACAATAAGACTTGCAAGCAATGTGACTAAGTGTTAGTCACGGGATCTTATATTACGGAACGAGTAAAGAGACTTGACGGTAACGAGGTTGAATTAGGTATACAGATATCGACGATCGAATCTCGGGAAAGTAACATACCGAAGAACAAAGGGAAACATCATACGGGATTAACTGAATCCTTGACATAGAGGTTCGACCGATAAAGATCTTCGTAGAATATGTAGGAACCAATATGGGCATCTAGGTCCCGCTATTGGTTATTGACCGTAGAGGTGTCTCGGTCATGTCTACATAGTTCTCGAACCTGCAGGGTCTGCACACTTAAGGTTTGGTGACGTTTCGGTAGTATAGAGTTATGCATGGTGGTGACCGAAGGTTGTTCGGAGTTCCGGATGAGATCCTGGATATCACGAGGAGCTCCAGAATGGTTCGGAGGTAAAGATTGATATATAGGAAGTCCTGTTTTGGTCGCCGGAAAAGTTTCGGGCTCATATGTAGTGTACCGGGAGTGCCGGTAGTGTACCGGGGGACCATTGGGAGGGGTATTTCTACCCAAGAGGCTATATGGGTTGTGGGAGATTAAATACCAGCCCTTTGTGG
This sequence comes from Hordeum marinum, assembly GCA_022496015.1. NCBI lineage: Eukaryota > Viridiplantae > Streptophyta > Magnoliopsida > Poales > Poaceae > Hordeum > Hordeum marinum. The sequence goes on along the minus strand of CM039678.1, from coordinate 87,772,796 downwards.
GCTGGTGGAAGTCCCACACAAGTCCCATGCATCTGGGAAGAAAAGCCCAAAAGGAAAAAGGTGGAAAAAGACAAAAAAGGCCAAATAAGGAAGGAGTCCTAATCCTACTAGGAGTGGAGGAGGAGGACTCCTCCCTCCTTGGTTTGGCCGACCCAAGGGCTGCCTTTTTGGCAGCCAAGCCTCCTCCTCATCTCCTCCTATATATACTAGAGGATTTTAGGGTTTTGGCACAAGATTTTCAGCCACGTGCCACTCGTTCCTCTAGTGCATAGCTTCTCCTCTAGATCAGTTTTCTACAGTGCTTAGGCGAAGCCCTGCCGGAATAGCTCCACCACCATCGCCGCAGCGCCGTCACGCTGCCGGAGAACTCTTCTACCTCTCTGCTCCCTCTTGCTGGATCAAGAAGGCGGAGATCGTCATCAAGCTATACGTGTGCTGAACGCGGAGGTGTCGTTCGTTTGACGCTAGATCGGAAGGACCGTGATCAAGATCGCGAGATGGATCGTGATGAGTTCGTGGGACAGATCGTGATGAGTTCGCGGGACGGATCGTGATGAGATCGCGGGACGGATCGTGATGAGTTCGCGGGACGGATCGTGATTGGATCGCGGGACGGGTCGTGATGAGATCGCGGGACACTCGGCGATTTGGATCGCGAAAGCGTTCGACTACACCAACCGCGTTTCTTAATGCTTCCCTCTTAGCGATCTAAAAGGGTATGTAGATCCACTCTCCCTCTCGTAGATGCTCATCACCATGGATAGATCTTGCGTGTGCGTAGGAAATTTTTGTTTCCCATGCAACTTTCCCCAACAAGAAGCTCCGGGTCGATGACAAGACCCGGATTCCTCACGAAGATGTGCGCCCCGGAAGGTAGTACCCCCAATGCCAGCCTCGTGGAGCCCAGTCCCGGACATGGCGCCTCTCAAACTGGTTGTCGGCACCGAGTCGACGACGAGGATGCGGGATTGGCATTGTTGACGAGAAAAAATTGTGGCTATAGAAAATATCATTTTATTTAACAACAATATCAACAATACCATATTTAATAGCAAAGCCTAATGATGGGTATGTGTGTGTGGCGCACGCCCAAGAGCACATATAGCACTTAAAATCATGTAAGGTAGCAATTAAACAAGCATCTTCCTCAAAGATCAACAAATCAACTTAAAATGCCATCTTAATTTTTCCAACTAGTATATATGTACTTAGCTACTAAAAGTGTTGATTTGTGAGGGGGGAGGGGGATAGGAGGAGGAGGGGAATGGTGGTGTGGCCGGTGGCTGACCTAGGAGGAGGAGGGGAGCGGCTCGAGGAGGCGATGGAGTCAAGGGGCGGTGACGGGGACGACGACAGCGACGGCGTCGGGGGCGGTGACAAGGAGCGAGCGGGCTCGGGGAGGCGACGACATCGGGGACGGCATCGATGGCGGCGATGAGGAGCGAACGGGGTTGGGGAGGCAACGACATGGTCTGGCAGCCTGGTGGCGTCGAGGTGGTCTTCGACGCCGTCGCGGGGGAGAGTGAGATCGAAAACTACAGATCCTAAGTCCTACTTATATACCCCACCCTTTAGTGCCCCCCTTTAGTCCCGGTTAGAGCCACCAACCGGCTCTAAAGGTGAATTTCCCCACGGGATAGGGCGGGAAACCTAGGGCTTTAGTCCCGGTTGGTGGATCCAACCGGGACTAAAGGTGGGCCTTTTGTCCCGGTTGGTGCCACCAATCGGGACTAAAGCCCTGTTTCTGATACGGTGGAAGTTTAGTCCCACCTCACCAAGCAAGGTGTGCCCGCAGTTGTTTATAAGCCTGGCTGCAGCTTCCCTCACGAATTCCTCTCTATTGCAGGTAGTACACGCATAACTCTCTCTCTCTACTCTATTGGGCCTACTTGCCCCGTGGGCCTGCGTCCTGGCCCATGCATATTTGGGTTACTAGTCGTATGCAGGCCATGTTGGCCTAGTAGGCGGCATTTTTTACGTTTTTTTGCATATTAACAAAAAATACTTTATGAATTTTTTGCTATTAAAGTTTTTAACAAAAAATACTTTATGAATATTCTTTTTGCTATTAAAGTTTTTAACAAAAAATACTTTGATATTTTTTGTTGCATAATTTTTTTATAATTTTATGTTAGTATTATGTTGATCATAACTAGAGGTTTATAAAAGCTTTTAACTGATTCTTTTTTCTATTGAAGAATATTATAGTTTGTTTTAATTGATCATAACAAAAAAAATACAGTTGATTCTTTTTAGTTGACAATCTCTTTCGAAGTATTAGGGTTTCGGATGAAAACTCATCTACTACAAATGGGGTTTCATTTTTTAACATATTTTAACTCCAGACTTTTTCTGCATTCAATATACACCATTCAAAGCCACATCATCAATTTTCAACTCTTTTCTGACTTCATTTGCTATTTTTCATGCATTTTATGGTTTATTTTGAGCTAAATGACCGTGAATTTGAAAAGCACTGCAAATGAACTCTGAAAAGGTTAAAACTAGGCATGGTATCGTAATTTCACCAACATAGCATGTGCTAAAAAGCTTAGAGGGTTATGGCAAAAACTGGATGCACTTCATGTACAAACTGGATAATCTCTTTCAAAGTATCAGGGTTTCAGACAAAAACTCATCTACTACAAAGGGATTTCATTTTTTACATATTTTAACTCCAGACTTTTTCTGCGTTCAATATGCATCATTCAAAGCCACATCATCAATTTTCAACCCTTTTCTCACTTTATTTGCTATTTTTCATGCAGTTGATGGTTTATTTTGAGCTACATGACCCTGAATTTGAAAAAGCACTACAAATGAACTCTGAAATGGTTGAAACTTGGCATGGTATCATAATTTCACCCACAGAGCACGTGCTAAAAAATTGAGAGGGTTATGGCAAAAACTGGATGCACTTCGTGTACAAACTGGATAATCTCTTTTGAAGTATGAGTGTTTCGGACGAAAACCCATCTATTACATAGGGATTTCATTGTTTGACATTTAATTGTAGTTACTTGAACAATAGTACCATCTGATATGTTGTCTTCACTAGAGAGAAAGTCTTCACTTTTTCGTCGAGTGTGTCCCTTGCTTATTGCGCCGTAACCATGGATAATCTTTATCGTTTAACATGATGCTTCGGTAAGCCTTCACTTTGAAGGGAGGAATTTCATGAAACTTTTCATAATCTTCAGACATGTCTGTCTTGTCCTCCACTCCCACGATGTTTCTTTTCCCTGAAAGAACTATGTGGCGCTTTGGCTTGTCGTATGATGTATTTGCTTCCTTATCTTTTATATTTATCGGTTTGGTAGACATGTCCTTCACATAGAAAACATGTGCCACATCATCAGCTAGGACGAATGGTTCGTCTTTGTACCCAAGATTGTTGAGATCTGCTGTTCTCATTCCGTACCGTGGGTCTACCTGTACCCCGCCTCCTGACAGATTGACCCATTTGCACCGAAACAAAGGGACCATAAAGTCATGTCCATAGTCAAGTTCCCATATCTCCTGTATGTAACCATAATATGTTTCCTTTTCCCTGCTATTGGTGATTGCTGCACCAAAGCGGACACCACTATTTTGGTTGGTGCTCTTTTTATCTTGGGCTATCGTGTAAAATGTATTTCCATTTATCTTGTATCCTTGCTAAGTCAATACAGTCGAAGATGGTGTCCTGGCCAATAAGTACATGTCATCTCCAACAGTATTGTTACACATGAAATGTATTTGCAACCAACCGCCAAAAGTCCCGATGTGTTCACGTGTAATCCAGTCATCAGTCTGCTCCGGGTGTTTCGAGCGTAGAATATTCTTGCGTTCATTAATATATGGGGCCACCAAGGTAGAATTCTGTAGAACTGTGTAGTGTGCTTGCGCCCAAGAATGCTCGTCCCTACATATTATTAAATTTTCTGCTAGCATGCCTTTTCTACTTAGTCTCCCTAATAACGCAATTAGGGATACCAATCGGCTTAAGGTCAGGAATAAAGTCAACACAAAACCCAATGACCTCCTCTGTTTGATGGTCGTGGAGATGCTTCCTTCTGGCCTAACACGGTTACAAACATATTTCTTTAAGACTCCCATGAACCTCTCAAAGGGGAACATATTGTGTAGAAATACAGGACCCAGAATGGCAATCTCATCGACTAGGTGAACTAGGACGTGCGTCATAATATTGAAGAAGGATGGTGGGAACACCAACTCGAAACTAACAAGACACTGGACCAAATAATTCTGTAACCTTGGTAGGCTTTCTGGATCGATTACCTTCTGAAAAATTGCATTGAGGAATGCACATAGCTTCACAATGGCTAATCGAACATTTTCTGGTAGAAGCCCCCCTCAGTGCAACCGAAAGAAATTGCGTCATAATCACGTGGCAGTCATGAGACTTTAGGTTCTAGATTTTTTTTCTCTGTCATGTTTATTATTCCTTTTATATTCGATGAGAATCCAGACGGGACCTTAATACTAAGCAGGCATTCAAAGAAGATTTCCTTCTCTGCTTTGGTAAGAGCGTAGCTGGCAGGACCTTGATACTATGTTGGATGCATGACGTCTTTCTCGTTCACACGTTGCTAGTCCTCCCGTGCCTCTAGTGTATCTTTTGTCTTCCCATACATGCCGAACAAGCCTAGTAGGTTCACGCAAAAATTCTTCATCACGTGCATCACGTTGATTGCAGAGCGGACCTCTAGGTATTTCCAATAGGGTAAGTCCCAAATTATAGATTTCTTCTTCCACATGGTTGCATGTTCCTCGGCATCATTCAGAACAGATTGTCCGCCAGGACCCTTTCCAAAGATTACTTGTAAATCCTTTACCATATCAAGTATATCATCACCAGCATGAAGGACGGGCTTCTTTCGGTGATCTACCTCACCTTTGAAATGCTTGCCTTTCTTTATTAAGGTATGCTTGGTCAGAAGAAATCGACGATGTCCCATGTATATATTATTCTTGCATTTGTCCAAATATATACTTTAGGTATCATCTAAACAGTGCGTGCATGTGTTGTATCCCTTGTTTGTCTCTCTTGAAAGGCTACTAAGAGCAAGACAATCATTGATGGTTACAAACAGCAATGCTCGTAGGTCAAATTGTTGTTGTTTGTGCTCATCCCACACACGTACACCTTTTTTATCCCACGACTGTAAAAGTTCTTCAACTAATGGCCTTAGATACACATCAATGTCATTGTCGGCTTGCTTAGGGCCTTGGATGAGCACTGACATCATAATGAACTTCCGCTTGATACACAACCAAGGAGAAAGGTTATAGATACATAGAGTCATGGGCCAGGTGCTATGATTGTTGTTCTGCTCCCCAAAAGGATTAATGCCATCTACACTTAAACCAAACCATGTGTTCCTTGCGTGATCTGCAAAGTCCCACCACTTTGTCTTGATTTTTCTCCATTGGGACCCGTTAGCGGGTACTCTCAACTTCCCGTCTTTCTTACGGCCTTCTACGTGACATCGCAACAACTTCACATGCTTTCTGTTTCTCTACAGATGTTTCAACCGTGGTATTATAGGAGCATACCACATCACCTTGGCAGGAACCCTCTTCCCTGAGGCGCTCGCCTTAACATCATCAGGGTCATCTCGTTTGATCTTACACCGTAATGCACCACATACTGGGCATGCGTTCAAATTCTCGTACAAACTGCAGTAGAGGATGTAGTCATTAGGGCATGTGTCGGGGATATACCCCGCGGTATGACCCGGCCTGGCGACTCACATGAGACTCGGTAAAGACATGACATTTTATTAATAACCCAGCAGGCGGGTCGCAAGACGACCAGGCCCAAGACCCGGCGAGTAAGCCGGCGCTAGGCGGCTCACAAGAGAAGGCCCAAAGAGAGAAAGACTCCCTACCGAAGGAAACAAGACCCGGAATAGGATTCTAGAGACTAGTACTAATCCTACTCCTAGTAGGACTCTATTTGTAAACCTACCCTCTCCACTTATATAAGGAGGGGTAGAGCACCCCTAGAGGGACAAGATTGACAAGTCCACAAGTTTAAACGGACAGATTAGAGGCTCTCGTGATTAGAGGTAGCAAAACAACACCCTTGTAACCAAGAGATCTTCTTCATCATCAATACCAGACAAGTAGGACGTAGGCTTTTACCTCCATCGGAGGGGCCGAACCTGGGTAAACTCCGCGTCTCTCGATTCCGACCAACCCTTTCAAACCGCCACATAGTTGCGCTTCTGCCCCGAACCTAAGCCCGTTCACCCGGACATCTGCCGTGACAAATCCACGACAGTTGGCGCCCACCGTGGGGCAACGCACGGTTGTGTTGTGTTCTTGAAGGGATCTCATCTAGGGTTCGAGAAGTTCGTAATTTTCCGGATGAAGGAAAGACCGGTTCTAGAAGGATTTACATCAACTCCGAGCCATCAGTCAAAATTGAAAGGATTTCAGTAGCGTTGTAAATCAGATCAGAGTCAAAAATAACTTCGGTGGCAGTCGGAATAGCGTGTATGAAATTGAGACCAAGTTCGAGAAATTAGGGCTAGGTTAGGTGTGCCGTTGCAAAGACGTCGAGCTGACGAGACCGAGAGATAAGCCAAGGCCAGACGGACTTTGGAGCACTAGCTGCTTGTGCTGTAACAAACAAATCCCAAGACGGATGCTTGAGCTTTCAATAGTTGAAATCGGATCAACAGAGAGAGAAGATGACAGCATACGTAAGTTCTAGGCCAGGAAACAAAAAAAGTCTACTTTCTTCCTTGGGCACACATACAAATTATGGGAAGTCTGAAAAACAAAAAGACAGCAAAGATTTCTGTGGACGCACGGATCGAGGAGGTAACCAAGTCGAGGATATTCCTGTACGCTACCGCAAGCGATCTGAGTATTTCTCCCGTAAATGCTTGTGCGGGCAGGTGGTCAAAAGTGTTCTATCGTCGTCATTGTTCCGACACTATGCGAACGTGGTTTCTACAAACCAACTGCGACCCGGAGAAGGAGGGCTTTCCCCGAGACGGATCCTGCTTCGCCAGGTCTGATCCGCCGCCATGGTCAGCCGCGGCGACTACGCCTCGTCGACGCACCTCCACTACCGGACCACGAGGCCACACCACTATTTCCAAGCCGGCCTCCACCTCACCTCAAGTTGTCGTCGCCCAGGTCTCGTCGTGCCTCAAGATGCCTCGCCTCCTCTACAAATCGCCACTGCTGGCCAGGTCAAAACCGTCAGCCAAACCGCTGTCATCGCACTCCTCTGCTGAACGTGCGAGGCGCTGCCTTCGCTGCTTCGGCGGCCTCCTCCGTTGTCCGCTTCATGCCGTGGACGATGGGCCGATCCCCCGGACCCGCCATGTTCTGCTTTGAGTCGTAACCTCCGCTCGACCCACCCTCACGCCGCCGCCGCCTGCGGCCGGGTGCCTCACACCCGCTGGCTTCACCTCTGCCAACAAGGCTGCCAGCCTCAACTCGCCCTCACCAGAGCGGTCACACATCAACAAGGATGTTTCGAGCCGCCATCTTCGAGTCGCCGCATCGGTTTACGTCCACATCCAAGCTGCCTCCGCCATGCTGGTTGCTGCCAAGCCACTCACCCATCTGCCGTCGCCGCACCATGGCCACATCGCCTCAAACTCGCTGGCTTGCCTCTGCTCGCCTACGTAAGTCATTGCTACACCCGCCGAGTCCACCTCACCCCTCTGTGTTGCGACCCGCCGTGACTCGCCGCACTATATCGGCTCATCCCCGGGGTCTTCACCCCGTGCGCCGGCTTCGAGCCGCCCGCTGTCACAGCTCCGCAGTGACTCGCCACACTACATTGGCTCATCCCCGGGGTCTTCACCCCGTGCGCTAGCTTCGAGCCGCCCGCTATCACAGCTCCACCATGACTCGCCGCACTACATTGGCTCATCCCCGAGGTCTTCACCCCGTGCGCCGGCTTCGAGCCACCCGCTGTCACAGCTCCGCCGTGCCTCGCTATAAGCCAGACGGGCTCCGGCTCCGTCACCGCCTCTGTTGCGCTTCGCTTTTGCTTTGGGCTCACCTTCGCACGTCCGAGCCACTGCATTGCAGCTCCTACCGGTGAGCCGCCCCGCGTCGTCGCGTCACCGCTCCTATCGGCGACCCGCCGCGCCTACCGGTGAGCCGTCCCGTGCTGCGACGTCGCACTGGCCTTCGTGCCGCCTTGCCTTGCACTGTCGACTTTGCTTCACCATCACCTGCATCAGCGTCATTGCTGCGCCAGGCCAGCTCCGCTCCATCTCCGTGCTCCCTGCTCCGGTCGCCCAGCACACACCTACATTGAGCTGGTTCTGCTTCACCCTGTGCCAGCGCCAGGTCAGCTCCGGCTCCATCAGGTGGACTGCCCGAATCTGAAAGGAAATGGGACAGAGAAATATAAGTGGGCCAGCGGGCCTGGTTGGATGAAAGGCATCTATTCGTCCGATTAAGTCCGCACATGGATCATCAGTAGTTTCTACAAAGATTATCAGGTGATATTGTTCTAACTGTTATTTCGTGTAATTGAATATCATCGAACAGTTTTTACTTCGAGCTGTGCTATTATGTACGCAGGTCCATTCACTCATGGTCGGAGTACGGTCTGGTCCTCGTGCGCCTTCATCAGAGGCCGCGTTCGCATATGCGCCATGACGAGCTACCGGACGGACGCATACAACTCGTCATTCATACAGTCGGGTCTACATTAATGCACCGGCTTACAACGCCATGGTCAACCTCAACCTTCAGTGGAGATTCTCAAGCCGCCTCTTCGAGTCAACTTAAGACTCGGGGGCTACATACATGGCGAGACACATTTGGTCTTTTTCAACGAAACCCCGGGTCATGGCAAAGTTAACCCGATCCTAGGGGCTACTACATTTTTGGCGGAAGATTAAAAGTTGCCCAAGAGGACGAACCACCGAGATATACCATTGAGACACGGGTGCCCGGATTCATTGGATCATCATAAAGTCACCTGGAGGCTTCTGCCATTTCTTCGTACAAGATGGTGGCTTACAAGATTGTGCAAAAAGTTGACTCCGTCAACAAGATCATTTCGGGGCTTCCAACCCACCGGGTTTAGCTTACATACCCTCTTGATTGGCTCTGAAGCCACCACAAGATCGGGTTAAACCTGCCCGTAAGTTGATGATGCTCCGCTATGTGACCCGCCAAACTCTTACCAGTTAATCTCGCCTAGAGACCCTGAGCCGGTTCAAAGAAATTGACGGCCAATCTCGATAGAGACCCTGTATCGGTTAAGGTTAAACCGGTGGTTCTTGTCACGTGAGGCAGTTTATGGGCTACTAGGGATACTCATGCCCTGCTGTGTCTCTAGCTGGGACGCTGTGCTCATCAATCCTCAGCTGGAAAACGAGTGTTTCTCTGAGTTTCAAGTAGCGAGTCCTCTCGGCGGAACCAGCATCCATGTCTCTTTCTCGTTCGTTGCGCTCATCAATTCTCGCCTAGAAACCGAGTGTTGCTCTGAGTTTCAAGCAGCGAGTCCACCCAAAAGAACCGGTGGATGTGTCTCTTTCTGGTTCGTTGCGCTCTTATCAGTTAATCTCACCTAGAGACCCTGAACCGCTCAAAGGAGTTGACGGTCAATCTCGTTAGAGACCCTGCACTGGTGTGAGTTCAAGCATCGAGTCCACCCAGAAGAACCATCATATGAGTTTCTGAAAATAAAAATGAAGAAAAGCTTGAGTAAAACATTGCATTATACATAGCATCATACAGTGCATCATATTCACATGTCATGTCGGCTTATCAAGCCGGGTCAGAGCAAGATTATGAAAGAAGGATCAATGTTATGAAAGATTTTAACATCTCCGGGTTATGCTTTTTCAAAGCCGCCCTTACAACAATGCGGAATATATTCTGTCTTGTTCATTTTTACAGGTTTTATCTCTTAAGATGAGCCGCTGTTAAGTATTCTGCAAAAGCAAATGGATCTTTAATAGCCAACCTTGGCCGGATCTTCATGGTTTATCATAACCGGTACTAAATGATTGGGGTTTTTAAGCCAGCTCGGAGAATTCATTATTTTTCAAGAGCCGCCCTATCAGATATAATGTCGTGTCATTTAATTGACCGACTCTCGGATTTCTTCAATTGTGATCTATAGTAATCTACAACACTCATGGATTTCTCCAATATATATTTGTCGGGTTGCATTGCAACCACGAGCAGGGATTTCATGTCAAAGGACAAAGGAATTATTCCAGGATATTCATTATGGGTTATATTACAACCACGATCAAAGATTCATTCAACAAATTGTGGTGAGTCATATTATTATTACATAGTCCCGAGTCGCCGCAGGCAGACAACCCGGCATTTGGGGGCTACACTATTCAAAGCGAGTTTATATCAATTATGCAAGTCCCCTGTCGCTACAAGCACACACCACGACACTTGGGGGCTAATGCAAGCCGGTTTTCAAATCATTACGTTGTCAGCAAAACCATATTATCTCAAGGAGACGAGTCGGCCTTTCTATATTTTTCTAAGTCCCAGCCCAATAATTCTTACTGACCCGACACTTAGGGACTACACCGCTGAGATCAAATTTTATAAGTCCCAAGTCGCCGCAGGCGTGCGACCCGGCACTTGGGGGCTACAATACTCAGCTGTTTGAAAGATTAAGAAGTTCAAATTGAAGACCCGACGCATCACATTCTAATGAGCCGGCCCTTGGGGGCTACAATTGCCGAAGCTTTCTGATGAGCTGACCCTTGGGGGCTACACCCGCCGAAGCTTTGTAAGGTATAAGGCAATTACAAGTCCCTGGCTGCTGCAGGCAAGACAACCCGGCACTTGGGGGCTACACAGTCCGAATTGTTATTTGCAAAGCACCGAGTTATCATGGATAATCTTGGAGCTTGGGGGCTACAGGTAATATGGACATATCAAAAACTTTGAGGAGAATTTTCAAGATGTTAATTATAGAGTTCAGTTGTTAGACCCGGCGTCGCCAACATTTATGACCCGACGTTATCAAAAGAGCATAACCCGCCAGATTTTATATAAGCCTCCCTGCTTCACAACAATGGAAGTCTGGTTTTACATCAGATGGATTTTCATCCCAATATTTTTATCCAGTTGGATGGATTCTAGTTATTTGACCCAGCGTCACCAACGATAATGACCCGACATCATCAATGATTATGACCCGGCGGAGATGACCCGCCAAGAGTATTGGAAGCCGTCCCAATGGCATATGGGTGTTCTATTCTCAATATTTTTCAAAGGACATTAACAAGCAATATGATTGTCAAGACGACTCATTCATATGCAGAAAAGACCCGGATTTCTGAGGAGCCATTTTATCAGCCGGCGAAAGGAGCAAGCCGGCCACTTAACATATTTGTTACTCTTATTCCAGGAGCTTAGCATGAATAAATTCAAGCTAACCTGGGGGCTAATGTTGGGATATACCCCGTGGTATGACCCGGCCTGGTGACTCAGGAGACCCGGTAAAGACATGACATTTTATTAATAACACGGTAGGCGGGTCGCAGGACGACCAGGCCCAAGACCCGGCGAGTAAGCCGGCGCCAGGCGGCTCACCAAAGAAGGCCCAAAGAGAGAAAGACTCCCTACCGAAGGAAAAAAGACCCGGAATAGGATTCTAGAGAGACTAGTCCTAATCCTACTCCTAGTAGGACTCTATTTGTAAACCTACCCTCTCCACTTATATAAGGAGGGGTAGAGCACCCCTAGAGGGACAAGATTGACAAGTCCACAAGTTTAGACGGACAGATTAGAGGCTCTCATGATTAGAGGTAGCAAAACAACACCCTTGTAACCGAGAGATCTTCTTCATCAGCAATACCAGACAAGGAGGACGTAGGCTTTTACCTCCATCAGAGGGGCCGAACCTGGGTAACTCCATGTCTCTCGATTCCGACCAACCCCTTCAAGCCGCCACATAGTTGTGCTTATGCCCCGAACCTAAGTCCGTTCACCCGGACATCTGCCTTGGCAAATCCACGACAGCATGCATGTATCTTATGCACCTCTAATCCTAGAGGGAAGAGAACCTTCTTTGCTTCGTACATACTGTCAGGGAATTCGTTATCCTTTGGAAGCTTATTCTTCATTACTTTTAGTAAATTTTCAAATACCTTGTCAGATAAACCATTCTCTGCCTTCCATTGCAGCAATTCCAGTGTGGTACCGAGCTTTGTGTTGCCATCTTTGCAATTTGGATACAACCCTTCTTGTGATCCTCTAACATGCGATCGAACTTCAACTTCTCTCGTTCACTTTCGCATTCTCTCTGTGCATCAACAATGACCCGACGAAGATCATCATCGGGCACATTTGGTGCCTCTTGATCTTTAGTGTCCCTCATTGCAGTATCATTGTATTCAGGGTACATAGGACGATAGTTTTCATCATCCTCTTCTTCTTCATTGTCTTCCATCATAACCCCTCGTTCATCATGCTTGGTCCAAACATTATAGTGTGGCATGAAACCTTTCTCAAGCAGGTGCAAGTGAAGGTTTTTCGCGGAAGAGTAATCCTTCGTATTCCCACACACAGTACATGGACAATACATAGAACCATTCTTCTTGTTTGCCTCAGCCACTTCGAGAAAATTATGCAGGCCCTCAATGTAGTCGTAGGTGCGTCAGTCACCATACACCCATTGTCGGTTCATCAACGTGCATTATATAATTATAAGTATATCAAAAACCATTACAAAACATCATGAATAAATAAGTGACCAAATTAATACACTCCTGCACTACATACATTCCTCCACTAGAACACACAACCCAATCTACTTCTAGAGCATTTGAAATGAGCTAAACTAGCAGTGAGAGATGAAATGATGAAGTTGATAAGCTTTTAGAACACTTGTGTAGTTGGTGCACTGCCAAACCTAGACGAATCTTAGGGAAAATGTAGCTTGGAGGTTGAGCTTGGAGAGGAGAAAGCTCAAGTGCGCCTCGGGCATTTCATCAAACACATCATGTGCATAGGAGGTGAGAACAGAGTAGCACACACCTCCCACCCTTCCACGGCCAAAAAATATAGGAGATGGGGGCAGGGGCGTATATATATATAGGCAAAAGCTTTAGTCCCAGTTTGTAGTTAAAACTGGGACTAATGGCTTAACCTTTGGTTCCGGTTACACACACAAACCGGGATGAATGGGCAGCAACACCTTTAGTTCCGGTTTGTGGCTGGAACTGGGACTAAAGGTCCAAGCAAACAGGACTGATGCCTTCTGAGGCGCGGCCAGTGTCCTAGCCTCTCGAACCGAGACTGATGCCTGCTGAGGCCCGGACGGCGTCCTAGCCTCTCGAACCAAGACTGATGCTGCCAGTAGTCCCAGTTCGTAACACGACCGGTGAGGGAGTCCTGGACTAAGGGGTCATCGAGCCGTCGCCTGATATGTATCCAATGTATCTACTTTTCCAAACTAGTTTGCCCTTGTTTTGGACTCTAATTTGCATGATTTGAATGGAACTAACCCAGACTAATGTTTTCAGTAGAATTGCCTTGGTGTTGTTTTTGTGTAGAAACAAAAGTTCTCGGATCGCCCTCAAAATTTATGGAGAATATTTTTGGAAATAATAAAAATACGGGCGCAATAATTAACCAGAGGGGGGCACCAGTGGGCCACAAGCCTGCTAGCCACGGCCACCCCCCTGGCCGCTTGGGGCAGGCTTGTGGGCCCTTCGTGGCTCCTCCGACCTCCTCTCTAGCTCCATATAACCCTATTTGTGGCGGAAAAATTAGAGAGAAGAGTTCATCGCGTTTCACGATATGGTGCCGCCGCCATTGCCAGTACTTCCTCAGGAGACCAGATCTGGAGTCCGTTTCGGGCTCTAGAGAGGGGAAATCGACGCCTTCGTCATCACCAACCATCCTTCATCACCAATTCCATGATGCTCCCCACCATTCGTGAGTAATCTCATCGTAGGCTTTCTGGACGGTGATGGTTTGCATGAGATTTATCATGTAATCGAGTTAGTTTGGTTAGGGTTTGATCCCTAGTATCCACTATGTTCTGAGATTGATATTGCTATGACTTTGCTAGGCTTAATGCTTGTCACTAGGGCCCGAGTGCCATGATTTCAGATCTGAACATATTATGTTTTCATGAATATATGTGTGTTCTTGATCCTATCTTGCAAGTTGTAGACACCTATTACTAGTTATGATCTGCATCCCCCAGGGTGACAATAACTGGGATTCTTTCTGGTGATTGCTGTAGTTTGAGGAGTTCATGTATTCACTAAGTGCTAATGCTTTGGTCTGGTTCTCTATTAAAAGGAGGCCTTAATATCCCTTAGTTTCCAATAGGACCCCGCTGCCACGGGAGGGTAGGATAAAAGATGTCATGCAAGTTCTTTTCCATAAGCATGTATGACTACATATGGAATACATGCCTACATTACATGAATTGGAGCTAGTTCTGTATCACCCTATGTTATAACTGTTGCATGATGAATGCCATCCGACATAATTATCCATCACTGATCCATTGCCTACGAGCTTTCCATATGTTGATCTTCGCTTAGTCACTTTTTCATTGCTACTGTTACAATCACTACAATCTGCTACTATCACTTTGCCATCGTTACTATTACTACCATATTACTTTGCTACTGAATACTTTGTTGCAGATATTAAGTCTTTCAGGTGTGGTTGAATTGACAACTCAGCTGCTAATACTCGAGAATATTCTTTGGCTCCCCTTGTGTTGAATCAATAAATTTGGGTTGAATATTCTACCCTTGAAAACTGTTGCGATCCCCTATACTTGTGGGTTATCAAGACCTTTTTCTGACGTTTGTATGCCTTGCTATTAATTGATATTGAGTGTAAGCATGACTGGATCTCTCTCACCGTGAATTACAATGTTTATTCAGTCCTTGTTCTCCAGAGGTGCTCTGCATTTATGTTTTGCGGTCTCAGAAAGGGCTAGCGAGATACCATTATGTCATACTGTATCATGATTGTTTTGACAAAATTGTTGTCATCCGAGACTTGTTATTATTGCTCGCTAGTTGGTTATACCATTGACATGAGTAAATGTGAGACCTAAATGTTATTGTGAATGTGGTTAGTTTATAATCTTTGCTGAAAATCTGAACATAAGCTAGACATATTTACAACAGCAAGATCAAACAGAATTTGTAAAAGTTGTTCTTTATCACTTTCAGTTTATCAACTGAATTGCTTGAGGACAAGCAAAGGTTTAAGCTTGGGGGAGTTGATACGTCTCCAACGTATCTACTTTTCCAAACTCTTTTGCCCTTGTTTTGGACTCTAATTTGCATGATTTGAATTGAACTAACCCGGACTGACGTTGTTTTCAGCAGGATTGCCTTGGTGTTGTTTTTGTGCTAAAATAAAAGTTCTCGGATCGCCCTGAAAATTTATGGAGAATATTTTTGGAATTAATAAAAAATATTGGTGCAAGAATTAACCAGAGGGGGCCACCAGCAGGACACAAGCCTGCTAGCCGTGGCCACCCCCCTGGCCGCATGGGGCAGGCTTGTGGGCCCCTCGTGGCTCCTCCGACCTCCTCTCCAACTCCATATAACCCTATTTGTCGAGGAAAAAATCAAAGAGAAGATTTCATTGCGTTTCACGATACGGAGTCGCCGCCATCGCTAGTTCTTCCTCGGGAGACCAGATCTGGAGTCCGTTTTGGGATCCGAAGAGGGGAAATCGACACCTTCATCATCACCAACCATCCTTCATCACCAATTCCATGATGCTCCCCACCATTCATGAGTAATCTCATCGTAGGCTTTCTAGACGGTGATGGGTTGGATGAGATTTATCATGTAATCGAGTTAGTTTGGTTAGGGTTTGATCCATAGTATCCACTATGTTCTGAGATTGATGTTGCTATGACTTTACTATGCTTAATGCTTGTCACTAGGCCCCGAGTGCCATGATTTCAGATCTGAACCTATTATGTTTTCATGAGTATATGTGTGTTCTTGATCCTATCTTGCAAGTTGTAGACACCTATTACGAGTTATGATCCGCACCCCCCAGGGTGACAATATCTGGGATTCTTTCCGGTGATTACCGTAGTTTGAGGAGTTCATGTATTCCCTAAGTGCTAATGCTTTGGTCCGGTTCTATATTAAAAGGAGGCCTTAATATCCCTTAGTTTCCAATAGGACCCCGCTGCCACGGGAGGGTAGGACAAAAGATGTCATGCAAGTTCTTTTCCATAAGCACGTATGACTACATATGGAATACATGCCTACATTACATTGTTGAATTGGAGCTAGTTCTGTGTCACCCTATGTTATAACGGTTGTATGATGAATGCCATCCGACATAATTATCCATCACTAACCCATTGCCTATGAGCTTTCCATATATTGATCTTCGCATAGTCACTTTTTCGTTGCTACTGTTACAATCACTACAATCTGCTACTATCACTTTGCCATTGTTACTATTACTACCATATTACTTTGCTACTGAATACTTTGTTGCAGATATTAAGTCTTTCAGGTGTGGTTGAATTGACAACTCAGCTGCTAATACTCGAGAATATTCTTTGGCTCCCCTTGTGTCGAATCAATAAATTTGGGTTGAATACTCTACCCTCAAAAACTGTTGCGATCCCCTATACTTGTGGGTTATCATCGGCCTATCTCTTAGTAGGCCGGCTTGGTGGGCCGCTCTCTGACCGTCGCAGGAAGGGCCGGATACATTGAAGAGCCCTCATTCTAGAAGGAAGTCCTGAAGGCGTGTCGTGCACTCCAAGTCAAGATGAGGAAATCGACATCTGCATCCCCGACACGGGACCTAACATGTGTAAACCCTAGGTAACCCGCCCCCTGTGTGTATATAAACCGGGAGGGTTTTAGGCTGTAGGTAGAGAAACTCATCTAGGGTTTTAGCTATTCGATCTCGAGGTAGATCAACTCTGTAAACTTCACACCATCAATATAATCAAGCAGGACGTAGGGTTTTACCTTCATAGGAGGGCTTGAACCTGGGTAAACATCGTCTCGTTCGTCCCTTGTTACCATCAATTCTAGTCTCATAGCTCGGGACCCCCTACCCGAGATCCATCGGTTTTGACACCGACATTGGTGCTTTCATTGAGAGTTGATCTACGGTCGCCGAAGGAATCGATGGCTCACGTTATCATCAGAGAAGAAGTCCGTGGCGCGGACTCCTTTGTCCTCGGACAGATCTTCGCGTTCGGTAGCATTGTGTTGCACGCTGACCCGACCGGCCGTTTGGACGAGGTCGAGAGTTTTGCCCCCGATCAAGAGATTAGATTCGGGAACCTAGAGTTCTTTGTAGACTCTCGGGGTGATCTTTCGCTCACCGGGCTCGCAGTCTCATCTATTGCGCCCGAGGACTCCGAGGCCTCGACCTCGGCTTTTGGTCCGGATCCAGCCATAGCGCCAGATGCCCGAGCACCAACCCTCATCGAACACCCTTTTGGGGCGGACGCATAGGAGGTTAACTCCTAAAGTTCTGGGCAGGTTGACCCGATCAAGCTCTCGACAATCAATGAGGATCTAGATCGGATCATAGCGATGAAAATTACTGATGACCCAACCCCAATCCATGCTCAGATCAGCCTTAAGGCGGGTCAAGAGGAATTTTTCATCCCGCCCACTGTGATGCCCCCAATTTCGTCCATACGCTAAACATACACGCAATGCGTACGGCCAAGATTAGGGACTCACTGTTCAATATCACAACACAACTCTAGACACAATTTAAAGTCATACAACTTCATATTACAAGCCAGGGCCCTCGAGGGCTCGAATACAAAGCTCGACAAGCACGAGCAGCGGAAGCAAATAACATCTGAGTACAGACATAAGTTAAACAAGTTTTGCCTTAAGAAGGCTAGCACAAACATAACATCGGATCGAAAGAGGCGAGGCCTCCTGCCTGGGAACCTCCTATCCTACTACTGGTTGGGGGCTGCCTCCATTTAGTAGTAGGCTCCTGCGGAGGGGTAGTAGTCTTCTCCGGCATACTCCATCTCCTGGGCTCCATCGTCTGAACGCAGAATCACACCGAGGGGGAAAGAGAAAGCAAAGCAGCGGTGAGTACTCATCCAAAGTAATCGCAAGACTGACATCAGAACTCTGCTAAGTATGCATCAGTATCAAAGGAATGGGGCTATATCTTTGGGCTAGACTACAGAACGCAAGAATAGGGGGAAGGCCTAGTCCTATCGAAGACTAGCATCTTCAGCATCTTGCAGCATGAGAAGGGAGTAGACTGGTAACTCACATATAGTCATATTATTGTAGCAATTTATTAAGTAACCACGCCTAGACATTCTTCCTCGACTCCCTGCGAGGAAGCAATCCCGGAGCAAAAATTCATTTAAAGTAAATCACGATTATAGTTGTATAAGGTCAAGGTACAACTCCAAGTCGTCCTGTTACCGTGGACACGGCTATTCGAATAGATAATTTCTTCCCTACAGGGGTGCACCGCATTTCCAACATGCTTGATCACCTCCGGTCGGACACACTTTCCGGGGTAATGTCCGGCCTCGGGATCCAAAACGTTGTTGCCCCACCTAGACTCAACGAAGAGGCTAGCCCGCCGGTCTACTCCTAAGCATGCAGGTTCGTGGGCCCACTTGCCCTTGCACTCCTGCACAATGCGTGGGCGGCCGAAAACAGTCCTAGCATGCCTTAATGCAAGCGCCATGAGTTCCAGACCAATCCGGCGCGCGCCGCTCCGATTGCTGACGTCCGTAGAGCTTCGGCTGATACAATGATGCTGAGCACCCATAACTTCTCCCACGTGAAGGTTTAATGGGGAAAAAGGTCAACGACCAACTCGGATCAAATACCCAACCCATTAGCATTTTATTAGTGCGGGGCAAGCTCGAGCCATATTGCAGGCCGTCGCCCCGCCAATAACACTCGGGTGCCTTACCGGCGCACCCCACCAATATCTCTCGCCGGTACCCTTGGGGCCGACCTGTCTTCAACATGTTTCTGTAACCAGGTCATAGTAACTGTGTGTATCAAACATCAAGGCGGGAACTGAGGAATCACCCTCAATGGTCCCCGCTCGATGTAACCGTCAAGGTGGACTTTAGAGGAATCACCCTCAAGGGTCCCACACTTGAGGGGTTGCACGACAGAGACATCGTTGGGGATGGCGAAGGAGGAATCACCCTCGATAACCACGACCGACTAGCTACACTACAGGGCTAGCATCATGAGTACTTCACGAGGTGTCACCCTCGGTACTCGATAGTAGCACTATAGAGTCATACAATTTAGGGGGGGGTGTGGTGATGTGAGGGGGCCTGGCTTGTTGGTTAGTTGACCGAGTCTTCGAGTCGTTGGGTCGTCGATGAAGAAGCATGGGCAACTGGGACTAAGGGGTCACTAGGGGTTCACTAACCAACCTATACTAAGCACTTGCTTTGATTGCAGGAATAGTAACAGTTCCTCAAAAACAGGCTATGCATCAGAATAGGAGCTAGCTAAAATAGTAGCAAAAATCTAATGCAAGAATAAGAGGAAAAGGAAATAGGCGATATCGGAATGCTCAAGGGGTTTGCTTGCCTTACTACTCTGCGGCAAAGGCCTGATCGTCAACGGTGTAGTCGTACCCGGCAACAGCGTCAGTCTCGGGGTCTACCAGAGAGAAAAAGGGGGAATAAACAATAAATATAAAGCACAAATGCGATCACAATGCATGACAAGCCAATATGCAGGGCTAGGCATGCACTAACGCAGTACTACACGTCATAGACGGGTCGGAAGAATATCTGACGATATTTCCCGGGTCTCGGGCTACTACAGGATAGAAAAAACGGATGAAAAAGTTCCATGTTTGCTATGCTAGGAGCACGCGACGGGCGAACGGACTGCGTAATCGGATTCATAAGATTTTTCTAACAACTTTCATGTATAATTTATTTTCATCCGAGTTACGGATTATTTTATATTAATTTTTAAAGTTTTAATAATTTTCAGAAAATAAATTGATTTCTTTTCATTCAATAATTCTTTATGACATCAGCATGTTGTCATGCTGACATCAGCAGTCAACAGGGCGAGTTGACTGGTCAAACTGACCAGTGGGTCCCACATGTCATTAGCCCAGCTTTAATTAAGGGTTAAACTAATTAATCAGTTTAATTAGATGGGGTGGGACCCACCTGTAAGTGACACATTAAAATATATTAATTAACAGATTTAGATTAACAGGTTTAATTAGTGTTAATAGGGCTGGGCCCACATGTCATACTCTCGTTAAAAAATAGTTAACTAACTGATTAATTAACAGGTTAATTAGTTCAATTGACCTTAATTAAGTTAATTGACAAACTAATTAATTAAGTACATTATTTATTTATTTATTTATTTATATATGTTTATAAATATATTATTTTTTTAAACGTTCTGTGTAGGGTGGGGGGTGGGGCCCCATTGTCATTTAGTGGGTGGTGGTGGCCCACATGGCAATGGGCCATAGCGGCCACTGGTGCGGCCAACACGCGCACAGGCGAGGCCGAGGCCGTGGCCACAGAAGGGCAACCGGCGGCCACCGGGGCTCGCCGGTGGCTAGGCACGGCGAGGGCCAGGGGAGCGGGTGCAAGGCCCCGGTGGCCACGACGACGGGGAGGGACCCAGGGCCCAGCAGTGGCGTGGGGGCAGTAGGGGGGCATGCGGCGCCCGCGGTGGGGAGCGTGGGGCCAGGGACGAGCGGGCGGTTGAGCAGGGGCGGGCGGCCCCAAGGCCAGCCGCGACGGCGAGCGCAGGCGGTGCGTGCGGCGGTGGTGGCGTGCGCGGTTGCCGCGGTGGCCGGAGGGGGAAGAAGAGTGGGGGATGGGAGGAGCCCGGAGCTCACACCGGCGTGTAGGGGGGCTGGGGCGTCGAGGGTCGAGGGGGCTGGGGCGTCGAGGGTCGAGGGGGCTGGGGCGTCGAGGGTCGAGGGGGCCGGCGGGGAGGAGCTTGAGGAGGAGCCCGGAGCTCACGTAGGAGGGAGCAGCGGCGTGGCGAGCTCCCGATCCCGGGGAGGGAGAGAGAGATCGGGGGTGAGTGGGCAGTGGGGCTAGGGTTTCGGTGGCCAGGGGGGTTATCGGGGGCGGATGGGCCGTGGGGGGCTAGTGGGCTAGCCGGCTGGGCCTTGGCCCAGTTGGGCCAATGAGGGGAGCGTTTTGCTTTTTAGGTTCTTTTTGTTTTGTTTTCTGTTATTAGTTTTTATTCATTTCGATTTTGGTCACCATTTTCTTTAGAAAAAAAACAATGGTGGGACAGGTACACAAAACAATAGGCATTATTCCAAAGGTTCATAACAACTTTGGGTATTATTTGAAAATGTTTGTAGTTTCAATTTGAATTTAAATTGATTTAAAAAAACACTTTCAGCTACTGCTATTAATGGTGGGGGCCACACCAGAATCTTGGTGATGTTGTTTTCCTTAACATTATTTATTTTGAGATATTTCACAAGCATGCAACATTTTATCCTTGATGTTTGAGAATTTAAATTTGTCACTTTGAATCACAAGGCTTTTAAATGGAGTGAGGGAATTGGAATTGATTTTCAACTTGATCATATCCCACTTAGCAAAATAATTAGTTTGCTGACCATGCCATTACTGTATCTTAATTACATCATCATTGTAGCACTGACACCAGGGTGTTACAACTCTCCCCTACTAACAAGAATTCTCTCCCGAGAATTAAGAAGTAGAAGGAAAGAGCCCGGGGTATTCTGCACGAAGATGATCTTCGCGTTACCAAGTGGCTTCATCTTCAGAATGATTTGCCCACTACACTGGAAGAACTTGTAACCTTCTGACAAGTCCAACGTTCGATTTCATCAAGAATGCGGACTGGTTGTTCTTCGTAAGAAAGGTCTTGTTGCAGTTCAAGCATATCATCGTCCACTGCTCGGTTAGGATCCTTGAAGCAGCGACGAAGTTGTGACACATGGAACACATCGTGAACCTGAGAAAGGTTTGGCGGTAGTTCTAGTTGATATGCCACTTTTCCACACCTTTCGAGAATCGTGAACGGACCAACATATCGAGGAGCTAGCTTGCCCTTGATCCCGAAACGGTGTGTACCTCTCATTGGCGTGACTCGAAGATAAGCCTTTTCGCCAGGTTGATAGACCATATCCTTGTGATGACGGTCATAATGACTCTTCTGACGAGACTGAGCAGCCTTCAAATTTGCATGAATAATGTGGACTTGATCTTCGGCATGTTGGATAATATCCGGACCGATAAGTGTACGTTCCCCAATTTCTGACCAATTCAGAGGAGTCCGACACCTACGTCCATACAATACTTCAAAAGGGGCCATCTTCAGACTAGCTTGGTAGCTATTGTTGTAGGAGAACTCAGCATACGAGAGAGATTCCTCCCATTTCTTCCCAAAAGAAATGACACAAGCTCGAAGCATGTCTTCGAGAATCTGGTTAACTCTTTCAACTTGTCCCTGGGATTGAGGGTGAAAGGCGGTGCTGAAGGACAAATGAGTTCCCATAGCTTCCTGGAAACTTGCCCAGAACCTTGAAGTGAATAAACTGCCACGGTTTGAACCAATCAGCAATGGAATACCGTGAAGGGAAACAACTCTGGACATGTAAAGATCTACTAACTGACTAGCAGCGATAGTTTCCTTAATGGCCAGAAAGTGTGCGACCTTGGGCAGCTGGTCGATGAAGACAAGAATAGCGTCATAACCTTGGACGGTGGCTCGGGATTTACATACGAAGCCAAGTGCAACAAAAATTTGGACTTAGAGATGTACAGGAGAGTCAGGTTTCGATCCTGTGGAACTTTGGGTTATGGGCCCGCCATGCGGGTTAAGAGTAGGAAGAACAGTGACATCTTCCACGTGCACGGTAGCAAGAGCTGCGAGAGGAGAGCCCGTCAGTTAAGTTGGCAACAATGTCGGTACCAAGGGCGGGGGACAAATAGAACCATTTTCCTGCTCATTGAAACGAGGTGGGCCAATAGGTAAAGTTCTCCTCCACCGGGGGTTACCGGAATGTTATCAACAATAGTAACAGGGCCTTACTGACAGAGTTGATCACCGAGATGTTTACCTAAGCAAGGGATTACCACTGTTGAGATAATTTAGACTATAAGAAAGTTTAAACAGACCAATGGAAAGGAAAATTTGTTTATACTCAAGTTTTAGGAGTATACCTTCTGAAGGAAAAACAGAGCATGACATACATGATGGGATAGCAAGTAGATAACCATTTAGGTAAAGGGGCGAGGAAATTCATGACATTCCCCCACAATGATGTTTGGATAATTGATCATGAAACAATTAGCATCGAGCTTACAATATTCCTTTTGATGATCGATATACCACATCCATGCTTCGGGATAGGAATGATATGGTGTTTCGAGTAAAGGATTGAGTTAGGATACACAAAGGATCCAGTAGGAACAACTTATAAAATAAGTCTTGCAATGTCCTCATGGGAGAAAAGGCGAATCTTGCAGAAAAAGGAAACTGTAATAATAGGTCCTCCAGCCAGGTGTGTTAGGCATGGCATCACCTTACTGGGTCATCAAAGGACCAATATTATAACTCCTGGAAATATGTTCCCACCATCATGTCTGACCAAGATTCAGATCTGAATGGTGTCAGGACACCTCAGACTCAAGATGCCCGTGAAGAAAAGGTGCAACTCAAATCGTCGAGATGACATAGTAAGATTCTCAGAAAATGAACTATGGAAGCGGGTCCTCAAAACAATAGTTCATCGTTAAACCAAGGAGAGGATGAGTAGGTGGCTGATGGACTCAGCGACAATTCATCGAGAATTCCAAACGGATGGATTTCCACAATTTTGTGAACAAGGAGATGACATTTGTCAACTCAAATGATATAATGTTGTATGATCAAAGCAATAGGGTTGCTAGAAGTTAGAATCAAAGCAACATCGTTTGATGGTGAGAAGTATCACTATGCTAAGAATTTCTAAGAGGTGGAGCAATCCTCACAACATTCTCGACACAAAAGGCAGTAATACTCCAGGGTAGAACATAACACAAGCTAGATAGTGAATTGCATCCATATCATGGACAAATTTGCGATGAAAGGAAGTCAAGGAGGTTGTCGATGATAACAAAAATCATCGAGGGCAAGGAAGGTATTTCATATCAAGAGCTCAGTTGACGCCTCAGAAGAAGTCAAACTGTGGACGATGATCACGAAACCTTTTGTCGAGAGTTTTCAAGAGAATGCAACCGAACAACGGTGGCGTCAAGTAGGGGGATGACAACGTGGATGGTTATAGGAACAACAGATAAGATGCAAGCTTAATATCGGGGTTGCTTTTCAAGACAAACAACATGATGTTGAAAGCTTGACGTAAGCAATGCTCACACTCTCAAGAATTTGTGCACCATAGAAGGACGAGGTAGCACAGTCGAAGATAGCAAGACAAGGATGTAGTCGATAGTCTAAGAATGACCAGACTAACCTTGATATTCCTCGTAACAATTACAAGGGGTATTGAATTGCAGTGTGGAATAAATTTTCCAGTCGGTGTTCTCGGTTGACAACAATCCCAGAACCCGTGGAGTGATTAATACAAGGAAAATCATTACCTCATCAAAGTTAATAAGATGTAGTGCAAAGGCGTGATATCCTCGAGATACCAGAATGTAAAAAAATCAAAGGTAGAAAATGATATAGGCAGAGCTGGGTCGTTGAGCTGCGACAGCAGATACTTTAACCTCGTCAAAATTTAATGAGGTACCGGAATGAATTACTTTCAAATAAATTAACAAGGGTAGCATGGTCGAAACCATAACCGTAGTCCATCAAATTAAGGATACTGAAAGAATCATACGGATGAACAATTATTTTGCAAGGAGCTTCCGAGACGGTCTACATCATTTCCACGGGGATGATCACAAGTCCAATGTCGAATCACAATTCGTCAATGTATAACATTTCATTCATTTCTTGCTTTGGACGTTGTAGCATTAAAATTTTATCTGGGGAGACTCCATAAGAGTATGACCCAAGAACACTTTCGGGTTATCATGGATTAGGGAGGGCATATGTTCAACCCATCGGGGTATCTTAGGAACATATACCACGAGCTTCAAGATAATTAACACAAGCTCGAAGGTAGAGCATGGTTGGCAAAACAGAGGATCCAATTTTCCAAAGGCAATATGTATCAGGGGAAGAACTCACAAGGTGATTGAATATGAACGACA
The DNA here is from genome assembly GCA_022496015.1 of Hordeum marinum. NCBI lineage: Eukaryota > Viridiplantae > Streptophyta > Magnoliopsida > Poales > Poaceae > Hordeum > Hordeum marinum. Next base: position 87,747,595 of record CM039678.1, on the reverse strand, counting down.
CTATAGCATAATAATCCAACAATGGATCTAGCGATCCACAAAGGACCTGATGTGAGTATCGGTACTCAATCAGAGGGAGAAAGAATGCAAGGCATTAGATTACAGAACATCCAATAATTTTGATGCTTAAATAACCAAAGGGATTAAGATTTCCAATCTGGTGTATCGGAAACAGATGTTCCGACCAAATACAAGTAAGATGAAAGGACTTAGATGGGCAATCTATCAAGGATGATTTGTGGGGAACCAATTCATGTTTGGAAAGACGTCTGAGCCGGACGGATAAATTATGATAAACAACTGATGGCTGCGTGCATTCACACACAGGTTGAATCAATAAAATCAAATGAAAACCACAAAGGATTTACTTAATATGGCTAGACATATGGAATTAACCATAATGCAAGCAGGTGAGAAAGGTCAAGAGCAAAAGGCTACTGAGGATTACAGAAGATCGAATAGCATTTCAAGGAATCCTGTGAAACGCATGATCCACCGAGGGAGAACGAACCTCCGGCGGATAATTCGATGTACCCTGTAATAACAAGAGCAACTGGATATGAAATTATGAGCGATATTTGTATGTTGTCATCCATAGGGGTTGACGGTGAAAGGGAATCACAAAAGCGATGAGCATAAGTTCTCGGGAGAACATCGGAGAGTATCTTCGAAGTCTTCTGATGAATCGAGCCATCATCTGAAATGAGGGACTTTCTGGGGGAAGTAGTTATGAGAACCTAGAGTTAGAGTTAATAAAATCTTTAACCCGAAAGAGAAGAGAGATCAGAACCCAGAGTATAGACGAGGAATAAAAGATCCTAATACCACCCGATTGAGATGTGGGCCCATAAGTCACACAACAATGTTAGTAAAGTTTTTCAAGTACTAGACTCAACTTCGACCAAGGAGTTGGAAAGGGGGCTACCTACAGGCAGTCGGATTTGATACCAACTTGTGACGCCCCCAATTTTGTCCGTACGCTAAACATACACGCAATGCGTATGGCCAAGATTAGGGACTCACTATTCAATATCACAACACAACTCTAGACACAATTTAAAGTCATACAACTTCATATTACAAGCCAGGGGCCTCGTGGGCTCAAATACAAAGGTCGACAAGCACGAGTCAGCGGAAGCAAATAACATCTGAGTACATACATAGGTTAAACAAGTTTTGCCTTAAGAAGGCTAGCACAAACATAACATCGGATCGAAAGAGGCGAGGCCTCCTGCCTGGGAACCTCCTATCCTATTGTTGGTCGGGGGCCGCCTCCACGTAGTAGTAGGCTCCTGCGGATGGGTAGTAGTCTTCTCCGGCGTACTTCATCTCCTGGGCTCCATCGCCTGAACGTAGAATTGCACCGAGGGGGAAAGAGAAAGCAAAGCAGCGGTGAGTACTCATCCAAAGTACTCGCAAGACTGACATCAAAACTATGCTAAGTATGCATCAGTATCAAAGGAATGGGGCTATATCTTTGGGCTAGACTGCAGAAAGCAAGAATAGGGGGAAGGCCTAGTCCTATCGAAGACTAGCATCTTCAGCATCTTGCAGCATGAGAAGAGAGTAGACTGGTAACCCACATATAGTCATACTATTGTAGCAATTTTATTAAGTAACCACGCCCAGAGATTCTTCCTCGACTCCTTGCGAGGAAGCAATCCCGGAGCCATAATTCATTTAAAGTAAATCACGATTATAGTTGTATAAGGTCAAGGCACAACTCCAAGTCATCCTGTTACCATGGACACGGCTATTCGAATAGATAATTTCTTCCCTGTAGGGGTGCACCGCATTTCCAACACGTTTGATCACCTCCAGCCGGACACACTTTCCGGGGTAATGTCCGGCCTCGGGATCCAAAACATCGTCGCCCCACCTAGACTCAACGAAGAGGCCAGCCCGCCGGTCTACTCCTAAGCACGCAGGTTCGTGGGCCCACTTGCCCTTGCACTCCTGCACGATGCATGGGCGGCCGAAAACAGTCCTTGCATGCCTTAATGCAAGCGCCATGCGTTCCAGACCAATCCGGCATGCGTCGCTCCGATTGCTGACGTCCATAGAGCTTCGGCTGATACAACGACGCTGAGCACCCATAACTTCTCCCACGTGAAGGTTTAGTGTGTAAAAAGGTCAGCGACCAACTCGGATCAAATACCCAACCCATTAGCATTTTATTAGTGCGGGGCAAGCTCGAACCATATTGCAGGCCGTCGCCCCGCCAATAACACTCGGGTGCCTTACCGGAACACCCCACCAATATCTCTCGGGGGTACCCTTGGGGCCGACCCAAATTCAACATGTTTCTCTAACCAGGTCATAGTAACTGTGTGTATAAAACATCAAGGAGGGAAGTGAGGAATCACCCTCAACGGTCCTCGCTCGATGTAACCGTCAAGGTGGGCTTTAGAGGAATCACCCTCGAGGGTCCCACACTTGAGGGGTTGCATGACAGAGACATCGTCGGGAATGGCGAAGGAGGAATCACCCTCGATAACCATGACCGACTAGCTGCACTACAGGGCTAGCATCATGAGTACTTCACAAGGTGTCACCCTCAGTACTTGATAGTAGCACTATAGAGTCATACAATTTAGGGGGGTGCGGTGATGTGAGGGGGCCTAGCTTGTTGGCTAGTTGACCGAGTCTTCGGGTCTTCGAGTCATCGAGTCGTCGGGTCGTCGATGAAGAAGCGGGGGCAACTGGGACTAAGGGGTCAGTGGGGGTTCACTAACCAACCTATACTCAGCAGTTGGTTTGATTGCAGGAATCGTAACAGTTCATCAAAAACATGCTATGCATCAGAATAGGAGCTAGCTAAAACAGTAGCAAAAATCTAATGCAAGAATAAGAGGGAAAGGAAATAGGCGATATCAGAATGCTCAAGGGGGGTTGCTTGCCTTGCTGCTCTGCGGCAAAGGCCTGATCGTCAATGGTGTAGTCATACCCAGCAGCAGCGTTAGTCTCGGGGTCTACCGGAGAGAAAAAGGGGGAAGAAACAATAAATATAAAGCACAAATGCGATCACAATGCAAGACAAGGCCATATGCAGGGCTAGGCATGCACTAATGTAGTACTACACGTCACAGATGTGTCGGAAGAATATCTCACGATATTTCCCGGGTCTTGGGCTACTAACGAACAGACGAAACAGATGGAAAAGTTCCATGTTTGCTATGCTAGGAGCACGCGGCGGGCGAAGAGACTGCGTAATCGGATTCGTAGGATTTTTCTGAACAACTTTCATGTATAATTTATTTTCATCCGAGTTACGGATTATTTTATATTAATTTTTAAAATTTTAATATTTTTTAGAAAATAAATTGATTTCTTTTAATTTAAGAATTCTTTATGACATCAGCATGTTGTCATGCTGACATCAGCAGTCAACAGGGCGAGTTGACTGGTCAAACTGACCAGTGGGACCCACATGTCATTGACCCAACTTTAATTAAGGGTTAAACTAATTAATTAGTTTAATTGGATGGGGTGGGACCCACCTGTAAGTGACACATTAAAATATATTAATTAACAGATTTAAATTAACAGGTTTAATTAGTGTTAATAGGGCTTGGCCCACATGTCATACTCTGTTTAAAAATTAGTTAACTAACTGATTAATCAACAGGTTAACTAGTTTAATTGACCTTAATTAAGTTAATTGACTAACTAATTAATTAAGTACATTATTTATTTATTTATTTAATTATATATGTGGCGGTGGCGCGGGGGCAGCAGGGGGGCATGCGGCGCCCGCGGTGGGGAGCGCGGGGCCAGGGACGAGCGAGCGGTTGAGCAGGGGCGGGCGGCCCCAAGGCCAGCCGCGACGAGGAACGCAGGCAGTGGTGGCATGCCCAGTTGCCTCGGTGGCCAGAGGGGAAGAAGAGTGGGGGTGGGAGGAGCCCGGAGCTCACACCGGTGTGTAGGGGGGCTGGGGCGTCGAGGGTCAAGGGGGTCGGCGGGGAGGAGCTTGAGGAGGGTCCAGGGCGGCGACGGGGCGGACCGACGGTGGCGGGACGGTCCGGCGTCACTGGAGGGAGCGGCGGCATGGCGAGCTCCCGATCCCGATCCAGTTTGGATCGTGGGAGGGAGAGAGAGATCGGGGGTGAGTGGGGAGTGGGGCTAGGGTTTCGGTGGCCAGGGGGGTTATCAGGGGCGGCTAGGCCGTGGGGGGCTAGTGGGCTGGCCGACTGGGCCTTGGCACAGTTGGGCCAGTGGGGGGGAGCGTTTTTCTTTTTTGTTTTTTTTGTTTTGTTTTCTGTTATTAGTTTTTATTCATTTCGATTTTAGTCACCATTTGCTTTAGAAAAATAAAACAATGGTGGGACAGGTCCACAAAACAATAGGCATTATTCCAAAGGTTCATAACAACTTTGGGGATTATTTGAAAATGTTTGTATTTTCAATTTGAATTTAAATTGATTTTAAAAAACATGTTCAGCTACTGCTATTAATGGTGGGAGCCACACCAGAATCTTGGTGATGTTGTTTTCCTTAACATTATTTATTTTGAGATATTTCACAAGCATGCAACATTTTATCCTTGATGTTTGAGAATTTAAATTTGTCACTTTGAATCACAAGGCTTTTAAATGGAGTGAGGGAATTAGAATTGATTTTCAACTTGATCATATCCCACTTAGCAAAATAATTAGTTTGTTGACCATGCCATTACTGTATCTTAATTACATCATCATTGTAGCACTGACACGAGGGTGTTACACCCACCACCCACTTCGTACCCACTTTCGAAGACTTAACCGGTATGTTGGACTACGCCTCCGAGGAGGCAGAAAACATGGATGAGGAGGATTGCGCCCCCACCCCCATCAACACCGGGCAATGGGCTTCCACCTCCACCTACCACGTCTATATAGTGGACACTCCACCCGATAACGGCGATCGCACGCCCAAAAACAATGGCGATAGGTCAGGTGAAGCGCCGTCAAGGTGCCGGAAACCGCACAAATGGTCAAAGGCAAAAAAGGAAGAGAAGCTATTGCTGGCATCGGGGAAAGTGATACCCCGAAAGACCTCAGCGATCCCGATATCCCCGAGCATCCGTTAGAGGACCAGGATAGGCTGAAGAATTCAGCGCAACCCCGATGATCCAAACCATTCCGAGGATGACAACTACCTCCCCCTGAAGAGGAGGACAGTCCAGAATCCGAAGACTTCGCCATCCCCGATAACCTTGAAGATCAGGAACAATTTCGGTAACAGCTTATAGCTACTGCCCAAAGCCTTAAAGCAAACGAACGACAGCTTAAGGCCGAACAAGATAACCTCAATGGCAGATGGACGAAGGTCATGTCAGCCGAGGAAGGATACAATATCGGTCTGTTGGACCAACACAAGAGCTACCCATGCCGACGGCTACTATTGCAGTTCGAAGACGAGCTCCCCAATACACTGTCTCTCAAGCAAACTCCATACGACCAATTGGACCGTCCTCCCCGAGGACGAGATTGGAAGGTTGGCGATGATGGTTATAGACCAGTGATACCCCGAACAAGGGGAAAAGAGCCAATAGAACCCGAGGTCAGGTACGACCCGCGACACAACCTGGATCATAGAACAGGCCGTACAAGATCCATCTACGGATCTAGAGGGTACTCCCCCGATAGACGAGATGGGTACCGGCCCTGGCTCGACCACAATAATAGAGGTCGGGAATGAAACTGGGCCGGAACAGACGCCGATTACCGGCAAGACATAGCCCAGATCATAGGCGTTGCCCACCCATTGTGCTTCACCGACGAGGTGATGCAACATCAGTTCCTAGAATGATTTAAACCCGTGAACATAGAGCAATACGATGGGACAACTACCCAATAGTATGGATTGAGGATTTCCTCCTCCACATCCACATGGCACGAGGATAAGATCTCCACACCATCAAATACCTGCCCCTAAAACTTAAGGGGCCATCTCGACAGCTGTTAAACAGCCTCCCCAAAAATTCTATCGGGTGCTGGGAGGATCTAGAGGATGCTTTCTGATCTAACTTCCAAGGCACCTATGTATGGCCGCCGGACTCCTCCGACCTTAGCAACGTCGGCAAGAAGGCAGGAGAGTCCGCTCAGCAATTCTGGAATCGGTTCTTGACCAAGAAAAACGAGACCATGGATTGCCCGGATGCCGAGGAAATAACCTCCTTGAGGCACAATATTCAAGATGAATGGTTGGCTCGTCAGCTCGATCAGGACAAACCTAGGACAATGGCCGCTCTTACATCACTAATGACTCGCTTTTGTGCGGGTGAGGACAACTGGCTAGCTAGACGGAGCCACAACCCTGAAGAGCCCGGAACCTCCGAAGTTCGGGGCAGAAACAGGAAACCAAGACGCAACAAAAGTAAGCGTCAGCACAACAATAGTGACGCCGATGACACGGCCGTTAACACCGGGTTCCGCAACCCCCGATCCGAGCGGCGGAAGAAGCCCCCTAAATGCAATCGTGGCGGACCTACCCGCTGGATAAAATCATGGAGAGGCCTTGCCGGATCCATGGCACGCAAGACAAACCTGCCAACCACACCAATCGTAACTGTTGGGTGCTCAAATAGGCCGGCAAACTCGCGTCCAAGGAGCAAGGCAAGGGCCCACGCAGCAAGGACGATGAAGAGCCCTGCGGTCCGATCAATGGTGGTCAAAAGCAGTTCCCTCTAGAGGTAAAAACTATGAATCTGATATATGACAGTGACATACCCAAAAAGGAGAGGAAGCATGCCCTTCGAGAGGTCTACGCCATAGAGCTTGTAGCCCCGAAGTATAACCCATGGTCGGCGCACCCGATCACCTTCGATCGACACGACCACCCGACTAGTATCTGTCATGGGGGTTCAGCCGCTCTCGTCCTAGATCCCATTATCGATGGGTATCACCTCACTGAAGTCATAATGGATGGAGGAAGTAGCCTCAATCTGATTTACTCAGACACAGTGAAAAAAAGATGGGTATAGATCCATCAAGGATCAAACCTAGCAACATTACCTTTAAAGGAGTGATTCCAGGCGTTGAAGCCCGATGCATGGGCTCTGTGAGCCTGGAAGTAGTGTTCGGTTCGCCCGCTAACTTCCAAAGCAAGGACTTGATCTTTGACATTGTACCTTTCTGTAGTGGTTATCGCGCCCTGCTAGGCCGTACGACATTCACGCGCTTTAATGCCGTCCCACACTACGCATACCTTAAGCTCAAAATGCCCGGGCCCAAGGGGTTCATTACTGTCAATGGCAACACAAAGCGCTCCCTTTGAACCGAGGAACATGCATTGGCCCTGGCGGCCGAATTCCATTAAAACAATGATCAGCAGACGCCGAAATCTGCCGTAAAGGCATGTAAGGTTGACAAGCGACTTCTCAAGATCTTATTTCCAAGGTCCGCTCATCGACAGCATCACCCATAAAGGAATGCAACTCCCTAGGAGGCACAGGAGCGAACATGCGACATGGCACATCGAGGACGTTAGGTCACCCATCGAAGACCCCTGGTACAACCTCTCCTGTAAACTTTATATTTCATCTTCAAGTACCTTTAAACAGTGGCTTCAGCAATTTGAGATGTAAGAGTTATTGAGAAAATATAAGACCATTATGCATGGCCACTTTGTTGTATTTTATAATACGCACTCTGTTTTTCCCTTATCAATGCTTCTTGCGAAACTATTCAGTACACACCAAGATGCAACCGGATAATAGACCGGGGGATCGAGTTTAAATACGGCCTTACGCATCCCTCCGGCACAATCGATAGTGTGTTCGGCTTCTGAGATTTCGCTTTATATGCATCGGTTCCGAACTATGTCTTGGGTCAATAGTTGGGTTGCCCGGCTCCTGTGCTTACCCTCTTACCTTCCGCTCATTCGGCTAAAAGGGAAAAGGGAGAACCACCGTGATTGTGCTTCTGGCTAACCTGGTCAAGCACCTCAGGGGAGAAAGCTGAAAACAAATTGTCATAGTACACGAGTACCGGTTTGTGAATCCGAGCATAAGTGTTATACTAAAAACTTCGTTAGAAGTTATTCCGTGTCATATGATGGGTTTCGTACTCATACAAACCATGTGATTTTGGCTTTAGCCACGGTTCATCCGCGCATCACAAACCACTGGAGGCTAGTTATCCACCCTCGCGTTCCGTTTTTAGCTCCTACGGCTAAGTGAAAGAAATAAAGCATCATAGTCTGAGAAGTATCGCTCGGGGCACCTATACTCCTTTCTAGGCGGAGGAGGTGCGGTGGCCATCTCGGTCGGATTGAGCCTCGTCCAATGCATCATAGTCCATGCAAAGGCCATCCGAGCTCCCTCGATGCAGGTGGAATGCTTCATCGTGTCGATCCGAGGTGTAGCGTCGCACAACCTCCACACCAGGCCAAAGTAGCTGCCCGACAACGGCTCGTCAGGCCATAGCCGGATGCAAAGATCCTTCATGGCCGGCTCCGCCATCCTGTGCAGCTCCATCAGCTGCTTCATCTGCTCGATGAGAAGAGGAGAGCGCTCGGGGGCTTCAAACTGTGCCCAAAAGAGCCGAACCTCATCTCCTTCTTCTCGTGAAGCGTAGAACTAGTTCGCGTCCGCCGCACTCTTCTGGAGGTAAAAACAAGCACCTGAGGAATGCCATACCTAGGTGAGCAACGCGAACCTGCTACCACCAAGGGCCCACTATAGTAAATATGGCTTACCATCTACGATAGCCTTGACTTCGCGGACCTGTTCTTCAAAGAACCGCCTATCCACCCGCTCCTTTTGGAGATCGGATTTTAGTGTGGATATCTCGGTGGCTTGCTCCTAGCCCTTCTGCTCAAGGTCCTTGCACTTCAGGCTAGCGTCCTTGAGCTCTTGATCAACCTCCTCAACTCGAGCCTCATAAATAGCACTCGCGGTTTTTTAGTCAGAGAGCGCGGCTGTCGCTCGTTCGGTTGCTGCCTTCTCGTCCGCGGCCTCTTGCTTCATCTTTTGCAGCTCGGCCTTGAGCTTATCGATTTCCTTCGCCGAGGCTGTGTAAGCAATAAACATATAAATTATACTAAGTCAACAGTGTGAATCGCTAATTATGGATAGTTCGGATATTACAATCCAGCTTACCTTGCACCTCATCGAACCTTGAAAGTGTGTTATATTGACTAGAGGGGGTGAATAGGTGATTTTTACAAATTCATCACTTGAGGAATTTCAACTTGAGGAATTTGAAATGTGATGAATAAATAGCAGCAGAATAAGTACTCAAGCGCATGAGAAACACATCAACATCATAGTCATCATGATGAAATAAAACATGCACAGATTACAAGTAGCGTGATACGGGATAAGCAGGTGAGGAACAAGGTAACTAGAAGAATTTGAGATGAGGAAGTTGTGAACGTCTTCAGTCAAATTCTACAAACAGTAAAGATCAATATCATCAACAGGTATATGAGGAAATGAAAGGGTTAAGGAAATAGAACCAGGTAGCTCAATGAAGATAATGATTTTATGACCTAGTTCCAACTGTTGTGACAGTCGTACGTCTGGTTTGGAGCGGCCTGGTATTTAAACCGAGGACACACAGTCCTTACCGTATTCTCCTTGAGCTAAGGTCACAAATTCCTCGCCCAACACTCATGGTAAGTCTTTAGGGTAGACTTCCAAAACCCTCACAAACTGGTCACCCGGTGATCCATAATTTACTGTTGCATGCTCTAGACAAAGGTCACTCCACGATCCCCAATTGACTGCAGGATGCACTAGACCATGATGCCTAAACGTTTGGAAGATACATAGTCTACAAAGGTAACAAGCGTCGGTTCGACACATGAACAATCTCTTCAGTGATGCTCAATCACTTTGGGTTTAGTGGTTTGGATTTGGGTTTTCCTCACTGATGATTTTCTCTCAAAGTCCTTGGAGGATGGGTTGCTCTCAAATGACAAGTGTTAGTTTTCTCTCGGAGCAGCCAACCAGCTAGTGGTTGTGGGCTGGCTATTTATAGCCAGGGTGCAACCTGACATGATAAGACATAAATGCCCCCAATGATATGAACGTTATGTGGATAAGATGATTGAGTGCGGCTGGCGCTAAGGACAACAATGGTCGGAATTTCGAACTATGAAAGTCCTCAGGCTTATCATGTTCCTCACTTGTAGGCAATTCGCACTGGAGAAATCCTAACTCCCCAGTCAGATCAATTTCATCAGAGACCAGAAGAACTTTGTCTCTGTCACTGAAGAACTTGACTGAACTGCAAGAGATTTCCAAAAAGCTTCACTCAAAGGATTGGATAGGTTTAGGCTTTTGAGTTGAGCATCAGTTGGAAATTTTCCTTAGTATTACCTCGGCCCCCTTTTACAGTATGGTGTTTCCTATGACTCAAAGAAAGGAAATGAAACTACGAAAACAAAAGTCTTCATGCTTCATAGTCCTCGTTGATATCTTTAAGGACACACCAAGTTCTTCATTATCAAAGTCTTCAGGGAATACCAAATTCTTCAGCTGAAGGCATACATTTTTAGGGGTCGATAATCTCCGAATATATCAAACTCCTGATCAACTTATAGAGCCTTTGTACACTCACATACACATTTGTTCCTTCACCTATAAGTCTTCAATACACCAAAATCACTAAGGGGCACTAGATGCACTTACAATCTCCCCCTTTTTGGTGATTGATGACAAATAGGTTAAGTTTTCGACGAGGATAAAAATATGGAATGTAAGTACTGAGTTTGAGGAATTTGATTGCAAGATATAGAAGAACTCCCCCTAAAGATGTGCATATTTGAGGATTTTGCTTTGGACTGCAAATGCACATGGTAGGTTAAAAACATGGAGAACTCCCCCTATATCTTGTAATTCATACACGCATTTAACATATGATATGAAGAATTTGAAATGCATGATGAAAATGGTGTCTAACGAAATTTAGCATGCATGCATTAAGGTACTTGAGGAAATAAGCATGCAGAAAACAGTTCAAAGGATTTGGACCACCATCGGACTTAATTTTACAACTCAACCAACAAAAGCTTCAGAAGAGCGAGAGTTGTAACTTAAACAAAAAACAGCCCATATATAGAGACCCACTTGAAGACTAACTCAATTTTTCTCTCCCTTTGTCATCGAAGACCAAAAGGGACGAAAAAGTGAGGACTAACGTCCCTTGAAGAATTTCATCTTGACGGTGATGTAGGAGCGCCAGCGTTGTCGGGGTCATTTGTCGATGCAGGGCCTGCCGCAGTGTCATCAATATCCTTAGCTTCATAGGTCTCATGCGATGAAGAATATGAGCTTGTAACCAGCTAAGGAACTTGAACTTTCTTGAATTTCTTCTGAGGAGGATGAGACCAGTCAAAGTTCTCCTGAAACTCCATGTCCTTGAGTTCCTTAGGAGTCTTAAGATGTGCGAGAATGGCCCACGCGTGATCAAAGATTTCATGCACATAGTAGTGATTTTTCCTCACAAAATTCCGCGTCACAGTCATGTTCTAAAGTCATAGTCACAGATTTTTCCTCACAAACTGACGCTTCACCCACTTGTGATTGCGATCAACCTTCTGATGAAGACTTATGAGAAGCTCACGATCAGTCATCACACGAGGGGCAGACTCTCGAGGCTTTTGCGCTGAGGCTTTTGCAGCAGAGTCCTGGGTAGCAGTGTCATCATTGGTGGAGTAAGATGTAGGTTTGCAAAACTGACCATCCAATGGACGAGTACCTTCATCAATGACAACTTTGCCTTTACCTTCAACTGAGGCAATTGTGTTCTTGAGGACTTCAATCGAAGGCAGAAAGTCGAACTGATTTTGGAAGTCAGCCTTGAAGGGAATTGAAGACCTTGATCTGATGAATTTCATAATCCAGGGAGCATAAGGCTTCAATTCAAATGGGGCTAATGCTGCATTGACCAAAGTCCTCATGAAGAAATCATGGTAGTTGATGGGAATCCCATGAATGATGTTGAATAACATGTTCTTCATGACTCCCTCAACTTCTTCTTCTTCAGAGTTGTGACCCTTCTGAGGACAAAGGGTGTTGGTGAGGATGTGACAAACCATCCTGGACACATAGAGCAAATCCTTCACAAGGAAGATGGTCCTTTGAGGTTTTCCAGGAGCCAGAGGTTTGATCAGTACTTGCATCATATGGTTGGGCAGAGCAGGTTCATCAAACAGGCAGCAGGCATCTTCTGGAGGAACTGGAACTGGGACTGACCGAAGCAATTCTGATGTCGGTGCAGTATAGTGAGTGGATCCAGTCATCCAGTCCAAGACCCATGAGCTGACGTTAGAAGCATTACCTGTGATGTGCAAGGTGGCATAGAATTGAAGAATCAGTTCTTCATTCCAATCACAGATGTCCACACAGAATGGAAGAATTCCTGAGTCGTGAAGAACTGTGAGCACCAGTGTGAAGGATGGGATTAGTTCCATATCCGCATGACGATTTTGGTGGTGCTCGAAGACTTTCTTCTTGTCAAATAGGACTGAAGCATAATAGTTCATCTGTGTTGAAGTTCAGAACATGGTGCGACCAACCCTTGCAGAGTCATATGGACTTGGTCCATCGAAGAAAATGTGCTCATTAAAGAAATTGGTTTTGATGAATTTGGGGCGCTTTGAGCCTTTGAATGGCATTCTTGGCTCTGGCTGAAGGTTGGGTTTAAAGCGGCCCACAATCTCCTTAGGCATAGGAGGAATTTCTTTAGACTGAGGAATTTGCATAGCAGTTTCTTTAGTGGCAGTTGGAGCAACAATTTCCTCAGCTGATGCAGCTGGAATTTCTTTAGTTGCAATGGCAGTCAAGTCATTAGATCCTGGTTGAATTTCTTTAGTTTGGGCTAGAGACTGAGGAATCTATGATAGAGGAGTGGTCATTGGGGAATTTGGGTGAGCAGCTTCCCAATATTCATCATTGATAAAAGGTGTTGTGTTTCCAATGTCCACGTCCTCATCAATTTCTTCAACGTCGGCCTCTTCAGCAGTCAAGTGAGGCAGGGGCGATGATACCGGTGGGATTGAAGCATTTGCTTCCACCTCAATTTCTTCATCAATCTGCTCTGGGGTAGCAGCAGACTGATCCTTTTCTCCTTGATCATCATTTGGGATGACATACTCAACACCAAATGGTACAATTTCATAGGCTAGCATGGAGCTGATACGAGTTGCATGAGTTGGTTCTGTGGAAGAACTTGGCAGTGTCTTCAATTTCTTCACTGCTGAGGAATCTGAAGTTGATGCTTTTCTTTTCAGTGCCTTCTTCTCCGCAGCCTTGGTTTTCTTCGCTTCTGATGCAGAAGGAAGGTTGATGATCTTCACCCTTGATGATTTTACTGTTTCTGCAGAGGGTGAAGGAGGAGCATTTTCTTCAAGCACAACTGATATAGTCGTCCTTGTGGTCTCAATTTCCTGAGGCAAAGCAAAAGCTTCAGCTGGCCTGGCAATTTTTTCAGGCACAACAGTGCAGGTTGTCCTGGCATGTTCTTCAGTAGCCTGAATTTCTTCAGCTGCGGGAGCAGTTTCTTCAGTAGGCTGAGCAGATTCTTCAGCCTGAGGACTTTGTGGTTGCGATCGAGCTGCAACCCTTGAGTTATGGTCCTTAACGGCAGTTTGGGCTGCCCTGACAAATCTCACTTTGGTGCCCTTCCATTCAGCATCATATTTGTCTTGTTCTTTAGAAAGGCAGCAAATTTCAGACTAAACAGTGATGAGTTGATTTGGAGTCAAATTCATCACATTAGTCCTCAATTTTTTTTTCTTTTCTAGCCCTGCTCCTCTGAGCTCTCAGAGCTAGATCTTTTTTCCATTTTTGCTCAGTAGTGAAGTGTGTGAGAACATGATCCACACCAAGAGGTAGGTTTAGTGACAATAGTGGGGTGTTGGGATCTTCATGCCATTGTTGGAAATATGCCCTAGAGGCAATAATAAATTAGTTATTATCATATTTCCTCGTTCATGATAATCGTTTATTATCCATGCTATAATTGTCTGGATCGGAAACTCAGATACATGTGTGGATACATAGACAACACCATGTCCCTAGTATGCCTCTAGTAGACTAGCTCGTTGATCAAAAGATGGTAAAGGTTTCCTAGCCATGGACATGAGATGTCATTTGATAATGGGATCACATCATTAGGAGAATGATGTGATGGACAAGACCCAAACTACAAACGCAGCATATGATCGTGTCAGTTTATTGCTACTGTTTTCTGCATGTCAAGTATATGTTCCTATGACCATGAGATCATGCAACTCATAGATATCGGAGGAGTACCTTGTGTGTATCAAACGTCGCAACGTAACTGGGTGATTATAAAGGTGCTCTATAGGTGTCTCCGAGGGTGTCTGTTGAGTTGGCATGGATCGAGACTGGGATTTGTTACTCCGTGTGACGGAGAGGCAGGGCCCACTCGGTAATACAACATCACATTGAGCCTTGCAAGCAATGTGACTAATTGTTAGTTGCGGGATCTTGTATTACGGAATAAGTAAAGAGACTTGCCAGTAACGAGGTTGAACTAGGTATGGAGATACCGACGATCGAATCTCGGGCAAGTAACATACCGAAGAACAAAGGGAACGTTATACGGGATTAACTGAATCATTGACATAGAGGTTCGACCGATGAAGATCTTCGTAGAATATGTAGGAACCAATGTGGACGTCCAGGTCCCGCCATTGGTTATTGACCGTAGAGGTGTCTCGGTCATGTCTACATAGTTCTCGAACCCGCAGGGTCTGCACACTTAAGGTTTGGTGACGTTTCGGTAGTGTAGAGTTATGTATGGTGGTGGCCGAAGGTTGTTCGGAGTCCCGGATGAGATCCCGGACGTTACGAGGAGCTCCGTAATGGTCTGGAGGTAAAGATTCATATATAGGAAGTCCCAGTTTGGTCGCCGGAAAAGTTTCGGGCTCATCGGTAGTGTACCGAGAGTGTCGGTAGTGTACCGGGAGACCTCCGGGAGGGGTATTTCGACCCCAGAGGGTCCATGGGCTGTGGGAGAATAATAACCATCCCTTAGTGGGCTGGTGGAACAGCCACAAAAGTCCCATGGCGCAGGAGAAGAAAAGGCTAAAGGAAAAAGTGGAAAATCAGCCAATAGGGAGCAATCCTAGTCCAACTAGGATTGGAGGAGAAGTAGGATTCCTCTCCTCCTTGGCGCACAAGGCTGGTTGGCTGGCTTGTGCGCCAGCCCCTCTTCCTCTCCTCTCCTCCTATATATACTAGTGGAATAGAGGGTTTTTGCACAGATTTTACGGCCACGTGCTACCCGTTCCACCGGTGCTCCTCTAGATCAGTTCTCTGCAGTGCTTAGGCGAAGCCCTGCCGGAATTGCTCCACCACCATCGCCGGAGCGCCATCATGCTGCCAGTGAACTCTCTCTCCTCTCCACCTCCTCTTGCTGGATCAAGATGGTGGAGATCGTCATCAAGCTGCACGTGTGCTGAACGCGGAGGTGCCATCCGTTCGGCGCTAGATCGGAAGGACCGTGATCGAGATCGCGAGACAGTTCATGATGAGATCGCGGAACAGATCATGATGAGTTCGCGGGATAGATCGTGATCAAGATCGTGAGACGGATCGTGATGAGATTGCGGGACAGATCGTGATGAGATCGCGGGACGGATTGTGATGAGATCGCGGGACGCTCGGCGATTTGGATCGCGAAGATGTTCGACTACACCAACCGCGTTTCTTAACGCTTCCCGCTTAGCGATCTACAAGGGTATGTAGATCCACTCTCCCTCTCGTAGATGCTCATCACCATGGATAGGTTTGCGTGTGCGTAGGAATTTTTTTTGTTTCCCATGCGACGTTCCCCAACAGCCATATGTCAATGAAGTTGAGGATCATCTTGGGATCCAGCATAAGAGGAACAGAGCTGCCTTTGGCTATTGCAGCCTTTTGCTGACTTTCTCTGATGATTTCTTCCAGTTATTCATCATCAGCCTCATCATCATCCTCAAATCCTGAGGGTACGTTCACTATAGCTTTGCTAGTGTGAGGACTTGGTCTTTGACCTCATCCAACAGTTTTCTTTAACTTCAAGATGGTTGGACTTGTTGAAGACTATGCTTGAGCAGAGGGACTTGTAGAGACCCTTGAAGTAATTGAGAAGCCCTCTGTCCTCTGACATGATACAAGATGTACAGGTGTTGAGGACTTTGCGGCAGCAGCAGAGGACTGAGCGGCTACTGAACCAGTGGCTGAGGCCTTTGAAGGCTTTGTTGATGAATCTGAAGTGATGATTTTGAAGTTGAAGATTTTGGTTTCACAGCAGATTTCTTCACAATAGATTTCTTCGGAGCACTAGTAGAGGCTCCAGCACTGGCAGTAGTAGCAGAGTCTTCGTTGAATTTCTTCATAGCCTCTTTTGCTTTCTTCGCCGGCTTGGCTTGTTGTCTTTCCCATTCATGAGGAAAGTCATCATCAGTCTTGAGATTTGTGGGATCAGCAGTTTGGTTTGGAGCCAAGGGTGGCCTGTTGCAAGGGGGTTTAACTGCGAATTTCTTCATATACTTGGGAGTGACATAGCTATATTCTTTCCACTCCTTTTCCCATCTCCTCTCAATTTTCTGTATGCAAATCTTTCTCTGCTTTGTTGTTTCCTTGCCATGAGTTTCTTCATCTGGAGTGCAATATTCCTCATACAAGTCATCAGGTATCTCAAACGCAGTATGAACTTCAGGTTTCTTTCCACCTTTCCGTGGATTCTTCCCATCAGCCATTTTCTTCGGCTGAGGATTCTGAACTCTTGAGGATTCCGAAGATGTACGCAGTTTTTCCTCAAGAAATGTTGCAAATGAGTTAAGTTGATGAGAACCTAGTGATTCATCAGCAGGCATGTTTGTATCTTTGAACAGAGTATAGGTGTGAGGAATTTGAAGATGTCATATTCGTTCTCAGAAGTTTTTCAAAAACATCAAGTGTGAGCAATTTGACCATGGGTGCCTTGAGGATTTTCACTAAGTGTTCTTTGTCTTAGGTTCCAGAGTTGTGCAAATTTTCAGGATCCACACAATTGAGGAATCTTGAAGAAAATCATAACTTGGGAAAAACATCAAGTGTATGAACATTTAAGGTGCTTTAGAATGAGATTCTTGAAGAATAAACACCTTTGGGGAAATTTTGTACAACTTGAAGATCAAACAAGGGCAGTGAAAACAGAATTTATTTACCCTGATGAAGAACACGACGAACTAAGAGAAGAAAACGAGGAAGTTCGTCCGTCCAGATCTCCCACGCCCTAGCTTGGCAAAGGAAGACATCTACAGCGGCGGCGGGGTGAAGACTTCTGCGGCCGATGCGAGTACGACAACGGTAAGGTTGAGGCAGTGAAGCTCTTCCACACCGGCGACGATGACTTTAGCGGCGGTGCTAGGTCGAAGCTCGGGAGAGAGTAGGAGTGAGGGGTAACCGAGCACAATGAAAGGGAAGGGGTATTTATAGCGGAGGTGAAAACCAATCTGTCCAAAGATTTTGGACCAGATTGCCCCTGACCCTTGCTCTGAACGAGACATGTGTCACCCACGTTCTGAGTAGTGGCGATAGTGGGGGATCGTGGGTTATCCACGGTTTGAGCGGGAAGCGCCGAAAATCAAGATAGTGATTTTTTCTAAAGTTTTCGTTCGCAACTTCTTCAGCTGTCAAGGACACAGTGAAGACTTTGGACGAGTTTCAAAGTAGAACACATATGAAGGAATTTGTGAACAGACTGGGTTGAGTTTAGCATAGAGGGGGAACGGGTCCGATCACATTCACTTAGATGAACATCAACTTGAAGAATTAGCAATAAGTGAATGATGTTGAGGACACTGAAAAACTCATATATATACTCATATATATATAGGGTTGCGCTATTCGTCACCCTGGGTGAGGAATAGTTATTCTTCACCCCCACAATTTTCACATCGATGCACCATATTTTTACGTTCCGTAATTTTTTCCTTAGTTCATACGTAAAAAGAGATCATAAGAAAATTTATATCAGCGTAAAAATATTTTATGTCAGGTAAAATTACAAACATACAAAAATAGTGGAAAATATACAATAAAATCAACTTTTTTGGTCTTGTGACCTACATTATTTGTTCTCTTATGTCAAATTTTACATCGTGATTCAATATAAATGTAAATTTTTGTATTCCAAACATAATTTATTTATAAATTGATGGTAGGATTATCTCAGATGAAGAATAAATTATTTTGCACCCTGGGTGATGAATAGAGTTTCTATATGTATATATATATATATATATATAGTCAATGAAGAACATTAGTTTCATAGTTTTGAAGAATTTGAAAAGTTGAGGAATTTGCAACCTTGACGAATTTGAAAAATTGAAGAATTTGCATGATGATGAAAGACTCAACTTTGAAGAATTTCAACTATGGTTAGTGGCATGACCCACCATATAAGAATGATGATTTCAGACACCGCGTACAATCGTCGTAGGGTTCTGAGAATCAAATTGTTCATTAATTTCTTCACACTTAGAGGGTTATTCTTCATTGATTGAAGAAAAAACGTTACTTCGTGTGTTGCACATCTAAGTCATCAATTTTCCATTTTTCAAAGAATATTCGTAGATTCTAAGATGTTTAGCTCACACCGCAACTTGCAAAATCTCTTTTCATCCAAGCGCTTTGTAAAGATATCGGCCAGTTGTTCTTCATTAGGGATGTGGTCGATGGAGATGTCGCCCTTGAGTACATGATCTCGAAGAAAATGATGACGAATATGGATGTGCTTGGTCTTGGAATGCTGAACTAGGTTGTAAGCAATCTTGATGGTGCTCTCATTGTCGCAGTAGAGAGGCACATTCTTCACCTTGATGCCATAGTCCTTGAGGGTTTGCTTCATCCACAGGAACTGAGCGCAACATGAACCAGTAGCAATGTACTCAGCTTCAGCAATAGATAGTGACAGGCAGTTCTGCTTCTTCGAGTACCAACACACTAAGGATCGTCCGAGGAAATGACATGTGTCTGAGGTTCACTTGCGATCCACATGATCTCCAGCATAGTCAGCATCAGATTATCCGACGAGGTGAAGATTTGAGCCCTTGGAATACCATAATCCAAGCGTTGGTGTGTGAGCTAAGTATTGAAGAATATGTTTCACAACCTTATGGTGTGATTCCTTCCGTGTTGCTTGGAATCGGGCACACATGCAAACACTCAGCATTATATCAGGCCTAGATGCACAAAGATACAATAAAGAGTCAATCATGGAGCGATATACCTTCTGATCAAAATCCTTACCATTTTTGTCAGTGCAGAGGTGGCCTTTTGAAGGCATTGGAGTTTTGACGCCTTTGCAATCTTGCATGTCGAATTTTCTCAGTACATAATTGAGGTATTTCTCTTGAGAGATGAAGATGCCATTGTCTTGCTGACGAATTTGAAGACCTAAGAAGAATTTCAACTCTCCCATCATAGACATTTGATATTCTTCACTTATCATATAGGAAAGTTCATCACTGTAACCTTTGTTAGTATAGCCAAAGATAATATCGTCAACGTATATTTGGCATATGAATAGTTCATTGTCATAGGATTTAGTGAAAAGAGTTGGGTCGAGTGAACCGGGTTTGAAGCCTTTCTTCATGTGTAACTCCTTCAGAGTGTCGTACCACGCCCGAGGGGCCTGCTTGAGGCCATAGAGGGCCTTGTTGAGTCTAAAGACTTTGTCAGGATGCTTAGGGTCTTCAAAACCTAGGGGTTGAGCAACATATATTTCTTCCTCAAGCTTACCATTGAGGAATGCACTTTTCACATACATTTGATATAAGATGATATCATGATGATTAGCATAAGCAAGCAATATGCGAATAGCTTCAAGTCTAGCAACAGGTGCAAAAGTTTCATCAAAGTCAATTCCTTCAACCTGTGTGTAGCCTTGAGGTACAAGATGAGCCTTATTTCTTACCACAAGGCCATTTTCATCTTGTTTGTTGCAGTAGATCCACTTGGTACCTATGATGTTGTGCCTGCGAGGATCTGGCCGCTTGACAAGTTCCCACACATTGTTGAGCTTGAATTGATGCAATTCCTCTTGCATAGCTTGAATCGACTCAGGCTCCTTGAATGCTCCATCAACTTTGGTGGGATCTATGATAGATACAAAAGCAAAGTGCCCACAAAAGTTAGTCAAATGTGAAGCTCTTGAGCGAGTGAGGGGACTGGTATATTGATGTCGTCGATGATTTTTTCAATACGTACTTCATTTGCAACTCTTGGATGAGCGGGTTGACGTGGCTGAGGATTTTCATTAGCACAATTTTCTTCAGGTGTATCATCATGAATGTCTTCGTTGGTTGGAATGAATTCTTCATTGGGTATGACATCTTCAATAGCCTTCAGCTTAATGGATTCCTCAGGAAGCTGTTCATCTAGCACATGAGGCAGGTGCTCTCTTTGTGAGCCATCAGTTTCATCGAACCGCACATCTACAGTTTCAACAACCTCGTGGTGGTAGGTGTTGAAGACTCTGTAGGTATGAGAGTCTTTTCTGTAACCAAGCATAAAACCTTCATGTGCTTTCGGTGCAAATTTAGAACTATGGTGGGGATCTCTAATCCACCATTTTGCACCGAAGACTTTGAGATAACTTACATTGGGTTTCTTGCCAGTCATAAGTTCATATGAGGTCTTCTTGAATAATTTGTGAAGATATACCCTGTTGATGATGTGGCATGCTGTATCAATTGCCTCAGGCCAGAAGCGACGAGGAGTCTTGTATTTGTCAAGCATGGTGCAAGCCATCTCAACAAGATTCTTCTTCTTGCGCTCCACGATGCCATTCTGTTGAGGAGTATATGTTAGTGCATCTAGTGCCCCTTAGTGATTTTGGTGTATTAAAGACTTATAGGTTAAGGCACTAATGAGTTTGTGAGTGTACACGGGCTCTATAAGTCGATGAGGAGTTTGATATATTCAGAGATTATCGACGCCTAAAAATGTATGTCTTCAAGTGAAGACTTTCTGAAGACTTTGGTGAAGACTTTGTGAAGACTTTGAAAATGAAGAAGTTGGTGTGACCTTGAAGATATGAATGAGGAATATGAAGCATGAAGACTTTTGTTTTCCTAGTTTCATTTCCTTTATTTGAGTCATAGGAAACACCGTACTGTTAAAGGGGGCCGAGGTAATACTAAGGAAAATTTCCAACTGATGCTCAACTCCAAAATCCTCAACCCATACAATTCTTCGAGTGAAGACTTTTGGAAACCTCTTACGGTTTAGACAAGTTTTTCAGTGACAGAGACGAAGGTCTTCTGGTCTCTGAGGAAATTGATCTGACCGAGGAGTTAGAAATTCGCCAGTGCGAATTGCCTACAAGTAAGGATCATGATAAGCTGAGGACTTTCATAGTTCGAAATTCCGACCGTTGCTGTGCTTAGCGCTAGCTGTCCCCAATCATTCTTATCCACATAACAGTCATATCATTGGGGGCATTTATGTCTTATCATGTCAGGTTGCACCCTGGCTATAAATAGCCGATCCCCACAACCACTAGCTGGTTGGCTGCTCCGAGAGAGAACTGACACTTGTCATTTGAGAGCAACCCATCCTCTCAGGACTTTGAAAGAAAATCATCAGTGAGGAAAAACCCACAACCAAACCATAAAACCCATAGTGATTGAGCATCAGTGAAGAAATTCCTGTGTGGAACCGACGCTTGTTACCTTTGAGGACTGTGTATCCTCCAGACGGTTAGGCGTCATGGTCTAGTGCTCTTGCAGTCAATTGGGGACCATAAAGTGACCTTGGTCTAGAGCATCCAGTAGTAAATTGTGGATCACCGGGTGACCAGCTTGTGAGGGTTTTGGAAGTCTACCCTGAAGACTTACCACGAGTGTTGGGCGAGGACCGTGTGACCTTAGCTCAAGGAGAATACGGTAAGGACTGTGTGTCCTGGGACTGTGTGTCCTCTGGTTTAAATACCAGGCCACTCCAAACCAGACGTACGACTGTCACAGTAGTTGGAACTGGGTCATCAAACCAATGTCTTCATCGAGCTACCTGGTTCTATTTCCTCAACCTCCTTATTCCTCATAAACCTGTTGATGAAATTTATTGTTACTGTTTGAAGAATTTGACTGAAGACTTTCGCAAATTCCTCACCTCAAATTCTTCAAGTTGCCTTGTTCATCATTGCTTATCTTGTATCATGCTACTCTCTATTTGTGCATGTTTAATTTCATCATGAACACTATGTTGTCACTATGTTCCTCATGCACTTGAGTACTAATTCCGCTGCTAGTTATTCATCACATTTCAAATTCCTCAAAGTTGAAATTCCTCAAGTGATGAAATTGTAAAAATCGCCTATTCACCCCCCTCTAGTCGATATAACACACTTTCAATTGGTATCAGAGCAGGTACTCCCTCGCTCTATGTGATTTTGGTTTAACCACCTGGAGTTCTAGTTATGTCGAGTGCAGGTATGATCAAGGTTTCCGCGGGATGTCCTACTTTCGATGGGACAGACTACCCCTACTGGAAGAACAAGATGCGTATCCACCTTGAAGCTATTGACAACGATCTCTGGTACGTTGTGGAAAATGGTGTGCCCTCTGTCGCTCCCACTGTTACAGCTGCTGATGTGAAAAGATTCAAACAACTCGATTCTCAAGCGAAGAATATCATCTGTGGTCATCTGAGCAAAGGTCAGTATGGCAGAGTGAGTGCTTTGGAATCTGCTACGCTTATCTAGGATAGGCTGTCCAAAGTCAACGAAGGTGTTTCCACTCAACGTGACTCGTGTTGATGTTCTTCGCAATCTCTTCAACCGCTTCAAGAGACTTGACAATGAAAATGTTCAGCAAACATTTGATCGCCTCACTGATATATCCAAAGAACTTCAAGCACTGGGTGCCACTGATATCACTGACCATGAAGTGGTGAAGAAACTGCTACGATCTCTCGATTCCTCATTTGATACTCTAGTTTTGATGATTCAAAAACGTGGAGACTACAAAGCTCTTGATCCTGCTGATATTCTTGAGAGACTCAATACTCATGAATTCCAACAAGCTGAGAAAAGAGACCTCTACGGGCCAAGCTATGGAAGATCTCGTGCTCTGAAGGCAAAAGCAATTTCCTCATCTGAAGAAGAAGATTCTGACAGCAACCTTGGTGATCCTGAAGAACTAAGTCAGGAACTAGCTATGCTTGTGAGGAAATTCCAGAAGTTCTCAAGACGAGGTGGATTTGGAAAGTCATCAAAAAGTGGCTTGAGGAAATCAGATTCCTCAGAAGATTACAAAAGGAGAACATGTCATCGTTGCAAGAAGCCTGGCCACTTTATCTCTGATTGTCCTCTCTGGGAAAAAGACTCAAAGAATAAGAAGAAATACAAAGATGATAGTTCTGATGACTCAAAGAAAAAGAAGAAATCTTCAAAATCCTCATCTGCAAAGTCCTCATCTTGAAAGTCCTCAAAGCACAAGAAGAATGGTTCCAGAAAGGCTCGAGCATTCATCGGCAAAGAAATGGATTCTGAGGAAGAATCTGAAGAATATGAAGAAGAGGAAGAATCTGAGGAGGAATCAGAATCTGGTGTCGCTAGTCTTGCTCTCGCTACTGCGTTCGTCAGCAAGTCCATCTTCAACAATGAAGAATATGACCACTCCAACGAATCTGACGTCAGCAATGATGATTATGCTCCCACATATTGCTTTATGGCAAAAGTCTCAAAGGATGATACTCTAAAAGCTACTGAGTGGGTTCTCGATAGTGGATGCACAAACCACATGACGGGTGACAAGAATCTACTAATGAATTTGCCACTCACTCCATCTCCTCTGAAGCATATCACCTACGCAGACAAAGGAAAAAAGCAAGGTATTGGGACTTGTTAAGGTTGCTATCTCAAAGGACCGAACCATGGACAAGGTGATGCTTGTTGAATCCCTCGGGTTCAACCCTATGTCTGTCTCAATGCTTTGTGATCTCGATATGGTTGTCGTATTTGGAAAATATTGTTGTGTTGTCATCATGGAATCTGACAATTCCAAAGTCTTCGAAGGATTTAGGAGAGGAGACTTGTATGTTGTTGATTTCTCTACAGGTTCTCAACCTGCCACTTGCTTACTTGCAAAAGCTTCAGAAGGTTGGCCGTGGCATCGTCGACTTGGACATGCTGGTATGAGGAATCTACACACACTCGTGAAGAAAAATCACGTCATTGGCATCGAGGGTGTAAAATTCCTCAAGGACCACCTTTGTGGTGCATGTGAATCTGGGAAGATGACCAGATCCAAGCATCCCTCGAAGACAATCATGACCACTACGCGACCTTTTGAATTGCTTCATATGGATCTCTTTCCTCCCACTCACTACTCTATACTAACAAATTCTTCAAGTTTGTATGGATTTCTCATTGTTTATGATTACTCTCGTTACACATGGGTGCATATCATTATGTACAAAAATGAAGTACAGGATGTCTTCAGACGATTTGCTTCAAGGGCCTCCACCAACTTTGGCGTCAAGATCAAGCATATCAGGAGTGATAATGGGACTGAATTCAAGAACACTAACCTAGATGAATATCTTGATTAACTTGGTATTACTCATGAGTTATCTGCTCCTTACACTCCTCAGCAGAATGGCATCGTAGAGCGCAAGAACAGGACTCTTGTTGAGATGGCTCGAACCATGCTTGATGAATACAAAACCCCTCGTCGCCTCTGGCCTGAAGCAATTGATACTACATGCCACATCATCAACAGGGTATATCTTCACAAATTCCTCAAGAAGACTTCATATGAGCTCATGACAGGCAAGAAACCCAATGTAAGTTATCTCAAAGTCTTCGGTGCAAAATGCTGGATCAGAGATCCTCACCATAGTTCTAAGTTTGCACCGAAAGCACATGAAGGTTTTATGCTTGGTTATGGAAAGGACTCGCACACCTACAAAGTCTTTAGCACCTACCATCACAAGGTGGTTGAAACTGTAGATGTGCGGTTCGATGAAACGAATGGCTCGCAAAGAGAGCACCTGCCTTCTGTGTTAGATGAACAATCTCCTGAGGAATTCATCAAGCTGAAGGCAACTGAAGATGTCATACCCACTGAGGAAATCATTCCAACAAATGAAGACTCTCATGCTAATATACCTGAAGAAAATGGTGCTGATGAAACTCCTCAGCCTCGTCAACCTGCTCATCCAAGAGTAGCAAATGAAGTGCAGATTGACAAAATCATTGATGACATCAATGCACTAGGTCCTCTCACACGCTCAAAAGCTTCACATCTAACTAACTTTTGTGGGCACTTTGCCTTTGTCTCTATCTTAGAGCCCACCAAAGTTGATGAAGCATTCAAGGAGCCCGAATGGATTCAAGCTATGCAAGAGGAATTGCATCAGTTCAAGCTCAACAACATGTGGGAACTTGTCAAGCGGCCAGATCCTCACAAGCATAACATCATAGGTACCAAGTGGATCTACCGCAACAAGCAAGATGAAAATGGTCTTGTAGCGAGGAATAAGGCTCGACTTGTAGCTCAAGGCTATACACAGGTTGAGAGAATTGACTTTGATGAAACTTTTGCACCTGTTGCTAGACTTGAAGCTATTCGCATATTACTGGCTTACGCTAACCATCATAATATCATCTTATATCAAATGGATGTGAAAAGTGCATTCCTCAATGGTAAGCTTAAGGAAGAAGTATATGTTGCTCAACCCCCAGGTTTTGAAGATCCTAAGCATCCTGACAAAGTCTTCAGACTAAACAAGGCCCTCTATGGCCTTAAGCAGGCCCCTCGGGCGTGGTACGACACTCTGAAGGAATTCTTCATGAAGGAAGGCTTCAAACCCGGTTCACTCGACCCTACTCTTTTCACGAAATCCTATGACAATGAACTGTTCATAAGCCAAATATATGTTGATGATATTATCTTTGGATGTACTGACAAACGTTACAGTGATGAATTTGCCTATATGATGAGTGAAGAATATCAAATGTCTATGATGGGGGAGTTGAAATTCTTCTTAGGTCTTCAAATTCTTCAGCAAGACAATGGCATCTTCATCTCACAAGAGAAATACCTCAAAGATGTTCTAAGGAAATTCGACATGCAAGATTGCAAAGGCGTCAAAACTCCAATGCCTTCAAAAGGCCATCTCTGCACTGATGAAAATGGTAAAGATTTCGATCAGAAGGTATACCGCTCCATGATTGGCTCCTTATTGTACCTATGTGCATCTAGGCCTGATATAATGCTAAGGGTCTGCATGTGTGCTCGATTCCAAGCAACACCGAAGGAATCACACCATAAGGCTGTGAAACATATTCTTCGATACTTAGCTCACACACCAACACTTGGATTGTGGTATCCCAAGGGCTCAAATCTTCACCTTGTCGGATACTCTGATGCTGACTATGCTGGAGATCGTGTGGATTGCAAGTCAACCTCAGGCACATGTCATTTCCTCGGACGATCCTTAGTCTGTTGGTCCTCGAAAAAGCAGAACTGCGTTTCACTCTCTACTGCAGAAGCTGAGTACATTCCTGCTGGCTCGTGTTGTGCTCAGTTACTATGGATGAAGCAAACCCTCAAGGACTATGGCATCAAGCTGAAGAATGTGCCTCTTTACTGTGACAACGAGAGTGCCATCAAGATTGTGTAAAACCCTGTTCAGCACTCCAAGACCAAGCACATCCAGATTCGTCATCACTTTCTTCGAGATCATGTACTCAAGGGCGACATCTCCATCAATCACATTCCTACCGAAGAACAACTGGCCGATATCTTCACAAAGCCCTTGGATGAAAAGAGGTTTTGCCAGTTGCGGTGTGAGCTAAATATCTTAGAATCTTCGAATGTTCTTTGATGAAGAACACACATCCTAACACATATGCAAAATTGATGACTTAGATGTGCAACACACGAGGTAATGTTTTTCTTCAATCAATGAAGAATAAATCTCTAAGTGTGAAGAAATTAACGAAGAATTTGATTCTCAGAACTCTACGACAATTGTAAGCGGTGTCTGAAATCATCATTCTTATACGGTGGGTTACGCCACCAACCAAAAGTTGAAATTCTTCAAAATTGAGCACTGTTGCAAATTCTTCAAATTATCAAATTCCTCAAATTTGCAAATTCCTCAAGTTTTCAAATTCATCAACTTTTCAAATTCTTCAAAACTTTTGAGACTCATATTCTTCATTGACTATATATATATATATATATTTGAGTTTTTTAATGTCCTCAACAGCATTCACTTATTGCTAATTCTTGAAGTTGATTTTCATCTAAGTGAATGTGATCGGACCCTTTCCCCGTCTATGCTATACTCAACCCAGTCTGTTCACAAATTCGTCATATGCATTCTACTTTGGAACTTGTTCAAAGTCTTCACTGTGTCCTTGACAGCTCAAGAATTTGCGAACGAAAACTTTGAAATCTTCACTACCAAAATTTTCGGTGGTTCCCGCTCAAACTATTCCGATTCCCACGCCTGGATAACCCATGATCCTCCATGATCTTCACTACCCAGATCGTGGGTGACACCTGTCGCGTGGAGAGCAAGGGTCAGGGGCAATCCTGTCCAAAATCTTCAGGAGGATCAGTTTTCACTTCCTCTATAAATGCCCCCTTCCCATCTACTGTGCTCGGTTACTCCGCATCTCATCTCTCTCCTGAGCTCCAACCTAGCGCCGCCGCTAAAGTCATCGTCGCCGATGAGGAAGAGCTTCGCTGCCTCAACCTCGTCGTCGCCGAACTCGCATCGGCCGCGGAAATCTTCATCCCGCCGCCGCTGTAGCTGTCTCCTTCTGCCAAGCAAGGGCGTGGGAGATCTAAACGAACGAACTTCCTCATTTCACCTCTGTGTTCGTCATGTTCTTCACCAGGGTAATTAAAATTTATTTTTACTACCCCTGTTTGATCCTCAACTACAACTACTATTCCTCAATAGGTGTTTATACATTGTAAATCAAATACACAACCACCTTACATCTCCTCATACTTGATACTTGATGATTTTCCCTAAGTAATGACTTTCTTCAAGATTCCACAATTGTGCAAATTCTCAAATTTGCACAACTCTGGAACCTATGGCTAAGAACACTTAGTAAAATTCCTCAAGACATCCATGGTCAAATTCCTCACACTTATCTATCTTAAAATTTCTGAGAACGCATATGACCTCTTCAAATTCTTCGCACCTATACTCTATTCACGGGTACAACATGTCCGCTGATGAATCACTAGGTTCTCATCAACTTAACTCATTTGCAGCGCTACTTGAAGAAAAACTATGTACCTCTTCAGAATCTTCAAGAGTTCATATTCCTCAAGTGAAGAAAATGTCTGATGGAAAGAAACCTCAGAAAGGAGGGAAAAGGCCAGATGTGCACACTGCATTTGAGATCCCTAAGGATCTGTATGATGAATATTGCACACCTGACGAAGAAACTCATGGAAAGGAGACGACCAAGCAGAGGAAGATCCATCTGCAAAAGATTGAGAGGAGATGGGCCAAAGAATGGAGAGAATATCATTATGTAACTCCAAAATACATGATGAAATTCGCTGTGAAACCACCTTGCAGCTGGCCTCCTATTGCTCCTAACCAAATTGCTGATCCTACTAGCCTCAAAATTGGTGAGGACTTTCCTAACATGTGGGAAAAGCAACAAGCCAAGTTGGCGAGGAAAGCCAAAGAGGCAGTGAAGAAATTCAACGAGGATTCTGCTACTGCTGCCTCTGCTGGAGCTTCTGCTAGTGCTCCGAAGAAGATGGTAAAGAAATCTGCTCTGAAAATTGGCTCTTCAAAATCCTCAGTGCAAATTCCTCAAGGTCAAAGGTCTCAGCCCAGAAAACCTTCAGCTCCTAGAACTGTTGCTGCTTAGTCATCTACAACAACCAAAAAGTCCTCAACCCCAGTACAACTGGCAACATGCAAAAGGACTGAGGGTTTCACGATAGCTCCGAAGCTCACTGCAAGCCCCTCCACTACTGCAAAGTCATCAACCAGTCCCTCTGCGCTTAAACTGAAGAACACAGCTGGACGTGGTCTAAGACCAAGCTCTCACACCAGCAAGGATCTAGTTACAGTCCCCTCAGATTCTTCAGAGGGTAATGATGATGATGATGATGATGATGATGATGATGATGATGATGATGAGGAATTGATAGAAATCATCAGACAAAGTCAGCATAGGGCTGCTAAAGCAAAGGGTAGCTCTGTTCCTCTCATGCTGGATCCCAAGATGATCCTAAACTTCATTGATATATGGCATGAGGACCCAAGCACTCCACTTTCCTCACTAAATCTGCCTCCTGAAGTGGATCATGTCCTCACCCACTTCATCTCTAAAGAACAATGGAAGAGAGAGCAAGCTTAGAGAGCTAAGAGGAACAAGACTCGCAAATAAAAGTTTCTGCGCGAAAATGTGATGAACTTGACCCCAAATCAACTCGTCACATTTCAGTCCGAGATTCGCACTCTCTCTTTGGATCAACAGAGATATGATGCTGAATGGAGGGGCACCAAAGTCAGACTCGTCAAGGCTGCTCAAGCAGCTGTGAAGGATCACAACACCAGGGTTGCAGCTCGATCGCAACCACAAAAGACTCAGTCTGAAGAAATTGCTCAGACTGAATATGAAATTCCTCAGGCTGCTGATGAAAATGCTCAGCCTGAAGAAACTACTGAACAAAGTGCTTTTGCACCAAAAGCAACTGTCAGTGCTGCTGAGGAAACTCAGACTACTGAAGAACATGTCAGGACAACCCCCAATGTTGTGCCTGAAGAATCTGATAGGCCAGCTGAATAATCTGCTGTGCCTCAAGAAACTAAACCACCCAGGGCGGCTGCATCAGTCGTTCCTGAAGAAACTGCTCCTGCTGAGGAAAATCCCCTCAAAAGAAAAGCATCAACTTCTGAAGCCCCTGTGTTGAAGAAGTTGAAAACTTTGACAAGTTCCTCAGCTACACCACTAGATGCAACTCCAATTTCCTCGGCACCAGCCTATGCTATTGTGCCAATTGGGGAAGCATATGACATTCCTCACGAAGAAGAGAATCATTCGGCTGATTTCTCAGAGTCTCTTGATGAGGAAATTGTAATTGATGACACTGCATCAACTCCCAAGGTATCATCGCCCCAGCTTCTGCTAACTGTTGGTGCTGAAGAAATTGATGAAGAAGTTGACATTGGTGACACTACTCCTGTCATCAATGATGAATATTGGGAATCTGCACATCCCAATTCACCAATGGCAACACCTCTGAAGCTGATTCCTCAGTCACCTGCACAGACTAAAGAAATACCTGAAGACTCTGAACACCTGTACCTTCCAGACCCTGAAGAAATTCCAGCTGCAACAGCTGAGGAAATTGATGCTCCGGCCACTGCTGAGGAACCAGCTCTACAAATCACTCAATCTGTTGTTCCTTCCATGCCAACGGAGATCAAGGGGCGTACACGAACAAATCTTCAACCCAAGCCAAGACTGCCTTTCAAAGGCACTGTTCGTCCCAAATTCCTCAAGAGGAATTTCTTCTATGAACACTCATTCTTCTTTGGACCTAACCCCTATGACTCTGCAAGGGCTGGTCGAAACAGGTTCTGGACTCCCACTCAACTGAATTATTATGCTTCAGTCCTCTCTGAGAAGAAGAAAGTCTTCGAGCACCATCAGATTCCTCATGCGGACATGGAAAGTCTTCCATCATTTACTCCTGTGCTTCAAGTTCTATATGATGCTGGACTTCTTCCATTGTGTGTTGACATCTGCGATTGGAATGAGGAAATCATCCTTCAATTCGATGCCACGTTGCATATCAGCGGAGATTCCTTAGACATCAACTCTTGGGTACTGGACTGGATGACTGGCACAACACACTTCACTGCTCAAGCCTCTGAATTGCTTCAGTGTGTCCCAATACAAATTCCCTCAGAAGAAGCTCGCAAGTTGTTTGATGAACCTCCTCTACCCAATCAACTGATGAATGTGCTGATGAAGACATTGCCATCTGGAAAGCCTCAATGCCAAGTCTTCTTAGTGAAGGATCTGCTCTATGTGCCTCGCACAGTCTATCGCATATTGACAAACACACCATGTCCTCAGAAGGGTCACAACTCTGAAGAAGAAGAAGTTGAAGGAATCATGAAGAATATGCTCTTCAACGGCATCCATGGTATTCCATTAACTTGCATGATTTCTTCATGAGGACTTTGGCCAGTGCTGCTGTCGCTCCATTTGAGCAGAAGCCATATGCACCCTGGATTATGAAATTCATCAGGGATAAGTCCTCAGTGCACTACAAAGTTGATTTCCAGAATCACTTCAGTTTCCTGCCACCCACTGAAGTCATCAAGAGTACAATTTTATCAGTTGAAGGGAAAGGCAAGTCTGTTATTGATGAAGGAACACGTCCCCTGGATGGACAGTTTCGCAAGGCCGCTTCCTTCTCCACAAATGATGACACTACCACACAAGACTCTGATGCAAAGGCCTCAGCTCCCAAAGAGTGTGCCCCTCGATTGATGACTGACCGCTAACTTCTTATAAGTCTTCATCAGAAGGTCAATCACAATCATAAGTGGGTAAAGCATCAACTTGGGTATATTGTGCAGAATATGACTGTGTCGCAAAACACTATTAAGAGGAACCACTACTATGCTCATGAGAACCTCAAGCGCTCTTGGGTTGTGCTAAATCACATCATGTCTTCTGAAGAATTGGATGAGCTGAACTTTGAAGAATATCCTGACTTCGCTTGCTGTCCTCAGAAGAAGTTCAAGAAAGTACAAGTTCCTCTGATGGTCACCAATTCATATTCTTCATCTCGCGAGCGCGATGAAGATGAAGACATTGACGATACTGCTGCTGGCCCTGCATCAACAATCGACCCCGACAACGCTGGCGCTCCTTCTTCACCAACAAGATGAAATTACTCATGGGGCATTAGTCATCACTTTTTCTTCCCTTTTGGTCTTCGATGACAAAAGGGGAGAAAATTTGAGTTAGTCTTCAAGCGGGTCTACATATATATGGGCTATTTTTGTTTAAGTTACAACTCTCGCTCTTCTGAAGTTTTTGGTTATTGAGTTGTAAACTTAAGTCCGATGGTGGTCTAACACTTTTGAACTATTTCCTCGCATGTTTATTTCCTCAAATACCTTAATGCATGCATGCTGAATTTCGTCAAACACCATTTTCCTCACGCATTTCAAATTCTTCATTTCATATATTCAAATGCGTGTATGAATTACAAGATATAGGGGGAGTTCTCCATGTTTTGAACCTGCCATGTGCATTTGCAGTCCAAAGCATATTTCTCAAATATGCACATCTTCAGGGGGAGTTCTTCTATATCTTGCAATCAAATTCCTCAAAATCTGTACTTTCACTTCATATGTTTATCCCCGTTGAAAACTTAACCTATTTGTCATCAATCACCAAAAAGGGGAGATTGTTAGTGCATCTAGTGCCCCTTAGTGATTTTGGTGTATTGAAGACTTATAGGTTAAGGCACTAATGTGTTTGTGAGTATACACAGGCTCTATAAGTCGATGAGGAGTTTGATATATTTGGAGATTATCGACCCCTAAAAATGTATGTCTTCAAGTGAAGACTTTGCTAAAGACTTTCTAAAGACTTTGTGAAGACTTTGAAAATGAAGAAGTTGGTGTGACCTTGAAGATATGAAAGAGGAATATGTAGTGTGAAGACTTTGTTCTCGTAGTTTCATTTCCTTTATTTGAGTCATTGGAAACACCGTACTATTAAAGGGGGCCGAGGTAATACTAAGGAAAATTTCCAACTGATGCTCAACTCCAAAATCCTCAACCCATAAAATTCTTCGAGTGAAGCCTTTGGAAATCTCTTACGGTTCAGACAAGTTTTTCAGTGACAGAGACGAAGGTCTTCTGGTCTCTGAGGAAATTGATCTGACTGAGGAGTTAGGATTTCGCTAGTGCGAATTACCTACAAATGAGGATCATGATAAGCTAAGGACTTTCATAGTTCGAAATTCCGACCGTTGTGGTGCTTAGCGCCAGCTGTCCCCAATCGTTCTTATCCACATAACGGTCATATCATTGGGGGCATTTATGTCTTATCATGTCAGGTTGCACCCTGGCTATAAATAGCCGACCCCCACAACCACTAGGTGGTTGGCTGCTCCGAGAGAGAACTGACACTTGTCATTTGAGAGCAACCCATCCTCTAAGGACTTTGAAAGAAAATCATCAGTGAGGAAAAACCACAACCAAACCATAAAACCCATAGTGATTGAGCATCACTGGAGAAATTCCTGTGTGGAACCGATGCCTGTTACCTTTGAGGACTGTGTATCCTCCAGACGGTTAGGCGTCATGGTCTAGTGCTCCTGCAGTCAATTGGGGACCATTAAGTGACCTTGGTCTAAAGCATCCAGCAGTAAATTGTGGATCGCTGGGTGACCAGTTTGTGAGGGTTTTGGAAGTCTACCATCAAGACTTACCACGAGTGTTGGGCGAGGACTGTGTGACCTTGGCTCAAGGAGAATACGGTAAGGACTATGTGTCCTGGGACTATGTGTCCTCTGGTTTAAATACTAGGCCACTCCAAACCAGAGGTACGACTGTCACAGCAGTTGTAACTGGGTCATCAAACCAATGTCTTCATCGAGCTACCTGGTTCTATTTCCTCAACCTCCTTATTCCTCATAAACCTGTTGATGAAATTTATTGTTACTGTTTGAAGAATTTGACTGAAGACTTTCGCAAATTCCTCACCTCAAATTCTTCAAGTTGCCTTGTTCATCACTGCTTATCCTGTATCACGCTACTCTCTATTTGTGCATGTTTCATTTCATCATGAAGACTATGCCGTCACTATGTTCCTCATGCACTTGAGTACTAATTTTGCTGCTAGTTATTCATCACATTTCAAATTCCTCAAAGTTGAAATTCCTCAAGTGATGAAATTGTAAAAATCGCCTATTCACCCCCCCTCTTGTCGATATAACGCACTTTCAGTATATGGGGCAGATAACTCATGAGTAATACCAAGTTCATCAAGATATTCATCACGATTGGTGTTCTTGAACTCAGTCCCATTATCACTCCTGATATGCTTCATCTTGACGCCGAAGTTCGTGGAGGCCCTTGAAGCAAATCGCTTGAAGACATCCTGCACTTCAGACTTGTACAGAATAATATGCACCCAAGTGTAACGAGAGTAATCATCAACAATGACAAAGCCATACAAACTTGAAGAATTTGTTAGTGTGGAATAATGAGTGGGGCCAAAGAGGTCCATGTGAAGCAATTCAAAGGGTCGAGTCGTGGTCATGATTGTCTTCGAGGGATTCTTGGATCTGGTCATCTTCCCAGACTCACATGCACCACAGAGGTGGTCCTTGAGGAATTTGACACTTTCAATGCCAATGACGTGCTTTTTCTTCACGAGCGTGTGCAAGTTCCTCATACCAGCGTGTCCAAGTCATCGATGCCACAGCAAGTAGGCATGTGGTAGGCTGAGGACCTGTAGAGAAATCAACAATATACAAGTCTCCTCTCCTAAAGCATTTGAATACTTTCGAATTGTCAGATGCCATGATGACAACACAACGATATTTTCCAAATACGACGACCATATCAAGATCACAAAGCATTGAGACAGACATAAGGTTGAACCCGAGGGATTCGACAAGCATCACCTTATCCATGTGTAGGTCCTTTGAGATTGCAACCTTACCTAGACCCAATACCTTGCTTTTTTTCCTTTGTCGGCGTAGGTGATATGCTTCAGATGAGATTGAGCAAGTGGCAAATTCATCAGTAGATTCTTGTCACGAGTCATGTGGTTTGTGCATCCACTATCGAGGACCCACTCAGTAGCTTTTGGAGATTCATCCTACTGATGAATTAGTACAACTTACGAACTCATATGCTTCAGAGTGAAGAATATGACATCAATTTCACCGGACAGAATTTCATCACACAACATAGTAAGTAAAGCAGTGTGAGAACGTGAGAAATGAGGAGTTCATTTCTACATGATTAGCTTGCATCCTTTCAAGCATTTCCTCAGGTCTCCACCAAATTCATTAGATTTTCAAGTTCATCTGGAGACCTGAACCTGCATAAGAAATCAGTTCAATTTCTTCACCACCCACATCTGGAGGGGTGGCAAAGAGTTCATCATTCTACGAGCACCATACAAGAAGGGAGGCATTGAAGCTAGTGTACTTCGTTTCACAGGACGAGGGTTAGAGTACTCATATGAATAAGAAGAGAAATTCTTCGAGGACTTATGAACATAATGATTTGAAGAATAATGCACATATTCAGAAATCTTATATTTTCCCTGCGAAATAGATGCATTAGCACGAGAATGATATTTTTGACCATTTGAGGAATTTGGTCTATCTGAAGACTTTGGTCCATATGAGGAATTTGATTTGGGGTTCCTGTTCTTCATGAGTGGTGTCGTGAGGACATTCACTTGAAGATTTTGTAGGCAACTCTTGGGAACCCAGATTTTCTTCATAGGTGAACCGTTCCTGCAGTTAGTTCCAACAAATCTGGCAAATACTTCAACTTTCTGATTTTTGAAGAATTTATAGTTGGAGTCAAGTGACTCATCATAGGAATATGAAGTTTCACTAGTAAAGCCAGATAGAGTGGATGGATCTACAGGAGGACCGTTTGCAGCAACCCACAAGGTTTTGGGGTACTGCTCAAGTGTCCAGTAGGATCCATCAACATTGATTTTCCTCTCAAATGCAATACCCTCTTTCCTAGGGTTCCTGTTCAAAATCTGCTTTTTGAGGACATCGCAAAGGGTTTGATGCCCTTTGAGACTTTTGTACATGCCTGTCACATACAATTCCTTCAACCTGCATGCAATAGAAGCATTTGAACATTTAGGTGAAGAATTAGCAGTTTCACGTTCGATGCATTTCAAACAAGGTGGAACAAATTCTTCCTAAGTGATACTAATTTGTTGAGCCAGTAAGGAATCATTTTCCCTTTGGAGATCCTCATAAGACACCCTTAGTTTCTCAAGATCTTGCTTTATTTGAAGAAATTCAAAAGAAAGCTTATCATGATCGGCTAAGAGAGCATTATGATGACTCTGAAGGTTATCATACTTTGTCTGAAGACTTTCGAGATCGTCAGACGGAGTTTGAGTCCGATCCACTTCCTCATTCAAGAGATCATCACTTTTGTCTAGCATTTTCTGAAGCTTTGCAAGTGCACCTTGTTGCCTAGTAGCAAATATTAGCAAGTTTGGCATAGCTAGGTTTCACATATTCATCAGATTCACCATCACTTGATTCAGAGGAGGAGACATGCTTATGTACCTTGGAACCTTTAGCCATGAAGCAATAGGTGGGAGCGTAATCATCATTGCTAATGTCAGAGTCATTGGAGTAGTCATTTTCTTCATTATTGAATATGGACTTGCTGACGAAAGTAGTAGCGAGAGCAAGGCTAGCAACACCAGATTCAGACTCCACCTCAGATTCTTCCTCTTCTTCGTATTCTTCAGATTCTTCTTCTGAGTCCATTTCCTTGCCAATGAAAGCCCGAGCCTTTCTAGAACCATTCTTCTTGAGTGTTGAGGACTTTGAAGATTAGGACTTTGAAGATTTCTTCTTTTTCTTTGAGTCATCAGAACTGTCGTCTTTGTACTTCTTCTTCTTCTTCTTCTTTGATTCTTTTTCCCAGAGAGGACAGTCACAGACGAAGTGACCAGATTTCTTGCATTTGTGACAAGTTATCTTCTTGTAGTCATTTGAGGAATCTGATTTCCTCAAGCTATTTTTTGATGACTTTCCAAATCCACCTTTAGTTGAGAACTTTTGGAATTTTCTCACGAACATTGCTAGCTCCTGACTTAGTTCTTCAGGATCACCAAGGCTACTATTAGACTCTTCGCCTTTGGATGAGGAAATTGCTTTTGCCTTCAGAGCACGAGATCTTCCATAGCTTGAACCGTAGAGGTCTCTCTTCTCAGCTTGTTGGAATTCATGAGTATTGAGTCTCTCAAGAATATCAACAAGATCAAGTGACTTGTAGTCTCCACGTTCTTGAATCATCAAAGCCAGAGTATCGAATGAGGAATCAAGAGATCTTAGTAGTTTTTTCATCACCTCATGGTCGGTGATATCAGTAGCACCCAGTGCTTGAAGCTCATTGGAGATATCAGTGAGAAGATCAAAAGGTTGTTGAACATTTTCATTGTCGAGTCTCTTGAAGCGGTTGAAGAGATTGCAAAGAACATCAACACGAGAGTCACGTTGACTGGAAACACCTTCGTTGACTTTGGAAAACCTATCCTAGATAAGCTTAGCAGACTCCAAAGCACTCACTCTGCCATACTGACCTTTGCTTAGATGGCCACAGATGATATTCTTCGCTTGAGAATCGAGTTGCTTGAATCTCTTCACATCAGCAGCGTTGGCCGTGGGACTAACAGAGGGAATACCATTTTCCACAACGTACCAGAGATCATTGTCAATAGCTTCAAGATGCATGCGCATCTTGTTCTTCCAGTAGGGGTAATCTGTCCCATCAAAGGTAGGATATCCCGCGGAACCCTTGATCATACCTGCAGTCGACATACCTGAAACTCCAGGTGGTTAAACCAAAATCACACAGAACAAGGTAGTACCTTGCTCTAATACCAATTAAAAGTGCGTTATATCGACTAGAGGGGGGTGAATAGGCGATTTTTACAAATTCAACTTGAGGAATTTGAAATGTGATGAATAACTAGCAGCGAAATAAGTACTCAAGTGCATGAGAAACACAGCAATAGCATAGTAATCATGATGAAATAAAACATGCATAGATTACAAGTAGCGTGATACAGGATAAGCAGGTGAGGAACAAGGTAGCTAGAAGAATTTGAGATGAGGAAGTTGTGAAAGTCTTCGGTCAAATTCTTCAAACAGTAAAGATCAATTTCATCAATAGGTATATGAGGAAATGAAAGGGTTGAGGAAATAGAACCAGGTAGCTCGATGAAGACAATGATTCGATGACCTAGTTCCAACTGTTGTGACAGTCATACGTCTGGTTTGGAGCGGCCTGGTATTTAAACCAGGGGACACACAGCCCCAAGACACACAATCCTTATCGTATTCTCCTTGAGCTAAGGTCACAAAGTCCTCGCCTAACACTCGTGGTAAGTCTTCAGGGTAGACTTCCAAAACCCTCACAAACTGGTCACCCGGCGATCCATAATTTACAGCTAGATGATCTAGACCAAGGTCACTCCGTGATCCCCAATTGACTGCAGGATGCACTAGACCATGACGCCTAACCGTCTGGAAGATACACAGTCTTCAAAGGTAACAAGCGTCAGTTCCACACAGGAACAATCTCTTCAGTGATGCTCAATCACTTTGTGTTTGGTGGTTTGGATTTGGGTTTTTCCTCACTGATGATTTTCTCTCAAAGTCCTCGGAGGATGGGTTGCTCTCAAATGACAAGTGTCAGTTTTCTCTCGAAGCAGCCAAGCAGCTAGTGGTTGTGGGGGGTGGCTACTTATAGCCAGGGTGCAACCTGACATGATAAGACATAAATGCCCCCAATGATATGACTATTATGTGGATAAGATGATTGGGGAAAGCTGGCACTAAGCACAGCAATGGTCGGAATTTCGAACTATGAAAGTCCTTAGGCTTATCATGTTCCTCACTTGTAGGCAATTCACACTGGCAAAATCCTAACTCCTCAGTCAGATCAATTTCCTCAGAGACCAGAAGAACTTCATCTCTGTCACTGAAGAACTTGACTGAACCGCAAGAGATTTCCAAAAGGCTTCACTCGAAGGATTGGTTAGGTTGAGGCTTTTGAGTTGAGCATCAGTTGGAAATTTTCCTTGGTATTACCTCGGCCCCCTTTTATAGTATGGTGTTTTCTATGACTGAAAGAAAGGAAATGAAACTACGAAAACAAAGGTCTTCACGCTTCATAGTCCTTGTTCATATCTTCAAGGTCACACCAACTTCTTCATTTTCAAAGTCTTCAGGGAATACCAAAGTCTTCACCAAAGTCTTCAACTGAAGACATACACTTTTAGGGGTCGATAATATCTGAATATATCAAACTCCTCATCAACTTATAGAGCATGTGTATACTCACGAACATAGTAGTTCCTTAACCTTTAAGTCCTCAATACACCAAAATCACTAAGGGGCACTAGATGCACTTACAAACCTCTTGTTCAGAGCATCAAGCTCCTCTTCGGAGCTCTTGAGCTTCCAATTTAGCTCGTCAAGCTCTGTGTCATTGACGGCTGCCGCTGATGACGAGGCCTACAAATAGCAATTTTTTGTCAGTTTTTATGGGTTCAAACTACCGAATTGTCAAGAACATGAGCCTATGTTCGGTCCTCTTAAGGGCTGTTAGAACATTATGGGATGAATAATGTCTTGCACTTCGATTGGTCACTTGTTCGTATTTGACCCCCAGGTAAGTTTTTCTAAAACTCATCCACGGCTCGGGGGCTTCTATATATGACGATAGCACAAACCAAATAAAATTAAAAATTTAGGAAAAAGAATATTACATGGCTCACCTAGAAGCCCGTCAAGAGACCATTAAAGGCCTCCTTCATTCCGCTATCAGCAGACTGAATGCCTTGTAAAACCGCACTCATAAGAGTGTGGTGATCCTCGGAGATGGAGGCACTTGATAGAGCCTCTCCCATGACCGGCAACCTAGTCGTTGGTGGCGCCGATGGTGATCGGTTAACCCAATCTCTAACTGAGGATTGAACCGGTAGCTCTGGAGGCACAATGCACTCCGGAGAAGACCTTGGAGGGGGCTGTCCATTTCCTTGTCCGGCCTCCTTAGTGCCCGGGAGGGGCTCCCCCCGATCTTTGGTGGCGGAGGCATTAACCTCGGCCATAACATCATCACCCTCACCACCGGTGTTCGTCTCCAAAGGAGACTGGCCGAATGACACCTCCGTGCCATCCTTTGCAGCCCCCGGAGGTGTGGGGTGAGACGCGGTCCCACTCTCCGCCAGCTCAGCGGGTGGAAACTCCCCATCCAAAACTTGGATGGTGGGGAGAACGCGTGGTGGGCTACGGATCAAAAGGAGTTCATACATTGAAACATTAGAAACTTTGCGTAAATAATTCAGGGAATCTTCGGATTCATACCTTCGAGCTGGGGGATTGACCCTTAGGTTCCGTCGAGGAACCCTCTTGAAGTCCTAGGACTCAGCATCAGAGTCCGAGCTGTCGCCTGCCAGGATCAACCACGGCCGACACGCCCTCTTCGGGGCAGGGAGAGGTACATCCTCTATGGCATCCGGTGACGCCTCCCTCTTTCTTGCGAGGGGGGAAATCGCATCCCCCCCGTCCTCATGCTCTTCCTCATGATTAGAGGAGGCATGGGTTTCCTCAGATGCAACGTCCTACTGGTCCCTTATGCCAGGACCTTCTTTTGCCTTATTCTTCTTCTCCTTTCTCTCCGGTGCCATGTATGGCGCCTCGACAAG
Source organism: Hordeum marinum (assembly GCA_022496015.1). Taxonomy (NCBI): domain Eukaryota; kingdom Viridiplantae; phylum Streptophyta; class Magnoliopsida; order Poales; family Poaceae; genus Hordeum; species Hordeum marinum. Next base: position 87,707,135 of record CM039678.1, on the reverse strand, counting down.
CATGTTCATCAACAGCTCCTACCTGGGGTCTTCGGGCCGAGGCGCCGGGCAGTTGATTCCCACGGCTTTGCTCAACCATTTCTGCAAAAACGAGGGGGAAGGCGTTCATGTCTTTTGTCAAGAAACTGTTGGAAATATTCCTTAGACGCAATAATAAATAGTTATTATTATATTTCCTTGTTCATGATTATCATTTATTATCCATGTTACAATTGTATTGATTGAAAACACATTGCATGTGTGGATATATAAACAACATTGTGTCCCTAGTATACCTCCAGTAGACTAGCTCGTTGATCAAAGATGGTCAAGGTTTCCTAGCCATTGACATGAGATGTCATTTGATAACGGGATCACATCATTGGGAGAATGATGTGATGGACAAGAACCAAACTATAAACATAGTATATGATCGTGTCAGTTTATTGCTATAGTTTTCTGCATGTCAAGTATATGTTCCGATAACCATGAGATCATGCAACTCACTGACACTGGAGGAGTACCTTGTGTGTATCAAACATCACAACATAATTGGTGACTATAAAGGTGCTCTACAAGTATCTTCAAGGGTGTCTGTTTAGTAGGCATGGATCAAGACTGGTATTTGTTACTCCGTGTGACGGAGAGGTATCTCAGGGCCCACTCGGTAATACAACATCACAAAAAGCCTTGCAAGCAATGTGACTAAAATGTTAGTCATGGGATCTTGTATTACGGAATGAGTAAAGAGACTCACTGGTAACGTGATTGAACTAGGTACATAGATACCGATGATGGAATCTCGAGCAAGTAACATACTGAAGAACAAAGGGAACAGCATACGTGATTAACTGAATCCTTGACATAGAGGTTCAACCGAGAAAGATCTTCATAGAATATGTGGGAACCAATATGGGCATCCAGGTCCCGCTATTGGTTATTGACTGTAGAGGTGTCTCGATCATGTCTAGATAGTTCTTGAACGCGCAGGGTCTGCACACTTAAGGTTCGGTGACGTTTCGGTAGTGTAGAGTTATGTATGGTGGTGACCGAAGGTTGTTCGGAGTCCTGGATGAGATCTCGGATGTCACGAGGAGATCTGGAATGGTCCGGAGGTAAGGATTGATGTATAGGAAGTCCCATTTTGGTCTCCGAAAAAGTTTTGGGTGCTTCGGTAGTGTACCGGGAGTGCCGGGAGGGTACCGGGGGACCATCGGGAGGGGCCTCTCACCCCAAAGAGCCTCATGGGATGTGGGAGGAGGCAAACCAGCCCCTGGTGGGCTAGCTGATGCCCCACTAAGGCCCATGCAGCTGGGGTGGAGAAACCCAAAGGTGGAAGAGGTGGGAAAGGTTTCCAAGTGGGGGAAGGAATCCTACTCCTAGTAGGATTGGAGTAGGACTCCTCCCTCCTCAACTTTGGCCGCACCGAAGGGGCAGCCCTTGGAGCACCAGCCTCCCTCCACTCCCTCCTATATATACTAGAGTATTTTAGGGCATCTCAAACCCTAATTGCCACGTGTTGCCCTCTTCTTCCTCTAGATCGTTTTCGCCTCTAGTCTAGTTTCGGAGGTGCTTAGGCGAAGCCCTGCCAGAATAGTTCCACCACCGCCACCGCCGAGCCATCGTGGTGCCGGATAACTCATCTACCTCTCCGCTCCCTCTTGCTGGATCTAGAAGGCGGAGATCTTCATCGAGTTGTACGTGTGCTAAACGTGGAGGTGCTGTCCGTTCGGCGCTAGATCGGGACGGATCGTGATTGGATCGTGGGACGCTCGGTGATTGGATTGTGGGACGCTCGGTGATTTGGATCACGAAGACGTTCAACTACATCAACCGCGTTTCTTAATGCTTCCCGGTTAGCGATCGACAAGGGTATGTAGATCCACTCTCCCGCTCGTAGATGCTCATCACCATGGATAGATCTTGCGTGTGCGTAGGAAATTTTTTGTTTCCCATGCAACGTTCCCCAAAAGTGGCATCGCGATCTAGGTTTATGTGTAGATGAGATCACGAGTAGAACACAAAGGAGTTTGTGGGTGTTGATGCTCAGATTGCTTCCTCCCTTGGTCGGTTTTTGATTCAGCGGTATTGTGGGATGAAGTGGCCAGGACCAACCTTACTCGTACGCCTATGAGAGACTGGTTCCATCGACTGACATGTGACTTTGTTGCATAAAGATGGTTGGTGGGTGTCTATCTCTCCTACTCTAGTTGGATCGGATTCGACAAAGGCGGTCCTTGAGAAGGTTGAATAGCAATTTGTGTATCACCGTTGTGATTTTTGCGTAGGTGATAATTGTTCTTGCTAAATACCCATAGCAACCACATAAAGCATGCAACAAGAATTAGAGTATGTCTAACTTGTTTTTGCAGGGTATATTGTGATGTGACGTGGCCAATTACATGATGAGATATATGTGATGTATGAGATGATCATGTTTTGTATAGAATATCATGACTTGCATGTCGATAAGTATGGCAACCGGCAGGAGCAATAGGGTTGTCTATAATTATTCTCGTCGTTTTTGCTTTACTTTATCGCTATGAGTTAGCAATAGTCGTGGAAGCAACAGTCGGCACGGAAACCCCGGTGGCGACAGGTTGATGGAGATCATGGTGTCATGCCGGTGACGATGGAGATCGTGTTGGTGCTTTGGAGATGGAGATCAAAAGCACAAGTTCATAGCCATATCATGTCATTTATTATTTGCATGTGATGTTAATCCTTTTATGCAACTTATTTTCCTTAGGACGACGGAACCATTATAAGGTGATCCATCGCTTAAATTTCCAGATAAATTGTGTTATCCTCGAGTGTGCACCATTGCGAAAGTTCATCGTGTCGAGACACCACGTGATGATCAGGTGTGATAGACTCTACGTTCACATTCAACGAGTGCAAGCCAGTGTTGCACGTGCAGAACACTTGGGTTAAACTTGACGATCCTAGCATGTACAGACATGGACTCGGAACACTAGAGATAGAAAGGTCGAGCATGATTCATATAGTAGATATGATCAACATGTTGATGTTCACCATTGAAACCACCTCAACTCACGTGATGATCGGACTTGAGTTGGTGAATTTGGATCATGTATCACTCAGATGACTAGAGGGATGTCAATTTGAGTGGGAGCTTTAGTAATTTGATTAACTAAATTCATTATGTTGAACAATAGTCTTAGTAACCTTTGCATATTTATGTTGTAGATCAATGGCTCACGCAGTAGTTCCCCTGAATTTTAATGCGTTCCTAGAGAAAGCCAAGTTGAAAGATGATGGAAGTAACTTTGTGGACTGGGCCCGTAATGTGAGGATTATCCTCATGGCTTCCCAGAAGGATTATGTCCATGATGCACCGCTTGGTGATCCACCCGCTCCCGTGCCGCCCGAGGACGTTAAGAACATTTGGGAGGCACGTTCTGGAGATTACTCAATAGTTCAATGTGCAATGTTGTATAGCTTAGAACAGGGACTTCAAAGACGTTTTGAACGTCAAGGAGCATATGAGATGTTCCAGGAGTTGAACATTATCTTGAGAAGAATGCCCGGATCAAGAGGTATGAGACCTCCGATAAGTTCTGTTCTTGCAATATGGAGGAGAACGGGTCTATCAGTGAATATGTACTCAGAATATCTACGTATTTGAACCATCTGGCTGAGTTGGGAATTGTTCTCCTGCCAGAAGCAATCACTGACAAAGTTCTTCAATCATTGCCACCTAGCTACAAGAGCTCCATGATGAATTATAACATGCGAGGCATGAATAAGTCAGTCGTCGAGGTGTTTGCGATGTTCAAAGTCGCTGAGTCTGAAATCCAGAAGGAGCATCAAGTGTTGATGGTCAATAAAACCACTAGTTTCAAGAAGAATGGCAAGGGCAAGAAGGGTAACTCCAATAAGAGTGGAAAAGCAGTTGCCCCTCCCGTGAAGAAACCCAAGGCTAGACCCAAGCCAGAAACTGAGTGCTTTCATTGTAAGGGAACTGGTCACTGGAAGCGGAACTGCCCCAAGTATCTGTCCGACAAGAAGGCGGCCAACACCAAACAAGGTATATATGATATATCATATATACATGTTATTGATGTGTACCTTACCAACTCTCGTTGTAGTGCATGGGTATTTGATACCGTTTCGGCTGCTCACACTTGCAACTCAAAAGAGGAGCTACGAAATAGACGGAGGCTGGCAAAGGACGAAGTGACGATGCACGTGGGAAATGGTTCCAAGGTTGATGTGATCGCCATCGGCACGCTCGCTCTTCGATTACCATCGGTATTAGTTATGAACCTAAATAATTGTTATTTGGTGCCAGCGTTAAGCATGAACATTATATCTAGATCTTGTTTATTCCGAGACGGTTACTCATTTAAATCAGAGAATAATGGTTGTTCTATTTATATGAGTAATATATTTTATGGTCATGCACCCAATGTGAGGTGTTTATTCTTATTGAATCTCGATAGTGATGATACACATGTTCATTACATTGATGCCAAAAGATATAGAGTTGATAATGATAGTACCACTTTCTTGTGGCACTGCCATTTAGGTCATATTGCTGTAAACACATGAAGAAGCTCCATGCTGATGGACTTTTGGAGTCACTTGATTTTAAATCACTTGACACATGTGAACCATGCCTCATGGGCAAGATGACTAAAACACCGTTCTCTGGAACAATGGAACGGGCAAGTGACTTGTTGGAAATCATACATACTGATGTGTGCGGCCCAATGAGCATTGAGGCGTGCGGTGGATATCGTTATTTTATCACCTTCACTGATGACTTAAGTAGGTATGGGTATATTTACTTGATGAAGCACAAGTCTGAAATGTTTGAAAAGTACAAGCAATTTCAAAGTGAAGTTGAGAATCATGGTAACAACAAGATTAAATTCCTATGCTCTAATCGAGGAGGAGAATATCTGAGTTATGTTTGTTAGTCACTTAAGATAGTGTGGAATTGTTTCACAATTAACACCGCGTGGAACACCACAGTGTAATGGTGTGTCCGAACGTCATAATCAAACCTTATTAGATATGATGCGTTCTATGATGTCTCTTGCCGATTTTCCACTATCGTTTTCGGGTTATGCATTAGAGACAGCTGCATTCACCTTAAATAGGGCACCATCAAAATCCGTTGAGATGATGCCATATGAAGTGTGGTTTGGCAAGAAGCCAAAGTTGTCGTTTCTTAAAGTTTGGGGATGTGATGCTTATGTCAACTTCAGCTTGAAAAGCTGGAACCCAAAGTGGAGAAATGCGTCTTCACAGGATACCCAAAAGAGACAGTTGGGTATACCTTCTATCTCAGATCTGAAGGCAAAGTGTTTGTCACTAAAAACAGAACATTTATTGAGAAAGAGTTTCTCTCAAAAGAGATCCGTGGGAGGAAAATAGAACTTGATGAGGTTGTTGAACCTTTACTTCAACCAGAGAGTAGCGCAGCGCAGAAAGATGTTTTTGTAGAACCTACATCAGTTGAAGAGGAGGTTAATGATCATGATCATGAAGCTTAGGATCAAGTTGCTATCGAACCTCGTAGGTCGACAAGGGCGTGTACTGCTCCTGAGTGGTACGGCAACCCTGTCTTAGAGGTCATGTTGTTAGACAACAATGAACCTACGAGCTATGGAGAAGCAATGATGGGCCTGGATTCTGAGAAATGGTTAGAGGCCATGAAATCTGAGATAGGATCCATGTATGAAAACAAAGTATGGACTTTGGAAGTATTATCTGAAGGGCGAAAGGCCATTCAGAACAACTGGATCTTTAAGAGGAAGACGGGCGCGGACAGTAATGTCAACGTCTATAAAGCTCGACTTGTGGCAAAGGGTTTTTCACAAGTTCAAGGAGTTGACTACAATGAGACCTCCTCACCCATGGAGATGCTTAAATCCATCAGAATCATGTTTGCAATAGCTGCATATTTTGACTATGGAATTTGGCAGATGGATGTCAAAATAGCATTCCTTAATGGTTTCCTTAAGGAAGAATTGTATATGATACAACCGGAAGGTTTTGTTGATCCAGAGAATGCTAACAGAGTTTGCAAACTCCAGAGATCCATTTATGAACTGGTGCAAGCATCTCAAAGTTGGAATCTGTGTTTTGATGAATAGAGGGGGGTGAATAGGCGATTTTTACAAATTCAACTTGAGGAATTTGAAATGTGATGAATAACTAGCAGCAAAATAAGTACTCAAGTGCATGAGAAATACAGCAATAGCATAGTCATTATGATGAAATAAAACATGCATAGATTACAAGTAGCGTGATATAGGATAGGCAGGTGAGGAACAAGGTAACTAGAAGAATTTGAGATGAGGAAGTTGTGAAAGTCTTCGGTCAAATTCTTCGAACAGTAAAGATCAATTTGATCAACAAGTATATGAGGAAATGAAAGGGTTGAGGAAATAGAACCAGGTAGCTCGATGAAGACAATGATTCGATGACCCAGTTCCAACTGTTGTGATAGTCATATGTCTGGTTTGGAGCGGCCTGGTATTTAAACCAGAGGACACACAATCCCAAGACACACAATCCTTATCGTATTCTCCTTGAGCTAAGGTCACAAAGTCCTCGCCTAACACTCGTGGTAAGTCTTCAGGGTAGACTTCCAAAACCCTCACAAACTGGTCACCCGACGATCCAGAATTTACAGCTAGATGATCTAGACCAAGGTCTCTCCGTGATCCCCAATTGACTGCAGGATGCACTAGACCATGACGCCTAACCGTCTGGAAGATACACAGTCTTCAAAGGTAACAAGCGTTAGTTCCACACAGGAACAATCTCTTCAGTGATGCTCAATCACTTTATGTTTGGTGGTTTGGATTTGGGTTTTTCCTCACTGATGATTTTCTCTCAAAGTCCTCGGAGGATGGGTTGCTCTCAAATGACAAGTGTCAGTTTTCTCTCGGAGCAGCCAACCAGCCAGTGTTGTGGGGGGTGGCTACTTATAGCCAGGGTGCAACCTGACATGATAATACATAAATGCCCCCAATGATATGACTGTTATGTGGATAAGATAACATGACCCTATGTTCGGTCCTCTTAAGGTCTGTTAGAAAATTATGGGACGAATAATGCCTCGCGCTTCGATTGGTCATTTGTTCGTATTTGAGCCCCGGGTAAGTTTTTCTAAAACTCACCCACGGCTCGGGGGCTTCTATATATAACTATAGAAAGTGAGTGGGAGCTCTATAGGGTTTCTAATATTATATGTGGATGAGATATTGCTGATTGGAAAAAATATAGAAATACTGGAAAGCGTGAAGGAATATTTGAAGAAGAGTTTTTCAATGAAGGACCTAGGAGAAGCTGCTTTCATATTAGGCATTAAGATCTATAGAGGTAGATCGAGACGCTTAATAGGACTTTCACATAGCACATACCTTGACAAAGTTTTGAAGAAGTTCAAAATGGATCAATCAAAGAAGGGGTTGTTGCCTGTGTTACAAGGTGCGAAGTTGAGTAAGACTCAATGCCGAGTGACTGCAGAAGATAGAGAAAAGATGAGTGTCATCCCCTATGCTTCACCCATAGGCTCTATCATGTATGCAATGTTATGCACAAGACCCAATGTCATCCTTGCCATAAGTATGGCCGGAAGGTTTCAAAGTGATCCAGGAATGGAGAACTGGATGGCGGTCAAGAATATCCTTAATTACCTAAAAAGGAGTAAGGAAATATTTCGCGTTTATGGAGGTGATCAAGAGCTCGTCGTAAAGGGTTACATTGATGCAAGCTTTGACACTGATCCGGATGACTCTAAGTTGCAAACCGGATACGTATTCATTCTCAATGGGGGAGCTGTAAGCTGGTGTAGTTCCAAGCATAGCGTGGTAGCCGATTCTACATGCGAAGCGGAGCACATCGCAGCCTCGCACGCGGCGAAGGAAGATGTCTGGATGAAGGAGTTCATGACAGATCTTGGAGTAGTGCCCAGTGCACTGAATCCAATGGATCTGTTCTGTGACAACACTGGTGCTATTGCTTTGGCCAAGGAACCATGGTTTCACAAGAGGACCAGACACATAAAGCGACGCTTCAATTCCATCCGTAAGTACATCAAGAAGGATGACATAAATATTTGCAAAGTGCACACGGATCTGAATGTTGCAGACCCATTGACTAAACCTCTTCAAAGGGCTAAACATGATCAACACCAGAACTGTATGGGTGTTACATTCATTGCAATGTAAATCACATAGTGATGTGAGCTAGATTATTGACTCTAGTGCAAGTGGGAGACCATTGGAAATATGACATAGAGGCAATAATAAATAGTTATTATTATATTTCCTTGTTCATGATAATCGTTTATTATCCATGCTATAATTGTATTGATTGGAAACACACTGCATGTGTGGATATATAAACAACATTGTGTCCCTAGTATGCCTCTAGTAGACTAGCTCGTTGATCAAAGATGGTCAAGGTTTCCTAGCCATTGACATGAGATGTCATTTGATAACTGGATCACATCATTGGGAGAATGATGTGATGGACAAGACCCAAACTATAAACATCACATATGATCGTGTCAGCTTATTGTTATAGTTTTCTGCATGTCAAATATCTGTTCCTATGACCATGAGATCTTGCAACTCACTGACAACAGAGGAGTACCTTGTGTGTATCAAACACCGCAACGTAACTGGGTGACTATAAAGGTGTTCTACAGGTATCTTCGAGGGTGTCTGTTGAGTGGGCATGGATCAAGACTAGGATTTGTTACTCCATGTGACGGAGAGGTATCTCAGGGCCCACTTGGTAATACAACATCACAACAAGCCTTGAAAGAAATGTGACTAAAATGTTAGTCACGAGATCTTGTATTACGGAACGAGTAAAGAGACTTGCCAGTAACGAGATTGAACTAGGTATATAGATACCGACGATCGAATCTCGGGCAAGTAACATACCGAAGAACAAAGGGAACAACATACGGGATTAACTAATTCCTTGACATAGAGGTTCAACTGAGAAAGATCTTCGTAGAATATGTAGGAACAATTATGGGCATCCAGGTCCCGCTATTGGTTATTGACCGTAGAGGTGTCTCGGTCATGTCTACATAGTTCTCGAACCCGTGGGGTCTGCACACTTAAGGTTCGGTAACGTTTCGGTAGTGTAGAGTTATGTGTGGTGGTGACCGAAGGTTGTTCGGAGTCCCAGATGAGATCCAGGACGTTATGAGGAGCTCCTGAATGGTTCGGAGGTCAAGATTGATATATAGGAAGTCTCGTTTTGGTCTCCGGAAAAGTTTTGGGTACTTCAGTAGTGTACCAGGAGTGTCGGGAGGGTACCGGGGGACCATCAGGAGGGGCCTCTCACCCCAAAGGGCCTCATGGGATGTGAGAGGAGGCAAAGCAGACCCTGGTGGGCTGGCCGAAGCCCCACTAAGGCCCATGTGGCTGAGGTGGAGAAACCCAAAGGTGGAAGAGGTGGGAAACGTTTCCAAGTGGGGGAAGGAATCCTACTCCTAGTAGGATTGGAGTAGGACTCCTCCCTCCTCCACTTCGGCCGCATCAAAGGGGCAGCCATTGGGGAACCGGCCTCCCTCCCCACCCTCCTCTATATACTAGAGGATTTTAGGGCAGCCCTAACCCTAATTTCCATGTGCTCCCCTCTTCTTCCTCTAGTTCGTTTTCTCCTCTAGTGTAGTTTCGGAGGTGCTTAGGCGAAGCCCTGCCGGAATAGTTCCACCACCACCGCTGTCGCGCTACCAGAGAACTCATCTACCTCTCCGCTCCCTCTTGCCGAATCAAGAAGGCGGAGATCATCATCGATCTGTACGTGTGCTGAACGTGAAGGTGTTGTCCGTTCGGCGCTAGATCAAGACAGATCGTGATTGGATTGCGGGACGCTTGGCGGTTTGGATCGTGAAGACGTTTAACTACATCAACCGCGTTTCTTAACGCTTCCTGCTTAGTGATCTACAAGGGTATGTGGATCCACTCTCCCTCTCGTAGATGCTCATCACCATGGATAGATCTTGCGTGTGCGCAGGTAAAATTTTATTTCCCATGCAACGTTCCCCAATGAAACAAAGCGAGTTGATTGAAATTATATTGTGCCAGGGTAGGTGGGTTATCGGCGCTTAGGCCTGAATCCTTCCCCTCGGCTCGCCAGCTCTTCTAGGGCTTGAACAGTGCCTTCCATAGCTTCTTAGGAGTAGTGCGGAAAAGTTGGCGTACGGTTGGCCCATCTTCAAGTTGATAAGCCCACATATGGGAGTCCCGATGCTGGCAGGGGAGGAGACGGCACCGGAGCATAATCTGGACCACGTTAACCAGCTCGATCTTGGCTTTGGTCATCGCAGAGATACGCTTCTACAGAGTTTCCACCTCAACATCTGACCCCCAGTCCAGGCCCTTCCGGAGCCAGGAGGTTAGTCTCATGGGGGGTCCGGATCTTCTCGGCTAGAGCAGCCTGACCCTCATCCCTTGGCTCGGTGATATAAAACCACTCCTTTTTCTAGATTTTGATGGTGTCGATGAAGGGGACGGTCAGCCATCCAATGCGGGGGAGCTTGCTGATTACTGCTCCTCCGCAGTCCACATGCTCGCCTGCGATAGTATTTGGCTTGACATCGAAAACCTTGAGCCATAGGCCGAAGTGCGATTCAACCCGCAGGAAGGCTTCACACATGATGATGAAAGCCTATATGTGCATGAAGGAGTTCCATGGGAGGTCATGGAAGTCTAGTCCATAGAAGAACATGAGACCCCTAATGAAGGGGTGGAGCAGGAAACTCAGTCCCCGGATGAAGTGGGAGATGAACACCACCCTCTTGCTGGGCTTGGGAGTGGGAACCACCTGGTTGGGCTCTACGGCGCGGTGGAAGACGTTGGCGGGGAGGTAGCCGGACTGCTTTAGGTCCCGGATATCCTAGTCGATGACTATCAAGGCCTCTCAGTTGCCATTGGAGACAGAACCCGCCATCGCTGAGCTCGGAGGGGAAGTTGAGAAAGAACTGGATCTGAGCTCTTGAGGCTTGGGGAGATTGAGGAAGCAGAAGATGCGAATGGGAAGCGTGAATAGGCCTTGGGGTTTTTCCCCCTTTATTAGGTGTGCCGCCAATTAGTTTCCCTCTTCTGCGCCACAAATCCCTCCGCTTCCCAAGACGTGTATGCCATTATGCACGCGTAAAAGAAACTTGATATAATTAATTATATCCCGTATGAAACAGAGCACGATCTGCGCATTGATGAATCGTGCTAATGTAAAAATAGCCTCGAACCGCGAATCGGGTTTTCATAACTAGTTTCGCGGTCGTGGTGGGCCGCGACCCTTCGTTAGAAAGGTTGTCAGGAAACACTGTTTACACTTTGACGCTTGGCCTTCGGGGCTAAGAAACTCATAGTGTCCGGACGGTCATATGATCGGGAAAGCTATGCGTCGTCGGAGACCGAACTAATCTCAGCCGATCACTATATGGGAAGAACTAGCCCCGCAAGCCGAAGACTCTTATCATATGAAGTAGCTAGAGCTGAGACCCTTGGCATTGGAGGCTAGTTCGGGGGCTACTGAGGGAGTCCTGGACTAAGGGATCCTCGGGCCGTCGGCCTATCTCGTAATAGGCCGGCTTGGTGGGCCTCTCTTTTATCGTCGTAGGAAGGGTCGGATACATGGAAGAGCCCTCATTCTAGAAGGAAGTACCGAAGGCGTGTCATGCACTCCAAGTCAAGATAAGGAAATCGACATCTCCATCCCCGGTAGGGGACCTATCATGTGTAAATCCTAGGTACCCCCCCCCCCCGGTGTCTATATAAACCGGGAGGGTTTTAGCCTGTAGATAGAGAAACTCATCTAGGGTTTTAACCAGTCGATCTCGAGGTAGATCAACTCTGTAATCTTCACACCATCAATATAATCGAGCAGGACGTAGGGTTTTACCTCCTTAAGAGGGCCTGAACCTGGGTAAACATCGTCTCTTTCGTCACTTGTTACCATCGATTCTAGTCTCATAGCTCGGGACCCCCTACCCGAGATCCGCCGGTTTTGACACCGACAACCGAGACTAATGTTCTGATTTTCCCAGGACCAAAGCCCTATTTTCTACTAGTGGTGGTACACAAATTTGAGGGTTTTACATATAGCGATGTAAAAAACAGAGCCCCCTCTTGTTTCTCTTAAGAAATTTGACCTTTGTTTCTAGATATAAGTTGTTTTGATGATTTAAATACATTTAGGAATAGAGAGTGTACAATTATATGGGCTTCAGAACCATTTGAGGGGAAGAAATGAATGTGGAAAAAGGAATGATAATGGAAAATTTAGACAGTGCAATTTGCTTGCCACTCATAATTATTGGCAAATCCACATTGGGTAGACCTGGCACCCCTTAAAGCATCTCCACCAGACCCTCCAAACCGCCCCTACTTATCTGCTCAGCAAAAAAACACTCCAACCAGGTCCACATACCAGCTCATTTGCTCGGGTTGTCCGACACCCTCAAACTCCCTTTGTATGTGGGACAGATTTAGGGTCGTCTGGATATGCCCGCCGTGTCGGTCGGTTCTGTCATGGCCCATGGCGGACCCCACAAAACTGCAATCCACCCCACCTCGAACTGTAAACCCTAGATCACTCTCACTCTATATGTTTTGCTCCCAATTTGTCCATCCATCTCCATTCCACTCCATCTGGTCCCATTCCATGTCGCCATGTTTGGCTCTAGCTCCAGATCCAGATCCAAGCAGACCCCCATTAACTACGTACGTGCTCGCATCAGATTCGAGTTTTGTGCCCTCTGATGAGGAGCTCACCCTCTTTGTCACCTTCCAATAGTCGCGGATGGAAACTCAAGATGGCTCATCGAGCTACATGCCCTCTCGGCAGGGAGGCGTCAAGACAAGTCAAAGCCCCGCGGTCGCCCATCGTGGCTTGTCGAGCTATGCACCCTCCCTAGGGGGACGGTGGGGAAGGCCAAGCTCCAGGACAACCCACCATGTCTTGTCGAGCTCTGCACCCTCTCGGGGGACCTAGAGGGGTTCTGGCAGTTCCGGTTTGTCCCCTCATGCCCGGTGGTGGGTGTTGTTCCCTCATCCATCATGCCCGGCATAGTGCCCTAAGTCCTAGGCGCGGATAGCTCGTCGCACCAAGAATGCGGCTCGGGTAAGATATGGATGCTCCTTGCTGGTCGGCCTACCTTTTAAGTCTGAAGCGGAGCGGGTGGTCCGTGACGTCCTGTGTCAGTCTTTGATCGACAAGTACATATACGTCTGCCATTGTCCTCGAAATGCAACGGCATTAAGGGTGGCATGGACGCATCGAAGTGGCTAATCGCTAAGCAAGTTGTCGCTGCCGCCAAAGTTTGTCACCTCACGAGACCCCCCCCCCCGCCTCGACCTTCTCCTACAACGCCCTTCCCCCTTCCCCAGCAACGATCCCTATGTCATCTTCACGATGTATTACCATTGCCCTGAGGATGGCAAGGGCAAGGCGAAGCCACAAAGATCTTCCTCCTTTGCCTAGAAGAACATGTAGTATAAAGTAGTATTATGATCCTAGTTGTATGAACTGGTATATATGTCCTAGTAGAACTGTTATTTTCGTTTGTTGTTAATGCATGATCTGTCCTTGGGCAATGTATGAACTGCTATGTATGTGCTATGTTGTAAGTGTGTTCGCGTTGATTGACGTCGCATGTATATGTATGTATTTGGGGGGTTGGGAAATTGGGGGGGTCTTCGCGTGTGGAGACAAATGGGGGCATATTTGCCTAGTTGGAGATGTTCTTATAGTCTATTATAAGTTGTTCCTTGGTAAAAGGGTGCAACATGGAATCTCTCCCCTTGTTCTAATTACTTTTAGTTTTTACAAAAACAGAAAGTATAATGTAGACACGCACTCTCTCTCATAGAACCGATAATCCTAAGGCTTACAAACTAATCCTCCCACTAATCCATCCCCTAAATTTTGTTCTGCCCCCCCCCCCTAACTCAATCAGATGACACCACGTGAGACTGTAAAAATCTCCTCCATAACTAAAACGTGCGTAGATGCAGCAGTACTCCTACTGAAGAATGGGGTGATGGATCTTAAAATAAGAAAACGACACAGTCACCTTCCTATTTATACGAAAGTCATCTCCTAGTGAAAGAATAATCTATTGTAATGATACGCACATGATGCCGAATCTAGGGTTCAATCCCTAGTATGTTGAAACTTCATAGCCACACAAGTGCTTCCCTTGGCAGAGGTAGGTGAGGGCTAACATGTGTCACAACTCACACAACTGATGTGCAAACTCCTCAATGTACAAATTCTTATATCCCGGATGTGCAATGTCACCCAGGAGCAACTTCTTATATCCTGGTCCACCCATCATATGGAGCTTTCTATTTCAAGCTCCGTCACTAGTTGGTTCTTTGTAATTACTTAAGCAATAATGCCAAGTGATTAATTAATTAACAATGTATATTGCAAATAGGATCAAGTAGAAAATATGTGTAAACCCTACCATTTGCTTCAGGTTGGAGCTACAATGGTCTCGTCATATCAAGTATATTTGGTTCATCTCGAAGCTCCAAGAGGTTGACCATTCCAAGTAGATTTTATACATCTTGAAGCTACAAAGTTTGTTCACATGACGAGTAGACTCAATGTAGTTTTAAGCTACAAAAGGTTGGCCATACCAAGCTGATTTGTATTTCTTGAAGCTGCAAGAGGGTAGTCATTTCAAGTGGATTTGGTATACCCTGAAGCTCTAAGAGGTTGGCATACCAAGTAGTTTGGATACATTAACATTCGATTAATTAATAGATTTGGTCTATTGTGAAGATATGAGGGGTTGTCTATTATTAGGCTACAAGATATTGGCCTATTAATTTTGTGTTGGGGAACGTTGCATGGGAAATAAAAAAATTCCTAAGCACATACAAGATCTATCCATGGTGATGAGCATTTACAAGAGGGAGAGTGGATCTATATACCCTTGTAGATCGCTAAGCGGGAAGCGTTAAGAAACGCGGTTGATGTAGTCGAACGTCTTTGCGATCCAAATTGCTAGTCATCCCGCGATTCGATCACGATCTGTCCCGATCTAGCGCCGAACGGACGGCACCTCCGCATTCAGCACACATACAGCTCGATCACGATCTCCGCCTTCTTGATCCATCAAGAGAGAGCAGAGAGGTAGATAGTAGCTTCGGCAGTGCGATGGCGCGGCGACGGTGGTCTTGGAGCTATTCCGATAGGGCTTCACCTAAGCACTAGGAAACTAGAGGGGGAGACGATCTAGTGGGGGGAGAGAGGGCTACACCGTGGCTTAGGGTGTGGTTGCCCTCTCTCCCCTCCAATATATATAGGAGGGAGGGGGAGGGGTTGGTGCCCTAGGGTTAGCTGAACCATGGAGGAGGAGTCCTCCCCCACTCAGATTCCTCCTCCCACAAGGGAGGTGGGGTCGTGGGAGGACTCCCTACTTGCCCTCCTTTCCTCCTCTTCACATGGGCCCTTAGGGGCTGGCTTTCCCAGCCAACTAAGGGCTGGTGCGCCACCCTAAGGCCCATGTGGCCCCCGGAGTGGGTGTCCCCTCCCAATGGATCCTCGGAACCCTCCTGGCAACCCCGGTACATTACCGGAAATACCTAAAACACTTCATGTGACCAAAACGGGACTTCCTATATATCAATCTTTACCTCCGGACCATTCCGGAGCTCTTGCTGACGTCCGGGACTCCGAACAACCTTCGGTCACCACCATACATAATTCAATACTAACGAAATGTCACCGAACGTTAAGTGTGCAGACTCTGCAGGTTTGAGAACTATGTAGACATGACCGAGACACCTCTACGGTCAATAACCAATAGCAGAACCTGGATGACCATATGGGTTCCTACATATTCTATGAAGATCTTTACCAGTTGAACCTCTGTGTCAAGGATTCAGTTAATCCCGTATGTTGTTCCCTTTGTTCTTTGGTATGTTACTTCCTCGAGATTCGCTCGTCGATATCTGCATACCTAGTTCAATCTCATTACCGGCAAGTCTCTTTACTCGTTCCGTAATACAAGATCCTATGGCTAACTCTTTAGTCACTTTGCTTGCTAGGCTTATTGTGATGTTGTATTACCGAGTGGGCCTTGAGATACCTCTCCGTCACACGGAGTAACACATACTGGTCTGGATCCATGCTCACTCAATAGATACCCTCGAAGATACCCGTAGAGCATCTTTATAGTCACCCAGTTACATTGCAACGTTTGATACACACAAGGTATTCCTCCGGTGTCAATGAGTTGCATGATCTCACGGTCATAGGAACAAATACTTGACATGCAGAAAACTATAGCAATAAACTGACACGATCATATGCTACGTTCATAGTTTGGGTCTTGTCCATCACATCATTCTCCTAATGATGTGATCCCGTTATCAAACAACATCTCATGTCTATGGCTAGGAAACCTTGACCATCTTTGATCAACGAATTAGTCTACGAGAGGCACACTAGGGACACAGTGTTGTCTATGTATCCACACATGTATTTGTGTTTCCAATCAATACGATTATAGTATGGATAATAAACGATTGTCATGAACAAGTAAATATAATAATAACCACTTTATTATTGCCTCTAGGGCATACTTCCAACAGTCTCCCACTTGCACTAGAGTCAATAATCTAGTTCACATCACTATGTGCTTTACATTGTAATGAATCTAACACCCATACAGTTCTGCTGTTGATCATGTTTAGCCCTTGGAAGAGGTTTAGTCAACGGGTCTGCGACATTAGGATCTGTGTGCACTTTGCAAATATTTATGTCCTCCTCCTTGATGTAATCGCGGATGGAATTGAAGCGCCTCTTTATGTGTCTAGTCCTCTTGTGAAACCTGGGTTCCTTGGCCAGGGCAATGGCACCAGTGTTGTCACAGTACAGAGTCATTGGTTTCAGTGCACTGGGCACTACTCCATGATCTGTCATGAACTCCTTGATCCAGACACCTTCCTTCGCCGCCTCCGAGGCAGCGATGTACTCCGCTTCGCATGTAGAATCAGCTACCACGCTCTGCTTGGAACTACACCAGCTTACCGCTCCGCCGTTGATAATAAATACGTATCTGGTTTGCGACTTAGAGTCATCCGGATCTGTGTCAAAGCTTGCATCAACGTAACCCTTTACGACGAGCTCTTGATCACCTCCATAAACAAGAAACATTTCCTTAGTCCTTTTCAGGTACTTATGGATATTCTTGACCGCCATCCAGTGCTCCATTCCAGGATCACTTTGAAACCTTCTGGCCATACTTATGGCAAGGCTGACATCAGGTCTTGCGCACAACATCGCATACATGATGGAGCCTATGGCTGAAGCATAGGGGACGATACTCATCTTTTCTCTATCTTCTGTAGTCACTGGGCATTGAGTCTTACTCAACTTCACACCTTGTAACACAGGCAAGAACCCCTTCTTGGACTGATCCATTTTGAACTTCTTCAAAACATTGTCAAGGTATGTGCTCTGTGAAAGTCCTATTAAGCGTCTCGATCTATCTCTATAGATCTTCATGTGAGATATGAAAGCAGCTTCTCCTAGGTCTTCATTGAAAAACTCTTGTTCAAATATTCCTTCACGCTTTCCAACATTTCTATATTGTTTCCAATCAGCAATATGTCATCCACATATAATATTAGAAATGCTATAGAGCTCCCACTCACTTTCTTCTAAATACAAGCTTCTCCGGAAACTTGTATAAACCCGAACGCTTTGATCATCTCATCAAAGCGAAGATTCCAACTCCGAGATGCTTGCACCGGTCCATAAATGGATCGCTGGAGTTTGCAAACTTTGTCAGCATTCTCTAGATCAACAAAACCTTGTAATTATATCATATACAACTCTTCCTTAAGAAAACCGTTAAGGAACGCTGTTTTGACATCCATCTGCCAAATTTCATAATCAAAAAATGCAGCTATCGCTAACATGATTCTGGCGGACTTAAGCATCTCTATGGGTGAGAAGCTCATCGTAGACAACTACTTGAACTTGTGAAAAACCCTTTGCCACAAGTCGAGCTTTATAGACGATGACATTACCGTCCGCATCCGTCTTCCTCTTAAAGATCCATTTGTTCTGAATGGCCTTTCGCCCAGGTAATACTTCAAAAATCCATACTTTGTTTTCATACATGGATCCCATCTCAGATTTCATGGCCTCTAACCATTTGTTGGAATCCGGGCCCATCATCGCTTCTCCATAGCTCTGTCACGCCCAAGATGCGGTCCTATCCTTATTTGGCACGAGGGCCTCAAAGGGGATAGAAGCGCATCTCGATGCATTCAAAAGAATGGATATCATTACAAGTACATGTACAGAAGAGATGAGTATATGGAATTGGCTTACACTCGCCACAAGCTACATCAGAGTCACATCAATACAACAACATCCTAAACATCATACATAAGAGCAGGGTCCGACTACGGACGAAATCAAATGGTAAAATGACATCCACCCTTGCTATCCCAGGCTGCCGCCTGAAACCCATCCAAGATTGATGAAGAAGAAGAAGAAGAACTCCAAATCAAATCAATCAACGCGCTCACGTCAAATTATCACATTACCTGTACCTGCAACTGTTGTTGTAGTAATCTGTGAGCCACATGGACTCAACAATCTCATTTCCAAGGGTATCAAGACTATTAAAGCTTAATAGGTGAGGAATGGTTAAGTGGTGAGGCTGCAGCAAGCGACTAAGCATTTATATGAGTGGCTAACTTACGAGTAAAGAAAATAAAGTATGGTGGTCTACGCATAACAGACGTGAACTAGTAGTGATCACTATCTGATCCTGTACACCTACTTACGTCAAACATAACCCCACTGTGTTCTCTTTCGGATAAGGACTCGTGAGAAGAGACAGTCACGGTTACGCACCCAGTTGGTGTATTTTATTAGAGTTTACTTCAAGTTTGCTATGACCGGGTGTTAAACAAATTATCCAAGTTTGCCACATAACCGCGGGCACGGCTTCTCAAAAAGATTTAACCCTGTAGGGGTGCTCCAACTCATCCATCACAAATTAACCACACTCAGCGGGAATAACCTCAACCACGGATCTCGTGATCATCCTAGGCAATTCCAAAGGAAATCCAACACCTCGAGATAGCCCATGGAAAATCAGAGTTCCTCACTCAAGACGTTCGACAAAGGTAAAACAAATCTAGCAAGGCCTCCCGACGTGTCGACAATCCCGATAGGAGCAGCGTATCTCGTTCTCATGACACGGCGGATAAGCTACGCATATGGAGGCCTGATTGAAATCTCCCAAGTTGCCCTGGGTTGGCCCCGCACAGTGCTCTAGTTTGGACCAACACTCATGACGAGCACTGGCCCGGGGGTTGATTAAATTATCCACGGGGTGATCATGCCCTATGCAAATTCATTAGTTATTAGGCAAATGTAGTACCAATGTTGGGCCTTGCCAGACAAGTTTTATCCCCAAACGAAAATCAAGGGGGTCCCAATAACAACCCCGAGCATGTTAGGAGCGCTCATTTATGGAACATAACACCGGTTCACAAGTAACTAGGGGCGGCAAGAGTGGAACAAAACACCAAGCAAAAGGCCGAGCCTTCCACCTTTACCAAGTATATATGTGCATTAAATTAAATAGCAGCAATATTGTGATATAACAAAGAAGGTCCATGTTGGCACATGGAAGCAATGCACCTGCAACTAGCAACGCTATAAGAAGGGCTGAGCAAGCGGTATCATAGCCAAACAAAGGTTTGCTGGGACGTGGAAAGGTTAGAGGCTTTTCATGGCAATGTTGGGAGGCTTGTCAAACATGTGGTAGGTAGCGAGACATAATGATAAAGACGAGACAACTAGCATGGCAATGATAGTAATGGTATCCAGGGAAATGTGTCATCTTGCTTGAGATCCCGCTCGGAAGAAGACCGAGTCCATGAAGAAGACGAACCAACGTAGTCGAACGAATCCTCACACTCCGAACGCTTTCGGAACTCTATCGAGAAGAAGTAATCCGAAACAAACAATCAACACAAGATACACCACAACATATGCAAAACACGATGCACAACAATATGATGCATGTCCGGTTTAATATGCAATGCATGACAATCACAACAATCAAATACTACACATTAAAGTGAAGCTCAATATGCAACTTGCATATTGACGGAACTTCACATTTGAATATTTAGTTCAATCTCTTTTAGGTACATGACAATATTAAATGTTGTTAAACATGGCAAGAGGTGAAGCATAAGTAAACTATCTATCTAGTCATGTTAAATGAGGCCGGAAACAACTTATAGCATTTCCGAAACGACCCCATATGTTAATTAGGAAATTGGTCCAGATCTGAACTAATCTCATTTTATATTTTTTTAAACAGCAAAAATAAATATCACCATGTTATTCTACACGCTACGGTCTAAAAGATATGAGCAACACAAGATGCACATGTCATGAATGCAAATGCATGGAAAATGCAATCACAAACATTTCAAATAATGAATGCACTAAGTTATTATGACACTACATGAGATTCTAAGCAAGTTTCATATATGGAATGACCAAAACAGAGCTACGGTTCAACCCCAATCATCAAAACAAGTTTTAGTTGAAATCTGCCAAAAACAGCAAGATAGCATTTTGAACATATGAAAACAACAAGCTACAAGATTCCAAAATGCACAAACTAAGCATGGGGCAATAGCATACAACATCCACTTCATTTCATCTTCACATATCATAAGCAAAACATGTGTGGAACACATGGTAGGAAGCTCACAAGAAGGCTACTTGAAAACAGTTTCAGACTTAGTGAAAATAGCAGTTTTAGACAGTGCAGTTTTATCACGAAGGCATATTGACAGCAGTAAAACTATATGCTACAGTTCATGGAATGACATGAAACTTAACAGCATACTAAAGTACAATATCAACAGCAAATAACTCCATTACACCAACCACAAAAGAGGCCTCGATCACTAGCAAATCACATGGCAAGACAACAACAAAATATAATAGATTTCAGACTTAGAAATATTTAGGACCCTCAAAATAGCAGATTTGTATAGCAAGTTGACAACAGCAAAACCACATCTAAACATGCATTTATAAGACAAGAAAAATGTCCATGGGCTAGGACACATATCAACGAGCGATTTTCATGTTGAAAATAATTTCATATCATGCACGGATTAATTCCCACGAAAATGACAGAAGAGCCTCCGGCATAATGACATGCACGCAAAACATGCTCAAATGACAAAACTAAATGCACAGATAAATCCTATGGATTTTTCTACCCCGAAAACATATATAATATGATTAGGTTCATGTGGAAAATTAGTCACAATTAAATATGCGGGGATTAGGCCTATTCACGTAAAGCAATTCGTTGATGCAAATGAAAATGCAAACATGATGCCGACATTTTATCATGCATGAAAATGAGATGCCAATGAGATGAACATTTTTATCATGTGATTTTATTAATTTCGATGCACGGATACTTAATTATGGAAATGCAATCAAATGCAAATATGCAATATGACATGTTAAATAATTTTTTTCATGGATGCCAATGGCATATGAATATGCTACGTAATATTCTAAGCATATAACATGTAAAAATTATTTTAATTCGGCTAACGGTTAATTAGCTATTAACATTATTAAATTATGCAAAAACCTGAATTAATTTTAAAAAAATACAAAACACAAAAAAGGGGCTGCTCACCAGGCCAGATGGGCCGACTCGGAGGGAGGCCGAGCTGGGCCTGTTGGCTGGCGCTGGGGGTCAACGCGGGGAGCTCGAGCGGCTCACTCGTCCCGTTGCTCCTCCCGAGCGTAGGGAGCGGCGGCGGCCACGCATGGCGATGGGGCGGCGAGGGGGGAGCTCGGGGCGGGGGAGGAAGAGGCTTGGGCGGCGGATCCGGCCAACGGCGAGGGGATCTGGCTAGAGGCGGCGACGACCGGGGCTGGAGCAGCCATGGCGGCGGGGCTCCTGCGGGATAGAGAGCTCGGGGGTTAGAGAAGTAGCAGGGAAGGAGAAGGGAGGAAGGAAGAGGAGAGGAGGATAGGCCGGCGGCGAGGGCTGGCGAGGAGCGGGTCCGGCGGCGCTCCGGCGACGCACGGGGCCTCCGGTGGCCGGATGCCATGGGGCTACGGGCACGAGGAGCAAGGGAGCCTCCATGGATGAGCTCGGGAGAGCTCGGGACGGCGATTCGGGCCCGGAACAGACTCGAACAGGCCCAGATGGGCTCGGGCGGGCTGGCTGGAGGAGGGAGAAGGTGGGGGCTGGCTAGGGTTTGGTTTGGCATGTGGAACGAGGGTCTATTTATAGGGATTCGGGGCTGGGGTTACGGCACTGTCAGTTTTTGGACTGTCGGGTGTCGGTCCGACGTCCGGAAGCGGAGGGACGGGGCTACGGGGCTGTGCAGAGGGGCAACGAGGGGAAGAGAGAGAGAAGTCTGTGACCCGGACACGGAGGTTTTAAAACACCGTGAAACGACCGACGAATACCGATAACCTCACTGCTACGACTGACCGACGAGATATCAAACGAACTCCAATCGCGACGAAATTCGACGGGCGGTCTACCTACAATATAACAAGACCGCACGTCAAGTTTCAACTCGATCCGAGAATATTTTTTGCGCGCACTTAAAAACGGTTTTATTTGAATGGTGCCACGGGCGCGTGCGTGTGTGGGAGGTCTCCACGGGCAACGGCAAGAACGGAGAGAACCGGCAACTACGAGTAAATGCAAGTTTTTGAAAATGGGTGAAGATGCTATGCAGATGATGCGAATGATGCGATGACGAATGCAACAACCAAAACGAAACACAGACGAAAACGGAAATAAAAGGGGAATCTTCTGGAATCTTCTGGAATCTTCTGGAGCGTCGGTCCCGGACTGTCACAAGCTCGTAGGTTCATCGTTGTCCAACAGCATGACCTCTAAGATAGGGTTACCGTACCACTCAGGAGCAGTACGTGCCCTTGTCGACTTACGAGCTTTGATAGTAACTTGATCTGAAGCTTTATGATCATCATCATTAACTTCCTCTTCAATTGATGTAGGCTCCACAGAAACATCTTTCTGCGTTGCGCCACTCTCTGGTTGAAACAAACGTTCAACAACCTCATCAAGTTCTATCTTCCTCCCACTCAATTCTTTCGAGAGAAACTCTTTCTCAAGAAATGACCCGTTTTAGCAACAAACACTTTGCCTTCGGATCTGAGATAGAAGGTATACCCAACCGTATCTTTTGGGTATCCTATGAAGATGCATTTCTTCGCTTTGGGTTCCAGCCTTTCAGGTTGAAGCTTTTTGACATAAGCATCACATCCCCAAACTTTAAGAAAGGTCAAATTTGGTTTCTTGCCAAACCACAGTCCATATGGCGTCGTCTCAACGGATTTCTATGGTTTCCTATTTAAAGTGAATGCAGTTGTCTCTAATGCATAACTCCAAAACATTAGTGGCAAATCGGCAAGAGACATCATAGAACGCGCCATCTCCAATAAGGTTCGATTAAGACGTTCTGACACACCATTACACTATGGTGTTCCAGGCGGTGTCAATTGTGAAAAAAATCCACATTGTCTTAAGTGACTACCAAACACATAACTTAGATATTCTCCTCCTCGATTAGATCGTAGGAATTTAATCTTCTTGTTACGATGATTCTCAACTTCACTCTGAAACTACTTGAAGTTTTCAAACGTTTTAGACTTGTTCTTCATTAAGTAAATATACACATAGATACTTAAGTCATCGGTGAAGGTGAGAAAGTAACGATATCCACTGCGCGTCTCGATGCTCATCGGACCACACACATCAGTATGTATGATTTTCAATAAGTCACTTGCCCGTTCCATTGTTCCAGAGAATGGGGTCTTAGTCATGTTGCCCATGAGGCATGATTCACATGTGTCAAGTGATTCAAAATCAAGTGACTCCAAAATTCCATCAGCATGGAGCTTCTTCATGCGTTTTACAGCAATATGACCTAAACGGTAGTGCCACAAGAAAGTGGTACTATCATTATAAACTCTACATCTTTTGGCATCAATGTTATGAACATGTGTATCGTCACTATCGAGATTTAATAAGAATAAACCCCTCACATTGGATGCATGACCATAAAAGATATTACTCATATAAATAGAACAACCATTATTCTCTCATTTAAATGAGTAATTGTCTCGCAATATACAAGATCCATATATAACATTCATGCTTAATGTAGGCACTAAATAACAATTATTCATGTTCATAACTAATCACGATGGTAATCGAAGAGCTCGTGTGCCGATGGCGATCACATCAACCTTTGAACCATTTCCCACTTGCATTGTCACTTCGTCCTTTGCCAGCCTTCGTATATTCCGTAGCTCCTGCTTTGAGTTGCAAATGTGAGCAATCGAACCGGTGTCAAATACCCAGGCACTACAACGAGAGTTGGTAAGGTACACATAAATAACATGTATATCATATATAACTTGTTTGGTGTTGGCCGCCTTCTTGTCGGCAGGTACTTGGGGCAGTTCCGCTTCCAGTGACCAGTTCCCTTGCAATGAAAGCACTCAATTTCTGGCTTGGGTCCAGCCTTGGGTTTCTTCACGGCAGGGGCAACTGCTTTGCCACTCTTCTTGAAGTTACCCTTCTTGCCCTTGCCATTCTTCTTGAAACTAGTGGTTTTATTGACCATCAACACTGGATGCTCCTTCTAGATTTCAGACACAGCGACTTTCAGCATCGCAAACAGCTCGGCGACTGACTTGTTCATCCCTTGCATGTTATAGTTCATCACGAAGCTTTTGTAGCTAGGAGGCTATGATTGAAGAACTCTATCGGTGATCGCCTCAGGCAGAAGGGGCATCCCTAACTCATCCAGGCGGTTCAAATACCCAGACATTCTGAGTATATGTTCACTGACAGACTCGTTCTCCTCCATCTTGCAAGCATAGAAATTATTGGAGGTCTCTTACCTCTCGATCCGGGCATTCTTCTCAAAGATAAACTTTAACGCTTGGAACATCTCATATGCTCCATGATGGTCAAAACACCTTCGAAGTCACGGTTCTAAGCCATACAACATTACACATTGAACTATTGAGTAATCTCCAGAACGTGCCTCCCAGGCGTTCACAACGTCTGCAGATGACACTGGAGGGGGTGCTTCACCAAGCAGTGCATCAAGGACATAAGCCTTCTGGGAAGCCGTGAGAATAATACTTAGATTACGGGCCCAGTCCAGAAAGTTACTTCCATCATCTTTCAACTTGGCTTTCTCTAGGAACGCATTGAAATTCAGGGGAACTACTGCGTGAGCCATTGATCTACAACATAAATTTGCAAAGGTTACTAAGACTATTGTTCAAGATAATGAGTTTAATTAATCATATTACTTAAAAACTCGCACTCAAATTAACATCCCTCCGGTCATCCGAGTTATACATGATCCAAATTCACCAACCCAAGTCCGATCATCACGTGAGATGAGGTGGTTTCAATGGTGAACATATTCATGTTAATCATATATACTATATGACTCATGTTTGACCTTTGGGTCTCTTGTGTTCCAAGGTCATGTCTGTACATGCTAGGCTCGTCAAGTTTAACCCGAGTGTTCTGCACATGCAACACTGGCTTGCATCTGTTGTATGCTAACATAGAGTCTATCACACCCGATCATCATGTGGTGCTTCAAAATGATGATCCTTCACAATGGTACACACTCGGGGAGAACACAATTTTATCTTGAAATTTTAGTGAGGGATGAAATTATAATGCTACCATCGTCCTTAGCAAAACAAGGTGCATCAAAGGATTAACATCACATGCAAATCATATGTGACATGATATGGCCATGATCTTGTGCTTTTGATCTCCATCTCCAAAGCACCGGCATTATCTTCATCGTCACCGGCATGACACCATGATCTCCATCAACGTGTCGCCATGAGTTTGTCGCACCGACCATTGCTTCTAAAACTATTGCTAACTCATAGTGATAAAGTAAAGCAAAAAGGCAAAAATAAATTAAAGACAACCCTATGGCTCCTGCCGGTTGCCGTACTCATCGACATGCAAGTCGTGATAATCTATACAAAACATGACCATCTCATACATTACATATATCACATCATGTCTTTGGCCATATCATATCACATCACACCCTGCAAAAACAAGTTAGACATCCTCTAATTGTTGTTGCATATTTTACATGGCTGATATGGGTATCTAGTAAGAATGATTCTTACCTACGCAAAAACCACAACGGTGATACACAAATTGTTATTCAACCTTCTCAAGGACCGCCTTTGTCGAATCCGATCCAACTAAACTGGGAGAGACAAACACCCGTCAGCCATCTTTATGCAACAAAGTCACATGTCAGTCAATGGAACCGGTCTCTCGTACGTGGACGAGTAAAGTTGGTCCGGGCCGCTTCATCCCACAATACCGCTGAATCAAGAAAAGACCAAGTGAGGAAGTAATCTGAATATCAACGCTCACAAACTCTTTTGTGTTATACTCATGATCTCATATATGCATAGACCTAGCTATGATACCACTGTTGGGGAACGTTGCATGGGAAACAAAAAAAATCCTACGCACACACAAGATCTATTCATGGTGATGAGCATCTACGAGAGGGAGAGTGGGCCTACATGCCCTTGTAGATCTCTAAGCGGGAATCGTTAAGAAACACGGTTGATGTAGTCAAATGTATTCGTGATCCAAATCGCTAGCCGTCCCGCGATCCGATCATGATCCGTCCCGATCTAGCGCCGAACGGACAGCACCTCCGCGTTCAGCACACGTACAACTCGATGACGATCTCCGCCTTCTTGATCTAGCAAGAGGAAGCGGAGAGGTAGATGAGAGCTTCGGCAGCGCGACGACGCGGCAACGGTGGTGGTGGAGCTATTTTGGCAAGGCTTCGCCTAAGCATCGTCGAAACTAGAGGGGGGCGATCTAGTGGGGGAGAGAAGGCTGCACCGTGGCTTAGGGTGCGGCTGCCCTCTCTCCCCTTCAATATATATAGGAGGGAGGGGGGTTGGCGCCCTAAGTTTTCCCTCTAGGGTCGGCCAAACTAGGGAGGAAGAGTCCTCCCCCACTCGGATTCCTCCTCCCACAAGGGAGGTGGAGTCCTGGGAGGACTCCCCACTTGCCCTCATTTCCTCCTATTCGCATGGGCCCTTAGGGGCTGGCTTTCCCCGCCCACTAAGGGCTTGTGCGCCACCCCTAAGGCCCATGTGGCCCCTCGGAGTGGGTGGTCCTATTGGAAATATGCCCTAGAGGCAACAATAAAGTGATTATTATTATATTTCCTTGTTCATGATAATTGTCTATTGTTCATGCTATAATTGTATTAACCGGAAACCGTAATACATGTGTGAATACATAGACCACGACATGTCCCTAGTGAGCCTCTAGTTGGCTAGCTCATTGATCAATAGATGGTCACGGTTTCATGACCATGGACATTAGGAGAATGATGTGATGGAAAAGATCCAATCCTAAGCATAACACAAGATCGTGTAGTTCGTCTGCTAAAGCTTTTCTAATGTCAAGTATCATTTCCTTAGACCATGAGATTGTGCAACTCCCGGATATCGTAGGAGTACTTTGGGTGTGCCAAACGTCATAACGTAAACGGGTGGCTATAAAGGTACACTACGGGTATCCCCGAAAGTATCTGTTGGGTTGGCATGAATCGAGACTGGGATTTGTCACTCCTTATGACGGAGAGGTATCTCTGGGCCCACTCGGTAATATATCATCATAATGAGCTCATTGTGACTAAGGAGTTAGTCACGGGATCATGTGTTACAGAACGAGTAAAGAGACTTGCCGGTAACGATATATATCTGAATCGCTACAAGTACGACTCCATCAACCGTGTTCTAGTAACGCTTCCGCTTAACGATCTTCAAAGGTATGAAGATTCTCTACCCCTTTTCTCGTTGCTGGTTTGTCCATAGATTGATCTTGGTGATGCGTAGGAAACTTTTGATTTACTACTACGATCCCCAACAGTGGTATCATGAGCTAGGTCTATACATAGATTCTATGCACGAGTAGAACACAAGTAGTTGTGGGCGATGATTTGGTCAATTTGCTTGTCGTTACTTGTCTTATCTTGATCCGGTGGCATTGTGGGATGAAGTGGCCCGGACCGACTTTACACGTATGCTTATGTGAGACTGATTCCACCGCCTGACATGCACTTGTTGCATAAGGTGGCTAGAGGGTGTCTGTCTCTCCCACTTTAGTCCGATCGGATTCGATGAAGAGGGTCCTTATGAAGGGTAAATACCAATTGGCATATCACCATTGTGGCTCTTACGTAGGTAAGAAACGTTCTTGCTAGAAATCTATAGCAGCCACGTAAAACTTGCAACAACAATTAGAGGACGTCTAACTTGTTTTTGCAGCATATGTCATGTGATGTGATATGGCCAAAGGAGTGATGTGATATATGTGATGTATGAGATTGATCATGTTCTTCTAATAGGATTCACAACTTGCATGTCGATGAGTATGACAACCGGCAGGAGCCATAGGAGTTGTCTTAATTTATTGTATGAGATGCAATGCCATGTCATTACTTTACTTTATTGCTAAACCGTTAACTACAGTAGTAGAAGTAATAGTTGGCGAGATGACTTTTGCGAAGACACAATGATGGAGATCATGGTGTCATGCTGGTGACAATGATGATCATGGTGCCCCGAAGATGGAGATCAAAGGAGCAAGATTATATTGGCCATATCATGTCACTATATGATTGCGTGTGATGTTTATCATGTTTTACATCTTACTTGCTTAGAACAACGGTAGCTTAAATAAGATGATCTATCACTAAAATTTCAAGAAATGTGTTCCCCCTAACTATGCACCGTTGCTAAGGTTCGTTGTTCCGAATCACCACGTGATGATCGGGTGTGATAGGTTCTAACGTTCGCATACAACGGGTGTAAGCCAGATTTACACACACAGTACACTTAGGTTAACTTGACGAGCCTAGCATGTATAGACATGGCCTCGGAACACGGGAGACTAAAAGGTCGAACATGAGTCATATAGAAGATACGATCAACATGGAGATGTTCACCATTGATGACTAGTCCGTTTCACGTGATGATCGGACACGGGCTAGTTGACGTGGATCATGTGTCACTTGGATGACTAGAGAGATGTCTATCTAAGTGGGATTTCATTACATAATTTGATTATGTGAACTTAGTTATCATGAACTTAGTCTAAAATGTCTTTACAATCTATCTTGTAGATCCAATAGCCCACGCTAATGTTGCCCTCAACTTCAACGTGTTCCTAGAGAAAACCAAGCTGAAAGACGATGGAAGCAACTATAAGGACCGGGTCCGTAACTTGAGGATCATCCTCATAGCTTCCAAGAAATTATATGTCATTGATGCACCGCTAGGTGACGCACCCGTTTTCCCAGCAACTCAAGATCTTATGAACGCCTGGCAGTCGCGTAGTGATGATTACTCCCTAGTTCAGTGTGGCATGCTTTACAGCTTAGAACCGGAGCTCCAAAAGCGTTTTGAGCAACACGGAGCATATGAGATGTTCCAAGAGCTGAGAATGGTTTTCCAAGATCATGCCCGGGTAGAGAGATATGAAGTCTCTGACAAGTTCTTCAGTTGTAAGATGGAGGAAAATAGTTGTGTCAGCCAGCACATACTCAAAATGTCTGGGTTGCACAACCGCCTGTCTCAGCTGGGAGTTAATCTTCCGGATGACTCGATTATTGACAGAATCCTCCAGTCGCTTCCACCTAGCTACAAGAGCTTTGTGATGAACTACAACATGCATGGTATCGAGAAGACCATTCCTGAGTTGTACTCGATGCTGAAATCGGCGGAGGTCGAGATAAAAAAGGAGCATCAAGTGTTGATGGTCAATAAGACCACTAGTTTCAAGAAAGGCAAGGGTAAGAAGAACTTCAAGAAGGATGGCAAAGAAGTTGTCGCGCCCGGTAAGCAAGTTGCTGGGAAGAAGAACAAGAATGGACCCAAGCCTGAGACTGAGTGCTTTTATTGCAAGGGTACCGGTCACTGGAAGCGGAACTGCCCCAAGTACTTAGCGGATAAGAAGGCCGGGAACGTTAAAGGTATATGTGATATACTTGTTATTGATGTGTACCTTACCAGCGCTCGTAGTAGCTCCTGGGTACTTGATACCGGTGCAGTTGCTCACATTTATAACTCCAAGCAGGAGCTGCGGAATAAGCGGAGACTCGCAAAGACGAGGTGATGATCCGTGTCGGGAATGGTTCCAAGGTCGATGTGATCACCGTCGGCATGCTACCTCTACATCTACCTTCAGGATTAGTTTTAAACCTTAATAATTGTTATTTAGTACCAGCTTTGAGCATGAACATTGTATCTGGATCTCGCTTGATGCGAGATGGCTACTCATTTAAATCTGAGAATAATGGTTGTTCTATTTATATGAGAGAAATGTTTTATGGTCATGCCCTGCTGGTCAATTCTTTATTTTGGATGAATCTCGAATGTGATGTTACACATGTTCATAGTGTGAGTACCAAAAGATGTAAGGTTGATAACGATAGTCCCACTTACATGTGCCACTGCCGCCTTGGTCATATTGGTGTCAAATGCATGAAGAAACTCCATGCTGATAGACTTTTGGAGTCTCTTGATTTTGAATCATTTGACACGTGCGAACCATGCCTCATGGGCAAGATGTCCAAGACTCCGTTCTCCGAAACAATGGAGCGAGCAACTGACTTGTTGGAGATAATACATACCGATGTATGTGGTCCAATGAGCGTTGAGGCTCGCGGTGGCTACCATTATGTTCTCACCCTCACTAATGACTTATGCAGATATGGGTATGTCCACTTAATGAAACACAAGTCTGAAACCTTTGAAAAGTTCAAGGAATTTCAGAGTGAGGTAGAGAATCAATGTGACACGAAAATAAAGTGCCCACAATCTGATCGTGGCAGAGAATATTTGAGTCATGAGTTTGGCACGCACCTAAGGAAATGTGGAATTGTTTCAAAACTCACGCCGCCTGGCACACCTCGGCGAAATGGTGTGTCTAAACATTGTAATCGCACTCTATTGGATATGGTGCGATCTATGATGTCTCTTACCGACTTACCGCTATCATTTTGGGGATATGCATTAGGGACTGTCGCATTCACTTTAAATAGGGCACCATCTAAGTCCGTTGAGATGACATTGTATGAATTATGGTTTGGAAGGAAACCTAAGCTGTCGTTTCTGAAAGTTTGGGGATGAGATGCTTATGTGAAGAAACTTCAACCTGAGAAGCTCGAACCCAAAGCAGAAAAGTGCGTCTTCATAGGATACCCCAAAGAAACTGTTGGGTATACCTTCTACCTCAGATCCGAAGGCAAAGTCTTTGTTGCCAACAATGGATCCTTTCTAGAGAAAGAGTTTCTCTCGAAAGAAGTAAGTGGGAGGAAAATAGAACTTGATGAGGTAACTGTACCTCCACTCGAACCGGAGAGTAGCGCAGCATAGGAAGTTGTTTCTGTGGAGCCTGCACCGGCTGGAGAGGAAGTTAATGATGATGATCATGAAACTTTAGATCAAGTTGCTATTCAACCTCGAAGGTCCACAAGGACACGTTCTGCACCAGAGTGGTACGGCAACCCTGTCCTGGAGATCATGTTGTTGGACAACAGTGAACCTTTGAACTATGAAGAAGTGATGGCAGGCCTGGATTCCAACAAATGGCTTGAAGCCATGAAATCTGAGATAGGATCCATGTATGAGAACAAAGTATGGACTTTGGTGGACTTGCCCGATGATCGGAGAGCCATAGAAAATAAATGGATCTTTAAGAAGAAGACTGGCATGGATGGTAATGTGACCGTCTATAAGGCTCAGCTTGTTGCTAAGGGTTATCGACAAGTTCAGGGAGTTGACTACGATGAGACTTTCTCACCCGTAGCGATGTTGAAGTCCGTACGAATCATGTTAGCAATTGCCGCATTTTATGATTATGAGATCTGGCAAATGGATGTCAAAACGGCATTCCTTAATGGTTTCCTTAAGGAAGAACTGTATATGATGCAGCCGGAAGGTTTTGTCGATCCTAAAGATGCTAACAAAGTATGCAAGCTTCCGCGCTCCATCTATGGGATGGTGCAAGCATCTCAGAGTTGGAACATTCACTTTAATGAGGTGATTAAAGCGTTTGGATTTATACAGGTTTATGGAGAACCCTGTATTTACAAGAAAGTGAGTGTGAGCTCTGTAGCATTTCTCATACTATATGTGGATGACATATTGTTGATGGGAAATGATATAGAACTTTTGGAAACCATAAAGGCCTACTTGAATAAGTGTTTTTCAATTAAGGACCTTGGAGAAGCTGCTTACATATTAGGCATCAAGATCTATAGAGATAGATCGAGACGCCTCATAGGTCTTTCACAAAGCACATACCTTGACAAGATATTGAAGAAGTTCAATATGGATCGGTCCAAGAAGGGGTTCTTTCCTGTGCTACAGGATGTGAGATTGAGTACGACTCAATGCCCGACCACGGCAGAGGATAGAGAAAAGATGAGTGTCGTCCCCTATGCCTCAGCCATAGGCTCTATTATGTATGCCATGTTGTGTACCAGAACTGATGTGAACCTTGCCATAAGTTTGGTAGGGAGGTACCAAAGTGATCCCGAAGCGGAACACTGGACAGCGGTCAAGAATATCCTGAAGTACCTGAAAAGGACCAAGGACATGTTTCTCGTATATGGAGGTGCCGAAGAGCTCGTCGTAAAGGGTTACGTCGATGCTAGCTTCGACACAAATCCGTATGACTCCAAGTCACAAACCGGATACATGTATATTTTGAACGGAGGGGCAGTCAGCTGGTGCAGCAGCAAGCAAAGCGTCGTGGCGGCATCTACATGTGAAGCGGAGTACATAGCTGCTTCAAAAGCAGCACAGGAAGGAGTCTGGATGAAGGAGTTCATCACCGACCTAGGAGTGATTCCCAATGTGTCAGGCCCGATGACTCTATTCTCTGACAACACTGGAGCTATTTCCCTTGCCAAGGAGCCCAGGTTTCACAAGAAGACAAGACACATAAAGCGCCGCTTCAACTCCATTCGTGGATATGTCCAGGATGGAGATATATACATTTGTAAAGTACATACGGATTTGAATGTCGCAGATCCGTTGACTAAACCTCTCTCACAAGCAAAACATGATCAACACCAGAACTCTATGGGTGTTCGATACATCATAATGTAACTAGATTATTGACTCCCGTGCAAGTGGGAGACTGTCGGAAATATGCCCTACAATAATAAAGTTATTATTATTATATTTCCTTGTTCATGATAATTGTCTATTGTTCATGCTATAATTGTATTAACCGGAAACCGTAATACATGTGTGAGTACATAGACCACAACATGCCCCTAGTGAGCCTCTAGTTGGCTAGCTCGTTGATCAATAGGTGGTCACGGTTTCATGACCATGGACATTGGATGTCGTTGATAACGGGATCACATCATTAGGAGAATGATGTGATGGACAAGACCCAATCCTAAGCATAGCACAAGATCATGTAGTTCGTCTGCTAAAGCTTTTCTAATGTCAAGTATCATTTCCTTAGACCATGAGATTGTGCAACTCCCGGATATCGTAGGAGTACTTTGGGTGTGCCAAACGTCACAACGTAATGTTGGGGAACGTTGCATGGGAAACAAAAAATTTCCTACGCACACGCAGATCTATCCATGGTGATGAGCATCTACGAGAGGGAGAGTGGATCTACATACCCTTGTAGATCGCTAAGCGGGAAGCGATAAGAAACGCGGTTGGTGTAGTCGAACGTCTTCACGATCCAAATCACCGTGCGTCCCGCGATACAATCATGATCCGTCCCGTGATCCAATCACGATCCGTCCTGCGATCCGATCACGATCCATCCCACGAACTTGATCACGATCCGTCCCACGAACTTGATCACGATCCTTCCGATCTAGCACCGAACGGACGGCACCTCCGCGTCCAGCACACGTACAGCTTGATGACGATATCCACCATCTTGATCCAGAAAGAGGGAGTGGAGAGTAAGAAGAGTTCTCTGGCAGCCTGACGGCGCTCCGGTGATGGAGGTGGAGCAATTCCGACAGGGCTTCGCCTAAGCACTGCAGAAAACCGATCTAGAGGAGAAATTATGCACTGGAGGAACGGGTAGCACGTGGCTGAAATTCTAGTGCAAAAAACCCTAAAACCTCCAGTATATATAAGAGGATAGGAGGAGAGGAGGCAGCCTTGGCTTCCCAATCCAAGGGCTTCGGTCGAACCAATTAGAATTGGAGGACTCTCCTCCAATCCTAGTAGGACTAGGATTCGTTCCTTTTTTTTCCTTTTTCCACCTTTTCCTATTGGGTTTTTTCCTCCAGCCACATGGGCCTTGTGTGGGAGTTTCCACCAGCCCACTAAGGGATGATATTCACTCTCTCACAACCCATGAAGCCTCTTGGGTCGAAATACCCCTCCCGGAGGTCTCCCGGTACACTACCGGCACTCCCGGTACACTACCGATGAGCCCGAAACTTTTCCGGCGACCAAAACAGGACTTCCTATATATGAATCTTTACCTCCGGACCATTCGGGAGCTCCTCGTGACGTACAGGATTTCATCCGGGACTCCGAACAAACTTCGGCCACCACCATACATAACTCTATACTACCGAAACGTCACCAAACCTTAAGTGTGCAGACCCTGCGGGTTCGAGAACTATGTAGACATGACCGAGACACCTCTACGGTCAATAACCAATGGAGGGACCTAGATGTCCACATTGATTCCTACATATTCTATGAAGATCTTTATCGGTCGAACCTCTATGTCAAGGATTCAGTTAATCCCGCATGATGTTCCCTTTGTTCTTCGGTATGTTACTTGCCCGAGATTCGATCGTCGGTATCTCCATACCTAGTTCAACCTCGTTACTAGCAAGTCTCTTTACTCGTTTCGTAATACAAGATCTCGCAACTAACACTTAGTCACATTGCTTGCAAGGCTTATTGTGATGTTGTATTACCGAGTGGGCCCTGAGATACCTCTCCGTCACACGGAGTAACAAATCCCAGTATTGATCCATGCCAACTCAACAGACACCCTCGGAGACACCTGTAGAGCACCTTTATAGTCACCCAGTTATGTTGCAACGTTTGATACACACAAGGCACTCCTCCGATATCTGTGAGTTGCATGATCTCATGGTCATAGGAACATATACTTGACATGCAGAAAAATAGTAGCAATAAACTGACACGATCATGAGCTACGTTTGTAGTTTGGGTCTTGTCCATCACATCATTCTCCTAATGATGTGATCCCGTTATCAAATGACATCCCATGTCCATGGCTAGGAAACCTTAACCATCTTTCGATCAACGAGCTAGTTCACTAGAGGCATACTAGGGAGATTGTGTTTGTCTATGTATCCACACATGTATCCATGTTTCCAATTAATACGATTGTAGCATGGATAATAAACGATTATCATGAACAAGGAAATACAATAATAAACACTTTATTTATTGCCTCTAGGGCATATTTCCAACAGTCTCCCACTTGCACTAGAGTCAATAATCTAGTTCACATCATTATGTGATTTACATTGTAATGAATCAGACACCCATGCAGTTCTGGTGTTGATCATGTTTAGCCCTTGGAAGAGGTTTAGTCAACGGGTCTGCAACATTCAGATCCGTGTGCACTTTGCAAATATTTATGACTTTCTCCACGATGTAATCGCGGATGGAGTTGAAGCGTCGCTTTATGTGTCTGGTCCTCTTGTGAAACCTTGGTTCCTTGGACAGAGCAATGGCACTAGTGTTGTCACAGAACAGGTTCATTGGATTCAGTGCACTGGGCACTACTCCAAGATCTGTCATGAACTGCTTCATCTAGACACCTTCCTTTGCCGCCTCCGAGGCTGCGATGTATTCTGCTTCGCACGTAGAATCAGCTACCACGCTTTGCTTGGAACTGCACCAGCTTACCGCTCCCCCGTTAAGAATAAATACGTATCCGGTTTGTGACTTAGAGTCGTCCGGATCAGTGTCAAAGCTTGCATCGACGTAACCCTTTATGACGATCTCTTCATCACCTCCATAAACGAGAAACATTTCCTTAGTCCTTTTGAGGTACTTAAGGATATTCTTGACCGCTTGCTAGTGCTCCATTCCAGGATCACTTTGAAACCTTCCGGCCATACTTATGTCAAGGCTGACATAGGGTCTTGTGCACAGCATTGCATACATGATAGAGCCTATGGCTGAAGCATAGGGGATGACACTCATCTTTTCTCTATCTTCTGCAGTTATTGGGCATTGAGTCTTACTCAACTTCACACCTTGTAACACAGGCAAGAACCCCTTCTTGGACTGTTCCATTTTGAACTTCTTCAAAACTTTATCAAGGTATGTGCTCTATGAAAGTGCTATTAAGCGTCTCGATCTATCTCTATAGATCTTAATGCCTAATATGAAAGCAGCTTCTCCTAGGTCCTTCATTGAAAAACTCTTGTTCAAATGTTCCTTCACGCTTTCCAGCATTTCTATATTGTTTCCAATCATCAATATGTCATCCACATATAATACTAGAAATGCTATAGAGCTCCCACTCACTTTCTTGCAAATACAAGCTTCTCCGTAAACTTGTATAAACTCAAACGCTTTGATCAACTCATCAAAGTGCTTATTCCAACTCCGAGATGCTTGCACCAGTCCATAAATGGATCGCTGGAGTTTGCAAACTTTGTCAGCATTCTCTGGATCGACAAAACCTTCGGGTTGCATCATATACAACTCTTCCTCAAGGAAACCGTTGAGGAACGTTGTTTTGACATCCATCTGCCAAATTTCATAGTCCAAATAAGCAGCTATTGCTAACATGATTCTGATAGACTTAAGCATCGCTACGGGTGAGAAAGTCTCATCATATTCAACTCCTTGAACTTGTGAAAAACCCTTTGCCACAAGTCGAGATTTATAGACGGTGACATTACCGTCCGCGTTTGTCTTCTTCTTAAAGATCCATTTGTTCTGAATGGCCTTTCGCCCTTCAGGTAATACTTCCAAAGTCCATACTTTGTTTTCATCCATGGATCCCATCTCGGATTTCATGTCCTCTAACCATTTCTCGGAATCCAGGCCCATCACTGCTCCTCCATAGCTCGTAGGTTCATTGTTGTCCAACAACATGACCTCCAAGACAGGGTTGCCGTAACACTCAGGGGTAGTGCGCGGCCTTGTAGACCTACAAGGTTCAATAGCAGCTTGATCTGAAGCTTCATGATCATCATCATTAACTTCCTCTTCTACCGTCGTAGGTTCCACAGAAACATCTTTCTGCGCTACGCTACTTTCTGGTTGAAGTAAAGGTTCAATAACCTCATCAAGCTCTATTTTCCTCCCACTCAATTCTTTCGAGAGAAACTCTTTCTCAAGAAATGTTCCGTTCTTAGCGACAAACACTTTGCCTTCTGATCTGAGATAGAAGGTATATCCGACTGTCTCTTTCGGGTATCCTATGAAGACGCATTTCTCCGCTTTGGGTTCCAGCTTTTCAGGTTGAAGCTTTTTGACATGAGCATCACATCCCCAAACTTTAAGAAACGACAACTTTGGCTTCTTGCCAAACCACAGTTCATATGGCGTCGTCTCAACGGATTTTGA
Source organism: Hordeum marinum (assembly GCA_022496015.1). Classification (NCBI taxonomy): domain Eukaryota; kingdom Viridiplantae; phylum Streptophyta; class Magnoliopsida; order Poales; family Poaceae; genus Hordeum; species Hordeum marinum. The sequence goes on along the minus strand of CM039678.1, from coordinate 87,669,398 downwards.
TGGTGCCCTATTTAAAGTGAATGCAGCTGTCTCTAATGCATAACCCCAAAACGATAGTGGCAAATCAGCAGGAGACATCATAGAACGCACCATATCTAATAAGGTTCGATTACGACGTTTGGACACACCATTACGATGTGGTGTTCCGAGCGGTGTCAACTGTGAAACAATTCCACACTGTCTTAAGTGACTGCCAAACTCATAACTTAGATATTCACCTCCTCGATAAGATCGCAGGAACTTAATCTTCTTGTTACCATGATTCTCAACTTCACTCTGAAATTGCTTGAACTTTTCAAACGTTTTAGACTTGTGTTTCATTAAGTAAATATACCCATATCTACTTAAGTCATCAGTGAAGGTGAGAAAATAACGATATCCACCACGTGTTGTAACATTCATTGGACCGCACACATCAGTATGTATGATTTCCAATAAGTCACTCGCCCGTTCCATTGTTCCAAAGAACGGCGTTTTAGTCATCTTGCCCATGAGGCATGGTTCACATGTGTCAAGTGATTCAAAATCAAGTGACTCCAAAAGTCCATCAGCATGGAGCTTCCTCATGCGTCTTACACCAATATGACCTAAACGGCAGTGCCACAAGAAAGTGGTACTATCACTATCAATTCTACATCTTTTGGCATCAATGTTATGAACATGTGTGTCATCACTATCAAGATTCAACATGAATAAACCCCTAACATTGGGTGCATGACCATAAAAGATATTACTCATATAAATAGAACAACCTTTATTCTCTGATTTAAATGAGTAACCCTCTCACAATAAACAAGATCCAGATATAATGTTCATGCTTAACGCAGGCACTAAATAACAATTATTCAGATTCATCACTAATCCCGATGGTAATCAAAGAGAGAGCGTGCCGACGGCGATCACATCAACCTTGGAACCATTTCCCACGTGCATCGTCACTTCGTCCTTTGCCAGCCTTCGTTTATTCCGTAGTTCCTGCTTTGAGTTGCAAATGTGAGCAACTGAACCGGTATCAAATACCCAGGCACTACTACGAGAGCTAGTAAGGTACACATCAATAACATGTATATCATATATACCTTGTTTGTCGTTGGCCGCCTTCTTGTCAGCCAGGTACTTGGGGCAGTTCCGCTTCCAGTGACCAGTTCCCTTGCAATAAAAGCACTCAGTTTCTGGCTTGGGTCCATGCTTGGGCTTCTTTACAGGAGTAGCAACTACTTTGCTATCCTTGTTGTTTTTACCCTTCTTGCCCTTGCCCTTGACTTTGCCATTTTTCTTGAAACTAGTGGTTTTATTGACCATCAACACTTGATGTTCTTTCTGGATTTCAGACTCAGCGACTTTTAGCATCGCAAACAGCTCGGCGACTGACTTGTTCATCATGTGCATGTTATAGTTCATCACAAAGATCTTGTAACTAGGTGGAAATGATTGAAGAACTCTGTCAGTGATCGCCTCTGGCGGAAGGGCAATTCCCAACTCCTCTAGACGAGTTGAATAGCCAAACATTCTGAGTATATGTTCACTGATAGACCCGTTCTTCTCCATCTTGCAAGCATAGAACTTATCGGAGGTTTCATACCTCTCGATCCGGGCATTCTTCTGAAAGATAAACTTCAACTCCTGGAACATCTCATATGCTCCATGACGTTCAAAACGTCTTTGAAGTCCCGTTTCTAAGCCATACAATATTGCACACTGAACTATTGAGCAATCTCCAGTACGTGCCTCCCAAGCGTTCTTAACGTCTTCGGAGGTCATGTCTTTTGGTTGGTCACCAAGCGGTGCATCAAGGACATATGATTTCTGGGAAGCCGTGAGGATAAGCCTTAGATTACGGGCCCAGTCAACAAAGTTACTTCCATCATCTTTCAACTTAGCTTTCTCTAGGAACGCATTAAAATTCAGGGGTGCTACTGCGCGAGCCATTGATCTACAACATAAATATGCAAAGTTTACTTAGACTATTGTTCAAGATAATGAGTTTAGTTAATCAAATTACTAAAGCTCCCACTCAAATTGACATCCCTCAGGTCATCTGAGTGTCACTTGATCCAAATCCACCAACTCAAGTCCGATGATCACGTGAGTTGAGGTGGCTTCAATGGTGAACATCATTATGTTGATCATATCTATGATATGACTCATTTTTGACCTTTCGGTCTCTTGTGTTCCGAGGCCATGTTTGTACATTCTAGGCTCGTCAAGTTTAACCCGAGTGTTCTGTGCGTGCAACACTCGCTTGCACCCATTGTATGTGAACGTAGAGTCTATCACACCCGATCATCACGTGGTGTCTCAACACGACAAACTTTCGCAACGATGCACACTCGGGGAGAACACAATTTATCTTGAAATTTAAGTGAGGGATAACCTTATAATGTTGTCGTCATACTAAGCAAAACAAGGTGCATAAAAGTATTAACATCACATGCAATTCATAAGTGACATGATATGGCCATGAACTTGTGCTTTAGATCACAATCTTGAAAGCACCGGCATGATCTCCATCATCACCGGCACGACACCATGATCTCCATCATCTTGATCTCCATCAACGTGTCGCCATAAGGGTTGTCACGCCCTGCATGCTTCTACTACTATTGCTACCGTTTAGCGATAAAGTAAAGCATTACATAGCGCTTAATGATTGACACGCAGGTCATACAATAATTAAAGACAACCCTATGGCTCCTGCCGGTTGCCGTACTCATCGACATGCAAGTCGTGAAATTCTATACATCACATGATCATCTCATATATCACATATATCACATCATGTAATTGGCCAAATCACATCACAACATACCCTGCAAAAACAAGTTAGATGTCCTCTAATTGTTGTTGCATGTTTTACGTGGCTGCTACGGGTTTCTAGCAAGAACGATTCTCACCTACACATACACCACAACGGTGATACATAATTTGCTTTTCAACCTTCTCAAGGACCGCCTTTGTCGAATCCGATCCAACTAAAGTGAGGGAAACTGCCACCTGCAAGCCATCTAGGCAACAAGTTGCATCAAGGGAACCGGTCTCTCATAAGCGTACGAGTAATGTTGGTCTGGTCCGCTTCATCTCACAATATCGCTGAACCAAAATCCGACCAAGGGAGGAAGCAATCTAAGCATCAACGCCCACAAACCTTTTGTGTTCTACTCAAGATCTCATCTACACATAGACCTAGCTCTGATACCACTGTTGGGGAACGTTGCATGGGAAACAAAAAAATTCCTACGCACACGCAGATCTATCCATGTTGATGAGCATCTACGAGAGGGAGAGTGGATCTACATACCCTTCTAGATCGCTAAGCGGGAAGCGTTAAGAAACGCGGTTGGTGTAGTCGAACGTCTTCACGATCCAAATCGCCGTGCGTCCCGCGATCCGATCACGATCCGTCCCGCGATCCGATCACGATCCGTCCCGCGATCCGATCACGATCCGTCCCACGAACTTGATCACGATCCATCCCACGAACTTGATCATGATCCTTCCGATCTAGCACCGAACGGACGGCACCTCCACGTTCAGCACACGTACATCTTGATGACAATCTCCACCATCTTGATCCAGCAAGAGGGAGTGGAGAGGAAGAAGATTTCTCTGGCAGCCTGACGGTGCTCCGGCGATGGTGGTGGAGCAATTCCGGCAGGGCTTCGCCTAAGCACTGCAGAAAACCGGTCTAAAGGAGAAACTATGCACTGGAGGAACGGGTAGCACGTGGCTGAAATTCTAGTGCAAAAAATCCTAAAACCTCCAGTATATATAAGAGTAGAGGAGGAGAGGAGGCAGCCTTGGCATCCCAAGCCAAGGGCTTCGGTCGAACCAACTAGGATTGGAGGACTCTCCTCCAATCCTAGTAGGACTAGGATTCGTTCCTTTTTTTCCTTTTTCCACCTTTTCCTATTGGGTTTTTCCTCCAGACACATGGGCCTTGTGTGGGAGTTTCCACCAGCCCACTAAGGGCTGATATTCACTCTCCCACAGCCCATGAAGCCTCTTGGGTCGAAATACCCCTCCCGGAGGTCTCCCGGTACACTACCGGCACTCCCGGTACACTACCGATGAGCCCAAAACTTTTCCGGCGACCAAAACAGGACTTCCTATATATGGACCTTTACCTTAGGACCATTTCGGAGCTCCTCGTGACGTCTGGGATCTCATCCGAGACTCCTAACAAACTTCGGTCACCACCATACATAACTCTATACTACCGAAACGTCACCAAACCTTAAGTGTGCAGACCCTGCGGGTTCGAGAACTATGTAGACATGACCGAGACACCTCTACGGTCAATAACCAATGGCGGGACCTAGATGTACACATTGATTCCTACATATTCTATGAAGATCTTTATCGGTCGAACCTCTATGTCAAGGATTCAGTTAATCCCGTATGATGTTCCCTTTGTTCTACGGTATGTTACTTGCCCGAGATTCGATCGTCGGTATCTCCATACCTAGTTCAACCTCGTTACTGGCAAGTCTCTTTACTCATTCCGTAATACAAGATCTCGCAACTAACACTTAGTCACATTGCTTGCAAGGCTTATTGTGATGTTGTATTACCGAGTGGGCCCTGAGATACCTCTCCGTCACACGGAGTAACAAATTCCAGTATTGATCCATGCCAACTCAACAGACACCCTCGGAGACACCTGTAGAGCACCTTTATAGTCACCCAGTTACGTTGGACATTTGATACACACAAGGCACTCCTCCGATATTTGTGAGTTGCATGATCTCATGGTGATAGGAACATATACTTGATATGCAGAAAAACAGTAGCAATAAACTGACACGATCATAAGCTACGTTTGTAGTTTGGGTCTTGTCCATCACATCATTCTCCTAATGATGTGATCCCGTTATCAAATGACATCCCATGTCCATGTCTAGGAAACCTTAACCATCTTTCGATCAATGAGCTAGTTCACTAGAGGCATACTAGGGACATTGTGTTTGTCTATGTATCCACACATGTATCCATGTTTCCAATTAATACAATTATAGCATGGATAATAAACGATTATCATGAACAAGGAAATACAATAATAAACACTTTATTTATTGCCTCTAGGGCATATTTCCAACACGTAACTGGGTGGCTATAGGGGTACACTACGGGTATCCCCAAAAGTATTTGTTGGGTTGGCACGAATCGAGACTGGGATTTGTCACTCAGTGTGACGGAGAGGTATCTCTGGGCCCACTCGGTAATACATCATCATAATGAGCTCAATGTGACTAAGGAGTTAGTCACAGGATCATGTGTTACGGAACGAGTAAAGAGACTTGCCGGTAATGAGATTGGACAAGGTATAGGGATACCGACGATCGAATCTCGGGCAAGTAACATACCGATGGACAAAGGGAATTGTATACGGAGTTGATTGAATCCCCAACATCGTGGTTCATCCGATGAGATCATCGTGGAACATGTGGGAGCCAATATGGGTATCCAGATCCCACTATTGGTTATTGACCAGAGAGGTGTCTCGGTCATGTCTTCATGGTTCCCGAACCCGTAGGGTCTACACACTTAAGGTTCGATGACGCTAGGGTTATATGGGAATAGTGTACGTGGTTACTGAAGGTTGTTCGAAGTCCCGGATGAGATCCCGGACGTCATGAGGAGTTCCGAAATGGTCCGGAGGTAAAGATTCATATATAGGAAGTGAGGATTTGGTCACCGGAAGTGTTTCGGGCATCACCGGTAATGTACCGGGACCACCGGAAGGGTTCCGGGGGTCCATCGGGAGGGGCCACTAGCCCCGGAAGGCTACATGGGCCAATAGTGGGAGGGAACCAGCCCCTAGGTGGGCTGGTGCGCCTCTCACCTCAGCCCAAGGCGCAGCAAAGGGTGGAGGGGGCCAAACCCTAGGCGTGGAGGGGCCCTAGGCCCACCCTAGGGCGCCGCCCCTCCTCCTCACCTTGGTCGCCGGCCCTCCTAGCCATCTAGGGTTGCCGCCACCCCTAGGACGGGAACCCTAGGGGTGCTCACCCTCCTCCCTCTCCTCCTATATATAGTGGAGGGTCTTGGGGCTGTGGACACACAATTCTCTCTCTCTCTCTCTCTCTCGGCGCAGCCCTATCCCTCCTCCTCCTCGTCCTCCGTAGCGCTTGGCGAAGCCTTACCGGAGTACCACGCAGCTCCACCTTCACCACGTCGTCGTGCTGCCGGAGCTCTCCCTCAACCTCTCCTTCCTCCTTGCTGGATCAAGGCATAGGAGACGTCACCGGACTGCACGTGTGTTGAACGCGGAGGCGCCGTTGTTCGGTGCTTAGATCGGAATCCACCGCGATCTGAATCGCTACGAGTATGACTCCATCAACCACGTTCTAGTAACGCTTCCGCTTAGCGATCTTCAAAGGTATGAAGATGCTCTAGCCCTTTGCTCGTTTCTGGTTTCTCCATAGATTGATCTTGGTGATGCGTAGGAATATTTTGATTTACTACTACGATCCCCAATAGGCCCCTCCTGATGGACCCCCGAAACCCTCCCGGCAACCCCGGTACATTGCCGGAAATACCCGAAACTTTCCGGTGACCAAAATGGGACTTCCTATATAGCAATCTTTACCTCCAGACCAGTATGGAACTCCTCGTGATGCCCGGGATCTCATAGGGGACTCCAAAAAACCTCCGGTCACCACCATATATAATTCAATACTACTGAAACGTCACCGAACGTTAAGTGTGCAGACCGTGTGGGTTCGAGAACTATGTAGACATGACTGAGACACCTCTACGGTCAATAACCAATAGCGGGACCTACATACCCATATTGGTTCCTACATATTCTACGAAGATCTTTATCGGTTGAACCTCTATGTCAAGGATTCAGTTAATCTCGTATGTTGTTCCCTTTGTTCTTCGTACTTCCCCGAGATTCGATCATCGATATCTCCATACCTAGTTCAATCTCATTACCGGCAAGTCTCTTTACTCGTTTCTTAATACAAGATACTATGGCTAACTCTTTAGTCACTTTGCTTGCAAGGCTTATTGTGATGTTGTATTACCGAGTGGGCCCTGAGATACCTCTCCATCACACGGAGTAACAAATCCAAGTCTTGATCCATGCCCACTCAACAGACACCCTCGGAGATACCTGTAGAGCATCTTTATAGTCACCCAGTTATATTGCAATGTTTTATACACACAAGGTATTCCTCTAGTGTCAGTGAGTTGCATGATCTCATGGTCATAGGAACAAATACTTGACATGCAGAAAACTATAGCAATAAACTGACATGATCATATTCTATGTTCATAGTTTGGGTCTTGTCCATCACATCATTCTCCTAATGATCCGATCCCATTATCAAATGACATCTCATGTCTATGGCTAGGAAACCTTAACCATATTTGATCAACGAACTAGTCTACTAGAGGCACACTAGGGACACAGTGATGTCTATGTATCCACACATGTATTTGTGTTTGAATCAATACAATTATAGCATGGATGGTAAACGATTATCATGAACAAGGAACTATAATAATAACCACTTTATTATTGCCTTTAGGGCATATTTCCAACATTTTGAGGCATGGTATGAATGTCCAAGAGGTTGATCTCTCCAAGTAGATTTGGGCATATCTCATAGATGCTAAATCTACTTTGAAGCTAGGATTGGTACTGACTTTGATGCTACAAAAGGTTGGTCTGGTAATTTCGAGGCTACAAGATATTGTTCTTTTAGTTTTAAAGTTGCATGTGGTTGAACACTCAATGTGGAATTGGGCATATCTCGTAGATGCAAAATCTATTTTAAAGCTACAGGAGGTTGGTCTATTATTTCTGAAGCTACAAGAGGTTCATCACTCCAAGTAGATTTAGGGATATCTCGAAGATGGAAAGCCTCTTTAGCAGCTACAAAACATTGCTTTATCAAAAATTTGAAACTACAAGATTTTTGATCGCCCCAAGTAGATGTAGGACTATCCGGAGATGCAATATCTATTGGAAGCTAAAAAAGATTGGTATTCTAGTTTATAGGTTGATCACTCCATGTAGATTTGGGTGTATCTCATAGACGGTACAAGATGTTGGTATACTATTTTTGAGGCTAAAAGAGGTCGATCACTTTGACTAGATTTGGGCATGTCTCGGAGATGCAAAATCTATTTTGATGCTACAAGAGATTGGTATAATAATTTGGAGGATACAAGAGTTTGGTCTATTAATTATGTGGCTGGAAGAAATTGATCTATTAATTTTGAAGCTGGAAAAGGTTGATCACTCCAAGTAGATTCGACCATATCTCAGAGATGCAAAACCTAGTTTGAAGCTACAAGAGGTTAATATATTAATTTTGAAGCTAAAAGAGGTTCATAGCTCCAAATAAATTTGGGCATATCTCAGAGATGGAAAATCGCTTTAGAAGCTACAAAACATGGGTCTATCAAATTCTGAAGCTACCGGAAGCATATCACCCCAAGTAGAATTAGGCCTATCATAGAGATGGAATATCAATTTGGAAGCTACAAAAGTTTGGTTTATTTTCTAATCTACAATAGGTTGATCGCTATTGGTATATTTGGGCATATCCCAAAGATGCAAAACCTATTTTGAAGCTATAAGAGGTTGGTTTATTGATTTTGGAGCTACAAGATGTTGAACACTCCAAGTGTATTTGGACATATCTCAAAGATGCAAAATATGTCTTAAGGCTACAATAGGTTGGTCTATTAATTTTGAAGCTACAAGAGATTGATTACACCAAGTAGATTTGGGCATATCTCGGAGATGCTATTTGGAAGCTATAAGAGGTTGGTCTATTGTATTTTAAGCTACGAGAGGTTGATCGGTCCAAGTAGATTTGGGCATCTCTGGAAGATACCAAATATGTCTTGAAGCTACAAGAGGTTTGTCTATTAATTTTGAAGATACAAGATATTGATCACTCCAAGCACATTTATGCATATCTCGAAGATGGAAAATCTCTTTAGAAGCTACAAGACGTTGGCCTATCAAATTGTGAAGCTACAAGAGGTTTATTGCCCCAAGTAGATTTAGGCCTATCTCAGAGATGCGATGTATATTTGGAAGCTACAGGAGTTTGGTCTATTAATTTATAGTCTACATGAGGTTGATCACTCCATGTAGATTTGGACATATATTAGAGACATAATATCTATTTTGAAGGTACGGGAGGTTGGTCTATTAAACCTTGAAAGTACAAGAGGTTTATCAATCCCCAAGTATCTTTGGGCTTATCTCGAAGATGCAAAATATGATTTGAAGCTACAAGAGTTTGATCTATTAATTTTGAAGCTACAAGAGATTGATTAGTCTTGGTAGAACTGGGCATATCTCAGAGATGTGATATCAATTTGGAAGTTACAAAAGTTTGGTCTACTAATTTCTAGTCTACAAGAGGTTGATCACTCATAGTAGATTTAGGCCTATCTGGGAGATGCAATATATATTTGGAAGCTACAAGAGTTTGGTCTATTAATTTCTAATCCATAAGAGCTTGATCACTCCATGTAGATTTGGACATATCTTAGAGACATAAAATCTATTTTGAAGGTTTTGGTCTATTAAACCTTAAAGCTACAAGAGGTTTATCACTCCCAAAGTATATTTGGGCGTATCTCGAAGATACAAAATATAATTTGAAGCTATAAGAAGTTGATCTATTAATTTTTGAAGCTATAAGAGATTGATTAGTCCAAGTAGAATTGGGCGTATCTCAGAGATGTGGTACCAAGTTGGAGGTTACAAAAGTTTGATCTATTAATTTCTAATCTACAAGAGGTTGATTACTCAAAAGTAGATTTGGGCATCTGCATGAATTTAGTTACGGTGAAGGTCACCGGATGACGTGGAGAAATCACAAGGGGTAGTTCAGATTAGGATGATTAGTTTGAAACCCACGAGAACGTGGACATAGCCCAATGGTTGAGGTCGCAGTGGTGCACTGGAATGACCAGAGTTCGAGCCCTGTCAGGGACGAATTTCTGGAATTCTCACGTCAAGTCCCGTTTCTTCTATATCACTAGTGTCTAGTTCCTCCTAGACACTATTTCAAAAAAAATTGATTAGTTTGAAACCCACAACCGTGAGGGGTTAATTTAGATATGTATGTATGTCCAACTAGTAACGCACTACTTTGCATGAGTTGAACATTTTTATTTGCATTCATTATTATTCGGCTTGACTCTCCTGAAGATGCTTAAAAGTTTCTTAACTGGTTAACACCTTATAGGGTGTATCTAATGGTGTAGAAATATGCATAATTCGGTGAAAATAGTTTTCTTGCGTCTGAATCAGTAAAAAAAAAATCTTGTTAGCAAGACGCTTACTCCCTCTGTCTGGATGCATAGGGCATGCGGGCGCTTTTAGGTCATCAATTTGACCAACCAAATATGTGTTATATGTTGCCAAAATCATATCGATAGATTCATCTATGGATAAAGTTTTTAAGCATGTAACTTTTGTCGCACCTAATACACATTTGGTTATACAGCATGGTACACCTGAGGAAACTCGCAGGACACACAGGTGCGGGGACGCACGCACCTACCAAGCCATGCCCGGCCGCTCGATTGCGTCGCGATTCGCGAAGTAGTTGAACCCCACACGAGACCACGATAAGTTTTAAGCTTCAATCGTTCAAGCTTATAATTTTGTACTAAGTTTTAAGAGTTGAAACTTAGCACTATTTAAAAGTCATCAGAAACTTATGTAAACCGGATCTTATTTGGAAATCCTCCTCGCGAGAAACACGAATTTAAAAGTAGGACTTAATTTAGACTTTCTATTGAAAAGGCATAAGAGTTTGAAAAAATCTAAAGCCCAAAGAAAAGACGTTCTCCAGGAGGACTCGGGCCCCACAAATCCTCTCCCGGTACACCTACCCTGCCCGGCTGCCCTCCCAAGAACCGCCCTAGCTTGTGAGCAAACCGGAGTAGTAGCAGCAGTAGACCGCAGGCAGACGACCACGACGCCCCTCCTCTTTCGCTCAAAGTGTAAACCGTGGCCTTGAACATTTCCCTTTGGCAAATGGCATCCAGTCGTAGCTTAGCTGTGCCGTGAGGGGGGGCTAGCCGGCCAGCCCCATCCATGCCATGCCATGCCGTTGCCGGGCGACCTTTCTCCGTTAGCCCTAGCCCACCACCATGGACCACAGAGGACGGAAAGCGAACGTGCATGGTGCTCCAACTAGTTCTGCTCGGGTCGTTTTAGGAGCACGGGGAGGACCAGTGGCGCACCGTAGAGGTTCGTTCTCGTTCGTCGACGTACATGTGTCATGCATCTACTCCCTTTGTTCTATGATGTAAGACGATTTTTAATACTAATATATAATTTTAAAAAACGTCTTACATTATGAAACGAAGGGAATAGCTGGCTCTATCCTACCGCTGCTTTGAACGACGGTTGTAGCTACGGGCTACAGCAGATGGGCGCTGCTTTGAACGACGGTTGTAGCTACGGGCTACAGCAGATGGGCAAGGCAAACAAACCGGCTCGCCCACGCGGACGGCTCCAAGCTTCCGCCTGCCCAACCCAAGTGAAAACGCATCCCCTCCTAGCTATGGCCCTCACGATCATGTTGGTAAAATTAGCGAGACCGATTCGCATCATGGTCATGGATACGTGACGCCGTTTCTCATTCGATGGATCCAAGCAAGTGCCCCCACGAGTGATGTCTCTACCGTGCGCGCACGGGATAGATATCCGGCCAATGCACGCATCTACCGTCTGTCGTTGCTTTGAGATCTGTGCAACGCGCTCTCGCTTCCGGGCAAACAAATTTCTATTTCTCGTTCCAAAGTGTGTCATGGCATCACCTCGGTATTTTTCATGGTAATTACCAACATATGAGATCGCGCTTGTTTCGGATTGGATTTACAGCTACGCGATGGCACAAGACGACGAGGCTAAGAGCATCTACACACCAGACCCTGATACCCTTTTCAAAAGATCGGGCATGTCGTTCGGTCATTGACCGATCACAAAAAATCGACCTAGCCGGTCTTTAACGTTTAGGTTGCCCGGTATCCCTCATATTTAATCTATATATAAGACGGATATGGAAAAGATTGGACGCGTCAGGACAAGCCTTCCTGGCCCGCATCGACCTCACATATATTCGTCCCCATCTACTCGTCAGAGCAAACCCTAGACACTTCATTCCATTCCCCTCCACTCCCATCCGCCACACAGCTCACCTCCGGCGATCTCCGGCATAGCGGGTAGCGGATCCGAGTACTTCATCTTCAGATCCGTCGACCACGATCTCATCCCATGCATCTCCAAGAAGGAGATGGTCGTCCGGCTTGCGCTCCGTCGCTCTTGGGAGGCGGCCGCCCGACGGCAGCGCTCGGACTCGCAACGCCGAGAATCCATTGCGTCAGCACCATCGGTGCTTGGATCTGGCGTCGTTGCCTCATCAAAGGCGGTGCGGTCCGTCTGGCATCCGAACGCCGTGACAAAAGCGTAACCCCTCCGTTGGTGCACCGAGCACGAAGCATGGTCGTCCTAGCACGATATCATGGCGTGCCCGCCGTGCAAGGGAGCGGGTGCAGGAGGCCGCAAAGGCCCTCGCGGAGGTGGACATTGGAGAGACGGAGTCACACTTTCCGACACCTCGTAGGGTGCACCAGTGCGGGCGTCGCAACCGTGTCGTGGTGGACGTCGGCTCCTCCCAAGAAGGATCCATCATCGACCTCATGTCCACCGACACTGTCTAGTCTCGTGAGCCAGCTAGTGTCCCATGTCTTACTGTACCTCGTCGGTGACCGGACCTACGCTACGAGGGGCGCAACGAGCCGCTAGACATGGACACAACGGAGCCGGACGACTTTCGCTTAGTATTAGATTTAATTACGTTGCATGTAATAATATGGATTTAAGGTATCCTTATGAAGAATGTATTATTTGAGACGTGACCCATCAGTGTCCATGGCGTGACCTCTCGATGTTCGTGGACGCATCCGCAGGCATTTGAGGGGCTGGATTTGCAATTTTCGGCTAGATGCTTACATCCCCTCCTAGATCTACCCTCTACCGACCATAATCATATCGCGTTGTCCAAAATCATGAACATGATTTGCATCACGAATGGTGTCCTTTTTGTGTCGTTGATTTGTATGGTGTCCTTTTCGTGGTGTTGATTTGTATGTGTTCGATCCAAAGATGTAAGAACATCTCCAACCGTTTGGCCCCCCAGAGCGCCGAAAAAGAACGGCCTGGGGACGAACCGACGTTAGATTGGTTTTTGGGGGCGACTTCGTTCCCAGTCGTCGGCCCACAGGTTGCAGCGGGGTCGGCGATTTTACGTTCAAAATTTATGCAAACTCGGCGATTTTTTGCACGAACTCGACGATACTTCATTGATATTTGTACAGAACATTAAAATCACCCAAACTACATCTAAACTACGCCGTCACCGCCGTCGCATACATGCCGAGAAGCCTGTAGAAGCAGGTGTAGTCGTCGTCGTCGTCGCCGCACGCCTCGCCTGCGCCGCCGCCGTCCCTGCTGCAACCCTGGCCGGGGTTGCCGACACGTGGTGGGGCACTGGACGGCCCGGCCTCGTCCTCCTCGTCGCTATCGAGGACAATGACGTCACCCTCCTTCTCGCGGCGACGGGCCTGGAGCTTCAGGTACTCACGACGCTGGCGGCACACCTACTCGCGAACGTAGTCCTCCTTCGCCCACTTGAGGGCGGACTCGTCGTCTGGGGCCACCATGTCGGTGTGCTCCGGCTTCACGGGGAGCAGCTTTGGCGAGGGCGAGGGCTTCGATCGTACCAGGCGAAGGGAGCGCGGGAAGGGCCAGGCGCCCTCGGTGATGGCGAGGGCGCCACTGCGAGTGCGGCGCCCGAGCGTCGTCTCCTCCGGCTCGGCCTTGACGAGGCGAAGCGCCGGCGAGCCGGAGCCCGACGACGAGGATGACCCCGGCTCCATCCGCCTCGGCGTCCAGGAGCTGCCACGGCGGCAAGAGAAAGATGGACGTTGCGGGTACTCGAGGCGCGGCACGTTGCCGGTCTCGATGTGGTCGAGGACGGCCTCGAGGGTCCGGCCGGGCACGCCCCACCGTTCGCGTCGTCCGTCGGTGTTGAGGCAGCCGCGGGGGATGACGCCATTGGTGGAGGCGATCTGCTCCTCGCGACGGCGCCCGAAGTACATGGACCACATTGTGTGGCTGTCGGCGGCATACCGCTGCTCGTTCCGCTGCTCCTCCGTCATGGACGAGCGGATGCGAGCGATCTCGGCCCGCCGCGCCGCCCCTTCGGGCACAGGAGGCACCGGGACGCCGTCGGCGCTCAGCCTCCACGCACCCGTCATCCGCATGTCCGGGGGCGCCGGGTACTCGGCTTCGTAGAGGAGGCGCGCCTTCGGTTCTTGGAGATGGCGGCGACCGAAGCCGTTCGCCGCCGCGCCGTCGCCTGGAAACCTCTCGGCCATGTTCATCGGCGGGAAGGCGGGGGAGAGTGTAGGGTTGTGCGCCGGAGTAGGGGAAATGGACCTGTGCCGTCCACCAGCGGGGACGTCGCCTTTTATAGCCACAGCGAAGCGGGTAGAGGCTGCATGCCGGGCGACGCGTGGCGGGACGCGCGACGCGGCATCTTTACTGCGCCGTCCGTGAGGCGTCAATGGAGGTGACTGGCGTGGCAGCGCGGCAGCCTTCGCATTGATTCTCGTGAGAACCAAGGCAATGAGGACAACGAAGCGGCATCTCGCTGACTCGGCGGGCCCATCCTTTTTGCGCCAAAATCGCTCGCCCTGGTGCCCCCCAACACACCGGATTCGGCTTGGGTCCGCCGGCGCCAGTTTTGGCCCAAACCGACAAAAACGGTCTCCCGAGACGCGGCTGGGCCGATTTTTAAACGCCGGACGAAAAAAACGTCTGGACTGTTGGAGGCGCAGTTAGAGATGCTCTGATACTGCTAGATATTTACAAAGATCATGAGGCATGCAGTGCAAGGTGGGTGGGTCCAATCCAGCACCGGGGCTCCACATTTACTGCTCCCATCGGGCCCTTGCCAGTGGCCACTGTACTGCGCCACCCACCACCACAGCGCCCTCACTGATGCTGTCCTCTCCTGCCTGTCATGCACCCAGTCAAAACCGCGCTAACCGCTAACCACCCGGGCAGCCCCGCCGCCGGGCTTACCGCGTCACCGTCCTACATGGCGCGCCAGCGGCAGCTCGACAATGGCGGTGAAAACGTGGACGACGACGACAGCGCGGTAACCGGGCGGGCAGTGAGTGATCGAGTGAAGTGCCGTCCTCCTGGCACTCCACGCTGTCGGACCTGACCGCCGATCCGGTGCCTCCCTTAGAGATAGTCAGCCAGACCCACCGCCACCCGCCTTATCTTCCCCCTCCCTCCCTCTCTCTCTGCGTCCACGGATCCGTCCTGCGCCTTGGCCTCTTGCCATTTAGTATTTACACGCCGTGCAGGTGGCCGGCCGGCCGGCCGGCACGGAGATCGAGCGAGCGAGCGAGCGCCATTGCCCTCTGCCACTGACTGCCAACCCCGTCGTGTAGGTAGGTGGCTGGCCGCAGCAGTGAGTGAGTGAAGAGCGACCTCAACTCTGCTCTGCTCTGCTCTGCGAGGCTGAGGCATGGCGGAGCTGCGGCTTCTCGTCGGGGCGCTGTGGTTCTTGGCGCTGCTGCGGCTGGGCGCCGCGGCAGATGCGGGGGTCGTCGGCGTGGACGGGCGGCGCGCCATTGCGTCCACCGGCGAGGACTTCATCTGCGCCACCCTCGACTGGTGGCCGCCGGAAAAGTGCGACTACGGCACCTGCAGCTGGGGCCGCGCCTCGCTCCTCAACCTGGTCAGTGCTCACCACCGACACCCCCTCTCCCCTCCCCTCTCCCCTTCCTTCACCGCCGGCGAACTGACGCCATTTTCTTCCTGAACTCCGCGCAGGATCTCTCCAACAAAATCCTGCTCAATGCCGTCAGAGGTAAGCCACCCCATCCCACTAGAGGTTTCTTGAGCGGCGGCCATGCGCCGCCGCGGCTCATCAACCGACCCTTGCCGACGCGCCGGAACTCCCCTTTAATTCGCAGCCTTCTCGCCGCTGGTGCTCCGGCTGGGCGGCTCGCTGCAGGACAAGGTGGTGTACGGCACGCCGGACCGGCGAGGTCCGTGCGCGCCGTTCGCCAAGAGCGAGTCGGAGATGTTCGGCTTCACGCAGGGCTGCCTGCCCATGCGCCGCTGGGACGACCTCAACGCTTTCTTCCACAAATCCGGGTAAAATTTCATTTCACCCTCCAACCATTCCATTCCATGGTTTCAATTCCCAAGATCATCACATCATCACACCACACGGTCCGTCCGTTCCACTCTGAAAATCACAGGGCCAAGATCGTGTTCGGGCTCAACGCCCTCAACGGCCGAGTGCCGCTGCAGGGCGGCGCCATGGGCGGGAGCTGGAACATCAGCAACGCGGCGGCGCTCATCCGCTACACCGCCGGCAAGGGCTACAAGATCCATGGCTGGGAGCTCGGTACGTACACTCCTCCATTTCCTTGGTAACTGAAGCCAGAAACCCCACATGGAGCTTCGGTCGTCCGATGATGGTGTTCTCTTCTCCTTGCAGGGAACGAGCTCAGCGGCACCGGCGTCGGGACCAAGGTGGGCGTGGGGCAGTATGTCAAGGATGCGATCGCGCTGAGGACGACGGTGGACAGCGTGTACCGGGGCAGCCCGGCGAAGCCGCTGGTGCTGGCGCCCGGCGGCTTCTTCGACGCGGCCTGGTACGGCGAGCTCATCGCCAAGACCAAGCCCAGCACGCTCAACGTGATCACCCACCACATCTACAACCTGGGGGCAGGTACGCAATGCCAGATCACCGTGACATCGCCGGCAAGCGCCATAAAATTCGACACACATGAACCGGTTGATCTGAACTGGTTTGCCAAACATTGGATGATTATACAGGGGTGGACACGCATCTCGTCGAGAGGATCCTGGACCCGGCGGCGCTCGACGGGATGGCGAGCCCGTTCAGGGACCTCCAGGGGCTGCTGAGAGCCGCGGGGACGTCGGCGGTCGCCTGGGTCGGGGAGGCCGGAGGGGCTTACAACAGTGGGCATCACCTTGTCACCGACGCGTTTGTCTTCAGCTTCTGGTAAGATGGCAGATTCTTGAGATGGAAATTCAGCGGATGATCTAGATAAGGTTTCTCTTATGGGTTTTGTGAGTTTCAGGTTCCTGGATCAGCTCGGCATGTCGGCGAAATTCGACACGAAGAGCTACTGCAGGCAGAGCTTCATCGGCGGCAACTACGGCCTGCTCAACACCACCACATTTCAACCAAACCCTGACTACTACAGGTAGGATCAGTATGATATATGACCTTCTACTATCTATGACATAGGAACTTTGCCTGAAGCTTTGACTTCCATGACATTTCTTCCTTTCTGTTTACATGTGCAGTGCTCTGCTGTGGCATCGCCTGATGGGAACCAAGGTCCTGGAGGCCAAGTTCACGGGCACCAGCATGGTCCGTGCCTACGCGCACTGCGCAAAGCATGCTGTAAGCAATCCAGATTATCCTACACCATTTTCATCACCACAACAACGTCAACAATCTCATTCTCATCATCTACTAACATTGTCCATGCCTGTCTCTTCCAGCCGGGGATAACCCTGCTGCTCATCAACCTGCACGGCAACGCGACGAACCACATCTCTGTGGCAAACTCAGGCGGGCATGCCGGGGGCGCGAGGAGGCACGGCGCACGGTTCGGGCAGGCGGCGGGGGCGGCCAGGGAGGAGTACCACCTCACTCCTCAGGGCGGCAACATCCGGAGCCAGGTGATGATGCTCAACGGCAGGGCACTGGCGACGGGCGCCGACGGGAGCATCCCCGGGATGGAGCCCGTCAAGGTGGACGCGGCGCGGCACATCGCCGTCGCGCCGAGGTCCATCGTCTTCGTCCACATGCCGCATTTCCATGCCCCCGCGTGTGGCTAGCTAGGGCTTTTGCTGTTCTTGTTGGTGTTATAGGTGGCATAAGGATGGGTTTGCTAAGCATGTCCATCATAAGATAAGATAGGTATAAGATGGGTGAAGAGTGTGTGGCTTTGTGTGATTGGGTTGTAAGAGGTTGGAGGGGGGATTGAGATAGTGAAACAAGAGACAATGGGAATAAGGGTTTATTGTGAGTGCTTTTGTTCTCTTGTTCAGATAGGAAATGGTGGACAAGAACAAAAGGAGATAAGAGTTGTATGGCTTTCAGGATATTGCTTTGGATGGGAAAACAGGGTCAAAAGACACACGGCATGGATCAAATGATTCAAGAGAGCTCCTGAGGATCAATCAAAAACCTGCCTTGAACGCAGGAATTTCACAGTACAAATGGGTTGAACTGCAGTGTCACACTCCTGCATTCCAAACGGTGATCTAAATGGGTTGATCTGCAGCAAGCGTACAAGCTGCAGAACTACCGAAATTCATATTTCGTGCCGAAGGAAGCAGAGTACCTCTATTGCTTGCATGGCAACATATGTAATTGATCTTATGCAGATCAAACTTTGTGCCGAAGGCAACCCTACATGTAAACAGGTGCACCAAGACTAGATGAATAAGCAAGAACTAACAAGATGAGAATATAGCACAGGTTGAGAGATACAGCAATCATCATGATATCATTGTTCAAGGGTGGGTTCAAACATTATCGTCGTCATCATGGGACGAGGAAAATTTGCCAGACACATACCAACGAGGGAGGACATCTGGTCTCTCTCTTCTACTACATGGAGCTACAAGCCGGTACTGTAATGGTGAGACTAACATAACGCCTCCAAGAGGCCAGAGGATAGGGGCGGGGGGCGGGGGAGGTAACAGCGGCAATCCTGGAATAACGACATGACAACCAAAAATAACAGCAGCGCACAACGTACGGGACGGTGGAGTTATTCGTGACAGTGTCCGTAGATCATAGCTCGACTCTGCACGAGTCCTCTAGAGGTACTTGAACAGCATGCCTCCATACGTGGCGAAGAAGGGCGCGAACACGAGGGACTCGACGGCCATGAGCTTGATGAGGATGTTGAGCGACGGGCCGGAGGTGTCCTTGAGGGGGTCTCCAATGGTGTCACCGATCACGGCGGCCTTGTGGCAGTCGGAACCCTTGGGGCCAAGGGACCTGGCGTGCTCGCTGTTGCCAGCCTGAAACAAGCAGCAAAGGAAGTTGATGACAGATGTTAGAGACATGGTCAATATATTGGCTTGTCGATCAATAAACAATCAGGGTTTCTAAGCACATTTACCTCAATGTACTTCTTTGCGTTGTCCCATGCACCGCCGGTGTTGGAAGCAGAGATGGCAATCTGTAAGAGAAAGAAACTAGGTAAATTTCCTGGAATTAACAGATTCAGAGGAACTCAAACGAAGAAAGGAGAGAGATTAGGATACCTGTACTCCAGAAACAAGGGCACCAGCCAGAACACCAGAAAGGGTTTCCACGCCAAAGAGGGTTCCGACGATGAGGGGGGTGAGCATGACCAAAGCACCAGGTGGGATCATCTCCTTGATGGAAGCATCAGTGGAGATCTTGACACAGGTGGCATAGTCAGGCTTGGCAGTTCCCTCCATCAGTCCAGGGATGGTGTTGAACTGCCTGCGGACCTCCTCAACCATCTTGAGGGCGGCACTTCCAACACTCTTCATGGTCATGGCAGAGAACCAGTATGGAAGCATGGCTCCGACGATCAGACCAATGAACACCTTGGGAGATAGGACGTCAACGACCTTCACACCAGCTCTGCTGACGAAGGCACCGAAGAGTGCCAGGGACACGAGAGCAGCTGATCCAATGGCGAAACCCTACAACATTACATGCAAGGAGAGAGTTACATAACCAATAAAGTGCCTTTCACTACAAACCCATCCCCACTGCCTAATTCCCTACTAATCAATAGCTCATGTATATACCGAATACAGTGCTTTAACTTCTCGATGTGCCAAAAATAATAAGAGAAGCGATGCCGAAAAGGAGTTAACCAACAAAAATGTACAGAAGCAAAATTTACCTTGCCAATAGCAGCGGTTGTGTTGCCAGCAGCATCAAGAGCATCAGTCCTCTCACGGATTCTGTGGCTCATGCCAGCCATCTCAGCAATTCCACCAGCATTGTCACTAATGGGACCATAAGCATCGATGGCAAGACCAGTTGCCATTGTGCTTAGCATGCCAAGAGCAGCCATTGCAATGCCGTACATTGCAGCAATGGAGAAGCTGACGTAGATGCTGACAGCAATAGCGAAAATTGGGATGATAACAGACTTGTACCCCAGAGCAAGACCAAAGATGACGTTGGTGGCAGCACCAGTTCTGCAGGAATCGGCAACATCTTGCACAGGGCTGCCACAAGGAAACAACTGGGGGATAAGGCACGGTAACATAAAATATGAACAATGATATAACTAGAAACTAATGTTTTAGTTACCTGTAGGCGTTGCTAGTGTAGTATTCGGTCACAAATCCAATAATCAGACCAGCCCACAGACCAACTGCCACGCAGAAGAACAGGCCCCTGTGAAACCAATAAAGCATAATCAGAAGGGAGTACAACATTGCAGAATTGAATAACAAATATTGACAAAAAAATTACCAGTTGGACACTTCTTTCTGAGCACCGAAGTTGAAGATGGTGAACTTAGCTGGAAGAGCCAACCAGCTGATGACCGCAACACCAACAGTCATTAGAGCAGTGGAGATGATGAGCTGCTTCTTCAGAGCAGGTTCAATTTCGTTTGCAGCCTTAATCTCAAAGAAATCAGTTGCAAAGAGTGTGGTGAGCAAGCAAACAATGATGCCTACAGAGCTCACAAGCAGTGGGTAGCACATGGCAGTGAAATCATGGTTGATTCCAAAAGATGAGATAGAAGCAACAACAAGAGCAGCGCAGGAAGATTCTGCATATGAACCGAAGAGATCTGATCCCATTCCAGCAATATCACCAACATTGTCACCGACGTTGTCAGCAATCACCTGCAAACAAGAATTGCAAGTTCAGCAAATGATATGCCACAAAGCATAATAGTCACAATATAAATTGGAAGCAATGTCTGCTAATTTGCCTAATACTATTGGCCAAAAGCTGAGAAGTGAGAAGAGAACTTACAGCTGGGTTCCTTGGGTCATCTTCAGGAATGTTCCTCTCAACTTTGCCAACAAGGTCAGCACCCACGTCAGCAGCCTTAGTGTAGATACCTCCACCAACTCTTCCGAATAGAGCCATGGAAGACCCACCAAGACCATAACCAGTGATGGACTCGAAAAGACCTTCCCAGTCATCACCGTAGTACATCTTAAACACGTTGATGGTGATGTAAAGAACCACGAGACCACTTGATGACAACAAGAAGCCCATGACTGCACCAGAGCGGAAAGCGGTGATGAATGCCTTGCCAACACCCTTCCTTGCTTCCAGGGTGGTCCTGGCATTGGCATATGTTGCGATCTTCATTCCAAGGAAACCAGACACCAAAGATGTGATGGCTCCAAGCAAGAAAGATGCAGTGCTGAAGATAGCAGTGTAAAGAGCTGGCTTGCAGGTGCCCGTGCTGTAGGTGCAGGGCTGGCCCTTTGTGCTGAATCCCTCAATCGACCCAAGGAAGACGAAGATTATCGCAGCAAAGACGACCATGAACATACCAACATACTGGTACATGGTGAAAAGGAATGATGTTGCTCCTGTTCATAATAAAAGTTGATTGTTACACATAAATCATATGATCAAACTCAATGGTGGTATATTAAATATAAAGACGGCTTTTCAGACTACATAACCTCAGTTCAATTGTATCTTTCTGAAATTAGCAAGTGATGAAATAGGATCTACCTACAGACTGACACATTGACAAACAAATATCTACTACCACCCACTGCCGTTTTACATCTAGGGAAGAGCAGCCAGCCACGTAACCAATCCTAACCTAGCAGACAGTTCCAAGAGTAGATCTTCCACGGTGGACGTCCCAATCAAAGAAGAAACACATTGGTGGCACCAATCACCAAACCCCAAGAAACAGGACACGCATCAGATGAGGGTTAGGTAGATGGAGATGGCAATCTCAGGAGGCTAGGGACAAACTGACACGTCAGTGACAGATGGCTGAGATCCTTATCCATGAGCCTGACGTTTCAGGTCTGGATCTGCCAACCCAGGGCAGTGGAGTGAGCTCAAGTCAAGGCAACTCACAACGTGTCGAGCTTGCTGCGTCTGGCAGATCCATCACGCACCTTCCACTACCAAAGTATCATACTCTAATTAAGAAAAGATAGCGACGGTAGAGATGTGCAGTTGCCCACTGAAAGCCACATCTTCAATGCAGCACCGACGCAGAGCACGGGCACCGCTCGAGGCATTAAAAGAAGTGTTTATTGAAGCCTTAATTTAGCACCAACCACGAGCCTCCGATGACAATTTTAATTCAGATTTAAAAAAGGGGAAGATGGTGATTTGCTGGCCTAGCCCCACATGGAGCCGCATAAACAAAAATCTAGCCCAGCAAAGAAAAGCGTTAAGATGAGCCCACTTTGAAATCGTGCAGATTTGGAAGTAAGCCAGGAGTGACAAGTATCGTGTGGCAAATATCATAGGAAGGCAGCATGGTTTGGAGAAAACGACACTGTTCTGAAGCGCCCACGGGCGAATCAAAAGCTCCGGCGCGCAGATTCGGCTTCCTTTTTGCATAAAATTGCATAAAAGGAAGCAAGGAACAGCCTTTAGCACCACCACAGCTCAGCTTTCTCATGGTTTTATCCTTCCATAAAGCGCAAAAAAACACTCTAGGAGCTGAAATTCGAAAGCTGGCCGGTCAGATCAGCGCTCGAATTGACGAAACGAGCCACAATCCGAGCCATTTGCCTCTGAAAAACGAGGGCAGCCTAGGCGAGATACTGCTTTCTTCTAAATAATACGCATATACCCAGCGGTTTCAAACATTATCCGCGCTCGAAGCGCGGCCTCTTCCTCCGGCGAAACGGCCGGATCTGCGCGCGCCGAGCAACGGCCGCCCCAGATCTGGGGGAGAGAGTGAGAGAGGGAGGGAGGGAGAAGGGGGAGGGGAGGGGGGACCACCCCGCGGTGGAGGAGGCGGAGGATGATTCTCACCTTCAGAGATGGCGGTCTGGATCTCGGCGCACTTGACGACGACGTTGTGGTCGTTGAGGCCCTCCTCCTCCTCGATGAGGTAGTCGCCGTAGCCGTTCTTGGCGCCGGCGGCGGCGGAGGCGGCGCCGGGGGTGACCTTGACCTTGGAGACGATGAACCACTGCGCGACGGCGAAGACGATGCCGATGACCCCGCACACGGGGATGAGGATCTCCGTCCCGAGCTCCCCGAGGATCGCCATGGCCGACGAAACCCTAACAACGGACCGAACGGCGGCGGATGGGATGGGGTGGGGTGGGATGGGGGGCGGGTCTCTCGCTCTCTCTCTCTCTCTCTCTCTGCGTCTCGGAGCTCGGGAAGCCTGCCGCTTTATATAGCGGCCGCGGCCCGTCTGCGGTGGCGAGGAGAGAGAGAGAGAGGGACCCTCCCGTAATTACCTAGGACTCCAGGGGCTGCACGCAAGAGTGCCCCTCTGTCCCGTTGCAAGCCCTCTTAGTCCCAATGGCAGGTGGGCCCCGCGGATAGGGCATCTTTTTATCCGGTGGTATTTGCGAGGGGATCCGATTCTTTTTTTTTCCCTTCTGCGATTACCGTGACGCCACGGAGAGAAACCGCGGCTCTCTTTTTTTTTATTTGAAATCGTATAAATTGAGAAACCGCGGCTAACACGAACGGATTAGCGTTAAGCGCTCGGCAATTTGTGTATGGCCATCTCGGCTTAATTATATGTAATTAGCTTAATTAACAACGCAATTCTGCTTCCCGCGGATGTCACGCCACGGCTGCCTGCGGGCGGCGCCGGTGGTTATCCTGTCGACCGGCCGGGGCATCTATCTATCTATCTAAGGGCTCGTGACGAGCTGGTTCTATCTTGATTAGCATTTGACAGCGCAACACCTGGTCACTGGATTGATGGTGCTGGTAAAGCTTTTTATTGGCATTCATGAGCCTACTAAGCTCGTTAAGATGCCCGGTGATAATGGTGCTTTTGGTTAGGCTTGTTAAACTGCTTTTGTCAACCGTTTCCTTGCTTGCTGGGGTAGTAGTGCTTTCTTTTTAAAATGTGAAGGCAATTTGAATTGGCTAGGATGTACTTAGGGCATCTTCCAAACGGATCCTCAAACTGCCTGCAGCTGTCCGGACTGTGATGTTCAAACGTGTTCTACCACCCAACTCTGGGTTATATCGGTCCGCCAAGGGGTCTGGACATGTTTTTCCCAGCAAACCCACTAGGACTCCAACCCTTGACCCACCCAAAACCCCTTCCGGACTCCGCGCCTTCATCCTTCCATTTTCTCTCTTTCAGAGTTTCTCTCTTGCCTTCGCCGCCGCTCCACCATCCCGGTCGCCAAGCTACACCCCTCGCGGGACGGGACAAGTCTTTCACCTCCAACGGTACAACCGGGCTCCACATTGTTTCTCCTTCACCGTTGTTCTAGACCTTTCATTCGACAGTCGCTCAGGTACCATCCGCTCTTATGATGCTCACCATGCCCGGCACATGTTCGGTGAACTGCCCGAGCTAAAAAAAGGCATCCCTTCTTTTTTGAAGCAATGGATTCAGATATGGAATACATATACAAGCACTATGTCGAGTCGTCCAGAATTTGGTCACATTTGAAGAGTTGCTTCAAATGCATCAACAATTTCGGCGTCTAGCAATTGAAGTAAGATCTTGTTGAGCATTTGTTCGTGATTAAGGAGGACAACAATGTTGGAGCGTAATATCTGAACTTTTTAAAATCAGAAGTACTCTTGCATTCAAACATTTGAGCTATATATGCGGCTATTTGAACGTGCGGACTTTACAAAATTAGAATCGGATGTTTGCGGGTAGCGTCGGATGGTCAGCTCCCGCATCCGTGCCCGTGGACTGGCCCGTCGCGGATGAATGCGAGAGCAAATTTACAGGTCGGCCTTGGAGATGCTCTTAGTGATCTAGAAAGGTTTATATTAGTTTACAGACGAAGTACTTGATCATAGAAATTATCACGAAAGGTGTATACTCGTAATAGAAATAAAGTCGATACAACTGCGTGGCTAGTTATATTACAATTTTTTCTCTTTGTGGTTTTCCAAATAAACCTTTAGGGGAGGGGTGTTGAGAGCTCGAACTTTATCATAGAAATTATCACGAAAGATGTATACTCGTACTAGAAATAGAGTCGATACAGCCGCATGGCTAGTTATATTTCATTTTTTTTCTCTTTGTGTTCTTTCAAATAAACCTATTAGTGGAGAAGCGTTGTGAGCCCGTACTTCCATATTTGGACGGCGAATTTGGGCATGGGGAAGGGCTGGGGAAGGTTTTAGAGGATTCCGAAAATGGCTAAAGGCTCTCCCATAATTAGTTGTCGTGTTAGAGGCCTGTTAGAATTCCACGTCTATTTTGAAATAGGCTACAACATGTTAAGTGTGTGCTCTTCAAGGTTTTCCATGCTCATTGTGTGGAATAAGGATGCTTCGCTGGCACCCCTTTTGATACAGACAATTACGTGTTGCACTATTTTTTATCTTTTTCTGAATTCATTTCAATATTTATCTCCTTCTCTATATTTCGAATTTGGGCATGGGACAGGTAAAAAATGGCTAAAGGCTCCATCTCTTCCTGCATATAGACATCTCCATAATTGGTTGTTGTGTTAGAGGCCCGTTGAATTCCATGTCTAGTTCAAATAAGGCTACAACATGTTAAGTATGCATGGTTACAGGTTTTCCATGCTAATTGTGTGGAATAAAGATGCTTCGCTAGCACCCCTTTTTAGTGCGGCCAATTACAAGTTGCATGGAGTTTTTACCTTTCCTGAATTTGTTTCAACATTTATCTCCTTCTTTATATTTTTATTTTACCTTCTTCTTTAGGCCTTATTTGGTGGCGAGGTTTTGCAACCCCAAAGAGGGTGGAGATCGAAGGGGGTTTGGCGCCCCCCCCCCCCCCCGCCCTTCTAAATCAATTTTGTTTGGTTAAACCTTCTATGATGGCAGCAGCACAACGAGCGTCCTTATCTCATACCGTTTCGCGAGTTGCTCCTGGAGTTTTCCGTAACACATGGCACTAGTGCAGAAAAGCCTAGCTATGGAGTGGAGTATCGACACCACCAATGTGGCGTCACAGTTAAAATTTAGTGGTGGCGTCGCATACGACACCAGGAGTATTTTGAATACCTACTGGCGTGGGGTAGAGTTGCGCGCCGGTATTGTCATATTTAGCTAATAAAAAAATATCAGCTTCACAAAAGATACTAAACATTTCATTCACCAAAGATACTAAACATTTCATTCATAACAGACTATCTTCCTCTCTCTTGATCGACACTAAGCTACCTAGCATAGCTAGTTTTTCCTAAGGACTATCTTAAGATGACGAAGCTTATTCCTATTCGTCCCCCCCCCCTCCTTGATGTAATGCGCCTGCCAAGTGTTTCAAATCACAAACAATTAATTAATGGGTGTGTGTGTGTGTGTATATATATATATATATATATATATATATGGATGTTTGCAATGCTAATGTTCTTACCTGGTTGGTGCTCACGTCACATCTATCTTCAGAAATCCCCGACCAATGATCAGAGGAGCCTACCCATAGGCTAGAGTCGGCCATGCTATTTGGATAAAGAATGAAAATAGTGTGCTTAATGCATAGAGAATGGAAACAGCTGGTTGCATACTTATTTTAGGCTGTGTTTGATAGAAACATGCAAGAATTTTTAAACATGCTATTTGCGTGACAAAGTGTGGCATTGGTGTAGAACCATAAAAGTATATATAAGTACTACTACATAAATGAGTAAATGGGGGATTTTTCACAATGCATGGATCTACATCTGAAATACCTAAAAGCGCCGGAGGCCCGGCGCCGGGTTGAGCGGTGTCGGGCGCGGCGGCGGGTCGGGCAGCGTTGGGCGTGACATCGGAGGGGCGGCGTCGATGGGTCCGGCAGCATTGGTCGTGGTGTCGGAGGGGCGGCGACGGGCAGCGTTGGGCGTGGCGTCGGGCGCGGTGGTGACGTGCGGCGTCGGGCGGCGTCGGACGGGGCAGCAAGGGGCGGCAGCAGGGATTGAGAGTAGACCGATGGAGTTGGGGATGGAGAGTGAGAATGGGGCACGTAGTGAGGGGATTAGGCAGATTAGTGTTGGCATGGGCCTAATAGGCCTAAAGTGCAATGCCGAGGATAGTGATCAACGCCAGTAATAATCGAATATCTATGGCGTACGAAATCCGCCAACTTCGGCACTATTCGAAAGTATTAGTGTTGGCGTTGGAGAGAAATGACGCGCCACGAACAAGAGTCGTGGCTAGCCATTTTTGCACTAGTTTGGGTTGGGGCTTGGGAGTGGTTGATAGGGATCAGGGGAGTAGCATGTTCAGTCCATGTGTAGGCTAATATGGATTTTGGGGTATTCTAGGGCCTATGGGGATATTTCCCTTTGAACGTCCCAAAATCTCTTCCACTGAACAAGGCCTTATGTTTCCATGAAAAGTAGTAAATTTATTTAAATTTTGATTTAAATCACATTTATCTTTGTATTTATTTATAAAAATGCGACAACATTTTGCAATGCATGAATATTTTAAAAACTTTATGACCATACATTTGAACATATGGATTTGTTAAAAACATAAATATCTAGGAATGCTTATATTGGGCTTTTCAACACCTTAAAATCCATCACAAATCTAAAAAAACATATTCATGAATGCTTATATTGGGATTTTGACACGACATCTCATAAGGTGGAACATGGTGCTATTGTTTTCATGCCTGGGTTGGATTGGGTGAAAATGATTAGGTGAATAAGGAGCATACTGAGCATTGCTACAACCCTTGTTATACTTAGTGATTAAGTACCAAAAGAATTGTGCGCAAATGAGGTGTTATACAGGGGATCCTCTATCTCTCATACTTTTTGTGTTGGTTGTTAAACTACTAAAAATCTGTGATCAATGAAGCTTGTCATAATGATGAAATCAAACTATGTATTGAAGAATCCTTTGGGAATAGGACGTCCTATTGTACAATATGTGATGTTGCTCTGATCATCATGTTTGTTGATCCAGATCCATGAATCATCCTAAAGATATACTTCAAAAGTTCTTTGATTCCAACAGACAGAGTCAACTACGCCAAATCCTCTCTAGTGTTTATCAACATAACTATGATAAAGAATAACACCTAGCCAACCTTATGGGATACAAAATAGGAATCAATGCCATACTAATATAATACATACAACAAATATGATCATCTCTATGAACATTACAATGGATATGTTTTTCAAGAAGCACCTTCACTTCGACCGTTCCCATTTTCTCGTATCGTTCCAAGTGAGGGGGGCTTGGATTGAAGGTCATCTCAGCCATCGCATCCACATACCCTCAACGGTGCTATTATCTCCAACATCAGTTAAAAATAATGATTTTTGTCAAAACATACCATGTCAATATTTACCGATCATGCTACACAATGAGCATAATACTACTTTATGCAAGATCAACATAATCCTTGGATCGCTTGGACAACACTCCTTTCATAGATGGTGCGCCATGGCTACTTGCACCATCAATAGTTGTCCTACCAAGGCATCTATTTAGGTGATGATGAAGAGCTAGTTCTATCTCAATCACTAGTGTACATGACATCACGACACATAGTCACTAGATTGACCTAGTAGAAGTTTTTGTTGGTGTTCAGAGCCTAAGCTCATTAAGATGCCGATGATAATGGTGTTTTGGATTACATTCATTAAACTACTTTACCAATTGATCCACTACTTGGTACCGGGTGCCTTTTTTGAAATGGAAAAGAAATTGAAATGAGCTAGGCAATTAATTTATCATAGAAATTGCCTCAAGACATGTAGTGTGTTGGTGCAACTGTATCTATATTACATTTTCTCCTCATGTTTTTTCAAACAACCGTTAGGTGAGGAGCATTGTGAGCCCGAACTTTCGGATTTGGATTGGCAAATTTGCGCAATGGGGAGTGTCGGGTAGGTTCCAAAAATGGATAAAGCCTCCACCTCGCCATGTATATAGACGTCTCCATAATTGGTCTTCCATGTTAGAATTCCATGACTATTTTGAGTTTCAACACTCTAACTGTGCATTTTTAAAGTTTTCCATCCTCATTGTGTGAATAAGGATGCTACACTAGCACCCTTTTTTGGTACGGCCAATTACAGGTTGCTTTAGTTTTTTTACCTCTCCTTTTTTGCTGTTATTATATCTTGTAATTTCCCTCCTCCTTCTCTACATTTTAATTTTTCCTTCTTCCTTATGTTTCAACAAAAAAGGTATCGTTGTCACATTTTGATTCAAATTAATTTCATCCTTTCTATTTACTTATAAAAAACAAAACATTTTTTTATGCGTGAACATTTTTTAAAATCTATGATAACACATTTTGAACGTATGGACATTTTTTAAATACACAAATATTTTTTGTTTGAAATCATGTATATTTTCAATAGATATTGGAATAGAAAGGGTACACATATGGTACAAAATAGTTTTGTTACTCGTGATTGATGTGAACATTTAAATAGTATTGTGAACATGTTATTTGACATTTTTCCGTATACAATGAGACATATCTCGAGAAAATTCGTGGGGCTCTCTTGCAATCGATGGAATATCAATGATACTTGCCATTTAGCTACAAATAATAATCTCAATCATTGTTCCATCCTGTTCTCTGGCAATTGTAATTCGGCGATGGCGGATGAGGTGAAAGGCATATTGAAAATATCACAACAAGTTTTTGAGCCCAAATACTTGATCTTACCGGTACCGGAAGGAAGAATGCATAAAGGGCAATTTGAAACACTTCAGGAGAGATTGAGAAAAAGATTGATAGATTGGAGTGACCAGCATGTGTCTGTGGGCAATAAGGAAATCTTGATCAAAGCTGTTGTGCAAGCCATCCCCACCTATGTTATGAGCGTCTCCAGGCTGTCGACGTCTGTTTGTGATGACTTGACAAGGATGATGCGACAATATTGGTGGGGGTGGAGAATTGTAAGAGGAAGATGGCGTGGCTGAGTTGGGAGAAGATGGTGGTACCCAAGTCTATGGGTGGCATGGGATTCCGCGATATGAGAGCCTTCAACCAGGCATTGTTGTCCAAGCAATCTTGGCGTTTGTTGGACTATCTAGATAGTGTGTGTGCTAGACTTCTCAGAACTAAGTACTACCCCCATGGTAATCTGTTGGATATAGTGTTCCCTGCTAGCTCGTACGCAGTGTGGAAGGGGATTGTCCATGGTCTCGAATTGGTAAAGAAAGACATCATTCGGCGCGTGGGATATGGTACGTTAATTAAAACTTGGAGAGATGCTTAGATTCCGAGGGGCCATAAATTTCGGCCAGTAACACCAAAGCGTAACTACAGACTCAATTGGGTGGCTAATTTCTTGGATGAACATGGTGCTTGTAATG
Organism: Hordeum marinum; assembly: GCA_022496015.1. Lineage (NCBI taxonomy): Eukaryota > Viridiplantae > Streptophyta > Magnoliopsida > Poales > Poaceae > Hordeum > Hordeum marinum. Next base: position 87,638,853 of record CM039678.1, on the reverse strand, counting down.
TGCAAAGATTGCGAGTACATTTTTGGGACATGGATGTACGTGAGATTCTTAAGATCCGTGCCTCACTGAGGAATGGCCAAGACTTCCTAGCTTGGTTCCCGGAGAGGAGCGGGCAGTTCACCACGCGAAGTGCATATCCTCTTGCCACCTTGGGCGTTGTCCCTGGAGTAGTGGGCGCGTCCAGCAACACCCCATCCGGGGAGCAGGCGGTCTGGCGCTGCATATGGGGTGCAAAAGTGCCCCTTAAGATGAGGGTTCTGTCTTGGAAGGTGGTCTTGGGTGCCCTAGCCACTAATGCTTGCAAAAAATACTGTCATATATCTACAAGGGACACATGCCCCTTATGCGCAAAGGAGAAGGAGACCAACTTCCACGCCCTAGTTGCATGTGATCATGCACGTGAGGTGTGGTTGAGATGAGGTCGGTATGGAGATTACCTCGCCAGGAGCTGTTGCAAGACACAGGGCATGACTGGTTATTTAATGTGTTGGCAAATTGTGATGAGTTGATGAGGGAGTGTGTGATCATGTTGCTTTGGCGTATTAGGTCCCTCCGGTCTGACTTAGTGCATGGGAAGGAAGTGCCAACGGTGGCTGCAACATTCTTACATTTCCAGAGTTATTTGCAGTCCTTAGATCTCTCCAGGAAGTATTCTACATGAGAGATTATCAAAGGCAAGATGCCTATGATGCATGTGGAACTGGCTGTTGTGCAGAAGGAGCTCCAGGTCCTTCCATGGCCAAGGCCACCACCGGATCGGGTGGCCCTGTCTGTCGATGGATCTTTCTTATAGTCTGATGGTTCATCATTGGCAGGAATGATTCTGAGGAGGCATGATGGGAGCGTTATATTTGTAGCATACCGTTGCATATTTAGTTGCAATGATGCACTGGAGGCAGAGTTACATGTGCTAATGCAGGGTATGGCTCTGGCTATCTAGCACTGTGACCTACCTATCATAGTCCAGTCGGATTCTTCTGTGGCCCTCTCCGCTATTCCTGGTGACAACTTAACCACATCTGCCTATGGACATATAGTTGCCGAGATTCGTCATATTATGGTAGATAGAGTTTTTATTCCCTTGAAAATTAGTCGTGTGCAGAATGATTGTCCATGTATAGTCGTACAGAGAGCACTACTGCCGTATGGCTTGGACGAGGTCCACCGTGTGTCGAGGAACACTTGCCTCTTGATTGTAACCCTATGCAAATGGAATCAGTGGTCTTTTCATGGAGAGGTGTCGGCAAGTTAGTACAAATCACTTTTACAGGTTCTGTGTTGACATTCATGATGAGAAAGTGAACTTATAGCATGTTAACACAATCTATATTTCACACATTGCTAAGATACCTACTTCCACAACAAACTATAGACCAATGACGCTAGTGAACATGACAAAATTACTAGCTACACACAGTGCACATAAATATCATACCAATAATTGGTATGAGTGCGTTAATAACATACATATTCTAGATTGCTTACATTGAGCTTTTGAATACCTTCAAATCTACCACAAATCTATTTGTTATCTTTAAGATTGATTAAGAATAGGCATTTGACAAGGTGGAACATGGTGCTATTGTTTTCATGCTTCAACACTTGGATTGGGGGGGGGGTCAGACGGATGAGGAGCATATTAAACTTTGCTATAACCCATGTTACACTTAATGGCGTGACATGCAAAATAATTGTTTGCAAAAGAGGTCTTGGATAAGGGGTCCGTCTATCTCCCCTCCTTTTTTTTGTGCTGGTTGTTGAAATACTCGAAATTGTGATCAATGAAGCTTGGCATAATGATGAAATAAAACTGAATCTTTTGGGTTGGGATGCCCTATTGTTCAATAAGTAAATATGGATGGCAGTCAACCATCATAAATAGTGATCCAGCTCAGCTGAACAATCTTAAAGATATACTTCAAAAGTTCTTCGATTCACAAACAATATATAGCTACAAATACCTACACATGCATGCATGGGTTCATGCCTTGATGGCTGGTCGTGCTTGTCATTTTTTTGTGTGCGGAGAAAATGCCTAGTTACAAGAAAAATGGGTGTGCTTAGCTGGGAATTATTAGACTATAGGTCGGTTAGGTATGGCCGGTTTGGCCTCCCTCTTTGAGTTGTAATCTATCTCTATTAGTCTTGGAGTCTAAGTTTTGCAATCTATATAAACAACCCTTTGAGTCCCCAATCAATACAACTATTATTCTCCAATTATCATGGTACCAGACGCCTAGGTTTTCCACCCCTAGCATGGCATCGCCGCCCACGCCGCCGCCCCGGCCGACTCGGCCCCTCCTCTCCATGGTAGAGTTCCGCGCCGCCGGTGCCCCTATCCCTTCTTCCTTTACAACTACCCAACCAACCCCTCCTCAACTCCTAATGATCTCCCTAGCCGACACCATTGCCGATGTCTCCCCCTTCATCCCGATATCTTTAGATCTTGGCGCCCACAACTACTACCATTGGCGCCACCTCTTCACCATCCACCTCGGCCGTTGCGGCCTCCGGCACCACATCGACCCATCCTACTCTCTACAGCAAGCCGACCCATGCTGGGTGAAAGATGATCTCGCCATCATCCAGTGGATTTACACACGCATCTCCACGAAGCTCTTCAATCTGGTCTCCTCGGCGATGCCACCGCCGCCGAGCTTTGGGCCTCCCTTCAACAGTTGTTCCAGGACAACTCTGATGCGCGCATCAACGCCCTCGGCACCGAGCTACATACGATCGTCCAGGGAGATGCCCGGTCACCGACTTCTGCTAGCGGATCAAGGCCATCGGCGATGAACTCCGTGAACTCGGCGATTACGTCGACGACCGCGCCCTCATCAACGCCCTCCTCGTCGGTCTCGGTGAGCAGTTCGAGAAGCAACAGTCCTTCATCCCCATGCTCAAGCCCTACCCCACCTTCAACGAGGTTCGCTCCCTCCTCCACCAAGAATATAAGAACCAAGCTCGCAAGGCGCAACGACCGCCGCAGGTGTTTCATGCTGCTGCTCCCTTTGTCGCGACTGCTACTCACACGCTTGGGCTGCCGCACCTCCACCTCCTGTCGCGGCAGCAGTGGCTCCTCCACCACCCCCAGGCTGGCGCCCAAGCCCCAACTACAGGGGCAAGAAACCCATCTACAGGCCTCCTACACCTCGCCCTGCCGGTCCTATACCAGGTCCGTCATCGACCGCTCCATCGCCACCAGCTCCCTCGACATGGCCTCCTCAACACAATCCCTTGGACCGGTCTTGTACAAGCTTGGACGATGCCTTCGTCGTCTCCTTTGCCGTATGGTGCCCCGCCTAGATACACGGGCACGTGAAGCCCCGGTCTCCGTCCAGCCACTGTCTCTCTTGGACTCCTTGGACCCAGGCTGTCGGCGCACGTCTACACCGCCACTCCAACGCCACCTCCCAGCGCGCCAGGACTACTACCACCCTACTACACCATGCTAGCGCCCTACGGCAACATGCAGGCCCCGTCTGCGTACTACCAGTCGCCGACTCTCCCCTACGCTCCCATGCAAGCTCCTGGCCCCTCTGCTCCTCCACAACAGCCACCTGGGACCAAGCCGCCTTCATCAACGCCATGAACAACTTTACCCTAAATACCGAAGGTACGGGTTGAATTTTCGATTCTGGTGCATCCTCGCATATGTCTTCAAATATGAATTTGTTGTTAGCTTGTTTCCCTTCTGCTTTTTCTACGATCACCATTGGCGATGGTTCCACCATTCATGTTTCCTGCACCGGTCATTCTTACATCTCTTCCTCTTATGCCAATTTTCTTCTTCGCAATATTCTTGTTGTCCCTTCCCTAATCGAAAATCTTATTTCTGTTCGCCAATTTTGCATTGAAAATAAAGTTATTCTGACTTTTGACCCTTTTGGTTTGCCTGTGAAGGATCTGACAACGAGGGAGGTCCTCCTCGGTACAATAGCATGGGCGATCTTTATCCGCTTCATGGCGCGCCTACATCCACTCCACGTGCCATGCTTGCATAAGTTGATTTGTGGCATCGTCGTCTAGGCCACCCTAATAAAACCACCCTGTCGTCTTTGCTTCAAGAATTTTGTATCCCTAGTTCTAGTGTTCCTCATAATCCCTCTCTCTGTAATGCCTGTCAATGCGGCAAACATGTTAGATTACCTTTTGGAACCTCTACTACCCTTAGCACTTTTCCGTTTGAGTTACTTCATTGTGATTTATGGACCTCTCTAGTCCCTAGTGTTTCTGGTTACAAATATTATGTTGTGATTTTGGATGACTATTCTCATTATATTTGGACTTTTCCTATTCGTGCTAAATCTGAAGTACATGCAATCTTTCTCAATTTTCGACAATATGTTCTCACACACTTTGGCTTGCCAATATGATAATGGTTGTGAATTGACAACACTCAAAACCGCAACTTCTTTATCACTCAAGGCATTCTTCTTTGCTTTTCATGTCCTTATACATCCCCTCAAAACGGTAAAGTTGATTGCTCTCTTCGCTCCATTAATGACATTCTTCGCACATTGCTTTTACAAGCTTCTCTTCCTTCTCGTTTTTGGGCCGAAGCCCTTTGCACCGCCACACTACTTCTAAATATCCGCCCAACTAAAACATGCCCTCTTTATTCACCTTTTCAATCTCTTTTTCTCCCATCACGACTATTATTTTTGCGTGTTTTTGGTTGTCTTTGTTTTCCCAACACTGCCTCTACCGCCTCCAACAAACTAGAACCACGTTCACTACCTTGCATTCACCTTTGTCTTTCTGGTGATCACAAAGGATATCGCTGTTTCGATCCATCTTCTGGCCGCGTCCTTGTCTCTCGCCATGTCACATTCGATGAAAAATACTTTTCCCTATTCTGCCACTAACACCACATCACACAATCCACCACAAACCACCACCACCAAAACCCCTCCCCTAGTTCCTCCTTCGATCATCTCTGCCGCCGCAGACTTCTGCCCCAACTCTCTGCCATGGCAGCCTGCCGTGTCAAACCCCTCCTCCACCACCTTTGCCACGATAGACCCCACTTCTGCCACGCCCACCATCTCTACCGTGACCTCTACGACAGCATCCTCCTCACCACATCCTACCACGGCCGACATCTCCACACCCGCCACCTCTAGCTCTTCTTCTCCTCCCCACACTATCTCCCCCCATCCGAACCACCACTCCCACCCAATGTCGTGCCCATTCCACCACCCACCAATGATCACATCATGTGCACCCGCGGCAAACGTGGATTTCTTCTACCCACAAAACGCCTCAATCTCACAGCCACCCCAACGATCTCTCCTATTCCCACTTCTTATAAACGAGCTCTTCTTGATCCTCTTTGGCTTTCAGCTATGTGTGATGAATTTGACGCTCTTCAGCTAAATAATACATGTACTCTTGTTCCCAAACCTCCTGGTGTTAATGTTGTTTCTGGAAAATGGTTTTTTTTGCCATAAATTTCATTCTGATGGCACCCTTGCTCGTTACAAAGCCAGATGGGTGTGTCGTGGTTTTTCTCAACAACATGGCATTGATTTTGATGGAACATTCTCTCCCGTTGTTAAACCAAATACTATTCGTGTTGTTCTTTGTCTTGTTATTTCCTCCTCTTGGCCTATTCATCAGCTCGATGTTAAAAATGCTTTTCTTCATGACACTCTTAATGAAACAGTTTATTGTCAGCAACCCTCTAGTTTTGAGAATCCCTCTTCTCCAAATTTTGTTTGTCTTCTTAACAAGTCTCTTTACGGTCTTAAACAAGCTCCTCGTGCATGGTTTTAACGTTTTTCTTCCTTTATTCAAATAATAGGCTTTATTCCCTCCAAATCCGATTCTTCACTATTTATTTTTCGGTCTTCTACACACACTGCCTATCTCTTGCTTTATGTTGATGATATAATTCTCGCGGCTAGCTCTGGCTCTTTTCTCCAACATATAACCTCTTCTCTTAATCATGAATTTTCCATGACTGATCTTGGTCCTCTTCATCATTTTCTCGGTGTTACTGTTTCTCGCACAAAGTCTACACTCTTTCTTTCTCAATGTTCCTATCTTTTAGACTTGCTTGCTCGTTCCGGTATGTCTGATTGTCAACCCTCTCGTACACCGGCCGACATTGGTGCCAAATTGTCGGCTGATGGTGATCCTGTTTCTGACCCCATTTTATATCGTAGCATCACTGGTGCTCTCCAATATGCCACTCTTACTCGACCCGACATTTCCTATTCTGTTCAGCAAGCCTGTCTTTTTATGCATGATCCTCGCCCTCTCCATCTTGCCCACGTCCGACGCATTCTTCGCTATTTAAGAGGTACTCTTGACCATGGTCTTCTTATTAATTCTTCTTCTCCAAAAGCTTGACAGTTTATTCTGATGCAGACTGGGTAGGTTGTCCAGACACTCGACCGTCCATATCCGGATTTTGTGTTTATTTGGATGATAATCTTGTTTCTTGGTGTTCTAAAAGGCATCCAACTGTTTGCAGGTCTTCTTCTAAGGTTGAGTATAGGTCGGTTGCTCATGCTGTGGCCGAGGCGGTGTAGTTGCGCCAACTTCTCGTTGAACTTCATCGACCGCTTGAGCGTGCTACCATCGTTTATTGTGATAACATCTCTGCAATCTACATGGCTTCTAATCCAATTCAACATCGTCGCACCTAGCATATTGAGATTGACATACACTTCGTTTGTGAGAAGGTGGCTCTTGACGAGGTCAGTGTTCTTCATGTTCCTACAAGTGCTCAATTTGCTGACATTTTAACCAAAGGACTTTCGACTGCATCGTTCACTGACATACGCTCCAGTCTCAACATCGTTACTCCTGATGCTGAGAATGCGGGGGATATTAGAGTATAGGTCGGTTAGGTATGACCGATTTGGCCTCTCTCTTTGAGTTATAATCTATCTCTATTAGTCTTGGAGTCCAAGTTTTATAATCTATATAAACAGCCCATTGAGACCCCAATCAATACAACTATTATTCTTCAATTATCGGGAATCATACTCATGTACAAGAAAAATGCCTACATAACAAGCTCGGGATTTTTGTCTGCCTATTAACTTTCCCGCGAGCTTGAGTGAGTGGCTCAGCTTCTTTTAACATTTCAATATGCAGTGTGGTCACCGGCAAGTCAGTCTATACTTACGATCACTGGCGGAGGCTCGTTAGGGCCAAAGGGGCCATGACCCCCCCCCCCCCCCCCCGCCCTCTTCAATTGTGAAAAATAAAATTTAGTACTAAGCATTATGGTTCAGCCAGTGAACAAACAACCTTAGATACGTGTGTGTTGAGTTAGTTAAATAAAACCAATGTGTCTCATGTGTATGAGTTCTCGTAGAGTTGTGCTACTGTTGATTGATACGTATGTGTTAAGTTCTACACGCCGTCGTCGGCGGAGTTGATTGCTAAGCTTAGATTAGCTAACTAAGCTAGCTACAATATCCAGTATAAGGAATCGATCCACCTGCCTGCCTGCTGAATGATGCGAGCTTTGTACGTATACGCTTCTTGATGAAACCAACTCTACATTCATGCATGTACGTGCAGTTTGGGTGTGGGCCGAAATTAGTCGGCTGGCTCGACAACCACGGCAGTGCTTTCGACGGAAAGAACTCGTCCACGCTCTCGACTATAACTTGTTTCACATTTGTTGCGATTGCTTTTTGTTGGAAAAAAACATGGTTTGATTGCTAGACCATCAAGGTCAACCTGTTGTATAAACTAAGAGCAACTCCAATGGGTCGACCTATTTCGTCCGTCGCCGTCCGTTTGGATCGGCGCGGACATAAAAGACGGCCCAACGCGCCGATCCAAACGGACGGACGTCCACTTTTCGCCCACGTGCGACCCATTCCCGGCCTATTTTTGAGCCGGATTTGCGTCGGTGCGGACACGAGACGGACGCGCGCGCGCGCTCGCCCTCTCTCCTCCCCGGGGCCGCTGGTCGGTGGCACATTGGCCTCCCCTCTCCTCCCCAACCAACAACAACCCTCGTCCGCCTCCTTCGTCGCCGCTGTCGCCGCCTTCACATCCGCACAATTTTGCCGGAGACTCTGCCAGCTGACGCCGCCTCCACATCCGCCCATCAACGCCGTCCAACTTCCCCCGTCGCCCACCACCGCCGTTTTGCCGCCGGGGAGCAAACTGCTTCCCACCGCCGCTCCCCCTACCGCACAGCCACCCGCGACCAAGAAGCCACCTCGCCGCCCCGGCCAAACCCGACCGGCACGCTCGTCAGATGCCGGCAGGACAACTAGCTGGTCCATGCCTGCCGCGACTCCCCTTGCCCGTCCTCTCCTTCTTCGACGCCCGCAAGTTGTTTGACAGTTTGCCAAGGTACGAAATGGACTCCGCCGACGAGTTCTTCTTTCACAATTTCCTTTGCGACTCTGGCGATTCATCGTTCGACGACGAGGAGGAGATATTGGCTACCGTGTTGGTCCATCACCACCTAAACAGCCAGCGGCCGTTGTTCCGTGGCTCCATTTCGGGCCACCTTCCGGCGTTGAATCGCAACCGAGAGAGTGGGCATTTCCTTCTCTGGAAGGACTACTTTGATACAACAAACCCGTTGTTCAAACATCAAAAATTCTGCCGTCGTTTCCATATGAGTAGGCATGTTTTCAACCGTATTAGAGAGGGAGTGGTCGGCTATCATAACTATCAAGTGCAAAGAGGATGCCGTCGGCAAGATTGGTTTCTCCTCTTATCAGAAATGCATTGCCGCCATCCGAATGCTTGCATACGGAGTGCCCGGTGATCTCATTGACAAGTACGTCTATGTGAGCGAGTCTACATGCCTAGAGTCCCTGTATAAATTCCGCAAGGCTGTTATTGCCGTGTTTGACCCTGAGTACTTGAGAGAGCCGACAGCTGAAGATACAACCCATTTGTTGGCGATGAATGCCAGAAAGGGCTTCCCAGGGATGCTTGACAGCATAGATAGCATGCATTGGGAGTGGAAGAACTGTCCTTCTACTTGGCAAGGACAGTATAAGAGACATGTCAGGGCTTGCACTTTCATACTAGAGGACGTGGCGTCTCAAGATCTCTGGATCTGACACTCTTTCTTTGTCATGGCTAGATCACACAATGATATCAACGTGCTTCAGCGCTCGTCGGTGTTTGCTAGGCTTGCCGAAGGCAATAGCCCACCGGTGAACTTTACTGCCAACGGACACAACTACGACAAAAGATACTACCTGGGTGACGGTATCTATCCTCAGTGGACCACTATTGTCAAGACAATACCCAACCCTGTCGGAGAGAAGAGGAAAAGATTTGCTAAAGAGCAAGAGAGTGCTAGGAAGGATGTCGAGCGTGCCTTTGGTGTTTTGCAATCTCGATGGGGCATCGTTCGGTATCCTGCTAATACCTGGAGCACGCAAAAAATGTGGAAGGTGATGACTGCTTATGTGATCATGCACAATATGATCGTAGAAGGCGAGCGCCCGGAACGTCTGTACGATCAAGGCTTTCAGTTTCAGGGCGAGAATGTTGTGCCTGAGCATGGAGTAGCGACAACGTTTGAACAGTTCATCCAATTTCATGAAGACATGTGTGCTTGGAAAACTCATGTGTAGATGCAAAATGATTTGACTGAGCATATGTGGGCTCATGTTGGCAATCAATAGATGTATCTTCTTTTTTTCGTTTGCAAAACGGTGTGAAATATTTTTTTATATCCGGCTTGTAAAACTATGTTTATTTGACAATATGTTTGAATGCATTCAATGTAATATTGGGCGACTAGCCGACCACGCCGGCACATATGGGTCGGCGCGTTGGGCGCACTATCAACCCAAATGCAAAACTGGGCGGACGTCGGGCGGGCGGCCGACCCAAACAAACAAAAAACGGACAAATGCGCCATCCATTTGGATCGGCCCGTTGAAGTTGCTATAAAGAAACAAGATTCAGATGATCAAATGTTAAATTGGCCAACCACTTTATCAATTAAAGAGACTTGAATCTAAGAGAAACACGGTGAGTCACACCTGTTTTCAGCTTTTAAAGCATATTTGTCTTTTCGTTTAAAGAATTGACCCCCTAATTGCTCGTCACGCTCCGCCACTGCTTACAATGGCAACGACTCTAGTGTCACCTCGCTTACTGACGTTATGAAGAGTATATACGAGGTCTATATAAGACCGTGCTCGGTTTGTGTGAATGTTGAACAATGCAAGCGAGACAAGCTCATTTTTGTACTTCGTCAATTCGGTTACCCATTCGGTTTTTAGGTATACCGTAGAAACCAATAATCTAGGAAAAAACTGTACCATACCAAGATTCAAAAACTATAAAACCGTAAAATTAGTTCGGTTCAATATTATTTTGGCATGGTTTATCGGTTCGGGCTTAAAACACACGAGTGCGAGTCAATACAATAAATCTTGTCAATACCAAGGGGGAGTTGGTAGCTTCTTGCCTCGGTTTATTTTTGTCTGATTTATTTTCGTTCATTTTTCATCCCGTCTCCCATCATTTCCTCCTATTGGTTTATTTTGTTCCTCTCATTAAAAAACCAAATCCACCATTAAAGCAAAAGATTTGTTTGTGCTATCTTTGGTAGGTGATGATTCAATTTAATCACATTAATTATAGATAATTAATAATTCCAAAAGCATGGTATCATATATGTGAGATCACCTTTCGAAAAACCAAATCCACCATTAAAGTGGAAGATTTTGTTTTGTGCTTGCTTTGGCAGGTGATGATTTGATTTAATCACATTAATAATAGGTAATTAAGAATTAAAAAATCATAATGCTCGTTCTTGGTAGCTTTTTGTCTTGGTTTTTATTCGTCATCCCACCGACCTTCCACCTGGTTATTTTTCATCATGGTAGAAAACAAGGTCCGTCAGACGTAATGCCTAGCGCTCCTAGCAAAAAAATCGGCCAAATGGCTCCCACGTACGGATCGATGAAAAAACCAGACGAAAATAGATCGAACGAGCCTCCCACGTCCGTCTAGAATACAAATCAGACGGGAAAAACCGATCTCGGAACCCCCACCAGATGCTCCAGCCAATTGATCTCACTTTTCATCGCTGCGTACGCCAATCTGGGGTCACCTCCATCGCCGCCATGCCCTCTCGTGCGACGCCCCGCGCCAACCGCCACCGCCCTCCCCCGCAACAGCGACGCCCTGCGCCGGCCGCCGCCGCCGTCGCCCCCGCCCGCAACAGCGACGCCCCACGTCGGCCGCCGCCGCCGGCAACAGCGACGTTCAACCGCCCCGCGCCAGCCACCCCCAGATCGAGTCGAGCAAGTCAGCGGGCGGTGGCCAGATCTGCCACGGCCACATCACGTCGAGATGGGCCGCACTGGGAGAGGTAGATCGAGGGGGTGGGCACCGGTGAAGGGTGGCCAAGGCCTGGCATGGCAGCCGGCGGTGTGATTCGGCGGTGGAGGAGGCCTTGTCCATGGTCGGGGCATTCACTTGATCTCTCGTCTGTACTACCACCGTCGCCACTCGATTCCATGTCTCCACCGGCCGCCGCCGTTTGAACCCACGGGCGCGAGGCTAGGAGACGATTCTGACGGGCGTATGTGCCATCATCCTCCAGACAGCGTCATGGACGCTACTGGATGCAGCAGCGGGACCTTACCCTGCTCTAGACAATGGTCGGTGATGAGCTCCTCTCTCTCTCTCATACACACAATTTTTTTGTTTATGTTCATGTATTTTCTCATATCGAAGTCAATGGGACGTGATGCACCATAAGAATAAGATGTTTGCCTGTTTTCAAATAATGAGTTGTTTCGGAATTGTTAGAATAAGCTGTCCATGGAACTCCTCTGATGCTTCAAAAGAATGTTCAAGCTCTCTTCACAAAATTCAGATTTTCACGCATAAGAGTAGTCTGCACATTCGCTTTCCATGGACAGACCATTGCCATCACTGAGATGGCCTTTCTTCTCAATTCACTTCACATGATATATTTCTCTGTTTTGTTATATAATGTGTGTTCATGTCATGTCAGCTAGAAAGCTCCTTCTGCTTATCTACTATCCCTTTTTACACACACACACGCGTCACAATTTTTCTGGATAACTTTCTTGAAATTTATTTGAACACATTGTTGAGTTGCGTGTGATCATCAACATATAAATGCTGACGGTAGCAAATTCTTTGTTGTATTTAACAACATTTTTCTACATGTTTTCTGCATAATCCAGGCTCAAGAGATTTTGGAAAGTCAGTATTTAAATCTATGAGAAAGTTGATAACCCAATTCAAGAAATCGGCGATTCGCATAAGTGGTTCTTCAGTTGATTGGGTTCCCTAGGAAAAATACTGAATTATAACTGATAAGAAAGACAAAGAGTCTATGTAATGTTTAGGTGCAACACTTTTTTTTACTGATGACAAATTCTTGCAATAGTTCATGTCTTCAGAAATATATTTCTCTAGGATGGCACAATGGAATAAACAATACCCAAAATAAGAACGCACACCTTCGATAACAGGGTTCATGAAGGTGTGTTTTATATGATTGGTTCTTTTGAAAGTTCTACAAGGCATTAGCTCATCTATCGAGTATAATTTTCAGTCGAAGAACAGCCATGGATCCATTCGTTCCTCAATCGTAAAACTTTCCTAAGTTTGGGTACACCGTTTGGAAAAATGGATTGGTTTAAAAACATTGATTTTAGGTCAGGTTACTATAAATATTTGTTTCCACCACAGTCTTATTTACAACGCACAGATTGTCGATTTAGGTGATAATTTGCAAGGTTCAAGGATTATGACAACCCTTCATAGCTGTTCTCCCCATGTGCCATCGCCTCTCCCGGCAGTCAGATCCGGGGCTCGCCGCAATGCCCGAGGCACCGACAATGATCCGTAGGGAGGAGGAGATGGTGGTGTACAAATAATTACATGGAGGTGGAGGAGGGGAAGGGCGCAACATCAACTACACGCCGAACGTGAAGGCATGGAGGACTACCACCGGTGTGAGCACCATCCCATCAGCACCGGTGACTCATCCAAGCAGGTCACCTACATCGTCATCGCCAATTTCTCCTCCCCCTAGCTAGGGTTTCTAATCAAGTTGCCACCATAGATGCACATCTACATGCGGATGGCTCGTGTTCAACAAGGGCTAGAGACTGCACAGGCGACATGCACCTGATCTACGACAACATTAAGGAGCAAGCAGCAGTGATGCCCGACCACATGCTCGTCACACTCCATAAGGAGAGCCTGTTCGTGGATGCAGTCACTCGGGTGGAGCCTGTAGTGACGCAAGCGAGCTGTGTTCAGGAGTGGCCTTGGCATGGTGCTGCAGAGATGTTTAGTAGCGGCCACCTGCTGCCTGCATCGTGCCGTTGGGCGCTGTCGACGGGCAACATTGACAGAGTCCTCTGACACTGATGAGGTCGAGGTGTGCAGCGGTGGCAGGTACTCCGTTGACTGCTCACCTCGCCACCGTGACGACGCCCCTGTCGCATTGATGTGCCCCATTACTAGGACAGCAGAACTACTACTCCATGCTGGCTACTCAGATCTAAGCTCATCGAGGGACACGGCGCCGGCGAGGAAGCCAGAGCAGGTTCTAGGGTCGTTTCCATTTGTGATATGTACCCTTTATTTTTATCGATGTAAAACCATTGACAGATTATCCTTCCTTTTCTAAATACCATGAGGTTTTGCAGTGGACAAGCTGACATGTTTGAACAATGGGGCAGACCCTTTGACCTGTGGGTTCTGCTGTTAGACCGTTACAAGGAGAAGGAGGTTCCTTTTAACCTGCAGGAGCTATGCCATTGGCAGCATGCTTTCCTTGACAATAGCATAGTACTGCACGTATGCAAGATGCAACGAGCGAAATCGGCGCAAGAGTGCATCCTGCAAACAACACCAAATTTAAAATTGTTGACTGTTTTTTTCTTGCCCCGTCGTCTTATAATGCTGGGATCCTAATGTATAACTGATCCAAACAAAAAGGTGCTCGTAGCAATTGCTCTGATCCGTGCTAGTTATTTGATTAATAAATCTAATGATATTGATTTGGTGTTGTGAATGTCAATACTTTGTCCTATAAGTTTGGACATATTAGAGATACTTTGATTTTAGACAAAACTTATATGAAGACTAAACAGGACCGAAGGAAATAATAACACAATGATCAAAGAGTTGAAATGAAGGGTATCATAATAGATCCATTTGTTGAAGGGTATCAAGACTGTATTACAAGAATTTGCAGCCAATAATAAGACCATAGTTTTTGTTAGTGCTTGTACAGAGAAAAGGGACAATCCCAAGATTCAAATTTGTTCACCAGAGTGGCTTTTTTATTAGTGTTTGCTTTGTTTCAAGTGCCAATCGAGGAACCGTGTCAAGTACAAGCTTTATGCTACCATGCTTTGATGCTTCACTTTGTCATCATAAGTGATAATTACACATCACTTATTAATATTTGCTATACATTGAAGATGCAAAAAATGGAATAGATGGTCCACAATATAGTTGTCGAGGGACCATGAAGAAAGGATATCTCTTCATGAAATGTATTTAATAGTATCTTTGAGTTAGTTTGCATCCTACAGTTAAGTGCTCCAAGATTAGGCAAGCAACCCAAACTTAACTTGAAACGAAGTGAATTTATGTTGAGTAACTTAGCAGACAAGAACGTTGAGTGTACTACATTATCTCTTTGACATTATCTCTTTGTGCATGTTGCCTGCCAAGTTTCTTTGGCATGAGGCATATATGCTATATTGCTATTTGAGATGTGATTCTCCTGTCCTTAGAAGCCTGTTCCTTGTCATGATTTTCTGTATGCTCTCTAATCTTCGGAAAATTTATGTTGAGTAACCTAGCAGACATTTTTTTTGTTTATGTTCATGTATTTTCTCAGATCGAAGTCAATGGGACGTGATGCACCATAAGAATAAGATGTTTGACTGTTTTCAAATATTGAGTTGTTTCAGAATTGATAGAATAAGCTGTCCATGGAACTCCTCTAATGCTTCAAAAGAAGGTTCAAGCTCTCTTCACAAAATTCAGATTTTCACGCATAAGAGTAGTCTGCACATTCGCTTTCCATGGACAAACCATTGCCATCAGTGAGATGGCCTTTCTTCTCAATTCACTTCACATGATATCTTTCTCTGTTTTGTTGTATAATGTGTGTTCATGTCATGTCAGCCAGAAAGCTCCTTCTGCTTATCTACTATCCCCTTTTTACACACACACATGTCACAATTTTATTGGCTAACTTTCTTGAAATTTATTCGAACATATTGTTGAGTTGCGTGTGATCATCAACATATAAATGCTGACGGTAGCACATTCTTTGTTGTATTTAACAACATTTTTCTACATGTTTTCTGCAGAATCCAGGCTCAAGAGATTTTGGGAAGTCAGTATTTAAATCTGTGAGAAAGTTGATAACCCAATTCAAGAAATCAGCGATTCCCATAAGTGGTTCTTCAGCTGATTGGTTTCCCTAGGAAAAATACTGAATTATAACTGATAAGAAAGACAAAGCGTCTCTGTAATGTTTAGGTGCTGCACTTTTTTTTACTGATGACAAATTCTTGCAATAGTTCATGTCTTCAGGAATATGTTTCTCTAGGATGGCACAATGGAATAAACAATACCCAAAATAAGAACGCACACCTTCGATAACAGGGTTCATGAAGGTGTGTTTTATATGATTGGTTCTTTTGAAAGTTCTACAAGGCATTAGCTCATCTATCCAGTATAATTTTCAGTCGAAGAACAACCATGGATCCATTCGTTCCTCAATCGTAGAACTTTCCTAAGTTTGGGTACACCGTTTGGAAAAATGGATTGGTTTAAAAACATTGATTTCAGGTGAGGTTACTATAAATATTTGTTTCCACTGCAGTCTTATTTAAAACGCATAGATTGTCGATTTAGGTGATAATTTGCAAGGTTCAAGGATTATGACAACCCTTCAGAGATTGTTCTCCCCGTGCGCCATCGCCTCTCCCGGCAGTCAGATCCGGGGCTCGCCGCAATACCCCAGGCACCGACAGTGATCCGTAGGGAGGAGGAGATGGTGGTGTACAAATAATACATGGAGGTGGAGGAGGGGACGGGTGCAACATCAACTACATGCCGAACGTGAAGGCATGAAGGACTACCACCGGTGTGACCACCATCCCATCAGCACCGGTGACTCATCCAAGCAGGTCACCTACATCGTCATCGCCAATTTCACCCCCCTAGCTAGGGTTTCTAATCAAGCCGCCACCATAGATGCACATCTACATGCGGATGGCTCGTGTTCAACAAGGGCTAGAGACTACGGAGGCGGCATGCACCTGATCTACAACAACATTAAGGAGCAAGCAGCGGTGATGCCCGACCACGTACTCGTCACACTCCACAAATAGAGCCTGTTCGCGGATGCAGTCACTCGGATGGAGCCTGCAGTGAGGCAAGCGGGCTGTGTTCTGGAGTGGCCTTGGCATGGTGCTGCAGAGATGTTCAGTAGTGGCCACCTGCTGCCTGCATCGTGCTATTGGGCGCCGTCGACGGGTGACATTGATAGAGTCCTCTGACGCTGATGAGCTCGAGGTGTGCAGCGGTGCCAGGTACTCCGTTGACTGCTCACCTCGCCACCGTGACGACGCCCCTGTCGCATTGATGTGCCCCTGTACTAGGGCAGCAGAACTACTACTCCATGCTGGCTACTCGGTTCTGAGCTCATCGAGGGACACGGCGCCGGCGAGTTAGCCGGAGCAGGTTTGAGGGTCGTTTCCATTTGTGATATGTACCCTTTATTTTTTATCGATGTAAAACCCTTCACAGATTATCCTTCCTTTTTTGAAGATCATGAGGTTTTGAAGTGGACAAGCTGACATGTTTGAACAACGGGGCAGACCCTTTGACCTGTGGGTTCTGCTGTTAGACCGTTACAAGGAGAAGGAGGTTCCTTTTAACCTGCAGGAGCTCTGCCAATGGCAGCGTGCTTTCCTTGACAATAGCATAGTACTGCACGTATGCAAGATGCAGCGAGCGAAATCGGCACAAGAGTGCATCCTGCAAGCAGCACCAAATCTGAAATTGTTGACTATTTTTGTTGGGGAACGTTGCATGGGAAACAAAAAATTTCCTACCCACACGCAAACCTATCCATGATGATGAGCATGTACGAGAGGGAGAGTAGATCTACGTACCCTTGTAGATCGCTAAGCGGGAAGCGTTAAGAAACGCCGTTGGTGTAGTCGTACTTCTTCGCGATCCAAATCGCCGAGCGTCCCGCGATCTAATCACGAACCGTCCCGCGAACCAATCACGAACCGTCCCGCGATCCGATCACGAACGTCCCGTGGCCTTGATCACGATCCTTCCGATCTAGTACCGAACGGACGACACCTCCGCGTTTAGCACACGTGCAACTTGATGACGATCTCCACCGTCTTGATCCAGCAAGAGGAGGTGGAGAGGAGAGAGAGTTCACCGGCAGCGTGACGGCGCTCCGGTGATGGTGGTGGTGGAGCAATTCCGGCAGGGCTTCGCCTAAGCGCTGCAGAAAACCGATCTAGAGGAGCACCGGTGGAACGGGTAGCACGTGGCCGTAAGTTGTGTCCCGTGTGCTAGCCCTGCCCCTCTATTTATATGTTGAGCCCTGGGGTCTAACTTGGAGCAAAAAACTCTACAAGGTCGATTTTGCCCGCACAAGGTCGGTTTGGCCCGCAAGAAAAGAGTCCAACTCGGATCCCTGCAGTCCCGCACACAAGCGGTAGTACCGCTTCACGAGCGGTAGTACCGCTTGAGCGGTAGTACCGCTTCACAAGCGGTAGTACTGCCTTACTGCTTAAGGCAACAGCAAAACTTCCTTTTTCCCTTTCCAATACCTCGTGGGTTTTACCCCATTGGTCCATATAAAGTGTTGTTGTACCCGAACACTTCGGTAAACATCCGGAACCCCTTCCGGTTAATTCCGGAACTCTTCCAGAGATCAAAACACTATTATCACATATATCAATCTTTATCTCCAGACTCTTCCGGAGATCCTCGTCATGTCCGGGATCGTATCCGAGACTCCGAACATCCTTCGGTCACCATCATACATAACTCTATACTATCGAAACGTCACCAAACCTTAAGTGTGCAGACCCTACGGGTTCGAGAACTATGTAGACATGACCGAGACACCTCTACGGCCAATAACCAATGGCGGGACCTAGACGTACACATTGGTTCCTACATATTCTACAAAGATCTATCGGTCGAACCTCTATGTCAAGGATTCAGTTAATCCCGTATAACGTTCCCTTTGTTCTTCGGTATGTTACTTGCTCGAGATTCGATCGTCGGTATCTCCATACCTAGTTCAATCTCATTACTGGCAAGTCTCTTTACTCGTTCCGTAATACAAGATCCCGCAACTAACAATTAGTCACATTGCTTGCAAGGCTTATTGTGATGTTGCATTACCGAGTGGGCCCCGAGATACCTCTCCGTCACACGGAGTAACAAATCCCAGTCTTGATCCATGCCAACTCAACAAACATCATCAGAAATACCTGTAGAGCACCTTTATAGTCACCCAGTTACGTTGTGACGTTTGATACACACAAGGCACTCCTCCGATATCCGTGAGTTGCATGATCTCATGGTCATAGGAACATATACATTGACATGCAGAAAACAGTAGCAATAAACTGACACGATCATATGCCACGTTTATAGTTTGGGTCTTGTCCATCACATCATTCTCCTAATGATGTGATCCCGTTATCAAATGACATCACATGTCAATGGCTAGGAAACCCTGACCATCTTTGATCAACGAGCTAGTTCACTAGAGGCATACTAGGGACACAGTGTTGTCTATTTACCCCCACACGCAATGTGTTTCCAATCAATGCAATTATAGCATGGATAATAAACGATTATCATGAACAAGGAAATATAATAATAAACACTTTATATATTGCCTCTAGGGCATATTTCCAACAATTTTTTTCTTGCCCCGTCATCTTATAATGCCGGTATCCTAATGTATAACTGATCCAAACAAAAAGGTGCTCGTAGCAAATTCTCTGATCCGTACTGGTTATTTGATTAATGAATCTAATGATATTGATTTGGTGTTGTGAATGTCAATACTTTGTCCTATAAGTTTGGACATATTAGAGATACTTTGATTTTAGACAAAACTTATATGAAGACTAAATAGGACCGAAGGAAATAATAACACAATGATCAAAGAGCTAAAATGAAGGGTATCATAATAGATCCATTTGTTGAAGGGTATCAAGACTGTATTACAAGAATTTCCAGCCAATAATAAGACCATAGTTTTCGTTAGTGCTTGTACAGAGAAAAGGGACAATCCCAAGATTCAAATTTGTTCACCGGAGTGGCTTTTTTATTAGTGTTTGCTTTGTTTCAAGTGCCAATCGAGGAACCGCGTCAAGTACAAGCTTTATGCTACCATGCTTTGATGCTTCACTTTGTCATCATGAGTGTAAATTCCACATCACTTATTAATATTTGCTATACATTGAAGATGCGAAAAATGGAATAGATGGTCCACAATATAGTTGTCGAGGGACCATGAACAAAGGGTATCTCTTCATGAAATGTATTTAATAGTATCTTTGAGTTAGCTTGCATCCTACAGTTAAGTGCTTCAAGATTAGGCAAGCAACCCAAACTTAACTTGAAACAAAGTGAATTTATGTTGAGTAACCTAGCATACAAGAACGTTGAGTGTACAACATTATCTCTTTGTGCATGTTGCCTGCCAAGTTTCTTTGGCATTAGGCAGATATGCTATATTGCTATTTGAGATGTGATTCTCCTGTCCTTAGAAGCATGTTCTTTGTCCTGATTTTCTGTATGCTCCCTAATCTTCAGAAAATTTATGGTGAGTAACCTAGCAGACAATTTTTTTGTTTATGTTCATGTATTTTCTCAGATCGAACTCAATGGGACATGATGCACCATAAGAATAAGATGTTTGCCTGTTTTCAAATAATGAGTTGTTTCAAAATTGTTAGAATAAGCTGTCCATGGAACTCCTCTGGTGCTTCAAAAGAATGTTCAAGCTCTCTTCACAAAATTCAGATTTTCACGCATAAGAGTAGTCTGCACATTCGCTTTCCATGGACGCTTTCCACTACAGTCTTATTTACAACGCACAGATTGTCGATTTAGGTGATAATTTGCAAGGTTCAAGGATTAAGACAACCCTTCACAGATTGTTTTCCCCGTGCGCCATCGCCTCTCCCGACACTCAGGTCCGGGCTCGCCACAGTGCCCGAGGCACCGATAGTGATCCGTAGGGAGGAGGAGATGGTGGTGTACAAATAATTACATGGAGGTGGAGGAGGGGATGGGCGCAACATCAACTATAAGCCGAACATGAAGGCATGGAGGACTACCACCGGTGTGAGCACCATCCCATCAGCACCGGTGACTCATCCAAGCAGGTCACCTACATCGTCGTCGCCAATTTCTCCTCCCCCCAGCTAGGGTTTCTAATCAAGCCGCCACCACAGATGCACATCTACATGCGGATGGCTCGTGTTCAACAAGGGCTAGAGACTGCGGAGGCGACATGCCCTGATCTACAACAACATTAAGGAGCAAGCAGCGGTGATGCTCGACCACGTGCTCGTCACACTCCACAAAGAGAGCCTATTCGCGGATGCAGTCACTCGGGTGGAGCCTGCAGTGAGGCAAGCGGGCTGTGTTCAGGAGTGGCCTTGGCATGGTGCTACAAAGATGTTCAGTAGTGACCACCTGCTGCGTGCATCGTGCCATTGGGCGTCGTCGACGGGCGACATTGACAGAGTCCTCTGACGCTGATGAGGTCGAGGCGTGCAGTGGTGGCAGGTACTCCGTTGACTGCTCACCTCGCCACTGTGACGACGCCCCTGTCGCATTGACGTGCCCATGTACCAGGGCAGCAGAACTACTACTCCATGCTGGCTACTCGGATCTAAGCTCATCGAGGGACACGGCGCCGACGAGGAAGCTGGAGCAGGTTTGAGGGTCATTTCCATTTGTGATATGTACCCTTTATTTTTATCAATGTAAAACCCTTCGCAGATTATCCTTCCTTTTTTGAAGATCATGAGGTTTTGCAGTGGACAAGCTGACACGTTTGAACAATGGGGCATACCCTTTGACCCATGGGTTCTGATGTTAGAATGTTACAAGGATAAGGAGGTTCCTTTTAACCTGCAGGAGCTCTGCCAATGGGAGCATGCTTTCCTTCATAATAGCATAGTACTGCACGTATGCAAGATGCAGCGAGCAAAATCGGCGCAAGAGTGCATCCTGCAAGCAGCACAAATCTGAAATTGTTGACTGTTTTTTTCTTGCCCCATCATCTTATAATGCTGGGATGTTGGGGAACGTCGCATGGGAAACAAAAAATTTCCTACACACACGCAAACCTATCCATGGTGATGAGCATCTACGAGAGGGAGAGTGGATCTACGTACCCTTGTAGATCGCTAAGCGGGAAGCGTTAAGAAACGCGGTTGGTGTAGTCGAACTTCTTCGCGATCCAAATCGCCGAGCGTCCCCCGATCCAATCACGAATCGTCCCGCGAACACATCATGATCCGTCTCGCGAACTCATCACGATCCGTCTCACGATCTTGATCACGATCTGTCCCGCGAACTCATCACGATCCGTTCCGTGATCACATCACGAACCGTCTCGCGATCTCTATCACGGTCCTTCCGATCTAGCGCCGAACGGACGACACCTCCGCGTTCAGCACACGTGCAACTTGATGACGATCTCCACCGTCTCGATCTAGAGAGAGGAGGTGGAGAGGAGAGAGAGTTCACCGGCAGCGTGACGGCGCTCCGGTGATGGTGGTGGAGCAATTCCGGCAGGGCTTCGCCTAAGCGCTGCAGAAAACCGATCTAGAGGAGAAACTATGCACCGGTGGAACGGGTAGCACGTGGCCGAAAATTCTGTCCAAAAACCACCCAATCCACTAGTATATATAGGCACTAAGGACATAAGCCTTCTGTGCAGCAATGAGGACAATCCTCAGATCACGGACCTAGTCCGTAATATTGCTACCAACATCTTTCAACTCTATTTCTCTAGGAACATATAAAAATACAAGGGAGCTACAGCGCGAGCTAGTAATCTACAACATAATTTGCAAAGACACTTTGACTATGTTCATGATAATGAGTTCAATTAATCATATTACTTAAGAACTCCCACTCAAATTGAGATCCCTTAGATCATTCGAGTGATACATGATCCAAATTCACCAACTCAAGTCCGATCATCACGTGAGTTGAGGTGGCTGCAATGGTGAACATCATCATGTTGATCATATCTACTATATGACTCATGTTCGACCTTTCGGTCTCTTGTGTTTCGAGGCCATGTCTGTACATGCTAGGCTCGTCAAATTTAACCCGAGTGTTCTGCACGTGCAAATCTGGCTTGCACCCGTTGTATGTGAACGTAGAGTCTATCACACCCGATCATCACGTGGTGTCTCAACACGACGAATTTCGCAACGGTGCACACTCGGGGAGAACACAATTTATCTTGAAATTAAGTGAGGGATCACCTTATAATGCTACCGTCGTCCTAAGCAAAACAAGGTGCATAAAAGGATTAACATCACATGCAAATCATAAGTGACATGATATGGCCATGATCTTGTGCTTTCGATCTCCATCATGAAAGCACCGGCATGATCTCCATCGTCACCGGCATGACACCATGATCTCCATCATCTTGATCTCCATCAACGTGTCGCCATCGGGGTTGTCACGCCCTGCATGCTTCTACTACTATTGCTACCGTAGCGGTAAAGTAAAGCATTACATAGCGCTTAATAATTGACACGCAGGTCATACAATAATTAAAGACAACCCTATGGCTCCTGCCGGTTGCCGTACTCATCGACATGCAAGTCGTGATAATCTATACATCACATGATCATCTCATACATCACATATATCACATCACGTAATTGGCCATATCACATCACAACATACCCTGCAAAAACAAGTTAGACGTCCTCTAATTGTTGTTGCATGTTTTACGTGGCTGCTACGGGTATCTAGCAAGAACAATTCTCATCTACGCAAAAACCACAACGGTGATACACTAATTGCTTTTCAACCTTCTCAAGGACCGCCTTTGTCGAATCCGATCCAACTAAAGTGAGAGAAACTGTCACCCGCAAGCCATCTAGGCAACAAGTTGCGTCGAGGGAACCGGTCTCTCGTAAGCGTACGAGTAATGTTGGTCCGGGCCGCTTCATCTCACAATCCCGCTGAACCAAAATACGACCAAGGGAGGAAGCAATCTAAGCATCAACGCCCACAAACCTTTTGTGTTCTACTCGAGATCTCATCGAACCATCAACCTAGCTCATGATGCCACTGTTGGGGAAGGTCGCATGGGAAACAAAAAAATTCCTACGCACACGCAAACCTATCCATGGTGATGAGCATCTACGAGAGGGAGAGTGGATCTACGTACCCTTGTAGATCGCTAAGCGGGAAGCATTAAGAAACGCGGTTGGTGTAGTCGAACTTCTTCGCGATCCAAATCGCCGAGCGTCCCGCGATCCAATCACGAACCGTCCCGCGAACACATCATGATCCATCCCGCGAACTCATCACGATCCGTCTCACGATCTTGATCACGATCTGTCCCGCGAACTCATCACGATCCGTTCCGTGATCACATCACGAACCGTCTTGCGATCTCGATCACGGTCCTTCCGATCTAGCGCCGAACGGACGGCACCTCCGCGTTCAGCACACGTGCAGCTTGATGACGATCTCCACCGTCTCGATCTAGCGAGAGGAGGTGGAGAGGAGAGAGAGTTCACCGGCAGCGTGACGGCGCTCCGGTGATGGTGGTGGAGCAATTCCGGCAGGGCTTCGCCTAAGCGCTGCAGAAAACCAATCTAGAGGAGAAACTATGCATCGGTGGAACGGGTAGCACGTGGCTGGAAATTCTGTCCAAAAACCACCCAATCCACTAGTATATATAGGAGGAGAGGAGAGGATAGGCATCCAAGGCCTTTGGGTCGGCCGAAATAGGAGGTGTGAAGCAATCCTACTTCACCTCCAATCCTAGTTGGAGTAGGATTGCCTCCTATTGGCTGAATTTCCACTTTTTGCTTTAGGACTTTCTCTCCTGCGCCATGGGCCTTTGTGGCTGTTTTCCCAGCCCACTAAGGGCTGGTTATTATTCTCCCACAGCCCATGGACCTCTTGGGGTCGAAATACCCCTCCCGGAGGCCTCCCGGTACATTACCGATGAGCCCGAAACTTTTTCGGAAACCAAACTGGGACTTCCTATATATGAATCTTTACCTTCGGACCATTCCGGAGCTCCTCGTGACGTTCGGGATCTCATCCGGGACTCTAAAAAAACTTCGGTCACCACCATACATAACTCTACACTATCGAAACGTCACCGAACCTTAAGTGTGCAGACCCTACGGGTTCGAGAACTATGTAGACATGACCGAGACACCTCTACGGTCAATAACCAATGGTAGGACCTGGACTTCCACATTGGTTCCTACATATTCTACGAAGATCTTTATCGGTCGAACCTCTATGTCAAGGATTCAATTAATCCCGTATAACGTTCCCTTTGTTCTTCGGTATGTTACTTGCCCGAGATTCGATCGTCGGTATCTCCATACCTAGTTCAACCTCGTTACCGACAAGTCTCTTTACTCATTCCGTAATACAAGATCCCGCAACTAACAATTAGTCACATTTCTTTCAAGGCTTATTGTGATGTTGCATTACCGAGTGGGCCCCGAGATACCTCTCCGTCACACGGAGTAACAAATCCCAGTCTCGATCCATGCCAACTCAATAGACACCATCGGAGATACCTGTAGAGCACCTTTATAGTCACCCAGTTACGTTGCGACGTTTGATACACACAAGGCACTCCTCCAATATCCGTGAGTTGCATGATCTCATGGTCATAGGAACATATACTTGACATGCAGAAAACAGTAGCAATAAACTGACACGATCATATGCTATGTTTGTAGTTTGGGTCTTATCCATCACATCATTCTCCTAATGATGTGATCCCGTTATCAAATGACATCTCATGTCCATGGCTAGGAAACCTTAACCATCCTTTGATCAACGAGCTAGTCCATTAGAGGATACTAGGGACATGGTTTTGTCTATGTATCCACACATGCATTTAAGTCTCCGATCAATACAATTATAGCATGGATAATAAACGATTATCATGAACAAGGAAATATGATAATAACTAATTTATTATTGCCTCTAGGGTATATTTCCAACAGTCTCCCACTTGCACTAGAGTCAATAATCTAGTTCACATTACCATGTGATTCGCATTGTTATGAATCTAACACTCAATGAGTTCTGGGGCTCGATCATGCTTTGCATGTGAAAGAGGTCTTATAGTTAACGGGTCTGCGATATTTAGATCCGTGTGTACTTTGCAAATCTCTATGTCAAACCGTAAACACTGCTACCACACTCCACTTGGTACTATTTCCAAATGGCTGCTCCACTATACGTATCTAGATTGCTACTACTAGTCATCCGGATAGGTGTTAAAGCTTGCATCGACGTAACTCTTTACGACGAACTCTTGATCACCTCCATAATCGAGAAACATCTCCTTAGTCTCTTAGTTACTGAGGATAATCTTGACCGCTGTCCAGTGATCCACTCCTGGTTCACTCTTGTACCCCCTGACGGACTCATGGCAAGGCACACACAGGTGCAGTACACAACATGGCATAATATAGAGCCTATGGCTAAGGCATAGGGGACGACGTTTGTCCTTTCTCTTTCTTCTGCTGTTGTCGAGCTTTGAGTCTCACTCAACTTTCACACCTTACAAATCAGACGAGAACTATTTCTCTGGCTGATCCATTTTGAACTCTTTCAAAATCTTGTCAAGGTATGCACTCATTGAAAGTCTCATCGAGCATCTTGATCTATCTCCATAGATTTTGATGCTCAACAATTAGGTAGCTTCATCTAGGTCTTCCTTTGAAAATCACTTTCCAAATGACCGTTTTATGCTTTCCAGAAACTCTACATTATTTCTGATCAACAATATGTCATCCACATATACTTATCAGAAATTCTATAGTGCTCCCACTCACTTTATTGCAAATACAAGTTTCTCGTAATCTTTGTATAAACATCAAAACTTTGATCACCTCATCAAAGCGTATATTCCAACTCCGAGATGCTTGCTTCAGTCCATGGAAGGATCACCTAAGCTTGCACACCTTTTAGCATCCTTAGGACTGACAAAACCTTCTGGTTGTATCACATACAACCTTTCCTCAAGTAAACCGTTAAGGAAACGATGTTTTGACATCCATCTGCCAGATTTCATAATTGAAAACACAACAACTGCTAACATAATTCCAACAGACTTTAGCACCAGTACGAGTGAGAAAGTCTCATCGTAGTCAACTCCTTGAACTTGTCACAAACATCTTTGCAACAAGTTGAGCTTTACAAATAGTGACATTCACCATTAGTGTTTGTCTTCATTTTAAAGATCCATTTGTACTCAACAACCTGCCGTCCAACGAGCAAGTCCACCAATGTCTATACTTGGTTTTCATACATGGATCCTATCTCGGATTTCATGGCCTCCAACCATTTGTCAGAATCCGGTCCCATCATCGCTTCTCCATAGCTCGTAGGTTCATCGTTGTCCAACAACATGACTTCCAAGACATGGTTGTCGTACCACTTAGGAGCAGTACACATCCTTGTCGACCTACAAAGTTCGATAGTAACTTGATCCTGAAGCTTCATGATCATCTCATTAACTTCCTCTTCAACTAACGTAGGCTTCACAGAAACATCTTTCTGCACTGCGCTACTCTCTGGTTGAACAAAGGTTTAACAACCTCATCAAGTTCTATCTTCCTCCCACTCAATTCTTTCGAGAGAAACTTTTCCTCGAGAAAGGATCCGTTTTAGTAACAAACACTTTGCACTTGGATCTGAGATAGAAGGTTCACCCAACTGATCTTAGGGTATTCTATGAAGATGCATTTGTCCGCCTTGGGTTCGACCTCATTAGGTGAAAACATTTTCCACACAAGTGTCACAGCCCCAAATATTAAGAAATGACAGCTTAGGTTTCTATCAAACCATAATTCACACGGTGTCATCTCAACGGATTTAGATGATGCCCTATTTAAAGTGAATGTAGTTGTCTCTAATGCATAACCCCAAAAATTATAGTAGTAAAACGATAAGAGACATCACAGTATGCACTATATAAATAGAGCATGACTATGATGTTCGGACACACCATCACACCATGGTGTTCCAGGTGGCGTTAGTTGTGAAACAAATTTCACATTGTCTTAAGTTGTATGCCAAACTCGTAACTCAGATATTCACCTCCACGATCATATCAGGGTCATTTTTATCTTCTTGTCACGATGATCTTTAAACTTCACTCTGAATTTGCTTGAACCTTTCAAACGATTCAGACTTGTGTTTCATTAAGTAAATATACACTATATCTACTCAAATCATCACTGAAGGTAAGAAAATAACGATATCCACTGCACACTACAAGACTCACTAGATTGCATACATCAACATGTATCATTTCCAATAAATCAATTGCCCGCTCCATCCAACGGGGTCCTTTAGTCATCTTGCCCAAGAGGCATGGTTCGCATGTCTCAACCGATTCGAAATCGAATGAGTCCAAATATCCATCAGCATGGAGTTTCTACATGCGCTTTATACCAATATGACATTTAGCGGCAGTGCCACAAGTATGTGGTACTATCATTATTAACTTTGTATCTTTTGACATCAATGTTATGAAGATGTGTACTACTACGATCAAGATTTCAACAAACCATTCTCACTGGGTGCATGACCATTGAAGGTATTATTCATGTAAACAGAATAACCATTATTCTCTAACTTAAATGAATAACCGTATTGCAATAAACATGATCTAATCATGTTCATGCTCAACGCAAAACACCAAATAACATTTATTTAGGTTCGTCACTAATCCTGAAGGTAGATGGAGCGTGCGATGTTGATCACATCAACCTTGGAAACACTTCCAACACATATCGTCACCTCACCCTTAGCTAGTTCTCCGTTTATTCCGTAGCTTTTATTTCGAGTTACTAACATTTAGCAACCGAACCGGTATCCAATACCCAGGTGCTACTAAGAGTACTAGCAAGGTACACATTAATAACTCGTATATCAAATATACTTCTGTCGATGTTGCCAGCCTTCTTATCTACCAAGTATCTAGGGTTGTTCCGCTTGAGCGACCGCTCACCTCATAACAGAAGCACTTAGTCTCGGGTTTGAGTTCAACTTTGGGTTGCTTCACTGGAGCAGCAACTGACTTGCTATCCATGAAGTTTCCCTCCTTGCTCTTGCCCTTCTCGGAACTAGTGGTTTGATTAACCATCAACACTTGACGCTCCTTCTTGATTTCTACCTTCGCGGTGTCAAACATCGCGAACAGCTCAGGGATCAACATTTCTTTCCCTGGCATTTTATAGTTCATCACCAAGTTCTAGTAGCTCAGTGATAGTGACTTGGAGAACTACATCAATCACTATATCTGGAAGATCAACTCCCACTCGATTCAAGCGATTGTAATACCCAGACAGTCTGAGAACATGCTCAACGATTGAGCTATTCTCTTTCATCTTGCAGGCAAAGAATCTCGTTGGAGATCCTATATCTCGCAACTCGGGCACGAGCCTGAGTTCACAATCTCAACTCTTAGAACATCTCATATGTTCCGTGACGTTCAAAATGTTTCGGAGCCTCAATTCTAAGCCGTAATGCATGTCGCACTAAACTATCAAGTAGTCATCGAAACGTGCCTGTCAGATGTTCACAACATCTACAGACGATGCTAGATGGGGTGGCGCACCGAGCGGTGCATTAAGGACATAAGCCTTATGTGCAGCAATGAGGACAATCCTCAGATCACGGACCCAGTCCGCAATTTTGCTACCAACATCTTTCAATTCTATTTCTCTAGGAACATATAAAAATACAAGGGAGCTACAGCGCGAGCTAGTAATCTACAACATAATTTGCAAAGACACTTTGACTATGTTCATGATAATGAGTTCAATTAATCATATTACTTAAGAACTCCCACTCAAATTGAGATCCCTTAGATCATTCGAGTGATACATGATCCAAATTCACCAACTCAAGTCCGATCATCACGTGAGTTGAGGTGGCTGCAATGGTGAACATCATCATGTTGATCATATCTACTATATGACTCATGTTCGACCTTTCGGTCTCTTGTGTTTCGAGGCCATGTCTGTACATGGTAGGCTCGTCAAGTTTAACCCGAGTGTTCTGCACGTGCAAATCTGGCTTGCACCCGTTGTATGTGAACGTAGAGTCTATCACACCCGATCATCACGTGGTGTCTCAACACGACGAATTTCGCAACGGTGCACACTCGGGGAGAACACAATTTATCTTGAAATTAAGTGAGGGATCACCTTATAATGCTACCGTCGTCCTAAGCAAAACAAGGTGCATAAAAGGATTAACATCACATGCAAATCATAAGTGACATGATATGGCCATGATCTTGTGCTTTCGATCTCCATCATGAAAGCACCGGCATGATCTCCATCGTCACCGGCATGACACCATGATCTCCATCATCTTGATCTCCATCAACGTGTCGCCATCGGGGTTGTCACGCCCTGCATGCTTCTACTACTATTGCTACCGTAGCGGTAAAGTAAAGCATTACATAGCGCTTAATAATTGACACGCAGGTCATACAATAATTAAAGACAACCCTATGGCTCCTGCCGGTTGCCGTACTCATCGACATGCAAGTCGTGATAATCTATACATCACATGATCATCTCATACATCACATATATCACATCACGTAATTGGCCATATCACATCACAACATACCCTGCAAAAACAAGTTAGACGTCCTCTAATTGTTGTTGCATGTTTTACGTGGCTGCTACGGGTATCTAGCAAGAACAATTCTCATCTACGCAAAAACCACAACGGTGATACACTAATTGCTTTTCAACCTTCTCAAGGACCGCCTTTGTCGAATCCGATCCAACTAAAGTGAGAGAAACTGTCACCCGCAAGCCATCTAGGCAACAAGTTGCGTCGAGGGAACCGGTCTCTCGTAAGCGTACGAGTAATGTTGGTCCGGGCCGCTTCATCTCACAATCCCGCTGAACCAAAATACGACCAAGGGAGGAAGCAATCTAAGCATCAACGCCCACAAACCTTTTGTGTTCTACTCGAGATCTCATCGAACCATCAACCTAGCTCATGATGCCACTGTTGGGGAAGGTCGCATGGGAAACAAAAAAATTCCTACGCACACGCAAACCTATCCATGGTGATGAGCATCTACGAGAGGGAGAGTGGATCTACGTACCCTTGTAGATCGCTAAGCGGGAAGCGTTAAGAAACGCGGTTGGTGTAGTCGAACTTCTTCGCGATCCAAATCGCCGAGCGTCCCGCGATCCAATCACGAACCGTCCCGCGAACACATCATGATCCGTCCCATGAACTCATCACGATCCGTCTCACGATCTTGATCACGATCTGTCCTGCGAACTCATCACGATCCGTTCCGTGATCACATCACGAACCGTCTTGCGATCTCGATCACGGTCCTTCCGATCTAGCGCCGAACGGACGGCACCTCCGCGTTCAGCACACGTGCAGCTTGATGACGATCTCCACCGTCTCGATCTAGCGAGAGGAGGTGGAGAGGAGAGAGAGTTCACCGGCAGCATGACGACGCTCCGGTGATGGTGGTGGAGCAATTCCGGCAGGGCTTCGCCTAAGCGCTGCAGAAAACCAATCTAGAGGAGAAACTATGCACCGGTGGAACGGGTAGCACGTGGCCGGAAATTTTGTCCAAAAACCACCCAATCCACTAGTATATATAGGAGGAGAGGAGAGGAGAGGCAGCCAAGGCCTTTGGGTCGGCCGAAATAGGAGGTGGGAAGCAATCCTACTTCACCTCCAAACCTAGTTGGAGTAGGATTGCCTCCTATTGGCTGAATTTCCACTTTTTGCTTTAGGACATTCTCTCCTGCGCCATGGGCCTTTGTGGCTGTTTTCCCAGCCCACTAAGGGCTGGTTATTATTCTCCCACAGCCCATGGACCTCTTGGGGTCGAAATACCCCTCCCGGAGGCCTCCCGGTACACTACCGGCACTCCCGGTACACTACCGATGAGCCCGAAACTTTTCCGGAAACCAAACCGGGACTTCCTATATATGAATCTTTACCTCCGGACCATTCCGGAGCTCCTCGTGACGTTCGGGATCTCATCCGGGACTCTAAAAAAACTTCGGTCACCACCATACATAACTCTACACTACCGAAACGTCACCGAACCTTAAGTGTGCAGACCCTGCGGGTTCGAGAACTATGTAGACATGACCGAGACACCTCTACGGTCAATAACCAATGGTAGGACCTGGACGTCCACATTGGTTCCTACATATTCTATGAAGATCTGTATCGGTCGAACCTCTATGTCAAGGATTCAGTTAATCCCGTATAACGTTCCCTTTGTTCTTCGGTATGTTACTTGCCCGAGATTCGATCGTCGGTATCTCCATACCTAGTTCAACCTCGTTACCAGCAAGTCTCTTTACTCGTTCCGTAATACAAGATCCCCTAACTAACAATTAGTCACATTGCTTGCAAGGCTTATTGTGATGTTGCATTACCGAGTGGGCCCCGAGATACCTCTCCGTCACACGGAGTAACAAATCCCAGTCTCGATCCATGCCAACTCAATAGACACCATCGGAAATACCTGTAGAGCACCTTTATAGTCACCCAGTTACGTTGCGACGTTTGATACACACAAGGCACTCCTCCGATATCCGTGAGTTGCATGATCTCATGGTCATAGGAACATATACTTGACATGCAGAAAACAGTAGCAATAAACTGACACGATCATATGCTATGTTTGTAGTTTGGGTCTTATCCATCACATCATTCTCCTAATGATGTGATCCCGTTATCAAATGACATCTCATGTCCATGGCTAGGAAACCTTAACCATCCTTTGATCAACGAGCTAGTCCATTAGAGGCATACTAGGGACATGGTTTTGTCTATGTATCCACACATGCATTTAAGTCTCCGATCAATACAATTATAGCATGGATAATAAACGATTATTATGAACAAGGAAATATGATAATAACTAATTTATTATTGCCTCTAGGGCATATTTCCAACACGAGATCCTAATGTATAACTGATCCAAACAAAAAGGTGCTCGTAGCAATTGCTCTGATCCGTCCTGGTTATTTGATTAATGAATCTAATGATATTGATTTGGTGTTGTGAATGTAAATACTTTGTCCTATAAGTTTGGACATATTAGAGATACTTTGATTTTAGACAA
This sequence comes from Hordeum marinum, assembly GCA_022496015.1. Lineage (NCBI taxonomy): Eukaryota > Viridiplantae > Streptophyta > Magnoliopsida > Poales > Poaceae > Hordeum > Hordeum marinum. Next base: position 87,606,419 of record CM039678.1, on the reverse strand, counting down.
AACTTATATGAAGACTAAACAAGACCGAAGGAAATAATAACACAATGATCAAATAGCTGAAATGAAGGGTATCATAATAGATCAATTTGTTAAAGGGTATCAAGACTGTATTACAAGAATTTCCAGCCAATAATAATACCATAGTTTTTGTTAGTGCTTGTACAGAGAAAAGGGACAGTCCCAAGATTCAAATTTGTTCACCAGAGTGGCTTTTTTATTAGTGTTTGCTTTGTTTCAAGTGCCAATCGAGGAACCGCGTCAAGTACAAGCTTTATGCTACCATGCTTTGATGCTTCACTTTGTCATCAGGAGTGTAAATTCCACATCACTTATTAATATTTGCTATACATTGAAGATGCAAAAAATGGAATAGATGGTCCACAATATAGTTGTCGAGGGACCATGAACAAAGGGTATCTCTTCATGAAATGTATTTAATAGTATCTTTGAGTTAGCTTGCATCCTACGGTTAAGTGCTCCAAGATTAGGCAAGCAACCCAAACTTAACTTGAAACAAAGTGAATTTATGTTGAGTAACCTAGCTGACAAGAACGTTGAGTGTACTGCATTATCTCTTTGTGCATGTTGCCTCCCAAGTTTCTTTGGCATGAGGCAGATATGCTATATTGCTATTTGAGATGTGATTCTCCCGTCCTTAGAAGCATGTTCTTTGTCCTGATTTTCTGTATGTTCTCTAATCTTCAGAGAGTACAAAGTGCGTGTACTGAAGTTTTCTTCTTTTGAATTTGTAGGTAAGTGAAATGATATGAGGGTCAATTAGTGTTGTTCGATTTTTTTCGTCAAGCTATCAGTTTGGACCCAAGTGCGTGGACCACAGTATTAATCAGTGTCATCTTGAAACTCAAATCTCAAGGTTTCATTTTTTACGAATTCGAGCCTTCGAAGTTGGAACCGCCACCATTACAAGGATCCATAAACATGCTGGATTTGTATGTCAATATTTGAATTAATTAGGCAAAAAATAGAGATATTTATTCTGATGCTTTTACATATTCGGGCAAATATATAGCATCCTATTTTTACTTCAAATAATTAACAAAAATAATAAATTGGTTCTGTTGTTTATTAAATTCTCTTCTTGGAATGAGCTACAAGTACTAGCATGTTATTCTTCTCATCTCAGATAAATATATCTATAACAACTCATTCTTATTATGTGGACTTTTGTTAGGGTGATTAGACTGGTGTTCTGGACTATTGCCTTCAAATAGATTTAAGGAATGGGAAGATGAGCCTATGGCGAATTCAAGTATGTATGCCTTTAAACATAATTGTGATCTTGCCAGGGATATAGTTGGGAATGCAGCTGCGCTAACCATGAGTAGAGGCACGTGAAGAAAGCAGAAACAATGGTCCATCAACATTGTGACCTGTGAAATATTTGTGAGCTAAGTTTCCGCCACCCAGCATGTATCTCCACTTTCAGTTGTCGATCACACTATGAAACTTAGAAAGACCTGAGGCTTTTCACAAGTCAGGTGTTTTTCACTGAAATGTTTGATTCTAAAAAAAATGTCCACAATATACCCGTTGTTTGCTAGCTAAAGGATCATTTATATGGATTTGAAGAGGAGAGTTGGATTGTGCCTTGCTAGAGCTAGATAAACCGATAAAGATTATTATAAAGGCTCTTTGCAAGCATAAAGTGAATATGTAAGTGTTTACTTCTTTATATACGATTAAAGCCAATTACTTTTTTCCCTATGTATCTAATTTGTTCCTGTTATAATATACTCCCTTTGTTTCTAAATATAAGTCTTTTTAGAGATTTCAGTACGGACTACATATGGATGTATAGATTGACTCATTTTGCTCCTAGCGCGTAGTCCACATTGAAATCTCTAAAACAGACTTATATTTAAGAATGGAGGAAGTATATGCAAGAGTGTGGAAGAGAAAAAATGCTTTCTATTGTGGTTCTTTGATGATAAGGTTCAGTAGAGAAGGTCGCCCACCTTCAAGATGATGCCAACAAAGCCAATTTGGTTTATTTTCCAATAACATTTTATTGTGTTTGATAGTATGATTTATGTTAGTTGATTGTAAAAAAAGAGATGCGTGTTAGCTGAGACGGCATTGTTCTTGGTTATTTTAACAACGTGAATTACATATTATTTTTTTGTAAAATCCCGTGGCAATTTGGTGTTGTGAATGTCAATACTTTGTCCTATAAGTTTGGACATATTTGAGATACTTTGATTTTAGACAAAACTTATATGAAAGACTAAACAGGACCGAAGAAAATAATAACACAATAATAAAAGAGCTGAAATGAAGGGTATCATAATAGATTCATTTGTTGGCCCGTGGCAACGCACGAGCGTTCTCCTAGTCAACATAACCGATGACACTGGTGGTCATTAATCTCTTGAGATAAACAAAGGGGTATTTCTTTCTTTGATGAAGTGGTGATCCTGCATAGTACTCTACCAGGAAAAAAATTGCCGTGGACATCATTGTAATGGGAAGTTGGAAGTTATGGATGCAGAGAAATGGAAAGCTCTTTCGGAATGAAGTGCCAAATCCGGCCAGTTGGAAATTCAAGCTTAAACAAGATCTACAAATGGTCAAGCACAGGACCAAGGCAAAGAATGTGAAAGCCCTTATTCAATGGATTTATTCCCTGATTTGATGAGTTCTAAGTTTATTAGTTTCATGTCAGAAAAAGCTGGAATTGGTTGGCTACAGCCTTTTTAGGACCGTAGTTTCTTTTCTTTTGTGATTGTACAGTGTTATTCTTTATTATTGAAAACATGCCGTGGAAAAATTGTTCTACTGTTGAGGGTTAAACAAGGTGTACATAACTGATGACAAGAGGGCCTAGCCCACAATATTGGGTACGAAAGGACAAAATCCATGCCATATGAATGTCGTAGATACAAAACATCATCTCTATGGATATTACAATGGCATATCTCTATAAATTGAAGGTCCAACCTGCTAACAAGTGAGCTTAATCAGCAGTGATTATAAAAGCAGACACTCTTCACTCTCGAACCATAACCACATAGGAATAGGATAGGGGTGAGGATTTATGTGTCAGCACTCATCAGACGAGGTACTACTACTACTTACTCCTACCCTGGTTACACAAAATCTTGACCAAATCCTGCTCATCGGATGCCCGATTAGCCCATTCCTGCCTCATCGGATGCCTAATAACCAAATCCTGCCCGTCCGTCCGTCCAGACAAGCCCTGCTCCTGTGCAAGCGCTCGCGCAGTACAAAGAGACAAAAAGGTACCATGTCAGGGCATAAACAACATTATCTCTACAGCTGGAGGCACACTGCATGCCTGTCGACCCGAGGTGAAAAGATGGCGGTAAATCTGAAAAAAGTGAAGCCCAGATCAATATGGCACCGCTCGATGGATTCCGGCACAAATGCTTGGAGTAGTTTTCTTGTTTGTGCTAGTATATGTATTCAGTAAAGCCACGTACGCATTATACCCGTGGTATTCAATTGCCACGGATGTTTTTTGTCGTGGAAATAATGAGAGGATGCAACGGATTTTAGGAGGTTCGTTGCGGGGTAGGCGTCACGGGGTAGGCAGTTAGTTTAAGGCAGCCGGGCTGGCTGGCTGGCTGGCTGTTGGGTGCACTCCAGTCCAGTGCAGTGGGTGACGTTGATGGGCGTTCGTTGGTGGTACACTGCACAGCACCAGCACCAGCACCACTGTTGCCTACGTATGATTCAGTGGTTGCGCTTGCACGTAACCGCAGCCATGCATGCACGCCCTTTCCGTGGTTCAGATCCGCACGGAGGCTATATAGGTTGAGGGGTGCGTGTTATCTTTGCATATATTGGAGTGTGTGGTGGTTTTTTACTTGGATTTAATCACTAGTTACGGGTATGAGGTCTCAGTCTTCCAGAGGGTATTGCTAACGTCGATCGGGCCAACTGAAGTGATATCTCAGCAGCAGCAGCAGCAGCTGATAATACTACTGAGAAATTATAGTACGTAGTATTAGGCACATGCTTCAACAAACCGCATGGTGGACGAGTGAGGTCACTGGCCAGCTGAGCGAACGAAGGAGATGGCCAGATTTGGCCTAGCGCGCCATCACCCGATCGGTCGCCCACACGTATCAACCAGCCGATTGATTGACTGACTGACTGACTGACTGACTGATTGATTGAAGCCTTCAACCAGTAAAATAGCTTAATTAGTACTGTAGTATTAATCCTCCTAGAGTACCTCCGTGTCACGCAGTATGCACATAAATAAACCGTCCGTCCATTCTCTTTTGCAGCTCCACCGTCGATCTGTCGCGCAACTCGCCATCACTGTGGGAAGATCCCGGCGGCCACGCCGTGAAATCGCTCCGATCGGATCGGGAGAAATAGACGGGGAGAGGGGCGCGCGCGCCAATGCGCTTAGAGAAAGACCGACCGACAGAAGGTAGCTTGGGATGCCGGCATCGCGCTAGCTGGAGGCTGGAGCCTCATGCTGGTAGGATCCATCGGCCCATTGGTCGATCGGGGCGGGCAAGACGACGACGCCGACGCGCGCGCATGATTGGGGTTGGTGGCGCACCGGTCGCGCAGGCCGGGCGAAAAGAAAAAGGGCTCGCTCGAAATTTACGACGCGGAGTCGCGGGCTCCGGTCCGGTGGCGTCAATGCGCGCGCGGCCACGGGCTCCGTCCACATCCCCCGATTATTTGGGGGTGGCGGCGGTGGATCGGCGGCGGCGCCACAAATGCGGCCCCGCGCACAGGGCGGTTCGCGCGCTACGGGCTTGGCTGGTAGACTAGGGTCATCAACGTATAGGCGTCTTTGATTGACTGGACCTTTCCGTGCTTGCACGTCAACTTGCAGTTGCTGTGCGGTGAAATTTGGGCCGTTCTCAGTTCATGGGCATCGCTACTGGAACTTGACCTTTTTTCTTTTCTTTAGTCCATGGACCCCTTTTTTGGTTCCACTCTTATGAAGCCACACGTGGGGCATTATTGCTGTGCTATGGTGCACTTGGGAGTTGGCCTCGGCTGTCAGTCGTGTTCGCGATCCATCTGTCTTGTTTCCCACTTTCGTGAAACTACATATACTCCCTTCGTTCTTAAATATAACTTTTTTCAAAGATTTCATTAAGGGACTATATATATGAAGCAGAATGGGTGAATCTACATTCTAAAGCGTGTTTATATGCATCCGTATGTAGTCTCTTAATGGGATCTCTAAAAATACTTATATTTAGAAACGAAGGAGGTATATGCGTAGTCCTGCATGCTGGGGTGACGCACATGCTTGACTCGAAACAGGTCAATGAGGAACTGTTCAATGGTGAAACGGGTCATTAGAGTCGGTCATCCAAACCTAGTCGCAAACATCTGATAGACTTAACCAAAAGAAACAACTTTGAGTCATTAGAGCCTTTCATATTTATCCAATTGTATAAGGGGTTTCCTGCATATTCTACATCTGTACATGTATATATATTGGCCTATGGCCTCGTGGAAATACAAGTTGTATATTTCCTAACATGGTATTAGAGCTAGGTCAATTTTTTAGACGTCGCAACTCGTGCTGTTGATCCGCTCCGCGCCGCCACTCTCCTCCGTGGCCGTTGTCGTGGGAACGAGCCTGACAGTAGATGGTAGGGGTACGAAAGGAGAGGGCCGAGTCCTAGCTACGGCGAGGATGTACACATGGATGTATGAGTTTAGGTCCCTCTCGTGGAGGTAACAGCCCTACGTCTCAGTGCTCGGGAGCTTATGTCGTGTGGAATATAGAGATTACAATGGTTGCGAACCCCAGTGCAAGAGGGGAGGGACGGCTTATATAGAGTTCGATGCCCCTCATAATTACCCAACATCTAAGGGTCCGATCGTGGGGTTAAAGTCTGCCGTTACTGGTAACGTACGCAATAAAAACTACTAATGACAATTGAACCAACGTCTGCCCGTTGGGCTCTTGATGATGGCTCCTGGTCTTCTGGCGTTGAGTGAAAGTGAGGTCTTCCGAGTGACACGCGACTGCCGAGTGAAAGAAGGATCTGTTGAGTGGCTTTGAACGTCTCCAGGGATCCACTCGGAACTTCATGCTTGATCTTCAAGTCCTCCCATGTAATGTTCTTAGGTAGGTATGTAGGCCTTGTCTAAGACCCTACCCTAGGTACATATCCTCGTCATTAGCCCCCGAATGGATCGGGGTTCAAGTGGTTAAATGAGGTATCAATGTCGACCTTGAGTTAGGGCATCAAATCCTCTGAATGATATTTGGGGTTTCAATGGAACTTGCGTCGACTGAACTCTGGGTATTAACGTCCATTCAGGATCGGCACGCAAAATCTTCCGAATGATATTCGGGACTTCAACGAAACATGCGTCGATTGAATTCTTCTCCGTTCGCCCGGATCCATTCAGCCTTAAAAGTGCCCGAGTGGATGTTTAACGCCTATTTTGCTCCAAGTGAACTGAAAGTATCTTGGGAGGCGACGGGTCGGTCTGACAGACCCGGATTTTGCGGGATACGAAAATTTGGGAAGCGTGCGCGCGCGCGATGATGACGCCACGATCAGGGCAAGTGGAGGCACGAAGTCTCAATTCTCGCGCCGGTCATATCGCCACATACTGGGCGCCGTCACTGGTTGCCATGCGCGGTGATCTCACGGGTCCACTGATGAGTGGGACACTCGGCAGAGTATAAAGCCTCACGCGCCGCGGATGGCACATTACTTCCACCCATTCTTCCTCTCTTTTCCTCCGCCTCCTCTGCCCCCAACGCCACACTCCGTTCCTCCTCGACGAGAGCCGCCGCGCCGATGACGAAGAACGCGACGGAGAAGCTAGAGCGGGCTAAGAAGGGGGCGACGAAGCTCAAGGGCAAGAAGCCCTCGACCGCTTGGTTCACCGCGCCGGCGGGATGGATGCAGGGGAATTTTCTCCCCTCTGTAGTCACTCGCGTGGACATGAAGGGCCTTGTTGCCGATGGGCTAGTGGAGGACGGCACCTGGAGGCTGCCGGGGGAAGAGCGCGAGCCGGGGCCGCGCGACGGGGAGCGGATCCTCCTTCTCTCCCACGTTGAAAGAGGTTTATCCATGCCACCCCACCCGTTGTTTAGGGGATTCCTGAATTTCTTCGGCGCCCAACTGCATCACCTCTCGCCGAATACCATTGCATAATGTCTGCCTTCATCACTCTGTGCGAGTGTTTTCTGGGTTGCTCTCCCCATTGGGGGCTGTTCAAGCACCTCTTTATGGTCAGATCCCAGACCGTGAAGAAAGCTCTCCCCGCTGATGGGAAGACTCATGTGCTTTAGCTGTGTGGAGGGTTAGGAGTCCAGAAAAGAGCCCGTAGTTCCTTCCCTGCCATGACCTTTCCTGAGTCTGTCAGAGGCTGGCAGTCGACCTGGTTCTACTGCAAAGATGTAGCATCACCCAATATGTCGACTGGCCTTCCCCCCTATACACCTGACCGTCCAGCTGTCCCCAAGTCTCTGAGGGTGACCGAAGAGGAACATGTATAAGTGGATATCTTAGTTGAAGCGGTGGTGCAGCTGATCCGGGGTGGAGTGACTGGTATGGATCTGTTGGAGACATTTCTCGGTCAATGTATTCAGCTGCTCCAAACCAGAGACCACACCATGTGGCACTACGCGGGCCCTGAGGACTCGACCAGGGCGCATCCAGAAGAGGTTCCACAGAAAACTGTCGAGCGGTGGCTTCGTAGCATCATTGAGTTACGTGGTGTCGACTGATGTGTTTGTACTATCGAGTGATACATTGACTTATAAATTGACTTCCTCACTTGAATCATGCAGGAGTGGATGAACATGCACTCGCCTGTTCCCAACGGGAATCACGCTGAGGACGGCGTGGTGAGCGAGGGCGGCAGCGTGGACGGTGACGGTCCCTCTGACTCCGAAGATGAATACGCAGACTCCGACGAAGAGGAAGAAGTCGAGTCACCTCCCCGGCGCGAAGGCCGCACCAAGTCCTGTCAGGATCCGGCAGCTGTTGAGGACAGGGCTCCAGGCCCTAGCGAGAAAAACCCGAAGTGGAGTCGCCCTTCAACTGTTGAGTCGAGTGAGAGGCTGGCCAAATAGCCCAAGCAAGTCACGACCAAACCTCACAAGGCTTTGCCTCGTGTGAGGATGTCCGTACCTGTCGTCTCCACGTAAGTATTTATTTTCGAATTCTTTCTGTCGACTGTGGCCTTGAGTTGTAGCTGACCGAGTGTTGTTCAATCCGTCAGAGCTGCTACGTCTGTAACCTCACCTCATCGAGACGGAGGGGAGGCGATGGACATTGACACTGCTGACGCTGCCACTTCTCATAAAGGTTAGCAAGTTGTTGATTCGTCCGAATGGGACTCGACACATGCAAATGCTAACATTGTCGGTTGTTGTTGCAGAGGTCATTCAAGTGCAGGACGACGAGGAGCACCTGGACACTTCGCGCTCTCGTATCCGAAGAGCTTCATCCGGGCAGGCGCCTTAGCGCTCGACTGCAGAGTCCTCCGAGGGGATAGGCGACTCGACACAACTCAGAGCTGAACCCGCAGCACCTAGTCGCATGCTCCTCCAACTGTCTCGACCGTTGTGACATCAACTCCAACCGGACCCACTCAGACTGCCTTAGTTGGCCCAGCAACCATGCCGATCATGCCTGTGACGGCCTTCTCTCTGCATTGCGTTCCGAAAGATCAGACCGGAGCTGCGAAGGAGGCCATGATCCAGGCGGAGCAGATCATGCTGAGAACCAAGGAGGCGTACGAGGCCAGCAAACTGGCTTACGACGTCAGCGCAGCCCTCCGCACCAATGTCCGAGTAAGTTTGCTTGTAAGTACGTTTTCGATTGAATTCCTGTCTTTTCTTGGCTGTTGTACACCCACTGGGTGCTTCTCCCCTCGAACAGATCAGATCATAGTCGAGTAGGATTGGGATCAATAGTATGCGTGGTACTAGAGTCAGTCGACATGTCGAGTGTTTTTTTTCTGACGAGTTACTCGACGGATCGGGAGCTAACCGTCTCAGTGGGGGCACTCTTAGTGCACCCACTAGGTGTAGTCCCCGAGACCGCTGTCGAGTGCTTGCATCGGCAGGGGTCTTAGAGCTTGTCGTACCCACCACTCTGCAGTTACTCTATAGGTTTCATGGATGTTATTTACAAACCATGATATGACGCTGCATAAGGATAGACTGCACTTCTCAGAGTGATGGATATTCCAATGATGGATGTTTTTGCCGCTCGACTGATCGAGAATCAGCAGATCCAGTGGGGCACGCTAAGTGCACCCACTGGGTGTAGTCCCCGAGACCGCTGTCGAGTGCTTGCAACGGCGGGGGTCTTATAGTTTATTGTATACAGGATACATTTCGCCTTGGATCCCGCCACTCCGTAGCTACCTTGCAGGTTTCATGGATATTATTGACAAACCATGATATGACGTTGCATAAGGATAGATTGAACTTCACAGAGAAGGGAGGCGCGTCACTCGATGGGTCGAGTGTTCTGATAGGGCTGGCCTTGTCAAATGTTTTAATAACGAGTGGGGGCACGCTAAGTGCACCCACTGGGTGTAGTCCCCGAGGCTACTGTTAATCGCAAATGATAAGCAGTAGGTTTGAAAACTTATCGTACGCGTGGTACTAGAGTCACTCGACATGTCGAGTGTTTTTTTTCTGACGAGTTACTCGACGGATCGAGAGTTAACCGTCTCAGTGGGGGCACTCTTAGTGCATCCACTGGGTGTAGTCCCCGAGACCGCTATCGAGTGCTTGCACTGGCAGGGGTCTTAATAGAGACAACCTTGAATTTGTTTACAGCGCACGGAGCCCCATGGCCACTCGACATGTCGAGTGGACTTTTTGCTTGAATTCTTCTTAGGTTGTTCCAAGGTTGTAAGATAGTCATTTGCCGGTGTTCATAACTCAGTCGACTGTCCCAAGCGCTACTTGTCGATTGAATTCCTGTCTTTTGTTGGTTCCAGAGGGCTTGCAAACTTAGGACGCAGTACAAGGACATGGAGGATGAAAGGAACCGGATGCGAGTGGATCTGGCAGTCTCCAACAACGCTCTGGAGCGAGCGCATGCCGAGATGAAGTCTTTGGGAGGTAATTACTGCTGACTCTCCGCATTCCCCTCTTCATTCTTCATGTTTTGAACCGAGTGCTCTCACTCGAACAGACGTACGCAATGAAAACCGTCGACTCCAAGCGTGACTCAACAATGTTGTTTCTTTAGATTCCACGAAGAAGGCGCTGGAGGAGAAGGACAAGGCACTTGCTGACGCCCAACGAGTGGCCAGGGACAAGACTGAAGCTGCAGATCGGAAGCTGGCGGCCGCCAAGAAGCTGGAGGAGGAGAACACCAAGCTGAAGCAGGAGCGTGCGGACCTCGTCAAAAGGAGCAATGGCCTAGAGAAGCATTTGGGCGAATTCTCGAGGAAGATGTATATTCTGCTCGACGGTGAGTGTTTCTTGTCGACTGAAGTTTGTAAATTTTTTGAGGGTCTTAGTTCACTGATTCTCCTCCCATTCTCCATTCTTCAACAGAATTCTGCCAAGACTTTGAGAAGGAGACAAAAGAGGTTGAGCCCAATCTGGATCCCACCAAGTCACCAGTTGCCGATGCAGTGGCCATGAACATGCTGAGACTCAACTTCCAGCTCCAAGGCGTCCAGGCATATATTGCCCGATTGAAATCTGCAATGGAGAGAATCGACAAGGAGCTATGGCCTGAGGACACTCTTCAGCTCGACCTCAACTCTATAATGGTTTGCCTGAATGAACTTCCTAGTCGAGTGCAAGCCTGAAAGAAATCTGCTACTTCCTGCGGGGCCGATGTGGCGTTATCACTTGTCAGGGTCCATTGCAGGGACGTGAGGGAGGAGAAGCCGAAGGAGCTCCAGGTGGTAAACACAAAGAAACTCCAGTTTGAGGACTTCGTGGAAACCTTCATTGAGGCAGCCACCAGAATCCCCGACGACATCGACTTGGACACCTTTGTCGAGCCTGCCAGCACGTCACCCGTTTAAAAAACTTGGTCTTTGGAAGAAAGACTTATATTTGCCTCAGTATGCCGAGTGGAATTGTATCCCTTAAAACTTCATTCAGGCGTTAGGCCTGAGCACATTTGCTTCCATACGAAACGTTTATCCGTGGTTTACCCTTTGGATTTTATTCGTATTTGGCTTTCAATTGTCTGTTCGACTGAGTTTGTTTTTAACTTAGGCGAAACATGTTTCACAGCAAAGCCCCCGAGTGTGAGGATTGCTCATCACTCGGAGTATTTTCGAACTTAGGCGAATGTCGAGCTAAGTTGTCGAGTGAATGGATTACTATCCACCCGACGAGGTTTTTAACTTAGGTGAAACGTGTTTCGCAGCTAAGCCCCCCGAGTGTGAGGATTGCTCATCACTGGGAGTATTTTCGAACTTAGGCGAATGTCGATTCGCAGCTAAGTTGTCGAGTGAATGGATTACTATCCACCCGAGGAGGTTTTTAACTTAGGCGAAACGTGTTTCGCAGCTAAGCCCCCGAGTGTGAGGATCGCTCATCACTCGGAGCATTTTCGAACTTAGGCGAATGTCGATTCGCAGCTAAGTTGTCTAGTGAATGGATTACTATCCACCCGACGAGGTTTTTAGCTTAGGCGAAACGTGTTTCACAGCTAAGCCCCCGAGTGTGAGGATTGCTCATCACTCGGAGTATTCTTGAACCTAAGCGAAGACGGATTCGCAAATAGGCTGTCGAGTGAATGGGCTGCTATCCACCCGACAGAGTTTTTAACTTAGGCGAAACATGTTCACAGCTAAGCCTCCGAGTGTGAGGATTTCTCATCACTCGGAGTATTTATGAACCTAAGCGAAGATGGATTCGCAAATAGGCCGTCGAATGAATGGACTTCTATCCACCCGATAGGGTTTTGAACTTAGGCGAAACTTGTTCACAGCTAAGCCCCCGAGTGTAAGGATTGTTCTTCACTCGGAGTATCCCCACGAATGTGACTGTACGATTGGAACCGACGATATATATTGCAGAAATGTGAATTGCATTGATGAAGTATTCTTATTACATCAGAAGATCCCGGTCTCAAGTATAAAAACGCCGGAGCAGATCTGCATTCCAGGCTCGTGGCTCGTCTATCCGCTTCACGAGATTGTACAGGTGATAGGCTCCATTGTTTAGCACCTTAGTGACGATCAAAGGACCTTCCTAAGCAGGAGCAAGCTTGTGTGGTCGGTGTTGATTCACTCGAAGCACCAGATCTCCTTCATGAAACGGCCGACTATTGACATTCTTCTCATGGAAGCGTCGGAGGTCCTGCTGATAGGCAGTAGTCCGAATCAGAGCCATCTCTCGTTCCTCCTCTAGAATATCTACACCGTCCTGTCTGGCCTGTTCAACTTCAACCTCAGAATACAGCTCCACTCAAGGAGAATTGTGGGCCAAGTCACTCGGCAATATGGCTTCGGCACCATAGACAAGGAAGAAAGGAGTTCGTCCATTCGACCGATTAGGCGTTGTCCTTAGACCCCACAAAATAGACGGCAGCTCATTTACCCAGGCTCCGGCGGCATGATCCAAATCGTGCATGAGATGAGGCTTTAGGCCTTGCAGGATGAGACCATTAGCCCGCTCGACTTGCCCATTGGTTTGAGGATGCACAACAGATGCATAATCCACTCGTGTGCCTTGGGAGTTACAGAAGTTCCTGAATTCTTCCGAGTCAAAATTAGTGTCGTTGTCTGTGATGATGCTGTGCGGGATGCCGTATCGACAAATTATCTCTCTCATGAATGTGACCGCCGTACGGGAGTTCAGCTTCTTGATTGGCTTGGCTTCTATCCACTTGGTGAATTTGTCGACTGCTACCAACAAGTGAGTGAATCCTCCTTTTCCGGGTCGGAAGGGGCCAACCATGTCGAGTCCCCAAACTGCGAACGGCCAAGCAAGAGGAATTGTCTTCACAAAAGACGTCGGCTTGTGTGACAGGTTCGCATAGAATTGGCACCCATCGCAATGATCAATGATGTCTTTAGCCATCTCATTAGCTCGTGGCCAGTACAAACTAGCTCGGTATGCTTTAGCGACAATCATCCTTGAAGACGCATGGTGGCCGCAAGTTCCCGAGTGAATCTCGTCTAGAATCATTCGACCTTCCTCGGGGGAAATGCAGCGCTAGGTGACACCAGTCGCACTCTCTTTGAACAGTGATCTCCCATCACAGTGAAAGCCTTGGACCTGCGCACAATCTGCCGAGCCTCTGTTTCATCTTCAGGGAGCTCTTGTCTGAGGATATAGGCAATGTAAGGCACAGTCCAATCGGGAATGATAACCAGAATCTCCATGACCAGGTCAATCAATGCGGGTACATCGACTTCTGTCGAGTCAGTGGAACTCAAAGCCTATGGGGGCTCTTAGGTGAAAGTATCTTCTTGAACCGAAGGAGTGTGTAAGTGCTCCAAGAACACATCGCTGGGGACAGGCCGTCGAGTGGAACCAATCTTGGATAGTTCATCGGCTGCCTGATTTTTCAGTCGGGGAACATGATGAAGTTCCAGGCCTTCAAACTTCTTCTCCAACTTTCGGACTGCATTGCAGTATCCAGTCATAGCGGGGTTTCGAACATCCCACTTTTTCATCACTTGATTCACCACTAGATCTGATTCGCCATAAACCATCAGGCTCTTGACGCCGAGTGAGATAGCCATACACAACCCATACAAACAGTGCTTCATACTCTGCCTCATTGTTGGAGGAATCGAAGTGAATTTGCGAGACGTAGCTAAGTTGGTCGCCCCTAGGAGATATCAGGACAACCCCAGCACCAGACCCATTCAACATTTTGGAGCCATCAAAGAACATTGTCCAATGCGTGGAGTGAACTTGGATAGGTTGTTGCTGTTCGATCCACTCGGCCATGAAATCCGCCAATGCTTGGGACTTGATTGCTTTTTTGGCTTCGAATCTGATGTTAAAGTGTCCAAGCTCGATTGCCCATTTAGCCACTCGACCTGATGTGTCTCGATTATTGAAAATTTCAGACAAGGGAGCATCACTCACGACTGAAATCGAGTGGTCTTGGAAATAATGCGCCACCTTCTTCGCTGATAGGTAAATACCATAAACCAGCTTCTAATAGTGTGGATATCTTAGCTTTGAGGGGGACAAAACTTCCGAGACATAATAAACTGGCCGCTGGACTTTATAAGCTTTACCCTCCTCTTCTCGCCCGATAGTCAGTACTGTACTGACGACCTGATTTGTGGCCGCGATGTACAGGAGCAAGGGCTCTTTGCTGGCAGGAGCGGCAAGCACCGGCTGGGTGGAGAGCAGGGCTTTGAGCTCAACAAACGCTGCTTTGGCTTTGGGAGTCCATTCGAACGTGTCGGACTTCTTCATCAATTGATACAAGGGCAGAGCCTTCTCACCAAGACGAGAAATGAATCGACTCAATGCTGCCAAGCAACCTGTGAGCTTCTGAACATCGTGCACTCGCACGGGAGTCTACATACCGGTAATGGCGCTGATTTTCTCGGGGTTGACATCAATTCCTCGCTCGAAAACGAGAAAACTGAGTAACTTGCCACCAGGGACGCCGAAAGTACACTTGGCCGGATTCAGCTTTATGTCGAATCGCCTCAAATTGGCGAATGTCTCGGCCAAGTCAGCCAGTAGGTCGGAACCTTTGCGGGACTTGACCACTATATCGTCCATGTACGCCTCGACATTCTGAGGGATCTGGTCGAGTAAGCATTTTTGAATCATGCGCATAAAAGTAGCGTCGTCATTCTTGAGACCAAAAGGCATGGTGATGTAACAAAAACACCCGAATGGGGTGATGAAGGTTGTCGCTATTTCGTCTGGGCCATACAGACGGATCTGATGGTACCCAGAATAAGCATCCAAAAATGATAAACGCTCACACCCCGCTGTCGAGTCAACAATTTGATCTATGCGGGGGAGCAGAAAATGATCTTTTGGGCACACCTTGTTGAGATGTTTGAAGTCAATGCACATGCGCAATGACTTATCTTTCTTTGGCACCATCACAACATTCGAGAGCCACTCGGAGTGGTAAATCTCCCGAATGAACTTGGCTTGCAAGAGATGGGCCACTTCTTCTCCGATTGCCTTGCACTTCTCCGCTGCTGAACGACGCAAATGCTCCCTGACGGGTTTGGCTTTCGGATCCACTCGCAGACGGTGCTCAGCCAGCTCCCTGGGAATCCCCGGCATGTCAGCAGGCTTCCATGCAAAGATATCCCAGTTCTCACGGAGGAACTGGATGAGCTCGGCTTCCTATTTGTTGTCGAGTGTTGATGAGATATTCGTCGGGGCAGCAGTAGGATCCGTCGGATGGATGTGTACCTTCTTAACCTCCCCTGCCGACTGAAATGCCGACTCGGAAGCCGGCTTCTTTGCACGGAGCAAGTTGGCAGGGTTGGCGGTTTTCTTGTACTCCTCCAACTCAACCATGGCCATCTGGTGATCGGCGATCTTGGAGCCTTGCTAGGGGCACTCTTCGGCCCGCTGTCGATTGCCAGTGACCGTGATCACGCCCTTAAGGCCTGGCATTTTCAACTTGAGATACACATAACATGGTCGGGCCATGAAACGTGCATATGTGGGTCGACCCTGAATGGCGTGGTAAGCACTCTTGAAATCCACGACTTCAAATGTCAACTTTTTTTTTCGGAAATTTTTGTCATTCCCGAATGCCACATCCAATGCTATCTAGCCGAGTGACTTGGCATTCTTTCCTGGGATGACCCCGTGAAACTGCATGCTGCTCTCACTCAGACGGGACATCGGAATGCCCATCCCTTTCAGGGTATCCGCATAGAGAATGTTCAGGCCGCTGCCGCCGTCCATGAGGACCTTTCTAAGTCGATTCCCTCCCGGATCAACTACCAGAGCCTATCGACCAGGAGTGGCCACATGAGCAGGATGGTCTGTCTGGTCGAATGTGATAGCATATTGGGACCATTTGAGGTAGGTGGGGGTGTCTGGTACAACCATGTTGATTTCTCTGTTGATGACTTTCAGACGGCTCTTGCTCTCGACATCAGCAAAGATCACCAGTGTAGAAGTGACATCCGGGAATGTTTCCTTTTCCTCCATTTCATCTCCCTTCTAAGGAGATTTATCACTCGACTGGTCACCAACTTTCGTGGGAACAAGCCTGACAGTAGATGGTAGGGGTACGAAAGGAGAGGGCAGAGTCCTAACTACGGAGAGGATGTACACACGGATGTATGAGTTCAGGACCCTCTCGTGGAGGTAACAGCCCTACGTGTGAGTGCTCGGGAGCTTATGTTGTGTGGTATATAGAGATTACAATGGTTGCAAACCCCAGTGCAGGAGGGGAGGGGCGGCTTATATAGAGCTCGTTGCCCCTCATAATTACCCAACATCTAAGGGTCCGATTGTGGGGTTAAAGTCTGCCGTACTGGTAACGTACGCAATAAAATCTACTAATGACAATTGAACCAACGTCTGCCCTTTGGGCTCTTGATGATGGCTCCTGGTCTTCTGGCATCGAGTGAAAGTGAGGTCTTCCGAGTGACACATGACTGCCGAGTGAAAGAAGGAGTCTCCGAGTGGATATCTGTCGAGTGGCTTTGAACGTCTCTAGGGATCCACTCGGAACTTCATGCTTGAACTTTAAGTCCTCCCATGTAGTGTCCTTAGGTAGGATATGTAGGCCTTTTCTAGCACCCTACCCTAGGTACATATCCTCGTCAGCCGTCGCTTGTCGCCGCTGGCCCTCCATGCCCACTCTTATCCCCTGCCAGTCAAGGCCCGCTCTAGTCCGGTTTTCCTCTCCCAATCCCGATCCAGTCAGCGCTCTCCAGGACTTCGCCCCGGTCTTCGTTCGCTTCGCATCAACTACCGCCGGATCTACCTGCCTGGAGGTGAAGGCCACCCCGAGGCTGGTTCCTTGCTTGGACTACCTGCCAGACACTCCCGAACGCCGCCATCCTCCGCCAGGCTGCCGGCCGCCAGGCTGCCGACCGCCATCCTCCGCCAGGCCGCTGACCGCCATCCTCCGTCAGGCCCCCGTCCTCGCCACAGGGATTCAGCCAGCCGCTATCCTTCGATAGGCCTTTGCCGTTCTAGTCGAGGCCGCCGGATCCCATCGCTGCTGCTGGATTTTCCTTGTTGGATCTTGCCATCAACTGTCGTCTGTTGTTGTTCTACTGGTCTACCGATTCTGCCTCTGCCATAGACAAATTCACTGATTCACGAGCTGTTCTAGTCCCCTGTTGCTGCCTGTTAAAAAAACGTCAAGCGCAATGTCTTCGTCCGGCTATGTCGCTGTTCCTTGCTGTCTGATAATCTTTGATGGTACCAACTACATCGAGTTTGTTGCCTTTATGCGCATCCATATGTGTGTCCTATGTCTCTGGGGTGTTCTTTCCGGCGAGGTCTCAAGTGCGCCATGACCGGTTCCTCCCGTGGCTCCCACTCCGCCTATGCCACTGATTCTTGCTGCGGATGCTCCTCAGGCTACGAAGGATGCAACTAAGCTGGCTGATGAGGATGATGTCACTGCTTATGATAAGTAGGTTTCGACTTATGAGGAGGCTCTTTCCACCTATCACGAGAGTCTGTCTGCTTACACCAGTGGTTTGATGATGATGCTCGCGCCGCAGCTATTCTCACTGCTAGTGTTCTGCCGCAGTTTGCATCCGAGTTTCTCAGCCTCCCTACTGTATTTCAGATGTGGACCCGTCTCAATCAGTATTTGAAATATGCCCTAGAGGCAATAAATAAAGTGTTATTATTATATTTCCTTGTTCATGATAATTTTTAATTATCCATGCTATAATTGTATTGACTGGAAACACATTGCATCTGTGGATAAATAGACAACACTTTGTCCCTAGTATGCCTCTAGTGAACTAGCTCGTTGATCAAAGATGGTCAAGATTTCCTAGCCATTGACATGAGATGTCATTTGATAACAGGATCACAACATTAGGAGAATGATGGGATGGACGAGACCCAAACTATAAATGTAGCATATGATCATGTCTGTTTATTGCTACAATTTTCTGCATGTCAAGTATATGTTCCTACGACCATAAGATCATGCAACTCACAAACACCGAAGGAGTGCCTTGTGTGTATCAAATGTCACAACGTAACTGGGTGACTATAAAGGTGCTCTACAGGTATCTCTCAGGGTGTCTGTTGGGTTGGCATGGATCAAGACTAGGATTTGTTACTCCGTGTGACGAAGAGGTATCTCAGGGTCCACTCGGTAATACAACATCACAACAAGCCTTGCAAGAAATGTGACTAAGTGTTAGTCATGAGATCTTGTATTATGGAAACAAGTAAAGAGACTTGCCGGTAACAAGGTTGAACTAGGTATGGAGATATCAACGATCGAATCTCGGGCAAGCAACATACCAGAGCACAAAGGGAACATCATACGGGATTAACTGAATCCTTGACATAGGGGTTCAACCGATAAATATCTTCGTAGAATATGTACGAATCAATATGGGCATCCAGGTCCCGCTATTGGCTATTGACCGTAGAGGTGTCTCGGTCATGTCTACATAGTTCTCGAATCCGCAGGGTCTGCACACTTAAGGTTTGGTGACGTTTTGGTAGTATAGAGTTATGCATGGTGGTAACCGAAGGTTGTTTGGAGTCCCGGATGAGATCCCGGAGGCCACGAGGAGATCCGGAATGGTCCAGAGGTAAAGATTGATATATAGGAAGTCATGTTTTGGTCACCGGAAAAGTTCCGGGCTCATCGATAGGGTATCGGGAGTGCCAGGAGGGTACCGGGGGACCATCGGGAGGTGTATTTCGACCCAAGAGGCTACATGGTCTGTGGGAGGATGAATAACAGCCCTTAGTGGGCTGGACGAAGTCCCACAGAAGGCCCATGCGGCTGGGAAGAAATTCCAAAGAGAAAAAGGTGGCAAAAGGCAAAAAGGTGGAAATATGGAAGGAGTCCTAATCCTACTTGGAGTGGAGGAGGAGGACTCCTCCTATCCATTTCGGCCGAAGCCTCCTAGGCCTGGCCCTTGTGCCAAGCCTCCTCCTCTCCTCCTCCTATATGTACTAGAGGTTTTAGGGTTTTTGCTACAGATTTTCAGCCACGTGCAACCCTACCCTCTAGTCCGTAGTTTCTCCTCTAGATCGATTTCAGCAGTGCTTATGCGAAGCCTTGCTGAAACTACTCCACCACCATCGCCACAACGTCGTGTCGCTGTCGGAGAACTCGTCTACCTCTCTGCTCCCTCTTGCTGGATCAAGAAGGCGGAGATCGTCATCAAGCCGTACGTGTGCTGAACGCGAAGGTGTCGTCCGTTCGGTGCTAGATCGGGACGGACGAATCGTGATTGGATCGCGGGACGCTCGTCGATTTGGATCGTGAAGACGTTCAACTACATATACCGCGTTTCTTAACGCTTCTCGCTTATCAATCTACAAGGGTATGTAGATCCACTCTCGCTCTCGTAGATGCTCATCACCATGGATAGATCTTGCGTGTGTGTGGGAATTTTTTTGTTTCCCATGCAACGTTCCCCAACAGTGGCATCATGACGTAGGTCTATGTGTAGATGAGATCTCAAGTAGAACACAAAGAGTTTGTGGGCGTTGATGCTTAGATTTCTTCCTCCCTTGGTCGTGTTTTGGTTCAACGGTATTGTGGGATGAAGCGGCTCGGACCAACCTTACTCGTACGCTTACGAGAGACCGGTTCCATCGACTGACGTGTAACTTCATTGCACAAAGATGGCTGGCGGGTGTCTGTTTCTCCTACTTTAGTTCAAGCGGATTCGACTAAGGCGGTCCTTGAGAAGGTTGAAAAGCAACTTATGTATCACCATTGTGGTTTATGCGTAGGTGAGAATTGTTCTTGCTAGATACCCGTAGCAGACACGTAAAACATGCAACAACAATTGGAGGACGTCTAACTTGTTTTTCCAGGGTATGTTGTGATGTGATATGGCCAATTACATGATGAGATATATGTGATGTATGAGTGATCATGTGTTGTATAGAATATCGCGACTTGCATGTCGGTGAGTACGGCAACCGGCAGGAGCCATAGGGTTGTCTTTAATTATTGTATGACCTACGTGTCAATCTTTAAGCACTATGTAATACTTTACTTTATCGCTAAACGGTAGCAACAGTAGTAGAAGCATGGTGGGCGCGACAACCCCGATGGCGACACGTTGATGGAGATCAAGATGATGGAGATCATGGTGTCATGCCGGTGACGATGGAGATCATCCCGGTACTTTCAAGATGGAGATCAAAAGCACAAGTTCATGGCCATATCATGTCACTTATAATTTGCATGTGATGTTAATCCTTTTGTGCACCTTGTTTTGCTTAGGACGACGGTAGCATTATAAGGTGACCCCTCACTTAAATTTCAAGATGAATTGTGTTCTCCCCGAGTGTGCACCGTTGCGAAAGTTTGTCGTGTCGAGACACCACGTGATGATCGGGTGTGATAGACTCTATGTTCACATACAACGGGTGCAAGCCAGTGTTGCACATGTAGAACACTCGGGTTAAACTTGACGAGCCTAGCATGTACAGACATGGCCTCGGAACACAAGAGACCGAAAGGTCAAACATGAGTCATATAGTACATATGATCAACATGATGATGTTCACCATTGGAACCACCTCAACTCACGTGATGATCGGACTTGAGTTGGTGAATTTAGATCATGTGACACTCAGATGACCCGAGGGATGTCAATTTGAGTGGGAGCTTTAGTAATTTGATTAACTAAACTCATTATCTTGAACAATAGTCTAAGTAACCTTTGCATATTTATGTTGTAGATCAATGGCTCGCGCACTAGCACCCCTGAATTTTAATGCGTTCCTAGAGAAAGCTAAGTTGAAATATGATGGAAATAACTTTGTGAACTGGGCCCATAATCTGAGGATTATCCTCACGGCTTCTGAGAAATCATATGTCCTTGATGCACCGCTTGGTGACCAACCCAAAGACATGTCATCCAAAGACATTAAGGACACTTGGAAGGTGCGTTCTAGAGATTACTCAATAGTTCAGTGTGCAATATTGTATGGCTTAGAACCGGGACTTCAAAGACGTTTTGAATGTCATGGAGCATATGAGATCTTCCAGGAGTTGAAGTTTATCTTTCAGAAGAATGCCCAGATCGAGAGGTATGAGACCTCCGATAAGTTCTATGCTTGCAAAATGGAGGAGAACGGGTCTATCAGTGAACATATACTCACAATGTCTGGCAATTGCCCTGCCGCCAGAGGCGATCACTAACAGAATTCTTCAATCACTGCCACCTAGCTACAAGAGCTTTGTGATGAACTATAACATGCATGGGATGAACAACTTAGTTGCCGACATATTTGCGATGCTGAAAGTCGCCGAGTCTGAAATCCAGAAAGAACATCAAGTGTTGATGGGCAATAAAACCACTAGTTTAAAGAAGAATGGCAAGGGCAAGGGCAAGAAGGGTAAATCCAAGAAGAATGGCAAGTAGTTGCTCCTCCTGTAAAGAAACCCAAGTTTGGACCCAAGCCAGAAAATGAGTGCTTTCATTGCAAGGGAACTGGTCACTGGAAGCGGAACTGCCCCAAGTACCTGGCTGACAAGAAGGCGGCCATAAACAAACAAGGTATATATGATATACATGTTATTGATGTGTACCTTACTAGCTCTCGTTGTAGTTCCTGGGTATTTGATACCGGTTCGGTTGCTCACATTTGCAATTCAAAACAGGAACTACGGAATAGACGAAGGCTGGCAAAGGATGAAGTGACGATGCGCGTGGGAAATGGTTCCAAGGTTGATGTGATCGCCGTCGGCACGCTCTCTCTTCGATTACCATCGGGATTAGTGATGAACCTGAATAATTGTTATTTAGTGCCTGCGTTAAGCATGAACATCATATCTGGATCTTGTTTATTGCGAGACGGTTACTCGTTTAAATTAGAGAATAATGGTTGTTCTATTTATATGAGTGATATCTTTTATGGTCATGCACCCAATGTGAGGGGTTTATTCATATTGAATCTTGATAGTGATGATACACATGTTCATAACATTGATGCCAAAAGATGTAGAGTTGATAATGATAGTACCTCTTTATTGTGGCACTGCCGTTTGGGTCATATTGGTGTAAAACGCATGAGGAAGCTCCATGCTGATGGACTTTTGGAGTCACTTGATTTTGAATCACTTAACACATGTGAACCATGCCTCATGGGCAAGATGACTAAAACGCCGTTCACTAGAACAATGGAACGGACAAGTAACTTGTTGGAAATCATACATACTGATGTGTACGGTCCAATGAATGTTGCAACGCACGGTGGATATCGTTATTTTCTCACCTTCACCGATGACTTAAGTAGATATGGGTATATTTACTTAATCAAACATAAGCCTGAAACGTTTGAAAAGTTCAAGCAATTTCAGAGTGAAGTTGAGAATCATCGTAACAAGAAGATCAAATTCTTATGATCTGATCGAGGAGGTGAATATATGAGTTACGAGTTTGGCAGTCACATAAGACAGTGTGGAATTGTTTCACAGTTGACACCGCCTGGAACACCACAGCGTAATGGTGTGTCCGAACATCGTGATCGAACCTTATTAGATACGGTGCGTTCTATGATGTCTCTTGCCGATTTGCCACTATTGTTTTGGAGTTATGCATTAGAGACAGGTGCATTCACTTGAAATAGGGCACCATCGAAATCCATTGAGACGACGCCATATGAACTGTGGTTTGGCAAGAGGGCAAAGTTGCCGTTTCTTAAAGTTTGGGGATGTGATGCTTAAGTCAAAAAGCTTCAGCCTGAAAAGCTGGAACCCAAAGCAGAGAAATGCATCTTCATAGGATACCCGAAAGAGACAGTTGGGTATACCTTCTATCTCAGATCCAAAGGCAAAGTGTTTGTCACTAAGAACGGAACATTTCTTGAGAAAGAGTTTCTCTCGAAAGAATTGAGTGGGAGGAAAATAGAACTTGATGAGGTTATTGAACCTTTACTTCAACTAGAGAGTAGCGCAGCACAGAAAGATGTCTCTGTGGAGCCTACGACAGTTGAAGAGGAAGTTAATGATGATGATCATGAAGCTTTGGATCAAGTTACTGCTCCTGAGTGGTACAGTAACCCTGTCTTGGAGGTCATGTTGTTGGACAACAATAAACCTACGAGCTATGGAGGAGCGATGATGGGCCCGGATTCCAAGAAATGGTTAGAGGCCATGAAATCTGAGATGGGATCAATGTATGAAAACAAAGTATGGACTTTGGAAGTATTACCTGAAGGGCGAAAGGCCATTCAGAATAATGGATCTTTAAGAAGAAGACGGACACGGACGATAATGTCACCGTCTATAAAGCTCGACTTGTGGCAACGGTTTTTTCACAATTTCAAGGAGTTCACTAAGATGATACCTTCTCACCCGTAGTGATGCTAAAGTCCGTTAGAATCATGTTAGCAATAGCTCCATATTTCGACTATGAAATTTGGCAGATGGATGTCAAAACAACGTTCCTCAGCGGTTTCCTTGAGGAAGAATTGTATATGATGCAACCATAAGGTTTTGTCGATCCAGAGAATGTTGACAAAGTTTGCAAACTCCAGCGATCCATTTATGGTCTGGTGCAAGCATCTCGGAGTTGGAACAAGCGTTTTGATGAGGTGAGCAAAGCGTTTGTGTTTATACAAGTTTATGGACAAGCTTGTATTTACAAGAAAGTGAGTGAGAGCTCTGTAGCGTTTCTAATATTATATGTGGATGACATATTGCTAATTGGAAACAATATAGAAATGCTAGAAAGCGTGAAGGAATATTTGAACAAGAATTTTTCAAGGAAGGACCTAGGATAAGCTGCTTTCATATTAGGCATTAAGATCTATAGAGATAGAACGAGACGCTTAATAGCACTTTCACATAGCACATACCTTGATAAAGTTGTGAAGAAGTTCAAAATGGATCAGTCCAGCAAGGGGTTCTTGCCTGTGTTACAAGGTGTGAAGTTGAGTAAGACTCAATGCCTAGTGACTGCAGAAGATAGAGAGAAGATGAGTGTCATCCCCTATGCTTCAGCCATAGGCTCTATCATGTTTGCAATGTTGTGCACAAGACCCGATGTCAGCCTTGCCATAAGTATGGCCGGAAGGTTTGAAAGTGATCCTGGAATGGAGCACTGGACGGCGGTCAAGAATATCCTTAAGTACCTGAAAAGGACTAAGGAAATGTTTCTCGTTTATGGAGGTGATGAAGAGCTCGTCGTAAAGGGTTACGTCGATGCAAGCTTTGACACTAATCCGGATGACTCTAAGTCGCAAACCGGATATGTATTTATTCTCAACGGGGGAGCGGTAAGCTGGTGCAATTCCAAGCAAAGCATGGTAGCCGATTCTACATGCGAGGCGGAGTACATCGCAACCTCGGAGGCAGCGAAGGAAGGTGTCTGGATGAAGCAGTTCATGATAGATCTCGGAGTAGTGCCTAGTGCACTAAATCCAATGACTCTGTTCTGTGACAACACTGGTGCCATTGCTCTAGCCAAGGAACCAAGGTTTCACAAGAGGACCAGACACATAAAGCGACGCTTAAATTCCATTTGCAATTACATCGAGGAGAAGGACATAAATATTTGCAAAGTGCACACGGATCTGAATGTTGCAGAGCCATTGACTAAACCTCTTCCAATGGCTAAACATGATCAACACCAGAACTGCATGGGTTTTCGATTCATTACAATGTAAATCCCATACTCATGTGAACTAGATTATTGACTCTAGTGCAAGTGGGAGACTGTTGGAAATATTCCCTAGAGGCAATAAATAAAGTGTTTATTATTATATTTCCTTTTTCATGATAATTGTTTATAATCCATGCTATAATTGTATTGACTGGAAACACATTGCATGTGTGGATAAATAGACAACACTTTGTCCCTAGTATGCCTCTAGTGAACTAGCTCGTTGATCAAAGATGGTCAAGGTTTCCTAGCCATTGACATGAGATGTCATTTGATAATAGGATCACATCATTAGGAGAATGATGGGATGGACGAGACCCAAACTATAAACGTAGCATATGATCGTGTCAGTTTGTTGCTATAGTTTTCTGCATGTCAAGTATATGTTCCTACGACCATGAGATCATGCAACTCACGAACACCGGAGGAGTGCCTTGTGTGTATAGAATGTCACAACGTAACTGGGTGACTATAAAGGTGCTCTACAGGTATCTCCGAGGGTGTCTGTTGGGTTGGCATGGATCAAGACTGGGATTTGTTACTCCATCTGACGGAGAGGTATCTCAGGGCCCACTCGGTAATACAACAACACAACAAGCCTTGCAAGCAATGTGACTAAGTGTTAGTCACGGGATCTTGTATTACGGAAGTGAGTAAAGAGACTTGTCGGTAACGAGGTTGAACTAGGTATGGAGATACCAACGATCGAATCTCGGGCAAGTAACATACCAAAGAACAAAGGGAACATCATACGGGATTAACTGAATCCTTGACAAAGAGGTTCGACCGATAAATATGTTCGTAGAATATGTAGGAATCAATATGGGCATCCAGGCCCCGCTATTGGTTATTGACCATAGAGGTGTCTCGGTCATGTCTACATAGTTCTCGAACCCGCAGGGTCTGCACACTTAAGGTTTGGTGACGTTTTGGTAGTATAGAGTTATGCATGGTGGTAAACGAAGGTTGTTTGGAGTCCCGGATGAGATCCCGGATGTCAAGATGAGCTCCGGAATGGTCCGGAGGTAAAGATTGATATATAGGAAGTCCTGTTTTGGTCACCGAAAAAGTTCTGGGCTCATCAGTAGTGTACCGGGAGTGTCGGGAGGGTACCGAGGGACCATCGGGAGGTGTATTTCGACCCAAGAGGCTACATGGGCTGTGGGAGGAATACCAGCCCTTAGTGGGCTGGCCAAAGTCTGACGGAAGGCCCATGCGACTAGGAAGAAATTCCAAAGAGAAAAAGGTGGAAAAAGGAAAAAAGGTGGAAATAAGGAAGGAGTCCTAATCCTACTAGGAGTGGAGGAGGAGGACTCCTCCTCTCCACTTCGGCCGAAGCATCCTAGGGCTGGCCCTTGCACCAAGCCTCCTCCTCTCCTCCTCCTATATATACTAGAGGTTTTAGGGTTTTTGCTACAAATTTTCAGCCACGTGCAACCCTACCCTCTAGTCCGTAGTTTCTCCTCTAGATCGGTTTCAGCAGTGCTTAGGCGAAGCCCTGCTAGAATTACTCCACCATCGCCGCAACGCCGTTGCGCTGCCGGAGAACTCGTCTACCTCTCCACTCCCTCTTGCTAGATCAAGAAGGCGGAGATCGTCATCAAGACGTACGTGTGCTGAACGCGGAGGTGCCGTCTGTTCGGTGCTAGATCGGGATGGATCGTGATTGGATCGCGGGACGCTCGGCGATTTGGATCGTGAAGACATTCGACTACATCAACCGCGTTTCTTAACGCTTCCCGCTTAGCGACCTACAATGGTATGTAGATCCACTCTCCCTCTCGTAGATGCTCATCACCATGGATAGATCTTGCGTGTGCATAGGAATTTTTTTGTGTCCCATGCAACGTTCCCCATCAGTGGCATTATGAGCTAGGTCTATGTGTAGATGAGATCTCGAGTAGAACACAAAGATTTTGTGGGCATTGATGCTTAGATTTATTCCTCCCTTGGTCGTGTTTTGGTTTAGCGGTATTCTGGGATGAAGCGGCCCGGACCAACATTACTCATACGCTTACGAGAGATCGGTTCCCTCAACTGCAACTTGTTGCAAAATATGGCTGGCGGGTGCCAGTTTCTCCAACTTTAGTTGGATCGGATTCGACAAAGGCGGTCCTTAAGAAGGTTGAAAAGCAACTTATGTATCACTGTTGTGGTTTATGCGTAGGTGAGAATTGTGCTTGCTAAATACCCGTAGCAGCCACGTAAAATATGCAACAACAATTAGAGGACGTCTAACTTGTTTTTGCAGGGTATGTTGTGATGTGATATGGCCAATTACATGATGTGATATATGTGATGTATGAGATGATCATGTGTTGTATAGAATATCACGACTTGCATGTCGATGAGTACGGCAACCGGCAGGAGTCATAGGGTTGTCTTTAATTATTTTATGACCTGTGTGTCAATCATTAAGCGATATGTAATGCTTAACTTTATCGCTAAACGGTAGAAACAGTAGGAGAATCATGATGGGTGCGACAACCCCGATGACGACACGTTGATGGAGATCAAGATGATGGAGATCATGGTGTCATGCCGGTGACGATGGAGACCATGCCGGTGCTTTCAAGATGGAGATGAAAAGCACAAGTTCATGGCCATATCATGTCACTTATGATTTGCATGTGATGTTAATCCTTTTATGCACCTTGTTTTTCTTAGGACGACGGTAGCATTATAAGGTGATCCTTCACTTAAATTTCAAGATGAATTGTGTTCTCCCTGAGTGTGCACCGTTACGGAAGTTCGTCGTGTCGAGACACCACGTGATGATCGGGTGTGATAGACTCTACATTTGCATACAATGGGTGCAAGCCAGTGTTGCACATGCAGAACGTAGAGTCTATCACATTGTATGCAAGCCAGTGTTGCACATGCATAAAAGGATTAACATCACATGCAAATCATAAGTGACATGATATGGCCATGAACTTGTGCTTTTGATCTCCATCTTGAAAGCACCGGCATGGTCTCCATCGTCACCGGCACGACACCATGATCTCCATCATCTTGATCTCCATCAACGTGTCGCCATCGGGGTTGTCGTGCCCATCATGCTTCTCCTACTATTGCTACCGTTTAGAGATAAAGTAAAGCATTACATATCGCTTACTGATTGACACGCAGGTCATACAATAATTAAAGACAACCCTATGGCTCCTGCCGGTTGCCGTACTCATCGACATGCAAGTCGTGATATTCTATACAACACATGATCATCTCATACATCACATATATCACATCATGTAATTGGCCATATCACATCACAACATACCCTGCAAAAACAAGTTAGACGTCCTCTAATTGTTGTTGCATATTTTACGTGGCTGCTACAGGTATCTAGCAAGAACAATTCTCACCTACGCATAAACCACAACAGTGATACATAAGTTGCTTTTCAACCTTCTTAAGGACCGCCTTTGTCGAATCCGATCCAACTAAAGTAGGAGAAACTGGCACCTACCAGCCATCTTTTGCAACAAGTTGTAGTTGAGGGAATCGGTCTCTCGTAAGCGTACGAGTAATGTTGGTCCGGGCCGCTTCATCCCACAATACCGCTGAACCAAAACACGACCAAGGGAGGAAGCAATTTAAGCATCAACGCCCACAAACTCTTTGTGTTCTACTCGAGATCTCATCTATACATAGACCTAGCTCATGATGCCACTGTTGGGGAGCGTTGCATGGGAAACAAAATTTTTCCTACGCACACGCAAGATCTATCCATGGTGATGAGCATCTACGAGAGGGAGAGTGGATATACATACCCTTGTAGATCGCTAAGCGGGAAGCGTTAAGAAACACGGTTGGTGTAGTCGAACGTCTTCGCGATCCAAATCGCCGAGCGTCCCGCGATCCAATCACGATCCGTCCCGATCAAGCACCGAACGGACGGCACCTCCGCATTCAGCACACGTACAACTTGATGACGATCTCCGCCTTCTTGATCCAGCAAGAGGGAGCGGGTAGGTAGACGAGTTCTTTGGCAGCGTGACGGCGCCGCGGCGATGGTGGTGGAGTAATTCCGGCAGGGCTTCGCCTAAGCACTGTAGAAAACCGATCTAGAGGAGAAACTATGCACTAGAGGAGCTAGTGCCAAAAACCCTAAAACCTCTACTATATATAAGAGGAAGAGAGGAGGTGGCTTGGCCCTCAAGGGGCCAGCCCTAGGCTTCGTCCGAACCAAGGAGGAGAGGAGGAATCCTCCTCCAATCCTAGTAGGACTAGGACTCCTTCCTTTTATTTTTTGCCTTTTTTGCCTTTTTCCACCTTTTCTCTTTGGGCTTTTCTCTCCCAGCCGCACGGGCCTTGTGTGGGACTTCCACCAGCCCACTAAGGGCTGGTATTCACTTTCCCACAGCCCATGTAGCCTCTTGGGTCGAAATACCCCTCCCTATGGTCTCCCGGCACCCTATCGGCACTCCCAGTACACTACCGATGAGCCCGAAACTTTTCCGGCGACCAAAATAGGACTTCCTATATATCAATCTTTACCTATGGACCATTCTGGAGCTCCTCGTGATGTCCAAGATCTCATCCAGGACTCCGAACAACCTTCGGTAACCACCATACATAACTCTATACTACCGAAACGTCACCGAACCTTAAGTGTGCAGACCCTGCGGGTTCAAGAACTATGTAGACATGACCGAGACACCTCTACGGTCAATAACCAATAGCGGGACCTGGATGCCCATATTGGTTCCTACATATTCCACGAAGATCTTTATCGGTCGAATCTCTATGTCAAGGATTCAGTTAATCCCGTATGATGTTCCCTTTGTTCTTCTGTATGTTACTTGCCCGAGATTCGATCGTCGGTATCTCCATACCTAGTTCAACATAGTTACCGGCAAGTCTCTTTACTCATTCCGTAATACAAGATCCCGTGAGTAACACTTAGTCACATTTCTTGCAAAGCTTATTGTGATGTTGTATTACCTAGTGGGCCCTGAGATACCTCTCCGTCACACGGAGTAACAAATCCCAGTCTTGATCCATGCCAACCCAACAGACACCCTCGGAGATACCTGTAGAGCACCTTTATAGTCACCCAGTTACGTTGCAACGTTTGATATACACAAGGCACTCTTCCAGTGTCCGTGAGTTGCATGATCTCATGGTCATAGGAACATATACTTGACATGCAGAAAACAGTAGCAATAAACTGACACGATCATATGCTACGTTTGTAGTTTGGGTCTTGTCCATCACATCATTCTCCTAATGATGTGATCCTGTTATCAAATGACATCACATGTCAATGGCTAGGAAACCTTGACCATCTTTGATCAACGAGCTAGTTCACTAGAGGCATACTAGGGACAAAATGTTGTCTATTTACCCACACATGTAATGTGTTTCCAATCAATACAATTATAGCATGGATAATAAACGATTATCATGAACAAGGAAATATAATAATAATAACTTTATTTATTGCCTCTAGGGCATATTTCAAACAATGAGTAGGTGGCTGTCTCTCAGAAAATCAGTAGGTATGAGTGGGGAACTGTTTTGAGTGCTTCTCTTACGAGTGAGTGGTGGTGGAGGGGTATATATAGGCATCTCCAAAAATCCAACCGTTACACCCAATAAGTCAGACTCGGTGACAACGATGTGTTAATATTGGTGGTACCGAGTTGCCTCAAAGGTAGCAACTTTTGAATCTCGGTGAGAACGATACATAAGACTCAGTTGCACCCATAGGGTGACCAACGGTTAGATTGCCAATCTCGGTGACGCCGATTCACAAAATTCGGTCGGACCGATTTTGTAAACTTGCGTAACAGGAAGTTGGCAACCAAACTCGGTGGCACCAAAGTGGAATCGGTTGCACAAAAAAGCTAGGGTTTGACTTAGTCTGTCTGAGGTTAGTAATCGGTGGCACTGAATGGAAAGTGTTGGTTGCCCCGATTATGAGTAATTGGTTTTGGACAGACTTTTGTGGAAGAGCTTGTGGGTGTATGTGGTGACTATCACTTGTGCATGTATGAGCATTTTGTTCACCAACAGAACCTTACCCCATTTTAATAGTTTTGGCTTTCCTATGGACTCAAAGTGATTTCTCGCAAAAGGTAAAATGTAGAGTCCTTTGTGTGAACCTTTGCCAATGTATTTCGTTGCATCTTGGGGTATTCACAATCCTTTTGTCAACCCATCATTAAACTTTTCCTTAAATATGCTTAGTGGAAACATTAGTTCAATGACATATATGTTGTTATTAATTACCAAAACCACCAAGGGAGCAAATGTGCTTTCCATCTCCCCCCTTTTGGTAATAGATGAAAACATATAGATCAAAGCTTCGACATATGATATAATCAATGAATATAATAGTCGCTTTGAGAAGTATGTGATAAGTAAGAGCTCCCCCTAAATTTGTGCATTATTTTTAGATTTGCGTTTGGATGCAAATGCACAATCGATGAGATACATGGGGCACTTCTTCCATGTCACATACAACTTGGTGGTGTGTGAGAGTAATAAGAGTTAACAACATAGCACAAAACATCAAGCAAAGTGAATGATCAACACATAATCATCAAAAGATAGGAAATAGTAGCAACACACATTAAAGTGTATGATCAAACACACAACACAAGTATCTCACATCCAAACCAAAAGATCAAATGTTTTAAAAAATAGCAATTAAAAAGCAACGCTCTCTCACTCGAAGCCTAAAGATCTATATACAACTTCTCCCCCTTTGGCGACAAGTTACCAAAAAGCTCGAAGAGATATAGCTAATCGTTCTTCTGTGGTTGATCTCCTCCGGTAGTCGATGTCGGAGTCGAGAGAACTGCGCCGGCAAAAACTTATGCTGAAGTCTTGGATGGAGTTGGTGTAGACACTAGAGGCACTAGAGCTGATGGAGCTCTAGTCACTATGGCTGGAGCAGAAGATGAAGGCCTCGTCTCTGGAGTTGGCAGTGTGGGTCTCCTGGCCTTAGTTGTGAACTGGGCAGTCGTCCTGACAGGTGCACTATCGTCATCAGACTCAGACTCTCAAGAGGTGCGACGGATAGGGGCTTCATCTACCTCCTTCTTAAGCTCATTGACTGTCTTAGTCAACCCATTTACCTTGTCGTTAAGAGTTTTCACTCTATCCTCAATAATATTCGCAAGGCTCTCCCGAGTCTCCATGATGGTTTTGATGTCCTTCTTCATGTCCATGATAGTGGAGATCAAGAGATCCATCTGCTCATTCCTGGATCTGGGGACCTGAGCACAAGTGGCTCGAGCTGCCTCTGCCTCCGCCTCTACCTGTGCCTGAGCTGCAGCTGATGTGGGATGATCTGGGTCCATCACCACAATGTTGTCCTCAAAATCTGGCTGAAGTGGCAAGTGGGGTCTATCCAGAACAAAGATGTGCTTCTCAAGTTTGGAGTTGATAAGCATTTGAATATAGGGTGCATAGCAGCATGAGCACTTCTGGTCAGCAGCAACCATCTTCTTTGTTTCTACGATCAAATCCATCACTCGAATCCTGGTGTGACTCTCAAGAGGGATAAGCATGTTGATGGAGTATCCTCGAATCATCTTCTCATCAAGGTATGCCTCAGGATAGTGTTCATGGTACGGAGGCCCGCTTGAAGGAAGTAAATGGATCTTAACTTGTGAGATTGCAAGTTTGCAACTGGAATAGCAGTGTACATGTCCTTCATAGCATTGTGGCTCTCCTTGGATTCTGAGTAGACATCCAAGTCACCATATTGAACCTCTGGGACTCCAAAGATGGTAGCCCACTCATCAATAGTAGATTCATATCTTGCTCCTTCAATCATCCAGACAATCCTGCCATCTCCATAAAAATGAGTAGTGGAGTAGAACTACATGATCATCTCATCATTCCAAGCAGTGAACTCTCTGCCGACAAACTTGTCTAGGCCAATGCAGTGGAAGTTGTCTTGCACACTCGGGAAGTAGTCTTCATTGGCCTTGATATACTTCCAGTCAACATATCTCATGTCACTAACTGCAGGACTCTTATCAAGCAAGATAGTCTCATGAAGTCTTGCTGCTCCTTGGTATAGAATCTATAGTCCATAGAAGTCTTCCTCCTCTGGGCATATGGATCAATAGCTCTCCATGCCCCCAAACCAGAATCCTTCCTCTTCTTCATATCCTCAGCAACTGGATGGTTGGCATTGTGTTCAGGAAGGTGAGGTCTCATTTTCATCAAAACTGATATAGCATCATCATCATCATCATCCGTTTCTTTGAAAGTGGATGTCTTGTTCTTCTTAGCAGCAGGAATATCTCTAGTGGTCCTCTTGGACTTCCCTGCAACAACTTTCTTAGGTGCAGCCTTGGTGCTCTTGGAGGGGCCAGGCTTAGGCATAGCATCTGCCATAAGCTTCTTAGCCTTTTTCTTGGGAGGGGCCTTAGCAACAGGTTCCTCCTCTTCCTCCTCCTCAGCAGCAGCACCAGCAGCCTCCTCTGGATCCTCAAACATAGAGGTAGGCCTACCCATCACATGGATGATCCTCTTCCTGGTTGTCTTCTTCTCTCCTGCCTTCTTAGGCAAGGATTTCTTGGGGGTCTCAACAGACATAGTTGCCCTAGCACTCTCATGTGCTTTGAAAGTCTCTCGAGGTGCATAAATTTTGCCGACTACCCTTCTAGATGAGGTAGCCTCAGTAGCAAACTTCCTTGCAGCCTTCTCTTGCTTTTTAGCATGGATCTCTTCTAGCACAAAATCATAATCTTCTTCATCTGAATTGAGTCTCTTCCTTGTCCTAGTTGCAGCTTTGGGCAACCCATGTGAACTGGGAGTGCCTAGATCCGAGGAAGAACTGGACTCAGGATTAGTGCCTGAACTCATATCAACATTATACTCCTGCAGTTTCTGACTATCTTCAGCATCTGACATGTCTCACCCTGTGAATAGAGTTGAGAAGAGTGGAATAGGATAAGTCATCACAAAATGCAGCTATTTTTTTGAAAGTTTGAACAAAAGATTCTCAAGGTTCACATTCTGTCACATGAAAATCGGTATAGCCGAAGCAAAAATATCGGTGCTATCGAGACTGACTCTCTCACTAACCGAAACTTGGCACCCCTGTCGGTGGGATGGAAAAGGAGTACTCGGTTTCACCGAGAGAGTTCTCAGCAGCACATACAGCAAACCGGTGACACCGATTTGTTTACTTCAGTTCCATCGAGTTTCATCAGGCGGAAGGCAATCCCTAGAAAGTCAATCGTTCACTATCTAATGGAGGTTTCTTTTGGATGAAACAATCTTAAACAGTGGCTAGACTAGAAAAAAATCCCTAATGCACATGAATCGGAAAGTGGAGTGCGAAAGGGGACTGAATCCATACCCTAATTTGGCAATGGACCCGCTACGGCGGCGAGGCTGGAATTGAATACGTCGACGAGGTGATTTCCAGCGGCGGAGACGCTCGGGGAAGCCAGGCGATGACCATGGGTCCTCGGAACGGTAGCTTAGGGTTTTGGAGTGTGACGTTTGAAGATAGAAATTCAAAGCGTCGGGGTCCATAGATTCTATACCCCTCACTATCGGTGACACCAATTCTACATTTTCGGTGTCACCGAGTGTCGGGGATATACCCCGCGGTATGACCCGGCCGGAAGTATGACCCGGCCTGGCGACTCACAGGAGACCCGGTCAAGACACGACATTTTACTGGTGACCCGGCAGGCGAGTCGCAGGACGACCTGGCCCAAGACCCATCGTGTAAGCCAGAGCCAGAGAAGGCCCAAAGGAGAGATGATTCCCTTACAAGAGATACAAGACCCGGAGTAGGATTCGTGAAAGACTAGTCCTAGTCCTACTGGGAGTAGGACTCTATTTGTAAACATACCCTCTCCAGTTATATAAAGAGGGGTAGAGCGCCCTTAGAGGGACAGGTTCACAAGTCCACAAGTTTAGACAAACACAGGAGATTAGAGATAGACAGATTAGAGGTTCTTGTGATTAGAGGTAGCAAACAACACCCTTGTAATCGAGAGATCTCCTTCATCATCAATACAAGACAAGCAGGACGTAGGCTTTTACCTCCATCGGAGGGGCCGGACCTGGGTAAAACTCGCGTCTCTCGATTCCGATCAACCCCTCTCAAGCCGCCACATAGTTGCGATCAGCCCCAAATCTAAGTCCGTTCACCCGGACATCTGCCGTGACAAATCCACAACACCGAGTTTCTCAACTGTCAGCTGACAGGGAAACTCGGTGTAACCGAGAATATGGAATCGGCACTACTGAGATTAAAAAACCATATCAACCCTAGGTATTCGGTGAGACCGAGAATTTGGTGTTGGTTCCACCTAGATGCACTTGGGAGGTTTTAATGGTCAGTCCTTTGTCGATACGAAACTCCGAGTGCTCCTCACACACAGAGATCGAAAGGTACTTGTTCAAATTTGTGATGCAACATGAATATAATATGAGGTGAGAAAGCATAGATAGCTAGGGGAGTGGTCCTAGGCATTCTTGTATATCCAATTGGCAAATAAAAAATCGAAATCCAAATAGCAACAATTGGATATCCTCGAATGAGTAAATAAATGCAGACCAACATGCTCACACAATAAGATGTCAAATGAAATCATGGCAAATATGCACAAACACACTAGCATCTAACAAGCACTTTGGGCGATGACGGAGTCATCTATATATGAGTATATTGACTTAGGAGCCAAGTAAGAATACTTGATCATAGGTCATATTCATCGTTTAAGAACAAGTGGGATTACCACTTTTACATTAAACATTAAATGTTGTCACATTCTATGAGATGCTTTGACTCAAGTCTTAGAGTAAAGCTCCCCCTTGATGTGACATCCCCTCATAGGAGGGATAAACTAACCTTGGGTTTTGTTGATGAAGACTTCATGTAGGTGAAGTAGTGGTGGATGCTCAAAGTTGATGAAGATCACCAAGACTTGGGAGCATCCTTATTGTTTCATTACTCTTCCCACCTACATGGGTTAGTCCCAACACACAAGACACACATACAAGGATATCTATGGACATTGAGTGCAATGCATATGTGATGATGTCCATTGATTTGTTGAATACCTTGTCCCTTGCTTACCTTTGAGGGAATGTGTGACTCCTTGAATTATTGCATGATGTTGATGTTGATTGCAACTAGTTCCTGCCAATAATGAATATGAGTGAATTTCATTGGCGGAGTCACCCCTCAAGAACTTCTCTAGTTCTTATTCTTGGGGACCCACATCAAGTTGATGGGGATTCTTGGTGTTGAAGTAGCACTTGTAGAAGTTGAGCTTGTAGTAGACTTGGAAGCCCACTTCACCAAAGCTTGGGATTCATCTTCATATGAGTCAATATCATCTTGAAGCCTGTTCTTGCCCTTGAGCTTGGGGTCTTGTGGTAGAAGGTCATCCGGAGATTTTGTTCCCTTGGGGAGAGTATTTTCATACTTCTCCTTTTGAGGAACAAACTTGGGATTGGGATATTGACCTTGTTCCCATTCAACTCCATTAGCGTTGAAGTAGCCAACACCACGATTCTTCCGGTATCCTCTGTGCTTGCGTACAATCTCCTCAAATTGTTTGCAACCTTGAAGACTCTTGTAGATACCTTTCTCTATAATCCCTTTCAAAAGTTCATTTTCTTGCTCAGGTGTAACTTGGCTAAGAGAAGAGTTAGTGGGATCAAGAGAACTACTAGAAGCAATATCATTGGATTCATCATTTTTATTGCTACTAGTTGAAGAACCTTTCTTTCCTTTGTTACTAGCTTGCTTAGACTTAACTTGTGGCATCAATGTAGACAAGAGAAGTCGCTTGGCTAGATAATAGGAAGTCTTCTTTCGAAGATCGTCATTG
The DNA here is from genome assembly GCA_022496015.1 of Hordeum marinum. Lineage (NCBI taxonomy): Eukaryota > Viridiplantae > Streptophyta > Magnoliopsida > Poales > Poaceae > Hordeum > Hordeum marinum. The sequence continues at coordinate 87,569,859 of CM039678.1, read as the reverse complement.
CTAGCTTTAAGGAACTCATGCTCTTGCTCTAAATTGAGCTTCTCGAAGCGGAGCTTCTCATGTGTCCTTACAAGCTCTCCATGAACTTCTAGAGTTGAATCGTGAGCTAAATTAAGAGTTTTTAGTTCTTGAGTTATTCATTCTATTTCCAACTTATCATCATCGCACGACTTATCTAGACTAGAGTGAGTACTAGCAACTTCATTTTGACTAACATTACTAGATTTGTCAAATAGCAAGCTGATACGTCTCCAACGTATCTACTTTCCAAACTCTTTTGCCCTTGTTTTGGACTCTAATTTGCATGATTTGAATGGAACTAACCCGGACTGACGTTGTTTCCAGCAAAATTGCCTTGGTGTTATTTTTGTGTAGAAATAAAAGTTCTCGGATCATCCTGAAAATTTACGGAGAATATTTTTGGAATTAATAAAAAGTACCAACGCAAGAATTAACCACAGGAGGGCCACCAGCAAGCCACAAGCCTGCTAGCCACGGCCACCCCCCTGGTCGCGCCGAGAAGGCTTGTGGGGCCCTCGTGGCTCCTCCGACCTCCTTTCCAGCTCCATATAAACCTATTTGCCGAGAGAAAGAAATCATAGAGAAGAGTTCATCGCATTTCACGATACGGAGCCGCCACCATCGCCTGTTCTTCCTCGGGAGACCAGATTTGGAGTCCGTTTTGGGCTTCGGAGAGGGGAAATCGACGCCTTCGTCATCACCAACCATCCTTCATCACCAATTCCATGATGCTCCTAACCGTTCGTGAGTAATCTCATTGTAGGCTTGCTGGACGGTGATGGGTTGAATGAGATTTACCATGTAATCGAGTTAGTTTTGTTAGGGTTTGATCCCTAGTATCCACTATATTCTGAGATTGATGTTGCTATGACTTTGTTATGCTTAATGCTTGTCACTAGGGACCGATTGCCATGATTTCAGATCTGAACCTCTTATGTTTTCATGAATATATGTGTTCTTGATCCTATCTTGCAAGTTGTAGACACCTATTACGAGTTATGATCTGCATCCCACAGGGTGACAATAACTGGGATTCTTTCCGGTGATTACCGTAGTTTGAGGAGTTCATGTATTCACTATGTGCTAATGCTTTGGTCCGGTTCTCTATTAAAAGGAGGCCTTAATATCCCTTAGTTTCCAATAGGACTCCGCTGCCACGGGAGGGTAGGATAAAAGATGTCATGCAAGTTCTTTTCCATAAGCACGTATGACTATATATGGAATACATGCCTACATTACATTGATGAATTGGAGCTAGTTCTGTGTCACCCTATGTTATAACTGTTGCATGATGAATGACATTCGACATAATTATCCATCACTGATCCATTGTCTGTGAGCTTTCCATATATTGATTTCGCTTAGTTACTTTTCCGTTGCTACTGTTACAAACACTACAAACTGCTACTATCACTTTGCCACCGTTACCGTTACTACCATATTGCTTTGCTACTGAAAACTTTGCTGCAGATATTAAATCTTTCAGGTGTGGTTAAATTGACAACTCAGCTGCTAATACTCGAGAATATTCTTTGGCTCCCCTTGTGTCGAATCAATAAATTTGGGTTGAATACTCTACCCTCAAAAACTGTTGCGATCCCCTATACTTGTGGGTTATCACAAGCCATCTTCAATTAACAAGTCATCTTCATCACTATTGAAATCAAGATACTCGGGGTGTGATACCTTGAGGCCTTTAGCCATGAAGCAACGTCCACTCCCTTCAATTGGTGAATCAAATATGTCGTAGGAGTCGATTGTCACTAGTGCAAGTCCGCCAACACCTTCATCTTGACTATAACCGGAGTTGGAGTGATAGCTTCTGTTGGAGTGGTTGTCGGATTCGGAGTCGGAAACCCATTCACCAAGATGAGCTTGATGTCTTCTTCTTTAGTAACTCTTGGTGTGCTTGTCCTTGTTCTCCGAGTCCCTACTTCTCCTTGAGGGTCTTCATTCATAATGATCATCTCTACTCCTTCTCTCTCTTCATGGTGACTCGTCTCTTGAGCTTCGTATTATTGGTGACTCTTCTTTCCTTTTGCAAGGAGCCATGCACTCATTGGAGTACGGGCTTCCCACAATTGTAGAAGTTTCGGTCACAACTTGACGAACGCTTCTCTTCATATCTTGAGTTGGAGCTTAGATCTTTGCTTCTATTCTTGTAGAACTTGTTGAATTTCTTAACCATGAGGCTTATCTCTTCATTTGTGACAAGGTTGTCACTTGAGGTAGCGGGAGCATCACTTGTGGCTTTGTAAGCACTGCTTGACTTGTGGTGAAGCTCTTCCTTGTCTTTGAGTGTCATCTCATGAGGAACAATTCTACCAATCACTTCCGTTGGCTTGAGATCTTTGTAGTTGGGCATCATTTGGATCAATGTGCATACGGTGTCATATAGATCATCCAAAGCTCTAAGTATCTTCTTGATGATGAATTTGTCAATCATTTCTTCGCTTCCTAAGCTGACAATCTCATTGGTGATGAGAGCTAGCCTAGAGTACATCCCAGCGACTCTTTCACCATCCTTCATATTGAACTTGTAAAGCTGACTTTGAAGAACATCCAACTTGGATTCTTTCACAGATTTTGTATCTTCATGCATACCAATCAAAGTGTCCCAAATCTCTTTTGCATTCTCAAGACGACTGATTTTGTTGAATTCTTCATGGCATAGGCAGTTGAAGAGAATGTCACATGCTTGAGCATTGAGTTGCAACATCTTCAATTCATCTGCAGTCGCTTTGCTATCTGGTTCCCTTCCATCCGCAAAGAATTCACCTTGCATTCCAACACGAACAACAGCCCAAACGGCGGGGTTATGACCAAGCAAATGCATTTTCATTTTGTGCTTCCAACTAGCAAAAATTGTGCCATCAAAGAACAGACCCCTACGGTGATAATTTCCCTCACTAGACGCCATACTCTCCTAGGTTGCGAAACCAATGCAATGGAGACCAATGCTCTAATACCACTTGTAGGATCAAAAGTAGTGCTAGAGGGGGGATGATTAGACTACTTGACCAAATAAAATATACTGTTTTACCAATTATAATTCTTGGCAGATTTTAGCATTCATAACAAGTCAAGTACACCCTACACATGCATGTCTATGAGTATTGCAGCAGAAAGTAAAGACAAGCATGTAAGTAAAGAGAGGGTAGGAAGATCAAACACAATTGGTGACACAATGATTTTTCCCGTGGTTCCGATAGGTAGTGCTATTGTACATCCACGTTCACGGAGTCTTCAACCCACGGAGGGTAACGGTCGCGAGACTCCATGAAGGGCTCTACCCACAGAGGGTTCCACAAAGAAGCAACCTTGACTATACCATGATGGCCTATGTCCATGGAGGACTAGCCTAACTCGGGGTAGATTTTCACAAAGTAGGCGATCTCCTTGCCCTTACAAACTTCTTGGTTCACTCAACAACACGAAGTAGGAGTCTCCCAAGCAACACCTAACCAATCTAGGAGGCACCACCCTCCAAAAGGCTTGATAATGTCGATAAAATCCTTTCTCTTGTTCTTAAAGATGATAGACTCCTCAACACACAATCACTCTCTCACAAATTTGGCTTGGTGGAAGAGGTTGATTGGGTGGAAAGCAAGTTGGGGAGGCTAGAGATCAAGATTCACATGGTAGGAATGGAATGGCATGATCTCAACACATGAGTAGGTGTCTCTCTCTCAGAAAATCAGTAGGTATGAGTGGGGACCTGTTCTGAGTGCTTCTCTTACTAGTGAGTGGTGGTGGAGGGGTATATATAGGCATCTCCAAAAAATCCAACTGTTACACCTAATAAGTCAGACTTGGTGACATCGATGTGTTAATCTCGATGGTACTGAGTTGCCTCAAAGGTAGCAACTTTTGAATCTCGATGAGACCGATACATAAAACTCGGTTGCACCGACAGGGTGACCAACGGTCAGATTGCCAATCTCGATGATGCCGATTCACAAAATTCGGTCGGACCGATTTTGTAAACTTGCGTAACAGGAAGTTGGCAACCTAAACTCGGTGGCACCAAAGTGGAACCGGTTGCACTGAAAAGCTAGGGTTTGGCTTAGTCTGTCTGAGGTTGGGAATCAGTGGCACCGAGTGGAAAGTGTTGGTTGCACCGATTTTGAGTATTTGGCTTTGGATAGACTTTTGTGGAAGAGCTTGTGGGTGTACGTGGTGACTATCACTTGTGCACGTATGAACATTTTGTTCACCAACAGAACCTTACCCCCTTTTAATAGTATTAGCTTTCCTATGGACTCAAAGTGATTTCTCACAAAAGGTAAAATGTAGAGTCCTTTGCTTGAAGCTTTGCCAATGTATTTCCTTGCATCTTGGGGTATTCTACAATCCTTTTGCCAACACATCATTGAACTTTTTCTGAAATATGCTTAGTGGAAACATTAGTTCAATGACATATATGTTTTTATTAATTACGAAAACCACCAAGGGGGCAAATGTGCTTTCAGCACACTTTGGTTGGGGTTGGCCCTCGCCGTCGTGACTCTCAGGGTCTTTGGGAGCTTGACTGGCTTCATGTTCCTTCCGCTGCCACCACTTTCGCCAGTCCATCCGCTTATGCCGCTTCAGCTACCGGCTCCTTCCAATAGTGGCATCATCGACTTGGTCATCTTTATGGTTCTCGTTTGTCGTCTTTAGTTCGTCAAGGCCTTCTAGGGTCTGTCTCAGGAGATGTCTCATTAGAGTGCCAGGGTTGTCGGCTTGGCAAACATATTCAGTTACCGTATCCTATCAGTGAGTCAGTGTCCCAACGTCCTTTTGATTTAGTCCACTCTGTTGTATGGGGTCTGGCTCCCTTCGCTTCGAAAGGGGGCCATCGATAATATATTATTTTTATAGATGATTTCTCTCGTTACACCTGGCTATATTTTATGACTTACCGCAGTGAAGTTCTATCCATATATAAGCGTTTTTCTGTCATGGTTCACACTCAGTTCTCCTTGCCCGTTCGTGTGTTTCGTGCTGACTCCGCTGGCAAGTTTATTTCCAAGATGTTATGTGGTGTTCTTGCTGAGCAAGGGACTCTTTCTCAATTCTCTTGCCCTAGTGCTCATGCTCAGGATGGCGTGGCTCAACGCAAGCATCGTCACCTTCTTCAGACGGATCGTGCATTGGTGATCGCCGCCTCTCTCCTGCCACACTTTTGTGCTGAGGCCGTCTCCACCTCCACCTATCTCATCAACCTCCAGTCGTCCGCTCTTCTACAGGGTGGTGTTCCTTTCGAGCGTATTTTTGATTGTTCTCCTGATTATCCGACGCTCCGTTTGTTTGGTTGTGTTTGCTATGTTCTTCTTGCCCCTCAGGAACGCACCAAACTGACTACTCATTCTGTTGAGTGTGTCTTCTTAGGCTATAGTGATGAACATAAGGGCTATCGTTGTTGGGATCCTATCAGTCGTAGGATGCGCATTTCTCGGGATGTGACTTTCGATGCATCTCGTCCCTTCTACCCGCATCCATCTTCCTCAATTTTTTTAGTGGAGGATATCTCTTTCCTCATTTTTCCTGACACACATATCACCTCCGCCGAGCCTTTGTCTATTCTTCCTGCTAACTCTACTTCTCCACCTATTGTCGACGATTTGCCGCCACCATCTCCCATGGTTTCCTCATCTCGCATGTCACCAGATTCTACACCTTCATCCCCGGTGCCTTCTTCGTCTCCACCCCCTGATTCTACCTTGACGATTCCTCCTCGTATTCTTCCATCTTTTCCTTAGTATTATACTCGTTGATCACGTAATATGGATGCAACTACAGATGTGCCCTCCTCCTCGTCTCAGCCTACCTATGGCTTGCGTTCTCGTCCGCTTCTGCATGTTGATCGCTATGGTTTTTCAACCGCTGGTGCTGCTGTTCTTGAGCCGACTTCTTATCGCCATGTTGTTATTCATCCTGAATGGAAGTTTGCGATGGCAGAGGAGATTGCCTCTCTTGAACGCATCGGTACATGGGATCTTGTTTATCTTCCTCCAGGTGTTCGTCCCATCACTTGTAAGTGGGTCTACAAGGTTAAGACTCGCTCCGATGGTTCTCTTGAGCGTTACAAAGCTCGTCTTGTGGCTTGTGGTTTTCAGCAGGAGCATGGTCGTGATTACGACGAGACTTTTGCTCCTGTGGCCCATATGACCACTATTCGTACACTTCTTGCCATGGCCTCTGCACGCCACTGCTGTGTATGTCAACTTGATGTTAAGAATGCCTTTCTTAATGGTGAACTGCGTGAGGAGGTCTACATGCAACCACCACCTGGGTATTCTGTTCCTGATGGCATGGTATGTCATCTTAAGCAAGCCCCCCACGCCTGGTTTGAGCGTTTTGCCTTTGTGGTGATTGCCGCTGGTTTTTCAGCCAGTGCTCATTATCCAGCGTTGTTTGTCCAGTTTTCACCTTGTGGACGGACTCTTCTTCTTCTCTATGTCGATGACATGATCATCACTGGCGACAATCCCGAGTATATTTCCTTTGTAAAGGCCCGTATCAATGAGCAGTTTCTTATGTCTGATCTTGGACCTCTTCGCTACTTTCTTGGGATTGAAGTTTCTTCTACCTCTGATGGATTTTTTATATATCGGAAAAGTATATACAGGATCTTCTTGCTCGTGATGCTCTTACTGATGAGCGCACTGTTGAGACTCCCATGGAGCTCAATGTTCACCTCCGTGATACTGATGGTGACCCCTTGCCTGATCCGACGTGTAATCGTCATCTTGTTTGGAGTCTTGTCTATCTAGCTGTCACTCGTCCGTATATCTCTTATTTGGTTCATATTCTGAGTCAGTTTGTCTCTGCTCCCACTTCAGTTCACTATAGTCACCTCCTTCGTGTTCTTCGATATCTTCGGGGCACGATATCTCATCGTCTATTCTTTCTTCGCTCCAGTTTATACTTGGCCAAAACTCGGGCCGTGCCAGGCCTCGGGCCAGGCATAAAAAAGCTCGCGGTATAAAACTCAGGCCCGAGCCCGGCCCGGCCCGATCGTTTGGCCTAATTTTGGGGCCCAGGCCTGGCCCGAGCCCGAGAAAACCCGGCCCGGCATAGGCGTAAAAATGAAATTGCGTAGGCCCGAGCCCGGCCCAGCCCGACCTTCGGGCTTGATTTTCAGGCCCGGCCCCGGCCCGCGAGCAAGCCCAGGCCCGGCCCGGCCCGGGAATTTCGGGCCGGGTCGGGTCGGGCCGACCGGGTCGGGCTACCCATGGCCAGGTATACTCCAGTTCTTTACAGCTTCAGGCCTATTCGGATGTTGTGTGGGCTAGCGATCCCTTAGATCGTCGTTCACTTTCTGCTTAGTGTGTGTTTCTTGGTGGCTCTCTTATTGCATGGAAGACGAACAAACAGACTGCAGTTTCCCGTTCGAGTGCCGAGGCTGAGTTTCAAGCTATGGATCTTTTGACGGCTGAGGTGACTTGGTTACGGTGTTTACTTCAGGATTTTGGTGTTTCTGTCACTACACCTACTCTGCTCTTATCTGACAGTATATGTGATATTAGCATTGCGCGCGATCCTGGGAAGCATGAGCTCACCAAGAATATTTGTGTTGATGCTTTTTATGTGCGCGTTGGTGTGTAGGATCAGGTTATTGTTGTTTGGTATGTGTCAGTTACAGTTAGCGGATTTTTTGACGAAGGCCCAGACTAGAGCGCAACATGGCTTCTATCTCTCCAAACTCAGTGTCGTCAATCCACCATGAATTTGAGGGGGGGGGGTGTTAGAGTACTATACATGTAGCCATGTAGCCTTTCGTATTTACCCCATTATATAAGGGGTTTCCTTCATATTCTACACCTGTACATGTATATATACTGGCCTATGGCCTCGTGGAAATACAAGTTGCATATTTCCTAACATGGTATTAGAGCTAGGTCAATTTTTTAGACGTCGCAACTCGTGTTGTTGATCCGCTCCGCACCGCCACTCTCCTCCGTGGTCGTCGCTCATCGCCGCTGGCCCTTCATGCCCGCTCTTATCCCTGCCGGTCAAGGCCCGCTCTAGTTGCGTTTTAACCTTCTACAAAGACACAACGATGATAATCAAGATGTGTTTTAACCTTGTACAAAGACCGCTATTATCAAATCGAATTCAACTAAAGTAGGAGAGACAACACCCGCCAGACACTTTTATGCAACACACGTTGTATGTCTCTCAGTGGAACCGGTCCCTTGTACGAGGACAAGTAAGGTTGGCCCGGTTCATTTCATCCCACAATACCACTGAATCCAAATATGAAAAATAAAGGTAAGAAATATGAAAATCAACGTCCATAACTTCTTTGTGTTCTACTTGTGTAAATCATCTATGCATTGACCTTCCTCATGATGCCATTATTGGGAACGTAGCATGAAAATCAATTTTTTCCTACAATACACCCAAGATCTAATTTAGGAGATGCAAAGCAATGAGATGGGAGAGTGTGTCTACATACTCCGCCAACTATTGCTTCTACAATTATTGCTAACGGATAACAATAAAGTAAATCAATTACATGGCGTTTAATGATTGACATGCAGGTCTTACAATAAATTAAAGACAACCCTATGGATCCTATGGTTTCCATACTCATCGACATGCAAGTCGTGAAAACTATTACAAAACATGATCATCTCATACATCAACATATATCAAATCACGTCTTGACCATATCACATCACAACATGCCCTACAAAAACAAGTTAGACGTCCTCTAGTTTGTTGTTGCAAATTTTACGTGGCTGCTATGGGAAACTAGTAACAACCATTCTTACCTATGCAAAGACACAACGATGATAATCAAGTTGCCTTTTAACCTTCTACAAAGACCACTATTGTCAAATCGAATTCAACTAAATTAGGAGAGACAAACACCCGCCAACCACTTTTATGCAACACACATTGCATGTCTCTTAGTGGAACTGGTCTCTTGTACGAGGACAAGTAAGGTTGGTTCGGTCAGTTTTATCCCACAATACACCGAATTCAAATATGAAAAATAGAGGTAAGAGATATAAACATAAACATCCATAACTTCTTTGCGTTCTACTCATGCAAATCATCTACACATAGACCTAGCTCATGATGGCCACCATTGGAAACGTGGCATGAGAATCAATTTTTTTCATACGATGCACCCAAGATCTGATCTAGGAGATGCATAGAAATGAGAGAGGAAATTGTGTCCACATACTCCGCCAACTATTGCTTCTACAATTATAGCTAATGCATAGCGATAAAGTAAATGAATTTACATGGCGTTTAATGATTGACATGCAGGTCATACAATAAATTAAAGATAACCCTATGGCTCCTATGGTTTCCGTACTCATCGACATGCAAGTCGTTGAAACTATTACGAAACATGATCATCTCATTGATCAACATATATCAAATCATGTCTTGACCATATCACATCACAACATGCCCTGCAAAAACAAGTTAGACGGCCTCTACTTTGCTGTTGCAAATTTTACGTGGCTGCTATGGGCAACTAGCAACAACCATTCTTACGTATGCAAATACACAATGATGATAATCAAGTTGTCTTTTAACCTTCTTCAAAGACCGCTATGTCAAATTAAATTCAACTAAAGTAGGATAAACAGACACCCGCCAACCACTTTTATGCAACACATGTTGCATGTCTCTCAGTGGAACCGGTCTCTTATACGAGGACAAGTAAGGTTGGTCCAATGCGTTTCATCCCACAATATCTTTGAATCCAAATATGAAAAATAGAGGTAATAAATATGAACATCAACGTCCACAACTTCTATGTGTTCTACTCGTGCATATCATCTACGCATAGACCTAGCTCATGATGCCACTATTGGGAACGTAGCATGAAAATCATTTTTTTTCCTACGATACACCCAAGATCTAATCTAGGAGATGCATAGGAACAATAGGGAAGAGTGTGTCTACGTACCCTCATAGACCATTAAGAGGAAGCGTATATTACGCGATTGTTGTTGACGTACTCTTCACGATCCAATCGTGGTCCAATCAGATCTAGTGTTGAACGAATGGCACCTCTGCGTTCAGCACACGTGCGGCTCGGTGACGTCTCCATCTCTTTGATCCAGCAAGTGAGGGCGGAGAAGTATATGTAATCTCGACCAACACGACAACGTGGTTGAGATGGTGGTGGAGCAGTGCCGGCATGGCTTTTGGCAAGTGCCTCCGGAACTACGAACAAGGAAGAATGCGATACACGGGAGGGATAAGGCTTCCTCAAGGGAGAGGTCTTGGTGTATTCAACCCTCCCCTCCCCTTCACTATTTATAGGAGGCAAGGGGGACGGGGGCACTAGACCTGGACCCTCCTTCAGGGGAGGGGGAGGCGCCCTAGGGAGGAGTCCCAACTCCCCAAGGTACCTAGGGGGTGCCTTCCCCTCTTGGGTCTCTTCCCCTCAGCCACATGCTCCCTTGGGGGGCTGGTGCGTCCGGCCTATGTAGGCCAAGGCGCCTCCCTACAGCCCATGTGGGCGACCGGGGCAGGTGCCACCCCCCTCGTGTACCCTCGAAACCCTTTTGGCACCCCGGTACACTTCGGTTAATGCCCCAAACTTTTTATGTAGCCAAAATAGGAGTTACCATAAATAAATATATACTTTCGGACCATCCTAGAACTCATTGTGACGTTTGGGATCTCATTCGAGACTCCAAAAAATATTCAGTCACCAACATACATATCCCAATACTACTCTAGCGTCATCGAACGTTAAGCGTGTGGATCCTACAAGTTAGAGAATCATGCAGACATGACTGATACACTTCTTCGGTCAATAATCAATAACGGAACCTGGATGCACATATTGGTTCCTACATATTCCACGAAGATCTTTCATCGGTTGAACCACGATGTCGATTATTCAGTTATTCCTGTATGTAATTCCCTCTGTCCAACGATATGTTACTTGCCCGAGATTCGATCATGAGTATCTCCATACCTAGTTCAATCTCGTTTTGGTAAGTCTATTTACTTGTTCTGTAATACAAGATCCCATGACCAAACTCATTAGTCACATGTGTAATCTTTTTGTGATGTTGTATTACCGAGAGGGCCCAGAGACATCTCTCCATCACACGGAGTGACAAATCCCAGTCTCATTCCATGCCAACCCAAAATACACCATCAAAGATACCTGTAGCGCACCTTTATGATCACGAAGTTATGAAGTGATGTTTGGATACACACTAAGTATTCCTCCAGTGCCATGGAGTTGCATGATCTCATGGTCTAAGGAATAGATAGTTGACATGAAGAAAGCTATAGCACAAACTAGGTGAAACAATCATATGCTAAGCTTATGGTTAGGTCTTGTCCATCACATCATTCTCCTAATAATAAGATATTGTATCAAATGACAACTCATGTCTATGGTTAGGAAACCTTGACCGTCTTTGATCAACAAGCTAGTCTAGTAGAGGCTCACTAAGGACATGGTGTTGTTTATGTATCCACACATGTATCTAAGTTTTCGGTCAATACAATTATAGCATGGATAATAAACGTTTATCATGAACATGGAAATATGATAATAACCAATTTATTATTGCCTCTAGGGCATTCCAACACCTTATTGGACTCAAGTGATGACGACCTTCCATGTTCTAATTTCCTCACTCTCGATGGAGGTCATGGATATGTCGGCCTCGTTGTCGTGGCGTTGGGGCGCGATCGATAAAGAGCTGGCGGCGTCATTGGTGCCGTCATCAAATTCCTCACTGGCGCTTCGATCTCTGCGAACATATCATCTTTTTCTGCTTGTGGGACATGCAACCTGTTGGGGAACGTCGCATGGGAAACAAAAATTTTCCTACGCACACGCAAACCTATCCATGGTGATGAGCATCTACGAGAGGGAGAGTGGATCTACATACCCTTGTAGATCGCTAAGCGGGAAGCGTTAAGAAACGCGGTTGGTGTAGTCGAACATCTTTGCGATCCAAATCGCCGAGCGTCCCGCGATCTCATCACGATCCGTCCCGCGATCTCATCACGATCCGTCCCGCGATCCAATCACGATCCGTCCCGTGAACTCATCATGATCCGTCCCGCGATCTCATCACAATCCGTCTCACGATCTTGATCACGATCTGTCCCACGAACTCATCACGATCCGTTCTGCGATCTCATCACGACCCGTCTCGTGATCTCGATCACGGTCCTTCCGATCTAGCGCCGAACGGACGGCACCTCCGCGTTCAGCACACGTGCAGCTTGATGACGATCTCCACCATCTTGATCCAGCAAGAGGAGGTGGAGAGGAGAGAGAGTTCACCGGCAGCGTGCAGGCACTCCGGTGATGGTGGTGGAGCAATTCCGGCAGGGCTTCGCCTAAGCGCTGTAGAAAACCGATCTAGAGGAGAAACTATGCACCGGTGGAACGGGTAGCACGTGGCCGGAAATTCTGTCCAAAAACCACCCAATCCACTAGTATATATAGTAGGAGAGGAGAGGGGAGGCAGCCAAGGCCTTTGGGTCGGCCGAAATAGGAGGTGGGAGCAATCCTACTTCACCTCCAATCCTAGTTGGAGTAGGATTGCCTACTATTGGCTGATTTTCCACTTTTTGCTTTAGGACTTTCTCTCCTGCGCCATGGGCCTTTGTGGCTGTTTTCCCAGCCCACTAAGGGCTGGTTATTATTCTCCCACAGCCCATGGACCTCTTGGGGTCGAAATACCCCTCCCGGAGGTCCCCCGGTACACTACCGGCACTCCCGGTACACTACCGATACTCCCGGTACACTACCGATGAGCCCGAAACTTTTCCGGAAACCAAACTGGGACTTCCTATATATGAATCTTTACCTACGAACCATTCCGGATCTCCTCGTGACATCCGGGATCTCATCCGGGACTCCGAAAAACCTTCGGTCACCACCATACATAACTCTACACTACCGAAACGTCACCGAACCTTAAGTGTGCAGACCCTGCGGGTTCGAGAACTATGTAGACATGACCGAGACACCTCTACAGTCAATAACCAATGGCGGGACCTGGACGTCCACATTGGTTCCTACATATTCTGCGAAGATCTTTATCGGTCGAACCTCTATGTCAAGGATTCAGTTAATCCCGTATAACGTTCCCTTTGTTCTTCGGTATGTTACTTGCCCGAGATTCGATCGTCGGTATCTCCATACCTAGTTCAACCTCGTTACCGGCAAGTCTCTTTACTCGTTCCATAATACAAGATCCCGCAACTAACAATTAGTCACATTGCTTGCAAGGCTCATTGTGATGTTGTATTACCGAGTGGGCCCTGAGATACCTCTCCGTCACACGGAGTAACAAATCCCAGTCTCGATCCATGCCAACTCAACAGACACCATCGGAGATACCTGTAGAGCACCTTTATAGTCACCCAGTTACGTTGCGACGTTTGATACACACAAGGCACTCCTGCGATATCCATGAGTTGCATGATCTCATGGTCATAGGAACATATACTTGACATGCAGAAAACAGTAGCAATAAACTGACACGATCATATGCTATGTTTGTAGTTTGGGTCTTATCCATCACATCATTCTCCTAATGATGTGATCCCGTTATCAAATGACATCTCATGTCCATGGCTAGGAAACCTTAACCATCCTTTGATCAACGAGCTAGTCCATTAGAGGCATACTAGGGACATGGTTTTGTCTATGTATCCACACATGCATTTAAGTCTCCGATCAATACAATTATAGCATGGATAATAAACGATTATCATGAACAAGGAAATATGATAATAACTAATTTATTATTGCCTCTAGGGCATATTTCCAACAGTCTCCCACTTGCACTAGAGTCAATAATCTAGTTCACATCACCATGTGATTCGCATTGTTATGAATCTAACACCCAATGAGTTTTGGGGCTCGATCATGATTTCCATGTGAGAGAGGTCTTATAGTCAACGGGTCTGCGATATTCAGATCCGTGTGTACTTTGCAAATCTCTATGTCAAACCGTAAACACTGCTACCACACTCCACTTGGTACTATTTCCAAATGGCTGCTCCACTATACGTATCTAGATTGCTACAACTAGTCATCCGGATAGGTGTTAAAGCTTGCATCGACGTAACTCTTTACGACGAACTCTTTATCACCTCCACAATCAAGAAACATTTCCTTAGTCCTCTGGTTACTAAGGATAATTCCGACCGCTGTCCAGTGATCCACTCCTGGACCACTCTTGTACCCCTTGACAGACTCATGGCAAGGCACACATAGGTGCGGTACACAGCATGGCATAATATAGAGCCTATGGCTAAGGCATAGGGGACGACGTTCGTCCTTTCTCTTTCTTCTGCCGTTGTCGAGCTTTGAGTCTCACTCAAATTCACACCTTACAAATCAGACGAGAACTATTTCTCTGGCTGATCCATTTTGAACTCTTTCAAAATCTTGTCAAGGTATACACTCATTGAAAGTCTCATCAAGCATCTTGATCTATCTCTATAGATTTTGATGCTCAACAATTAGGTAGCTTTATCCAGGTCTTCCTTTGAAAATCACTTTCCAAATGACCGTTTTATGCTTTCCAGAAACTCTACATTTTTTCTGATCAACAATATGTCATCCACATATACTTATCAGAAATTCTATAGTGCTCCCACTCACTTTATTGCAAATACAAGTTTCTCGTAAACTTTGTATAAACATCAAAACTTTGATCACCTCATCAAAGCATATATTCCAACTCCGAGATGCTTGCTTCAGTCCATGGAAGGATCACCGAAGCTTGCACACCTTTTAGCATCCTTAGGCCTGACAAAACCTTCTGGTTGTATCACATACAACCTTACCTCAAGTAAACCGTTAAGGAAACGATGTTTTGACATCCATCTGCCAGATTTCATAATTGAAAACACAACAACTGCTAACATAATTCCAACAGACTTTAGCACCACTACGAGTGAGAAAGTCTCATCGTAGTCAACTCCTTGAACTTGTCACAAACATCTTTGCAACAAGTCGAGCTTTACAAATAGTGACATTCACCATCAGTGTCTCTCTTCATTTTAAAGATCCATTTGTACTCAACGACCTGCCGTCCAACGAGCAAGTCTACCAAAGTCTACACTTGGTTTTCATACATGGATCCTATCTCGGATTTCATGGCCTCTAACCATTTGTCGGAATCCGGGCCCATCATCGCTTCTCCATAGCTCGTAGGTTCATCGTTGTCCAACAACATGATCTCCAAGACAGAGTTGTCGTACCACTTAGGAGCAGTACACATCCTTGTCGACCTACGAAGTTCGATAGTAACTTGATCCTGAAGCTTCATGATCATCATCATTAACTTCCTCTTCAACTAACGTAGGCTTCACACAAACATCTTTCTGCGCTGCGCTACTCTCTGGTTGAACAAAGGTTTAACAACCTCATCAAGTTCTATCTTCCTCCCACTCAATTCTTTCGAGAGAAACATTTCCTCGAGAAAGGATCCGTTTAAGCAACAAACATTTTGCACTAGGATCTGAGATTGAAGGTTCACCCAACTGATCTTAGGGTATTCTATGAAGATGCAATTTGTCCGCCTTGGGTTCGACCTCATTAGGTGAAAACATTTTCCACACAAGTGTCACATCCCAAAATATTAAGAAATGATAGCTTAGGTTTCTGTCAAACCATAATTCACATGGTGTCATCTCAACGGATTTAGATGGTGCCCTATTTAAAGTGAATGTAGTTGTCTCTAATGCATAACCCCAAAATTATAGTAGTAAAACGACAAGAGACATCATATTACGCACCATGTCCAATAGAGCATAACTATGATGTTCGGACACACCATCACACTATGGTGTTCCAGGTGGCGTTTAGTTCTGAAACAACTTTCACATTGTCTTAAGTTGTATGCCAAACTCGTGACTCAGATATTCACCTCCACGATCATATCGCAGTCATTTTTATCTTCTTGTCACGATGATCTTTAAACTTCACTCTGAATTTGCTTGAACCTTTCAAACGATTCAGACTTGTGTTTCATTAAGTAAATATACACTATATCTACTCAAATCATCAGTGAAGGTAAGAAAATAACGATATCCACTGCACGCTACAAGACTCACTAGATTGCATACATCAACATGTATCATTTCCAATGAATCACTTGCCCGCTCCATCCAACGAGGTCCTTTAGTCATCTTGCCCAAGAGGCATGGTTCGCATGTCTCAACCGATTCGAAATCGAATGAGTCCAAATATCCATCAGCATGGAGTTTCTACATGCGCTTTATACCAATATGACATTTAGCGGCAGTGCCACAAGTATGTGGTACTATCATTATTAACTTTGTGTCTTTTGACATCAATGTTATGAACATGTGTAATACTACGATCAAGATTTCAACAAACCATTCTCACTGGGTGCATGACCATTGAAGGTATTATTCATGTAAACAGAATAACTATTATTCTCTGACTTAAATGAATAACCGTATTGCAACAAACATGATCTAATCATGTTCATGCTCAACGTAAAACACCAAATAACATTTATTTAGGTTCGTCACTAATCCTGAAGGTAGAGAGAGCGTGCGATGTTGATCACATTAACCTTGGAAACACTTCCAACACATATCGTCACCTCACCCTTAGCTAGTTCTCCGTTTATTCCGTAGCTTTTATTTCGAGTTACTAACATTTAGCAATCGAACCGGTATCCAATACCCAGGTGCTACTAAGAGTACTAGCAAGGTACACATCAATAACTCGTATATCAAATATACTTCTGTCGATGTTGCCAGCCTTCTTATCTACCAAGTATCTAGGGTTGTTCCGCTTCTGCGACCTCTCACCTCATAATAGAAGCACTTAGTCTCGGGTTTGAGTTCAACTTTGGGTTGCTTCACTGGAGCAGCAACTGACTTGCTATCCATTTAGTTTCCCTCCTTGCTCTTGCCCTTTTCGAAACTAGTGGTTTGATTAACCATCAACACTTGACGCTCCTTCTTGATTTCTACCTTCGTGGTGTCAAACATTGCGAACAGCTCAGGGATCAATACTTCTATCCCTGGTGGATTATAGTTCATCACTAAGTTCTAGTAGCTTTAGTGACAGTGACTTGGAGAACTATATCAATCACTATCTTATCTGGAAGATCAACTCCCACTTGATTCAAGCGATTGTAGTACCCAGACAATCTGAGTACATGCTCAACGATTGAGCTATTCTCCTTCATCTTACAGGCAAAGAATCTTGTTGGAGATCTCATATCTCGCAACACAGGCACGAGCCTGAGATCACAATCTCTGCTCCTAGAACATCTCATATGTTCCGTGACGTTCAAAACGTTTCCGAGCCTCAATTCTAAGCCGTAATGCATGACGCACTAAACTATCAAGTAGTCATCGAAACGTGCCTGTCAGATGTTCACAACATCTATAGACGACGCTAGAGGGGGTGGCGCACCAACCGGTGCATTAAGGACATAAGCCTTCTGTGCAGCAATGAGGACAATCCTCAGATCACGGACCCAGTCCGCAATATTTCTACCAACATCTTTCAACTCTATTTCTCTAGGAACATATAAAAATACAAGGGAGCTACAGCGCGAGCTAGTAATCTACAACATAATTTGCAAAGACACTTTGACTATGTTCATGATAATGAGTTCAATTAATCATATTACTTAAGAACTCCCACTCAAATTGACATCCCTCGGGTCATTCGAGTGGTACATGATCCAAATTCACCAACTCAAGTCCGATCATCATGTGAGTTAAGGTGGCTTCAATGGTGAACATCATTATGTTGATCATATCCACTATATGACTCATGCTCGACCTTTCGGTCTCTTGTGTTCCGAGGCCATGTCTGTACATGCTAGGCTCGTCAAGTTTAACCCGAGTGTTCTGCGCGTGCAAATCTGGCTTGCACCCGTTGTATGTGAACGTAGAGTCTATCACACCCGATCATCACGTGGTGTCTCAACACGACGAACTTTCGCAACGGTGCACACTCGGGGAGAACACAATTTATCTTGAAATTAAGTGAGGGATCACCTTATAATGCTACCGTCGTCCTAAGAAAAACAAGGTGCATAAAAATGATTAACATCACATGCAAATCATAAGTGACATGATATGGCCATGAACTTGTGCTTTTGATCTCCATCTAGAAAGCACCGGCATGATCTCCATCGTCACCGGCATGACACCATGATCTCCATCAACGTGTCGCCATCGGGGTTGTCACGCCCTGCATGCTTCTACTACTATTGCTACCGTAGCGATAAAGTAAAGCATTACATAGTGCTTAATGATCGACACGCAGGTCATACAATAATTAAAGACAACCCTATGGCTCCTGCCGGTTGCCGTACTCATCGACATGCAAGTCGTGATAATCTATACATCACATGATCATCTCATACATCACATATATCACATCATGTAATTGGCCATATCATATCACAACATACCCTGCAAAAACAAGTTAGACGTCCTCTAATTGTTGTTGCAAGTTTTACGTGGCTGCTATGGGTATCTAGCAAGAACGATTCTCACCTATGCATAAACCACAACGGTGATACATAGATTGCTTTTCAACCTTCTCAAGGACCGCCTTTGTCGGATCCGATCCAACTAAAGTGAGAGAAACTGTCACCCGCAAGCCATCTAAGCAACAAGTTGCATCGAGGGAACCGGTCTCTCGTAAGCGTACAAGTAATGTTGGTCCGGGCTGCTTCATCTCACAATCCCGCTGAACCAAAATCCGACCAAGGGAGGAAGCAATCTAAGCATCAACGCCCACAAACCTTTTGTGTTCTACTCGAGATCTCATCGAACCATCAACCTAGCTCATGATGCCACTGTTGGGGAACGTCGCATGGGAAACAAAAATTTTCCTACGCACACGCAAACCTATCCATGGTGGAGCATCTACGAGAGGGAGAGTGGATCTACATACCCTTGTAGATCGCTAAGCGGGAAGCGTTAAGAAACGCGGTTGGTGTAGTCGAACATCTTCGCGATCCAAATCGCCGAGCGTCCCGCGATCTCATCACGACCCGACCCGCGATCCGATCACGATCCATCCCGTGAACTCATCATGATCCGTCCCGCGATCTCATCACAATCCGTCTCACGATCTTGATCACAATCTGTCCCGCGAACTCATCACGATCCGTTCTGCGATCTCATCACGACCCGTCTCGTGATCTCGATCACGGTCCTTCCGATCTAGCGCCGAACGGACGGCACCTCCGCGTTCAGCACACGTGCAGCTTGATGACGATCTCCACCATCTTGATCCAGCAAGAGGAGGTGGAGAGGAGAGAGAGTTCACCGGCAGCGTGACGGCGCTCCGGTGATGGTGGTGGAACAATTCCGGCAGGGCTTCGCCTAAGCGCTACAGAAAACCGATCTAGAGGAGAAACTATGCACCGGTGGAACGGGTAGCACGTGGCCGGAAATTCTGTCCAAAAACCACCCAATCGACTAGTATATATAGGAGGAGAGGAGAGGAGAGGCAGACAAGGCCTTTGGGTCGGCCGAAATAGGAGGTGGGAGCAATCCTACTTCACCTCCAATCCTAGTTGGAGTAGGATTGCCTCCTATTGGCTGATTTTCCACTTTTTGCTTTAGGACTTTCTCTCCTGCGCCATGGGCCTTTGTGGCTGTTTTCCCAGCCCACTAAGGGCTGGTTATTATTCTCCCACAGCCCATGGACCTCTTGGGGTCGAAATAACCCTCCCGGAGGTCCCCCGGTACACTACCGGCACTCCCGGTACACTACCGATACTCCCGGTACACTACCGATGAGCCCGAAACTTTTCCGGAAACCAAACTGGGACTTCCTATATATGAATCTTTACCTACGGACCATTCCGGAGCTCCTCGTGACATCCGGGATCTCATCCGGGACTCCGAACAACCTTCGGTCACCACCATACATAACTCTACACTACCGAAACGTCACCGAACCTTAAGTGTGCAGACCCTGCGGGTTCGAGAACTATGTAGACATGACCGAGACACCTCTACAGTCAATAACCAATGGCGGGACCTGGACGTCCACATTGGTTCCTACATATTCTACGAAGATCTTTATCGGTCGAACCTCTATGTCAAGGATTCAGTTAATCCCGTATAACGTTCCCTTTGTTCTTCGGTATGTTACTTGCCCGAGATTCGATCGTCGGTATCTCCATACCTAGTTCAACCTCGTTACCGGCAAGTCTCTTTACTCGTTCCATAATACAAGATCCCGCAACTAACAATTAGTCACATTGCTTGCAAGGCTCATTGTGATGTTGTATTACCGAGTGGGCCCTGAGATACCTCTCCGTCACACGGAGTAACAAATCCCAGTCTCGATCCATGCCAACTCAACAGACACCATCGGAGATACCTGTAGAGCACCTTTATAGTCACCCAGTTATGTTGCGACGTTTGATACACACAAGGCACTCCTCCGATATCCGTGAGTTGCATGATCTCATGGTCATAGGAACATATACTTGACATGCAGAAAACAGTAGCAATAAACTGACACGATCATATGCTATGTTTGTAGTTTGGGTCTTATCCATCACATCATTCTCCTAATGATGTGATCCCGTTATCAAATGACATCTCATGTCCATGGCTAGGAAACCTTAACCATCCTTTGATCAACGAGCTAGTCCATTAGAGGCATACTAGGGACATGGTTTTGTCTATGTATCCACACATGCATTTAAGTCTCTGATCAATACAATTATAGCATGGATAATAAACGATTATCATGAACAAGGAAATATGATAATAACTAATTTATTATTGCCTCTAGGGCATATTTCCAACACAACCACCATCGCTTGTGGCAGATGTCATGGGTGGTGCGGTAGGACAAGAGAGTGATGATTCCATTAATATATTTTGTGTAATTGTCCCTCAATGACGAAGTGTTTCTCGATAGCACGATTAGTGATTCCATGTCGAATGATGTCGATCTCGACCTCATCAATGGTGTGGAATTTGACCAATTCGATGCTCCTAACTCGTCAAATATAAGAAGGCAATTCGGGGCAAGCAACTTTAATCCTTGAGAAGAATGTTGCTCTTGTCTAAAATAGCAAGATATCTCTCACAATTCGATTGTCGAGAAGGATCAATCGACATAAAAGTATTGAAAACACATCGGAGGGACATTTCGTTTTTCCATCTTGGGTGGAGAGCAAAACGTTGCCTCAAACTTCTCATAAATCGATGGTGTACAAATCAAGAGATGTGCAACCGTTTGGCAGGTTGTAAGGAGCTAGTGAAGCACGCTCCTCTAGCAGGTCTACCATTGCTCAATATGTCATCAATGTTGTTATCTTTTGATTGCCACATTTCCATTACTTTGATCATTATCTTCAATTTGTGCATTTGTTGGTTTTAGGATGACAGAGCCCAAGAGAGGTACAAATAAATAGCCAAGTCGAAGGGCAAACCATTTTACCCCAACATTGTTGGCATTTGTTGAAAGAGCATGAGAAGTTGAAGACGAGGAATGAAGACGGACTCAAAATCTACGATGGGTGCCGACTCCTCTATGGAAATGGATGACGATGCATATGATGTTGATCATCAAGAGGAAAGTGCAAATGTGCGTGGAAGTACCATTCCACAAGCTAGTATGGGTTGGCCTGATGGGAGAAAGAGAGAAAAGGAGAGGCGGAGGCGATGAAAAAAGATCGATGAGTTATGAAGGCAAGAAAAAAGTACACCGAAGGGGAAACAAGAGAAGCTAGAAATGAAGGAAAAAAAGAAGGGAGAGATAATTTTAGGAGTCCCCTCCCCTCTCCCGTCACCCCTGCAGGCGACCAGAGGGCGAACCCTAGCAGCAGGTTTGCTCTCCCCTTCCTCCGGTCCTCCTTCCCTGCCGCCGTCGGCATGTGCCATCGGGCGAAGCCCTGGTGGTGGCGGTGACGTGCATCCTCTCCCCTTCGCTCGGATCTGGGGGCCAGCGCGGGACATCCTTGATACGAGGAGGCGTCGTGCTCGCGTGGGGCCGACGGTGCGGCAGGTGGCGTGTGTGGCAACGACGGCATGTGCGCGAGCTCGCGGTGTGATGGCTGCATGCAGGGGGGCGTGCTCAGGACTGGATGCGGCGACGGCTGGATCTGGCCTGGTGGGCGGCGCAGGCCACGAGTTTGGCGATAGGATCGGATCAGCAAGAGACGGTCCGGTGCCCTGGCGTCAGGGGCGAGTGGCAAGCGCGGTGGTGATGCTGCCCTTGGTGACGGGGCAGTCTGGTGGCGCTGGGTGACTGGCGGCGTGACCCTGGCCCAGATCTGGACTCTAAGGGCCCCATTTGGGTTTTAGCGTGGGCCGACGCACGCGTGGCCTCGCTGCCTCTGGCGCAACGAAGTGGTGGAGCGTCTCGGACGGGGAGCAGCGACATCGACGACATGCCCTTTGCAGCGCGACGGCGGGAGCTTCACGGGCATTTCAGGGCCTGGCCGGGACTATGGGCCCACGGGTCTGGTATGCTCCTGCTGTCGCGTCCGGACGGATCCCATCGGTGACGGTGGAGGTCGGGCCCTCCCACGTGCTGACGGTGCTGCTGCTCCGAGTCCCGACCTCTCTGCTTCGTCGTGCGTGTCCTATTGTGCGTTGTCGTGGTGAGACAGCGGTGGAAGCTTCAAGTCCGTGTTGGCGCAAGGTGGTGGTCGGTTTAGTGGCGAGCTCAGGTGCGCCCGAGGTAAAGTATGGGATCTGGAGAAATCCCTGTCGGCATGGTTGACACCGATACGGTGGTGCGTGAGGGTGCCGTCGGACGTTCCTAGAGGGCGTCGGGGGCTACCCTTCCTTTTTTCCTTGTCGCGTACCAGGGGAAACCCTTGGCAACAACGTCGTCATCGTCGCGTCCCTTCTTGAAGGTGTTGATTGGTACCGACACTTCGGAGTCCTGGAGCTTGGTGGGAGACCTCCGGTGGGCATAGTGGGCGCGAGGCTTCTTTGTTTTGGTCGACCCGTCGGTGTCGGCATTTGTTTCTTTTGTTTTTATCTCATATCTTTTTTAGGCATGACTATGCTGCTTCTGCCCCAATATCTATTGTTGACTGTATCGGTTGGTTGTTGTGTAATATAAAGCAGGGAAAAACCCTCTTTCGTGAAGGAAAATAAGAAATGAAGGGAAGAAGGCGAAGTGGGAGGTTATATAAGAGAAAGAGGCTCCAACTAAGGAGAGAGATGGAGTCACGTAGGCTTCAAATCAAGGCGGATGAAACGAGAGATAACCACCTGAACACCAAGAATCTGTTAATCACGATGAATTCAGCGGCTCAAAAAATATGGACAGAGATGCCTCAGGTGCGGGACATCATCAAACGTTCCATGAACCTCGAAGAAGAGCATGACACACACACTGAAGGAGGGAAACGGTGCACACAACGCAGGTTGTCAAAACCTATGGCCAATGCTTGATGTGCCAAATTATAGCAAAGTGCTTGAACGAGAAAAGGAGATTATTTTTCGTAGAGACCGAGATATATGGCGACTAGTAGTATGGGTGTGTGCCCAACCACTGCAGCCTCTATATCCATATTGAGCATGTTTTCATATACGACGGATGGCGATTACCGGTACGATGTCTTTGCTCTAATCCCGCGACCAGCAAATGCAGAATGTTGCGGACATGTCCGCTTGCATCCTGAGCTTCCGCGGGGGAGGCGGGCTGATGTGAACGCGCAGCCGCGGGTACTCCGGCGGCCCCGTGGAAAACTGCATCCGACCGATCGGGAGCCACGTCCGGGCAGCGGGCGGCGGGCGGTGGCACGCTCCCCACCGTTGCCAGCCCCGACACTTCCAAACGTCATGGGCGCCAGGCAAACAGACCCATCCGATCCCCTGGCTGAGCTGAGAGGGCAAGAGCAATTTCAATGGAGCGATCCATTTCGTCCGTTGCCGTCCGTTCGGTCGGCGCGGACAAAAGTGGCGGCCCAACGCGCCGACCTAAACCTAAATCACGTCCGCTTTGCGTCCGCGTCGACACATTTGCGGTCCAAATGCGTCGGCGCGGACGCGGAACGGACGCCACGCGCGCCTTTTCGGTGTCCGTCGTGTCCCCACCTGGCGGTCGTTCAACTACCCGTTGACCACGCGGTCAGCTTAATTTATGACCATGGGCCCATGCGTCAGCGACGGCGGTCGTCCTTTTTTAAGCCGACCGTGCGGCAGGGCCGTCCTTATCCAAACTCGTCGTCCACATCTAGCAAGCTCTGCTCCCCCATCGCCGGCAAACCCTAGCCACCACCACCACAACGAGATGGGGCTCTTCTCCGGCGCCAGCAGCAGCAAGGCCAAGGGCAAGGCCCCTGCCACCCCTTTCCCCTCGCAGTTCCTCTTGCCTCCGTCGGCGTCGGTGCCTCGCCTGCAGAGGCAGCGCGTGAACGTGCCAGTGCACCAGGCGGAGTGGCGCTGGCAGCACCGTGTGCCTCTCCCGTACCCCGATGCCACCCTGCCGCACGACTGGCATCTGGATCCGAATAGGATCCCAGTGCCGGCGGCGCCGCGGTCGGCTCGGGCTCACGCAGAGGAGGTGCGGCGCCGGCGGGCGCTGCTGACGCCGGACCAGCGCCGCGACCCCGCCTACGCAACCGACTCGCCCAACTGGGCGTGGTGGTTCACCTTCGAGCACGAGGAGGCGAGGCGATGGCGCGTGCCGCCGCCGCCGCTCGTCGTCCGCGAGGAGGACCAGGCGGCGGAGGACGCCTACCAGGCGGCCCTTGCAGCCGTCTACCAGGAGAGCGAGGAGGACGAGCGGCGCAGGGCCGAGGCGGTGAAGGAAGAGGAGGCTCGATACGAGGTGGCAATGGCATGCGCCATTGTCCTCTCCGCGGCGGGCGACTGCGTGCTGCCGCCGGTGGCCCCGCCGTCCCCTCCCCGACACCGCGTCAAAGGCGAGCCGGAGCCCGAGCCGTCCCCCATTGAGTGCTACTCCTGGAAGGGAGTAGTGCGCGAGTGGGTCTTCGCGCCACCAGTTTGGATGGGGGCGACGCCGACGCAGGAGGCGGCGTACCTCGAGCACTGGCGCCGGATCCGGCTGGTCGAAGAGCGTCGCGACGGCGAGTACCTCGAGATGCTCGAGCGCGACGCCAAGGACGAGCAGCGCGAGGCCCAGGCGGCGGCACTGCCCGCGCCGGCACAGCCTGCGCCCGACATGAACGCGCTCTGGAACACGGCGTTCCCCTGGGCCGGTCCGGCGCCGACGCTCATCGACCTCACGGACCCCGAGGACGACGACGACGACGTCTAGTGTAGCGCCCCACCTCGTAGTTTAGGTTGTTTTTATTTTTCTTAAATGCAAATGTGGACGCGTGGACCCTCGTGAGCCTTCGTGGCCGGCTTTAATGTTTAATTAATGTTTTTTAAATATGCATGCGTCTTTTTTTTCTAGCGCCGTCAAAATAGATCGGACCAACGTTAGGCGCACGCGTCGACCCAAACGCGAAAACGGACACCCGTATCCACCTGACCGACAAAAAACGAATAAAATCATCGTCCGTTTAGATCGGCCCCGTTGGAGTTGCTATAAGGTGGTCACGGCTCGCGCGCGCCGCAACCGCCAAGCCGGCAACGACCATCAGTGTGCGCCAACTTGCAAAGGTTGCACGTACTACCGACGTGCGTACGTAGGCCGATGAAAAGAAAGCAGCGGCGCGCGCACACCGCAATCATTCGGCCGGCCGTGCCGCCATGCTTGCCCTCGCTCTCCCACCCTGCGCCGCGCGCTGTCCACGTCCGGCCGAATGATGCCAGCACCCTTGTCACGTACGCTACCCGCCCATCGAAACCAAACCAGATGGATGGATCGCGCGTCCCCGTTTCGTTAGCGCAAAGAGGGAGAAACGAAGTTGGTCTTGGTCCGTCCACCCGATGGTCACCGGGACGAGACGGACGGGCGTCAGCGACGGCAACCGTATCGTATCATATCGTACGTATACAAAACGGATGGCATGCTCGTTTTGCCGATCGTCGTTGTTTACCCTACCCGGCGTGGAAAACCGCTGGCCTGAAAGCGGGAAGAAACCACTGCGCGTCTGCGCCTGCGGAAACACGTTCTAGCGACCTCAGTTTACACGCGACACTCGTACTGACGGCGAGGAGTGACGAGTGAGAAGAGTGGGATTTCTGAGCGACCCCGAACCACCGTAGACGTCGCGATCGCATGGATATCCCATCCCATCGGTTGTTGTGACCTACTAGCCCGTGATCACATCAGATCGGTCACCACCAACAAACCTCGCTTCAAAATAAAAACGACCAACACCAACACCAACAGCAGGCAGCCCTTCCTTTCTTTTCTCTTTTCCGGAAAGACGACCTGACTTTTTTATATTCCGGCATTAGTAGCAGCAGCACCTACACCAAGTTGATCGGACAGACCGGACCGACCGGCACGCATTTCCCACGGCGCCACCGGCACGCATCCACGTGACGGCATATACAAAACGTCCCGATTTATGCGCATATTCACGATCCCTCCTTGCCGTTCTGGTGGAGGTCTCATCTGCTCTGCCCCCTCCCACGAATCACTCCCCAGATCCCGCACCTGCACAGCCAGCCAGAGGCAGATCCACAACCACGGCGGCATTGACGGCAAGAAAGGCCGGCGAAAGCTACAGATCCAGTGATCTACGGTGGCGCCGCACGTTGGGAGTTGCCGCGAGATGGCAGCTGGGATCTGGATCGGTCGCCGGAGTTGGCATAGAAAAAGGGCGGTGGTTTCGGCCAGACACAGACAGACACTGATCGCGAGCCAAGGACGCGGAGCACATGCCTCCGATCGGGAGCGGGAGTGTCGCTGCTCATGCTTGCTTGCCTTGCCGGAAGTAGGGTGCGATCGTGGGGAGAAAAATGGAAGCAGGGTGGGAATATCTAATCTCGGGGCATATGCCACGCGAGCAAGGGCCGACCGAGGGCAGGCGAACGGAATTCCACTCGACGCTACGCTGCTAGCGATCCGACCTCGGACGGCAAAATTTCGTGTTTCCATTCTTCTTTTAGAGGAGTTGATTGATTCAGATCCGACCCTCGTTTGTAAAAAAATGGGGATCTAATACCTTTTCTATTGTCGCGATCAATGACGATAGAGTATATCAGTCTACCATCAAGATCTCTAGTGGTAGACAACTCGACCACGCCAGGACAGCGCACCCCTATCGCCACAGATGCTGGCGCTAACATGTGCAATCTTATCGTGAAGGTGTCCGGAGGTAGGGTGCGTGTGCGCACTGTGTGAAACTTAATTTTTTTTACGGCAGGATGTGCAACTTTACCCGACATGGATCTTGGCGGTACGTTGTTATATCCTACAACCATGGACCCCAACGGTAGGAAAAGAGTGAGATCTCAATTTTTTGACAAACGAGGGTCAATTCTCGATCAACTTCCCTAAAAGGGTCAAAACACGAAATTTAGCCATCTGGGGCCATCCCATTTTATCACCCTGTCGTTCCCGGTTGTAAAGGTTCCAACTGAGTTTATACCGGTTTTAGGAACTTTTCAGAAGGTTCTTGAACTTTTCTTTTCTTTCTGTTTTACTTTTCTATTTTTTTATTTTTATCTTTTTTGTTTCATTTTCCCTTTTTAGTTTTTGTTTCTAATTATTTTTTTGTTTATCTTTCATTTTTCTCCGTTTCTTTTTAAAATTTTTGTTTTCGCCTTTTCTTTTTTCTTTTTCAAGTCCATTCCTTTTCAAACATGAACAAAGTTTTCACATTTTGTCGCAGTTTCAAAACATGTTCTTATTTTCAGAGTGACGTTTTTGGGTTTCACAAAGGTTCGCCGTTTGAAAATTTTAATTTTTTTAAAATTTGTTCCTATATAAAAAATTGTTCGCAAATGCAAAATATATTCAGGAATGTCAAAAAGTGTTTATCGTCCAATATTTTACTCACAATTTCAAAAACTGTCCCCATTTACAATATTTGTTCACAATTTTAAAAATGTTTTGTTTTTTCAAAAGTTATAAGGAAATTCAAAAAATTAGAGAGTTTCTAGTAATGTTTGCAGTTTCAAAATTTCTTTTAACCTTTAAAAATGTCCCCGTTCTCAATTTTTTTGTTCACAAAATAAAAAAAACTTTGGGGAATTCCTTTTTTGTGGTTTACTTTTTTCTGTATTTTCTAATTTTTTCAAATTCCAAATTTTGATCATCTTTAGAAAAATGTTCAAACTTCAAAAATTGTTGATTTTCAATATTTTATTCTTAACTTTTCAAAAAATGTTTCTGTCTTGACACTCGGAATAATATCTAAAATGCATGAACAGTTTAAAAAAATTCCTGTACAATTTTACGAAAACGTGAATATGTTTTGATTTATGAATAAAAGTTAAAAATACCAGTTTTCTAAATTTTGAATAAATTTTTAAATGTCCTAAAATTTGTTTCAAAAATAATAATAAACTTGAAAAATAAAAAATAAATACTAAAAACGATTAAAAAGAAGACAAAACAAATAACGAAAAAAAAAGAAACATCGGAAAAAGATTGGTTCTACCGTAAGACGGTCTCATTGATCGTTTTTATTACCCGCGGTTCGTAACTGTACAGTGTACGTTGTCAGCTCGTGTTGCTAGGGACGAGAGACCAGCGTAAAGTGTAGGTTTAATCTCTCACTCGATTTTTATTTGATTTTTGGACAGTTCCAGCTCGATAATGGGCCGGCTCAGTCGGAAGGCTGACCCTGTGCGGCGAGCCCCAGTCGGGCGCAGTGCGCATCGTATAAGAGCTCATGATGAGGCGGGGCACCCATTTTAGCTAGTGTGCATAGTTTCGTTTTAGAAAAAAGAGGTTTCAGTCCGGTTATGGGATCTTCTAGAATGTTCCGGTCCGTTTTTTCTGTGTTATTTTTGTTTTCCTCACAATTTTTGTTTTTTTACCTCTTTTTTTTTCAAAATTCACTCTCGTTTCTAAGAAATGACTGGACTTTTTTATTTGCATTTTTTTTCACATTTTTAAAATTCATACTTCACTTTTTTTGAAAGAAATGATTGGAATTGCATAACTTGTTTGTGTGTTTCAAAAATATTCTTAAGTTTTAATTTTGTCCAAGTTTGTAAAAAGTTTGAACACAAAGAAATCATTTAAAAAAACTATATTTTCCAAAATTGTTCACAATTTTCCAAAAAAGATCTAGCTTTCACTTTGTTTTTCATATTTTCCAAAAGATGTTCAAAAATTCAAAAAATATTCGCTTATTTGAAGAAAACGGGCATGTTCATAAATTGTTCCCAACTCCGACCAAAAATCCCATTTTACAACATTTGGTCACAAAATTCAAACTTCCGCTATAGTAACCCATTATTGTACCGGTTTGCCTTTTCTTTGAGCAAGAGTATCGGTTTGCGGCTATACATTTCGCTTCGGTTTGGTTCCTTCCAATGGGCCGGCCCAGTATGGCTTTTTCTAGTTTGGTACGTCCTAAAAAAAGTTGATTCACGGGGAGCTCATAGTTGGCCCTTTCAACGCCGTTGAGCCTTCCTGGCGCTCGCGCCCGACACCTAGCAGGCCGGCCCAGCAACGTCCTAAAAGTGAAATGAGAAGAAAAGGAATATGGAGTCAACTATGCAACGACGCCGCATCCTGGTGCTCCCTGCGGTGCGGCGACTGATGTCTACTACACGCAAAAGACGCTGGCAAGAAGCAAAGAGGGATGCAGACTACATGCGCATGCGTCTATGGATTCTTTTTTTACAAATAACTGTAAATTATGGCCTAATTTCCTCTCTCTTCACCATACATGCATGCGAGGACGTCATCAAGATTCTTTCTAATGCTTGAAACTTAAAATGTTTTATCTTTAGAACCGTTAATTTCACTGATGATCTGTTTCGGCCGTTGGCTTTGTCGCGACAAGATCTTCGGAAATAGATCTCATGTCGACATGTTTCGACAAACTTTTCTATTCCGTCGGCATTTGCCACATTGTTCCACTCACTTGCCATATTATTAACCACTTACTTGCGGGACAAAAAATAACTTAATTGCAATATCTCTTGATGTCGTTTCATACAACGATTTTCAGTGCTTATATATGCAGTTCCCACAATGTTTTGATGTGCTTGTCATTCCAATTCTATCAAGTTGTCATGTTGACTCATAAAACTTGTTGGTGCTTATAAAATCTCAGTTGCCACAAATATTTTGTTTGTGGTTGTCATTCCTACCTCGTTGCCATATTGTCTCATACAGCTTGTTAGTTATTGTAAAAAATCAGATGTCACATTGTTTGGCGGTACTTATTAGTTGAATCCTATGCAGGTTGTTGTGTTGTTGTGCTGCAAGTACCACCACACCGGTGCCGCCACCTTCACCGGCCAGGATGGCCACGAAAGAGGCAGTCGTCCACAGTCTGTGTTGCCCGGAGGGCCATATATATCTAACGGAGCCACCACCACATCTCACCCCCAAGCGCCCCCAGACGTCGTTCGTCACCCTGCTGTTCTGCGATGCTCCGCCGCGTTGCCGAGCTATCGTGCACGCCTTCAAGCGCGGCACCCCGACGCGTCAGCCTCGGCCCGCCTCGAGATCGATGTGCGAGGGGACAAGGACTCTCCACCGGTGCCGACACCAGTGCCGACCAGGCTTTGCCTGGCCGCGCCCTCTAACAATGGCAAGGGGGAAGGAGAAGAGTGGCAGACCCCACAAGCGGTGGCTAGGGTTTCCTCCTGGTTGCGCGCATGGCGATAAGGAAGGGGGAGGATCAAACAAATATACATGTGTGTCATGTGTGAATAATGTGGTTGCACCGACCTTAGCGTTGTAATAGCCGATGTTCGCTCGGCCCACGAATCTATAAATACAACCTATGAAAATCAAGACCTTTTTGCTATTCCAAACGAATGTTTAGGTGATGACGAGGGTTCTGAGGTGCTGGTTGGGGGCGGGCTATTCATTTTTGACCGCCACACTGATTAGGTGTCTATAGAGCTCCGGGGGGGGGGGGGGCATTGCAATCGAAAACCGAGACTCTTTGGTAAATTGTTGGAGGTGGAGACATGCTGCAATGTCGCTGTTGAAGGATATACATTCAAGAGAAAGTTGCTAGAGGAAGATGAAAATAGACAACCATTAGATTGTCGGAAAAAAAGGTGACACCCATTTTTTCGGTTTTGCTATTTATCATGTACCTGAAACTTTATCACGCGCCGATCACCATCCTACTTCTTTCCTTTCTTCCTTTCTTAACGTCGGACCATGCTGAAGAAGACAACCCCGCTATCTATCTTACGGGGGAAGCGACGACCCCGCTACCTATCTTAAGGGGAAGTCATGACTCCGTTATCTATCTTGGAAGGTGGGGGTCAGAGGATCACCGAAGTTATTTTCCATGCGGCGAGGCTTAGAGGAATGGTCGGAGCGACAACTAGCCCAACGATGGGGGAAGGTAGAAGGGAGGGGGGTCGGCGAGGTGGCGCTAGCCGCCGGCCGCAAGGGAAGGAGGCATGCAGTTAGGCCTAGGTTGGCCGACGGCCGCACAAGGAAGAAGAGACGAAGGTAAAAATGAGGCACCTGACTTATACTAGTAGGTGACATTTTTTCCACTTAGTCGGCCTCATATTTTCCATACATAAGTAGTGCCACGCAGTGGTGGAGTTTGAAAGAAAAAGCTGGACGGACCAGACTAAAGAAGAACATCATTTTTTGGGAACTCTTATCGTAAGCATTAGTATGACACAAGGTTACAAGATAAAGCGAGCAGATGTGTACATGTATGGGGCTATGGCTTCTATCAAATAGAGAATTTGGTGCTTCCCTATTACCGTGTGCAGTCCCTGTTGCTGTATCTCAACAAAATTACGTCCGGCAGCGACAGGCATGTTGGAGTCTTGACTTAGAGCAGACATAGCACACAGAGCAAGGGCTCATGCGCCCGTAACACCGTGACGTGAGATCCTTAAGGTGACTCACGACTGACGCGAGATCGCTCGGTGGAAGGGAGCAGATGCACTACTTTGCTAGATTCGCGAGGTGACGACTGGCGTGAGATCTCTGGCGGCCGGCGGCTCGCAACGGTGGCTAGTGCGGCGGATGCGTTTGGTTAGAGGGACATGCTTAGGTGGATATGGGTATCCCTATCCAACTGGATATGGATAGTCATTTTTCTGTTTGGTTGGGTGGGTAAGGTTAGCCCAAATTTTGTTTGGTTTTGAGAACGAATCATGATAGGGATAGCCACTGAAGTGAGGAATGAGTAATCGATATGGCTTATGGACAGAAAAAAGCATAGCTAGCAACTAGCAAGGTCGGTGCTGCACGCGTAACAAGCACAACAAGCAGCTAGGACGGCCGGCGATGCACGTGCAGCTACCGCGCATGGAAGCACAACACGCGAACCTGCCAAAGAGAAACAGGGCCGGGGCAGCACCCGCGCACGGGGCACACAACATGCACACCGGCCGGATTGAAGCAGGGCTGGCGCCGCCATCTGCAGGGCTACGACGGCTGCGCGGCACCCACCTGTTTTCTACCGCCACCATGACCTTTGCTAACAGAGAGAAGCAGGGTCGGCAAGGGAGGTGTGCACTCACCGTCGTCGTCGGGCTTCGATTTGTCGCCGCCGCTTCCACGGGAGAGAAGAGAGACGGAGAGGGAAAAATAAATGTGGTTGTCTTCGTGCCGGGCGCGCACGGGATGCCCGTATCCGCCAGATTTTCGCGGACGCACAGAGCCTGATTTTGGATGAATATTTTGAGCATCTGGTCCACATAAAAACGACTATTCCTGTCCCATGAAGGGATATCCCAGCATCCAAACACATGCGATTTCGAGACATGGAGAGGATGGAGATGACGTGCATTCCCCACTCGTTGTCTACTAGAGATTCAGAAGATGCTCAAAGGTGGGCTGAGGCGCTCAGCTAGGAAGATGCATAGGTAAAAAAAGTTTAAATTCTTGGGCGGGCCATGGCCCAGTTCGGTCCCAACAGAGCTTCGCCCTTGGTGCCACGTCAACTAGCCACCGCAGTACCCCTCATCAAAAGAAGAAAAAAACCACCACACTCCACCGTACTCGCGTCACACATGACCCCACCGCGCATGCATGCAGCCAACCGTGTTTTTTTTTTTGGACTTGCCAACCGTGGGTTTCTGTGCAAGCGAAAGCTGCTCGATCAGACGACCTTCACCCTGTCAATGGCCCTCTCCCCTCGCGCCAAGCTCTCCAGCAGCTCCCTGATGTAGTCGCCGGTCTTCTTGGTCTTCTCGTACCGCCTGGGCCTCTCCTCGGTCACCAGCTCCGGCGCCGGCTCCACCTCCCTCTCCGGGTCCACCGTGTAGAACGCCGCCACCGACACGCGCTCCCTCTCACCGCTCGCCACCACCCTGTGCACCGGGCTCCTCAGCACCCCGTTGCTCACCACCTCCACCGTGTCCCCCAAATTCACCACCAGCGCGCCGGGGACCACGGGCACGTCATACCATTCACCGCCGCCTCCGTCGTTGTCACGGCGCACCTGGAGCCCGGCGGTTTCGGCGAGGAGGACGGTGAGCACGCCGCCGTCGGAGTGGGGCTTGAGCCCCAGCACGCGGTCGGGGCGTGGGCAGCGAGGGTAGCAGTTGAGCCGGACGTAGGTCACGGCCTTCTCGTCCAGCATGTCGGCCAGGCGCCCCTCGTCGGGGAGCCCCGCCGCGCCGGCGGCCTCCCGGAGCACGGCGTCGGCCAGCTCCCTGCACCGCGCGGAGTACCGGTGCAGGATGTCCCGGAAGGAGGCGGGCCGCGTCGGCCAGAGGTCGTGCAGGCGCCGGGACTCCGGGTCCACGACGAGGTAGAACCGGTCGCACCAGTCCAGGACCTGGGTCTCCGACAGGACCATGTCGCCGCCGTACCCCTCGATCCGGTACTCTTTCTTGCCGCCGACCAGGTTGGTGTACCTCTGCTTCTCTTCCAGCGGGAGGTCGAAGAACTCCCTCGTCACCGCCATCATCTCGCCCAGGAGGGCCGGCTCGATCCCGTGCCCGACGGCCTGCAGAAATCCAGAAGTTAATGGACGTCGACCATGCCATTGGATCAGCTGAAGATGAAAGTAAAGCGGTACAAGAAGCAGCAGCAGCAGCAGCAGAGGAAGGTGGTGTTGGTTTTCTTGCCAGGAAGAGGCCCCAGGTCTGGAGGGCGGACCGCAGCTTGGCCGCCTCGTCGGCGGCGCCGGAGGACAGGCGACCGAGGTCGAAGACGGGGATGGGGTCCGTCACGTCGCCGCAAGCGCCGGCCAGGGCGGGACGGTCACGGTCGCGGACGACGTACCGGCTCGGCGGCTCCTCTGCGCCGGCAGCCGATAGCTCCTGCACGTTCGGCGGGATCTTCCACTGTTGGTCGTCAGCCATTTTGATCCTTCCCTCCTTACCGCCGTTGATCGCCGTACTCTGTTTCGATCTCAAGCACCCTTAACCCGTTCCGACAGTTTCAATCGCCTGCAACTTTCTGATATCACCTGAAACTTAGGAATGGATCGGGGCAGTATCCAGCTATTTATATATCCTTGGTACGTGGCGATGTCACGAGGTCATAAATCGGATGTGCAAAACCGGTGCATGCATAGCCGTGTAGGTCAGGATGTAGGACGGCGGTGAGTGATCGGGGAATTGTGTGCCGTGGCTGTCCGTACTACTACTGTGTACGTAGTATGGACTGATGACGACGTTCTAGTGGACGGATAGCGGTGGATTGCGTCGTACACGGCTAGTTGCTCGGCACCGCTCTTGTCTTTTCATGAAGCATCTCTAGCATCCTTTGAAAACTAGCCCTTGAAAGCACGTTCAAAAAGTCGTTTAATAAACCGTTTAAAAAAATACCGTATTATGAACTGTATCCAGAACGAGACAACAAGCAATCGTCCCGCTCCGGCCAAATTCGTCCTGCTCCAGCCACGCTCCCTTTGTCCACGCCGCGCCTCGGCCGTGCCCGCCCCGGCCGCCACCCAACCCCGCCCGTCCAGCCCCGGCATGCATGCCGCCTCGTCCCGGTTACGCGCGCCCCCGTCGCGCTTTGCTCCAGCCATGCCCATTCCTGTCGTACCTCCCATGCCCTGACCACGTCTCTCTCGCCCTTCTCCTACGTCGCCCCGTCTTGATTCGGGCAGTCGACGGCCTGCTCCATCCTGCTCGTGGCCGGCCTCGCCTTGGCAGTGAAGGTCGAGCCGACCACAATTTTGAACGACGGTGACAAATTTCGGTGTGTGGCGACCTTTTTAGATGTACGGCAACGGAGTCCGACGAGTTTCATGTTGATTTCGGCCAGTTCCGCGACGGTGCATCTGCTCCGACGAGATTTGACCGTTTAGGAATTGAATTGTATGTAGAAGAGGTGTGATTTAGAATCATAGTTCAGCCGAACCTATGCTCCATGCCGTACGATTAAACATCCTGCTACATGTGAATCCGCATCATGCATGCCAATTTCATCCAACACTTCATGCCATGCATTGCTTAATATGCAAACATCTCACATCATGCATATTTTAATGAATCATGTACAGATCCTTACGAACAGTGTCCAGAGATCAATGTTGTGAAGCGTAGGTTCGGCTGAACCGTGGTCCAGTAAAACATTTTTGCTGTATATTGCCTTCCAATCT
Organism: Hordeum marinum; assembly: GCA_022496015.1. Taxonomy (NCBI): domain Eukaryota; kingdom Viridiplantae; phylum Streptophyta; class Magnoliopsida; order Poales; family Poaceae; genus Hordeum; species Hordeum marinum. Next base: position 87,534,283 of record CM039678.1, on the reverse strand, counting down.
GTACATATGAGGTTCTCACGGATGGATTCTCGGTGCCTCTTTACAAAATTTAAGGGTCGATCAAACTTTACGGATCTGCTAGGGGCCGTTTTTCTGAACGAAACTGTAAATACCATTTTTACGGGTTTGACCATTGTTCAGGGGTCAGCTAGAGATGCTCTAAGAGGGTAAGGTGCTCCTGCCATTTAATAATCTTGTTAATTAATGGAACCTCATCAAGAGGGTAGGATGTTCCTACAATTTCATAAAGAACAGTAGAATTAACCTTGTTTGTAAGAAAAACTAGATCAAAAATCACACAATTGCTTGAATGATTAAGGCACGCCCAAGCAAAACGAAAAGACCGACCACATGCCCAAAGAATAGAAAAAGGAAACAAGGTCACATCCGGCCAACTCAAACTCCATCGCCCACTCGCCCACTAATCGGGAAAAATGAGCCGGATCTTCAAGCACGTCTCAAGAAGGGAACATGCCACCCACATGCCTTGTCATCTATGACACTGACCCCCATGGATTGATAAAGCTTTAGTCTAAACTAGAAGGGTTGGATGCGCTTTGCTGCGTCATGGGTGTTGTTGGATTTTCATAAAAAATTATCCCCTTTATTTCAAAATATAAGGTGTAATGTATGTATATATCTATCTGTGCGAGTGGGCTACTAGTTACCAATTTAGCATATCAATTCTAGTATATCATTTTTCGCATGTAGCCGGTATAGATTGATATATCCATCTCGATATGCTGTAGTCATTTAAAACTCTAGATTTTGCAAATATTTCAAGCACCACTTATTTTAATATAATTGCTGAATATGGTTTGGCTGAGACCTTTGTTTTTAATATAATTGCAAATATTTCAAGCACCAATTTGTCAAGTATCTGTTCCTATGACCATGAGATCATGCAACTCACTGACACCGGAGGAGTACCTTGTGTGTATCAAACGTCACAACATAACTAGGTGACTATAAAAGTGCTCTACAGGTGTCTCCAAGGGTGTCTATTGAGTGGGCATGGATCAAGACTGGGATTTGTTACTCCGTGTGACAGAGAGGTATCTCAGGGCCCACTCGGTAATACAACATCACAATGAGCCATGCAAGCAAAGTGACTCAAGAGTTAGCCATGGGATCTTGTATTACGGAATGAGTAAAGAGACTTGCCGGTAACGAGATTGAACTAGGTATGGAGATACCGACGATAAAATCTCGGGCTAGTAACATACCGATGAACAAAGGGAACTGCATACGGGATTAACTGAATCCTTGACATAGAGGTTCAACCGATAAAGATAGTAGAATATGTAGGAATCAATATGGGCATCCAGGTCCTGCTATTTGCTATTGGCCGTAGAGGTGTCTCGGTCATGTCTGTGTAGTTCTCGAACCCGCAGGGTCTATACACTTAACGTTTGGTGATGATATAAGTATAGTTGAGTTATTATGTTGGTGACCTAAAGTTGTTTGGAGTCCCGGATGAGATCCTAGACATGACGAGGAGCTCCGGAATAGTCCAGAGGTAAAGATTGATATATGGGATACTAGTGTTTGGTCTTCGGAAGGGTTCCGGTATTCACCGGAAGGTGTTTCGGATGTTTCATGAAATGTTCGGGGTACAAGAACATTTTATTTTGGCCAAGGGTAAAGCCCATGAGGCTTTAGGAAGGTGCAAAAAGGAGTTTTGTGGAGGCCAGGGGCCAGATGCCAGGGACCCTGGCATCTGGGGCCAGACGCCGAGGACCCTGGAGTCCGAGGAGGACTCTTGCCTTGCGTGCCAAACCGACTTTGAGAAGGCTCGTTCTCCAAGTTTCGACCCGAGGGCTCAACATATAAATAGAGGGACAGGTCTAGCACCCAGAACACATCAAGATTTCCCCAAGCCATGTGCCGGCAAGCCCGCCCCTCTAGTTTATCCTCCATCATAGTTTACGTTGTACTTGGCGAAGCCCTGTGAAGATTTTTCTTCACCACCACCGTCACCACGTTGTCGTGCTGCCGGAATTCATCTACTACTTTGCCCCTCTTCCTGGATCAAGAAGGTGAGGAAGTCATCCAGCTATACGTGTGTTGAATGCGGAAGTGCCGTTCGTTCGGCGCTAGATCGTGCTTGGATCGCGGGACGGCTTGCGATTTGGATCGCGAAGACGTTCGACTACATCAACCGCATTTCTTAATGCTTCCGCTTAGCGATCTACAAGCATATGTAGATCCAGTCTCCCTCTCGTAAATTCTCATCACCATGGATAGATCTTGCGTGTGCGTAGGATTTTTTTTGTTTCCCATGCAATGTTCCCCAATAGTGGCATCATGAGCTAGGTCTATGCGTAGTTGAGATCACGAGTAGAACACAAAGGAATTTGTGGGCTTTGATGTTCAAATTGCTTCCTCCCTTGGTCTTTTCTTGATTCAACGATATTGTGGGATGAAGCGTCCCGGACCAACCTTACTCGTCCACGCATGAGAGACCGGTTCCATCGACTGACATGTGACTTTGTTGTATAAAGATGGCTGACGGGTGTCTGTCTCTTCCACCTTAGTTGGATCGGATTCGACAAAGGCGGTCCTTGAGAAGGTTGAATAGCAATTTGTGTATCACCTTTGTGGTTTTGCGTAGGTAAGAATAGTTCTTAGTAGATACCCATAGAATCCACGTAAAACACACAACAACAATTAGAGGACGTCTAACTTGTTTTTGCAGTGTATGTTGTGATATGATATGGTCAATAACATGATGAGATATATGTGATGTATGAGATGATCATGTTTTGTATAGAATATCATGACTTGCATGTCGATGAGTAAGACAACCACAAGAGCCATAGGGTTTTCTTTAAATTATTGTATGACCTGCGTGCCAATCATTAAACACTATGTACTGCTTTACTTTATCGCTAAGCAGTAGCAATAGTAGTAGAAGCATGGTGGGCGTGACAACCCCGATGGCGACACAATGATGGAGATCATGGTGTTATGCCGGTGACGATGGAGATCATGCCGGTGCTTTGGAGATGGAGATCAAAAGCACAAGTTCATGGCCATATCATGTCACTTATGATTTGCATGTTTTGTTAATCATTTTTATGCATCTTATTTTGCTTAGGACGACGGTAGCGTTATAAGATCCCTCACTAAAGTTTCAAGATAAAATTATGTTCTCCCCGAGTGTGCACCGTTGCGAAAGTTCGTCGTTTCGAAGCAACACATGATGATAGGGTGTGGTAGACTCTACGTTCACATACAACGGGTGCAAAGCCAGCGTTGCACATGCGGAACACTCGGGTTAAACTTTACAAGCCTAGCATGTACAAACATGACCTCATAACAGAGACCGAAAGGTCGAACATGAGTCATATAGTAGATATGATCAACATGGAGATGTTCACCATTGAAACCACCTCATCTCACGTGATGATCGGACTTGGGTTGGTGGATTTGGATCATGTCACACTTGGACAACCTGAGGGATGTTGATTTGAGTGGGAGTTCTTTAGTAATATGCTTAATTGAACTCATTATCATGAACATAGTCTAAGTTGTCTTTGCAAAATTATATTGTAGATCAATAGCTCGCATTGTAGCTCCCCTGTGTTATTGATATGTTCCTAGAGAAAACAGAGTTGAAAGATTATGGTAGCAATTATACGGACCAGGTCCGTGATCGGAGGATTGTCCTCAGTTGCTGCATAGAAGGCTTATTTCCTTAATGCACTGCTTGGTGCGCCACCCCCTCAAGCGGCGACTGTGGATGTTGTGAACATCTAATAGGCACGTCCTGATGACTACTTGATAGTTCAATGCGTCATGCATTACGACTTAGAATTCAGGATCCAAATACATTTTGAATGTCACGGAGCATATGTGATGTTCCAAGAGCTGAAATTAGGTTTCAGGATCGTGCCCGTGTTGAGTGGTATGAGACCTCCAACAAAATTCTTTGCCTGCAAAGATGAAGGAGAATAGCTCAATCAGTGAGCATGTGCTCAGATTATCTGGGTGCTAGAATCGTTTGAATCGAGTGGGAGTTAATCTTCCAGATAAGATAGTGATTGATATAGTTCTCCAAGTCACTGCCACAAAGCTACTAGAGCTTCGCAATGAACTATAAATATGCCAGGTATGGAAAAGATGACCCTGAGCTGTTCGCGATGTTTGACACCGCAAAGGTAGAAATCAAGAAGGAGCGTCAAGTGTTGATGGTTAGTAAAACCACTTGTTTCGAGAAGGGAAAGGGCAAGAAGGGAAACTTAATGAATGGCAAGCCATTTGCCGCTCTAGTGAAGAAACCCAAGGTTGAACCCAAAGCCGAGACTGAATGCTTCTATTACGAGGAAACGGTCATTGAAGCGGAACTTCCTAAATACTTGGTAGATAAGAAGGTTGGCAACGTCGACAGAAGTATATTTGATATACATATTATTGATGTGTACCTTGCTAGTACTCCTAGTAGCACCTGGGTATTAGATCCCGGTTCGGATGCTAATGTTAGTAACTCGAAGTAAAAGCTACGGAATAAACAAAGACTAGCTAAGGGTCATGTGACGATATGTGTTGGAAATGTTTCCAAGGTTGATGTGATCACCATAGCACACTCCCTCTACCTTCGAGATTAGTGTTAAACCTGAATAAATGTTATTTGGTGTTTGCGTATAGCATGAACATGATTAGATCGTGTTTATCGCAATACGGTTATTCATTTAAGTCAGAGAATAATGGTTATTCTATTTACATGAATAATACTTTCAATGGCCATGCACCTAATGTGAATGGTTTATTGAATCTCGATCGTAGTGATACACATGTTCATAATATTGATGCCAAAAGAAGCAAAGTTAATAATGATAGTACCACATACTTGTGGTACTACCGCTAAATGTCATATTGGTGTAAAGCGCATGAAGAAATGTTGGAAATATGCCCTAGAGGCAATAAATAAAGTGTTTATTATTATATTTCCTTGTTCATGATAATTGTTTATTATCCATGCTATAATTGTATTGATTGGAAACACATTGCATGTGTGGATGAATAGACAACACTCTGTCCCTAGTATGCCTCTAGTGAACTAGCTCGTTGATCAAAGATGGTCAAGGTTTCCAAGCCATTGACATGTGATATCATTTGATAACGGGATCACATCATTAGGAGAATGATGGGATGGACAAGACCCAAACTATAAACGTAGCATATGATCATGTCAGTTTATTGCTACAATTTTTTGCATGTCAAGTATATATTGCTATGATCATGAGATCATGCAACTCACGGACACCGGAGGAAAGCCTTGTGTGTATCAAACGTCGCAACATAACTGGGTGACTATAAAGGTGCTCTACAGGTATCTCCGAGGGTGTCTGTTGGGTGTGCATGGATCAAGACTGGGATTTGTTACTCCGTGTGACGGAGAGGTATCTCAGGGCCCACTCGGTAATACAACATCACAATAAGCCTTGCAAGCAATGTGTCTAAGTGTTAGTCACGGGATCTTGTATTACGGAATGAGTAAAGAGACTTGCCATTAATGAGGTTGAACTAGGTATGGAGATACCGACGATCAAATCTCGGGCAAGTACATACCGAAGAACAAAGGGAACATCATACGGGATTAACTGAATCCTTGACATAGAGGTTCGACCGATAAAGATCTTCGTAGAATATGTAGGAACTAGTATGGGCATCTAGGTCCCGCTATTGGTTATTGACCGTAGAGGTGTCTTGGTCATGTCTAAATAGTTCTCGAACCCACAAGGTCTGCACACTTAAGGTTCGGTGACGTTTAGGTAGTATAGAGTTATGCATGGTAGTGACTGAAGGTTTTTCGGAGTCCCGGATGAGATCCCGGACGTGAAAAGGAGCTCCAAAATGGTCTGGAGGTAAAGATTGATATACACGAAGTCCTGTTTTGGTCGCCGGAAAAGTTTCTGGCTCATCGGTAGTGTACCGGGAGTGCCCATAGTGTACCGGGCAACCATCAGGAATGGTATTTCGACCCAAGAGGCTACATGGGCTGTGGGAGGGTGAATACCAGCCCTTAGTGGGCTGGTGGAATTCCCACACAAGGCCCATGTGTCCGGGAAGGAAAGCCCAAAGAGAAAAAGGTGGAAAAAGGCAAAAAGACCAAATAAGGAAGGAGTCCTAGTCCTACTAGGATTGGAGGAGGATTCCTCTTCTCCTCCCTTCGGCCGAAGCCTAGAGGGCTTGTCCCTTGCGCCAAGTCTCCTCCTCCTCTCCTCCTATATATACTAGAGGGTTTTAGGGTTTTGGCACAAGATTTTCAGCCACGTGCAACCCTACCCTCTAGTTCGTAGTTTCTTCTCTAGATCGGTTTCAACTGTGCTTAGGCAAAGCCCTGCTGAGATTACTCCACCACCATCGCCGCAGCACCGTCACGCTGCTAGAGAAATCGTCTACCTTTCCGCTCCCTCTTGCTGGATCAAGAAGGCGGAGATCGTCATCAAGCTGTACGTGTGCTGAACGCAGAGGTGCCGTCCATTCGGTACTTGATCGGGGCGGATCGTGATTGGATCGCGAGACACTCGGCGATTTGGATCGCAAAGACGTTTGACTACATCAACCGCGTTTCTTAACGCTTCCCGATTAGCGATCGACAAGGGTACGTAGATCCACTCTCCCTCTCGTACATGTTCATCACCATGGATAGATCTTGCGTGTGCGTAGGAATTTTTTTGTTTCCCATGCAACGTTCCCCAACAGTGGCATCATGAGCTAGGTTTATGTGTAGATGAGATCTCAAGTAGAACACAAAGAGTTTGTGGGCGTTGATGCTTAGATTGCTTCCTCCCTTGGTCGTGTTTTGGTTTAGCGGTATTGTGGGATGAAGCGGCCCGAACCAACCTTAGTCGTACGCTTACGAGAGACCGGTTCCATCGACTCACGTGTAACTTCGTTGCACAAAGATGGCTGGCGGGTGTCTGTTTCTCCTACTTTAGTTGGATTGGATTCGACTAAGGCGGTGCTTGATAAGGTTGAAAAGCAACTTATGTATCACCATTGTGGTTTATGCGTAGGTGAGAATTGTTCTTGCTAGATACCTGCAGCAGCCACGTAAAACATGCAACAACAATTAGAGGACGTCTAACTTGTTTTTGCAGGGTATGTTGTGATGTGATATGGCCAATTACATGATGAGATATATGTGATGTATGAGATGATCATGTGTTGTATAGAATATCACGACTTGCATGTCGATGAGTACGACAACCGGCAGGAGCCATAGGGTTGTCTTTAATTATTGTATGACCTGCGTGTCAATCATTAAGCGCTATGTAATGCTTTACTTTATCGCTAAACGGTAGCAATGGTAGTAGAAGCATGGTGGGCATGACAACCCCGATGGCAAAGCGTTGATGGAGATCAAGATGATGGAGATCATGGTGTCATGCCGGTGACGTTGGAGATCATGCCGATGCTTTCAAGATGGAGATCAAAAGCACAAGTTCATGGTCATATCATGTCCCTTATGATTTGCACGTGATGTTAATCCTTTTATGCACCTTGTTTTGTATAGGACGACGGTAGCATTATAAGGTGATCCCTCACTTAAATTTCAAGATGAATTGTGTTCTCCCCGAGTGTGCACCGTTGCAAAAGTTCGTCATGTCGAGACGCCACGTGATGATCGGGTGTGATAGACTCTACGTTCACATACAACGGGTGCAAGCCAGTGTTGCACATGCAGAACACTCGGGTTAAACTTGACGAGCCTAGCATGTACAGACATGGCCTCGGAACACAAGAGACCGAAAGGTCGAACATGAGTCATATAGTAGATATGATCAACATGATGATGTTCACCATTGAAACCACCTCAACCCACGTGATGATTGGACTTGAGTTGGTGAATTTGGCTCATGTGACACTCAGAAGACCTGAGGGATGTCAATTTGAGTGGGAGCTTTAGTAATTTGATTAACTAAACTCATTATCTTGAAACAATAGTCTAAGTAACGTTTGCATATTTATGTTGTAGATCAATGGCTCACGTAGTAGCACCCCTGAATTTTAATGCGTTCCTAGAGAAAGCTAAGTTGAAAGATGATGGAAGTAACTTTGGTGACTGGGCCCGTAATCTAAGGATTATCCTCACGGCTTCCCAGAAATCATATGTCCTTGATGCATCGCCTGGTGACCAACCGAAAGACATGTCATCCGAAGATGTTAAGAACGCTTGGGAGGCACATTCTGGGGATTACTCAATAGTTCAGTGTGCAATGTTGTATGGCTTAGAACCGGGACTTCCAAGACGTTTTGAACGTCATGGAGCATATGAGATGTTCCAGGAGTTGAAGCTTATCTTTCAGAAGAATGCCCGGATCGAGAGGTATGAGACCTCCGATAAGTTCTATGCTTGCAAAATGGAGGAGAATGGGTCTATCAGTGAAGATATACTCAGAATGTATGGTATTCGACTCGTCTGGTGGAGTTGAGAATGCCCCTTCCGACAGAGACAATCATTGACATAGTTCTTCAATCACTGCCACCTAGCTACAAGAGCTTTGTGATGAACTATTACATGCACGAGATGAACAAATTAGTCGCCGAGCTGTTTGCAATGCTGAAAGTCGCTGAGTCTGAAATCCAGAAAGAACATCAAGTGTTGATGGTCAATAAAACCACCAGTTTCAAGAAGAATGGCAAGGGCAAGGGCAAGAAGGGTAAATCCAAGAAGGATGGCAAAGCAGTTGCTACTCCTGTAAAGAAGCCCAAGGCTGGAACCAAGCCAGAAACTGAGTGCTTTCATTGCAAGGGAACTGGTCACTGGAAGCGGAACTGCCCCAAGTACCTGGCTGACAAGAAGGCGGCCAACAACAAACAAGTTATATATGATATACATGTTATTGATGTGTACCTTACTAGCTCTCGTTGTAGTGCCTGGGTATTTGATACCGGTTCGGTTGCTCACATTTGCAACTCAAAACAAGAACTACAGAATAGACAAAGGCTGGCAAAGGAGGAAGTGATGATGCGTGTGGGAAATGATTCCAAGGTTGATGTGATCGCCGTTGGCATGCTCTCTCTTCGATTACCATCGGGATTAGTGATGAACCTGAATAATTGTTATTTAGTGCCTGCATTAAGCATGAACATTATATCTGGATCTTGTTTATTGCAAGACGGTTACTCATTTGAATCAGAGAATAATGGTTGTTCTATTATATGAGTAATATCTTTTATGGTCATGCACCCAATGTGAGGGGTTTGTTCATACTGAATCTTGATAGTGATGATACACATGTTCATAACATTGATGCCAAAAGATGTAGAGTTCATAATGATAGTACCACTTTCTTGTGGCACTGCTGTTTGGGTCATATTGGTGTAAAACGCATGAGGAAGCTCCATGCTGATGGACTTTTGGAGTCACTTGATTTTGAATCACTTGACACATGTGAACCATGCCTCATGGGCAAGATTACTAAAACGCCGTTCTCTGGAACAATGGAACGGGCAAGTGACTTATTGGAAATCATACATACTAATGTGTGCGGTCCAATGAATGTTGCAGCACGTGATGGATATGGTTATTTTCTCACTTTCACTGATGACTTAAGTAGATATGGATATATTTACTTAATGAAACTCAAGTCTGAAACGTTTGAAAAGTTCAAGCAATTTCGGAGTGACGTTGAGAATCATCATAACAAGAAGATTAAATTCCTGCGATCTGATCGAGGAGGTGAATATCTGAGTTATGAGTTTGGCAGTCACTTAAGACAGTGTGGAACTGTTTCACTGTTGACACCGCCCGGAACACCATAGCGTAATGGTGTGTCCGAACGTCGTAATCAAACCTTATTAGGTATGGTGCGTTCTATGATGTCTCTTGCCGATTTGCCACTATCGTTTTGGGGCTATGCATTAGAGACAACTGCATTCACTTTAAATAGGGCACCATCAAAATCTGTTGAGACGAAGCCATATGAATTGTGGTTTGGCAAGAGGCCAAAGTTGTCGTTTCTTAAAGTTTGGGGATGTGATGCTTATGTCAAAAAGCTTTAGCCTGAAAAGCTGGAACCCAAAGCGGAGAAATGCGTCTTCACAGGATACCTGAAAGAGACAGTTGGGTATACCTTCTATCTCAGATCCAAAGGCAAATTGTTTGTCGCTAAGAACGGAACATTTCTTGAGAAAGAGTTTCTCTCGAAAGAATTGAGTGGGAGGAAAATAGAGCTTGATGAGGTTATTGAACCTTTACTTCAACCAGAGAGTAGCGCAGCGCAGAAAGATGTTTCTGTGGAGCCTATGACAGTTGAAGAGGAAGTTAATGATGATGATCATGAAGCTTCGGATCAAGTCAGTATTGAACCTCGTAGGTCGACAAGGGCGCATGCTGCTCCTGAGTGGTACGACAACCGTGTCTTAGAGGTCATGTTGTTGGACAACAATGAACCTACGAGCTATGCAGGAGCGATGATGGGCCCGGATTCCGAGAAATGGTTAGAGGCCATGAAATCCGAGATGGGATCCATGTATGAAAACAAAGTATGGAATTTTGAAGTATTACCTAAAGGGTGAAAGGCCATTCAGGACAAATGGATCTTTAAGAAGAAGACGGACGCCGACGGTAATGTCACCATCTATAAAGCTCGACTTGTGGCAAAGGGTTTTTCACAAGTTCAAGGAGTTGACTACGATGAGACCTTCTCACCCGTAGCGATGCTTAAGTCCATCAGAATCATGTTAGCAATAGCTGCATATTTCGACTATGAAATTTGGCAGATGGATGTCAAAACAACATTCCTCAACGGTTTCCTTGAGGAAGAGTTGTATATGATGCAACCAGAAGGTTTTGTCGATCCAGAGAATGTTGACAAAGTTTGCAAACTCCAGCGATCCATTTATGGACTGGTGCAAGCATCTCGGAGTTGGAATAAGCGCTTTGATGAGGTGATCAAACGTTTGGGTTTATACAAGGTTATGGAGAAGCTTGTATTTACAAGAAAGTGAGTGGGAGCTCTATAGCGTTTCTAATATTATATGTAGATGACATATTGCTGATTGGAAGCAATATAGAAATGCTATAAAGCGTGAAGGAATATTTGCACAAGAGTTTTTCAATGAAGGACCTAGGAGAAGCTGCTTTCATATTAGGCATTAAGATCTATAGAGATAGATCGAGATGCTTAATAGCACTTTCATAGAGCACATACCTTGATAAAGTTTTGAAGAAGTTCAAAATGGATCAGTCCAAGAAGGGGTTCTTACCTGTGTTACAAGGTGTGAAGTTGAGTAAGACCATGAGATCATGCAACTCACTGACACTGGAGGAATGCCTTGTGTGTATCAAACGTCGCAACATAACTGGGTGACTATAAAGGTGCTCTACAGGTATCTCCGAGGGTGTCTGTTGGGTTGGCATGGATCAAGACTGAGATTTGTTACTCCGTCTGACGGAGAGGTATCTCAGGGTCCACTCGGTAATACAACATCACAATAAGACTTGCAAGCAATGCGACTAAGTTTTAGTCACGGGATCTTGTATTATGGAATGAATAAAGAGACTTGCTGATAATGAGGTTGAACTAGGTATGGAGATACCGACGATCGAATCTCGGGCAAGTAACATACCGAAGAACAAAGGGAACATCATACGTGATTAACTGAATCCTTGAAATAGAGGTTCGACCGGTAAAGATCTTTGTAGAATATGTAGTTACCAATATGGGTATCGAGGTCCCGCTATTGGTTATTGACCGTAGAGGTGTCTCGGTCATGTCTACATAGTTCTCGAACCCGCAGGGTTTGCACACTTAAGGTACAGTGACGTTTCGGTAGTATAGAGTTATGCATGGTAGTGACTGAAGATTGTTCGGAGTCCCGGATGAGATCCCAGACGTCATGAGGAGCTCTGAAATGGTTCGGAGGTAAAGGTTGATATATAGGAAGTCCTGTTTTGGTCGCCGGAAAAGTTTCGGGCTCATCGGTAGTGTACCGGGAGTGCTGGTAGTGTACCGGGGGACCATCGGGAGGGGTATTTCGACCCAAGAGGATACATGGGCTGTGGGAGGGTGAATACCAGCCCTTAGTGGGCTGGTGGAAGTCCCACACAAGGCCCATGCGGCCGGGAAGAAAATCCCAAAGAGAAAAAGGTGGAAAAAGGCAAAAAGACCAAATAAGGAAGGAGTCCTAGTACTACTAGGATTGGAGGAGTATTCCTCCTCTCCTCCCTTCGGCCGAAGCCTAGAGTGCTTGGCCCTTGTGCCAAGTCTCCTCCTCCTCTCCTCCTATATATACTAGAGGGTTTTAGGGTTTTGGCACAAGATTTTCAACTACGTGCAACCCTACCCTCTAGTTCGTAGTTTCTCCTCTAGATCGGTTTCACCTGTGCTTAGGCGAAGCCCTGCTGAGATTACTCCACCACCATCACCGCAGTGCCATCACGCTTCCGGAGACTCTCCGCTCCCTCTTGCTGGATCAAGAAGGCAGAGATCTTCATCAAGCTATAGATGTGCTGAACGCGGAGGTGCCGTCGGTTCGGCACTTGATCGGGACGGATCCTGATTGGATCGCGGGAGGCTCGGCGATTTGGATCGTGAAGACGTTCGACTACATCAACCGAGTTTCTTAACGCTTCCCGCTTAGCGATCTACAAGGGTACGTAGATCCACTCTCCCTCTCGTAGATGCTCATCACCATGGATAGATCTTGCGTGTGCGTAGGAATTTTTTTGTTTCCCGTGCAATGTTCCCTAACAAGAAAAACTCCATTCTGATGGATCTTTGGGCTCACTTGATTTCAAATAGTTTGAGACATGCGGACCATGCCTCATGGGCAAGATGACTAAGATCCCGTTTTTCGGTATGATGGAACAGGCAAGTGACGTATTGGAAATGATACATGTTGATGTATGCGGTCCAATGAGTGTTGTAGCGTACGGTGGATATCATTATTTTCTTACCTTCAATGGTGATTTAAGTAGATATGGGTATATTTACTTAATGAAACACAAGTATGGAACGTTTTAAAAGTTCCAGCAATTCCAGAGTGAAGTTTAAGATCATCGTGACAAGAAAATAAAATGTCTACGATATGATCGTGGAGGTGAATATATGAGTTACGAGTCTGGTATACGACTTAAGACAATGTGGAAGTTGTTTCACAACTCACGAGACCTGGAACACCATAGTGTGATGGTGTGTTCGAACGTCGTAGTCGTGCTCTATTGGATATGGTGCGTACTATGATATCTCTTATTGTTTTGCCACTATTGTTTTTGGGTTATGCATTAGAGACAACTACATTCACTTTAAATAGGGCACCATCTAAATCCGTTGAGATGACACCATATGAATTATGGTTTGGCAGAAACCGAAGTTATCATTTCTCAGAGTTTGGGAATGTGATGCTTATGTATGATAAGCTCGAACCCAAAGCGGAAAGGTGCATCTTCATAGGATACCCTAAGGAAACAGTTGCGTATACCTTCTATCTCAGATTCGAGGGCAAAGTGCTTGTTGCTAAAAACAAGTCCTTTCTCGAGAAATAGTTTCTCTTGAAAGAATTGAGTGGGAGGAAAGTAGAACTTGATGCGGTTGTTGGACCGTCACTGCAGTTAGATAGTAGCACGGCGCAGAAAGATATTTTTGCGACGCCTACACCAAGTGTAGAGGAAGCAAATGATGATGATTATGAAGCTTCAGATCAAGTTACTACCAAACCTCGTAGGTCGACAAGGAATCATACCGCCCCTGAGTGGTACGTCAATCCTGTCTTGGAGGTCATGTTGTTAGACAACAGTGAACCTACAAGCTATGAAGAAGCGATGGTGGGCCCAGATTCCAACAAATGGCTGGGAGCCATGAAATCCGAGAATGGATCCATGTATGAAAACCAAGTATGGACTTTGGTGGACTTTCCCGTTGAACGGCAGGCTGTTGAGTACAAATGGACCTTTAAGAACAAGATAGATGATGATGGTAAATGTCACCATTTATAAAGCTCGACTTGTCACAAAGAAGTTTCTAACAAGTTCAAGGAGTTGACTACGATGAGACTTTCTCACCCATAGCGATGCTAAAGTCTGTTGGAATTATGTTAGCACTTGCTGCATTTTTTGATTATGAAATCTGGCAGATGGATGTCAAAACATCGTTTACTTAATGGTTTCCTTGAGTAAAGGTTGTATGTGATACAACCATAAGGTTTTGTCAGTCCTAAGGATGCTAAAAGGTGTGCAAGCTCCAGCAATCCTTCTATGGGATGGAGCAAGCATCTCGGAGTTGGAATATACGCTTTGATGAGGCGATCAAAGTTTTGGGGGTTTATACAAAGTTTATGAGAAACTTGTATTTACAAGAAAGTGACTGGGAGCACTATAGAATTTCTGATAAGTATATGTGGTTGACATATTGTTGATCGGAAATAATGTAGAATTTCTGGAAAGCATAAAGGTTTGTTTGAAAGGAGTTTTCAAAGGAAGACCTAGATAAAGCTACTTGAATATTGGGCATCAAGATCTAAACAGATAGATCAAGACGCCTGATAAGATTTTTTCAATGAGTACATACCTTGACAAGATTTTGAAAGAGCTCAAAATCGATCAGTCCAAGAAGGAGTTCTAGCCTGATTTTTAAGGTGTGAAGTTGAGTGAGACTCAAAGCTCGACCATGGTATAAGAAAGAGAAATGACAAAGGTCATACCCTATGCCTTAGCCATAGGTTCTATATAGAATTCCATGCTATGTATCGCACCTGGTGTGTGCCTAACCTTGAGTTTGTCAAGGGGTACAAGAATGATCCAAGAGTAGATCACTGGACATCGATCAAAATTATCCTTGGTAACTAGAGGACTAAGGAAATGTTTCTCGATTATGGAGGTGATAAAGAGTTCGTCGTAAAGAGTTATGTCGATGCAGGCTTTGACACCAATCCGGATGACTTTGAGTAGCAGTCCGGATACGTATAGTGGAGCAGTAATTTGGAATAGCTCCAAGTGGAGTGTGGTAGTAGCATCTAGAGTATGAAATAGAGATTTGCAAAGTACACACGGATCTGAATGTTGCAGACCCGTTGACTAAAACCTCTCTCACAAGCAAAACATTATCAAAACCTAGAACCCATTGGGTGTGAATCACATGGTGATATGAACTAGATTATTGACTCTAGTGCAAGTGGGAGACTGTTGGAAATATGCCCTAGAGGCAATAATAAATTATTTATTATCATATTTACTTGTTCATGATAATTGTTTACTATCCATGTCATAATTGTATTGATTGGAAACTCACATACATGTGTGGATGCATAGACAACAAAGTGTCCCTAGTAAGCCTTAATAAACTAGCTCGTTGATCAAAGATGGTTAAGGTTTCCTAGCCATAGACATGAGTTGTCATTTGATAATAGGATGACATCATTAGGAGAATGATGTGATGGACAAAACCCAAACAATGAACATAGCATATGATAGTGTCAGTTTGTTGCTATTGTTTTCTACATGTCAAGTATGAAATCCTATGACCATGAGATCATGCAACTCACTAACACCGGAGGAGTACCTTGTGTGTGTCAAATGTCGCAACGTAACTAGGTCACTATAAAGGTGCTCTATTGGTGTCTTCGAGGGTGTCTGTTGAGTGGGCATGGATCAAGACTGGGATTTGTTACTCCGCGTGACGGAGAGGCATCTCAGGGCCCACTCGGTAATACAACATTACAATGAGCCTTGCAAGCAAAGTGACTAAAGAGTTAGCCATGGGATCTTGTATTATGGAACGAGTAAAGAGACTTGCCGGTAACGAGATTGAACTAGATATGGAGATACCAACGATCAAATCTTGGGCAAGTAACATACCGATGAAGAGAGGAATTTGCGTACGGGATTAACTCAATCCTTGCCATAGAGGTTCGACCGATAAAGATCTTCATAGAATATGTAGGAACCAATATGGGCATCTAGGTCCAGCTAGTATATATAGGAGTAGAGGAGGAGGAGGCTGACGCACAAAGGGCCAGCCCTTTGATCTTGGCGCAAGGAGGAGAGGAGTCCTTTCCTCCACTCCTAGTTGGATTAGGACTCCTTCCTTATTTAGCCTTTTTGCCTTTTTCCACCTTTTTCTCCTTAGGAATCTCTTCCCAGCCGCATGGGCCTTGTGTGGGACTTTGGCCAGCCCACTAACGGCTGGTATTTGTCCTCCCACAGCCCATGTAGCCTCTTGGGTCAAAATACCCCTCCCGATGGTCCCCCGGTACACTACCGGCACTCCCAATACACTATCGATGAGCCCAAAACTTTTCCGGCGACCAAAATAGGACTTCCTATATATCAATCTGTACCTCCGGACCATTCCGGAGCTCCTCGTGACGTCCGGGATCTCATCCATGAATCCTAACAAACTTTGGTCACCACCATACATAACTCTATACTAGCAAAACGTCAACGAACCTTAAGTGTGCAGACCCTACGGGTTCGAGAACTATGTAGACATGACCGAGACACCTCTACGGTCAATAACCAATAGCGGGACCTGGATGCCCATATTGGTTCCTACATATTCTATGAAGATCTTTATCGGTCAAACTTCTAAGTCAAGGATTCAGTTAATCTTGTATGATGTTCCCTTTGTTCTTCGGTATGTTACTTGCCCGAGATTCGATCGTCGGTATCTCCATACCTAGTTCAATCTCGTTACCGGCAAGTCTCTTTACTCGTTCCGTAATACAAGATCTCATGAATAACACTTAGTCATATTGCTTGCAAGGCTTATTGTGATGTTGTATTACCAAGTGGGCCCTGAGATACCTCTCCGTCACACGGAGTAATAAATCTCAGTCTTGATCCATGCCAACCAACATACACCCTCGGAGATACCTGTAGAGCACCTTTATAGTCACCCAGTTACGTTGCGACGTTTGATACACACAAGGTAATCCTCCAGTGTCAGTGAGTTGTATGATCTCATGGTCATAGGATTAGATACTTGACATGTAGAAAATAGTAGCAATAAACTGACATGATCATATGCTACGTTTGTATTTTGGGTCTTGTCCATCACATAATTCTCCTAATGATGTGATCCCGTTATCAAATGACATCTCATGTCCATGGCTAGGAAACCTTGACCATCTTTGATCAACGAGCTAGTCTATTAGAGGCATACTAGGGACACGATGTTGTCTATGTATCCACACATGTATCTAAGTTTCCGATCAATACAATTATAGCATGGATAATAAACGATTATCATGGACAAGGAAATATGATAATAACCAATTTATTATTGCCTCTAGGGCATATTTCCAACAGTCTCCCACTTGCACTAGAGTCAATAATCTAGTTCACATCACCATGTGATATGCATTGTTATGAATGTAACACCTAATGAGTTCTGGGGCTCGATCATGCTTTGCATGTGAGAGAGGTCTTTTAGTCAACAGGTCTGCGACATTCAGATCCATGTGTACTTTGCAAATCTCTATGCCATACTGTAGACACTGCTACCACACTCCACTTGGATCTATTCCAAATGGATGCTCCACTATACGTATCTGGATTGCTACTAAGAGTCATCCAGATTGGTGCCAAAGCTTGCATCGACGTAATTCTTTACAACAAACTCTTTCTTACCTCCATAATCGAGAAACATTTCCTTAGTCTTTTAGTTACTAAGGATAATCTTGACTGCTGTCTAGTGATCCACTCCTGGATCACTCTTGTACCCCTTGACGGACTCATGTCAAGGCACACACAGGTGCGGTACACAGCATGGCATACTATACAGAGCCTATGGCTAAGGCATAGGGGACGACATTTTTTGGGGATATAACCCCACAATATAACCCGCCATTAAGGTTTCGGGTCACATTGATGGCTCGTGAGCCAGCCCAAGGGTGAGCCGTAAAGTCTACGGCACAGGAAGATAAGCGGCTCACGGTGTGGGCCGCAAGGTGGCCCCGACGGAGAAGACTCGGGCGTGTAAGCCGCTTGGGGACAGCTTGGACAAGAAGATAGAGGAAGACTGAGATCGACAATGAGACTCGGTTAGACAATTGTAAAGACTCGTGGTCCTGACCTCCTATATAAAGGCAGACCCGGGGCGACTTAGAGGTGAGGTGATCGAGAACTAGGTCAAGCTTTAGCTCCCTTGTAATCAATACAACAAGCAATACAAGAACAAGCAGGACGTAGGCTATTACCTCGACTTGAGGGGCTGAACCTGGGTAAACTCGTGTCCTTCGTCCCAATCAACCCCTTTTAATCCATCATGTTAGCGATGGCCTCGAATCCAAGTCCGTTCACCCGGACATCTGCCGTGATAAACCCACGACAGTTGGCGCCCACCGTGGGGCTTGCGCTTGGTGGTGTTGAGTTCTCAAAGGGCTCTCTCCTAGGGCTCGAGGGATACGTGGTCGGAAGGATGAGCAAGAGTCGCCGTGGCCGGTTCGACATCGATGATGCCGGCTGGGGGCTTGACGCCGAGTCCATGAAGTATGGATTCCAGGTTCTGTTCGGCGGGATCCACATTTTTCATCGGAAGAGCTGATGGATCTACACCCGGGACGGATGTCTGCACCAACATCGTCGAGCCGGCTCGGCGTCTCCAATCTGCAAGTAATGTGCGGCCTGCCCGCGCCAATCCGTGTCAGAGGCATGTCTTTGTAGGCTTCACTCAAGGTATGGATCTGGAAGCATTCGGGTCACAAGAAACCCTTGTTTATTCAGAAGATGAATCTTCAAGTGGAGAAACATAATCAGTGTACCAGCTCCGCAACGGTGGTCTTGGGGGCTACGACAATGCATACCCTGAGTCGGATGGCTTTGAGTCGGATGTTATGAAACCTCCGGTTCATGCGACGGTGTTCATGGTGGGGTCAGCCCCAGCCGCAAGTAACGCAGCCGCGGGGGCCGCCACTTCGGGTGATAACCGCTGCCGCTGGCTCAAGTTCTTGTGGAGCTGATGGATGAACTCGCAGATCTCATGGCCACTGAAGTCACACCAGATAATCAAGCAGCTCGGAATCTAGAGATTGCAAGGATCAAGGGCCGGATGGCAGAGGAACGACAAAGGATGGCTGAAATGAAGGACCAGATGGAAGAAGAGGCGGAACATATCAAGACATATGCTTTCCGTCTAGGGCTAGAGCAAATGTTAGCAGCGGCGGTACACCGGAGGAGGCATCAGTCCCGTCTACTAGAGCGTTATGAAGCGAGGAACATATTTAATACCCCTGGCGCGGGGCGAGCCGCGGGCGCGCCCGAGAGCCGCCCAACGGAACGGCCGGCGACTCATCCGGCCTAGCGTAACCAAGCTTCACTTGGGGGCTTTCCAACGCCGGCGGGTCATTATTAACCCGGCCGAGAATATGGTAGCAGCTGCCACCCGGCTTGAGATGATCCCTATCCCGGATGAAGCACCCTTTGCAGAGGATGTGCGGAACGCCATCGGGTACTTGCAGATGGCCATGGCCCAGCAGGAGAGATACGCTCATAGCCGGAGCCACGTCCATTCAACCCCTCTTCCTAGCCGTAGTTTTAGCTGACGCTACGAGTCACCAGCAGGTTCCAGCAGCAACCATCACAGAGAGATTCCAACGGGTCACCGACTACGAAGAGATACACAGGCATGTGTAAACCATGCGGGAAGCCCGCAAGAGGCGCCAGCTAGGCCGGCTTACCAAGAGCTCGGGCCTTCCGTTTCCGTAGGGGCAGGGGTAACCCCAGGATGGGAGGGCTGCCGTGTCTATCGCCGGCCCTCCGAAGCGAGCGGTTGCTGACAGACTTCAAAGCTCCCCACAAGGTCCCAAATTGCACCGCTGATTTACCCCCAGAGGCCTGGATGGAAAGCTATGAACTGGCCATGGAGATGCTGGATGTTAGTGAGGAGGTTTGTGCCAAGTATTTCGTCATGATGCTTGAAGGCCCGGATCGTACATGGCTAAAGGGGTTACCACCTAATACCATCAATTCATGGGCAGAGCTCAGGGCTCGATTCATTAAAAACTTTCAAGGGACATGCAAGCAGCCTATGACTATTGTGGATCTTGATCACTGTGTCCAACAGGAGAGCGAATTGGCTCATCATTGGGTACGGCAGGTCTCGACAGTTATTCACTCATCAGAGCAGATCACGGCGGCTCAAGCGGTGTTGATCTTAGAGAAGAACTGCCCTTTATTCCTCTAAAGCAGAAACTTGGCCGGCTCAAGCGTACGTGCCAGGACATGGGAGAGCTCATGACGGCTCTCACAAAATACGCCGACTCAGACAACACGAAGGATCCGGGTTCTGATGAGGAAAAGGCTAGTCAAGGCAAGAAGGGCAACCAAGGCAAGGGTGCGGTAAACAATTGTAACCAGAGTAAGCGCAAGAATCCAGAAGCAGGATCAGAGCTGGTGGCCAACACAAATGCCCAGCAGAATCATCCCACGGGCAACAGGAGGTTTGGACCGCCCTCGGACAGGGATAATTTTTCCTCGAACATGGAAGAGTTGCTTAAGCGACCTTGTCTGACTCAAAGTTTGCCTGATAGGCCGGCAAATCATACATGGGAGAGTTGTTCTTTTATGCAGAAGTTCAAGCGGTATGTCACACAACCTAACCATTGCGGTGGCGGCCCAGGACATGGAGGGTCAGGAGCCGGATTTGGTTCTGGCGATTCAGCATCCGCTCATCCGGGTCAGGATAATCACAGGGGACAGCAGCCACACTCCGGTAATAATAATCAACAACAGCAGCAACATCGGAATCAGTCCGGTTTTCAGAGTAACCCGAAGCAGCTCAGCTCCGGGCAGTACCATGTCTTCACGACTAGTCTCAATAGACGGGACCAGAAGTTGCAAAAATGGGCGGTCAATGCGGTTACGACGGCTCTTCCACAATATCTAAAGTGGTCTGAATATGACATAACATGGAGCCGTGAAGATCACCCGCCACGCGTTGATGACCCGGGGCGGCTGGCTTTGGCTGTAGCCCCCCAAGTGGGTGGATATATGTTGAACAAGGTACTCATGGATGGCGGCAACAGCATAAACATCCTTTATTATGACACCTTCCGGCGGATGAAGTTGCTCGACAAGGACTTAAAACCTTCGTCCACTGTTTTTCATGGTGTGGTGCCGGGTAAGTCGGCGCATCCGGTGGGCAGGATTTCTTTGGAAGTGGCTTTTGGCGATGAATACAACTACAGAGTGGAGTCCTTATGGTTTGAGGTGGTTAAGATCAAGAGCCCTTATCATGCCTTGTTTGGATGGCCGGCTTATGCTAAGTTCATGGCTCGGCCCTGCTATGTTTACTTACAGCTCAAGATGCCCGGCTTAAACGGTACCATCACCGTTCATGGTAAACAAGACATGGCTATTGAGTGTGAAGAAGGAGATGCGGCTTACGGAGAGTCCAGTTGCGCCCAGGAGGAGCTTAAGTTTTATAAGGAGAATGTTGATCCGGAGGATATGACCCCCCTGAAAAAGCCAACCGTGGAGGTTGAGCCGCCCCTCAAGTTTTCAGCAGATGATACCAAGGCAGTAGATTTCAATCCGGGCGACTCGTCTAAGCAGTTCATCATTGGAGCTCATATGGATCCCAAATAGGAAAGCGCGCTCATCGAATTCATCCGTGAGAATCGGTACATCTTTGCATTGAAGCCCTCTAACATGCCAGGTGTACCGAGAGAATTCGCTGAGCACAACCTTAATGTGGATCCAAAGTTTAAGCCGATCAAACAGTTTCTGCGGCAGCTCAATGAGGAGAGAGGCAAGGCTATTCGAGAAGAAGTTGCCCGGCTCTTGGCTGCAGGTTTTATTGTTGAAGTTTTTCACCCAGAATGGTTGGCTAACCCAGTGCTAGTGCTTAAAAATAATGGCACATGGCATATGTGTGTGG
The DNA here is from genome assembly GCA_022496015.1 of Hordeum marinum. Classification (NCBI taxonomy): domain Eukaryota; kingdom Viridiplantae; phylum Streptophyta; class Magnoliopsida; order Poales; family Poaceae; genus Hordeum; species Hordeum marinum. The sequence continues at coordinate 87,512,450 of CM039678.1, read as the reverse complement.
ATTACACGGACCTTAACAAGGTTTGTCCGGCTGATCCCTTTGCCCTCCCACGTATTGATCAGATCATTGATGCTACAGCAGGATGTGAAAGCTTATGTTTCCTGGATGCTTATTTCAGTTATCATCAGATCAGATGGCAGTGAAAGACCAGGAGAAGACGGCGTTCATTACACCCTTTGGGGCGTTCTGTTATGTCTCTATGCCTTTCAGGCTCAAGAGTGCCTAGGCGACTAATCAACGGTGCGCACAGAACTGCCTTCACAGTCAAATTGGTAGTAATGTTCATGCTTATGTGGACGACATCGTAGTCAAATCCAGAAAGAAGGAGACTCTTTTGGAGGACCTAAAGGAAACCTTTGACAATCTCCGGGTCTACAAGATGATGCTTAACCCGACCAAGTGTGTCTTTGGGGTTCCAGTAGGAAAGCTTTTGGGTTTCTTGATCTCTGAGCGTGGCATCGAGTCTAACCCGGATAAAATCAAGGCTATTACTTCTCTAGGAGAGCCGACGTGCATTAATGACGTTCAACGCCTGGTAGGGCGGATTGTTGCGTTGAGCCGGTTCATAAACCGCCTTGGAGATAAGGCTATTCCTTTATATCAGATGATGAAGAAGACAGACAAGTTTGTCTGGAGCAAGGCGGCGAGTGAAGCACTTGAGGCGCTTAAGAAACAGCTAACTGAGCCGCCAGTGTTAGCCGCTCCGGCCGAGAAAGAACCATTGCTCCTTTATGTGGCGGCTAACAACAGGGCGGTCAGCGTTGCAATTGTGGTCGAGCGCAAGGAGGCTGGGAAGGAGTATCCCGTGCAAAGGCCGGTTTATTATATCAGTGAGGTCCTAGCAGAATCTAAGCAAAGATATCCGCATTGGCAAAAGCTGGTATACGGAGTTTTCATGGCCAACCGCAAGTTGAAACACTACTTTCTAGGGCACCAGATAACTGTGGTCAGTTCTGCTCCATTGGGGGATATTATCCAGAACAGAGAAGCCACAGGAAGGATTGCTAAATGGGCGTTAGGACTGGGATCTCTTAATTTAAAGTATGTTCCTCGCACGACGATCAAATCCTAGGCTTTGGTGGATTTCATAAATGATTGGACAGAGTGTCAAGCTCCCGAAGAAAATCCAGATAACACATACTGGACTATACACTTTGATGGATCCAAGCAGTTAGAGGGGTCCGGAGCGGGGGTTGTTCTAACATCCCCCAAGGGTGATAAGTTTTGTTATGTTCTCCGGCTGATGTTCTCCTGCACTAACAATGCAGCTGAGTACGAGGCTTTGCTTCATGGTCTTAGATTAGCCAAGGAGATGAATTTGAGCCGGGTCAGGTGTTTGGGCGACTTAGATCTAGTGGCTCAGCAAGTCTCTGGCACTTGGGACTCCAAAGACCCGCGGATGGTGGCTTATAGGCAGGCGGTTGATATTATTGCGGGTCACTTCAAAGGGTATCAGGTAGATCACATTGATCGTCGCAAGAACGAGGCGGCTGATGCTTTATCACGGCTAGGTTCCCAACGTAAACCGGTGCCACCTAATGTATTTCTGGACGTCTTACACCAGCCGACTGTCACGATACCTTCAGAGGAAGATTTGGCTGTTCCTGACCCGGAGGCAGAATTGGTGGCGGCTCTGCATGCTGTCCCCGATTGGACAATTCCTTATTTGGCCTATTTGACCCGGGGCGAGTTACCTGAGGATGAATACCGGGCCAGAGAGATCACCCGGCGCTCTAAGTCCATGACAATAGTTAATGGTGAGTTGCATAAATGCAGTGTAACAGGTTTTTTTCAACATTGTGTTTCACCAGAGGAGGGCCGGCAGATCTTGAATGAAATTCATGCTGGTGATTGTGGACACCATGCCGGCTCAAAATCTTTGGTGGCCAAGGCTTTCCGGCACGGGTTCTTCTGGTTAACGACTCACAAGGATGCAGAGGATTTAGTCTGCAAGTGTGACGGCTGTCAGAAATTTGGCCGGTGTGCTCATGTTTCGGCTCAAGAACTGAGAATGATACCATTCACTTGGCCGTTTGCGGTCTGGGGGCTAGACATGGTCGGGCCCTTCAAGAGATCCAAGGACAAGAAAACGCACCTCCGGGTGGTGGTTGACAAATTTACCAAGTGGGTAGAGGCAGAGCCGGTCAGCAAATTTGATGCGGCTACAGTGGTTCTATATATTAAGAAGCTGATCTACCATTTTGGTTACCCGCACAACATCATTACTGACAATGGTACAACTCTATCCAAGGGGGCTATGAAGAAATTCTGTGATGAAGAGCATATCCGACTTGACATTTCAGCCATGGCACATCCACAGTCCAATGGTCAGGCGGAGCGCGCCAACCAGGAAATTCTAAGAGGGATTAAACCGCGGCTTATGGTTCCTTTGCAGTGAACGCCCGGGTGTTGGGTCGAAGAATTACCCTCCATCTTATGGAGCATCAGAACCACCCTTAACACGTCCACGGGTTTCACGCCCTTCTTTATGGTGTACAGCGCCGAGGCCGTCTTACCCAGTGACATCCAGCATGACTCGCCAAGGGTAGCGGCTTACGTTGAGACAGACAATCAGACGACACGCCAAGACGCATTGGATTCTTTGGAAGAGGCACGAGAGTTAGCAGCGGCCCGATCGGCGATTTATCAACAAGACCTGCGCCGCTATCACAGCCGCAGGGTTAAGACCTGGACATTCCAGGAGGGCGACTTGGTGCTCCGGTTGATTCAAGACCAGACAAATATGCATAAGCTGTCACCTCCATGGGAAGGACCCTTTGTGGTCAGCAGAAATCTCAACAACGGGTCATATTATCTCATCGATATTCGAAACGACTCAGATACGGCGGGTCAGGAGACCCGTCGGCCATGGAACATCGCCCATCTCTGGCCCTATTTCACTTAAAGGGTATCGAGACCCACCATTGTACACTATCATTGCACATATCATAGATGTATAAATAAAGAAGCCTCTGCTGTTTCACGCATCCTCATATGGAAAAAGATTACACAGTATTCCGGTTAAGGCATCAACTGAGATTGGCAAACGACAGTAGATGCCTATCAGCCAGACGTTATGCCACAAAATCCTGGCTCAGGAAAATGAGTCGCAGCACCAGGCATTATGCCACAAAATCCCGGCTCAGGAAAATGAGTCGTGGCACCAGGCATTATGCCACAAAATCCTGGCTTAGGAAAATGAGCCATGGCACCAGGCTTTATGCTACAAAACAAAAAACCGGCTCAGGAAAATGAGTCGTGGCGAGGGCGGCTTCTTACCTCCGGGTACAGCTTCTAACGCCTATCCGCTGGCGGGTCACGCCGTAATTGCTGAGGGGGCTTCTTACCGACGGGTACCGCTTCTAACACCCTATCAGCCGGCTTTATGCCATCTCCGGCTAACCAGTTTAGCCGCGGTTATGAGAGGTTTTTTACCGACGGGTAGCTAACATCTCATGACCCGCGAATGAAGGCTTCTTACCTCTGGGTACTGCTTCTAATGCCTATTAGCCGACGTAAGGCCATGTAAAAACAGCAAAGGAAATTAGCTGTGGTGAACAGCGGCTTCTTACCTTCGGGTACAGCTTCTAACGCCTATTAGCTGTTCTTATAAAAATCTGGCTAAGGAAAATTAGCCGCGGCGAGGGCGGCTTCTTACCTTCGGGTACAACTTCTAATGCTTATCCACCGGTGTTTACGCCATATTATTACCTCCGGGTGTATCTTCTAAAATGCCTTATCGTTCAGGCGTTACACCATCTCCGGCTGACCAGATCAGCCGTAATTACCAAAAAGGGAGTCACCACCTCTGGGTGTAGCTTACCTAATCTTGGCTGCAGGTGTCTTCTATGATGACAAGGCAAGTCTAAATGATTCAAAGCATACAGAGACAAATGGCGGCCACAAGCCGGATCATCTTATAGAAACATCATGACAAGTTTCATCTAGTTATTACACTCCCAGAGGAGATCAAAATTTCAGACAAGCTTTTCAGCCGTCACACGGCGGGTTAAGCTAATACAAGTTCTTAAAGTTGAAGATAATTAGCTGACGGGTCATCCTGCACCGGCTCTTCTGTGGCCCTGATCTCAAGGTTGTCCAAATCCCAATTGCAGTTCATTAGAGCCACAAAAGAGCCTTCGAAATAAGGTGACGAGTCAAGATCTAGAGCAAAGAGGTCCTTACTCCGAGCAGGCGTCAAGTCTTTGCACTCGTACAAAGGACCGTGGACTCTCTTCTGCTCCGGGTCATAGGCTGCTTGATAAGTTGATAGATCAACCTCCTCCGCCAAGACAGAAGCTAACACCCGGGAATCCTTCATGCACCGATTGTAGTCAGCGTCAATAAACTCTGAGCTGTCATCTTTCCTTGAAGGGAAGCCCTCCATCATCTCGGCGGCTGTTAGACCCGGGGCAAAGGCCAAAGCCCGGCTGATGCCCGCAATGGCCCCTAGGCGGGCGGCTGATTTCTTGAGTTTGGCGATCTATTTTGGCATGGTGGAGAAGAGCTCTAAGACACCCCTGAGAGTAGCCAGAATTTTATCCTTATATTGCACGGCCTTGATAGTGCAGATTGCACCATAGTACAACTGCTCGGTTAAGGTATAGATGGCCTCCAACGGCAGCAGGCTATCAGAAGCCAACTGCCGGCTCCTAGGACCTGTATAAACCGGACAGTTCAGATGAGTCGCCAGTCTAAGTAAAGATGAAGCCATTTGAAACACAAAGTTGTCAGAAGCTTACCAAAGAGGGCAGCTGACATCTTGCTTATGTGGCGCTTCAAGCCTTGGAGTTCATCCACCACAGCTATCAGCCGCTGGTCGGCGTCATCCGCCCGTTGGGTGAAAGCGGTCTTCTCAGATTCAACTGACTCCTTAAGAGCAGCAAAATCGGCCTTGATTGTAGCCAGCTCTTCAGAGAGAAGCCGACACTTTTCATCGGCGATGCTGCGGGCCTCTTGTTGAGCCGCCAGGTTGGTCTTCAGGTCCGTCAACTGCAACCCGGCTTCATTTAAGGCTTCCTGTGACATATCAGAATACAGAGTAAGTCGCCAGAATGGAAATCGTATCAAATGATGAAGGTTAAAAACAAAGTTATACAAGTCTCAAGCAGGTTGCAAGCAATATGTTTGACACTTGGGGGCTAATGTATATTTGATCTTCGAGAAATCAATATAGTTCCGTCTCATCTTCATCAAAGTTAATCCGGAACTTGGGGGCTACAATATGGCTCTTCAAATTGACTTATAATTAAAGTTCCAACTCAACTTTATCAAGTTTGAGTCAGCCCTTGGGGGCTACAAGTGGTTCTTTAAGCTATCTACATTAAAGCTCCGACTCAACTTTATCAAGTTTGAGTCGGCCCTTGGGGGCAATGGATTTGGATTTTCTACAGAGGATCAGAAAAGACCTGGTTCAACTCTTAAGCTAGAATTGAACCGGCCCTTGGGGGCTAAGTAAGGTTATAGCAAGAGGAGGAGTACCTCATATTTTAGCTTCATCAAGTTGACTAGCCGAAGTTCTAGATCTCGGCTGGTGGAAAGCCGGTTCGTATACCCGATGTGGAGTTCTTCGACCGTCATCTTCTCAAAAGAAGAGTCGAAGTCCAGCTTCTTGGAGGCCTCGGCCGACTCTTTATGCCTGGTCAGCACGTGAGCCGGAGGAGACTGAGGAGCAGAACCGGTGATCGCGACTTCCGGAGTTGCAGTGGTCTTGGCAGGACTTGGCGGTTTTGAAGGACCCCTTAGAGGGCTCTCCGGGATGATATCTTCAGCCGCCGGCTCAGTGGAGGCAATTGGCGGATCTACATCCGGTTGTGGCTCCTCCGGTTGTTCTTGCTCCGGCTCTTGAGCAGCAGGGCTGGAGGAGGGCTTGTTGGTCTTCCGACGCTTGGCTTGAGCACTGCAAGATAGAAAGATCAGAATCCAAAGGATATTACTACCCTACAAAGAACCGAATGTTATAGTAGAAAAACACTTACAACAGGTTGATCTTGGGAGGCGACAGAGCGGTCACCGAAGAGTTGCCGGAAGAGGGCGATTTCTGAGATGAAATTTTAGAAAGATGAGACAACACCAAGGTTATAAAGATAAATGAATCAAATAGGAGCACATACCTCTGCGGGGCCTTTCTTCGGAGCCGGCAAGTTTAGCAAGCCGGACATAAGCTCAGTGGAGCCAACACTCCGGGTCCGGCGACGTTCAGCCTGTTGTTGCTTTTTCAAAAGAAAGTCGGGAGCCAGATAAGCGAGAGGATGAGAAAGAGGAACTTTTTTGATAACCCGCCGTGGCTTTTGAGGGACGAAATACTCTGAGCCGGAAGAAACATAGTTTACCTTAGGGGCGTTGGTATGGCTGGTCCCCACGTCATCCTGTGAGTAAAACAAGCATTGGTAAAACAAGAAGGCAAAGTATCAAACATACAACTAAAATTTTACCTCTGAGCTGGATGACGGTGGTGGGTCAAACCATTCCTCTCGCGGGGCATCTCTCTTTGGCTTCTTGGCTGGAGCCTTCTTCTTGAGCTTCTTCGGAGGAGGGACGTATTCCTTCTTCCAGAAATCAGAGTCGGCCTGCGAAAATAAACCGGAGAAGAGTAATAGATCAACAAGGTACAAACAAAAATCCAACAAGGTACAAACAAAAATCCAAGAGACGGATGGAAAGAATTTGACTTACATCTGGAGCCGGATTGTTAGCGCTAAAAGGCATCAGGCCAATGGCGCTGCATGAGCCGGAGGCTTCATGGACAAGGCTCCAGACGACAGTGGTGATGTCATCCTCTGTCAGGGTTGATTGACTGAATCATAGGGAGCTGTCATACTTGCCTTCATATTCACACATAAGCCGGCTTCTATGGCTTAAGGGCATGATCTGCCAAGAAATCCAGCAGCGGATCAAATCCAATCTAGTTAAACCATTGGCCATGAGTGCCTTGATCGTGGCATGAGCCGGCTCATACCTGACACGTTCCGAAGCTGAGAGCTGACCAGGAAGTTCTGAATCTGTCCTGAGACGGGAGGGACGATAACCCGGCAATGGGAGCTCATTCTCAGGAGAGGTGTCCTTGCAGTAGAACCAAGTCTTGTTCCAATCCTTCGGATGACTCGGCATCTGCGCAGCCGGAAAGATGATGTCTCTGCGTCGTTGAATGGAAATACCGCCAAGCTCCAGACTCGGACCGCCTTTCATTTCGGTTTGGCGGTTGGCATAGAAGAACTCTCGAAACAAACCCACAGATGGCTTGATTTGCAGGTAGACTTCGCAGAGCACTTGGAAATTGCATATGTTTGAAACGGAGTTGGGGGCCAAGTCTTGAGGATGAAGCTTGTATAAGTGGAGAACATCACGGAAGAATTTCGAGCCGGGTGGCACGAATCCTCGCTCGATATGGTCAGAGAAAACTACTACCTCTCCTTTTTGGGGAGAGGGCCATGTTTCGTCACCCGGAACCCGCCAATGAAGGACCTCCTTGGAAGGAAGAGTGTCCGCGCCAACAAAATCCATTAAATACTCTTCCGTGATGCATGAGTTGGAGGCACGAGACATACTGGTGGCTTAAAGACTGTGCAAAATTAAAATACGCGGCGAGTTAAGAGCAAGCAGATATCTGTGACGGTTTACAATTTTAAGGGCTCTACAAATAATGTGGCATTATCCGGCTGATGAGAGCCGGAAAGGCATGGCGGATCAACAAGGAAAGGAGAGCGAAAATCGGCTAAGTCCTAAAACAGGTTTCACAAACTACTGCTACAATTACAGATCTACAAAAGCAGGAAAAAGGGTTCTTATTCTCGACCTAGCGAAGAACAGACAAATCGGAAGAAAGAAACAGAGCCGTGACGATCTGCGCATTGCGCACGGCCGCCCCGTACACGGCGGCGCGGCAAGGATGCGCGTTAAAGGCATCAATTGCATCGGGAGTGCACCGATGATGGTGCGGACGGAGCCCGAAGCAGCGGCGGCGGAGCTTCCGCAAACCCTGCTACGGTGGCGATGCATCTAAGGAGGAGCTTGGGATTACCGATGATGGAGCGGTGGATGCGGAAGAAGCTCTGGATCGACACAGGTTGATGCAGCGGCCTGGTTGATGACGATGTGAAAACGGCGCCGAAGCAGGGAGTGCTAGAACGGAGACAACGAGAGGAAGACGATGAAGGGTGAGCAGGAGAAGGAAAGTTTCCACCCGCAGCAGGTCTTATTTAAAGAGAAGACAAGGCGGGCGCGAAAATCTAGGTGATGCAAACCATTTGACCTAGGCGGACGCCTCGATTTTCGGGCTGACCATTTAATAAAAGATTCGGTGGCACGTCAGCAGATCTCTCTCGCAGGGACTGTGTGACATCACACCGGGTCATCACCGGGCGACTCGCCGAAGAGCAGAAGAGAGGGATGAAGTGAGCAAGCTCAATTCAACCTGGGGCCTAATGTTGGGGATATAACCCCGCAATATGATCCGCCATTAAGGTTCCGGGTCACATTGATGGCTCGTGAGCCGGCCCAAGGGTGAGCTGTAAAGTCTACGGCCCAGGAAGATAAGCAGCTCACGGTGTGGGCCGCAAGGTGGCTCGGACGGAGAAGACCCGGGCGTGTAAGCCGCTCGGGGACAGCTTGGACAAGAAGATAGAGGAAGACTCGGATCGGCAATGAGACTCGGTTAGACAATTGTAAAGACCCGTGGTCTTGACCTCCTATATAAAGGCAGACCCGGGGCGACTTAGAGGTGAGGTGATCGAGAACTAGGTCAAGGCTTTAGCTCCCTTGTAATCGATACAACAAGCAATACAAGAACAAGCAGGACGTAGGCTATTACCTCGACTTGAGGGGCCGAACCTGGGTAAACTCGTGTCCTTTGTCCCAATCAACCCTTTTGAGTCCATCACGTTAGCGATGGCCTCGAATCCAAGTCCGTTCACCCGGACATCTGCCGTGATAAGCCCACAACAATGTTCGTCCTTTCTCTTTCTTCTACCGTTGTCGAGCTTTGAGTCTCACTCAACTTCACACCTTACAAATCAGGCGAGAACTCTTTCTCTGACTGATCCATTTTGAACTCTTTCAAAATCTTGTCAAGGTATGTACTCATTGAAAGTCTCATCAAGCGTCTTGATCTATTTCTATAGAGCGCGATTCCCACCAATTAAGTGGCTTTATCCAGGTTTTCCTTTGAAAAACTCTTTTCAAGCAACCATTTATGCTTTCCAGAAATTCTACATCATTTCTGATCAACAATATGCCATCGACATCTGCTTATCAGAAACTCTATAGTGCTCCCACTCACTTTATTGTAAATACAAGTTTCTCATAAACTTTGTATAGACTCAAAAACTTTGATCACCTCATCAAAGTGTATATTCCAACTCCGAGATGCTTGCTCCAGCCCATAGAAGGATTGCTGGAGCTTGCACACCTTTTAGCATCCTTTAGGATTGACAAAACCTTCTGGTATTATCACATACAACCTTTCCTCAAGGAAACCGTTAAGGAAACGATGTTTTGACATCCATCTGCCAGATTTAATAATTGAAAAATGCAGCGACTGCTAACATAATTCCAACAGACTTTAGCATCCTACGAGTGAGAAAGTCTCATCGCAGTCAACTTTGTCAGAAACTTCTTTGCGACAAGTCGAGCTTTATATGGTGACATTTACCATCAGCGTTTTCTTCATTTTAAAGGTCCATTTGTACTCGTCGACCTGCCGTCCAACGAGCAAGTCTACCAAAGACTATACTTGGTTTTCATACATGGATCCATTCTCGGATTTCATGGCCTCTAACCATTTGTCGGATTCCGGGCCCATCATCGCTTCTCCATAGCTCGTAGGTTCATCGTTGTCCAACAACATGACCTCTAAGACAGGGTTGTCGTACCCCTTAGGAGCAGTACACGTCCTTGTCGACCTACGAGGTTTGATAGTAACTTGATTTGAAGCTTCATGATCATCATCATTAACTTCCTCTTCAACTAACCTAGGCTTCATAGAAACATCTCTCTGCACTGTGCTACTCTCTCGTTGAAACAAAGGTACAATAACCTCATCAAGTTCTATCTTCCTCCCACTCAATTCTTTCGAGAGAAACTTTTTCTCGAGAAAGGACCCAGTTTTAGCAACAAACATTTCATGCTTGGATCTGAGATAGAAGGTTCAATCAACTGTTCTTAGGGTATTCTATGAAGATGCATTTGTCCGCTTTGGGTTCGAGCTCATTAGGTGAAAACATTTTCCACACAAGCGTCGTAGCCCCAAACATTAAGAAATGACAGCTTAGGTTTCTATCAAACCATAATTCACACAGTGTCATCTCAATGGATTTAGATGGTGCCCTATTTAAAGTGAATGTAGTTGTCTCTAATGCATAACCCCAAAATTATAGTACCAAAACGATAAGAGACATCATAGTAAGCACCATATCCAATAGAGCATGACTATGACGTTCGGACACACCATCACACTATGGTGTTCCAGGTGGCGTGAGTTGTGAAACAACTTTCACATTGTCTAAAGTTGTATGCCAAACTCGTAACTTAGATATTCACCTCCACGATCATATCGCAGACATTTTTATCTTCTTGTCACGATGATCTTAAACTTCACTCTGAATTTGCTCGAACCTTTCAAACGATTCAGACTTGTGTTTCATTAAGTAAATATACACTATATATACTCAAATCATAAGTGAAGGTAAGAAAATAACGATATCCACCACATGCTACAAGACTCATTAGATTGCATACATCAACATGTATCATTTCCAATAAATCACTTGCCCGCTCCATCAATCCGGAAAACGGGGTCCTTAGTCATCTTGCCCAAGAGGCATGGTTCACATGTCTCAACCGATTCGAAATCGAATGAGTCCAAAGATCCATCAACATGGAGTTTCTTCATGCGCTTTATACCAATATGAAATTTAGCGGCAGTGCCACAAGTATGTGGTACTATCATTATTAACTTTGTATCTTTTAGCATCAATGTTATGAACATGTGTATTACTACGATCAAGATTCAACAAACCATTCTCATTGGGTGCATGACCATTGAAGGTATTATTCATGTAAACATAATAACCATTATTCTCTAACTTAAATGAATAACCGTGTTGCAATAAACACGATCTAATCATGTTCATGCTTAACACAAAACAACAAATAACATTTATTTAGGTTCGTCACTAATCCCGAAGGTAGAGAGAGCGTGCGATGTTGATCACATCAACCTTGGAAACATTTCCAACACACATCTTCACATCACCCTTAGCTAGTTCTCCGTTTATTCCATAGCTTTTATTTCGAGTTACTAACATTTAGCAACCGAATCGGTATCCAATACCCAGGTGCTACTAGGAGTACTAGCAAGGTATACATTAATAACACGTATATAAAATATACTTCTGTTGACGTTGCCAGCCTTCTTATCTACCAAGTATCTTGGTTTGTTTCGCTTCAGCGACCACTCTCCTCATAATCGAAGCACTTAGTCTCGGGTTTGGGTTCAACTTTGGGTTGCTTCACTGGAGCAGCAACTGACTTGCCATCCATGAAGTTTCCCTCCTTGCCCTTGCTCTTCTCGAAACAAGTGGTTTTACTAACCATCAACACTTGACGCTCCTTCTTGATTTTTACCTTCGCGGTGTCAAACATCGCGAACAGCTCAGGGATCATTATTTCTATCCCTGGCATTTTATAGTTCATCACCAAGTTCTAGTAGCTTAGTGACAGTGACTTGGAGAACTATATCAATCACTATCTTATCTGGAAGATCAACTCCCACTCGATTCAAGCGATTGTAGCACCCAGACAATCTGAGCACATGCTCAATGATTGAGCTATTCTCTTTCATTTTGCAGGCAAAGAATCTTGTTGGAGATCTCATATCTCGCAACATGGGCACAAGCCTGAGATCCTAATGTCAGCTCTTAGAACATCTCATATGTTCCGTGACGTTCAAAATGTTTCGGAGCCTCAATTCTAAGCCGTAATGCATGACACACTAAACTATCAGGTAGTCATCAGAACGTGCCTGTCAGATGTTCATAACATCTACAGACGATGCTAGAGGGGTTGGCGCACGGAGCGGTGCATTAAGGATATAAGCCTTCTGTGCAGCAGTGAGGACAATCCTCAGATCATGGACCCATTCTCTAATATTGCTACCATCATCTTTCAGCTCTATTTCTCTAGGAACATATAAAAATTCTATGGAGCTACAACGTGAGCTAGTAATCTAGAACATAATTTGCAAAGACACTACTGACTAAGGTCATGATAATGAGTTCAATTAATCATATTACTTAAGAACTCCCACTCAAATTGACATCCCTCTGGTCATTCGAGTGATACATGATCCAAATTCACCAACTCAAGTCTAAACATCACGTGAGTTGAGGTGGTTTCAATGGTGAACATCATCATGTTGATCATATCTACTATATGACTCATGTTCGACCTTTCGGTCTCTTGTGTTCCGAGGCCATGTCGGTACATGCTAGGCTCGTCAAGTTTAACCCGAGTGTTCTGCATGTGCAACACTGGCTTGCACCCGTTGTATGTGAACGTAGAGTCTATCACACCAGATCGTTACGTGCTGTCTCGACACGACGAACTTTCGCAACAGTGCATACTTGGGAAGAACACAATTTATCTTGAAATTAAGTGAGGGATTACCTTATAATGCTACCGTTGTCCTAAGCAAAACAATGTGCATAAAAGGATTAACATCACATGCAAATCATAAGTGACATGATATGGCCATGAACTTGTGCTTTTGATCTTCATCCTTAAAGCACCGACATGATCTCCATCGTCACCGGCATAACACCATGATCTCCATCATTGTGTCGCCATCGGGGTTGTCACGCCCACCATGCTCATACTACTATAGCTACCGTTTAGCGATAAAGTAAAGCATTACATAGCGCTTAATGATTGACATGCAGGTCATACAATAATTAAAGACAACCCTATGGCTCTTGCCGGTTGCCATACTCATCGACATGCAAGTCGTGATATTCTATAAAACACATGATCATATCATACATCACATATATCTCATCATGTAATTGTCCATATCACATCACAACATACTCTGCAAAAACAAGTTAGATGTCCTCTAATTGTTGTTGCATGTTTTACGTGGCTTCTACGGGTATCTAGCAACAACAATTCTCACCTACGCAAAAACCACAACGGTGATATATAAGTTGCTTTTCAACCTTCTCAAGGACCGCCTTTGTCGAATCCGATCCAACTAAAGTAGGAGAAATAGACACCCGCCAGCCATCTTTGTTCAACAAAGTTACACGTCAGTCGATGGAACCGGTCTCTCGTAAGCATACGAGTAAGGTTGGTACGGGACGATTCATCCCACAATACCGCTGAACCAAAACACGACCAAGGGAGGAAGAAAACTACGCATCAAAACCCACAAACTCTTTGTGTTCTACTCGAGATCTCATCTACATATAGACCTACCTCATGATGCCACTGTTGGGGAACATTGCACGAGAAACAAAATTTTTCCTACGCACACGCAAGATCTATCCATGGTGACAAGCATCTACAAGAGGGAGAGTGGATCTGAATACCTTGTAGATCGCTAAGCGGGAAGCGTTAAGAAGCGCGGTTGGTGTAGTCAAACGTCTTCGCGATCCAAATCGCGGAGCGTCCCGCGATCTCATCACGATCCGTCCTGCGATCCAATCACGATCCGTCCCACGAACTCATCACGATCCGTCCCGCGATCTCATCACGATCCGTCTCGCGATCTTGATCACGGTCCTTCCGATCTAGCGCCGAACGGACGACACCTCCGCGTTCAGCACACGTATAGCTCGATGACGATCTCTGCCTTCTTTATCCAGCAAGAGGGAGTGGAGAGGTAGACGAGTTCTCTGGCAGCGTGACGGTGTTGCGGCGATTGTGGTGGAGGAAATCCAGCAGGGCTTCGCCTAAGCACCGCTGAAAACCAATCTAGAGGAGAAAACGATCTAGAGGAAGGACAAGGCAGCACGTGGCAATTAGGGTTAGGGCTGCCCTCAAAACCTCTAGTATATATAGGAGGAGAGGAGGAGGAGGAGGCTGGCGCACAAAGGGCCAGCCCTTTTATCTTGTCGCAAGGAGGAGAGGAGTCCTTCTCCTCCACTCCTAGTTGGATTAGGACTCCTTCCTTATTTAGCCTTTTTGCCTTTTCCACCTTTTTCTCCTTAGGAATCTCTTCCCAGCCGCATGGGCCTTGTGTAGGACTTTGGCCAGCCCACTAAGGGCTGGTATTTGTCCTCCCACAGCCCATGTAGCCTCTTGGGTCGAAATACCCCTCCCGATGGTCCCCCAGTACACTATCGGCACTCCCGGTACACTACCGATGAGCCCGAAACTTTTCCGGCAACCAAAACAGGACTTCTTATATATCAATCTTTACCTCTGGACCATTCCATAGCTCCTTGTGATGTCCGAGATCTCATCCAAGACTCCAAACAACCTTCATTCACCACCATACATAACTCTATACTACCGAAACATCAACGAACCTTAATTGTGTAGAACCTGCGGGTCCGAGAACTATGTAGACATGACCGAGACACCTCTTCGGTCAATAACCAATAGCGGGACCTGGATGCCCATATTGGTTCCTACATATTCTACGAATATCTTTATCGGTTGAACTTCTATGTCAAGGATTCAGTTAACCCGTATGATGTTCCCTTTGTTCTTCGGTATGTTACTTGCCCGAGATTCGATCGTCAGTATCTCCATACCTAGTTTAATATCATTACCGGTAAGTCTCTTTACTCGTTCCATAATAAAAGATCCCGTGACTAACACTTAGTCATATTGCTTGCAAGGCTTATTGTGATGTTGTATTACCGAGTGGGCCCTAAGATACCTCTCCGTCACACGGAGTAACAAATCCCGGTCTTGATCCATGCCAACCCAACTGACACCCTCGGAGATACCTGTAGAGCACTTTTATAGTCACCTAGTTACATTGCTATGTTTGATACACACAAGGTACTCCTCCGGTGTCAGTGAGTTGCATGATCTCATGGTCATAGGAACATATACTTGACATGCAGAAAACAGTAGCAATAAACTGACACGATCATATGCTACATTTGTAGTTTGGGTCTTGTCCATCACATCATTCTCCTAATGGTGTGATCCTGTTATCAAATGACATCTCATGTCCATGGCTAGGAAACCTTGACCATCTTTCATCAACGAGCTAGTCTATTAGAGGCATACTAGGGACACAGTGTTGTCTTTGTATCCACACATGTATCTGAGTTTTCGATCAATACAATTATAGCATGATAATAAACGATTATCATGAACAAGGAAATATCATAATAACCAATTTATTATTGCCTCTAGGGCATATTTCCAACAGTGCATTGTTCTTGACGGGGGCATAACCCCGAGGTAGCCTCAGCGGGCCTTCTACTCCAACTTTCCAAAACAACAACAAGGTGAGCCGTCTCCTTCTGAGGACCGGCTCTGTGTGGCCGGCTACGCGCGACTGGCTACGCGCGGCCGGCTACGCGCGGCCGACTATGCGCGGCCGGCTATCACTAGGCTACTAACCAGAGGTGGGGCCCCCAGGCCCCATATCCGGTGGCACATCAGATTGTTGGAAATATGCCCTAGAGGCAATAAATAAAGTGTTTATTATTATATTTCCTTGTTCATGATAATCGTTTATTATCCATGCTATAATTGTATTGATCGGAGACTTAGATGCATGTGTAGATACATAGACAAAACCATGTCCCTAGTATGCCTCTAATAGACTAGCTCGTTGATCAAAGATGGTCAAGATTTCCTAGCCATTGACATGTGATGTCATTTGATAACGGGATCACATCATTAGGAGAATGATGTGATGAACAAGACCCAAACTACAAACGTAGCATATGATCGTGTCAGTTTATGGCTATTGTTTTCTGCATGTCAAGTATATGTTCCTATGACCATGAGATCATGCAACTCATGGATACCGGAGGAGGGCCTTGTGTGTATCGAAACGTCGCAACATAACTAGGTGACTATAAAGGTGCTCTACAGGTATCTCTGAGGGTGTCTGTTGAGTTGGCATGGATCAAGACTGGAATTTGTTACTTCGTGTGACGGAGAGGTATCTCAGGGCCCACTCGGTAATACAACATCACAATAAGCCTTGCAAGCAATGTGACTGAGTGTTAGTTGCAGGATCTTGTATTACAGAACGAGTAAAGAGACTTGTCGATAACGAGGTTGAACTAGGTATGGAGATACCGACGATCGAATCTCGGGCAAGTAACATACCGAAGAACAAAGGGAACATCATACGGGATTAACTCAATCCTTGACATAGCGGTTCGACCGATACAGATCTTCATAGAATATATAGGAACCTATATGGGCATCCAGGTCCCGCTATTTGTTATTGACCGTAGAGGTGTTTCGGTCATGTCTACATAGTTCTCGAACCCGTAGGGTCTGCACACTTAAGGTATGGTGACGTTTCGGTAGTATAGAGTTATGTATGGTGGTGACCAAATGCTGTTCGGAGTCCCGAATGAGATCCCGGATGTCATGAGGAGCTCCGGAATGGTCCGGAGGTAAAGATTCATATTTAGGAAGTCCTGTTTTGGTCACCGGAAAAGTTTCGGGCTCATCCGTAGTGTACCGGGAGACCATCGGGAGGGGTATTTCGACCCAAGAAGCTTCATGGGCTGTGGGAGAGTGTTTACCAGCCCTTAGTGGGCTGGTGGAAGTCCCACCCAAGGCCCATGTCGTTTGGGAAAAAAGGCCTAAAGAGAAAAAGTGGAAAAAGGCAAAAATAGGGTGAATCCTAGTCCTACTAGGATTGGAGGTGGAGTCCACCTCCTCCACCTGGTTCGGTCGACTCCTTCGAGGCTTGGCCCTTGTGCCAAGCCTCCTCCTCTCTTCCTATTATATATACTGGAGGTTTTAGGGTTTTTGCATAGAATTTTCAGCCACGTGCTGCCCGTTCCTCCAGTGCATAGTTTCTCCTCTAGATCGGTTTTCTACAGTGCTTAGGCGAAGCCCTGCCGGAATAGCTCCACCACCATCGCCGGAGCGCCGTCACGCTGCCGGAGAAATCTTCTACCTCTCCACTCTCTCTTGCTAGATCAAGACGGAGGAGATCGTCATCAAGCTGTACGTGTGCTGAACGCGGAGGTGCCGTCCGTTCGGCGCTAGATTGGAAGGATCGTGATCAAGTTCGTGGGACAGATCATGATCAAGTTCGTGGGACGGATCGTGATTGGATCGCGGGATGGATCCTGATTGGATCGTGGGATGGATCGTGATTGGATCGTGGGATGCACGGCGATTTGGATCGCGAAGACGTTCGACTACACCAACCGCGTTTCTTAACGCTTCTCGCTTAGCGATCTACAAGGGTACGTAGATCCACTCTCCCTCTCGTAGATGCTCATCACCATGGATAGATCTGCGTGTGCGTGGGATTTTTTTTGTTTCCCATGCAACGTTGACCAACAGTAGTATCAGAGCTAGGTCTATGTGTAGATGAGATCTCGAGTAGAACACAAAAGGTTTGTGGGCGTTGATGCTTAGATTGCTTCCTCCCTTGCTCGGATTTTGGTTCAACGGTATTGTGAGATGAAGCGGCCCGGACCAACATTACTCGTACGCTTACGAGAGACAGGTTCCCTCGATCGCAACTTGTTGCATAGATGGCTTGCGGGTGCCAGTTTCTCTCACTTTAGTTGGATCGAATTCGACAAAGGCGGTCCTTGAGAAGGTTGAAAAGCAACTAGTGTATCATCGTTGTGGTTTTTGCGTAGATGAGAATTGTTCTTGCTAGATACCCTTAGCAGCCACGTAAAACATGCAACAACAATTAGAGGACGTCTAACTTGTTTTTGCAGGGTATGTTGTGATGTGATATGGCGAATTACATGATGTGATATATGTGATGTATGAGATGATCATGTGATGTATAGATTATCACGACTTGCATGTCGATGAGTACGGAAACCGGCAGGAGCCATAGGGTTGTCTTCAATTATTTTATGACCTGCGTGTCAATCATTAAGTGCTATGTAATGCTTTACTTTATCGCTAAATGGTAGCAATAGTAGTAGAAGCATGTTGGGCGCGACAACCCTGATGGCGACACATTGATGGAGATCAAGATGATGAAGATCATGGTGTCAGACCGGTGACGATGGAGATCATGCCGGTGCTTTCTAGATGGAGATCAAAAGCACAAGTTCATGGCCATATCATGTCACTTATGAATTGCATGTGATGTTAATCCCTTTATGCACCTTGTTTTGCTTAGGACGACGGTAGCATTATAAGGTGATCCCTCACTTAAATTTCTAGATGAATTGTGTTCTCCTCAAGTGTGCACCATTGCGAAAGTTCGTTGTGTTGAGACACCACGTGATGATCGGGTGTGATAGACTCTACTTTCACATACAATGGGTGCAAGCCAGTGTTACACGTGCAGAACACTCAGGTTAAACTTGACGAGCCTAGCATGTACAGACATGGCCTCGGAACACAAGAGACAGAAAGGTCGAACATCAGTCATATAGTCGATATGATCAACATAATGATGTTCACCATTGAAGCCACCTCAACTCACGTGATGATCAGACTTGAGTTGGTGGAGTTGCATCATGTGACACTCAGATGACCTGAGGGATGTCAATTTGAGTGGGAGCTTTAGTAATTTGATTAACTAAACTCATTATCCTTAACAATATTCTAAGTAAACTTTGCATATTTATGTTGTAGATGAATGGCTCGCGTAGTAGCACCCCTGAATTTTAATGCGTTCCTAGAGAAAGCTAAGTTGAAAGATGATGGAAGTAACTTTGTTGACTGG
Source organism: Hordeum marinum (assembly GCA_022496015.1). NCBI lineage: Eukaryota > Viridiplantae > Streptophyta > Magnoliopsida > Poales > Poaceae > Hordeum > Hordeum marinum. The sequence continues at coordinate 87,493,591 of CM039678.1, read as the reverse complement.
GCCCGTAATCTGAGGATTATCCTCACGGCTTCCTAGAAATCATATGTCCTTGATGCACCACTTGGTGACCAACCAGAAGACATGACCTCCAAAGACGTTAAGAATGCTTGGGAGGCACGTACTGGAGATTACTCAATAGTTCAGTGTGCAATATTTAATGGCTTAAAACCGGGACTTCAAAGATGTTTTGAACGTCATGGAGCATATGAGATGTTCCAGGAGTTGAAGTTTATCTTTCAGAAGAACGCCCGAATCGAGTGGGATGAAACCTCTGATAAGTTCTATGCTTGCAAGATGGAGGAGAACGGGTCTATCAGTGAACATATACTCAGAATATCTGGGTATTCAACTCGTCTAGCGGAGTTGGGAATTGCCCTTCCGCCAGAGGCAATCACTAATAGAGTTCTTCAATCACTGCCACCTAGTTACATGAGCTTTGTGATGAACTATAACATGCATGGGATGAACAAGTCAGTTGCCGAGCTATTTGCGATGCTAAAAGTCGCCGAGTCTGAAATCCAGAAAGAACATCAAGTGTTGATGGTCAATAAAACCACTAGTTTCAAGAAAAATGGCAAGGTCAAGGGCAAGGGCAAGAAGGGTAAAACCAAGAAGGATGGCAAAGCAGTTGCTACTCCTGTAAAGAAGCCCAAGCATGGACCCAAGCCAGAAACTGAGTGCTTTCATTGCAAGGGAACTGGTCACTGGAAGCGGAACTGCCCCAAGTACCTGGCTGACAAGAAGGCAACCAACGACAAACAAGGTATATATGATATACATGTTATTGATGTGTACCTTACTAGCTCTCGTAGTAGTGCCTGGGTATTTGATACCGGTTCGGTTGCTCACATTTGCAACTCAAAGCAGGAACTACAGAATAAACGAAGGCTGGCAAAGGACGAAGTGATGATGCGCGTGGGAAATGGTTCCAAGGTTGATGTGATCACCGTCGGCATGCTCTCTCTTCGATTACCATCGGGATTAGTGATGAACCTGAATAATTGTTATTTAGTGCCTGTGTTAAGCATGAACATTATATCTGCATCTTGTTTATTGCGAGACGGTTACTCATTTAAATCAGAGAATAAAGGTTGTTCTATTTATATGAGTAATATCTTTTATGGTCATGCACCCAATGTTAGGGGTTTATTCATATTGAATCATGATAGTGATGACACACATGCTCATAACATTGATGCCAAAAGATGTAGAGTTGATAATGATAGTACCACTTTATTGTGGCACTGCCGGTTAGGTCATATTGGTGTAAAACACATGACGAAGCTCCATGCTGATGGACTTTTGGAGTCACTTGATTTTGAATCACTTGACACATGTGAACCATGCCTCATGGGCAAGATGACTAAAACGCCATTCTCTAGAACAATGGAACGGGCAAGTGACTTATTGGAAATCATACATACTAATGTGTGCGGTCCAATGAATGTTACAAAGCATGGTGAATACCATTATTTTCTCACCTTCACTGATGACTTAAGTAGATATGGGTATATTTACTTAATGAAACACAAGTCTGAAATGTTTGAAAAGTTCAAGCAATTTCAGAGTGAAGTTGAGAATCATCATAACAAGAAGATTAAGTTCCTGCGATCTGATCGATGAGGTGAATATCTGAGTTATGAGTTTGGCAGTCACTTAAGACAATGTGGATTTTTATACAGTTGACACCGCCCGGAACACCACAGCGTAATGGTGTGTCCAAACGTCGTAATCAAACCTTATTAGATATGGTGCATTCTATGATGTCTCTTGCTAATTTCCCACTATCGTTTTGGGGTTTTGCATTAGAGACAGCTGCATTTTCACTTTAAATAGGGCACCATCAAAATCTGTTGAGACGACGCCATATGAATTGTGGTTTGGCAAGAGGCCAAAGTTGTCGTTTCTTAAAGTTTGGGGATGTGATGCTTATGTCAAAAAGCTTCAGCCTGAAAAGCTGGAACCCAAAGTGGAAAAATGCGTCTTCATAGGATACCCGAAAGAGATAGTCGGGTATACCTTCTATCTCAGATCCGAAGGCAAATTGTTTGTCGCTAAGAATGGAACATTTCTTGAGAAAGAGTTTCTCTCGAAAGAATTGAGTGGGAGGAAAATAGAGCTTGATGAGGTTATTGAACCTTTACTTCAACCAGAAAGTAGCGTAGCGTAGAAAGATGTTTCTGTGGAAACTACGACGGTAGAAGAGGAAGTTAATGATGATGATCATGAAGCTTCGGATCAAGCTACTATTGAACCTCGTAGGTCGACAAGGCCGCGTACTACTCCTTAGTGGTACGGCAACCCTGTCTTGGAGGTCATGTTGTTGGAGAACAATGAACCTACGAGCTATGGAGGAGCAGTGATGGCCCGGATTCCGAGAAATGGTTAGAGGCCATGAAATCCGAGATGGGATCCATGTATGAAAACAAAGTATGGACTTTGGAAGTATTACCTGAAGGGCGAAAGGCCATTCGGAACAAATGGATCTTTAAGAAGAAGACAGACGCGGACGGTAATGGCACCGTCTATAAAGCTCGACTTGTGGCAAAAGCGTTTTTCACAAGTTCAAGGAGTTGACTACGATGAGACCTCCTCACCCGTAGCGATGCTTAAGTCTGTCAGAATCATGTTGGCAATAGCTGCTTATTTCGACTATGAAATTTGGCAGATGGATGTCAAAACAGCGTTCCTCAACGGTTTCCTTGAGGAAGAGTTGTATATGATGCAACCAAAAGTTTTGTCGATCCAGAGAATGCTGACAAAGTTTGCAAACTCCAGCGATCCATTTATGGACTGGCGCAAGGATCTCGGAGTTGGAATAAGCGTTTTTATGAGGTGATCAAACGTTTGGGTTTATACAAGGTTATGGAGAAGCTTGTATTTACAAGAAAGTGAGTGGGAGCTCTATAGCGTTTCTAATATTATATGTAGATGACATATTGCTGATTGGAAACAATATAGAAATGCTAGAAAGCGTGAAGGAATATTTGAACAAGAGTTTTTTAATGAAGGACCTAGGAGAAGCTGCTTTCATATTAGGCATTAAGATCTATAGAGATAGATCGAGACGCTTAATAGCATTTTCATAGAGCACATACCTTGATAAAGTTTTGAAGAAGTTCAAAATGGATCAGTCCAAGAAGGGGTTCTTACCTCTGTTACAAGGTGTGAAGTTGAGTAAGACTCAATGCCCAATGACTGCAGAAGATAGGGAAAAGATGAGTGTCATCCCCTATGCTTCATCCATAGGCTCTATCATGCATGCAATATTGTGCACAAGACCCGATGTCAGTCTTGCCATAAGTATGTTCGAAAGGTTTCGAAGTGATCCTGTAATGGAGCACTAGACAGTGGTCAACAATATCCTTATGTACCTGAAAACGACTAAGGAAATGTTTCTCGTTTATGGAGGTGATGAAGAGCTCGTCGTAAAGGGTTACATCCATGCAAGTTTTGACACTAATCCGGACAACTCTAAGTCGCAAACCGGATACGTATTTATTCTCAACGGGGGAGCGGTAAGCTGGTGCAGTTCCAAGCAAAGCGTGGTAGCCGATTCTACGTGCGAAGAGGAGTACATCACAGCCTTGAAGGCAGCGAAGGAAGGTGTCTGGATGAAGCAGTTCATGATATATCTTGGAGTAGTGCCCAGTGCAGTGAATCCAATGAACCTGTTCTGTGACAACACTGGTGCCATTGCTCTGGCCAAGGAACCAAGGTTTCACAAGAGGACGAGACACATAAAGTGATGCTTCAACTCCATCCGCGATTACATCGAGGAGAAGGACATAAATATTTGCAAAGTGCACATGGATCTGAATGTTGCAGACCCGTTGACTAAACCTCTTCCAAGGGCTAAACATGATCAACACCAGAACTGCATGGGTGTTTGATTCATTACAATGTAAATCACATAGTGATGTGAGCTAGATTATAGACTCTAGTGCAAGTGGGAGACTGTTGGAAATATGCCCTAGAGGCAATAAATAAAGTGTTTATTATTATATTTCCTTGTTCATGATAATCGTTTATTATCCGTGCTATAATTCTATTGCTTGGAAAAACATTACATGTGTGGGTTAATAGACAACACTCTGTAAGAATTACTGGGCTGGGACTTAGAAAAATATAGGAAGGTCGGCTCATCTCCTTGAGATAATAGGGTCTTGCTGACAATGTAATGATTTGAAAACCAGCTTGCATTAGCCCCCAAGTGCCGTGGTGCGTGCTTGAAGTGACATGGGACTTGCATATTTGATATAAACTAGACTTGAATAGTGTAGCTCCCAAGTGCCGGCTCGACTGCCTGCGGTGACTGGGAACTGTGTGAGAGTAATATGACTCATCATAATGCACTTCAAAAGTTCTCTGTGAACTGATATTGATCTGATTTGAATGAATCTTTGACCGTAATTGTAATATATCCTGGAATAATTCCTTTGTCTTTGAAATGAAATCCCTGCTCGTGGTTGCGGTGCAACCGACAAATATATGTTTGAGAAATCCATGAGTGTTGTAGTATACTACAGAGCACAGGTTGAAAAAATCCAAGAGCCAATCAATTAAATGACACGACACTATATCTGATAGGGAGGCTTTTCAAGAATAGTCATTTTTCCAAGCTGGCTTGAAAAAACCCCAATCATTTAATACTGGTTATGATAAACCATGATGAAGATCCAACCATGATGGCTATTAAAGATCTATTTGTTCCTGCAAAGGTTACGATGTAACCCGGTTTGATGATTGGCCTCCCGCAACATAACAAATATGGATATGCATGTATGATGATGCATGATATGATGATGCAATGCAGGATGATGTAATGCAAGATGCAATGTATGGCCATAACCATCTTTCTTTAATGGCGGCTTATCTTAGGAGACATGACCCGCAAAAACAACAAGACATGGTATGTTTTGCATCGTTTTGAGGGCGGCTTGGAAAGCACAACCTAGAGATGTTAAATCCTTTATGACCTTGCCTTTTCTTTATATTTTTGAAAACTCATATGCCGGCTCTCCTGGGTGAATTCAATGTTTGAACTCTTAATAATATAGGGTATCTAGTGAGAGTGACCGTCAACTCCTTTGAAAGGCTTACGGTCTCTAGGCGAGATTAACTGGTAAGAGCACAACGAACCAGAAAGAGGCGCAGTAGGGCATGAGTATCCCCAGGGCCCATAAGCTACCTCTCACGTGACATAAATCCTTCATTTGAACCTTAAAAAGTGCAGGGTCTTTAAAAGAGTAACTGTTTAAGAGTACGAACGAGCCACATAGCGGAAAGTCGGTAGCAGATGGGTGAGTTTGTCCTTGCTTTCCGTAAGCCATCCCTCACGTGACAAGAGCCGCCGGTTTAACCTTGACTAGTACAGGGTCTCTAGCGAGATTGGCTGCCAAATTTGTTTGAACAGCTCAGGGTCTCTAATCGAGATTAACTGGCAAGAGTTCGGCGGGTCACACAGCGGAGCAGCATCAACATACAAGCAGGTTTAACTCAAACTTGCGATGGCTTAAGAGACGATCAAGAGGGTGTGTAAGATAAACCCGGTGGGTTGATGTTGGAAATATGCCCTAGAGGCAACAAATAAAGTGTTTATTATTATATTTCGGAAACACATTGCATGAGTGGATATATAGATAACACTTTGTCCCTAGTGAGCCTCTAGTGGACTAGCTCGTTGATAAAATATGGTCAAGGTTTCCTAGCCATTGACATGAGATGTCATTTGATAATGGGATTACATCATTAGGAGAATGATGGGATGGACAAGACCCAAACTATAAACGTAGCATATCATCGTGTCAGTTTATTGCTACAGTTTTCTGTATGTCAAGTATATGTTCCTATGACCATGAGATCATGCAACTCACGGACACCAGAGGAGTGCCTAGTGTGTATCAAACGTTGCAACGTAACTGGGTGACTATAAATGTGCTCTACAGGTATCTCCGAGGGTGTCTGGTGGGTTGGCATGGATCAACACTGGGATTTGTTACTCCGTATGACGGAGAGGTATCTCAGGGCCCACTCGGTAATACAATAGCACAATAAGCCTTGCAAGCAATGTGACTAAGTGTTAGCCACAGGATCTTGTATTATGTAATGAGTAAGGAGATTTGCCGGTAATGAGGTTGAACTAGGTATAGAGATACCGACGATCAAATCTCGGGCAAGTAACATACCGAACAAGAAAGGGGACATCACACGGGATTAACTGAATCCTTGACTTAGAGGATCGACCGGTAAAGATCTTCGTAGAATATGTAGGAATCAATATGGGCATCCAGGTCCCGCTATTGGTTATTGACCATAGAGGTGTCTCGGTCATGTCTACATAGTTCTCGAACCCGCAGGGTCTGCACACTTAAGGTTCAGTGACGTTTTGGTAGTATAGAATTATGTATGGTGGTGACCGAAGGTTGTTCGGATTCCCAGATGAGATCTCAGACATCATGAGGAGCTCCGGAATAGTCCAGAGGTAAAGATTGATATATAGGAAAGTGGTGTTTGAACTCTAGAAAAGTTTCGAGCATTTCCGGCACTGTACCAGGAGTGACGAATGGGTTCCGGGGACCACCAAGTGGGGCCCACATACCGCAAGGGTCCACACGGGCCTTAGAGGTGGCGCACCAGCCCCTGGTGGGCTGGGCAAGCCATCCCAAAAGGCCCTATGCCCATGGGAAGGAGATAGAGTAGGAGCCAAGTTTGGGAAAGAGTCCCACTTGGAATCCACCTCCCTTGTGGGAGGTGGACTCCTCCCCTTTGGTTCGGCCAAACCTCTCCTTGGAGGAGAGGCTAGGGCTGCCTCCTCTCCCCTCCCTCCTATATATACTACAGGATTTTGAGGTCAGCCCTAACCCTAATTCTACCAAGTGCTGCCCTCTTCTTCCTCTAGATCGTTTTCTCCTCTAGATCGGTTTTCATCAGTGCTTAGGCGAAGCCCTGCTCGAATTGCTCCACCACCATCGCCGCAACACCATCGCTCTGCTGGAGAACTCGTCTACCTCTCCGCTCCCTCTTGCTGGATCAAGAAGGCGAAGATCTTCACTGAGCTGCACGTGTGCTGAACACGGAGGTGCCGTCCGTTCGGTACTTGATCAGGAGTTCGTGGGACGGCTTGCGATTTGGATCGTGGAGACGTACCACTACATCAACCGCGTTCTTTAACGCTTCCGCTTCATGATCTACAAGGGTACGTAGATCCAATCTCCCTTCATAGATGCTCATCTCCTAGATTGATCTTGGTGAAGCGTAGGAATTTTTTTGTTTCCCATGCAACGTTCCCCAACAGTGGTATCAGAGCTAGGTCTATGCGTAGATGAGATATTGAGTAGAACACAAAGAGTTTGCGGGCGTTGATATTCAGATTGCTTCCTTCCTAATTCTTTTCCTGGTTCAGTGTTATTGTGGGATGAAGTAGCTCGGACCGACTTTACTTGTACGCTTATGAGAGATCGTGTTCCATCGACTAACATGTGACTTCGTCGCATATAGATGGTTGGCGGGTGTCTGTCTCTCCCACTTTAGTTGGATTGGATTTGATTAAGGCGGTCCTTGTAGAAGGTTGAAAAACAATCTTCATATCACCGTTGTGGTTTTTGCATAGGTAAGAATCGTTCTTGCTAGATACCCATAGCAGCCAATTTGATGATGTGATATATGTGATGTATGAGATGATCATGTTTTTGTATAGAATATCACGACTTGCATGTCGATGAGTACGGCAACCGGTAGGATCCATAGGGTTGTCTTTAATTATTGTATGACCTGCGTGTCAATCATTAAGCGCTATGTAATGCTTTACTTTATCGCTAAACGGTAGCAATAGTAGTAGAAGCATGGTGGGCACGACAACCCTAATAGCGACATGTTGATGGAGATCAAGATGATGGAGCTAATGGTGTCATTTCGGTGCTTTCACGATGGAGATCAAAAGCACAAGTTCATGTCCATATCATGTCACTTATGATTTGCATGTGATGTTAATCCTTTTATGCACCTTGTTTTGCTCAGGTCGACGGTAGCATTATAAGGTGATCCCTCACTTAAATTTCAAGATGAATTGTGTTCTCCCCGAGTGTGCACCGTTGTGAAAGTTCGTCGTGTAGAGACACCACGTGATGATTGAGTGTGATAGACTCTGCGTTCACATACAACGGGTGCAAGCCAGTGTTGCACATGCAGAACACTCGGGTTAAACTTGACGGGCCTAGCATGTACAGACATGGCCTCGGAAGACAAGAGATCGAAAGGTCGAACATGAGTCATATAGTAGATATGATCAACATGATGATGTTCACCATTGGAACCACCTCAACTCACGTGATGATCGGACTTGAGTTGGTGAATACGGATCATCTATCACTCAGATGACCTGAGGGATGTCAATTTGAGTGGGAGCTTTAGTAATTTGATTAACTAAACTCATTATCTTGAACAATAGTCTAAGTAACCTTTGCATATTTATGTTGTAGATCCATGGCTCGCGCAGTAGCACCCCTGAATTTTAATGCGTTTCTAGAGAAAGCTAAGTTGAAAGATGATGGAAGTAACTTTGTGGACTGAGCCCGTAATCTAAGGATTATCCTCATGGCTTCCCAGAAGGCATATGTCCTTGATGCACCTCTTGGTAACCAACCCGCAGACTTGTCATCCGAAGACGTTAAGAACGCTTGGGAGGCACATTCTGGAGATTACTCAATAGTTCAGTGTGCAATTTTGTGTGGCTTAGAACCGGGACTTCAAAGACGATTTGAATGTCATGGACCATATGAGATGTTCTAGGAGTTGGAGTTTATCTTTAAGAAGGGTGCCCGGATCGAGGGGTATGAGACCTCCAATAAGTTCTATGCTTGTAAAATGGAGGAGAACGGGTATATCGGTGAACATATACTCACAATGTCTGGATATTCGACTCGTCTGACGGAGTTAGGGATGCCTCTTCTGCCAGAGGCGATCACTGATAGAGTTCTTCAATCACTACCACCTAGCTACAAGAGCTTCATGTTGTACTATAACATGCACATGATGAACAAGTCAATCGCCGAGCTGTTTGCGATGCTGAAAGTTGCTGAGTCTGAAATCCAGAAAGAACATCAAGTGTTGATGGTCAATACAACCACTAGTTTCAAGAAGAATGTCAAGGTCAAGAAGGGTATCTCCAAGAAGGGTGGCAAAGCAGTTGCTCCTCCCGTGAAGAAACCCAAGGCTGGACCCAAGCCAGAAACTGAGTGCTTTCATTGCAAAGGAACTAGTCACTAGAAGCAGAACTGCCCCAAGTATCTGGCTGATAAGAAGGCGGCCAACAACAAACTAGGTATATATGATATACATGTTATTGATCTGCACCTTACTAGCTCTCGTTGTAGTGCCTGGGTATTTGATACTGGTTCGGTTGCTCACATTTGCAACTCAAAACATGAACTACGGAATAGACGAAGGCTGGCGAAGGACGAAGTGACGATGCGCGTGGTAAATGGTTCCATGGTTGATGTGATCGCCGTCGGCACGCTCTCTGTTCGATTACCATCAGGATTAGTGATGAACCTGAATAATTGTTATTTAGTGCCTGCGTTAAGCATGAACATTATATTTGGATCTTGTTTATTGCGAGACGGTTACTCATTTAAGTCAGAGAATAATGGTTGTTCTGTTTATATGAGTAATATCTTTTATGCTCATGCACCCAATGTGAGGGGTTTAATCATATTGAATCTTGACAGTGATGATACACATGTTCATAACATTGATGCCAAAAGATGTAGAGTTGATAATGATTGTACCACTTTCTTGTGGCACTTCCGTTTGGGTCATATTTGTGTAAAATGCATGAGGAAGCACCATGCTGATGGACTTTTGGAGTCACTTCATTTTGAATCACTTGGCACATGTGAACCATGCTTCATGGGCAAGATGACTAAAACGCCGTTCTCTGGAACAATGGAACGGGCGAGTGATTTGTTGGAAATCATACATACTGATGTGTGTGGTCCAATGAACATTGAGGCGTGCGGTGGATATCGTTATTTTATCACCTTCACTAATGACTTAAGTAGATATGGGTATATTTACTTAATGCAACACAAGTCTAAAACATTTGAAAAGTTCAAGCAATTTTAGAGTGAAGTTCAGAATCATCGTAACAAGAAGATTACATTCCTACGATCTGATCGAGGAGGTGAATATCTGAGTTATGAGTTTGGCAATCACTTAAGAGAGTGTGGAATTGTTTCACAGTTGACACAGCCTGGAACACCATAGCGTAATGGTGTGTTTGAATGTCGTAATCGAACCTTATTAGATATGGTGCATTATATGATGTCTCTTGCCGATTTGCCACTATCGTTTTGGGGTTATGCATTAGAGACAACTGCATTCACTTTAAATAGGGCACCATCGAAATCCGTTGAGACGACGCCATATGAACTATGCTTTGGCAAGATGCCAAAGTTGTCATTTCTTAAAGTTTGGGGATGTGATGCTTATGTCAAAAAGCTTCAGCCTGAAAAGCTGGAACCCAAAGCGGAGAAATGCGTCTTCATAGGATACCCGAAAGAGATAGTTGGGTATACCTTCTATCTCAGATCCGAAGGCAAAGTGTTTGTCGCTAAGAACGGAACATTTCTTGAGAAAGAGTTTCTCTCGAAAGAATTGAGTGGGAGGAAAATAGAGCTTGATGAGGTTATTGAACCTTTACTTCAACTAGAGAGTAGGCCAGTGCAGAAAGATGTTTGTGTGGAGCCTACGATAGTTGAAGAGGAAGTTAATGATGATGATCATGAAGCTTCAGATCAATTTACTATTGAACCTTATAGGTTGACAAGGGTGCGTACTACTCTTGAGTGTACGTCAACCCTGTCTTGGAGACCATGTTGTTGGACAACGATGAACCTACGAGCTATGGAGGAGCAATGATGGGCCCGGATTTCGAGAAATGGTTAGAGGCCATGAAATTCGAGATGGGATCAATGTATGAAAACAAAGTATGGACTTTTGAAGTATTACCTGAAGGACGAAAGGCCATTCAGAATAAATGGATCTTTAAGAAGAAGACGGACGCGGACGGTAATGTAACTGTCTATAAAGCTCGACTTGTGGCAAAGGGTTTTTCACAAGTTCAAGGAGTTGACCACGATGAGACCTTCTGACCCGTAGCGATGCTGAAGTCCGTCAGAATCATGTTAGCAATAGCTGCATATTTTGACTATGAAATTTGGCAGATGGATGTCAAAACAGTGTTCCTCAACGGTTTCCTTCAGGAAGAGTTATATATGATGCAACTAGAAGGTTTTTTCGATCCAGAGAATGCTGACAAAGTTTCCAAACTCCAGCGATCCATTTATGGACTAGTGCAAGCGTCTCGGAGTTTGAATAAGCGCTTTGATGAGGTGATCAAAGCATTTGGGTTTATAAAAGTTTATGGAGAAGCTTGTATTTACAAGAAAGTGAGTGAGAGCTCTATAGCGTTTCTAATATTATATGTGGATGACATATTGCTGATTGGAAACAATATAGAAATTCTGGAAAGCGTGAAGGAATATTTGAACACGAGTTTTTTAATGAAGGACCTAGGAGAAGCTGCTTTCATATTAGGCATTAAGATCTATAGAGATAGATCGCGATGCTTTATAGCACTTTCACAAAGCACATACCTTGATAAAGTTTTTAAGAAGTTCAAAATGGATCAGTCCGAGAAGGGTTTCTTGCCTGTGTTACATGGTGTGAAGTCGAGTAAGACTCAATGCCCAGTGACTGTAGAAGATAGAGAGAAGATGAGTGTCATCCCCTATGCTTCAGCCATATGCTCTATCATGTATGCAATGCTGTGCAAAAGACCCGATGTCAGCCTAGCCGTACGTATGGCCGAAAGGTTTCAAAGTGATCCTGGAATGGAGCACTGGATGGCGGTCAAGAATATCCTTAAGTACCTGAAAAGGACTAAGGAAATGTTTCTCGTTTATGGAGGTGATGAAGAGCTCGTCGTAAAGGGTTACGTCGATGCAAGCTTTGACACTGATCCGGCTGACTCTAAGTCACAAACCGGATACATATTTATTCTCAACGGGGGAGCGGTAAGATGGTGCACTTCCAAGCAAAGCGTGGTAGCCGATTCTACATGCGAAGTGGAGTACATCGCAACCTCAGAGGCAGCAAAGGAAGGTGTCTAGATGAAGCAGTTCATGACAGATCTTGGAGTAGTGCCCAGTGCACTGAATCCAATGACTCTGTTCTATGACAACACTCGTGCCATTGCTTAGGCGAAGGAACCAAGGTTTCACAAGAGGACCAGACACATAAAGCGATGCTTCAATTCCATCCGCGATTACATCGAGTAGAAGGACATAAATATTTGCAAAGTGCGCACAGATCTGAATGTTGTAGACCCGTTGACTAAACCTCTTCCAAGGGCTAAACATGATCAACACCAAAATTGCTTGGGTGTTCGATTCATTACAATGTAAATCACATAGTGATGTGAACTAGATTATTGACTCTAGTGCAAGTGGGAGACTGTTGGAAATATGCCCTAGAGGCAATAAATAAAGTGTTTATTATTATATTTCCTTGTTCATGATAATTGTTTATTATCCATGCTACAATTGTATTGATTGGAAACACATTGCATGTGTGGATATATGGACAACACTTTGTCCCTAGTGAGCCTCTAGTGGACTAGCTCGTTGATCAAAGATGGTCAAGGTTTCCTAGCCATTGACATGAGATGTCATTTGATAATGGGATCACGTCATTAGGAGAATGATGGGATGGACAAGACCCAAACTATAAACGTAGCATATGATCGTGTCAGTTTATTGCTACAGTTTTCTGCATGTCAATTATATGTTCCTATAACCATGAGATCATGCAACTCATGGACACCGGAGGAGTGCCTTGTGTGTATCAAATATTGCAACAGAACTGGGTGACTATAAAGGTGCTCTACAGGTATCTCCTAGGGTGTCTACTAGGTTGGCATGGATCAACACTGGGATTTGTTACTCCATGTGATGGAGAGGTATCTCAGGGCCCACTCGGTAATAAAACATCACAATAAGACTTGCAAGAAATGTGACTAAGTGTTAGCCACGAGATCTTGTATTACGGAACGAGTAAAGTGACTTGCCGGTAACGAGGTTGAACTAGGTATGGAGATACCCACGATCGAATCTCGGGCAAGTAACATACCGAAGAACAAAGGGAACATCATACGGGATTAACTGAATCCTTAACTTAGAGGTTTGACCGATAAAGATCTTCGTAGAATATGTAGGAATCAATATGGGCATCTAGGTCCCGCTATTGGTTATTGACCGTAGAGGCGCTCGGTCATGTCTACATAGTTCTGGAACCCGCAGGGTCTGCACACTTAAGGTTCCGTGACGTTTCGGTAGTATAGAGTTATGTATGGTGGTGACCGAACGTTGTTTGGATTCCCTTATGAGATCCCGGACTTCACGAGGAGCTCCGGAATAGTCTGGAGGTAAAGATTGATATATAGGAAAGTGGTGTTTGAACTCCGGAAAAGTTCGGGCATTTCCGACAGTGTACCGGGAGTAACGAATGGGTTCCCGAGACCACCAAGTGGGGCCCACATATCCCAAGGGGCCACATGGGCCTTAGAGGTGGCGCACCAGCCCCTAGTGGGCTGGGCAAGCCAGCCCAAAATGCCCTATGAGCATGGGAAGGAGATAGAGTAGGAGCCAAGTTTGGGAAAGAGTCCCACTTGGAATCCACCTCCCTTGTGGGAGGTGGACTCCTCCCCTTTGGTTCGGCCAAACCTCTCCTTGGAGGAGAGGAGAGGGCTGTCTCCTCTCCCCTCCCTCCTATATATACTAGTTGATTTCGAGGGCAGCCCTAACCCTAATTCTGCCAAGTGCTACCCTCTTCTTCCTCTAGATCGGTTTTCATCAGTGCTTAGGCGAAGCCCTGCTGGAATTGCTCCACCACCATCGCCGCAACGTTGTCGTGTTGTCGGAGAACTCGTCTACCTCTCTGCTCCCTCTTGCTGGATCAAGAAGGCGGAGATCTTCACCGAGCTGCACGTGTGCTGAACGCGGAGGTGTCGTCCGTTTACTACTTGATCGGGAGTTCGTGCGACGGCTTGCGATTTGGATCGTGGAGATGTACCACTACATCAACCGTGTTCTTTAACGCTTCCGTTTAGCGAACTACAAGGGTACGTAGATCCAATCTCCTCTCATAGATGCTCATCTCCTAGATTGATCTTGGTGAAGCGTAGGAATTTTTTTGTTTCCCATGCAACGTTCCCCAACAGTGGTATCAGAGCTAGGTCTATGCGTAGATAAGATCTTGAGTAGAACACAAAGAGTTTGTGGGTGTTGATATTCAGATTGCTTCCTTCCTTAGTATTTTCTTGGTTCAACGGTATTGTGGGATGAAGCGGCTCGGACCGACTTTACTCGTACGCTTACGAGAGACCGTGTTCCATCGTCTAACATGCGATTTCATCGCATAAAGATGGTTGGCGGGTGTCTGTCTCTCCCACTTTAGTTGGATCGGATTTGATTAAGGTGGTCCTTGTAGAAGGTTGAAATGCAATCTTCATATCACCGTTGTGGTTTTTGTGTAGGTAAGAATCATTCTTGCTAGATACCCATAGCAGCCACGTAAAACATGCAACACCAATTAGAGGACGTCTAACTTGTTTTTGGAGGGTATGTTGTGATGTGATATGGCCAATTTGATGATGTGATATATGTGATGTATGAGATGATCATGTTTTTGTATAGAATATCACGACTTGCATGTCAATGAGTACGGCAACCGGCAGGAGCCATATGGTTGTCTTTAATTATTGTATGACCTGCGTGTCAATCATTAAGCGCTATGTAATGCTTTACTTTATCGCTAAATGGTAGCAATAGTAGTACAAGCATGGTGGGCGTGACAACCCCGATGGTGACTCATTGATGGAGATCAAGATGATGGACATAATGGTGTCATGCCGGCGACGATGGAGATCATGCCAGTACTTTCACGATGGAGATCAAACGCACATGTTGATGGCCATATCATGTCACTTCTGAATTGCATGTGATGTTAATCCTTTTATGCACCTTATTTTTCTTAGGACGACGGTAGCATTATAAGGTGATCCCTCACTTAAATTTCAAGATGAACTGTGTTCTTCCCGAGTGTGCACCGTTGCAAAAGTTTGTCATGTCGAGACACCATGTGATGATCGCGTGTGATAGACTCTACGTTCGCATACAACGAGTGTAAGCCAGTGTTGCACATGCAGAACACTCGGGTTAAACTTGACGAGCCTAGCATGTATAGACATGGCCTCGGAACACAAGATACCAAAAGGTCGAGCATGAGTCATATAGTAGATATGATCAACATGATGATGTTCACCATTGAAACCACCTTAACTCACGTGATGATCGGACTTGAGTTGGTGAATATGGATCATGTATCACTCAGATGACCTGAGGGATGTCAATTTGAGTGGGAGCTTTAGTAATTTGATTAAGTAAACTCATTATCTAGAACAATAGTCTAAGTAACCTTTGCATATTCATGTTGTAGATCAATGGCTCGCGCAGTAGCACCCCTGAATTTTAATGCGTTCCTAGAGAAAGCTAAGTTAAAAGATGATGGAACTAACTTTGTGGACTGGTCCCGTAATCTAAAGATTATCCTCACGGCTTCCCAGAGGGCATATGTCCTTGATGCACCGCTTGGTAACCAACCCGCAGACTTGTCATCCGAAGACGTTAAGAACGCTTGGAAGGCATGTTTTGGAGATTACTCAACAGTTCAGTGTGCAATATGGTATGGCTTAGAACCGGGACTTCAAAGACGTTTTGAACGTCATGGAGCCTATGAGATGTTCTAGGAGTTGGAGTTTATCTTTAAGAAGAATGCCCGGATCGACAGGTATGAGACCTCTGATAAGTTCTATGCTTGTAAAATGGAGGAGAACGGGTCTATCAGTGAACATATACTCAGAATGTCTAGGTATTCGACTCATATGGCGGAGTTAGGGATGCCTCTTCTGCTAGAGGCGATCACTAACAGAGTACTTCAATCACTGCCACCTAGCTACAAGAGCTTCATGTTGTACTATAACATGCATGGGATGAACAAGTCAGTCGCCGAGCTGTTTGCGATGCTGAAAGTCGCTGAGTTTAAAATCCAGAAAGAACATCAAGTGTTGATGGTCAATACAACCACTAGTTTCAAGAAGAATGGCAAGGGCAAGAAGGGTATCTCCAAGAAGGGTGGCAAAGCAGTTGCTCCTCCCGTGAAGAAACCCAAGGCTGGACCCGAGCCAGAAACTGAGTGCTTTCATTGCTAGGGAACTGGTCACTAGAAGCGAAACTGCCCCAAGTATCTGGCTGACAAGAAGGCAGCCAATAACAAACAAGGTACATGTGATATACATGTTATTGATGTGCACCTTACTAGCTCTTGTTGTAGTGCCTGGGTATTTGTTACCGGTTCGGTTGCTCACA
Source organism: Hordeum marinum (assembly GCA_022496015.1). Taxonomy (NCBI): domain Eukaryota; kingdom Viridiplantae; phylum Streptophyta; class Magnoliopsida; order Poales; family Poaceae; genus Hordeum; species Hordeum marinum. The sequence continues at coordinate 87,477,104 of CM039678.1, read as the reverse complement.
TTTGCAACTCAAAACATGAACTATATAATAGACGAAGGCTGGCGAAGGACGAAGTGATGATGCATGTGGAAAATGGTTTCAAGGTTGATGTGATCGACGTCGACACGCTCTCTCTTCAATTACCATCGAGATTAGTGATGAACCTGAATAATTGTTATTTAGTGCCTGCGTTAAGCATGAAAATTATATATCGATCTTGTTTATTGCGAGACGGTTACTCATTTAAGTCAGAGAATAATGGTTCTTCTATTTATATGAGTAATATGTTTTATGGTCGTGCCCCCAATGTGAGTGGTTTATTCATATTGAATCTTGACAGTGATGATACACATGTTCATAACATTGATGCCAAAAGATGTAGAGTTGATAATGTTAGTACCACTTTCTTGTGGCACTGCCGTTTGGGTCATATTGGTGTAAAACGCATGAGGAAGCTCCATGTTGATGGACTTTTGGATTCACTTGATTTTGCATCACTTAACACCTGTGAACTATGCCTCATGGGCAAGATGACTAAAACGCCGTTCTCTGGAACAATGGAACGGGCCAGTGATTTGTTGGAAATCATACATACTGATGTGTGCGGTCCAATGAACATTGAGGCACGCGGTGGATATAGTTATTTTCTCACCTTCACTGATGACTTAAGTATATATGGGTATATTTACTTAATGAAACACAAGTCTAAAACATTTGAAAAGTTCAAGCAATTTTAGAGTGAAGTTGAGAATCATCGTAACAAGAAGATTATATTCCTACGACCTGATGGAGAAGGTGAATATCTGAGTTATGAGTTTGGCAGTCACTTAAGACAATGTGGAATTGTTTCATAGTTGACACCGCCTGGAACACCATAGCGTAATGGTGTGTCCAAATGTCGTAATCGAACCTTATCAGATATGGTGCGTTCTATGATGTCTCTTGCCGATTTGCCACTATCGTTTTGGGGTTATGCATTAGAGACAACTGCATTCACTTTAAATAGGGCACCGTCGAAATCCATTGAGACAACGCCATATGAACTGTGGTTTGGCAAGAGGCCAAAGTCGTCGTTTCTTAAAGTTTGGGGATGTGATGCTTATGTCAAAAAGCTTCATCCTGAAAAGATGGAACCCAAAGCGGAGAAATGCGTCTTCATAGGATACCCAAAATAGACAGTTGGGTATACCTTCTATCTCAGATCCGAAGGCAAAGTGTTTGTCGCTAAGAACGCAACATTTCTTGAGAAAGAGTTTCTCTCGAAAGAATTGAGTGGGAGGAAAATAGAGCTTGATGAGGTTATTGAACCTTTACTTCAACCAAAGAGTAGCCCAGTGCAGAAAGATGTTAGTGTGGAGCCTACGACAGTTGAAGAGGAAGATGATGATCATGAAGCTTCGGATCACGTTACTATTGAACCTCGTAGGTCGACAAGGGTGCGTACTGCTCTTGAGTGGTACGTCAACCTTGTCTTAGAGGCCATATTGTTGGACAACAATGAACCTACGAGCTATGGAGGAGCAATGATGGGCCCAGATTCTGAGAAATGGTTAGAGGCCATGAAATTCGAGATGGGATCAATGTATGAAAACAAAGTATGGACTTTGGAAGTATTACCTGAAGGACGAAAGGCCATTTAGAATAAATGGATCTTTATGAAGAAGACAAACGCGGACGGTAATGTAACTGTCTATAAAGCTCGACTTGTGGGAAAGGGTCTTTCACAAGTTCAAGGAGTTGACTATGATGAGACCTTCTCACTCGTAGCGATGCTAAAGTCCGTCAGAATCATGTTAGCAATAGCTGCATATTTTGACTATGAAATTTGGCAGATGGATGTCAAAACAGCGTTCCTCAATGGTTTCCTTGAGGAAGAGTTGTATATGATGCAACCAAAAGGTTTTGTCGATCCGGAGAATGCTGACAAAGTTTGCAAACTCCAGCGATCCATTTATGGACTAATGCAAGCGTCTCGGAGTTGGAATAAGTGCTTTGATGAGGTGATCAAAGCGTTTGGGTTTATACAAGTTTATGGAGAAGCTTGTATTTACAAGAAAGTGAGTGGGAGCTCTATAGCATTTCTAATATTATATGTGGATGACATATTGCTGATTGGAAACAATATAGAAATGCTGGAAAGCGTGAAGGAATATTTGAACACGAGTTTTTCAATGAAGGGCCTAGGAGAAACTGCTTTCATATTAGGCATTAAGATCTATAGAGATAGATCAAGACGCTTGATAGCACTTTCACAAAGCACATACCTTGATAAAGTTTTTAAGAAGTTCAAAATGGATCAGTCCAAGAAGGGGTTCTTGCCTGTGTTACAAGGTGTGAAGTTGAGTAAGACTCAATGCCCAGTGACTGTAGAAGATAGAGAGAAGATGAGTGTCATCCCCTATGCTTCAGCTATAGGCTCTATCATGTATGCAATGTTGTGCAAAAGATCTGATGTCAGACTAGCCGTACGTATGGACGGAAGGTTTCAAGGTGATCCTGGAATGGAGCACTGGATGGCGGTCAAGAATATCCTTAAGTACCTTAAAAGGACTAAGGAAATGTTTCTCGTTTATGGAGGTGATGAAGAGCTCGTCGTAAAGGGTTACGTCAATGCAAGCTTTGACACTGATCCAGATGACTCTAAGTCGCAAACCGGATACGTATTTATTCTTAACGGGGGAGCGGTAAGCTAGTGCAGTTCCAAGAAAAGTGTGGTAGCCGATTCTACATGCGAAGTGGAGTACATCGCAACCTCAGAGGCAGCGAAGGAAGGTGTCTGGACGAAGCAGTTCATGACAGATCTTGGAGTAGTGCCCAGTGCACTGAATCCAATGACTCTGTTCTATGACAGCACTGGTGCCATTGCTCTGGCGAAGGAACCAAGGTTTCACAAAAGGACCAGACACATAAAGCGACGCTTCAATTCCATCCGTGATTACATCAAGGAGAATGACATAAGTATTTGCAAAGTGTACCGGGAGTGACAAATGGGTTCCAGGGACCACCAAGTGAGGCCCACATACCCCAAGAGTCCACATTGGCCTTAGAGGTGGTGCACCATCTCCTGGTGGGCTGGGCAAGCGAGCCCAAAAGGCCCTACGCACATGGGAAGGAGATAGAGTAGGAGCCAAGTTTGGGAAAGAGTCCCACTTGGAATCCACCTCCCTTGTGGGAGGTGGACTCCTCCCCTTTGGTTCGGCCGAACCTCTCCTTGGAGGAGAGGCTAGGGATGCCTCCTCTCCCCTCCCTCCTATATATACTAGAGGATTTTGAGGGCAGCCCTAACCCTAATTCTGCCAAGTGTTGCCCTCTTCTTCCTCTAGATCGTTTTCTCCTCTAGACCGGTCTTCAGTAGTGCTTAGGCGAAGCCCTGGCGGAATTGCTCCACCACTATCGCCGCAACACCGTCACGCTGCCAGAGCACTCGTCTACCTCTCTGCTCCCTCTTGCTCGTTCAAGAAGGCAGAGATCTTCATCGAGCTGCACGTGTGCTGAACGCGGAGGTGTCGTCCGTTCGGTACTTGATCGGGAGTTCGTGGGACGGCTTAAGGTTTGGATCCTGGAGACGTACCACTACATCAACCGTGTTCTTTAACGCTTCCTCTTAGAGATATACAAGGGTACGTAGATCCAATCTCTCCTCTCATAGATGCTCATCTCCTAAATTGATCTTGGCGAAGCTTAGGAAATTTTTTGTTTCCCATGCAACGTTCCCCAAATGTGGTATCAGAGCTAGGTCTATGCATAGATGAGATCTTGAGTAGAACACAAAGAGTTTGTGGGCGTTGATATTCAGATTGCTTCCTTCCTTAGTCTTTTCTTGGTTCAATGGTATTTTGGGATGAAGCAGCTCGGACCGACTTTACTCGTACGCTTACGAGAGACCGTGTTCCATTGACTGACATGTGACACTAGTAGAAAAAAGCCCATTTGTCCCGGTTCGTAAGGCTCATTTGTCCCGGTTTCGGAACCGGGACTAAAGAGTCGGGACTAAAGCCCATGACCATTAGTCCAGGTTCACTTACAAACCGAGACAGATGGGGCTCCACATGGCCGCTCCACCGAGCCCAGGCAGGAGGGCCTTTAGTCCCGGTTGGTAACACCAACCGGGACCAAAGAGCGTCCACGTGTCAGCAGCTGAGGGGCTCTTTTTTTGAAAGAGGGTGGGGGGGTTGAGGGTTTTGGAGGGTTAATTTAGGGGTTTCATATATTTTGTTACATAGCTAATAGAGAGAAGTGATATCTCTTATCTTCGTGCTTGGTCACGACGCTACATACTATACTTATAGATAGAACATATGACACAATGTAATCATCATTTTCGTCAATGAGACATCATATCACAAGTTGGTCATTGGTCATAATCACAACTCCTCCTCCTCCTCCTCCTCATCAACTCTAACACATTGTAGGAGATAAATAACACATTGTACCTAGGACCTACGTACTCCTATCTCGTAGGACCTACTCTACCCTCTCTTAGGTACAATATCATAAAACAAGATAGGCTCTGACTCTCCATTATGGAGAACAAAGATCATCCTGTCTCCCATTCTTGGCCTATGCACAATGTTGCTTCCAAGTAGCTCTCTATGATTGAGGATACATTTTTTCTAATCTTTGATTGTCATGACTCCATCGGTTTTAGAAATCCGGTATGGACAAGAGTGATGCGTAGGCTGACCTGGCCGTGGTGGCCCTAAGCTCGTAACAACAATGCAACCTCTCAAAAACATCAGATGAGGCACACAATCCTCCAGAATTTTCTGTTGAAAAACATAGTAATAACTTTGTAGTTAGCAATGTAGTTTAGTTTTAGAAGAATTTATGGAAAAGATGCACATATGTCGTAATAGTAGAATTAAAATCTTACCATGCAATCTCCATGGATGTTACCGTAGTTCACCACGTGCACTAGTGGCACGTATTGACCATAATGTGCAGGAGTTTGATAATAGCTATTGTAATTCTCAAGATGACTACGAAATGCGGTAAGATGATCTTTCTCCTTATAAGTTAATTCTGCTTCATCACTGTAGTAGTAGGTTCTGTCTACCATCTTCCGTACATTTTTTGAAGAATGAAAATAAGATGTGAATGCAAATAAGTTGTCAACTATTTTTAAATAAACAATATAAATTACTTAATAAATATGGTTGAGAAACTCACATAATGGTAGAACTAGAGGCGTTTGCACATCGACCCAGATGTCGATATTACCTTCAATTTCATCTTCCGGACGAATACCAAAGGTGATAAGCATATTCGGCTCAAATGCATAAGCCTTGCATACTGCTTGCCAACTTTTGCATTCAAAATAGCAATAGGTGTCTGCATGGTACAATTTTACCGCAAAAGTAAAACCATGCTCGGTCCTCAAGTGAACTATCTTTACCTCCATATCCTTTTTAGTATTCAAACCAATCTTATCCAAGACAACAATTCTTGCATGGCAGGGATACGCTAGTAGAACAATAAAAAATTAAAATTAATTATAAGTTGAAGCAAAAGAGGCAGAAGTCATGCTTAATCACAAAAAAAGACTTGTCATTCCGACTTACTGTATCCACTTCGAAGTTCTCATCCAGCATGATGCTGAAGCGCCTACCATCAACTAGGAAAGTCTTGTCACATAGGCCGCGCTCGTCTTCGCAGTATTCGCACATACCGAATTCACTTTCATCGTCAGACATTTCCTATGTTCATAGTTGAAACATTTAAAATCGATCGAAGGAAACTACGAGAAAACTGATCAACACACAGATCACTATTACTCAATATGCAACGGGTTGACTTTAGGTCTGTCGAGTCTTTCCTTCCTAAACTCTCATCTCACGTATATGGTGGGCACTCCCTCTGATATTGCGACCGTCGGTGATGGTGGCTCCTCCATTCGTCCCCGAGTGCATTACACCAAAATGTCTAGCACATGGGAACGAAGGAGAAGCGACCCCCACGACAACAGTCGGGATTCTTCCTCTCTCATATATATATAAATATGGTGGAAACTCTCCCTCACTCAAAGACACACAATGAGCCGAAACAGACCTAAAGTCAACCCATTTCATATATCCAGCAATGACATAGAAAAAATACCGGAATGACTTGCAAATCACAAATACATTTATAATGAACTTGAATATAATATCACTAATACATCATCCTGAATAATCTAGTTCATGAATTACGACATGCTTTGGATCTTAATTAATGCGTGTGTGACTTTCGGTCCGTCGAGGCTTTCCTTAAATAACTCTCATATCTCATGGTGTGTTGGTGCGCACTCTCTCACATTGATACGATGGTGTATATATGTTGGTGGACACTCTCTCGCAGTAGTAGTTTGACCGCCGGTGATGGATGCATCCCCTCTTCTCTTCTTGCGCAATATATCGACGAGTATATCACAAAGAAGAGAAGAAAGAGGAAGCATCCCCCACAACAACAGTCGGGATTCCTTCCTCCATCAAGAACACACATGAAAGTCACACAAGGAGCAACAACAGACCGAAAGTCACACACACATTATACCGATAAAATATCTCTAATACATTAATATTTATAATGAGCTCGAATATAATATCACTAATACATCATCCCGAATAATCCAGTACAAGAATTACAGCACGCTTTGGATCTTAATTAATGTGTGTGTGACTTTCGGTCCGTCGAGGCTTTCCTTAAGTAACTCTCATATCTCATGGTTAATCATCCCTTCTGTACATGTACTTGTAATGATATCCATTCTTGCAACACAACGAGATGCGCTTCTATCCGTGTCGAGGCCCTCGTGCCAAAATAAGGATAGGACCGCATCTTGGGCATGACAAGTTGGTATCAAAGCATGTACCGACCTTGGAGCCCCCTTGATTGATCGAACTTGGCCAAGTCGAGTCTAGTGAAAAAATATTTTGAGTCTAGTTATATCGGAGAGTAGGATTCTTTTTACTCCTCTTCTATACTCTCGTGAGGTATTAGACTTAGGAATTTTGATTCTACTCCTCTTCTCACTCAAAAATTTTAGGATCACGTGGGTATTTTGGAAACTATATGATGCCGATGTGACGGAGTTCTGTCTTGGTGCCTCCTGTCTGACTTGATTTCTTCTGGGGAGTTGAGCTCCAGGGAATTCTTGGCACATCGTTATCATTCAGCTTCCTTAGTATCTCAGGATGGAGGGTGTTCGGAATTGCTTCAATACTTGTCGTGGTGAGATAAGGTCGGAGTCACCCAGTACTGGGGAGTCGTCCGGGGTACCACCATGGTTAGTATCGTTGTGCTTTCGAGGATCTGAGTTAGATGTACTTGCCAAAGCCTCTGGTTATGTGTTGAAGGATGGATACAGTTGAAGTGGAGGTTTGCTAGTTGTGTGAGATATTTCCTCCTTGTATCCCCCACACCGGATTGCATAACCAAAAAGTTTTTGGAAGTTCTTAGGTGGGAATTCAAGTAGTTACCTAGGCTATCTTCCAATAGATCGTGATGTGAGGTTGGGGTTCGACATCTAGTGGATTCGTTTGTTCACGATCTTTCTTACAGAGGACAGTCTCGATATATGTCATTAGATATGCTTCGTCAAGCCTTGTAGTTCGCTACGCCTAGGGATCATATTCGAGCATCATTTAAATATGACAATCCAATGTACGATTGAGCCCGAGCGAACCTTACCATGAAAATATCGGACGAAATCTCTGTTATGCATTTGTTTCTGGCTTGTTTCCTAAGCCTCATCCTTTGTTCGGTTTTCGAATATGGTAATTCGAGTTGCTTCGATGTCAAGTGGTGATTTCATATCTTTCCTAAGTAGTGTTCTCATATTTCTGTGGGATTGCTAATTCTTTTGCTCAATCAAGTTATCATATCAATCCTTTTCATCCGGTGTGCTTCTCTTCAAGATAATTCTATCATCTCCAATATTTGCAAGATCAATCCTCTTATTTTGTTCCAGAGTTGTCTCATCTGTTCCAAGTTTTCTTTGTTTTTCCCACCCTCCCGCCCTTTTTCTTCAATGATTAAATTCTTATCCAAGTGTCTTTTCTATTCATGTAATGCTTCTGCTATCTTTCTTCTGTATCTATCCGGTGATTCGTTGTGAAGATGCCCAATGCTCAAGTTTATCATTTATTAGTATTCATATTTGTTTTCTTCTCCGGTGGATTCTATTCAAGCTTCAGTGCTCGTCTTATCCTTTCTCATTCGTTCAATGGTTTCCATGTTGGAATTTCTTTCCAAGCCTCTCTTGTTTATTCGTCTCTCTCTGTTCTATCCGAAGGCTGAAGATATATCAGAGATTCGTGTTTTCTTTCATTCCTTCCAAATTATTTCAAGGTTCTAATTTCATCAAGTTCTTAATGTGTACTGACGCAATCTCTCTTCCTAAGAACTTTTTACAATGATGGTTTCTTTTGAGTGGGCCCATAACCCACAGATTTTTTCCCCAGAATCTTACCTACCTCTTCTAATCTTTCCGGAGATGTCCTCAAGTTCTTCTCCATATGATGTAAGAATGATTTTCATCAGTCATATTCCTTCTCCATGATCGCTTCATATTTATTTTCATCGTTGCCTCAACCTTTCCTTATTCATTCTTCCGGAGTATCTCAGTATTCATGGTGTTGTTTCTCATCATCATTCTCAGCATTGAAGGCCGAAGGATAATTCTCTTAAATCTTTGCTCATTCTCTTTATGATTCATGGTTTCAGCTTGTTGCTATCATCTCAAATTGTTTTGGTCATGAGTAATTACTCCCATATCTATCCGGTGCATTCAGAGTTGTTTTCATTCCTCGATCCTCCCGAAGGCCATCATTTCAGAAGATTTCTTCGTTCTCAGCTTTCAGCTTCGTTCTCAAATTCTTCTCAATTGTTGTTCCTTCATTCGTATCTCAATTATTCCGGTGCCTTTTTCAGTTTCTATTAGGCAAATCCTGATCTCTTCATTCTCATGTGTCCTCTTTAGTTTCTAATTCTTTCCGGTGCTTCGTTCAAGTTTTCTATTTGGTGGATCATGCTCTCTTCATTCTCATGTTATATCATTCATTTGCATTATCCTCTTTCGTTTTGAATTCTTACCGGTGTTCTCGTGCAAGACCTCTTCAAGTTTGTGCTCTATATATCTTTCCTATATTTTCCAAAATAATAAGTGGTGTGCGAAATCCGTTGCTTGTCATCAATTTAACTTGATGAAGGATAGGCATATCATAATTCTTATTCTTGTTCAGCCAAGTGATTTCTATCTTTCTTCTGGAGTTATTCATGATATCAATTCCTTATCCCAAGTGGTCATCTTTCTTTTCCAGAGTTCCTAGTTTTTTCTCAAGTATCTTGTCGCTAAGCTTCATATAATTCATAGCAAGGCCTCAATCTTGTTATTTTTGCATCCTTCAATTCTTTCTATCATCATTTTTTTAGAGTTCTTCCAGAGGTTCTTCAGGGTGGTTCATCAAGATTTCTTTCATTTTCAAGTATTCATCAAGATTCTTGTTGGAGGTGCTCAAGTGTTTTTTATCACGGATTTCTAAGTGCAATTCATTCTTCATTGTCTTTTGAGATGGTGTTATTAAATTCTTGATTATGTGGAGTCTCAAAGGAAATTGTCAAGAACGAGATAAGTAAACCCATCATGTCTTCTCGGAGTTATCTTGGGTTGGATTTCACCTAAAGCATTTCCTAAGGATTGTCGCTATCATGGTGTCATAAATGATTCAAGTTTTCTCCTCCTCTTCTTGGTGAAAGAAGTTTTGCATATCTTGTTGCTATCAATCAATCAATTTTTTCTGTCGTGGCGGATTGTCACCTCATAATTTTGAGATGTTTTCCATAAGTCCACAACAAGCTATTCTTCTCGTTGTTGATTATCCAACAATTCTGTTCAACCTATGCTTCTCAAATTCATTGGTGGTAGAAGTTCTCATTTTCTTCTCAGTTCTCTTCTCTTCAAAGATTTAGCTTCTACTCATTTGTTTCGAAGGCATTGTGGTGTTGCTCTTGTCAACCCACATCTAGTCTGATTAAGATCATGTTCTTCCCTTGCTTTTCCATTAACCGAAGTGTTGTTCAATGTTTTCATGATCCTTCCATCTTATGAAGTTTTGATTCTAATCCAACCGACGTTTGGTGTCTCTTTCAATTTCTTTCCATCATATCAAATTGTTCCTCTCTATCCTACCGAAGTGCTGCCAAAATTTCTTGTGAATTCTTGGTTGTTCCCATGTTATTCCTCATCTCTTCCAACCTTCTTGTTGCCATTGGTCTCACTCGTTTGTCAAAGAAGCAACTAAGTTTTACCTTTTGCTCTTTCTCTTCCCCTTCTCATTGTTGATCTCAGGACGAGATCCTCGTGTAGTGGAGGAGAGTTGTAACAGCCCGGGAGCGATGCTCCAGAAGATTCCCCTTTTATTTCCATTCTTGTCTGTGTCTCGTTTGGTTGTTGCATTCATCATTGCATCATTCGCATCATCTGCATAGCATTGTCACTTGTTTTCGAAAACTTGCATCCGTTCGTAGTTGCCGGTTCTCTCCGTTCGTGTCGTCGACCGCTTCGAGCCCAACCACACTTGCACGGGCCTGCGGCAACATTTAAAAAACCGTTTTTAAAGCGCACGAAAAATATTCTCGGTCTGGGTCGAAACTTGTCATGCGGTCTTTTTATATTGTAGGTAGACCGCCTGTCAAATTTGGTCTCATTCCGAGTTTGTTTGATACCCCGTCGGTCAACCGTAGCAGTGGGGTCATCGGTTATCTATTGGACGTTTGTCGGTGTTTTAAAACCTTGTGTCACGGGCCGCAAACCTCTCTATCATCTCATCCTAGCCCATCTACACGGCCACCGCAGCCCACCTAGCCCCCTTTGCTTCCGGGTCGTCCGATCGAGATCGAACGGTCCAAAAACGGTGCAAAACCCCCTCGCCGCCGCCATGCCTTGCTTCCTCTGCGTCGGGAGGGAGACGATGCGCTGCCGCTCCCGTTGACCGCTCGCTCCAGCGCCTTGGGCCGCCTCGCCAGCGCCCCGACCCAGCGCCACCTCGGCCCCAAGCCAGCCCATGAGGCCCATGAGTGAGCTGCCCCCCTGCGCCTATCCTTCGCCTAGTGCGAGCATTGCTAAGTTGCGCTCAGTTTTCGGCCCAACGTTGTTGTTTTTTCCCGCTGTGATTTTATCAATTAACGTATGAAATTTAGAATTACAGAAAAACCCATGCTTTTAAATTGTTAACAACTTTTTAACTGTGCATCGGATAAAAATAATATATATATGAAACTTGAGTAAAATTTCATGTAGATTCACAATAACCAACTCACACATGTGTTTAAAATGTTTAACCTGCTGTTTTCATGTAATTTGCATAAGATCCATGTTAAAATGAATTTCTTAATAAATTTTGAACCGGAGCTCCGTTGAAAATGTTTTGCATATGTAACTTGACTAGAAAATGTGTAGAATCACACGGTGACATTTATTTTGCTGTTTAACAACTCTAATATATGGTTAGTACAGATCTGAACCTAATTCATAATATGCATATGGGGTTGTTTCGGAAATGATATATATTGCTTCCGGCCTCATTTAGAATGCCTAGATGTTGTAGTTGTTTGTGCTTCACCGTTTACCATGTTAAACAACGTTTAATATTGATGGGTACCTATACGAGAGTGAACTAAATAATTAGAACGTGGAGTTTCGGCAATATGCAACTCGTTGCATTTTGAACTTCACTTAATGTGTAGTAGCTGTTTGTTGTTCTTGCCTTGCCATGCCTTGCATATTTAAACCGGACATGCATCATATTTGTTTGCGCATCATGTCATGCATATGTTGTGGTGATTCTCTTGTGTTGATTGTTGTTTTTGGATTGCTTCTTCTTGATAGAGTTTCGAAAGCGTTCGGAGTGTGAGGATTCGTTCGACTACGTTGGCCCGTCTTCGTCATGGACTCATACTTCTTCCGAGCGGGATCTCAGGCAAGATGACACATTTCCCTGGATACCAATACTATCATTGCCATGCTAGTTGTCTCGCTTTTATCATTATGTCATGTTACCTACCACTTGTTTGACAAGCCTCCCAACATTGCCATGAAAGCCTCTAACCCCCCACCTTCCTAGCAAACCTTTGTTTGGCTACATTACCACTTGCTCAACCCTTCTTATAGCGTTTTTAGCTGCAGGTCAATTGCTTCCATGTGACAACATGGACATTCTTTTGTTATCACAATATTATTACTATCTAATTAATGCACTTATACACTTGGTAACGGGTGGAAGGCTTGGCCTTTTGCTCGGTGTTTTGTTCCACTCTTGCCGTCCTAGCTACTTGTCAACCGGTGTTATGTTCCATAATTGAGTTCTCCTAACATGCTCGGGGTTGTTAATGGGACCCCCTTGATTTTCATTTTAGGATAAAGCTTGTCTGGCAAGGCCCAACATTGGTACTACATTTGCCCAATAATTAATAAACCTGCATAGGGAGTAATTAACCCGAGGATCTTAATCAACAACCCGGGCCAGTGCTCGTCATGAGTGTTGGTCTAACCTGTCAACCGTCGGTGGCTACCAGGGGCAACTCTGCGACTGACCTATCGGAAGTTTGGAAAATCCGGCGTGTCCTGAGAACGAGATATGCAGCTCCTATCGGGATCGTTGACACGTCGGGGGGCCTTGCTGGATTTGTTTTACCTTTCTCAAACGTCTTGAGTGAGGAATTCCGATTATTCTTCGGGCTATCTCGAGGTGTCGGATTTCCTTTGGAACTGCCTAGGATGATCATGAGAACCGTGGTCAAGGTTATTCCCGCTACGTGTGGTTAATTTGTGATGGATGAGTTGGAGCACCCCTACAGGATTAAATCTTTCGGAAAGCCGTGCCCACGGTTATGTGGCAAACTTGGATACTTTGTTTAACACCTCGTCATAACAAACTTGAAGTAAACTCTAATAAAATACACCAACTGTGTGTGTAACCGTGACTGTCTCTTCTCGTGAGTTCTTATCCGAAATAGGACACGATGGGGTTATGATTGACGTAAGCAGGTGTTTAGGATCAGTTAGTGATCATTACTAGTTCATGTCCGTTATGCGTAGACCACCATAATTTAATTTCTGTATTCGTAAGTTAGCCACTCAAATAAATGCTTAGTCGCTTGCTACAGCCTCACCACTTAACCATACTTCACCCATTAAGCTTTAATAGTCTTGATACCCTTGGAAATGAGATTGTTGAGTCCCTGTGGCTCACAGATTACTACAACAACAGTTGCAGGGGAATTGACGTGAGAGCGTTGCTTGTTTGATTTGGAGTTCTTCTTCTTCTTGATCAATCTATGATGGGTTCCAGGCGGACGCCTGGGATAGCAAGGATGGATGTCATTTTGTCGTTTGTTTTCATCCGTAGTCGGACCCTGCTCTTATGTATGATGTTTGAGTATGTTGTTGTATTGATGTGATATTCAGTTAGCTTGTGGCGAGTGTAAGCCAATTCCATATAATCATCTCTTCTGTACATGTACTTGTAATGATATCCATGCTTGCAACACGACGAGATGCGCTTCCATCCCTGTCGAGGCCCTCGTGCCAAAATAAGGATAGGACCGCATCTTGGGCGTGACACTGCTGGAGAACTCGTCTACCTCTCCGCTTCCTCTTGCTGGATCAAGAAGGTGGAGATATTCACCGAGCTGCACGTGGAGGTGCCGTCCGTTCGGTACTTGATCGGGAGTTCATGGGATGGCTTGCGATTTGGATCGCGGAGACGTACCACTACATCAACCGCGTTCTTTAATGCTTCCACTTAGCGATCTACAATGGTATGTAGATCCAATCTATCCTCTCATAGATGCTCATCTCTTTGATTGATCTTGGTGAAGCGTAGGAATTTTTTTGTTTCCCATGCAACGTTCCCCAACAGTTGGAAGCCCCCAAATGACCTTGTTGACGGAGTCAACTTTTGGGTATATAACCCGCCTTACTGTGGCTGAAGAGCCGATCAAGAGGGTGTGTAAGCTAAACCCGGTGGGTTGGAAGCCCCCAAATGACCTTGTTGATGGAGTCAACTTTTGGGTATATAACCCACCTTACTGTGGCTGTAAAAGCCAGATCGAGAGGGTTGAAGCTTAACCTGGTGGGTTGAAAGCCCCCAAACGACCTTGTCGATGATATCAACTTGTGCACCATCTTGTAAGTCACCATCTTGTAAGTCGTCATCTTGTATGAAGAAACGGCAGAAGCCTCCAAGTGACTTTATGATGATCCAATAAATCCGGGCCCCCATGTTTAAACGGTGCATCACGGCGGTTCATCCTCTTGGGCAACTTTTTTAATTCTTCCGCCAATAATGTAGTAGCCCCCAGGATTGGGTTAACTTTTCTTGCAATGATCTGGGGTTCTTGTTGAGAAAGTGATCCAATGCGTCGAGCTATGTCTGTAGCCCCCGAGTCTTAAGTTGACTCGAAGAGGCGGCTTGAGAATCTCCACTGAAGGTTGAGGTTGAACATGGCGGGTTATAGATGATCTCGTATGATTTGTTTCAATAACCCGATCAATGGTTCGTCCCGGCTGGTTGTTGAAGGTAACCAAACTGTAGTGGCGACGACTTATGTGTCTGTCCGTCGGGCGGCTCGCATCGATGAGCACCGCATTAATATGTTGATGTAGATAAAACTACGAACAGCGTCTTGCGCGTGTCTGTTGGGCGGCTCGTATAGGCGAGCACTACAGCGACATGTTGATGTAGACCGGACCACAAGGGAGGCGACTTGCGCACGCCCACTGAGTAATTTGTATAGATAGCTCCGATGTGTTGATGTAAATGTAGAAGTCAGTCATGGCGTTTGTAAGTTGGTTCTATTATGAAAGACGATCGCGGCGTTGTAAGCCGGTGCGGCCGCGAGAGACAGCCACGGCGTTGTAAGCCTGGCGGGTCAGCGCGTGCGGTATCGGCGAGTTGATGTAGACCGTCTGCGGGGGCGGTGACTCACGCGCGTCCATTGAACAACGCGACACAGCGATGCTGGCATGCGCTCCAACTCCGTGGTATAATGTCACATGAATAATTGTCCTACATAAACTATTGCAAGGCCGAGTAACTGTCCTCGGACGAATAATTATATACTAAAAAATAGATAGGATAAATATCACTTGGTTTTTTTGTCGCGTGCATACGTAACGTAGTCATATGACCACTTAGATGTGCTTCCAGCATAATAATAGCACCCATGTGGTCATGGTTTTACCCCGACACCCCTGTTTTTAGTCACCCAACCAGCCGCGGCTTTCTTTTTTTGTCCGAAGCGGCAGCCGGAGCGGAGACGGGCGACGGCCGCGGCGGAGCCAGCGAGGCGCAGCAGAGCCAGAGGACCTAGAGGTAGGCGGCGGCTCGCAAGAGCAGCGGTGCGGAGCGGCTCGCAGGCACAGACATGCAGCGTGGGGCAGCTCGCAGGAGCGGACGCGCGGGGTGGGGCGGCTCGCGGGAGCCGCAACACGGTGTGGGGCGGCTTGCATGCATGGCTGCACAGCACGGGGCGGAGCCACAATGGAGGGCCGGCTTGGCAAGCGGGCGACGCGGCATGGCCGGCTTGAGAGTGAGCTGCGGTGGCGCTAGAGGAAAGGCCGGCTCAAGGCCGACGTGGATGCGTGCGATGAGGCGGAGGCAGAGGTGAGGCCGGCTCAAGGCCGATGCGGAGGCGCACGGCGAGAGAGGCTTGCAGGGGCTCGGAGGCGAAGCGGCACGGCAAGCCGGTGGACTGGACGCAGTTGGGGTGCTCGAGGTGAGCGCATGAGTGGAGGTTGAGCCGGCGGCGTCGATGGCGGGGTAGCTTGTGTTGTTGGCGAGATGAGGCGGCTCGAAGGCACATCGGCAAGGTAAAGCCGGCCGGGGCGAGGTCATGGCAGCCGAGTTGAGTCAATTCGTGCTGAGGCGGAGGCGGCCGTCAGGGTCAACGCGGAGGTGAGGCAGAGGTGGAGGCGGAACCGGCATGGGCGACATGAGGCGGAGGAGAATCTCACGTGAGAGCATGGCCGCAGCGGTGAATCCGGGCTATGCCCGTACCTGCTTTCACGTCGTGCCCCTCCCCCTTTTTTAGGGACTCTTCGATCATTGTAGTAGATGGAGAAGAAAATGTAGCTTTCTAGCCTCCATGGCAATAGTAGTAGCAACAGCTTCGGTTGGCTTTAGCAGTAGTGCACGATTTAAAATTGGATGAGCCGCTTAACAGGAACAGAAATCTCCTCGGGACTTGGCCCTACATGTGGACAGGAAGACCCGGCCAACTCATCCGATGGCGGCTGAGCAAAATTTGCATCGGATTCAGTAAACCATTGCAGCTAAAAATCTTGTCGATCTCGGCGACTTTGCGGCGGCGCACCAACACCAAACCTAGTTCTCATCTTGATCTTCCATCTCGTCTATGCCATGTCCAAATCTGGTCCTAATTCTGATCATAAAACGACTAAATTGACTGCTCTGCGCGAGGTTGTTTCGTGTCGGGTCTTCTTCATCCAGTCAATCGCAAACTTCTTGATCCCCTTAAGAAATCCCTTCAAGAACACAATACCACTATGGCTCCGCCCCACGGTGGGCGCCAACTGTCGTGGATTTGTCACGGCAGATGTCCGAGTAAACGGACTTTAGGTTCGGGGCAAAAGCGCAACTATGTGGCAGCTTAACGGGGTTGGTCGGGATCAAGAGACGCGAGTTTACCCAGGTTCGGTCGCTCAAGGTGAGGTAAAAGCCTACGTCCTACTTGTCTGGTATTGAAGATGAAGAAGATCTCTCGGTTACAAGGGTGTTGTTTTGCTACCTGTAGTCACGAGAGCCTCCAGTCTGTCTATCTAATTTCTTGTGTCTGTCTAAACTTGTGGACTTGTGAAACTGTCTCTCTAAAGGTGCTCTACCCCTCCTTATATAATTAAGTGGAGAGGGTAGGTTTACAAATAGAGTCCTACTCCCAGTAGGACTAGGACTAGTCTTTCACGAATCCTACTCCGGGTCTTGTTTGTCTTGTAAGGGAATCCTTTCTCTCCTTCGGCCTTCTCTTGTGAGCCGCCTGGCGCCGGCTTACACGCCGGGTCTTTGACCTGGTCGTCCTGCAACTCGGCTGTCGGGTCACCAGTAAAATGCCATGTCTTGACCAGGTCTCCCGTGAGTCGCCAGGCCCTAGCCGGGTCATACTTCCGTCCGAATCATATCGCGGGGTATATCCCCGACACTTAGCCAAATTCAAAATCTTGAGAGGAGCAATATGACACTCCAAACCAGGGGAAATTGGAATTATGTTTGAATTCATAAAGCTCAGAAAATTATTTGGAAAATATTTGTATTTCAAATTCAAAGCCATTCTTGAAATGATTTCAAATTTATTCTTCTCCAAAAATAAAATATATGGAAAATAAGGTAAAATGATTCCCTTCAATATAAAAATGGAGAAATATGAATTTGAAGTCATTTTGGTATTTTCAAAATGTTTTACTTGCATTTTATTTGTAAATAACACAATTTGATTTTTGTGAATTTTTTCGTGCATTGTTTGACTCTGAAAATATGTTCTTGTTGTAGGATTTATTTTTCTGATAAATTGGTATATAAAACTTTAATATTTAAATTTTATTTGTTCCTGCAAATCATTTTTTCCTTTCTCTGTTTTTATCAAAAAAGAGAAAACACTTCAAAAAAGGAAATTCCCCGAGGCCCAACAGGAATAGATCCGGCCTGTATCACCTTGCGAGATCTAAAAACGATTCGGGTCGGCCACCGATCCCACGTCGATCTCCATCTCTCTATGGCCGTGGGCCCTGCCCGATCTCCTTCCCCTGCGGCCCTCTCCTTCCTTCTCTTCTTCCTCCTCCTTCCAAGCTCGCCGGAGCTGACCGGATCCGAGCCGGATCTCCATCCCCTTTCCTTCCCCAAGCTCCCTGACCCCTCCTATAAAATCCGGAGCACCCACACACCCCGTTTCCCCTCCAAAACTCCCCAGGCCATCGCCAGATCGTCGCCTCGACCACCTCACCGGAGTTCTGCTCGAGGCCGAAGCTCCCCGAGCTCGAGGCGCTCGCCTCCGACGCCCTTGACACCCTCCGACACGACAAATCGCCGCCGGAGCCTGGTCACCTTCACCGTCGTCCCCGACCATCGGAGCGCCGTCCCCAACCACCACCGTGCCTCTGCCTTGCCGTTAGCCCCGCTGGAGCTCCCCTCTCCCCACTGTAACACGAAGATGCCCTCCTCCGTCCGATGTGATTTGAACGGTTAGGATTAGAATCTAGTTTTTATTATTAAATGCCGAAACGTTTTATCTTAGAAACCAGCTGTCCGCTTGTTTATTTTGCACACGCACAGGCCCCGACCAATCACAGTCTGCCACGTAGCCTTATCCGTTAGATAGGATTTTTTTTCTTTTAGTTTCTCTTTTTAGATAGAAATAGTTTCTGTTTTAGAAATTGAATAACTTTTAGGTTTTTTAATTTTTTCAAGTGATTCTTTTTCATTGTGTCACAAATTTCTTCTAGTTTCTATAGATAGCAAGTGTGAACATGGTTGGGAATTTTTAATTTAAATTCAAACAGATTTGATTGAAACACCAAAATTTGAATAACATGAGTTTCAAAACATTTTTTTGGGTGATTCTTTTTGCTACTAGTTTGTATTGGTTATATTTATCACCCTGCTCAATTTGAGAATTTTTCGAATATTATTAAGTTAAGGTTTTAAGCAAAACAAAATCTGTTTAGTTCTTTTTTAGGTTTATTTCTATTTCTTTTGTTTTAAACTATTTTAATTTAATTTATTTTGTATTAGTAGACAAGTTTTACTCTGTTTTCTGCTAGTTAACAGTAGTATTTCAACAATTTTTATTTTTTATTTTATTTTAATTTTTCTTGCATGAAATCAGTTCTAGTTAAATAATAACTTGCAAATTGGTTTTGATTGCTAGTTTGATTTCCTATTTGAAAGTATTTTTATAAATTGTTTTATAAGTTTTAATTTCTATTAACTTAGTTGTTTTATATTTTGTTTTCTCTTATTTTATTATTTTATTTGTTTTACTTGTTGTCAAGTTTATTAACTAGAAAACTTATGGTGTTTACTGGGTTGTTTTCATAGTTCTTAGTTGATCTTGAAAAGTAATTATTTTGCTAGTAGAATATTTAAAATACTTTTGTTAGATTTTTTACTTTGTTTTTTTCTTTTACTATTGAAAATAGTTATTTGTAGGGAAAACTATTGTTGGTTGTTTCGATGAAGTTTTGTTGTTTTAATTTTTGTCTTAAGTATTTCCTTCATCACAACCCTTTTGTGTTTGGTTTTGTGTTACTTATTGTTTGTTAGTATTGATTGCTAGAGTGAATGCTTATGTGAGTGCAATGTTTGATTATATAGATTTCATTGGAGAGTGACGAATAGTTCTACGAAGTTATTTTCTAAGAGCCATTCTATCTTGATCAACCTTAACATGCAAGTTCACTTTGATCATCTTACATTACCTATGTTTTACTTGCATTAGAAATAGTCTTTCCATCATAAATCTAGTAGGATATTGAGCTTGAACTTGTGGTAGTATCATGAGGTAGGAGAAACCCAACGCACTATTACCATTGCCCCGGAAGGGACGTTACTTCACAATTGTTATGCTTTAGTATACGGGGTTTGTTTGTGAGATTCAGAAGTGTTGTGAGGTTAATTAATTATTTCAAGACCTGCATGATGATCAAGACTTCAAGACTTCAAGGACTCAATATACCTCTGGGTGGATTGGACATGCATTTTGGCAGCCGGATATCTATCATGGTTATGACGGGAATCCTGGTATCTACCTGTGATCATCCCAACGGAATGCCACCCAGGCTCAAAGAGATGGATGGATACTTCAAGGCCGCAAAGCTTATGTGTGCAGTCGCAAGTTAATATGTGCTCTGGCTTGGTTGACCTTAGTGGTGACTCTGGTAGGTCAGATTGCTACGAGATGTAGAAGAACGGTAAGATTGGATGGGCACTGACTTTCTATCAGAGGATCACTTTCGAAGACCATGTTTTGATCGTCTCGTTCTCAAACATCAGGCAGTGCGAGGACACAACGAGAGGGATCGAATCTTGCGGGTAAAGTGTACAAACCTCTATAGAGTGTTAAACTAATCGATCAGCCGTGTCCCCGGTTACGGACAACATGAGCATCGGAGATGATACTATTAGCCATTCTCAACACAATTAATAAATTTTATGACGAGTGGGTCTATTAATAATTTTTGGGATATGAGAATTGTTTGGTGGAACAATCTCATTAACAACCAAACTTTTGTAGTGAATTTCCGCTTAAATCCTTTGTAGTACGGAAAATAAAACCAGCTTTTCTACAAAAACTCAGAAACAGAGCCACACAACCTTTTGCACATAGAATAGTTTTTATCATCTCTTTCTATGGTGATCTTGCTAGTACATTCAATGTACTGACCTACACGGCTGCAATGTATTATGTTGTAGATACTTTTCTACAACGAGTAAGAGTACGATTCAGGGTTATGGTCTACACTCAACCTACCGCTGGTGTTTATTGGGACTCCACTCCCGTTGTCTGTTTCCACTGAGACTTAAGAGGTATATATCAATTTTATGTTATTTACATGTGATTGCACTTTGATATATACATTGATGTACTATGTGTGCTAGCATACTAATCCAGGGATGGCACTAACACACACAGGCTTCAGTCTATTTGAGTTGGGTCGCTACACATGTGGATAATGATATTGTTAAATTGAAGCTATTTTTGTTCTCACTACGAGATTGTGCTAAAACTTGGTTTCATCTTTCCCTAAAAATAGTATTGATTCATGGAATAAGTGTAAAGATGTTTTTATCTCCAAGTACTTTCCACCCGCTAAGACCATCTCCCTTAAGAACAATATAATGAATTTTAAGCAACGTGATCATGAGCATGTTGCACAATCTTGGGAGAGGATGAAATTATAGATTAGGAATTGTCTGCACATGGTTTGAGTTTATGGATGATTATACAATTTTTTTACGCGGGATTGAATTTTGCTTCTAGGAATCTTTTAGATTTAGCCATGGGTGGTACTCTTATGGAAATCACATTAGGAGAAGCTACTACACTCCTAGATAATATTATGACAAATTACTCTCAATGGCATACCGAAAGATCTCCTACTAGTAAAAAAGTGCATGCTATTGAAGAAATAAATACTTTGAGTGAAAACATGGATGAATTAATGAAATTATTTTCTAGTAAGAGTGCTCCTATAGATCCTAATGGCATGCCTTTGTCTTCTTTGATTGTAAATAATAATGAATCTATGGATGTGAATTTTGTTGGTAGGATCAATTTTGGTAATAACGCGTATAGAGGTAATTTTCCTGGTAATTCCTCTAATAATTATGGTAATTCCTACAACAATTCCTATGGAAATTACAATAAGATGACCTCTAATCTTGAGAATATTGATAAAGAATTTATTGGTTCGCAAAAGGTTTTCAATGCTATGATTGAAGAAAAATTGCTCAAGATTGATGATTTGGCTAGGAATGTTGATAGAATTTCACTTGAGGTTGATTCTTTGAAAGTTAGATCTACTCCACCCAAGCATGATATTAATGAGTCTTTAAAATCTATGAGAATCTCTATTGATGAAAGTAAGGAAAGAACCTCTAGAATACGTGCTAAGTGTGAATGGCTTGAAAAAGTGTGTTCTCGTGATAATAATGATGAAGATCTCAAAGTGATTGGTGTGAATCCTATTGAATCTTTGTTTTCCAATATAAATTTTGATAAAGATGGGGCTGGAGATAAGTCAACCTTAATTAAGAGTGTCCCAATGATTCAAAGTCTATAGACCTTTATGCTAAAATTGATAAAAGTGGGATAGAAGAGGTCAAAACTTTGAATAGCAATGAACCCACTCTTTTGGATTTCAAGGACTTTAATTATGATATACGCTCTTTGATTGATAGTATTTCATTGTTACAATCCATGATTAATTCTCCACATGATTATAGTCAAAATAAGGCTTTTACTAAACATATCGTTGATGCTATGATGAAATCTTTTGAAGAAGAACTTGAGTTAGAAGTTTATATTCCTAGAAATATTCATGATGAGTGGGAACCTACTATCAAGATTAAAATCAAAGATTATGACTGCCATGCTTTGTGTGATTTAGGTGCTAGTGTTTCCATGATTCCGATAACTTTATGTGATGTGCTAGGTTACCATGATCTTGATGATTGCTCTCTAAATTTGCATCTTGCGGATTCCACTATTAAGAAACCTATGGGAAGGATTAATGATGTTCTTACTGTTGAAAATAGGAATTATGTGCTCGTAGATTTCATTGTTCTTGATATAGCTTGTAATCCTATATGTCCTATTATTCTTCGTACACCTTTCCTTAGAACGATTGGTGCAATAATTGACATGAAAGAAGCAAACACTAGATTCCAATTTATATTAAGGAAAGGCATGGAACACTTTCCTAGAAAGAAAACAAGATTGCCTTATGAATCTATTATTGGATCTACTTTTGGATTGCATACCAAAGATGACAATAACTAGACCTATTACGTTTTGCCTAGCTAGGGGCGTTAAACAATAACGCTTGTTGGGAGGCAACCCAATTTTATTATTGTGTTCTGTTTCTGCTACTGTTTTTGAGTGTTTACCACATTATTACCTATGTAATAATTGTGTTTTGATGTTTTAATTATTGTTTGATCCAAGTAAAACCTTTGGGGTGATCTATGTTATTTGTAGATTTGGTCTTGCTGAAAAACAGAAACTTTTGTGCTTAGTCCAGGATTTATCTAAATTTTTCAGAGCGTCGAATGAGTCTAAATGTTTTCCACAAGATTGATATATATATTGCCTAGGTTATCCTAATTTTTCAGAATTGTTTTGCTAGCTAGGGATATGAACCATGGAGAAGTTAAAATACAGTAGCTATAACACCAATATAAATAAATAATGACTTCACAACAGTACCTAAAGTGGTGATTTATGTTCTTATACTAACGGATCTCACGAGTTTTCTGTTAAGTTTTGTGTTGTGAAGTTTTCAAGTTTTGGGTAAAGATTTGATGGGCTATGGAATAAGGAGTGGCAAGAGCCTAAGCTTGGGGATGCCCAAGGCACCCCAAGTCATATTCAAGGATGCCAAAAGGCCTAAGATTGGGGATGCCCCGGAAGGCATCCCCTCTTTTGTCTTCAATCCATTGGTAAATTTACTTGAGGCTGTATTTTTATTTGCCAAATTATATGTGTTTTGCTTGGAGCGTCTTGTATGATATGAGTCTTTGCTTCTTAGTTTGCCACAATCATCCTTGCTGCACACATCTTTTGAGAGACACACGGTGAATCTTGAATTTATTAGAATACTCTTTGTGCTTCACTTATATCTTTTGAGTTAGGAAATTTTTCTCTATGTGCTTCACTTATATTTTTTAGAGCATGGTGGTGTTTGCGTTTTATAGAAATAATTGAACTCTCGTACCTCACTTATATTATTTCGAGAGTCACTAAACAACATGGTCTTTGGTCTAGGTTATGAATTTAGTCCTAAAGCGATAGGCATCCAAGAGGGATATAATAAAAGCTTCCATATTAAGTGCATTGAATATTTTTGAGAAGTTTGATTCCTTGCATAAAGTTTTGAGTTACAAAGGTGGTAATGTTATGAGTCATGTTAGGAAGTAATTGTGTTCTGGTAAAAATGCTTGTGTAAAGGTTTGTGATTCCCGTAGCATGCGCGTATGGTGAACCGTTATGTAAGGAAGTCAGAGCATGATTTGTTTATAGATTGTCCACCTTTGTGTGAGGGTCGGGAGCGCGTGATGGTTAACTCCTACCAACTTCTCCACTAGGAAAATGCGTTTAATACTTTGCTTTAATGACTAATAGACTTTTGCCATAAGTATGTGAGTTCTTTATGACTAATGTTGAGTCCATGGATTATACGCACTCTCACCCTTACACCTTTGCTAGCCTCTCTAGTACCGTGCAACTTTCGCTGGTACAATAAACACCTTCCTCAAAACAGCCACCATATACCTTCCTCAAAATAGCCACCATATATCTTTCCTCAAAACAGCCACCATACCTACCTATTAGGGCATTTCCATAGGCATTCTGAGATATATTGCCATGCAACTTCCACCATTTCCTTTTATGACTTGCACAATCACTTCCATATTGCATATAGAGTCATATTTTGTGATGGGTATCAAGTTGTAATTTTCTTTTGAGTTGTAAGTAAATAAAAGTGTGATGCTTATCATTATTTGTGATGGGTATAACCACTAGTTTCGAGAAGGGCAAGGGCAAGGAGGGAAACTTCATGGATGGCAAGTCTGTTGCTGCTCTAGTGAAGCAACCCAAAGTTGAGCCCAAACCCGAGACTAAGTGCTTCAATTATGAGGAGAGAGGTCGCCGAAGCGGAACAACCCTAGATACTTGGTAGATAAGAAGGCTGGCAACGTCGACAAAAGTATATTTGATATACATGTTATTGATGTGTACCTTGCTTGCACTCCTAGTAGCACCTGGGTATTGGATACCGGTTCGGTTGCTAAATGTTAGTAACTCGAAATAAAAGCTACGGAATAAACGGAGAACTAGCTAATTGTGAGGTGACGATGTGTGTTGGAAATGCTTCCAAGGTTGATGTGATCAACATCACACGCTCCCTCTACCTTCGAGATTAGTGACGAACCTAAATAAATGTTATTTGGTGTTTTTGCGTTGAGCATGAACGTGATTAGATCATGTTCGTTGCAACACGGTTATTCATTTAAGTTAGAGAATAATGGTTATTCTATTTACATGAATAATACCTTCAACGGTCATGCACCCAGTAAGAATGGTTTGTTGAAACTTGATCGTAGTAATACACGTCTTCATAACATTGATGCCAAAGATATACAAAGTTAATAATAATAGTACCGCATACTTGTGGCACTGCCGCTAAATGTCATATTGGTATAAAACGCATGAAGAAACTCCATGCTGATGGATCTTTGGACTCATTCGATTTCGAATCAGTTGAGACATCCGAACCATGCCTCTTGGTAAAGATGACTAAGGACCCCGCTTTCTGTTTTGATGAAGCGGGCAAGTGATTTATTGGAAATGATACATGTTGATGTATGCAATCCAATGAGTCTTGTAGCGTGCGGTGGATATCATTATTTTCTTACCTTCACTGATGATTTGAGTAGATATAGTGTATCTTTACTTAATGAAACACAAGTCTGAATCGTTTGAAAGGTTCAAGCAAATTCAGAGTGAAGTTTAAGATCATCGTGACAAGAAGATAAAAATGTTTGCGATATGATCGTGGAGGTAAATATCTGAGTTACGAGTTTGACATACAACTTTAGACAATGTGAAAGTTGTTTCACAACTCACGCCACCTGGAACACCATAGTGTGATGGTTTGTCCGAACGTCATAGTCGTGCTCTATTGGATATGGTGCATGCTATGATGTCTATTATCGTTTTGTTACTATAATTTTGGGGTTATGCATTAGAAACAACTACATTCACTTTAAATAGGGCACCATCTAAATCCGTTGAGATGACACCGTGTGAAGTATGGTTTGATAGAAACCTAAGCTGTCATTTCTTAATGTTTGGGGCTGCGACGCTTGTGTGGAAAATGTTTTCACCTAATGAGCTCGAACCCAAAGCGGACAAATGCATCTTCATAGAATACCCTAAGAACAGTTGGGTGAACCTTTTATCTCAGATCCAAGCATAAAATGTTTGTTGCTAAAACTGGGTCCTTTCTCGAGAAAGGGTTTCTCTTGAAAGAATTGAGTGGGAGGAGGATAGAACTTGATGAGGTTATTGAACCTCTGCTTCAACCAGAAAGTAGCACATCGCAGAAAGATGTTTCTGTGAAGCCTACGTCAGTTGAAGAGGAAGTTAATGATGATGATCATGAAGCTTCGGATCAAGTTACTATCGACCTACGAGGAAAATAGAGCTTGATGAGGTTATTGAACCTTTACTTCAACCAGAAAGTAGCGCAGCACAGAAAGATGTTTCTGTGAAGCCTACGTCAGTTGAAGAGGAAGTTAATGATGATGATCATGAAGCTTCGGATCAAGTTAATATCAAACTTCGTAGGTCGACAAGGACGTGTACTGCTACTGAGCGGTACGACAACCCTGTCTTGGAGGTCATGTTGTTGGACAACGATGAACCTACGAACTATGAAGAAGCGATGATGGGCCCGGAAACCAACAAATGGTTAGAGGCCATGAAATCCGAGAAAGGATCCATGTATGAAAACCAAGTATAGACTTTGGTGGACTTGCTCATTGAACGGCAGGTCGTTAAGTACAAATGGATCTTTAAAATGAAGACAGACGCTGATGGTAAATGTTACCATTTGTAAAGCTCGACTTGTTGCAAAGTAGTTTACGACAAGTTCAAGGAGTTGACTACGATGAGACTTTCTCACTCGTAGCGATGCTAAAGTCTATTGGAATTATGTTAGCAGTTGCTGCATTTTTCAATTATGAAATCTGGCAGATGGATGCCAAAACATCGTTTCCTTCCTTAAGGAAAGGTTGTATCAGATACAACCAGAAGGTTTTGTCAGTCCTAAGGATGCTAAAAAAGTGCGAGCTTCAGTGATTCTTCTATGAACTGAAGCAAGCATCTCGGAGTTGGAATATACACTTTGATGAGGTGATCAAAGTTTTTGAGTCTATACAAAGTTTACGAGAAACTTGTATTTGCAATAAAGTGAGTGGGAGCACTATAGAGTTTCTGATAAGTATATGTGGATGACATATTGCTATTTGGAAATGATGTAGAATTTCTGGAGAGCATAAATGGTTGTTTGAAAAGAGTTTTTCAAAGGAAGACCTAGCTAAAGCTACCTAATTGTTGAGCATCAAGATCTATAAAGATAGATCAAGATGTTTGATAAGACTTTCAATGAGTACATACCTTGACAAGATTTTGAAAGAGTTCAAAATGGATTAGTCAGAGAGAAGTGTTCTCGCCTGCTTTGTAAGGTGTGAAGTTGATTGAGACTCAAAGCTCGACCACGGCAGAAGAAAGAGAAAGGACGAATGTCGTCCCCTATGCCTTAGCCATAGGCTCTGTATAGTATGCCATGTTGTGTACCACACCTGTGTGTGCCTTGCCATGAGTCCGTCAAGGGGTACAAGAGTGATCCAGGAGTGGATCACTGGACAACGGTCAAGATTATCCTTAGTAACTAAAAACTAAGGAGATGTTTCTCGATTATGGAGGTGATAAAGAGTTCGTCGTAAAGAGTTATATCGATGCAAGATTTAACACCAATCGAGATAACTCGTAGTAGCAATCTAAATACGTATAGTAGGAGCAGCCATTTGGAATAGTACCAAGTGTGGTAGCAGTGTTTGCAGTTTGGCATAGAGATTTGCAAAGTACACACGGATCTGAATGTCACAGACCCGTTGACTATAAGACCTCTCTCACATGCAAAGCATGATCGAGCCCCAGAACTCATTGGGTGTTAGATTCATAACGATGTGAATCACATGGTGATGTGAATCACATGGTGATGTGAACTAGGTTATTGACTCTAGTGCAAGTGGGAGACTGTTGGAAATATGCCCTAGAGGCAATAATAAATTAGTTATTATCATATTTCCTTGTTCATGATAATCGTTTATTATCCATGCTATAATTGTATTGAATGGAAACACATTACATGTGTGGGTAAATAGACAACACTCTATCCCTAGTATGCCTCTAGTGAACTAGCTCGTTGATCAAAGATGGTTAAGGTTTCCTAGCCATTGACATGTGATGTCATTTGATAACGGGATCACATCATTAGGAGAATGATGTGATGGACAAGACCCAAACTACAAACGTAGCATATGATCGTGTTAGTTTATTGCTACTGTTTTCTGCATGTCAAAGTATGTGTTCCTATGACCATGAGATCATGCACCTCAGTAACATCGGAGGAGTACCTTGTGTGTATCAAACGTCGCAACGTAACTGGGTGACTATAAAGGTGCTCTACAGGTATCTGGGAGGGTGTCTGTTGAGTTGGCATGGATCAAGACTGGGATTTGTTACTCCGTGTGACAGAGAGGTATCTCAAGGCCCACTCGGTAATACAACATCACAATAAGCCTTGCAAGCAATGTGACTAAGTGTTAGTCACGGGATCTTGTATTACGGAACGAGTAAAGAGACTTTCCGGTAACAAGGTTGAACTAGGTATGGAGATACCGATGATCGAATCTCGGGCAAGTAACATACCGAAGAACACAGGGAACATCATACAGGATTAACTGAATCCTTGACATACAGGTTTGACCGATAATGATCTTAGTAGAATATGTAGGAACCAATGTGGAAATCCAGGTCCCGCCATTGGTTATTGACCGTAGAGGTGTCTCGGTCATGTCTACATAGTTCTCGAACCCGCAGGGTCTGCACACTTAAGGTTTGGTGACGTTTTGGTAGTATAGAGTTATGTATGGTGGTGACCGAAGGTTGTTCGGAGTCCCGGATGAGATCCCGGACATCATGAGGAGCTCCAGAATGGTCCGGAGGTAAATATTCATCTATAGGAAGTCCTATTTTGGTCACCGAAAAAGTTTCGGGCTCATCGGTAGTGTACCGGGAGTGCCGGTAGTGTACCAGGGGACCATCGGGGGAGGTATTTCGACCCAAGAGGCTACATGGCCTGTGGGAGGGTGTAAACCAGCCCTTAGTGGGCTGGTGGAACTCCTCTAAGAGGCCCATGCGGCTGGACTTGAGAAAGAGAGAAAAAAAGGCCAAGGTGGAAAGAGATTCCATGTAGGAAAGGAGGAATCCTAGTCCTAATAGGATTGGAGGAGGATTCCTCCTCTCCTCCTTGCGCAAAGGCTGCCTTGTGAGCCAGCCCTCCTCCTCCCTCCCTCCTATATATACTGGTGGTATTGGGTGTTTTGCACTAGTTTTTATGGCCACGTGCTACCCGTTCCACCGGTGCTCCTCTAGATCGGATTTCCGCAGTGCTTAGGCGAAGCCCTGCCGGAATTGCTCCACCACCATCGTCGGAGCGCCGTCACGCTGCCGGTGAACTCTTCTCCCTCTCCACTTCCTCTTGCTGGATCAAGACGGTGAAGATTGTCATCAAGCTGCACGTGTGCTGAACGCGGAGGTGCCATCCGTTCGGAGCTAGATCAGAAGGACCGTGATCAAGATCGCGAGACGGTTCGTGACGAGTTCGCAGGATGGATCGTGATGAGTTCGCGGGACGTATCGTGATGAGTTCGCGGGACGGATTGTGATGTGTTCACGGGATGGATCGTGATGAGATCGCGGGACGCTCGGTGATTTGGATCGCGAAGACGTTCGACTACACTAACCGTGTTTCTTAATGCTTCCCGCTTAGCGATCTACAAGGGTACGTAGATCCACTCTCCCTCTCGTAGATGCTCATCACCATGGATAGATCTACGTGTGCGTAGGAAATTTTTTGTTTCCCATGCGACGTTTGCGAACAATAACACCACTAGAGGAGAGATAACATACATCTCATCAAAATATCGAACGAATACCAAATTCACATGATTACTTATAACAAGACTTATCGCATGTCCTCAGGAATAAACGTAACTACTCACAAAGCATGTTCATGTTCAAAAACAGAGGGGTATTAATTATCATAAAGGATCTGAACATATGATCTTACACCAAGTAAACCAACTAGCATCAACTAAAAGGAGTAATCAACACTACTAGCAACCCACATGTACCAATATGAGGTGTTGAGACAAAGATCGGATACAAGAGATGAACGAGGGTTTGGAGAGGAGATGGTGCTGGTGAAGATGTTGATGGAGATTGACCCGCTCTCGATGAGAGGATTGTTGGCCATGATGATGGCTTCGATCCCCCCCCCCCCGGAGGGAAGTTTCCCCGGCAGGATTGCCCTGCCGAAGCTCTAGATTGGTTTTGCCAAGTTCCGCCTCGAGACGGTGGCGCTTCGTCCCAAAAGCTCTCTCCTAGAAATACTTCTTGCTACCTCTTGAGCATGCGTTGGTTTCCCCTTGAAGAGGAAAGGGTGATGCAGCAAAGTAGATAAGTATTTCCCTCAGTTTTTGAGAACCAATGCATCAATCTAGTAGGAGGAACAAGCAAGTAACCAATGGATGCACCTACACAAATAATCAAACTCTTACACCCAACACTATAAAGGGGTTGTCAATCCCTTCATGGTTATTTGCAAGGATTAGATCTGATAGAGATAGATGTAACGAGTGCGGAAAGTAAACGGTAAATAAATTGCACCAAGTATAGATCTAAAAATATATGATGGCAAATAGACCCGAGGGGCATAGGTTTCAATAGAGGCTTCTCTCTTGAAGGAAAATATCATGGTGGGTAAAACAATTATTGTCAAGCAATTGATAGAAAAGCGAATAATCATGTAGTTATCCAAGGCAATGATCATACATATAGGCATCTCCGTGACAAGTAGACCGAAACGATTCTGCATCTAATACTATTACTCCACACATTGACCGACTCCTGCCTGCATCTAGAGTATTAAATTCATGAAGAGCAAAGTAACGCATTAAGAAATATGACATGATGTAGAGGGATAAACTCAAGCAATATGATGAAAACCCCATCTTGTTACCCTTGATGGCAACAATGCAATACGTGCCTCACTACCCCTACTTTGTCACTGGGTGAGCACACCGCAAGATTGAACCCAAAACCAAGCACTTCTCCCATTGCAAGAATTACCAATCTAGTTGGCCAAACCGACCCAATAACTCGAAGAGACTTGCAAGGATATGAAATCATGCATATAAGAAATCAGAGGAGATTCAAATAAGATTCATGGATAATATAAACATAAACTCACAATTCATTGGATCTTGACAAACACACCACAAAAGAAGATTACATCGGATAGATCTCCATGAAGATCATAAATAACATGGTATTGAAGATCAAAGAGAGATAAGAAGCCATCTAGCTACTAGAGGTGGAGTCGTAGGTCTGTGGTGGACTACTCACGCATCATCAGAGGGGCAATGGATTTGATGTAGATGCCCTCCATGATCGATTCCCCCTCCGGCAGATTATCAGAGAAGGCTCCAAGATTGGATCTCACGGGAATGGAGGCTTCCAGTGGTGGAAAAGTATTTTCGCGGCTTGTTCTGATGTTGGGGGAATAGTTGGGAATTTATAGGCCAGAGAATAGGGTTAGGAGACCTGCCAGGGAACGACAAGCATGCTAGGCGCGACCAGTGGGGCACCTAGCAGGCTTGTGGCGCCCTGGCACCTCCCCTGACGTGCACTCCAAGCTTGGATGACTTGATTCCTTCCGGAAAAATTCCTTCCGAAGGTTGATTCTGTTTGCACTCCGTTTAATATTCCATATCTACCAAACTCAAAAACAAGGAAAAAAACAGAAACTGGCACTTGGCTCTAGATTAATAGTTTAGTCCCAAAAATAATATTAAATGGCATATTAATGCATATAAAACATCCAAAACAGATAATATAATAGCATGCCATTATCAAAAATTATAGATACGTTGGAGACGTATCAATGACATGATGTAGAGGGATAAACTCAAGCAATATGATGAGAACCCCATCTTGTTATCGTTGATGGAAACAATACAATATGTGCCTCACTACCCCTACTATGTTACTGGGTTAGGACACTGCAAGATTGAACCCAAAACTAAGGTCTTCTCCCATTGCAAGAATTACCAATCTAGCTGGCCAAACCAAACCAATAACTCGAAGAGACTTGCAAGGATATGAAATCATGCATATAAGAATTCATAGGAGATTCAAATAAGATTCATGGATAATCTGAACATAAACTCACAATTCATCGGATCTTGAAAAACACACCACAAAAGAGGATTACATCGGATAGATCTCCATGAAGATCATGAAGAACGTGGTATTAAAGTTCAAAGAGAGAGAAGAAGCCATCTAACTACTAGCTATGGACCCGTAAGTCCATGGTGGACTACTCACGTATCATCGGAGGGGCAATGGAGTTGATGTATATGCCCTCCGTGATCGAAACCCCCTCCGACAGATTACCGAAAAAGGCTCCAAGATGGGATCTCTCGGGAACGGAGGATTCTGGCGGCGGAAAAAGTATTTGCGTGGCTCTTTTTGATGTTGGGGGGAGATTAGGGTTAGGAGACCTGCCTGGAGACGCAAAGCCTCTAGGCACGGCCAGGGGGGCCCGCGCCTAGCAGGCTTGTGACTCCCTGGTAGGTTTCCTGCCGTGCACTCCAAGCCTGGTTGATTTGTTTCCTCTAGAAAAATTCCTTGCAAAGGTTTTATTCCATTTGGACTCCATTTAATATTCCATATCTGCAAAACTCAAATACAAGAAAAAAATAGAAATTGGCACTAGGCTCTAGATTAATAGGTTAGTCCCAAAAATAATATAAAATAGCATATTAATGCATATAAAACATCCAAAACAGATAATATAATAGCATGCCATTATCAAAAACTATAGATATGTTGGAGACGTATCAGCATCCCCAAGCTTAATTCATGCTTGTCCTCGAGTAGGTAACTGATAAAACAGAATTTTTGATGTGGAGTGCTACCTAACATATTTATCCATGTAATATTCTTTATTGTGGCATGAATATTCAGATCCGTAAGACTCAAAACAAGCTTAATATTGATATAAAACAATAATGTTTCAAGCATACTAGCAAAGCAATTGTATCTCTTCAAAATATAGTGGCAAAAGAAAGTTATACCTACAATATCATATAGTCTGGCTATGCTCCATCTTCCCCACACAAAGTATTTATATCATGCACACCCTGATGAAAACTCAAGCAATTGTTTTCACACCTTTATTTTCTTAAAGTTTTTCAACTCTCACGCAATACATGAGCGTGAGCCATGGATATAGCACTATAGGTGGAATAGAATATGATGAGGTTGTCAAGGAAAGGGAGAAGATAGTCTCACATCAACTAGGCGTATCAACGGGCTATGGAGATGCCCATTAATAGATATCAATGTGAGGAAGTAGGGATTGACATGCGACGGATGCACTAGAGCTATAAGTGTATGAAAGCTCAAAAAGGAACTAAGTGGACGTGCATCAAGAAGAAAATTTCCACTAGTTATATGAAAGTGACAAAATAGGAGACTCTCTATCATGAAGATCATAGTGCTACATTGAAACACAAGTGTGGAAAAAGATAGTAGCAATGTCCCTTCTGTCTTTTCTCTATTTTTTGGTGGGCATCTAAGGCCTCTTTTATTATTATTTTTTTATTTGAACTTTGATGGCCTCTTTTATATTTTCATAAACTCTCGAATCTCATCCCCACTTGCGAGGGAATCATAGCTTCCATCATCCTTTCCTCACATGGAACATGTTCTAATAATGATAATCATCACACTTTTATTTACATACAAATCAAAATAGAATTAAAACTCGATACCTATGACAAAATATGACTCTATATGCAATATGAAAGTGATGGTGCAAGTCATAAAAGAAAAAAGTGGAAGTTGCATGGAAATATATCTCGGAATGACTATGGAAATGCCATAATAGGTAGATATGTTGGCTTTTTTGAGGAAAGGTATATGGTGGCTGTTTTGAGGAAGGTATATGGTGGCTGTTTTGAGGAAGGTATATGGTGGCTGTTTTGAGGAAGGTGTTTGTTGTACCGGCGAAAGTTGTGTGGTATTAGAGAGGCTAGCAAAGGTGTAAGGGTCAGAGTGCGTATAATCCATGGACTCAACATTAGTCATAAAGAACTCACATACTTATTGAAAAAGTCTATTAGTCATTAACGAAAAGTATTAAACACATGCTCCTAGGGGAGAGGTTGGTAGGAGTTAACCATCGCGTGCTCCCGACCCTCACACAAAGGTCGACAATCTATAAACAAGTCATTCTCTGACTTCCTTACATAATGGTTCACCATACGTGCATGCTACGGGAATCACAAACCTTTACACAAGTTTTTTTTACCAAATCACAATTACTTTCTAACATGACTCTTAACATTACCATCTTTATATCTCAAAACTTTATGCAAGGAATCAAACTTCTCATAAATACTCAATGCACTTAACATGGAAGTTTTTATTATATCCCTATTGGATGCCTATCACATTAGGACTAAATTCATAACCTAGACCAATTACCATCCTGTTTAGATACCACCGTGCTCTATAAGATATAAGTGAAGCACATCAGCAAAATTGCCTAACTCAAAAGATATAAGTGAAGCACACAGAGCATTCTAACAAATTAATGGTTTAGCATGTCTCTCTCAAAAGATGTGTGAATCAAGGATGATTGTGCCAAACTAACAAGCAAAGACTCATATCATACAATATGCTCCAAGCAAAACACATATCATGTGGTGTATAAAAATATAGCCTCGAGTAAATTTACCGGTGGATTGAAGACGAAAGAGGGGATGCCTTCCGGGGCATCCCCATGCTTAGGATTTTTGGCATCCTTGAATATGACTTGGGGTGCCTTGGGCATCCCCAAGCTTAGGCTCTTGCCACTCCTTATTCCATAGTCCATCAAATCTTTACCCAAAACTTAAAAACTTCACAACACAAAACTTAACAGAAAACTCGTGAGATCCGTTAACATAAGAAAATAAATCACCACTTTAGGTACTGTTGTGAAATCATTCTTTATTTATATTGGTGTTATACCTACTGTATTCTAACTTCTCCATGGTTCATACCCCATGATACAACCCAAAGATTCAATAAAATAGACTAGCAACTAAAAGAAAACAGAATATGTCAAAAACAGAACACTCTGTAGCAATATGAAAACTTCATGTACTTTTGTAACTCAAAAAATTCTGAAACATTAGGACAACCTAGGAAATTGATATATCAATCTTGTGTAAAACTTTCAGACTCATTCAACGCTCTTAAACATTTAGAAAATTCCTGTGCTGAGTGCAAAAGCTTCTGGTTTTCAGCAAGATCAAATCAACAAATACCATAGATCACCCGAAAGGTTTTACTTGGCTCAAACACTAATTAACACACCAAAACGTAATTATTATAGAAGTAATAGTGTGGGAAACACTCAAAAACAGAAGCAAAAACAGAAAAAAAAATAAGATTGGGTTGCCTCCCAACAAGCGTTATTGTTTAACGCCCCTAGCTAGGCAAAACGCAATAATCTAGGTATTGTCATCTTTGGTATGCAATCCAAAAGTAGCTCTCATAATAGATTCATAAAGAAATCTTATTTTATTTCTAGGAAAGTGTTCCATGCCTTTCCTTAATGGAAATTGAAATCTAATGTTTCCTTGTTTCATGTCAATTATTGCACCAATCGTTCTAAGGAAAGGTCTACCAAGAATAATAGGACATGTCGGATTGCAATCTATATAAAGAAAAATGAAATCTACGTGCAAATAATTCCTATTTTCAACAATAATAACATCACTAATCCTTCCCATAGGTTTCTAATAGTGGAATCCGCAAGATGCAAATTTAGAGAGCAATCATCAAGATCATGGTAACCTAGCACATCACATAAAGTTTTCGAAATCGTGGAAACACTAGCACCCAACTCACACAAAGCATGACACTCATAATCTTTGATTTTAATATTAATAATAGGTTCCCACTCATCATGAAGCTTTCTAGGAATAGAAACTTCTAACTCAAGCTTTTCTTAAAAAGATTTCATCATAGCATCAACGACATGTTTAGTAAAAGCCTTATTTTGACTATAAGCACGTGGAGAATTCATCATGGATTGTAAAAAGGCAATACTATCAATAAAAGAGCATCTATCATAATTAAAGTCCTTGAAATCCTAAAGAGTGGGTTCACTGCTATTCAAAGTTTTGACCTCTTCTATCCCACTTTTATCAATTTTAGCATAAAGGTCTACAGACTCCGAATCATTGGGACGCTCTTTAACTAAGGTTGACTTATCTCCAGCCACATCTTTATCAAGATTTATATTGTAAAAAAGATTCAATAGGAGTCACACCAATCACTTTGAGATCTTCATCATTATTATCACGAGAACACACTTTTTCAAGCCATTCACGCTTATCACGTATTCTAGCGGTTCTTTCCTTACTTTCATCAATAGAGATTCTCATAGATTTTAAAGACTCATTAATATCATGCTTGGGCGGAGTAGATCTAACTTTCCAAGAATCAATCTCAAGCGAAATTCTATCAACATTCCTAGCCAAATCATCAATCTTGAGCAATTTTTCTTCAATCATAGCATTGAAAACCTTTTGCGAACCAATAAATTATTTAACAATATTCTCAAGATCAGAGGGCATCTTATTACAATTTCCATAGGAATTGTTGTAGGAATTACCATAATTATTAGAGGAATTACTAGGAGACGACCTAGGGTTGAAATTACCTCTATACGCGTTATTACCAAAATTGTTCCTACCAACAAAATTCACATCCATAGATTCATTATTATTTCCAATCAAAGAAGAAAAAGGCATATAATTGGGATCAATAGGAGAACTCCTACTAGAAAACAATTTCACCCATTCATCCATCTTTTCACTCAAAGTATTTATTTCTTCAATAGCATGCACCTTTTTACTAGTAGGAGATCTTTCGGTGTGCCATTGAGAGTAGTTTGTCATAATATTATCTAGGAGTTTAGTAGCTTCTCCTTACGTGATTTCCATAAAAGTACCACCTACGGCGGAATCTAAAAGATTCTTAGATGCAAAATTAAATCCCGCATAGAAAATTTGTATAATCATCCATAAACTCAAACCATGTGCAGGACAATTTCTAATCATTAATTTCATCCTCTCCCAAGATTGTGCAACATGATCATGATCAAGTTGCTTAAAATTCATTATATCGTTCCTAAGGGAGATGATCTTAGCGGGTGGAAAGTACTCGGAGATAAAAGCATCTTTACACTTATTCCAT
The DNA here is from genome assembly GCA_022496015.1 of Hordeum marinum. Taxonomy (NCBI): domain Eukaryota; kingdom Viridiplantae; phylum Streptophyta; class Magnoliopsida; order Poales; family Poaceae; genus Hordeum; species Hordeum marinum. The sequence continues at coordinate 87,440,183 of CM039678.1, read as the reverse complement.
GAATCACTACTATTTTTAGGCAAAGATGAAAACCAAGTTTTAGCACGAACTCGTAGTGAGAATGGAAATAGCTTAAATTTCACAATATCATTATCCACATATTTCTTATTTTGCATACCACACAACTCAACGAAAGTATTTAGATGGGATGTGGCATCTTCACTAGGAAGGCCAGAAAATTGTTCTTTCATAACAAGATTAAGCAAGGCAGCATTGATTTCATAAGATTCCGCACTAGTGGTGGTAGCAATCGGAGTACTAATAAAATCATTATTATTAGTATTGGAAAAGTCACACAACTTGGTATTCTCACACATCGTGACAAAGCAACCAATCAAGCACACAAGCAAACGAAAGGCAAACGAAAGAAGGGCGAACAAAAAGGCACATCCTTTTGGTATTTTCTGAAAACCGTTCTAGAAGTGGGGGAGAGGAAAACGAGAGGCAAATGGAAAATAATGTAAATGCAATAGATGAGCTTGTGATGAGTACTTGGTAGGCTTGATGTGTATCCTCCCCGGCAACGATGCCAGAAATCCTTCTTGCTACCTCTTGAGAGTGCGTTGGTTTTCCCTTGAAGAGGAAAGGGTGATGCAGCAAAGTAGATAAGTATTTCCCTCAGTTGTTGAGAACCAAGGTATCAATCCAGTAGGAGGAACAAGCAAGTCACCAATGGATGCACCTACGCAAACAATCAAACTCTTGCACCCAACGCTATAAAGGGGTGGTCAATCCCTTCACGGTTATTTGCAAGGATTAGATCTGATAGAGATAGATGTAAATGAGAACGGAAAGTAGAAGGTAAATAAATTGAAGCAAAGTATTTTTGGTATTTTTGAATTATAGATCTCAAAGTATATTATTGAAAGTAGACCCGGGGGCCATAGGTTTCACTAAAGGCTTCTCCCTCGAAGGAAAATACCATGGTGGGTAAACAAATTACTGTCAAGCAATTGATAGAAAAGCGAATAATCATGTAGTTATCCAAGGAAATGATCATCCATATAGGCATCACGTCTGTATCTGCTACTATTACCCCACATACTAACGATTCTGCATCTACTACTATTACTCCACATATCGACCGACTCCTGCCTGCATCTAGAGTATTAAGTTCATGAAGAACAGAGTACCGCATTAAGAAATATGACATGATGTAGAGGGATAGACTCAAGCAATATGATGAAAACCCCATCTTGTTACCCTTGATGGCAACAATGCAATACGTGCATCGGTAACCCTACTGTGTCACTGGGTGAGGACACCGCAAGATTGAATCCAAAACCAAGCACTTCTCCCATTGCAAGAATTACCAAACCAATAACTCTAAGAGACTTGCAAGGATATGAAATCATGCATATAAGAATTCAGAGGAGATTCAGATAAGATTCATGGATAATCTGAACATAAACTCACAATTCATCGGATCTTGACAAACACACCACAATAGAGCATTACATCGGATAGATCTCCATGAAGATCATGAAGAACATGGTATTGAATATCAAAGAGAGTGAGAAGAAGCCATCTAGCTACTAGCTATGGACTCGTAGGTCTGTCGTGGACTACTCACGCATCATCGGAGGGGCAATGGAGTTCATGGAGATGCCCTTCGTAATCGAAACTCCCTCTAGCAGATTACCAGAAAAGGCTCCAAGATTGGATCTCTCGGGAACGGAGGCTTCTGGCGGCGGAAACGTATTTGCATGGCTCTTTTTGATGTTGGGGGGATATTTGGGAATTTAGAGGCCAAATATTAGGGTTAGGAGACTTGCCGGGAGACGGCAAGCCTGCTAGGCGTGACCAGGGGGCCCGCGTCTAGCAGGCTTGTGACTCCCTCGCAGGTTTCCTATCGTGCACTCCAAGCATGGTTGATTCGTTTCCTTCCAGAAAAAATCCTTTCGAAGGTTTTATTCCGTTTGGAGTCCATTTAATATTCCATATCTGCAAAACTCAAAAACAAGGAAAAAACAGAAACTGACACTAGGGTCTAGATTAATAGGTTAGTCCCAAAAATAATATAAAATAGCATATTAATGCATATAAAACATCCAAAATAGATAATATAATAGCATGTCATCATCAAAAATTATAGATATGTTGGAGATGTATCACACCATGATCTTCATGATATAGAGTCTCCTAATTTGTCACTTTCATATGCTAGTGGCAATTTTTCTTTATATAACTTGGCTTGTATATTCCAATGATGGGCTTCCTCAAATTGCCCTAGGTCTTCGTTAGCAAGCAAGTTGGATCCACCCCCACTTAGTTTCCTTTTGAGCTTTCCTACACTAATAGCTCTAATGCATCTGTTGCATGGCAATCCATACTCACTCACATTGATATCTATTAATGGGCATCTCCATAGCCCGTTGATACGCCTAGTTGATGTGAGACTATCTTCTCCCTTTCCTTGATAGCCTCCCCCATATTCTATTCCACATATGGTTCTATATCCATGGCTCACACTCATGTATTGCGTAAGAGTTGAAAAAGTTTGAGAAAATAAAGGTGTGAAAACAATTGCTTGACTTTTCATCGGGGTTGTGCATGACATAAATACTTTGTGTGGGGAAGATTGAACATAGCCAGACAATATGATATTGTAGGGATAACTTTATTTTGCCATTATATTTTGAAGAGATACAATTGCTTTGCTAGTATGCTTGAAACGTTATTGCTTTTATATCAATATTAAGCTTTTGTTTTGTGTCTTACGGATCTGAATATTCATGCCACAATAGAGAATATTACGTGGATAAATATATTAGGTAGCACTCCACATCAAAAATTCTGTTTTTATCATTTACCTAGTCGAGGACGAGTATGAATTAAGCTTGGGGATGCTGAGACGTCTCCAACGTATCTATAATTTTTTATGATGGCATGTTGTTATATTATCTGTTTTGGATGTTTTATATGTATTAATATGCTATTTTATATTATTTTTGGGACTAACCTATTAACCTAGAGCCTAGTGCTAGTTTCTGTTTTTTTCCTTGTTTTTGAGTTTTTTGCAGATATGGAATATTAAACGGAGTCCAAACGGAATAAAAACGTCAGAAGAAATTTTTCTGAAAGGACACAAATCAACCAGACTTGGAGTGCACGCCAGGGCACCTGCCAGGGAGTCACAAGCGTGGTAGGCACGGCCCCCCTGGCCACGCCTAGCAGGCTTGCCGTCTCCTGGCAGGTCTCCTAACCCTATTCTTCATCCTACAAATACCCAAATATTCCCCCAACATCAGAATGAGCCACGCAATTACTTTTCTGCCGCTAGAAGCCTCCATTCCCGAGAGATCCAATCTTGGAGCCTTTTCCGGTAATCTGCCGGAGGGGGTTTTGGTCACGGAGGGCATCTACATCAACTCCATTGCCCCTCCGATGATGCGTGAGTAGTCCACCACAGACCTCCAGGTCCATAGCTATTAGCTAGATGGCTTCTTCTCTCTCTTTGATCTTCAATACCATGTTCTTCATGGGGATCTATCCGATGTAATCCTCTTTTGTGGTGTGTTTGTCAAGATCCGATGAATTGTGAGTTTATGTTCAGATTATCCATGAATCTTATTTGAATCTTCTATGAATTCTTATATGCATGATTTCATATCCTTGTAAGTCTCTTCGAGTTATTGGTTTTGTTTGGCCAACTAGATTGGCAATTCTTGCAATGGGAGAAGTGCTTGGTTTGGGGTTCAATCTTGCGGTGTCCTCGCCCAGTGACATAGTAGGGGTAGCGAGGCACGTATTGTATTGTTGCCATCAAGGGTAATAAGATGGGGTTTTCATCATATTGCTTGAGTTTATCCCTCTACATCATGTCATCTTTCTTAATGCGTTACTCTATTCTTCATGAACTTAATACTCTACATGCAGGCAAGAGTCGGACGATGTGTGGAGTAATAGCAGTAGATGCAGAATCATTTTGGTCTACTTGACACAGAGGTAATGCCTATATGCATGATCATTGCCTTGGATAACTACATGATTATTCACTTTTCTATCAATTGCTTGACAGTGATTTGTTTATGCACCATGATATTTTCCTTCAAGGGAGAAGCCTCTAGTGAAACCTATGGCCCCGGGGTCTACTTTCCATAATATATTTTCAGATCTATAAACCAAAAATACTTTGTTGCAATTTATTTACCTTTTATTTCCCGTTCTCGTTTACATCTATCTCTATGGGATCTAATCCTTGCAAATAATCGTGAAGGGATTGACAACCCCTTTATAGCGTTGGGTGCAAGAGTTTGATTGTTTGCGTAGGTGCATCCATTGGTGACTTGCTTGTTCCTCCTACTGGATTGGTCCCTTGGTTCTCAACAACTGAGGTAAATACTTATCTACTTTGCTGCATCACCCTTTCCTCTTCAAGAGAAAACCAACGCAAGCTCAAGAGGTAGCGACTGGCACCAAGCCCAGCCAAGACGGGGCTGTGCATGACCACGGCCGCGTGGTCGCCGAAATCCTGTGCGGCAACCTGCCCGTCTACGACACCCATACGAACAACCTACGGGCCGCCAAGGTAGCCTATGAGGACTTGGCCGCCTTGGAGGGCGAGGAGCGCGTCTCGCGCGAGCGACATATCAAGGACCTCATCGACACTGCCAACACGCAGCAGGCAGGGCTCGCTCCCATTGGAGCCGTCTCTGAGGCTTCCCGTCCCAAGGGCGAGGGCACTGGGGCTACTGGCTGTCAACCGACTCAGCACTCCTGCTCCGCTCGCGCATCCGGCCAGCGGGCCGAGGGAAGCAACGTTCGGTGTTCCCAGTCGCGCGAGAATGAGCAGTCAGTTGTGAACAGTCGGCGCAACGACATCTTGGCCGGCTGGCGGCAACCACCGCAATGAGGCGCCGACTAGCGGTAGCCGGCGCAGCCGTGGGCACATCTCGCCTCCACGGCAGGAGCCGGTGTGGTCCGTACAACTGACCATCCATGCCGATCTTGCGGCCCGGCTCGGACCGCGGGTCCCTCACAGCAAGAACAACGCGTGCCTCCACCTCGATCGGCTGGCGTAGTCAGCCCTCCTCGAGGAGGAGGGCTCGATCAGTCCGGCATCCTTTGACCCCCGGATCTGCAACAAGCCATTCCCGACCCGCTTCACACTTCCCCGCGACACCCCTAAGTACAACGGGGCCGCCAAGTCGGAGGACTGCATGATCGACTACACCACTGCGGTCGGCATAGCAAGGGGGAACAAGTGCATAGCCATCCGCTACGCCCCCCTCATGCTGATCGGCTCAGCCCGCACCTGGCTGAACAGCCTGACTGGCGGCAGCATCAACACCTGGACGGACTTTGAAGAGGCGTTCGTCCGCAACTTCACCGGCACCCGATGGACCGTTTAGGGCCCGAAGGAGGCTCTTCACGACTACCACACCCGATGGACCGAGCTCCGCAACTCCTGCAAAGGAGTGCACGAGGTATAGGCCATCCAGTACTTCATTGAGGGTTGCCGCGACGACACCTACCTCAAGCACAAGCTCCTTTGCTCCGAGTCGGCAACGCTGGCATATCTCATGGCTAAGGCGGACAAGTACGCCACGGCCGACTCCGCAATCTGGGTCAAGGTCAGCACGCCCGGCAAGGCAGTCCCGCCGTTGGCTACGTCACGACCGGCTGCCGACAACCGACAGCCGCAGAACAACAAGTGCAAGGCCGACCAACCGGACTCCTGCTATGGGAGCCGACAGGTCTCCACCATAGAGGAATAACAACCAGTTGCCCAGGCATCCGGCCACTGGCAGCGCCCCGGCAAGGCCGCCTGGCAGCCCAAGCTCACCTTCGAGCAGATGCTCGACCTCCCCTGCAAACTTCATTCCATGGCCAAGCCCTTCACGCACACGCTCCGACAGTGCAGCTTCTCGTAGTGGTTGGCCCGGGGGAGGGCCTTCCGGCTCCTCCCGCGCCGCTCCGCACGTCGGTGCAGGCTCTGGCTCCCGCTCCGGCCCAGCAAGACGGTCGCCTGCTCGACCAGTTCCCCAACCGGGACGGTTCCTACACAATCTTCACTGGCGAGGAGATGGACAAGCACTCCTAGCGCCGGCTCCAGCGTGAGGTGAACGCCACCATGCCTTCGACTCCCCAGTTCAGGCATCGGTCCGAGAAGCCAGTTACCTGGAGCCGGGCTGACCACTCGGCCGTGATGCCAAGCCCCGGCAGCTACACCCTTGTCCTCGATCCCACCATCGTCTCTGAGGGACGCACCTACTGCTTCTCGCGGGTGTTGGTCGACGGGGACAATAGCATCAACATCCTCTACCGCGACACGATGCTCAAGCTAGGGCTCAAGGAGGAGGACCTGCAAGCTATCCGGATGGTTTTTCATGGCATCGTGCCGGGAAATTCCTGCACCCCCATTGGCAAGATCAAGCTCGATGTCCTCTTCGATGGCCAGAGCCAGTTCCGTCGCGAGCCGATATGGTTCAAGGTGGTGGACCTTGACAGTCCCTACCACACGCTGCTGGGCCGGCCGGCTCTCGTCAAGTTCATGGCGGTTCCCCATTATGCCTACCTGAAGCTCAAGATGCCGAGTCCCAAGGGCATCATCACCATCGCCGGTAACTACAAGATATCGATCGAGTGCGCGTGCGACGGCTGCCGATTGGCTGAAGCCCTGGAGATAGCAGAGGAGAAGCGTCAGCTCAACCGACTCGTGGCCCACACCTCTGGCCAGTCGGCCATGCCGGCTCCTCCGTCCCAGTCAACTGGCGAGGCATCGTTCCAGCCATCCAAGGACACCAGACAGGTACCACTCGACCCAGCCAACCCCAAGGAGTGTCTCACCATCGGTGCCCGCCTCGACAGCAAATAGGAAGGCAAGCTCGTCGACTTCCTTCGTGAGAATCGGGACATCTTTGCATGGTCTCCGAAAGACATGTCGGGTGTTCCGAGGAAGTTCGCCAAGCACAAGCTTCATGTGCGGCCGGATGCGAAGCCGGTCAAGCAACGCCTGTGTCGTTTCTCTTAGGAGAATCAATGTACTATAGGAGAAGAGATCGCCCGGTTGCTCGCAGCCGTCTTCATCATGGAAGTGTTCCACCCGGACTGGTTGGCCAACCCAGTCCTGGTGCTGAAGAAAAACAAGACTTGGCGCATGTGTATCGACTACACGAGCCTGAACAAGGTATGTCCCAAGGACCCGTTTGCCCTGCCGCGGATCGATCAAGTCCTTGACTTCACGGCCGGCTAAGAGCTGTTATCCTTCTTGGACGCCTACTCAAGCTACCACCAGATCAAGATGGATCCGGCCGACCGGCTGAAGACCTCCTTCATCACCCCATTTGGGGCCTACTTCTACATCACCATGTCCTTCGGCCTGAAGAACGCAGGCGCTACCTTCCAGCGCTACATGCAGAAGTGCCTCCTGCCTCAGATAGGCAGGAACGTCCACATCTACGTCAACAACAATGTCGTCAAAACTAAGAAGCACTTCAGCCTCCTCGACGACCTCCGGGAGATGTTCGCCAACTTGCGCGAATACAAGATCAAGATCAACCCGGAGAAGTGCATCTTCGGCGTCCCAGCCGGCCAACTACTGGGTTTCTTCGTGTCCGCTGGCAGCATCGAGGCTAACCCAGAGAAGATCAGAGCGATCAAGCGCATGCCCAAGCCGACCCGGCTCCACGACGTCGAGAAGTTTACCGACTGCCTTGCCTTGCTCAGCCGGTTGATCAGCCGGCTAGGGGAGAAGGCCCTACCCCTTTACGGGCTCCTACGGAAGACAACTCTGGTCGAGCCGGGGCGCGACTCCGTGAAGAAGCTGGCCATGTTTGACTGGCCCAACGAGGTGGATGAGGCCCTCCACGGCCTCAAACGGGCTCTCACCAGCACGCCCATCCTGGCCGCGCAGGCTGAGAAGGAGCCCTTGCTCGCCTACATCACGACAACCACGCGCGTCATCAGCGTCGTCCTGGTGATGGAGCGGCCGGAGGAGGGCAAGACGCTGCTGATCCAATGCCCCGTCTACTACCTCAGCGAGGTCCTCTCCACCTCCAAGCAGAACTACCCCCACTACCAGAAGATGTGACACAGCATGTACTTTGCCGCCTAGAAAATCAAGCAGTACTTCCACGAGCATGTCATCACCGTGGTGAGCACAGCGCCGCTGGGCGAAATCATGAGCGGCCGGGACGCTACTAGCCGAATATCCAAGTGGGCAATCGCCCTCGCCGACTACGAGATCCGGTACGAGTCGTGCACCGCCATCAAGTCTTAGGCGATGGCCGACTTCCTCATTGACTGGGCCGAAACCCAATTCGTGCCGCCTCCACCCGACTCCACGCACTAGCGCATGCACTTCGATGGCTCGAAGATGCAAGCCGGCCTAGGTGTTGGCATCGTCTTATCATCTCCGAAGGGAGACCAACTCAAGTACGCGCTTCAGATCCACTTCGCCGCCTCCAACAACCTCGCCGAGTACGAGGCCCTCGTCCACGTCCTCCGCCTCGCCAATGAGATTGGCATCCGGCGCATTTTATGCTTCGGCTACTCCGACCTCGTGGTCCAGTAGGTCTCTGGCGAATGGGATGCCAGAGATGCCAACATGGCCAACTATCGCTTCCTTGTCCAGTAGCTCACTGGCTCCTTCGAGGGCTATGATTTCCATCATGTCCCCCGGGCGGACAACGAGGTGGTCGATACGCTAGCAATGATAGGCTCCACCCAGCAAGCCATCCCAACTGGCGTTTCCCTCGAGCGGCTACTCAAGCCTTCGATTAAGCCCTTCCCCGAATCGGAGTCCATCTTCGTGCCGGCCAGCGCCGCTGGCCCTTCTTCAGATCCATCTGCCCAGCCGGCGCCATTGGCCCCGGCTGTCCCGTCGGCACCACCAGCACCGACCATTGAGATGTTCGTGTCGGTTGTGCCTTCCCACGCCCCATGGTCGCCGGCTCCAAGCCTATGGCCGTCATGATGGCGATTGACGCCCCTCCTGCCACCTTAGTCCCGGGGGCTGGCGAGCTGGCCCCGAGGACTGGTCAGCCAGGCATGGGGGCTCCGGCCGCCTCCGACGCCTCACTCGAGCCCGAGCCGGCTCTCGTCTCGGCACCCACGCTTTCTGTCTCTTGAATCGTGCCATGGTACGAAAACGCTGGATTCAAGCCAGCGAGGTCCGCCGCGATCTGCCGGCGGGCCTCCCTGCTTTGGGAACTACTAACGGGGGGATAACCCCGGGGTAGCCTCAGCGGGCCTTCTACTCAAACTTTCCAAAACAACAACATGGCGAGTTGTCTCCTTCTGAGGACCGGCTCCGTGCGGCCGGCTATGCGCGGTCGGCTACGACTAGCCGACTGGCTAGAGGCGGGGCCCCTAGGCCTCCTATCCGGCGGTGCATCGGATTCCATAGTCAAGGTACACGTGGCAACAGTGGCCCCCATCCCATCGAGGGTTAGTGCCAACATGGCCACAGTGGCGGCAACAGTGCCTCTGACTCTGGCCGACTATGACCAGGCGCCGAAACAGTGCCGGCACGCCTTCAACCACTCCATTACCTGCCCCGACATGGCTACAACACGGCCGGCTGTACCGCTAACTACGGCCGGCTGTCACAAGACGACGCCCCGAAGGACGACCCGTGCCGCTATGCGACTAGCACGGGGACCCACCATGCGGGGCCCACCGGCTCCTGACGGGACCCCGTAGCCGGCGGGCCCTACCTGTGACTAGACCCCTCGACCAGGGGGCCCCCTAGCCGGCTAGAGAGGCTGCCAGCCAGGGCCCTCCCGGTGCCATCTATTCATATTTTAATCCGAAGGGTTGGCTTATAAAACCCCAAAGCCCCCCATGCACGGGCGATCAATCCCTAGACTCACACCCACGTAGAGAGGCAGTTGAGCCAAGCTAGCTCCTTCTCCCTCCTCTACTCTCACAGCTCAAGGATCACAATTGTAGCTCTCACCGGTTCATCAACCATCCTAGCAGGACTAGGGGTGTTACCTCCCACGAAGGGCCCGAACCTAGGTAGATCGTGTGTCCCGTATCGTCTGTGCCTAATCCCGTTCTCGAAGTCCGTCGGCGTCTTTTCGGCCCCAACCACTCTCGATAAGCCTACCCATGGCATTTGTCGTGAGAAAACAACGACAGTTCTCGAACCCACAGGGTCTACACATTTAGCGTTTGGTGAAAATATAAGTATAGTTGAGTTATTATGTTGGTGACCAAAAAGTTGTTCGGAGTCCCGGATGAGATCTCGGACATGACGAGGAGCTCCAGAATAGTCTGGAGGTAAAGATTTTTATATGAGATAATAGTGTTTGGTCTCCGGAAGAGTTCCGGAATTCACTGGAAGGGATTTCAGATGTTTCCCGAAATGTTCGGGGTACAAGAAAATTTTATTTGGGCCAAGGGGTAAAGCCCACGAGGCTTTAGGAAGGTGCAAAAGAGAGTTTTGCGGAGGCTAGGGGCCAGACACCAGGGACCCTAACGTCTGGGGCCAGACGCCGAGGACCTGGAGTCCGAGGAGGACTCTTGCCTTGCGTGCCAAACCGACTTTGAGGAGGCTCTTTCTCCAAGTTTCGAGCCCAGGGATCAACATAAAAATAGAGGGGCAGGGCTAGCATTCAGAACACATCAAAATTTCCCCAAGCCGTGTGCCGGCAACCCCGCCCGTCTAGTTTGTCCTCCGTCATAGTTCTCGTTATGCTTTGCGAAGCCCTGCGAAGATTATTCTTCACCACCACCGTCACCACGTTGTCGTGCTGTCGGAACTCATCTACCACCTTGCCCCTCTTGCTGGATCAAGAAGGCGAGGACGTCATCAAGTTGTACGTGTGTTGAACGCGGAGGTGCCGTCCGTTCGGTGCTAGATCGTGATTGAATCGCAAAACGGCTTGCGATTTGGATCGCGAAGACGTTCGACTACATCAACCGCGTTACTTAATGCTTCCGCTTAGCGATCTACAAAGGTATGTAGATTCACTCTCTCTCTCGTAGATGCTAATCATCATGGATAGATCTTGCGTGTGCATAGGATTTTTTTTTTGTTTTCCATGCAATGTTTCCCAACAAAAGCATCATGTTTTCAAGTCATTGCGAGCATGCGGTGCAGTTGGATGACCGGTTTTGGTATCTGTGTCTATGAATGCGTCCGTGGAAGAATAATGAGTCCGATTTAAGACATGACGTTGGAGAAGCCACAACAACAACGGAGGGAGTATTATATTGATGCTACAATCACGTATTGACATTTATTTATTCTAGGTGATGAGAGGATGCGTGGGACTATAATTTTTATAGGTAGGTTGTGAGAAATCGTTGACTCAGTTAGAATTGTAAGCTAAATTAAAAATTAAATACATCAATCGAAGGGTGAGCTAAAAAATTAAGGAGCATATAGTGAACTAAAAAAAACTGAATGAGAGAGCGTCCTATGAAAAAATAGTATTGATCCGGGTAAAATGGGATGCACGTTGACTCAGTTAGAATTGTAAGCTAAATTAAAAATTAAATACATCAATCGAAGGGTGAGCTAAAAAATTAAGGAGCATATAGTGAACTAAAAAAAACTGAATGAGAGAGCTTCCTATGAGAAAATAGTATTGATCCGGGTAAAATGGGATGCACAATTCTAGGGCTCCTTTGCTTCAAAGAAAATCTATAATATTTTTGGAGGATTGAAATTCTTAGGATTTTTTTCCTACATTGGTCCTTTGATTCATATGATTGGATTCCATAGGAATTTTTTCTATGAAATCTTTTATACTACATTTCATAGAAAATTTAACATCCACTCCAACCTTCTTTTAAAATTTCTTTGTTTTTTATGTGACATCAAACACTCCTTGCTAGTCCTATATGGTTCAGATGGACATGCCACTCCAACCGTCTATTCTCCCTTTTCCTATTCCTACGTTTTTAAAATCCTGTGAATCAAAGAGGCCCCTACATTGAAGACCTCAATTAAATGTAAGATCTTTAAAACTAGGTGTATAATGTTATACTCCCTCCGTTTTAAAATAAGAGCCACGGATTTTATACTAAACTAGTATAAATTTTATATTAGATCATCGACATTTATTTTGACACGAAGAAGGTATTATAGAGCATTATACTCTGCGCGGAGTAGGCTTTTAAACTGAAGATCAAGCAAGTAGGCTGCTGAATTCCGGAATTGCTCCGGCAGGCTGTTGGAGGCTCACTCATTACGCGCTGCGACGTGTCCGGACAGCTTCCGTGCGTCAAGTCAATCTTCAGTTTTTTTTGTTGTTGAGGCAAGCACGATCCTCAAAGCTATTCCGATCTTCAGTTAAGAGCAACCAGAAACCGTTATCGACATGGATAGCAGGGTTTGTCCTGACACGGATGGTTTGGTTGCTCGTGGCCGGGCTTGTCCCGACCTGTTTTTTTTTTCTTTTGACTAATTCGTCCCGACCTGGCTTTATGTCACCGTGTTCATGGGCTAGATGTTACTTGGCCGGTTATCCCTCGGCCTTTCAGAGCCTGACGGGCCATAAAATAATCGTTAGCCGGCTGTGTGTTCGGTTTGAGATTAGCCCAGGCCACCCATGGTAATTGCGCGCAGTTTAGTACCATACGGGAAGATTAAGAAGATCGGCACGGGAAAGACGAGTATATATTTGGAGGGTATGGCGACTTTGCAATATACTTACCTGGACGGGTTCTATGGGCAATCAATAAGACTCATGGCCTAGGTCAACGGTTCACATTGCACATTGTGAGCGCGCTGATCTACCATCTTCCTTCCGTGGAAGAGTGGACGTTGTAATTTGTGATAGAGGGGGTATGCGTTCGCGCGGCCCCTGCCAAATTTTGAATTCAAAAAATTGTGTTGATTTTTGTGTTCTACTGTTTTGTGCCCTTTTCAGTTTATGAAATCTAATACCTTTCTAATGCAAGTTTTGTGGCTTGGTAAGTTGCAAAACATATTTCATAACTTATTTTCAGGCAACTAGTACAGTGAGACAACACAACCAAAGAGCATCCAGGTTTTCAAGTCATTACAGCCAAGACCGACTCAAAGTCAGAAATAAACAGTAACGATGCCAGAAATAAGAGACCGAATCGATCGCGTCACCACTGTCAAAAACCAAATGGGGCGCATGATTCAGGTTCAGTGCAAAACATGAATTCTGGTTGGGATGTGAAATTTCCAGTCAGCAAGAGTATGAGCAGGAGCCACACCCCTATCGACTTCTCGAGTTCTTTTGTTTTGGCTTTCGAGCAAAGGCTCGAAGTTTTGAGGTCGGTTAAATCCATCCGAAGTTTCAGGAAATTCCACAGTTGTTCTGAACTTTATTGGAATTCATGTGTACCAACTAGAATGACGGAAATGTTTGGACCGGAAGACAGACACATGTTTTTCGGGACCTAATCAAATGACTAATTTCTGAAATTGTGGTGAAAATTGACGAAGGTGATAACCACAACCAACCTAGATAATGGCACCGAATTCCTGTCAGGCATACGGAAGGTGACATTTGTCGTCCACACTGAATTGCCAAGATGCTTTTGCCAACATGACACTACCACTTGAAAATCATAAATAGCAGCCACCAGCATGCCACTATATGTGCATCTTTCTGCTACAATTTTCACTTGCATTCCATTTTCTGAACAATGAATGACCAAATGATATGACATTGAGTCCATGATCTATTTTCTTCCAAGATTGGCAACCTCTGACTTCTACATTTGTGGCTTGTACTGACGCGTCCAGGGCCTACCCCATGGCGGTCACTCAAACACACATGCAGGGAATTTCTTGTTGCTACACCTATAGTATACCCCATGTACAGGAGCAGCAGTTTCAGTCCCAAATACCTTCTCTTGAAAATCGTAATTAAAATTAACAAGTGATACCTTTTTCTTCTGGAATATAATTTATGTTCTTTTGGCGCATGCATGAAGAAACCTAACAAAGTGAAAATAAGTTGTGGAGAAAGGGGGGAGACACTTGAGCTAAGAGAATAAAAAGGTGTCCATACAGCCAAATCTACCACAGAACAAATTAACCCAAAATGCAACATAAATAGGATCAGATTCTTTAATTTCACTAGATTCCTCACCTCATAGAAGCAAAGTTGCCTTGTTTATATACTTAACGAATCGGCAAGTCACGAACTCTTTATTTCATGGGTATCGTGGCACCAAAGCAAACTCACCTTGATCATATCCTTAACGAATCGACGACTCTTTCTCCTCGAGAGAAATGCTCAAGGTGCGCGACTACGAAATCCTTGACCTTCATTTTCCTGTATCGCGCCGGTTGGTCCTCATTCAACATCTGAGCTATCGGTCCAATCTCCTTTTCAGGATCCAGACCATAGAACACGGCCACTGAGATTCTCTCTTTCTCAGAATTGGTTACAACCCTATGTACTGGCCCTTTAAATATCCCGTTGGTCATTATCTGCACCAATAAAAATAACCCGGGGTTCAGAGATGGCTACCTCCACTGTCGAATAAATACGGGAGAAATTTACTTAAGGTTCAGAGATGGCTACCTCCATTGTAACACCAACGTTGATCAGCAAGGTGTAGTTAGACACAGCTGGAACACTGTACCACGTTCCATCTCTGAGAAACTGCAGCCCAGCGACGTCTTTGTCCATTAGAAGAACCGTAAGAGCATAGACGTCAGAGTGAGGCTTGATGCCCAAGACAAGATCAGGTCTTGGACATGGAGGATAGTAATTGAATCTAGCATAACTGAGAGCCCTGTCGCTAAACTGGTTAACTAGGCAATCTTCATCGAGCTCCAGTAGCTTTGCCATTGCCCGAAGGATGTCGTCTTTGATCCTCTTGCTCCTCAATGTGTACTCATGCAGGTCATCCCTGCAAAATACCACCAGGGGTAGTTCAGTTAAGCCAAGTATGGTATGCGGACAATGGTTTCTTTCGTATGGTAATTATTTATGAAAAATTTCCAGGCCAGGCTAGATCATCAGTGACATAAATAAGCAAATGAACTCTATTCTGTAAAACTGACAGCTAAGACATCCATTTGAATACATGTATCTGGCAGATTACCTGAAAGATTTTGGATGTGTGGGCCAAAGGGCAAGGTTTCTCTCGTCCTCCGGCTCCACTTTAAGATGCAGTCGATCGGACCAGTCTAGCCTTTGATCTTGAGTTTTCACCTCCTCAGTTCCATACCCTTCCATCTGGAAATGTTTCCCATCTATTATGTTACTGTACATTCTCTTCTCTTCGAGCGGTAGGCGGAAGAAATCCCTTGATGCGGTCATCACAGAATCCATCAGAGAGGTCTCCATTCCATGGTTAGAAACCTGGTCACAAAGTCTAATGCATGTTACAGAAATAGCAAGTACACCATTAAGCAAATATGCAAAGACCCAAGTAGAGCTTAGGAACATGAAGCTCAAAAAACAAAGTAACTAAAAAGCTTACCTGGAAGAACCCCCAGGTCCTCAGCGCCGACCGCAGCTTGGCGGCTTCCTCTGCGTCGTTAGATGCAGACAGCAGGCCGAGATCGATTGTTGGAATGGGCTCCGGCATCTCGGTACCGGCCAGGTTCCCACCAAGCGGTTCTTGCTCTCTGATCAGGTACTGGCTTGGTGGCTCATGTATGTTGGCAGCCAGTTGCTGCACTGAATTCGGCAGCCTCCATGACTCATCAGCCATCGGAGCTCTTGGATATTTCTTTGCTGATCCTGGGCTGCTGTGTCTCCTTGGTGGTTGTGCTCTCTTGAAGAAATAGGTTGCACTAAGCAAAGATGAAGCTGCCTTCGTCTCAGTCCCATCTCAGTCACCAACCACTACAGCTAACACCAAAAAGATCAGAAAGATGGCGGCTACTCCTTTTTCAAGAATACACCTAATAAGCCAAAACAAGCTATATAAAAAGACAAGTGGAGGGACAGAGATAACATGGCATGAACTGGCATGCACTATACTTTGTTTTGCTACGCAGGTATATACATTCACCAGTTTGTATTTCTCACTAAATTACTGACTACTCCCTCTGTTCCTAAACATAAGTCTTTTTAGAGATTCCACTAGGAACTACATACAGAGCAAACTGAGTGAATATAACTCTAAATTATGTCTATATACATCCGTATGTGGTTCGTAGTGGAATCTCTAACAAGACTTGTCTCTATAGAAGTGGACAAAGGAATCAGTAGTGGATCCAGCTACGCGCTTGAAAGTCAAGATACCCATCTGAACTAAACTATTCGCTTTCCCGAATCCATGAGCATAAAACTGCCAAAGTGAGGCAAGGGAACTCAAGACAAACAACAGTAGCAAGCAACCATGGCTTGTGAAGAACCATCGAAGACAGTCAACATGCCTTCGATTGTGCAAGAGCTGGTGACCTGCGTACAAGAGCCACCAAGCCAGTATGTGGTTCCTGAGCAAAACCGCCCGGACGTGGCCTGTTCCGAGATGCCAGAGCCGATCCCAATCATTGATCTCAGCCGTCTCCCTGCCCCTGGTAGCAGCTCTGATGAGGTTGCCAAGATGCAGTCCGCCTTGGAGAGCTGGGGCCTCTTCCTGGTAAGCTTGTCCTGATTAACTCTTTGTGCTACCTTTTTATCAATCGAATGGAGTTGTGATCGATCTTTCTCTAGGCTGTCGGGCATGGAATAGAGCCAGGTTTTCTTGGTGAGGTGATGAACGTGACGAGAGAATTTTACAAGCTCCCTCTGGATGAGAAGCAGAAGTACTCGAACTTGGTTGATGGCCAGGAGTTCCGTATGGAAGGCTACGGGAACGACATAGTCGTATCGGAGAAGCAGACCCTGGACTGGAGTGACCGGTTGTACCTCGTAGCGGAACCGGAGTCCCGGAGAATCTATAGCATGTGGCCCGCGCATCCTCCTTCTTTCAGGTACCTATTATCAGGCTTTAACCAGGATCAATATGTGTGATTTTAAAAGTCAATTGATGAGTATCCATTGAACAATTCTGATTATTCAGTTTTCTTCAGAGATGTTCTGTGTGAGTACGCAGTCAGGTGCAGGGAGATTGCCAGCCTTGTCCTCAGGCACCTGGCGAGGATGCTCGATTTACATGAGGACTACTTCGTCGAAATGATCGAAGAGGATGCCGTCACATATGCCAGATTCAACTACTACCCTCACTGTCCCAAGCCGGACCAAGTCTTAGGCCTGAAGCCCCACACTGATGCCACCGTGATCACCGTTGTCTTTATCGATGATAATGTCAGTGGGCTCCAGGTGCAGAAAGATGGTGTCTGGTACAAAGTGCCAATAGTTCCGAATGCACTGCTTGTGAACACAGGAGATGCAATGGAGGTACGTATGTGCAGGAAGTTGCAAAAGTTTTTTAATCTTGTCTTGTGAACAGTTAAGCTGAGCTCTATTTCATCTGATACATGCAGATACTTAGCAACGGGTTCTTCAAGAGCCCGGTTCACAGGGCTGTGACCAATGCAGAGAAAGACCGGGTGTCATTGGTTATGTTCTATACGCCGGACCCGGAGAGAGAGATTGAGCCAGCGGCAGAGCTGGTGGATGAGAAGAGACCGATGCAGTACAGGAAGATAAAGACCAAGGATTATCTAACAAAACTCTTTGAAACTTTTGCGGAAGGGACACTAGTCATCGACACAATGAAGATCTGAATGTAATTATGAAGTGCGAAAGACTGATGTGCAGTGTGGTGAAGTTTCTTTCGACAGTTCTTTGCTTAGATACAGAATTGGTTTATGTTTCAACTGTCTGATTAGAATGTGCTATATACGGACACTTTTGTGTCATTGTATGGCATCTGCAGGCCACTTCATATCTTTTCCAGTTCAAGTGTTACCTACTTGTTCTACATTACCTTCTGCTGTGTTAAGTTCCTGCTTCAGATAGACTACTTTCTATCCTGTCTATCAGTTCCTTAATTTTCTTGTATTACCTCTAGGCACCGATAGCTGGGACCACGCTGATTAAGACAAAGTTAGCTCGCTAATCGAGAATTGGGTATGCCTCATTCTTTTAAAGTTAGTAACAATAGTATAAAGTACTGCTGTGCAGTTATCTGACAAAGGCACATTCTTTTAACAGAGTGAAATTACAAAGAGCAAATGAGGCTAATCATTTCCTGCAAGCTAGTAGGGCAAATGAGGCTGTGAGAACCCAAGAGTTGACCATAGGATGAAAGATAACCTCCACACTGGACCATACATCGAAGCAGTTTCAGATAGTTCACCTGCGAGAGGCCACTTGTAAAAAACCCGGTGTCAGTGGTCTCATCTTGGGTTCATCTGAACTACCGAATAGGCGTCTGCCAAAATGGGCAGTTCAATTTTGCAGTTACGTTCTATCTACCGGGCACCTCTAAAAATATGCAGAAAAACAGTACTGGTCTATTTCACAAAAGTTATGATTCGTCTCTCAGTTCTCATGTTACGGGTTAAGATCTCAGAACACGGCAAATGGAGAACTCGTAAGACAATCGACCCGAACGAACCTCAGTGCTGCAGGTGCAAATGGAAACCCAACTCCGGTTCCGGGAGCCGGCTGGAGGGTAAGAAGGAAGGAAAGAGCACACGCATCCATGTTTGGGGATTCAGATCGGTTGTTAAATGCGTGTGCTGTTTGCTTCTTACCTCGAGGTGACCCCCCGCATGGAGATGGAGGTAGGCGAGTCCGGCGGGCGCCCTCCTCCGCGGGCTCCCGCTGGGATCTCGCCGGCATCCCCCGCCGCGGTTCGCCGGCTCCCGGCGACCCTTTTTATTAGCCGGCGGACCGGCCGTGTCTGTCTGCTACGAGATGAATCCGCCCCCTTAGAATACCGTAAATGGTTTCGAAAACAATTGTTTGTTTTACCGTTAAATAAGTTTTTTTTAAGATTCCACTACGGACTGCGTACAAATTTATATAGGCATAATTTAGAACGTATATTCACTCATTCTATTTTGTATATAGTCTATAATAATAAAACCTCAAAAAAGACAGATACTCCTATTTAGAAACATAGCAAGTACATGTTTACAATCTTACAAATTTTAAATTGAATTTAATCTACACACAGAGTAATAAAACAAGATAAATCCAGATACAAATAGCGTGCACATTTATTCTTTGTGGGATTGTAAAATGTAAACACATACTCGTATTTTGTTAACACACACAAATACTTTCGAAAAAACAGGGGTGATATCGAAGCTGCTCCAGCCAATTACTTCAAATGTACAAACTGATGGAGAAAAACGAACAATATATTTCAACAAGTAGTTACTCCAGCTAGTTCGCTTAATTTTTTTCACGCAGTGTTGTTATTGTTGCAATAGGCCACGAGGATGATAGCTTGAATTGAAACAACATGTGTTATTTCCTTCCCTCAAAGTGGGGGTGGGCATGATATCTTTCTATTTTGAAAAGGTGTAACTCCTGCAGTAATAAAATGTTTTGAAGAACATTTGGTGCCGTCTGTGTGTTGCCAAGGTTGATATTGTTGTATGCTACGATATTTCTTTTTATCTTCCTTATGAAATATTTTGGATGTGTGCATCATGGACATCTCAACTAGTTCTTAACAACGTATCGTGTAAATGCCCAATATACTCGATGCCGGGCGTTTGCATAGGCGGCCTCCAGGGGCTAGGATGCCGCCAAATCTTACATAGATGGCCTCTCACAAGTCTGAAAGCCTTGCATAGACGGCCTCTACGACTGTGACCGGCGGCCTCCAGGGGCTAGCATGTCGCCAAATCTTGCATAGGCGGCCTCTCACAAGTCTGAAAGTGTTGTGGCGGTTGCAAACGCCCGGCACGCATCTCCGGGGTGTGCCCCCCCCTCTCACGGACGGCGCCGCCGCCGGCACACGGCGGCAGCGATGCCCGTGAGGGGGGCACTCCCCAGAGCCGCGTGTCGGGTGCCTGCGCCTGCCACCATGCTTCCACAACCCTAGGAGGGCCCACTGCAACACCTGGCGGTATTGCTACCCCCCAGGTACCCCGTCCCGTCTAACCCTGACACAAACGACTGCCGGGTCTAGCCTTTTGACTTTCGTTGTACGTAGTTTGACCAGTGGACCTTTTCACCTAGTTGTCATAGCCCAGCCAGGTAGCCATAGCTACACCCCCAGCACAGTCGCGGCACAACCCACCCCAAGATTCCCTCCGTGGTCGTTTTCCCCCTCCGGGCCACGGCGCCCGCGATGCCTGTGAGAGGGGGGCACACCCCGGAGCCGCGTGCCGGGTGCCTGTACCTGCGACCACATTTTCACAACCGTAGGAGGGCCCACCGCAACAACTGGCGGCATTGCTACCCCCCGCCCCCATAGGTACCCCGCCCCGTCTAACCTCTCCGTGACACGACGGAGCAAGGCCCGTGTGTGGGGCAATCGATATATGTTTTCTGTACATTTAAGTTAATGAAATTAGTTTTTAAAAAAATAAAAAATAAAAAGAGAAAATAAATAAAATATTAAAATATTATTAGAAATATATGCCTACGGCAAAGCCGTCGGCATAGCTACGGCCACTGCCCTGGATCGATGACGTGGCATAGGGATCCGTGGACCAGGCCTATGCCGACGGTAAGGCCGTCGGCATAGATATGCCACCCCACGGGACCTATGAGCGACGCGGATCGATGACGTGACGGCGCCGCGGATCGATGACGTCGGTAGCTATGCCGACGGCCACCGTTAGACCGTCGACATAGCCTGACGCCGTCAAACGGCTATCGCCGCGGGTAGACGGGCCCATGAGATATGCCGACGGCCTTCCCTGTGCCGCCGCCCGCCGTAGGCATATTTATTTGGACGCCGACGGGTCGGCATAGATTGATATACGCCGACAGCTGCCGTCGACATAGATTGATATACGCCGACGGCTTTAGCTGGGCCGTCAGGATATGCCCATCGATGCCGACGGGGGCCGTCGGCATAGATTTGGCCGTCGGCATCGCAAGTTTTTCTGGTAGTGATACCAACTTAATATTCATATATTACCCTTTAAGGAAGATTTTACGTCATGGCACCGAATTCCTGAAGAGAAGTATGTTGGCAAAAGATGACATCCATGGAGTACACCACGCCAACATGTTTGTCAGTTTCACGCAACATGACAGTGACACTAGTGCTGACATTTTTACATCCTAAAACACCATGTTATGGGGATAGGATTTAGCATTTTGAAGAATAAAATCTATATAAGAAGGGAGGAGACACTGGAGCAGATAAGACAGTATGAAAGTGCTCAGAGAGCATGTTAATACATAAACCGGACTAATTCTTCATTTTAACCAGATTCACTCCCTGCAAGTTCACCAATTAACAGTCATCTTACTTAGATCTTCAGTGCATCGGCAATTCTTGTTCCTCGGCCTCCAGCGTAATGTTCATGGTGCAACACTAACAAGTCCTTGGCCTTCATTTTCCTGTATTGTGCCGGTTGCTCCTCACTTAACAGATGAGTTATCGGCCCAATCTCTTGCTCGGGATCCACACCATAGAACATGGCCACCGATATCCTCTCTTTATCGGCATTAGTCACAACTCTATGCATCGGCCCCGTGAAGACCCCGTTGGTCATTATCTGCGCGAGGAATGGTCAGGCGAAAGTCATCAAGAAGACGAGAACTTCATATGGGAGAAAATTACTGGAGGTTCAGAGATGGTCACCTCCATTGTAAGACCAATGTTGACCAGCAAGGTGTGGTCACGCGCAGCTGGAACATTGTACCAGGTTCCATCTCTAAGATATTGCAGCCCCGCGACGTCTTTGTCCATGAGAAGAACCGTGAGAGCAGGGAAGTCGGCATGAGGCTTGATGCCCAGGACAAGATCAGGTCTTGGGCACGGAGGGAAGTGGTTGAACCTAGCAAAAGTGGGGGCGTTGCTGTTAAACTGGTTAACGAGGCAGTCTTCATCAAGCTCCAAAATCTTGGCCATTGCCCGAAGGATGTCGCCCCTGATTCTCTTGCACTTCAATGCGTATTCATGCAGATCATCCCTGCAAACAGAGCTCATGTAGTTCAATTAAACCAAGCCTATAGTTTAATAATGTTTATTTTATTTATGCAGTCCATGTCAGGTTACATCACTGAAGACATAAATAAGCAAATGAGCTCTTATCTACAAATCAGACAAGAAAGAAAGATCCGTTTGAAGTATCGCTGATAGATTACCTGAAAGATTTGGGATGTGTAGGCCAATGGGCAAGGTTTCTCCCACCCTCAGGCTCAACTCTAAGGTGCAGTCGATCAGACCAGTCCAATCTCTGATCTTGAGTCCTCACCTGGTCATTCCCATACCCTTCTACCTGGAAATGCTTGCCATCTATCAGGTTACTGTATTTCTTCTTCTCTTCGAGCGGTAGGTGAAAAAATTCCCTTGATGCGGTCATCACAGAATCCATCATAGAGGTCTCCATTCCATGGTTAGAAATCTGGTCACATAGGCTTATGCGTGTTACAGAAATAACAAGTACACCATGAACCAAAAATGCAAGAAAGAGAGTAAATCTTAGGAGAGCACAGGAAACTCAGAGAACGAAGTAATAAAGAAACTCACCTGGAAGAATCCCCAGGTCTGCAGCGCCGACCGCAGCTTGGCGGCTTCCTCAGGATCGTTGGATGCAGCCAGCAGGCCAAGATCGATTGTTGGGACGGGCTCCGGCATCTCGGCACCAGCAAGGTTCCCACCAAGTAGTTCTTGCTCTCTGAGCAAGTACTGGCTTGGTGGTTCTTGCATGTTGGAAGCCAATTGCTGCACTGAATTCGGGAGCCTCCATGACTCTTCAGCCATTGGAGTTCTTGGATATTTCTTCGCTGATCCCGGTGGTCTGCTCTGTCTCCTTGGTTGCTGTGTTCTCTTGAAGGAAGATGTTGCCCTCCTCAAGATGTAGTTGCCTTCGTCTCAGTCCCATCTCAGTACACATTGTCATCAATGAGTAGGACAGTCACCAGCAACCACTACAACAAACACCAAAAAGATCAGAGTGATGATGGCTACTCCTTTTTTCTACAGAAGAAAACCTAATAAGCCAAAACAAGCTAGATAAGAGGACAAGCGGGGGGACAGAGATAACACATGGCATGTGTTGGCATGCATTGCTCTGTATTTTACTGCACAGGTGTATATATTCACCAGTTTGTACCTTTCATCAATTGGCAATCAGTGTATGGGTTCCTAAGTTGTGCACATAAAAACTGTCTCTGTAGAAGTGGACAAAGAGTTAGCAGTGGATCTAATTACGAGCTTGACAGTCAAGATACGCCTTTGAAATAAGCCATTCCTTTTCGCAAGTCTATGCCCATAGAACAGCCACAGCGAGAAAAGGGAACCCAAGCCAAACAGCAGTATCAAACAGTGGTACTAAGAAACGTTGATGACACACATCAACGTTAATGAGTAGTCAATTTCATGTTTGTTGCTTAGTGCTGTTAGGAAGTTGTCTTAATCTCAGTCTGCACGCTCATCAAGAAGTAGACTAGCCACCAGCCATTAGAACTAACACTGAATTATCAGGAAGATGAGTACTTTTTTCACAAGGAGAAACCTACAATGAGGTAAAACAAGCTATAAAAGAAGAAAAATAAGTGGGGACACACTACAAAGCTGTCCATAAATGATGGTACTCATAGATGGGGCATATAAATTTCCATATCCTAATCCTCAATTAGCAGGATGCCAAGATGCCTTTGTCACACACACGGTCAATATTCATCGAGTAGAACAGCCACAAGCACAAGCGGATGAAAATCTGGGCCATGATTGAAGTATTATTACTTTTGTGAACAGGAGAAATGTAAGTGAATTAAAGAAACCTAATAGAGTTTTAAAAGCCCGAACAAGGTGTCAATGGCACGCGGTACTCAGTATTTTGCTGCTGGAGTCTCTTCATGTGTATGTTATGTTTGTGATATTGACCATTTTGTACTTCTAAGTAATTGGTGTGTGGGACAAAGTAATAATCAATAACCATCATGTCCACATCCAGAGGGACTCAGTAGTGCACAAAAGTCATCATCTCCTATGGAAGTAGACAAAGGAGTGATCAACATTCTCTGCCTGACAGTCAACACACCTCTGTGATCTACCACTACCCACCTTTTGTAAATCTATGCCCATTAAAAAGCCAAAGCAGGATAAGGAAGAGCTCAACATCAACAGCTCTAAGAGGCAACCATGGCTGACGCGGAGCCATGGAAGACGGTCAAGATACCCCCGATTGTGCAGGAGCTGGCAAGCGGCGTGCAGGAGCCACCGAGCCGGTATGTGATCGCTGAGCACAACCGCCCCGCCGTGGCTGGTTCTGAGATGCCCGATCCCATACCCGTCGTCGATCTCAGCCGGCTGTCTGACAACTGTGCTGATGAGGTTGCCAAGCTGCGGTCCGCCTTGGAGAACTGGGGCCTATTCCTGGTAAAGTTTTCTACCCGGTTTATTTGCTTCTTTCATCTTCAGATTTCTGATCGATGGTCCTCCAGGCTGTTGGGCATGGAATGGAGCCAAGTTTTCTTGGTGAGGTGATGAAAGTCACTAGAGAATTTTTCAAGCTCCCACTGGAAGAGAAGCAGAAGTACTCAAACCTGGTGAACGACAATGAAGTCAGGATAGAAGGTTACGGGAACGACATGGTCGTATCAGAGAAGCAAATCCTGGACTGGTGTGACCGCCTCTATATCATAGTGGAACCTGAGAATCGAAGAATCTACAGTCTGTGGCCAACACAGCCTCCATCGTTCAGGTACCTTACCTTTCAGGCTTGTACTTCATACGGTATATCTGCACGTAGACCGATGAGTAGCCATTGCAGTTGTTTGACCGCGAAGATTTCTGCAGAGATATTCTGAGTGAGTACACGGTCAGGTGCCGTAAGATCGCCAACCTTTTCCTCCAGAACCTGGCCAAGCTACTCGATTTACACGAGGACTACTTTGTCAACATGTTCGACGAGAATGCCTTGACATATGCCAGGTTAAACTACTACCCTAACTGCCCCAAGCCAGACCACGTCTTCGGCATGAAGCCCCACACCGACGCCTCGGTGATCACAGTCGTGTTCATCGATGACAATGTCAGCGGGTTCCAGCTTCAGAATGAGGGCGTCTGGTACAACGTACCAATTGTTCTGAATGCATTACTGGTGAACGTGGGAGATGTAATGGAGGTACGTATGTTTGAAAAGTTGCAAAATTGTGACGGTTAAACTGAGTTGTAAATCTCACTCCTCATCTGACACATACAGATAATGAGCAATGGATTCTTCAAGAGCCCGATTCACAGGGTTGTCACCAACGCGGAGAAAGAGCGGCTGTCGTTGGTGATGTTCTACACGATGAACCCGGAGAAGGAGATTGAGCCACTGTCAGAGCTGGTGGATGAGAAAAGACCGAGACGGTACAGGAAGACAACGACTAATGACTACATAGCAAAACTCTTCGAAACTTTTGCTAGGGGGACACTAGCTATCGACACAGTGAAGATCTGAACCTGGTTCCGAAGTGTAGAATATTAATCACAGTGTGGTGATAGTTCTTCCAGCGATATGTACTATTATCGTGGAGTTGGTTTATGCTTCGACCTTCCAAAAATAATGTGCGATGATGTATCACCTATATACCATCTACAGACAACTTCATATATGTTTGTTTAGTTCAGTTGTTACCCCATTGTTCTACATCACTTTCTATCTCTGGTTTACTGTCTTCCTTG
Source organism: Hordeum marinum (assembly GCA_022496015.1). Classification (NCBI taxonomy): domain Eukaryota; kingdom Viridiplantae; phylum Streptophyta; class Magnoliopsida; order Poales; family Poaceae; genus Hordeum; species Hordeum marinum. The sequence continues at coordinate 87,414,572 of CM039678.1, read as the reverse complement.
TTATCACCATGCTGATTAAGACATCCACAAATTCGTCTTGCTATGCAATGTGGTTGCCTCAGCAACAATAGTAAAACTACAATAACCTAAGCAAAACACTTTTTGAAATAGAAAAAATAACTAAGGAGACATACCAGACCAGGATAATCATTTCCAGCTAGAAGGTATGAACATGATCCTGTGAGAACTGAATAGTTCACCAGAGGCTGAGCGGAATCTTGCCCACTGGCTATAAATATCAAAGATTTCAGGTTATTTTTCACTGATACATCTACTCGAACAGATCTTTTATCGCTGTCAATTTCATCTAAAAAAACATTAGCCTGACCTTGAACTTCACAGTTATATTCTTCTGTGGCACCTCCTATGTAGAAAAATATCCAGAAAAATGTCAGTTCAGTACAGTGTGCTATTCATTTCAGCAAGTTAAATATGAACCACATGTAAGATATCTGTTGAAGGGGGGAAATTGGCTAATATATTTAATTAAGTACCAATTGTTTCAGATTTTCATGTTACAGGTTCAAATCTAAGAATATAATAATAATGGATAATTCATACAAGAAAACGCTGTTGGTGGGAATCCGACTCTGGTTCTCTCAACCATGTATACTTATGTTAGTACCTAGTGTCATGTGCTCAACTGCACATGGTGATACTTAATCTCACCAGGAAGTTTTTTTAAAGGTGTAATTGTTTAATTCTTTTTTAACGAGGGTGATGTATTTTTTTTCAAAAAAACTTGACAGAACAAAAGAAACTGTAGAAGGGACGAAACACCTCAGCTAAGAGAAAAAACTTGAGGACATCCATATATGGACTGCAGTACGCACTATTATGCTATATTCAGGTCATTGTGTGCATATCGTGATACTCACCAGTTTGTACTTACCCCAATTGACGTGTGGGAGAAAGACAAAGACAAAAAACAAAGTGATAACCGTGATGTCCACAAGAGAGCCCATAGAATCTCAAAGGAGTATCAAAATCCATGCCCATAAAAACTGCCAAAGTGGGACAAGGGAGCTCAAAACTAATAAGAGCAGCAATAGGCAAACATGGCTGACGCCCAATCCTCGAAGTCAGTCGAGGTACCACCAATTGTGCAAGAGCTGGTCACCAGCGTGCAGGAGCCACCAAGTCGGTACATCGTTCCCGAGCAAGACCGTCCCAATGTGGCTTGTTCCGAGATGCCTGAGCCCATCCCCATTGTTGACCTCAGCCGTCTATCTTCCACTGACAACAGCGTCAATGAGAATGTCAAGCTGCGATCCGCCCTGGAGAACTGGGGCCTCTTCCTAGTAAGCTTTTCCTGATTAATTTAGCTATATATTTTTAATCAATCGAAACAAGATTTCTGATCGATCTTTGGCCAGGCTGTTGGACATGCGATGGAGCCAAGTTTTCCTGGTGAGGTGATGAAACTGACAAGAGAATTTTACAAAATCCCACTGGAAGATAAGCAGAAGTACTCAAACTTTGTGGATGGCAAGGAGTTCAGAATGGAAGGATATGGGAGCGACATGGTCATCTCAGAGAAGCAGATCTTGGACTGGTGCGACCAGTTCTATCTCGTAGTGGAACCTGAGTCACAGAGAATCTATACTCTATGGCCAACACAACCTCCTTCTTTCAGGTACTCCAGGATTTTACCAGGATCAATCTGCATCATAAAAAGAAGTTCAGTTAATGAGTAGCCACAGAACTAAGCCTGATCATTCATAATTCTGCAGAGATATTCTGAGTGAGTACACAGCCAGGTGCAGGGAGATCACCAACCTTGTCCTCAAGAACCTGGCCAAGCTGCTCAGTTTAGACAGGGACTAGTTCATCAACATGCTGGATGAGAGTGCCATGACACACGCCAGGTTTAACTACTACCCTCACTGTCCCAAGCCAGACCAAGTCTTTGGCCTGAAGCCCCACTCTGATGCCACGGTAATCACAATTGTCTTCATCGATGATAACATCAGTGGGCTCCAAGTGCAGAAAAATGGCATCTGGTATGATGTGCCAATTATTCAGAATGCATTACTTGTGAACATGGGAGATGTAATGGAGGTACATGTGTTGCAAAACTTGTTTGATCTTATATCATGGACAGTTAATCTAAGCTACAAATTTCTCTATTTCCACTGATGCATGCAGATAATGAGCAATGGGTTGTTCAAGAGTCCGGTTCACAGGGTTGTGACCAATGCAGAGAAAGAGCGGCTGTCGCTGGTGATGTTCTATACCATGGACCCGGAGAGGGAGATTGAGCCAGTGCCAGAGCTGATGGATGAGAAGAACCCGAGGCGGTACATGAAGATCAAAACCAAAGACTACATAGCAGAGATATTCAAAACTTTTGCAAGAGGGACGCTAGCCATTGACACAGTGAAGATCTGAATGTGGTTCTGAAGTGCAGAAGATTAGTTAGCTGCATGCTGAATTTTCTACCGTTGATTTTTCCTTTGAGCTGTGTACGCTTTTACCTTTTGGATCAAAATGCGGTTTGGTTTGCCTACATATAACACCTTTTTATGTCCTAAGTCACATCTATTTTCTTAAGTCTTTTTATATCTTGCGCATTGTCTTTCTAACTATTTTTAATGTTAGGATTAGTTGTCAAAAAAGCACAGTTGGACTTCACAGCTACATTCCACCTGACATGGCCCCTCTTTATCAGAAAAATGCATCCTATCTGACAGTGTCCGTTACCGTCAGAAGAATATGAAAAGAGAAAAACTAGTCTAGTACGACGTAGCATGCGTTTTTCTACTACAATTACGGGCAGAACTAAATCATGCACATCCTATGTGTACAGGCTAAATCTTAGATGACCATGACAGGAAATTCACACAGTTAACAGCCGGCCTGAATCGAACTCTGGCTGTAAACCTGAAAAATTAGTCTAGCACAGTGTACCATGCCTTTTTGCACTATAACACGGCCAAAACAAAACAACACACATGCCATTTCTACAGGCTAAAATCTACAGCATGCCTGAATAGAATTAGTCTAGTAGATTTCCTGAATCAAACTCTGGATGTAACCCGGGAATTCATACAGCTACACATGCCCGAATCAAACTCTGGCTGTAAACCGGGAGAATTGCATTATGCAAGCAGCAAGCCTCGCGCATACAGACATAGACACAGTGATATATCCCCAATCATGAACCGGAAAGCTAGTACCGTCAGTCTACCGTCAAATTAACCACCGGCATATATAAGAGAAAGATTACCATGTTCCATACCAGCCAATTCGATCTCTCAATCAGAAAAGTTAATATCGAAGTAGCTGAGACGGGGAAGGTGATAATCGCGCGTCTTACCTCGAGTTGGAGAGAGACGTCCATCGGCGAGTTCGGCGGGCAGCTCTCCGCGGGAAAAAGAAGAACGCTCGCCCCGCAACCCTTGCGGTTCCCGGCGACCACCCGGCGCGGCCGTGCCGCGCCTCCCTTTCGCCGTCGACTGGTCGTCAAGCCCCCCTTTTTTTTTGGCAAGGCCGTCAAGCCCTTCTGTTTTCTTTTTCTTTTGAGACGGTCAAGCCCGTTGTGGTGGGGGCGTGGCCGGATGGGCCCAGAGGCGGCGCGAAACAACTAGACCCGTTTATGGTACCCCGAGCATGGCCTTGGAGCCCACATCAGAATTCAGAAACCAAAACAAATCAATCTCTACACACCCCTAAAAAAACAAAATCAATCTCTACTCGCCCTTCAAAAACAAAAAATAAACTTAATCTGTACGCAACTTGGAAATTAGTTAGGATTCTATAATCTGTTGTGTTCGAAATCAATCTATCTACTAGTCTAACTACATAATCTCGCGGTCGATCGAAGGCAAGCCGAACGATCGATGTACCCGTGCTGGCCTGGCCTACTACTCGGCACCAACGCCGCCGCTGCCGACATGCTGTCGAGGCTGTCCGAGAGGTTCAACAAGCTCGTCTGCGGCGTCCTGCCGGCGGACAGCCCCGTCGCCGACGACGGCGGGCTGGGGCCGCGCGGAGGGCTGATCTCCCCGCTGCTGTTCCCGTCCGGGAGGTCGGCCGAGCAGCCCGGGTGCCTGTCGAGCCCGCCCGTCGTTGCCTTCACGCGGGAGAGTACCGATGGTGACGCGGAGGGCGTGGCGGCCTCGCTGCCGTGCCTGGCGTTCGGGTCGGAGGACGGCTTCCAGGTCTTCTCCTTCGCCGAGGACCGCATGCGCAGCGGCGACGTCGCGATGCGGCTGGCGCGCGGCCGCCGGCACGTGCCGTCCCCGCGCGGAGGGAAGGTGTTCGTCACGGACATGTGCGGCCGCCACCCGTGCCACCTCGTCGACCCGTTCACGGGCGAGCGCACGCCGCTCCCCGACCTGCCCATCCCGCTCTGCGAGGAGGAGCCGATGCCGGCGCTCGGGGCCGGGAGCGAGCCCCGGTACCGCCTGTCGACCGACGACGGGTTCGCGTGGGACTGGTCGCCGAGCGGCGTCATGGTTGCCCGCCGCGACACGGCGTTCTTCTGCAGGGCGGGAGGCGGCGAGTGGACGCCGGTGCACCGGTCGAGCCACGGCTCGGTCATGACCGTGAACTACCGCGGCGGCTTCTTCTACGTGCTCGAGCTGCGGTCGCTGCGCACCGCCGTCATCGACGCCGAGACCCTGGGCCGCTCCGCGGAGATCGACCCGCCGCCTCGCCACGGCGACGTCGACCTCGCGTTCCTGGTAACCTCCAACGACGGCGTGCTCCTGCTGGTGAGCCACGACGGGCGCAGGTCGACCTTTACCCACGCATACCGCGCGCACAGGCAGCGGCAGAACGGGCCCATCCAGTGGGAGCTGGTGAAGAACATCGGCGACCGCGCGGTGTTCGTCGACGGCGCGCACGGCTTCACCGTCCGCGCTGGCGGGCGCGTGAGGAGGAACTGCGTGTACGTGTCCAATACCGTGGAGCTGGACGACGGGGAGGAGCCGTCTCGGCGCGGCGAGATGGCGCGCGTCGTCGCCGTGTGTCCGTTGAACGACCTGAGGAAGATGGCGGTGGCGGAGGGAGGTGAGGAGCTAAGAGGCTGCAAGATTGAGCCGGTGTGGGGACGATCGCATTGGATCGTCGGTAACCATGGACCGTCGCCATCGTTAGGTTCAAATCATAGCAATCTAGCAATAGAGGACCAATAACTAGTTTACTTAGTCACAAGCATTATTACTCTTGAGAAAAATACTACTCTATTATTTCAAAAAAAAAATGTTGAGCAATTGTTTGCGAGGTTCACTTGATAATATTTTTGTACAAATGCAAAATCTTTAATTATACTCTGACATGCATAGTCGTTCATACTTCATACATTGCTCCATACGTTGCCACTTTAGAACAAGTATAATAGGGTGAACATTAAATCGAAACCAATTCAAAAAATCGATTTTTTTGTGAATAACATTGAAGTTCGGCCTGAAATAACAATCCTATAAGGCGTGGACAAAAATGCATCTTTTTTTTTTTGCCACGCCTTATAGGAACGTGATTTCAGGCCGAATTTTTGCAACCACTTAGTATAGATTTTGTTTTTTTGCCACGCTTTATAGAAATGTTATTCTGACCGGATTTTTGCAAGCACTTAGAAATCGTGTCAATGCTGTTGAAAAAAAATTCAGATTTTTTTGAAATTTTATTGATTTTTTTGAAATTTTATTGTTTACCGAGCTCATTTGAGCTCGGGAGCATAAGGGCACTTTCAGATATAGACAATCTATAAGAGGTGTAATATCAATTTTTTCTCTAGTTGAAAGAGAGAGAAGAAAATCGGTTGTAGAATTGCCGTCGGATTTAGTGCCTGCTCAAACCCACTTTTTGAGATGAAAATATGAATCACATAGAATGATATAACATACTAGTATGACTAACTATTATACAAACTAGCAAAGTGGCCCGCTCGATGTGCTGGCTAGAACTTTAGGAGGTTCAGTAAAAAGAAAATATCACTTGATTTGTGTAAAGAAAATTTGGGACCAAATGTGATGACACTTAGCAATATTAGACTTTTGCGAAAATAGTTTTGTCTTAGATTTGTGATGTGTTTAGTGCTATGACCTTCTTCCATTAAAAGTATTACATCACAAAGTAACGGACAAATAATTCACTTTAGGGAGTCGACAAATAGGAACTTGGTAGACCTTGGCACCTTGTATTATGTAGCATTCTCTTGCTTTCCAAATCATCTTACTTGTGTGGGCAGAATATTTGAAGGATCCATCATATCTTAATGTTCATAAATCTATGCTAATTATATTTATAATATCTAAAATCCATTTGGATAACCAATTACAATAAACTCTTGAATAATATATGAACTTGTATCTTGTACGTAAAAGAGCTATGAAGTATGCAGAACAAATAGTTCACATCTAATCATAGAGAGTGTTTGTGTTTGTAAAGAGAAGATAGTTTCATTAGGAAACATTTCCGTAGCTAAAATGCACATTTTCCTATGTACGTTTATCTTACATGAATTTTCTACATGTGACTAATTATAACAAAATCCTAAGTTTAACAGAACATCATTCTCCTAACCTTTCATTAAGTAGTATCGTAACAGAACAAAAGTTTCTTTCACAATAGATCTCAAAGACCACGGTTTCAATCGAATGCTAGAAAAAATACATACCAATTGCTAAGGAAGTAAGAGTTTGCGTTAGGTTGACGAAGTATGTGTTGGAAATATGCCCTAGAGGCAATAATAAAATGGTTATTATTGTATTTCCTAGTTCATGATAATTGTCTATTATTCATGCTATAATTGTGTTAACCGGAAACCGTAATACATGTGTGAATACATAGACCACAACGTGTCCCTAGTGAGCCTCTAGTTGGCTAGCTCGTTGATCAATAGATGGTCTCGGTTTCATGACCATGGACATTGGATGTCGTTGATAACGGGATCACATCATTAGGAGAATGATGTGATGGACAAGACTCAATCCTAAGCATAGCACAAGATCGTGTAGTTCGTTTGCTAAAGCTTTTCAATGTCAAGTATCATTTCCTTAGACCATGAGATTGTGTAACTCCCGGATACCGTAGGAATGCTTTGGGTGTGCCAAACGTCACAACGTAACTGGGTGGCTATAAAGGTACGCTACGGGTATCTCTGAAAGTGTCTGTTGGGTTGACACGAATCGAGACTGGGATTTGTCACTCCGTGTGACGGAGAGGTATCTCTGGGCCCACTCGGTAAGACATCATCATTATGAGCTCAATGTGACTAAGGAGTTAGTCACGGGATGATGTATTACGGAACGAGTAAAGAGACTTGCCAGTAACGAGATTGAACAAGGTATGCGGATACCGACGATCGAATCTCGGGCAAGTACCATACCGATAGACAAAGGGAATTGTATACGGGATTGATTGAATCCCTGACATCGGGGTTCATCCGATGAGATCATCGTGGAGTACGTGGGAGCCAACATGGGTATCCAGATCCCGCTGTTGGTTATTGGCCGGAGAGGTGTCTCGGTCATGTCTACGTGTCTCCCGAACCCGTAGGGTCTACACACTTAAGGTTCGATGACGCTAGGGTTATAGGGAAAAGGTATACGTGATTACCGAAGGTTGTTCGGAGTCCCGGATGAGATCCCGGACGTCACGAGGAGCTCCGGAATGGTCCGGAGGTAAAGATTGATATATAGGAAGTCCAGTTTTGGTCACCGGAAAGTTTTCGGGCTCATCGGTATTGTACCGGGAGTGCCGGGAGGGTGCCGGAGGACCCCCGGGAGGGGGTGACGACCAAAGGACCTCATGGGCCCTTAGAGGAGGTGTGCCAGCCCATATTGGGCCAGCCAATACCTTCTAGAAAGGGCCCATGCGCCAGGGATCTGGAGATAAGGGCTAAGGGAATTTAAAAGGAGGAGATCCACCTCCCGTATGGGAGGTGGACTCTCCCCCTAGTTCGGCCGAAGCTCCCTCCTTGGAGGAGGGGCTAGGTCAGCCCTCCCTCTCCCTTCCTCCTATATATACTCAAGGTTTGGGGCTGGTTTGATACGACGAACTCTTTCTCTCTCGCTGCAGCCCTATTCTGCTTCTTCCTCCTCCGCAGTGCTTAGGCGAAGCCCTGCCGGGATACCTTGCTACTCCACCACCACCACGCCGTCGTGCTGCTGCTGGAGCTCTTCCCCAACCTCTCCTTCCTCCTTGCTGGATCAAGGCGTAGGAGACGTCACCGGGCTGCACGTGTGTTGAACGCGGAGGTGCCGTCCGTTCGGCACTTGATCGGATCTACCGCGATCTGAATCGCTGCGAGTACGATTCCATCAACCGCGTTCTTGTAACGCTTCCGCTTAGCGATCTTCAAAGGTATGAAGATCCAATCTCTCCCCACTCGTTTGCTGGTTTCTCCATAGATAGATCTTGGTGACACGTAGGAAAATTTTGATTTACTACTACGTCTCCCAACAGTGGCATCATGAGCTAGGTCTATGCGTAGAATCTATGCACGAGTAGAACACAAAGCAGTTGTGGGCGTCGATTTTGTTAATATGCTTGCCGTTACTAGTCTTATCTTGATTCGACGGTATTGTGGGATGAAGCGGCCCGGACCAACCTTACACGTACGCTTACGTGAGACCGGTTCCACCGCCTGACATGCACCAGTTGCATAAGGTGGCTAGCGGGTGTCTGTCTCTCCCACCTTAGTCGGATTGGATTCGATGAAAAGGGTCCTTATGAAGGGTAAATAGCAATTGGCATATCACGTTGTGGTTTTGGCGTAGGTAAGAAACGTTCTTGCGAGAAACCTATAGCAACCACGTAAAAACTTGCAACTACAAATTAGAGAACGTCTAACTTGTTTTTGCAGCATATGCCTTGTGATGTGATATGGCCAGAAGGATGTGATGTGATGCATTGTGATGTATGAGATTGATCATGTTCTTGTAATAGGGTTCACGACTTGCATGTCGATGACTATGACAACCGGCAGGAGCCATAGGAGTTGTCTTATTTATTGTATGACCTGCGAGTCAATCACAAACGCCATGTAATTACTTTACTTTATTGCTAAGCGTTAGCCATAGCAGTAGAAGTAATAGTTGGCGAGACAACCTCATGAAGACACAATGATGGAGATCATGATGATGGAGATCATGGTGTCATGCCGGTGACAATGATGATCATGGTGCCCCGAAGATGGAGATCATAGGAGCAAGATGATATTGGCCATATCATGTCACTATATTGATTGCATGTGATGTTTATCATGTTTACATCTTATTTGCTTAAAACGACGGTAGTAAATAAGATGATCTCTCAATAAAATTTCAAGAGAAGTGTTCACCCTAACTGTGCACCGTTGCTAAGGATCGTTGTTCCGAAGCACCACGTGATGATCGGGTGTGATAGGTTCTAACGTTCGCATACAACGGGTGTAAGCCAGATTTACACACGCGAAACACTTAGGTTGACTTGACGAGCCTAGCATGTACAGACATGGCCTCGGAACACGGAAGACCGAAAGGTCGAACATGAGTCGTATAGAAGATACGATCAACATGGAGATGTTCACCATGGATGACTAGTCCGTCTCACGTGATGATCGGACACGGGCTAGTTGACATGGATCATGTGTCACTTAGATGACTAGAGAGATGTCTATCTGAGTGGGAGTTCATTGAATAATTTGATTATGTGAACTCGATTATCATGAACTTAGTCTAAAATTGCCTTTAATATCTATATTGTAGATCCAATGGCCAACGCAAATGTCAACCTCAATTTCAACGCGTTCCTAGAGAAAACCTAGCTGAAAGATGATGGAAGCAACTATACGGACTGGGTCCGTGGCTTGAGGATCATCCTCATAGCTTCCAAGAGATTGTATGTCCTTGATGCACCGCTAGGTGACCCACCCATTCTCCCAGCGGACCAAGACGTTACGAACGCTTGGCAGTCACGCTGCGATGATTACTCCCTTGTTCAGTGCGGCATGCTTTACAGTTTAGAATCGGGGCTCCAAAAGCGTTTTGAGCAACACGGAGCATATGAGATGTTCCAAGAGCTGAAACTGGTTTTCCAAGCTCATGCCCGAGTCGAGAGATATGACATCTCTGACAAGTTCTTCAGCTGTAAGATGGAGGAGAACAGTTCTGTTAGTGAGCACATCCTCAAGATGTCTGGGCTTCACAACCGCTTGACTCAGCTGGGAGTTAATCTCCCGGATGACTCAGTCATTGACAGAATCCTCCAGTCGCTTCCACCTAGCTACAAAAGCTTTGTGATGAACTACAACATGCAGGGGATGGAGAAGTCCATTCCTGAGTTGTACTCGATGCTCAAATCAGCAGAGGTCGAGATCAGAAAGGAGCATCAAGTGTTGATGGTAAACAAGACGACTAGTTTCAAGAAAGGCAAGGGTAAGAAGAACTTCAAGAAGGACGGCAAAGCTGTTGCCGCGCCCGGTAAGCAAGTTGCCGGGAAGAAGAAGAACAAGAATGGACCCAAGCCTGAGACTGAGTGTTTCTATTGTAAGGGTACCGGTCACTGGAAGCGGAACTGCCCCAAGTACTTAGCGGATAAGAAGGTCGGCAACGTTAAAGGTATATGTGATATACTTGTTATTGATGTGTACCTAACCAGCGCTCGTAGTAGCTCCTGGGTATTTGATACCGGTGCAGTTGCTCACATTTGTAACTCCAAGCAGGAGCTGCGGAATAAGCGAAGGTTGGCAAAGGACGAGGTGACGATGCGCGTCGGGAATGGTTCCAAGGTCGATGTGATCGCCGTCGGCACGCTACCTCTACATCTACCTTCGGGATTAGTTTTAAACCTTAATAATTGTTATTTAGTACCAGCTTTGAGCATGAACATTGTATCTGGATCTCGCTTGATACGAGATGGCTACTCTTTTAAATCCGAGAATAATGGTTGTTCTATTTATATGAGAGAAATGTTCTATGCTCATGCCCCGCTGGTCAATGGTTTATTTTTGATGAATCTCGAACGTGATGTTACACATGTCCATAGTGTGAGTACCAAAAAGTGTAAAGTTGATAACGATAGTCCCACTTACATGTGGCACTGCCGTCTTGGCCATATTGGTGTCAAACGCATGAAGAAGCTCCATGCTGATGGACTTTTGGAGTCACTTGATTTCGAGTCATTTGACACATGCGAACCATGCCTCATGGGCAAGATGACCAAAACTCCGTTCTCCGGAACAATGGAGCGAGCAACTGACTTGTTGGAGATAATACATACCGATGTATGCGGTCCAATGAGTGTCGAGGCTCGCGGTGGCTACCGTTATGTTCTCACCCTCACTGATGACTTGAGCAGATATGGGTATGTCTACTTAATGAAACACAAGTCTGAAACCTTTGAAAGGTTCAAGGAATTTCAGAGTGAGGTCGAGAATCAACGTGACAGGAAAATAAAATGCCTACGATCTGATCGTGGCGGAGAATATTTAAGTCACGAGTTTGACACGCACCTTAGGAAATGTGGAATTGTTTCACAACTCACGCCACCAGGCACACCTCAGCGAAATGGTGTGTCTGAACGTCGTAATCGCACTCTATTGGATATGGTGCGATCTATGATGTCTCTTACCGACTTACCGCTATCATTTTGGGGATATGCATTAGAGACTGCCGCGTTCACTTTAAATATGGCACCGTCTAAATCCGTTGAGACGACACCGTATGAATTATGGTTTGGAAAGAAACCTAAGCTGTCGTTTCTAAAAGTTTGGGGTTGCGATGCTTATGTGAAGAAACTTCAACCTGAGAAGCTCGAACCCAAAGCGGAAAAGTGCGTCTTCATAGGATACCCCAAAGAAACTGTTGGGTATACCTTCTACCTTAGATCCGAAGGCAAAGTCTTTGTTGCCAAGAATGGATCCTTTCTCGAGAAAGAGTTTCTCTCGAAAGAAGTAAGTGGGAGGAAAATGGAACTTGATGAGGTAATTGTACCTTCACTCGAACCGGAGAGTAGCGCAGCACAGGAAGTTGTTTCTGTGGAGCCTACACCGGCTAGAGAGGAAGTTAATGATGATGATCATGAAACATCAGATCAAGTTGCTACTCGAAGGTCCACTAGGACACGTTCCGCACCAGAGTGGTACGGTAATCCTGTCCTAGAGATCATGTTGTTGGACAACGGTGAACCTTCGAACTATGAAGAAGCGATGGCGGGCCCGAATTCCGACAAATGGCTTGAGGCCATGAAATCCGAGATAGGATCCATGTATGAGAACAAAGTATGGACTTTGGTGGACTTGCCTGATGATAAGCGAGCCATTGAAAATAAATGGATCTTTAAGAAGAAGACTGACGCAGACGGTAATGTGACCGCCTATAAAGCTCGGCTTGTCGCTAAGGGTTATCGACAAGTTCAAGGAGTTGACTACGATGAGACATTCTCACCCGTAGCGATGCTAAAGTCTGTCCGAATCATGTTAGCAGTTGCCGCATTTTATGATTATGAGATCTGGCAAATGGACGTCAAAACGGCATTCCTTAATGGCTTCCTCAAGGAAGAACTGTATATGATGCAGCCGGAAGGTTTTGTCGATCCTAAAGATGCTAACAAGGTATGCAAGCTCCAGCGCTCCATCTATGGGCTGGTGCAAGCATCTCGGAGTTGGAACATTCGCTTTAATGAGGTGATTAAAGCGTTTGGGTTTGTACAGGTTTATGGAGAACCCTGTATTTACAAGAAAGTGAGTGGGAGCTCTATAGCATTTCTTGTACTGTATGTGGATGACATGCTGATAATGGGAAATAATATAGAACTCTTGGAAAGTATCAAGGCCTACTTGAATAAGTGTTTTTCAATGAAGGACCTTGGAGAAGCTGCTTACATATTAGGTATTAAGATCTATAGAGATAGATCAAAACGCCTCATTGGTCTTTCACAAAGCACATACCTTGAAAAGATATTGAAGAAGTTCAATATGGATCAGTCCAAGAAGGGGTTCTTGCCCGTGTTGCAAGGTGTGAGATTGAGTACGACTCAATGCCCGACCACGGCAAAGGATAGAGAAGAGATGAGTGCCATCCCCTATGCTTCAGCCATAGGCTCTATCATGTATGCCATGCTGTGTACCAGACCTGATGTGAACCTTGCCATAAGTTTGGTAGGGAGGTACCAAAGTGATCCCGGAGCGGAACACTGGACAGCGGTCAAGAATATCCTGAAGTACCTGAAAAGGACAAAGGACATGTTTCTCGTTTATGGAGGTGCCGAAGAGCTCGTCGTAAAGGGTTACGTCGATGCTAGCTTCGACACAGATCCGGACGACTCCAAGTCGCAAACCGGATACGTGTATATTTTGAATGGAGGGGCAGTGAGCTGGAGCAGCAGCAAGCAAAGCGTCGTGGCAGCATCTACATGTGAAGCGGAGTACATAGCTGCTTCGGAAGCAGCAAAGGAGGGAGTCTGGATGAAGGAGTTCATCACCGACCTAGGAGTGATTCCGAATGCGTCGGGCCCGATGACTCTACTCTGTGACAACACTGGAGCTATTGCCCTTGCGAAGGAGCCTAGGTTTCACAAGAAGACAAGACACATCAAGCGCCGCTTCAACTCCATCCGTGATTACATTCAGGAGGGAGACATAGATATTTGTAAAGTGCATACGGATCTGAATGTCGCAGATCCGTTGACTAAACCTCTCTCACGAGCAAAACATGATCAACACCAGAATGCTATGGGTGTTCGATTCATCACAATGTAACTAGATTATTGACTCTAGTGCAAGTGGGAGACTGTTGGAAATATGCCCTAGAGGCAATAATAAAATGGTTATTATTGTATTTCCTAGTTCATGATAATTGTCTATTATTCATGCTATAATTGTGTTAACCGGAAACCGTAATACATGTGTGAATACATAGACCACAACGTGTCCCTAGTGAGCCTCTAGTTGGCTAGCTCGTTGATCAATAGATGGTCTCGGTTTCATGACCATGGACATTGGATGTCGTTGATAACGGGATCACATCATTAGGAGAATGATGTGATGGACAAGACTCAATCCTAAGCATAGCACAAGATCGTGTAGTTCGTTTGCTAAAGCTTTTCAATGTCAAGTATCATTTCCTTAGACCATGAGATTGTGTAACTCCCGGATACCGTAGGAATGCTTTGGGTGTGCCAAACGTCACAACGTAACTGGGTGGCTATAAAGGTACGCTACGGGTATCTCTGAAAGTGTCTGTTGGGTTGACACGAATCGAGACTGGGATTTGTCACTCCGTGTGACGGAGAGGTATCTCTGGGCCCACTCGGTAAGACATCATCATTATGAGCTCAATGTGACTAAGGAGTTAGTCACGGGATGATGTATTACGGAACGAGTAAAGAGACTTGCCAGTAACGAGATTGAACAAGGTATGCGGATACCGACGATCGAATCTCGGGCAAGTACCATACCGATAGACAAAGGGAATTGTATACGGGATTGATTGAATCCCTGACATCGGGGTTCATCCGATGAGATCATCGTGGAGTACGTGGGAGCCAACATGGGTATCCAGATCCCGCTGTTGGTTATTGGCCGGAGAGGTGTCTCGGTCATGTCTACGTGTCTCCCGAACCCGTAGGGTCTACACACTTAAGGTTCGATGACGCTAGGGTTATAGGGAAAAGGTATACGTGATTACCGAAGGTTGTTCGGAGTCCCGGATGAGACCCCGGACGTCACGAGGAGCTCCGAAATGGTCCGAAGGTAAAGATTGATATACTGTTTTATTTCTCGTACTAATATACTGTTTTATTTCAAAGAAAATGCATCTACCAATATAGTTAGTCCTAATTGTAATATTCTACTTCCAAATCATAAATCTTAAATTTCATATTGAGGCAATATGCTTTGAAAAATCATATGCAACCTACAAAGTAAGAAGAGTTAGAACACATCCCAACAAATCTGTAAAAAAAGAACACATCCCAACTACACCTATATGAACAACGTGAGATGGTGCATGTTGGAATTAGCCACGATGTGTGGTGTCCTGTGGAGCTGTGAAATTAAAACAATCACCCGTTAGGGTTGTATTTAGGTAGCATATGTCAGTGTAACTCGCTACATGATTCTTTTGCAATCAAATCCACTCATGTGCGTGCGTTACTTGTGGGTGCTTTCCATCCGGCAAGATTCCATCAAGTCCTCTTGTACGTCAGTACGTGTGCATCCAGCCAACATTAGAAATTAATCACCCTGCTTCCGTACATGCGCATCCAGTCCTCTTGTACCGTTATACACACTGTTCGATCCATGTCAAGAAAAGCATCGGGCTGGGCAATCCATCATCCAGCTTGAGAGAAAATAGTAGAATTAACAAAAGTAACCAATGAGACACAACATGGGAGCCGGATCAGAGCTTTGACCGATGGGAGATACCTGCATACGTAAATTCGTTCTCATCTTACATCAACAACAGAGAGGAGGAATCAGGGGAGAGTAGCTACATATGGGTTAAAGTTCAGAAAACATGATCAACACATGGAGAGGCTTCATCCATCTCGCCGGCGATTCCATCGCCCCGCATGGCCGTCGGGAGACAATGGAGATGATAGAGGGGTCATGTGGGCGTGCTGTTTTTACCCTAGGTGCTAGACCATTTTTTTAGATCCAATTTGTAGGCATTTTCTTTGGTTAATTTTCTTTTGGCCTGAATTGGGTCACGTGAGGTTTGTGAACTCTTCTTTTTTATAGAAGGTGTGTGGACTCTTTCTAACGTGAGGGGATCTATGGACTCTATTTTTTATAGAACTTTTGTGGACTCATTTTTAAGCGTGAGGAGGTGTATTTTTTTAAAAAAAATCGCAGGGAATCCATTGACTAATATTGAAAGTTTTTTTCCCAGCCTACCATCGCTTTTAGTCTTTTTCTTGTTAACTTCTCAGATCTTATCCGTTAATTATGTCTTTTATAAGTTATGAGTCCACCAAATCAACGACCAGATGTTTCTAATTATTGTGATAATTTTTAGATTATTTATCTTTTACCTGACTAACCCGTCAAATACTTTTTATATATAATAGATAGATGGGCTATTGGATTCGTTAGGTGTGACTTGGCAACTTCATATAGTCGATAATTGTCTATACAATTAATCATGACACAAAATCCGTGTGCATGACACAAATGCTAATTACAAAGGCTAAGGATAATAACCTTAGTGAATAACTTTGCATGAATATGTAATAAATAAATATGAAAAAAACAATATGGTTAAACTATTTTCTTGACAAATCTGATGTTATATTTGTTGGGGAACGTTGCATGGGAAACAAAAAAATTCCTACGCTTCACCAAGATCAATCTAGGAGATGAGCATCTATGAGAGGAGAGATTGGATCTACATATCCTTGTAGATCGCTAAGCGGAAGCGTTAAAGAACGCGGTTGATGTAGTCGTACGTCTCCGCGATCCGAATCGCAAGCTGTCCCACGAACTCCCGATCAAGTGCCGAACGGACGGCACCTCCGTGTTCAGCACACGTGCGGCTCGATGAAGATCTCCGCCTTCTTGATCCAGCAAGAGAGAGCGGAGAGGTAGATGGGTTCGCCGACAGCACGACGGCATGGCGACAGTGGTGGTGGAGTTGATCCGGCAGAGCTTCGCTAAGCGTCACCGAATAAATCTAGAGGAGAGGCTATCGGAGAGGAAGGAAGGGTTGCGCCATGGCTTAGGATGCGGCTGCCCTCCTCCCACTCACATATATATATAGGGGGGAGGGGTGGTGCACCCAACACCTAGGGTTTCCCCCTTAGGGCGGCAACCAAGGGTGGAGGCGCCCTAGGGTGGCTTGCCACCCAAGTAAGGTGGCGCCAACCCTAGAGTTGGCCCTCCCACCAACCCCCAGCCGCATGGGCCTTTGTGAGAGGGGCGGCCATCCCACCAGGGGCTGGTGTGCCCTCTCTCATAGCCCATGTAGCCCTTTGGGGCTGGTGGCCCCTTCCGGTGGACCCCCGATACTTTGCCGGTGATGCCCGAACTTTTCCCGATAACCAACACGAAACATCCTATATATGAATCTTTACCTCCGAAACATTTCGGAGCTCCTCGTCAGATTCGAGATCTCATCCGGGACTCCTAACAACCTTCGGTCACAAACACACATAACTCATTTATACCGAAACGTCACCGAACCTTAAGTGTGCAGACCCTACGGGTTCGAGAACTATGTAGACATGACCGAGACACCTCCACGATCAATAACCAATAGCAGGACCTGGATTCCCGTATTGATTCCTACATATTATACGAAGATCTTTATCGGTCAAACCTCTATGTCAAGGATTCAGTTAATCCCGTATGATGTTCCCTTTGTCCTTCGGTATGTTACTTGCCCGAGATTCGATCGTCGGTATCCCTATACCTAGTTCAACCTCATTACCGGCAAGTCTCTTTACTCGTTCTGTAATACAATATCCCATGGCTAACACTTAGTCACATTGCTTGCAAGGCTTATTGTGATGTTGTATTACCGAGTGGGCCCTGAGATACCTCTCCGTCACACGGAGTAACAAATCCCAGTGTTGATCCATGCCAACGTAGCAGACACCTTCGGAGATACCTGTAGAGCACCTTTATAGTCACCCAGTTACGTTGCGATGTTTGCTACACACAAGGCACTCCTCTGGTGTCAGTGAGTTGCATGATCTCATGGTAATAGGAACATATACTTGACATGTAGAAAACTGTAGAAATAAACTGACACGATCATATGCTATATTTATAGTTTGGGTCTTATCCATCACATCATTCACCTAATGATGTGATCCCGTTATCAAATGACATCTCATGTCAATGGCTAGGAAACCTTGACCATCTTTGATCAACGAGCTAGTTTACTAGCGACACACTAGGGATAGAGTGTTGTCTATATATCCACACATGCAATGTGTTTCCAGTCAATACAATTATAGCATGGACAATAAACAATTATCATCAACAAGTAAATATAATAATAAACACTTTATTTATTGCCTCTAGGGCATATTTCTAGCAGTCTCCCACTTGCACTAGAGTCAATAATCTGGTTCACATCACTATGTCATCTACATTGTAATGAATCGAACACCCATGCAGTTCTGGTGTTGATCGTGTTTAGCCCTTGGAAGAGGTTTAGTCAACGGGTCTCCAACATTCAGATTCGTATGCACTTTGCAAATATTTATGTCCTTCTCCTCGATGTAATCGCGGATGGAATTGAAGCGTCGCTTCATATGTCTGGTCCTCTTGTGAAACCTTGGTTCCTTGGCCAGAGCAATGGCACCAGTGTTGTCACAGAACAGTCACTGGATTCTGTGCACCGGGCACTACTCCAAGATCTTTCATGAACTGCTTCATCCAGACACCTTCCTTCGCTGCCTCCCAGGATGCAATCTAGTCTGTTTCGCATGTAGAATCGGCTACCACGCTTTGCTTAAAACTACACCAGCTTACCGCTTCCCCATTGATAATAAATACGTATCCGGTTTGTGACTTAGAGTCATCCGGATCAGTGTCAAAGCTTGCATCGACGTAACCCTTTACGACGAGCTCTTGATCACCTCCATAAACGAGAAACATTTCCTTAGTCCTTTTCAGGTACTTAAGGATATTCTTTACCGCCGTCCAGTGCTCCATTCCAGGATCACTTTGAAACCTTCTGGCCATACTTATGGCAAGGCTGACATCGGGTCTTGCGCACAACATCGCATACATGATGGAGCCTATGGATGAAGCATAGGGGACGACACTCATCTTTTCTCTATCTTCTGTAGTCACTGGGCATTGAGTCTTACTCAACTTCACACCTTGTAACACAGGTAAAAACCCCTTCTTAGACTGATCCATTTTGAACTTCTTCAAAACTTTATCAAGGTATGTGCTTTGTGAAAGTGCTATTAAGCATCTCGATCTATCTCTATAGATCTTAATGCCTAATATGAAAGCAGCTTCTCCTAGGTCCTTCATTGAAAAACTCTTGTTCAAATATTCCTTCACGCTTTCCAGCATTTTTATATTGTTTCCAATCAGCAATATGTCATCCACATATAATATTAGAAACGCTACAGAGCTCCTACTCACTTTCTTGTAAATACAAGCTTATCCGTAAACTTGTATTATCCCAAACGCTTTGATCACCTCATCAAAACGCTTATTCCAACTCCGAGATGCTTGCACCAGTCCATAAATGGATCGCTGGAGTTTGCAAACTTTCTCAGCATTCTCTGGATCGACAAAACCTTCGGGTTGCATCTGTTGGAAATATGCCCTAGAGGCAATAATAAATTAGTTATTATCATATTTCCTTGTTCATGATAATCGTTTATTATCCATGCTATAATTGTATTGATCGGAGACTTAAATGCATGTGTGGATACATAGACAAAACCATGTCCCTAGTATGCCTCTAATGGACTAGCTCGTTGATCAAAGGATGGTTAAGGTTTCCTAGCCATGGACATGAGATGTCATTTGATAATGGGATCACATCATTAGGAGAATGATGTGATGGATAAGACCCAAACTACAAACATAGCATATGATCGTGTCAGTTTATTGCTACTGTTTTCTGCATGTCAAGTATATGTTCCTATGACCATGAGATCATGCAACTCACGGATATCGGAGGAGTGCCTTGTGTGTATCAAACGTCGCAACGTAACTGGGTGACTATAAAGGTGCTCTACAGGTATCTCCGATGGTGTTTGTTGAGTTGGCATGGATCAAGACTGGGATTTGTTACTCCGTGTGACGGAGAGGTATCTCAGGGCCCACTCGGTAATACAACATCACAACAAGCCTTGCAAGCAATGTGGCTAAGTGTTAGTCATGGGATCTTGTATTACGGAACGAGTAAAGAGACTTGCCAGTAACGAGGTTGAATTAGGTATGGACATACTGACGATCGAATCTCGGGCAAGTAACATACCGAAGAACAAAGGGAACGTTATACGGGATTAACTGAATCCTTGACATAGAGGTTCGACCGATAAAGATATTCGTAGAATATGTAGGAACCAATGTGGACGTCTAGGTCCCGCCATTGGTTATTGACCGTAGAGGTGTCTCGGTCATGTCTACATAGTTCTCGAACCCGCAGGGTCTGCACACTTAAGGTTCGGTGACGTTTCGGTAGTGTAGAGTTATGTATGGTGGTGACCGAAGGTTGTTCGGAGTCCCGGATGAGATCCCGGACGTCACGAGGAGCTCCGGAATGGTCCGGAGGTAAAGATTCATATATAGGATGTCCCAGTTTGGTCGCCGGAAAAGTTTCGGGCTCATCGGTAGTGTACCGGGAGTATCGGTAGTGTACCGGGAGTGCCGGTAGTGTACCGGGGGACCTCCGGGAGGGGTATTTCGACCCCAAGAGGTCCATGGGCTGTGGGAGAATAATAACCATACCTTAGTGGGCTGGGAAAACAGCCACAAAGGCCCATGGCGCAGGAGAGAAAGTCCTAAAGCAAAAAGTGGAAAATCAGCCAATAGGAGGCAATCCAACTCCAACTAGGATTGGAGGTGAAGTAGGATTGCTTCCCACCTCCTATTTCGGCCGACCCAAAGGCCTTGGCTGCCTCTCCTCTCCTCTCCTCCTATATATACTAGTGGATTGGGTGGTTTTTGGACAGAATTTCCGGCCACGTGCTACCCGTTTCACCGGTGCACAGTTTCTCCTCTAGATCGGTTTTCCGCAGCGCTTAGGCGAAGCCCTGCCGGAATTGCTCCACCACCATCACCGGAGAGCCGTCACGCTGCCGGTGAACTCTCTCTCCTCTCCACCTCCTCTCGCTGGATCGAGACGGTGGAGATCGTCATCAAGCTGCACGTGTGCTGAACGCGGAGGTGCCGTCCGTTCGGCGCTAGATCGGAAGGACCGTGATCGAGATCGCGAGACGGTTCGTGATGAGATCGCGGAACGGATCGTGATGAGTTCGCGGGACAGATCGTGATCAAGATCGTGAGACGGATCGTGATGAGATCGCGGGACAGATCGTGATGAGTTCACGGGACGGATCGTGATTGGATCGCGGGACGGATCGTGATGAGATCGCGGGACGCTCGGCGATTTGAATCGCGAAGATGTTCGACTACACCAACCGCGTTTCTTAACGCTTCCCGCTTAGCGATCTACAAGGGTATGTAGATCCACTCTCCCTCTCGTAGATGCTCATCACCATGGATAGGTTTGCGTGTGCGTAGGAAATTTTTTGTTTCCCATGCGACGTTCCCCAACAGTGGCATCATGAGCTAGGTTGATGGTTCGATGAGATCTCGAGTAGAACACAAAAGGTTTGTGGGCGTTGATGCTTAGATTGCTTCCTCCCTTGGTCGTATTTTGGTTCAGCGGGATTGTGAGATGAAGCGGCCCAGACCAACATTACTCGTACGCTTACGAGAGACCGCTTCCCTCGACGCAACTTGTTGCCTAGATGGCTTGCGGGTGACAGTTTCTCTCACTTTAGTTGGATCGGATCCGACAAAGGCGGTCCTTGAGAAGGTTGAAAAGCAATCTATGTATCACCGTTGTGGTTTATGCGTAGGTGAATCGTTCTTGCTAGATACCCGTAACAGCCACGTAAAACATGCAACAACAATTAGAGGACGTCTAACTTGTTTTTGCAGGGTATGTTGTGATGTGATATGGCCAATTACATGATGAGATATATGTGATGTATGAGATGATCATGTGATGTATAGAATTTCACGACTTGCATGTCGTTGAGTACGGCAACCGGCAGGAGCCATAGGGTTGTCTTTAATTATTGTATGACCTGCGTGTCAATCATTAAGCGCTATGTAATGCTTTACTTTATCGCTAAGCGGTAGCAATAGAAGTAGAAGCAGGGCTGGCGCCACAACCCCAATGGCAACACATTGATGGAGATCAAGATGATGGAGATCATGGTGTTGTGTCGGTGACGATGGAGATCATGCCGGTGTTTCTAAGATGGAGATCTTAAACACAAGTTCATGGCCATATCATGTCACTTATGAATTGCATGAGATGTTAATCCTTTTATGCACCTTGTTTTGCTTAGTACGGCGGTAGCATTATAAGGTGATCCCTCACTTGAATTTCAAGATGAACTGTGTTCTCCCCGAGTGTGCACCGTTGCGAAAGTTCGTCGTGTTGAGACACCACGTGATGATCGGGTGTGATAGACTCTACGTTCACATACAACGGGTGCAAGCCAGATTTGCACGTGCAGAACACTCGGGTTAAACTTGATGAGCCTAGCATGTACAGACATGGCCTCGGAACACAAGAGACCGAAAGGTCGAATATGAGTCATATAGTAGATATGATCAACATAATGATGTTCACCATTGCAGCCACCTCAACTCACGTGATGATCGGACTTGAGTTGGTGAATTTGGATCATGTATCACTCGAATGATCGGAGGGATGTCAATTTGAGTGGGAGTTCTTAGGTAATATGATTAATTGAACTCATTATCATGAACATAGTCAAAGTGTCTTTGCAAATTATGTTGTAGATTACTAGCTCACGCTGTAGCTCCCTTGTAGTTTTATATGTTCCTAGAGAAATAGTATTGAAAGATGATGGTAGCAATATTGCGGACTGGGTCTGTGATCTGAGGATTGTCCTCTTTGCTGCACAGAAGGCTTATGTCCTTAATGCACCGCTCGGTGCGCCACCCCCTCTAGCGTCGTCTGTAGATGTTGTGAATATCTGATAGGCACGTTTCGATGACTACTTGATAGTTTAGTGCGTCATGCATTACAGCTTAGAATTGAGGCTCCGAAACGTTTTGAACGTCATGGAACATATGAGATGTTCTAGGAGCTGAGATTGTGGTGCTCCAAAACGATAGTGGCAAATCGGCAAGAGACATCATAGAATGCACCATATCTAATAAGGTTCGATTACGACGTTCGGACACACAATTACACTGTGGTGTTCCAGGCGGTGTCAATTGTGAAACAATTCCACACTGTCTTAAGTGACTGCCAAACTCATAACTCAGATATTCTCCTCCTCGATCATATCGCAAGAATTTAATCTTCTTGTTACGATGATTCTCAACTTCACTCTAAAATTCCTTGAACTTTTCAAACGTTTCAGACTTGTGTTTCATTAAGTAAATATATCCATATCTACTTAAGTCATTAGTGAAGGTGAGAAAATAACGATATCCACCACACGCCTCAATGTTCATCGGACCGCACACATCAGTATGTATGATTTCCAACAAATCACTCGCCCGTTCCATTATTCCAGAGAACGGCGTTTTAGTCATCTTGCCCATGAGGCATGGTTCACATGTATCAAGTGATTCAAAATCAAGCGACTCCAAAAGTCCATCGGCATGGAGCTTCCTCATGCGTTTTACACCAATATGAACCAAACGGCAGTGCCACAAGAAAGTGGTACTATCATTATCAACTCTACATCTTTTGGCATCAATGCTATGAACATGTGTATCATTACTATCGAGATTCAATAGGAATAAACCCCTCACATTGGGTGCATGACCATAAAAGATATTACTCATATAAATAGAACAACCATTATTCTCTGATTTAAAAGAGTAACCGTCTCGCAATAAACAAGAACCAGATATAATGTTCATGTTTAACGCAGGCACTAAATAACAATTATTCATGTTCATCACTAATCCTGATGGTAGTTGAAGAGCGAGCGTGCCGACGGCGATAACCTTGGAACCATTTCCAACGCGCATCGTCACTTCATCCTTAGCCAGCCTCCGTCTATTCCGTAGGTCCTGCTCTGAGTTGCAAATGTGAGCAACCGAACCGGCATCAAATACCGAGATACTACAACGAGAGCTAGTAAGGTACACATCAATAACATGTATATCATATATACCTTGTTTGGTGTTGGCCGCCTTCTTGTCGGCCAGATACTTGGGGCAGTTCCACTTCCAATGACCAGTTCCCTTGCAATGAAAGCACTCAATTTCTGGCTTGGGTCCAGCCTTGGGTTTCTTCACGGGAGGAGCAACTTCTTTGCCACCCTTCTTGGAGGTACCCTTCTTGCCCTTGCCATGCTTCTTGAAACTAGTGGTTTTATTGACCATCAACACTTGATGTTCTTTCTGGATTTCAGACTCAGCGACTTTCAGCATCGCAAACAGCTTGGCGACTGACTTGGTCATCCCGTGCATGTTATAGTTCATCACAAAGCTCTTGTAGTTAGGTGGCAATGATTGAAGAACTCTGTCAGTGATCACCTTCGGCGGAAGGGGCATCGCTAACTCTGCCAGACGGGTCGAATACCCAGACATTCTGAGTATATGTTCACTGATAGACCCGTTCTCCTCCATTTTGCAAGTATAGAACTTATCGGAGATCTCATACCTCTCGATCCGGGCATTCTTCTTAAAGATAAGCTCCAAATCCTGGAACATATCATATGCTCCATGATGTTCAAAACGTCTTTGAAGTCCCGGTTCTAAGCCATACAATATTGCACACTGAACTATTGAGTAATCTCCGGAACGTGCCTCCCAAGCATTCTTAACGTCTTCAGATGACATGTCTGTGGGTTGGTTACCAAGAGGTGCATCAAGGACATATGCCTGCTGGGAAGCCGTGAGGATAATCCTCAGATTACGGGCCCAGTCCACAAAGTTACTTCCATCATCTTTCAACTTAGCTTTCTCTAGGAACGCATTAAAATTCAGGGGTGCTACTGCGCGAGCCATTGATCTACGACATAAATCAGCAAAGGTTACTAAGACTATTGTTCATGATAATGAGTTTAGTTAATCAAATTACTAAAGATCCCACTCAAATTGGCATCCCTCAAGTCATTTGAGTGATACATGATCCACATTCACCAACTCAAGTCTGATCATCACGCGAGTTAAGTTGGTTTCAATGGTGAACATCATAATGTTGATCATATATACTATATGACTCATGCTCGACCTTTCGGTCTCTTGTGTGCCGAGGCCATGTATGTACATGCTAGGCTCATCAAGTTTAACCCGAGTGTTCCGCATGTGCAACACTAGCTTGCACCCGTTGTATGCGAACGTAGTGTCTATCACACCCGATCATCATGTGGTGTCTCGACAAGACGAACTTTCGCAACAGTGCACACTCGAGGAGAACACAATTCATCTTGAAATTTAAGTGAGGGATCACCTTATAAAGCTACTGTCGTTGTAAGCAAAACAAGGTGCATAAAAGGATTAACATCACATGCAAATCATAAGTGACATGGTATGGCCATGAACTTGTGCTTTTAATCTCCATCTCCAAAGCACCGGCATGATCTCCATCATCACCGGCATAACACCATGATCTCCATCATCATGATTTCCATCACTGTGTCACCATCGGGGTTGTCGCGCCCACCATGCTCATACTACTATTGCTACCGCTTAGCTATAAAGTAAAGCATTACATAGCACTTAAAGATTGACACGCATGTCATACAATAATCAAAGACAACCCTATGGCTCCTGCCGGTTGCCGTACTCATCGACATGCAAGTCGTGATATTCTATACAAAACATGATCATCTCATACATCACATATATCACATCATGTAATTGGCCATATCACATCACAACATACCCTGCAAAAACAAGTTAGACGTCCTCTAATTGTTGTTGCATGTTTTACGCGGCTGCTATGGGTATCTAGCAAGAACGATTCTTACCTACGCAAAACCACAACGGTGAAATGAAGATTGCTTTTCAACCTTCTACAAGGACCGCCTTAATCAAATCCGATCCAACTAAAGTGGGAGAGACAAACACCCACCAACCATCTTTATGCGACAAATTCACATGTCCGTCGAGGGAACACGGTCTCTCGTAAGCGTACGAGAAAGTCGGTCTGAGCCGCTTCATCCCACAATACCGCTGAACCAAGAAAATACTAAGGAAGGAAGCAATCTGAATATCAACGCCCACAAACTCTTTGTGTTCTACTCAAGATCTCATCTACACATAGACCTAGCTCTGATACCACTGTTGGGGAACGTTTCATGGGAAACAAAAATTTTCCTACGCTTCATCAACATCAATCTAGGAGATGAGCATCTATGAGAGGAAAGATTGGATCTACATACCCTTGTAGATCTCTAAGCAGAAGCATTAAGGAACGCAGTTGATGTAGTCGTACGTCTCCGCGATCCGAATCGCAAGCCGTCCCACGATCTCCCGATCAAGTGCCGAACGAACGGCACCTCCGCGTTCAGCACATGTGCAGCTCGATGAAGATCTCCGCCTTGTTGATCCAGAAAGAGGGAGTGGAGAGGTATATGGGTTCACTGGCAGCACGACGGCGTGGCGGCGGCGGTGGTGGAGCTGATCCGGCAGAGCTTCGCTAAGCGTCGCCGAGTCAATGTAGAGGAGAGGCTATCGGAGAGGGAGGAAGGGCTGCTCCGTGGCTTAGGGTGCGGCTGCCCTCCTCCCTCTCACGTATAGATAGGGGAAGGGGTGGTGCGCCCAACCCCTAGGGTTTCTCCTTTAGGGCGGTGGCCAAAGGTGGAGGCGCCCTAGGGTAGCTTGCCACCCAAGTAAGGTTGCGCCGACCCTAGGGTTGGCCCTCCCACCAACCCCCCAGCCGCATGGGCCTTTGTGGGAGGGGCGGCCAGCCCACCAGGGGCTGGTGTGCCCTCTCTCACAGCCCATGTAGCCCTTTGGGGCTGGTGGCCCCTTCCGGCGGACCCCCGGGACCCTCCCGGCACCCCCGATACGTTACCGGTGATGCCCGAACTTTTCCCGGTAACCAACACAGAACATCCTATATATGAATCTTTACCTCCGGACCATTCCGGAGCTCCTCGTCATGTCCGAGATCTCATATGGGACTCCGAACAACCTTCGGCGACCAACACACATAACTCATCTTTACCGAAACGTCACCGAACCTTAAGTGTGTAGACCCTGCGGGTTCGAGAACTATGTAGACATGAACAAGACACCTCCACGGTCAATAACCAATGGCAGGACCTGGATGCCCATAGTGGTTCCTACATATTCTACGAAGATCTTTATCGGTCAAACATCTTTGTCAAGGATTCAGTTAATCCCGTATGATGTTCCCTTTGTCCTTCGGTATGTTACTGGCCTGAGATTCGATCGTCTGTATCCCTATTCCTAGTTCAACCTCGTTATCGGTAAGTCTCTTTACTCGTTCTGTAATACAAGATCCCGTGGCTAACACTTAGTCAAATTGGTTGCAAGGCTTATTGTGATGTTGTATTAACGAGTGGGCCCTGAGATACCTCTCTGTCACACGGAGTAACAAACCCTAGTGTTGATCCATGCCAACCCAACAGACACCTTCGGAGATACCTGTAGAACACCTTTATAGTCACCCAGTTACGTTGCGATGTTTGATACACACAAGGCACTCCTTAGGTGTCAGTGAGTTGCATGATCTCATGGTCATAGGAACATATACTTGACATGCAGAAAACTGTAGCAATAAACTGACATGATCATATGCTACATTTATAATTTGTGTCTTGTCCATCACATCATTCTCCTAATGATGTGATCCCGTTATCAAATGACATCTCAGGTCAATGGCTAGGAGACCTTGGCCAGGTTTGATCAACGAGCTAGTTTACTAGAGGCACACTAGGGACAAAGTGTTGTCTATATATCCACACATGCAATGTGTTTCCAGTCAATACAATTGTAGGATGGACAATAAACGATTATCATGAACAAGGAAATATAATAATAAACACTTTATTTATTGCCTCTAGGGCATATTTCCAACAATATTTTCATCTATAGTTCTAAACATTTTTTGATCAAATCAATGGCCAGAGATAAAGAGGTTTCTTCAAACGTCATGTGATTTACGAGGAACTACTAAAAGCGTTATCTTTCATTCTTTCTTTTTGCAATTTTTTTTCTCAATGACCATAGTAGTACAAAGGACATCAGAAGTAATAAACAGGACATCATGGTCCATGGACCATTTAGCGATGACTACAAGCACTAGAGTGAGTCGAAGGCACGCCGCCATCATCGTCTTCCCTTCCCGGAGAAGGGCAAAACTTGTTGTAGTAGATAGATGGGAGTCGTCATGCTAAGGCCCACATGACCAACACATGAGAATAGTAACCATCACCAATGAAAACATCGAAGGGTAGATCGAAACTATTCAACTTGTTGACAAGCGAACACAAAGGAATAAAGACCAGATCCAAATAGATTCACCGAAGACAAGTGTCAACCGAAGTTTGCGACTTCCGTCAAAAACACATCTACACACGATCTCTAACGATGCTAGTCGCATCGTCAGGACAGAGGCTAGATGGGAAAAATCCTTAATCGCCAAGTCGTGAGAAGCATGACAAAGGGGTATGAGATGCAAAGAGTGTTATCTTACTCCCTATGTTTCTAAATGTAAGACATTTTAGAGATTTTAATAGGGACTACGTAGACACATTTTAAAGCGCAGATTCAATTAATTTGCTTTGTATGTACTCTATATCGAAGTCTGTAAAAGAGCTTATATTTTGGAACAGAGGGAGTAGTTACAACAAATATAGTGCTCACTTTTTAAAGAAAAAAGTTGTGCATGTTATTTTTATCCGTAGTCAACGTTTATAAACTTCCGAGTTTATATAAATGTCATCGTTATCTACAATACCAAATGAATAATATTTCTTCCCCTTGGTGTATAAATCATCTTACGAAAACCAAATAATCCCAAAACACTAAGACGCGGTCCATTAACTTTCGCCTCATTTTTGAAATCAAATAATAAGAGATGTGGGGCGTGTGTGTTTTTAATGACTTGACACTAATTAACACGACATGCAGTGGTCAATTTATTCATGCAGTAGTATTAATTAGCAAATTAACACTAATTTCTTTCGTTTTCCTCTCCGTCTTGGTCACGGTGCACAACCTAAGATGACTTATACATCGAGACGGAAGGAGTACTATATATATTCTTATCCAGGTACACGTAAGTTTCCTAGAAATTATTATTGGGTAACTCAACTTACTATTAATTAACGATGACACCAAAGCCACGTGCATGACACAAAGACTAAGGATAACTAAAAGAATGTGCGTGCGCTACGGGCTATGGGGCATGTTATCTCTAACATTCGAGTTTAACACAAAACCATCATCCCACGACGCACCTTCCTTTTTCCGTCAGAACCTCCCCCTCTCGCTCATTTTTTCGTTATAGCAATACATTTCTCGCTGGATGCACCTGCTTTAAACTCAAAGGACGTCCACCTCATCTTCGTCGTGCATTGCAAAAACGAAAATTTGAATGGACACATTTAAATTGAGAAGGTGGCATGTCTGGCTCTTTGTATGACTATCAAGAAATATAATATGATCGCGTCCACGAACGTCTATACGTAAGACATAGTATGTAGAAACTTCCAATATGATATAAGAAACTTACTTCTTGTAGTCTGTAGACACTTCAAGAAACCTAGTTCATGTAATCTGTAGAAAATTGAAGAAGGAAAGAAGGTAATAAATATTTAATATGAAGGTCCACAATTCCCTCATTGGTCCTGGCATATTCGATCCTCGGTTCAGGCGCTCGATCTTTCCAAAAAAAATACAAAGATATTCTAGGACAGTTATTTGTTACCTTGCATACAATGTATTACCTCAGCCCGCACCTGATGTTGGAAATATGCCCTAGAGGCAATAAATAAAGTCTTTATTATTATATTTCCTTATTCATAATAATCGTTTATTGTCCATGCTATAATTGTGTTGATTGGAAACTAAATACATGTGTGGGCATATAGACAAACATTGTGTCCCTAGTATGCCTCTAGCAGGCTAGGTCGTTGATCAAAGATGGTTAAGATTTCCTCGCCATGTACATGATGTCATTTGATATTGGGATTACATCATTAGGAGAATGATGTGATGGACAAGACCCAAACTATGAACGTAGCATATGATCGTGTTAGTTTATTGCTACTATTTTCTGCGTGTCAAGTAGATGTTCCTACGACCATGAGATCATGCAACTCACTGACACCGAAGGAGTGCCTTGTGTGTATCAAACGTCGCAACGTAACTGGGAGACTATAAAGGTTCTCTACAGGTATCTCCGAGGGTGTCTGTTGAGTTGGCTGTTGGAAATATGCCCTAGAGGCAATAATAAATTAGTTATTATCATATTTACTTGTTCATGATAATCGTTTATTATCCATGCTAGAATTGTATTGATCGGAAACTAAGATACATGTGTGGATACATAGACAAAACCATGTCCCTAGTATGCCTCTAGTAGACTGGCTCGTTGATCAAAGATGGTCAAGGTTTCCTGGCCATAGACATGAGATGTCATTTGATAACGGGATCACGTCATTAGGAGAATGGTGTGATGGACAAGACCCAAACTGTAAACATAGCATATGATCGTGCCAGTTTATTGCTACAGTT
This sequence comes from Hordeum marinum, assembly GCA_022496015.1. Classification (NCBI taxonomy): domain Eukaryota; kingdom Viridiplantae; phylum Streptophyta; class Magnoliopsida; order Poales; family Poaceae; genus Hordeum; species Hordeum marinum. Next base: position 87,384,220 of record CM039678.1, on the reverse strand, counting down.
TTTTGCATGTCAAGTATCTGTTCCTATGACCATGAGATCATGCAACTCACTGTCATCGGAGGAGTACCTTGTGTGTATCAAACGTCACAACATAATTAGGTGACTATAATGGTGCTCTATAGGTATCGCCAAGGGTGTCTGTTGGGTTGGCATGGATCAAGACTGGGATTTGTTACTCCGTGTGATGGAGAGGTATCTCAGGGCCCACTCGTTAATACAACATCAATATAAGCCTTGCAAGCAATGTGACTAAAGAGTTAGCCACAAGATCTTGTATTACGGAACCAGTGAAGATACTTGCTGGTACCGATATTGAACTAGGTATAAAGATACCGACGATCGAATCTCGGGCAAGTAACATACCGAAGAACAAAGGGAACAACATACGAGATTAACTGAATCCTTGACATAGAGGTTCAACCAATAAAGATCTTCGTAGAATATGTAGGAATCAATATGTGCATCCAGGTCCTGCTGTTGGTTATTGACCGTAGAGGTGTCTCGGTCATGTCTACATAGTTCTCGAACCCGCAGGGTCTGCACACTTAAGGTTCGATGACGTTTCGGTAGTATAGAGTTATGTATGATGGTGAACGGAGGTTGTTCGAAGTCCCGGATGAGATCTCGGACATCACGAGGAGCTCCAGAATGGTCCGGAGGTAAAGATTGATATAAAGGAAGTCCTGTTTTGGTCACCGGAAAGTTTCAGGCTCATCGGTAGTGTACCGGGAGTGCGGGGAGGGGTAGCGGGGACCACTGGGAGGGGTATCTCGACCCAAAGAGCCTCATGGGCTGTGGGAGGAGTCAAGCAACCCCTTAGTGGTTTGGCCGAGCCCCCCACTAAGGCCCATGCGGCTAGGGATGGGAAAAACCCAAAAGGTGGAGAGGTGGAAAGAGTTTCCAAGTGGAAAGGAGGAATCCTACTCCTAATAGGATTGGAGTAGGACTCTTCCACCTCCCTTCCCTCCCTCCTATATATACTAGAGGATATAGAGGGGAAAGCTAACCCTAATTGCCAGGTGCTGCCTCTACTTCATCTAGATCGGTTTTCTCCTCTAGTCTAGTTCAGCGGTGCATAGGCGAAGCCCTGCCGGAATTGTTCTACCACCATCGCCGCCACGTCATCGCGCTGTCGGAGAACTCATCTACCTCTCCGCTCCCTCTTGCTGGATCAAGAAGGCATAGATTGTCATCGAGCTATACATGTGCTGAACGCAGAGGTGCCATCCGTTCGGTGCTAGATCGGAAGGATCGTGATTGGATCACGGGACGGATCATGATGGGATCGCGGGATAGATCGTCATTGGATCGCGGGACGGATCATGATGGTATCGCGGGATGCTTGGCGAATGGGATCGCGAAGACGTTCGACTACATCAACCGCGTTTCTTAATGCTCCCCGCTTAGCGATCTACAAGGGTATGTAGATCCACTCTCCCTCTCGTAGATGCTCATCACCATGGATAGATCTTGCGTGTGCGCAGGAATATTTTTTGTTTCCCACGCAACATTCCCCAACAGTGGTATCAGAGCTAGGTCTATCTGTAGATGAGATCTCGAGTAGAACACAAAGAAGTTTGTGGGTGTTGATGCTTCGATTGCTTCCTCCCTTTGTCGTGTTTTGGTTCAGCGGTATTGTGGGATGAAGCGGCCCGGACCAACCCTACTCGTACGCTTACGAGAGACCGGTTCCATCGACTGACGTGTAACTTCGTTGCACAAAGATGGCTGGCGGGTGCCTGTTTCTCCTACTTTAGTTGGATTAGATTCGACAACGGCGGTCCTTGAGAAGGTTGAAAAGCAATTTATGTATCACCATTGTGGTTTTTGCGTAGGTAAGAATTGTTGTTGCTAGATATGTTGGAAATATGCCCTAGAGGCAATAATAAATTGGTTATTATCATATTTCCTTGTTCATGATAATCGTTTATTATCCATGCTATAATCGTGTTGATCAGAAACTCAGATACATGTGTGGATAAATAGACAACACCATGTCCCTAGTATGCCTCTAATTGGCTAGCTCGTTGATCAAAGATGGCTATGGTTTCCTAGTCATGGACATGAGACGTCATTTGATAACGGGGTCACGTCATTAGGAGAATGATGTGATGGACAATACCCAAACTACAAACGTAGCATATGATCGTGTCAGTTTATTGCTACTGTTTTCTGCATGTCAAGTATTTGTTCCTATGACCATGAGATCATGCAACTCACTGACACCGGAGGAGTACCTTGTGTGTATCAAACATCGCAACATAACTCGGTGACTATAAAGGTGCTCTACAGGTATCTCCGAGGGTGTCTGTTGGGTTGGCATGGATCAAGACTAGGATTTGTTACTCCGTGTGATGGAGAGGTATCTGAGGGCCCACTCGGTAATACAACATCACAATAAGCCTTGCGAGCAATGTGACTAAGTGTTAGTCACGGGATCTTGTATTACGGAACGAGTAAAGAGACTTGCCGGTAACGAGGTTGAACTAGGTATGGAGATACCGACGATCGAATCTCAGGCAAGTAACATACCAAAGAACAAAGGGAACATCATACGGGATTAACTGAATCCTTGACATAGAGGTTCGATCGATAAAGATCTTCGTAGAATATGTAGGAACCAATATGGGCATCCAGGTCCCCGATTGGTTATTGACCGTAGAGGTGTCTCGGTCATGTCTACATAGTTCTCGAACCCGCAGGGTCTGCACACTTAAGGTTCGGTGACGTTTCGGTAGTATAGAGTTATGTATGGTGGTGACCGAAGGTTGTTCGGAGTCCCGGATGAGATCCCGGACGTCACGAGGAGCTCTGGAATGGTCCGGAGGTAAAGATTGATATATAGGAAGTCCTGTTTTGGTCACCAAAAAAGTTTCGGGCTCATCGGTAGTGTATCGAGAGTGCCAGTAGTGTACCGGGGGACCATCGAGAGAGGTATTTTGACCCAAAAGGCTACATGGGCTGTGGTAGGAGGTAAACCAGCCCCTAGTGGGCTGGCTGAAGCCTCCTCTAAGGGCCCATGCGGCTGGAGTGGTTTGAGAAGGAAAAAATCCAAAGATGGAGAGGTGGAAAGAGTTTCCAAGTGAAAAGGAGGAATCCTACTCCTAATAGGATTGGAGTAGGACTCCTCCACCTCCAATTTCGACCAAACCTTGAGGGTTTGAGGCTGCCTCCTCCCCTCCCTCCCTCCTATATATACTAGAGGATTTAGAGGGAAAAGCTTACCCTAATAGCCATGTGTTGTAGGGTAACGCAGCAGAAAACAAAAAATTTCCGACCTACGCACCAGCCCGGGACCACTATGAAGACTGCATACAAGGTTTGATCTTTTCGTTACCGACTCGTAGCGCAACAGAAGTAGAGCGATGATGATAGGCGGTGCAGATCCCCGCAGCTAGGATTTACAACCTCCCAACCGCGAGGATGTATACCCTCATCTGCCCTGCGGACAGCCCTCCGGGAGGCGGTCGGACAGTCCCCCGGACGGTGTCGCAGACAGCCCTTCGGAAGGACCTCCGAAGCTCGGACTGTCACTCGGACAGCCCTTCGGGAGGACCTCCAAAACTCGTACAGTCACATTGACAGCCCTTCGGGAGGCACTCTCAAACTAAGACCAAAACTACAATCTCTCTACAGAGTTGCACACATACGGTGTCATCTATCCGGCAGGGCTTCGCCGTCCAGAACTAGTTCCTGCCGGAACCCAGACAACCTTTCGGCTCTACGAAACTATTTCGCTGGGAGGGAGAGAGAGAGCTTGCAAAGCAAAGCATGTGTATGAGAGCACAAGGATGAAGAAATGGCAGCCCACATCTCCTCTATTTATAGGAAAACCAAGGGGTAGGGTGGTTTTACAATAAAACCCAAAATGCACATGAATGAAGTCCTTCCACAAGGGCATAAAAGTGAAACCAAGGAACAAGAGGGACTCCATGAAGGAGTCCGCCATGTGGCCGGCCACACCCTCATGTGGGGCCCCCAAAATGGCTCCAATCCATCCATGTCATCCCCAAGATCTTTTGGAGCAAAGCCCTAAAAGGTGGCTTTCCATAAAGTAGTCCAAAAAGCACTTTCACTATTCACGGCGACATTTTTCAGCGTCCGCTCGAACTGAAAATATTTATGTGGGCTTGGAACAATTCTAGTACCCCACTAAAATAATTTTCAATGCGATCCGGAACAATTCCGGAATAGTGATTTTCATCTGCAAAAAGCATCTGAAGCAGTTCCGGCAGCTCCGGAACATTTCCGATTATTCTTCCGGAAAATTCCCAGAAGTTTCCAGAATGATTCTGGCACCCTCCAAGAATTATCAGGCATGTGCCGAAACCAATTTGACTTAATGGTATCCCTTGAAACAACTTTTCAGTTTCACTGAAACTGTTCCGGTGACCTGTCTACGGAACTTTTCCACTGTTCGAAACTTTTCCGGTGTCCGAAACTTTTCGGTGATTTTCTCTCAGACTCCCTGTCTAGTATTCAACAGATAGATGACCCTTAAGCGTGTGACCCTATAGGTTCGGTGAAGCATAGACATGACCCGGAACCCCTTCCGATCAATGATCAACATTGGAGCCGTGGAGACCCATATCGATCCCTATACCCACACGAATAAATATTCGAGTGAACCTCCAGTTGCCGTGTGCTATTCCTGTTGCTTCGCGATATGTTACAAATACCCGAGGTGAGACATGTTGGCATCCTCGTGGATCAACTACTTGTCCACTATGCCAGTTACCTCGTTAACGGTATTGTTCTCTTTTCTCGTTCCCGTGTTCCGGCATCCCCGTGATCAAATCACAGAGTGTCTGGCCAGACGACGATGGATACCGTAACGCCGAGAGGGCCCAGAGATATCTCTCCATCGTTGGAGGAGCAAATCCCAATCTTAAGCTATCAAGTTACTTCACATACTTTTCCATGAACCCGTAAGCCGCCGTAATAGCCACCCATTTACGGATGACATTTAACAAACCCCAAAGTTCATGAAGCAAGCATGAAGAAACTCGATACTCTCATGGTCTAAGGAATTATGCAAACATTAACTTCTCTGTGTTATTAACCATTAACTTATGACGAATGTATCTCATAGCATAACATCAATTCGGGTCGACTCAACACAAATGTTCTTCTAACATTATGCCCTTAAAATTGCCGGCATAGCCATGCCCATGATCAGGAAAACAGGATCATCATGCAATACTTGAGCCAGTCTTAGAGGCCAGACTAGGAATACATTTTACCGTTTATTATCCCACACGTGCACATGAGTTTCCCTCCAAGCCTCGTTTTATTTGTAGACTCGAGAATCATTGCAGTTATAGCATGGAACATAAACATAATTATGAACAGGGAGATAATCAAAAACATTTATTATTGCCTCTAGGGCATATCTCCTACAGTGTGCTACCTCTCCTCTAGATCGCAATTTCTCCTCTAGATCGGTTTTCAGCGGTGCTTAGGCGAAGCCCTGCTGGGATAGCTTCACCACCATCGCCGCAACGCCGTTGCGCTGCCGGAGAACTCATCTACCTCTCCGCTCCCTCTTGCTGGATCAAGAAGGCGGAGATCGTCATCGAGCTGTACATGTGCTGAACGCGGAGGTGCCGTCCGTTCGGCGCTAGATCAGAAGGACCGTGATCAAGATCGCGAGACGGATTGTGATGAGATCGCGGGACGGATCATGATGAGTTCGCGGGACGGATCATGATTGGATCGCGGGACGGATCATGATGAGATCGCGTGATGCTCGGCGATTTTAATCACATGGAGAAACGGTGGAGACTGTATCGATGTAACATATTACACCGAACTCTTCATGATTTCTGCTTGCGAGAAAACATGTCATCACTACTACTCTAGTACTCAATGACATCTTTCACTGTTGTCCTATGATCAGTACTTTGATCACTTTGGTTATCCATACTCGCAACAACTTTGGAGTATCGGACATATCTGGTGGTTTTACATACCATGGAATACATGATTAATCCAAACACAAGAGTGTGTGGAATCTCCATCGTGCATTTCACTCATCAGTGTTTTGGGACACTAAGTCTTGCAAACACTCTTTCCATGTGACTTCGGCAAGAATCACTCCTTGGCGTTTTAAATGCTAAAAGGTTTTAGCACCTTGTCAATATGTATTCATTGATTAGCCCCATTAGGTAAATCTATCTCCATAGATCATCATGCCTATTATTGAGGCTATTTAGCCTAAGCACTTCATCGAAAAAACTATTTTCAAATGAAGTCCTAAGTCGTGTCAAGAAATTTATTTCCAATTAACAATGTGTCAAGTACACAAGGTTTTTAGAAATAGTATTATGCTCCCACTTACTTTCTTGAATCACAAGCATCTTCGATACCCATTTGATGAAGTCAAACTCCTTTGACCATTCCATCAAAAACGAAGATTCCAACTACGCTTTGCTCTCTTCTGTCCATCGCTGGAACTCTGAAGTTTGCATACTTACTAGCATCCTCTGGATCGACAAATTACTTTGGACTGTATCACATACAAGTCCTAGGTTTCATTTCCATCAGATGGAAATCCTTTTGTCATCCATGTTTCATATCTCATGATTGATATATGTATTAATTGCTAGTTCAACCCGAACCGACCTTAAGCATCGCTACGGTGAAACAACCTCATCGTAGTCAACTCCTTGAACTTGTTATTTCGACAAGTCGAGCTTTATGGATAAAACATTTTTATTCGTACCAGTTTTCAGTTCCATAAATATTCGTTGGACTCTAAGTCCTCTGAAAGGTGTATCAAGGTTTTAACCTTGAATCACTTATATCGAAACTATATCGGATTGTATTGGCATTTAGCCAATCCCGGAGTTAGGGCCCATCAACGCTTCCTTGTGTATTGTAGGTATACTGTTGTCCAACAACAATATCTCGTTTGCGCACCTGATAGGTTTGCATGAGCTTTGCCTACGTGGTTCAGCTACACGTTCAACTAAAGTCCATACATTTTATTGTAGAGACTTACGTATCAGTCATAGTAGGAAACAACAGATTCACTTCCAAGGTTTCTTTCCTTTGAACTGATGACGAAGATACTGGTTATCTCGTCGAGTTTCACTGTCCTCCCACTCACCTTTTGTAAGAACTATTCTCTTTAAAAGCATACCGTTTTGTGGCAAAACCCCTTGCCTCGGTATAGTGGTGGGGGAATACCCAATGACTTGGGATAACCATACAAAATAGCACTTGTCTGATTTGGAATGGGTTTGTAACCTTTTACACAAGCCCCATATTCCAAATGTTAAGAAAAGATATAACATGGTTGGGCGTACCATACCATAGCGTCATTTCAACAGGCCTGATGGATCTATTTTTAGTGTAAAAGCCGCAGTCTCTAAAGCATCACTCTATAAAAGGGATAATGACAAATCTATTTATGTCATCTTTGATCTTACCATGTCATAAATGGTTCGATTACATCTTCACGGACTTTCCACTTGTAGTGGTGTTCCGGGAGGTGCAAGTTATGAAACTCTTTTCACAACTCATTGGACAATCGCTAAACTTGTAACTCAAATATTCCTTTCCGCAATCAAATTGCAGAAACATAATTTTCTTGGTACAGTAACTTCTACTTCATTTTTGAAAACCTTTCGAATGATTTCAAAAGATCCAGACTTACGTCTCATCAAGTAAATATCCATATATCTACTTGAGTCATTTTTGAAGGTAGACAAAATCCACTGTTTGCAACGACATTTATTTGACCACACACATCATAATGTATGATTACTAATAAGTTCTTTGCTCGTTCCTTATGGCCTGTGAACGGTATTTTAGTTACTTCACCTTTTGGAGGAAAGTCGCAAGTGTTAGATAATTCAAAATCAAACGACTTCAAAATCCATCATAATGGAATTTTCCATGCGGGTTTCTCCAATGTGACCAAATGCAGTGCCACACATATGTGGTATTCTTTTAGTCTTGCGACATTTAGTGTCAGTGTTATGGATGTATCATATTTCCATCAATATTCATAACATATATCTCATCTAGGATGGAATCATGGCCCTTCATGTTATTCATAATACTGAACAACAATTGTTGTTTCTATGAACAAATCTTTTGCAACAAACATTGTGCAATGGGATAGAGTGTATGAAACTCTAAAATGAATTATGAAAGTAAACCCAGAGGTAATGTATTATTATCAATATTCATAACATACGTCTCAGTCATGATAAAAGTATGGCCCTTATGTTATTCATAACACCGAACATGAAAAGTTCTCTTATGAACAACCGTCTTGCAAGATACCTTATGCAAAGGGCTAGAGTGTATGAAACTCTAAAATGAATTATGAAACTTAATACATAGGGAATACACAGATGGAAGGCATAGTAACATTTACTATGTTCCCTACGTGTATCTAAACCTCATTCTTGGCTAGTCTTTCAGGCCATAGTAGTTCTTACATCGAGTTGCAACAGAATGCAATCGAGCGGGTATCTTTGTGACCAACTCACAATACCCAAGAATTAGTGATTAACATGTTTAACCATAATTCCCAAGAACTATATCTTTGACCAGCCTTCTATACATCAAAAACTTGTATGACATTCATACATGAGCTGGATATTCCAGTCTTCTTTCCTTTTGCCATTATATTTCTAACAGTTTAACTTTTCAGTATTTCTCCTACTCTCAGAAGAAGCACCCAACTTAAGAGTGGCATTAGCCCCAGACTTCCTAGGCGTGAAAGTCTTACTAACACCCTTCGGACACTTCCTTTCTCTTTAAGTTGTTGTTTTATTCACCTTTCATCATATGACAGGCGTTCTCCTGGATCCCTCTCTTATCAGTCTAATGCATAGTAAACTCCTTTACTAATAGTTTGCAAACAAACATTGCTTTGGATATCTCATATCTTTTAGCTTTTGTCTGTCTCTGAAAATGACTTTCAGATTCCATGAATATCACATAACTATCCGAACTTTCGAAGTTTCGGTCTCATGGAAACAAACATATTTGACTTGACCGTAACGGAATTTTAGCTTTTTGGATCGAAGGACGAGTCATATCATCCATAGCATTAGCGGAAGAATACCGAAAACATGCGATAGGACAAGTCCTTCTCGACACTCTTGAGGACAATCCTCACATTACTTTACCAACCGTAAAGTTTTAACCAGATATTTAACAGCTATTCAATTTTAATAGGGAAGGTGGAAACGCGAGCCATTATTCTACAACTATTTTGCAAACCACACTTAGACAGTGTTCAAAATAAATTGCATTGAGAATTAAAACAAGTTAATTCTACAGTGCGCTCCCACTCAAATCAATGTCTCTCATAATTGATTGTGAGTGATTCAAGATCCAAATTACAATTCAACGCCAAGGATGTATCCATCTCAAGTGACGAGAATTGCAATCGGTAGGCCAACTTGCCAATCACATCTCTATGTGACTCTTGTTCATCTTTCGATGTGTGTGTTCCGAGCTCATGACTTTCATGCCTGAACGTCAAGACAACCAAGTGATCTCGCTGCGAGGTCTCAACTCACCCGCCTCACACTTCTCTAATCGTTCGTACCCATGTAACCATGTGATACCCCGAAGAGATAGGTGTCGTGACGGTGCTACACTTGGGAGAACACTAACTACTTGATATTCTAAGTGAGAGATCACCCTAATAAAAAGCGACTACCGTGCAATCAAGAAGGGTGCATCAAGAGGGATAAACATCTCAGGCAATTCATAATTAGCATGACATGGTATAGCCCCTTCTGACGGAGAAGTCAAGTATTTCTTCGTCTTCGGCATTCGCATCGGTGTTCACCTTTGCGAAGATTGCCACCACCATTTTGATGCACCAAATAATATTGCTATCTCTATAGCTTAATAAAATAAGTGCATTACATAAGGTTGACACGCATGTCATTAAAGTGCAATCATATGGCTCCAGCCATCATGCCAAATCATGACACGTAGGTCATGTTAATCAATTTACATCATATAGTCATCTCATACATTATCAAATTATTATGAACACTCACATGCACATGCAAACCATCCTGCAAAACCAAGTTAGACGCCTCTAATCGGTCCATGCAAAACTTGTTTTTCGTGGCTTCTAAGGTTTCGAAACAAACCGAAGCTACCAACGTCCATCATCAAGTATCATAATTCAAGTTGCTAGATTAACAATCCAGGGTGTATGAAACACGAGATAATAAAATCTCGAGCCCCATACTAAACTTCGTCATACGTGTGACCCCCGTGCAGATCACATCTGCATTGCCCTTTCGTCTGCGAAACATCCATCTTTCTCAACTATGGTGGAACCCAAAGAACTGTTAGCACTTCGTTGATCTGTCAATCAGCATACTCAGGAGCAGCATGAAAGGATCGCGGATTGCTAGAACTTTGTGAGATTCCACCATTCCGTTAAGATCAGGACTACGCAAATTCCAGGGAAGCAACAAGAACATCGGGTTACAGATTTCATCTGCTGCCCGCATAAATAATTTTCAGTAATAGATCTCATCTACTACCTAATTATATTATGCAACACCCATACATCTCCATGTATTCTAGATCGCAACCTGCATCTACGCATAGCACGGCTCTTGATGCCACTGTAGGGTAACGCAGGAGAAAACAAAAAAGTTCCGACACCAGCCCAGGACCACTATAAAGACTGCATACAAGGTTTGATCTTTTCGTTACCGACTCGTAGCCCAGCGGAAGTAGAGTCGATGACGATCGGCGGTGCAGATCCCCGCAGCTAGGATTTACAACCTCCCAACCGCGAGGATGTATACCCTCATCTGCCCTGCGGACAGCCCTCCGGGAGGCGGTCGGATAGTCCCCCGGACGGTGTCACGGACAACCCTTTGGGAGGACCTCCGAAGCTCGGACTGTCACTCGGACAGCCCTTCGGGAGGACCTCTAAAACTCGGACGGTCACATTGACAGCCCTTCGGGAGGCACTCTCGAACTAAGACCAAAACTACAATCTCTCGACAGAGTTGCACAGATACGGTGTCATCTATCCGGCAGGGCTTCGCCATCCAGAACTAGTTCCTGTCGGAACCCAGACAACCTTTCGGCTCTACGAAACTATTTCGCTGGGAGGGAGAGAGAGAGAGCTTGCAAAGCAAAGCATGTGTATGAGAGCACAAGGATGAAGAAATGGCAACCCACATCTCCTCTATTTATTGGAAAACCAAGGGGTAGGGTGGTTTTACAATAAAACCCAAAATGCACATGAACGAAGTCCTTCCACAAGGGCATAAAAGTGAAACAAAGGTACAAGAGGGACTCCATGAAGGAGTCCACCATGTGGCCGGCCACACCCTCATGTGGGGCCCCCAAAATGGCTCCAATCCATCCATGTCATCCCCAAGATCTTTTGGAGCAAAGCCCCAAAAGGTGGCTTTCCATAAAGTAGTCCAAAAAGCACTTTCACTATTCACGGCGACATTTTTCAGCGTCCGCTCGAACTGAAAATATTTATGTGGGCTTAGAAAAATTCTAGTACCCCACTAAAATAATTTTCAATGCGATCCGGAACAATTCCGGAATAGTGATTTTCATCTGCGAAAAGCATCTGAAGCAGTTCCGGCAGCTCCGGAACATTTCCGGTTATTCTTCCAGAAAATTCCCAGAAGTTTCCAGAATGATTCTGACACCCTCCAAGAATTATCAGGCATGTGCTGAAACCAATTTGACTTAATGGTATCCCTTGAAACAACTTTTCAGTTTCACCGAAACTGTTCCGGTGACCTGTCTACGGAACTTTTCCACTGTCCGAAACTTTTCCGGTGTCCGAAACTTTTCGGTGATTTTCTCTCAGACTCCCTGTCTAGTATTCAACAGATATATGACCCTTAAGCGTGTGACCCTATAGGTTCGGTGAAGCATAGACATGACCCGGAACCCCTTCCGATCAATGATCAACATTGGAGACGTGGACACCCATATCGATCCCTATACCCACACGAATAAATATTCGAGTGAACCTCCAGTTGCCGTGTGCTATTCCTGTTGCTTCGCGATATGTTACAAATACCTGAGGTGAGACATGTTGGCATCCTCGTGGATCAACAACTTGTCCACTATGCCAGTTACCTCGTTAACAGTATTGTTCTCTTTTCTCGTTCTCGTGTTCCGGCATCCCCGTGATCAAATCACAAAGTGTCTGGCCAGACGATGATGGATACCGTAACACCGAGAGGGCCCAGAGATATCTCTGCATCGTCGGAGGAGCAAATCCCAATCTTGAGCTATCAAGTTACTTCACATACTTTTCCATGAACCCGTAAGCCGTCGTAATAGCCACCCATTTATGGATGACGTTTAACAAACCCCAAAGTTCATGAAGCAAGCATGAAGAAACTCGATACTCTCATGGTCTAAGGAATTATGCAAACATTAACTTCTCTATGTTATTAACCATTAACTTATGACGAATGTATCTTATAGCATAACATCAATTCGGGTCGATTCAACACAAATGTTCTTCTAACATTATGCCCTCAAAATTGCCGGCATAACCATGCCCATGATCAGGAAAACAGGATCATCATGCAATACTTGAGCCAGTCTTAGAGGCCAGACTAGGAATAAATTTTACCGTTTATTATCCCACACGTGCACATGAGTTTCCCTCCAAGCCTCGTTTTATTTGTAGACTCGAGAATCATTGCAGTTATAGTATGGAACATAAACACAATTATGAACAGGGAGATAATCAACAACATTTATTATTGCCTCTAGGGCATATCTCCTACAGTGTGCTACGTCTCCTCTAGATCGCAATTTCTCCTCTAGATCGGTTTTCAGCGGTGCTTAGGCGAAGCCCTGCTGGGATAGCTCCACCACCATCGCCGCAACGCCGTTGCGCTGCCGGAGAACTCATCTACCTCTCCGCTCCCTCTTGCTGGATGAAGAAGGCGGAGATCGTCATCGATCTGTACGTGTGCTGAACGCGGAGGTGTCGTCCGTTCGGCGCTAGATCAGAAGGACCGTGATCAAGATCGCGAGACGGATTGTGATGAGATCGCGGGACGGATCGTGATGAGTTCGCAGGACGGATCATGATTGGATCGCGGGACGGATCGTGATGAGATCGCGTGATGCTCAACGATTTTAATCACATGGAGAAATGGTGGAGACTGTATCGATGTAACATATTACACCGAACTCTTCATGATTTCTGCTTGCGAGAAAACATGTCATCACTACTACTCTAGTACTCAATGACATCTTTCACTGTTGTCCTATGATCAGTACTTTGATCACTTTGGTTATCCATACTCGCAACAACTTTGGAGTATCGGACATATCTGGTGGTTTTACATACCATGGAATACATGATTAATCCAAACACAAGAGTGTGTGGAATCTCCATCATGTATTTCACTCATCAGTGTTTTGGGACACTAAGTCTTGCAAAAACTCTTTCCATGTGACTTCGGCAAGAATCACTCCATGGCGTTTTAAATGCTAAAAGGTTTTAGCACCTTGTCAATATGTATTCATTGCTTAGCCCCATTAGGTAAATCTATCTCCATAGATCATCATGTCTAATATTGAGGCTATTTAGCCTAAGCACTTCATCGAAAAAACTATTTTCAAATGAGGTCCTAATTCGTGTCAAGAAATTTATTTCCAATTAACAATGTGTTAAGTACACAAGGTTTTTAGAAATAGTATTATGCTCCCACTTACTTTCTTGAATCACAAGCATCTTCGATACCCATTTGATGAAGTCAATCTCCTTTGACCATTCCATCAAAAACGAAGATTCCAACTCCGCTTTGCTCTCTTCTGTCCATCGCTGGAACTCTGAAGTTTGCATACTTACTAGCATCCTCTGGATCGACAAATTACTTTGGACTGTATCACATACAAGTCCTAGGTTTCATTTCCATCAGATGGAATCCTTTTGTCATCCATGTTTCATATCTCATGATTGATATATGTATTAATTGCTAGTTCAACCCAAACCGACCTTAAGCATCGCTACGGTGAAACAACCTCATCGTAGTCAACTCCTTTAACTTGTTATTTCAACAAGTCGAGCTTTATGGATAAAACATTTTTATAGATACCAGTTTTCAGTTCCATAAATATTCGTTGGACTCTAAGTCCTCTGAAAGGTGTATCAAGGTTTTAACCTTGAATCACTTATATGGAAACTATATCGGATTGTATTGGCATTTAGCCAATCCCGGAGTTAGGGCCCATCAACGCTTCCTTGTGTATTGTAGGTATACTGTTGTCCAACAACAATATATCGTTTTCGCACCTGATAGGTTTGCATGAGCTTTGCCTACGTGGTTCAGCTACACGTTCAACTAAAGTCCATACATTTTATTGTAGAGACTTACGTATCAGTCATAGTAGGAAACAACAGATTCACTTCCAAGGTTTCTTTCCTTTGAACTGATGACGAAGATACTAGGTATGTTGTGATGTGATATGGCCAATTAAATGATGAGATATATGTGATGTATGAGATTATCATGTATTGTATAGAATATCACGACTTGCATGTCGATGAGTACGGCAACCGGCAGGAGCCATAGGGTTGTCTTTAATTATTGTATGACCTGCGTGTCAATCTTTAAGCGCTATGTAATGCTTTACTTTATCGCTAAGCAGTAGCAATAGTAGTAGAAGCATGGTGGGCGCGACAACCCCGATGGCAACACGTTGATTGAGATCAAGATGATGGAGATCATGGTGTTATGCCGGTGACGATGGAGATTATGTCGGTGCTTTGGAGATGGAGATCAAAAGCACAAGTTCATGGCCATATCATGTCACTTATGGTTTGCATGTGATGTTAATCCTTTTATGCACCTTGTTTTTCTTAGGACGACGGTAGCATTATAAGGTGATCCCTCACTTAAATGTCATGATAAATTGTGTTCTCCCTGAGTGTTCACCGTTGCGAAAGTTCGTCATGTCGAGACACCACGTGATGATCGGGTGTGATAGACTCTACGTTCACATACAACGGGTGCAAGCCAGTGTTGCACGTGCAGAACACTCGGGTTAAACTTGACGAGCCTAGCATGTACAGACATGGCCTCGGAACACAAGAGACTAAAAGGTCAAACAAGAGTCATATAGTAGATATGATCAACATGATGATGTTCACCATTAAAACCACCTCAACTCACGTGATGATCGGACTTGAGTTGGTGAATTTGGATCATGTATCACTCAAATGACCGGAGGGATGTCCATTTGAGTGGGAGTTCTTAAGTGATATGATTAATTGAACTCATTATCATGAACATAGTCAGTAGTGTCTTTGCAAATCATATTGTGGATTACTAGCTCACATTGTAGCTCCCTTGAATTTCTATATGTTCCTAGAGAAATACATTTGAAAGATGATGGTAGCAATATTGCCGACTGGGTCCGTGATCTAAGGATTGTCCTCATTGCTGCACAGAAGGCTTATGTCCTTAATGCACCGCTCGGTGCGCCACCCCCTCTAGCGCCGTCTGTAGATGTTGTGAACATCTGACAGGCACGTTCCGATGACTACTTGATAGTTCAGTGCGTCATGCATTACGGCTTAGAATTGAGGCTCCAAAATATTTTGAACGTCACGAAACATATGAGATGTTCTAAGAGATGAAATTGGGATCTCAGGCTCGTGCCCGTGTTGTGAGATATGAGATCTCCAAAAAGATTCTTTGCTTGCAAGATGAAGGAGAATATCTCAATCGTTGAGCATGTGCTCAGATTGTCTAGGTGCTACAATCGCTTGAATCAAGTGGGAGTTGATCTTCCAAATAAGATAGTCATTGAAATAGTTCTCCAAGTCACTATCACTAAGCTATTAGAACTTTGTGATGAACTATAATTATGCCAGGGATGGAAATGATGATCCCTGAGCTATTCGCGATATTTGACACCGTGAAGGTAGAAATCGAGAAGGAGCATCAAGTGTTGATGGTTAGTAAAACCACTAGTTTCGAGAAGGGCAAGGGCAAGGAGGGAAACTTCGTGGATGGCAAGACAGTTGCTGCTCTAGTGAAGCAACCCAAAGTTGAACCCAAACCCGAGGCTAAGTGCTTCTATTATGAGGAGAGCGGTAGCTGAAGCGGAACAACCCTAGATAGTTGGTAGTTAAGAAGGCTGGCAACGTCGACAGAAGTATATTTGATATACGTCTTATTGATGTGTACCTTGCTAGTACTCCTAGTAGCACCTGGCTATTGGATACCGGTTCGATTGCTAAATGTTAGTAACTCGAAATAAAATCTACAGAATAAACGGAGACTAGCTAAGGGTGAGGTGACGATGTGTGTTGGAAATGTCTCCAAGGTTGATGTGATCAACATCGCACGCTCTCTCTACCTTTGAGATTAGTGACGAACCTAAATAAATGTTACTTGGTGTTTATGTTAAGCATGAACATGATTAGCTCGTGGTTATTGCAATGCGGTTATTCATTGAAGTTAAAGAATAATGGTTATTTTTTACATGAATAACACATTTAATGGTCATGCACCCAATGAGAATGGTTTGTTGAATCTTGATCGTAGTAATACACATTTTCATAACGTAGATGCCAAAAGATACAAAGTTAATAATGATAGTACCACATACTTATGGCACTGCCGCTAAATGTCATATTGGTGTAAAGTGCATGAAGAAACTCCACGTTGATGGATCTTTGGACTCATTCGATTTCGAATCGGTTGAGACATGCGGACCATGCATCATGGGCAAGATGACTAAAGACCCCGTTTTCGGTATGATGGAGCGGGCTAGTAACTTATTGGAAATAATACATGTTGATGTATGCGATCCAATGAGTGTTGTAGCATGCACGGGATATCGTTATTTTTCTTACCTTCACTGATGATTTGAGTATATATGAGTATATTTACTTAATGAAACACAAGTCTGAAACATTTGAAAAGATCAACAAATTCAGAGTGAAGTTTAAGATCATCGTGACAAGAAGATAAAAATGTCTATGATATTATCGTGAAGGTGAATATCCGAGTTACGAGTTTGGCATACAACTTTAGACAACGTGAAAGTTGTTACACAACTCACGCCACCTGGAACACCATAGTGTGATGGTGTGTTCAAACGTCATAGTCGTGCTCTATTGGATATGGTGCGTACTATGATGTCTCTTATCATTTTGCCACTATCATTTTGGGGTTACGCATTAGAGACAATTACATTCACTTTAAATAGGGCACCATCTAAATCCATTGAGATGACACCGTATGAATTATGGTTTGATAGAAACCTAAGCTGTCATTTCTTAATGTTTGGGGCTGCGACGCTTATGTGAAAAAAGGTTTTCACCTAATGAGCTCAAACCCAAAGCGGACAAATGCATCTTCATGGAATACCCTAAGAACAGTTGGGTATACCTTCTATCTCAAATCCGAGCACAAAGTGCTTGTTGCTAAAACGGGTCCTTTCTCAAGAAACCGTTTCTCTCGAAAGAATTGAGTGGGAGGAAGATAGAACTTGATGAGGTTGTTGAACCTTTGTTTCGACCACAGAGTAGCGCGGCGCAGAAAGTTGTTTCTATAGAGCCTACATTAGTTGAAGAGGAAGTTAATGATGATGATCATGAAGCTTCGGATCAAGTTACTATAGAACCTCGTAGGTCGACAAGGACGCGTACTACTCCTGAGTGGTATGACAACCCTGTCTTAGAGGTCATGTTGTTGGACACCGATGAACCTACAAACTATGGAGAAGCGATGATGGGCCCGGATTCCGACAAATGGTTAGAGGCCATGAAATCCGAGAAAGGTTCCATGTATGAAAACCAAGTATAGACTTTGGTTGACTTGCTCGTTGGATGGCAGGTCGTTGAGTACAAATGGACCTTTAAGATGAAGACATACGTTGATGGTGAATGTCACCATTTAGGAAGCTTGACTTGTCACAAAGAAGTTTCCGACAAGTTCAAGGAGTTGACTGGGATGAGACTTTCTCACTCGTAGCGATGCTAAAGTCTGTTGGAATTATATTAGCAGTTGCTACATTTTTGAATTATGAAATCTGGCACATGGATGTCCAAACATTCTTTCCTTAACGGTTTACTTGAGGAAAGGTTGTATGTGATACAACTAGAAGGTTTTGTCAGTCCTAAGGATGCTAAGAGGTGTGCGAGCTCCAGCGATCCTTTTATGGGCTGGAGCAAGCATCTCAGAGTTGGAATAAATGCTTTGATGAGGCGATCAATGTTTTTGAGTCTATACAAAGTTTATGAGAAACTTGTATTTAGGATAAAGTGAGTGGGAGCACTATAGAGTTTCTGATAAGCATATGTGAATGAGATATTGTTGACGGAAATGATGTAGAATTTCTAGAAAGCATAAAGGGTTGTTTGAAAAGAGTTTTTCAAAGGGAGACCTGGATAAAGCTACTTAATTGTTGGGCATCGAGATCTATAGAGATAGATCAAGACGTCCGATAAGACTTTCAATGAGTACATACCTTGACAAGATTTTGAAAGAGTTCAAAATGGATCAGTCAAAGAAAGAGTTCTTGCCTAATTTGAAAGGTGTGAAGTTGAGTGAGACTCAAAGCTCGACCACGGCAGAAGAAAGAGAAAGGACGAACGTCGTCCCCTATGCCTTAGCCATAGGCTCTATATAGTATGCCATGCTGTGTACCGCACCTGTGTGTGCCTTGCCATAAGTCTGTCAAGGGGTACAAGAATAATCCAAGAGTGGATTACTGGACAACGGTCAAAATTATCCTTAGTAACCAGAGGACTAAGGATATGTTTCTCGATTATGGAGGTGATAAACAGTTCGTCATAAAGAGTTACGTCGATGCAAGCTTTAAAACCAATCTGGATGACTCTTAGTACTAATCCGGATACGTATAGTGGAGTACCCATTTGGAATAGCTCCAAGTGCAACATGGTAGCTGTGTTTACAGTATGACATAGAGATTTGCAAAGTACACACGGATCTGAATGTCACAGACCCGTTGACTAAAACCTCTTTCACATGCAAAGCATGATCAAACCCAGAACTCATTGGGTATGAGATTCATAACAAATAACATAGCGATGTAGCTAGATTATTGACTCTAGTGCAAGTGGGAGACTGTTGTAAATATGCCCTAGAGCCAATAATAAATTAGTTATTGTCCTATTTCCTTGTTCATGATAACCGTTTATTATCCATGCTAGAATTATATTGATCGGAAACTCAGATACATGTCCCTGGTATGCCTCTAGTAGACTGGCTCGTTGATCAAAGATGGTCAAGGTTTCCTGGCCATAAACATGAGATGTAATTTGATAACGGGATCAGATCATTAGGAGAATGATGTGATGGACAAGACGCAAACTGTAAACGTAGCATGTGATCATTTCAGTTTATTGCTACAGTTTTCTGCATGTCAAGTATCTGTTCCTATGACCCTAAGATCATGCAACTCACCGACACCGGAGGAGTACCTTGTGTGTATCAAACGTCGCAACGTAATTGGGTGACTATAGAGGTGCTCTACAGGTATCTCCGAGGGTGTCTGTTGGGTTTGCATGGATCAAGACTGGGATTTGTTACTCCGTGTGACGGAGAGGTATCTCAGGGCCCACCCGGTAATACAACATCACTATAAGCCTTGCAAGCAATGTGACTAAAGAGTTAGCCACATGATCTTGTATTACAGAACGAGTAAGATACTTTCCGGCAACGAGATTGAACTAGGTATAGAGATACCGACTATCGAATCTCGGGCAAGTAACATACCGAAGAACAAAGGGAACAACATACAAGATTAACTGAATCCTTGACATAGAGGCTCTACCGATAAAGATCTTCATAGAATATATAGGAACCAATATGGGCATCCAGGTCCCGCTATTGGTTATTGACTGTAGAGGTGTCTTGGTCATGTCTACATAGTTCTTGAACCCGCAGGGTCTGCACACTTAAGGTTAATTCGATGACGTTTCAGTAGTATAGAGTTATGTATGGTGGTGACCGAAGGTTGTTCGGAGTACCGGATGAGATCTCGGACGTCACGTGGCGCTCCAAAATGGTCCAGAGGTAAAGATTGATATATAGGAAGTCCTGTTTTGGTCATCGGAAAAGTTTTGAGCTCATCGGTAGTGTACCAGGAGTGCCGGGAGGGGTACAGGGGACCATCGGGAGGGGTATCTCAACCCAAAGAGCCTCATGGGATGTGGGAGGAGCCAATTCATCCCTTAGTGGGCTATCCGAGCCACCCATTAAGGCCCATGCGGCTAGGGTGGGGAAAACCCAAAAGGTAGAGAGGTGGAAAGAGTTTCGAAGTGGAAAGGAGGAATCCTACTCCTAATAGGATTGGAGTAGGACTCCTCCACCTCCAATTTCGGCCAACTCTTGAGGGTTTGAGTCTGACTCCTCCCCTCCCTCCCTCCTATATATACTAGAGGATTTAGAGGGGAAAGCTAACCCTAATTGCCACGTGCTGCCTCTACTTCATCTAGATCGGTTTTCTCCTCTAGTCTAGTTCAGCGGTGTATAGGCGAAGCCCTGCCAGAATAGTTCCAACACCATCGCCGCCAAGCCATCGTGCTGTCGGAGAACTTATCTACCTCTCCACTCCCTCTTGCTGGATCAAGAAGGCGGAGATCGTCATCGAGCTGTATGTGTGCTGAACGCGGAGGTGTCGTCCGTTCGGTGCTAGATCGGAAGGATCATGGTTGGATCGCAGGACGGACCGTGATGGGATCGTGGGACGGACCGTGATTGGATCGTGGGACGGATCATTATGGGATCGTGGGATGCTCAGCGATTTGGATCGTGAAGACGTTCGACTACATTAACCGCGTTTCTTAACGTTTCCCGCTTAGCGATCTACAAGGGTATGTAGATCCACTCTCCCTCTCATAGATGCTCATCACCATGGATAGATCTTGCGTGTGCGTAGGAATTTTTTTGTTTCCCATGCAACATTCCCCAACATTGGCATGGATCAATACTGGGATTTGTTACTCCGTGTGACGGAGAGGTATCTCAGGGCCCACTCGGTAATACAACATCACAACAAGCCTTGCAAGCAATGTGACTAAGTGTTAGTCGCGGGATCTTGTATTACGGAATGAGTAAAGAGACTTTTTGGTAATGAGACTGAACTAGGTATAGAGATACCGACGATCGAATCTCGGGCAAGTAACATACCGAAGAACAAAGGGAACAACGTACGAGATTGTCTGGATCCTTGACATAGAGGTTCGACCGATAAAGATCTTCATAGAACATGTAGGAACCAACATGGGCATCCAGGTCCCGCTGTTTGTTATTGACCATAGAGATGTCTCGGTCATGTCTACATAGTTCACGAACCCATAGGGTCTGCACACTTAAGGTTCGGTGACATTTCGGTATAGATGAGTTATGTGTGTTGGTGAACAAAGGTTGTTCGGAGTCCCAGATGAGATCCTGGACGTGACGAGGAGCTCCGGAATGGTCCGGAGGTAAAGATTCATATATAGGATGTTCCGTGATGGTTACTGGGAAAAGTTCGGGCGTCACCGGTAACGTACCGGGGGTGCCGGGAGGGTCCCGAGGGTCCACCAGAAGGGGCCACCAGCCCCAAAGGGCTACATGGGCTGTGAGAGAGGGCACACCAGCCCCTAGTGGGCTTGCCGCCCCTCCCACAAAGGCCCATGCGGCTGGGGCGTTGGTGGGAGGGCCAACCCTAGGGTTGGCGCCACCCTAGGGTGCCTCCACCCTTGGCCACTGCCCCAAGGGGGAAACCCTAGGGGTTGGGCGCACCACTCCTCCCCCTATATATATGTGAGAGGGAAGAGGCAGCCGCACCCTAAGCCACGGCGCAACCCTTCCTCCCTCTCTGATAGCCTCTCCTCTAGTAGATTGATTCGGCGTCGCTTAGCGAAGCTCTGCTGGATCAACTCCACCACCACCGCCGCCATGCCGTCGTGCTGCCGGCGAACCCATCTACCTATTCGCTCCCTCTCGCTGGATCAAGAAGGCGGAGATCTTCATCGAGCTGCACATGTGCTGAACGCGGAGGTGTCGTCCGTTCGGCACTTGATCGGGAGTTCGTGGGATGGCTTGCGATTTGGATCGCGGAGATGTACGACGACATCAACCGCGTTCTTTAACGCTTCCGCTTAGCAATCTACAAGGGTATGTGGATCCAATATCTCCTCTCCTAGATGCTCATCTCCTAGATTGATCTTGGTGAAGCGTAGGAAATTTTTTGTTTCCCATGCAACGTTCCCCAACAGTGGCATCATGAGCTAGGTCTATGCGTAGATGAGATCTTGAGTAGAACACAAAAGAGTTTGTGGGCATTGATATTCAGACTGCTTCCTTCCTTAGTATTTTCTTGGTTCAGCGGTATTGTGGGATGAAGCGGCTTGGACCGACTTTACTCGTACGCTTACGGGAGACCGTGTTCCATCAACTGACATGTGACTTTGTCACATAAAGATGGCTGGCGGGTGCATGTCTCTCCCACTTTAATTGGATCGGATTTGATTAAGGCGGTCCTTATAGAAGGTTGAAAAGCAATCTTCATATCACCATTGTGGTTTTGCATAGTTAAGAATCGTTCTTGCTAGATACCCATAGCAGCCACGTAAAACATGCAACAACAATTAGAGGACGTCTAACTTCTTTTTGCAGGGTATGTTGTGATGTGATATGGCCAATTACATGATGTGATCTATGTGATGTATGAGATGATCATGTTTTTATATAGAATATCACGACTTGCATGTCGATGTGTACGGCAACCGGCCGGAGCCATAGGGTTTTCTTTGATTATTGTATGACCTGCGTGTCAATCTTTAAGCGCTATGTAATGCTTTACTTTATCGCTAAGCGGTAGCAATAGTAGTATGAGCATGGTGGGCGCAACAACCCCGATGGCGACACAATGATGGAGATCATGATGATGGATATCATGGTGTTATGCCGGTGACGATGGAGATCATGCCGATGCTTTGGAGATGGAGATCAAAAGCACAAGTTCATGGCCATATCATGTCACTTATGATTTGCATGTGATGTTAATCCTTTTATGCACCTTGTTTTTCTTAGAACGACGGTAGCATTATAAGGTGATCCGTTACTTAAATTTCAAGATGAATTGTGTTCTCCCCGAGTGTGCACCGTTGCGAAAGTTTGTCGTGTCGATACACCACGTGATGATCGGATGTGATAGACTCTACGTTCGCATACAACGGGTGCAAGCCAGTGTTGCACATGTGGAACACTCGGGTTAAACTTGAAGAGCCTAGCATGTACAGACATGGCCTCAGAACACAAGACACCGAAAGGTCGAGCATGAGTCATATAGTAGATATGATCAACATGATGATGTTCACCATTGAAACCACCTTAACTCACGTGATGATCGGACTTGAGTTGGTGAATGTGGATCATGTATCACTTAGATGACCTGAGGGATGTCAATTTGAGTGGGAGCTTTAGCAATTTGATTAACTAAACTCATTATCATGAACAATAGTCTTAGTAACTTTTGCTTATTTATGTTGTATATCTATGCTCGCGCAGTAGCACCCCTGAATTTTAATGCGTTCCTAGAGAAAGCTAAGTTGAAAGATGATGGAAGTAACTTTGTGGACTGGGCCCATAATCCGAGGATTATCCTCACGGCTTCCCAGAAGGCATATGTCCTTGATGCACCGCTTGGTAACCAACCCGCAGACATGTCGTATAAAGACGTTAAGAATGCTTGGGAGGCACGTTATGGAGATTACTCAATAGTTCAATGTGCAATATTGTATGGCTTAGAACCGGGACTTCAAAGACGTTTTGAACGTCATGGAGCATATGAGATGTTCCAGGGGTTGGAGTTTATCTTTAAGAAGAATGCCCGGATCAAGAGGTATGAGACCTTCGATAAGTTCTATGCTTGCAAAATGGAGGAGAACGGGTCTATCAGTGAACATATACTCAGAATGTCTGGGTATTCGACCTATCTGGCGGAGTTAGGGATGCCCCTTCAACTTGAGGCGATCACTGACAGAGTTCTTCAATCATTGCCACATAGCTACAAGAGCTTCGTGATGAACTATAACATGCACAGGATGACCAAATCAGTCGCCGAGCTGTTTGTGATGCTGAAAGTCGATGAGTCTGAAATCCAGAAAGAACATCAAGTGTTGATGGTCAATAAAACCACTAGTTTCAAGAAGAATGGTAAGGGAAAGAAGGGTAACTCCAAGAAGGGTGGCAAAGCAGTTGCTCCTCCCGTGAAGAAATCTAAGGTTGGACCCAAGCCAGAAACTGAGTGCTTTCATTGCAAGGGAACTGGTCACTGGAAGCGGAACTGCCCCAAGTACCTGGCCGACAAGAAGGCGACCAACACCAAACAAGGTATATATGCTATACATGTTATTGATGTGTACCTTACTAGCTCTCGTTGCAGTGCCTGGGTATTTGATACTGGTTCGGTTGCTCACATTTGCAACTCAAAGCAGGACCTACGGAATAGACGGAGGTTGGCTAAGGATGAAGTGACAATGCGCGTGGGAAATGGTTCCAAGGTTGATGTGATCGCCGTCGGCATGCTCGCTCTTCGACTACCATCGGGATTAGTGATGAACCTGAATAATTGTTATTTAGTGCCTACGTTAAGCATGAACATTATATTTGGATCTTATTTATTGCGAGACGGTTACTCATTTAAATCTGAGAATAATGGTTGTTCTATTTATATGAGTAATATCTTTTATGGTCATGTACCCAATGTGATGGGTTTATTCATATTGAATCTTGATAGTGATGATACACATGTTCATAACATTGATGCCAAAAGATGTAGAGTTGATAATGGTAGTACCACTTTCTTCACTACACCAAAAACCATCCGACAGAGACATATACCTAGGGACACTCCCCCTTATGCCTCTTAGCACCTAATCCAACCACGATGGCGATCCTCCTCGACATTCACTAGGGCGAGTGCGGGCATCATGCCGCCTCCCGGACCCTAGTGGCCAAGGCTTTCCGCCACGGATTCTTCTGGCCGACAGCTCTCGAGGCGGCCAAGAAGTTGGTCGACGAGTGCAAGGGATGCCAATGCTTCAGCACACAAAGCCACCTGCCGGCAACGGTCCTCCAAACCATCCCCCTCTCGTGTCCCTTCGCCGTTTGGGGGCTGGACATGGTGGGCCCATTCAAAACCGCTCGAGGCGGCATGACGCACTTGCTGGTGGCGGTCGACAAATTCACCAAGTGGATCGAGGCGCGACCAACCAAGAAGCTGGACGGCCCCACGGCTGTTCGGTTCATCGACGACATCATGGTGCGCTACGTCGTTCCCCACAGCGTCATCACCAACAATGGCACAAACTTCACCAAGGGCGCCCTCGCGCGCTTCTGCTCCAAGCAAGGAATCCGGCTCGACCTGGCCTCTATTGCTCATCCGCAGTCAAACGGCCAGGTCGAGAGGGCGAACGGCCTCATCATGTCTGGCATCAAGCCCTGGCTCGTGACGCCGCTGGTAAGGTCGGTCGGCTGCTGGATCGACGAGCTGTCGGCCGCCCTTTGGAGTCTCAGGACCACCCCGAACTGTTCAACCGGCTACACTCCCTTCTTCCTCGTGTATGGGTCCGAGGCGATCATCCCCACCGACATCGAGTTCGATTCGCCTCGGGTCTCCCTACACACGAAGAAGGACGCAAAGGAGGCAAGAGGAGACGGTGTCGACCTACTCAAGGAAGCTCGCGAACTGGCCCTGAGCCAGACAACAATCTACCAGCAGAAGCTCTGGCACTACCACAGCAAGCGGATCCGGCCACTCTCCTTTTGCGAAGGGGACCTGGTCCTTAGGCGGATCCAGCGGACGGCCAGAGAACACAAGTTGTCCTCCCCATGGGAGGGCCCATTCATCATCAGCAAAGCGCTGCACGACAATGCGTACTATCTAATAGACGCCCAGAAGCCGCAGAAAGCGCAAAAGAGATGCCTCTGGTGAAGAGACGGAGCGCCCATGAAACGCGGCCCTCCTGCGCCCGTTTTACTCACTACACCAAAAACCATCCGATAGAGACATATACCTAGGGACACTCCCCCTTATGCCTCTTAGCACCTAATCCAACCACGATGTAAAGACGCTAAGGGAGACATTATGGAGAGTGTCTCATCAGTAGAGACATCTACATTGAGGCACTCCATATTATGTCTCTTAGTATTTAGGTAAAGACATTACAAGAGACATTTAACAATGCCTTAATAGTAGAGACATGTATGTAGAGGCATTATTCCATGATATCTTCTAGCCCTAGTGTAAAGACACTCGAAGAGTCATTCTAGTAATGCCTCAACACGATAGAGGCAACCTCAAGAGACATTATTCATGATGTCCTTTAGATTATGTAAAGACACTCGAAGAGACATTTTAGAAAATATCTTGATATTGTAGCTACCCGGGACTGCATCCTCTCGGACATTAACTGTACACTCATTAAAAATGTTTAGAAATTTTAGAATATCTGTTTAGTGCATATTTAAGTCTTTTCCATACATGCAAGGCTTCGTGAGAAAAGTTATATATTCTGCCATGGGCAAAAAAGAACAAGAAAAATCCTATATAAAAGACCTTCTTTGGAGAACAAAATGCCTCCTTATGCATGGACATATATAGGAGATGGACATATGCTAAATCTTCATTTTTTATGAGTAGATTTTCTCTTTTATAATCGGAAGAATATTAAGCGAATTATTTGGGTGTGCCTTGTGTCGTTCTCCTTTTGATCATACCCTAACGCTTGTATGATGCAGGAGTTGTGGTCACTGCGAGTGGAAGTTGCCATTGTCGTTGCTGCTACTATACGGAGTTGCTACATAGCTGCTGCTATTTGATGTCAAACTATATATCTAAACACCTAGGAATATGCCCTCAAAGAGGAGGCGAGACAGTCGCCGACTTTAACGAGAGAATGACGCCCCTGCCGCAACGGTTGCTCCGCAAGAGTGGTTTGTCCCTACATGATGGTGTGTGCTCGCTTGCAGAATGAGCTGCTTCACCCAGGATGATTGTTTTTATAGAGTTTGTATGTCAATCTTTGAAGATGAATCGATTCGTTGCAAGATGAAAGATTAAGCTTCTTCATATTTTTGTTTTACTCCATGCATGTCATTATATTTTGAAAGAAACCCCTAAAAAACCTAGGAAAATAAATTGTAATTATTTTTTGCGGGAATCTATACCTAATAATAAAGAGGCTATTGCTTCTTGCGATACGTCATCGAATTTACCCTTAAAGTGGTAAAATGTTAACCATCAATACCATTTATAAGTGATAAAAATATATTTCACGCAAGGTAATCCTCCGTATGGACCGGCCCATGCAATGGGTACAACCTAAACTGCGCTCTATACCCTATTTGAAGACGCAACGCTCCTATTTTGGCTGGCCCATGTCCGGATGACCTGTTTTTTAAATTTTCTTTTTCCTTTTATATTTTTCCTTTATTTTCATTTTTTACTTTAAACAATGTGGGATTTAAAAAATAAAAAATAAAAAATGATAATTTTGAAGTAAAATGTTTCATAAATAATAAAATGTTTGTCGATTCAAAAAATGTTCGTAATGTTATCAAAAGAATACTTGCTTATTCAATAAGTATACAAACAATGAAAACAAAATTTTGGGAAATCTAAAAATGTTCATGATTTGTAATAACCTCGTGTATTAAAAATGTTAATCAAATTGAACAAAGTTCTAACAATTCAGAAAATATTCATGAATTGAATAATATCAGAAAAAAATAAAAACTGTTAATGACTTACAAAATAGTTTATTCATTCATAAATTGTCTGCTGATTAAAAAAATGTCACCCATTTAAATAATATTCGTTAAATCAAAAAAGTGCATTATTTTCAAATTGTTAAACCAATTTTCAAAACAATCTTCGCCCATTGTAAAAATGTTCGTCAATTCTAGAAAGCTGTCTCTCGTGTACACAACATTTCACGACACCAAACAACGACTAACCAGTGTACACAACCAGACATACGTACAACCATACTTGGCCCCGCTGCCTCTCGTGTATACATGAAAAAAGATGAAAAAGGATTCAAAGAAGCCCATACTAAAAGCCCACTGGCATCCAGGTCCAAATTAGCAAAGAAGCCTCCGATCTTGTCTCCTGAGCAGCGTAACAATTTAGTTCGTGCATGATTAGAGTATGTGTGGGTCAGATTAGGCGCCGCCTCCCTCTGTGTGCCCTTGCCGCCGCCGCCGCCGATCTACCTCTGATCTGCCTCCTCTGCCACTCACGATCTGGATCCGATTCATACGCCAATCTTCCTCTGATCTTCCTTCTCTGCCACTCACGATCTGGATCTGATTCGTACAGGAGTCAACGATGCAACCTACTTCATTGCTTCAGCCAACGAACTAGCAGGTTAACACATCACACTACACTAATCTCTCTTGATACACATCTCATATCAGTATTGAATTATATATCAGATTTTAGTTGTGTTGTTTGACTATGATTTATTTTCACATACCATAACTTAAAATGAAATTCAGACTACATAAAAGCTAAATAAAGAATACTGGGGGTATGAAGTTCACTGTTTTGAAGCTGCCAGATTGAGGAAACATGCAGAACAAACTGTATAATGATAGTAAACAATACTTGAATACGAAGGTTGAGTACATGGAAAACCATACATCAGATATTTCGTTGAAACGAGGAACTCAAGCCAAGTTAACTATTTCCAAACGGAGGGAGTATTTTTTAACTTCTTTTTTATTGAACATTAATGATTGTTCATTAAATAGAAATTAAATAAGTGACATTTTGGCTATTCCATTTCAGCTTTTTCATTAAATGATGGATAGGAGGTGGATGAGTAAACTAAGAACCAGTGCAGAGTACAAACATGGTGTTGAGCAGTTCCTTTCTTTTGCGTTCCATGATGTAAGAGATGGTGGCAAGATTCTATGTCCGTGTATAAATTGTGCAAACAAGAGGATGCAAACTTACGACGAAGTAAAAACCCATTTGAGATGTCACGGTATCCTACAAGGATATATAACATGGATCTGCCATGGAGAGCAATTTCATTCATCAGAAGATGTATTTGATGATGTATTCCATGCCTCAAACGATGCATCTATTTCAGATATCCATACGCATGTTCCAAGACAGGATGACTCTAGAAGATTAGATGAGGATGACTCTAGAAGACTAGATGACACGCGAGGGCTCCTTAATGCTGTTTTCAATATGCCAGATTATGATTCACTGGATAGCATATCAGATGATAAGCTTGTGTTCTCCAATGAAGAAGAAAACTTTGCAGCTTTAGATGATGAACAACTTGAGGTCCCTGATAGAATGGCTAGATCACCAGCAGAAGAGAATGTTGCCGCTAAAGGTCAAGATGGGAGCAGAAAAAAAGGAACATTTTTAAGCTTCCTGAAGGATGCAGACTCCAACTTGTATGACGGATGTGAAATTTTTTCATAGTTATCCTTCTTAGTCAGGTTATTTCACTTAAAGGTTTTACATGGGTGGAGTCAAGCATCGTTCAAATCAGTACTTGATTTATTATCTGATGCTTTTCCTAAAGATGCAAACCTACCAAAGAACTACCATGAAGTAAAGAAAATCATTCGTGGTTTGGGTCTTAGCTACCAGAAAATTCATGCATGTCCCAGAGATTGCATGCTATACTGGGGTGAGAGGGCTAACCAACAATCTTGCCATGTCTGTAATAGCTCCCGTTGGGCTGATGGAGACAATGTTGATACACAGACAAATTCAAGGCATAAGAAAAAGCCCGCAAAGGTTTTGCGTTACTTTCCACTCATACCTAGGCTGCAGAGGTTGTATGCCACTAATAAGACATCAAATGATATGAGGTGGCATGAAGAGGGTCGTACAAAAGATGGATTGTTGCGATGTCCAGCAGATGCAAAAGCATGGAAAGACTTGGATGCTCGTTATCCTGACTTTGCCAAGGATTGCCGCAACATACGTCTTGGCATTAATAGTGATGGGTTCAATCCTTTCAGAAACATGAGCTCAAAGCATAGCACTTGGCCAGTGATGCTTATTCCTTACAACCTACCTCCATGGATTTGCATGAAAGAAACATCTTTAATTTTATCAATGATCATCCCAGGACCCAGTAGTCCAGGGAATGATATAGATGTCTATTTGCAGCTGTTAGTTGAAGAGCTCTTGCAACTATGGAAAGGGGTGGACACATTTGATTGTACCACTAAAAAAAGTTCCCCCTGAAGGCTGCATTGCTGTGGACACTTAATGATTTTCCTGCATTAGCATACTTATATGGCTGGAGTACAGGGGGGAGATATGCATGTCCATCTTGTGGGGATTCTACAAGATCAGTTTACCTAAGGAAAGGGAAGAAATTTTCTTATATGGGCCATCGTCGATGGTTACCACAAGGCCACTCCTATCGCCGGCAAAAGAAGAAGTTTGACGGAACTGTGGAGAATGAACTTGCACCAAAAACTATGAGTGGGAGTTCAGTGTTGAAAATGTTGGAAGGAAGGGTGTTTGTATATGGAAAAAAGGATGACCCATCAAACAAAGAGGGTACTGGAAAGAAAGCAAAATCTAAGGCCAAAGGGAAAAGCAAGACGGGTAAAAATAAAAGAAAAAGAGAAACATGCAAGAGAAAGTTAACTGAAGGCTCAACTAAGAAGAAAAAGGAGCCAAAGGAGTGGCAAAGAAGAAATCAATATTCTTTTCCTTGCCATACTGGGAGCACAACTTGTTGCGGCACAATCTCGATGTGATGCACATAGAAAAAAATGTTTGTGATAATTTAATAGGGACACTGCTAAATATTGATTCTAAGTCAAAAGATAATAGAAATACTCGACTTGATCTGGTAGATATGGGAATTAGAGCTGCACTCCATCCCGATGAAGATGACAAAGGTAAAGAACACCTGCCACTTGCACCCTTTAATATGACTAAGGAACAAAAGGAGGTTCTCTGCTCTATTATTCAAAAACTTAGAACACCAGACGGTTATGCATCATTCTTATCAAGATGTGTCAATCTGAAGGAGCTTACAATAAAGGGCCTGAAAAGTCATGATTGTCATGTTCTTATTGAGGATATACTTCCAGCCGCACTACGCTCATGTCATCCAAGCAAAGAGGTTATGAGCATTGTTTGTGAGTTAGCTGATTTCTTCAAGAATTTGTGCTCTAAAGTATTAAGTACCTCTGAGCTTGACAAACTACAAGAGAGAATTGTCCAGACACTTTGCAACATGGAAAAAATCTTCCTTCCATTATTTTTTACCATCATGGTGCATTTAATGGTGCACTTAGTGGATGAAGTTAAGCTTGGGGGGCCAGTACATTATAGGTGGATGTATCCTCTAGAAAGGCAAGTAATCTGGTACTTCTTTATTTTGTATTTTGTTCCGTTCATGATTCTATCTTACACATGCATGTGCAATTTATTTTTAGGTGCTTTGTCCGACTTAAGGCATTTGTGCGCAATCGAGCTCATCCAGAAGGATCTATCGCAGAAGAATACATTGCTGATGAATGTATGACGTTTTGTTCAAGATTTATAGATGGACCAACGAGGTTTACAAGACCAGAGAGAAACCCTAATCCATCAGATGAGATACAAGATTCATATATGTTTGAGAGTGCCGGTGAACCCATAGGAAAAATTGACAGTGTGTACCAGTTTGATGATCACTCGCTCATTCAAGCACATCGCTATGTTCTGCGACATTGTGATGAACTCACTGACCTAAGAAGGTACATGAGAATAATCAAGTCTATTATTTTTAATTTGTGCAATTTGATTAATGCTAAGTAGTTACTTTTCACAAAAATCAAACTAATAGTAATCGATCTTACTTCTGTAGAGAATTCCTAGACATGGAGATAAGTAAGGAAGACTTCCCACGAGATCTGACGTCACATGATGAGGAGCAGTTTATTAATAAACACTTTGCTGATTGGTTAGAGCAAAAGGTACATCGCAATTCACTTAGCATCACAAATTTTATTGTCCTATGGTTAAAATATTGTTGTGTTATAGGTGCTATTCGATGACGGGCCTAATTTAAGCAAGAAGGTGCGTGCACTAGCAAGAAAGCCAAACAAGTGTGGGCTGCGCTACAGTGGTTTTGTAATCAATGGGTGTCGGTTCCACACTATTAATCGCGAGAAAGGACGCAAGACACAAAATAGTGGAGTGGTAATCAGGTCAGACAAGGGCATTAACTACTATGGCAGATTGTCTGATATAATAGAGATATCATACGAAGACCAGTACAGGGTTGTGCTCTTTAAATGTGAGTGGTATGATGTACACCACCGTGCAGGTCTACAAACAAATGAATTTGGATTCACTCTTGTAAACTTTTCTCGAGTGATACACACAGGAGAAGAACTAGAAGATGAACCATTTGTTTTTTCTTCTCAAGCTGAACAAATGTTTTATGTCGAAGATGGAAAAACTGAAGAATGGCATGTGGTGAGGCAATTCAGGCCAAGAGATCTATTTGACATGGGTGCAGAATCATCTTAGAATAGTGCAGTTTAGAATTGTCGGGTGTCAGATGGGAATAAGTTCCTGCACCATATTGACATTTACTGTGAAATTCATGTTTTATTTACTTATATTGCCTTATTTGAAGTTTTCGTACAAAAATAATAGTATGCATAAGTCGAACTTTCATGAGATACTTGCATTTCCTTCAAGTATATGACAAATCGAACTGGATACAGTGGTTTCGGAAAGTGGAATTGATATGAGAAATAGAGAAGGACAATACATTTTTTATCAGTTGGAAGTTCGCTGTGTGGAAATGGCTTACCCCAACAGTTGTTGTTGGCTGGAAAGCTACCGTGCTTTTCTAGTATATTGTTTCACCATTTGATATCCCTACCTGCATGAACGCACGATTGACAGTCAGTGTCATACTTCTTATTGTGAGTACTAAAAATGAACATTCCAGTAGTAAGGTCATAGGTGGCTAGTATAAATACCCGTGCAATTGATTTGTGTTCTCACATTTCCCTCATCCAGAAAGTTCTAGTTAAGTATGTACCTGTGAAAAAGTTACTAGGAGTCAAGTGATTACTACAGTAGGAGGCATCAATTTCAGACTGAATTGACCCCTTGAGTTGGCCTCTTCGATCAGCCATCTGCACATAATACATATCTAAATAGGTTGGGAGCATGTCTTAACCTTAAATTTTGATGTTTTAATTGCTAAAAAGAAAAACCCCAATTTCTTTGATGTAATGAGAAGTTGAGAACCCCAAATTAGATAACCCTAAATCACCAAAGTCAAAAATCTGATTAAAAACTGCAAAGGTTGGAGGTCACTGTGACAAATTAAATCAAAGTCATGACCACAGTATACTAGTCCTAATCCATTGGCGCATGGCAACCAAACAAATCAAGGCAATCAAGGTAATATACGACAAGGAAGAGAAGGAAAGCTGGCTTCAGAAATAAAACGAACCAGGCTGGCCTGCTTGGAGATAAATCGCTAACCAGCACCAGGAGCAGAGCACCGCGTTGCCGCGGAGCAGAAGGAGAGCGCGAGTACACGGCGGCGCAGGAGCAGCTAGCGGCGCGGCCGGGAGGACGACGAGTGCGGGCGTGGAGCCGGATGAAGCGGTTTTCTTTATTTTTATTTCTCGCTACGTGTCGTCTCTTTTTCTTTGAGGATGCTATGTGTTGCCTCTGGAAAGTGCAAGAGGCTGTGCATTTTTATCAGGGGCGTGTTTTCTTGCCGCCAGGATTTTTTTTCCAAAAAGGCGACCTCATATTTTTTTTCTGTGAAACTGAACAATGGATTCCTGTAGGATTGCTTTTGGTGGAACAATTAAACAACACCGCAGGAAATTTTTCACATGATCAGAATCCTACAAAAAATTCCATGCAAATCTTGCAAATCAAACTAGGCCTGTAGGTGTGCGAGGCAATTATTTTACGAAAATAAGCATGAAACTTGGAAAAGTATTTTTAATAAAAAAATGCTATGACTCACCCGACTGCTTGCCTCTTCATCTCTCTCGCGAAACCTAATCTCCGCGCCGCCGTCATGGACGGGGTCAATGCAAAGCTCGCGCACGCACAAGAATAGCCCCGCAAGCCAGAGGAGGCCTTGACGGATGTACCGCTCGATCATGGCTAATACGACGACTGGGAGGGCGATGAGTGACTAGAAGTTATCACCAGACCGACATGTAGAACGTAGAATGGTATCATTTTGGCGTGTCGTCCTTCAAACGACTCTTAAATTATCACCTACACTAATCACACTGACATTAGATTACTACTTGACAAAATGCCTTATCAAATAATAATTCACATCAGATATGCACAATAGAGAATAAGGGCATCTAAAATCGTAATATGCAAATCCAACCCTGATATGTCCCTGGACACGTCCGCGAACACGAGCCGGTCATCGTCATTTATCCGACAACCACAACCCTCATTTGCAAACTCCTATTTTCCATACTATTATGCAAAAGTTCATCATACATAGGTCATCATAGTTGTCGAACTATGATTTCAAGTCTAAACATACAGGGACAAACAATACATATTACGAGAAATATCGATGCAAAAAAAAAATGATGTATCTCGCGATTGCGTAAGATGGCTACTCTATGTCATCGAGAAGGTCTTCCGGTCTCAGATCCACTTTGAATTCGTCTATTGTGGCGTAGCTTTGTAGTTGACTCCATCGTTTCCTCGAGGCGACGAGTTAGGATTTCTCTCATGCGTTCACGCCGACAAGATAAGGTGGTAGGTGCTTCAGTTCGACTCAAGTGTTCTTTGACGATGTCTACAGCTACTGGGCGCCAGTACTCAGGGGCACATGCTTGATGAATTCCTGACCATCATCGATAAGGGTCATACCGGCTTTAGTAAGGGAGTAGCTACATTGGTGTGTCATCACCTCGCCTTGGCAGCGGTAGTGGTCGTTCAACGATTTAGCTATCCCCATAATTTTTATTATATTTGGTGTGATTTATACTCCAGGCAAACCTTTATAATTGGACCATATCTTTGCTCTTATCCTTTATTTTTTACAAAGAACAAGCTATCACCATTCTTAGGGCCCGTTCGGAACGTCTTCACCAGCCAACTTCCCTGTATTCGCATGTGGAGCCAGCTCGAACGATCCCGCTCCTGGAAGCCCGCTCCGCGGAGACCGTCCCGACATAGTGCAATTTGCAGGAGCAGCAGAAGCCTAGAAAAGAAAGAAGGCGGAGATGAAAGAAATTACAGGTGATTACCCTTCCGAAGTGGGGACGCGTACCATTTCGATCTGCACTCCGCATCGAGCGACCGCAGATACTCTTCCCCTCCCTCTCGCTCATTCCCTGCTGCCAACCCTAGAAGCCACCCCATCCCGACGCCACCCCCGCACCACCGCCAATCGGATTTACATATAACCTTAGACTATTGTTGCGAATCAATCTGTAGTTGGATAGTTAGAGGGACAGTGCTATTCCCAACCCACTAGGGTTCAAATTCAGGAGCTTGCATTATTTCTTTAGACGCTTCTGTCGACGATGAGGCGCCTACGGTGACTTCGTAAATCTTAAGATGATATGCCGAACCAGTCTCTTGAAGGTGTTCATAGGGATAGCGTGTGCGCGTGTGCGTTCATAAGGATGAGAGTATGCACGTGTATACGAACGGTTGCGTCTGTACTGTATTAAAAAAGCTTAAACTATTGTTTGTATTTTTTTGTTATTATATTGATCCAATTTTTCTTTTACTTGGAAATACAACCGTCACAAAAAAGGAAAACCCTGGAGATACAAAATAGTTGTACATGTATGAACAACTTAAGTCAAAAAGGGCTCGATGCACTCGACCAGATGCCTGACGCGGTCATTCTCCGTGAATATCTCATCTCGTACCCAAAAAAAAACTTTCTCATCTCCAATCTCCACCAAACGTACTCGTTGTCGCCGCCGCCCATGAATCTTGCCGCCGCCCATCTCCTCCACCGCCACCTATCGTTGCCTGGATCTCTTGTAGTTGGTGCCCCTGCGCAAAGCTCCCGCGCTGCCTGGTTCGAGGACACACCCGGTGCTCTGCCTATAGCCAAGCTGCTTCTAGGGGCTGACGCGGGGCGATGAAGTGGCTCCGGCGCAGGTTCGAGATCTGCCACGGGAGTCCGCCATTGTGGGATGCTGTCGTAGCAGGACCAGTTGCCGCCAGCAAGGCCGTCGTCCGCTGTCGGAGCCTGAAGGTCATGGCGCCGGCGCCGCCGGCGCCGATTGTGTTGGAAACATCTCGATTGTGCGACGAGGTATCCGAACTGGGATGCTTCTGTCCAAAACGGGCTTGTCAGCCCAGCCACAAGTAAGTCCCTGTCTAAAAAAAGAAAACGAAAAACTCACTCTCTCCCTTTGTTTCTCGCCGCTACACCAGACAACTCACATCCATAACCTCCCCTCCAACTCTACCTGAAGATGCTTAGAGTTGAAAACTGTGGTAAAAGTTCGGCGCCAACATACGGCGCTAAAATTGACCAATTTTTTGGTTTCCCTCATTGGTTGCACGACCCACTAGGGCCATGCTATGCATAATTAGCCCCCAACAATCCTCTGTAACTTCTAAATTGCCCCCTCCCCCACAAAAGGGTTATGCTTCATGGAGAGCAGATCACACCAATTCATCTAGCACTGGTGCTGCAAGGATGCCCTCGTCACGAATCCCATCTTCATTGATCGATCCTCTAGCTTGACTGCTACAACGTCTCCACTCTTGCATCTGTTGGAGCATCTCCACCTAATCTATTTGTTCGGGTTAAATTGTCTTCCTTGATCCCCTGGGATACCACTTTTAAATGTTTTTAGGGAGATGTTTGCTGATTTCTCAACCTTTGATCTGACTAACTCTACTTTTGACAGGAATCTCCTCATACTGCTCCAGCTTTAACCCTTGCTGAAGTTCTCATTGCAATTCATGATATTAATACAGAAAAGGACAAAATTCCTCTAAAGAAGGTAATTTTATTTCCTATTGTGTCTTTCAATGTTGTCTCATGATATATTCGACATCTCTCGAGCATATTCTCGCGTGCATAGATAAACAAAGCTCCTTTTGAGTACCTTGTTCATTTTCTGACTTTGCAAAATTAATTCAATTCTCAAGTTACCTATGCTTTATTGGACACATCGTGTGAATGCCTAGATTTTGTACTCAAATACATACACATGCATGTGTGACGGTGTGACATAAGTTTATTTTTTGTCCTGCAGTTTAATCGATCATCAATGGAAATGAACATATTTTCAGGTCATAGATGCTTGTACTGCTTGCTTTGAGCAGCGCATGGTATTTGCTCAACAAGTTCTAGAATTTGTCTGTAGTAAGCTGCATCTCCACAGTAATACATGTGACTTCAAGTTCCACCAATCAATTCCTTTATATGTGACTTGTTTGTTGTTCTTGAATGAAGCGAAGACCCTGCTCGAGTTTGATTGTTGATTTATAGATTTTACGTAAGGATTTTTACCTCTGTATTGAATTCGTATTGGATAGAAGTTGTGAAACCATTGTACAATTTTCAATTAGAAAAGGCTTCCTAGAAGCCACATGAATATGGGAAGCCATAAAATCATTCATTTATATATGTCTACTCATGAGATAGATATTGTTACTAGGCTCCATGGAGATATTGATGAGTGAATATATGGTCTTTGATGGGGAAAGTTGCATGGGAAACAAAAATTTTCCTACGCATACGAAGATCTATCCATGGTGATGAGCATCTACGAGAGGGAGAGTGGATCTACGTACCCTTGTAGATCGCTAAGCGGGAAGCGTTAAGAAACGCGGTTGGTGTAGTCGAACTTCTTCGCGATCCAAATCGCCGTGCGTCCCGCGATCCAATCACGATCCGTCCCGCGATCCAATCACGATCCGTACCGCGATCCGATCACGATCCGTCCCACGAACTTGATCACGATCCTTCCGATCTAGCACCGAACGGACGACACCTCCGCGTTCAGCACACGTACAGCTTGATGACGATCTCCACCGTCTTGATCCAGCAAGAAGGAGTGGAGAGGAAGAAGAATTCTCCGACAGCCTAACGGCGCTCTGGCGATGGTGGTGGAGCAATTCCGGCAGGGCTTCGTCTAAGCACTGCAGAAAACCGATCTAGAGGAGAAACTATGCACTAGAGGAACGGGTAGCATGTGGCTGAAAATTCTGTGCCAAAACCCTAAAATCCTCTAGTATATATAGAAGGAGAGGAGGAGGAGGCTTGGCTGCCAAAAAGCCAGCCCTTGGGTCGACCAAAGTGGGAGGTGGAGGAGGACTCTCCTCCTCCACTCCTAGTAGGACTAGGACTCTTCCTTTCTGCCTTTTTTTCCACCTTTTTCCTTTGGGTTTCTTTCTTCCAGCCACATGGGCCTATTGTGGTTGTTCCACCAGCCCAAAAAGGGCTGGTTATTACTTTCCCACAGCCCATGAAGCCTCTTGGGTCGAAACACCCCTCCCGGAGGTCTCCCGGTACATTACCGGCACTCCGGTACACTATTGATAAGCCCGGAACTTTTCCGGCGACCAAAACAGGACTTCCTATATATGAATCTTTACCTCCGGACCATTCTGGAGCTCCTCGTGACGTCTAGGATCTCATGCAGGACTCCGAACAAACTTCGGTCACCACCATACATAACTCTATACTACCGAAACGTCACCAAACCTTAAGTGTGCAGACCCTGCGGGTTCGAGAACTATGTAGACATGACCGAGACACCTCTACGGTCAATAACCAATGGCAGGACCTGGATGTCCACATTGGTTCCTACATATTCTATGAAGATCTTTATCGGTCGAACCTCTATGTCAAGGATTCAGTTAATCCCGTATGATGTTCCCTTTGTTCTTCGGTATGTTACTTGCTCGAGATTCGATCGTCGATATCTCCATACCTAGTTCAACCTCGTTACCGGTAAGTCTCTTTACTCGTTCCGTAATACAAGATCCCGCAACTAACAATTAGTCACATTGCTTGCAAGGCTCATTGTGATGTTGTATTATCGAGTGGGCCCCGAGATACCTCTCCGTCACACGGAGTA
The DNA here is from genome assembly GCA_022496015.1 of Hordeum marinum. NCBI lineage: Eukaryota > Viridiplantae > Streptophyta > Magnoliopsida > Poales > Poaceae > Hordeum > Hordeum marinum. Next base: position 87,345,122 of record CM039678.1, on the reverse strand, counting down.
ACAAATCCCAGTCTCGATCCATGCCAACTCAACAGACACCATCGGAGATACCTGTAGAGCACCTTTATAGTCACCCAGTTACGTTGCGACGTTTGATACACACAAGGCACTCCTTCGATATCCATGAGTTGCATGATCTCATGGTCATAGGAACATATACTTGACATGCAGAAAACAATAGCAATAAACTGACACGATCATATGCTATGTTTCTAGTTTGGGTCTTGTCCATCCCATCATTCTCCTAATGATGTGATCCCGTTATCAAATGACATCTCATGTCAATGGCTAGGAAACCTTAACCATCTTTGATCAACGAGCTAGTCTATTAGAGGCATACTAGGGACATGTTTTGTCTATGTATCCACACATGCATCTAAGTCTCCGATCAATACAATTATAGCATGGATAATAAAAGATTATCATGAACAAGGAAATATGATAATAACTAATTTATTATTGCCTCTAGGGCATATTTCCAACAGTCTCCCACTTGCACTAGAGTCAATAATCTAGTTCACATCACCATGTGATTTGCATTGTTATGAATCTAACACCCAATGAGTTTTGGGGCTCGATCATGCTTTGCATGTGAGAGAGGTCTTATAGTCAACGGGTCTGTGACATTCAGATCCATGTGTACTTTGCAAATTTCTATGTCAAACCGTAAACACTGCTACCACACTCCACTTGGTATACTACCAAATGGCTGCTCCACTATACGTATCCAGATTGCTACTACGAGTCATCCGGGTTGGTGTTAAAGCTTGCATCGACGTGACTCTTTACGACGAACTTCTTTATCACCTCCATAATCGAGAAACATCTCCTTAGTCTCTTTAGTTGCTAAGGATAATCTTGCCCGCTGTCCAGTGCTCCATTCCAGGATCACTTTGAAACCTTCCGGCCATACCTATAGCAAGGCTGACATCGGGTCTTTGTGCACAGCATTGCATACATGATAGAGCCTATGGCTGAAGCATAGGGGATGACACTCATCTTTCCTCTATCTTCTGCAGTCGCTAGGCATTGAGTCTTACTCAACTTTATACCTTACAAATCAGGCAAGAACTCTTTCTCTGACTGATCCATTTTGAACTCTTTCAAAATCCTGTCAAGGTATGTACTCATTGAAAGTCTTATCAAACATCTTGATCTATCTTTATAGATTTTGATGCTCAACAATTAGGTAGCTTTATCTAGGTCTTCCTTTGAAAAACTCTTTTCAAACAACCTTTTATGCTTTCCAGAAATTCTACATCATTTCCGATCAACAATATGTCAACCACATATGCTTACCAGAAACTCTATAGTGCTCCCACTCACTTTATTGTAAATACAAGTTTCTCATAAACTTTGTATAGACTCAAAAACTTTGATCACCTCACCAAAGTGTATATTCCAACTCCGAGATGCTTGCTTCAGTTCATAGAAGGTTCATTGAAGCTTGCACACCTTTTAGCATCCTTAGGACTGACAAAACCTTCTGGTTGTATCTCATACAACCTTTCCTTAAGGAAGGAAACGATGTTTTGGTATCCATCTGCCAGATTTCATAATTGAAAAATGCAGCAACTGCTAACATAATTCCAATAGACTTTAGCATCGCTACGAGTGAAAAAGTCTCATCGCAGTCAACTCCTTGAACTTGGCGGAAACTTCTTTGCGACAAGTCGAGCTTTATAAATGGTGACATTCACCATCAGCGTCTGTCTTCATCTTAAAGATCCATTTGTACTTGATGACCTGCCGTCCAACGAGCATGTCCACCAAAGTCTATACTTGGTTTTCATACATGGATCCTTTCTCGGATTTCATGGCCTCTAACCATTTGTTGGCTTTCGGGCCCATCATTGCTTCTCCATAGTTCGTAGGTTCATCGTTGTCCAACAACATGACCTCCAAGACAGGGTTGTCGTACCTCTCAGTAGCAGTACACGTCCTTGTCGACCTACGAAGTTTGATAGTAACTTGATCCGAAGCTTCATGATCATGATCATTAACTTTCTCTTCAACTAACGTAGGCTTCACAGAAACATCTTTCTGCGCTGCGCCACTTTTTGGTTGAAGTAAAGGTTCAATAACCTCATCAAGTTCTGTTTTCCTTGTAGGTCGATAGTAACTTGATCCGAAGCTTCATGATCATCATCATTAACTTCCTCTTCAACTGACATAGGCTTCACAGAAACATCTTTCTGTGCTGCGCTAGTTTCTGGTTGAAGTAGAGGTTCAAATAACCCCATCAAGTTCTATCCTCCTCCCACTCAATTCTTTCAAGAGAAACCCTTTCTCGAGAAAGGACCCAGCTTTAGCAACAAACATTTTATGCTTGGATCTGAGATAGAAGGTTCACCCAACTGTTCTTAGGGTATTCTATGAAGATGCATTTGTCCGCTTTGGGTTCGAGCTCATTAGGCGAAAACATTTCCCTCACAAGTCTCGCAGCCCCAAACATTAAGAAATGACAGCTTAGGTTTCTATCAAACCATAGTTCACACGGTGTCATCTCAACAGATTTAGATGGTGCCCTATTTAAAGTAAATGTTGTTGTCTCTAATGCATAACCCCAAAATTATAGTAACAAAACGATAATAGACATCATAGCACGCACCATATCCAATAGAGCATGACTATGACGTTCGGACACACCATCACACTTGTTAGGGAACGTCGCATGGGAAACAAAAATTTTCCTACGCACAAGCAAACCTATCCATGGTGATGAGCATCTACGAGAGGGAGAGTGGATCTACATACCCTTGTAGATCGCTAAGCGGGAAGCGTTAAGAAACGCGGTTGGTGTAGTCGAACTTCTTCGCGATCCAAATCGCCGAGCGTCCCGCGATCCAATCACGAACCGTCCCACGAACATATCATGATCCGTCCCGTGAACTCATCACGATCTGTCTCATGATCTTGATCACGATCTGTCCCATGAACTCATCACGATCCGTTCCATGATCACATCATGAACCGTCTCGCGATCTCGATCACGGTCCTTCCGATCTAGCGCCGAACGGACGACACCTCCGCGTTCAGCACACGTGCAGCTTGATGACGATCTCCACCGTCTCGATCCAGTGAGAGGAGGTGGAGAGGAGAGAGAGAGTTCACCGGCAGCGTGACGGTGCTCCGGTGATGGTGCTGGAGCAATTCCGGCAGGGCTTCGCCTAAGCGCTGCAGAAAACCGATCTAGAGGAGAAACTATGCACCGAAGTAATGGGTAGCATGTGGCCGGAAATTATGTCCAAAAACCACCCAATCCACTAGTATATATAGGAGGAGAGGAGAGGAGAGGTAGACAAGGCCTTTGGGTCGGCCGAAATAGGAGGTGGGAAGCAATCCTACTTCACCTCCAATCCTAGTTGGAGTAGGATTGCCTCCTATTGGCTGATTTTCCACTTTTTGCTTTAGGACTTTCTCTCCTGCGCCATGGGCCTTTGTGGCTGTTTTCCCAGCCCACTAAGGGCTGGTTATTATTCTCCCACAGACCATGGACCTCTTGGGGTCGAAATACCCCTCCTGGAGGCCTCCCGGTACACTACCGGCACTCCCGGTACACTACCGGCACTCCCGGTACACTACCGATGAGTTCGAAACTTTTCCGGAAACCAAACTGGGACTTCCTATATATGAATCTTTACCTTCGGAACATTCCGGAGCTCCTCGTGACGTCCGGATCTCATCCGGGACTCCGAACAAACTTCGGTCACCACCATACATAACTCTACACTACCGAAACGTCACCGAACCTTAAGTGTGCAGACCCTGCGGGTTCGAGAACTATGTAGACATGACCGAGACACCTCTACGGTCAATAACCAATGGCGGGACCTGGATGTCCGCATTGGTTCCTACATATTCTATGAAGATCTTTATCGGTCGAACCTCTATGTCAAGGATTCAGTTAATCCTGTATAACGTTCCCTTTGTTCTTCGGTATGTTACTTGCCCGAGATTCGATCGTCGGTATCTCCGTACCTATTTGAACCTCGTTACCGGAAAGTCTCTTTACTCGTTCCGTAATACAAGATCCCGCAACTAACAATTAGTCACATTGCTTGCAAGGCTTATTGTGATGTTGCATTACCGAGTGGGTCCCGAGATACCTCTCCGTCACACGGAGTAACAAATCCCAGTCTCGATCCATGCCAACTCAACAGACACCATCGGAGATACCTGTAGAGCACCTTTATAGTCACCCAGTTACGCTGCGACGTTTGATACACACAAGGCACTCCTCCGATATCTGTGAGTTGCATGATCTCGTGGTCATAGGAACACATACTTGACATGCGGAAAAAAGTAGCAATAAACTGACACGATCATATGCTACGTTTGCAGTTTGGGCTTGTCCATCACATCATTCTCCTAATGATGTGACCCCGTTATCAAATGACATCTCATGTCCATGGCTAGGAAACCTTAACCATCTTTTGATCAATGAGCTAGTCTATTAGAGGCATACTAGGGACATGGTTTTGTCTATGTATCCACACATGCATCTAAGTCTCCGATCAATACAATTATAGCATGGATAATAAACGATTATCATGAACAAGGAAATATGATAATAACTAATTTATTATTGCCTCTAGGGCATATTTCCAATAGTCTCCCACTTGCACTAGAGTCAATAATCTAGTTCACATCACCATGTGATTCGCATTGTTATGAATCTAACAGCCAACGAGTTCTGGGGCTCGATCATGCTTTGCATGTGAGAGAGGTCTTATAGTCAACGGGTCTGTAACATTCAGATCCGTGTGCACTTTGCAAATACCTATGTCAAACTATAAACACTGCTACCACACTCCGCTCGGTACTATTCCAAATGGCTGCTCCACTATACGTATCCAGATTGCTACTACGAGTCATCCGGATTAGTGTTAAAGCTTGTATCGACGTAACTCCTTACGACGAACTCTTTATCACCTCCATAATCGAGAAACATCTCCTCAGTCTCTTAGTTACTGAGGATAATCTTGACCGCTGTCCAGTGATCCACTCCTGGTTCACTCTTGTACCCCCTGACGGACTCATGGCAAGGCACACACAGGTGCGGTACACAGCATGGCATAATATAGAGCCTATGGCTAAGGCATAGGGGACGACGTTCGTCCTTTCTCTTTCTTCTGCCGTTGTCGAGCTTTGAGTCTCACTCAACTTTCACACCTTATAAATCAGGCGAGAACTCTTTCTCTGACTGATCCATTTTGAACTCTTTCAAAATCTTGTCAAGGTATGCACTCATTGAAAGTCTCATCGAGCATCTTGATCTATCTCCATAGATTTTGATGCTCAACAATTAGGTAGCTTCATCCAGGTCTTCCTTTGAAAATCACTTCCCAAATGACCGTTTTATGCTTTCCAGAAACTCTACATTATTTCTGATCAACAATATGTCATCCACATATACTTATCAGAAATTCTATAGTGCTCTCACTCACTTTATTGCAAATACAAGTTTCTCGTAAACTTTGTATAAACATCAAAACTTTGATCACCTCATCAAAGCGTATATTCCAACTCCGAGATGCTTGCTTCAGTCCATGGAAGGATCACCGAAGCTTGCACACCTTTTAGCATCCTTAGGCCTGACAAAACCTTCTAGTTGTATCACATACAACCTTTCCTCAAGTAAACCGTTAAGGAAACGATGTTTTGACATCCATCTGCCAGATTTCATAATTGAAAACATAGCAACTGCTAACATAATTCCAACAGACTTTAGCACCACTACGAGTGAGAAAGTCTCATCGTAGTCAACTCCTTGAACTTGTCACAAACATCTTTGGAACAAGTCGAGTTTTACAAATAGTGACATTCACCATCAGTGTCTGTCTTCATTTTAAAGATCCATTTGTACTCAACGACCTGCCGTCCAACGAGCAAGTCTACCAAAGTCTACACTTGGTTTTCATACATGGATCCTATCTCGGATTTCATGGCCTCCAACCATTTGTCGGAATCCGGGCCCATCATCGCTTCTCCATAGCTCGTAGGTTCATCGTTTGTCCAACAACATGACCTCCAAGACAGGGTTGTCGTACCGCTTAGGAGCAGTACACATCCTTGTCGACCTACGAAGTTCGATAGTAACTTGATCTTGAAGCTTCATGATCATCATCATTAACTTCCTCTTCAACTAACGTAGGCTTCACAGAAACAACATCCTGCGCTGCGCTACTCTCTGGTTGAACAAAGTTTTAACAACCTCATCAAGTTCTATCTTCCTCCGACTTAATTCTTTCGAGAGAAACTTTTCCTCGAGAAAGGATCCGTTTTAGTAACAAACACTTTGCACTTGGATCTGAGATAGAAGGTTCACCCAACTGATCTTACGGTATTCTATGAAGATGCATTTGTTCGCCTTGGGTTCGACCTCATTAGGTGAAAACATTTTCCACACAAGTGTCGCAGCCCCAAGTATTAAGAAATGACAGCTTAGGTTTCTATCAAACCATAATTCACATGGTGTCATCTCAACGGATTTAGATGGTGCCCTATTTAAAGTGAATGTAGTTGTCTCTAATGCATAACCCCAAAATTATAGTAGTAAAACGACAAGAGACATCATAGCACGCACCATGTCCAATAGAGCATAACTATGATGTTCGGACACACCATCACACTATGGTGTTCCAGGTGGCGTTTAGTTGTGAAACAACTTTCACATTGTCTTAAGTTGTATGCCAAACTTGTGACTCGGATATTCACCTCCACGATCATATCGCAGTCATTTTTATCTTCTTGTCACGATGATCTTTAAACTTCACTCTGAATTTGCTTGAACATTTCAAACGATTTAGACTTGTGTTTCATTAATTAAATATACACTATATCTACTCAAATCATCAGTGAAGGTAAGAAAATAACGATATCCACTTCACACTACAAGACTCACTAGATTGCATACATCAACATGTATCATTTCCAATGAATCACTTGCCCGCTCCATCCAACGGGGTCCTTTAGTCATCTTGCCCAAGAGGCATGGTTCGCATGTCTCAACCGATTCGAAATCGAATGAGTCCAAATATCCATCACCATGGAGTTTCTTCATGCGCTTTATACCAATATGACATTTTGCGGCAGTGCCACAAGTATGTGGTACTATCATTATTTAACTTTGTATCTTTTGACATCAATGTTATGAACATGTGTATTACTACGATCAAGATTTCAACAAACCATTCTCACTGGGTGCATGACCATTGAAGGTATTATTCATGTAAACAGAATAACTATTATTCTCTGACTTAAATGAATAACCTATTGCAACAAACATGATCTAATCATGTTCATGCTCAACGCAAAACACCAAATAACATTTATTTAGGTTCATCACTAATCCTGAAGGTAGAGAGAGCGTGCGATGTTGATCATATCAACCTTGGAAACATTTCCAACACACATCGTCACCTCACCCTTAGCTAGTTCTCCGTTTATTCCGTAGCTTTTATTTCGAGTTACTAACATTTAGCAACCGAACCGGTATCCAATACCCAGGTGCTACTAGGAGTACTAGCAAGGTACACATCAATAACTCATATATCAAATATACTTCTGTCGATGTTGCCAGCCTTCTTATCTACCAAGTATCTAGGGTTGTTCCGCTTCAGCGACCTCTCACCTCATAATAGAAGTACTTAGTCTCGGGTTTGAGTTCAACTTTGGGTTGCTTCACTGGAGCAACAAATGACTTGCTATCCATGAAGTTTCCCTCCTTGCTCTTGCCCTTTTCGAAACTAGTGGTTTGATTAACCATCAACACTTGACGCTCCTTCTTGATTTCTACCTTCACGGTGTCAAACATCGCGAACAGCTCAGGGATCAATACTTCTATCCCTGGTGTATTATAGTTCATCACTAAGTTCTAGTAGCTTTAGTGACAGTGACTTGGAGAACTATATCAATCACTATCTTATCTGGAAGATCAACTCCCACTTGATTCAAGCGATTGTAGTACCCAGACAATCTGAGTACATGCTCAACGATTGAGCTATTCTCCTTCATCTTACAGGCAAAGAATCTTGTTGGAGATCTCATATCTCGCAACACAGGCACGAGCCTGAGATCACAATCTCTGCTCCTAGAACATCTCATATGTTCCGTGACGTTCAAAACGTTTCGGAGCCTCAATTCTAAGCCGTAATGCATGACGCACTAAACTATCAAGTAGTCATCGAAACGTGCCTGTCAGATGTTCACAACATCTATAGACGACGCTAGAGGGGGTGGCGCACCGAGCGGTGAATTAAGGACATAAGCCTTCTGTGCAGCAATGAGGACAATCCTTAGATCACGGACCTAGTCCGCAATATTGCTACCAACATCTTTCAACTCTATTTCTCTAGGAACATATAAAAATTTAAGGGAGCTACAGCGCGAGCTAGTAATCTACAACATAATTTGCAAAGACACTTTGACTATGTTCATGATAATGAGTTCAATTAATCATATTACTTAAGAACTCCCACTCAAATTGACATCCCTCCGATCATTCGAGTGATACATGATCCAAATTCACCAACTCAAGTCCGATCATCACGTGAGTTGAGGTGGCTGCAATGGTGAACATCATTATGTTGATCATATCTACTATATGACTCATGTTTGACCTTTCGGTCTCTCGTGTTCCGAGGCCATGTCTGTACATGCTAGGCTCATCAAGTTTAACCCGAGTGTTCTGCGCGTGCAAATCTGGCTTGCACCCGTTGTATGTGAACGTAGAGTCTATCACACCCGATCATCACGTGGTGTCTCAACACGATGGACTTTTGCAATGGTGCACACTCGGGGAGAACACAGTTCATCTTGAAATTCAAGTGAGGGATCACCTTATAATGCTACCGCCGTACTAAGCAAAACAAGGTGCATAAAAGGATTAACATCTCATGCAATTCATAAGTGACATGATATGGCCATGAACTTGTGTTTAAGATCTCCATCTTCGAAACACCGGCATGATCTCCATCGTCACCGGCACAACACCATGATCTCCATCATCTTGATCTCCATCAATGTGTTGCCATTGGGGTTGTGGCGCCAGCCCTGCTTCTATTTCTATTGCTGCCGCTTAGCGATAAAGTAAAGCATTACATAGCGCTTAATGATTGACACGCAGGTCATACAATAATTAAAGACAACCCTATGGCTCCTGCCGGTTGCCGTACTCAACGACATGCAAGTCGTGAAATTATATACATCACATGATCATCTCATACATCACATATATCTCATCATGTAATTGGCCATATCACATCACAACATACCCTGCAAAAACAAGTTAGACGTCCTCTAATTGTTGTTGCATGTTTTACGTGGCTGCTACGAGTATCTAGCAAGAACGATTCTCACTTACGCATAAACCACAACGGTGATACATAGATTGCTTTTCAACCTTCTCAAGGACCGCCTTTGTCGGATCCGATCCAACTAAAGTGAGAGAAGCTGTCACCCGCAAGCCATCTAAGCAACAAGTTGCGTCGAGGGAACCGGTCTCTCGTAAGCGTACGAGTAATGTTGGTCCGGGCCGCTTCATCTCACAATCCCGCTGAACCAAAATCCGACCAAGGGAGGAAGCAATCTAAGCATCAACGCCCACAAACCTTTTGTGTTCTACTCGAGATCTCATCGAACCATCAACCTAGCTCTGATACCACTATTGGGGAACGTCGCATGGGAAACAAAAAATTTCCTACGCACACGCAAACCTATCCATGGTGATGAGCATCTACGAGAGGGAGAGTGGATCTACGTACCCTTGTAGATCGCTAAGAGGGAAGTGTTAAGAAACTCGGTTGGTGTAGTCGAACTTCTTCGCGATCCAAATCGCCGAGCGTCCCGCGATCCAATCACAAACCGTCCCACGAACACATCATGATCCGTCCCGCGAACTCATCACGATCCGTCTCACAATCTTGATCACGATCTGTCCCGCGAACTCATCTCGATCCGTTCCGTGATCACATCACGAACCGTCTCGCGATCTCGATCACGGTCCTTCCGATCTAGCGCCGAACGGACGGCACCTCCGCGTTCAGCACACGTGCAGCTTGATGACGATCTCCACCGTCTTGATCCAGCGAGAGGAGGTGGAGAGGAGAGAGAGTTCACCGGCAGCGTGACGGCGCTCCGGTGATGGTGGTGGAGCAATTCCGACAGGGCTTCGCCTAAGCGCTGCAGAAAACCGATCTAGAGGAGAAACTATGCACCGGTGTAACGGGTAGCATGTGGCCGGAAATTCTGTCCAAAAACCACACATCCACTAGTATACATAGGAGGAGAGGAGAGGAGAGGCAGCCAAGGCCTTTGGGTCGGCCGAAATAGGAGGTGGGAAGCAATCCTACTTCACCTCCAATCCTAGTTGGAGGAGGATTGCCTCCTATTGGCTGATTTTTCCACTTTTTGCTTTAGGACTTTCTCTCCTGCGCCATGGGCCTTTGTGGCTGTTTTCCCAGCACAATAAGGGCTGGTTATTATTCTCCCACAGCCCATGGACCTCTTGGGGTCGAAATACCCCTCCCGGAGGCCTCCCGGTACACTACCGGCACTCCCGGTACACTACCGATGAGCCCGAAACTTTTCCGGAAACCAAACTGGGACTTCCTATATATGAATCTTTACCTCCGGACCATTCCGGAGCTCCTCGTGACGTCCGGGATCTCATCCCGGACTCCGAACAAACTTCGGTCACCACCATACATAACTCTACACTACCAAAACGTCACCGAACCTTAAGTGTGCAGACCCTGCGGGTTCGAGAACTATGTAGACATGACCGAGACACCTCTACGGTCAATAACCAATGGCGATACCTGGACGTCCACATTGGTTCCTACATATTCTACGAAGATCTTTATCGGTCGAACCTCTATGTCAAGGATTCAGTTAATCCCGTATAGCGTTCCCTTTGTTCTTCGGTATGTTACTTGCCCGAGATTCGATCGTCGGTATCTCCATACCTAGTTCAACCTTGTTACCGGCAAGTCTCTTTACTCGTTCCGTAATACAAGATACCTCAACTAACAATTAGTCACATTGCTTGCAAGGCTTATTGTAATGTTGCATTACCGAGTGGGCCCCGAGATACCTCTCCGTCACACGGAGTAACAAATCCCAGTCTCGATCCATGACAACTCAACAGACACCATCGGAGATACCTGTAGAGCACCTTTATAGTCACCCAGTTACGTTGCGACGTTTGATACACACAAGGCACTCCTCTGATATCTGTGAGTTGCATGATCTCATGGTCATAGGAACACATACTTGACATGCGGGAAACAGTAGCAATAAACTGACACGATCATATGCTACGTTTGCAGTTTGGGTCTTGTCCATCACATCATTCTCCTAATGATGTGACCCCGTTATCAAATGACATCTCATGTCCACGGCTAGGAAACCTTAACCATCTTTTGATCAACGAGCTAGTCTATTAGAGGCATACTAGGGACATGGTTTTGTCTATGTATCCACACATGCATCTAAGTCTCCGATCAATACAATTATAGCATGGATAATAAACGATTATCATGAACAAGGAAATATGATAATAACTAATTTATTATTGCCTCTAGGGCATATTTCCAACAACGCTATGGTGTTCCAGGTGGCGTGAGTTGTGAACCAACTTTCACATTGTCTAAAATTGTATGCCAAACTCGTAACTTAGATATTCAACTCCACGATCATATCGCAAACATATTTATCTTCTTGTCACGATGATCTTAAACTTCACTCTGAATTTGCTTGAACCATTCAAACGATTCAGACTTGTGTTTCATTAAGTAAATATACACTATATCTACTCAAATCATCAGTGAAGGTAAGAAAATAACGATATCCACCGCACGCTACAACACTCATTGGGTTGCATACATCAACATGTATCATTTCCAATAAATCATTTGCCCGCTTCATCAAAACCGAAAACGGGGTCCTTAGTCATCTTTGACCAAGAGGCATGGTTCGCATGTCTCAACCGATTCGAAATCGAATGAGTCCAAAGATCCATCAGCATGGAGTTTCTTCATGCGTTTTATACCAATATGACATTTAGCAGCAGTGCCACAAGTATGTGGTACTATCGTTATTAACTTTGTATCCTTTTTGGCATCAATGTTATGAACATGTGTATTACTACGATCAAGTTTCAACAAACCATTCTTACTGGGTGCATGACCATTGAAGGTATTTTTCATGTAAACAGAATAACCATTATTCTCTAACTTAAATGAATAACCGTGTTGCAATGAACATGATCTAATCACGTTCATGCTCAACGCAAAAAACACCAAATAACATTTATTTAGGTTTGTCACTAATCTCGAAGGTAGAGAGAGCGTGCGATGTTGATCACATCAACCTTGGAAACATTTCCAACACACATCGTCACCTCACACTTAGCAAGTTCTCCATTTATTCCGTAGCTTTTATTTCGAGTTACTAACATTTAGCAATCGAACCGGTATCCAATACCCAGGTGCTACTAGGAGTACAAGCAAGGTACACATCAATAACATGTATATCAAATATACTTTTGTCGACGTTCCCAGCCTTCTTATCTACCAAGTATCTAGGGTTGTTCCGCTTCAGCGACCTCTCTCCTCATAATTGAAGCACTTAGTCTCGAGTTTGGGTTCAACTTTGGGTTGCTTCACTGGAGCAGCAACTGACTTGCCATCCATGAAGTTTCCCTCCTTGCCCTTGCCCTTCTCGAAACTAGTGGTTATACTAACCATCAACACTTGATGCTCCTTCTTGATTTCTACCTTCGCGGTGTCAAACATCGCGAACATCTCAGGGATCATTAATTATATCCCTGGCATTTTATAGTTCAGCACCAAGTTCTAGTAGCTTAGTGAAAGTGACTTGGAGAACTATATCAATCACTATCTTATCTGGAAGATCAACTCCCACTCGATTCAAGCGATTGTAGCACCCAGACAATCTGAGCACATGCTCAACAATTGAGCTATTCTCTTTCATCTTACAGGCAAAGAATCTTGTTGGAGATCTCATATCTCGCAACACGGGCACGAGCCTGAGATCTTAATTTCAGCTCTTAGAACATCTCATATGTTCCATGATGTTCAAAACGTTTCGGAGCCTCAATTCTAAGCCATAATGCATGACGCACTAAACTATCAAGTAGTCATCAGCACGTACATGTCAGATGTTCACAACATCTACAGACGATGCTAGAGGGGTTGGCGCACCGAGCGGTGCATTAAGGACATAAGCCTCCTGTGCAGCAATGAGGACAATCCTCAGATCACGGAGCCAGTCCGTAATATTGCTACCATCATCTTTCAACTCTATTTCTCTAGGAACATAAAAATGCAAGGGATCTACAGCGCGAGGAAGTAATCTACAACATAATTTGCAAAGACATTGCTGACTATGTTCATGATAATGAGTTCAATTAATCATATTACTTAAGAACTCCCACTCAAATTGACATCCCTCTGGTCATCCGAGTGATACATGATCCAAATTCACCAACTCAAGTCCGATCATCATGTGAGTTGAGGTGGTTACAATGGTGAACATCATCATGTTGATCATATCTACTATATGACTCATGTTCGACCCTTCCGTCTCTTGTGTTCCGAGGCCATGTCTGTACATGCTAGGCTCGTCAAGTTTAACCCGAGTGTTCTGCGCGTGCAACACTGGCTTGCACCCGTTGTTTGTGAACGTAGAGTCTATCACACCCGATCATCACGTGGTGTCTCAACACAACGAACTTTCGCAACGGTGCACACTCGGGGAGAACACAATTTATCTTGAAATTTAAGTGAGGGATCACCTATGCTACCGTCGTACTAAGGAAAACAAGGTGCATAAAAGGATTAACATCACATGCAATTCATAAGTGACATGATATGTCCATGAACTTGTGCTTTAGATCTCCATATTGAAAGCAACGGCATGATCTCCATCGTCACCGGCACGACACCATGATCTCCATCTTTCTGCACTGACGCAGGCTTCACAAAAACATCTTTCTGCACTGCGCTACTTTCTGGTTGAAGTAAAGGTTCAATAACCTCATCAAGCTCTATTTTCCTCGTAGCTCGATAGTAACTTGATCCGAAGCTTCATGATCATCATCATTTACTTCCTCTTCAACTAATGTAGGCTTCACGAAAACATCTTCCTGCGCTACGCTACTCTCTGGTTGAAATAGAGGTTCAATAACCTCATCAAGTTCTATCCTCCTCCCACTCAATTCTTTCAAGAGAAACCTTTTCTCGAGAAAGGATCCAATTTTAGCAACAAACATTTTATGCTTGGATCTGAGATAGAAGGTTCACCCAACTGTTCTTAGGGTATTCTATGAAGATGCATTTGTTCGCTTTGGGTTCGAGCTCATTAGGTGAAAACATTTTTCACACAAGCGTCGCAGACCCAAACATTAAGAAATGACAGCTTAGGTTTCTATCAAACCATAATTCACACGGTGTCTTCTCAACGGATTTTGATGATGGTGCCCTATTTAAAGTGAATGTAGTTGTCTCTAATGCATAACCCCAAAATTATAGTAACAAAACGATAAGAGACATCATAGCATGCACCATATCCAATAGAGCACGACTATGACATTCGGACACACCATCACACTATGGTGTTCCAGGTGGCGTGAGTTGTGAAAACAACTCTCCCATTGTCTAAAGTTGTATGCCAAACTCGTAACTCAGATATTCACCTCCACGATCATATCGCAAACATTTTTATCTTCTTGTCACGATGATCTTAAAACTTCACTCTGAATTTGCTTGAACCTTTCAAACGATTCAGACTTGTGTTTGATTAAGTAAATATACACTATATCTACTCAAATCATCAGTGAAGGTAAGAAAATAACGATATCCACCGCACGCCACAAGACTCATTGGATTGCATACATCAACATGTATCATTTCCAATAAATCAATTGCCTGCTCCGTCAAACCAGAAAACGGGGTCCTTAGTCATCTTTGACCAAGAGGCATGGTTCGCATGTCTCAACCGATTCAAAATAGAAAGAGTCCAAAGATCCATCAGCATGGAGTTTCTTCATGCATTTTATACCAATATGACATCTAGCGGCAGTGCCACAAGTATGTGGTACTATCATTATTAACTTTGCATCTTTTGGCATCAATGTTATGAACATGTGTATTACTACGATCAAGATTCAACAAACCATTCTCACTAGGTGCATGATCATTGAAGGTATTATTCAGGTAAACAGAATAACCATTATTCTCTAACTTAAATGAATAACCGTGTTGCAATAAACATGATATAATCACGTTCATGCTCAACGCAAAACACCAAATAACACTTATTTAGGTTTGTTACTAATCCCGAAGGTAGAGAGAGCGTGCGATGTCGATCATGTCAACCTTGGAAACACTTCCAACACACGTCGTCACCTCACCTTTAGCTAGTTCTCCGTTTATTCCGTAGCTTTTATTTCGAGTTACTAACATTTAGCAACCGAACCAGTATCCAATACCCAGGAGCTACTAAGAGTATTAGCAAGGTACACATAAATAACACGTATATCAAATATACTTCTGTTGACGTTGCCAGCCTTCTTATCTACCAAGTAACTAGGGTTGTTTCGCTTCAACGACCGCTCTCCTCATAATCGAAGCACTTAGTCTCGGGTTTGGGTTCAACTTTGGGTTGCTTCACTGGAGCAGCAACTGACTTGCTATCCATGAAATTTCCCTCCTTGCTCTTGCCCTTCACGAAACTAGTGGTTTGACTAACCATCAACACTTGACGCTCCTTCTTGATTTCTACCTTCGCGGTGTCAAACATCACGAACAGCTCAAGGATCATTATTCCTATCCCTGGCGTTTTATAGTTCATCACCAAGTTCTAGTAGCTTAGTGACAGTGACTTGGAGAACTATATCAATCACTATCTTATCTGGAAGATCAACTCCCACTCGATTCAAGCGATTGTAGCACCCAGACAATCTGAGCACATGCTCAACGATTGAGCTATTCTCCTTCATCTTGCAGGCAAATAATCTTGTTGGAGATCTCATATCTCGCAACATGGGCGCGAGCCTGAGATCCTAATTTTAGCACTTAGAACATCTCATATGTTCTGTGACGTTCAAAACGTTTTGGAGCCTCAACTCTAAGCCGTAATGCATGACGCACTAATCTATCAAGTAGTCATCAGAACGTGCCTGTCAGATGTTCACAACATCTACAAACCATGCTATAGGGGTTGGCGCACCGAGCGGTGCATTAAGGACATAATCCTTCTGTGCAGCAATGAGGACAATCCTCAGATCACGAAGCCAGTCCGGAATATTGCTACCATCATCTTTCATCTCTACTTCTCTAGGAACATATAAAATTCAAGTGAGCTACAGCGTGAGCTAGTAATCTACAACACAGTTTTGCAAAGACACTACTGACTATGTTCATGATAATGAGTTCAATTAATCATATTACTTAAGAACTTCCACTCAAATTGACATCCCTCTGGTCATCCGAGTGATACATGATCCAAATTCACCAACTCAAGTCCGATCATCACGTGAGTTGAGGTGGTTACAATGGTGAACATCATCATGTTGATCATATCTACTATATGACTCATGTTCGACCTTTCGGTCTCTTGTGTTCCGAGGCCATGTCTGTACATGCTAGGCTCGTCAAGTTTAACCCGAGTGTTCTGCATGTGCAACACTGGCTTGCACCCGTTGTATGTGAACGTAGAGTCTATCGCACCCGATCATCACGTGGTGTCTCAACACGACGAACTATCGCAATAGTGCACACTCGGGGAGAACACAATTCATCTTGAAATTTAAGTAAGGGATCACCTTATAATGCTACCGTCATCCTAAGCAAAACAAGGTGCATAAAAGGATTAACATCACATGCAAATCATAAGTTACATGATATGGCCATGAACTTGTGCTTTTGATCTCCATCATGAAAGCATTGACATGATCTCCATCGTCACCGGCATGACACCATGATCTCCATCATCTTGATCTCCATCAACGTGTCGCCATCGGGGTTGTCGCGCCCACCATGCTTCTACTACTATTGCTACCATTTACCGATAAAGTAAAGCATTACATAGCTCTTAATGATTGACATGCAGGTCATACAATAATTAAAGACAACCCTATGGCTCCTGCCGGTTGCCGTACTCATCGACATGCAAGTCGTGAAATTCTATACATCACATGATCATCTCATACATCACATATATCACATCATGTAATTGGCCATATCACATCACAACATACCCTGCAAAAACAAGTTAGATGTCCTCTAATTGTTGTTGCATGTTTTACGTGGCTGCTATGGGTATTTAGCAAGAACAATTCTCACCTACGCATAAACCACAACGGTGATACACTAGTTGCTTTTCAACCTTCTCAAGGACCGCCTTTGTCGAATCCGATCCAACTGAAGTGAGAGAAACTGGCACCCGCAAGCCATCTATGCAACAAGTTGCGGTCGAGGGAACCGGTCTCTCGTAAGCGTACGAGTAATGTTGGTCCGGTCCGCTTCATCTCACAATACCGTCGAACCAAAATCCGACCAAGGGAGGACGCAATCTAAGCATCAACGCCCACAAACTCTTTGTGTGGTACTCGAGATCTCATCTACACATAGACCTAGCTCATGATGCCACTGATGGGGAATGTTGAATGGTTAACAAAAATTTTCCTACGCATACAAAGATCTATCCATGGTGATGAGCATCTACGAGAGGGAGAGTGGATCTACGTACCCTTGTAGATCGCTAAGCGGGAAGCGTTAAGAAACGCGGTTGGTGTAGTCAAACGTCTTCGCGATCCAAATTGCCGTGCGTCCCGCGATCCAATCATGGTCCGTCCCGTGATCCAATCACGATCCGTCCCGCGATCCGATCACGATCCGTCCCACGAACTTGATCACGATCCTTCCGATCTAGCGCCGAACGGACGACACCTCCGCGTTCAACACACGTACAGCTTGATGATGATCTCCACCGTCTTGATCCAGCAAGAATAAGTGGAGAGGAAGAAGAATTCTCCGGCAGCCTAACGGTGCTCCGGCGATGGTGGTGGAGCAATTCCGGCAGGGCTTCGCCTAAGCACTGCAGAAAACCGATCTAGAGGAGAAACTATGCACTAGAGGAACGGGTAGCACGTGTCTGAAAATTCTGTGCCAAAACCCTAAAATCCTCTAGTATATATAGGAGGAGAGGAGGAGGCTTGGCTGCCAAAAAGCCAGCCCTTGGGTCGACCAAAGTGGGAGGTGGAGGAGGACTCTCCTCCTCCACTCCTAGTAGGACTAGGACTCTTCCTTTTTGCCTTTTTTCCCACCTTTTTCCTTTGGGTTTCTTTCTTCCAGCCACATGGGCCTATTGTGGTTGTTCCACCAGACCAGAAAGGGCTGGTTATTACTTTCCCACAGCCCATGAAGCCTCTTGGGTCGAAACACCTCTCCCGGAGGTCTCCCGGTACACTCCCGGCACTCCCGGTACACTACCGATAAGCCCGGAACTTTTCCGGCGACCAAAACAGGACTTCCTATATATGAATCTTTACCTCCGGACCATTCCGGAGCTCCTCGTGATGTCTAGGATCTCATCCGGGACTCCGAACAAACTTCGGTCACCACCATACATAACTCTATACTACGGAAACGTCACCAAACCTTAAGTGTGCAGACCCTGCGGGTTCGAGAACTATGTAGTCATGACCGAGACACCTCTACGGTCAATAACCAATGGCGGGACCTAGATGTCCACATTGGTTCCTACATATTCTACAAAGATCTTTATCGGTCGAACCTCTATGTCAAGGATTCAGTTAATCCCGTATGATGTTCCCTTTGTTCTTCGGTATGTTACTTGCCCGAGATTCGATCGTCGGTATCTCCATACCTAGTTCAACCTCATTACCGGTAAGTCTCTTTACTCGTTCCATAATACAAGATCCCGCAACTAACAATTAGTCACATTGCTTGCAAGGCTCATTGTGATGTTGTATTACCGAGTGGGCCCCGAGATACCTCTCCATCACACGGAGTAACAAATCCCAGTCTCGATCCATGCCAACTCAACAGACACCATCGGAGATACCTGTAGAGCACCTTTATAGTCACCCAGTTACGTTGCGACGTTTGATACACACAAGGCACTCCTCCGATATCCGTGAGTTGCATGATCTCATGGTCATAGGAACATATACTTGACATGTAGAAAACAGTAGCAATAAACTGACACGATCATATGCTATGTTTCTAGTTTGGGCTTGTCCATCCCATCATTCTCCTAATGATGTGATCCCGTTATCAAATGACATCTCATGTCAATGGCTAGGAAACCTTAACCATCTTTGATCAATGAGCTAGTCTATTAGAGGCATACTAGGGACATGTTTTGTCTATGTATCCACACATGCATTTAAGTCTCCGATCAATACAATTATAGCATGGATAATAAACGATTATCATGAACAAGGAAATATGATAATAACTAATTTATTATTGCCTCTAGGGCATATTTCCAACAATCTTGACAGGATGGGGGATGTCATGTGGGAATTGACATTGTGTATGAAGGATGCTTCATCTGGTGCGAAGGTTGTTACAAGAACAACGAAGAGATGTGACATATGCTACTACAACATTGTCAAACTCATTGAGGAATATGGATACATGGCAATGGATTATATCTACATAAAAAGATATGTCCATGGTCATTCAGGAATGGTTGAACTTCTGCCTGAAAGCGATATTCTTAGGATGATACGTGAACATGAAGCTGGTAGGAAGCTGAGCTTGTATGTCACAAAGTATAGTCCTAGTCTAAACACGAGGGTAGATCGAGGAGATAGTGAGAGAAACAACTATATGGAGACATCACATCAAAATGACCATGAGGCAGAGAGGGTTGAAATAAATGCTGAGTTAGATGCTATGAAGAGGTGTCGGGCGGATCATGGTGCGATCTTGGTATGTTTATCTTTGTTTTGCATAGTTCCTTCAGTATGACATAACAAGTGATAAATATATTGTCATAGCATCTTTTCTGTATGCAGATTTCATTTTATACCCGTCCCTACATGCTAATCATATTATATCCAAAATGTAATAATTAGTTCAAAAATTTAGTAGTCTGGTAATATTTTCTTCTATATTTGTAAAGCGGGTTAGGTTTTTATTAATTAAGGGATTTGATTGATGATGCCACTGTATCAAGTAATTTGAACTAGATTCAGGAAGAGTAAGTTATTATATGGTTTTCTTATTTGCTGTATATCTATGCCCTGATAGAAAACGTCAAGGAGACTGCAAGACACGAGACATGAATCTGAAGATGAAGATTATGTGCCACAAAATGATGGGAATATGGAGCTCACATAAACCAAAGAGGAAGACGAGGAGAATATAGAGGATGAGCTAGAACTCCCAGAAAACAAGGAGCAAGATGAGAACTTGCATGATTCTCTAGACCTTAGTGACACTACACTTCCTCACATTGCTCCAAACCCCATAAAGTTAATTTGTAGGTTCTTTTTTCCCGTGACATATTTTCACTTGTTTTTGGTCATCAAGTTCTTGCATCATATCCTTGAGCATGCAGGGCCTAGTGGACTTGTGCGAGAGGTGATGGGGCGCTTTCAGGTATCAAATTTGATGACCATGAAGGATGCAAAGGTAATTGTGGAGACGGATAAAAATGGTGTTCCCAACCAAAGGTCAGGTGGACTTATTGGTTCGTTCTTAGGGGATTTGGCAAAGAAATCCTCGTATGCTCCATTAAACATAGCAAGATGGGACAACAAGTTATTGCGTAGACCCAAGGAATCACTCATCGAATATGTCAAGGTACAACTTATCTGAAATAAGGTATCCTTTAAATTGAGTGTATTAGTACTAACTCGTGTCTGTGTTAGACAAAATTTGTGTACCCTGAGCAAACAGCAGATCATACACGATACTGGATATTGAAGGTTGTCAACAAACGGTGGAGAGCGTACAAGTCCTTCTTGAGGAACAAGTATTACAATCCAAAATAGAGGTCACTTGAGGAAATCAAGAAAGATGTGCCCCCTGGTGTCAATGAACATCAATGGATTGGACTACTTGGAATTTGGTGCCAGGAGCAACACTTAGTTACGTATACGGTTTTCTTACGTCTTTGTGAATAGAATAAAATTTGATTTGTATTATCACTAACTGGATTTTGTTTTTCCAAAAAACATGTATTAGGAACTCTGAATCTACAAAGCAGCAAAAGCATCCACATACCACGGGAAGGAAAAGTCATCCAAGACTAAGAAAAGAGATGGGCATATATTACTTTTTTAAAATTATATCAGTTCAATATTTTTCAAATAGTAAGTTTTATCACATTCTACAGGAAGACAAGATGAAACAACCTGTTAGTAAAATTGATCTATTGGATGAAGCTCATAAGAAAAAGAATGGAAATTATGCAAATAAGAATGTGCAAAAACTGATGGTATTCATCTCTTCCACATTTGATACTATGTTAGACATCTAATTTTGTATACCTATTGATCCTTGATTTTTTATTTAAGGATAAAGCCCATCTCAAGTTAAAACTACTCAAGAAAAGGAAAAGAGGGAACCTTTCAGCAAGAGATCTTGACCAAGTTTTTGATGATGTAATAGCTAAAAAGCTGACAGTTGGTGGTTATTATGATGAGACATATTGGGGCAATGCTCGAGCTTACGAAAGGTTCAACTTCTGGTGAAAAATCAGCAAGGGAAGCAAGGCTTGAAGAGGAACTTGCATCTATGAAAAGCAATTTAAATTTTTATACTGAACTTTCATAGAGAATGTGTGCTTTAATGGCAAAGAAATTTCCAGATGAAAATATTAGTCTGGAGAACAATAGAGTGATTACTGAAAATGATGTAAGTACCCCGATATATCACTCTTTTTATCCATTTACTTCACTTATTTTGTCTCTATAAAAATTGTGTTTGTATTTTCATAGGATAATAGTCCTACTACAGTTTCTACTGGTGTTACCTCTTACAAGGTTGACGACATTGAGAAATCCATGGACAACATTGCATCATCAAAAAATGATCCAAAGGTTTCATCGTATATGTTTTCTTTAAAATGTATATACCATTAGTAAATGCATACCTAACTTTCTTATTCATCTACTATCTAAGGTACTGATAGTTATTCATGGCCCTTAGTATGTACAAGACTGAATAGTATGTACAAGACTAAAGTTAGGATAATTATAATTTGTAGCTTGATGTGCTAAATTATTGTTTATGTCCTAAAACTTTGTCTTAACTATAGGTAGAAGATTCTGCATATGGCCCCGGGAGAAGTGCCAGAGGAACACGACGTGTTCCCCTACCTTTGTTGCCGGCGTTATCTCGTCACCCGGCGCGCGTGTGACCACCCGTTCCTCCGGCGGCAGCATGCGCGCCCGGCGAAGCTCGGCGATGTCCGCCTCCACCACAAAGGAGCCATCCCAGCTTCCACCGCGTCCATAGGCCATAGCGGTAGCGGTATGGCGTGCGGGTGCGGGTGCATGCTCGGGTGCGGCGGCGCTGAGGAAAGCAGGGAGGCAACAGAGACGGGTAGCAAGGGGGCAAGTGAGGCGCGGGTACCTCCGCCTCCTGCCCTTCCTCTCCTTTTATAGGGGAGGCCACGACCGGGGGACGTGGGATTGATTGCGCCCACTCACACCGGAAACTCCGCGTGTGCGTGGGTGGCCCCGATCCGTAACGGCCGCTTTGGGGCGTAGAGGATCCTAGCTTGCACTCATGCAACGGGGACGCACGGACGATCATCTACACACACACAACCCCTTCTAGCAGTGGAGGAAGAGGAGACGGTTGCCCTTTCTTCCTCCTCTAGACACAGCTCCAGGAGCACCGTTGTATCTATACCCATCGATCCAACTAAACCAAGCAGGACTAGGGGTATTACCTCCTCCGGAGGGCCCTGAACCTAGGTACATCATGTGTAGCCACCGCTTGTGCCCAATCGCGCACCCGGAGCCCGTCGGCGTCCTTTGGCCCCAACCACCTACGATAAGCCACCCTATGGCATCTGTCGTGAGAAAATGACGACAATCATAGAACTTATTCATATGACTTTAATTATATAACTTCATCATATAGCTTCTTATGAACAAGTAACAATTCATCACAACATAGAATTATAAAGTATAAACCTTATTGAAAACTAAAAAACTATGTTCTCAGTCAACTTTGCAACTACAATTCATCATATTTTCAGGAAGGGTCTCGGGTCAGAGCCTTTTGGCAAGTCCACATACTTAACCATCATTTAATCTTCTATGATTGCTAACACTCATAGCATACCCATGAGCAAAAAGTTTCAACCGGACACATAGAAACATAGGGGCTTATAGTTTTGCCTCCAAACGTATTCACTTAAAGGGTGATGTCAACAATAGTAACTCATGCTGAGGGACTCCTGTATTAAGGGGTCCTCGGATAGCCGACCCATTATTCATGGGCCGAACTGTCTGGGCTGCAAGGCAGGCATCGAAGGATCGAGGACCACCTGTGCCAGGACGGAAGCTTCATGGTGACCAGATGTGTTCTCCAAGTTATTAGCCATAGTTAGGCAAGTTATCTCTTCGACGTGTGACCGACCATGTGTAAGCCAAGGACACCCCCGACATCTATATAAGCCGGAGGGTTTTAGGGCATAGAGGCAGAACAACTCATCTAGGGTTAGACATACGATCTCGAGGTAGATCAAATATGTAACCCCTTACACCATCAATACAATCAAGCAGGACGCCGGGTATTACCTCCATTGGAGGGCCCGAACCTAGGTAGACTCGCGTCCCCATCGCCTGTTACCATCGATCCTAGTCTCACAGTTTAGGACCCCCTACCTCAGATCCGCCGGTTTTGACACCGACATTGGTGCTTTCATTGAGTGTTCCACTTTGAGCACCGAAGGCATCGATGGCTTGCCTCATCGCAAGTGGCAAGATCTGCATCGAGGGGACTTTCGCCCCCGATCAGAGTTTCACTGACAACGACATCTTGTCGCATGCCAGCCCGATCAGCCATCATAGCCAGATTGGAAGGTTTCCCCCAAATCAGGGTATCAAGTTCGTAACCCTAGAGTTCGTGGCTGATTCCTGGGGGACACTCATTCCAATGGAACCCTCAACCTTCGAAGAAAGACTTGCAAGTCTGGATGCTTTGACGTCCAAGACATCAGGTCCCGTGGTGGAACGAAACATAGATCTGCTTCAGCGTGACTCTGGAACCGTCACACCACTTGACGACTCCACTCATATCAGCAACACGCACCCTGCCATCGCTTCATTCTTAAACGAATTGTTCGATCGGCTCGAAGCAATGCGTATACCGGATGACCAGGTTCCGATCTATGATCGGCTCGGGACTAAACCCGATGATAGGGAGATTCACGTCCCTCCTGTCACCCACTATGTCGCTACTATCGAGTGTCCGGCTGTGGATTCGTCTTGACAGCCAGAATTGAAAATAGTTTACACCCCGGTACCTGATCACCAAGGCTACGCAGACGAGCCAGGCGCCGGGGATTACGTTAAAATCGGACCGTCATCGGTCCCAGATCTATGCCACAATTCGGAGTTTGTAATCCCGAATGCTCAATGTGACGTAGAATCCAATTTTTTCCCACCCACCGCCCAGGATGATAATCCCAGTTTTTCACTGAAGCCCGTGTCTCCGGACTTCCAAGACATAAAACAACTATGAGGAGAATCAGTCCACCACTTTTGGGCAAGACTCCTACTCGCTAGGAGCGGAGTAAAAGGTCTTAGTAACCAAGATTTAACAGCAATTTTCACTCGCAATTGCCATGACGAGGGTATTCTTAATGCCCTAGCCTGCCGACGCATAAGCGATTTCTCGGAGCTATCCGAGTTGGTACAGAAATACTGTACCATGGAGAGTGTCTAGCAATCTGAGCGGCTATTATCGGAACCAAAATCCTCTGAACACCCTAGAGGAGCTTAGAAAAAGAGGATACCTCCAAAATCGCCCGGCCAGGTACGAACCCGTCGAAAAAAGAAACAAGCCCCTTTCGGGGGCCTGCACTGTCCTCGACGGGCTTTTGGATAAACCCTGCCCCATACATAGCGTATTGCAAAACATGAACCCAACGCACAGCCTTCGAGCTTGCTGGGTCATCAGGCAAGTCGCAAAAAGCGGCGAGGTCATCCTCGACACACCTCTATCGAGTAGGCGTTCTCCTTCGCCGCCTGGATTTAATGCCGAAGTCCCGACTGTCTATGAAATCTTCCCCTCGAGGAACAAACGCAAGAGATCTCTTAAGGAGCATGAGCAAGTGTACCATGTGGCAGCCACTAGCCCGTGGACAGACGTACTGATTACATTCGGGGACACTGACCGGCCACCCATTCTTCCCGGTGATTCACCGGCCGCTTTAGTCTTGAATTCCATAATTGATGGATATAGGCTACATAAAGTGCTAACGAATGGCGACAGTGGTCTTAACCTCATATACGAGGCCACTCTGGAAAAAATGTAGTTGGACCAATCCAGCATCGAATGTAGCAACACAACATTTCAGGGAATTATCCTAGGAAAGGAGGTGCGTTGTTCCGGATGTATCATCCTGGACGTTGTGTTTGGCACACCCAAAAAACTACCGATCCGAAGAACTTCTCTTCCACATCGTCCCCTTCCCAAGTGGCTGTCACGCCCCTCGGACGATTGGTCGAGGAACCGGCTGGACCCTCGGCCGGCTGGGCGTGGACGGCTGCCTCCGGGTCGGCTCTTTCGTTGACCTTGGGACGGACATGCGACGTCACATCCCTTTGTGCGCGGGTACGACGACGCGATGCGACCGACACAATGGGCGGCCCTATGGCTGCATTGGTCACTGACGCACTACAGCGCATGGCTACAGTCCAACTGTCCCGCCCACTGACCTCGGCGAGTGCGACCGGGCGAGTGAACAATGCCGGCACGCCCTCGCCACTCGATTACTTGCCCCGGCATGGCTACAGTGTGGCCGGCCGTACCAGAGACTTCGGCCGACTGGCGCTAGACGACGCCTCCTCGGGCGACCCGTGCCACGGCAAGTGGGCGAGGGCCAGTCGCAGAGCCGGCTGGCGGGCCTCAACGGGAGATGGGACCGCTCGGCCGGCGGACCTCACCAACGATGAGACAACACGAATGGTGGGGCCCTCTGGCCAACCGGAGAAACTACCAGCCAGGTCGCCCCACCTTTGTACTTAGAACATATTATAAGAGCCGGGGGGTTAGCCTATAAAAAACCCCGAGCCCCCTCATGCAACGGGGACGCACGGACGATCATCTACACACACACAACCCCTTCTAGCAGTGGAGGAAGAGGAGACGGTTGCCCTTTCTTCCTCCTCTAGACACAGCTCCAGGAGCACCGTTGTATCTATACCCATCGATCCAACTAAACCAAGCAGGACTAGGGGTATTACCTCCTCCGGAGGGCCCTGAACCTAGGTACATCATGTGTAGCCACCGCTTGTGCCCAATCGCGCACCCGGAGCCCGTCGGCGTCCTTTGGCCCCAACCACCTACGATAAGCCACCCTATGGCATCTGTCGTGAGAAAATGACGACAATCATAGAACTTATTCATATGACTTTAATTATATAACTTCATCATATAGCTTCTTATGAACAAGTAACAATTCATCACAACATAGAATTATAAAGTATAAACCTTATTGAAAACTAAAAAACTATGTTCTCAGTCAACTTTGCAACTACAATTCATCATATTTTCAGGAAGGGTCTCGGGTCAGAGCCTTTTGGCAAGTCCACATACTTAACCATCATTTAATCTTCTATGATTGCTAACACTCATAGCATACCCATGAGCAAAAAGTTTCAACCGGACACATAGAAACATAGGGGCTTATAGTTTTGCCTCCAAACGTATTCACTTAAAGGGTGATGTCAACAATAGTAACTCATGCTGAGGGACTCCTGTATTAAGGGGTCCTCGGATAGCCGACCCATTATTCATGGGCCGAACTGTCTGGGCTGCAAGGCAGGCATCGAAGGATCGAGGACCACCTGTGCCAGGACGGAAGCTTCATGGTGACCAGATGTGTTCTCCAAGTTATTAGCCATAGTTAGGCAAGTTATCTCTTCGACGTGTGACCGACCATGTGTAAGCCAAGGACACCCCCGACATCTATATAAGCCGGAGGGTTTTAGGGCATAGAGGCAGAACAACTCATCTAGGGTTAGACATACGATCTCGAGGTAGATCAAATATGTAACCCCTTACACCATCAATACAATCAAGCAGGACGCCGGGTATTACCTCCATTGGAGGGCCCGAACCTAGGTAGACTCGCGTCCCCATCGCCTGTTACCATCGATCCTAGTCTCACAGTTTAGGACCCCCTACCTCAGATCCGCCGGTTTTGACACCGACATTGGTGCTTTCATTGAGTGTTCCACTTTGAGCACCGAAGGCATCGATGGCTTGCCTCATCGCAAGTGGCAAGATCTGCATCGAGGGGACTTTCGCCCCCGATCAGAGTTTCACTGACAACGACATCTTGTCGCATGCCAGCCCGATCAGCCATCATAGCCAGATTGGAAGGTTTCCCCCAAATCAGGGTATCAAGTTCGTAACCCTAGAGTTCGTGGCTGATTCCTGGGGGACACTCATTCCAATGGAACCCTCAACCTTCGAAGAAAGACTTGCAAGTCTGGATGCTTTGACGTCCAAGACATCAGGTCCCGTGGTGGAACGAAACATAGATCTGCTTCAGCGTGACTCTGGAACCGTCACACCACTTGACGACTCCACTCATATCAGCAACACGCACCCTGCCATCGCTTCATTCTTAAACGAATTGTTCGATCGGCTCGAAGCAATGCGTATACCGGATGACCAGGTTCCGATCTATGATCGGCTCGGGACTAAACCCGATGATAGGGAGATTCACGTCCCTCCTGTCACCCACTATGTCGCTACTATCGAGTGTCCGGCTGTGGATTCGTCTTGACAGCCAGAATAGAAAATAGTTTACACCCCGGTACCTGATCACCAAGGCTACGCAGACGAGCCAGGCGCCGGGGATTACGTTAAAATCGGACCGTCATCGGTCCCAGATCTATGCCACAATTCGGAGTTTGTAATCCCGAATGCTCAATGTGACGTAGAATCCAATTTTTTCCCACCCACCGCCCAGGATGATAATCCCAGTTTTTCACTGAAGCCCGTGTCTCCGGACTTCCAAGACATAAAACAACTATGAGGAGAATCAGTCCACCACTTTTGGGCAAGACTCCTACTCGCTAGGAGCGGAGTAAAAGGTCTTAGTAACCAAGATTTAACAGCAATTTTCACTCGCAATTGCCATGACGAGGGTATTCTTAATGCCCTAGCCTGCCGACGCATAAGCGATTTCTCGGAGCTATCCGAGTTGGTACAGAAATACTGTACCATGGAGAGTGTCTAGCAATCTGAGCGGCTATTATCGGAACCAAAATCCTCTGAACACCCTAGAGGAGCTTAGAAAAAGAGGATACCTCCAAAATCGCCCGGCCAGGTACGAACCCGTCGAAAAAAGAAACTAGC
Source organism: Hordeum marinum (assembly GCA_022496015.1). Classification (NCBI taxonomy): domain Eukaryota; kingdom Viridiplantae; phylum Streptophyta; class Magnoliopsida; order Poales; family Poaceae; genus Hordeum; species Hordeum marinum. Next base: position 87,316,503 of record CM039678.1, on the reverse strand, counting down.
CCCTTTCGGGGGCCTGCACTGTCCTCGACGGGCTTTTGGATAAACCCTGCCCCATACATAGCGTATTGCAAAACATGAACCCAACGCACAGCCTTCGAGCTTGCTGGGTCATCAGGCAAGTCGCAAAAAGCGGCGAGGTCATCCTCGACACACCTCTATCGAGTAGGCGTTCTCCTTCGCCGCCTGGATTTAATGCCGAAGTCCCGACTGTCTATGAAATCTTCCCCTCGAGGAACAAACGCAAGAGATCTCTTAAGGAGCATGAGCAAGTGTACCATGTGGCAGCCACTAGCCCGTGGACAGACGTACTGATTACATTCGGGGACACTGACCGGCCACCCATTCTTCCCGGTGATTCACCGGCCGCTTTAGTCTTGAATTCCATAATTGATGGATATAGGCTACATAAAGTGCTAACGAATGGCGACAGTGGTCTTAACCTCATATACGAGGCCACTCTGGAAAAAATGTAGTTGGACCAATCCAGCATCGAATGTAGCAACACAACATTTCAGGGAATTATCCTAGGAAAGGAGGTGCGTTGTTCCGGATGTATCATCCTGGACGTTGTGTTTGGCACACCCAAAAAACTACCGATCCGAAGAACTTCTCTTCCACATCGTCCCCTTCCCAAGTGGCTGTCACGCCCCTCGGACGATTGGTCGAGGAACCGGCTGGACCCTCGGCCGGCTGGGCGTGGACGGCTGCCTCCGGGTCGGCTCTTTCGTTGACCTTGGGACGGACATGCGACGTCACATCCCTTTGTGCGCGGGTACGACGACGCGATGCGACCGACACAATGGGCGGCCCTATGGCTGCATTGGTCACTGACGCACTACAGCGCATGGCTACAGTCCAACTGTCCCGCCCACTGACCTCGGCGAGTGCGACCGGGCGAGTGAACAATGCCGGCACGCCCTCGCCACTCGATTACTTGCCCCGGCATGGCTACAGTGTGGCCGGCCGTACCAGAGACTTCGGCCGACTGGCGCTAGACGACGCCTCCTCGGGCGACCCGTGCCACGGCAAGTGGGCGAGGGCCAGTCGCAGAGCCGGCTGGCGGGCCTCAACGGGAGATGGGACCGCTCGGCCGGCGGACCTCACCAACGATGAGACAACACGAATGGTGGGGCCCTCTGGCCAACCGGAGAAACTACCAGCCGGGTCGCCCCACCTTTGTACTTAGAACATATTATAAGAGCCGGGGGGTTAGCCTATAAAAAACCCCGAGCCCCCTCATGCAACGGGGACGCACGGACGATCATCTACACACACACAACCCCTTCTAGCAGTGGAGGAAGAGGAGACGGTTGCCCTTTCTTCCTCCTCTAGACACAGCTCCAGGAGCACCGTTGTATCTATACCCATCGATCCAACTAAACCAAGCAGGACTAGGGGTATTACCTCCTCCGGAGGGCCCTGAACCTAGGTACATCATGTGTAGCCACCGCTTGTGCCCAATCGCGCACCCGGAGCCCGTCGGCGTCCTTTGGCCCCAACCACCTACGATAAGCCACCCTATGGCATCTGTCGTGAGAAAATGACGACAATCATAGAACTTATTCATATGACTTTAATTATATAACTTCATCATATAGCTTCTTATGAACAAGTAACAATTCATCACAACATAGAATTATAAAGTATAAACCTTATTGAAAACTAAAAAACTATGTTCTCAGTCAACTTTGCAACTACAATTCATCATATTTTCAGGAAGGGTCTCGGGTCAGAGCCTTTTGGCAAGTCCACATACTTAACCATCATTTAATCTTCTATGATTGCTAACACTCATAGCATACCCATGAGAAAAAAGTTTCAACCGGACACATAGAAACATAGGGGCTTATAGTTTTGCCTCCAAACGTATTCACTTAAAGGGTGATGTCAACAATAGTAACTCATGCTGAGGGACTCCTGTATTAAGGGGTCCTCGGATAGCCGACCCATTATTCATGGGCCGAACTGTCTGGGCTGCAAGGCAGGCATCGAAGGATCGAGGACCACCTGTGCCAGGACGGAAGCTTCATGGTGACCAGATGTGTTCTCCAAGTTATTAGCCATAGTTAGGCAAGTTATCTCTTCGACGTGTGACCGACCATGTGTAAGCCAAGGACACCCCCGACATCTATATAAGCCGGAGGGTTTTAGGGCATAGAGGCAGAACAACTCATCTAGGGTTAGACATACGATCTCGAGGTAGATCAAATATGTAACCCCTTACACCATCAATACAATCAAGCAGGACGCCGGGTATTACCTCCATTGGAGGGCCCGAACCTAGGTAGACTCGCGTCCCCATCGCCTGTTACCATCGATCCTAGTCTCATAGTTTAGGACCCCCTACCTCAGATCCGCCGGTTTTGACACCGACATTGGTGCTTTCATTGAGTGTTCCACTTTGAGCACCGAAGGCATCGATGGCTTGCCTCATCGCAAGTGGCAAGATCTGCATCGAGGGGACTTTCGCCCCCGATCAGAGTTTCACTGACAACGACATCTTGTCGCATGCCAGCCCGATCAGCCATCATAGCCAGATTGGAAGGTTTCCCCCAAATCAGGGTATCAAGTTCGTAACCCTAGAGTTCGTGGCTGATTCCTGGGGGACACTCATTCCAATGGAACCCTCAACCTTCGAAGAAAGACTTGCAAGTCTGGATGCTTTGACGTCCAAGACATCAGGTCCCGTGGTGGAACGAAACATAGATCTGCTTCAGCGTGACTCTGGAACCGTCACACCACTTGACGACTCCACTCATATCAGCAACACGCACCCTGCCATCGCTTCATTCTTAAACGAATTGTTCGATCGGCTCGAAGCAATGCGTATACCGGATGACCAGGTTCCGATCTATGATCGGCTCGGGACTAAACCCGATGATAGGGAGATTCACGTCCCTCCTGTCACCCACTATGTCGCTACTATCGAGTGTCCGGCTGTGGATTCGTCTTGACAGCCAGAATTGAAAATAGTTTACACCCCGGTACCTGATCACCAAGGCTACGCAGACGAGCCAGGCGCCGGGGATTACGTTAAAATCGGACCGTCATCGGTCCCAGATCTATGCCACAATTCGGAGTTTGTAATCCCGAATGCTCAATGTGACGTAGAATCCAATTTTTTCCCACCCACCGCCCAGGATGATAATCCCAGTTTTTCACTGAAGCCCGTGTCTCCGGACTTCCAAGACATAAAACAACTATGAGGAGAATCAGTCCACCACTTTTGGGCAAGACTCCTACTCGCTAGGAGCGGAGTAAAAGGTCTTAGTAACCAAGATTTAACAGCAATTTTCACTCGCAATTGCCATGACGAGGGTATTCTTAATGCCCTAGCCTGCCGACGCATAAGCGATTTCTCGGAGCTATCCGAGTTGGTACAGAAATACTGTACCATGGAGAGTGTCTAGCAATCTGAGCGGCTATTATCGGAACCAAAATCCTCTGAACACCCTAGAGGAGCTTAGAAAAAGAGGATACCTCCAAAATCGCCCGGCCAGGTACGAACCCGTCGAAAAAAGAAACAAGCCCCTTTCGGGGGCCTGCACTGTCCTCGACGGGCTTTTGGATAAACCCTGCCCCATACATAGCGTATTGCAAAACATGAACCCAACGCACAGCCTTCGAGCTTGCTGGGTCATCAGGCAAGTCGCAAAAAGCGGCGAGGTCATCCTCGACACACCTCTATCGAGTAGGCGTTCTCCTTCGCCGCCTGGATTTAATGCCGAAGTCCCGACTGTCTATGAAATCTTCCCCTCGAGGAACAAACGCAAGAGATCTCTTAAGGAGCATGAGCAAGTGTACCATGTGGCAGCCACTAGCCCGTGGACAGACGTACTGATTACATTCGGGGACACTGACCGGCCACCCATTCTTCCCGGTGATTCACCGGCCGCTTTAGTCTTGAATTCCATAATTGATGGATATAGGCTACATAAAGTGCTAACGAATGGCGACAGTGGTCTTAACCTCATATACGAGGCCACTCTGGAAAAAATGTAGTTGGACCAATCCAGCATCGAATGTAGCAACACAACATTTCAGGGAATTATCCTAGGAAAGGAGGTGCGTTGTTCCGGATGTATCATCCTGGACGTTGTGTTTGGCACACCCAAAAAACTACCGATCCGAAGAACTTCTCTTCCACATCGTCCCCTTCCCAAGTGGCTGTCACGCCCTATTGGGACACGACGCCTTCACAAAGTTCCAGACTATACCCCATTACGGGTACATGAAACTAAAAATGCCAAGACCAAACGGAGTGATCACGATCGCCAGTGATCCGAACATAGCCCTTCAGGCCGAAAACAAAATAGCAGCGCTCGCCCTCGAGGCACTAGCAGAAACTTTTGCCGCCGAAGAGTTGACCGCCCTGCGGTCGGCAGTTAATAGAGATGATGTGATCCTTAGCAAAAGACCCAAGTCTACATCCTTCAAACCCACAGAGGAAATCATTAAATTTCAGGTGCATCCAACGGACCCCAATAAGACAGCGTCCATCGGAGCCCAGCTTGATCCCCATTTGGACGAGGCTTTGCGGCATTTCCTCCACGAGAACTGGGATATTTTTGCCTGGCATCCCTGTGATATGCCTGGAATCCCTTGTCGGCTAGACGAACACAACCTAAACATTATTCCAGGCTTTAAGCCCATGAAACAGACTCTACACCGCTTCTTCGAGCCCAAACGGCAAGCCATGGGTGAAGAATTAGCCAAACTGCTCGAGGTCAAATTTATTCAGGATATTAAACACCCTGAGTGGCTAGCAAACCTGGTGATGGTACCTAAGAAAGACAAGTCCTGGCGGCTATGTGTCGATTTCAAAGACCTTAATAAAGCATGTCCCAAGGATACTTTCCCCTTACCACGCATAGACCAGATCATCGATGCCACAGCCGGACACGATTTGTTGTGTTTCCTCGACGCTTACTCAGGATACCATAAAATTAAAATGAAGGAATCCGATCAAGCTGCTACGGCATTCATCACCCCCTATGAGCCATTCTGCTTCAACACGATGCCTTTCGGGCTAAAAACACTGGGACCACATACCAGCGCATGATCCAAACCTGCCTCTCCACACAAGTCGGCAAGACCGTCGAGGCATACGTGGATGATGTGGTAATCAAAATCAATCACGTTGACCAGTTGATCGACGACTTACGTCAAACTTTCGCTAATTTACGTGAATATGATATACGGCTCAATCCGAAAAGATGTGTATTCGGAGTTCCCTCTGGTAAGCTGCTTGGATTCATCGTCTCCCATAGAGGAATAGAGGAAAATCCAGCTAAATTTCGTGCTCTATCAGAGCTTGCAATCCTCACGGAACTGAAGCATGTCCAGAGGCAAGCCGGGTGCGTGACGGCGTTAAGCGCTTTATCTCCCGCCTCAGAGAAAAAGCTCTGCCACTCTACAAGCTGCTGAAATGGACCAACAATTTCGAATGGACCGATGAAGCAGCGGCTGTGTTGGAAGAAATCAAAGCAATATTGGCAACCAACCCCATACTCACGGCACCAGGCGCCAGTGAGCCCATGTTGTTATACATATCGGCCACGAACAAAGTCATCAGTGCAGTGCTCGTCATTGAACGAGATGAGGAGGGGCATAAATTCTGGACTCACAAGCCAGTATACTATGTGTCAGAGGTGCTAACACAGTGCAAGTCCAGATATCCACACTATCAAAAAGTTGCCTATACAGTATTCATGGCATCGAGGAAACTCCGACACTACTTCTGGAGTGCGCGGTGATGGTAGCATCGGAAGTCCCCTTGAACGATATAATCAACAACAGGGACGCCACCAGCCGCATAGCCAAATGGGCCATTGAACTGCTCCCCTTTGAAATAACCTACAAGACATGTCGTGCCATTAAATCACAGGTGCTGGCGGACTTTCTGGCTGAATGGACGGAGGCCGAACTCCCCAAGGAATACAACGCATACTCCCATTGGAGAATGTACCTTGATGGCTCCAAAACCCTGGCTGGACTGGGGGCTAGAGTTATCCTCACATCCCTGACTGGCGACAATGTACGATACGTGTTGCAAATCATGTATGCGGACGCTCACAATGGAGCAGAATATGAGGCCCTCATTCATGGTCTCCGGATGGCTGTATCAATGGGCATACGACAGCTAGAGGTACGGGGAGATCCAACTTAGCCATCTCCCAAATCAACGGCGAATTCGACGCTAAAAATCCAAAGATGGCGGCATATAGAAATGCCGTCTGAAGATATCAGCTCGGTTTGAGGGGATGGAATTCCATCATGTGGCTCGCGAGAACAACCAAGCCGCTGGCATATTGGCTCGTATGGGAGCCAAGCGCGATCCTGTCCCAAAGAACACTTTTCTGGAACAGCTCTTTAAGCCTTCCGTCGTGTGGCAGGGTGATGACAATCGTGCCGGTTTGAATACATCGGACATGGTTGTTCCCCCTGTCAACAAACCGTACGACCAAATAATTGGCGGCTCTGTAATGAATGAAACGCCTTCAGCTGATGAGGTAATGGCAATAATTGCACCTTGGACAGAGACCTTCCTCACCTACCTTCTTCGGAAGGAACTGCCCGATGACCAGACAAAGGCACATCGCATAGTTCGGTGCTCCAAGGCCTACAAGATCCATGAGGGAGAGTTATACAAGAAAATCACAACTGGTGTACTACAGTGGTGCATATGCGAGGAAGAAGGGCGGGAACTTCTCGCCGAAGTACTTGCAGGCATGGGTGGCCATCACGTCGCGGCAAGAGCCTAAGTTAGAAGGCCTTCCGAGCCGGTTTCTTTTGGCCCACAGCTCGGACGGACGCACAGTCACTTGTCAAGCACTGCATGTGGTGTCAACTCTTCGCAAACCAAAGTCACATGCCTCCAAGAGCTCTTCGGACTATTTCGATCACTTGGCCTTTCGCGGTCTGGGGGCTTGACATGGCCGGACCACTTAAAGGGGGGACCAAGAAAAACAAATACATGTTGGTCATGGTTGACAAATTCACCAAATGGATAGAGGCAAAGCCCATTAAATCAGCCAAGTCTCGACCGGTTATAGACTTCATATCCGGCATAGTACAACATTACAGTGTACCGCATAGCATAATAACAGCTACTGGGTCTAATTTTATGGCCCAAGAGGTCAAGGACTGGTGCGTGAGAATGGGCATTAAGCTCGATTACGCATCAGTCTACCATCCGCAGACCAATGGACAAGTCAAACGTGCCAATGGTCTCATTATGAGCAGCATTAAGCCACGATTGGTCCAATCTCTTCATGAGTCTGACTGTCATTGGGTTGAGGAGCTCGACTCTGTACTATGGGTCCTGTGTACCACCCAAAATAGATCAACTGGCTTCACACCGTTCTTCATGGTCTATGGGGCTGAGTCAGTCCTTCCCTGCGACATTATTCACAACGCACCATGAGTGCACATGTACGAGGAAAAGGAAGACAAATTGGATCGACGGGACGACCTGGATGCCTTGGAGGGAGAATGCGACATAGCTCTAGCTCGCTCTACAATTTATCAACAACAAGCGTGACGCTACCAGAGTAGGGAGGTCAGGGAACAAGCATACAACATAGGTGAACTCGTCCTATGGTTCCCGGAGAAGCATAAGCATAAACTCAACCCCAAGTGGGAGGTCCCCTTCATCATCGACGAAGTACTCGCGGGAGGAGCCTATCGTCTTCGAAACTCATTAGATAATCGCCTTGAACCAAACCCATGGAACGCAGCTCGTCTTTGGCGCTTCTACGGATAGACCGGTCCTGTCCAAATTCCCGCACGTTTTATATTTTTTCTCTTTCTTGTATTTCCACTTCTTTCTTTCCCTCCCACTTTGTTGTTTGATAGGATCAATTTTCTTCTTCCTATGTTCGGTTAAACCGATCATGTACTAAGGTTATCGGCATACACCATAGAGTGTTACATCCGAACACAATACATGGGGGTTCCTTCTAGTAGCCATCCTTTTCTATTGCCATTATTTGCCCGCACCTATCATGTGCGCATGTTTCTTTTGTCATGCTTTAGCCATCATATGCATGAATTCGAACTAAGACTTTGCCAAGCTGGGTTGCCTCGCTCCTATGGTTACTCTCTACGCTCCCGCTTGTTCGGCTAGAGAGTGAAGGGAGAACTTTTGCGATTGTTATGACCGGGTCATCCGGACACGTACCTCAGATGGGTGAAGCCAAAATCTAGCTATCTTACGTATACAATTGACCAGCTATGACGGAAATGCCTTATCCGGCCCTGCTTGCTTTTTCTGTTGTTTGGATCTCTTATTCCCAAAGGACACTTAGTCGCAAGTATGCGAATTCCTACCTACGCCCTTCATAGAACCCTGGTGAAAGGTATCGCTAGAGGTACTATTTTCATCGGAAGATGTTTCTTACGCTACATCGCAATATAACATATCTTTCTGTGTGCTTTATGTTTGTTCGCACCACATGGCTAGATTGCCTGGTTCCTCGAATACAATTTCGCTCTTCGGCGAAGGAATAATAAGAAGGAACACTCCCGAGCTCTTCGCACGGGAGGGAGAAGCCGATGAACGGTTAAGGAAAACTTTACAACACTTATTGTTTTTACACATGCATATGTAAATTACATATGCGGCTGCTGATCGAGATCATCGATTATTGTGTTGAGGGGGCAGTCTGCTTGCGAGAGCCGGGCGGCTGGCATCACCTGGTCATATACCACGCGGAGTGGCACTTCTTTTCTATCCGATCCCACAGGACCAACCTGCGCCATATGCTCAGGGTTAAGTCCGGTGAAATGGGTCTTGACCATTGCCCATGCCTCCCGTGCTCCTTCGCGGCAGGTCGAAGTCTTCCACAGCTCAAACCTATCCCGAGCCCCCTAAATTGATCCACAAGTGTGGCTAGCCCTTCGGGTGGCTGTTCGGTGGGCCATAATGCCTTCACCATACCTTTCATCGCTTTTTGCACGCACTTGTGGAGAGAGGTCAGCTCATTCGTCAGGTCCCCTTGGTACGATTCGATCTCCTCTTCAGGATGTCCAGTCAGGAGACCTGCACACAATATAACAAGCGCGATTACTGTCATTTCCGACATCGGAAATACTTACTCATAGAGGAATTGTATTTACCGAATACGCCCCTCCAAAGCTTTTGATTCTCTTCTTGTGCTTGGGCCCATTGAGTCTTTAAACTATTTATTTCTTCGGCCTGTTTTTGTATAACTAGACAGCCGGCTTCCTGCTGGGATTTCGCATACCTTTTGAATCCTGGGCTTCTTCAAGCTGCCTTTCCATATGTCCTATCGATTCAGCTGCTACACGGAATCCATATGCCAGGGACGATAATGCAAAAAAGATTAGAAGTAAAAGCATACTTACCATGGGCCTCTCGCGTGAAGCTCTTCACTTGTGCTAGTTCGGCCTTCATGGACTGCACTTTCGTGCGGCTCTCCTCGAGGGCCTTGGCCAATTGCTCGTACTGTTGCTTTGAGGCCTGCATCAGCAGTCAAACAGTATGGAGATCCTTAATTCGTTTGTTTTCTAATCAAATTAAGGCTTGGGGGATACTAGGCTTACACAAGTATACGGATTCTATAAAATCCAACCGCTTACCTGAATGTTGGTTGTTATCAGCTTCATAGCTTCACCGAATCCAGCTCGGGCGGCCCCGAGATGTGCATCCGCCGAGCGTAGGGCACCAAAGTGCTGGTCGGAGAAAATTGGGTGCCGCATGGCCTCCCATCGGTGTCGATGATGCATGGCACTCTCCACTTCCGATTTGGTGACAGATACTCCATCGCCAGATTCGGCGGGTGTTGCACCGGCCATGGGGGCTTCCGTAGTAGAAGCCGCATGGGTGGCGGCCTGGGAGCTTCGGGCATCTCCTGACATCCGGGCAGCCTCCTTGATAGGTGAAGATGGGGTGTTTTTCCTAGGTAAAAAACAAGCAGCTATGATATTTTGCCGAGTACAATGATAAAGCGGATATCCGAACAATGTACCATTGGGATGCGTGGACGGGAGGATTCGTCCTCATGTCCGGATCCTTTCAGGGTCTCGGTCGGCCTCTGACTCGCCCACAGCTTCGGCCGCTGGCGCATGGTGTGCTGATCGGCGGCTCTTGGGGGCCGGGACCAGCGCGTCCGGGGCGCTCTTGGTAGCAGGCCTCTTGCGGGAGGAGTTTTTCTTCTTACCCGTAGACGGAATGGAGAATGCCTCGGGGTAGTCGACTATGATTGCCACCGGGGTCTGGACGATGGTCTCCTGGTAGTAGACTCCATTTTCAAAGTCAAGAAGGAGATCCGGGTCCTCGTTGAAGCCCGGATCATTGTCACGTGAATGATTCTCGGGCTGAGGAGCCGAACAGTTGACTGTCTCGACGAAGCTCCTCCATTCCTATTCACGCCAAGGCCTCGATCAAATAGAGTGCGGAATGAAGCCCCGGATTATTTCATGATTAAAAGAGGAAGGTTTACCTGTTCGATGGGATTGTGGGCCAAATACCCTTCCTTGGTTGGCCGCTGGATGAAGTCTTCTTGCTCTCCTTTGTACACGTCAGCAAATGCGATGGCCAGTGCTGTTGGATTGGCAGGAACTAGTTTTCGGGAACACGTGCCGTCGCTTGTCCCGTTGTATCGCCATAAGGGGTGAACCCTTTGTTGGAGGGGTTGCATGCACTAGGAGATAGCGGCGGCCATGACATCGATAATGGTCAGCCAATGATGGACAAGCATCCGCACTTGCCCGGCAAGGCATTGCACTTTGGTGCTCTCCTCCTGAGATGAGCTCCTGGGTCACTAGGTGTACCTCTTCTTCAGGAGAAGGTCAGAATATTCAGGAAAACCTGTCCGGGTTGGCTCGAACAGGGGGACGTCTTCAGTATAGAACCACTCCGAAGTCCATTCTTCGGATTTCTTCAGTGTGCCAGCCAGATACCCCGTTCCCGCTATGCAGCATACTTCGGCTTCGCCGACCTCTAAGATGGCCTTGTCCCGAGTTCGGGGGACGAGGCAGAAGTATTTCCTCCACAGATCGAAATGAGCTTCGCACCACAAGAACATCTCGTAGAGGGCGATAAAGCCCGAGATGTGTAGGATCGACCCTGGGGTGAGATGGTGGAGTTGGATCCCTTAGAACTCTAGTAACCCCCTCAAGAATGGGTGGATTGGAAATCCAAGGCCCCGGAGGAGGAAGGGGATGAAGCAAATGCGCTCCCCCTTGTTTGGATTAGGGAAGCGCTCGTCGAAAACCTCGTCACCATAAGAGAGCAGACCAGTGCGGGTTGCCGCCAGATCTGATGATGGGAGATATCCCTAGGTCTCCAGATTACGGAGCCACAGGAGTGTGACAGAGCAGCTGGTCCAGTCACCTGGGCGTTGGCCATAAGGGCATGCTGAGGAGCTGGGAGTGTTAGCCATGTTTTGCGTGGAGCTTACACTAGGAGTTTTTGACGAAAGGGAGGAAGAAGATGTGGTTTGAACCACGATTTTGTTTGGTTAAATGAGTTGGTGCCTCCATTGCGAAGGGGTAGGATTGTAAAAATCACTGGCCACTCACCTCCCCATGACGCACGTAAATCGAGGAACTTGTGCAGTTATTATAATGACCCGCGCCCACGACGATTGGGATCTTATCGAAGAATTGTCGATGCCAAACAGAGAAGGATGAGGGACTCGCCTTGCAAGCCGAAGAAAACTACATGAGGGAATCAACCAAATATATATCGGCGTTGAAGGCCAGTCCGGGGGATACTGAGGGAGTCCTGGATTAAGGGGTCCTCGGATAGCTGACCCACTATTCATGGGCCGAACTATGTGGGCCGCAAGGTAGGCATCGGAGGATCGAGGACCACCTACGCAAGGACGGAAGCTTCTGTTGGAAATATGCCCTAGAGGCAATAAATAAAGTGTTTATTATTATATTTCCTTGTTCATGATAATTGTTTATTATCCATGCTATAATTGTATTGATTGGAAACACATTACATGTGTGAGTAAATAGACAATACTTTGTCCCTAGTATGCCTCTAGTGAACTAGCTCGTTAATCAAAGATGGTCAAGGTTTCCTAGCCATTGACATGTGATGTCATTTGATAACGGGATCACATCATTAGGAGAATGATGTGAAGGACAAGACCCAAACTACAAAGGTAGCATATGATCGTGTCAGTTTATTGCTACTGTTTTCTACATGTCAAGTATCTGTTCCTATGACCATGAGATCATGTAACTCACGGACACCGGAAGAGTGCCTTGTGTGTCTCAAATGTTGCAATGTAACTGGGCGACTATAAAGGTGCTCTATAGGTATCTCCGAAGGTGAGGGTTGAGTTGGCATGGATCAAGACTGGGATTTGTTACTCCGTGTGACGGAGAGGTATCTCAGGGCCCACTCAATAATACAACATCATAATAAGCCTTGCAAGCAATGTGACTAAGTGTTAGTCATGGGATCTTGTATTATGGAATGAGTAAATAGACTTTCCGGTAACGAGGTTGAACTAGATATGGAGATACCCATGATCGAATCTTGGGCAAGTAACATACCGAAGAACAAAGGGAACATCATACGGGATTAACTGAATCCTTGACATAGAGGTTCGACCAATAAAGATCTTCATAGAATATGTAGGAACCAATATGCGCATCCAGGTCCTGCTATTGGTTATTAACCATAGAGGTGTCTCGGTCATGTCTACATAGTTCTCGAACCCGCAGGGTCTGCACACTTAAGGTTCAGTGATGTTTCGGTAGGATAGAGTTATGTATGGTGGTCACCGAAGGTTATTCGGAGTCCCGGCTGAGATCCCTGACGTCATGAGGAGCTCCGGAATTGTCCGGAGGTAAATATTGATATATAGGAAGTCCTATTTTCGTCGCCGAAAAAGTTTCGGGCTCATCGGTAGGGTACCGGGAGTGCCGGTAGTGTACCGGGAGACCATCAGGAGGGGTATTTCGACCCAAGAGGCTACATGGGATGTGGGAGAGTGAATACCAGCCCTTAGTGGGCTGGTGGAAGTCCCACACAAGGCCCATGCAGCCGGGAAAGAAAAGCCAAAAGAGAAAAGGTGGAAAAAAGGCAAAAAGACAAAAAAGGAAGAGTCCTAGTCCTACTAGGATTGGAGGAGGAGGAGGACTCTCCTCCCTAACTTCGGCCGAAGCCACCAAGGGCTGGCCCTTGGGCCAAGCCTCCCTCTCTCTTCCTCTTATATATACTAGAGGTTTTAGGGTTTTTGCACAGGATTTTCAGCCACGTGCTACCTGTTCCTCTAGTGCATAGTTTCTCCTCTAGATCAGATTTCTGAAGTGCTTAGGCGAAGCCCTACCGGAATAGCTCCACCACAATCACCGGAGCACCGTCATGCTGTCGGAGAACTCATCTACCTCTCCTCTCCCTCTTGCTAGATCAAGAAGGCGGAGATCGTCATCAAGCTGTACGTGTGCTGAACGCGGAGGTGCCGTCCGTTCGGTGCTCGATCGAGACGGACCGTGATTGGATCGCGGGACGCTCGGCAATTTGGATCGCGAAGACGTTCGACTACATAAACCGCGTTTCTTAACGCTTCCCACTTAGTGATCTACAAGGGTACGTAGATCCACTCTCCCTCTCGTAGATACTCATCACCATGGATAGATCTTGCGTGTGCGTAGGAATTTTTTTCCCATGCAACGTTCCCCAACAGTGGCATCATGAGCTAGGTTTATGTGTAGATGAGATCTCGAGTAGAACACAAAGAGTTTGTGGGTGTTGATGCTTAGATTTCTTCCTCCCTTGGTCGTGTTTTGGGTTCAGCGGTATTGTGGGATGAAGTGGCCCGGACCAACATTACTCGTACGCTTACGAGAGATCGGTTCCCTCAACTGCAACTTGTTGCATAGATGGCTGGCGGGTGTTAGTTTCTCTCACTTTAGTTGGATCGGATTCGACAAAGGAGGTCCTTGAGAAGGTTGAAAAGCAACTTATGTATCACCGGTGTGGTTTATGCATAGGTAAGAGTTGTTCTTGGTAGATACCCGTAGCAGCCACGTAAAACATACAACAACAATTAGAGGACGTCTAACTTGTTTTTGCAGGGTATGTTGTGATGTGATATGGCCAATTTCATGATGTGATATATGTCATGTATGAGATGATCATGTGTTGTATAGAATATCACGACTTGCATGTCGATGAGTACGGCAACTGGCAGGAGCCATAGTGTTGTGTTTAATTATTGTATGACCTACGTGTCAATCATTAAGCGCTATGTAATGCTTTACTTTATTACTAAACGGTAGCAATAGTAGTAGAAGCATGATGGGCGCGATAACCCCGATGGCGACACGTTGATTGAGATCAAGATGATGGAGATCATGGTGTCGTGCCGGTGACGATGGAGATCATGCCGGTGCTTTCAAGATGGAGATCAAAAGCACAAGTTCATGGCCATATCATGTCACTTATGATTTGCATGTGATGTTAATCCTTTTATGCACCTTGTTTTGCTTAGGACGACGGTAGCATTATAAGGTGACCCCTCACTTAAATTTCAAGATGAATTGTGTTCTCCCTGGGTGTGCACCGTTGCGAAAGTTCGTCGTGTCGAGACACCACGTGATGATCGGGTGTGATAGACTCTACATTCACATACAACGGGTGCAAGCCAGTGTTGCACATGCAGAACACTCGGGTTAAACTTGACGAGCCTAGCATGTACAGACATGGCCTCAAAACATAAGAGTCCAAAAGGTCAAACATGAGTCATATAGTAGATATGATCTACATGATGATGTTCACCATCGAAACCACCTCAACTCACGTGATGATCGGACTTGAGTTGGTGAACATGGATCATGTGACACTCAGATGACCTGAGGGATGTCAATTTGAGTGGGAGCTTTAGTAATTTGATTAACTAAACTCATTATCTTGAAACAATAGTCTAAGTAACCTTTGCATATTTATGTTGTAGATCAATGGCTCGCGCAGTAGCACCCTTGAATTTTAATGCGTTCCTAGTGAAAGCTAAGTTGAAAGATGATGGAAGTAACTTTGTTGACTAGGCCCGTAATCTGAGGATTATCTTCACGGCTTCCCAGAAATCATATGTTCTTGATGCACCGCTTGGTGGCCAACCAGAAGACCAGTCATCTGAAGACGTTAAGAACGCTTGGGAGGCACGTTCTGGAGATTACTCAATAGTTCAGTGTGCAATACGGTATGGCTTAGAACCGGGACTTCAAAGACGTTTTGAACGTCATGGAGCATATGAGATGTTCCAGGAGTTGAAGTTTATCTTTCAGAAGAATGCCCGGATCGAGAGGTATGAGACCTCCGATAAGTTCTATGCTTACAAAATGGAGGAGAATGGGTCTATCAGTGAACATATACTCAGAATGTCTGGGTATTTGACTCGTCTGGCAGAGTTTGGAATTGCTCTTCCGCCAGAGGCGATCACTGACAGAGTTCTTCAATCACCGCCACCTAGTTACAAGAGCTTTGTGATGAACTATAACATGCACGGGATGAACAAGTCAATCGCCGAGTTGTTTGCGATGCTAAAAGTCGCTGAGTCTGAAATCCAGAAAGAACATCAAGGGTTGATGGTCAATAAAACCACTAGTTTCCAGAAGAATGGCAAGGGCAAGGTCAAGAAGGGTAAAACCAAGAAGGATGGGAAAGCAGTTGCTACTCCTGTAAAGAAGCCCAAGGTTGGACCCAAGCCAAAAACTGAGTGCTTTCATTGCAACGGAACTGGTCACTGGAAGCGGAACTGCCCCAAGTACATGGCTGACAAGAAGGCGGCAAATGACAAACAAGGTATATATGATATACATGTTACTGATGTGTACCTTACTAGCTCTCGTTGTAGTGCCTGGGTATTTGATACCGGTTCGGTTGCTCACATTTGCAACTCAAAACAGGAACTACGGAATAGACGAAGGCGGGCAAAGGGCGAAGTGACGATGCGCGTGGGAAATGGTTCCAAGGTTGATGTGATCGCCGTCAGCATGCTCTCTCTTCGATTACCATCGGGATTAGTGATGAACCTGAATAATTGTTATTTAGTGCCTGCGTTAAGCATGAACATTATATCTGGTTCTTGTTTATTGCGAGACGGTTACTCATTTAAATCAGAGAATAATGGTTGTTCTATTTATATGAGTAATATCTTTTATGGTCATCCACCTATTGTGAGGGGTTTATTCATATTGAATCTTGATAGTAATGATACACATGTTCATAACATTGATGCCAAAATATGTAGAGTTGATAATGATAGTACCACTTTCTTGTGGCACTGCCGTTTAGGTCATATTGGTGTAAAACGCATGAGGAAGCTCCATGCTGATGGACTTTTGGAGTCACTTGATTCTGAATCACATGACACATGCGAACCATGCCTCATGGGAAAGATGACTAAAACGCCGTTCTCCGGAACAATGGAACGGGCAAGTGACTTATTGGAAATCATACATACTGATGTGTGCGGTCTAATGAATGTTACATCACGCGGTGGATATCGTTATTTTCTAACCTTCACTTATGACTTAAGTAGATATGGGTATATTTACTTAATGAAGCACAAGTCTGAAACGTTTGAAAAGTTCAAGCAATTTCAGAGTGAAGTTGAGAATCATCATAACAAGAAGATTAAATTCCTGCAATCTGATCGAGGAGGTGAATATCTCAGTTATGAGTTTGGCAGTCACCTAAAACAGTGTGGAATTGTTTCACAGTTGACACCGCCTGGAACACAACAGCGTAGTGGTGTGTCCGAACGTCGTAATCGAACCTTATTAGATATGGTGTGTTCTATGTTGTCTCTTGCTGATTTTCCACTATCGTTTTGGGGTTATGCATTAGAGACAGCTGCATTCACTTTAAATAGGGCACCATCGAAATCCGTTGAGACGACGCCATATGAGCTATGGTTTGGGAAGAGGCCAAAGTTGTCGTTTCTTAAAGTTTGGGGATGTGATGCTTATGTCAAAAAGCTTTAGCCTGAAAAGCTGGAACCCAAAGCGGAGAAATGCATCTTCGTAGGATACCCGAAAGAGACAGTCGGGTATACCTTGTATCTCAGATCCGAAGGCAAAGTGTTTGTCGCTAAGAATGGAACATTTCTTGAGAAAGAGTTTCTCTCGAAGGAATTGAGTGGGAGGAAAATAGAGCTTGATGAGGTTATTGAACCTTTACTTCAACCAGAGAGTAGCGCAACGCAGAAAGATGTTTCTGTGGAGCCTACGATAGTTGAAGAGGAAGTTAATGATGATGATCATGAAGCTTTGGATCAAGTTACTGTTGAACCTCGTAGGTCGAGAAGGGCGTGTACTGCTCCTGAGTGGTACGGCAACCCTGTCTTGGAGGTCATGTTGTTGGACAACAATGAACCTATGAGCTATGGAGGAGCGATGATGGGCCCGGATTCCAAGAAATGGTTAGAGGCCATGAAATCCGAGATGGGATCCATGTATGAAAACAAAGTATGGACTTTGGAAGTATTACCTGAAGGGCGAAAGGCCATTCAGAACAAATGGATCTTTAAGAAGAAGACGAAAGCGGATGGTAATGTCACTGTCTATAAAGCTTGACTTGTGGCAAAGGATTTTTCACAAGTTCAAGGAGTTGACTACGATGAGACCTTCTCACCCATAGCGATGCTTAAGTCCGTCAGAATCATGTTAGCAATAGCTGCATATTTCGACTATGAAATTTGGCAAATGGATGTCAAAACGGCGTTCCTCAACGGTGTCCTTGAGGAAGAGTTGTATATGATGTAACCAGAAGGTTTTGTCAATCCAGAGAATGTTGACAAAGTTTGCAAACTCCAGCGATCCATTTATGGACTGGTGCAAGCATCTCGGAGTTGGAATAAGCGCTTTGATGAGGTGATCAAAGCATTTGAGTTTATACAAGTTTATGGAGAAGCTTGTATTTACAAGAAAGTGAGTGGGAGCTCTATATCGTTTCTAATATTATATGTGGATGACATTTTGCTGATTGGAAACAATATAGAAATGCTGGAAAGCGTGAAGGAATATTTGAACAAGAGTTATTCAATGAAGGACCTAGGAGAAGCTACTTTCATATTAGGCATTAAGATCTATAGAGATAGATCGAGACGCTTAATAGAACTTTCACAGAGCACATACCTTGATAAAGTTTTGAAGAAGTTCAAAATGGATCAGTCCAAGAAGGGGTTCTTGCCTGTGTTACAAGGTGTGAAGTTGAGTAAGACTCAATGCCCAGTGACTGCAGAAGATAGAGAAAAGATGAGTGCCATCCCCTATGCTTCCGTCATAGGCTCTATCATGTATGCAATGTTGTGCACAACACCCGAGGTCAGCCTTGCCATAAGTATGGCCGAAAGGTTTCAAAGTGATCCTGGAATGGAGCACTGGGCGGCGGTCAAGAATATCCTTAAGTACCTGAAAAGGACTAAGAAAATGTTTCTTGTTTATGGAGGTGATGAACAGCTCGTCGTAAAGGGTTACGTTGACACAAGCTTTGACACTGATCCAGATGACTCTAAGTCACAAACTGGATACAAATTTATTCTCAACGGGGGAGCGATAAGCTGGTGCAATTCCAAGCAAAGCGTGGTAGCTGATTCTACATGCGAAGCGGAGTACATCGCAGCCTCGGAGACGGCAAAGGAAGGTGTCTGGATGAAGCAGTTCATGACAGATCTTGGAGTAGTGCCCAGTGCACTAAATCCAATGAACCTGTTAACACTGGTGCCATTGCTATGGCCAAGGAACCAAGGTTTCACAAGAGGACTAGACAAATAAAGCGACGCTTCAACTCCATCCGCGATTACATCGAGGACAAGGACATAAATATTTGCAAAGTGCACATGGATCTGAATGTGGCAGACCCGTTGACTAAACCTCTTCCAAGGGCTAAACATGATCAACACCAGCACTGCATGGGTGTTCGATTTATTACAATGTAAATCACATAGTGATGTGAACTAGATTATTGACTCTAGTGCAAGTGGGAGATTGTTGGAAATATGCACTAGAGGCAATAAATAAAGTGTTTATTATTATATTTCCTTGTTCATGATAATCGTTTATTATCCATGCTATAACTGTATTGATTGGAAACACATTACATGTGTGGGTAAATAGACAACACTTTGTCCCTAGTATGCCTCCAGTGAACTAGCTCGTTAATCAAACATGTTCAAGGTTTCCTAGCCATTGACATGTGATGTCATTTGATAATGGGATCACATCATTAGGAGAATGATGTGATGGACAAGATCCAAACTACAAACGTAGCATATGATCATGTCAGGTTATTGCTACTGTTTTCTGCATGTCAAGTATGTGTTCCTATGACCATGAGATCATGTAACTCACGGACACCAGAAGAGTGCTTTGTGTGTATCAAACGTCGCAACGTAACTGGGTGACTATAAAGTTGCTCTACAGGTATCTCCGAAGGTGAGTGTTGAGTTGGCATGGATCAAGACTGGGATTTGTTACTCCGTGTGACGGAGAGGTATCTCAAGGCCCACTCGGTAATACAACATCACAATATGCCTTGCAAAAAATGTGACTAAGTGTTAGTCACAGGATCTTGTATTACGAAACAAGTAAAGAGACTTGCCGGTAATGAGGTTGAACTAGGTATGGAGATACCGACGATCGAATCTCGGGCAAGTAACATACCAAAGAACAAAGGGAACATCATACGAGATTAACTTAATCCTTGACATAGAGGTTTGACCGATAAAGATCCTCGTAGAATATGTAGGAACCAATATGGGCATCCAGGTCCCGCTATTGGTTATTGACCATAGAGGCGTCTCAGTCTTGTCTACATAGTTCTTGAACCCGCAGGGTCTGCACACTTAAGGTTCGGTGACGTTTCGGTAGTATAGAGTTATGTATGGTGGTGACCGAAGGTTGTTAGGAGTCCCGGATGAGATCTGGACTTTACGAGGAGCTACGTAATGGTCCGAAGGTAAAGACTGATATATAGGAATTCCTATTTTGGTCGCCGAAAAAGTTTAGGGCTCATCGGTGGTGTACCGGGAGTGCCGGTAGTGTACCGGGAGACCATCGGGAGGGGTATTTCGACCCAAGAGGCTACATGGGCTATGGGAGAGTGAATACCAGCCCTTAGTGGGCTGGTGGAAGTCCCACACAAGGCCCATGCAGCTGGGAAAGAAAAGCCAAAAGAGAAAAGGTGGAAAAAAGGCAAAAAGGCAAAAAAGGAAGAGTCCTAGTCCTACTAGGATTGGAGGAGGAGGAGGACTCTCCTCCCTAACTTCGGCCGAAGCCACCAAGGGCTGGCCCTTGGGCCAAGCCTCCCTCTCTCTTCCTCTTATATATACTAGAGGTTTAAGGGTTTTTGCACAAGATTTTCAGCCACATGCTACCTGTTCCTCTAGTGCATAGTTTCTCCTCTAGATCGGATTTCTGCAGTGCTTAGGCAAAGCCCTGCCGGAATAGCTCCACCGCCATCGCTGGAGCACCGTCACGCTGCCGGAGAACTCATCTACCTCTCTGCTCCCTCTTGCTGGATCAAGAAGGCGGAGATCATCATCAAGCTGTACGTGTGCTGAACGCGGAGGTGTCGTCCGTTTGGTGCTAGATCGGGACGGATCATGATTGAATCACAGGACGCTCGGCGATTTGGATCGCGAAGACGTTCGACTACATCAACCGCGTTTCTTAACGCTTCCCTCTTAGCAATCTACAAGGGTATGTAGATCCACTCTCCCTCTCGTAGATACTCATCACCATGGATAGATCTTGTGTGTGCGTAGGAAATTTTTTGTTTCCCATGCAACATTCCCCAACAACTTCATGGAGACCAGATGTGTTCTCCAAGTTATTAGTTGTAGTTAGGCAAGTTATCTCTTCGGTGTGTGACCGACCATGTGTAAGCCAAGGACACCTGCAACATCTATATAAGCTGGAGGGTTTTAGGGCATAGAGGCAGAACAACTCTACGGTTGGACATATGATCTCGAGGTAGATCAACTCTATAACCCCTTACACCATCAATACAATCAAGCAGGACATAGGGTATTACCTCCATTGGAGGGCCCGAACCTGGGTAAACTCGCGTCCCCATCACCTCCTTATTAATTCTTTCATGAATTATATGTGATAGGGGTTATAGAGTTAATGATTTGCATTCATGAATTGCATCATTAATTTGTTCACATATAATATTTGCATGTGAATATTCTCTTCCCTTATTAATTCTTTCATGAATTGCATCATTGACCAATGCTATGTTTGTCAATCTCTAATAAATTTTACCAGTTATACTTTTCCTTATGTGATATCATTACTTACCATAAGATTAGCATATGATTCTTTTTCATTTATTTCCTTTTTATTTTTATTGCAGCTAGAAAGTAAAGAAGCAAAAGCTCAAACTAAACTTTGTTATATATCTCTCACTCGATTACATGGATAGATAGATCACGAAACTAGCACTCGAAAATAGATCATGCTAAACTTTTATTCAACAAGATCACGAAAGATCTAAGGATCGAACTATAATAGGTAAAGGTAAATAAAAGGGGACAAATACATTTTTGCCCCTAGTTGGAACCTACCTACGGGTTTTGCCCTTACTTTTCGACTCTGCTCAGTTTTGCCCTTAAATTTGCCTCCAAGGTCGCCCAAATGCCCTTTGACCATTTGACGAATACTTTGAAAATGCATAACAAATTCATATGAACTCAAAAAAAATGCAAACAAGATATCAAAATGTTCAGAAAAACATTACCTTTATGTACATGTCATTTTGGTTCAGGAAAAAGTACCATTTAAATTACCCTGGTTATTACTGTTATTAACATTTTTCAAAATAAAAAGGTATAAACAATACTTTTTCATGAATAAAAATTACATGCAAATGGAGGTGATGTTTTCTGAACATGGTGATATCTTATTTGCATTTTTCTGAGTTCATATCATCTTGTTATGAAGTTTTAGTTGACTTTGACCATTATTTTGAAACTTCATATCAAGTTGATATGAACTCAGAAAAATGCAAATAAGATATCAGGATGTTCAGAGAACATCACCTACATTTGCATGTAATTTGTATTCATGAAAACACTATTGTTTATACGTTTTTATTTTCATAATGATGATAACATTGATAACCATGGATAATTTAAATGGTACTTTTTTCGTGAATGAAAATGACATGTACAAAAAGATAATGTTTTTCTGAACATTTTTATATCTTGTTTGCATTTTTTTGAGTTCGTGTGAATTTGTTATGAATTTTCAAAGTATTGGTCAAACGGTCAAAAGATATTTGGGCGATCTCGGAGGCAAATCTAAGGGCAAAACTAAGCGGTGTTGAAAAGTAAGGGCAAAACCCATGAATAGGTTCGAACTAGGGGCAAAAATGTAATTGTCCCAAATAAAAGTGATGGTGATACGATACTGGGGCATCTCCCCCTAGCTTGGCTCAAGCAAAGGGGAGTTACCATACCCGTGTACTCAAGTCTCCTTTGGTGCTGTAGATGATGAAGGTGATGATGATGGAGTGTCACACTTTAGCCTCAATAGGCACTCGAATTTACAAATGACACTCCGAAGGGTGATGATGTGCTCCTCTCGCAAAATATTTTTACGAGTGAGAAATTTATTCTGAGCACGAACCATTTCGAAAGTTCTAAAAGCTTCAATTTCAATGGGGGTGAGAAGATTGTAATAAAGTCGAAGGATATCTTCTTCCTCCTCCTCTTCTGTTGGCATGGATTGCCCTCATTCTTGAGCTTGATCACTCATAGCTTCCTTTCCCTTGTCTTAATTGTTGGCTTCTTTTGGCTCCTCTCTCTTCAGCTCCATCTTCATCGACCAAGCATCTTCTTCTACGTTGTTGGAGAAGGGAGAAGACATGATGCATGGCTTGATAGATCTGACAGGAAAACAGCACGAAGCAAAAATAGGGGATTTTTCTGTGATGAGGTGGTCATACAATCGTGGGTATATATAAATATTTTTTTGATCTTGGGAAGCAAGAATATGAAAGGAAAACAAAGTCGGGAAGATGCCCAAGGAGGGCATAACCCACCAGGGCGAGCTAGGCAGGGCAGGCACGCCCTGGTGTATCAGGCTCACCTCGGTTGCTTTTCCTATTTATTTCTTATTTTCCTAATTTTTGTAATATTCCAAAACTAACCGAAAATATTTTTCTGGATTTTTCGGAGTCTGTTTACTTACTGTCTCAGGTACCGCCTCTTTTCTAGGATTCTGGCGTGTTCCGGAAGGTTTCTTTTATGTGCTCCTCCGGTGTCATGGTTTAGATAACATTGCTTTCAACATTATTAGGTGTACCTGAGATATAGTGTTTAATTCTTTATCCATTGACCACCTTTGGGTTAGTACCTTCAACATTATTAATCTTGATAGCTCCATAATGATAAACCTCTAACGATAACATATGGTCCTTCCCATTTTGAAAGAAGCTTTCTTGCAAAAAAAACTAAAACCATAGTTGTACAAAAGAACATATTCTCTAACTTTGAATTCTTGCTTTTGGACTCTTTTGCCGTGCCATCTTTTAACTTTTTCTTTGAATAGCTTGGCATTTTCATAAGCTTGGGTTCTCCATTCATCTAGCGAGCTAATATCAAATAACCTCTTTACACCGGCAAGTTTGAAATCATAATTGAGTTCTTTAATAGTCCAAAATGCTTTATGTTCTAACTCTAGAGGCGAATGACAAGCCTTTCCATATACCATTTTATATGGAGACATACCCATAGGATTTTTATAAGCTGTTCTATAGGCCCAAAATGCATCATCTAGTTTCTTAGACTAATTCTTTTAGGACCTATTGACAGTTTTTTGTAATATTAATTTTATTTCTCTAATTTCTAAGTTCAACTTGACCACTAGATTGAGGATGATAGGGAGATGCAATTCTATGGTTAACATCATATTTAGCAAGCATTTTACGGAAAGCACCATGAATAAAGTGTGAACCACCATCAGTCATTAAATATCTAGGGACTCCAAACCTCGGGAAGATAAAATTTTTAAGCATTTTAATGGAGGTGTTATGACCAACACAAATAGTTGGAATAGCTTCTACCCACTTAGTAACATAACTAAAAACAACCAAAATATGAGTATACCCATTATAGGAGGGAAAGGTCCCATATAATCAAACTCCAAACATCAAATGGTTCAACAACAAGTGAATAATTCATAGGCATTTCCTGACGCTTAGCGATATTACCAATTCTTTGACATTCATCACAAGACAAGACAAACTTACAGGCATCCTTGAAGAGAGTAGGCCAATAAAAACTAGATTGCAATACCTTGTGAGCAGTTCTATATACCGCATGATGTCCTCCATAGGCTTCGGAATGACATTTCCGTAGGATTTGTTCATGTTCATGCTCATTTACATAACGTCTAATAATACCATCTACCCCTTCTTTATAAACATGTGGGTGATCCTAAAAGTAATGTCTTAAATCATAGAAGAATTTTTTTCTTTTGTTGGTATGTGAAACTAGGTGGTATATATTTAGCAACAATACGGTTAGCATAGTCAGCATACCAACCAATGTTTAGAGAAACATTTATTGCAGCTAACTATTCATGAGGAAAACTATCATCAATAGGTAGTGGGTCATCAAGAATATTTTCTAACCTAGACAAGTTATCAGCTACGGGGTTCTTAGCTCCTTTCCTATCAGTGATATGTAAATCAAATTCTTGAAGCAAGAGAACCCACCTAATGAGTCTAGGTTTAGCATCTTTCTTTTCCATAAGATATTTTATAGCAGCATGATCAGTGTGAACAATGACTTTGGAAAGAACAATGTAAGATCTAAATTCATCACAAGCAAACACAACTGCTAAAAAATATTTTTCAGTAGTAGCATAGTTTCTTTGGGCACTGTCTAGAGTTTTGCTAGCATAATGGATAACATTTAATTTCTTATCAACTCTTTGTCCTAGATCAACACCAACAACAAAATCAATGGCATCACACATAATTTCAAAAGACAAGTACCAATCAGGTGGTTGAACGATAGGTGCAGAAGTTAAGGCTTTCTGGAGTGTTTCAAAGGCTTCTACATAATCATCATAAAAACAAATGGAATATCCTTTGTAAAAGATTAGTGAGAGGCCTAGAAATTTTAGAGAAGTCTTTAATAAACCTCCTGTTGGAAATATGCCCTAGAGGAAATAATAAATTGGTTATTATCATATTTCCTTGTTCAAGATAATTGTTTATTATCCATGCTAGAATTGTATCGATTGGAAACTCACATACATGTGTGGATACATAGACAACACCATGTCCCTAGTATGCCCCTAGTAGACTAGCTCGTTGATCAAAGATGGTCAAGGTTTCCTGGCCATGGACATGTGATGTCATTTGATAATGGGATCACATCATTAGAAGAATGATGGGATGGACAAGGCCCAAACTATAAATGTAGCATATGATCGTGTCAGTTTATTGCTACAATTTTCTGCATGTCAAGTATATGTTCCTATGACCATGAGATCCTGCAATTCACTGACACCGGAGGAGTGCCTTGTGTGTATCAAACATCGCAACATAACTGGGTGACTATAAAGGTGCTCTACAGGTATCTCCGAGGGTGTCTGTTGGGTTGGCATGGATCAAGACTAGAATTTGTTACTCCATGTGAGGAGAGGTATCTCAGGGCCCACTCGGTAATACAACATCACAATAAGCCTTGCAAGCAATGTGACTAAGTGTTAGCCACCGAATCTTGTATTACGAAATGAGTAAAGAGACTTGCCAGTAACGAGATTGAACTAGGTATGGAGATACCGACGATCGAATCTCGGGCAAGTAAGATACCGAAGAACAAACAGAACATCATACGGGATTAACTCAATCCTTGACATAGAGGTTTGACCGATAAAGATCTTCGTAGAATATGTAGGAACCAATATGGGCATCCAGGTCCCGGCATTGGTTATTGACCGTAGAGGTTTCTCGGTCATGTCTACATAGTTCTCGAACCCGTGGGGTCTGCACACTTAAGGTTCGGTGATGTTTCGGTAGTATAGAGATATGTATGGTGGTGACCGAAGGTTGTTTGGAGTACCGAATGAGATCCCAGATGTCATGAGGAGCTCCGGAATGGTCCGGAGGTAAAGATTGATATATTGAAAGTCCTGTTTTGGTCGCCGGAAAAGTTTCAGGCTCATCAGTAGTGTACCGGGAGTGCCGGGAGGGTGCCGGGGACCATCGGGAGGGGTATTTCGACCCAAGAGGCTACATGGGCTGTGGGAACAGGTATGCCAGTCATTAGTGGGCTGGGCTAAGTCCCACAAGAGGCCCATGCAGCTGGAGTGGAAAGAGAAGGAAAAAAAGGCCAAGGTGGAAAGAGTTTCCAAGTGGGAAGGAGGAGTCCTAGTCCTACTAGGATTGGAGGAGGACTCCCCCTCTCCTCCTTGCGCCAAGGGTAAAGGGCTGGCCCCTTGTGCGCCAGCCTCCTCCCTCCCTCCAATATATACTAGAGGTTTTGAGGGTTTTGAGACACAGAAAAACAGCCACGTGTTGCCCTCTTCTCTAGATCGTAGTTTCTCCTCTAGATCGGTTTTCAACGGTGCTTAGGCGAAGCCCTGCTGGAACAGCTCCACCCCCATCACCGCAACGCCGTCATGCTGCCGGAGAACTCATCTACCTCTCCACTCGCTCTTGCTGGATCAAGAAGGCGGAGATCGTCATCGAGCTGTACGTGTGCTGTATGCGAAGGTGTCGTCCGTTCGCGCTAGATCGGAAGGACCATGATCAAGATCGCGAGACGATTCGTGAATGGATCGCGGAACGGATCATGATGAGATCATGGGACGGATTGTGATTAGATCGTGAGATGGATCGTGATGGGATCGCGGGAAGCTCGGTGATTTGGATCGCGAAGACGTTCAACTACATCAACCGCATTTCTTAACGATTCTCGCTTAGCGATCTACAACGGTATGTAGATCCACTCTCCCTCTCATAAATGCTCATCACCATGGATAGATCTTGCATGTGCATAGGAATTTTTTTGTTTCCCATTCAACGTTCCCCAACACCTCCTATAGAAACCAGCATGGCCAAGGAAACGTCGAATACCTTTAATATCTTTAGGACATGGCATTTTCTCAATTGCATCAACTGTAGCTTTATCCACCTCAATACCTCGTTCAGATATTTTATGCCCCAAGACAATACCTTCATTAACCAAAAAGTGGCACTTCTCTCAATTCAAGACGAGATTAGTTTGTTCACATCTATGCAAAACTCGATTAAGGTTGCTTAAGCAATCATCAAATGAAGTTCCGTAAACGGAAAAATCATCCATGAAAACCTCCACAATCCTTTCACAAAAATCTGAGAATATAGCAGTCATGCATATTTGAAAGGTAGCAGGTGCATTGCATAAACCAAAAGGCATATGTCTATAAGCATAGGTTCCAAAAGTAAAAGTGAAGGTGGTTTTCTCTTGATCAGATTGTGATACAGGTATTTGAGAGAAACGAGAATATCTATCCATAAAACAAAAGTGTGTGTGCTTAGATAATATTTATAGCATTTTATCAATGAAAGGCGAAGGGTAATGTTCTTTTCTAGTAGCTTTATTTAATTTTCTAAAATCAATTACCATTCTATAGCCAGTGACAATTCTTTGTAGGATAAGTTCTATCTTATCATTAAGAACAACAGTAATACCTCCCTTCTTTGGGACACAATGAACGAGACTTACCCATCTATTATCAGTTATGCGATAGATTATACCTGCTTCTAGAAGCTTTAATATTTCAGTTCTTACCACTTCTTTCATCTTGGGATTCAATTGTCGTTGGTGATCCACAACGGGTTTAGCATCAGGTTCCATATTAATCTTGGGCTAACATAGAGTGGGACTAATGCCCTTAAGATCATCAAGAGTATACCCAATAGTGGCCCGTTACATCCTCGGAATTTTTAATAATCTTTCTTCTTCATGTTCTGAAAGGTTAGCTCTAATAATAACAGGATATATCTTTTTCTCATCAAGATAAGCATACTTCAAAGTGTCAGGCAATTGTTTTAATTCAAACATAGGATCTCCTATAGTTTCAATAGGCAAATTGTATTTTAGGAGAGGTTGTTGTTCAAAGAAAAATGTATCTATCTCATTTCTTTTGTGCAGGTACATAGTATTTTCATGGTGTAGCAAATATTGTTCTAATGGATCAGTAGGAGGTACTGCAATAGAAGCAGGGCCAGTTATTTCATACTTACTAGATAATTCTTTATTACGTGGTTGTCTACTAAACTTGGAAAAATTAAATTCATGAGACACATCACAAAAATTAACACTGACGGTTTCTCTCTTGCAATCTATCTTAGCATTGACGATGTTCAAGAAAGGTCTACCAAAGATAATGGGACAAGAGTCATCTTGTGGGGAACAAAGTACTCGAAACTCAGTAGGATATTTTATTTTCCCACACAAGACTTCAACATCTCTAACAATCCCAAGTGGTGTGTGTTGGAAATATGCCCTAGAGGAAATAATAAAATGGTTATTCTTATATTTCCTTGTTCATGATAATCGTTTATTATCCATACTATAATTGTATTGATTGGAGACACAAATACATGTGTGGATACATAGACAACACTGTGTCCCTAGTATGCCTCTAGTAGACTAGTTCGTTTATCAAAGATGGTCAAGGTTTCCTAGACTTAGAAATGAGATGTCATTTGATAATGGGATCACGTCATTAGGAGAATGATGTGATGGACAAGACCCAAACTATGAACATAGCATATGATCATGTTAGTTTATTGCTATATTTTTCTACATGTCAAGTATATGTTCCTATGACCATGAGATCATGCAACTCACTGACACTGCACGAATACCTTGTGTGTATGAAACGTCGCAACGTAACTGGGTGACTATAAAGATGCTCTACAGGTATATCCAAAGGTGTCTGTTGAGTGGGCATGGATCAAGGCTGAGATCTGTTACTCCGTGTGACAGAGAGGTATCGCAGGGCCCACTTGGTAATACAACATCACAATATGCCTTGCAAGCAAAGTGACTAATGTGTTAGCCACGGGATCTTGTATTACGGAATGAGTAAAGTGTTGGGGAACGTTGCATGGGAAACAAAAAAATTCCTACGCACACGCAGATCTATCCATGGTGATGAGCATGGACGAGAGCGAGAGTGGATCTACATACCCTTGTAGATCGCTAAGCGGGAAGCGTTAAGAAACGCGGTTGGTGTAGTCGAACGTCTTCGCGATCCAAATCGCCATGCGTCCCGCGATCCAATCATGATTCATCCCGCGATCCAATCACGATCAATCCCGCGATCCAATCACGATCCGTCCAACAAACTTGATCACGATCCGTCCCACGAACTTGATCACGATCCGTCCGACGAACTTGATCACGATCCTTCCGATCTAGCACCGAACGGACGACACCTCCGCGCTCAGCACACGTATAGCTTGATGACGATCTCCACCGTATTTCTCCAGCAAGGAGTGGAGAGGAAGAAGAGTTCTTCGGCAGCCTGACGGCGCTCCGGCGATGGTGGTGTAGCAATTCCGGCAGGGCTTCGCCTAAGCACTGCAGAAATTCAATGTAGAGGAGAAACTATGCACTGGAGGAACGGGTAGCACGTGGCTGAAATTCTAGTGCAAAAACCCTCTATACCACCAGTATATATAGGAGGAAGAGAGGAGAGGAGGCAGACTTGGCTTCCCAAGCCAAGGGCTTCGGCCGAAAGGAGGTGGACGAGGTGGAGTCCACCTCCAATCCTAGTAGGACTAGGATTCACCTATTTTGCCTTTTTCCCACCTTTTCTCTTGGGCTTTTTTCTTCCATCCGCATGGGTCTCTTGTGGTTGTTTCACCAGCCCACTAAGGGCTGGTTTCCACTCCCCCACAGCCCATTTAGCCTCTTGGGTCGAAATACCCCTCCCGGAGGTCTCCCGATACACTACCGGCACTCCCGGTACACTACCGATGAGCCCGAAACTTTTCCGGCGACCAAAACAGGACTTCCTATATATGAATCTTTATGTACGGACCATTTCGGAGCTCCTCATGACGTCCGAGATCTTATCCAGGATTCCAAACAAACTTCGTTCACCACCATACATAACTCTATACTACCAAAACGTCACCAAACCTTAAGTGTGCAGACCCTACGGGTTCGAGAACTATCTAGACATGACCGAGACACCTCTACAGTCAATAACCAATGGTGGGACCTAGCTGTCCACATTGGTTCCTACATATTCTACGAAGATCTTTATCGGTCGAACCTCTATGTCAAGGATTCAGTTAATCCCGTATGATGTTCCCTTTGTTCTTTGGTATGTTCCTTGCCCGAGATTCGATCGTCGGTATCTCCATACCTAGTTCAACCTCGTTATTGGCAAGTCTCTTTACTCGTTCCGTAATACAAGATCCCGTAACTAACACTTAGTCACATTGCTTGCAAGGCTTATTGTGATGTTGTATTACCGAGTGAGCCCTGAGATACCTCTCCGTCACACGGAGTAACAAATCCCAGTCTTGATCCATGCCAACTCAACAGACACCCTCGGAGACACATGTAGATCACCTTTATAGTCACCCAGTTACGTTGCCACGTTTGATACACACAAGGCACTCCTCCGATATCTGTGAGTTGCATGATCTCATGGTCATAGGAACATATACTTGACATGCAGAAAATAGTAGCAATAAACTGACACGATCATAAGCTACGTTTGTAGTTTGGGTCTTGTCCATCACATCATTCTCCTAATGATGTGATCCCGTTATCAAATGACATCTCATGTACATGGCTAGGAAACAACCATCTTTCGATCAACGAGCTAGTTCACTAGAGGCATACTAGGGACATTGTGTTTGTCTATGTATCCACACATGTATCCATGGTTCCAGTTAATACAATTATAGCATGGATAATAAACGATTATCATGAACAAGGAAATACAATAATAAACACTTTATTTATTGCCTCTAGGGCATATTTCCAACAGTATCCCACTTGCACTAGAGTCAATAATCTAGTTCAAATCACTATGTGATTTACGTTGTAATGAATCAAACACCCATGCAGTTCTGGTGTTGATCATGTTTAGCCCTTGGAAGAGGTTTAGTCAATGGGTCTACAACATTCAGATCCGTGTTCACTTTGCAAATATTTATGTCTTTCTCCACGATGTAATCGCGGATGGAGGTGAAGCGTCGCTTTATGTGTCTGGTCCTCTTGTGAAACCTTGGTTCCTTGGCCAGAGCAATGGCACCAGTGTTGTCACAGAATAGGTTCATTGGATTCAGTGCACTGGGCACTACTCCAAGATCTGTCATGAACTGCTTCATCCAGACACCTTCCTTTGCCACCTCCGAGGCTGCGATGTACTCCGCTTCACATGTAAAACCATTTCTCAGAATCCGGGCCCATCACTGCTCCTCCATAGCTCGTAGGTTCATTGTTGTCCAACAACATGACCACCAAGACAGGGTTGCTGTACCACTCAGGGGTAGTACGCGGCCTTGTCGACCTACGAGGTTCAATAACAGTTTGATCTGAAGCTTCATGACCATCAAGATTAACTTCCTCTTCTACCGTCGTAGGTTCCATAGAAACATCTTTCTGCGCTGCGCTACTTTCTGGTTGAAGTAAAGGTTCAATAACCTCATCAATCTCTATTTTCCTCCCACTCAATTCTTTCGAGAGAAACTCTTTCTCAAGAAATGTTCCGTTCTTAGTGACAAACACTTTGCCTTCGGATCTAAGATAGAAGGTATACCCGACTGTCTCTTTCGGGTATCCTATGAAGACGCATTTCTCTGCTTTGGGTTCCAGCTTTTCAGGCTGAAGCTTTTTGACATAAGCATCACATCCCCGAACTTTAAGAAACGACAACTTTGGCTTCTAGCCAAACCACAGTTCATATGGCGTCGTCTCAACGGATTTTGATGGTGCCCTATTTAAAGTGAATGAAGCTGTCTCTAATGCATAACCCCAAAACGATAGTGGCAAATCATCAAGAGACATCATAGAACGCACCATATCTAATAAGGTTCGATTACGATGTTCGGACACACCATTACGCTGTGGTGTTCCGGGCGGTGTCAACTGTGAAACAATTCCACACTGTCTTAAGTGACTACCAAACTCATAACTCAGATATTCACCTCCTCGATCAGATCGCAGGAACTTAATCTTCTTGTTACGATGATTCTCAACTTCACTCTGAAATTGCTTGAACTTTTCAAACGTTTCAGACTTGTGTTTCATTAAGTAAATGTACCCATATCTACTTAAGTCATCAGTGAAGGTGAGAAAATAACGATATCCACCATGCGCTGTAACATTCATTGGACCACACACATCAGTATGTATGATTTCCAATAAGTCACTCGCCCGTTCCATTGTTCCAGAGAACGGCGTTTTAGTCATCTTGCCCATGAGGCATAGTTCACATGTGTCAAGTGATTCAAAATCAAGTGACTCCAAAAGTCCATCAGCATGGAGCTTCCTCATGCGTTTTACACCAATATGACCTAAACGGCAGTGCCACAAGAAAGTGGTACTATCATTATCAACTCTACATCTTTTGGCATCAATGTTATGAACATGTGTGTCATCACTATCAAGATTCAATATGAATAAACCCCTAACATTGGGTGCATGACCATAAAACATATTACTCATATAAATAGAACAACCTTTATTCTCTGATTTAAATGAGTAATCGTCTCGCAATAAACAAGATCCAGATATAATGTTCATGCTTAACGCAGGCACTAAATAACAATTATTCAGGTTCATCACTAATCCCAATGGTAATTGAAGAGAGAGCGTGCCGACGGCGATCACATCAACCTTGGAACCATTTCCCACGCGCATCGTCACTTCGTCCTTTGCCAGCCTTCGTTTATTCCATAGTTCCTGCTTTGAGTTGCAAATGTGAGCAACCGAACTGGTATCAAATACCCATGCACTACTACGAGAGCTAGTAAGGTACACATCAATAACATGTATATCATATATACCTTGTTTGTCGTTGGCCGCCTTCTTGTCAGCCAGGTACTTGGGGCAGTTCCGCTTCCAGTGACCAGTTCCCTTGCAATGAAAGCACTCAGTTTCTGGCTTGGGTCCACGCTTGGGCTTCTTTGCAGGAGTAGCAACTGCTTTGCCATCCTTCTTGGTTTTACCCTTCTTGCCCTTGCCCTTGACTTTGCCATTTTTCTTGAAACTAGTGGTTTTATTGACCATCAACACTTGATGTTCTTTCTGGATTTCAGACTCAGCGACTTTTAGCATCGCAAATAGCTTGGCGACTGACTTGTTCATCCCATGCATGTTATAGTTCATGACAAAGCTCTTGTAACTAGGTGGCAGTGATTGAAGAACTCTGTCAGTGATCGCTTCTGGCAGAAGGGCAATTCCCAACTCCGCTAGACGAGTTGAATACCCAGACATTCTGAGTATATGTTCACTGATAGACCCGTTCTCTTCCATCTTGCAAGCATAGAACTTATCGGAGGTTTCATACCTCTCGATCCGGGCGTTCTTCTGAAAGATAAACTTCAACTCCTGAAACATCTCATATGCTCCATGACGTTCAAAATGTCATTGAAGTCCCGGTCTAAGCCATAGAATATTGCACACTGAACTATTGAGTAATCTCCAATACGTGCCTCCCAAGCATTCTTAACGTCTTCGGAGGTCATGTCTTCTGGTTGGTCACCAAGGGGTGCATCAAGGACATATGATTTCCGGGAAGCCGCGAGGATAATCCTCAAATTATGGGCCCAGTCAACAAAATTACTTCCATCATCTTTCAATTTAGCTTTCTCTAGGAACGCATTAAAATTCAGGGGTGCTACTGCGCGAGCCATTGATCTACAACATAAATATGCAAAGGTTACTTAGACTATTGTTCAAGATAATGAGTTTAGTTAATCAAATTACTAAAGCTCCCACTCAAATTGACATCCCTCAGGTCATCTGAGTGTCACATGATCCAAATCCACCAACTCAAGTCCGATCATCACGTGAGTTGAGGTGGCTTCAATGGTGAACATCATTATGTTGATCATATCTACTATATGACTCATGTTTGACCTTTCGGTCTATTGTGTTCTGAGGCCATGTCTGTACATGCT
This sequence comes from Hordeum marinum, assembly GCA_022496015.1. NCBI lineage: Eukaryota > Viridiplantae > Streptophyta > Magnoliopsida > Poales > Poaceae > Hordeum > Hordeum marinum. The sequence goes on along the minus strand of CM039678.1, from coordinate 87,282,353 downwards.
AGGCTCGTCAAGTTTAACCCGAGTGTTCTGCGCGTGCAACACTGGCTTGCACCCGTTGTATGTGAACGTAGAGTCTATCACACCCGATCATCATGTGGTGTCTCAACACGACGAACTTTCGCAATGGTGCACACTCGGGGAGAACACATATCTTGAAATTTAAGTGAGGGATCACCTTATAAAGCTACCGGCGTACTAAGCAAAATAAGGTGCATAAAAGGATTAACATCACATGCAATTCATAAGTGACATGATATTGCCATAAACTTGTGCTTTAGATCTCCATCTTGAAAGCACCGGCATGATCTCCATCGTCGCCGGCAAGACACCATGATCTCCATCAACGTGTCGCCATTGGGGTTGTCGCGCCCAACATGCTTCTACTACTATTGCTACCGTGTAGCGATAAAGTAAAGCATTACATAGCGCTTAATGATTGACACGCAGGTCATACACTAATTAAAGACAACCCTATGGCTCCTGCCGGTTGCCATACTCATCGACACGCAAGTCGTGAAATTCTATACATCACATGATCATCTCATACATCACATATATCACATCATGTAATTGGCCATATCATATCACAACATACCCTACAAAAACAAGTTAGACGTCCTCTAATTGTTGTTGCATGTTTTACGTGGCTGCTATGGGTTTCTAGCAAGAATGTTTCTCACCTATGCATAAACCACAACGGTGATACACTAGTTGCTTTTCAACCTTCTCAAGGACCGCCTTTGTCGAATCCGATCCAACTAAAGTGAGAGAAACTGCTACCCGCAAGCCATCTAGGCAACAAGTTGCGTCGAGGGAACCAGTCTCTCGTAAGCGTACGAGTAATGTTGGTCCGGGCCGCTTCATCTCTCAATACCACTGAACCAAAATCCGACCAAGGGAGGAAGCAATCTAAGCATCAACGCGCACAAACCTTTTGTGTTCTACTCGAGATCTCATCAACACATAGACCTAGCTCTGATACCATTGTTGGGGAACGTTGCATGGGAAACAAAAAATTTCCTACGCACACCCAGATCTATCCATGGTGATAAGCATCGACGAGAGCGAGAGTGGATCTACATACCCTTGTAGATCGCTAAGCGGGAAGCGTTAAGAAACGCGGTTGGTGTAGTCGAACGTCTTCGCGATCCAAATCGTCGTGCATCCCGTGATCCAATCACGATCCGTCTCGCGATCCAATCACGATGCGTCCCGCGATCCGATCACGATTCGTCCCACGAACTTGATCACAATCCGTCCCATGAACTTGATCACGATCCTTCCGATCTAGCACCGAACGGACGGCACCTCCGCGTTCAGCACACGTACAGCTTGATGACGATCTCCACCATCTTGATCCAGCAAGAAGGAGTGGAGAGGAAGAAGACTTCTCCAGCGGCCTGCGGCACTCTGGCAATGGTGGTGGAGCAATTCCGGCAGGGCTTCGCCTAAGCACTGCAGAAATCCAATCTAGAGGAGAAACTATGCATTGGAGGAACGGGTAGCACGTGGCTGAAATTCTAGTGCAAAACCCCCGTATACCACCAGTATATATAGGAGGAAGAGAGGAGAGGAGGCAGCCTTGGCTTCCCAAGCCAAGGGCTTCGGCCGAAAGGAGGTGGAGGAGGTGGAGTCCACCTCCAATCCTAGTAGGACTAGGATTCACCTATTTTGCCTTTTTTTCCACCTTTTCTCTTGGGCTTTTTTCTTCCAGTCGCATGGGCATCTTGTGGTTGTTCCACAAGCCCACTAAGGGCTGGTTTCCACTCTCCCACAGCCCATGTAGCCTCTTGGGTCGAAATATTCCTCCCGGTGGTCTCCCGGTACACTACCGATGAGCCCGAAACTTTTCTGGCGACCAAAACAGGACTTCCTATATATGAATCATTACCTCCGGACAATTCCGGAGCTCCTCATGACGTTCGGGATCTCATCCGGGACTCCGAACAAACTTCGGTCACCACCATACATAACTCTATACTACTGAAACGTCACCAAACCTTAAGTGTGCAGACCCTGCGGGTTCGAGAACTATGTAGACATGACCGAGACACCTCTACGGTTAATAACCAATGGCGGGACCAGGATGTCCACATTGGTTCCTACATATTCTACGAAGATCTTTATCGGTCGAACCTCTATGTCAAGGATTCTGTTAATACCGTATGATGTTCCCTTCGTTCTTTGGTATGTTCCTTGCCCTAGATTCGATCGTCGGTATCTCCATACCTAGTTCAACCTCGTTATTGGCAAGTCTCTTTTACTCGTTCCGTAATACAAGATCCCGTAACTAACACTTATTCACATTGCTTGCAAGGCTTATTGTGATGTTGTATTACCGAGTGGGCCCTGAGATACCTCTCCGTCACACGGAGTAACAAATCCCAGTCTTGATCCATGCCAACTCAACAGACACCCTCGGAGACACATGTAGATCACCTTTATAGTCACCCAGTTACGTTGCCATGTTTGATACACACAAGGCACTCCTCCGATATCTGTGAGTTGCATGATCTCATGGTCATAGGAACATATACTTGACATGCAGAAAACAGTAGCAATAAACTGACACGATCATAAGCTACGTTTGTAGTTTGGGTCTTGTCCATCACATCATTCTCCTAATGATGTGATCCCGTTATCAAATGACATCTCATGTCCATGGCTAGGAAACCTTAACCATCTTTCGATCAACAAGCTAGTTCACTAGAGGCATACTAGGGACATTGTGTTTGTCTATGTATCCACACATGTATCCATGGTTCCAATTAATACAATTATAGCATGGATAATAAACAATTATCATGAACAAGGAAATACAATAATAAACACTTTATTTGTTGCCTCTAGGGCATATTTCCAACATAAAGAGACTTGTGGGTAACGAGATTGAACTATGTATAAAGATACCGACGATGGAACCTCGGGAAAGTAACATACCGAAGAACAAAGGGAACAACATAAGGGATTAAATGAATACTTGACATAGAGGTTCAACCAATAAATATATTCATAGAATATGTAGGAACCAATATGGGCATCCAGGTCCCGCTATTGTTTATTGGTCATAGAGGTGTCTCGGTCATGTCTACATAGTTCTCGAACCCGTAGGGTCTGCACACTTAACGTTCGATGACGTTTCGGTAGTATTGAATTATGTATGGTAGTGACCGAAGGTTGTTCAGAGTCCGGGATGAGATATCGAAGGTCACAAGAAGGTCTAGAATGGTCCAGAGGTAAAGATTGATATATAGGAAGTCCCGTTTTGGTCACCGGAAAAGTTTTGGGTATTTTCGGTAGTGTACCGGGAGTGCCGGAGGGCCATCGGGAGGGGCCACCCACACCGGGGGGCCACATAGGCCTGAGGGGTGGTGCACTAGCCCTTAGTGGGCTGGGAAAATCAACCCCACAAGGCCCATGCATATAGGAAGGTGGGAAAGAAAAAACAAAGAGAAGGGAAGGATTCCAAGTAGGATTGGAATGCTACTTGGGGTAGGATTGGAGGTGGACTCCTCCACCTCCTCATCCCAATTTTGGCCAGCACCAAGGGGCTGCCTCCTTTTCCCTCCCTCCTATATATACTAGAGGAATAGAGCAGCCCTAACTCTAATTTGATAGCCACATGCTGCCCTATTCTTCCTCTAGATCGTTTCTCCTCTAGATTAGTTCGACGGTGCTTAGGCGAAGCCCTGTCGGATTAGTTCACCACCACCGCCACCACGCTATTGTGCTACCGAAGAACTCATCTACCTCTCTGCTCCCTCTTGCTGGATGAAGAAGCTGGAGACCGTCATCGAGTTGTACGTGTGCTGAACGCAGAGGTGTCGTCCGTTCGGTACTAAATCGTGATCGGATCGCGGGATGGCTTGCGATTTGGATCGCGAATACGTTCGACTACATCAACAACGTTTGTTAACGCTTTCGCTTAGCGATCTACAAGGGTATGTGGATCCATTCTCCCTCTCGTAAATGCTCATCACCATCGATAGATCTTGCGTGTGCGTAGGAATTTTTTTCCCATGCAACGTTCCCCAACAGTGTGATGGTGTCTCTATAGCAAGTTTAATAGTAACATCAATGACTTCTATTTTGGCGGGTGCTATATCGTTCATAATTTGTTGGTATAAGGTAAAAGGAATAGCACTCACTCTAGCACCCATATCACATAAAACCATGATAGCATTGATCTCCTATCTTCACTGATACAACAGGCATGCCAACTACGGGTCTATGTTTATCTTTTTTATCGGGTTTGGGAATTCTAGCATCTTCATCACAGAAGTCAATAACGTGCCCATCAATATTTTCTACCAAGAGATCCTTAACCATAGCAACACTAGGTTCTACTTTAATTTGTTCAGAGGGCTTAGGTGCTTTTGAAAGGACGTGGATGTCGCCTAGAGGGGGTGAATAGGCGCTTTAAATAATTACGGTTTAGGCTTGAACTTATGCGGAATAAAACTAACGTTTAATTAGTCAAGCACAAAACCTAAAACAACTAGGCTCACCTATGTGCACCAACAACTTATGCTAAGCAAGATAAACAACTAAGTGATATCAAGATATATACCACGAAACAATATGGCTATCACAAAGTAAAGTGCATATGTAAAGGGCTCAGGTAAGAGATAACCGAGGCACGCGGAGATGGCGATGTATCCCGAAGTTCACACCCTTGCGGATGCTAATATCCGTTCGGAGCGGTGTGGAGTCACAATGCTCCCCAAGATGCCACTAAGGCCACCGTAATCTCCTCACGCTCTCGCACAATGCAAGATATCGTGATTCCACTAAGGGATCCTTGAGGGCGGTCACCGAACCCGTACAAAAAAGGTTGGGGCAATCTCACAAGTTAATTGGAGGCTCCCAACAACACCACGAAGCTTCACCACAATGGATTGTGGCTTCGAGGTAACCTCAAATGCTCGGGGCAATCTCCACAACCTAATTGGAGACCCCGACGCTTACCCGGAGCTTTGCACCACAATGATTGAGCTCCGAGGCACCACCCGTCTAGGGCGCCAAAGCACCCAAGAGGAACAATCTCTAGGGTTCTCAAACACCCAAGAGTAATAAGCTTCTCAAACTTCACTTCCACGTATCACCGTGGAGAACTCAAACCTATGCACCAAATGCAATGGAAAGGGCACACGGAGTGCCCAAGGCCTTCTCTCCCAAATCCCACCACAACGCTAATGCTATGGTGGAAAATGAGAGGAAGAACGAAGAAGAACACCAAGAACTCCAAGAACTAGATCCAAGGGGTTCCCCTCACATAGAGGAGAAAGTGATTGGTGGAAATGTGGATCTAGATCTCCTCTCTCTTTTCCCTCAAGAACTAGCAAGAATCATTGCAGGGATTGAGAGTTAGCAAGCTCGAAGAAGGTCAACAATGGGGGAAGAACACGAGCTCAAGATATTCAAAGCAATGGGGAAGAAGATCCCCTTTTATAGGCCCCCCCCCAAATCCAACCGTTATGCACTCAACCCATGCATAAACGGTAGTACCGCTCAGGTGAGCAGTACTTCCGCTGGAACGGAAGTACCAAACCATAGCATGCAACAAAGGAGTTCAAAGGAGCCGATAGAGCCGTCGAAGGGGTACTACCGCTTCCTCCAGCGGTACTTCCGCCCGGAGCGGTACTACCTCCCTCTACTACCGAGAGGTGCCAAGCAGAAAACCAACCTATCCAGAGAGCAAAATATAAGCGGAAGTAGCAGTGGTACTCGGGAGCGGTAGTACCTAGCGGGCGGTACTAGCGCCCTACTACCAACCTACTACCGCCCAAGTATCGCCTAGAAAACCAAACTAACCAGAAAGCAAAATATAAGCAGAAGTAGCAGCGGTAGTACACAACGGAAGTACCGCCCAAGCGGTACTACCATAGTACCGAGCGGTACTATCGCCTGTTCAGAGAAAAACAGCTCAGGCACTAAAACTGCCATAACTTCCGCATACGAGCTCCGAATTGAGCAAACTCAAGCTTGTTGGATAGCAGACGACAAGTGTTATCCAAAAAGAGAAAACATCATAGAAGATGCATATGGACTCTGTTTTCGATGAACTTGAGCTTGTTATAAAAGTGACCATAAGCTCAAGAACCCACAAAGAGAAAAGCCGACCAAGAACCAAGAAAAATGAAGATGCCAAGAATGCAATGGTTTGAGCTCTCAACGAATGATATGATCAAGCTACTCACTTGAGAGCCCCCTTGATAGTACGGCTATCGATCCTATAACCCGGTCTCCCAACTACCACCATGAGACCGGTAAAATAGAACACCCTATCAAGGTCAAACCTTTGCCTTGCGCATAGTCCACTTGAGCTAGATGATGACAATCTTGTCCTCCTCAAGATGGACCAACTTTCTTGATTGTGTCGGCTAGATGAAGACTAATAGATTGCTCCCCCATACTCCACAATGGCTGAGCCACTCTTCGGCACATCTTCACAACTCCATTGTCACCACAATGAACGGCAAGCTTCAAGCATGATCTCTTCGTGATGCTCCACTTGAACTTGCACATCACAACTTGATGACAATCTTCACTTGATGTCATCCTACATGCGTTGTATGAGATCTTGATCTTGATGCAATCCCACGGACGCATACCTAATCCCACATAGAACTCTCACGTAGACCATGGGTTAGTACACAAAGTGTAATGGACAATGCTTACCATACCATGGGATCACTTGATCCCTCTCGGTACATCTTGTACACTTTGTATGTTGATCAACTTGATTCACTCTTTGACTTAGTCCTGATCAACCTTGTACCATATCTTATCTCTTCATAAAGATGATGTCTTGAAGGTAAACATGGATGCTCACACAATCTTCTTCTTCAAGACATGCTTGCAATCAAGTCAACTCTCACATGACCAATATTTGGATAAAACCTTGAATACCACCTTGATCACCATATAAACTCCTTGAAACCAACAGATGGACTTCAAGAAGTACCTACGGACAAATCCTTCGAATATAACTCAAGGCAACAATTAGTCCATAGGGATTGTCATCAATTACCAAAATCACACATGGATAAATGTTCTCGTACAATCTCCCCCATTTTGGTAATTGATGACAACCACTTCCAAGAGAGTTTATATAAGGAAATAAGAACAACCAAGCACACACATGCAAAGCAATAATGCATGGATATGAGATGCAAATGCTTAAGAAATCAAAAGCAAAAGTCTCTAAACTTTCCAAATGAAACTCTCTAAACTTCTCCCCCATTGGCATTGATTGTCAAAATGGACAAAAAGCTTAGAAAGCTAGTATAATAGGTGCTCCTACAAAAAGTGTGTATTCCTCAAAATATGAGTGAAATGAAATACACATATACAATTATAATTAGTTGGAGGAAAACAAACTATATTGAGGATCCAAAGATTGCAAAAAGGATCGTATGGCACAAAGACATACAAAAGAGAATCGAGCAATCAAAAGATACCAATTGGACCAAACAATCACATGATCCAACGAGCCACATTAATAAAAGATATTATGATATGGGCAAAACAGTGTTTTAAAGAAACTAGAGAAGCTCCCCATGATTTGTACACTATGAAGAATTTTTGTATTTGGTTACAAGAGCACAAAATAGGATCATCACTCTCACAAAATCAATAGAAACACACAATAAGTGCAAGCAAGTAGATAAGACAATAAGAATATCACTTGCACCGAACATATGGTTGAGTAACATGTAAAAGAGACAATTTAAGAATAGGCTCAACCAAAATGATGTGTGTTAGTCATGGAAAGTGGCTACTATCTCAGAGTCAAGTGCATATTTAGTGCTAAACTTGTGAAAAGCATCAGTATTCATAAAAGATTTAACACAATCAAACTTAAGCTTAATACCTGACTCATTACCTTCGTCGAGTTCCCAATCTTTAGAATTGCATTTAATCCTTTCTAAGAGATCCCACTCGAATTCAATAGTATTGATCATAAAAGAACCAGTACAAAAAGTATCAAGCATGCATCAATCATTATGAGAAAGTCGGGCATAAAAATTCTGAATAATAATTCCTCTCAAGAGATCATGATTGGGGCATGAATATAGCATTGACTTAAGCCTCCCCCAGCTAGAGCAATGCTTTCTCCTTCACGATACCAAAAGTTATACATATAATTATGATCACGATGAACTAGATGCATAGGATAAAACTTTTGGTGGAATTGTAATTGCAATCGATTTCAGTTCCATGATCCAATATCATCACATAGCCTATACCATGTCAATGCTTTTCCCTTCAAAGATAAAAGGAAAACCTTCTTCTTAACTTCATCTCCGGGTAAACCTGCAAGCTTAAATAATCCACAAACTTCATTCACATGTATTAGGTGAATATCATGATGTTCAGTTATGTCTCCTGCATAAGGATTAGCTAGCAGTTCTTCTACCATACCCGAAGGAATTTCATAACCAATATTTTCAGTAGGTGCAATAGGTTGAGGGGCAACTAATTGGGGTTCCGGTCGACGTGAAGATACCCCGAACAAACCCCTCAAAGGATTGTTTTCCATAGTAGCAAGTGACAATAAATTTCAGCACGTAGTATAAGTTTTTCCTTACCGGTTTCCACTTACCAAGAATGCTTCACTCCCTGGCAACGGCGCCAGAAAAGAGTCTTGATGACTCACAAGTATAGGGGGTCAATCGTAGTCCTTTCGATAAGTAAGAGTGTCGAATCCAACAAAGAGTAGAAGGAAATGACAAGCGGTTTTCAGCAACGTAACTTCTGCAAGCACTGAAATTGTAGGTAACATGTAGTTTGATAGCAAGTTAATTGGTAATGAGTAAGTAAAGGCAATGGGAAATAAATTGCAGCAAGATAGCCCAATATTTTTGTGGCAAAGGCCAGGCCAAAATGGTCTCTTATAATAAGCAAAGCATTCTTGAGGGTACACAGGAATTTCATCTAGTCACTTTCATCATGTTGGTTTGATTCGTGTTCGCTACTTTGATAATTTGACATGTGGGTGGACCGTTGATTGGGTGTTGTTACTACTTGAACAAATCTCCCACTTATGATTAACCCCATCACAAGCATCCGCAACTATGTGAAAAGTATTAAGATAAAATCTAACCATAGCATTAAACATTTGGATCCAATTCAACCCCTTACGGAATAGCGCATAAACTAGGGTTTAAGCTTCTATCACTTGAGCAACCCATCATATAACTACTCCACAATGCATTCCCTTAGGCCCAAGGATCGTTAGGTGTCATGTATTTGATGTTCACATGACACCACTAAGGGAATCACAACATACATATCATCAAAATATCGAACACATATCAAATTCACATGATTACTTGCCACATGACTTCTCCCGTGACCTCAAGAACAGAGGTAACTACTCAGGAATAATATTCACGCTCAAGATTAGAGGGGTATTGAATAGCATAATGGATCTGCACATATAATCTTACACCAAATAAACCATATAGTAATCAACTACAAGATGTAATCAATAGTACTAGTCACCCACAGGTACCAATCTGAGGTTCCGGTACAAAGATTGAACACAAGGGATGAACTAGGCTTTGAGAGGAGATGGTGTTGTTGAAGATGTTCATGAAGATTAGCCTCTCAAAGATGAGAGGGGTGTTGGTTATGACGATGGCTTCGATTACCCCCTCCGGGAGGGAAGTTCCCCCGACGGAATTGCTCCACCGGAGGGCAAAAGTGCTCCTGCCCAAGTTTTGCCTCAAGATGGCAGCGTTCCATCCTGAAAGTCCCCTCTTTATTTTTTCTAGGTTAGAAGAGCTTAAGTACCAGAAGATGGACACCGAAGGTGGGCTGGGCTAAGCACAACCCACCAGGGCGCGCCTGGGGGTGTCTTGTGGTCACCAGGTGGCCCCCCTCAGGTAGCTATTTGCTCCAGTATTTTTCACATATTCCAAAATAATTCTCCGTGAAGTTTCAGCTTATTTGGAGATGTCAAGAATAGGTATCTCTGATATGCTTTTTCAGGTCCAGAATTCCAGCTGCCAGCATTCTCCCTCTTCGTGTAAACCTTGCATATTATATGAGAGAAAGGACATTAGAATTACTGCATAAAGAATTATTATCACTACTGGAATCAGCAAATTTGTCGTCTGCCAGTTCTTTGCCGTCAGCTGGCGAACGGCAAAGAAGCTTTTTGCCATCCGTTTCTAGAAAACAGACGGCAAAAAACTAGCTGACGGCAAAGAAGCTCTTTGCCATCAACCACCTCTTTGCCGTCTGCTAGCGGATGGCAAAGTTTCTTTGCCGTCCGATACCAGACGGCAAAGAGGTGGGGTGGGGTCCAATGGAGGCCATCTTATTGCAATGGCCCACCCCACCTCTTTGCCATCTGCTAACTGACGGCAAAGATTCTTTGCCATCCGCTAGCAGACGGCAAAGAAGCGACTACCTAACAGCCCTAATGGCCCACCCGCTCCTCTCTCTCTTCTCTCTCTCCCCGACCGCACCTCACCGCCGCCCCCAACCCCACGCCAATCCGGCCCACCGCCCACCGCCACCAACGCCCCCCTGCTCCCCCCTCTCGCGCCGCACCCTGCCGCTGCCCCCTACTGCACCCCGCCACCGTCCTGACCCCATGCCACTCCGGCCCGCCGCCCGCCACCACCAACGCCACGCTGCTCCCCTCTTCCCGCCGCCGCACCCCGCCGTCGCCCCGACCCCCACCACCACCGCCGTCCCGGCTCCGCCACGCCCCCTCTCCTGCCCCGGCCTCCTCCACTGGCCCCGCCCTGCCCCCTCCCCTACGGCGATGCCACCCCCTCTCCTGCCCCCTTCACCGGCCCTCCTCCACTGGCCCTGCCCAGGCCGCCCGGAGCCCCTCCCCTACGGTGCTAGGATCTAGACCGGCGCCCCCTGCTCCCCCTCCCGTTCTCGGCGGCCGGCCTCCTCCAGGGCCGCCTGCTGGCACATCCTCCCTCGCCGCCAGATCGATGGCGGTGCAGTCTTTTCTTGCTCGTTCCTCTCGGGCCTCGGCAGATCGACGTCGGTGGCGACTCCTCTCCCTGATCCCGGTGAGTTCTTTCTCCACTCGCGCCCTGTTTATTTAGATTTAGGTTTAGTTTAGTTTAGTTTAGTTCTATTTTTTTAGATTTAGGTTTAGTTTAGTTTAGTTTAGTTTATTAGGTTAGAAAAAATAAGTTAGTTAGTTAGTTAGTATTTTTTGTTAAGTTAGTAAGTTAGTTAGTTAGTTAGTTTTTTAGGAGGAGGAGGAGAGGAAATGAAGAAGAAGAAGAATAAGAAGAGAAGAAGAAAAGAAGAAGAAGAGGAGGAGAAGGAGAATAAGAAGAAGAAGAGGAAGAAGAAGAAGAAGAAAAAGAGGAAGAAAATGAGGAGGAGGAGGAGGAGGAGGAGGAGAAAAGAAGAAGAAGAAGAAGAAGGAGAAGAAGAAGAGGAGGAGGAGGAGGAGGATAAGAGGAAGAAGAAGAATAAAAGGAGGATAGGAGGATAAGAAGTAAAGGAAAAAGGAAAACTGGGTCGAGGATCGCCGACTGGGTGCGCCAGCGCCGACGGAACCGGGTCAAGGATCGCTGGTCGCCAAGGGGTCGAGGGTCGAGGATCGCCAAAGAAGAAGAAGGAGAAGAAGAAGAAGAAGAAGAAGAAGAAGAAGAAGAAGAAGAAGAAGAAGAAGAAGAAGAAGAAGAAGAAGAAGAAAAGGAGGAGAAGAGGAGAAGAAGAAGAAAAGAAGGAGGAGCAGGAAAAGAAGGAAGAAGAAGAAGAAGAAGACCCCGAACCCCCGACCCCCAAGGATATAGGGGAAAAGGAGTCGAGGGTCGACCCCGACATGACACCACCGACACCCCAACCCCCGACACGATGCCCCGACACCCCAACACAGCACCCCCGACCCCGACACAGCACCCCTACCCCGAGACGACACCCCCGACACCCCGACCCTGAGACGACACCCCCGACACCCCGATCCCGAAAAAGGTGCTCTTCGGCCTTCCAGAGGCCGACGGGGTCATATATTTGTGAATTATGAGTTAGGTCATATATGTTTAGATTTTGTTATACAAAACATCATATTTATGTTGATCAGGGTGAGCACAAATCACATCTCCTCCTCCCCCTTCATTTTCTCTGTTCCGGTCTTCGTGCCGATGAAACTTGCTAGCTATATGTGTCTTCAATCATCAGTATGCGTGACCACTATGCGTCTCCTGTTCAAAAGGGTTACATCTATAAATATGCATTCATTAGCATATTTATAATCGTGATTCTTTCGAATTGCCCAAGGTTATCCATGGACAACCCGAGTATGTGTAGATTGGGTTTGTTTTCCCATATGCTCTGCTCCGGATCCGATGCAGAATTTCGTCAGTGCCTCCTTGTTATTCTCCGGGTACACATCCTCTCTGCTTATTGCCGAGACGTGTATCAGGAGAACAGCAGGAAGGTGCTGCCAAAATTGTGCGTCGTATCCGGAGCAGAGCATGGGAAAACGAACCCAATCTACACATACTTGGGTGGGATTAGGACCTATCTTTACCTAGTAGCGTCTATGTTGCATCGATGTAATAAAACTAACAAACTCTATTAACTGATGAATATGGTTTGCTGAATTATGTATATATTTTGTGTGTGTCCAGTAGCTAGGCAAGATGAGTGATCGTGGGTGGATGTACACCGGTCACACTAGTCAGAAAGACATGACCCGTGAATGGATAACAAAAACCAAGGAGTTTGTGAGAGTCGCATTTGCAAATGGATAGAAAACAACCTGGTGCCCTTGTGTCGATCGCGACAACTTTAAGAAGAAGTCAGAGTTTGAAATGATCAAACACCTGCAGAAGTGGGGTTTTACGCCTAATTATACGGTCTGGACATTTCATGGAGAGTCTGCCCAATGTGCCAGAGCTGAGGTGGTTCGTCATCGCACCGACGAGCATGGTACCCGGATTGAAGACATGGTGCAAGACTTTGATGATGCTCGGGATTCGGATGATGAGATGGAGGAATCTACAAAGGACTTCTATGAAATGTTGGAGTCTTCAAAATGTCCTCTCCACGAGCGCACTGAGCTTTGTCAGCTGGATGCCATCGCGCAAGTAATGGCTCTGAAGGCTCAGTTCAACCTGGGCAGAGAATGCTACGACGCGATGATGACGATATTTGGACGCTTTCTACCCACAGGCCATGTGTTGCCAGCAAACCTGTACCAGTCGGACAAAATCCTACGTGCGCTTAAGATGCCCTATGAGAAGATAGATGCCTGTGAGAATGGATGTGCCTTATTTAGGCTTGAGTATGCGGGCCTGTGAGAATGGATGTGCATTTTTTATGTTGAACTAATTTCGTTCACTCTTTGTCATTGCAGGTGTTGACAGATGGTGGGCGCTCTGAGCCTCCTTCCTCGGTGCGTGCTGGGAGGGGTGCTATTATTCCACCCCAACAACTCAGGAGAGCGCTGGTACACTGTATGCAGACACCGGCGGGCGCTTCTTCTTCGACTAGGAGAGGTTGGGGGAAGACGAAGAGAGGTGCTAGAGGTAGGAAGGCTGCTACGGCTTCCTCGCCGCCACCCCCAGCTGATTCTCCCGACCACAGGAGTGCTCTGTCTCAGGTGGACCCATCTGACTTGGACTCGTCTCGGACACCGGTCACCGAGCCTCGGGCCGATGAGCCTTGGGTCACCGAGCCTTCGTCCCAAGAGACCGGTCCCAGTGTCTTCGTCCCAGGAGACTCCGGTCCCAGAGTCTTCGTCCCACGTGACTCCGGAGGCTAGTGGTCATGTTGATGGTGGCGAGGACAACTTTTCTGAGGATAGCTATAGTGAGGGCGAGCTGGTTGAGGAGGGCAAGAAGGTCTACCAGCATGGTTGGACAAAGCTCCCGCCCGTGCCGACGACCCGCGATCAGAGGTGGTTGATTGTGCCTAATGCGAAGAAGTAAGTGCATTTACTCTTTTTTAACCTTTTGCCTTCATGTTTCTTCAAATTAATATCTAATGTGTTGGCCTTGTCATACTGCAGGGGTTGGAAACACGACCCTGGTGTCCGCAGGCCCAACCCGGTCCTTGGTGTGCTTATCCGGCACAACTTCTCGGGAAAGGCCACGTTGCCCGGTGAGGGTGAGGTTCCACAGGTAGCACTGAGCTGGGAGCTGTACGTGGATGCCCCGGCCCCGCCAGAGATGAGGGTCGACAGTGTCTTGTGCGAGACGATGGCCGACATTGTGATCCAGCGGTTTTGGGTAATTTCTCCTTTACAAAATTAAAAATCAACAACACCTAGTGATTGTACTAATCAGTGTTGTCTTGTTTGATTGGAGAGCTTCTACAGGTGTCTTGAGGAAAACGAGGCGGATGCTGCTATTGTTCTCGTAGCCGAGTGCAAGCGCCTACTTCCGAACTTACGGCACGAGGCTCGGGTGCAGGCTATTCGAGACTATTACGCCTCGACTAACATTAAGAGAGCCAAGAAGAAGTGCCGCAAAAAAATTCTGAGTAAGGAGAAGTACATGAAGGTAATTACCTATTCTTAAGACCTTGTACTTAGTTTCCTTGATTTGATTTGTACGCGTAGCGCTGAAATTTCTCTTGTCGAACTTAGGTGCCCCTGAGATGGTGTGCGGATAGGATGGACTGTTGGGAGGCATTGGTGGATGAGTGGTGCTCTCCCAAATGGCTAGCCGACCACAAAAAGGCCAAGGATAAGCATGCCCAAATGAAAGGTGTGCCACACCATCAAGGGAGCTCCAACCTGTTTGAGTACGGGGATCACTGGGTATGTGGTTTGCTTCCTGATTCATGCAATTTCATTCTTCGTGCTAGCTTGAGCCCTTAACTAATATTTTGTTCCTCTCTTTTAGGCGTGACAAAACAAGAAGGAGGTGCCACCGCTGTTCGACCTCTATGCCATGGCCCATACTACCTCGTACAAGAAGGCCAAGGCATTCTCTAAGGATGACCTCGATCATCCAGAGAGCTTCAGCAACATCTCCTCCCACAACAAGCTCGTGAGGTACAGACATGAGGGGAAGGCGAGAAAAGGGGAGGACTTCAACCCGAGCCAGAGTCCTTTTGATCCAGAGCTCGTGATGATATCTGGTGGCGGGAGGCACCATGGCTCGATAGCCATTGGGGATGGACTGATACGTTGTCCTAGAACTCTCCCGGAGATCAAGAAGCGCCAAACGAGCTCCGATCTTGAGATAAGGCCTCGTCCACGGCCAATGGAGCTCGCCATCAAGGCTAGGTCCCAGGAGCTTCTGGCGGAGGCAAACAGGCAGGCGGCGCAGAGGGAGAGGGACATGGAGGAGAGGATGGCTAGGTTGTTGGAGGAGGAGAGGAACAGGAACGACGCATCTCACTGGGCCCTATACGAGCACCTCGTGGTAAGTTTCTCCTGCATATTAGCCAAATCATGCACGTAATGTTTGTTTCATCACTAACTAATATGACTGACTCGTGAAAACAAAATGTGTAGACCGTGTGCCAAAACAATGGTCAGACCCCTCCGTCGATGCCCCAGATTGCTATAGCACCCACGGCGAGTTCCATTTGAATGGTCATTAGTTACTAGTATTCACATTTGGGTTGCATCATGCTAAGGAGACATTGCAAATGATATTTGGTGCAGTGTGCCTCCCGACAAGCATCGACTGATCCTTCTGCGTCTACCGCAACCTCGACCGGTCCTTCTTCGTCTCACACTGGCGCAAACCCGATCAGTCCTTCACCTTTGTGATGATGGTAAGTTTTCCCAAGTGTTTTGCTTAACAAATGCATACTTAACTTAAGAAATGACCTATTTAGCTCCAAAATGACCTATACATAGCTTCGTTATTTCATTTATGACATACTAAGCATACTTAGGTAAAAATGGCATGATAACCTTGGTTTAGCTCCAAAATGACATAGACTTAGCTTATTTTCCTCCAAAATGACAAATAACCTTACCTACCTCCAAAATGACCGATTATAACTAGCATACCTCTAAAATGACCTACACTTGCCATTTTGTCCTCCAAAATGAATAAATATGATTAGTTAGCTCAAAAATGGCATAACTACCTAGGTTAGCTCAAAAATGACCTATACTGAGCTTCTTTAGTTCATTTATGACATACTTAGCATACTTAGGTAAAAAATGGCATGATAACCTTGGTTTATCTCCAAAATGACATAGACTTAGCTTATTTTCCTCGAAAATGACATAATAACCTTACGAAGCTCCAAAATGACCTATTTACCTAGCTTAGCTCTAAAATGACCTACACACTTAGCATTTTTACCTAGCTTAGCTAAAAATGGCATTTTTACCTACCTTAGTTAGAAGAAGAATAATATAAAGAAGAGGAGATGAGAAAAAGAAAGAGAAGAAAAATGCTTCCTCTTCTTCTTCTTCTTCTTTTTCTTCTTTTTCTTCTTCTTCTTCTAGCTAGTCTTCTTCTTCTTCTTCTAACTTTCTTCTTTCCCAATTTGCTTTAGATGAGGAAGCTTGCGTTGATGGAGTCTACTGTTCTCCTTGTGCTTCCTTTATGTTTTGATTGTGTACGATGAACTTTTTGTTGGATATGTTGTTGGAAACTTGTTGGATATGTTGTTGGAAACTTGTTGTTGGATATGTGTTGGTAACTTGTTGCTAGATATGTGTTGGTATGCTTGTTGAAAGTATTTTCAAACCTATATATATGTATCTATGAAATTCTATGAAATTGGATGAATTTAAGAAAAAACAGAAGAAAAAAACAGGGGCTATATAGGTTCTTTGTCGTCTGCTAGCAGACGGCAAAGAGCTTTGCCGTCAGCCAGCAGATGGTAAAGCTGCCACGTGGCAGCTACTTGTGCAACCAAGGGTGGCACTAGGCTGGCCTATGTGGTTGCTTTGTCGTCTGTTGGCAGACGGCAAAGAACTTTGCATCTTTGCTGTCTGCCAGCAGACGGCAAAGGAACCGTTGCTTTGTCATCCGCTGGCGAATGGCAAAGAACTTTGCATCTTTGTCGTCTTCCAGCAGACGGCAAAGCACGCTGTTAACCCCTTAACGAACTTAAGCTGCCACGTGTGCCATGCACGGCCTTTACCGTCTGTTCGCTGACGGCAAAGACCTTTGCATCTTTGCCATCAGCTAGTAGATGGCAAAGCACCCTTTACCATAGCTTATTCAGCTGGACGGTTGGCCGTCCGCTGGTGGACGGCAAAACCTTTGTCCTTCGCCATGCATGCCTTTGCCATCACGCATGGCTGACGACAAAGTTGCTGACTCTTGTAGTGTATGCAGAAAGACACTATAAATAACAGTATGAAAACATGATGCAAAATGGACGTATCAGCGCTCGCTAGCATCGGTCGTCGCCAAAATTTGGTATCTGGTGTAGTACTATATCTTTTGATCCGCTTTGTAAGAGAGTCCTCTCACCACTTTATATCATTGGGCTGTGTACGGTTCTATGTTGTTGCTTTATATATAAAGCGGGATGAAAGCCTGTTTCAAAGTGTAGTACTACAGCGACCCTGAGATTGTCAAGATTTAGACCTAAGTTTACGCACCATGTTTCACTTCCCAATTGATTGAACACTATTTGTGTGTAACAGAAAATTAGACCTACTCCCTCTATCCCAAAATAAGCGTTGTTGATTTAGTACAAAGTTCTACTAAATCAACGAAACTTATTTTGGGTTGGAGGAAGTAGTAATTATTAGTTGGTTCGGTAAAACAGGGACATCGTCTATTGCAGAACGCAGATGAACTCCTTAAAGGCATTGTGCGAGCAACATCAATAATGAATCCCTGACCTTAAGTTATTGGACAAATTCATCTGCCCAACTCAAAGGCCACCTCTTGAATGGAAGTTAATCCTTCCCCATCATGCTTTTTCTCTTCACATTTTGCAAATTATTGTTGGTTAGTCGCTTGCTCTCTCCTTCACTACTATGAAACTGAATCAAAAAGAAGAAAATTCAACGTGAGTGCATATAATTGAGTGTAAGTTCATACTTCGTGTGTTTGCCAGCCGACTTTTTTCTTGTTACCTTTTGATGTTTCCCAGCTAAACTACTAGCATGTAATTATCATCCAATAATTGTTGATGAGGAAAGAAGTCATACTTGCAACAAAAACAAAAGGCTTGGACCCGATAGGCTTCATGGAATACAATAACTTGCTACTATTGATCCCAACCTTGGGCCTTCCTCACGTAATACTTGCATTTCCGTGTAAATCATCCTAGGCATGGTGACCTTCATTAATTCTTGTCCCATGAGCATAGTCCTGGGATAAACAAACATAATAATGTTATCAATACATGAAGCTAGTTTCATGGTTATCACTGCTCCACAACACCTGATTGGGGGCAATTAGCTATCGAGGATCTTGTTACTGCCGGCAGAAGTACTTAACGACGGATAAATGATAACCGACAAGTATAGGGGATCGCAAATGTTTTTTAGGGTAGAGTATCAACCCAAATTTATAGATTCAACACAAGGGGAGCCAAAGAATATTTGCGAGTATTAGCAGTTGAGTTGTCAATTGAACCACACCTAGAGATTAAATATCTACAGCAGAGTGATTAGTAGCATAGTAGTATGATAATTTTGATAGCAATAGTAACAGTAACAGTAACATTAACAGTGATAGCAATGGTTTTGTAGCGGTTGGAACAGTAGCAGTAGCAATAGTAACTTAGCAAGAACAATATGTGGAACACTCGTAGGCACTGGATCAATGAACTCGTTGGATGATATTCATCATATAACAGTCATAACCTAGGGTGATACAGAACTAGCTCCAGTTCATAAATATAATGTAGGCATGTATTCCATAAATAGTCATATGTGCTTATGGAAAAGAACTTGCATGACATCTGTTGTCCTACCCTCCCATGATAGCGGGGTCCTTACATGAACTCCTCAAACTACGGTCATCACCAAAAAGTATCCCAAATATTGTCACTATGGGGTTTACGGATCATAACACATAGCAGGTGCATATGACTAGAAAGATCGAATCAAGAACATAGATATAATGGTGATAACATAAATGGTTCAGATCTGAAATCATGGCACTCGGGCCCTAGTGACAAGCATCAAGCATGGCAAAGTCATAGCAACATCAATCTCAGACCATAGTGGATACTAGCGATCAAGCCCTAACAAAACTAACTTGATTACATGATGAATATCATCCAACTCCTCACTGACCAGCAAGTCTATGAAGGAATTACTCACTTCCAATGGGGAGCATCATGGAATTGGCGATGAGGGAGGGTTGGTGATGACGAAGACCGAAGATTCCCCTCTTCGGAGCCCCAAACGGACTCCAGATCTGGCCTCCCGATGAATAACAAGGGGTGACGGCGGCTCCGTCTCGTGAAACGCGATAAAACTTCCTATCCTTTTTTTATCCAAAAAAAGGAATTTATAGTGTTGGAATTACGGTCAGGGGGCCACGAGGTGAGCACAAACCACTAGGGCGCGCCTAGAGGGGGTGGCGCGCCCTGGTGTATCATGCCCAGCCAGGGCACCCCCTCCGGTGGTTCTTGGCTCTAGTATTTTTTATTTATTTTAAAATAATTCTCCAAAAAGTTTCGTCCGATTCCGAGAACTTTTATTTCTGCACAAAAACAACACCATGGTAGTTCTACTAAAAACAGCATCAGTCTGGGTTAGTTTCATTCAAATCATGCAAATTAGAGTCCAAAACAAGAGCAAAAGCGTTAGGAAAAGTAGATACGACGGAGACGTATGAACTCTCGCAAGCTTAACCCATTGCTTTTCCTCGAGCAATTCAATTGACAAACTGAAAGTGATAAAGAAAAACTTTTATGGACTCTTTTGTTCTTGTTTATATATATATGCTTAATTAGCACCCAGGTTTTCAGCAAAGATCATGACTAACCATGTCAACAATAACTCTTAGAAAATCTATTAACTCATATCAATGACATAAGAAACTAGCGAGCAATAATGAATATCTCAAATGCAAACACTTTGTAAAAACAATCATGATATACTATGACAATAGTGGTATCTCGCTATCCCTTTCTGAGACCGCAAAACATAAATGCAGAGCACCTCCAAAGTTCAAGCAGCGACTAAACATTGTAATTCATGGTAGAAAAGATCCAGTCATGTTTAATCCAACATTAACTATAGACAATGCATGAGGATGACAATAGTGCTCTCAGATCTAGCACTTATTTGAGAAGGTGATGACTCAACATATTAGTAAATAGATAATCCCTTCGCAGAGGGAAGCCGGGATTTGCAAAGGTGCCAGAGCTCAAAGCTTAAATCAGCGATAAATATAATTTTGGGAGATGCACCCTTCCTGTCAAAGGTTACAACCAAGAGTTATCAATATATTCCATGATAAACACATTAGCGGTGGTTCCCAAGCGGTAAAAATAAAGGTTTACTCCACCTCCACCAACCAACACACTCCACGGCTAGCCGAATCCATGGGTATCGTCCATACCAACAACATTCCTAGGGGATTTTTGTTTAATTATTTAAAAATTTTGATTTCAGGACTAGGAATCCCTATTACTGCCCCTCTCATGCAAGGATGAGTGAATAAACACTCATCATGAGAATAACCCATTTAACATGGAAGATACTGACCGCTCCCTATCACTCCATGAGCGGTCCAGGCACACAAAACAGATGTTCATTTGAAATTTTAGAGGTGGCACATGCAAATTTACTTTGAATGGCAGGGTAATACCACATATAGGTAGATATAGTGGAGTAATCTGGAATAACTTTGGTTTAAGGACTTTGACGTACAAGTAGTATTTCCACTTAGTACACACGAAGGCTAGCAAATAGATTGAGAAGCAGGCAGCTAGAGAGCAAAAACGGTCATGAACATGCATTATGAATAATAAAAATTAAATGCTAGCATGAGTAGGATATGGACACCATGAACATAAATATCATGAAAGCTATGTTGGTTTTGATTCAACTACATGCGTGAAGATGTGCCAAGTCAAGCCACTTGAAACATTCAGAGGATGATACCATATCATCATACTACATCACAATCATTTTAATACATGTTGACATCCAAGATAAATCATTATCCACTCCTAGCTACTTAAGCATGGCATGAGCAAGTATAATCTCTAATTGTCATTGCAAACATCTTTGACCATAATATGTCAAATCAGGGTTACTAGGTCAAACATATTTACAAAAACAAAAACATGTTGAGTTCATACCCGCTTCTCTCTGCCATAGTCACTTCATGAAATATCATCATTATTGTCTTTCACTTGAATGACCGAATGATATAAAAATAATAATAGTGCAAGAGTGTCGTGGACTAAGCTGGAATTTGCAAGCATTTTATTCACAAGGAGATGACAAAGTAATTTGGGCTCTTTGTTAGATGAACAATAATGCATATGAGAGCCACCCAACATTTTCATCATGGTCTTCTCCTTTGTATGAATCAACTAAAAGGAAAAGAATTTGAGAGAAACACACTGAAATATTTTTGGAGTTTTTAGTTTTTCTTGAAGAAAGCAAATTAAAGAGGGAAAAACAAAATCGAGAAAAACTATTTACATCAGAAAACTCCCAAAAAGTAAAAGAAGAAACGAGAAATCTTTTTGGGTTTTCTTTTGCTACTACAATTAATTTAAACTAGAAAGAAAAACCGAAAGAAGCAAGAAATATTTTTGGATTTTCTCAAAGTTTTTCAAACATGCAAAAAGAAAGCAAGAAAATAGATCTAGCATGGATAGTACAATGAAAAAGTGTGGACACTCACAACTGGAATGAAATGTGTGAACATGAATGTAATGTCGGTGGAAATACGTACTCCCCCATGCTTAGGCTTTTGGCCTAGCTTGATAATCACCATCCGTAGCCTAGATAATAGTCTGAGTGATAGCCCATCGAGGCTCTTGGTGCAGCCTCCTCATCCCGTTTGGCAGCTTCAACCTCTGCATTGTATGCGCGGGCCTCGCTCTCGATAACGTAGTATCTTCTCTTACCGTGATAATCAAAGAGAGCAGGAGTAGGCAAGACAACAGGTACAATGGGGTCATTATTGAACCTCAAGTTGTAAGTATAATTAGTGGTTGTGCCTTTAAGGAACTTATGATGTTTCATGGCCTCAAAGTCTAAGTACTGAGTAGGTAAAATGGGATCGTTAGGCCAAGGTGATACACGTAACTTCTTAGCTACACGGGAGGCATAAATGCCACCATAAAAGTGACCACTATTAGCATTGTGTTGCAATCTCCATGCAACGATTGCTCCAAGATTATAACGTTTAGTTCATGTTATAGCAGTGTGTATAAGACTCAAAATAGGGTACACGGCGTGTTGCAATCTTGCTTGCCTACTGTCGTGGGAATGTCCCTGAGAATAGAACTAGGGGTACGAATGGAGGGGCGTTGTCTAGCTACGGCTCAGGTGTAACACTCAGATGTGTACGAGTTCAGGCCCCACTCGGAAGTGGTAAAAACCCTATGTCTTGAGCCTTGAGGCTGGTGTTGCTTTGCTTATGGGTGTATATGGGAATACAGGTGTCAGAACCTTGCTATGGCATCCAATGGTGGCTTATATAGAGTGTGCCACCACCAGCCGAGTGTCGCATTGAATGCTAGTTAAAGATACTTACAGAAGCTGCCGCTTTTACTAGTACGTTACATGTAACGCCTGACTGATCAATCCCGGAGGATGCCCTTTCATATAAATCAATGATTTGTTTCCTAATCGTTGAGTTCTCGTTGTCCGAGTGCGAATGTGATCATCCGAGTGCGTCTTCAAGATCATCTGAGTGCACTTCTTCTTCTGAGTTTCAATACTGATATGGAACCATTAGTGGGCCATGGACGTCAGATCCATGACCCTACCCAGGGTAGGCATCCTCATCAGTAGCCCTCGAATCCATGAGGTTTTATAAGTTGAGTGATCGACACTCAGTAGCGTCAATGATCTTTCGGAGAAGATCGAGAAACGATCATGTCATCTCTCACTCGGCCTCAAACCAAGGTGTATTCAGGATCCATATTTTGATGAAAACCATAATGTTGTTTATTTCGAGTGGCAAGCCGGTGTGAGCCTGTCACTCGGTTCATAGGAAGGTATCCTCGGGATTATCCGTGATGTGTAACTCATCTCCTTTGAGCATGGAGAGATTTTCGCGCGTTCAAAATCGTCGAAACTGCGCGTAGGCGCGCGGTGGAACGGTCATGTCCCGAAGTTATTGGGGAAAGGGGCACGACGCCTTGATAACTGCACCAAAAATCATGCCACGCATTCCTGATACGCTAAACAGTGGATTCACAAATCCCCCTTCGTTCGGGGATTGACGGCCTGAGATTACGCCGGACATTTGGTATAAATAGCGGGAGGCACTGTTTGGGAGAGAACAAATCTCATTTCCCCCAAATCATCGTCTTCTCCGACGCCCTCTCACACTCCTCCTTTCTCCCCACCGCCGATGGTTGTCTTGAGCTCGCCAACAAAGATGCGCATGGCGTCCGCTACTGCGAAGGCCGAGCGAGCGAAGAAGAGCGCGCGTGCATCCTCCTCCAGCGTCGGAGCGCCGGCTGGATGGACGCAAGGCGAGTGGCTCCAGTCACGGGTGACCAAGGCCCGGATGCTCGATCCGGAGGCTCAAGGACTCGTGTGCGAGGGTGAAAGCACATTTTCTCCCTTGGTGGTTTTGGTAATTAGTAATAACATATAAGTCATTGAACTAATGTTTCCACCAAGTATATTTAAGGAAATGTTCAATGAGAGGATGGCAAAAGGAGATTGTGGAGAAACCCCAAGATGCAAGGAAATAGGTTGGCCAAGCTTCAAGCAAGAGGACTCTACATTTTATATTTGTGAAAAATCACTTTGAGTCCATAGGAAAGCTAATACTATTAAAAGGGGTAAGGTCTTGTTGGTGAACAATTTGCTCAAACGTGCACAAGCGATAGTCGCCAAAAACATCCACAAACCCTCCCACCAAAGTCTGTCTATACCCAACACTCAAAATCGGTGCAACCAACTTTCCACTTTGGTGCCACCGATTCCAGAACCTAGACAGACTCAAGCCAGACCCTAGCCACTTCGGTGCAACTGATTCCATACCGGTGCCACCAGGTTTAGGTTGCCAACTTTCTGTTACGCAAATTCACATTTCCGGTCCCATCGAGAATGTTGGATCGGCATCACCGAGATTCGAAATCTGACCGTTGGTCACCTTATCGCTGCAACCGAGTTTCCTATATCGGTCTCACCGAGATTCAAAAGTTGCCACCTTTTGGTCACTTCGGTACCACCGAGATTAACACCGCACACCGGTGTCACCGAGTTTGTCATTTTGTGTGTAACGGTTGGATTTTTGGGGATGCCTATATATACCCCTTCACCACCACCTACTCGAGAGAGAAGCACTCAGAACTATTCCATACCTATCCTATCAGATTTTCTAAGAGAGAACCACCTACCCTTGTGTTGAGGCCAAGATCTTCCACTCCAATCATATGGATCTTGATTTCTAGCCTCCCCAAGTTGCTTTCCACCAATCCCATCTCTTCTACCAAGCCAAACTTGTGAGAGACAGATTGTGTGCTGAGGTGTCTATCATCTTGAAGCACAAGAGCAAGGAGTTCATTGTCATTACTGAGCCTTTTACCTTTTGGAGGGTGGTGCCTCCTAGATTGGTTAGGTGTCGCTTGGGAGCCTCCTACTTCGTGTTGTGGAGTGAACCAAAAAGTTTGTAAGGGCAAGGAGATTGCCTACTTCGTGAAGATCTACCCATAGTGAGGCTAGTCCTTTGTGGACGGAAGCCGTATGGAATAGTCAAGGTTGCTACTTCGTGGACCCTTTTGGGTGGAGCCCTCCGTGGACTCTCGCGACCATTACCCTCCGTGGGTTGAAGACTCCATAAACGTGGATGTACGATAGCGCCACCTATTGGAACCACGGGAAAAATCATCGTGTCTACAATTGCATTTGATCTTCCTACCCTATCCCTTCTATACATGCTTGTTGTTACTTTCTGCTGCTATATACTCTTAGACTTGCATGTGTAGGGTTTACTTGACTTGCCATGAAATGCTCAAAACTTTCAACCCTAAAACTTGGTATAGGCAAAAATCTTAATTGGTCAAGTCTCCATTGCTTAGGTCTCACAACCTAGGAGAAGTATGGCGTCTAGTGAGGGAAGTTATCACCATAGAGGTCCGTACTTTGATGGCACAAATTTTGCTAGTTGGAAGCATAAAATGAAAATGCATATCCTTGGTCATAACCCTGCCATTTGGGTTGTTGTTTGTGTTGGCTTTCAAGGTGAGTTCTTTGTGGACGGACGGGAACCAGATCGTGAAGCGACCACGGATGAGTTAAAGATGTTGCAACTCAATGCTCAAGCATGCGACATTCTCTTCAACTGCTTATGCCCCAAAGAATTCAACAAAATCAGCCGTCTTGAGAATGAAAAAGAGATTTGGGATACTTTGGTTGATATGCACGAAGGAACCGAGTCCGTGAGAGAATCCAAGTTAGATTTTCTTCAAGGTCAGCTTGACAAGTTCAAGAGGAAGGATGGTGGAGTCGCAGAGATGTACTCTAGGCTAGCTCTCATCACCAATGAGATTGTCGGCTTAGGAAGCGAAGAAATAACCGAAAAATTCATCATCAAGAAGATACTTAGAGCTTTGGATGAGAGATACGACACCATGTGCACATTAATCCAAATGATGCCAAACTACAAAGATCTCAAGCCTACGGAAGTCATTGGAAGGATTGTTGATCATGAGATGACACTCAAAGATAAAGAAGAGCTTAATCAGAAGTCTAGCGGTGCTTACAAAGCCACAAGTGATGCTCCCGTAACTTCAAGCAACAACCTTGTCACCAATGAAGAGATAAGCCTCATGGTCAAGAAATTCAACAAGTTCTACGAGAATAGAAGCAAAGAAAGAAACTCCAACTCAAGATATGAAGAGAAGCGTTCGTCAAGTCATGACTGCAATTGATACAATTGTGGGAAGCCCGGACACTACTCAAATGAGTGCACGGCTCCCTACAAAAGAAGAGAAGAGTCACCTCGAAGACGAAGCTCAAGGAATGAATCACCACAAAGAGAGAGAGAGAGAAGGAGTAGAGATGATCGTTATGAACGAAGACACTCAAGGAGAAGTAGATATTCAGAGAAGAAGGACAAGTACACCAAGAGCTACACAAGAATAAAACATCAAGCTCATGTTGGTGAATGGTTTTCTGGCTCTGACTCCGACAACCACTCTGAGACAAGCTATCACTCCGACTATGACTATAGTCAAGATGATGGTGTTGCTGGAATTGCTCTAATGACTACCAACTCCTACGATCTATTTGATTCACCAAACGAAGGGATTAGAAGTTGCTTCATGGCTAAAGGCCCCAAGGTATCACACCCCGAATATCTTGATTTTGATAGTGATGAAGATGATTTACTTTGTGATGATGACTTGCTTTGTGATAAAACTAGTGATATTGATCAAAATGAACTTGATAATTCTGATGCTAGTCAAGGTAAGTCATTTGATGATGATAATATGAAAATAGAACAACTAACTAAAGAACAAAACACTCTTAAGTTAGCTCATGAATCTACTCTCGAAGATCATAGAGAGCTTGTGAGAACTCATGAGAAGCTACGCTTCGAGAAGCTCAACTTGGAGCAAGAGCATGAGTTTCTCAAAGCTATCAATGACGATCTCCGAAAAAAGACCTCATCTTATCTAGCCAAATGACTACTCTTGTCTACTTTCATGCCTCAAGTTCAAACTAAGCAATCTAGTAACAAAGGAAAGAAAGGTTCTTCATCTAGTAGCAACAATAAAAATGCTAAACCCAATGATGTTGCTTCTAGTAGTTCTATTGATTCCACTAATGATGATTCTCTTAGCCAAGTTACACTTGAGCAAGAAAATTCTTTATTGAAAGGAATTATAGAAAAGGGTATCTACAAGAGTCTTTCCGGATGTAAGCAATTTGAAGAAATTGTACGCAAGCATGGAGGATACCAGAAGAATCGTGGTGTTGGCTACTTCAACGCTAATGGAGTCGAATGGGAAGAAGGTCAATATCCCAAGCCCAAGTTTGTCCCTAAAAAGGAGAAGTATGAAAATACTCTTCCCAAGGGGACAAACACTCAAGATGACCTTCCACCACAAGACCACAAGCTTAAGGGCAAGAACAAGCTTCAAGAGGACATTGACTCATATGAAGATGAACCCCTAGCTTTGGTGGAGTGGGTTCCCAAGGCTGCTTCAAGCTCAACTACTACAAAAGACACTTCAACACCAAGGATCCCCATCAAGTTGATGTGGGTTCCCAAGAAGAAGAACTAGTAAGTTCTTGAGGGGTGACTCCGCCAATGAAATTCACTCACATTCATTATTGGCAAGGACTTTTTGCACTAAACATCAACTCAATGCAATAGTTCAAGGAGTCACACATTCCCTCAAAGGTAAGCAAGGGACAAGGTAATCAACAAATCAATGGACATCATAACACATGCTTTGCACTCCATGTCCATAGATATCCTTGTATTTGTCTCTTGTATGTTGGGACTAAATCATGCAGGTGAGAGGAGTAAGGAAACAACAAGGATGATCCCAACTCTTGATGATCTTCATCAACATTGAGCATCCACAACTACCTCACCAACATGAAGTCTTCATCGACAAAACCCAAGGTTAGTTTATCCCTCTTATGGGAGGATGTCACATTAAGGGGGAGCTTTACTCAAATTCTTGAGTCAAAGCATCTCTTAGTATGTGACAACATTAAATGCTTTATGTAAAAGTGGTAACCCCACTTGTACTTAAATGATGAGTATGACCTATGATCAAGTACTCTTACTTGGCTCCTAAGTCAAATACTCATATATAGATGACTTTGTCACCGCCCAAGTGCTTGTTAGATGCTAGTGTGTTTGTGCATGTTCGTCATGATTTCCTTTGACATCTTATTGTGTGAGCATGACGATCTGCATTTATTTTCTCATCCGAGGACATCTAATTGTTGCTATTTGGCTTTTGAATTATCTTTTGCCAATTGCATGGACAAGAATGCCTAGGACCACTCTTTAGCTATCTATGCTTTCTCACCTCATATTCCATTCATGCTGCATCACAAAATTTAAACAAATGCTTTTCGATCCCTCTGTGTGTGGAGCACTCGGAGTTCCGTATCGACAAGGACTGACCATTAAAACCTCCCAAGTGCAACTCGATGGAACTAATTCCAAAAACTCGGTCTCGCCAAATGCCTAGGGTTGATATGGTTTTTCAATCTCGGTAACACCGATTTCATATTCTCGGTTACACTGAGTTTCCCTGTCAGCTGACAGTTGTGAAACTCGATGACACCGAAAACATAAAATCGGTATCACCGACAGTAAAGGGTATATATGCGGTGGACCCCGACGCTTTGAAATTTCTAACTTCAACGTCATGCCTCAGAACCCTAAGCTACCGCCCCAAGACCCCTGGTCATTTCCCTTGACTTCCCGAGCTCCTCCGCCGCTGGAAATCGCCGTTGTCAACATAATCTACACCAACGTCACCGCCATAGAGGATCCGCTCCAATCTAGGGTATGGATTCAATCTCTAGTGCGCTCCCATTCTGATTCTTGCGCATTGGACCTAGTTTTCTCTATAAGCCACCGCTTGCTCATATATTCATCCAATCAATTTGCAAAATCTCGAGTTAGATGAATTTTTCTAGGGCTTTGTTGTCGCCTGATACATCTCGGTGGAACCAAAACGGAAATATCGGTCTCATTGATATACTTTTCTGTGTTCCTGAGAACTGACTCGGTGGAACCGAGTGGCTCTTTTCGGTCATACCGAAAAGGCTGCCAAGTTCTTGTTAAGGAGTTGGTTTGTCTTGGCCGCACCAAAAAATTCATTTCGGCTGTACTGATATGTATGTGACAGGTTGCAAAACTTTTGAAAAACTCACTTCTCAAATTTCAAAAACAAACTCATTTTGTGATGACTCATCTCCTTCTGCTCATATACACTCTATTCACAGGGTCATCATGTCAGGTTTAGAAGACAGTCAGAATAGGTCAGAGCAGGGAGCAGACATGAATTGAGGAACAAGCCCAGAGCCCAGTTCATTCTCAGATCCAGGCACCCGCAGCTCTCATGGGTGTGCCAAGGCTGCCACGAGAACCAGGAAGAAGTTGAACTCAGATGAAGAGGATTCAGACTTTGTGCCGGAGGAGATTCTTGCTAAGAAGCAAGAGAAGGCTGCCAAGAAGGCTGTAACTGAAGCTACTTCCTCTAGAAGAGTTGTCAGCAAAGTATATGCACCAGCTTCTACCTTCAAGGCTCATGAGACTGCCAGAGCAACAATGTCTGTTGAGATCCCCAAGAGTGTTATGCCTAAGAAGGCAAGAGAGAAAAAGGCCAGGAAGAGGATCATCCATGTGACTAGCAAGCCTACCTCCATGTTTGAGGATCCAGAAGAAGTTGTTGCTGCTGAGGAAGAGGAGGTTGAGCTAGCTACAAAGGCTCCTCCTAAGAAGAAGGCAAAGAAGTTGATGTCTGATGCTATGCCTAAGACCAGCACATCCAAGAAGGCTGCTAAGAAGCCCAAGAGGACAACTAGGCAGATTCCAGCTTCTGAGAAGAACAAAGGAACTGCTTCTAGAGTTGATGATGTGGATGACTTGACAACACTGATGAAGCTTAGACCACACCTCCCAGTTCATAATGCTAGCTACCCACTAGCTAAGGACATGAAGAAGAGGAAGGATTCTGGATTGAGGGCATGGAGAGCAATAGATCCTTATGCCCAGAGAAAGAAGACTGTTGTGGACTACAGATTCTATACCAAAGAGTAGCAGGACTTCTATGAGACTGTGCTCTTTGACAAGAGTCCAACTGTCAGTGTTATGCGGTACGTTGATTGGAAGTTCATCAAGGATAATGAGGACTACTTTCCAAAATGTCCAGGACAACTTCCATTGCATAAGTCTGGATGAGTTCATTGGCAGAGAATTCACAGCATGGAATGATGAAATGATCATGTAGTTCTACTCCACTGCACACTTCTATGGAGATGGTAGAATTGTGTGGATGACTGAAGGTGCGAGATATGAATCAACTATTGAGGAATGGGCAGATATCTTAGGAGTTCCTGAAGCACAGGATGGTGACTTGGACGTATACTCAGAATCCAAGGCTAGTCACAATGATATGGCTAAGATGTATAAGGAGATCCCTGCTGCCAATGTGAAGTCTCACAGGCTAGGATCCATCTATTTCCTCCAGGCTGGCCTCCGCACGATGAACACCATACTGAGGCATACCTTGATGCCCAAGTTAGGAGATGACAAGATGATCTGAGGCCACTCCATCAATATGTTGATCCACCTTGGCACTCACACCAGGATCAGAGTCATGGACTTGATTGTAGAGACAATCAAGAGGGTTGTTGCTAACCAGAAGTGCTCATGTTGTTATGCACCCTACATCCAGATGCTCATAAACTCAAGACTGGAGAAGCACATATTTGCCCTAGATCACCCACATTTGCCCCTACAGCCAGATCTCGAGGACAACGTTGTGGTGATGGATGCTGATCATCCCACTTCTGCTGCAGCTCAGGAGGAAGCAGAGGCAGTGAGAGCCGCTAGTGCTCAAGTCCCACGATCCAGGAACGAGCAAATGGATCTATTGATTGCATCAGTCCAGGGCATGCAAAAGGATATTAAGGGGATTCTAGACAACCAGAACAGTCTTGTTAGAATCTTTGAGACCAGAATCAAGACCCTTACTGATAAGGTGGACGGGCTGATGAAGATAGTCATAGAAATTCAACATGAAGTTGACTCCGTGAACATCCCTCGAGTCTCTTCTACTTCAGATGAGGATGAGGATGATAATGAGGATGAATCACCTCTAGGGCCAGGCACTCAGTTCACTACTCAGGCCAGATCAGCCACAGTGCCAGCTCCAACAACTCCATCAGCTCCATCAACTTCAGCTCCATCAGTGACCACTCCATCTCCATCCACGACATCTATAGAGATCTTCGCCGACACTGTCATCTCGACTCCTTCATCAACAACCGGAGGAGATATGCCCAAGAACGCTTAGATATATGCCTTTAAACTTTTGATAACTTGTTGCCAAAGGGGGAGAAGTGTATATAGATCTTTAGGCTTCAAGCAAGAGAGCGATTTGGTTTTTATTGCTTTTCAAAAACATTTGGTTCTTTTGGTTTGATGTGAGATACATGTGTGTTATGCTACTATGTTATGGGTGATGCTACTATTTCCTACCATCTTAATGCTCATGAGATGATCATTCACCTTTGTTTGATTGTGTTGTGCATTGTTATTCATTCTAATTATTCTCGCACACCACCAAGTTGTATGTGACATGGAAGAAGTGCCCAATATACCTAATCGATTGTGCATTTGCATTCAAACGCAAATTCAAAATAATGCACACATTTAGGGGGAGCTCTTGCTTATCACATACCTCTCAAAGCGACGATTATATTCATTGAATTTATCATATGTTGAAGCTTTGATCTATATGCTGTCATCAATTACCAAAAAGGGGGAGATTGAAAGCACATTTTCTCCCTTGGTGGTTTTGGTAATTAATAACAACACATAAGTCATTGAACTAATGTTTCCACCAAGTATATTTCAGGAAATGTTCAATGAGAGGATTGGTAAAAGGAGATTGTGGAGAAACCCCAAGATGCAAGGAAATAGGTTGGCCAAGCTTCAAGCAAGAGGACTCTACATTTTATATTTGTGAGAAATCACTTTGGGTCCATAGGAAAGCCAATACTATTAAAAGGGGGTAAGGTCTTGTTGGTGAACAATTTGCTCAAACATGCACAAGTAATAGTCGCCAAAAACATCCACAAACTCTCCCACCAAAGTCTGTTCTATACCCAACACTCAAAATCCGTGCAACCAACTTTCCACTTCGGTGCCACCTATTCCAGAACCTAGACAGACTCAAGCCAAACCCTAGCCACTTCGGTGCAACCGATTCCATACCGGTGCCACCAAGTTTAGGTTGCCAACTTTCTGTTACGCAAATTCACATTTCCGGTCCCACCGAGAATGTTGGATCGGCATCACCGAGATTGGAAATCTGACCGTTGGTCACCTTATCGGTGCAACCGAGTTTCCTATATCGTTCTCATCGAGATTCAAAAGTTGCCACCTTTTGGTCACTTCGGTACCACCAGATTAACACATTGGTGTCACCGTGTTGGTCATTTTGTGTGTAACGGTTGTATTTATGGGGATGCCTATATATACCCCTTCACCACCACCTACTCGAGAGAGAAGCACTCAGAACTATTCCATACCTATCCTATCAGATTTTCTAAGAGAGAACCACCTACCCTTGTGTTGAGGTCAAGATCTTCCACTCCAATCATATGGATCTTGTTTTCTAGCCTCCCCAAGTTGCTTTCCACCAATCCCATCTCTTCTACCAAGCCAAACCTGTGAGAGACAGATTGTGTGTTGAGGAGTCTATCATCTTGAAGCACAAGAGCAAGGAGTTCATTGTCATTACCGAGCCTTTTACCTTTTGGAGGGTGGTGCCTCCTAGATTGGTTACGTGTCGCTTGGGAGCCTCCTACTTCGTGTTGTGGAGTGAACCAAAAAGTTTGTAAGGGCAAGGAGATTGCCTACTTCGTGAAGATCTACCCATAGAGAGGCTAGTCCTTTGTGGACGGAAGCCGTATGGAATAGTCAAGGTTGCTACTTAGTGGACCCTTTTGGGTGAAGCCCTCCGTGGACTCTCGCGACCGTTACCCTCCGTGGGTTGAAGACTCCATAAACGTGGATGTACGATAGCGCCACCTATTGGAACCACGGAAAAATCATCGTGTCTACAATTGTGTTTGATCTTCCTACCCTATCCCTTCTATACATGCTTGTTGTTACTTTCTACTGCTATATACTCTTAGACTTGCATGTGTAGGGTGTACTTGACTTGCCATGA
Organism: Hordeum marinum; assembly: GCA_022496015.1. Lineage (NCBI taxonomy): Eukaryota > Viridiplantae > Streptophyta > Magnoliopsida > Poales > Poaceae > Hordeum > Hordeum marinum. Next base: position 87,249,377 of record CM039678.1, on the reverse strand, counting down.
AATGCTAAAAACTTTCAACCCTAAAACTTGGTATAGGCAAAACTCTTAATTGGTCAAGTAGTCTAATCACCCCCCTTCTAGACCTACTTTTGATCCTATAGAGGGGAGCTGACAGCTGAAGGGGGACGAGCGTGTGCTCTTGGTGTCCCGACTTGCTACTTCTCGAGCATGCATTGGTTTCCCGTGAAGAGGAACAGTTTGATGCAGAAAAGTAGATAAGTATTTCCCTCAGTTTTTGAGAACCAAGGTATCAATCCAGTAGGAGATACAAGCGAGTCACCAATAGATGTACCTACACAAAGAATCAAACTCTTGCACCCAACGCTATAAAGGGGTTGTCAATCCCTTCACGGTTACTTGCAAGGATGAGATCTAATAGAGATAGATATAATAGGATGCTTGAACGGAAAGTAAAACTAAAAGTAAAGATAGCGCAGCAAGTATTTTTGGTATTTTTGGTTTTAGATCTGAAAGTTTAATATGGAAAATAGACCCGGGGGCCATAGGTTTCACTAGATGGCTTCTCTCATGGTGGCAAGTATTACGGTGGGTGAACAAATTACTGTCGAGCAATTGATAGAAAAGCGAATAATGTTGGGGAACGTTGCGTGGGAAATAAAAAAATTCCTACGCACACGCAAGATATATCCATGGTGATGAGCATCTACGAGAGGGAGAGTGGATCTACATACCCTTGTAGATCGCTAAGCGGGAAGCATTAAGAAACGCGGTTGATGTAGCCGAACGTCTTCGCGATCCAAATCGCCGAGCATACCGCAATCCCATCATGATCCATCTCGCGATCCAATCACGATCCGTCCTGCGATCCCATCACAATCCGTCTCGCGATCCAATCATGAATCGTCTCGCGATCTTGATCACGGTCCTTCCGATCTAGCGCCGAGCGGACGGCACCTCCGCGTTCAGCACACGTATAGCTCGATGACGATCTTTGCCTTCTTGATCCAGCAAGAGGGATCGGAGAAGTAGACGAGTTCTCCGGCAGCGCGACGGCGTTGCGGCAATGGTGGTGGAGCTATTCCAGCAGGGCTTCGCCTAAGCACCGTTGAAAACCGATCTAGAGGAGAAACTACGATATAGAGGAGAGGGCAGCACGTGGCTAAATTTCTGTAGTAAAAACCCTCAAAACCTCTAGTATATATAGGAGGAGGGGAGGGAGGAGACTTGGCTCCCAAGGGAGCCAAATCTGGTTCGGCCAAAGTGGGAGGGAGGAGTCCTCCTCCTCCACTCCTAGTAGGACTAGGACTCCTCCTTTTCCCACTTGGGCCTCCTTCCACCTTTGGGTTTCTTCACCTCAGCCGCATGGGCCTCCTATGGGGCTTAGGCCAGCCCACTAAGGGATGGTATACCTCTTACCACAGCCCATGTAGCCTCTTGGGTCAAAATACCTCTCCTGATGGTCCCCCGGTACCCTCCCGGGACTCCCGGTACACTACCGATGAGCGCAAAACTTTTCCGGCGACCAAAACATGACTTCCTATATATCAATCTTTACCTCCGGACCATTATGGAGCTCCTAGTGACGTCTATATCTCATCTAGGACTCCGAACAACCTTAGGTCACCACCATACATAAAACTATACTAGTGAAACGTCATCGAACCATAAGTGTGCAGACTCTGTGGGTTCGAGAACTATGTAGACATGACCGAGATAGCTCTATGGTCAATAACCAATAGCGGGACCTGCATTCCCATATTGATTCCTACATATTCTACGAATATCTTTATCGGTCGAACCTCTATGTCAAGGATTCAATTAATCCCGTATGATGTTCCCTTTCTTCGTCGGTATGTTACTTGCCCGAGATTCGATCATCGGTATCTCCATACCTAGTTCAATCTCGTTACCGGCAAGTATCTTTACTCATTTAGTAATACAAGATCCCATGTCTAACTCTTTAGTCACATTGCTTGCAAGGCTTATAGTGATGTTGTATTACCGAGTGGGCCCTGAGATACCTCTCTGTCACACGGAGTAACAAATCCCAGTCTTGATCCATGCCAACCAAACAGACACACTCGGAGATACCTATAGAGCACCTTTATGGTCACCTAGTTACGTTGCGACGTTTGATACACACAAGGTACTCCTCCGGTGTCAGTGAGTTGCATGATCTCATGGTCATAGGAACAGATACTTGACATGCAAAAAACTGTAGCAATAAACTGATATGATCATATGCTACGTTTATAGTTTGGGTCTTGTCCATCACATCATTCTCCTAATGGTGTGATCCCGTTATCAAATGACATCTCATGTCCATGGCTAGGAAACCTTAACCATCTTTGATCAACGAGCTAGTCCATCAGAGGCATACTAGGGACATGGTGTTGTCTATGTATCCATACATGTATCTGAGTTTCCGATCAATATAATTCTAGCTTGGATAATAAATGATTATCATGAACAAGGAAATATGATAATAACTAATTTATTATTGCCTCTAGGGCATATTTCCAACCGTCTCCCACTTGCACTAGAGTCAATAATCTAGTTCACATCACCATGTGATTCGCACTGTTATGAATCTAACACACAATGAGTTCTGGGGCTCGATCATGCTTTGCATGTGAGAGAGGTCTTTTAGTCAACGGGTCTGCGACATTCAGATATGTGTGTACTTTGCAAATCTCTATGTCTTACTTCAGACACTGCTACCACACTCCACTTGGAGCTATTCCAAATGGCTGCTCCACTATACGTATCCGGATTGCTACTAAGAGTCATCCGGATTGGTGTTAAAGCTTGCATCGATGTAACTCTTTACGACGAACTCTTTATCACCTCCATAATCGAGAAAGCTTTCCTTAGTCCTTTAGTTACTAAGGATAATCTTAACTGCTGTCAAGTGGTCCACTCCTGGATCACTTTTGTACCCCTTGACAGACTCATGGCAAGGCACACACCAGGTGCACTACACAGCATGGCATAATATAGAGCCTATGGCTAAAGCATAGGTGACAACATTCGTCCTTTCTCTTTCTTCTACTGTGGTCAAGCTTTGAGTTTGACTCAACTTCACACCTTACAAATCAGGCAAGAACCTTTTCTTTGACTGATCCATTTTGAACTCTTTCAAAATCTTGTCAAGGTATGTACTCATTGAAAGTCTTATCAGACGTCTTGATCTATCTCTATAGATCTCGGTGCCTAACAATTCAGCAGTTTTATCTAGGTCTTCCTTTGAAAAACTGTTTTCAAATAACCCTTTTATGCTTTCCAGAAATTCTACATCATTTTCGATCAATAATATGGCATCAACATATGCTTATTAGAAACTCTATAGTGCTCCCACTCACATTATTGTAAATAAAAGTTTCTCATAAACTTTGTATAGACTAAAAAACTTTGATCACCTCATCAAAGCGTATATTCTAACTCCGAGATGCTTGCTTTAGTCCATAGAAGGATCACTGGAGCTTGCACACCTTTTAGCATCCTTAGGACTGACAAAACCTTTTGGTTGTATCACATACAACCTTTCCTCATGGAAACCATTAAGGAAACGATGTTTTGACATCCATCTGCTAGATTTCATAATTGAAAAATGCAAAAACTGCTAACATAATTCCAACAGACTTTAGCATCGCTGCGAGTAAGAAAGCCTCATCGCACTCAACTCCTTGAACTTGTCGGAAACTTCTTTGCGACAAGTCAAGCTTTATAAATGGTGACATTCATTATCAGCGTCTGTCTTCATCTTAAAGGTCCATTTGTACTCAACGACCTGGCGTCCAACGAGCAAGTCTACCAAAGTCTATACTTGGTTTTCATACATGGATCCTTTCTCGAATTTCATGGCCTCTAACCATTTGTCGGAAATCCGGCCCATCATCGCTTCTCCATAGTTCGTAGGTTCATCGTTGTCCAACAACATGACCTCTAAGACAGGGTTGTCGTACCACTCAGGAGTAGTATGCGTCCTTGTCGACCTACGAGGTTCGATAGTAACTTGATCCAAAGCTTTATGATCATCATCATTAACTTCCTCTTCAACTGACATAGGCTCCACAGAAACATCTTTCTGTGTTGCGCTACTCTATGGCTGAAACAAAGGTTCAACAACCTCATCAACTTCTATCTTCCTCCCACTCAATTCTTTCGAGAGAAACTCTTTCTCAAGAAAGGACCCGTGTTAGCAACAAACATTTTGCACTCGGATCTGAGATAGAAGGTATACCCAACTGTTCTTAGGGTATCCTATGAAGATGCATTTGTCCGCTTTGAGTTCGAGCACATTAGGTGAAAACCTTTTTCACATAAGGGTTGCAACCCCAAACATTAAGAAATTACAGCTTAGGTTTCTGCCAAACCATAATTCGTATGGTGTCATCTCAACGGATTTAGATGGTGCCCTATTTAAAGTGAATGTAGTTGTCTCTAATGCATAACCCCAAAACGATAGTGGCAAAATGATAAGGGACATCATAGTACGCGCTATATCCAATGAGGCACGACCATGATGTTCGGACATACCATCACACTATGGTGTTCCGATGACGTGAGTTGTGAAACAACTTTCACATTGTCTTAAGTTGTATACCAAACTCGTAACTTAGATATTCACCTCCACGATCATCTCATAGACATTTATATCTTCTTGTCACGATGATCTTAAACTTCACTCTGAATTTGCTTGAACTTTTCAAACATTTCAGACTTGTGTTTCATTAATTAAATATACACTATATCTACTCAAATCATCAGTGAAGGTAAGAAAAAATAACGATATCCACTGCACGCTACAACACTCATTGGATCGTATACATCAACATGTATCATTTCCAATAAGTTACTCGCCCCGCTCCATCAAATTGAAAACGGGGTTTTAGTCATCTTGCCCACGAGGCATGGTCTGCATGTCTCAACCGATCCAAAATTGAATGAGTCCAAAGATCCATCAGCATGGAGTTTCTTCATGCGCTTTACACCAATATGACATTTAGTCGTAGTGCCACAAGTATGTGGTACTATCATTATTAACTTTGTATCTTTTGGCATCTATGTTATGAACATGTGTATTACTACGATCAAGATTCAACAAACCATTCTCATTGGGTGGATGACCATTGAAGGTATTATTCATGTAAACAGAATAACCATTATTCTCTAACTTAAATGAATAACCATATTGCAATAAACACGATCTAATCATGTTCATGCTTAACGCAAACACAAAATAACATTTATTTAGGTTTGTCACTAATTCCGAAGGTAGAGAGAGCGTGATATGTTGATCACATCAACCTTGGAAACATTTCCAACACACATCATCACCTCACACTTAGCTAGTCTCCGTTTATTCTGTAGCTTTTATTTCAAGTTACTAACATTTAGCAACTGAACCAGTATCCAATACCCAAGTGCTACTAGGAGTACTAGCAAGGTACACATCAATAACACGTATATCAAATATACTTATGTCGACGTTGCCAGCCTGCTTATCTACCAAGTATCTAGGGTTTATCCGCTTCAGCGACCGTTCTCCTCATAATAGAAGCACTTAGTCTCGGGTTTGGGTTCAACCTTGGGTTTCTTCGCTGGAGCAGCAACTAACTTGACATCCATGAAGTTTCCCTCTTAGCCCTTGCCCTTCTTGAAACTACTGGTTCCACTAACCATCAACAATTGATGCTCCTTCTTGATTTCTACCTTCGTGGTGTCAAACATTGTGAATAGCTCAGGGATCATTTTTTCCATTCCTGGCATTTTATAGTTCATCACGAAGCTCCAGTAGCTTAGTGGCAGTGACTTGGAGAACTATATCAATCACTACCTTATCTGGAAGATCAACTCCCACTCGATTCAAGCGATTGTAGTACCCAGACAATCTGAGCACATGCTCACCGATTGAGCTATTATCCTTTATCTTGTGGGCAAAGAATCTTGTTGGAGGTTTCATACCTCTCAACACGGGCACGAGCCTGAAATCCAATTTCAGCTCCTGGAACATCACATATGCACCGTCACGTTCAAAACATATTTGGAGCCTGTATTGTAAGCCGCAATGCAAGACGCCCTGAACTATCAAGTAGTCGTCAGAACGTGGATGTCAGATGTTCACAACATCCACAGTCGCCGTTTGAGGGGGTGGCGCACCGAGCGGTGCATTAAGGACATAAGCCTTTTGTGCAGCAATGAGGACAATTCTCAGATCACGGACCCAGTCTGCATTATTGCTACCATCATCTTTCAACTCTATTTCTCTAGGAACATATAAAAATTCAAGGGAGCTACAGCGTGAGCTAGTAATCTACAACATAATTTGCAAAGACATTTTGACTATGTTCATGATAATGAGTTTAGTTAATCATTTTAAAAACTCACACTCAAATTGACATCCCTCTGGTCATTCGAGTGTCACATGATCCAAATCCATGAACTCAAGTCCAATCATCACGTGAGTTGAGGTGGTTTCAATGGTGAACATATTCATGTTGATCATATCTACTATATGACTCATGTTCGACCTTTCAGTCTCTTGTGTTCCGAGGCCCTATCTGTACATGCTAGGCTCGTCAAGTTTAACCCGAGTGTTCTGCACGTGCAACACTGACTTGCACCCATTGTATGTGAACATAGAGTCTATCACACCCGATCATCACGTGGTGTCTCGACACGACGAACATTCAAAATGGTGCACACTCGGGGAGAACACGGTTTATCATGAAATTTAAGTGAGGGATAACCTTATAATTCTAGCGTCATCCTATGCAAAACAATGTGCATAAAAAGGATTAACATCACATGCAAATCATAAGTGACATGATATGGCCATGAACTTGTGCTTTTGATCTCCATCTTGAAAGTACCAGCATGATCTCCATCGTCACCGGCATAACACCATGATCTCCATGATCATGATCTCCATCATCGTGTCGCCATCGGGGTTGTCGTGCCCACCATGCTTCTACTACTATTGCTACCTCTTAGTGATAAAGTAAAGCATTACATAGCACTTAATGATTGGCACGCAGGTCATACAATAATTAAAGACAACCCTATGGCTCCTTCCAGTTATCGTACTCATCGACATGCAAGCCGTGATATTCTATACAATACATGATCATCTCATACATCACATATATCTCATCATGTAATTAGCCATATCACATCACAACATACCCTGCAAAAAAAAGTTAGACATCCTCTAATTGTTGTTGCATGTTTTACGTGTCTGCTTTGGGTATCTAGCAAGAATAATTCTCATCTATGCAAAAACCACAATGGTGATACATAAGTTGCTTTTCAACCTTCTCAAGGACCGCCTTTGTCGAATCCGATCCAACTAAAGTAGGAGAAATAGACACCCGCCAGCCATCTTTGTGCAACGAAGTTACACGTCAGTCGATGGAACCGGTCTCTCGTAAGAGTATGAATAAGGTTGGTACGGGCCGCTTCATCCCACAATACTACTGAACCAAAACACGACCAAGGGAGGAAGCAATCTAAGAATCAACGCCCACAAACTCCTTTGTGTTCTACTCGAGATCTCATCTACATAGACCTAGCTCATGATACCATTGTTGGGGAATGTTGCATGGGAAGCAAAAAAAATCCTACGCACACGCAAGATCTATCCATGGTGATGAGCATCTACGAGAGGGAGAGTGGATCTACATACCCTTGTAGATCGCTAAGCGGGAAGCGTTAAGAAATGCGGTTGATGTAGTCGAACGTCTTCGCGATCCAGATAGCCGAGTGTCCCACGATCCCATCATGATTCATCTTGCCATCCAATAACGATCCGTCCTGCGAACACATCATGATCCGTCTGTGATCCAATCACAAATCGTCTTGCGATCTTGATCACGATCCTTCCGATCTAGCGCCGAACGGACGTCACCTCCGCGTTTAGCACACGTACAGCTTGATGACGATCTCTGCCTTCTTGATCCAGCAAGAGGGAGCGGAGAGGTAGATGAGTTCTCCAACAGCACGACGGCGTTGCGGCAATGCTAGTGGAGCTATTCCAGCAGGGCTTTGCCTAAGCACCGCTGAAAACCGATCTAGAGGAGAAACTACGATCTAGAGGAGAGGGCAGCATGTGGCTAAATTTCTATAGCAAAAACCCTCAAAACCTCTAGTATATATAGGAGGAGGGGAGGGAGGGGACTTGGCCCCTAAGGGAGCCAAATCTGGTTCGGCTGAAGTGGGAGGGAGGAGTCCTCCTCCTCCACTCCTAGTAGGACTAGGACTACTTTTTTCCCACTTGGGCCTCCTTCCACCTTTCGGTTTCTTCACCTCAGCCACATGGGCCTCTTGTGGGACTTAGGCCAGTGCACTGAGGGATGGTATACCTCTTCCCACAGTCCATGTAGACTCCTGGGTCGAAATACCTATCGCAATGGTCCCTCGGTACCCTCCCGGCACTCCCGGTACTCTACCGACGAGCCCGAAGCATTTCCGACGACCAAAACAGGACTTCCTATATATCAATATTTACCTCCGGACCATTACGGAGCTCCTCATGATGTCCGGGATCTCATCCGGGACTCCAAACAACCTTCGGTCACCACCATACATAACTCTATACTACCGAAAAGTCATTGAACCTTAAGTGTGCAGACCCTGCGGGTTCAAGAACTATGTAGACATGACCGAGACACCTCTACGGTCAATAACCAATAGCGGGACCTGGATACCCATATTTATTCCTACATATTCTATGAAGATCTTTATCGGTCAAACCTCTATGTCGAGGATTCAATTAAACTCGTATGATGTTCCCTATGTTCTTCGGTATGTTACTTGCCCGAGATTCGATCGTCGGTATCTCCATACCTAGTTCAATCTCGTTACAGAAAGTCTCTTTACTCGTTCCGTAATACAAGATCCCATGGCTAACTCTTTAGTCACATTGCTTGCAAGGCTTATAGTGATGTTGTATTACCGAGTGGGCCCTGAGATACCTCTCCGTCACATGGAGTAACAAATCCCAGTCTTGATCCATGCCAACCGAACAGACACCCTCGGAGATACCTGTAGAGCACCTTTATAGTCACCCAGTAACGTTGCGACGTTTGATACACACAAGGCACTCCTCCCCTGTCAATGAGTTGCATGCTCTCATGGTCATAGGAACAGATACTTGACATGCAGAAAACAGTAGCAATAAACTGACACGATCATATGCTATGTTTATAGTTTGGGTCTTGTCCATCACATCATTCTCCTAATGATGTGATCCCGTTATCAAATGACATCCCATGTCCATGGCTAGGAAACCTTAACCATCTTTGGTCAACGAGCTAGTCCATCAGAGGCATACTAGGGACATGGTGTTGTCTATGTATCCACACATGTATCTTAGCTTCCGATCAATACAATTCTAGCATGGATAATAAACGATTATCATGAACAAGGAAATATGATAATAACTAATTTATTATTGCCTCTAGGGCATATTTCCAAAAAATAATTATGAAGATATCCAAGGCAATGATTATGCAGATAGGCATCATGTCCATGACAAGTAGACCGAAACGATTCTGTATCTACTACTATTACTCCACACATCGACCGACTCTTGCATGCATCTAGAGTATTAAGTTCATAAAGAACAGAGTAACGCATTAAGTAAGATGACATTATGTAGAGGGATAAATCAAGCAATATGATGAAAACCCCATCTTTATACCCTTGATGGCAACAGTACAATACGTGTCTCGCTACCCCTAGTTTTTCACTGGGTGAGGACACCGCAAGATTGAACCCAAAACTAAGCACTTCTCCCATTGCAAGAATTACCAATCTAGTTGGCAAAACCAAACCAATGACTCGAAGAGACTTGCAAAGATATGAAATCATGCATATAAGAATTCAGAGAAGACTCAAATAATATTCATGGATAATCTGAACATAAACCCACAATTCATCGGATCTCGACAAACACACCGCAAAAGAGTATTACATCGGGTAGATCTCCATGAAGATCATGAAGAACATGGTATTGAGAAGCAAAGAGAGATAAGAAGCCATCTAGCTACTAGCTATGGACCCATAGGTCTGTGGTGAACTACTCACCCATCATCGGAGGGGCAATGGAGTTGATGTAGATGCCCTCCATGATCGAATCCCCCTCCGGTAGATTACCGGAAAAGGCTCCAAGATTGGATCTCTCGGGAACAAAGGGTTCTGGTGGCAGAAAAGTGTTTTTTGGCTCCCCCGATAATGATGGAATATTTGGGAATTTATAGGCCGAAGATTAGGGTTAGGAGAGCAGCCGTGGGCCCACAAGCCTGCCCAGCGCGGCCTACCCCCCTGGCCGCACCCCTAGGGCTTGTGGCCCCACGGTGGCTCCTCTACCTTGGTTCTCAAGTCTCGTGGTTTCCTTTTGCTCTAGAAAAAATCATTCCAAAGGTTTTATTCCGTTTGGACTCCGTTTAATATTCCTTATCTACGAAACTCAAAAACAAGGAAAAAACAGAAACTGGCACTAGGCTCTAGATTAATAGGTTAGTCACAAAAGTAATATAAAATAGCATATAAATCCATATAAAACATCTAAAAGAGATAATATAATAACATGGAACAATCAAAAATTATAGATACGTTGGAGACGTATCAGCATCCCCAAGCTTAATTCATGCTCGTCCTCGAGTAGGTAAATGATAAAAACATAATCTTTGATGTGGAATGCTACCTAACCTATTTATCCATGTAATATTCTTTATTGTGACATGAATATTCAAATCCGTAAGATTTAAAACAATAGTCTAATATTGACGTAAAAACAGTAATACTTCGAGCACACCAACAAGGTAGTCATGTCCTTTCGAAATAACATGGCCTTAGAAAGACATCCCTACAAAATCATATGGCCTGGCTATGCTCCATCTTCCCCACACAAAGTATCTAAATCATGCACAACCCCGATGAACAAGTCAAGCAATTGTTTCACACTTTTGGTGTTCTCAAACCTTTTCAACTCTCATGCAATACATGAGCGTGAGCCATGGATATAGCATTATAGGTGGAATAGAATATGGAGGAGATGCAAGGGAAAAAGGATAAGATAGTCTCACATCAACTATGCGTATCAACGGGTTATGGAGATGCCCATCAATAGATACAGTTGTGAGTGAGTAGGGGTTGCTATGCAACAAATGTACTTAGAGCTATAAGTGTATGGAAGCTCAAAAAGAAAAGTAAGTGGTCGTGCATAATGAATACCCACTAGTTATATGAAAGTGACACAATAGGAGACTCTCTATCATTAAGATCATGGTGCTACTTTGAAGCACAAGTGTGGAAAAAGGTAGTAGCAATTGTCCCTTCTCTCTTTCTCTCATTTTTTGGTGGGCTTCTTTGGCCTCTTTTATTTATTTATTTTGTTAGGGCTTCGCTGGCCTCTTTTATTTTTTGTAAAGTCCGGAGACTCCTCCCAACTTGTGAGGGAGTCATAGCCTCCATCATCCTTTTCTCTCACGGGCTCTATTAATGCAAAATAATCACACTTTTATTTACTTATAACTCAAAGAAAAAGAAATTACAACTCGATTCCTATGACAAAATATGACTCTATATGCAATATGAAGTGATGATGTAAGTCATAGAAAAACTACATGGTGGAAGTTGCATTGCAATATATCTCGGAATGGCTATGGAGATGCCATAATAGGTAGGTATGGTGGCTGTTTTGAGGAATATATGGTGGCTGTTTTGAGGAAGGAGGGTTTGATGTACCGGCAAAAGTTGCGCGATACTAGAGAGGCTAGCAAGGATGGAAGGGTGGGAGTGCATATAATCCATGGACTCAACATTAGTCATAAAGAACTCACATACTTATTGCAAAAGTCTATTAGTTATCAAACAAAGCATTAGACGCATGCTCCTAGGTGAGAGGTTGGTAGGAGTTAACCATCGCACGCTCCCGACCCTCACACAAAGGTCAACAATCATTAAACAAATCATGCTCCGACTTCGTTACATAACAGTTCACCATGCGTGCATGCTACGGGAATCACAAGCTTTAACACACGTATATCTTCCAATTCACAACTACTCACTAGCATGACTCTCATATTACCATCCCGATTATCTCAAAACTATATGCAAGGAATCAAACTTCTCATAGTTTTTAATGCACTTAATATGAAAGTTTTTATTATATCCCTCTTGGATGCCATTATATTAGGACTAAATTCATAACCTAAACAAATTACCATGATGTTTTAAGAAAGTCTCAAAATAATACAAGTGAGGAACGAGAGTTCAATAATTTCTATAAAATATAACACCACCATGCTCTATAAAGATATAAGTGAAGCACTAGAGCAACATTGCCTAGCTCAAAAGATATAAGTGAAGCACATATAGTATTCTAATAAATTCACGATTCAGAGTGTCTCCCTCAAAATATGTGTGCATCAAGGATGATTGTGGCAAACTAAAAAGCAAAGGCTCATATCATACAAGACGCTCCAAGCAAAACACATATCATGTGGTGAATAAAAATATAGCCTCAAGTAAATTTACCGATGGATTGAAGACGAAAGAGGGGATGCCTTCTAGGCATCCCCAAGCTAAGGCTTTCCGGTATACTTGAATATGACTTGGGGTGCCTTGGGAATCCCAAAGCTTAGGCTCTTTCCACTCTTTATTCCATAGTCCATCAAATCTTCACCCAAAACTTGAAAACTTCACAACACAAAGCTCAACAGAAAACTCATGAGATCCGTTAGTATAAAAAGATAAATCACCACTTTAGGTACTGTTGTGAACTCCTTATTTATTTGTATTTGTGAAATAACTATTGTATTCTAACTTTTCCATGACTCATACCCCCCGACACGACCCATAGATGCATCAATATAAGCAAACAGCACAAAGAAAACAGAATCTGTCAAAAATAGAACAATCTGTAGCAAACTGTAAACTTGGAATACTTCTGGAACTCTAAAAAATCTGAAACATTAGGAACACCAGGGTAATTTGTATATGTATCTTGTGTAAAAATTTCAGATCAACTCGACACTCTAAAGAAATAAGCCCTACAGGCAATAATAAATTAGTTATTATCATATTTCCTTGTTCATGATAATCGTTTATTATCCATGCTAGAATTGTATTGATCGGAAACTCAGAGACATGTGTGGATACATAGACAACACCATGTCCCTAGTATGCCTCTAATAGACTAGCTCATTGATAAAAGATGGTTAAGGTTTCCTAGCCATGGGCATGAGATGTCATTTGATAACGGGATCACATGGTTAGGAGAATGATGTGATGGACAAGACCCAAACTATAAACGTAGCATATGATCATGATAGTTTATTGGTACTATTTTCTGCATGTCAAGTATCTATTCCTATGACCATGAGATCATGCAACTCACTGACACCGGAGGAGTGCCTTGTGTGTATCAAACGTCGCAACATAACTGGGTGACTATAAAGGTGCTCTACAGGTATCTCCGAGGGTGTTTGTTCGGTTCACATGGATCAAGACTAGGATTTGTTACTCCGTGTGACGGAGAGGTACCTCGGGGCCCACTCGGTAATACAACATCAAAATAAGCCTTGCAAGCAATGTGACTAAGTGTTAGCCACAGGATCTTGTATTACGGAACGAGTAAAGAGACTTGCCGGTAACGAGGTTGAACTAGGTATGGAGATACCAACAATCGATAAAGATATTCATATAATATGTAGGAACCAATATGGGCATCCAGGTCCCGCTATTGGTTATTGACCGTAGAGGTGTCTCGGTCATGTCTATATAGTTCTCGAACCCGCAGGGTCTGCACACTTAAGGTTCGGTGACGTTTCGGTAGTATAGAGTTATGTATGGTGGTGACTGAAGGTTTTTCGGAGTCCCGGATGAGATCCCGTACGTCATGAGGAGCTCCGGAATGGTCCGGAGGTAAAGATTGATATATAGGAAGTCCTGTTTTGGTCACCGGAAAAGTTTTGGGCTCATCGGTAGTGTACCGGGAGTGTTGGTAGTGTACCGGGGGACAATCGGGAGGGGCGTCACTCCCAGAGGGGCCTCATGGACTGTGGGAGGAGACAAACCAGCCCTAGTGGGCTGGCCGAAGCCTCCACTAAATCCCATGAGGTTTGAGAAGTAAAAAAATCCAAAGGTGGAGAGGTGGAAAGAGTTTCCAAGTGGAAAGGAGGAATCCTACACCTAATAGGATTGGAGTAGAACTCCTCCACCTCCAATTTCGACCAAACCTTGAGGGTTTGAGGCTGCCTCCTCCCCTCCCTCCCGCCTATATATACTAGAGGATTTAGAGGGAAGATCTAACCCTAATTGCCACGTGTTGCCCTCTTCTTCCTCTAGATCTGTTTTCTTCTCTAGATTAGTTCTGCGGTGCTTAGGTGAAGCCCTGCAAGATTAGTTCACCACCACCGCCACCATGCCATTGTGCTGCCGCAGAACTCTTCTACCTCTCCGCTCCCTCTTGCTGCATCAAGAAGGCGGAGATCGTCATCGAGCTGTACGTGTGCTGAACGCGGAGGTGTCGTCCGTTCGGCGCTGGATCGGAAGGACCGTGATCAAGATCGCGAGACTATTCGTGATTGGATCGCGGGACGGGTCGTGATGAGATCGCTGGGTGGATTGTGATGGGATCGTGGGATGGGTCATGATGGGATCGCGGGACGCTCGGCGATTTGGATCGCGAAGATGCTCGACTACATCAACCGCGTTTCTTAACGCTTCCCGCTTAGCGATCTACAAGGATATGTAGATCCACTCTCCCTCTCGTAGATGCTAATCACCATGGATAGATCTTGGGTGTGTGTAGGAATTTTTTCCCATGCAACATTCCCCAACGGTGGCATCATGAGCTAGGTATGTGTAGATGAGATCTCGAGTAGAACACAAAGAGTTTGTGGGCGTTGATGCTTAGATTGCTTCCTCCCTTGGTCGTGTTTTGGTTTAGCAGTATTGTGGGATGAAGCGGCCCGGACAAACCTTACTCATACGCTTACGAGAGACCAGTTCCATCGACTGATGTGTAACTTCGTTGCACAAAGATGGCTGACGGGTGTCTGTTTCTCCTACTTTAGTTGGATCGGATTCGACAAAGGCGGTCCTTGAGCAGGTTGAAAAGCAATTTATGTATCACCTTGTGGTTTTACGTAGGTGAGAATTGTTCTTTCTAGATACCCATAGCAGCCACGTAAAACATGCAACAACAATTAGAGGACGTCTAACTTGTTTTTGTAGGGTATGTTGTGATGTGATATGGCCAATTACATGATGAGATATATGTGATGTATGAGATAATCATGTGTTGTATAGAATAACACGACTTGCATGTCGATGAGTATGGCAACCGGCAGGAGCCATAGGGTTGTCTTTAATTATTGTATGACCTGCGTGTCAATCATTAAGTGCTATGTAATGCTTTACTTTATCGCTAAACGGTAGCAATATTAGTAGAAGCTTGGTGGGCGTGACAACACCGATGGCGACACGTTGATGGAGATCAAGATGATGGAGATCATGGTGTCATGCCGGTGACGATGGAGATCATGCCGATGCTTTCAAGATGGAGATCAAAAGCACAAGTTCATAGCCATATCATGTCACTTATTATTTGCATGTGATGTTAATCCTTTTATGCACCTTGCTTTGCTTAGAACGACGGTAGCATTATAAGGTGATCCCTCACTTAAATTTGAAGATGAATTGTGTTCTCCCCGAGTGTGCACCATTGCGAAAGTTCGTCGTGTCGAGACACCACGTGATGATCGGGTGTGATAGACTCTACGTTCACATAGAACGGGTGCAAGCTAGTGTTGCACATGCAGAACACTCGGGTTAAACTTGACGAGCCTAGCATGTATAGACATGGCCTCGGAACACAAGAGACCGAAAGGTCGAACATGAGTCATATAGCAGATATGATCAACATGATGATGTTCACCATTGAAACCACCGCAACTCACATGATGATCGGACTTGAGTTGGTGAATTTGGATCATGTATCACTCGAATGACCGGAGGGATGTCAATTTGAGTGGGAGTTCTTAAGTAATATGATTAATTGAACTCATTATCATGAACATAGTCAGTAATGTCTTTGCAAATTATGTTGTAGATTACTAGCTCACGCTATAGCTCCCTTAATTTTCTTATGTTTCTAGAGAAATATAGTTGAAAGATGATGGTAGCAATATTGCGGACTAAGTCCATGATCTGAGGATTGTCCTGATTGCTGCACAGAAGGCTTATGTCCTTAATGCACCACTCGGTGCGCCGCCCCCTCTAGCGTCGTCTGTAGATGTTGTGAACATCTGACAGGCACGTTCTGATGACTACTTGATAGTTTAGTGTGTCATGCATTACGGCTTAGAATTGAGGCTCCAAAACGTTTTGAACGTCACGTAAAATATGAGATGTTCTAAGAGCTGAAATTGAGATCTCAGGCTCGTGCCCGTGTTGTGAGATATGAGATCTCCAACAAGATTCTTTGCCTGGAAGATGAAGGAGAATAGCTCAATCGTTGAGCATGTGCTCAGATTGTTTGGGTGCTACAATCGCTTGAATCGAGTGGGAGTTGATCTTCCAGATAAGAAAGTGATCGATATAGTTTTCCAAATCACTGTCACTAAGCTACTAGAGCTTCATGATGAACTATAAAATGCCAGGGATGGAAATGATGATCCCTGAGCTATTCGCGATGTTTGACACCGCGAAGGTAGAAATCAAGAAGGAGCATCAAGTGTTGATGGTTAGTAAAACCACTAGTTTCAAGAAGGGCAAGGGCAAGGAGGGAAACTTCATGGATGGCAAGTCAGTTGCTGCTCCAGTGAAGCAACCCAAAGTTGAACCCAAACCCGAGACTAAGTGCTTCTATTATGAGGAGAGCTCTCACTAAAGTGGAACAACCCTAGATACTTGGTAGATAAGAAGGCTGGCAACGTAGACAGAAGTATATTTTGATATACGTGTTATTGATGTGTACCTTGCTAGTACTCGTAGTAGCACCTGGGTATTGGATACTGGTTCGATTGCTAAATGTTAGTAACTCGAACTGAAAGCTACGGAATAAATGGAGACTAGCTAAGTGTGAGGTGACGAAGTGTGTTGGAGATGTTTCCATGGTGGATGTGATCAACATCGCACGCTCTCTCTACCTTCAGGATTAGTGCCAAACCTAAATAAATGTTATTTGGTGTTTGCGTTAAGCATGAACATGATTAGATCATGTTTATTGCAACATGGTTATTCATCTAAGTTAGAGAATAATGGTTATTCTGTTTACATGAATAATACCTTCAATGGTCATGCACCCAATGAGAATGGTTTTTTGAATCTTGATCGTAGTAATACACATGTTCATAACATTGATGCCAAAAGATACAAAGTTAATAATGATAGTACCACATACTTGTGACACTGCCACCAAATGTCATATTGGTATAAATCGCATGAAGAAAGTCCGTGCCGATGGATCTTTGGACTCATTCGATTTAGAATCGGTTGAGACATGCGAACCATGCCTCTTGGGCAAGACGACTAAGGACCCCGTTTTCCAGTTCGATGGAGCGGGCAAGTGATTTATTGGAAATGATACATGTTGATGTATGGAATCCAATGAGTCTTGTAGCGTGCGGTGGATATCGTTATTTTATTACCTTCACTGATGATTTGAGTAGATATAGTGTATATTTACTTAATGAAACACAAGTATGAATTGTTTGAAAAGTTCAAGCAAATTCAGAGTGAAGTTTAAGATCATCGTGACAAGAAGATAAAAATGTCTGCGATATGATCGTGGAGGTGAATATCTGAGTTGCGAGTTTGGCATACAACTTTAGACAATGTGAAAGTTGTTTCACAACTTACGCCACTTGGAACACCATAGTGTTATGGTGTGTTCTAATGTCATAGTCATGCTCTATTGGATATGGTGCGAACTATGATGTCTCTTATCATTTGGCCACTATCGTTTTTGGGGTTATGCATTAGAGACAACTACATTCACTTTAAAAGGGGCACCATCTAAATCCGTTGAGATGACACCATATGATTGGGTAGAAACCTAAAGTTGTCATTTCTTAGAGTTTGGGAATGCGACACTTCTGTCTGATAAGCTCGAACCCAAAGCAGAAAAATGTGTCTTCATAGAATACCCTAAGAACAGTTGGGTATACCTTCTATCTCAGATCCAAGCACAAAGTGTTTGTTGCTAAAACGGGTCCTTTCTCGAGAAAGAGTTTCTCTCGAAAGAATTGAGTGTGAGGAAGATAGAAGTTGATGAGGTTGTTAAACCTTTTGTTTCAACCAGAGAGTAGCACAGCGCAGAAAGATGTTTCTGTGGAGCCTACGTTAGTTGAAAAGAAGTTAATGATGATGATCATGAAACTTCAGATCAAGTTACTATCAAACCTCGTAGGTCGACAAGGACGCGTACTACTTCTGAGTGGTACGACAACCCTGTCTTAGAGGTCATGTTGTTGGACAACGATGAACCTACGAACTATGGAGAAGCGATGATGGGCCCGGATTCTGACAAATGGTTAGAGGCCATGAAATCCGAGAAAGGATCCATGTATGAAAACCAAGTATAGACTTTGGTAGACTTGCTCGTTGGACGGCAGGTCGTTGAGTACAAATGGATCTTTAAAATGAAGACAGACGCTGATGGTAAATGTCACCATTTGTAAAGCTCGACTTGTTGCAAAGAAGTTTACGACAAGTTCAAGGAGTTGACTGTGATGAGACTTTCTCACTCGTAGCGATGCTAAAGTCTATTGGAATTATGTTAGCAGTTGCTGCATTTTTCAATTATGAAATCTGGCAGATGGATGTCAAAACATGGTTTCCTTAACGGTTTACTTGAGGAAAGGTTGTATGTGATACAACCAGAAGGTTTTGTCGGTCCTAAGGATGCTAAAAGGTGTGCAAGCTTCAGTGATCCTTCTATGGACTGAAGCAAGCATCATGGAGTCGGAATATACACTTTAATGAGGTGATCAAAGTTTTTGAGTCTATACAAAGTTTATGAGAAACTTGTATTTACAATAAAGTGAGTGGGAGCACTATAGAGTTTCTAATAAGCATATGTGGTTGACATATTGTTGATCGGAAATGATATAGAATTTTTGGAAAGCAAAAAGGGTTGTTTGAAAAGAGTTTTTCAAAGGAAGACCTGGATAAAGCTACCTGATTGTTGAGCATCAAAGTCTATAGAGATCGATCAAGATGCTTGATGAAACTTTTAATGAGTACATACCTTCACAAGATTTTGAAAGAGTTCAAAATGGATCAGTCAAAGAAAGAGTTCTTGCCTGATTTGTAAGGTGTGAAGTTGAGTGAGACTCAAAGCTCGACCACGGCAGAAGAAAGATAAAGGAGGAATGTCGTCCCCTATGCCTTAGCCATAGGCTCTATATTATGCCATGTTGTGTACCGCACCTGGTGTGTGCCTTGCCATGAGTCTGTCAAGGGGTACAAGGGTGATCTAGGAGCGGATCACTGGACAGCGGTCAAAATTATCCTTAGTAACCAAAGTACTAAGGAGATGTTTCTCGATTATGGAGGTGATAAAGAGTTCATCGTAAAGAGTTACGTCGATGCAAGCTTTAACACCAATCCGGATGACTCTTAGTAGCAATCCGGCTACCTATAGTGGAGTAGCCATTTGGAATAGCTCCAAGTGGAGTGTGGTAGAAGTTTCTACAGTAAGACATAGAGATTTACAAAGTATGCACGGATCTGAATGTCACAGACCCGTTGACTAAAAGATCTCTCTCACATGCAAAGCATGATCGAGCCCCAGAACTCATTGGGTGTTAGATTCATAACAATGTGAATCACATGGTGATGTGAATTAGATTATTGACTCTAGTGCAAGTGGGAGACTGTTGGAAATATGCCCTAGAGGCAATAATAAATTAGTTATAATCATATTTCCTTGTTCATGATAATCGTTTATTATCCATGCTAGAATTGTATTGATCGGAAACTCGGATACATGTGTGGATACATAGACAACACCATGTCCCTAGTATGCCTCTAATAGACTAGCTCATTGATCAAAGATGGTTAAGGTTTCCTAGCCATGGGCATGAGATGTCATTTGATAAAGGGATCACATGATTAGGAGAATGATGTGATGGACAAGACCCAAACTATAAACGTAGCATATGATCGTGTTAGTTTATTGTTACTGTTTTCTGCATGTCAAGTATCTGTTCCTATGACCATGAGATCATGTAACTCACTGACACCGGAGGAGTGCCTTGTGTGTATCAAACGTCGCAACATAACAGGGTGACTATAAAGGTGCTCTACAGGTATCTTTGAGGGTGTCTGTTGGGTTGGCATGGATCAAGACTAGGATTTGGTACTCCATGTGACGGAGAGGTATCTCAGGGCCCACTCGGTAATACAACATCACAATTAGCCTTGCAAGCAATGTGACTAAGTGTTAGCCACAGGATCTTGTATTATGGAATGAGTTAAGAGACTTGCCAGTAACGAGGTTGAACTAGGTATGGAGATACCGACGATCGAATCTCGGGCAAGTAACATACCGAAGAACAAAGGGAACATCATACGGGATTATTTGAATCCTTGACATAGAGGTTCACCCGATAAAGATGTTCGTAGAATATGTAGGAACCAATATCGGCATCCAGGTCCCGCTATTGGTTATTGACCGTAGAGGTGTCTCGGTCATTTCTACATAGTTCTCGAACCCGCAGGGTCTGCACACTTAAGGTTCGGTGACGTTTCGGTAGTATAGAGTTATGTATGGTGGTGACCGAAGGTTGTTCGGAGTCCCGGATGAGATCCCGAACATCATGAGGAGCTCCAGAATGGTCTGGAGGTAAAGATTAATATATAGGAACTCCTGTTTTGGTCACTAGAAAAGTTTCGGGCTCATCGGTAGTGTACCGGGAGTGCCGGTAGTGTATTGGGGGACCATCGGGAGGGGCGTCACGCCCCGAGGGGCCTCATGGGATGTGGGAGGAGACAAACCAGCCCCTAGTGCGCTGGCCGAAGCTTCCACTAAATCCCATGAGGTTTGAGAAGGAAAAAATCTAAAGGTGGAGAGGTGGAAATCGTTTCCAAGTGGAAAGGAGGAATCCTACTCCTAATAGGATTGGAGTAGGACTCCTCCACCTCCTATTTCGACAAAACCTTGAGGGTTTGAGGCTGCCTCCTCCCCTCCCTCCCTCATATATATACTAGAGGATTTAGAGGGAAGAGATAACCCTAATTGCCACGTGTTGCCCTCTTCTTCCTCTAGATCTGTTTCTCCTCTAGATTAGTTCTGCGGTGCTTAGGTGAAGCCCTGCAGGATTAGTTCACCACCACCGCCACCATGCCATTGTGCTCCCGGGGAACTCTTCTACCTCTCCGCTCCCTCTTGATGGATCAAGAAGGCGGAGATCGTCATCGGGATGTACGTGTGCTGAACACGGAGGTGTCGTCCGTTCGGCGCTGGATCGGAAGGACCGTGATCAAGATCGCGGGACGGATCGTGATTGGATCGCGGGACGGATCATGATGAGATCGCGGGATGGATCGTGATTGGATCGCGGGACGAATCGTGATGGGATCGCAGGACGCTCGGCGATTTGGATCGCGAAGACATTCGACTACATCAACCGCATTTCTTAACGCTTCCCGCTTAGCGATCTACAAGGGTATGTAGATCCACTCTCCCTCTCGTAGATGCTCATCACCATGGATAGATCTTGCGTGTGCGTAGGAATTTTTTTGTTTCCCATGCAACGTTCCCCATCAAGAATTAATAATGTGCCAAACACACCAAAATAGAAGCAAAAAGCAGAAAGCAAAATAAAAGTGGGTTGCCTCCCAACAAGCGCTATTGTTTAACGCCCCTAGCTAGGCAAAACGCAATAGATCTAGGTATTGTCATCTTTGGTATGCAATCCATAAGTAGCTCTCATTATAGATTCATAAGGTAATTTTATTTTATTTCTAGGAAAGTGTTCCATGCCCTTCCTTAATGGAAATTGGAATCTAATATTCCCTTCCTTCATATCAGTAATTGCACCAATCGTTCTAAGGAAAGGTCTACCAAGAATAATAGGACATGTAGGATTGCAATCTATATCAAGAACAATGAAATCGATGGGCACATAATTCCTATTTACAACAATTAAAACATCAGTAATTCTTCCCATAGGTTCCTTTATAGCGGAATCCGCAAGATGCAAATTTAAGGAACAATCATCAAATTCATGGAAACCTAACACATCACATAAAGTTTTTGGAATCGTGGAAATGCTAGCACCCAAATCACACAAAGCAAGGCACCAAAGTTGTCAGAATCGCGACCCAAGTCTTAGAATCTTATGACCTTACGATCCAAACTAACCCCTCCGACTCCATGATTTTGCTCATAGAATCTAAGATTCTACGATCCTGGTAGTTATGATTCTATGATTCACGATCCTACGAACGGACCTCCGATCTGATTCAGAATCGCGATTCTGACAACTTTGCAAGGCACTCATAATCTTTAATCTTAATCTTAATAGTAGGTTCCCACTCATCATAAAGCTTTCTAGGTATAGAAAATTCCAACTCAAGTTTTTCTTCAAAAGCGTTCATCATAGCATCAACAATATGTTTAGTAAAAGCCTTGTTTTGATTATAAGCATGAGGAGAATTCAACATGGATTGCAACAAGGAAATACAATCAAACAAAGATCATCTACCATGATTAAAGTATTTGAAATCCAAAAGAGTGGGTTCATTGCTACTTAAAGTTTTGACCTCTTCAATCCCACTTTTATCAATCTCAGCGTCAAGATCTAAAACTCCGTATCATTGGGATGCCTTTTAACTAAAGTTGACTCATCTCCAGTCCCATCATTATCAAGATTAACATTGGAAAACAAAGATTCAATAGGAGTTACATCAATCACTTTAAGATCTTCATCAATATTATCACGAGAACACACTTTTTCAAGCCATTCACGCTTAGCACGAACTCTAGCGGTTCTTTCCTTACACTCATAAATATAAATTCTCATAGCTTTTAAAGACTTGTTAATATAATGCTTGGGTGGAATAGATTAATTTTTAAAGAATCAATCTCAAGAGAAATTCTATCGACGTTCCTAGCCAAATCATCAACCTTAAGCACTTTTTCTTCAATCATGGCATTGAAACCTTTTTGAGTACTAATCAATTATTTAACATTACTCTCAAGATCAGAGGACATATTATTATAATTTCCATAAGAATTTCTGTAGGAATTACCATAATTATTACAGGAATTACTAGGAAACGAGCTAGCATTGAAATTACTTCTATAAGCGTTATTACCAAAATTGTTCCTACCAACAAAATTCACATCCATAGATTCATTATTATTTCCAATCAAAGAACAAAAATTAATATCATTAGGATTAATATGAGCACTCTTACTAGCAAACAATTTCATCAATTCATCCATCTTTTCACTTAAAGTATTAATCTCTTCAATAGCATGCACTTTTTTTACTAGTAGGAGATATTTCGGTGTGCCATTGAGAGTAATTTGCCATAATAT
Source organism: Hordeum marinum (assembly GCA_022496015.1). Taxonomy (NCBI): domain Eukaryota; kingdom Viridiplantae; phylum Streptophyta; class Magnoliopsida; order Poales; family Poaceae; genus Hordeum; species Hordeum marinum. Next base: position 87,225,850 of record CM039678.1, on the reverse strand, counting down.
TATCTAGGAGTTTACTAGCTTCTCCTAATGTGGTTTTCATAAAAGTACCACCACGGCGGAATCTAAGAGATTCCTAGAAGCAAAATTCAATCTAGCATAGAAAAATTGTATAATCATCCATAAACTCAAACCATGTGTGGGGCAATTCCTAATCATAAGTTTCATCCTCTCCCAAGATTTTGCAAGATGTTCATGATCAAATTGCTTAAAATTCATTATATCGTTCCTAAGAGAGATGATCTTAGCAGGCGGAAATTACTTGGAAATAAAAGCATCTTTACACTTATTCCATGAATCAATACTATTTTTAGGCAAAGATGAAAACCAAGTTTTAGCACGATCTCGTAGTGAGAACGGAAATAGCTTGAATTTAACAATATCATTATCCACATCTTCCTTCTTTTGCATATCACACAACTCAACAAAAGTATTTAGATGGGATGCGGCATCTTCATTGGCAAGGCCAGAAAATTGTGCTTTCATAACAAGATTGAGCAAAGCAGCATTAATTTCATAAGATTCCGCACTAGTGGCGGGAGCAATCAGAGTACTAATAAATTATTAGTAGTAGTATTGGAAAAATCTCACAACTTGGTATTCTCTTGAGTCATCGTGGCAAAGCAAGCAATCAAGCAGACAGGCAAGCAAAAAGGAAAACGAGAAGACGAACGAGAAAGGGCGAACAAAAGGGCAAATCTTTTTGGTATTTTCTGAAAATCGTTTTAGAAGTGGGGGAGAGGAAAACGAGAGGAAAACGACAAATAAAGTAAATGCAAGAGATGAGTTTGTGATGGGTACTTGGTATCCTTGACTTGTTATGTATCTCCCCGGCAACGGCGCCAGAAATCCTTCTAGCTACTTCTCGAGCATGCGTTGGTTTCCCGTGAAGAGGAACGGTCTGATGCAGCAAAGTAGATAAGTATTTCCCTCAGTTTTTGAGAACTAAGGTATCAATCTAGTAGGAGATACAAGCAAGTCACCAATAGATGTACCTGCACAAAGAATCAAACTCTTGCACCCAACGCTATAAAGGTGTTGTCAATCCCTTCACGGTTACTTGCAAGGATGAGATCTAATAGAGATAGATATCATAGGATGCTTGAACAGAAAGTAAAACTAAAAGTAAAAATAGGGCAGCAAGTATTTTTTGGTATTTTTGGTTTTAGATCTGAAAGTATAATATGGAAAATAGACTCGGGGGCCATAGGTTTCACTAGATGGCTTCTCTCATGATGGCAAGTATTACGGTGGGTGAACAAGTTACTGTCGAGCAATTGATAGAAAAGAGAATAATTATGAAGATATCCAAGGCAATGATTATGCATATAGGCATTACGTCCATGACAAGTAGACCGAAACGATTCTGCATCTACTACTATTACTCCACACACCGACCGACTCCTCCCTGCATCTAGAGTATTAAGTTCATAAAGAACAATGTAACGCATTAAGTAAGATGACATGATGTAGAGGGATAAACTCAAGAAATATGACAAAAACCTCATGTTTTTACCCTTGATGACAACAATACAATATGTGCCTCGCTACCCCTACTTTGTCACTGGGTGAGGACACCGCAAGATTGAACCCAAAAGTAAGCACTTCTACGATTGTAAGAATTAACAATCTAGTTGGCGAAAACAAACCAATAACTCGAAGAGAATTGCAAAGATATGAAATCATGCATATAAGAATTCAGAAAAGACTCAAATAATATTCATGGATAATCTGAACATAAACCCACAATTCATCGGATCTCGACAAACACACCACAAAAGAGTATTACATCGGATAGATCTCCATGAAGATCATGAAGAACATGGTATTGAGAAGCAAAGAGAGAGAAGAAGCCATCTAGATACTAGCTATGGCCCCATAGGTCTATGGTGAACTACTCACGCATCATCAGAGGGGCAATGGAGTTGATGTAGATGCCCTCCGTGATCGAATCCCCCTCCGACAGATTACCGGAAAAGGCTCCAAGATTGGATCTCTCGGGAACAGAGGCTTCTGGCGGCGGAAATTTTTTTTGGCTCCCCTCGATAATGATTGAATATTTGGGAATTTATAGGCCAAATATTAGGGTTAGGGGAGCAGCCATGGGCCCACAAGCCTGCCCAGCACGGCAATACCCCCCTGGCCGCGCCACTAGGGCTAGTGGCCCCACGGTGGCTCCTCTACCTTGGTTCTCAAGTCTCGTGGTTTCCTTTTGTTCCAGAAAAAATCATTCCAAAGGTTTTATTCCATTTGGACTCTTTTTAATATTCCTTATCTGCGAAACTCAAAAACAAGGAAAAAACATAAACTGGCACTAGGCTCTAGATTAATAGGTTAGTCCCAAAAATAATATAAAATAGCATATTAATGCATATAAAACATCCAAAACAGATAATATAATAGCATGGAACAATAACAAATTATAGATACGTTGGAGACGTATCACACCTCGAGGGAGGTTTTTCTCTACCGCCACACCCTTTCTTCCAAAGGTTTTTGAGCTTCTTCAGTGCTCAACTTCATCATCTTCCTCCAAATGTTGTAGTGTACTTAGTTGCGTATATCTCTTTGTGTGAAAACTTCTTGGGTTGCCACCCCCATTGGGGTTTGTCTAAACACCTCTTCACCTGCCGAATGATGACTGTGAAGAAACCCACTCGGTCGAAGGATAAGACCAGCGTGGGCCAATTGTGCGGGGGAATCGGAATCCAGCTGTGAGGCAAGGGTTGTTTTCCCAAGATGACATTCCCTGACTCGGTGAAGGGGTGGCAAGAGAACCGGTTCTACTGCCACGACATTCCAGTCGGAGAGGGTCAGTCAGGCCTCCCGCCGTATACTTCGGATCGTATTGGACCAATTCCCCGACTGACAGTGACCAAGGAAGAGAAGATTGAAGTAGACATCTTAGTGATAGCATTAGTGGCTCTTGTGCAAAAAGGTGTCAATGGTCTCGACCTGCTAGAGGTCTTCTTCTGGAGGAGGATCCAGCCACTGCAAGCCAAAGGTCATCCCATGTGAGAATACTCCAGGCCGGAAGATTCCACTCAAACTCACCCAGAGGAGCTCAAGGACAAAGAGGTGGAGGCCAAGATCAAGGCGATTACACCAGCGCGCGACAACCCGAAGGGGAGTCGGCTAGTGGCTCCACTCTCAATGCTGAACCCTGCAAATGAGGTAAATTCCGAGTGTTCATCTTCGAGTGAAATTCGTGTGTGTGTTGAAACTGATCCTATTGTCTTTGCCTTTCATTCGGCAGGCCTTCACTCAGATGAGCAGTTTGGTGCCACTCATGGTTAGAGGTCCGGTTAGTGTCGCCAGTGACACTGACCATCCGGACGATATGGCCGAAGCTGGAGAGGATGAAGAGTCCGGTGAAGGCGAAGACGACGAGTAAGACTACGAAGAGGACTCGAAAGATGATGACGAAGTGGAGTCATCACGTTCAGAAGGCCGAGTGCCCGAAACTCGCTCCAAGGCACACCATGACTCGAGAACCCGCGATGGCGGACCCAAAGGAACCAAGACTGCCAAACCGAGTGGATCTGTCCTTCAAACACGTGCTGCAAAGCGCGGGCACGCAGAGCTTGCCTCTTCCCCTGAGAAGACGGCGAAGCAGCCAAAAATCGCTGCCACCAAACCTCGGAAGGCGGTCCTCATCTCGAAGATCAAGATGGCTATCCCAGTGGCTTCAGCGTAAGTGATTGTATTCTTGGCAGCAATTGTGTATATCTATCCGAATGGCGAAAAACCTGGGTGTTTACTTTGTAGGGCTGATACTTCGACTACATCACCTGACCCCCAGACCCTGGAGAAAGAGCTGGCCGGTGCTAATGTTGCGTCCTCGAAGGGTAAGTGTTGAACTCACTCGGTAATCCAATATAGTTCCGAATACCTTCGAATGACTTGATTATTTACAGCTCTGCGAGAGGTGATCGACCTTGATGCAACCGACAAGATTGACCCAAAGAGCACTACAGCAGACGCGGACGTCATGACGCAGGAGCCATCACTTGCCAATACTTTGGTGCCCACACAAGAAGCCATCTCGGGAGCCGGGGCAACACTCGGTATCGGGACTTCGTCTCAGTTGCTGACTTCTTCTACGCCCAATATTTTTGCATTGCACCATGTCCTATAGGACCAAGTGGAAGCGAGCAAAGAGGCGCTAATGCAACTGGAGATAATGAGCGACCGACTGAAGATGGCATATGATGCAAGTGAAGCCCTGAAGAAGAATGTCTGAGTAAGTACTCTTGTAAGTCAGTGTAAACACGTTGGGATTGATCGCGACGTGTTTCCCGATGAAGAACCTTTGAAGGATCTGGAAACTGTGTTAACTCGAGTAAAGGCAGTGCCAAGCCGAGTGAAAGACTGGAAAAAATCTGCGGCCTGGGCCGACGCTGCCATAGCTCTCTCGTTGGTCCATATCCACTTCAAAGGGGTGGATGAGAAGAAACTGAAGTCCCTCGAGGTGGCCAACAAGAAGAACGCCACGATTGATGACTTCATGGACATGTTCATGGAAGCTGCCACTCGGATAGCGGACAACATTGACCTAGACACCTTCGTGGAAGCAGTGCCTCCACCCGAGTGATCGTCTATTCTTTAACTCTTTTTAAGTATTAGCCTCGGAATGTCGAGTGGTTGATGTAACCATGAAACTTGAAGACAGCCTGGGGCTCCCTCTATTCAAACCTTTATCCATACTTTTCGATCCGAATGATGCAGTTCTCGTTTGTTTTGGCTTTTATTCGATCTTTGGTTCCGGATGGTTCTAACTTAGGCGATGCAGAATCACGGCTGAATTCCCGAGTGTGGGCTAGACCCTCACTTGGTTAAATTTGTCTTTGGATGAACAATGATAGTCCTGTTCATCTTGACAACCGAGTGTGGAGGGTGTCCACACTCAGAGTGATTTCTAACTTAGGCGACACAGAGCCACGGCTAAGCCCCCGAGTGTGGGTTGGACCCTCAGTCGGAGTAGTTTGTCCTTAGATGAACAATTATGGTCCTATTCATCTTGACAACCGAGTGTGGAGGGTGTTCACACTCAGAGAGATTTCTAACTTAGGTGACACGGAGCCACAACTAAGCCCCCGAGTGTGGGATGGACCCTCACTCGGAGTAGTTTGTCCTTAGACGAACAATGATGGTCCTGTTCATCTTGAAAACCGAGTGTGGAGGGTGTCCACACTCAGAGAGATTTCTAACTTAGGCGACACGGATCCGCGGCTAAGCCCCCTAGTGTGGGCTGGACCCTCACTCAGAGTAGTTTGTCCTTAGACGAACAATGATGGTCCTATTCATCTTGACAACCGAGTGTGGACGGTGTCCACACTCAGAGAGATTTCTAACTTAGGCGACACGGAGCCGCGGCTAAGCCCCCCCCCCCCCCCCCGAGTGTGGGCTGGACCCTTACTCGGAGTAGTTTGTCCTTAGACGAACAATGATGGTCCTGTTCATCTTGACAACCGAGTGTGGAGGGTGTCCACACTCAGAGAGATTTCTAACTTAGGCGACACAGAGCCGTGGCTAAGCCCCCCGAGTGTGGGTTGGACACTCACTCAGAGTAGTTTGTCCTTGGACGAACAATGATGGTCATGTTCACCTTGACAACCGAGTGTGGAGAGTGTCCACACTCAGAGATTTCTAACTTAGGCGACACGGAGCCGTGGCTAAGCCCCCGAGTGTGGGCTGGACCCTCACTCGAGTAGTTTGTCCTTAGACGAACAATGACGGTCCTGTTCATCTTGACAATCGAGTGTGGAGGGTGTCCACACTCAGAGAGATTTCTAAATTGGGCGACACGGAGCCACGGCTAAGCCCCCTGAGTGTGGGTTGGACCCTCACTCGCAGTAGTTTGTCCTTAGACGAACAATGATGGTCCTGTTCATCTTGACAACCGAGTGTGGAGGGTGTCCACACTCAGAGAGATTTCTAACTTAGGCGACACGGAGCCGCGACTAAGTCCCCCGAGTGTGGGCTGGACCCTCACTCGGAGTAGTTTGTCCTTAGACGAACAATGATGGTCCTGTTCACCTTGACAACCGAGTGTGGAGGGTGTCCACACTCAAAGAGATTTTTAACTTAGGTGATACAGAGCTGTGGCTAAGCCCCCGAGTGTGGGCTGGACCCTCACTCGGAACAGTCAAGTTTCAACAAGATATAGTGAAACAAAACTGTATTCATCGATATCACTCGGATTCATTACTGAAATAATAAACTAAAGATAGTTGTGTTTTAGGTGTAAAACTTGCAAAGCAGATCCGCATTCCAGGTTTGGGGCTCTTCTACTCCATCTTTGATGTTGTAAAGTCGGTAAGCTCCGTTATGCAAAACTTTGGAGATTGTGTGCGGCCCCTGCCACGGAGGCGCGAGTTTGTGAGGTCTTTGCTGATGCAGTCGGAGAATGTGATACATTTCTTGAAAGGCTCGGGGCTAGAGGTGTCTATCATGATAGCGCCTCAAATCTTGCTGATAAAGAGTCGATCTGATGAGGGCTAGCTCTCTTTCTTCCTCTAGCAGGTCGAGACCATCTTGCCGAGCAGTTTCCACTTCAGCTTCATCATATAGTTCCACTCGGGGGGAATTGTGCTGAAGATCACTTGGGAGAACTGCCTCTGAGCTGTACACCATGAGGATGATGGGTTACGTTGCATGGGAAACAAAAAAATTCCTACGCACACGCAGATCTATCCATGGTGATGAGCATCTACGAGAGGGAGAGTGGATCTACATACCCTTGTAGATCGCTAAGCGGGAAGCGTTAAGAAACGCGGTTGGTGTAGTCGAACATCTTCGCGATCCAAATCGCCGAGCGTCTCGCGATCACATCACGATCCGTCCCGCGATCCAATCACGATCCGTCCTGCGAACTCATCACGATCCGTCCCGCGATCTCATCATGATCCGTCTCGCGATCTCATCACGGTCCTTCCAATCTAGCGCCGAACGGACGACACCTCCGCGTTCAGCACACGTGCAGCTTGATGACAATCTCCACCGTCTTGATCCAACAAGAGGAAGTGGATAGGAAGAAGAGTTCACCGGCAGCATGACGGCGCTCCGGCGATGGTGGTGGAGCAATTCCGGCAGGGCTTCGCCTAAGCACTACGGAAATCCGATCTAGAGGAGCATCGGTGGAACGGGTAGCACGTGGCCGTAAAATCCTGTGCCAAAACCCTAAAATCCTCTAGTATATATAGGAGGAGAGGAGGAGGATGCTTGGCTTCCAAATAGGCAGCCCTTGGGTCGGCCGAACCTAGTGGGATTGGAGGATTCCTCCTCCAATCCTAGTAGGACTAGGACTCCTCCTTTATTTTTGCCTTTTTCCACCTTTTTCTCTTTGGGATTTTCTTCCCAGCCGCATGGGCCTTGTGTGGGACTTCCACCAGCCCACAAAGGGCTGGTATTTACTCTCCCACAGCCCATGAAGCCTCTTGGGTCGAAATACCCCTCCCGGTGGTCTCCCGATACACTCCCGGCACTCCCGGTACACTACCAATGAGCCCGAAACTTTTCCGGCGACCAAAACAGGACTTCCTATATATGAATCTTTACCTCCGGACCATTCCGGAGCTCCTCATGACGTTCGGGATCTCATACGGGACTCCGAACAACCTTCGGTCACCACCATACATAACTCTATACTACCGAAACGTCACCAAACCTTAAGTGTGCAGACCCTGCGGGTTCGAGAACTATGTAGACATAACCGAGACACCTCTACGGTCAATAACCAATAGCGGGACCTGGATGCCCATATTGGTTCCTACATATTCTACGAAGATCTTTATCGGTCGAACCTCTATGTCAAGGATTCAGTTAATCCCGTATGATGTTCCCTTTGTTCTTTGGTATGTTACTTGCCCGAGATTCGATCGTCGGTATCTCCATACCTAGTTCAACCTCGTTATCGGCAAGTCTCTTTACTCGTTCCGTAATACAAGATCCCGTGACTAACACTTAGTCACATTGATTGCAAGGCTTATTGTGATGTTGTATTACCGAGTGGGCCCTGAGATACCTCTCCGTCACACGGAGTAACAAATCCCAGTCTTGATCCATGCCAACTCAACAGACACCCTCGGAGATACCTGTAGAGCACCTTTATAGTCACCAAGTTACGTTGCGATGTTTGATACACACAAGGTACTCCTCCGGTGTCAGTGAGTTGCATGATCTCATGGTCATAGGAACATATACTTGACATGCAGAAAACAGTAGCAATAAACTGACACGATCATATGCTACGTTCGTAGTTTGGGTCTTGTCCGTCACACCATTCTCCTAATGACGTGATATCGTTTATCAAATGACATCTCATGTCCATGGCTAGGAAACCTTAACCATCTTTGATCAACGAGCTAGTCTATTAGAGGCATACTAGGGACATGGTTTTGTCTATGTATCCACACATGCATCTAAGTCTCCGATCAATACAATTATAGCATGGATAATAAACGATTATCATGAACAAGGAAATATGATAATAACCAATTTATTATTGCCTCTAGGGCCTATTTCCAACAGTCTCCCACTTGCACTAGAGTCAATAATCCAGTTCACATCACCATGTGATTCGCATTGTTATGAATCTAACACCCAATGAGTTCTGGGGCTTGATCATGCTTTGCATGTGAGAGAGGTCTTATACTCAACGGGTCTGCGACACTCAGATCCGTGTGTACTTTGCAAATATCTATGTCAAGCCGTAAACACTGCTACCACACTCCACCTGGTACTATTCCAAATGGCTGCTCCACTATACGTATCCATATTGCTACTACGAGTCATCTGGATTGGTGTTAAAGCTTGTATCGACGTAACTCTTTACGGCGAACTCTTTATCACCTTCATAATCGAGAAACATCTCCTTACTCTTTTAGTTACTATGGATAATCTTGACCGCTGTCCAGTGCTCCATTCTAGGATCACTTTGAAACCTTCCGGACATACTTATGGCAAGGCTGACATCGGGTCTTGTGCACAGCATTGCATACATGATAGAGACTATGGCTGAAGCATAGGGGATGACACTTCATCTTTTCTCTATCTTCTACAGTCACTAGGCATTGAGTCTTACTCAACTTCACACCTTACAAATTAGGCGAGAACTCTTTCTCTGACTGATCCATTTTGAATTCTTTCAAAAACTTTGTCAAGGTATGTACTTATTGAAAAGTCTCATCAAGCTTCTTGATCTATCTCTATAGATCTTGATGCTCAACAATTAGGTAGCTTTATCCAGATCTTCCTTTGAAAAACTCTTTTTCAAACAACCGTTTATGCTTTCCAGAAATTCTACAACATTTTCCGATCGACAATATGTCAACCACATATGCTTACCAGAAACTCTATAGTGCTCCCATTCACTTTATTGTAAATACAAGTTTCTCATAAACTTTGTATAGACTCAAAAACTTTGATCACCTTATCAAAGTGTATATTCCAACTCCGAGATGGTTGCTTCAGTTCATAGAAGGTTCACTGAAGCTTGCACACCTTTTAGCATCCTTAGGACTGACAAAACCTTCTGGTTGTATCTCATACAACCTTTCCTTAAGGAAGGAAACGATGTTTTGGTATCCATCTGCCAGATTTCGTAATTGAAAAATGCAGCAACTGCTAACATAATTCCAATAGACTTTAGCATCGCTACGAGTGAGAAAGTCTCATCGCAGTCAACTCCTTGAACTTGGCGGAAACTTCTTTGCGACAAGTCGAGCTTTATAAATGGTGACATTCACCATCAGCGTCTGTCTTAATCTTAAAGATCCATTTGTACTCAACGACCTACCGTCCAACGAGCAAGTCTACCAAACACTATACTTGGTTTTCATACATGGATCCTTTCTCGGATTTTATGGCCTCTAACCATTTGTCGGAATCCGGGCCCATCATCGCTTCTTCACAGCCCGTAGGTTCATTGTTGTCCAACAACATGACCTCCAAGACTGGGTTGTTGTATCGCTCAGGAGAAGTACACATCCTTGTCGACCTACGAGGTTCAATAGTAACTTGATCCGAAGCTTCATGATCATCATCATTTACTTCCTCTTCAACTAGCATAGGCTTCACAGAAAACTACTTCCTACGTTGCACTACTCTCTGGTTGAACAAAGGTTCAACAACCTCATCAAGTTCTATCTTCCTCCCACTGAATTCTTTTGAGAGAAACTTTTTCTCGAGAAAGGACCTAGTTTTAGCAACCAACACTTTATGCTTGGATCTGAGATAGAATGTTTACCCAACTATTCTTAGGGTATTCTATGAAGATGCATTTGTCCGCTTTGGGTTCGAGCTCATTAGGTGAAAACATTTTCCACACAGGCGTCACAGCCCCAAGCATTAAGAAATGACAGTCTTGGGTTTCTATCAAACCCTAATTCACACGGTGTCATCTCAACGGATTTAGATGGTGCCCTATTTAAAGTGAATGTAGTTGTCTCTAATGCATAACCCCAAAATTATAGTAGCAAAACAATAAGAGACATCATAGCACGCACCATATCCAATAGAGTACGACTATGACATTCGGACACACCATCACACTATGTTGTTCTAGGTGGCGTGAGTTGTGAAACAACTTTCACATTGTCTAAAGTTGTATGCCAAACTTGTAACTAAGATATTCACCTCCACGATCATATCGCGGACATTTTTATCTACTTGTCACGATGATCTTAAACTTCGCTCTGAATTTGCTTGAACCTTTCAAACGATTCATACTTATGTTTCATTAAGTAAATATACATTATATCTACTAAAATAATTGGTGAAGGTAAGAAAATAACGATATCCACCACACGCTACAAGACTGATTGGATTGCATACATCAACATGTATCATTTCCAATAAATCACTTGCCCGCTCCATCCATCTAGAAACGGGGTCCTTAGTCATCTTGCCCAAGAGGCATGGTTCGCATGTCTCAACCGATTCGAAATCGAATGAGTTCAAAGATCCATCAGCATGAGTTTCTTCATGCGCTTTATACCAATATGACATTTAACGGCAGTGCCACAAGTATGTGGTACTATTATTATTAACTTTGTATCCTTTTTGGCATCAATGTTATGAACATGTGTATTACTACAATCAAGTTTCAACAAACCATTCTTACTGGGTGCATGACCATTGAAGGTATTATTCATGTAAATAGAATAACCATTATTCTCTAACTTAAATGAATAACCGTGTTGCAATGAACATGATCTAATCTGGTTCATGCTCAACGCAAAAAACACCAAATAACATTTATTTTAGGTTCTTCACTAATCTCGAAGGTAGAGAGAGCGTGCGATGTTGATCACATCAACCTTGGAAACATTTCCAACACACATCGTCACCTCACACTTAGCTAGTTCTCCGTTTATTCTGTAGCTTTTATTTCGACCTACTAATATTTAGCAACCGAACCGGTATCCAATACCCAGGTGCTACTAGGAGTACAAGCAAGGTACACATCAATAAAACGTATATCAAATATACTTCTATCGACATTGCCAGCCTTCTTATCTACCAAGTATCTAGGGTTGTTCCGCTTCAGCGACCTCTCTCCTCATAATCGAAGCACTTAGTCTCGGGTTTGGGTTAGACTTTGGGTTGCTTCACTGGAGATGCAACTGACTTGCTATCCATGAAGTTTCCCTACTTGCTCTTGCCCTTCTTGAAACTAGTGGTTTTGACTAACCATCAACACTTGACGCTCCTTCTCGATTTCTACCTTCGTGGTGTCAAACATCGCGAATAGCTCAGGGATCATTATTTCTATCCCTGGCGTTTTATAGTTCATCACCAAGTTCTAGTAGCTTTAGTGACAGTGACTTGGAGAACTATATCAATCACTATATTATCTAGAAGATTAACTCCCACTCGATTCAAGCGATTGTAGCACCCAGACAATCTAAGCACATGCTCAACGATTGAGCTATTCTCTTTCATCTTACAAGCAAAGAATCTTGTTGGAGATCTCATATCTCGCAACACGGGCACGAGCCTGAGATCCTAATTTCAGCTCTTAGAACATCTCATATGTTCCATGACGTTCAAAATGTTTCGGAGCCTCAATTCAAAGCTGTAATGCATGATGCACTAAACTATCAAGTAGTTATCAAAACGTGCCTGTCAGATGTTCACAACATCTACAAACAATCCTAGAGGGGTTGGTGCACCGAGCGGTGCATTAAGGACATAAGCCTTCTGTGCAGCAATGAGGACAATCCTCAGATCACGGAGCCAGTCCGCAATATTGCTACCATCATCTTTCAACCCTATTTCTCTAGGAACATATAAAATTTAAGGGAGCTACAGCATGAGCTAGTAATCTACAACATAATTTTTCAAAGACACTACTGACTATGTTCACAATATCGCTGAACCGAAATCCGACCAAGGGAGGAAGCAAACTAAGCATCAACGCCCATAAACCTTTTGTGTTCTACTCGAGATCTCATCTACACATAGACCTAGCTCTGATACCACTGATGGGTTACATCGCATGGGAAACAAAAAAAATTCCTACGCACACGCAGATCTATCCATGGTGATGAGCATCTACGAGAGGGGGAGTTGATCTACATACCTTTGTAGATCGCTAAGCGGGAAGCATTAAGAAACGCGGTTGGTGTAGTCGAACATCTTCGCGATCCAAATCGCTGAGCGTCCCGCGATCACATCATGATCCGTCCCGCGATCCAATCACGATCCGTCCCGCGAATTCATCATGATCCGTCTCGCGATCTCATCATGATCCGTCCCGCGATCTCATCACGAACTGTCTCGCGATCTTGATCACGGTCCTTCCGATCTAGCGCCGAACGGACGACACCTCCGCGTTCAGCACACGTACAGCTTGATGACGATCTCCACCATCTTGATCCAGCAAGAGGAAGTGGAGAGGAAGAAGAGTTCACCGGAAGCGTGACGGCGCTTCGGCGATGGTGGTGGAGCAATTCCGGCAGGGCTTCGCCTAAGCACTGCGGAAATCCGATCTAGAGGAGCACCGGTGGAACGGGTAGCACGTGGCCGTAAAATCCTGTGCCAAAACCCTAAAATCCTCTAGTATATATAGGAGGAGAGGAGGAGGAGGCTTGGCTTCCAAAGAGGCAGTCCTTGGGTCAGCCGAACCTACTGGGATTGGAGGATTCCTCCTCCAATCCTAGTAGGACTAGGACTCCTCCTTTATTTTTGCCTTTTTTGCCTTTTTCCACCTTTTTCTCTTTGGGCTTTTCTTCCCAGCCGCACGGGCCTTGTGTGGGACTTCCACCAGCCCACAAAGGGCTGGTATTTACTCTCCCATAGCCCATGAAGCCTATTGGGTCGAAATACCCCTCCCGGTGGTCTATCGGTACACTACCGGCACTCCCGGTACACTACCGATGAGCCCGAAACTTTTCCGGCGACCAAAACAGGACTTCCTATATATGAATATTTACCTCCTGACCATTCTGGAGCTCCTCATGACGTCCGGGATCTCATCCGGGACTCCGAACAACCTTCAGTCACCACCATACATAACTCTATACTACCGAAACGTCACCAAACCTTAAGTGTGCAGACCCTGTGGGTTCGAGAACTATGTAGACATGACCGAGACACCTCTACGGTCAATAACCAATAGAAGGACCTGGATGTCCACATTTATAGTTTGGGTCTTGTCCATCACATCATTCTCCTAATGGTGTGATCCCGTTATCAAATGACATCTCATGTCCATGGATAGGAAACTTTAACCATCTTTGATCAACGAGCTAGTCTATTAGAGGCATACTAGGGACATGGTTTTGTCTATGTATCCACACATGCATCTAAGTCTCCGATCAATACAAATATAGCATGGATAATAAACGATTATCATGAACAAGGAAATATGATAATAACCAATTTATTATTGCCTCTAGGGCATATTTCCAACATAAGAAAGGTGTGCATTTTGTAGAGCGGTTTGGAGTTGTCCGAATGCCCCATAGGACAGAAGGTAACTCTTCAACCCAAGCTCCAGCAGCATACTTTAAGTCTCTCATCAATCGAGGCTTCAGGCCTTGCAAAATCATTCCATTGGCATGCTTGGCTTGACCATTCAACCGCGAGTGAGCCACTAAGGCATAATTAACCCGAATGCCTTGAGAGAGAAAAATTGCTTGAATTCGTCTGCGTCAAAGTTCTTCCCATTATCTGTGATGATATCATGAGGCACGCCGAACCTGAAGATGATTTGCAGAATGAAACTGACAGTTGTGCCTGCATCCAAGCTCTTGATAGGCTTTTGTTCAACACACTTGGTGAACTTATCAATCGCAACGAGCAGATGTGTGAATCCACTCGACCTGGTCCGTAAGGGGCCGACCATATCAAGGCCCCACACCACAAACGACCATGTGATCGTAATTGTCTTGAGCGCTAATGCTGGCTTGTGAGACTTGTTTTTGTAAAATTGACATCCAACACACATGTCAACCATGTCCTTTGCTACTTCATTGACTCGGGGCCAATAGAAACCCGCTCGGAAAGCTTTAGCAACCAAAGTTCGAGAGGACGCGTGATGGCCACAAGTTCCCGAGTGGACTTCATCTAAGATTTGAAGCCCCTCCTCTGGGGAGATGCAATTCTGGATGACTCTTGTGGTACTTTTCTTGTACAACTGATCTCCCATAACTTCGAATGACTTGGATCGACGGGCGATCTGACGAGCTTCTTCTTCATCATTTGGGAGTTCTTGCCTGAGCAAATATGCCAAATAGGGTCGAGTCCACTTGGGAGTGATTATCAGCATTTCGTGGACCAGATCCACTATAGCTGGAACTTCAACCTCAGTCGGATCGGCAGGATCGACTGCTTGCATGAGCTCCTCTGTAAAAGGATCTTCTGCGATTGTTGGAGCACGCGGATGTTCAAGGAATATGTCTTTCGGGATTGCTCGGCGAGTGGAGCCGATCTTTGCCAGATCGTCTACTGCTTGATTCTTCGCACGAGGGATGTGGTGCAGCTCCAGGCCTTCAAAATTCTTCTCCAGCTTCCTGACTGTGTTGTAGTATCCGGTCATTGCTGGACTCCGAATGTCCCACTCCTTCATCACTTGATTGACAACAAGGTCCGAGTCTCCATAAACTATCAGCCGATGAATTCCGAGTGAGATGGCCATGCAGAGCTCATACAAGAGGGCTTCATACTCGGCCTCATTGTTTCATGAGTCAAAATGGATCTAGAGAACATAGTTCAGTCGGTCTCCTTTGGTAGAGACAAGAACCACGCCAACCCCCGAGCCATTGAGCATCTTGGAACCGTCGAAGAACATGGTCCAGTGTTCGAGAACACTCGGGATTGGTTGCTCCTGCTCAATCCACTTGGCCATAAAATCAACCAATGCTTGGGACTTGATTGCTTTCTTGGCTTCGAATTTTATTTCCAGCGGAAGGAGCTCAATTTCCCACTTCGCCACTCGGCCAACGACGTCCCTATTATGCAAGATCTCTGACAAGGGAGCGCTACTGACGACCGTGACCGAGTGATCTTGGAAGTAATGGATTACCTTCTTTGAAGTTAGGTAAATACCATAAACCAGCTTCTAGTAGTGTGGGTACCTCTGCTTGGAAGGAGTTAGCACTTCTGAGATGTAATATATGGGTATTTGGACTTTGAATGCTTTCCCTGGTTCTTCTCGCTCCACTGCAAGGACTGTGCTCACCACCTGGCTAGTCGCCGCGATGTACAGGAGTAAAGGTTCCTGGCTGTGCGGGGCAGCTAACACCGGCTGGGTGGAAAGCAATGCTTTGAGCTCAGCGAATGCGGCTTGCGCTTCATCGATCCACTCGAATTTATCAGATTTCTTCATCGGTCGGTAGAGAGGAAGAGCCTTCTCTCCAAGTCTTGAGATGAATCGGCTCAGGGCCGCAAGGCTTCCTGCCAACTTCTGCACATCGTGTAAATGCTCTGGCTGCTTCATTCGGACTATAGCACTGATTTTGTCAGGGTTAGCATCGATTCCTTGTTCGGAAATGAGAAAATCGAGTAACTTTCCGATGGGAACTCCGAATGTGCACTTAGCTGGATTCAACTTGATCCTGAAATGGCGTAAGTTTGTGAAGGTTTCGGCAAGATCAGTCAGGAGGTCGGAAACTCTCCTAGACTTGACCACGATGTCATCCATATAAGCCTCCACATTCTGACTGATTTGCTTCTGCAAACACTTCTGAATCATATGCATGAAAGTGGCTCCAACATTTTTCAAACAGAATGGCATCGTGATATAGCAAAAACAGCCGAATGGGGTGATGAAGGCTGTTTTTATTTCATTAGGGATGAACATTCGGATCTGGTGGTACCCGGAGTACGCATCTAGGAACGACAGACGTTCACATCCGGTTGTTGAGTCCACTATTTGATCCATCCTAGGCAAAGGAAAATGATCTTTCGGGCAGGCCCGATTGAGGTGTTTGAAGTCAATGCACATACGGAGTGACTTATCCTTCTTCAGCACTAGGACCACATTCGCGAGCCACTCGGAGTGGTAGATCTCGCGAATGAACTCGGCAGCAAGAAGCTGAGCTATCTCTTGACCAATCGCCTTGCGCTTCTCGACAGAGGATCGATGGAAGTACTCGTTTACTGGCTTGGCCTTGGGGTCGGTTTGGAGTTGGTGCTCAGCCAGCTCCCTGGGTACACCAGGCATGTCAGAAGGCTTCCATGCGAAGATGTCCCAGTTCTCATGAAGGAACTGGATGAGCTCGGCTTCCTACTTGTCCCCGAGTGAAGTGGAGATGTTCGTCGGGGCGGCACTCGGATCACTCGGATGGGCATGAACTTGTTTAATATCACCCGATGATTGGAAGGCTGATTCTAAAGCTGGCCGCTTCGACTTGAGCAAATCAGTCATGTCCACCTCCTTCTTGTATCCTTCAAGTTTGGCTTCCAGCACTTGTTCACTAGCTATCATCGTGCCCTGCTGCAAGCACTCTTCGGCGAGTATCCGATCGCCAGTGACTGTGATCACGCCTTTAGTCCCTGGCATCTTGAGCTTGAGATACACGTAACAGGTCAGGCCATGAAACGTGCGTAGGCAGGCCTACCCAGAATAGCGTGGTATGCACTACGGAAGTCGACCACTTCAAAAGTCAGCTTTTCCTTTCGGAAATTCTTTTCGCTGCTGAATACCACGTCCGGCGCAATCTGACCGAGTGATTCGGCCTTCTTCTCAGGGACTATCCCATGGAAATGCATGTTACTCTTGCTCAATCAGGACATCTGGATGCCCATAGTGCTAAGTGTGTTGGTAGAAATGATATTAAGTCCGCTGCCTCCGTCCATTAGGACTTTGCACAATCGGACACCACCCACTGCTGGGTCAGCAACCAATGCTTGCCTCCTAGGGGTGGCGATATAGGGCGGATGATCCGACTGGTCGAAGGTGACGGGCATCTTCATCCAGTTGAGGTACTTGGTAACAACTGGAACTGCCATATAGACCTCTCAATTGATTACTTTGAGCTACCTTCTACTTTCAACATCGGCGAAAATCACGTTGATGACCTTGTCAATTTTCGGGTACTCGGAAGTATCCTCCTCTTCCTCAACATTGACCTTCTCACCCAATGGTTCGGCGCCCATCTCCTGCTTGAGCAGGCGACGTTACCAAGTGGTGTGCTTCAGAAGCACAACGTTGCCCTCTTCATCCATCTTGGTATGAATCTGGCACGATTGGTCAAGGATGTAGGATTTATACTTGGACTTCTTCTTGGGAGTCCATTCTTTCTTCTTCTTTTTAGGCTTCGGCTTGCCTTGCCCTTGCCCTTGGACAGCTGCAACTTCAGCTTTGCCGGAAGTGTCAGCTTTCCGCTTCTGATTCTTTCTGGTGTTGCCTCCCGACTGAGGAGCGTTGTCGGCTCTAGCTTTGCCACTTTTGAGGCGTTCTTCTTCTTCACCATTGGCGTACTTGTTTGCAATCTCCATGGCCCGACTGAGGGACATATCCCCAGACTGACCGAACTTCAGGACCAACTCCCGATATCGAGTGACTGCCTTGAAGGCGCACATGGCCTGGTGCTCGATGACGTTCTCCATGGTATTATGCAGTGTGGCCTGTATGTACTCTCGGAGAGTCTCATTGTTCTTCTGAACACAGTGTTGGAGCTCCGTCAATCCACCCGGACGCTTGTAGGTGCCTTCGAATGTTTTCACAAACACTCGGGTCAAGTCGTCCCAGTAGTAAATGCAGTTGGCGGGCAACTGATTTAGCCATGCTCGCGCGGACCCTTCCAAGATGAGCGGAAGGTACTTCATGGTGACGTAATCATTGCTGCAGCCGATTTGGACGGCGTCTCGGTAATCTTCGAGCCAGGTCTCTGGTTTGGACTCGCCATTGAACTTTCCAATCCCGGTTGCTAATTGGTAATTGGGGGTATCTCCACCTCCCCAATGTATCTGCTAAAACATCCGAGATCGGTAACTCCCCAGCCACTCGCACGGTGCCTGTCATATCTGTTTTGATCGGCCACTCACTGAGTGATGTCCGATCGGGCGTCATAGCCTCTGTGTCTGATAGGGCTCTGCTCATGGTTTCTCCCGAGTGGATAGCCCCCGTCATACGGACGTTGACCATGTGGACCACCCCTCGGAGGGGGAGTCCGACTGAAATCACGGTCGTTGCACCCGCGTCCTCCATACTGGCCTCTCGGAGGAGGAGGAGTCCGCGGGTCTCTCCTCGGTGCAAGAGGACTGTGAGCTGACTGCATAGTATCTGCCCGAGTGGATTCGTTATGAATGCATTGATGAGATTGCGATACCTCTAAATTATACTGAAGGGCCATCTTCACCAGCGCCTGGATCTGCTGAATGCCTTTGCCTGCTGCCGAATTGGACGGCTGGATCGAATCAACGATCTGAGTGGCCGCGGTTAGGTTCAACAAAGGGGTACGCATCGTCGGGATGGTGTACGGGCGTTCCTTTGTGAACGTTAGCTGACAGCGGTTGCGGCTGGAACTAGGAAAATCTCTTGCCGCGTGCTCATCGAGTGACTATTGTAGCCGCTCGAGACGCTCGTGCTCGGCCAGAGTGGCTTGGCGAGCGGCCTCAAGGGCTATCTACTCGGGGGTGTTCCCCGCGATAAGTGTCTGAAGAACCTCATCATTTCTGCGCTTGAGTTCCTCCCGCTGCTCCCGAGTGAGCGGTCAGGGGATGTAGCCATCGGTACAGGTGTCACGATGATTGTCGTCTCGATCATGGGCGCCTCCGGCCGAATGCCCTAGAGGCGCAGCATCACGGGACGGTCCGTCCATGAAGACCTCCGCCACATCTCCGCTTCTCTCGAAATCGGCAGCATCGGAGGAGTCATCACCCGAAGAAGAGAACAGGCAGTGCAGTGCCTCGTCGGCTTCGAGTGCAGCCATTTGCTGTTCCGCGGCTTGTGCCGCCACGGTGTGTTTGATCCAATGTTGTAGCCTGGAGTGCCAGGAGTGCCGGCGGAATGCCGCAAGTCATGTAGGGGCGACTAGTCGATAGGGCGTGGACGGCTGCCGGAGAAGGACTCCGAACGTCGCCGCACTAAAGTGCACGGTGCCGCGAGCAGGCAGCGCGTCCGCGTCTAGCGGTGCTTCCTGCAGCCATGCCGAATCGTCGACGGCAAAACTGAGTGACCCAAAGAAGATCTCGCCACCGAAAGTGTTCATGATGAACAAGAAAATGGAAATTCCACCTGCGCCGGAATTCGCTAGATGTGCGGCCCCACGGTGGGCGCCAACTATCATGGGAATGTCCCTGACAATAGAACTAGGGGTATGAATGGAGGGGCGTTATCTAGCTACGGCTCAGGTGTAACACTCAGATGTGTACGAGTTCAGGCCCCACTCGGAAGTGGTAAAAACCCTACGTCTGGAGCCCTGAGGCTGGTGTCGTTTTGCTTATGGGTGTATATGGGAATACAGGTGTCGGAACCTTGCTACGACGTATGGTGGTGGCTTATATAGAGTGTGCCACCACCAGCCGAGCGCCGCATTGAATGCTAGTTAAAGCTAGTTACAGAAACTGCCGCTTTTACTAGTACGTTACATGTAACGCCTGACTGGTCAATCCCGGAGGACGCCCTTTCATATAACTCAACGCTTCATCTCCTGATCGTTGAGTTCTCATTGTCCGAGTGCGAATGTGATCATCCGAGTGTGTCTTAAAGATCATCCGAGTGCACTTCCTCTTCTGAGTTTCGATGCTGACATGGAACCATTGGTGGGCCCTAGATGTCAGGTCCATGACCCTACCCAAGGTAAGCATCCTCATCACCTATGATGCATTTGCCATTAAAGAGTGCAAAGTAGTGTATAGATGGAAAATGGATGCTTTTTATTCTAGCTTGTGCCACTCCCCTATCTTCATCATAGCAAAGATTAACCAAAAATGACTCATACTCATATTTTGGTGGTTCATCTACCGAACCGCAATATGGAATTTTGCAAGCTTCATAGAACACATCTAAAGGCATGGTAAAGGGATGGTGATAAAGGTCAAATGAAACTCTAGACTCACGAGGAAAATATTTAAATTTCTTTGTGAATGTTTTTGTGAGGTCGAGATGTTGGATGCACTCATCTGCGATGAAGGGTGCCAGTTCTGCGTCATGGATAAATTGCTCGAATTCCTCCTTGATACCCGCACCAACCATGAAATCATTGCGTGTCCATAAGTATGATTTGGTAGCGGCATCCCGCATCGAGCTTGCACTTGGCTCAACATAAGACCGTCATATTGAGCCACTACTCGATGATGCCTCTAAGGACTGTCTCCTCGAAGAACTCCTTCCAAAGAAGTTCATTTTATTCGCGTACAAATTTCTGGAAAAAAATTGGTCCCAATTTTTTTGTCAACAAAACTTCATAAGATTGATAGCAACTACTCCTAGGGGTGCCTAGAGGCCATATTAAGCATTCAAACTACTTAGAACTCTAAGAATTCAACATGCAAGCCTATCTATAGCAGCACCAAGAGTAGCTAATTATTCTAAAAATAAACCACTAAATCAAAAACTATTGGAGCAATGGAGCAGTCACATACCAAGTAGCAATCCCCCAAAACAATTTCAGAAACGGCGCTTCGAGCAAAGAGATCAAAATCTACGGGTTTGAGAGCAAGAACACGAGAGAAAGAGAGAGCAATGGTAATTTTTTTGGAGGTAGGAGATGGAATGGGCTAAAGGGATAAGTGAGGGGACCCACGTGGGGACCACAACCCACCAGGGTGTGCTTGGGGTTACTGGCATGCCCTAGTGACTTTGTGGACACCAACTGCACCCCCCTCTGATGGTATTTGCACCATAAATTCAAAAATATTCAGAAAAAAATCATGTGAAATTTTCAGGACATTCTGAGAACTTTTATATTTGGGTCATTTTTATTGCACGGAGAAATCAGAAAACAGGATAAACATGGCAATTTATTTTATTTAGCTAAGAAATATAGAAAACGAAAGGTCAGAGCGGAAGGTTGTGCCTACTAAATTCATCAACTTCATACCTCTCAAAAATGATCCATTAATAAGGTTGATCAAGTCTCGTTAACAACCACTTTCGATTAGCATGAAACCGAAGAATTTTCGTAAATCACTAAGTTACCTCAATGGGGATATGCATATCCCTAACAATAAGTATGTCATATTTCTTTTTGGCAGTAGGTAGAGGTAGTTGAAAACTTCCAATAGTGAGTGTTGGAGATTCTTTAATAACATTTATACCATTCACTTGGAATTGTTTCTTCAGAAAGTGCATCGTATGCTCATTACCATTGATATGAAAATTGACTTTGCTTTTATTGCAATCAATAACAACCTCTACAGTATTCAAAAAGGGTCTAAAAAGGATAATCAACATGTTCTCGTCCTCGGGCATCTCAAGAATAACAAAGTCTATTAAGATAGTAACAATTGCAACAACAACAGAAACATCCTCACAAATACCGATAGGTATGGCAGTTGGTTTGTCAGCCATTTGCAATGATATTTTAGTAGGTGTGAGTTTATTCAAATCAAGTCTTTTATATAAAGTGAAAAGCATAACACTGATACCAGCTCCTAGATCACACAAAGCAGTTTTGACATAATTTCTTTTGATGGAGCAAGGTATAGTTGGGAATCCAGGATCTCCAAGTTTTTTAGGTATTCCGTCCTTACAAGAATAATTAGCAAGCATGGTGGAGATTTCAGCTTCAGGTATCTTTCTTTTATTAGTGATGATGTCTTTCATGTATTTTAAATAAGGGGCCATCTTTAAGATATCAGTTAAGAGGGTACGCAAAAAGACTGGCCTAATCATTTCAGCAAAGCATTCAAATTCTTCATCATCTTTTCTCTTAGATGATTTAGTTGGAAAAGGCATAGGTTTCTAAACCCATGGCTCTCTTTCTTTACCATGTTTTCTAGCCACAAAGTCTCTTTTATCATATCGTTTATTTTTAGCTTGCGGGTTATCAAGATCAACAACAGGTTCTATTTCAACATCATTATCTGGTTCTTTATCATTATTTGGTTGGGTGTCCTCATGAACATCACTATCATTTTCATTATCACTAGGTGAGTTTTCACTACCAGATTGAGTTTCAACATCAGAAATAGAGACATCATTATTATCAAGAGGTTTTTCTATCTCAGGTTCACTAGGGGCATGCAAAGTCATATCATTTTTCTTTTTCTTTTTCTTTTTAGAAGGATTAGGTGCATCAGTATTAATTCTCTGGGAGTCTTGTTCAATTCTTTTAGGGTGTCCTTCAGGATAAAGTGGTTCCTGAGTCATTCTACCTCCTCTAGTTACTACTCTAGCAACAAAATCATTCATCTTATTATTCATTTCATTAAGCAATTCTCTTTGAGATTTAGCAACTTGTTCTAACTGGGTTTGAACCATAGAGGCATGTTTCCCTATACCTCTAACATCATTACTGATTCTAAATAACAAGTCACTCAAGCGAGCAATAATATCAGAATTATATTTCAATTGTTTTAGAACATTTGCATTGAAGTGATCTTGTTTCCTAATGTAGTTATCAAATTCATATAAGAATTGACTAGGATGTTTATTGTAAGGGATATCACTTTCATCGAACTTTAATAAAGAATTTACCTCTACCACCTGTTGAGGTGGTGGTGTGTCAAGGCCATGTATTTCTTCAATAGGTGGTAAATTCTTAACATCCTTAGCTTTAATACATTTTTCCTTCATACATTTCTTTGCCTCCTGCATATCTTCAGGACTAAGAAATAAGATACCCCTCTTCTTTGGAGTGGGTTTAGATGGTGGTTTAGGGAGAATCCAATCATCATAATTCTTCAATATATTATTCGATAGTTCCTCAACTTGTTCGATAGTTCGTTCCCTGGAAAAACAACCAGCACAACTATCTAGGAAATCCCTAGAAGCATCAGTCAGTCCATTATAGAAGATATCAAGTATTTCATTTTTCTTAAGAGGGTGATCAAGCAAAGCATTAAGCAATTGGAGAAGCCTCCCCCAAGCTTGTGGGAGACTCTCTTCTTCAATTTTCACAAAGTTAAATATTCCTGTAAGGCAGCTTGTTTCTTATGAGTAGGAAAATATTTTTTAGAGAAGTAGTAAATCATATCCTGGGGACTACGCACACAACCAGGAGCAAGAGTATTGTACCATATCTTAGCATCACCCTTTAATGGGAAAGGAAATAATTTTAGAATATAGTAGAAGCGAATCTTCTCATCATGAGCAAAAAGGGTAGCTATATCATTCAACTTAGTAAGATGTGCCACTACAGTTTCAGTCTCACAACCATGAAAAGGATCAGATTCAACCAAAGTAATTAACTCTGGGTCGACAGAGAATTCATAATCCTTATCGGTAACAAAGATAGGTGAAGTAGCAAACTGAGGATCACATTTCATTCTAGCATTCAAAGTCTTTTCCTTATACATACAAGAAAGGATTTCTCTAGCTGCCTCCTCATCATAACATAACCCTCAAGTATCTTAGGCATTTCAAATCTAGGAGAGCTAGGTCTAATAGGTGTTTCATAGTTCTTAGTTTCAAGGACTTCATCAGTTTCATTAGTTTTAGTAATTTCATTCTCTTTAGCTCTAGCAATTTGTTCATCAAGAAATTCACCTAGTGGTACATTATCATCAAGCATGGTACTAGCATCATCATAAGCATCATTCATAGCAGAAGTTGCATTATCAATAACTTGCAACCTATCAGGATTAATAACATGTGGTGGCGTTGCAAGTTTACTCATAACCAAAGGTGAATCAAGTACAGAGCTAGATGGTAATTCCTTACCTCCCCTCGTCTTAGAGGGAAAAATCTTGGTTCTTGTATCCTTCAGATTCTTCATAGTGATCAATTGATATAAATCCCAAGTGACTCAACAAATATAGCTATGCTCCCCGGCAACGGCGCCAGAAAAAGGTCTTGATAACCCACAAGTATAGGGGATCACAATAGTTTTCGAGGGTAGAGTATTCAACCCAAATTTATAGATTCGACACAAGGGGGGCCAAAGAATATTTGCAAGTATTAGCAGTTGAGTTGTCAATTCAACCACACCTGGAGATTAAATATCCCTCTCATCTTTGGGAGGCCAATCTTCATCAACATCTTCAACAACACCATCTCCTCTCAAACCCTAATTCATCTCTTGTGTTCAATCTTTGTACCAGAACCTCATATTGATACGTGTGGGTGACTAGTAGTGTTGATTACATCTTGTAGTTGATTACTATATGGTTCATTTGATGTAAGCTTATATGTTCGGATCCATTATGCTATTCAATACCCCTTTGATCTTGAGTATGAATATTATTTGTGAGTAGTTACCTTTAGTCTCGAGGTCACGAGAGAAGTCATGTTGCAAGTAATCATGTGAATTTGATATATGTTCGATATTTTGATGATATGTATGTTGTGATTCCCTTAGTGGTGTCATGTGAACGTCGACTACATGACCCTTCACCATCCTTGGGCCTAAGGTAATGCATTGTGGAGTAGTTATTAGATGATGGGTTGCTAGAGTGACAGAATCTTAAACCCTAGTTTATGCGCTACTTCGTAAGGGACTGATTTGGATGCAAACGTTTAATGTCATGGCTAGATTTTATCTTAATACTTTTCTCGTAGTTGCGTATGCTTGCGAGGGGGTTAATCATAAGTGGGAGGTTTGTTCAAGTAAGAACAGCACCCAAGCACAGGTCCACCCACATATCAAATTATCAAAGTAGCGAACGCGAATCAAACCAACATGATAAAAGTCACTAGATGAAATTCCTGTGTACCCTCAAGAAAACTTTGCCTATTATAAGAAACTGTTCTGGCATGTCCTTTGCCACAAAAGTATTGGGCTACTTGTTGGAAATATGCCCTAGAGGCAATAATAAATTAGTTATTATCATATTTCCTTCTTCATGATAATCGTTTATTATCCATGCTATAATTGTATTGATAGGATACTTAGATGCATGTGTGGATACATAGACAAAACCATGTCCCTAGTATGCCTCTAATAGACTATCTCGTTGATCAAAGATGGTCAAGGCTTCCTAGCCATTGACATGTGATGTCATTTGATAACGGGATCACATCATTAGGAGAATGATGTGATTGACAAGACCCAAACTACAAACGTAGCATATGAATGTGTCAGTTTGTTGCTACTGTTTTCTGCATGTCAAAGTATGTGTTCCTATGACCATGAGATCATGCAGCTCACTGACATCAGAGGAGTACCTTGTGTGTATCAAACATCGCAATGTAACTAGGTGACTATAAAGGTGTTCTACAGGTATCTCCGAGGGTGTCTGTTGAGTTGGCATGGATCAAGACTGGGATTTGTTACTCCGTGTGACAGAGAGGTATCTCAGGGCCCACTCGGTAATACAACCTCAAATTAAGCCTTGCAAGCAATGTAACTAAGTGTTAGTCACGTGATCTTGTATTAAGGAACGAGTAAAGAGACTTTACGGTAACGAGGTTGAACTAGGTATGGAGATACCGACGAACGAATCTCGGGCAAGTAACATACCGAAGAGCAAAGGGAACATCATACAGGATTAACTGAATCCTTGACTTAGAGGTTCGACCGATAAAGATATTCGTAGAATATGTAGGAACCAATGTGGACATCCAGGTCCCTCCATTGGTTATTGACCGTAGAGGTGTCTCGGTCATGTCTACATAGTTCTCGAACCCGCAGGGTCTGCACACTTAAGGTTTGGTGATGTTTCGGTAGTATAGAGTTGTGTATGGTGGTGACCGAAGGTTGTTCGGAGTCTCAGATGAGATCCCGGACGTCACGAGGAGCTCCGGAATGGTCCAGAGGTAAAGATTGATATATAGGAAGTCCCATTTTGGTCGCCGGAATAGTTTCGGGCTAATCGGTAATGTACCGGCAGTGCCGGTAGTGTACCGGGAGACCACCGGGAGGGGGATTTCGACCCAAGAGGCTTCATGGGCTGTGGGAGAGTAAATACCAGCCTTTTGTGGGATGGTGGAAGTCCCACACAAGGCCCATGCGGCTGGGAGAAAAAGCCCAAAGGAAAAAAGGTGGAATAAGGCCAAAAAAAGGAGGAATCCTAGTCCTACTAGGATTGGAGGAGGAGTCCTCCTCTCCTCCCCAATTTGGTCGACCCAAGGGCTGGATTTTTGGCAGCCAAGACTCCTTCTCCTCTCCTCCTATATATACTAGAGGATTTGAGGATTTTGGCACAGAATTTTCAGCCACGTGCTACCCGTACCTCTAGTGCATAGTTTCTCCTCTAGATCGGTTTTCTGCAGTGCTTAGGCGAAGCACTGCCGGAATTGCCCCACCACCATCACCGGAGCACCGTCACACTGCCGGTGACATCTTCATCCTCTCCACTTCCTCTTGCTGGATCAAGACGGTGGAGATCGTCATCAAGCTGCACGTGTGCTGAGCGCGGAGGTGTCGTCCGTTCGACGCTAGATCGGAAGGACCGTGATCAAGATCGCGAGACGGTTCGTGACGAGTTCGCGGGACGGATCGTGATGAATTCGCGGGACGGATCGTGATCAAGATCATGAAATGGATCGTGATGAATTCGCGGGACGGATTGTGATGAGTTCACGGGACGGATCGTGATGAGATCGCGGGATGCTCGGCGATTTGGATCGCGAAGACGTTCGACTACACCAACCGCATTTCTTAACGCTTCCCGCTTAGCGATCTACAAGGGTATGTAGATCCACTCTCCCTCTTGTAGATGCTCATCACCATGGATAGATCTTGCGTGTGCGTAGGAAAATTTTTGTTTCCCATGCAACGTTCCCCAACAGTGGTATCAGAGCTAGGTCTATGTGTAGAGGAGATCTCGAGTAGAACACAAAAGGTTTGTGGCATTGATGCTTACATTGCTTCCTCCCTTGGTCGGATTTTAGTTCAGTGGTATTGTGATATGAAGCGGCCCGGACCAACATTACTCGTACGCTTACGAGAGACCGGTTCCCTCGACGCAACTTGTTGCCTAGATGGCTTGCGGGTGGCAGTTTCTCTCACTTTAGTTGGATCGGATTCGACAAAGGTGGTCCTTGAGAAGGTTGAAAAGCAACTAGTGTATCACCGTTGTGGTTTTTGCGTAGATGAGAATTGTTCTTGCTAGATACCCGTAGCATCCACGTAAAACATGCAACAACAATTAGAGGTCGTCTAACTTGTTTTTGCGGGGTATATTGTGATGTGATATGGCCAATTAGATGATGTGATATATGTGATGTATGAGATGATCATGTGATGTATAGAATTTCATGACTTGCATGTCGATGAGTACGGCAACCGGCAGGAGCCATAGGGTTGTCTTTAATTATTGTATGACCAGCGTGTCAATCATTAAGCGCTATGTAATGCTTTACTTTATCGCTAAATAGTAGCAATAGTAGTAGAAGCATGCAGGGCGTGACAACCCCAATGGCGACACGTTGATGGAGATCAAGATGATGGAGATCATGGTGTCATGCCGGTGACGATGGAGATCATGCCGGTGCTTTCAAGATGGAGATCTAAAGCACAAGTTCATGGCCATATCATGTCACTTATTAATTGCATGCGATGTTAATCCTTTTATGCACCTTGTTTTGCTTAGTATGACGGTAGCATTATAAGGTGATCCCTCACTTAAATTTCAAGATAAATTGTGTTCTCCCTGAGTGTGCACCATTGCGAAAGTTCGTCGTGTTGAGACACCACGTGATGATCGGGTGTGATAGACTCTACGTTCACATACAACGGGTGCAAGCCAGTGTTGCACGCGCAGAACACTCGGGTTAAACTTGACGAGCCTAGCATGTACAGACATGGCCTCGGAACACAAGAGACCGAAAGGTCGAACATGAGTCATATAGTAGATATGATCAACATGATGATGTTCACCATTATAACCACGTCAACTCACGTGATGATCGGACTTGAGTTGGTGAATTTGGATCATGTATCACTCGGATGACCGGAGGGATGTCAATTTGAGTGGGAGTTCTTAAGTAATATGATTAATTGAACTCATTATCATGAACATAGTCAGTAGTGTCTTTGCAAATTATGTTGTAGATTACTTGCTCGCACTGTAGCTCCCTTGAATTTTTATATGTTCCTAGAGAAATAGAGTTGAAAGATGATGGTAGCAATATTGCGGATTGGATCCGTGATCTGAGGATTGTCCTTGTTGCTACACAGAAGGCTTATGTCCTTAATGCACCGCTCGGTGCACCAAACCCTCTAGCATTGTTTGTAGATGTTGTGAACATCTGACATGCACGTTTTGATAACTACTTGATAGTTTAGTGCGTCATGCATTACAGCTCCGAATTGAGGCTCCAAAACGTTTTGAACGTCATGGAACATATGAGATGTTCTAAGAGCTGAAATTAGGATCTCAGGCTCGTGCCTGTGTTGCGAGATATGAGATCTCCAACAAGATTCTTTGCCTGTAAGATGAAAGAGAATAGCTCCATCGTTGAGCATGTGCTCAGATTGTCTGGGTGCTACAATCGCTTGAATCGAGTGGGATTTGATCTTCCAGATAAGATAGTGATTGATATAGTTTCCCATGTCACTGTCACTAAAGCTACTAGAACTTGGTAATGAACTATAAAATGCCAGGGATAGAAATAATGATCCCTGAGCTATTCGCGATGTTTGACACCGCGAAGGTAGAAATCAAGAAGGAGCGTCAAAGTGTTGATGGTTAGTCAAAACCACTAGGTTTCAAGAAGGGCAAGATCAAGGAGGGAAACTTCATGGATAGCAAGTCAGTTGCTGCTCTAGTGAAGCAACCCAAAGTTGAACTCAAACCCGAGACTAAGTGCTTCGATTATGAGGAGAGCGGTCGCTGAAGTGGAACAACCCTAGATACTTGGTAGATAAGAAGGCTGGCAACATCAACAGAAGTATATTTGATATACGTGTTATTGATGTGTACCTTGCTAGTACTCCTAGTAGCACCTGGGTATTGGACACCGGTTCGGTTGCTAAATGTTAGTGACTCGAAATAAAAGCTATGAAATAAACGGAGAACTAGCTAAGTGTGAGGTGACGATGTGTGTTACAAATGTTTCCAAGGTTGATGTAATCAACATCGCACGCTCTCTCTACCTTCGAGATTAGTGACGAACCTAAATAAATGTTATTTGGTGTTTTTGCATTGAGCATGAACGTGATTAGATCATGTTCATTGCAACACGGTTATTCATTTAAGTTAGAGAATAATGGTTATTCTATTTACATGAATAATACCTTCAATGGTCATGCACCCAGTAAGAATGGTTTGTTGAAACTTGATCGTAGTAATACACATGTTCATAACATTGATGCCAAAAAGATACAAAGTTAATAATGATAGTACCACATGCTTGTGGCACTGCCACTAAATGTCATATTGGTATAAAGCGCATGAAGAAACTCCATGTTGATGGATCTTTGGACTCATTCGATTTCGAATCAGTTGAGACATGCGAACCATGCCTCTTGGTCAAGATGACTAAGGACCCCGTTTTTGTTTTGATGAAGCGGGCAAGTGATTTATTGGAAATGATACATGTTGATGTATGCAATCCAATGAGTCTTGTAGCGTGCGGTGGATATCGTTATTTTCTTACCTTCACTGATTATTTGAGTAGATATAGTGTATATTTACTTAATGAAACACAAGTCTGAATCGTTTGAAAGGTTCAAGCGAATTCAGAGTGAAGTTTAAGAGCATCGTGACAAGAAGATAAAGATGTTTGCGATATGATCGTGGAGGTGAATATCTGAGTTACGAGTTTGGCATACAACTTTAGACAATGTGAAAATTGTTTGACAACTCACGCCACCTGGAACACCATAGTGTGATGGTGTGTCCGAACGTCATAGTCGTGCTCTATTGGATATGGTGCATGCTATGATGTCTCTTATCGTTTTGTTACTATAATTTTGGGGTTATGCATTAGAGACAACTACATTTACTTTAAATAGGGCACCATCTAAATCCATTGAGATGACACCGTGTGAATTTTGGTTCGATAGAAACCTAAGCTATCATTTCTGAATGCTTGGGGCTACGACGCTTGTGTGGAAAATGTTTCACCTAATGAGCTCGAACCCAAAGCGGAAAAATGCATCTTCATAGAATACCCTAAGAAATGTTGGGTGAACCTTCTATCTCATATCCAAGCATAAAATGTTTATTGCTAAAACTGGGTCCTTTCTCGAGAAAAGGTTTCTCTTGAAAGAATTGAGTGGGAGGAGGATAGAACTTGATGATGTTATTGAACCTTTGCTTCAACCAGAAAGTAGCGCAGCATAGAAAGATGTTTCTATGAAGCCTACATCAGTTTAAGAGGAAGTTAATGATGATGATCATGAAGCTTAAGATCAAGTTACTATCGACCTACGAGGAAAATAGAACTTGATGAGGTTATTGAACCTTCACTTCAACCAGAAAGTGGCGCAGCGCAGAAAGATGTTTCTGTGAAGCCTACGTCAGTTGAAGAGGAAGTTAATGATGATGATCATGAAGCTTCGTATCAAGTTACTATCGAACTTCGTAGGTCGACAAGGATGTGTACTGCTACTGAGCGGTACGACAACCCTGTCTTGGAGGTCATGTTGTTGGACAATGATGAACCTACGAACTATGGAGAAGCGATGATGGGCCCGGAAACCAACAAATGGTTAGAGGCCATGAAATCCGAGAAAGGATCCATGTATGAAAACCAAGTATAGACTTTGGTGGACTTGCTCGTTGGACGGCAGGTCGTTAAGTACAAATGGATCTTTAAAATGAAGACAGACGCTGATGGTAAATGTTACCATTTGTAAAGCTCGACTTGTTGCAAAGTAGTTTACGACAAGTTCAAAAGAGTTGACTGCGATGAGACTTTCTCACTCGTAGCGACGCTAAAGTCTGTTGGAATTATGTTAGCAGTTGCTGCATTTTTCAATTATGAAATCTCGCAGATGGATGCCAAAACATCGTTTCCTTCCTTAAGGAAAGGTTGTATGAGATACAACCAGAAGGTTTTGTCAGTCCTAAGGATGCTAAAAGGTGTGCGAGCTTCAGTGATTCTTCTATGAACTGAAGCAAGCATCTCGGAGTTGGAATATACACTTTGATGAGGTTATCAAAGTCTTTGAGTCTATACAAAGTTTACGAGAAACTTGTATTTGCAATAAAGTGAGTGGGAGCACTATAGAGTTTCCGATAAGTATATGTGGATGACATATTGCTATTCAGAAATGATGTAGAATTTCTGGAGAGCATAAACGGTTGTTTGAAAAGAGTTTTTCAAAGGAAGACCTGGATAAAGCTACCTAATTGTTGAGCATCAAGATCTATAAAGATAGATCAAGATGTTTGATAAGACTTTCAATGAGTACATACCTTGACAAGAATTTGAAAGAGTTCAAAATCGATTAGTCAGAGAGAAGTGTTCTCGCCTGCTTTGTAAGGTGTGAAGTTGAGTGAGACTCAAAGCTCGACCACGGCAGAAGAAAGAGAAAGGACGAATGTCGTCCCCTATGCTTTAGCCATAGGCTCTGTATAGTATGCCATGCTGTGTACCGCACTTGTGTGTGCCTTGCCATGAGTCCGTCAAGGGGTACAAGAGTGATCCAGGAGTGGATCACTAGATAGCGGTCAAGATTATACTTAGTAACTAAAAGGACTAAGGAGATGTTTCTCGATTATGGAGGTGATAAAGAGTTCTTCGTAAAGAGTCACGTCGATGCAAGCTTTAACACCAATCCAGATGACCCGTAGTAGCAATCTGGATACATATAGTGGAGCAGCCATTTGGAATAGTACCAAGTGAAGTGTGGTAGCAGTGTTTACGATTTGACATAGAGATTTGCAAAAGTACACATGGATCTGAATGTCGCACACCCATTGACTATAAGACCTCTCTCACATGCAAAGCATGATCGAGCCCCAGAAATCATTGGGTGTTAGATTCATAACAATGCGAATCACATGGTGATGTGAACTAGATTATTGACTCTAGTGCAAGTGGGAGACTGTTGGAAATATGCCCTAGAGGCAATAATAAATTAGTTATTATCATATTTCCTTGTTCATGATAATCGTTTATTATCCATGCTATAATTGTATTGATCGGAGACTTAGATGCATGTGTGGATACATAGACAAAACCATGTCCCTAGTATGCCTCTAATAGACTAGCTCGTTGATCAAAGATGGTCAAGGCTTCCTAGCCATTGACATGTGATGTCATTTGATAACGGGATCACATCATTAGGAGAATGATGTGATGGACAAGACCCAAACTACAAACGTAGCATATGATCGTGTCAGTTTGTAGCTACTGTTTTCTTCATGTCAAAGTATGTGTTCCTATGACCATGAGATCATGCAGCTCATTGACATCAGAGGAGTACCTTGTGTGTATCAAACATCGCAACGTAACTGGGTGACTATAAAGGTGCTCTACAGGTATCTCCGAGGGTGTTTGTTGAGTTGGCATGGATCAAGACTGGGATTTGTTACTCCGTGTGACAGAGAGGTATCTCAGGGCCCACTCGGCAATACAACATCACATTAAGCCTTCCAAGCAATGTGACTAAGTGTTAGTCACGGGATCTTGTATTATGGAACGAGTAAAGAGAGTTGCCTATAATGAGGTTGAACTAGGTATGGAGATACCGACGATCGAATCTCGGGCAAGTAACATACTGAAGAGCAAAGGGAACATCATACGGGATTAACTGAATCCTTGACATAGAGGTTCGACCGATAAAGATCTTCGTAGAATATGTAGTAACCAATGTGTACATCCAGGTCCTGCCATTGGTTATTGACCGTAGAGGTGTCTCGGTCATGTCTACATAGTTCTCGAACCCGCAGGGTCTGCACACTTAAGGTTTGGTGATGTTTCGGTAGTATAGAGTTATGTATGGTGGTGACCGAAGGTTGTTCGGAGTCCTAGATGAGATCCCGAACGTCACGAGGAGCTCCGGAATGGTCCGTAGGTAAAGATTGATATATAGGAAGTCCCATTTTGGTCGCCGGAAAAGTTTCGGGCTAATCGGTAATGTACCGGGAGTGCCGGTAGTGTACCGAGAGACCACTGGGAGGGGGATTTCGACCCGAGAAGCTTCATGGTCTGTGGGAGAGTAAATACCAGCCTTTTTTGGGCATGCGGCTGGGAGAAAATCCCAAAGGGAAAAAGGTGGAAAAAGGCCAAAAAAAGGAGGAATCCTAGTCCTACTAGGATTGGAGGAGGAGTCCTCCTCTCCTCCCCACTTTGGTCGACCCAAGGGCTGGATTTTTGGCAGCCAAGACTCCTCCTCCTCTCCTCCTATATATACTAGAGGATTTTAGGGTTTTGGCACAGAATTTTCAGCCACGTGCTATCCATTCCTCTAGTGCATAGTTTCTCCTCTAGATCGGTTTTCTGCAGTGCTTAGGCGAAGCCCTGCCGGAATTGCTCCACCACCATCACCGGAGCGCCGTCACGCTGCCAGTGAACTCTTCTTCCTCTCCACTTCATCTTGCTGGATCAAGACGGTGGAGATCGTCATCAAGCTGCACGTGTGCTGAACGCGGAGGTGCCGTCCGTTCAGTGCTAGATCGGAAGGACCGTGATCAAGATCGCGAGACGGTTCGTGACGAGTTCGTGGGACGGATCGTGATGAGTTCGCGGGACGGATCGTGATCAAGATCACGAAATGGATCGTGATGAGTTCGCGGGACGGATCGTTATGAGTTCACGGGACGGATCGTGATGAGATCGCGGGACGCTCGGCGATTTGGATCGCGAAGACGTTCGACTACACCAACCGCGTTTCTTAACGCTTCCCGCTTAGCGATCTACAAGGGTATGTAGATCCACTCTCCCTCTCGTAGATTCTCATCACCATGGATAGATCTTGCGTGTGCGTAGGAATTTTTTTGTTTCCCATGCAACGTTCCCCAACACTACCTTGCTGCACTTTATTTACCATTACCGCTACTTGCTCGTTACCAATTATCTTGATATCAAACTATCTATTACCTACAATTTTGGTGCTTGTAGAAATTACCTTGCTGAAAACCGCTTGTCATGTCCTTCTGCTCCTCATTGGGTTCGACACTCTTACTTACGGAAAGGACAACGATTGATCCCCTATACTTGTGGGTCACCAGACTCCTTTCTGGTGCCATTGTCGGGGAGTGAAGCGCTCTTGGTAAGTGAAAATCGGTAAGGAAGAACTTATACTACATGCTGAAATTTTATTGTCACTTGCTACTATGGAAAACAATCCTTTGAGGGGTTTGTTTGGGGTATCTTCACCTCGACCAGAACCACAATTAGTTGCCCCTTACCTGCTGCACCTACTGAAAATATTGGTTATGAAATTCCTTCGGATTTGGTAGAACAACTACTAGCTAATCCTTATGAAGTAGATGGAATTGAACATCCTGATATGCACCTAATACATGTGAATGAAGTTTGTGGTTTATTTAAGCTTGCAGGTTTACCCGGAGATGAAGTTAAGAATGAGGTTTTCCCTTTATCTTTGAAGGGAAAAACATTGACATGGTATAGGCTATGTGATGATATTGGATCATGGAATAGGAATCGATTGCAATTAGAATTCCCCCAAAAGTTTTATCCTATGCATCTAGTTCATCGTGATCAGAATTGTATATATAATTTTTGGCCTCGTGAAGGAGAAAGCATCGCTCTAGCTAGGGGGAGTCTTAATTCAATGTTATATTCATGACCCAATCATGATATCCCGAGAGAAATTATTATTCAGAATTTTTATGCTCGACTTTCTCATAATGATCAATCCATGCTCGATAGCTCTTGTATTAGTTCTTTTATGAAGAAGACTATTGAATTCAAGTGGGATCTCTTAGAAATAATAAAACACAACTCTGAAGATTGGGAACTCGACGAAGGTAATGAGTCAGGTATAAAGCTCAAGTTTGATTGCTTTAAATCTTTTATGAATACCGATGTTTTTCACAAGTCTAGCACTAAATATGGACTTTGACTCTGAGATAGTAGCCTCTTTTGTGAATCATTTGCTGCTCATGTTGATCTCGCTAAGGAGAAGTGGTTTAAATAGCACCCCCTATTAAAGAAGAAATTAAAGAACCGGTAAAAGCCAAAGATGAAACCATCATTTACAATGTTGATCCAGTTGTGCCTTCTGCTTATATTGAAAAACCACCTTTCCCTGTTAGGATAATAAGGTATCAACTGTGGTTCGCAAGAGTAATATTAGAGCACCTAAGCCCTCTGAACAAATTAAAGTAGAACCTAGTGTTGCTATGGTTAAAGATCTCTTGGTAGAAAATATTGATGTGCATGTTATTTACTTCTGTGATGGAGCTACTAGAATTGCCAAACCCGATGGAAAAGATAAACATAGACCCGTAGTTGGGATGCCTGTTGTCTCGGTTAAAAAAGGATGTCATTGCTATCATGGTTTATGTGATTTGGGTGCTAGCGTGAGTGCTATTCATTTTACCTTATACCAAGAAATTATGAATGAAATAGCACCTGCTAAAATAAAAGATATCGATGTTACTATTAAACTTGCTAATAGAGACACCATCACACCACTTGGGATTTTTAGAGATGTTGAAGTCTTGTGTGGGAAAGTAAAATATCCTACTGATTTTCTAGTTCTTGGTTCCCCACAAGATGACTTTTGTCCCATTATCTTTGGTAGACCTTTCTTGAGCACCATTAATGCTAAGATAGATTGTGAAAAACAAATTGTCGGTGTTAGTTTTGGTGATGTGTCTCATGAGTTTAATTTTTCCAAGTCTAGTAGACAACCACGTGATAAAGAATTATCTAGTAAGGATGAAATAATTGGTCTTGCTTCTATTGTCATACCTCCTACCGATCCACTAGAACAATATTTGCTAGACCATGAAAATGATATGCACTTGCATGAAAGAAATGAAATAGATAAAAATTTCTTTAAACAACAACCTCTCCTAAAACAAAATTTGCCTATTGAAACTCTTGGAGGTCCTCCTCCACCTAAAGGTGATCCTATGTATGAATTAAAACAATTGCCTAACACTTCGAAGTATGCTTATCTTGATGAGAAAAAGATATATCCTTATATTATTAGTGCTAACCTTTCAGAACATGAAGAAGAAAGATTATTAAAAATTCTAAGGAAGCACCGGGCTGCTATTGGATATACTCTTGATGATCTTAAGGGCATTAGTCCCACTCTATGTCAGCACAAGATTAATATGGAACCTGATGCTAAACCCGTTGTTGATCACCAACGAAGATTGAATCCTAAGATGAAAGAAGTGGTAAGAACTGAAATACTAAAGCTTCTGGAAGCAGGTATAATCTATCCCATAGCTAATAGTAGATGGGTAAGTCCCATTCATTGTGTCCCTAAGAAAGGAGGTATAACTGTTGTTCCTAATGATAAAAATGAACTTATTCCACAAAGAATCATCACTGGCTATAGAATGGTAATTGATTTTAGAAAATTAAATAAAGCTACTAGAAAAGATCATTACCCTCTGCCTTTCATTGATCAAATGCTAGAAAGATTATCTACGCACACACATTTTTGTTTTCTGGATGGATATTCTGGTTTCCCTCAAATACGTGTATCACAATCTGATCAAGAGAAAACCACCTTTACATGTCCTTTTGGAACCTATGCTTATAGACGTATGCCTTTTGGTTTATGTAATGCACCTGCTATATTTCAAAGATGGATGACTGCTATATTCTCTGACTTTTGTGAAAAGGTTGTGGAGGTTTTCATGGATAATTTTTCCATTTATGGAACTTCTTTTGATGATTGCTTAAGCAACCTTAATCGAGTTTTGCAGAGATGTGAACAAACTAATCTCGTCTTGAATTGGGAGAAGTGCCACTTTATGGTTAATGAAGGTATTGTCTTGGGGCATAAGATATCTGAACAAGGTATTGAGGTGGATAAAGCTAAAGTTTATGCAATTGAGAAAATGCCATGTCCTAAAGAAAATATTTGGAGTTTCCTTGGTCATGCTGGTTTCTATAGGAGGTTCATTAAAGACTTCTCTAAAATATCTAGGCCTCTTACTAATCATTTACAAAAGGATATTCCATTTGTTTTTTATGATGATTGTATACAAGCCTTTGAAACACTCAAGAAAGCCTTAACTTCTGCACCTATCTTTCAACCACTTGATTGGAACTTGCCTTTTGAATTTACGTGTCATGCTAGTGATTATGCTGTTTGTGCTGTTTTGTGACAAAGAGTTGATAAGAAATTGAATGTTATCCATTATGCTAGCAAAACTCTAGACAGTGCCCAACGGAATTATGCTACTACTTGAAAACATTTTTTAGAAGTTGTGTTTGCTTGTGATAAATTTAGATCCTACATTGTTGATTTCAAAGTTATTATTCAAACCGATCATGCTGCTATAAATTATCTTATGGAAAATAAAGATGCTAAACCTAGACTCATTAGGTGGGTTCTCTTGCTTCAAGAGTTTGATTTACATATAATTGATATGAAGGGAGCTGAGAACCCCGTAGCTGATAACTTGTCTGGGTTGGAAAATATTCTTGATGACCCACTACTATTGATGATAGTTTTTCTGATGAACAATTAGTTGCAATAAATGTTTCTCAAAACACTCCTTGGTATGTTGATTATGCTAACTACATTATTTCTAAATATATACCACCTAGTTTCACATACCAACAAAAGAAAAAATTCTTCTATGATTTAAGACATTACTTTTGGGATGACCCACATCTTTATAAATAAGGGGTAGATGGTATTATTAGATGTTGTGTACCTGAGCATGAACAGGAACAAATCCTACGGAAATTTCATTCCAAAGCTTATGGAGGACATCATGCGGGAGATAGAACTGCTCACAAGGTACCGCAATCTAGTTTTTATTGACCTACTCTCTGCAAGGATGCTCGTAAGTTTGTCTTGTCTTCTGATGAATGTCAAAGAATTGGTAATATTGGTAAGCGTCAGGAAATGCCTATGGATTATTCAATTTGTTGTTGAACCATTTGATGTTTGGGGTTTTGATTATATGGGACCTTTTCCTTTCTCTAATGGGTACACTCATATTCTGGTTGTTGTTGATTATGTCACTAAGTGGGTAGAAGCTATTCCAACTAGTAGTGTTGATGACAACACCTACATTAAAATTCTTAAATAAGTTATCTTCCCGTGGTTTGGAGTCCCTAGATATTTAATGACTGATGGTGGTTCACACTTTATTCATGGTGTTTTTTTGTAAGATGCTTGCTAAATATGATGTTAACCATAGAATTGCATCACCCTATCATCCTCAATCTAGTGGTCAAGTTGAACTTAGCAATATAGAAATAAAATTAATATTACAAAAAATGTCAATAGGTATCGAAAGAATTGGTCTAAGAAACTAGATGATGCACTTTGGGCCTACAGAACAGCTTATAAAAATCCTATGGGTATGTCTCCATACAAAATGGTATACGGAAAAGCTTGTCATTTACCTCTAGAGTTAGAACATAAAGCATTTTGGGCAATTACAGAACTCAATTATGATTTCAAACTTGCCGGTGAGAAGAGATTATTTGATATTATCTCACTAGATGAATGGAGAACCCAGGCTTATGAAAATGCCAAACTATTCAAAGAAAACGTAAAAAGATGGCATGACAAAAGAATCCAAAAGCGGGAATTCAAAGTTGGAGACTATGTTCTTTTCTATAGCTCTTGTTTAAGATTTTTTGTAGGTAAGCTTCTCTCCACATGGGAAGGACCATATATTATTGAAGAGGTTTATCGTTTTGGAGCTATCAAGATTAATAATGTCGAAGCTACTAACCCGAAGGTGGTCAATCGACAAAGGATTAAACACTATATCTCAGGTACGCCTATTAATGTTGAAAGCAATGTTATCCAAACCATGACACCAGAGGAACACATAAAAGAAACCTTCTGGAACACTCCAGAATTCTGAAAAAGAGGAGGTACGTGATACCGTAAGTAAACGGACTCCGAAAAATCCGCAAAAATATTTTCTGACAGTTTTGGAATATTAATTTTTTTAGGAAAATAAGAAATAAACGGGAAAGCAACCGAGGTGAGCACGATACACCAGGGTGCGCCATCCCTACCAGGCGCGCCCTGGTGGGTTGTGCCCACCTCGGACACCTTCCCTGTGCATGATTCCCAAGATAAAAAATTCTCTCTATATAAACTCTCGATTGTTTTGACCCCCGCATCGTAGAAAAAATCCCCTGATCTTGTTTTGTGTTGTTTTCGTGGCAGATCTGAAAATATGTCATCTCAAGATTCAGAGGGGAGAGCTATCTTGTTGACTATATTGCAAACCCTAAGATCCAGGGAGAAGTGGAACATTATGAATGGAACACAAACGAGGAGGAAGACACTGCCATGAAGGAAACAAAGGATGATAGCTCTGAAGAAGAGGATTACCCACTACCTTGGCCCGGAGACATGCATGTGGAATTCAAGAAGTCAAGCCTTCCTAAATGATACAAACCTGAGGTTCAATTTATTCCATCTCATTTTCTACAGGAGAGCAAGGCGGGATTATGCAAAATGATATTAAAGCTCGAGTTAGAAAATGATGATCTAAGGGAGGAAAATTTTATGCTCAAATATAAAGTGAAGAAGAAGGCTACTTCATCACCACCACCTTCATCATCTTCACCACCAAAGGAGACTTGAGTACACGGGTATGGGCACTCCCATTGGCTTGAGCCAAGCTTGGGGGAGATGCCCCGGTATCGTATCACCATCACTTTTATTTACCTTTACCTATTTTAGTTTGATCCCTAGCTCTTTCGTGATTTAGTTGAATAAAATTTTAGTTTGATCTATTTTTGAGTGCTAGTTTTTGTGATCTATCTATCTATGTAATCGAGTGAGAGTTATATAATAAAGTTTAGTTTGAGCTTTTGCTTCTTTACTTTCTCGTTCCAATCAAAATAGAAAGGAAATAAATGAAAAGAATCATATGCTAATCTTAAGGTAAGTAATAATATCACATAAGGAAAATTATAAGTGGTAAAATTTATTGGATATTGACAAACATAGCATTGGTCAATGATGTAATTCATCGAAGAATAAGGGAAGAGAAGATTCACATGCAAATACACTATCTTGGACATCTTTTATGATTGTGAGCCCCCATTAAATATTATATGCCAAAATTGTTGACGTTGGACAAGGAGGATAACGTAATGATTTATGTTTGTTCATATTCACATAGAATTTATATTGTCATAGATCATTCAACATGTGGTGCTTGCTCAATATCTTTGCTAGCCAAAAATTCCGCACTAAGTAGATATACTACTAGTGCATCCACAAACCCAAACCCCAAACTCATGTTTTGAGAGTCCACCATACCTACCTATGG
Organism: Hordeum marinum; assembly: GCA_022496015.1. Lineage (NCBI taxonomy): Eukaryota > Viridiplantae > Streptophyta > Magnoliopsida > Poales > Poaceae > Hordeum > Hordeum marinum. The sequence continues at coordinate 87,184,984 of CM039678.1, read as the reverse complement.
ATTGAGTAAGATCCTTCAAGTAAGTTGTCATCAGTGCAATAAGGCAATAAAAATTGCTTCTAAATGTGTTTGATCAATTAGTGTAAGAGAAAATTGAGTGTTATATGAACTTATGATGGCAAAGTAATAAAAGTGATGGACTGCATAATAAAGGTTGTTATCATAGGGGGCAACATAGCATGACATTATTTTACATTAAGGGATTTGGCATACAAACCAATAAGCGCATGACAACCTTTGCTCCCCTCTGCGAAGGGTCTATCTTTTACTTTTATGTATTTACTTTTATGCAAGAGTCAAAGTATGCTTCCCTATTCCTTTTTCCTTTTTCTTTTTGCAAGCATCATGTGGTGAGGAAATATCTAGGCACATATATCCAGTTGGATGTGAGTGAGCATGAGTTATTATTGTTGACATCACCCTTGAGGTGAATACGTTGGGAGGCGAAAGTATAAGCCCCTATCTTTCTATGTGTCCAGTTGAAACTTTTTGCTCATGGGTATGTTGTGAGTGTTAGCAATCATAGAAGACTAAATGATGGTTGAGTATGTGGGCTTGCCAAAAGGCTCCGACATGAGACCCTTTCTCAAAATATGATGAATTGTAGTTGCAAAGTTGACTGAGAACATAGTTTGTTGGTTTTCAATAAGGTTTATGCTTTTTTACTTATATGTTGTGATGAATTGTTACTTGTTCATGAGAAGTTATATGATGAAGTTATATAATAAAAGTTATATGAATAAACTCCATGATAAAGTTTGTTGCTGTTATGATAGTAAGCATGATGCTACTATATTCGTATTTTGTTTTTATTGACACCTCTCTCTCAAATCATGTGGACATGCTTTTCAATATCGGCTTCCGCTTGAGGCCAAGCAAGGTCTAAACTTGGGGGAGTTGATATGTCCATTTTTCATCATGATTTCCTACTGTTATTTATAATGTTTTTATGCATAATAATGCTTAGGGAGTGATCCTAATGCCTTTTCTCTCATAACATGCAACGTTTACACAAAGAGGGAGAATACCGACAACTGGAATTCTGGACCTGAAAAAGCACATCAGAGATACCTATTATGCACATCTTCAAATAAGCTGAAATTTCATGAATATTTATTTTGGAATATATAAAAAATACTGTAGCAAATAACTACCGGAGGGGACCACCTGGTGAGCACAAGACACCGGGGCGCGCCAGGCCCCCTAGGCGCGCCCTGGTGGGTTGTGCTCAACACGACCCCCCTTCGGTGCCCATCTTTTGGCATTTAAGGTCTTTTGACCTAGAAAAAAAATAAAGAGAGGACCTTCGGGACGGAACGCCGCTGTCTCGAGGCGGAACTTGGGCAGGAGCACTTTTGCCCCCCCCCAGCGGAGCGATTCCACCAGGGGAACTTCCCTCCTAGAGGGGGAAATCGAAGCCATCGTCATCACCAACACCCCTCTCATCTTTGGGAGGCCAATCTTCATCAACATCTTCAACAACACCATCTCCTCTCAAACCCTAATTCATCTCTTGTGTTCAATCTTTGTACCAGAACCTCAGATTGATACGTGTGGGTGACTAGTAGTGTTGATTACATCTTGTAGTTGATTACTATATGGTTCATTTGATGTAAGCTTATATGTTCAGATCCATTATGCTATTCAATACCCCTTTGATCTTGAGTATGAATATTATTTGTGAGTACTTACCTTTAGTCTCGAGGTCACGAGAGAAGTCATGTTGCAAGTAATCATGTGAATTTGATATATGTTTGATATTTTGATGATATGTATGTTGTGATTCCCTTAGTAGTGTCATGTGAACGTCGACTACATGACGCTTCACCATCCTTGGGCCTAAGGGAGTGTATTGTGAAGTAGTTATTAGATGATGGGTTGCTAGAGTGACAGAAGCTTAAAACCCTAGTTTATGCGCTACTTTGTAAGGGGCTGATTTGAATCCAAACGTTTAATGCTATGGTTAGATTTTATCTTAATAGTTTTCTCATAGTTGCGGATGCTTGCGAGGGGGTTAATCATAAGTGGGGGTTTGTTTAAGTAAGAACAACACCCAAACACCGGTCCACCCACATATCAAATTATCAAAGTAGCGAACGCGAATCAAACCAACATGATAAAAGTGACTAGATGAAATTCCCGTGTACCCTCAAGAACACGTTGCCTATTATAAAAAACTGTTATGGTCTGTTCTTTGCCACAAAAAGATTGGACTACCTTGTTGCACTTTATTTATCGTTAACGCTACTTGCTCATTACCAAATATGTTGCTCACAAACTATCTATTATCTATAATTTAAGTGCTTGTAGAAATTACCTTGCTGAAACCGCTTGTCATTTTCTTCTGCTTCTCGTTGGGTTCGACACTCTCACTTATCGAAAGGACTACTATCGATTTCCTATACTTGTGGGTCATCACCCCTCGGGTGGTTCTTGGCTCCAATATTTTTAATTTATTGTAAAATAATTCTCTAAAAAGTTTCGTCTGATTCCGAGAACTTTTTTCCTGCACAAAAACAACATCATGATAGTTCTGTTGAAATCAGTGTCCGGGTTAGTTTCATTCAAATCATGCAAATTAGAATCTAAAATAAAAATAAAAATGTTAAGAAAAGTAGATATGACGGAGACGTATCAATAAACTGTCGGAAGAAGGATACAGAAGAAGACATGTACACCGTCGGCAATAATTAAGGTCATTCTATCTGCCCACACAACTAAGGCTAACTCCAGCGCACGACCCCATTCGGTCCGGCCCTGTCCGTTTGGGGCAAAACGAACAAACCCCACGGCCCAGCGCGCGTCGCCCTGGACGCATCTTGTCCGTTTTGTGTCCGAGCCGACCCATTTCTGACGCAAACATGCGCCCGGTTTGGGTCCTGGCGAACAGCGAGCGGACGTGCTTGAGCCCTCCTCTCGTCCGCGTGGGGACGCGTGGCAGGCGGCCACCTATCTCCCACCGCCCGTATTTACTGCGCACGCCCGGTAGGCCCCGCCTGTCATCCACTCGGGCAGGCGGTCGCCGTCCTTCTTAAATGGGGGAAGCCGTGGACCGGCACAGTCCACGCGCCCACTTCACTCCTGGTGCCTCCTCGGGACCGACACCAAATCCTAGCTTTCTCCCCCCTCCCTCGAACTCTCCGCCCGCCGACAGCAATGGGGTGGTGGAGCATCGGCCGCAAGGGGAAGGGGTGCACGACCACGAGGCTGGGTGCTCGTTCGGCCGCCGTCGCGCCGCAAGCGAGCCGCGTCGGTCTTCTCCTCCGCCGTTTTATCTATTTTTTAATTATGTTAATTAAGGACTGTAGGCTGTAGGACCGTTGAACAATGTTTTATTAATGTATAATTATTAGTGTTTGTGTTTTATTTACATTTTTCTCGCATTTTTTATGTATTTCAATTTTTTTAAATGTCATGTCCGCTCCGAACTGATACGGGGTGTGGCCGTGCGTTGGGCACGTCATGCACAACTTCATTGTTGCTCCGAACGGATAGAATCTAATTCAAAAAGACGATCCGGATGGAGTCGGGAGCTGGAATTGACGCCAGACCCACTCTCTGCCGGAAGGGTCCGTGGCGGGAGACCAAAAATAATTGGGCCAAGCGCGCGAAAAAGCCCAAAATGTTCGCACCAAATGAAATATAGCCGCCACCCTGACCAGTTTTCCCCAAATCGAACCCTAGTTCCCAACCAACGCCGCCGCCGCCGCCCCCTCCTCCCTCGACCACGCCATCCACCGCCGAGCCCCTCCGCCCACGATCGCGACTTCCACCGCCAGCCGCAGGTTGCCACCATCCTCGTCCTCGCCAAGGTCGACGGCGAGCGCCACCTGTTCCCCGCGCCTACTGCCGCTCCTCTGCTCCTTGTTCCCCGCACGAGCTCACGCGCAGCAAGCACGCGCCGCTCCCCCATGGCGTCGTTGCGGCGGCCTATGCCCAGCGCCGCCCCTGCTACTGGGCCTCGCTAGCCGAGCGCCTCGCCGCTGGTCAACCACCCGACCTCTGTCCGCCTGTGCGTCCATGGACGGCCTCCACTCCGCGACTCTGGTCATCGACGCCTCGCCTAGCCTGTGCCACGACCCGTGTCCGCTGCCCCGCCACCGCGTTGGAGCTTCGTCGTCCTTGCTCTTTCTTGTCCAGGAGCTCGACGCCAGCATTGCCCAGATCGGCTAGCTCCCAGGCCTCCTCCACCACTTGCTGCTACTTTGCTCCTCTGGCGGCTGCAGCAAGCCATTCCTGCTGTTGGCGCTTTCCTCCACCTGACTACGAGCCAGAAATATCCATCAGAAAGTAAACCTCTCATGATGCATTCTTTTTTTTTGGCAGCATGTATGTATGGATTGCCTGAGCCAGAAAAACCATTTGAATTGAGCTGATGTATGTCCAGGAGCTTGGGGTCATCTCATGCAATGTATTTTTTGAATTTGAAAGGCATAAAACAATTTTTTGAAGTTGAACTGAACTTATTATTTCTGAACGAGGGAGCAGTCATATGCGTACGAAGCCAAAATGGCACAGGGGAGATGGAAACAGAAGCAGAGGGCAAGCAAAGAAATCTGACATGGCCTTGGCACCCATGATAGTCGCAGGTGGGCTGAGAGGGATGTGGAGAAAGCAGCCGGATGATCAAGAACATGGAGCATGCTATCTAATTTGAGGAACCGAATTTGTCGTCGGGGCAAGGAAGAACGACAATCACAAAAAAAGCTATAAGATGTGCCGTAATATAGCGGGTTATCACATACGTAGTGCTGATTCTGATACTGACCTCTGCTGTCTGTTTGCTTTTTGAAAGTTTATTTGAAATTCTCCAAGCACACGCAAAAAGAAAGCTTATTCGAAGGTTCAGCCATTGATTGATCTCGACTGCGTAATTGCAGGTAGTACGTGTACTTGCTTGGGCATTTGCACGCGTGTGCAGTACATCAAGCGGACGACTGCCGATGTGATGGAATAATTCAAAGGCGGGTAGCACAGTATTCTGATTCGTGCGAACGGACGGTGCGGACAGGGAGGCAAGGCGAGGATAAACTAGTCGGTGTTTCTCGCCACACATTTGGGCGAACACTTAGCACGCGACTGACGAGAAGCACGCTCACGCAGAGTGGCAGATGGAAGGGACATAAAAAAATTAAAGTGAGACTTGCCTTAGCCAGCCGCCGGTCGAAGGGAGCGACGCCGGTGCTGCCTCGCTTCCCCTAGGCACGGCGGCGTCACGGCCGCATCGGCACCGCGGCGATGGGCGCGGAGGCGGCTGCTGTGGCCGGGCGAGAGTAACGAATTCACGATCTGGACTCCCGTTACTGAAAGGTAGAAGACCAGCGACAGGATTTTGACCAGGATCAAAGCAATGAGCCCTGATCTGGTATTTGTTTTTTGAGGCTGGACCCTGATCTGATGGCTTCGAGGTGCGACGCGGGGTTAACTAACTTATGGATAGATGGGCCTCGTCGACCTCTTTCGGCCTATGAGCTTTTCTATCGTAATCTCTACTCCTAATGAAACAAACAGTTGGTACGTCGTTTTGTCATTTGGTACCCCCATCCCACCGATCGATCCTTCCACCGATCCTTCCACCAATCTAGACTTATTTTAGTTATAGATACATCCTTTTTTTTATTTCTAGGACAAGTATTTCCGGACTGAGGGAGTAGTAAATTTAGAATGCAAAGCACTATGTGTGATGCCATTGAGATGACCATCTCGTTGTTGGAGTGTATTAAGGGTTTAGTTCCAAAACTACTTGACATAAATGACTACTTGACTTTCTGTAAATGTGCATATCTTCGTATTAATGCATTCTTGGGTAGAAAAAATAGCTAAAAAGGTTTGTTTCTCTGTGCAGATGTCTCTACCATCAATGATTATAAAGCTCACTTTGTGGAAGTATCGGAATCTCCAACTGGCGAGACTCAAATACCTCGCTATCGTGGTAGATAGCAGAGATGCTAAGAATACCGTGAAGATCAATCAGCTGTTATGTTGGCTGAAAACTCTTGGTGTGAAGTATGTATGTCTATACGACATTGACGGTAAGACACTGAGTTCACTATTCTAATTTACAGGTACTATTACCTTCAGTCTGTAATTTATCTTGCGAAAATGAACATGTTTATAGAAGTCAAGAGCCATTAGTAGCAATACAGGGGCTGTATTCGTATTTGGAGGCAGGAGCAGAAGCGACCAATACAGACTAATAGCCTTATAGCCATGCTGCCTCGTACATTTCAGCTTCTAATATTTATTATATTTATGCATGAACACGCAATAGTGCACAAGATCTGTACCTTATTATTCTATACTGCAACACAGGAGTGCTAAAGAAATTGTTTGAACCTGGTATGTATGGATCAAGAGATAACAAGCCCGGAGATTATTTGGTAAGTTACAGACTCGAGCTTGCTTTGTTTTCTATCTAAAGCCTCACAGTGTTTGCATTCCCTAGTGGTTATGTTTTTGGTAGTTTGTATGAACCATTGGTTATGGCCATATGTAGGATGCCAGTGCAAATATCAAAGCCTTAGACTATTGTCAGAAACAGATGACAATAGAGTGTATTTCTGGTTCTGATGGCAAAGAGGGCATTGCTAAAGCAGCCAACTTACTTTGGTCCACTTATTTAAACGGTGACAGCTATACTCAAGAGAATGTGAAAAGTGAAGACAATGTAAAAAATGAGCCAGTATTTACAGAAACTGACATGGCCAGTGCACTGAAATCCATAGGTATGCTTAAAGAAGTCCGTTTTTCATGCATGATATACATTATATGCTAATGGATCATGTGCTAGTTGTTTTGTAATTTATATTATTGCAACTCCAGATGAGTACTTAAGTGCCTGCCTTGTACATTAGGTTGTGCTGGACCAGAACCTGATCTTGTACTTGTGTATGGTCCTGCCAGATGCCATTTAGGCTTTCCTACATGGAGATTGCGGTATACTGAGATTATGTAAGTTTCCTCATCTGGTAGTATTCCTAGTTCTAAGTGTCACATTGCACCTGTCATACTGAACTTAGATCACATGCTATCATTCTTTGATACACAAATAACTCTTGTCCATACCTATTTATATTGACATATGGTAGAAAACTACTGTTGATTGGAGTTTTATTCTACTCAAATTTTGAGGCTTTGGAAGAAATTTATTTGTCATATTTTCCTCTAATAAATGCATTCAGCTTCAGCCCATTTATTGCCTAACTTTTCCTTCATTAACATAGTAAATCTCTTTTGCGTAATTAATGCAAAGTTGAACTTAGCATACAATCCTCGTAAAGTACTAAACAATTGTTACCATATTCTACTAGAGTTTCAAAATTTGTTGTATGCTTTTATAAATTTATACATGTTCTTGTTGGCTAATTAGAGTGCATCCAATGTAATTTTCCGTTAGATATATGAGAATGCTAACGTCCAATTTGTCACCCGTCTTTGACCCTCATGCGTCCAAGTCATCAGTCGTGCCCCACGTTAGTATTTATGTGCAGTTTTTTTATTCCATGGCAACGCACGGGCATTTGGCTAGTTGATATAATGGTCATGCTTAGTTGGTTGCCCTGAAAGTATAGTGATATTATTTTAGATTCTAAAATACCACTTTAGATTCTGAATGTTACAAGTAGAGAAGAAAAAACCGTGCTTCAATCATGTTATAAGATCATTCCAACTGGAGTGTGAGTGATAAATTAGTATCTATTTCCACCAATGAAAACTCTCCGTTATTTCCTTTACAGGCATATGGGACCTCTGAAATCAATGAAATACGGCGCCATTGTGAAAGCCTTCCATAACTACTCAAAGAAACACCAAAACTATGGTACGTTTAGATTTTGACCAGGAATTGTATCGTGCAGAATATTTTTTTTACCTTTAGCAGTTACCTAGGTCTTATACAGATGAACATTTTAGCTTGTGACAGTACCCTGATCCTATGGGAAAAAATGTTTGCAAAATAATTCATGTTGTAATATCTAGAACGTCCTCTGTTTCATCGCTATAGGAACTGTACTAAATTTTTAGGATATAGCAGTCTTTTATATTATGTCTACTTTGTAATTTACTTACAGAATAAGCTACCCCTACAATGTTTTCACTTTCAACAGTACTGATACATTGCTTTCACTCATGTGGGAGAACAAAAAAAAAAACTATATTAATTAATGATAGCCCTGAACGCAATAACATTTTTACACATTTCGCCGTCTAACATTTTGTGTCTCAGGTAAATGAGAGCTGATGGTACTTATATACTGAAGACAAGGCTGTTGTGTAGAAAAACACTCCTGGAACTGGAAGCTTGGACAACTGTTTTGCCTTTTCTGTTCGTGATTATACTACTAGAGGTTAGTTACGATCAAGTCGCAGATACCCATGTTGTAATATCTTTTGGCAAGATTAGAAGTGTTATTGATAGAACATACGGGAATGGATCCCATTGTAAAGCTTGCCTGGTCATGAAGATTAATGAACCTGCTCTTGAGCGAGCACACACGGATTGATATCAGCAATGTTCTGCACCCAAATCATGCCGATCTTTTTGGTTGTGAATGCAGCAGCCAGTAGCTGCTGACATGTTTTTTTTTATAATTGGAACTTTGATGTTGGTTTCCCCATTGTTGGCTGCTGACACTTTTTTTTAATTGGAACTTTTATGTTGGCTTTCTCCATTGTTGGCTGCCGACACTTTTTTTTTTTGAATTGGAACTTTGATGTTGGCTTTCTCTGTTGTTGGCTGCTGACGCGTTTTGTGAATTGGAACTTCGATTTTGGCTTTCTCCATTTTTGCCGGTATGTACCTGATGGGATCAGTCATTTCCTTGTGGTTTCTGGACTCCTTTATACTCATCTTCATATGTTCTTTTGTGCATCTACATGTTAAATCGATAGCTTTGCTACTCTACGTGCTTGATATATGTTAAAAATATTTATATATGATCAGAGGGTTCTAAAATGGTCATCTCTTTGCTGTGTGGCGTCGCCGTTCTTTCCATGTTTCATTTCTCTAATTTTGCTAATTCTCCATTTGCTTGGATGTCGAACCCTGAACTCCCAATCCTTTAAATTGATCGGGATCGATACATAGTACATAGTTTCGGCGAAATGAGAGTACAAATCTATCATTTTAAGGTTTAAAACAGACTTTACCCGTAACAATCTGAGAGTACAAATTATTACGTACTCCACTCCGTATATGTATGAAAGACATGAAGAAGACAAAATGCTCTAAAAAAACTAAGAGGATGAAAACACAGTCGAACCCAGCCACAGTCAACCACTCAAGCTCGAGTGGGCGTGAGTGCGTGACAGTGCGACTGGCTGGGTCTTGGCGTGAGGTGGTGACCCACCCGCAAGGCCGAGAGCGAACGACCCGAACCCAGAGCACGCACGCACGCCCGAGCGTCCCCGCTCTCCGCACGCGCGCCACCGCCGCCATGTCGCTGCCGACCCAGCGCCGCTACTGCCGCTCTTCCGCGCCGGCGCGGTGCGCCACCACGCAGCCGCCGCTCTCCCGCTCCGTCTACGAGTGCTCCTCCTGCGCCCGCCTCGTCCTCGAGCGCCACCTCCACACCCACCCCTTCTTCCCCCTCCTCCCCTCCCTCCACCCGCTCCCCCTCGTCACCCCGGACCTCGCCGCCGCCGCCCCCGCCTCCCCGGCCCCCAGCGACGACGACGACCCCTTCCTCCCCGCCGGCTTCGTCTCCGCCTTGTCGGCCTTCTCCCTCGAGCGCCACCCCGTCCTCGCCCGCTCCGCCTCCGCCTTCTCCGGCCAGCTCGCCGAGCTCGAGCGCGCGCTCGCCGTCGACGCCGCTGCCTCCTCCACCCCGGACCCCGCGGGCCCCATGGTCTCCGTCGACAGCCTCCGCGCCTACCTCCAGATCGTGGACGTCGCCTCCATCCTCAGGCTCGACCGGGACATCGCCGACCACGCCTTCGACCTCTTCAAGGAGTGCTCCACCGCCACCTGCCTCAGGAACCGCAGCGTCGAGGCGCTGGCCACCGCCGCGCTCGTGCAGGCCATCCGCGAGGCACGGGAGCCCAGGACGCTGCAGGTTTGTTTCTGCTGCCCTCGTGCTCTCTTTATATCTGTTCAAATGCTCCCGTGCGGAGATGAGATTGATAGGCATATGTCTGTGTTTCTCCAAGCAGCCAGGATTTGGACTAACCACGAGTGTTTGTTGCGTCTCCACAATGTAGTTTAAGATTTAATTGCTTCAAAATTGGGGATCTTGTTCATCAATTCTTAGTCTCTTCAATTTTCAAGCAACTCAACAGATGATCCCTCTCTAGACAAAATCGTTGTTGGATCATATGCTGCTTTCGTGTAAACCGATTTACGGATCAAGGTCTTTAATTCCCTGACAATTTACGGAAATGGCTCTACTTAGTAGTATCACTTTTTATGGAGCATCTGGTCGTGTTAACTTGAATAAATATACAAGGATAGCAAATAATTCTTCTTTCACTTGACTCTTAGCATTTGCTCTATTTTGTCAAATTATATAATTATATATTGTCACAAATACCTTGATTTAACCTAACAAAACAACATTAGTCCATGGCTGAACTGAACACCGATTATACACATCATGGTAATTTATGCTGTGTAAACTAGCATGGTGTCCCGCGAAACTGAGTGGGAGATAATTTGATTATGTAACTGTGGAAATATTTTAATTTTCTATTTATCTTAATTTACCTGGTCACCGCCTGCCCATGGTTGGACCAAATTAAATACTGATGGAAGTTATATCAAGGAAACAAGGGCGGCTGGTGGCGGAATGGTGCTTCGAGATGATACCGGTGCTATTATTTTTACTGCATGTAGACATATCACTACATGCGATGATGGACTAGAGGCAGAGCTTATGGCGTGTAAAGAAGGCCTTGATCTTGCTCTTCACCGGACTGTCTTACCCATTGCCATTGAGTTGGACTATGCTGAGGCAGTCTCGATGTTAAACGCGAGTATTGAGGACCGCTCAAGATACATGGCACTTGTGCGAGACATACATTTATTGATGTTAGAGGACCGACGAAAGATTTTGATTACGCATATTAGGCGCACTCAAAATAAAGTTAGTCATAGCCTCGTGGCCTATGGGCGTAGTATCCCTTGCACAGACGAAGTTGTAAATTTGTGTACGGCTGAAGAGCCGCCTTGAGTAATGAAGTCTCCTTATTTTCTGCAAAAAATATATTTGTCGTTTGCATAGCACACTAAAGCAGTGAGTCTGATATGGCTGTGTGGGGTGCATTTTAACCATGTTTAGTTTTATTAGGGTATGTATCATTGCCATAACACCACATGAGTTGTTTGGTTGTTGACCCAGTTACAGAAAAGATGGTTGATTGTCTACGAAAGAGGTTGGTCGTCGAACATGGTATTAGATCGATGTCATGGAGTTAATGTCCAGATCAAAATATGTTGGTTGTATGCATGTATTAAGCCAGAAGGTTATTTTGTATATTACGTTTATCTATTGTATTAAATGGTGCTCAGAACAAAAGTTTGGGTCACTAACCCTGATGTCGGATCAACACACATGGGATGTTCCCATTTATTACCTTCTTTTGGTGTTTGATTTGGAACTCCCACGGGCAATAAGCGCGCACGTGTATTCTGGTGGATAGATATTATTCAACAGGATAGGTAGATATTAAACCAACCTTCTTGTGTACCAATGCCGAAACCTACAATTCAGAAGATTGAATGATGTTGGTGTAATAGTATGCACCATCTAGGAAAGGTATTTACAAGATCAATGGTTGGATGCATTTAGCTGCAATTATAAAGGGTTTATCTGTCTTGATCCATTAAGATTAATGTTCCACCTAGATAGGCTATATTGTTTTTCTAATGAGGTTGTACTGTATTTTTTTTGTGTGCGTGAACTTTCGATCAATTCGGTCTCCTAGTTGAGACCTATTGTTCAGAGTGGATCCCAAAATTAGCCCTATATTCCAAACTCTGCACCACCACCACCAGCGCGGAGCTAGACAGATCGTAGAGCCTGGGCAAAGAATATAATGCACTGAGCTAGCTAGGCGTTTGCCCATTAATCGACTGACATTTTTTCATGATTGGCTCAAATTCCAATAGAACTTCCTCGGCTGAGGCTGGACAGTTGCCTGGGGTCGGGAGCTAGCTCTGCCACTTACCACCATGTACAATGTCATCCAGGAGCCACCCTACATGCCATGTATATATATGCATCAGAGCGGCTGCCTAATTAATCTGCAAGTCCTACTTAATCTCTCTTTGGCGAACAACACCAACCATCATCACATACTAAGTACTCCCTCCGTCTCAAAATAAGTGTTTCATACTTAGTATAACTTTGTACTAGATCTAGTACAAAGTTAAAACACTTATTTTGGAACGGAAGAAGTACATACTACATTCGTACATGTAGCAAAACCTAGAGATAGGGGCTATATCCCCAAAGTGCCTTTCTACACCCAGGAGCATTTGCTCCTGGTCTGAACAGTAAAATCAAAAAAAATTCAAAAAAAATTCAAAAAATTCTGAACTTTTTTTGTGACATATTTTCACAAATGTTTGTTGTGCATGCAAATTTTGATCGCAAAATCACATTGGTGGAAGTCGTGATAAAAAAGACAAAATCAATGATCCAAAATGCTTTTGTAAGTAACTTTTTCATCGATTTTGTCTTTTTTACCACGACTTCCATCAATGTTATTTTGAGATGAATTTTTTCATGCACAACAAAAATTTGTAGAAGTATGTCGCAAAAAAAATTCGGGATTTTTTGAATGTTTTTTGTATTTTTTTTTTTGATTTTACTGTTCACACCAGGAGCATTTGCTCCTGGGTGTAGAAACTTCATGTCCGCTATATCCATTATATTAAGAAAAAAACATGACGTGTGCCTGCACGTGCATATGGAGAGACATAAAGAGGCAAACAAAATCAGTCTCTGCAATGTTGTTTACAAGTCATATCCAAGATGATTGCTGCTAGACTAAAGTTGCTGCTGTCGGAGATTATCAGTCCAACTCAAAGTGCCTTTGTTCCAGAGAGGCTTATTACTGATAATGTACTCATTGCTTACGAAAGCTTGCATGCATTAAAACAAAAGAAGATGGGTAAGGAGGGCTGGTGTGCTATGAAACTCGACATGCACAAAGCTTATGACAGAGTCGAGTGGGTGTTTTTGGAAGCAATTCTGTTGAAGCTTGGTTTCCATGCTGACTGGGTTAAGTTGATCATGCTCTGTGTTTCGTCAGTTGAGTATAGAGTCAAATATAACTCAGTTGAGACCGAGTCCTTTAAACCTTCCAGAGGCTTGAGGCAAGGGGACCCACTGTCCCCGTATTTATTTCTTCTCTGCACGGAAGGATTAACTGGCCTACTATCTCATGCAGAACATAATGGGGAACTGGAGGGTGTTAAGGTATGTTGAGATGCACCTGCAGTAACCAACCTATTGTTTGCTGATGACTCTTTGATCTTGATGAAGGCCAATGTTGCGAATGCGGGTTGCTTGAAATCAATTCTTGATCTATATTGTGTGGCCTTCGGGCAACTTGTGAGTGTGGAAAAGTCAAGTATATTCTTTAGTCCAAGTACAGAGGTGAACATGAAGGCCCAAGTATGCGAATGCCTTAATATTTTGACTGAGGCTCTGAATGACAAATACTTAGGACTGCCAGCTACTCTGGTTCTTGATAAGAGCGACAATTTCCAATACTTAATTGACCATCTTATTCAGAGGCTCATGGGATGGAAGGAAAAATGCCTGTCGTCAGGGGGGAAAGAAGTGCTCCTAAAGTGAGTGGCACAAGCCATACCTACTTACGCGATGTCCGTCTTTAAAATTCCTAAATTTTTTGCAAAGGAATCACAGATGCGATGTCTCATTTTTGATGGGATGATGATGCGACACATAGGAGAATGCATTGGTTTGCGTGGTGGAAAATGTTCATACCAAAGGAAAAAGGTGGGATGGGGTTTAGAGATATTCATTGCTTTAATCTCGCCCTATTGGCCAAACAAGCTTGGCGTTTAATTGATAATCCCGATTCCCTTTGTGCTGTGATTTTGAAGGCTAAATACTTTCCGAATGGTGATCTCTTCAGCGCTACTCTAAAAAAGAAAGCTTCTTATACCTGACAGAATATTATGGCAAGAGTAGAGACCCTGCGGTGTGGACATATTTGGAGAATCGGAGATGGGGAAAAAGTTAAAATATGGGAGGATGCTTGGGTTCCTCACTCTCCATCTAAAAAGGTAATCACCGTTAGAGGGAACAATTTGCTCTCTCGGGTCTCTGACTTGATTGACCCGTCATCTGGAGATTGGGATATACAGATCGCGAACCAAACTTTCTGGCAAGTGGATGCCCAGAGAATTCTCGCCATCCCTTTTCCAGTTTTATGGAATGTCAGATTTTGTGGCTTGGAGTCTGGCTAAAAATGGGGTGTTCTCTGTACGGTCTGCGTACCATGCGGACTGGGACTTCCAGTATGGACATAGGCTCCAAAATAGTGTAAGCGCGTCGATACCAAAAGATATTTGGGGGTCGGTCTGGAATTTGTTGTGCCCATCAAAGATCAAGATATTCATTTGGAGAGTGTTACACAGTGCTATACCTTGCCGCTCAATACTTGCAAATAAGCACATGAAGGTCAAAGATCATTGTCCGGCTTGTAATTTGGGTCCGGATAACATCCGTCATTTGCTGTTTGAGTGCCCCAAGGCTGTTGAGGTATGGAAGCTCCTAGGAATATATGTTGTTATTAAAAAGGCAATTGCGATTGATAGGGCAGGAGAGGTTGTTTTGGAGCATATACTCTTTCTTCCAGAGAATGAGGTTCTTGTGTTGGGACTACCAAAGCTGAAAGAAACGGTGGCTACTGCAGCTTGGTATTTATGCTTCAAGTATCGGAAGTTAACGCATGGAGAAACAGTTCAGAGTGCAGCTCAGATCAGCTTAGCAGTGAGGGGGCTTGCGGCTAATTTTATACTCTCCTTCAGTCCAAAAGTGAAAGTGAAACCCAATGGGTGGATGAGGCCAAGGCTCGGCTATGCAAAGCTGAATGTTGATGCAAGTTTCGATGTTGATTCACTTGCAGGTTCAGTTGGAGCAGTACTACGAGACCACACCGGAAAATTATTGGCTGCTGCTAATGAGAGGATTGAAATATGTCTTGATTCTTTTACAGCTGAAGCTATAGCAGTGAGATTTGGTATAAATCTGGCCCGTACAATTGGCTGCAGCAAGATTGAGATCAACTCGGACAGTTTGGAGGTGGTCTCAGCATTGAAGGAGGGCTACTCTTCTTCAGTAGCAAGTGCTATTTTTGACGACTGCTATTTTATGTCTTTAGATTTTAATCATGTCATCTATGAGCATTGTAATAGAGAGAACAATATGGTGGCTCATGAGTTGGCTAGAATAGCTAGATTCTCCCCTCCTAGTATTTGGTTGGAATCGCCTCCTGTTGAGGTGATACCTTTGATTGTAAATGACACAACCCTTGTGACGATTGAATAAAGGAGGATGATGTTTATCAAAAAAAAAAGAGGCAAACAAAATCGGATGGTCACAGCACTGAAGAGATCAAAACGTGACATACGTGTTTGTGTTGGTTTTGTTTAACATGAAGTATATGAGATTCATGGTCTAGATCTACCGCTGTGTTGCATAGGTAATATGGGTCCACCAATCAATGAAATTGAGTGCAAATATGAACATCTAATGGTTATGCTTTCTTGATATAAAGAGGGCCTGCCCGATCGATGGTCAGATGTTTGATTTTTTCGTGAGAATTTCTAGCATATCTTTCTATGTTTTCTTTTGTATTGTGCTTTTCTTCCTCCGTCCCAAAATTCTTGTCTTAGATTTGTCTAAATACGTATCTAGACAAATCTAAGACAAGAATTTTGGGACGGAGGTATATGTAGTAATAGATAGATAGTAAGTAAACTTGATGTAGCATTTTTGGTTATTGCTGTATTTTTGAGTCAGCGCTGATCTATTCTGTTTACTGCATATCCAGGAAATCTCCACAGCTAGCAATCTTCCTCAGAAAGAAATAGGAAAATACATCAAAATACTAGGCGAATCTCTTAAACTGAGCCAACCTCTTAACAGCAATTCAATAGCAGTTCACGTGCCTCGGTTTTGCAACCTCCTCCAGCTCAATAAATCAGCCCAGGTATCAGATGAGCTGAAAACCCGAGACATCATGAAAAACGATTTGTCCTGCTTTTAACATGCTTTGTGTCGTTTCCTCAGGAACTTGCAGCCCACATAGGCGAGGTGGTTGTTAATAAATGCTTCTGTACGCAGCGAAACCCTATAAGCATATCTGCTGCTGCTATTTACCTTGCATGTCAGCTCGAAGACAAGCGCAAGACCCAGGCGGAAATCTGCAAGGTTACAGGCCTTACAGAGGTCACCCTACGCAAAGTGTATAAAGAGCCGTTGGAAAATTGGGACGATTTGCTACCCCTAACTACACACCAGCTACACCACCGGAGAAAGCTTTCCCGATGACAAACATATATTCAGCGCGTTCGTCTAGCGGAAAAGATCTTTATCAGGATAAGTTGCTGGATAATATGAAGCAAAAAGGCTCTGAAGCTGCAGAGCCCGATCACATGGTAATTGTAAGAGAGGATGAAGATAAGAAAACCACTCCTCCTGGTTGGCTTCCTTCAAAGCATGAGCCCCATGACTTGAACCAGGCGGGTTGGCAGCCGAATGTTCCATTTTCGGCATCTGGACCGCAAAAATATGGAGACGAATGTTCGTGGGTTTAACCTCAGTGAGGAATCATGTCCAATGGATTGTGAAAAGCCAGACGTTTCAATGAAGCCACCCTTTGCCGATCGATGGCCGACTGAAGCAAAGGTGCTTCCATCTCTTCCCAGCAGACAGCCTCTACCATGGCAGCTTAAGCAAGCGGGGCCGGCAACCGGGTTCATCATCTTATCCGAGGAGTCGTGAGACGCAGCTGGGCTTGGGCATGGATTTTCTGTCTGGGCGTGGGAAAACGAGCGCTGGGGATGGCGGCGATGGCCGTGACAAAGAGGGCAAGCGAAGAAGGTTGCAGCTGCAGCTGTTCATAACCAAATTAGAAGGAATCAGCTCTGTAAATATAGATGTTCATCTATAGTCGGGATTAATTTGACAACATCCGCCGGCATCATATCTTATGAATCCTGAACTTTTATGTATCCCTGCATCCGAAACGTTTCAGTCCACCCGATTAAAATCCTAGCATTAAAAATGCTTTGACGGCACTTTTCTGAAAACATGCCCGCTGCCTCCCTAACTTAGCCATGCAAATTTGCACAAGCACCCCTACCAGCTCGGGTACACCATGCACGTGAACCCTGTCATCTATTGTTTCCGACTTCGATCTCCATGGCGGCGCTCCGCAGCTAGAGACGGATAAGTCCTCGTGTGCCACAAACTTTGATGTGCACAAGATCCACAAAGCTGTTCGCCTCAGCCGGATCTTCCGACGCGGCTCTCCTGTCCTGTACTTTCC
This sequence comes from Hordeum marinum, assembly GCA_022496015.1. Classification (NCBI taxonomy): domain Eukaryota; kingdom Viridiplantae; phylum Streptophyta; class Magnoliopsida; order Poales; family Poaceae; genus Hordeum; species Hordeum marinum. The sequence continues at coordinate 87,167,458 of CM039678.1, read as the reverse complement.
GGCGAGGCACACACATCAGGCTGACTCGATATTCTTCTGATGCAAAATCGCCGAACTATCTCCACGTCCAAAGCTAGCTAACCTATCGACCAACAGCTGGCTGGCTACTGACCTACAGGCCCCTAACCAAGTAGGATTTCATGATACTCGCAATTGCCCAAGCAAGAATTGTAGGGTAACGCAACAGAAAACAAAAAATTTCCGACCTACGCACCAGCCCAGGACCACTATGAAGACTGCATACAAGGTTTGATCTTTTCGTTACCGACTCGTAGCGCAGCGAAAGTAGAGTCGATGACGATCGGCGGTGCAGATCCCCGCAGCTAGGATTTACAACCTCCCAACCGTGAGGATGTATACCCTCATCTGCCCCGCAGACAGCCCTTCGGGAGGCGGTCGGATAGTCCCCCGGACGGTGTCGCGGACAGCCCTTCAGGAGGACCTCCGAAGCTCGGACTGTCACTCGGACAGCCCTTCGGGAGGACCTCCAAAACTCGGACGGTCACATTGACAGCCCTTCGGGAGGCACTCTCGAACTAAGACCGAAACTACAATCTCTCTACAGAGTTGCACACATACGGTGTCATCTGTCCGGCACGGCTTCGTCGTCCAGAACTAGTTCCTACCGGAACCCACACAGCCTTTCGGCTCTACGAAACTATTTCGCTGGGAGGGAGAGAGAGAGCTTGCAAAGCAAAGCATGTGTATGAGAGCACAAGGATGAAGAAATGGCAGCCCACATCTCCTCTATTTATAGGAAAACCAAGGGGTAGGATGGTTTTACAATAAAACCCAAAATGCACATGAATGAAGTCCTTCCACAAGGGCATAAAAGTGAAACCAAGGAACAAGGACTCCATGAAGGAGTCCACCATGTGGCCGGACACACCCTTATGTGGGGCCCCAAAAATGGCTCCAATCCATCCATGTCATCCCCAAGATCTTTTGGAGCAAAGCCCCAAAAGGTGGCTTTCCATAAAGTAGTCCAAAAAGCACTTTCACTATTCACGGCGACATTTTTCAGCGTCCGCTCGAACTGAAAATATTTATGTGGGCTTAGAACAATTCTAGTACCCCACTAAAATAATTTTCAATGCGATCCGAAACAATTCCGGAATAGTGATTTTCATCTGCGAAAAGCATCTGAAGCAGTTCCGGCAGTTCCGGAACATTTTCGGTTATTCTTCCGGAAAATTCCCAGAAGTTTCCAGAATGATTCTGGCACCCTCCAAGAATTATCAGGCATGTGCCGAAACCAATTTGACTTAATGGTATCCCTTGAAACAACTTTTCAGTTTCACCGAAACTGTTCCGGTGACCTGTCTACGGAACTTTTCCACTGTCCAAAACTTTTCCGGTGTCCGAAACTTTTCGGTGATTTTCTCTCAAACTCCCTGTCTAGTATTGAACAGATAGATGACCCTTAAGCGTGTGACCCTATAGGTTCGGTGAAGCATAGACATGACCCGGAACCCCTTCCGATCAATGATCAACATCGGAGCCGTGGACACCCATATCGATCCCTATACCCACACGAATAAATATTCGAGTGAACCTCCAGTTGCCGTGTGCTATTCATGTTGCTTCGCGATATGTTAAAAATACCCGAGGTGAGACATGTTGGCATCCTTGTGGATCAACAACTTGTCCACTATGCCAGTTACCTCGTTAACAGTATTGGTCTCTTTTCTCGTTCTCGTGTTCCGGCATCCCCGTGATCAAATCACAAAGTGTCTGGCCAGACGATGATGGATACCGTAACACCGAGAGGGCCCAGAGATATCTCTCCATCGTCGGAGGAGCAAATCCCAATCTTGAGCTATCAAGTTACTTCACATACTTTTCCATGAACCCGTAAGCCGCCGTAATAGCCACCCATTTACGGATGACGTTTAACAAACCCCAAAGTTCATGAAGCAAGCATGAAGAAACTCGATACTCTCATGGTCTAAGGAATTATGCAAACATTAACTTCTCTGTGTTATTAACCATTAACTTATGACGAATGTATCTCATAGCATAACATCAATTCGGGTCGATTCAACACAAATGTTCTTCTAACATTATGCCCTCAAAATTACCGGCATAGCCATGCCCATGATCAGGAAAACAGGATCATCATGCAATACTTGAGCCAGTCTTAGAGGCCAGACTAGGAATACATTTTACCGTTTATTATCCCACACGTGCACATGAGTTTCCCTCCAAGCCTCGTTTTATTTGTAGACTCGAGAATCATTGCAGTTATAGCATGGAACATAAACATAATTATGAATAGGGAGATAATCAAAAACATTTATTATTGCCTCTAGGGCATATCTCCTACAGACTCCCACTTGCACTAGAGTGAATAATCTAGTCAATGCTAATGCACTTTACACCTATGGCATACTGGTGTAAAATATGCTTCGCTTGTGGTATAGCCTGATGTCCAATGGATCTGACAACTTCAGCTCCGTGTGGAACATTGCATATCCTCGTGTTTTCACGCTATCACAAAATTCGTATTTTGTGTGACTTGGCTTTGCATATGTGTGAATCATTGGTCGAAACCTGATTCCTCAGGCTGAGCTATGGAGCAACTATCTGCAATAGTGTCTCATAGACCAAAGCCATCTTGGAACCATACTAAGTTCATGAATGAACTATATGATTCAACAACTTCTTTGTCGCTTCCAAGGTTTCTTTCCTTTGAACTGATGACGAAGATACTGGTTATCTCGTCGAGTTGCACTGTCCTCTCACTCACCTTTTGTAAGAACTATTCTCTTTAAAAGCATACCGTTTTGTGGCAAAACCCTTTGCCTCGGTATAGTGGTGGGGGAATACCCAATGACTTGGGATAACCATACAAAATAGCACTTGTCTGATTTGGAATGGGTTTGTAACCTTTTACACAAGCCCCATATTCCAAATGTTAAGAAAAGATATAACACGGTTGGGCGTACCATACCATAGCGTCATTTCAACAGGCCTGATGGATCTCTTTTTAGTGTAAAAGCCGCAGTCTCTAAAGCATCACTCTATAAAAGGGATAATGGAAAATCTATTTATGTCATCTTTGATCTTACCATGTCATAAATGGTTCGATTACATCTTCACGGACTTTCCACCTGCAGTGGTGTTTCGGGAGGTGCAAGTTATGAAAATCTTTTCACAACTCATCAGACAATCGCTAAACTTGTAACTCAAATATTCCTTTCCGCAATCAAATTGCAGAAACATAATTTTCTTGGTACAATAACTTCTACGTCATTTTTGAAAACCTTTCGAATGATTTCAAAAGATCCAGACTTACGTCTCATCAAGTAAATATCCATATACCTACTTGAGTCATTTTTGAAGGTAGACAAATCCACTGTTTGCAACAACATTTATTTGACTACACACATCATAATGTATGATTACCAATAAGTTCTTTGCTCGTTCCTTATGGCCTGTGAACAGTATTTTAGTTAGTTCACCTTTTGGAGGAAAGTCTCAAGTGTCAGATGATTCAAAATCAAACGACTTCAAAATCCATCATAATGGAATTTTCATGCGGGTTTCTCCAATGTGACCAAATGCAGTGCCACACATATGTGGTATTCTTTTAGTCTTGCGACATTTAGCGTCAGTGTTATGGATGTATCATATTTCCATCAATATTCATAACATATATCTCATCTAGGATGGAATCATGGCCCTTCATGTTATTCATAATACTGAACAACAATTGTTGTTTTTATGAACAAATCTTTTGCAACAAACATTGTGCAATGGGCTAGAGTGTATGAAAATCTAAAATGAATTATGAAAGTAAACCCAGAGGTAATGTATTATTATCAATATTCATAACATACGTCTCAGTCATGATGAAAGTATGGCCCTTATGTTATTCATAACACCAAACATGAAAAGTTCTCTTATGAACAACCTTCTTGCAAGATACCTTATGCAAAGGGCTAGAGTGTATGAAACTCTAAAATGAATTATGAAACTTAATACATAGGGAATACACCGATGGAAGGCATAGTAACATTTACTATGTTCCCTACGTGTATCTAAACCTCATTCATGGCTAGTCTTTCAGGCCATAGTAGTTCTTACATCGAGTTGCAACAGAATGCAATCGAGCGGGTATCTTTGTGACCAACTCACAATACCCAAGAATTAGTGATTAACATGTTTAACCATAATTCCCAAGAACTATATCTTTGACCAGCCTTTTATACATCAAAAACTTGTATGACATTCATACATGAGCTGGATATTCCAGTCTTCTTTCCTTTTGCCATTATATTTCTAACAGTTTAACTTTTCAGTATTTCTCCTACTCTCAGAAGAAGCACCCAACTTAAGAGTGGCATTAGCCCCGGACTTCCTAGGCGTGAAAGTCTTACTAACACCCTTCAGACACTTCCTTTCTCTTTAAGTTGTTGTTTTATTCACCTTTCATCATATGACAGGCGTTCTCCTGGATCCCTCTCTTATCATTCTAATGCATAGTAAACTCCTTTACTAATAGTTTGCAAACAAACATTGCTTTGGATATCTCATATCTTTTAGCTTTTGTCTGTCTTTGAAAATGACTTTTAGATTCCATGAATATCACATAACTATCCGAACTTTCAAAGTTTCGGTCTCATGGAAGCAAACATATTTGACTTGACCGTAACAGAATTTTAGCTTTTTGGATCAAAGGACGAGAGTCATATCATCCATAGCATTAGCGGGAGAATACCGAAAACATGCGATAGGACAAGTCCTTCTCGGCACTCTTGAGGACAATCCTCACATTACGTTACCAACCGTAAAGTTTTAACCAGATATTTAACAGCTATTCAATTTTAATAGGGAAGGTGGAAACGCGAGCCATTATTCTACAACTATTTTGCAAACCACACTTAGACAGTGTTCAAAATAAATTGCACTGAGAATTAAAACAAGTTAATTCTACACTGCGCTCCCACTCAAATCAATATCTCTCATAATTGATTGTGAGTGATTCAAGATCCAAATTACAATTCAACGCCAAGGATGTATCCATCTCAAGTGACGAGAATTGCAATCGGTAGGCCAACTTGCCAATCACATCTCTATGTGACTCTTGTTCATCTTTCGATGCGTGTGTTCCGAGCTCATGACTTTCATGCCTGAACGTCAAGACAACCAAGTGATCTCGCTGCGAGGTCTCAACTCACCCGCCTCACACTTCTCTAATCGTTCGTACCCATGTAACCATGTGATACCCCGAAGAGATAGGTGCCGTGACGGTGCTACACTTCGGAGAACACTAACTACTTGATATTCTAAGTGAGAGATCACCCTAATAAAAAGAGACTACCGCGCAATCAAGAAGGGTGCATCAAGAGGGATAAACATCTCAGGCAATTCATAATTAGCATGACATGGTATAGCCCCTTCTGACGGAGAAGTCAAGTATTTCTTCGTCTTCGGCATTCGCATCGGTGTTCACCTTTGCGAAGATTGCCACCACCTTTTTGATGCACCAAATAATATTGCTATCTCTATAGCTTAATAAAATAAGTGCATTACATAAGGTTGACACGCAGGTCATTAAAGTGCAATCATATGGCTCCAGCCATCATGCCGAATCATGACACGCAGGTCATGTTAATCAATTTACATCATATAGTCATCTCATACATAATCAAATTATTATGAACACTGCTATACCACATCACATGCACATGCAAACCATCCTGCAAAACCAAGTTAGACGCCTCTAATCGGTCCATGCAAAAACTTGTTTTTCGTGGCTTCTAAGGTTTCGAAACAAACCGAAGCTACCAACGTCCATCATCAAGTATGATAATTCAAGTTGCTAGATTAACAATCCAGGGTGTATGAAACACTAGATAATAAAATCTCGAGCCCCATACTAAACTTCGTCATACGCGTGACCCCCATGCAGATCACATCTGCATTGCCCTTTCGTCTGCGAAACATCCATCTTTCTCAACTATGGTGGAACCCAAAGAACTGTTAGCACTTCGTTGATCTGTCAATCAACATACTCAGGAGCAGCATGAAAGGATCGTGGATTGCCAAAACTTTGTGAGATTCCACCATTCTGTTAAGATCAGGACTACGCAAATTCCAGGGAAGCAACAAGAACATCGGGTTATAGATTTCATCTGCTACCCGCACAAATAATTTTCAGTAATAGATCTCATCTACTACCTAATTATATTATGCAACACCCATACATCTCCATGTATTCTAGATCACAACCTGCATCTACGCATAGCACAGCTCTTGATGCCACTGTAGGGTAACGCAGTAGAAAACAAAAAATTTCTGACCTACGCACCAGCCCAGGACCACTATGAAGACTGCATACAAGGTTTGATCTTTTCGTTACCGACTCGTAGCGCAGCGGAAGTAGAGTCGATGACGATCGGCGGTGCAGATCCCCGCAGCTAGGATTTACAACCTCCCAACCGCGAGGATGTATACCCTCATCTGCCCCGCAGACAGCCCTCCGGGAGGCGGTCGGACAATCCCCCGGACGGTGTCGCGGACAGCCCTTCGGGAGGACCTCCGAAGCTCGGACTGTCACTTGGACAGCCCTTCGGGAGGACCTCCAAAACTCAGACGGTCACATTGACAGCCCTTCGGGAGGCACTCTCGAACTAAGACCGAAACTACAATCTCTCTACAGAGTTGCACACATACGGTGTCATCTGTCCGGCAGGGCTTCGTCGTCCAGAACTAGTTCCTGCCGGAACCCAGACAGCCTTTCGGCTCTACGAAACTATTTTGCTGGGAGGGAGAGAGAGATCTTGCAAAGCAAAGCATGTGTATGAGAGCACAAGGATGAAGAAATGGCAGCCCACATCTCCTCTATTTATAGGAAAACCAAGGGGTAGGGTGGTTTTACAATAAAACCCAAAATGCACATGAATGAAGTCCTTCCACAAGGGCATAAAAGTGAAACCAAGGAACAAGAAGGACTCCATGAAGGATTCCACCATGTGGCCGGCCACACCCTCATGTGGGGCCCAAAAAATGGCTCCAATCCATCCATGTCATCCCCAAGATCTTTTGGAGCAAAGCCCCAAAAGGTGGCTTTCCATAAAGTAGTCCAAAAAGCACTTTCACTATTCACGGCGACATTTTTCAGCGTTCGCTCGAACAGAAAATATTTATGTGGGCTTAGAACAATTCTAGTACCCCACTAAAAGAATTTTCAATGCGATCCGGAACAATTCCGGAATAGTGATTTTCATCTGCGAAAAGCATCTGAAGCAGTTCTGGCAGCTCCGGAACATTTCCGGTTATTCTTCTCGAAAATTCCCAGAAGTTTCCAAAATGATTCTGGCACCCTCCAAGAATTATCAGGCATGTGCCGAAACCAATTTGACTTAATGGTATCCCTTGAAACAACTTTTCAGTTTCACCGAAACTGTTCCGGTGACCTGTCTACGGAACTTTTCCACTGTCCAAAACTTTTCCGGTGTCCGAAACTTTTCGGTGATTTTCTCTCAAACTCCCTGTCTAGTATTGAACAGATAGATGACCCTTAAGCGTGTGACCCTATAGGTTCGGTGAAGCATAGACATGACCCGGAACCCCTCCCGATCAATGATCAACATCGGAGCCGTGGACACCCATATCGATCCCTATACCCACACGAATAAATATTCGAGTGAACCTCCAGTTGCCGTGTGCTATTCCTGTTGCTTCGCGATATGTTACAAATACCCGAGGTGAGACATGTTGGCATCCTCGTGGATCAACAACTTGTCCACTATGCCAGTTACCTCGTTAATGGTATTGTTCTCTTTTCTCGTTCCCGTGTTCCGGCATCCCCGTGATCAAATCACAAAGTGTCTGGCCAGACGATGATGGATACCGTAACACCGAGAGGGCCCATTGATATCTCTCCATCGTCGGAGGAGCAAATCCCAATCTTGAGCTATCAAGTTACTTCACATATTTTTCCATGAACCCGTAAGCCGCCGTAATAGCCACCCATTTACGGATGACGTTTAACAAACCCCAAAGTTCATGAAGCAAGCATGAAGAAACTCGATACTCTCATGGTCTAAGGAATTATGCAAACATTAACTTCTTTGTGTTATTAACCATTAACTTATGACGAATGTATCTCATATCATAACATCAATTCGGGTCGATTCAACACAAATGTTCTTCTAACATTATGCCCTCAAAATTGCCGGCATAGCCATGCCCATGATCAGGAAAACAGGATCATCATGCAATACTTGAGCCAGTCTTAGAGGCCAGACTAGGAATACATTTTACCGTTTATTATCCCACATGTGCACATGAGTTTCCCTCCAAGCCTCGTTTTATTTGTAGACTCGAGAATCATTGCAGTTATAGCATGGAACATAAACATAATTATGAACAGGGAGATAATCAAAAACATTTATTATTGCCTCTAGGGCATATCTCCATGAATGTGCATGATATGCATACAGATTGTGCATCATGAAATCTGCAACTCTTGCAAGAAAAAGCATGACTTATCAATAATATTATTTTATTCGTTTTACAGAATGTTCTCATGTAATGGATCAGGAATTTTATTTTATCCAATTGTTTGTCTTGGTGGCGAAAAGATTCAATGAATTTCAATTTTTTCTATCAGGTTTGGAAGCTTGCAGCAACAACATATTTCTGCAAGACTTGGTAAATTGTCATGAATCATTGATTGTAGTTTGCAGCGACAGCATGTTTCTGGACACTTTATCTCAGTACCTGTTCAAGTATTGTGAAAGCATGTCACCATAAACCCGAGTCTTTGGGTCTAGTTTAGTTTTGAGTTCTTGCTTGAAAGCACACACTACAACATGTATCATTCATAATTTTGGATATTTACTCGTAGCAATCATTTGTCTACGAACATAACAAAATGTATCTATGACCAGATTCAGTTATATTAAGTCACATAAGAACACCTCAAAATGCAAGTATGAACATGGCTACAAGAAATTGATTCTTTCTGAATTTCCATTCACAACAACTCATACAATTCTCTTTGGAGAAATCAATATTCACCAACGATGTGCATTCTCATTATAAACTCTCTAGCTACAGGCAGACCAATTGATAAGCTGCACCCAAGGAAGTATAGATATACCAGACACGAACAAGGAAATTCAGAGATATGGCCATCGTTGTACTGCAAGAAATCCCCTCTTGTGCTCTCAGCCCACGCGAGACAGATTTGAGTCTGTACTCTGTAGCCGGCCGGATGGGGGCGCAGTGCTGCAGTGTAAGCTGACCAGCCGCAGGTTGCGGACACCGTTAGGCTTCGCATCAGGGACGAACGAGAAGGACGACGTGCGCTGAGGTGGCCACGAGCCGACCAGCCGGAGGTTTCGGACGCCGGCGGGCTTGGCACGAGGAGCCGACAAGAAGGAGGACGCGCGCTAAGGTGGCCACGGACCTGCATGGTAGCCGCGCCTGGGCCGTTGAATGGCATCTCAGTTCCGGCAACGGCGAGCGCGAATGAATTATTTTGGGGACGCGCCTCGAAGATTCGGTGCCGAGCTGGTCACCATCGCCGTCTTTGGGAGAAGACGAGGGTTTGCGATATTATTCAGGTGGTGATGTTTTAAGATATTGAGGGGTTAATTTCGAAAATAAACAACCCTGATGCGGGCGCTGCAGTGCATAAGTGTTTACGAGGGAGCAGACACGCAGGATTTTGATCAGGTGGACTGGAACGTTTCGGATACAGGGATACAGGAAAGTTGAGGATATATATATATATATATATATATATATATATATATATGGACAGTGATAATGTCCGAACGTTCTATTTCTAAGCAACATATCCGAACGCCTTAATTCTATTTCTTTCTTAACAACTAATTATGCATTTAATGATAGTCTATGGTGAAGGGAGCGATAATTAGCTCTTGTTAGATCCTGATTCAATGCATGCATGCAACTAAAAGACAAAACAGATGATGTCAACAAATATTCTTCCTATTTTGAAACTTGAAAATGATTTGTAGCTCAAACCGTCGCTCCGATCGAAAATCCGTTTTCACATAAAAAATTCGTCTCGACGAGATCTTCCAAACTAGATCCCATGTTGGTATGTTTCGATGACTTTTTTTTTCAGGTCAGAAGTTACCACGTCCGTAGTACTAACTTATCATGGTGTTTGCACTGAAGTTACCGGAGGTGTTTCAACTTTTTTTTTGCCCGGGTCAAAAATTTACCATGATGTTTGTAAGTAAATTATCATGTCTACAATACCGCCTACCATCGGTGACGTGCCTTGACCGTAGGGTGAGGTCCACATGCCGACATGGCATGACTCGCTTTTATAAACAGAACTTTGCGGGTCGTGCTAGTCCAGGGCTGTTTAGGTGTGTGTCGGTTGTGTTGTACCTGGGTTGGCCTGTCGGGCACCTATAATCAGGTCTGTGGCGTGTAAGATACCATGATATTTACGTAAAAATTATCGGATGTATGTGGAGATATTTCATCAATCCCCACCCGTCGCCAAAGTTATCAGGACCGGTGTACATAAGTTATCGGGACTACGATGTGTGAGTTATCATGTTATTCACACAAAAGTTACTGATAGGATATTTCATCAACTCCCCCTGCTCCCATCCCCAAAGTTATCATGACCGGGGAACACAAGTTATCAGGTCTACGATGTGTGAGTTACCATCTATTCACACAAAAATTACCCGGGGGATATTACATCAACCCCTCCCCCATGCCAAAGTTGTCAGGACCGAGGTGCATAAGTTATCAGGTCTACGATGTGTGAGTTACCGTGTTATTCACATAAAAGTTACCATGGGATATTCCATCAACCACCAGTGTCCTCTCTCCCTCGGCGCCAAAGTTACCAGGACCGGGGTCCCTAAGTTATCAGATCTGCGATGTATGAGTTACCATCTATTCACACAAAAGTTACCGGGGGATATTTCATCACCCCCGCCCCGTTCGCAAAAATTACCCATGATGTACGATGTGTGAGTTATCATGCTATTACCATTAAAGTTACCATGGGTATATTTCATAACTGTTGGGGAATGTTGCATGGGAAACAAAAATTTTCCTACGCACATGCAAGATCTATCCATGGTGATGAGCATCTACGAGAGGGAGAGTGGATCTACATACCCTTGTAGATCGCTAAGCGGGAAGCGTTAAGAAACGCGGTTGGTGTAGTCGAACGTCTTCACGATCCAAATCGCCGAGCGTCCCGCGATCTCATCATGATCCGTCCCGCGATCCAATCACGATCCGTCTCGCGAACTCATCACGATCCGTCCCGCGATCTCATCACGATCCGTCTCGCGATCATGATAACGGTCCTTCCGATCTAGTGCCGAACGGACGACACCTCCGCATTCAGCACACGTACAGCTTGATGACGATCTCTACCTTCTTGATCCAGCAAGAGGGAGCAGAGAGGTAGACGAGTTCTCTGGCAGCGTGACGGTGCTATGGCGATGGTGGTGGAGCAATTCCGACAGGGCTTCGCCTAAGCATTGCAGAAAACCGATCTAGAGGAGAAACTATGCACTAGAGGAACGGGTAGCACGTGGCTGAAAATCTTGTGCCAAAACCCTAAAACCCTCTAGTATATATAGGAGGAGAGGAGGAGGAAGCTTGGATTCCAAGGAGCCAGCCCTTGGGTCGGCCGAACCAGGAGGGAGGAGTCCTCCTCCTCCACTCCTAGTAGGATTAGGACTCCTTCCCTAATTTAGCCCTTTTTGCCTTTTCCCACCTTTTTCCTTTTGAGCCTTTTCTTCCCAGCCACATGGGCCCTTTGTGGGACTTCCTCCAGCCCACTAAGGGCTGGTATTCACCCTCCCACAGCCCATGTAGCCTCTTGGGTCGAAATACCCTTCCCGATGGTCTCCCGGTACACTACCCGCACTCCCGGTACACTGCCGATGAGCCCGAAACTTTTCCGGCGACCAAAATAGGACTTCCTATATATCAATCTTTACCTCTGGACCATTCCGGAGATCCTCGTGCTGTCCGGGATCTCACCCGGGACTCCGAACAACCTTCGGTCACCACCATACATAACTCTATACTACCAAAACGTTACCAAACCTTAAGTGTGCAGACCCCGCGGGTTCAAGAACTATGTAGACATGACCGAGACACCTCTACGGTCAATAACAGCGGGACCTGGATGCCCATATTGGTTCCTACATATTCTACGAAGATCTTTATCGGCCGAACCTCTATGTCAAGAATTCAGTTAATCCCATATGATGTTCCCTTTGTTCTTCGGTATGTTACTTGCCCGAGATTCGATTGTCGGTATCTCCATACCCAGTTCAACCTCGTTACCGGCAAGTCTCTTTACTCGTTCCGTAATACAAGATCCCGTGGCTAACACTTAGTCACATTGCTTGCAAGGCTTATTGTGATGTTGTATTACCGAGTGGGCCCTGAGATACCTCTCCGTCACACGGAGTAACAAATCCTAGTCTTGATCCATGCCAACCCGACAGAAACCCTTGGAGATACCTGTAGAGCACCTTTATGGTCACCCAGTTACGTTGCGACATTTAATACACACAAGGTACTCCTTCGGTGTCAGTGAGTTGCATGATCTCATGGTCATAGGAACATATACTTGACATGCAGAAAACAGTAGCAATAAACTGACACGATCATATGCTACCTTTGTAGTTTGGGTCTTGTCCATCACATCATTCTCCTAATGATGTGATCCCGTTACCAAATGACATCTCATGTCCATGACTAGGAAACCATAGCCATCTTTGATCAAGGAGCTAGTCTATTAGAGGCATACTAGGGACATGGTGTTGTCTATGTATCCACACATGTATCTGAGTTTCCGATCAACACAATTATAGCATGGATAATATACGATTATCATGAACAAGGAAGTTTGATAATAACTAATTTATTATTGCCTCTAGGGCATATTTCCAACAGTCTCCCACTTGCACTAGAGTCAATAATCTAGTTCACATCACCATGTGATTCACATTGTTATGAATCTAACACCCAATGAGTTTTGGGCCTCGATCATACTTTGCATGTGAGAGAGGTCTTATAGTCAACGGGTTTGCGACATTTCGATCCGTGTGTAATTTGCAAATCTCTATGTCAAACTGTAAACATTGCTACCACACTCCACTTGGTACTATTCCAAATGGCTGCTCCACTATACGTATCCAGATTGCTACTCCGAGTCATCCGGATTGGTGTTAAAGCTTGCATCGACGTAACTCTTTACGACGAACTCTTTATCACCTCCATAATCGAGAAACATCTCCTTAGTCCTCTGGTTACTAAGGATAATTTTTGACTGTTGTCCAGCGATCCACTCCTAGACCACTCTTGTACCCCTTAACAGACTCATGGCAAGGCACACACAGGTGCGGTACACAGCATGACATAATATAGAGCCCATGGCTAAGGCATAAGGGACGACATTTGTCCTTTCTCTTTCTTCTGCCGTTGTCGAGCTTTGAGTCTCACTCAACTTCACACCTTATAAATCAGGGGAGAACTCTTTCTCTGGCTGATCTATTTTGAACTCTTTCAAAATCTTGTCAAGGTATGTACTCATTGAAAGTCTCATCAAGCATCTTGATCTATCTCTATAGATCTTGATGCTCAACAATTAGGTAGCTTTATCCAGGTCTTCTTTGAAAACTCTCTTCAAACAACCGTTTATGCTTTCCAGAAATTCTACATCATTTCTGATCAAAAATATGTCAACCACATATGCTTACCAGAAACTCTATAGTGCTCCCACTCACTTTATTGTAAATACAAGTTTCTCATAAACTTTGTATAGACTCAAATTTTTTGATCACCTCATCAAAGTGTATATTCCAACTCCGAGAGGCTTGCTTCAGTTCATAGAAGGATCACTGAAGCTTGCACACCTTTTAGCATCCTTAGGAGTGACGATGTTTTAGCATCCTTAGGAGTGACGATGTTTCTCATACAACCTTTACTTAAGGAAGGAAACGATGTTTTGGCGTCCATCTGCCAGATTTCATAATTGAAAAATGCAGCAACTACTAACATAATTGCAACAGACTTTAGCATCGCTACGAGTGAGAAAGTCTCATAATTGTTAAATCCTTGAACTTGTTGGAAACTTCTTTGCGACAAGTCGAGCTTTATAAATGGTGACATTCACCATCAGCGCCTATCTTCATTTTAAAGATCCATTTGTACTCAACGACCTGCCGTCCAACGAGCAAGTCTACCAAAGTCTATACTTGGTTTTCATACATGGATCCTTTCTCGGATTTCATGGCATCTAACCATTTGTCAGAATTTGGGCCCATCATCGCTTCTCCACAGCTCGTAGGTTCATCGTTGTCCAACAACATGACCTCCAATATAGTGTTGTTGTACCACTCAGGAGCAGTACACATCCTCGTCGACCTACGAGGTTCGATAGTAACTTGATCCGAAGCTTCATGATCATCATCATTAACTTCCCCTTCAACTAACATAGGCTTCACAGGAACATCTTCCTGCGCCGTGCTACTCTCTAGTTGAACAAAGGTTCAACAACCTCATCAAGTTCTATCTTCCTCCCACTCAATTCTTTCGAGAGAAACTCTTTCTCGAGAAAGGATCCGTTTTAGCAACAAACACTTTATGCTCGGATCTGAGATAGAAGGTTTACCCAACTGTTCTTAGGGTATTCTATGAAGATGCATTTGTCCACTTTGGGTTCGAGCTCATTAGGTGAAAATATTTTTCCACACAAGCATCGCAGCCCCAAACATTAAGAAATGACAGTTTGGGTTTCTATCAAACCCTAATTCACACGGTGTCATCTCAACAGATTTAGATGGTGCCCTATTTAAAGTGAATGTAGTTGTCTCTAATGCATAACCCCAAAATTATAATAGCAAAACGATAAGAGACATCATAGCATGCACCATATCCAGTAGAGCACGACTATGATATTTGGACACACCATCACACTATGGTGTTCCTGGTGGCGTGAGTTGTGAAAAAACTTTCACATTGTCTAAAGTTGTATGCCAAACTCGTAACTCAGATATTCACCTCCACGATCATATCGCAGGCATCTTCTTGTCACGGTGATCTTTAAACTTTACTCTGAATTTGCTTGAACCTTTCAAACGATTCAGACTTGTGTTTCATTAAGTAAACATACACTATATCTACTCAAATCATCAGTGAAGGTAAGAAAATAATGATATCCACCGCATGCTACAAGACTCATTGGATTGCATACATCAACATGTATCATTTCAAATAAATCACTTGCCCGCTCCATCAAACCAGAAAACGGGGTCCTTAGTCATCTTGACCAAGAGGCATGGTTCGCATGTCTCAACTGATTTGAAATCGAATGAGTCCAAAGATCCATCTGCATGGAGTTTCTCCATGCGTTTTATACCAATATGACATTTAGCGGCAGTGCCACAAGTATGTGGTACTATCATTATTAACTTTGTATCTTTTGGCATCAATGTTATGAACATGTGTATTACTACGATCAAGATGCAACAAACCATTCTCACTGGGTGCATGAACATTGAAGGTATTATTCATGTAAACAGAATAACCATTATTCTCTTAACTTAAATGAATAACCGTGTTGCAATAAACATGATCTAATCACGTTCATGCTCAACGCAAGACACCAAATAACATTTATTTAGGTTCGTCACTAATCTCGAAGGTAGAGAGAACGTGCGATGTTGATCACATCAACCTTGGAAACATTTCCAACACACATCGTTACCTAACCCTTAGCTAGTTCTCCGTTCATTCCGTAGCTTTTATTTCGAGTTACTAACATTTAGCAACCGAACCGGTATCCAATACCCAGGTGCTACTAGGAGTACTAGCAAGGTACACATCAATAACACATATATCAAATATACTTCTGTTGACGTTGCCAGCCTTCTTATCTACCAAGTATGTAGGGTTGTTCCGCTTCAGCGACCGCTCTCCTCATAATAGAAGCACTTAGTCTCGGGTTTGGGTTCAACTTTGGGTTGCTTCACTAGAGCAGCAACTGTCTTGCCATCCATGAAGTTTCCCTCCTTGCCCTTGCCCTTCTAGAAAATAGTGGTTTTACTAACCATCAACACTTGACGCTCCTTCTTGATTTCTACCTTCGCGGTATCAAACATCACGAATAGCTCAGGGATCATTATTTCTATCTCTAGTATTTTATAGTTCTTCACCAAGTTCTAGTAGCTTAGTGACAGTGACTTGGAGAACTATATCAATCACTATCTTATCTGGAAGATTAACTTCAACTCGATTCAAGCGATTGTAGCACCCAGACAATTTGAGCACATGCTCAACGATTGAGCTATTCTCCTTCATCTTGCAGACAAAGAATCTTGTTGGAGATCTCATATCTCGCAACACGGGCACGAGCTTGAGATCCTAATTTTAGCTCTTAGAACTGTTGGAAATATGCCCTAGAGGCAATAATAAATTAGTTATTATCATATTTCCTTGTTAATGATAATCGTTTATTATCCATGCTATAACTGTATTGATCGGAGACTTAGATACATGTGTGGATACATAGACAAAACCATGTCCCTAGTATGCCTCTAATAGACTAGCTCGTCGATCAAAAGATGGTTAAGGTTTCCTAGCCATGGACATGAGATGTCATTTGATAACGTGATCACATCATTAGGAGAATGATGTGATGGACAAGACCCAAACTACAAACGTAGCATATGATCGTGTCAGTTTGTTGCTACTGTTTTCTGCATGTCAAGTATATGTTCCTATGACCATGAGATCATGCAACTCACGGATATCGGAGGAGTGCCTTGTGTGTATCAAACGTCGCAACATAATTGGGTGACTATAAAGGTGCTCTACAGGTATCTTCGATGGTGTCTGTTAAGTTGGCATGGATCGAGACTGGGATTTGTTACTTCGTGTGACGAAGAGGTATCTCGGGGCCCACTCGGTAATACAAAATCACAATGAGCCTTGCAAGCAATGTGACTAATTGTTAGTTGCAGGATCTTGTATTACGGAACGATTAAAGAGACTTACCGGTAACGAGGTTGAACTAGGTATGGAGATACCGACGATCGAATCTCGGGCAAGTAACATACCGAAGAACAAAGGGAACATCATACGGGATTAACTGAATCCTTGACATAGAGGTTCGACCGATAAAGATCTTCTTAGAATATGTAGGAACCAATGTGGACATCCAGGTCCCGCCATTGGTTATTGACCGTAGAGGTGTCTCGGTCATGTCTACATAGTTCTCGAACCCGTAGGGTCTGCACACTTAAGGTTTGGTGACGTTTCGGTAGTATAGAGTTATGAATGGTGGTGACCGAAGGTAGTTCGGAGTCCCGGATGAGATCCCGGACATCACGAGGAGATCCGGAATGGTCCGGAGGTAAAGATTCATATATAGGAAGTCCTATTTTGGACTCCGGAAAGATTCCGGGCACTTTCGGTAGCGTACCGGGAGTGACGAATGGGTCTCGGGGGTCCACCAGTGGGGCCAACCCACCCCATGGGCCAAAGTGGCGACCCACCATCCCCTAGTGGGCTGGTAGGGTCGGCCAAGGTGGCCTAGGCGCAGGAAGAGAAGGCCCAAACCGAATTGGGGTGGAGTCCTCCCCAAGTTCCACCTCTCATGTGAGAGGTGGACTCTGAGGTGGAGGAGGACTCTCCCTCCACCAGTTCGGCCGAACCAAAAGGAGAGCCGTCCTTTGGGCGCAGCCTCCTCTCCCCTCCTCCTATATATATGAGTGGTTTTAGTGTTTTTTGGACAAGGATTTTCAGCTGCGTCTAAACCCTACCTCTAGATCAAGTTCCTCTAAACTAGACTAGTTCGGCAGTGCTTAGGCGAAGCCCTGCCAGAACAGCTCCACTACCATCGCCGGAGCGCCGTCACGCTGCCGGCAAACTCTTCTACCTCTCCTCTCTCTCTTTCTAGATCAAGACGGCGGAGATCGTCATCAAGCTGTACGTGTGCTGAACGCGGAGGTGCCGTCCGTTCGCCGCTAGATCGGAAGGACCGTGATCGAGATCGCGAGACAGTTCGTGATGAGATCGCGGAACGGATCGTGATGAGTTCGTGGGACAGATCGTGATCAAGATCGTGAGATGGATCGTGATGAGATCGCGGGATGGATCGTGATGAGTTCACGGGACGGATCGTGATTGGATCGCGGGATGGATCGTGATGAGATCGTGGGGCACTCGTCGATTTGGATCGCGAAGATGTTCGACTACACCCACCGCGTTTCTTAACGCTTCCCGCTTAGTGATCTAAAAGGGTATGTAGATCCAGTCTCCCTCTCGTAGATGCTCATCACCATGGATAGATATGCATGTGCGTAGGAAATTTTTTGTTTCCCATGCGACATTCCCCTACAGTGGCATCATGAGCTAGGTCTATGTGTAGATGAGATCTCGAGTAGAACACAAAGAGTTTGTGGGCGTTGATGCTTAGATTGCTTCCTCCCTTGGTCATATTTTTGTTCAGCGGTATAGTGAGGTGAAGCGGCCCGGACCAATATTACTCGTACGCTTACGAGAGACCGGTTCCCTTGACGCAACTTGTTGCATAGATGGCTTGCGGGTGCCAGTTTCTCTCACTTTAGTTGGATCAGATTCGACAAAGACGGTCCTTGAGAAGGTTGAAAAGCAACTAGTGTATCACCGTTGTGGTTGTTGCGTAGATGAGAATTGTTCTTGCTAGATACCCGTAGCAGCCACGTAAAATATGCAACAACAATTAGAGGACATCTAACTTGTTTTTGCAGGGTATGTTGCGATATGATATGGCCAATTACATGATGTGATATATGTGATGTATGAGATGATCATGTGATGTCTAGATTATCACGACTTGCATGTCGTTGAATACGGCAACCGACAGGAGCTATAGGGTTGTCTTTAATTATTGTATGACCTGCATGTCAATCATTAAGCGCTATGTAATGCTTTACTTTATCGCTAAACGGTAGCAATCATAGTACAAGCATGATGGGCATGACAACCCCGATGGAGACACGTTGATGGAGATCAAGATGATGGAGATCATGGTGTCATGCCGGTGACGATGGAGATCATGCCGGTGCTTTCTAGATGGAGATCAAAAGCACAAATTCATGGCCATATCATGTCACTTATGATTTGCATGTGATGTTAATCCTTTTTATGCACCTTGTTTTGCTTAGGACGACGGTAGCATTATAAGGTGATGCCTCACTTAATTTCAAGATAAATTTTGTTCTCCCCGAGTGTGCACCGTTGCGAAAGCTCGTCGTGTTGAGACACCACGTGATGATCGGGTGTGATAGACTCTACGTTCACATACAACGGGTGCAAGCCAGTGTTGCACATGCAGAACACTCGGGTTAAACTTGACGAGCCTAGCATGTACAGACATGGCCTTGGAACACAAGAGACCGAAAAGTCGAACATGAGTCATATAGTTGATATGCTCAACATGATGATGTTCACCATTGTAGCCACCTGAACTCACGTGGTGATCAGACTTGAGTTGGTGAATTTGGATCATGTATCACTCGAATGAACAGAGGGATGTCAATTTGAGTGGGAGTTCTTAAGTAATATGATTAATTGAGCTCATTATCATGAACATAGTTAACAGTGTCTTTGCAAATTATGTTGTAGATTACTAGCTCGCGCTGTAGCTCCCTTAATTTTTATATGTTCCTAGAGAAATAGAGTTGAAAGATGATGGTAGCAATATTGCGGACTGGGTCCATGATCTGAGGATTGTCCTCATTGCTGCACAGAAGGCTTATGTCCTTAATGCACCGCTCGGTGCGCCAACCCCTCTAGCATCGTCTATAGATGTTTTGAACATCTGACAGGCACGTTCTCATGACTACTTGATAGTTTAGTGCGTCATGCATTACGGCTTAGAATTGAGTCTCCAGAACGTTTTGAACGTCACGGAACATATGAGATGTTTCTAAGAGCTGAAATTAGGATCTCAGGCTCGTGCCCGTGTTGCGAGATATGAGATCTCCAACAAGATTCTTTGCTTGCAAGATGAAGGAGAATAGCTCAATCGTTCAGCATGTGCTCAGATTGTTTAGGTGCTACAATCGCTTGAATCAAGTGGGAGTTGATCTTCCAGATAAGATAGTGATTGATATAGTTCTCCAAGTCATTGTCACTAAAGCTACTAGAACTTAGTGATGAACTATAAAACGCCAGGGATAGAAATATTGATCCCCGAGCTGTTCGCGATGTTTGACAACGCGAAGGTAGAAATCAAGAAGGAGCATCAAGTGTTGACGGTTAATCAAACCACTAGTTTCGAGAAGGGCAAGAGCAAGGAGGGAAACTTCATGGATAGCAAGTCAGTTGCTGCTCCAGTGAAGCAGCCCAAAGTTGAACTCAAACCCGAGAATAAGTGCTTCTGTTATGAGGTGAGCGGTCGCTGAAGCAGAACAACCCTAGAAACTTGGTAGATAAGAAGGCTGGCAACATCGACAGAAGTATATTTGATACAACGAGTTATTGATGTGTACCTTGCTAGTACTCCTAGTAGCACCTGGGTATTGGATACCGGTTCGGTTGCTAAATGTTAGTAACTTGAAATAAAATCTACGGAATAAACGGGGAACTAGCTAAGGGTGAGGTGACGATATGTGTTGGAAATATTTCCAAGGTTGATGAGATCAACATTGCACGCTCTCTCTACTTTCAGGATTGGTGATGAACCTAAATAAATGTTATTTGGTGTTTTGCGTTGAGCATAAACATGATTAGATCATGTTTATTGCAATACGGTTATTCATTTAAGTTAGAGAATAATGGTTATTCTGTTTACCTGAATAATACCTTCAATGGTCATGCACCCAGTGAGAATGGTTTGTTGAAATCTTGATCGTAGTAATACACATGTTCATAACATTGATGTCAAAAGATACAAAGTTAATAATGATAGTACCACATACTTGTGGCACTGCCGCTAAATGTCATATTGGAATAAAGCGCGTGAAGAAACTCCATGCTGATGGATCTTTGGACTCATTCGATTTCGAATCGGTTGAGACATGCGAACCATGCCTCTTGGGCAACATGACTAAAAAACCCCATTGGATGGAGCGGGCTAGTGATTCATTGGAAATCATACATGTTGATGTATGCAATCCAGTGAGTCTTGTAGCATGCAGTGGATATCGTTATTTTCTTACCTTCACTGATGATTTAAGTAGATATAGTGTATATTTACTTAATGAAACACAAGTCTGAATCGTTTGAAAGGTTCAAGCAAATTGAGAGTGAAGTTTAAGATCATCGTGACAAGAAGATAAAAATGACTGCGATATGACCGTGGAGGTGAATATCTGAGTTACGAGTTTGGCATACAACTTAAGACAATGTGAAATTTGTTTCACAACTAACGCCACCTGGAACACCATAGTGTGATGGTGTGTCCAAACATCACAAGTCATACTCTATTGGATATGGTGCGTGCTATGATGTCTCTTATCATTTTACTACTATAATTTTGGGGTTATGCATTAGAGACAAGTATATTCACTTTGAATAGGGCACCATCTAAATCCGTTGAGATGGCACCATGTGAATTATGGTTTGATAGAAACCTAAGCTATAATTTCTTAATATTTGAGGGGCTGCGACACTTGTGTGGAAATGTTTTCACCTAATGAGGTCGAACCCAAGGCGGACAAATGCATCTTCATAAAATACCCTAAGAACAGTTGGGTCAACCTTCTATCTCAGATCCAAGTGCAAAGTGTTTGTTGCTAAAACGGATCCTTTCTTGAGGAAAAGTTTCTCTCGAAAGAATTGAGTGGGAGGAAGATAGAACTTGATGCGGTTGTTAAACCCTTGTTCAACTAGAGAGTAGCGCAGCGTAGAAAGATGTTTCTGTGAAGCCTACGTTAGTTAAAGAGGAAGTTAATGATGATGATCATGAAGCTTCAGGATCAAGTTACTATCAAACTTCGTAGGTCGACAAGGATGTGTACTGCTCCTAAGCGGTATGACAACCCTGTCTTGGAGGTCATGTTGTTGGACAACGATGAACCTACGAGCTATGAAGAAGCAATGATGGGCCCGGATTCCGACAAATGGTTGGAGGCCATGAAATCCGAGATGGGATCCATGTATGAAAACAAAGTATGGACTTTGGAAGTATTACCTGAAGGGCAAAATACCATTCAGAACAAATGGATCTTTAAAATGAAGACAGACACTGATGGTAAATATCACCATTTGTAAAGCTCGACTTGTTGCAAAGATGTTTGTGACAAGTTCAAGGAGTTGACTATGATGAGACTTTCTCACTCGTAGCGATGCTAAAGACTGTTGGAATTATGTTAGCAGTTGCTGCATTTTTCAAATTATGAAATCTGGCAGATGGATGTCAAAACATCGTTTCCCTAACGGTTTACTTGAGGAAAGGTTGTATGTGATACAACCAGGAGGTTTTGTCAGTCCTAGGGATGCTAAAAGGTGTGCAAGCTTCAGTGATCCTTCTATAGAGTGAAGCAAGCATCTCGGAGTTGGAATATACACTTTGATAAGGTGATCAAAGTTTTGTAGTTTATACAAAGTTTATGAGAAACTTGTATTTACAATAAAGTGAGTGGGAGCACTATAGAACTTCTGATAAGTATATGTGGATGACATATTGATCGAAAATAATGTAGAATTTCTGGAAAGTATAAACGGTTGTTTGGAAAGTGATTTTCAAAGGAAGACCTGGATAAAGCTACCTAATTGTTGAGCATCGAGATCTATAGAGATAGATCAATATGCTTGATGAGACTTTCAATGAGTACATACCTTGACAAGATTTTGAAAGAGTTCAAAATGGATCAGTCAGAGAAAGAGTTCCCGCCTGATTTGTAAGGTGTGAAGTTGAGTGAGACTCAAAGCTCGACAACGGCAGAAGAAAGAGAAAGGATGAACGTCGTCCCCTATGCCTTAGCCATAGGCTCTAAATTATGCCATGCTGTGTACCACACCTGTGTGTGCCTTGCCACGAGTCTGTCAAGGGGTACAAGAAGTGGTCCAGGAGTAGGATCACTGGACAGTGGTCAAAATTATCCTTAGTAACGAGAGGACTAAAGAGATATTTCTTGATTATGGAGGTGATAAAGGGTTCGTCGTAAAGAGTTACGTCGATGCAAGCTTTAACACCAATCCGGATGACTCATAATAGCAATCTGGATACATATAGTGGAGTGGCCATTTGGAATAGTACCAAGTGGAGTGTGGTAGCAGTGTTTACAGTTTTACATAGGGATTTGCAAAGTACACACGGATCTGAATTTTGCAGACCCGTTGACTATAAGACCTCTCTCACAGGCAAAGCATGATCGATCCCCAGAACTAATTGGGTGTTAGATTCATACCAATGCGAATCACATAGTGATGTGAACTAGATTATTGACTCTACTACAAGTGGGAGACTGTTGGAAATATGCCCTAGAGGCAATAATAAATTAGTTATTATCATATTTCCTTGTTCATGATAATCGTTTATTATCCATGCTATAATTTTATTGATCGGAGACTTAGATACATGTGTGGATACATAGACAAAACCATGTCCGTAGTATGCTTCTAATAGACTAGCTCGTCGATCAAAAGATGGTTAAGGTTTCCTAGCCATGGACATGAGATGTCATTTGATAACAGGATCACATCATTAGGAGAATAATGTGATGGACAAGACCCAAACTACAAATGTAGCATATGATCGTGTCATTTTGTTGCTACTGTTTTCTGCATGTCAAGTATATGTTCCTATGACCATGAGATCATGCAACTCACGGATATCGGAGGAGTGCCTTGTGTGTATCAAACGTCGCAATGTAATTGGGTGACTATAAAGGTGCTCTATAGGTATCTTCGATGGTGTCTGTTAAGTTGGCATGGATCGAGACTGGGATTTGTTACTCCGTGTAACGGAGAGGTATCTCGGGGCCCACTCGGTAATACAACATCACAATGAGACTTGCAAGCAATGTGACTAATTTTTAGTTGCGGGATCTTGTATTACGGAACGAGTAAAGATATTTTCCGGTAACGAGGTTGAACTACGTATGGAGATACCGACGATCGAATCTCGGGCAAGTAACATACCGAAGAACAAAGGGAACATCATACGGGATTAACGGAATCCTTGACATAGAGGTTCGACCGATAAAGATCTTCGTAGAATATGTAGGAACCAATGTGGACATCCAGGTCCCGCCATTGGTTATTGACCGTAGAGGTGTCTCGGTCATGTCTACATAGTTCTCGAACCCATAGGGTCTGCACACTTAAGGTTTGGTGACTTTTCGGTAGTATAGAGTTATGAATGGTGGTGACCGAAGGTAGTTCGGAGTCCCATATGAGATCCCGTCGTCACGAGGAGCTCCGGAATGGTCCGGAGGTAAATATTCATATATAGGAAGTCCTGTTTTGGACTCCAGAAAGATTCCGGGCACTTTCGGTAGCGTACCGGGAGTGACGAATGGGTCCCGGGGGTCCACCAGTGGGGACAACCCACCCCATGGGCCAAAGTGGCGACCCACCTGCCCCTAGTGGGCTGGTGGGGTCGGCCAAGGTGGCCTAGGCGCAGGAAGAGAAGGCCCAAACCGAATTGGGGTGGAGTCCTCCCCAAGTTCCACCTCTCATGTGAGAGGTGGACTCTCAGGTGGAGGAGGACTCTCCCTCCACCAGTTCGGCCGAACCAAAAGGAGAGCCGTCCTTTGGGCGCAGCCTCCTCTCCCCTCCTCCTATATATATGAGTGGTTTTAGGGTTTTTTGGACAAGGATTTTCAGCCGCGTCTAAACCCTACCTCTAGATCAAGTTCCTCTAAACTAGACTAGTTCGGCAGTGCTTAGGCGAAGCCCTGCCGGAACAGCTCCACCACCATCGCCGGAGTGCCGTCATGCTGCCAGCGAACTCTTCTACCTCTCCGCTCTCTCTTGCTGGATCAAGACGGCGGAGATCGTCATCAAGCTGTACGTGTGCTGAACGCGGAGGTGCCGTCCGTTCGGCGCTAGATCGGAAGGACCGTGATCGAGATCGCGAGACGGTTCGTGATGAGATGGCGGAACGGATCGTGATGAGTTCGTGGGACAGATCATGATCAAGATCGTGAGACAGATCGTGATGATATTGCGGGACGGATCGTGATGAGTTCACGGGACGGATCGTGATTGGATCGCGGGACAGATCGTGATGAGATCGCGGGACACTCGACGATTTGGATCGCGAAGATGTTCGACTACACCAACCGCGTTTCTTAACGCTTCCCGCTTAGCGATCTACAAGGGTATGTAGATCCACTCTCCCTCTCGTAGATGCTCATCACCATTGATAGATCTGCATGTGCGTAGGAATTTTTTTGTTTCCCATGCGACGTTCCCCAACAAGAACATCTCATATGTTCTGTGATGTTCAAAACATTTCGGAGCCTCAATTCTAAGCCGTAATGCATGACACACTAAACTATCAAGTAGTCATCAGAACGTGCCTGTCAGATGTTCACAACATCTACAGACGACGCTAGAGGGGTTAGCGCACCGAGCGGTGCATTAAGGACATAAGCCTTCTGTGCAACAATGAGGACAATCCTTAGATCACGGAGCCAGTCCGCAATATTGCTACCATCATCTTCCAAATCTATTTCTCTAGGAACATATAAAAATTCAAGGGAGCTAAAACGTGAGCTAGTAATCTACAACATAATTTTGGAAAGACACTTTTGACTATGTTCATGATAATGAGTTCAATTAATCATATTACTTAAGAACTCCCACTCAAATTGACATCCCTCCGGTCATTCGAGTGATACATGATCCAAATTCACCAACTCAAGTCCGATCATCACGTGAGTTGAGGTGGTTTCAATGGTGAACATCATCATGTTGATCGTATCTACTATATGACTCATGTTCGACCTTTCGGTCTCTTGTGTTCCGAGGCCATGTCTGTACATGCTAGGCTCGTCAAGTTAAACCTGAGTGTTCTGCATGTGCAACACTGGCTTGCACCCGTTGTATGTGAACGTAGAGTCTATCACGCCCGATCATCACGTGGTGTCTCGACACGACGAACTTTCGCAACGGTGCACACTCAAGGAGAACACAATTTATCTTGAAATTAAAGTGAGGGATCACCTTATAATGCTATCGTCGTCCTAAGCAAAACAAGGTGCATAAAAGGATTAACACCACATGCAAATCATAAGTGACATGATATGGCCATGAACTTGTGCTTTTGATCTCCATCTTGAAAGCACCGGCATGATCTTCATCGTCACCGGCATGACACCATGATCTCCATCATCTTGATCTCCATCAACGTGTCGCCATCGGGGTTGTCGCGCCCATCATGCTTGTTCTACTATTGCTACCATTTAGCGATAAAGTAAAGCATTACATAGCGCTTAATGATTGACACGCAGGTCATACAATGATTAAAGACAACCCTATGGCTCCTGCCGGTTGCCGTACTCATCGACATGCAAGTCGTGATATTCTATAAAACACATGATCATCTCATACATCACATATATCACATCATGTAATTGGCCATATCACATCACAACATACCCTGCAAAAACAAGTTAGACGTCCTCTAATTGTTGTTGCATGTTTTACGTGGCTGCTATGGGTATCTAGCAAGAATAATTCTCACCTACGTGAAGCCACAACGGTGATACATAAGTTGCTTTACAACCTTCTCAAGAGCCGCCTTTGTCGAATCCGATCCAACTAAAGTAGGAGAAACAGACACCCGCCAGCCATCTTTGTGCAACGAAGTTACACATCAGTCGATGGAACCGATCTCTTGTAAGCGTACGAGTAAGGTTGGTTCGGTCTGCTTCATCCCACAATACCGCTGAACCAAAGCACGACCAAGGAAGGAAGCAATCTAAGCATCAACGCCCACAAACTCTTTGTGTTCTACTCGAGATCTTATCTACACATAGACCTAGCCCATGATGCCACTGTTGGGGAACATTGTATGGGAAACAAATTTTTTCCTACGCACATGCAAGATCTATCCATGGTGATGAGCATCTACGAGAGGGAGAGTGGATCTACATACCCTTGTAGATCGCTAAGCGGGAAGCGTTAAGAAACACGGTTGGTGTAGTCGAACGTCTTCGCGATCCAAATCACCGAGCGTCCCGCGATCTCATCACGATCCGTCCCGCGATCCAATCACGATCTGTCTGGTGAACTCATCACGATCCGTCCCGCGTTCTCATCACGATCCGTCTCGCGATCTTGATCACGGTCCTTCCGATCTAGCGCCGAACGGATGGCACCTCCGCGTTCAGCACACGTACAGCTTGATGACGATCTCTGCCTTCTTGATCCAGCAAGAGGGAGCAAAGAGGTAGACGAGTTCTCTGGCAGCGTGATGGCGCTGCGGCGATGGTGGTGGAGCAATTCCGGCAGGGCTTCGCCTAAGCACTATAGAAAACCGATCTAAAGGAGAAACTATGCACTAGAGGAACGGGTAGCACGTGGCTGAAAATCTTGTGCCAAAACCCTAAAACCCTCTAGTTTATATAGGAGGAGAGGAGGAGGAGGCTTGGCTCCCAAGGAGTCAGCCCTTGGGTCGGCCGGACCAAGAGGGAGGAGTCCTCCTCCTCCACTCCTAGTAAGATTAGGACTCCTTCCTAATTTAGCCCTTTTTACCTTTTTCCACTTTTTTCCTTTTGGGCTTTCTCTTCCCAGCCGCATGGGCCCTTTGTGGGACTTCCTCCAGCCCACTAGGGGCTGGTATTCATCCTCCCACAGCCCATGTAGCCTCTTGGGTCGAAATACCCCTCCCGATGGTCTCCCGGTACACTACCGGCACTCCCGGTAAACTACTGATGAGCCCAAAACTTTTCCGATGACCAAAATAGGACTTACTATATATCAATCTTTACCTCTGAACCATTCCAGAGCTCCTCATGACGTCCGGGATCTCATCCGGGACTCCAAACAACCTTCGGTCACCACCATACATAACTCTACACTACCGAAACGTCACCAAACCTTAAGTGTGCAGACCCTGCGGGTTCGAGAACTATGTAGACATGACCGAGACACCTCTACGGTCAATAACCAATGGCGGGACCTGGATGCCCATATTGGTTCCTACATATTCTATGAAGATCTTTATCGGTCGAACCTCTATGTCAAGGATTCAGTTAATCCCGTATGATGTTCCCTTTGTTCTTCGGTATGTTACTTGCCCGAGATTCGATCGTCGGTATCTCCATACCTAGTTCAACCTCGTTACCGGCAAGTCTCTTTACTCGTTCCGTAATACAAGATCCCGTGGCTAACACTTAGTCACATTGCTTGCAAGGCTTATTGTGATGTTGTATTACCGAGTGGGCCCTGAGATACCTCTCCATCACACGGAGTAACAAATCCCAGTCTTGATCCATGCCAACCCGACAGACACCCTCGGAGATACCTGTAGAGCACCTTTATAGTCACCCAGTTACGTTGCGACGTTTGATACACACAAGGTACTCCTCCGGCGTCAGTGAGTTGCATGATCTCATGGTCATAGGAACATATACTTGACATGCAGAAAACAGTAGCAATAAACTGACACGATCATATGCTACGTTTGTAGTTTGGGTCTTGTCCATCACATCATTCTCCTAATGATGTGATCCCGTTACCAAATGACATCTCATGTCCATGACGAGGAAACCATAGCCATCTTTGATCAAGGAGCTAGTCTATTAGAGGCATACTAGGGACATGGTGTTGTCTATGTATCCACACATGTATCTGAGTTTCCGATCAACACAATTGTAGCATGGATAATAAACGATTATCATGAACAAGGAAATATGATAATAACTAATTTATTATTGCCTCTTGGGCATATTTCCAACAATAACCCCCGCCCCCCGCGCGAAAATTATTGGGTATCATCCCAACCCACACAAGATGACACCCCAGTCAATGGATCCAAACTGGTCAGAGTCCGATCCGCTGTCTGCCATGGCGAAGAAGGCTGGAATCCGCTGGAGGTGAGTTCGGGTGGAGGAAGGGAGTTGAGGGGAGTGGAGTGAAGTGGCTAGGGTTTGCTCCGGCGAGCGGATGGGGACGAATAAAAGTGGGGTCGGGTGAGCCAGCATGGGCCGGGTCCGACGTGGCGGGTGTGCCCGGGCGCCCCCATATCCGCCCCATATTTGGGTTGGATATGAGGGGTGCCGGTCAGCCTGGGCGTTTGAGGCGTTTGAGGGGCCCGTCTGGGTCAAAAAAATCATGATCGGGCAGTGACCGAGCGGTCCGCCTAGGCGTATGAAGCGGGTTTGAGAGGTCCGGTTGTAGATGCTCTTAGTAGGAACGCATGAATTCGTAGACTAGAAGGCCCAAGTTCGACTCTTCTTAGACGCATGCACAACTGTTTCATTTTTGCACACGCAAAATATCGAATAAAGGGAATAAACCATGCAAGCAGTTGCATTTTCTCAAGCAAAAAAATGCTTATTAAATTAGGATGCATGCACTCGTTGGACGTCCCATTTTCCTGGCCAAAAAAATCGAATGGAACAGTTGCATTTTCTCAAGCAAAAAAAATACTGATTAAACTAGAATGCATGCACTCGTTGGACGTTCCATTTTCATGGTAAAAAAAGTCAAATAGAACAGTTGCCAACAGCCCGCATGCATGCACTAGTTGGACAGGAACGGGACGAGGCTCTCCATGTCATAGCACAGGTCATAGCGCAGGTGTATTTAGTAAATATGATTGCCAAGCGTAGTCATAGCACAAGTATTGGCCTGGTGGTTGTTGAGGCGAGGCTCCAGCCGGCCACTAGGTCGCAGGTTTGACTCCACCCGTGGGCTCTTTTTCGCGAGATTAGAAACAGCGAAAAGATAAGAGTACAGTCAACGTCCGATGGTGATCCGACGGAAATGAACGCGTTCGGATCTATTGCACAGATCCGAACGTGTGGAAGATACAAATTTCGTGTATATGTATATGTATATATATATACTTGTTACTTCCAAATTGGCTAGCTCGCCAGTATTCTCATAATGTTTCGTGTAACCAGTTGACATGCCTTTCAATTTTTGCATTGCGTCGCACAATCTACACCAAGAAAATCTGCTCGTGCGCGATTTTGTTTTTCCAAGCAATCGAAGGGAGTCTTGCCTTTGCATAAGTGAAAAATAGATTTGTACGAGAGTTAGCATGTTTTAGGGTTGAACACCCTTTTTATCAAGAGAGAAGTAGAAAACAGACATGCACAAGAGTTTCAAGAGAAACACGCCGAAACCCTGGTGCATGAAATTTATGCCTCTTTAAATATATCTACTCTTTCCGTCTCAAAATAAGTGATTTAAATATGATTTTATTTTACACTAACTTTAGTGCAAAGTGAAGTCATATTTGAATCATTTATTTTGAAACGGATGGAGTACTTTGTAATGATTTGGAAGTTATTTTGTGTAAAATCATGATAATGGATTAAACGGGCATGTGTTTCCACAATGTTGAAGCCCGTTTGCAAGACAGAATTTCAATGGTTCTTCCAGCAGTTGATCCCCTCCTGCAGCATTCTTGAGTTATAGATGGTCTAATACAGAGATACGATTGAGTTCCAAGCAGAGAACACAGGCGAAAACCCGACATGGTTTTGCCAGAAACATGCTAAAAACGCCGCTGCAGGCAGCTGTTGTCTGTTGCTGTATGAAGAACAACAGTTGCAGTGTAAATCACAAATTGGAGAACCCTGAAGGGTCCAAACGCAAAAACACACCCCGAACTGGATAATACACCGCGAGTAGTTCATTCATGATTCATTCGTTTTTGCCTCCGTACTCGCGTCTGGACCACGAACTGAATAATCACAGCGTCGACAAGGTCCAGGACAAGCAGATCCTCACATGGGAGTGGTCGTTGTATGAGCGAGATCGTGTCTTGTGCAGGCACAAACCGATTGACGACCACACAAGGAAGGCGAAACAGGCGTGATGAATATTGTTAGAATTGTGTTGAATATAGTATACAAGGTAAGTTATAATTGAACTTTGAGTTATATTGTGTTTAGATAGGATATGGAGTCGTGTCCAAATAGGACACTTGTATCCTAACTTGCATGTGCCGGTGTCCAGGACGGCCAGGGTGTGGTATTATGACGGTGTCATGAGAAGGAACGTCCGTAGTCATGCCCCGGAAATGTAGACATATCGATGAACCTCGTTAACAAATCTCGGTGTCGTGCTCATGTGATTGCTTGATCCCGATAGATCGACGAAAAGCTTTGAATTTATTCTAACGAGTGATATCTTAAGCTAGGTTGATTCGGAGGTTATGGAATGTTAATCTAAAAGGAGGATTGAGTCTGAGATGCAGCCTGCCGTGGCGTTGTTCTCGGCGTGATCGAAAAAAAGCAATTAGAAGCTGGCAGAGTTCTCGACGGGATCGAAAAGCAGCGGTTGCAGCAGGCGTCAGACGCGGAAGGCTCGCGTGAGAGTTGCAAGGGACGTGCGGCGATCGATTGATCGGGCGAGCGTACAGGTGCGCGCGGTGGCATGTCGTGTCGATCGGAGGCACGCGTGGCAAGCCAGGCGGTTGAGGCCGAAGTGCATTCGTGGTGCGGGCTGGTCCAGCGGAGCTAGCTAGTGCGTGCATGTGTTGAGCTGGTGGACCAGGCACGGAAGGAGCTGGACAGGCTCTGCGTGAAAGGTCTATGATGCAGAGATTTGTTTGAAAAAAGAGAGGACCGGGTCCTCGTATACGACATGGAAAGAGGCAGCAGTTGATCGTATTGGGAAGGAAAAATCCATCACGTTGGTATCCATTGGAATTAGCGGAGGCTTTGGCAAAGAAATAGCACTAGCATCGGAATTAGCGCCAAGGGAGTTGCTCATCACGTGAAGACCAGAAGGCCTATTTGGGTTGGGATTGTGCACGGAAGTGCTCGTGTACTACGGTGTCGTGGTGATAGCTCGGTTATTTTTTGCAGGTCTAGCCATACAAACAACCATGGCGCCATGGATACCAGGTTTGGGGTGAAAAAGTTTGATGGAATTGAAAACTTTGGGTTATGGTAGACATGGGAGAAAGATTGTTGGCGCAATAGGAATGCTTGAAGGCGTTGCGGGAAGTCAAGCCAGCTAAGATGGAATTATCATGTGATAGATGAAAATTCACGGAAGACGATTGGGAGCCTTGAGTGTGTCGTGCAGTCGAATCGGTTTGGTTGGGTTGGACTGGACAGTCTGACGGATCAACGCGAGTCGGTTCATACAGAAGACGGTGATGAGATCGGCAACAACGACATAGGAGCGTGATGCTGATGGTGACCGACTTCTGGGGCGTGGAACACACGGCACAGGCGGGAGGGCTTGTGTGTCTTCGCAAGACTATGGCGCAGGGTTGATTCAAGGTGATGTACACACGGAACTTGAAGTCGACAGGGCACGGGGTGGATTGATCATCTACCATGGAGTCATGTTGAAGGTGGAGCTGGATTGAGGGGTTACGATGTAAGGATCCGGAGATCGCAGCCTATTCAGCGGGGAAAAGAGAGTGACACGTGGTTCGGACTGGAGCCCAGTGGTCTGATGGAAACGTGAAACTCGTCATCGGTCGGTGATGATCGGTGGTACTCTACAGTGGGGGTTGAGTGGTGTGGGTTTGTGACCCTTGAGACTCGACCGGGACAATGGAGGCTCGATGCGGTAATTGCGGCGAGGCGTGCGGTACGCACGAAACATGGAGACGGGCCAGGGCTCTGGTGGTCATATATGTGGCGAGACAACTGCGAATTTTGACTCGGGATGACGACAAACAACGGTGAAATTCCTTCAAGTTTCAGACAGACGGTCAAGAAAAAAGCAGTGATGTTGAGTTCAGATAACTCTTATGTGCGACACCCAATATGTGAGTTGTTTACTTTCACGCAGGTCAGTGATCGGTGTGTGAAGGTGTTGAATACTCTGGAAGTTGGGAGCGCAAACAAGAGTAATGTGGAACTTTATTTTGCTCGAGCACTGACTGTGGTCAAGAAAAAAGGGGACTACAAGTTGTAGGTGGAGTCACATGGAGTCTTGGAGTAGCAGTGGGGCTCATGGATAAGCTCAAGTCCAGTGTACATGGAAGTTTGACGCATTGACGAATTCAAGGTGGTGGAGAATATTCGCCAATGTGGAGTTTGTTAGAGTTGTGTCGAATATAGTGTACAAGGTAGGTTACAGTTGGACTCCGAGTTGTATTGTGTTTAGATAGGATATGGAGTCGTGTCCAAATAGGAGACTTGTATCCTAGGCCTCTCATATATAGCGAGGCTAGACACATGATGTAACCTATGCCAACATAATAGCACATGAGCGCAAGGGGAGCCGGCGGCGTGTGCTGGTGCCCAGGGCGGTCAGGGTGCGGTATTGTGACGGTGTCATGGGGAGGAACGCCCGTAGTCATGCCCTGGGGATGTAGCCATATCGATGAACCTCGTTAACAAATCTCGGTGTCGTGCTCGTGTGATTGCTTGATCCTCGATAGATCGACGGAGAGCCTCAGATTTATTCTAACAGATATTAGCGAGAGGAATCGGGGGACGGCGGTGGCCAACATTAACATGTTGCCGCACCGCAACGACCTCCGTGTTAGAAATATGAGCAATTTACCAAAAAATTTAAATGAAATAAGCAACTAATAAAACAAGATCATAGTAAAAGAGGCAACACTAGTCATGCGACTTAGAGGAGAATATGCCACAATAAGAGGAACGAAACTTATCAGGGAACTAAAGGATAGTAGGTGAATATTATGTGAACATGTGAACTATACCGAAGCATAGGTAGAATAGAAACTAGACCAAGTAATTGTAGCAAAATCTGGAACATGGAAAACATACGTAATGAGCGGTGGCAGCAGCTGGGTTGGCGTTGACTTCATCACCGGCCATGTCGTCGAAGAGGTCGTTGACGTCGAGGAAGAAGTCGTCGTTTGGGAAGTGATCGTCGGTGTCCGTGGCGTCCGTGATGAAGAAGCCAGTAGTCGCGCAGAGTGCTCCCCAAAACCTTATCACCCTTCTCCCGTACAAGACTCAAAGTGGTGGGGTTTTGAAGGCCTACTGTCCCGACCAACGATGCACGCCGCAAGCCGGGATGGGGAAGAACCTTTTAGCAGCTCAGGATTTGGAACTTGAGGGCGTGAGGAAGAGGAAGTTTTGATGTCTCCCTGGAGAGGAGCGACCTCGGCTCGGCTCATTCCCGCAACCCGCGGCGCGTCGTGACGAGGCGTGGCATCACGAGTGTTGGAAATATGCCCTAGAGGCAATAATAAATTAGTTATTATCATATTTCCTTGTTCATGATAATCGTTTATTATCCATGCTATAATTATATTGATCGGAGACTTAGATGCATGTGTGGATACATAGACAAAACCATGCCCCTAGTATGCCTCTATCGTTGATCAAAGATGGTTAAGGTTTCTTAGCCATGGACATGAGATGTCATTTTATAGCGGGATCACATCATTAGGAGAATGGTGTGATGGACAAGACCCAAACTACAAACGTAGCATATGATCGTGTCAGTTTAATGCTACTGTTTTCTGCATGTCAAGTATGTGTTCCTATGACCATGAGATCATGCAACTCACTGACACCGGAGGAGTGCCTTGTGTGTATCAAATGTCGCAACGTAACTGGGTGACTATAAAGGTACTCTATAGGTATCTCCGAGGGTGTATGTTGGGTTGGCATGGATCAAGACTGGGATTTGTTACTCCGTGTGACGGAGAGGTATCTCAGGGCCCACTCGGTAATACAACATCACAACGAGCCTTGCAAGCAATGTGACTAAGTGTTAGTCACGGGATCTTGTATTACAGAACGACTAAAGAGACTTGCCGGTAACGAGGTTGAACTAGGTATGGAGATACCGACGATCGAATCTCTGGCAAGTAACATACCGAAGAACAAAGGGAACATCATACGGGATTAACTGAATCCTTGACATAGAGGTTCGACCGATAAAGATGTTTGTAGAATATGTAGGAACCAATATGGGCATCCAGGTCCCGCTATTGGTTATTGACCGTAGAGGTGTCTCGGTCATGTCTACATAGTTCTCGAACCCGCAGGGTCTACACACTTAAGGTTTGGTGACGTTTCGGTAGTATAGAGTTATGTATGGTGGTGACCGAAGGTGGTTCGGAGTCCCGGATGAGATCTGGACGTCACGAGGATCTCCGGAATGGTCCGGAGGTAAAGATTGATATATAGGAAGTCCCATTTTGGTCGCCAGAAAAGTTTCGGGCTCATCGGTAATGTATCGGGAGTGCTGGTAGTGTACTGAGAGATCATCGGGAGGGGTATTTCGACCCAAGAGGCTACATGGGCTGTGGGAGCATGAATACCAGCCCTTAGTGGACTGGTGGAAGTCCCACACAAGGCCCATGCGGCTGGGAAGAAAAGCCCAAAGAGAAAAAGGTGGAAAAAGGCAAAAAGGCAAAAATAAGGAGGAGTCCTAGTCCTACTAGGATTGGAGGAATTCTCCTCTCCTCCTTGGTTCGGCCGAAGCCTCCTAGGGCTGGCCCTTTGGCCAAGCCTCCTCCTCTCTTCCTCTTATATATACTGGAGGTTTTAGGGTTTTGCCCTAGTTTTTTCACCACGTGCTACCCGTTCCTCTAGTGCATAGTTTCTCCTCTAGATCGGTTTTCGGCATTGCTTGGCAAAGCCCTGCCGGAATTGCTCCACCACCATCGCCACAGCACCGTCACGCTGCCGAAGAACTCGTCTACCTCTCCGCTGCCTCTTGCTGGATCAAGAAGGCAGAGATCGCCATCGAGCTGTACGTGTGCTGAACGCGGAGGTGCCGTCCGTTCGGTTGCTGCTCTAGTGAAGCAACCCAAAGTTGAACCCAGACCCAAGACTAAGTGCTTCAATTATGAGGAGAGCGGTTGCTGAAGCGGAACAACTCTAGATACTTGGTAGATAAGAAGGCTGGCAACGTCGACAGAAGTATATTTGATATACGTATTATTGATGTGTACCTTGGTAGTACTCCTAGTAGCACCTGGGTATTGGATACCGGTTTAGTTGCTAAATGTTAGTAACTCAAAATAAAAGCTACAGAATAAACGGAGAACTAGCTAAGGGTGAGGTGACGATTGTGTTGGAAACGTTTCCAAGGTTGATGTGATCAATGTCGCACGCCCTCTCTACCTTCGGGATTAGTGACAAACCTAAATAAATGTTATTTGGTGTTTTGCGTTGAGCATGAACGTGATTAGATCGTGTTTATTGCAACATGGTTATTCATTTAAGTTAGAGAATAATGGTTATTCTGTTTACATGAATGATACCTTCAATGGTCATGCACCCAGTGAGAATGGTTTGTTGAATCTTGATCGTAGTAATACACATGTTCATAACATTGATGCCAAAAGATACATAGTTAATAATGATAGTACCACATACCTGTGGCACTGCCCCTAAATGTCATATTGGTATAAAACGCATGAAGAAACTCTATGCTGATGGATCTTTGGACTCATTCGATTTCAAATCGGTTGAGACATGCGAACCATGCTTCTTGGTCAAGATGACTAAGGACCCCATTTTCTGGTTTGATGGAGCGAGCAAGTGATTTATTGGAAATGATACATGTTGATGTATGCAATCCAATGAGTCTTATAGCATGCGGTGGATATCGTTATTTTCTTACCTTCACTGATGATTTGAGTAGATATAGTGTATATTTACTTAATGAAACACAAGTTTGAATCGTTTGAAAGGTTCAAGCAAATTCAAAGTGAATTTTAAGATCATCATGACAAGAAGATAAAAATGTCTGCGATATGATCGTGGAGGTGAATATCTGAGTTACGAGTTTGGCATACAACTTAAGACAATGTGAAATTTGTTTCACAACTCACGCCACCTGGAACACCATAGTGTGATGGTGTGTCCGAACGTCATAGTCGTGCTCTATTGGATATGGTGCGTGCTATGGTGTCTCTTATCGTTTTGCTACTATAATTTTGGGGTTATGCATTAGAGAAAACTACATTCACTTTAAATAGGGCACCATCTAAATCCGTTGAGATGGCACCATGTGAATTAGGGTTTGATAGAAACCCAAGATGTCATTTCTTAATGTTTGGGGCTGCGACGCTTGTGTGGAAAAATGTTTTCACCTAATGAGCTCGAACCGAAAGCGGACAAATGCATCTTCATAGATTACCCTAAGAACAGTTGGGTGAACCTTCTATCTCAGATCCAAGCATAAAGTGTTTGTTGCTAAAACAGGTCTTTTCCCAAGAAAAGGTTTCTCTCGAACGAGTTGGATGGGAGGAAGATAGAACTTGATGAGGTTGTTGAACCTTTGTTCAACTAGAGAGTAGCGCAACGCAGGAAGATGTTTCTGTGAAGCCTACATTAGTTGAAGAGGAAGTTAATAATGATGATCATGAAGCTTCGAATCAAGTTACTATCGAACCTCGTAGGTCGACAAGGATGTGTACTGCTCCTGAGCGGTACGACAACCCTTTCTTGGAGGTCATGTTGTTGGACAACGATGAACCTACGATGATGGGCCCGGATTCCGATAAATGGTTAGAGGTCATGAAATTCGAGAAATGATCCATGTGTAACATCCCAAATTTTGGAATGTTATAATAAATATTAGAATGATTGTTTGTTTGATTGAGTGATTGAAATTGAGTGAAATTTGATTTTTTTTAAACTTTTGAATGAGAGGGAATGACATGACTTTCCCACATGCTTTTGGAATTCAAATTCCTACATTTCAAATCAGTGAGAGAAGATGAAATGACTTCTTAAATAGAAAAAGATTTGAAAAGTGAATTTGAAAAACTATTTGAAATTTCCTATTATGGAGTTCTTTTCACATTTGATTTCCAATTTGAAGTTTGAAAGAATTCAAATACCCTTGATAAGATCTTGAGAGGAATAACATGACAATCCACACGAGGGTTATTTTGTGAAGTATTTGAACCATAAAACCCATGGGGTTATTTGAAAATTTATTGCAAAAGATTTAAAAATCAATTTAGGCATTTTCTGAAAATATTTTTTTAAAGTATTTATTTTGGCCATGGAGAAATGTTCATTAAATTGCGTTTACTTCACCTATCATTTTGGTATATAAAAATTTATTTGTTGGAAACGTTTTGAATGCCTTAATGAGATTTCAATTCTCTGGAAATTAGAAAAGGAAACGAATTAACGTTTTAATTTAAACCGGCCGGCCCACCTGCCTTAACCCCACCCGAAATAACTTCGAGCCGACCGACCGACGCCGCGTCCTCTCCCTCCCTCTCTCTAACACGCCGGTCCCATCGACCGACCGCGCCATCTCCGCGGTCGTCCTCCTCCCCTTTCCTCACCGGTGAGACCACCACGCCGAATCTCCCTCTCTTTCCTTTCAGACGACGCCGAGGTCTCCTATAAATACCAAAGCTCCCCCTCGACCCATTCCCCTCCGAAACCCCAATGCCCGTGCCCTTCTCGCCGCCACAATCGCTCATCGGAGCCACCGGCCGCCGCCGCGTCATTGTCGACCCTGAGCTCGCCCTAGCCACTCCCCTCGCCACCCGAGGCAACCAACCGCTCCACCACCCTCGCCGCAATCGCCAGGTGACTTCGCCTTCACCGGAGACCCTCCGGAACACCGTGCTGACGCCACGACGGAGCTCCGCCTCAACCAGAAGCTCCAAGAGCTCGAGGAGCTCGCACCTGTCATCCCCAGCCCCAAACGACGCCACCAACGGACGCCGGAGGTCCGCCGCCATCGACAGGACCCTTTGGACGTCGTCCCCAACCACCGGAGCGGCGTCCTTGTTGACCTCGCCGCCTCAGACATTGCCGGAGTTTCGTCGGAGCTCCCCACCCCCTCAGTAAGTCACCGACGACGCCATCCACCGCCCGGTTTAGATCAAACGTTACATAATAGATCACTTAAGCGGCGAAACATTTTCTCCTAAAACCTGGTCGTCCGCTCGCTACCCCTCACTCGCACACCCCTGTAGCCAATCAGAGAACGCCACGTAGCACCCCTGTCCGTTAGTTAGATTTTCTTTTTTTCTGTTTCTGTTTTAAAAACAGAATAGTTCTGTTTTTGTTTTATTTATATCTTTTATGTTTTTAATTATTTTCATTTGATTCTTTCTGCATCATGTCTCAAATTTTATATAGTTTCTGCAGATATAAAGTTTGACCATATTTGAATAATTTAAATTCGAATTCAAACAGATTTGATTAAAATCTTATTTTGTGAATATCTTGAGTTTAAAAATATATTTTTAGTTGATTGTTTTTGCTAGTGGTCACTAGTGATCTTAGATATCAGTAGGTAGAATTTGAGAATTTTTAGAAGATTTTAAAATAGTATTTTCAAGCAAAACAGATTCTGTTTAGATCGTTTTAGGTTTATTTATATTTCTTTTGTTTTAAGTTGTTTTAATTTATTTTCTTTTATATTAGTTGATAGATTTTATAAAGTTTTCTGTTAGATAACAGTAGCCCTTCAAACACATATTATTTTCTTAGTTGATTGCTTGAAAATCAATTCTAGTTAATTATAACTTGTAATTGATTTCCATTGCTAGTTTGATTTGCTATTGGAAAATACCTTTAATAAAATTGTTTTATAAAATATACTTTCTGTTAACTTAGTTGTTACATATTTTGTTTTCTGTTATTTTAATATTTCATTTTGTTTTCTTGTTGTTAAGTTTATTAGGCAAAAACCTATGTTGTTTAGAGTATTATTTTCTTAGTTCTTATTTGTTTTCCAAAAGTAATCTTTTCACTAAGTAAAATATTTACTAAAATACTTTACTTATATTTTACTTTGTTTTTGTTTTGTGTTTTACTTTTGAAAATATGATTTATTGGTAGAGAAAACCAACCCTTGGTTGTGTTGATGAAGTTTTGTTGTTTTGAGTTTTGTCTTAAGTATTTCCTTCATCACAACCTTGTGCTTCTAGTTTTGTGTTGGTTTTGATTGTTAGTATTGATTGCTAGTATGATTGCATATATGAATGAAATGTTTGATTATATAGATTTTCATCGGAGAGTGATTAATAGTGTATCAAGTTATTTCTGAGAGCGATATTATTCTTCATCAACAGTACATGCAAGTTCACTTTGACCATTTTGTTCATACCTATGTTTTATTGCATGTAGTGACATCATTCAACAAATCCCTCGCGTAGTGTTACTGAAAATTCTTGTAGTTGAGTAGAATGCATGAGGTAGGAACCCACCACTTGTTACTAAAGCCCCGGGAACGTTAGTTATTTCTATGCTATGCTAAAGTAGACGGGCTCTGGTATGAGTGTTCGTGAGTGGTGTGAGAAGGAGGACTCCACGTCAAGACGACAACTTCATGAAGGCATCTTCAAGTCCTGCATCTCCAAGACCTCAAGACTTCGAGACTCGAGAAACAAGTTTTCAATACACACTACTGGGTGAAGGATGGTTGATTGGGCATCCCTGGAGTAACCAGTGGATGGCCGGGATGCATGGAGAAGCGCCATGAGATCTTGCGGAAAGCTTCACCCAGACTCAAAGAGACGGATGAATACTTCATGCCCAGATGCTTACCTGTGTAGCCACAAGTCATTATGGGCTTTGGCTTGGTTGATCTTTGTTGTGACTCTGGCTGGGCAGTGCTATGAGATGTAGTCGACGTTAGGATTGGATGGGCATTGACAGTAGTCAGGGAAACATTCTGAAAGACCATGTTTCGTTCGTCCTATTCTCAAACACCAGGCAGTGCGAGGACTTACAAGGAGGGAACGAATCTTATGGGTAAAGTACACACCACTCTGCAGAGTTAAACCTAATCGATTAGCCGTGTCCCCGATTACGGACAATTTGAGCCTCTGGACTTGGATCTATCTCTAAACTCTCAACATTGGACTGATAATTAATTGTGGACAACTTATGATACTTGTGGGCATTAAGACATCGGTTGGCGGAACCATGTCATGTTCGGTAACTCTGTAGTGAAAATTCCTGATATTCCTTGTTGTAGGAAAAGAAATAAAATCAGCTTTTATGCAAAAACTCAGACACAGAGCTACAAAGCCTTACTGCATATAGAATAGTTTTTATCTTCTGTTCTACTATGGTTTCCTTGCCGGTACATTTAATGTATTGACCTACACGGCTGCAACGTCTCATGTTGTAGATACTCTTCTTCAACGAGTAAGAGATACGATTCAGGGTTATAGTCTACACCCAACCTGCCATTGGTGTTTATTGGGACTCCACCCCCGTTGACAGTTTCCGCTGAGATTTTAAGGTATATATCAGTTTTACGTTAATTACATGTGATTGCGCTTTGATATATACATTGATGTACTGTGTGTGCCAGCATACTGATCCAGGGATGGCATAGAACACACAGAGGCTTGACCTTTGCAGGTCGGGTCGCTACAGAAATTGTATCAGAGCACATGTTGACTGTAGGACGTGACCCTAGACAACTGGAAACCCCATAGGATAGGATATCTCTCCAACCTTATTCTCAAAAAAACTTTTACTTCTTATTCCTTCTAAGTTTTATCAAGTAGTTTGATAATACCCTTGTCCCTTTGACCACTATGGAAAGAGCTACAAAAGATTGAAGACTATAAGGACGTGAAGAAATTGAAGACCATGAAGAGTTTCAAAGATTTTATGCCCCCTAGAAGGCCAAACCCCTATTGCATACTCACGTTAGATACGATGATTTGTGAGCTGTCATTTGTGTGTATTTTTTTGGACAACCACAAAAGAAATTCGATTTTTAAAACCATTGTTTGTATTGTGTGTATCCCCTCCTTTCTCTCTCTCTCGTATCTCATTCCAAAACCTTGAACCCAATAGATGATGAATGAAGCTGGACTCGTGTATTCTGGATCGATGACTCGGTTAGAGACATAAGAATGGATTCAGGACATGGAGGACCACCTAAGGAGTAACCATGTTGCAAGGAACGAGATGGTCCAGTATGCTCTTTGGTACTTTGCAGAAGGTGCTGCACATTGGTGGAAGATGCATGAAGATATCCATGATAGGCAAGCATCAATTACTTGTGAAGAATTCAAGATGACTCTGCAAAAATCTCATGTTGTCACCAACACCCAGAAGCCCCGTTGCAAAGATGTGAAGAAGATTTGCGCATGCAAGATATGTGGAGAGATAGGACACACCCAGGAAGAACACAAGGAAGGATGCCCTCATTGTGAAAAAAATCACCCTGCTGAGGAATGCCCAACTAGGCAGGTGACATGTTTCTTGTGTGAAGGAACCACTCACTATCCAACACAATGTCAACTCTACCCCAAGGTACAAGAGGTCATGAAGCAGTAGAAGAAAGCAATGAAAGAATTCCTCAGGAAAAAGTTAGAAGAACCCATGATCATGAGAGATATACCAGACCCAAACATTGATACCAAGTCATGTTATTTGTGTGGAGAAGAAGGAAATGTCTCTCAGGATTGTCTGAACGAGTATCTGGGACACTTCCCGATAGAAGAAGTGCAATATGATCCTCAGGAGATAGAAGAAATGATCAACCTGGACAAGAAGAAAGGCCAAGTAAGCGGAGGCATCAGATGTTTGCATTGTAGCTTGGAGAGGCCACACTGTTTTTGCAAGAGGTATGAGACAAGCATCAGGAAAGGAACCCAACCCAAGAAGAAGAAGACTCCATGGTTTTCTACACGGAAGGATCTGAGCCACATCACTTGTCATCGGTGCAACAAGACAGGACACTACTCCTATACCTGCCTGGAGAAGAAGGCTAAACACGAGTAGTTTGAGTTTTGGATTTTGGAAGTAATAAATGTAATAGGTAGCACTCTTATCATTTTGAAGTTATGTAACAGAAGTCTCAGAGTTTGTAATAAATTCACGAGTCAATGGAGTTTATGGTGTCATGATTCTCCTATGTTGAATTATATGAGTTGTTACTGTATGAACAAATATCTCTGACCATTTTCAAGGATATGAGAAAATATGGTCTATGCAGGCATGTGTACATTTCATTTTAAGTGTGGTAGTAACCACATCGATGAATGAATAAAGAAAGTACCATTCCTGTTAAGGAGTTTGGATAAGTGACTACAGGTGAAGAGAATGTGGAAACATATCCAGCTATGTGGATGGCAACACCTGAAATAGTATACCTTGGATTTGAATATGATGAACCAAAACTGTTATTGGTAAACAAACCAATAGAAAGGAAACACCTATTCAAGGAATAGAACGTGTATCAAGGATGGATCTCATGGTTTCATGAAGGTTACCCCAAGATCCTGAAGCAAGAAGGTGTGATTGGATCAACAAACGTTTTCTTAGGAGGATACGACAGCCTGAGAGATGTGAAGAAACGATAGATGTTTTTGCTCAGCTTGCAGAATCAATGGATTTATCCGAACATCGTTCGTTGACAAGAGAAATTTCTGCAATGCTTGTGAGGAAGCCCAAGTGCTAGAATACGAGATTCACTAAACCTTATACAAGGTAATGATTTCAGTGCGACATGGTTTGGCCACCATGACGACTTACTCTTATAATTTCTCTTGCTATTCGGAATGGTAAATCTGAGTGACTTACCCATAGTAAAGAGACGACGTTTTTTGAAGTTTTGTTTAAGACTTAGAATGGTATGAAGAAAACCCCTTGTACATGACAGTTCTTGTCACATGCAGGAATTTTACGGTGAGGAATGAAGCCAAGACCCATTTTCACTGCAGGATAACCACAAATGGTAGACCACCATGAGGTATTCGATAAGTTATTTAGAATGATCATGAGACCTGTCAGTTAAGAAGACCCAGTATCGGAGGAAATACATTTTGTTATGAGAACACGAGATTTTGATTAAATGGAAGAGCATCACCGAAGGAGCTATCATGAAGTAAGTGAAGAGACAGATGCACCCAGAGGACTGCCATGATTTTGAAGGACCAATAAATCTCATTTTAAGTGTGGTAGACCCCGCACCTTCTTGGTCAATGGATTTGCTAGAAGACCCCAAACACTAACCTTTTCTTTCTAGCCCTTTCGAATCTCGAGGACGAGATTCATTTTAAGTGTGGTAGGTTTGTAACATCCCAAATTTTGGAATGTTATAATAAATATTAGAATGATTATTTGTTTGATTGAGTGATTGAAATTGAGTGAAATTTGAATTTTTTTTAAACCTTTGAATGAGAGGGAATGACATGACTTTCCCACATGCTTTTGGAATTAAAATTCCTACATTTCAAATCAGTGAGAGAAGATGACATCAATTCTTCAATATAAAAAGATTTGAAAAGTGAATTTGAAAAACTATTTGAAATTTCCTATTATGGAGTTCTTTTCACATTTGATTTTCCAATTTGAAGTTTGAAAGAATTCAAATACCCTTGATAAGATCTTGAGAGGAGTAACATGACACTCCACACCAGGGTTATTTTGTGAAGTATTTGAACCATAAAACCCAGGGGGTTATTTGAAAATTTATTGCAAAAGATTTAAAAATCAATTTAGGCATTTTCCGAAAATAATTTTTTAAAGTATTTATTTTGGCCATGAAAAAATGTTCAATAAATTGCATTTAATTCCCTGATCATTTTGGTATATAAATATTTATTTGTTGGAAATGTTTGGATGCCTTAATGAGATTTCAATTCTCTGGAAATTAGAAAAGGAAACGAATTAACGTTTTAATTAAAACCGGCCAACCCACCTGCCTTAACCCCACCCGAAATCACTCCGAGCCGACCGACCGAAGCCGCGCCCTCTCCCTCCCTCTCTCTAACACGCCGGTCCCACCGACCAACAACGCCATCTCCGCGGTCGTCCTCCTCCCCTTTCCTCGCCGGTGAGACCACCGCGCCGGATCTCCCTCTCCTTCCTTTCAGACGACGCCGAGGTCTCCTATAAATACCGGAGCTCCCCCTCGACCCGTTCCCTCTGTAACCCGAACGCCCGTGCCCTTCTTGTCGT
This sequence comes from Hordeum marinum, assembly GCA_022496015.1. Taxonomy (NCBI): domain Eukaryota; kingdom Viridiplantae; phylum Streptophyta; class Magnoliopsida; order Poales; family Poaceae; genus Hordeum; species Hordeum marinum. The sequence continues at coordinate 87,122,483 of CM039678.1, read as the reverse complement.
CGCAATCGCTCATCGGAGCCACCGGCCGCCGCCGCGTCATTGTAGACCCTAAGCTCGCCCTAGCCACCCGAGGCCACCAACCGCTCCACCACCCCCGCCGCAATCGCCAGGTGTCCTCGCCTTCGCCGGAGACCCTCCGGAACGCCCTACCGATGCCATGCCGGAGCTCCGCCTCCACCCGAAGCTCCAAGAGCTCGAGGAGCTCGCACTTGTCGTCCCCAGCCCCAAACGATGCCACCAACGGACGCTGGAGGTCCGCCGCCATCGACAGGACCCTTTGGACGCCGTCGCCGACCACCGGAGCACCTTCCTTGTTGACCTCACCGCCTCGGACATCGCCGGAGTTTCGCTGGAGCTCCCCACCCCTCAGTAAGTCACTGATGACGCCATCCACCGTCCGATTTAGATCCAACGTACTATAATAGATCACTTAAGCGGCGAAATGTTTTCTTCTAAAACCCGGCTATCCGCTCGCTAGCCCTCGCTTGCACACCCCCTGTAGCCAATCAAAGAACGCCATGTAGCACCCCTGTCCATTAGTTAGATTTTCCTTTTTTCTGTTTCTGTTTTAAAAACAGAATAGTTCTGTTTTTGTTTTCTTTATATCTTTTATGTTTTTAATTATTTTCATTTGATTCTGCTTGCATCATGTCACAAATTTTATCTAGTTTCTGTAGATATAAAGATTGACAATATTTGAATACTTTAAATTTTAATTCAAACATATTTGATTCAAATCTTATTTCCTTAATATCTTGAGTTTGAAAATATATTTTTAGTTGATTCTTTTTGCTACTCGTCATTAGTGATCTTAGCTATCAGTAGGTAGAATTTGAGAATTTTTGGAATAATTTAAAATAGTATTTTCAAGCAAAACAGATTCTTTTTAGATCTTTTTAGGTTTATTTATATTTCTTTTGTTTTAAGTTGTTTTAATTTATTTTCTTTTATATTAGTTGATAGATTTTATAAAGTTTGCTGTTAGATAACAGTAGCCCTTCAAACAAATATTATTTTATTAGTTTATTGCATGAAAATCAATTCTAGTTAATTATAACTTGTAATTAATTTCCATTGCTAGTTTGATTTGCTATTGGAAAATACCTTTAATAAAATTGTTTTATAAAATATACTTTCTGTTAACTTAGTTGTTACATATTTTGTTTGTGTTATTTTAATATTTCATTTTGTTTTCTTGTTTTAGTTTATTAGGCAAAAACCTATGTTGTTTAGAGTATTATTTTCTTAGTTCTTATTTGTTTTTCAAAAGTAATCCTTTCACTAAGTAAAATATTTACTAAAATACTTTTGTTATATTTTACTTTGTTTTTGTTTTGTGTTTTACTTTTGAAAATAGGATTTATTTGTAGAGAAAACCAATCCTTGGTTGTGTTGATGAAGTTTTGTTGTTTTGAGTTTTGTCTTAAGTATTTCCTTCATCACAACCTTGTGCTTTTAGTTTTGTGTTGGTTTTGATTGTTAGTATTGATTGCTAGCATGATTGCTTATATGAATGAAATGTTTGATTATATAGATTTTCATCGGAGAGTGACGAATAGTGTATCATATTATTTCTGAGAGCAATATTATTCTTCATCAACAGTACAGGCAAGTTCACTTTGACCATTTTGTTCATACCTATGTTTTATTGCATGTAGTGACATCATTCAACAAATCCCTCCCGTAGTGTTATTGAAAATTCTTGTAGTTGAGTAGAATGCATGAGGTAGGAACCCACCACTTGTTACAAAAGCCCCAGGAACGTTAGTTATTTCTATGCTATGCTAAAGTAGATGGGCTCTGGTATGAGTGTTCGTGAGTGGTGTGAGAAGGAGGACTCTACGTCAAGACAACAACTTCATGAAGGCATCTTCAAGTCCTGCATCTCCAAGACCTCAAGACTTCGAGACTCGAGAAACAAGTTTTCAATACACACTACTGGGTGAAGGATGGTTGATTGGGCATCCCTGGAGTAACCAGTGGATGGCTGGGATGCATGGAGAAGCGCCATGACATGTTGCGGAAAGCTTCACCTAAACTCAAAGAGAGGGATGAATACTTCATGCCCGGAAGCTTACCTGTGTAGCCACAAGTCATTATGGGCTCTGGCTTGGTTGATCTTTGTTGTGACTCTGGCTGGGCAGTGCTACGAGATGTAGTCGACGTTAGGATTGGATGGGCACTAACAGTAGTCAGGGAAACACTCTGAAGGACCATGTTTCGTTCGTCATGTTCTCAAACACCAGGCAGTGCGAGGACTTACAAGGAGGGAACGAATCTTGTGGGTAAAGTACACACCACTCTGCAGAGTTAAACCTAATCGATTATCCGTGTCCCCGGTTATGGATAATTTGAGCCTCTAGACTTGGATCTATCTCTGAACTCTCAACATTGGATTGATAATTAATTGTGGACAACTTATGATACTTGTGGGCATTAAGACATCGGTTGGCAAAACCATGTCATGTTAGGTAACTCTGTAGTGAAAATTCTTGATATTCCTTGTTGTAGGAAAAGAAATAAAATCAGCTTTTATGCAAAAACTCAGACACAGAGCCACAAAGCCTTACTGCATATAGAATAGTTTTTATCTTCTATTCTACTATGGTGACCTTGCCGGTACATTCAATGTACTGACCTACACGGCAGCAACGTCTCATGTTGCAGATACTCTTCTTCGACGAGTAAGAGATACGATTCAGAGTTACGGTCTACACTCAACCTGCCGTTGATGTTTATTGGGACTCCACCCCCATTGACTGTTTCCGCTGAGATTTTAAGGTATATATCAGTTTTACATTAATTACATGTGATTCCACTTTGATATATAAATTGATGTACTGTGTGTGCCAGCATACTGATCCAGGGATGGCACAGAACACACAGTGGCCTGACCTTTCTAGGTCGGGTCGCTACACCATGTTTGAAAACCAAGTATAGACTTTGGTAGACTTGCTCGTTGGATGACACGTCGTCGAGTACAAATGGACCTTTAAGAGAAAGACAGACGCTGATGGTAAATGTCACCATTTATAAAGCTCGACTTGTTGCAAAGAAGTTTACGACAAGTTCAAGGAGTTGACTACGACGAGACTTTCTCACTCGTAGCGATGCTAAAGTCTGTTGGAATTATGTTAGCAGTTGCTGCATTTTTCAATTATGAAATCTGGCAGATGGATGTCAAAACATCGTTTCCTTAATGACTACTTGAGGAAAGGTTGTACGTGATACAACCAGACGGTTTTGTCAGTCCTAAGGATGCTAAAAGGTGTGCAAGTTTCAGTGATCCTTCTATGAATTGAAGCAAGCATCTCGGGGTTGGAATATACGCTTTGATGAGGTGATCAAAGTTTTTGAGTCTATACAAAGTTGATGAGAAACTTGTATTTGCAATAAAGTGAGTGGGAGCACTATAGAGTTTCTGGTAAGCATATGTGGTTGACATACTGTTGATCGGAAATGATGTAGAATTTCTAGAAAGCATAAACGGTTGTTTGAAAAGAGTTTTTTCAAAGGAAGACCTGGATTAAGCTACCTAATTGTTGAGCATCAAGATCTATAGAGATAGATCAAGATGCTTGATGAGACTTTCAAGGAGTACATACCTTGACCAGATTTTGAAAAAGTTCAAAATGGATCAGTCAGAGAAAGAGTTCTTGCCTGATTTGTAAGGTCTGGAGTTGAGCGAGACTCAAAGCTCGACAATGACAGAAGAAAGAGAAAGGACGAACGTCATCCCCTATGCCTTAGCCATAGGCTCTATATTATGCCATGCTGTGTACCGCACCTGTGTGTGCCTTGCCATGAGTTTGTCAAGGGGTACAAGAGTGGTCCAGGAATGGATCATTGGACAGGGGTCAAAATTATCCTTAGTGACCAGAGGACTAAGGAAATGTTTCTTGATTATGGAGGTAATAACTGGTTCGTCGTAAAGAGTTATGTCGATGCAAGCTTTAACACTAACCCGAATGACTCTTAGTAGCAATCCGGATACGTATAGTGAGCAGCCATTTGGAATAGTACCAAGTGGAGTGTGGTAGCAGTGTTTATGGTTTGACATAGAGATTTGCAAAGTACACATGGATCTGAATGTCGCAGACCCATTGACTATAAGACCTCTCTCACATGCAAAGCATGATCGAGCCCCATAACTCATTGGGTGTTAGATTCATAACAATGCGAATCACATGGTGATGTGAACTAGATTATTGACTCTAGTGCAAGTGGGAGACTGTTGGAATTATGCCCTAGAGGCAATAATAAATTAGTTATTATCATATTTCCTTGTTCATGATAATCATTTATTATCCATGCTCTAATTGTATTGATCGGAGACTTAGATGCATGTGTGGATACATAGACAAAACCATGTCCCTAGTATGCCTCTAATAGACTAGCTCGTTGATCAAAGATGGTTAAGGTTTCCTAGCCATGGACATGAGATGTCATTTGATAACGGGATCACATCATTAGGAGAATGGTGTGATGGACAAGACCCAAACTACAAACGTAGCATATGATCGTGTCAGTTTAATGCTACTGTTTTCTGCATGTCAAGTATCTGTTCCTATGATGATGAGATCATGCAACTCACTGACGCCAAAGGAGTGCCTTGTGTGTATCAAACGTTGCAACGTAACTGGGTGACTATAAAGGTACTCTAGAGGTATCTCCGAGGGTGTCTGTTGGGTTGGCATGGATCAAGACTGGGATTTGTTACTCCGTGTGATGGAGAGGTATCTTAGGGCCCACTCGGTAATACAACATCACAACAAGCCTTGCAAGCAATGTGACTAAGTGTTATTCACGGGATCTTGTATTACGGAACGAGTAAAGAGACTTGCCGGTAACGAGGTTGAACTAGGTATGGAGATCCGACGATCGAATCTCGGGCAAGTAACATACCGAAGAACAAAGGGAACATCATACGGGATTAACTGAATCCTTGACATAGAGGTTCGACCGATAAAGATCTTCGTAGAATATGTAGGAATCAATATGGGCATATAGGTCCCGCTATTGGTTATTTACCGTAGAGGTGTCTCGGTCATGTCTACATAGTTCTCGAACCCGCAGGGTCTGCACACTTAAGGTTCGATGACGTTTTAGTAGTATAGAGTTATGTATGGTGGTGACCGAAGGTGGTTCAGAGTCCCGGATGAGATCCCGTATATCACGAGGAGCTTTGGAATGATCCGGAGGTAAAGATTGATATATAGGAAGTCCCATTTTGGTCGCCGGAAAAGTTTCGGGCTCATCGGTAATGTACCGGGAGTGCCGGTAGTGTACCAGGAGACCATCGGGAGGGGTATTTCGACCCAATAGGCTACATGGTCTATGGAAGAGTGAATACCATCCCTTACTGGGCTGGTGGAAGTCTGACACAAGGCCCATGCGACTGGGAAGAAAAGCCCAAAGAGAAAAAGGTGGAAAAAGGAAAAAAAGGCAAAAATAAGGAGGAGTCCTAGTCTTACTAGGATTGGAGGAGGAATCCTCCTCTCCTCCTTGGTTCGGCCGAAGACTCCTAGGGCTGGCCCTTTGGCCAAGCCTCCTCATCTCTTCCTCTTATATATAGTAGAGGTTATAGGGTTTTATACTAGGTTTTTCAGCCACGTGCTACCCGTTCCTCTAGTGCATAGTTTCTCCTCTAGATCGATTTTCTGCAGTGCTTGGCGAAGCCCTGCCGGAATTGCTCCACCACCATCGCTGCAGCGCCATCATGCTGCCAGAGAACTTGTCTACCTCTCCGCCCCTCTTGATGGATCAAGAAGGTAGAGATCGTCATCGAGCTGTACATGTGCTGAACGCGGAGGTGCCGTCCGTTCGGCGCTAGATCGGAAGGACCGTGATCAAGATCGCGAGACGGATCGTGATGAGTTCGCGGGACGGATCGTGATTGGATCGCGGACGGATCATGATGAGATCGTGGGATGCTCGGCAATTTGGATCGCGAAGACGTTCGACTACACTAACCGTGTTTCTGAATGCCTCCCGCTTAGCGATCTACAAGGGTGTGTAGATCCACTCTCCCTCTCGTAGATGCTCATCACCATGGATAGGTCTTGCGTGAACATATGATTTTTTTTGTTTCCCATGCGACATTCCCCAACAGCGAGGTGGGCGGCGACGGAGGAGTGTGCTTGTATGTCCCTCTTGTTCTCATGCTCATACATGTGGAGAAACATCCTCCCTTATAAGGAGGTCCAACTCCTACTAAACTAGCAATGTGGGACTAAACTTTTGTCCCATCTCTTGCCTTGCACAAATGGGCTTAGTGGGCCTCTAGGATTTATTAGGAATCCTGAAAATTGTTATTGGGCTGGCCCATTTTTAGAACAAATTCCAGCAACCCCCCACCAGATCCAAGAGGCACACAAAAATTTGCCTTTGGTTCCAAAACACTGTTTATATACCGGTACTGCAGCGAAGACTATTAAGTTGAACTTCCACCTAGAACTCTATGCTACACTAGTAAGCAACTTGAACAGTGGACTATGCCTTGAACTGCAAGTTTTCTGTGAATCTAGCTTCACACAAAGCCTTGACTGATACTAGGCTGCTGTGGGACTTCCCCGCGGGTGGAGCTTATGCGTCATACTCCGAGGCCTTTCATGAGTTTACTAGAGAGCACCCTACTCTCATAGATTGCGACGTTAACAATTAGACTCATATATGTGTGTTCTTCCAAAGGTGTTCTGCAGGACAACATCTCTGCTTAAATAAGCCACATAGAATACATTAAGATATATATGAACCTGCCATGCAGATTAGGAAAGTATTGCATCTTCATGGAGTGGTATTATTAATAGTAAGGATACTTTCCTCTCAGTTGACCACCAGTTTGTCTTCCACATCTAATTCACAGGATCTCCGATCACATAGAATAGGTTACCACTATGAACAACTCATGTTGTGGGTCTCATACCCATCTCCTTTGATGCATTATCTATCACATTAAGTGATAGACCCTTGGTAAAAGGATCTGCCAGATTTTTAGAAGTTTGGATATAATCCAATGCAATAACTCCAGAGTTTCTCATTTTTCTAACAAATTTTAACCTTCTCTGAACATGTCGTGATGACTTCATGTTATCCTTCGAACTGATCACTTTGGCGATCACAGTTTGATTGTCGTAGTTCATAAGAACACCCGGTACAAGTTTCTCCACAACCGGTAAGTCATTCAAGAGCCGACGAAGCCAATCTGCTTCGACCGTAGATATATCTAGTGCTCCGAGTTCTGCTTCCATTGTTGACCTTGTTAAGATGGTCTGCTTGCAAGACTTCCAAGAAACAGCGCCATCACCATAAGTGAATACATATCCACTCGTGGCCTTTATCTCATCAGCATCAGAGATCCAGTTTGAGTCACTATACCCTTCAAGCACCTTTGGGTACCCAGTGTAGTGAATTCCATAGCTTGTAGTGCCCTTCAAATAGCACATAACTCTTTCTAGAGCTTTCCAATGATCATCTCCCAGTTTTGAGACAAACCGACTTAGTTTGCTAACAGCAAAAGAAATGTCAGGTCTCGTGGCACTAGCTAAGTACATAAGTGAGCCAATAATTTGAGAGTATTTCAATTGATCTCTAGCGATTCTTCGATGCTTTTGAAGTAACACGCTAGCATCATAAGGTTTTGGAGAGGGCTTGCAGTCACTATAACCAAAGCGACTCAAGATCTTTTCCACATAGCGAGATTGAAGCAATGTAATCCCACCATCATCATCTCTCAGCAGCTTGATATTTAAAATAACATCAGCTACTCCTAAATCCTTCATCTCGAAACAATGAAATAGGAAATTCTTGACCTCCTCAATAACGTTCAGATTTGTTCCTAAAATTAGTATGTCATCAACATATAGGCAAAGGATAACTCCCTCGCCCCCACCATGGCAATAGTACACACATTTGTCAGCTTCGTTTACAACAAAGCCTGTAGTTGTTAAAGTTCTTTCAAACTTCTCATGCCACTGCTTAGGTTTTTGTTTGAGTCCATACAAAGACTTCAACAATCTGCGCACTTTTCCTTCCTGACCGTCCACTATGAACCCATCAGGTTGTTCCATGTAAATTTCCTCATCCAACTCCCCATTCAGGAAAGCTGTCTTAACATCCATTTGATGAACGAGAAGACCATGTGAGGCAGCTAGTGAAAGTAACACTCGAATAGTGGTCAGTCGAGCCACAGGTGAATAAGTATCAAAGAAATCTTCACCTTCCTTTTGGGTATAACCCTTGGCCACGAGCCGTGCCTTATACTTCTCAATAGTACCATCAGGCCTAAGCTTTTTCTTGAATACCCATTTGCACCCATAAGGTCGATCTGTTATCTCCCAAGTTTCATTTGCCAAGATGGAATCCATCTCACTACGGACCGCTTCCTTCCAGTAGTCAGTGTCTTCAGATGCACAGGCCTCTGAAATAGAACTAGGAGTGTCGTCTATGAGATATAGAAGAAAATCATCACCAAAAGACTTTGCAGTCCTCTGTATCTTGCTCCTTTTAGGAGTCTCATCATTGTCTTCCACGAGATCTTCAAGACGTTGTGTCGAAATGGTTGGTTTAGAAATTTCAACTACATCTTGACTTGATGAACTAGGTAACTCTTGATTTGATGAGCTACCCATATCCTTCATGGGAGAGATATCTTCAAAGAAAGTCGCATCATTCGACTCCACGATTGTACCGACACGCATGTCTGATACCTCAGATTTTACAATGAAGAATCTATAACCAATGCTATTAAAAGCATAGCCCAGGAAAACACAATCTACAGTTTTTGGTCCAAGCTTTCGCTTCTTTGGAGTTGGTATATTCACTTTTCCAAGCAGCCCCAAGTACGTAGGTAAGAGAGTTTTAACCTTTTCTTCTCCCATTCCTCAAATGGATTTATCTCTTTGTTCTTTGTGGGAACTCGGTTTAGGACATGACTGTCACGCCCAAGATGCGGTCCTATCCTTATTTTGGCACGAGGGCCTCGACAGGGATAGAAGCGCATCACATCGTGTTGCAAGTTGAGTCGACCCTCGCGGTTACATGGATGTTTGCCGACACGTGCGCGGTCATGTTGTTCATGAAGTTTGTGACCCATCATGGCACACGGAATGACACATGTATCGGACTGGAAGCACAGACGTTTGTACCAAGAGGGAATGTTCCTGTGGCCCGACGAGGACGTCAGTTCCTGTAAGTGGTGGTGTATGTAATAGCCTGGCATATTAGGGATGATAGACTACTCATATCAATAAGGAATTCCTTGTTTTTCGGGAGTCCATTCGAACAGAACTCCCAGGTTAAGCATGCTTGGCTTGGAGTAGTCCTAGGATGGGTGACCGACTGGGAAGTTGGTCCCGGGTGCGCACGAGTGAGGACAAAGTGCACAGAAAAGAGTAGTATTGATCTGTGAGGCCAGTATAGATCTCGCTAGGAGTAACGACCACCGGCGGGTGTGTCCGGGGCGTTACAATGACATGCAGTCAATATCGCCTCCCCCACCATGCCTTAGAGAGACCCGATGTGTCTAACATGACGTTAACCAAATCAGTTAGAGTACGATTCTTTCTTTCGGCTACCCCATTTGACTGAGGTGAATAGGGATGCATCCTCTCATGGACTATTCCGTGTTCCGCACAAAAAGAATCGAATTCATTGGAAAAATACTCTCCACCATGATCGGACCTAAGCCTCTTGATTTTTTGATCAAGTTGATTTTCCACTTTAGCTTTATAGTTCTTGAAAAAAAATCAAAGCCTCATCTTTTGATTTCAAAAGATACACATGGCAATATCTAGTGGAGTCATCAATTAACATCATGAAACATTTCTTTCCACCTTTTTTCAAAACACCATTCATTTCACAAAGATCTGAATGTATGAGTTCTAGTGGCGCAAGATTTCTTGTTTCTGCAGTTGTATGAGATTTACAAGGTTGCTTAGCTTGCACAAAAACTTGACACTTAGATCCCTTGACAATAGTGAAGTTGGGGATTAAGTTCAACCTTACAAACATGCAGTCAATATCGCCTCCCCCCACCATGCCTTAGAGAGACCCGATGTGTCTAACATGACGTTAACCAAATCAGTTAGAGTACGATTCTTTCTTTCGGCTACCCCATTTGACTGAGGTGAATAGGGAGGCATCCTCTCATGGACTATTCCGTGTTCTGCACAAAAAGAATCGAATTCATTGGAAAAATACTCTTCACCACGATCGGACCTAAGTCTCTTGATTTTTTGATCAAGTTGATTTTCCACTTCAGCTTTATAGTTCTTGAAAAAATTCAAACCCTCATCTTTTGATTTCAAAAGATACACATGGCAATATCTAGTGTAGTCATCAGTTAACATCATGAAATATTTCTTTCCACCTTTTGTCAAAACACCATTCATTTCACAAAGATCTGAATGTATGAGTTCTGGTGACGCAAGATTTCTTGTTTCCGCAGTTGTATGAGATTGACGAGGTTGCTTAGCTTGCGCACAAACTTGACACTTAGATCCCTTGACAACAATGAAGTTGGGGATTAAGTTCAACTTTGCTAGCCGCGTCATACAACTGAAATTAACATGACATAGACGTGAATGCTAGACATTTGATTCACTATTGTTGCAAACATGATGAACAACTTTATTACAAACATGTGACAAAGATAGTCTGAACAAGCCTCCTGACTCATAACCTTTGCCAACAAAAGTTCCATACTTGGATATTACAAATTTATTGGACTCAAAGGTAGTCATCTCTACACAGAAGAGATCCGATAGCAAGATTTTTATTGATGGAGGGGACATAATGCATGTTCTTCAGCCGCACAATCTTCCCCGAAGTAAACTTCAGATCGACCGTGCCAACACCACGAACAGAAGCACTTGAACCGTTGCCCATCAGCATGGAAGTAGTTCCTGTGGCCTAATAAGAAGAAAACATGGAAATATCACCACATACATGCACATTAGCACCCATGTCAATCAACCAATCAGGAGAAGGACATACTGAGAGAATACTTGGAAGTATACCATACCCAACATCCTTCATCTCAGCCTTACCAATGACAACATTTGCGATCTTGTCGCCTTTCCCATGTTGACGCTTGTCATAACTGTTAGGGAAGCTAGGGGCCCAATGATCAGGATCTCCACAGACATGACACACACCTTTGTTCTTGTCAGTCTTAGAGAGACCCGATGTGTCTTAGAGAGACCCGATGTGTCTAACATGGCGTTAACCAAATCAGTTAGAGTACGATTCTTTCTTTCGGCTACCCCATTTGACTGAGGTGAATAGGGAGGCATCCTCTCATGGACTATTCCGTGTTCCGCACAAAAAGAATCGAATTCATTGGAAAAATACTCTCCCCCACGATCGGACCTAAGCCTCTTGATTTTCTGATCAAGTTGATTTTCCACTTCAGCTTTATAGTTCTTGAAAAAATTCAAAGCCTCATCTTTTGATTTCAAAAGATACACATGGCAATATCTAGTGGAGTCATCAATTAACATCATGAAATATTTCTTTCCACCTTTTGTCAAAACACCATTCATTTCACAAAGATCTGAATGTATGAGTTCTAGTGGCACAAGATTTCTTGTTTCTGCAGTTGTATGAGATTTACGAGGTTGCTTAGCTTGCACACAAACTTGACACTCAGATCCCTTGACAATGGTGAAGTTGGGGATTAAGTTCAACTTGGCTAGCCGCATCATACAACCAAAAGTAACATGACATAGACGTGAATGACAGACATTTGATTCACTATTGTTGCAAACATGATGAACAACTTTATTACAAACATCTGTCAGAGATAGTCTAAACAAGCCTCCTGACTCATAACCTTTGCCAACAAAAGTTCCATACTTGGATATTACAAATTTATTGGACTCAAAGATAAGCTTGTAGCCATCACTACACAGAAGAGATCTGCTACCAAGATTTTTATTGACGGAGGGGACATAATGCACGTTCTTTAGCCGCATGATCTTCCCTGAAGTAAACTTCAGATCGACCGTGCCAACACCACGAACAGAAGCACTTGAACCGTTGTCCATCAGCACGGAAGTAGTTCCTGTGGCCTAATAAGAAGAAAACATGGAAATATCACCACATACATGCACATTAACACCCATGTCAATCAACCAATTAGGAGAAAGATATACTGAGAGAATAGTGGGAAGTATACCGTACCCAACATCCTTCATCTCAGCCTTACCAATGACAACATTTGCGATCTTGTCGCCTTTCCTATGTTAACGCTTGTCATAACTGTTAGGGCAGCTAGGGGCCCAATAATCAGGATCTCCGCAGACATGACACACACCTTTCTTCTTGTGAGTCTTTTTCTTGAAGTTGGTGTGTTGCGAAGCCTTGTTCTTCCCATCAAACTTTCCCTTTCCATCAAACTTGCCCTTGTTCTTGAAATTATAGGGATGGAACTTTTTCTTCTATACCAAATTGGCACTAGAACCTCCCTCAATACCTCGAGCACGTATGTCTTTTACTCTCGCCTTTTCTTCCACATCAAGAGTACCAATGAGATCCGGAATGGAAAACTCCTGTCTCTTATGCTTCAAAGAGGTAGAAAAGTTCCTCCACGAGGGAGGGATCTTAGTAATGATACCTCCGGCAACAAACTTGTCTGGTAACATACAATTGAAGTGCTCAAGTTCTCTAGCAAACGACTGTATCTCGTGAGCTTGCTCAACCACAGAGCGCTCTTCAGTCATCCTATAGTCATAGAATTGTTCCATGATATATAGCTCAGTACCGGCATCGAAGACCCCAAACTTGGCCTCGAGTGCATCCCACATATCTTTTCCATTATCAATTGATGCATAAGCATCAACTATGTTCTCACCAAGAGCACTCAAAAGAGCAGCCTTAAACAAGGTATCCTTTTTCTGAAAAACTTGTTCCTCTTGAGGATTAAGATCTCCTTCAGGCTTGCCAAGAGTGGCCTCATAGAAGCTCATGGTTTGAAAACATAGGACAACCCTCACATGACACCTCTCATAGTGCATACCCTCAAGCATAGGAGGTCTCATGGAAGTAGCAAAACCACTCGGGGTAAATTGCCTAATAAGGTTTTTGGATTGTTGGAAATATGAGAAATTTACTAAAAGATTTAAATGAAATAAGCAACTGATAAAACAAGATCATAGTAAAAGAGGCAACACTAGTCATGTGACTTAGACGAGAATATGCCACAATAAGAGGAACGAAACTTATGAGGGCAACTAAAGGATAGTAGGTGAATATTATGTGAACATGTGAACTATACCGAAACATAGGTAGAATAGAAACTAGACCAAGTAATTCTAGCAAAATCTTGAACATGGAAACCATGAATACGTACTGAGCGGTGGCAGCAGCTGGGTTGGCGTTGACGTCATCACCAACCATGTCGTCAAAGAGGTCGTTGACGTCGGGGAAGAAGTCGTCGTTTGGGAAGTGATCGTCGATGTCCGTGGCTCCATGATGAAGAAGCCAGTAGTCGCGCAGAGCGCTCCCAAAAAACCTTATCACCCTTCTCCCATACAGGACTCAAAGTGGTGGAGTTTCGGAGGCCTACTGTCGCGACCTGCGGTGCACGCCGCAAGACGGGATGGGGAAGAACCTTGTAGCAGCTCAGGGTTTGGAACTTGAGGGCGTGAGGAAGAGGAAGTTCTGATGTCTCTCTAGAGAGGAGCGACCTCCCTTTTATAGGCACACGATAAGGAGGCGAATAGGCAGCGACGGGAGGCGAAGCAAAAGAGGGAGACAAAACAAAAAGGCAGCAACCGAAGGGTGCAGCACCGTATTCAATCTCCACCACAGCTAAGCCTTTCAACTCCCAAGTGACCTTTTGTATACCAGTCGTGCGTGGCAAAAATTTAGACATCGGCTCATTCCCGTAACCCGCGTCGCGTCGCGTCGTGGAGGGCGGCTGAGGAGGAGCGCGTGTGTATGTCCCTCTTGTTCTCATGCTCATACATGTGAAGAAACATCCTCCCTTATAAGGAGGTCCAACTCCTACTAAACTAGCAATGTGGGACAAAACTTTTGTCCCACCTCTTGCCTTGCACGCATGGGCTTAGTGGGCCTCTAGGATTTATTAGGAATTCTGAAAATTGTTATTGGGCTGGCCCATTTTTACAAAAAATTCCAGCAATGACGTTCACTTATGTGGAGACCAAGGAATCGTTGAGTGCCTACGGAGCTCTTGCCTCACCATTTTTCCTTTACATGCAATCATCATCGTCGTCGTTATCTTGCTCTCATCTTCCAACAAAGCTTGTGCATAGCTATTGAAGAGCAGACCGCCTAGGCCTCGTTATCATGTTCCCGGGAACAGAAAACATCATAACCAAATGTACGTTAAATCAGAGTATTTTTATTTTTTCGAATAGTTTGGTTTGTTTACCGCATGTGTCACATAGTGAGATGTATGTTAAATGGTTGTTAACCATACAAGTCGATTTTGTAGGCCACACGATAGATTTTTCAAGTCGGTGTTTAGTTATAAAACACAATTAGTATCTAATTGAGTTGTCAAATAAACAACAGTAGGTTGGGATTCCATGAGTCTTTGTTGGTCGGGGCATGGTATATATGGTGGCAGTGACGAGAATTTGTTAAGGGAAAAAGCCTCTAAAATCCTTCAAGTACTGCGTTTACTATCCAAGCAATCATGAGTAACTTCTCCCGAGCTGCGGATCAGAAAATACCGGATAAAGTTATGTGGGTGAAACCTCCTGCCAATTCTTATAAACTATATGTAGATTCCGCTTTTTTTGGAGATGGAACGGGTGCAGCTGCGGCAATTCTTCGAAGCAACCGTGGAGAGGCTCTTGCAGGAGCATCCTAGTTGCTTCATCATATCCTTGATGCAACGACAGCAGAAGCAATAGCTATTAAGCGAGGGTTAGATTTGGTTGAAGGACTCGGCTGTCATCATGTCATTGTTGAATCTGACTCGTTGGAAGTTATTCAAGCATGCAATGGTGTAATCGAAATTTGGAGCCCCTATACTGCTATTTTGGCTGATTGTTTTCAAAAAGAGTACCGTATCGATACGGTATCCTTCGCATATTGCCCCAGGGAGGCTAATAGATTGGCGCACTATCTTGCTAGACATAGTTTTATTTTAAATTCTACTTTTGTTTGGGAGGGCGATCCACCCAACTTTTTACTTTCGTACATTGTGGATGATGTAACTTTTATTTGAGTTTAATAAAGTGTGCCAAGTGGTTTTCCTCTAAAAAAGGATAAGAAAGTAGAAGGCGGAAAAATAATAATCACCTTTGCTAATATCAATTTAGACTTTCGTTTAATTTTATTTATTTATTAGAGATGGCTTTCCTATGATTTCTATTACTATAAACCTTTAAGTTAATTGAAACAAAAAACAAACCAGAGTCACAACTCACACCATTAGTTCCAGAAAAACATAAGCCATATTGATCGAGACAACCGAATGCATTATATGGAACTCACACAAAATAGGGCAGTCCATGGTCCATGGACACACCTAACCCCAAAATACTTTTTAAGATCTCTGAAGGAAACCAACATGATCATCATCAAATAGGGAACCGGCTGATCCAAATAAAGCACCTTGTCAGTTTGCAATCCATTGAACTCTAGGTCTCTATTTCTTAACATCCTCGGAAGATATTGATTTCTAGTTCGTTCGAAGACTTTCACTCGCTATATATTTCCACCCCTCATTGTTTGCCTATTTTGTTACAAAGATGGACAAAGAGCTGAATCATTATCCAAGCAGTAAATCAATTTTATGAACAACATCAAGAGTATTGCTGAAGTTCAAACCAATGTCTGGTGAGTAATTAAGTAACATTCTTCGCATTAACCAGAGGAAAATATTAAATGTAGGAGGATTCACATAGAAATTTACTTGGAAAACATAACACTATTATTTAGAAGAAACTTCTATTAAAAGGAGCTAACTATCAACAAGTTTGTAATATGTAAGTACAAACTTACAATAATGGTACAAAATGGAAACACACACTGGTGCAACGGCGTGCTATACAAACGGTTTTTAAGCTCTTTCCGCGACGTAGTTGTAAACCGTCGCCTTGCATGTGTGGGCGATGGGGGGTGGGGGGTCCATCCCACACGACATGGCAAACCCGTCGGCGATGGTGGCCAACGAACACAAACGTTTGGCAAAACTAAGCGTATGGGATGTCCGCATCTATCACAAATGAGGGTCACCGAGCAATCGTTTGAGATATGTTGTATTTCCCATACGGTTCATCCTTGCAACTACTGTGAGATCACACTAACATCGCACACGCTATTTTGTGGCGCGTCCTTTACGATGTGCACCGAATCGCAAACAGTTCAAGATTATAAAGCGTGTATGATAAGGGGGCTATCACACACATTTAGTTCCACTATGACCGTTTGTGATATGATATAAGAGTGCATACGTTTATCATTATAAAACCGTATGCAAAGGTTGAATCTATCCCACACGCGGCGTTTTTGATAAATGTTTGTGATTTACAAAACGTGCCAAACGTTTCATTCATACTTCCCAAACGTGTCATCCAGACTAACTGTGTCGGATGAAGGCCTATCGCACGCATGGTATGGGGGTGCCGTGCGTGTAGCTGCAGGTTGATGATAGGACGCATGCGAGCTTGATACATCTATTTTACATCATTATTTCCTACTGTTATTTATAATCTTTTTGTGCACAATAATGCTTTATGGAGTAATTCTAATGCTTTCTCTCTCATAATATACAAGGTTTACACAAAGAGGGAGAATACCGGCAGTTGGAATTCTGGACCTGAAAAAGCATATCAGAGACACCTATTCCGCACATCTCTAAACAAGTTGAAACTTCACGTGGAATTATTTTTAAATATATAAAAATTACTGGAGCAAATAACTACCAGAGGGGGGCCACGTGGTGACCACAAGACACCAGGGCGCATGAGGCCTCTGAGGCACGCCCTAGTGGGTTGTGGCCAGCCCGGCCCACCTCCGGTGCCCATCTTATGGTACTTAAGGTCTTTTGACCTAGAAAAAAAGGAGGGGGATTTTGGGACAGAACGCCGCCGTCTCGAGGCGGAACTTGGGCAAGAGCACTTTTGCCCTCCGACGGAACGATTCCGTCGAGGGAACTTCCCTCCCAGAGGGGGAAATCAAAGCCATCATCATCACCAACAACCCTCTCATCTTTGGGAGGTCAATCTTCATCAACATCTTCAAAAGCACCATCTCCTCTCAAACCATAGTTCATCTCTTGTGTTCAATCTTTGCACCGGAACTTGAGATTGGTACCTGTGGGATACTAGTAGTGTTGATTACATCTTGTAGTTGATTCTACATGGTTTATTTGGTGGAAGATTATATGTTCAGATCCATTATGCTATTTAATACCCCTCTGATGTTGAGCATGCCTATCATTTGTGAGTAGTTACCTTTGTTCTTGAGGTCACGGGAGAAGTCATGTTGCAAGTAATCATATGAAGTTGATATGTGTTCGATATTTTGATGATATGAATGTTGTGATTCCCTTAGTGGTGTCATGTGAACGTCGACTACCTGGCACTTCACCATATTTGGGCCTAAGGGAATTCATTGTGGAGTAGTTATTAGATGATGGGTTGCTAGAGTTATAGAAGCTTAAACCCTAGTTTATGCGCTACTTCGTAAGAGGCTGATTTGGATCCAAACGTTTAATGCTATGGTTAGATTTTATCTTAATACTTTTCTCGTAGTTGCGGATGCTTGCGAGCGGGTTAATCATAAGTGGGAGGTTTGTTAAAGTAAGAACAACACCCAAGCACCGATCCACCCACATATCAAATTATCAAAGTAGCGAACTCAAATCAAACCAACATGATGAAAGTTAGTAGATGAAATTCTCGTGTACTCTCAAGAACGCTTTGCTTATTATAAGAGACCGTTTTGGCCTATCCTTTGCCACAAAAGGATTGGGCTATATTGCGCACTTTATTTACCGTTATTGTTACTTTCTTGTTACCAATTATGTTGCTATCAAACTACCTGTTACCTACAATTCCATTGCTTGCAGAAATTACCTTGCTGGAAACCGCTTGCCATTTTCTTCTGCTCCTCGTTGGGTTTGACACTCTTACTTATCGAATGGACTACAATTGACCCCCTATACTTGTGGTCCATCAAGGCTCTTTTCTGGTGCCGTTGTCAGGGAGTGAAGCGCTCTTGGTAAGTGGAAACTGGTAAGGAAAAATTTATACTAGTGCTGAAATTTATTGTCACTTGCTACTATGGAAAACCATCCTTTGAGGGGTTTGTTCGGGGTATCTTCACCTCAAACGGAACCACAATTAGTTGCCACTCAACCTACTGCACCTACTGAAAATATTGGTTATGAAATTCCTTTGGGTATGATAGAACAGTTGCTGGTTATGAAATTCCTTTGGGTACTAAAGTTTTATCGTATGCATCTAGTTCATCATGATCGGAATTATATATAATTTTTGGCCTCGTGAAGGAGAAAGCATCTCTCTAGCTTGGGGGAGGCTTAAGTCAATGTTATATTCATGCCCCAATCATGATCTCTCAAGAGAAATTATTATTCAGAATTTTTATCTCGGCTTTCTCATAATGATCGATCCATTCTTGATACTTCTTATACTGGCTTTTTTATGAAGAAGACTATTGAATTCAAGTGGGGTCTCTTGGAAAAAATTAAATGCAACTCTGAAGATTGGGAACTGGACAAAGGTAATGAGTCAGGTATTAAGCTTAAGTTTGATTGTGTTGAATCTTCTATGAATACCGATGCTTTTCACAAGTTTAGCACTAAATATGGACTTGGCTATGAGATATTAGCCTCTTTCTGTGAATCGTTTACTACTCATGTTGACCTCCCTAAGGAGAAGTGGTTTAAATATCATTGCCCTATTAAACAAGAAATTAAAGAACTGGTAAAGCTAAAGATGGAAGTATCATTTACATTGTTGATCCAGGTGTGCCTACTGCTTGTACTGAAAAACCACATTTCCTTGTTAGGATAAAGGAACATGCTAAGGTATCAACTGTGGTTCACAAAAGTAATATTAATTCACCCAAGACCTTTAAACAAATTAAAGTAGAACCTAGTGTTGCTATGGTTAAAGATCTCTTGGTAGAAAATATTGATGGGCATGTTATTTACTTATGTGATGAAGCTACTAGAATTGCCAAACCCGATGAAAAAGATAAACATAGAACCGTATTTGGCATGCCTATTGTCTTAGTTAAAATAGAAGATCATTGCTATCATGGTTTATGTGATATGGGTGCTAGTGTGAGTGCTATTCATTTTACCTTATACCAAGAAATTAAGAATGATAAAGCACTCGCCGAAATAGAAGTCATTGATGTTACTATTAAACTTGTGAATAGAGACACCATCACACCACTTGGGATTGTTAGAGATGTTTAAGTCTTGTGTGGGAAAATAAAATATCCTACTAATTTTCTAGTTCTTGGTTCCACACAAGATGACTTTTGTCCCATTATCTTTGGTACACCTTTATTGAACAATGCTAATGCTAAGATAGATTGCAAGAGAGAAACCGTTAGTGTTAATTTTGATGATGTGTTGCATGAATTTAATTTCTCCAAGTTTCGTAGAAAACCTCATAATAAAGATTTTTCTAGTAAGGATGAAATAATTGGTCTTGCTTCTATTTCCGTGCCCCCTACCGATCAACTAGAACAATATTTGCTTGACCATGAAAATGATATGCACTTGCATGAAACAAATGAAATAGATAAAATTTTCTCTGAACGACAACCTCTCCTAAAACAAAATTTGCCTATCGAAACTCTAGGAGGTCCTCCTCCACCTAAAGGTGATCCTGTGTTTGAATTAAAACAATTGCCTGACACTTTGAAGTATGCTTATCTTGATGAGAAAAAGATATATCCTGTTATTATCAGTGCTAACCTTTCAGAGCATGAAGAAGAAAGATTATTCAAAATTCTGAGGAAGCACCGAGCTGCTATTGGATATACTCTTGATGATATTAAGGGCATTAGTCCCACTCTATGTCAGCACAAGGTTAATATGGAACCTAATGCTAAACCCGTTGTTGATCACCAACGACGATTGAATCCTAAGATGAAAGAAGTGGTAAGAACTGAAATATTAAAGCTTCTAGAAGCCAATATAATTTATCCCATAGTTGATAGAGATGGGTAAGTCCCTTTCATTGTGTCCCTAAAAAGGGAGGTATTATTGTTGTTCCTAATGATAAAAAATTAACTTATCCCACAGAGAATTGTCACTTGCTATAGGATGGTAATTGATTTTAGAAAATTAAATAAATCTACTAGAAAAGATCATTACCCTGTGCCTTTCATTGATCAAATGCTAGAAAGATTATCTAAGCACACACACTTTTGTTTTCTGGATGGATATTCTGGTTTCTCTCAAATACCTGTATCACAGCTTGATCAAGAGAAAACCTGCTTTACTTGTCCTTTTGGAACCTATGCTTATAGATGTATGCCTTTTGTTTTATGCAATGCACCTGCTACGTTTCAAAGATGTATGACTGCTATATTCTCTGATTTTTGTGAAAAGATTGTGGAGGTTTTCATTGATGATTTTTCCGTTTATGGAACTTCTTTTGATGATTGCTTAAGCAACCTATATCGAGTTTTGCAGAGATGTGAATAAACTAATCTTGTCTTGTATTGGGAGAAGTGGCACTTTCTGGTTAATGAAGGTTTTGTCTTGGGGCATAAAATATCTGAAAGAGGTATTAAGGTGGATGAAGCTAAAGTTGATGCGTTTGAGAAAATGCCATGTCCTACAAATATTGTCGGGGGGATAACCCCGGGGTAGCCTCAGCCGGGTCCCTACTCTAACTTTTCAAAAAATGACTACAGGGCGGTCCTCCTCCCCTTGTAGTCCGGCTCCGCATGGCCAGCTGCGCCCAGCCAGCCGGCCGAAGGCGGAGACTCATAGACTTCTCGCCGGCGGTTCAGCTCCCGTCCTATCACCACGCCTTGCCAGACGATGACCTAACATGCGGCGTATCAGCGGTGCTCTTGTTGCCGCCATCAGAGCACGCAGGGCTACAGCGGGCCCCCGTCGCATCGACGGCCAGCGAGTGCATGGCCACAGTGGGGGCGACAGTGCCTCGGACCCGGCTGACCGCAACCGGGCGGGCGACACAGTGCAGGCACGCCCTCAACCACTCCATTACCTGCCCGGACATGGCCATGGTGTGACCGGCCGTACTGCTGACTGCGACCGACTGCCAGTGGATAACGGTCCGCAGGACGACCCGTGCCGCGACGTGACGGGCACGCAAGGCTGCCAGGCGGGCCCCTTCTGGCTCTCAATGGGACCCTACAGTCGGCGGGCCCTACCAGCGATGGGACCCTATAGCTGGCGGGCCCTACCAATGACAAGACTCCTCAGCGGGGGGCCCATGGCCGGCTAGAGAGGCTGCCATCTAGGGCCCTCTGGCACCTCCTATCGATATTTTAATTCAGGGGGTTGGCCTATAAAAGCCCTCGGGGCTCCCCCATGCACAGGGGCGATCGATTGACACACACATACCCATGCACTCACGTAGAGAGGCAAGGAGAGCAAGCTATCTCCTTCTTCCTCCTCTAGCCAGACAGCTCAAGGCGCACCATTATAGCCCTTCCCAGTTCATCAACTAGACAAGCAATACTAGGGGTGTTACCTCCCACGGAGGGCCCCGAACCTGGGTACATTGTGTGTCCCTCACCGCTTGTGCCTAATCCCACTCCCGGAGTCCGCCGGCGTCCTTCGGTCCCAAGCGCTCTCAATAAGCCACCCGATGGCATGTGTCATGAGTAAACGATGACAATTGGCGCCCACCGTGGGGCCGTCCACGGTGTCCGACGGAGTCACGCTCTGGGCGGGACCCTTCACCACCTCCCCTGGCCGCTCTGCGTCTGGGCGGAACTGCACACTCATGGGGCTTGCTCCCGCGGGGCGGGACCCCATTCCCACCGGCACTGCGGGCGATGCTGCCGGCCTCTCCAACAAGCGGTGCGGCAGTGACCCTTTGTTTGATGTCACCATCCTCATCGAGCTCCTCGGCGGGCTGAGCCTCGCTGAAGAGGTAGCTACGAACAAGTACCCTAGCCAGGTGCTCGACTGCCTTGACCCGCCCTCGTTCGTGGGCACACTCGCCCCGGGCGATGCCAATGACTCCCGCGTCCACGCGGGGGTAATGGCCATCGGCTGTTCCATTACCTCCGGTTGCCTCAGGGCGGAGGCGGAGGCAACTGCTGGAGCCGCTGGCACAGGCACCTCCGACCCCCTCGGTTCCGTGCTTCGGGGCCTCAGCACCCCCGTCATGCCTACAACGAAGCCGACCACGACTATGGACTGGCTGGAGGCTACTCGCCGACTGCTGTTCATGGAGCTGGCCACGCTCGCCACCACCAAGCACCGGATGGAGTCCGTGCCATGCGAGTACAACTCCGCCTACGGACTCACCTCCGCCTGCAACGAGCCCAGCTGGCGCGACAACATCCGTAACCGTGTCCGAGTAGTCGCGGAAATCCTCAGTGGCATGATCCTCACCTATGACATGCCGGTGGCCAACATGAGGGCCGCCCAATTGGCCTACGCTGACCTCGCCGACCTGGTGGGCAAGGAGCGTGAGCTGCAGCAGCGGCATATCCAAGACCTCATGTCCGCCGCCAACGCTCAGCAGGCCCAACTCAATGATGCCAATGCTGGCTCCGAAGCTTCCACCCCTGAGGGGGATGCCCCACCAACTGGTGGCCAACGCCGACCGGTGCAGCAAGCCTCTCCCCCCATGGCTCTAGCCGGTGGGGTGCGGGATCCGATAAAGGGCGCTCTTGATTGGGAGACGAGCCGCCGGCCATCAACAGCCGGCGCAAGGATGCCCTGGCTGGTGACAGCGGACACAACCATGTCAACACCCCACCTCCATGGCGGGAGCGTGCGCGCTCGCCCGCCCCGGCTGTCTGCCCCGAGCTGGCCGCTCGGCTCGGCCCGCACGTCCCACGAAGCAAAAACAACGCCCGGTCCCGCCTAGACCGCCTGGAGGAGGAGGGCCCGATTGGTCCAGCGTGCTTTGGCCCTCGGATCTGCAACAGGCCATTCCTAACCGGCTTCACGCTCCCTCGCGATACCCCGAAGTACAACGGCATGCACCACCAAGCCAGAAGACTAGCTAGTCGACTACACCATCGCAGTTGGCATAGCCAGGGGAACAAGCGTGTCGCCGTGCGTGTTGGGGAACATTGCATGGGAAACAAAAAAATTCCTACCCACATGCAATATCTATCCTTGGAGATGAGCATCTATGAGAGGGAGAGTGGATGTACATACCCTTGTAACTCGCTAAGCGGGAAGCGTTAAGAAACACGGTTGATGTAGTCGAACATCTTTGTGATCCAAATCGCCGAGCGTCCCGCGATCCCATCATGATCCATCTCGCGATCCAATCACGATCCGTCCCGCGGTCCCATCGCGATCTGTCCCATGATCCAATCACGACTCGTCTCACGATCTTGATCACGGTCCTTCCGATCTAGCGCCGAACGAACGACACCTCCGCGTTCAGCACACGTACAGCTCGATGACGATCTCCGACTTCTTGATCCAGCAAGAGGGAGAGGAGAGGTAGATGAGTTCTCCGGAAGAACAATGGCGTGGTGGCGGTGGTGGTGACCTATTCCTACAGGGCTTCGCCTAAGCACCGCAGAACTAATCTAGAGGAGAAGAAGAGGGCAGCACGTGGGAATTAGGGTTAGCTCTTCCCTTTAAATCCTCTAGTATATATAGGAGGGTGGGTGGGGAGGAGGCAGCCTCAAACCATCAAGGTTTGGTCGAAATTGGAGGTGGAGGAGTCCTACTCCAATCCTATTAGGAGTAGGATTCCTCCTTTGCACTTGGAAAATCTTTCCACCTCTCAACCTTTGGACTTTTTCCTTCTCAAACCTCATGGACTTTAGTGTAGGCTTTGGCAAGCCCACTAGGGACTGGTTTGTCTCCTCCCACTGACCATGAGGCCCCTCGGGGAGTGACACCTTCCCGATGGTCCCCCGGTACCCTCCCGACACTCCCGGTACACTACAGATGAGCCCGAAACTTTTCTAGTGACCAAAACAGGACTTCCTATATATCAATCTTTACCTCCGGACCATTCCGGAGCTCCTCATGACGTCCGAGATATCATTCGGGATTCCGAGCAATCTTTGGTCACCACCATACATAACTCTATACTACCAAAACGTCACCGAACCTTAAGTGTGCAGACCCTGCATGTTCGAGAACTATGTAGACATGACCGAGACACCTCTATGGTCAATAACCAATAGCGGGACCTAGATGCCCATATTGGTTCCTACATATTCTACGAAGATCTTTATCGGTTGAACCTCTATGTCAAGGATTCAGTTAATCCCGTATGTTGTTCCCTTCGTTCTTCGGTATGTTACTTGCTCGAGATTTGATCGTCGGTATCTCCATACCTAGTTCAATCTCGTTACCGACAAGTCTCTTTACTCATTCCATAATACAATATACCATGGCTAAATCTTTAGTCACATTGCTTGCAAGTCTTATAGTGATGTTGTATTACCGAGTGGGCCCTGAGGTACCTCTCCGTCACACGGAGTAACAAATCCCAGTCTTGATCCAGGACAACTCAACAGACACCTTCGGAGATACCTGTAGAGCACCTTTAAAGTCACCCAGTTATGTTGCTACGTTTATTACACACAAGGTACTCCTCTGGTGTCAGTGGGTTGCATGATCTCATGGTCATACGAACAAATACTTGACATGCAAAAAACTATAGCAATAAACTGACACGATCATATGCTACATTTATAGTTTGTGTTTTGTCCATCACATCATTCTCCTAATGATGTGATCCCGTTATCAAATGAAATCTTATGTCCATGGTTCAAATTAACCATCTTTGATCAATGAGCTAGTCTATTAGAGGAATACTAGGGACATGGTGTTGTCTATGTATCCACACATGTATCTGAGTTTCCGACCAATAAAATTCTAGCATGGATAATAAACGATCATCATGAACAAGGAAATATGATAATAACTAATTTATTATTGCCTCTAGGGCATATTTCCAACAATCTCCCACTTGCACTAGAGTCAATAATCTAGCTCACATTGGTATGTGATTTGTTATGAATCTCACACCTAATGAGTTCTGGGGTTCGATCATGCTTTGCATGTGAGAGAGGTCTTTAGTCAACGGTTCTACGACGTTCAGATCCGTGTGTACTTTGCAAATCTCTATGTCATATTGTAGACACTGCTACCACACTCCACTTGGAGCTATTCCAAATGGATGCTCCACTATACGTATCCGGATTGCTACTAAGAGTCATCTAGATTGATGACAAAGCTTGCATCAAGTAACCCTTTACGACGAACTCTTTATCACCTCCATAATCGAGAAATATTTCCTTAGTCCTCTAGTTACTAAGGATAATCTTGACCACTATCCTGGATTACTCTTGTACCCCTTGACAGACTTATGGCAAGGCACACACAGGTGCGGTACACATCATGGCATACTATATAGAGCCTTGGCTAAGGCATAGGGGACGACATTTGTCCTTTCTCTTTCTTCTGCTGTGGTCGAGCTTTGAGTCTCACTCAACTTGACACCTTACAAATTAGGCAAGAATTCTTTCTTTGATTGATCCATTTTGAACTCTTTCAAAATCTTGTCAAGGTATGTACTCATTGAAAGTCTTACCAAGCGTCTTGATCTATCTCTATAGATCTCGATGCCCAACAAATAAGTAGCTTTATCCAGGTATTCCTTTGAAAAAAATCCTTTCAAACAACCCTTTATGCTCTCCAGAAATTCTTCATCATTTCCGATCAACAATATGTCATCCACATATGCTCATCAGAAACTCTATAGTGCTCCCACTCACTTTATTGTAAATACAAGTTTCCCATAAACTTTGGATAGACTCAAAAACTTTGATCACCTCATCAAAGCGTATATTCCAACTCCGAGATGCTTGCTCCAGTCCATAGGAGGATCACTAGAGCTTGCACACCTTTTAGCATCCTTAGGACTGACAAAACCTTCTGGTTGTATCTCATACAACCTTTCCTCAAGGAAGGAAACGGTGTTTTGACATCCATCTGCCTGATTTCATAATTGAAAAAACGCAGCAACTGCTAACATAATTCCAACAAACTTTAGCATCGCTACGATTGAGAAAGTCTCATTACAGTCAACTCCTTGAACTTGTCGGAAACTTCTTTGCGAGAAGTCGAGCTTTATAAAAGGTGACATTCACCATCGGCGTCTGTCTTCATCTTAAAGGTCCATTTGCACTCAACGACCTGCCGTTCAATGGGCAAGTCTACCAAAGTACATACTTGGTTTTCATACATGGATCCTTTCTCGGATTTTATGGCCTCTAACCATTTGTCGTAATCCGGGCCTATCATCGCTTCTCCATAGCTCGTAGGTTCATAATTGTCCAACAACATGACCTCTAAGATAGGTTTGTTGTACCACTCAGGAGCAGTATGCATCCTTGTCGACCTACGAGGTTTGATCCGAAGCTTCATGATCATCATCATTAACTTCCTCTTCAACTAACGTAGGCTCCATAGAAACAACTTTCTATGCTGTGCTACTCTCTGGTTGAAACAAAGGTTCAACAACCTCATCAAGTTCTATATTCCTCCCACTCAATTCTTTCGAGAGAAACTCTGTCTCGAGAAAGGACCCATTTTTAGCAATAAACACTTTGCACTCGGATATGAGATAGAAGGTATACCCAACTATTCTTAGGGTATCCTATGAAGTTGCACTTTTCCGCTTTGGGCTCGAGCTTATCAGACATAAGTGTCGCATTCCCAAACTCTTAGAAATGACAGCTTAGGTTTCTAACAAACCATAATTCATACGGTGTCATCTCAAACGGATTTAGATGGTGCCCTATTTAAAGTGAATGCAATTGTCTCTAATGCATAACCCTAAAACAATAGTCGCAAAAACGATAAGAGACATCATAGTACACACCATATCTAATAGAGCACGACTATGCCGTTTGGACACACCATCACACTATGGTGTTCCAGGTGGCGTGAGCTGTGAAACAACTTTCACATTGTCTAAAGTTGTATGCCAAATTCGTAACTCAGATATTCACCTCCACGATCATATCATAGACATTTTTATCTTCTTGTCACGATGATCTTAAACTTCACTCTCAATTTGTTTGAACTTTTCAAACGTTTCATACTTGTGTTTCATTAAGTAAATATACTCATATATACTCAAATCATCAGTGAACGTAAGAAAATAACGATATCCACTGCACACTACAACACTCATTGGACCACATACATAAACATGTATTATTTCTAGTAAGTTACTAGCCCACTCGATCGTACCAAAAACGGGGTCTTTAGTCATCTTGCCCATGAGTCATGGTCCACATGTCTCAACCGATTCGAAATCGAATGAGTCCAAAGATCCATCAACATGGAGTTTCTTCATGCGATATATACCAATATGACATTTAGCGATAGTGCCACAAGTATGTGGTACTATTATTATTAACTTTGTATCTTCTGGCATCAATGTTATGAACATGTGTGTTACTACGATCAAGATTCAACAAACCATTCTCATTGGGTGCATGACCATTGAAGGTATTATTCATGTAAAAAGAATAACCATTTTTCTCTAACGTAAATGAATAACCGTGTTGCAATAAACACGATCTAATCATGTTCATGCTTAACACAAACACCAAATAACATTTATTTAGGTCCGTCACTAATCCCGAAGGTAGAGAGAGCGTGCGATATTGATCACATCAACCTTGGAGACATTTCCAACACACATCGTCACCTCACCCTTAGGTAGTCTCCATTTATTCCGTAGCTTTTATTTCGATCTACTAACATTTAACAATCGAACCGGTATCCAATACCCAGGTGCAACTAGGAGTACTAGCAAGGTACACATCAATAACACGTATATCAAATAAACTTCTGTCGACGTTGCCAGCCTTCTTAACTACCAAGTATCTAGGGTTGCTCCGCTTCAAAGATCACTCTCCTCATAATAGAGGCATTTAGTCTCGGGTTTGGGTTCAACTTTGGGTTGGTTCACTGGAGCAGCAACTGACTTGCCATCCATGAAGTTTCCCTCCTTACCCTTTCCCTTTTCAAAACTAGTGGTTTTACTAACCATCAACACTTGATGCTCCTTCTTGATATCTACTTTTGCGGTGTCAAACATCACGAATAGCTCAGGGATCTTCATTTCCATCCCTGGCATAATTATAGTTCGTCACGAAGTTCTAGTAGCTCAGTGACAGTGACTTGGAGAACTATATCAATCACCATCTTATCTCGAAGATCAACTCCCACTCGATTCAAGCGATTGTAGCACCTAGACAATCTGAGGACATGCTCAACGACTGAGTTATTCTCCTTGATCGTGTAGGCAAAGAATCTTGTTGGAGATCTCATATCTCACAACACGGGCACGAGCCTGAGATCCCAATTTCAGCTCTTAGAACAGCTCATATATTCCGTGATGTTCAAAACGTTTTGGAGCCTCAGTTCTAAGATGTAATGCATGACGCACTAAAGTGTCAAGTAGTCATCTGAACGTGCCTGTCAGATGTTCACAACATCTACAGACGACGCTAGAGGGGGTGGCGCACTGAGCGGTGTATTATGGACATAAGCCTTTTGGGAAGTCGTGAGGTTAATCCTCAGATTACAGGCCCAGTCCGAAATATTACTACCATCATCTTTCAATTGTATTTCTCTAGGAACATATAAAAAATTCAAGGGAGCTATAGTGTGAGCTAGTAATATACAACACATTTTGCAAAGACACTACTGATTATGTTCATGATAATGAGTTCAATTAATCGTATTACTTAAGAACTCCCACCCAAATTGACATCCCTCTAGTCATTCGAGTGATACATGATACAAATTCACCAACTTAAGTCCGATCATCACGTGAGTTGAGGTGGTTTCAATGGTGAACATCATCATGTTGATCATATCTACTATATGACTCATGTTCGACCTTTCGGTCTCTTGTGTTCCGAGGCCATGCCTGTACATCCTAGGCTCGTCAAGTTTAACCCGAGTGTTCTACACATGCAACACTGGCTTGCACCCGTTGTATGTGAACATAGGGCCTATCACACCCGATCATCACTTGGTGTCTCGACACGGCGAACTTTTGCAACGGTGCACACTCGGGGAGAACACTATTTATCTTGAAATTTTAGTGAGGGATCACCTTATAATGCTACCGTCGTCCTAAGCAAAACAAGGTGCATAAAAGGACTAACATCACATGCAAATCATAAGTGACATGATATGGCCATGAACTTGTG
Organism: Hordeum marinum; assembly: GCA_022496015.1. Taxonomy (NCBI): domain Eukaryota; kingdom Viridiplantae; phylum Streptophyta; class Magnoliopsida; order Poales; family Poaceae; genus Hordeum; species Hordeum marinum. The sequence goes on along the minus strand of CM039678.1, from coordinate 87,093,089 downwards.
CTTTTGATCTCCATCTATAAAGCACCGACATGATCTCGATCGTCACCGGCATGACACCATGATCGCCATCATCTTGATCTCCATCAACGTGTCGCCATCAGGGTTGTCGCGCCCACCATGCTTATACTACTATTGCTACTGCTTAGCGATAAAGTAAAGCATTACATAGCGCTTAATGATTGACATGCAGGTCATACAATAATTAAAGACAACCCTATGGCTCGTGCCGGTTGTCGTACTCATCGACATGCAAGTCATGATATTCTATACAATACAAGATCATCTCATACATCACATATATCTCATCATGTAATTGTGCATATCACATCACAAAATACCCTGCGAAAACAAGTGAGACGTCCTCTAATTGTTGTTGCAAGTTTTACGTGGCTGCGATGTGTATCTAGCAAGAACAATTCTCACCCACAAAAAAACCACAACGGTGTTACATAAGTTGCTTTTCAACCTTCTCAAGGACCGCCTTTGTCGAATCCGATCCAACTAAAGTAGGAGAAACAGGCACCCGCCAGCCATCTTTGTGCAACGAAGTTACACGTCAGTCGATGGAACCGGTCTCTCATAAGCGTACGAGTAAGGTTGGTCCGGGCCGCTTCATCCCACAATGCCGCTGAATCAAAAGACGACCAAGGGAGGAAGTAATCTAAACATTAACGCTCACAAACTCCTTTGTTTTCTACTCGTGATATTATCTACACACAGACCTAGCTCTGATACCACTATTGGGGAACGTTGCATGGGAAACAAAAATTTTCCTACGCACACACAAGATCTATCCATGGTGATGAGCATCTATGAGAGGGAGAGTGGATCTACATACCCTTGTAGATAGCTAAGCCAGAAGCGTTAAGAAACACGGTTGATGTAATCGAACGTCTTCACGATCAAAATCGCCGAGCATCCCTCGATCCCATCACGATCCATCTCACGATCCAATCATGATCCATCCCGTGATCCCATCATGATCCATCCCACGATCCAATCAAGAATCGTCTCGCGACCTTGATCACGGTCCTTCCGATCTAGCGCCGAACGGACGGCACCTCCGCGTTCAACACACGTATAGCTCGATGACGATCTCCGCCTTCTTGATCCAGTAAGAGGGAGAGGAGAGGTAGATGAGTTCTCCGGCAGCACAACGACGTGGTGGTGGTTGTGGTGAACTAATCTTGCAGGGCTTTGGCTAAGCACCGCAGAACTAATCTAGAGGAGAAACAAATCTAGAGGAGAAGAAGAGGGCAAGAAGTGGCAATTAGGGTTAGCTCTCCCCTCTAAATACTCTAGTATATATAGGAGGGATGGAGGGGAGGAGGCAGCCTCAAACCCTCAAGGTTTGGTCGAAATTGGAGGTGGAGGAGTCCTACTCCAATTCTATTAGGAGTAGGATTCCTCCTTTGCACTTGGAAACTCTTTCCACCTCTCAACCTTTGGATTGTTTACTTCTCAAACCTCACGGGCTTTAGTGGAGGCTTCGGCAAGCCCACTAGGGACTGGTTTGTCTCCTCCCACAGCCCATGAGGCCCCTCGGGGCATGACACCCCTCCCGATGGTCCCTGATACACTCCCGGCACTCCCGGTACGCTACCAATGAGCCCAAAACATTTTTAGTGACCAAAACAGGACTTCATATATATCAATATTTACCTTCGGACCATTCCGGAGCTCCTCATGATGTCCAGAATTTCATCCAGGACTCCGAGCAACCTTCGGTCACCATCATACATAACTCTGTACTACGGAAACGTCATCAAACCTTAAGTGTGCAGACCCTGTGAGTTCAAGAACTATGTAGACATGACCGAGACACATCTACAGTCAATAAACAATAGCAGGACCTAGATGCCCATATTGGTTCCTACATATTCTACAAAGATCTTTATCGGTTGAACCTCTATGTTAAGGATTTAGTTAATCTCGTATGCTATTCCCTTTGTTCTTCGGTATGTTACTTGCTTGAGATTTCATCGTCGGTGTCTCCATATCGGGTTCAATGTCGTTACTGGCAAGTCTCTTTACTCGTTCCATAATACAACATCCTGTGGCTAACTCTTTAGTCACATTGCTTGGAAGTCTTATAGCGATGTTGTATTACCGAGTGGGCCCTGAGATACCTCTCCGTCACACGGAGTAACAAATCCCAGTCTTGATCCAGGCCAACTCAACAGACACCTTCGGAGATACCTGTAGAGCACCTTTATAGTCACCCAGTTACGTTGCGACGTTTATTACACACAAGGTACTCCTCTGGTGTCAGTGGGTTGCATGATCTCATGGTCATACGAACAGATACTTGACATGCAGAAAACTATAGCAATAAACTGACATGATCATATGCTACGTTTATAGTTTGGATCTTGTCCATCACATCATTCTCCTAATGATGTGATCCTGTTATCAAATGACATCTTATGTCCATGGCTAACATTAACCATCTTTGATCAACGAGCTAGTCTATTAGAGGCATACTAGGGACATGGTGTTGTCTGTGTATCCATACATGTATGTAAGTTTCCGATCAATATAATTCTAGCATGGATAATGAACGATTATCATGAACAAGGAAATATGATAATAAGTAATTTATTATTGCCTCTAGGGCATATTTCCAACCATGCGCTATGTCCCCCTCATGCTGATCGGCTCGGCTCGAACCTAGCTTAACAGCCTATCCGCCGGCAACATCAACACCTGGACAAACTTTGAGGATGCGTTCGTTCACAACTTTACCGAGACCTACAAGCGGCCCGGCCGGCCCCGCGAGCTAGCCATGTGCGTCCAGGGGCCGGACGAGTCCCTCCGCGACTACCTCATGCACTGGACCGAGCTTTCCAACTCCTGTGAGGCATGAGGTGCAGGACATCTAGTACTTCATCGAGGGCTGCCGTGACGGCACCCACCTCAAGCACAAGCTCCTGTGCTCCGACCCGGCAACCCTGGAGGATCTGATGGCTAAGGCGGACAAGTTCGCCACGACCGACTCCGCGATGCGGATGAAGGTCAGCACGCCTACTAAACTGACCCCGCCGTCTGTCGCGCCACAGGCGGCTGCCGACAACTGGCAGCAGCAGAACAACAAATGCAAAACCGACCAGCCCGATCCCCGCTATGGGAGCCGGTAGGTCGCCGCTGTCGAGTAAGAGCAGCCAGCCGCCCAAGCCTCCAGCCAGCGTCAGCGGACCGGCAAGGCTGCCTGGTAGGCCAATCTCACCTTCGAGAAGATGCACTCCAGGGCGAAGCCGGGCATGCACACGATGCGGCAGGGAAACTTCTCCCAACGGCTAGCCTGAGGCGAGGGCCTCCCGGTTCCTCCGCCTTTGGCTCTCCGTGTGCCGGCTCCAGCGCCTGCACATCCGCCTATTCTGGCTCTGACAGCTAATGATGACCACCTTCATGACCAGTTCCCCTACTAGGATGGGGCCTATGTCGTATTCACCAGCGAGGGAACTGACAAGCGCAGCGTGCGCCAGCGCTGGCACGAAGTGAACGCCACCATCCCCTTGGTCTCCCAGTTCATATACTGGTCCGAGAAGCCGGTTACCTGGAGCCGGGCGGACCACCCGACCATGATGCCAAACCCCGGTAGCTACGCCGTCGTCCTTGATCCCACCATCGCCTCCGAGATACGCACCTGCCGTTTCTCATGGGTGCTGATCGACTGGGGCAGCGACATCAACATCTTCTACCATGACACCCTGCTCAAGCTGGGGCTCAAGGAAACAGATCTGCAGCCAAGCCGGACGGTTTTTCATGGCATTGTGCCTAGAAAATCCTGCACCCCCATCGGTAAAATCTGGCTCGACGTCCTCTTCGGCGACAGGAGCCACTTTCGCCACGAGCCGATATGGTTCGAGGTGGTGGACCTCAACAATCTCTACAACGTGCTGCTGGGTAGGCCGGCCCTTGTCAAATTCATGGCGATACCCCATTATACCTACCTCAAGCTCAAGATGCTAGGCCCCAAGGTCATCATCACCATCAACGATGACTACAAAATGTCGATCGAGTGTGTGCGCGACAGCAGTCAGCTGGCTGAGGCCCTGGCGATAGCGGAGGAGAAGCGGCAGCTCGACCGGCTCGTGGCTCACGCCTCCGATCATCCGACTATGCCGGCTCCTCCATTCTAGTCGGCCGGCGAAGCCTCGTTCCAGCCGTCCAAGGACACCAAGCAGGTGTCACTTGACCCAGTCAACCCCAAGCAGTGCGTCACCATCGACACCCGCCTTGATAGCAAATAGGAAGGTGAGCTCGTCGACTTACTCCGTGAGAATCGGGACATCTTCTCATGGTCTCCAAAAGACATGCCGGGTGTTCCAAGGAAGTACACCGAGCACAAAATTCATGTGTGACCGGATGCCAAGATAGTCAAGCAACCCCTGTGTCGTTTCTCCGCTTCTCACAGCTGGCTTCATCATGGAAGTGTTCCACCCGGACTAGCTGGCCAACCTAGTCCTGGTGCTGAAGAAAAACAAGATTTGGCGCATGTGTATCGACTACACCAGCCTGAACAAGGCCTGTCCCACGGACCCTTTTTCCCTGCCTCAGATCAATCAAGTGATCGACTCCATGGCCGGCTGCGATTTGCTGTCCTTCCTGGATGCCTATTCCGGCTACCACCAGATCAAGCCGGACCCAGTCGACCGGCTGAAGACCTCTTTCATCATCCCTTTTGGGGGCTACTGCTACATCATCATCTCCTTCGGCTTGAACAACGCAGGCGCCATCTTCCAGCGTTGTATGCAGAAGTGCCTCCTGTCCCAGATCGGCAGGAATGCCCAAGTCTACGTGGATGACATAGTCGTCAAGACCAACAAGCATTTCAGCCTCCTCGACGACCTCCGAGAGACCTTCGCCAACCTGCGCGAGTACAAGGTCAAGCTCAATCCGGAGAAATGTGTTTTCGGCATGCCAGCCGGCTAGCTCCTGAGTTTCTTCATATCCGCCCCTGGCATCGAGGCCAACCCGAAGAAAATCAGAGCCATCGAGCGCATGCACAAGCCAACCAAGCTTCGTGACGTCCAGAAGTTCGCTGGCTGCCTAGCCTCACTCAGCTGGTTCGTCAGCCGACTAGGCGAGAAGGCTCTCCATCTCTATCAGCTCATGAAGAAGATGGCCAAAATCAAGCCAGGCCATGAACCGGCGAAGAAGCCGACTAAATTTGAGTAGACCAACCAGGTGGACGAGGCATTCCGCAACCTCAAGCACGCCCTCTCAAGCGTGACCGTCCTGGTGGCTCTGGCCAAGAAGGAGCCTTTGCTCGGATATATCATGAAACCACGTGCGTGATCAGCGTCGTCCTCGTGGTGGAGCGGCCGGAGGAAGGCAGGGTGTTGCCGGTCCGGCGCCCCGTCTACTACCTCAGCGAGGTCCTCTCCGCCTCCAAGCAGATCTACCCCCACTACCAGAAGATGTGCTATGGCATATAATTCGCCGCCAAGAAGGTCAAGCAGTACTTCCAGGAGCATACCATCACCATGGTGAGCATGGCGCCGCTCGAAGAAATCATGAGCTGTCGGGACGCCACCGGCCAGATCGCCAAATAGGCCATCTCCCTCGCCGACTACAAAATCTAGTATGAGCCGTGCACCACCATCAAGTCACAAACGATGGCTGACTTCCTCGTCGACTAGGCGGAGACCCAGTTCATGCCGCCTCCTCCAGACTCCACGCACTGGCGCATGCACTTCGACGACTCGAACATGCGGACCGGCCTGGGAGCTGGCATCATCTTGTCGTCCCCGAAAGGGGACCAACTCAAGTACGCACTCTAGATCCTCTTTGCCGCCTCCAACACTGTAGCCGAGTACGAGGCGCTCATCCATGGCCTCCGGCTCGCGAAGGAAATCGACATCCGGCGCATCCTCTGCTTCGGCGACTCAGATCTCGTGGTGCAGCAGGTCTCTAGCGAATGGGACACCAGAGACGCCAACATGGGCAGCTACCGCTTCCTCGTCCAACAGCTCAACGGCTCCTTCGAAGGGTGTGAGTTCCACCACGTCCCCCGGATGGATAACGAGGCGGACGACACGCTGGCTAAAATCGGCTCCACCCGGCAGGCCATCCCAGCCGGTGTCTCCCTTGAGCAGCTAGTCAAGCCATTGATCAAACCCTCCGCCGAATCGGAGTCCATCTTCATGCCAGCCGACCCTGTCGGCACCCCGTTGGCTCCAACAAACCAGCCAGCTCCAACCACCGCTCCAGTCCAGCCGGCTCCAACACGCGATGGCCCCACGGCCGTCCTCATGACGATCGATCTGTTGGCCCCGGGGACTAGCGGCTCGGTCCCGGGGACTGACAGCTCGGTCTCGGGGGCTCTGCCTCTAGGTAAAGGCTGCAGCTAGCTCCGAGAAACACCTCGGGCCGGTGCCGGCTCCTATCACGGCCCCCACCTGGGCCCAGCCCATCCTAGCCTTCCTCGTGTGCAGCGAGCTCCTCCCAACGAGGCCACCGCCCGTCAAATCCAGCGCCGGGTCCCCGCCTACAATATCATCAATGACGAGTTGGTCCATCGCAGCAAAACTGGTGTGTTCCAGCGCTGCGTCGAGCCGGAACGGGGGCAGGAGATCCTCTGAGACATCCACAAGGGCGAGTGCAGGCATCACGCCACCTCCAGGATCTGGTGGCTAAGGCCACAGGTTCTACTGGCCGATAGCCCTGGCAGAGGCAAAGCAGCTGGTCAACAAGTGGGAGGGCTACCAACGCTTCAGCACGCAGGGCCACCTGCCGGCTACAGCACTCCAGACCATCCCCCTCTCCCGGCCCTTCGTGGTCTAGGGCCTCAACATGGCGGGACCCTTCAAGACATCCCGAGGCGGCATGACGCATCTATTGGTTGTCGTCGACAAGTTCACCAAGTGGATCGAGGCCAGGCTCATTAAGAAGTTGGACGACCCCACGGTCGTCCGGTTCATCGAAGACATCACAACCCGCTATGGCGTTCCACATAGATCATCACCGATAATAGCACCAACTTCGCCAAGGGAGCATTGGCACACTTCTACTCCAAACAAGGCATCCGGCTTGACCTCGCATCGGTCGCCCACCCGCAATCGAACGGCCAAACAGAGAGAGCAAATGGCATGATCTTGGCTGGCATCAAGCCCCGGCTCGTGGCACCGCTCGTTCGGTCAGCCAGCTGTTAGATCAAAGAGATGCCGGCCGTCTTGTGGAGCCTCACAACCACGCCAAAGTGCTCAACCAGATTCACGCCCTTCTTCCTCGTGTAAGGGTGCGAGGCAGGCATCCCCACGAACATCGAGTTCGACTGGCCTCGCGTTACCCTGTACACGGAGATGGACGCAAAGGAGGCAAGGGAAGACGGCGTCGACCTCCTCGAGGAGGCTAGTGAGCTAGCGCTGAGCCGAACGGCTATCTACCAGCAAAAGCTCCAACACTACCACAACAAGCGGATCCGGTCCCACTCTTTCCGCAAGGGGTACCTGTTGCTCAAGCGGATCCAAAGGACCGCTAGCCAGCACAAGCTGTCCTCCCCATGGGAGGGCCCGTTCATTGTCAGCAAGGTGCTGCACAACAATGCGTACTACCTAATAGACGCCCAGAAGCCGCAGAAGCGCAAGAGAGACGCCTCCGGCAAGGAGACGGAGCACCCGTGGAACGCGGCGCTCCTCCGTCCGTTTACTGCTAAAAAGGTTCAGTGTATGTATGTATCCTCCCTCTTCGGCTCATGAATGCAATGGGTGCCCCAAGCCATCTCTTGGGGCACACCCCTTTCATTTCCTTCCAAAGCAGTTCGACTTACACATCGGCTCCTGGACCTGGCCCCACGGTCTCGGGGGCTCACCGACTAGCCTTGGCATTGCTCTCCAAAGCCGGTCGAGTAATGTGAGCTAAGGAAAAGCCTCTCCCACTCCTCCCAGCTACAAACCGGCTCCCGGTTGTACGGCTGACGGGTTCTTGGGACGGAAAACTTAGCGCACACGAAAAACGGTCATAAGGGAGTCACCGGCTAGGGCTAACCAAATCACCTTTCTTAGCCTCTGTGACTCACCTTGGTCAATATGTCCCCACGGCCGCCAAACTCTCGACCGACTCTCTCGAGGCGGATGCGCCGTTCCAGCCACAGACCGACTCCTGGCTGTCCAGCTGGCGGGGCTGAAGTCGGAGGGGACAAGGTTTCGGGCAGAAGGAGTCAAAGGGACAAAAAGCTATGGTGAAGTCGGCATGCGCAAAAAACTTTGGCAAAGCAAAAGCATCAACTCACATAAAAAGCATACCGGCCCTCTGCCACATGTTCATTACATCATACACCCCCAGTGGGTGAAACTCCAGTCTAACAACAACAATAGGAAAGCAAAAAGGATCCTAGCTAGTGGCCGCGCCATCTCCTCCCCTGGCACCCTCCGCAATGGATGAGGTAGAAGCCCTGTCCTTAGCCATGGCACACTCCTTATCGGATCCCGCGTCCAAGTCTTGAGCCGACTCGGAGTCGACGTAGCCGTCGGTACTGGACCCGACATCTTCATCATCCGTCTTGCTGGCGCTACCCTACAGGTTGTCGAGGGCAAGCCTATACCGGTCCTCCGGGACCACCTCGCCGTCCACCATTCGCTCCAGGATGTACTCGTCCCACGGAGCAAAGGACGCGAGATCGCTGGCCCGCCCGGCTAGCGCATCCGCAACTGCCTCCAACTCCGCGTCGGTGCCGGCATGCTAGGCCGTAAGTAGCCCCATGTCTAGCTCGGGGTACCATGACCTCAAAATGCGAAGCACCATGGCCGCCCCCGCGCGCATGGCCGAATCTCTCCATGCGTTCACCCACGCGGACCTGGCTTCCTACCACCTCGACAGCCGGCTCATGGAGGCCGGCTGCACTACGCCCGACCACACGGTGCGAACCAGCGCCGAGCCGGCACCCTGGAGCCGCTTCAGAGCCCGGACCACCTCGGTCAGAGGTGCCTTGGCGGCAATTCCCACCTCGTCCACGGTCCAGGAAGAAGGCCCGATGGGGATCTCCTTCGCCCGCTAATCCTCGCGATGGGTCTCCATGGCCAATTCCGTTACTTCTTGTGTACCTGGAAAGAGCCCTAAGGCAGAAGGGGTGCAGGGTGAGCGATGAAGAAAATGCCGATCCGGATCTGACACACGAAGACAAGAGAAACATAAATACTCACCGGCCAGAAGCCGGTCCACTACGCGCGCCTCCTCCTCCAATGCGGCGTCGCTGGCCGACCACTCCTAGATCTGACGCTCATGCTCAGCCTGTGCCGCCTGCGCGTCCTTGGCTGCCTTTGCCAGCGAGGTGTCCTTGGCCTGCAGCTCCTAGCGATGGGCCGTCTCCTGCTCCTCCAGCTCTCGACAGTGGGCCGCCTTCTGCTCCTCCAGTTCCAGGCGGTAGGCTGCCTCGCGCACATCCTTCTCCGCCCGCGCCCGATCCGCCTCCTGGCGGAGCCGGTCGCACTCCACGGATAGGAGGTCCCGTTGCTCACCAAGCTGCACCACCTGGCGACGGAGGCAGACCGTCTCGGCGTGGGTGGCTGCCCGGTATGAGGATGCTTTTATCAGAAAGCATGCAAGGAAGGGGATTCAGTGTAACAGCCCAAGACCGACGCTCTAGAAGATTCCCCATCACATTCATCATCGCATCATTCACATCATCTGCATAGCATCATCACTCGTTTTTGAAAACTTGCATACGTTCGTAGTTGCCGGTTCTCTCTGTTCTTGCCGTTGCCTGTTTCGAGACCAACCACACACACGCGCCGACGACATTAAAAAATATTGTTTTTAAAAAGTGCCTTTAAAATATACTTGGATGGGGTCGAAACCTGGCGTGCGGTCTTATTATAGTGTAGGTAGGCTGCCTACCAAATTTCGTCGCATTCTGAGGTCGTTTGATACCCCATCGGTCAGTCGTAGCAGTGTGGTCATCGGCTATTCGTCGGACGTTTTTCGGTGTTTTAAACCTCGTGTCACGGGCCACCAACCTTCCCTCTCATCTTCCCCTATCCCTTCTACACATCCCACCTAGCCCATCGTAGCCTACCCCGCGACCGGAGTCGTCCGATCGCGATCGAAGGGTCCTAAAACGGGCTAAATACCCCTAACCTAGCCCTACTTTCCTATTTAACCCCCCTAGCCTGCCTAATTGGGAAAACCCTAATCCCTCCTCGAATCCACGCTGCCAGCCTTCCAGCCGCCACCTAGCCACAACCTCCCTCCTCCCAGCCGCCAGGCCCGCCGAAGCCCATCTGGGCCCAGGTCAACCTCCGCCAAAGCGCTCGCTCCCAAGTCCCCCGCCTCCTTGCCTCCCCATCACTGGAGCGCCGCCAGCCTTGCCGGTCCTCGCCGCCGGAGGCCAGTCCCCTCACGTCACCCTCTCCTTCCTCCCCTGCCCAGCTTCTCCTCCCTCTCCCTAATCTCTCTCTCTTCTGCCATGGACAGGAGCTGCAGCGCCGCCCGATCTCCTCGCCCTGTAGCCGCCAAGCCTCCTCGTCGCCGGGAATGGAGAGCCCCGCCCCCGATCTGCTCTTCTCCGGCCATCCGCTCGCTGGATCTCGCCGCCCCTCGCCGGATTGCCCTGCCATTGACCACTGCCGCCATGGCCTCCTACTCGTGCTCCTGCCCGAGCGACCAGGACGAGCGCCAGCGGCTCATGGGCCGCGACCTCCCCAAGGCCCAGCTCCAACCCCCATCGACCAGCCACGGGCCAAGCCCATGGTGAGCACAGCAGCCTCCCCTATCCGACGCGCAGGCGCCATATAGCTACCTATCGCTCATGCCTCTGTTTCGGGCCTGTTGTTGATTCAGCCCAGAGTGTGTGTTTTTTTCCTGCGTGGGATTTTTTCTGATTATTCCAGGATAACAAAATTGCAGAAAAAGCCCTAAAATCATGCATCTAATAACTTCATAACCGTACGTCGGATTAAAGTGTTTTATATATGAAAAATGCCTAGGAAAATGTGTAGATTAATTATATGTCATTTTCATTCATGTCAAAAACACTTAAACTTGATGTTTGCATCATTCGCATAAATGTCATATTTTGCATTGCACATATATGTTTTACCGTGCATCAAAATTAATCAATCCCTATAGGAATAAATGTGTGGATTACTATTATTGCATTTTCATGCATTCTAATAATATTGGTGTAATTGTTGATTTAATTGCATGAATTGCTTGTTAATCGGTTTATGTCATAACTTGCATGATTAAATATGACATATTTTCCTACTTGAACCGTGCTTATTATATATGTTATCGGGGTAAAAAAATCAATAGGAATTATCCGTGCATTTGGATTTGTCATTTGAGTAAGTTTGTGTGCATGTTATTTTGCGTTGATGCCCATTTGTTATTTTCGTGTGATTAAATACATGCATAATATGAATTAAATTTGTACATGAGATATGCCCTTTGACATGAGCACTAGCCCCTGGACATTTTGTTTGCCATGTTAATGCATGTTTGGATGTTATTTTTCTTGTTTCCAACATGCTATAAAATATTGCTGTTTTGAGATGCTAAAATATTTCCAAGTCTGGAATCTGTAACGTTTTGTTGTTGTCTTGCCATGTGTTTTGCTTGTGATCTAGAACCCCTTTGGGGTAGGTGTAATGGAGTTATTTGTAGTTGATGATACCCTTTAGTATGTGGTTAATTTTCATGCCATAATATGACCTGTAGCATATAGTTTTACGGCTGTCAATATGCCTTCGTGATAAAAACTGCACTGTAAAAAACTGGGTTATTTTCACTAAGTCTGAAAACTGCTTAGTTCAATATGCGATGTTCTGAGCTCCCTACCATGTGATCCATGCCTCTTTTGAGTATGATATGTGAAGATGAAATGAAGTATGTGTTGTATGCTACTGCCCCATGCTTAGTTTGTGCATTTTAGAATAGTGTAACTTGTTGTTTTCATGTGTGCAAAATGCTATCTTGCTGTTTTGGACAGATTTCAACTAAAACTTGTGTTGGTTGTATTTGTTGAACCGTAGCTCCGTTTTGAACAGGTTGCATATGAGACTTGCTTAGAATCTCATGTAGTTTCATAATAACTTGCTGCATTAATGATTTGAATTGTTTGTGATTGTATTTTTCATGCATTTGTATTCATGACATGTGCATCTTGTGTTACTCATATCTTTTAGGCCGTAGCTCCGTTTGAGATGTTCCATATATGTAAATCGACTAGAATGACGTGTAGAATGGCATGGTATAACTTATTTTGTTGTTTAACAAATATAAAATATGATTAGTTCATATCTGGACCAATTTCGAAATTAACATATGAGGTCGTTTCGGAAATAATATAAGTTGTTTCCGACCTCATTTAAGATGCCTAGATAGTGTAGTTTACTTATGCTTCACCTCTTGCCATGCCTAAAAAATTTTATCATTGATGAGTACCTAACGAGAGTGAACTAAATAATTCGATCATGGAGTTTCGTCAATGTGCAACTCGTTGCATATTAAACTTCACTTAATATGTAGTAGTTGTTTGTTGTGCTTGCCATGCCATGCCATGCATTGCATATTAAATCGGACATGCATCATATTTGTTTGCACATCATGTCTTGCATATGTTGTGGTGTTTCCCGTGTGCTGATTGTTGTTTTCAGTTTGCTTCTTCTCGATAGAGTTCCGAAAGCGTTCGAAGTGTGAGGATTCGTTGGACTACGTTGGATCATATTCTTCATGGACTCGTTCTTCTTCTGAGCGGGATCTCAGGCTAGATGACACATTTCCCTGGATACCACTACTATCATTTCTATGCTAGTTGTCCCGCTGTTATCGTTATGTCTCGCTACCTACCATTTGATTGACAAGCCTCCCAACATTGCCATGAAAAAGCCTCTAACCCCTCCACATCCCAACAAACCTTTGTTTGGCTATGTTACCGCTTGCTCAACCCTTCTTATAGCGTTTCTAGCTGTAGGTGCAATTGCTTCCATGTGACAACATGGACATTCTTTTGTTATCACAATGTTATTGCTATTTAATTTAATGCACATATATACTTGGTAAAAGGCGGAAGGCTTGGCCTTTTGCTCGGTGCTTTGTTCCACTCTTGCCGCCCGTAGTTACTTGTGAACCGGTGTTATGTTCCATAATTGAGCGCTCCTAACATGCTCGGGGTTGTTATGGGGACCCCCTTGATTTTTGTTTTGGGATAAAACTCTTCTGGCAAGGCCCAACTTTGGTTTTACCATTCTCCAACCTAATAAAAACTTGCATAGGGATTTTCTAGACCCTGTGGATAATTAATCAACAACCTGGGCCAGTACTCCTCATGAGTGTTGGTCCAAAATGGCAGTAGCCGGCGCCACCAATGGGTGTGCCAGCCGGAAACTTAGCCAAGCCAGCTGTTTCCTGAGAACGAGATACACGACTCTTATCGGGTTCGTCGACATGTCGGGCGGCCTTGTTGGATTTGTTTTACCTTTCTCCAACGTCTTGCGTGAGGAGCTTTGATCTTATTCGGGCTATCTCGAGGTGTCGGAATTCCTTTGGAATTGCCTAGGATGATCACGAGATCCGTGGTCGAGGTTGTTCCTGTGGCGTGTGGTTAATTTGTGATGGATGAGTTGGAGCACCCCTGCAGGATTAAATCTTTTCGAGAAGCCGTGCCCGCGGTTATGTGGCAAACTTGGATATTTTGTTTAACACCCGGTCATAGCAAACTTGAAGTAAACTCAATTAAAATACACCAACTACGTGTGTATCCATGACTGTCTCTTCTCGTGAGTCCTCATCCGAGAGAGAACACGGTGGGGTTATGATTGACGTAAGTAGGTGCTCAGGATCAGTTAGTGATCATTACTAGTTCACGTCCGTTATACGTAGACCACCATACTTTACTTTCTGCATTCGTAAGTCAGCCACTCAAATAAATGCTTAGTCACTTGTTGCAGCCTCACCATTCAACCATAAGTTGCAGGTACTGGTAATGCGATGATTGAACGTGAGAGCGATGCTTGTTTGTTTGGAGTTCTTATTCTTCTTCATCGATCTAGGATGGGTATTCTTGCGACATGACGAGATGCACTTCTATCCCTGTCGAGGCCCTCGTGCCTTGTAACGCCCGGACACACCCGCCGACAGTCGTTACTCATGGCAGGATCAAGACTTTGTCCTCACTCATGCACACCTAGGACCAACTTCCTGATCGGTCACTCATCCTAGACCTACTCCAAGCCAAGCACGCTTAACCTGGGAGTTCTGTTCGAATGAGCTCCCGGAAAAGAAGGAATTCCTTATTGATATGAGTAGTCTATCAACCCTAATAAGCCAGGCTATCACATACACCACCACTCAGAGGAACCGACGTCCTCGTCGGGTCACATGAACGTTCCCTCTTGGCACAAACGTCTGTGCTTCCAGTCCGATACATGTGTCATTCTATGTGCCACGACGGGTCACCAACTTCGTGAACAACATGACCGCGCACCTATCGGCAAACATCTGTGTAACCGCGAGGGTCGGCTCTGATACCAACTTGTAACGCCCCGGACACACCCGCCGGTAGTTGTTACTCACGACAAGATCTAGACTGGCCTCACAGGTCAATACTAGTCTTTTCTGCACACTTTGTCCTCACCCATATGCACCGAGGACCAACTTCCCGATCGGTCACCCATCGTACAACTACTCCAAGCCAAGCACGCTTAACCTGGGAGTTCTATTCGAATGGGCTCCTGGAAAAGAAGGAATTCCTTATTGATATGAGTAGTCTATCAACCCTAATAAGCCAGGCTATCACATTCAGCCCGCCTTCGAAGTAGAGAGTCTGAATCCCGGGGGCTACACCCAATGGGTGCGCTCGCGCACCCCCACTGGAAACTCACAAGAGGCGTACCTTTGAGATCCGCGGACGTGACGACCAGCCAGTTTTTGGCCCCCTGATACAGGCCCAGCAGCGTGTTGTACGCAGCCACCCGACAGTCGCGGGTAGCCTGCGTGAGACAGAAACAAAGACACCATCCGATTATGCTCGACCCGCCTGCGTCCCAGCCGGCTCGAGTCTCAGGGGCTACACCCAGTGGGTGCGCTAGCGCACCCCACTACAAAAAATAGAAGGACAAAAGAAATAAAGACAAGACCTCGAGCCCTTACCACGACAGACTGCTCAAGGTGCACCAGCCAGTTGCTGGCGACTTGGGCCTCCTGCGCCGCCTAGGCACGATAGGCAGCAAACTCAGCAACGACCGCGGCCAGAACGGCCCTGAGGGCGCTCGACGCGTCATTTATGGCCGTGTCACCGGCTGTGGCCCAGGTCTCCTATGGCCGACCCTCGTCGACGGGCTCAGACGGACCCTGTGCCATGATAACTATGGGACACGCCCTCCTCGATGCCGCAGTTCTGGGCCCGGCCGGCAAGCTAGTGGCGGCCGCCCCTCTGGCGCGACGGCCTTGATCTCCAGCACGCAACCTCCGGCGGCGCTTCCTCGGCTCACCTCTAGAGCTGGGATCTCTGAAGCCAGAACCTCCACCTCCGGAATGACGACCTCGGAGGCACGTTGGTGCCTGGGGGCACGTCATCCATCCCTGGCGGGGTCGCTTTGCGCTCCGACTCCGCCCTCTTGGCGGCATCGGCCGCACATGCGGTCGCACATGCCTCCTCCTCCGCCTGTGCATCCACCTCCACCTATCGTGCAGGGTTGCGCTTGTCCTTGGACATCTTCTCTCGGCCGGTGGGAAATGGCTCCCACGAGTGACCGGCCACCTCTGCACTGGCCTTCCCCGGCGGCTGTTTCCGCGCCGCCTCCTCCCACGGGCGGTGATCCTCCTCGAGGTGTTCATGCTCGGCCTCCTCGAGGTCCCACCATGCCTCGCGTTCCCTTTCATCGGTGGCGGTCGGCGGTGCTATCCCTGACATCTCGACCGTTATGGTCCTCCCCAGGGCACGCGACTCCCTGGATAAAGGAAATAAGAAAAGAAGGCTGACCGGAGACCAAGTAGGAATTCAGAGAAAACTTACCCGACTCTAACAGGGACCATCCGCCTGACGGGACCCGTCCGGGCAACCCTCTGCTTCTTCCCGCCGCCTTCGTGACTGCATCCCGGCTGGCCGCTGGCTACCCGTTTGGTGGCCGGGCGGGAGCTGGTCGGTTGCTCCACCTTTCCGCCTGCAACCACGTCGCCTCGGCTGGACTCGCGGTCGGCCCGGCGGAAGCCCTTCCTCGGCGCGGTGGCGTCATCTTCCGAAGGTTCAGGGTCCTCCGGGGCCGCTGCATCACGCATCTCCTCTGATTCAGCGTCATCGTCAGGCCAGCCCCACAAAAGAGACTAGGGGAGGGACTCACCAGCTGACTCGGTGGCCTCCACCTCCGTCTCGCCGGATCGCTCTGATTCAGCCGGCTCCACATCGTCAACATCTTCGACCTCTTCGGGGTCCGACTCCGCCACGTCGGCAGCCGACTCCCCGTAGTTTCTGCAGCTGAGGGAAAACCTGCACCCAAGAGAGGCCCTTCCACCATCAAGCTAAGGGGAGGGCGCCGACTTTAGAAGGAAAAAGGGTAAGGGGCGGCTCGACACATACCCGTGGAGTCGGACGGCCCGGCTGTACGGGCTCTTCCCCCATCGCCACTTGTCCTCGTCCATTTTGGAGGCCGAGATAGTTTTCACCCTCCTCGCCACTTGCACAGCCTTCATCGCTTTGGTGGAGAGCCGGCAGGGGTCGTGCCGTCCGCCCATATGGCAGATGAGGTGAGGCCAGCGCTGCAGCGGCTGCACCCGGTGTGCCACCATTATGGCCAGGAGATCCATCGCCGCGAGCCCTTCTGTCTTGGTCATTACCATCAGGCGATCGTAGAGCCGGTAACGGGGTTATTACCCCTAGGTAGGCCAAAGCAACGGGCTCTTCCCCCTTTCGCTTCGAAGAAAAAATACGCGGCCGGCTGCCGTGGCTGGCTAGGGAATGTCCAGTGCAAGCCAATGCCGGCTGGCGCCCCGGCCGGCTGGTCAAGGAGCCGGTTGAGCCCTCGGCCAGCTAGGCGCGGCTGGCTGCCCACGGGCCGACTGTTTCCTTGACTTTGGGACGGACATGCCCCTTCCCGTCCCTCTGCGCACGGGTATGATGACGTGACGTGACCGGCATGATGGGCGGCCCTGTGGCTACAATGGCCTCTTATGCACTACATCGCGTGGCTACAGTCCAACCGTTCCGGCAGCTGACCTTGGTGAGCGCGACCGTGCGGGGGAATAGTGCCGGCATGCCCTCTTCACTCGATTACCTGCCCTAGCGTGGCTACAGTGCCGCCGGCCGTACTGAAGACTTTGGCCGGCTGGTGTTACATGATGCTCCTCCGGGCGGCCCGTGCCGCGGCAGGTCGGCTAGGGCCAATTGTAGAGCTAGCTGGCGGGCCCTAGCAAGAGATGGGACCGCTTGGCCGGCAGGCCCCGCCTACGACGAGACGGCACGAGCGGCAGGACCCTTTGGCCAGCCGAAGAGACTGCCAGCGGGGTCCCCCCACCTTGGTACTTAAAGCATGTTGTAAGAGCTGAGGGGTTGGCCTATAAAACCCCCCGAGCCCCCCATGCAACGGGGACATATGATCACGGACATCCACATCCACGCATGAATGATCTTCCCCACACATCCTGTTGGCGATATAACCCCGCAATATGACCCGCCATTAAGGTTCTGGGTCACATTGATGGCTCGTGAGCTGGCCCAAGGGTGAGCCATAAAGTCTACATCCCAGGAAGATAAGCGGCTCAAGGTGTGGGCCGCAAGGTGGCCCGAATGAAGAAGACCCGAGCGTCTAAGCCGCTCGGGGACAGCTTGGGCAAGAAGATAGAGGAAGACTCGGATAGACAATGAGACTCGGCTAGACAATTGCAAAGACCCGTGGTCCTAACCTCCTATATAAAGGCAGACCCAGCGCGACTTAGAGATCCGGTTATCGAGAACTAGGTCAAGCTTTAGCTCCCTTGTAATCGATACAACAAGCAATACAAGAACAAGCAGGACGTAGGCTATTACCTCGACTTGAGGGGCCAAACCTGGGTAAACTCATATCCTTCGTCCCAATCAACCCCTTTGAGTCCATCACATTAGCGATGGCCTTGAATCCAAGTCCGTTCACCCGGACATCTGCCGTGATAAATCCACGACAGTTGGCGCCCAACGTGGGGCTTGCGCTTGGTGGTGTTGAGTTCTCAAAGGGCTCTCTCCCAGGGCTTGAAGGATACGTGGTCGGAAGGATGAGCAAGAGTCGCCGCGGTCAGTTCTACATCAACAATGTCGGCTGGGGCCTTGACGCCAGGTCCGTGGAGTATGGATTCCGGGTTCCGTTCGGCAGAATCCACGTTTTCATTGGAAGGGCTGATGGATCTACATCCGGGCCTAAAGTCTACACCAACATCGTCGAGCCGGCTCGGAGTGTCCAATCTACAAGTAACGTGCGGCCTGCCCGCGCCGATCCGGGTCAGAGGCATGTCTTTGTAGGCTTCACTCAAGGTATGGATCTGGAAGCATCCGGGTCACAGGGAACCCTTGTTTATTCAGAAGATGAATCTTCAAGTGGAGAAACAGAATCAGTGTACCAGCTCCGCAACGGTGGCCTTGGGGGCTACGACGATGCATACCTTGAGTCGGATGGCTTTGAGTCGGATGTTATGAAACCTCCAGTTCATGCAGTGGTGTTCATGGCGGGATCAGCACCAGCTGCAAGTAACGTAGCCGCGGGAGCCGCCACCTCGGATCATATCCCGCCGCTGCCAGCTCAAGTTCTTGTGGAGCTGATGAATGAACTCGCGGCTCTCATGGCCACTAAAGTCACACCAGATAATCAAGCATCTCGGAATCTAGAGATTGCAAGGATCAAGGGCCAGATGGCAGAGGAATGACAAAGGATGGCTGAGCTGCAGGTCCAGATGGAAGAAGAGGCAGAACGTATCAAGACAGATGCTTTCCGTCTAGGGCTGGAGCAAATGTCAGCAGCGTCGGTACACCGGAGGAGGCATCTATCCCATCTACCAGAGCATTATGAAGCGAGGAACCTCTTTAATACCCTTGGCGCAGGGCGAGCCGCGGGCGCGCCTGAGAGCCGCCCAACAGAACGGCCGGCGACTCATCCGGCCCAACGTAACCAAGCTTCGCCTGGGGACTTTCCAATGCTGGCGGGTCATTATTCTAATCCGGCCGAGAATATGGTAGCAGCTGCCACCCGGCTTGAGACGATCCCTATCCCAGATGAAGCACCCTTTGCAGAGGATGTGCAGAATGCCATCGGGTACTTGCAAACGGCCATGGCCCAGCAGGAGAGATACGCTCATAGCCGGAGCCGCGTCCGTTCAACCGCTCTTCCTAGCCGTAGTTTTAGCCGGCGCTACGAGTCACCAGCGGGTTCCAGCAGCAACTATCACAGAGAGATTCCAACGGGTCACCGACCTCGAAGAGATACACAGGCATGTGTAAACCATGCAGGAAGCCCTCAAGAGGCGTCAGCTAGGCCGTCTTACCAAGAGCCCGGGCCTTCTGTTTTCGTAGGGGCAGGAGTAACCCCCAGGACGGGAGGGCTTCCGTGTCTATCGCCGGCTCTCCGGAGCGAGCGGTTGCCGAAGGACTTCAAAGGTCCCCGCAAGGTCCCAAACTACACCGCTGATTTACCCCCAGAGGCCTGGGTGGAAAGCTATGAACTATCCATGGAGATGCTGGATGTTAGTGAGGCAGTTTGTGCCAAGTATTTCGTCATGATGCTTGAAGGCCCGGCTCGTACATGGCTAAAGGGGTTACCACCTAATACCATCAATTCATGGGCAGAGCTCAGGGCTCGATTCATTAAAAACTTTCAAGGGACGTGCAAGCAGCCTATGACTATTGCGGA
This sequence comes from Hordeum marinum, assembly GCA_022496015.1. Lineage (NCBI taxonomy): Eukaryota > Viridiplantae > Streptophyta > Magnoliopsida > Poales > Poaceae > Hordeum > Hordeum marinum. The sequence continues at coordinate 87,073,278 of CM039678.1, read as the reverse complement.
TCTTGATCACTGTGTCCAACAGGAGAGCGAGTCGGCTCATCATTGGGTACGGCGGGTCTCGACAATTATTCACTCATCAGAGCAGATCACGGCGGCTCAAGCGGTGTTGACCTTAGAGAAGAACTGCCACTTTATTCCTCTAAAGCAGAAACTTGGCCGACTCAAGCGTACGTGTCAAGACATGGGAGAGCTCATGACGACTCTCACGAAATACGCCGACTCAGACAACACGAAGGATCCTGGTTCTTATGAGGAAAAGGCTAGTCAAGGTAAGAAGGGCAACCAAGGCAAGGGTGTGGTGAACAATGGTAGCCATAGTAAGCGCAAGAATCCAGAAGCAGGATCAGAGCTGGTGGCCAACACAAATGCCCAGCAGAGTCATCCCAAGGGCAACAGGAGGTTTGGACCGCCCTCGGGCAAGGATAATTTTTCCTCGAACATGGAAGAGTTGCTTAAGCGACCTTGTCCGAATCACAGTTTGCCTGATAGGCCGGCAAATCATACATGGGAGAGTTTTTCTCTTATGCAGAAGTTCAAGCGGTATGTCACACAACCTAACCATCGCGGTGGCGGCCCGCCAGGCGGCCCAGGACATGGCGGGTCAGGAGCCAGATTTGGTTCTGGCGGTTCAGCATCCGGTCATCCGGGTCAGGATAATCATGGGGGACAGTAGCCACACTCTGGTAATAATAATCAACAACAGCAGCAGCAACGGAATCAGTCCGGTTTTCAGAGTAACCCGAAGCAGCCCAGCTCCAGGAATTACCATGTCTTCACGACTAGTCTCAATAGACGGGACCAGAAGTTGCAAAAATGGGCAGTCAATACGGTTATGCCGGCTCTTCCAAATTATTTAAAGTGGTCTAAATATGACATAACATGGAGCCGTGAAGATCACCCGCCACTCGTTGATGACCTGGGGCGGCTGGCTTTGGTTGTAGCCCCCCAAGTGGGTGGGTATATGTTGAACAATGTGCTCATGGATGGCGGCATCAGCGTAAACATCCTTTATTATGAGACCTTCCGGCGGATGAAGTTGCTCGACAAGGACTTAAAACCTTCGTCCACTATTTTTCATGGTGTGGTGCCGGGTAAGTCGACGCATCCGGTAGGCAGGATTTCTTTGGACGTGGCTTTCGGCGATGAATACAACTACAGAGTGGAGTCCTTATGGTTTGAGGTGGTTATATCAAGAGCCCTTATCTTGCCTTGTTTCGACGACCGGCTTATGCTAAGTTCATGGCTCGGCCCTGCTATGTTTACTTACAGCTCAAGATGCCCGGCTTAAACGGTACCATCACCGTTCATGGTAACCGAAACACGGCTATGGAGTGTGAAGAAGGAGATGCGGCTTACGCAGAGTCCAGCTGCGCCCAGGAGGAGCTTAAGTTTTATAAGGAGAATGTTGATCCAGAGGATATGACCCCCCTAAGCAAGCTAATCACGGAGGTTGAGCCGCCCCTAAAATTTTCAGCAGATGATACCAAGGCAGTAGATTTCAGTCCAGGCGACTCATCTAAGCAGTTCATCATTGGAGCTCATATGGATCCCAAATAGGAAAGAACACTCATCGAATTCATACGTGAGAATCGGGACATCTTTGCATGGAAGCTCTCTAACATGCCAAGTGTACCGAGAGAATTCGCTGAGCACAACCTCAATGTGGATCCAAAGTTTAAGCCGATCGAACAGTTTCTGCGGCAGTTCAATGAGGAGAGACGCAAGGCTATTGGGGAAGAAGTTGCCCGACTCTTGGCTGTAGGTTTTGTTGTTGAAGTTTTTCACCCGGAATGGTTGGCTAACCCAGTGCTGGGGCTCAAAAAGAACGGCACATGGCGTATGCGTGTGGATTACACAGACCTTAACAAGGCTTGTCCGGCTGATCCCTTTGCCCTCCCACGTATTGATCAGATCATTGATGCTACAGCAGGATGTGAAAGCTTATGCTTCCTGGATGCTTCTTCTGGTTATCATCAGATCAAGATGGCAGTGAAAGACCAGGAGAAGACGGCGTTCATTACACCCTTTGGGCGTTCTGTTATGTCTCTATGCCTTTCGGGCTCAAGAGTGCCCAGGCGACTTATCAACGGTGCGTACAGAACTGCCTTCACAGTCAAATTGGCCGTAATGTTCATGATTATGTGGACGACATCGTAGTCAAATCCAGAAAGAAGGAGATTCTTTTGGAGGACCTGAAGGAAACCTTTGACAATCTCCGGGTCTACAAGATGATGCTTAACCCGACAAAGTGTGTCTTTGGGGTTCCAACAGGAAAGCTTTTGAGTTTCTTGGTTTCTGAGCGTGGCATCGAGGCTAACCCGGATAAAATCAAGGCTATTACTTCTCTAGGAGAGCCGGCGTGCATTAATGACGTTCAACGCCTAGCAGGGCAGATTGCTGCGTTGAGCCGGTTCATAAGCCGCCTTAGAGAGAAGGCTATTCCTTTATATCAGATGATGAAGAAGACAAACAAGTTTGTCTGGAGCAAAGCGGCGGGTGAAGCACTTGAGGCGCTTAAGAAATAGCTGACTGAGCCGCCAGTGTTAACCGCTCCGGCTAAGAAAGAACAGTTGCTCCTTTATGTGGCGGCTAACAACAGGGCAGTCAGTGTTGCAATTGTGGTCGAGCGCAAGGAGGCTAGGAAGGAGTATCCCATGCAAAGGCCGGTTTATTATATTAGTGAGGTCCTAGTAGAATCTAAGCAAAGATATACGCATTGGCAGAAGCTGATATACGGAGTTTTCATGGCCAACCACAAGTTAAAACACTACTTTCTAGGGCACCAGATAACTGTGGTCAGTTCTGCTCCGTTGGGGGATATTATCCAGAACAGAGAAGCCACAGGAATGATTGCTAAATGGGCGTTAAAGCTTCGACCTCTTAATTTAACGTATGTTCCTCGCACGACGATCAAATCCCAAGCTTTGGTGGATTTCATACATGATTGGACAGAGTGTCAAGCTCCCGAAGAAAAGCCGGATAACACATACTGGACTATACACTTTGATGGATCCAAGCAGTTAGAGGAGTCCAGAGCGAGGGTTGTTTTGACATCCCCCAAGGGTGATAAGTTTTGTTATGTGCTCCGGGTGATGTTCCCCTGCACTAACAACGCAGCTGAGTACGAGGCTTTGCTTCATGGTCTTAGATTAGCCAAGGAGATGAATTTAAGCCGGGTCAGGTGTTTGGGCGACTCAGATCTAGTGGCTCAGCAAGTTTCTGGCACTTGGGACTCCAAAGACTCGCGGATGGCGGCTTAGAGGCAGGCGGTTGATATTATTGCCGGTCACGTCAAAGGGTATCAGGTAGATCATATTGATCATCGCCAAAATGAGGCGGCTGATGCTTTATCACGGCTAGGTTCCCAACGTAAGTCGGTGCCGCCTACTGTCTTTCTGGACGTCTTACACCATCCGACTGTCACGATACCTTCAGAGGAAGATTTGGCCGTTCCTGACCCCGGGGCAGAATTGGTGGCGGCTCTGCATGCTATCCCGAATTGGACGATTCCTTATTTGTCCTATTTGACCCGGGGCGAGTTACCTGAGGATAAATACCGGGCCAGAGAGATCACCCGGTGCTCTCAGTCCATGATGATAGTTAATGGTGAGTTGCATAAATGCAGTGTAACAGGGTTTTTTCAATGTTGTGTTTCACCAGAGGAGGGCTGACAGATCTTGAATGAAATTCATGCTGGTGATTGTGGACACCACGCCGGCTTGAAATCTTTGGTGGCCAAGGCTTTCCGGCACGGGTTCTTCTGGTTAACGGCTCACAAGGATGCAGAGGATTTAGTCCGCAAGTACGACGACTGTCAGAAATTTGGCCGGCGTCCTCATGTTCCAGCTCAAGAACTGAGGATGATACCAATCACTTGGCCGTTTGCGGTCTGGGGGCTTGACATGGTAGGGCCCTTCGAGAGATCCAAGGACAAGAAAACGCACCTCCTGGTAGCGGTTGACAAATTTACCAAGTGGGTAGAGGCAGAGCCAGTCAGCAAGTGTGATGCGGCTACATCGGTTCTATTTATTAAGAAGCTGATCTAACGTTTTGGTTACCCGCATAGCATCATTACTGACAACGTTACAAATCTATCCAAGGGGGATATGAAGAGATTCTATGACGAAGAGCATATCCGGCTTGATATTTCAGCTGTGGCACATCCATAGTCCAACGGTCAGGCGGAGCGCGCCAATCAGGAAATTTTAAGAGGATCAAACCGCGGCTTATGGTTCCTTTACAGCGAACGCCCGGGTGTTGGGTCGAAGAATTACCCTCTGTCTTATGGAGCATCAGAACCACCACTAACAGGTCCACGGGTTTCACACCCTTCTTTATGGTGTACGGCGCCGAGGCCGTCTTACCCAGTGACATCCAGCATGACTCGCCAAGGGTGGCGGCTTACGTTGAGACAGACAACGAGATGGCACATCAAGACGCATCGGATGCTTTGGAAGAGGCACAAGAGTTAGCAGCGGCCCGGTCGGAGATTTATCAACAAGACCTGCACCGCTATCACAGCCGCGGGGTCAAGACCCAGACATTCCAGGAGGGTGACTTGGTGCTCCGGCTGATTCAAGACCAGACGAATATGCATAAGCTGTCACCTCCATGGGAAGGACCCTTTGTGGTCAGCAGAAATCTCAACAACGGGTCATATTATCTCATTGATATTCGAAACGACTCAGATACGGCGGGTCAGGAGACCCGTCGGCCATGGAACATCACGCATATCCGGCCTTATTTCACTTAAAGGGCATCGAGACCCACCATTGTACACTATCATTGTACATATCATAGATCTATAAATAAAGAAGCCTCTGCTGTTTCATGCATCCTCATATGGGAAAGATTACATAGTATTCCGGTTGATGCATCAACTGAGATTGGCAAAAGGCAGTAGATGCCTATCAGCCAGGCTGATGCCACAAAAATCCGGCTCAGGAAAATGAGCCGCGGCGAGGGCGGCTTCCTACCTTTAGCCGGTACAGCTTCTAACGCCTATCCACCGGCGCTTTGCATCGTATCGCTGAACAGTGGTAGACACCTATTAAGCCGGCATTTTTGCCACAAAAAAACGACTAAGGTAAATTAGTCGTGGTGAGGGCGGCTTCTTACCTACAGGTCCAGGTTCTAACGCCTATCCGCCGACGGGTCACGCTGTATTGCTGAGGGGGGCTTCTTACCGACGCGTATTGCTTCTAACACCCTATCAGCCAGCTTTATGCCATCTCCGGCTAACAAGTTTAGCCGCGGTTATGAGTGGTTTTTTACCGACGGGTAGCTAACATCTCATGACCCGTGAATGGCGGCTTCTTACCTCCGGGTACAACTTCTAATGCCTATTAGCCGGCCTAAGGCCATGTAAAAACAGCTAATGTAAATTAGCTGTGGTGAACGGCGGCTTCTTACCTTCGGGTACAGCTTCTAATGCCTATTAGCTGTTCTTGTAAAAATAGCTAAGGTAACTTAGCTACGGTGAACGACGGCTTCTTACCTTCGGGTACAGCTTCTAACGCCTATTAGCTGTTCTCGTAAAAACAGCTAAGGTAACTTAGCTGCAGTGAACGACGGCTTCTTACCTTCGGGTACAGCTTCTATCGCCTATTAGCTGTTCTTGTAAAAACAGCTAAGGTAACTTAGTTGCGGTGAACGGCGGCTTCTTACCTTCGGGTACAACTTCTATCGCCTATTAGATGTTCTTGTAAAAACAGCTAAGGTAACTTAGCTGCGGTGAACGGCGGCTTCTTACCTTCGGGTACAGCTTCTAACGCCTATTAGTTGTTCTTGTAAAAACAGCTAAGGTAACTTAGCTGCGGTGAACGGCGGCTTCTTACCTTCGGGTACAACTTCTAACGCCTATTAGCTGTTCTTGTAAAAACAGCTAAGGTAACTTAGCTGCGGTGAACGGCGGCTTCTTACCTTTGGGTACAACTTCTAACGCCTATTAGCTATTCTTATAGAAAGCCGGCTAAGGAAAATTAGCCGCGGCGGGGGCGGCTTCTTACTTTCGGGTACGGCTTCTAATTCTTATCCGCCGGCGTCTATGCCATATTGTTACCTCCGGGTGTAGTTTACCTACTCTCAGCTACAAGGGTGTTCTATGATGACAAGGCAAGTCTAAATGATTCAAAGCATACAGAGACAAATGGCAGACAAAAGCCGGATCATCTTATAGAAGCATCATGACAAAGTTTCAGACAAGTTTCATCTAGCTATTACACTCCTAGAGGAGATCAAAATTTCAGACAAGTTTTTCAACCGTCACACGGCGGGTTAAGCTGATACAAGTTCTTAAAACAGAAGCTAATTAGCTGATGAGTCATCCGGTGTCGGCTCTTCTGTGGCCCTGATCTGGAGGTTGTCCAAATCCCAATTGCAGTTCGTTAGAGCCGCATAAGAGCCTTCGAAATAAGGCGACGGGTCAAGATCTAGAGCAAAGAGGTCCTTACTCTGAGCAGGCATCAAGTCTTTGCACTCGTACAAAGGACCGCGGACTCTCTTCTGCTCCGGGTCATAGGCTGCCTGATAAGTTGATAGATCAACCTCCTCCGCCAAGACAGAAGCTAACACCTGGGACTCCTTCATGCATCGGCTGTAGTCAGCGTCAGTAAACTCTGAGCCATCATCTTTCCTTGAAGGGAAGCCGTCCATCATCTCGGCGGCTGTTAGACCCGGTGCAAAGGCCAAAGCCCGACTGATGCCCGCAATGGCCCCTTGGCGGGTGGCTGATTTCTTGAGCTCGGCGATTTTCTTAGGCATGGTGGAGATGAGCTCTAAAACACCCCTGAGAGTCGCCGGAATTTTATCCTTATATTGCACGGCCTTGATAGTGCAGATTGCACCACAGTACAACCGCTCAGTTAAGGTATTGATGGCCTTCAACGGTAGAAGGCTATCAGGAGCCAACTGCCGGCTCCTAGGACCTGTATAAACAGGACAATTCAGATGAGTCGCCAGTCTAAGTAAAGTTGTAGCGATTGGAAACAGAAAGTTATCAGAAGCTTACCAAAGAGGGCGGCTAACATCTTGCTTATGTGGCGCTTCAAGCCTTGGAGTTCATTCGCCATAGCTATCAGCCGCTGGTCGGCGTCATCTGCCCGTTGGTCCAAGTAGTCTTCTCAGATTCAGCAGACTCCTTAAGAGAAGCAAAATCGGCCTTGATTATGGCCAGCTCCTCAGAGAGAAGCCATCACCTTCATCGGCGACGCTACGGGCCTCTTGTTGAGCCGCCAGGTTGGTCTTCAGGTCCATCAACGAAGACCCGGCTTCATTTAAGGCTTCCTGTGACATATCAAAAATACAGAATAAGTCGCCAGAATGGAAATCGTATCAAATGATGAAGGTTAAAGACAAAGTTATACAAGTCTCAAGAAGATTGCAAGCAATATGTTTGACACTTGGGGCTAATGTATATTTGATCTTCGAGAAATTAATACAGTTCTGGCTCATCTTCATCAAAGTTAATCTGGAACTTGGGGGCTACACTATGGCTCTTCAAATTGACTTATAATAAAAGCTCGGACTCAACGTTATCAAGTTTGAGTCGGCCCTTGGGGGCTACAAGTGGTTCTTCAGGCTATCTACATTAAAGCCCCGACTCAACTTTATCAAGTTTGAGTCGGCCCTTGGGGGCAATGGATTTGGATTTTCTATAGAGGATCAGAAAAGACCCGGTTCAACTCTTAAGCTAGAATTGAACTGGCCCTTGGGGGCTAAGTAAGGTTATAGCAAGAGGAGGAGTACCTCATATTTTAGCTTCATCAAGTTGACCAGCCGAAGTTCTAGATCTCGGCTGGTTGAAAGTCGGTTCGTATACCCGACGTGGAGTTCTTCGGCCGTCATCTTCTCAAAAGAAGAGTTGAAGTCCAGCTTGTTGGAGGCCTCAGCCGACTCTTTATGCCTGGTCAGCACGTGAGCCGAAGGAGACTGAGGAGCAGAACCGATGATCGCAACTTCCAGAGTTGCAGTGGTCTTGGCAGGACTTGGCGGTTTCGAAGGACCCCTTAGAGGGCTCTCCGGGATGATATCTTCAGCAGCCAGCTCAGTGGAGGCAATGGGCGGATCTACATCCGGTTGTGGCTCCTCTGGTTGTTCTTGCTCCGGCTCTTGAGAAGCAGGGCCGGGGGAAGGCTTGTTATTCTTCCGACGCTTGGCTTGAGCACTGCAAGATAGAAAGATCAGAATGCAAAGGATATTACTACCCTACAAAGAACCGGATGTTATAGTGGAAAAACACTTACAACGGGTTGATCTTGGGAGGCGGCAGAGCGGTCGCCGAAGAGTCGCCGGAAGAGGGTGATTTCTGAGATGAAGTTTAAGAAAGATGAGACAGCACCAAGGTTATAAAGAGAAATGAATCAAACAGGAACACATACCTTTGTGGGGCGTTTCTTCGAAGCCGGCGAGTTCGGCAAGCCGGACAGAAGCTAAGTGGAGCCAGCGCTCCGGGTCTGGCGATGTTCAGCCTATTGTTGCTTTTTCAAAAGAAAGTCGGGAGCCAGATAAGAAAGAGGATGAGAAAGAGGAACTTTTCTAATAACCCACCGCGGCTTTCGGGGGACAAAATACTCTGAGCCGGAAGAAACATAGTTTACCTCAGGGGCATTGACACGGCTGGTCTCCACATCATCCTATGAGTAAAACAAGCATTGGTAAAACAGGAAGGCAAAGTATCAAACAGACAACTAAAATTTTACCTCTGAGCTGGATGACAGTGGCGGGCCAAACCATTCCTCTCGCAAGGCGTCTCTCGTTGTCTTCTTGGCTGGAGCCTTCTTCTTGAGCTTCTTCGGAGGAGGGACATATTCGTTCTTCCAGAAATCAGAGTCGGCCTACGAAAATAAACCGGAGAAGATTAATAGACCAGCAAGGTACAAAAAAATCCAAGAGACGGATGGAAAGAAATTGACTTACATCTGGAGCCGGATTGTTGACGCTAAAAGGCGTCAGGCCAATGGCGCTGCATGAGCCAGAGGCTTCATGGACAAGGCTCCGGATGACAGTGGTGATGTCATCCTCTGTCAGGGTTGATTAACGGAAGCATAAGGAGCTGTCATATTTGCCTTCATATTCACACATAAGCCGACTTCTATGGCTTAAGGGCATGATCCGCCAAGAAATCTAGCAGCGGATCAAATCCAATCCAGTTAAACCATTGGCCATGAGTGCCTTGATCTTGGCATGAGCTGGCTCATAGCTAGCACGTTCCGAAGATGAGAGCCAACCAGGAAGTTCTGAATCTGTCCTGAGCCGGGAGGGACGATAACCCGGCAATGGGCGCTCATTATCAGGAGAGGTGTCCTTGCAGTAGAACCAAGTCTTGTTCCAATCCTTCGGATGACTCGACATCTGTGCAGCTGGAAAGATGATGTCTCTACGTCGTTGAATGGAAATACCGCCAAGCTCCAGACTCGGACTGCCTTTCATTTTGGTTTGGCGGCTGGCGTAGAAGAACTCTCGAAACAAACCAATAGACGGCTTGATTTGCAGGTAGACTTCGCAGAGCACTTGGAAATTGCATATGTTTGAAACGGAGTTGGGGGCCAAGTCTTGAGTATGAAGCTTGTATAGGTGAAGAACATCACGAAAGAATTTCGAGCCGGGTGGCACGAATCCTCGCTCGATATGGTCAGACAAAACTACTGCCTCTCCTTTTTGGGGAGAGGGCCGTGTTTCGTCACCTGGAACCCGCCAATGAAGGACCTCCTTGGAAGGAAGAGTGCCCGCGCCAACAAAATCCGTTAAGTACTCTTCCGTGATGCAAGACCCGACCTAGTTGCATGAGTTGGAGGCGCGAGACATACTGGCGGCTTAAAGACTGTGCAAAATTAAATACGTGGCGAGTTAAGAGCAAGCAGATATCTGTGACGGCTTACAATTTTAAGGGCTCTACAAATACTATGTCATAGTCCGGCTGATGAAAGCCGGAGAGGCCTGGCAGTTCAACAAGGAAAGGAGGAGCAAAAATCGGTGAAGTCCTAAAAACAGGTTTCGCAAACTACCGTACAATTACGGATCTACGAAAGTAGGAAAAAAGGTTCTTATTTTCGACCTAGTAAAGAACAGACGAATCAGAAGAAAGAAAACAGAGCCGCGACGATCCGTGCATTGCGCACGGCCGCCCCGTACATGGTGGGGCGGCAAGGATGCGTGTCAAAGGCATCAACGGCGTCGGGAGTGAACCGACGATGGTGCGGACGGAGCCTGAGCGGCAGTGACAGAGCTTCCGCAAACCCTACTACGGTGGCAATGGATCTAAGGAGGAGCTTGGGCTTACCGATGATGGAGCGGCGGAAGCGGAAGAAGCTCTAGATCGACACAGGTTGATGCAGCGGCCTGGTTGATGACGATGTGAAGACGGCGCCGGAGCAGGGAGTGCTGGAGCGGAGACGACGAGAGGAATATGATGAAGGGTGAGCGGGAGAAGGAAAGTTTCCACCCGCAACAGGTCTTATTTAAAGAGAAGACAAGGCAGGCGCGAAAATCTAGGCGACGGAAACCAGTTGACCGAGGCAGACGCCTCGATTTTCGAGCTAACCATTTAATAAAAGATTTGGTGGTACGTCAGCTGATCTTTCTTACAGGGACCACGTGATGTCACGTCGGGTCATCACCGAGCAACTCGCCGAAGAGCAGAAGAAAGGGATGAAGTGAGCAAGCTCAATTTAACCTGGGGCCTAATGTTGGGGATATAACCCCGCAATATGACCCGCCATTAAGGTTCCGGGTCACATTGATGGCTCGTGAGCCGGCCCAAGGGTGAGCCGTAAAGTCTACGGCCCAGGAAGATAAGCGGCTCAAGGTGTGGGCCGCAAGGTGTCCCGGACGGAGAAGACCCGGGCGTGTAAGCCGCTCGGGGACAGCTTGGGCAAGAAGATAGAGGAAGACTCGGATAGACAATGAGACTCGGCTAGACAATTGTAAATACCCATGGTCCTGATCTCCTATATAAAGGCAGACCCGGGGCGACTTAGAGATCAGGTTATCGAGAACTAGGTCAAGCTTTAGCTCCCTTGTAATCGATACAACACGCAATAGAAGAACAAGCAGGAGTAGGCTATTACCTCAACTTGAGGGGCCGAACCTGGGTAAACTTGTGTCCTTCATCCCAATCAACCCCTTTGAGTCCATCACGTTAGCGATGGCCTCGAATCCAACTCCGTTCACCCGGACATCTACTGTGATAAATCCATGACAGTCTAGGTGTCACCATAGATATGGCAGTTCAGGAGGCCGCCTACACCATGCTGACTATCATGAGGTTTCACCATGGTCTGCTTTAGAACACAGAGTTCTGTTATGTTCCTGCTTCCATGGGAGGAGAGGATGGTTATCTTAGTGCAGCCTATTATGATCATTCCCATGAGGACCCTAGGCTGTAGGTGACCGCTCAGATGTTGGAGAACAGGGATCGTGATGCACATGCCCTTCGCATGGAGCTTCATGCTACCTACGCACGTCTTTGGACAACCCTAACACAGTTGGCACCTGTCGTGCAGAGAGGCTATGGAGATTTGGAGATGCCGAACCCATCGTGGACTCATCTGCCAGCACGCGTAGACTGGCCCGATGTTGGAGGCATCACCCCTCTTAGAGGACCACTGTTGCCGCCAGCAAGGGGATCAAGGCCACATCCGTGTCCTTACGGTTCCCAGGGATCACAGGCTAGAGTGTTTCTAGATCCTTAGGTGCAACTCCCGGGTCATGGGGGTAATCTGTATGAGGCATTCTACGGCGATGCTTGAGTATGTGGATGTTAGTACTAGTATGTTAGTAGTCGTATCGCCACAGTCCTGCGTGTCTTGTGGGATATGACCAAGGTTGAGAGTTGAGTTCCGGAAGTGTAGATAGATAATGTATAGGAAGCTTGGTATGCCTCCGACGAGTTGTGTCATCTCTTTGTAGTTTGTTTTCAGCTTGGGCTTGTGCTGAACTATGTCATGGTGTGTATGAATCATGGTGTTCATAGGGCAGTTGATGTTTCCATGTTGTTGAATGTTTACCCTGCATGCCATGTTGTCCAGTACATTCCTTATCCCATGTCTTAGAGTTGATGTCCTATATGTTTAAGATGTGGGTTTGTTTTTCCAGGATGGTGGCAACTAGGAATAACCCCGTGCCTGCCCCTGAGCAGGGCGAGGGAAGCCAGCCAAGGCAAGAGGGTCTGCCACGTGCTCCTTCTTTGGCAGAAGTGATGCTTGAAGCTGAAAGGAACAAAAGGGAGACCAACAGGCTGCTGGAACGAATTGAACAGAACACAGCGCGTGCTCACCGCAATGATCTCAATGATGGTGTGTCACTTGGTGATTTCGTGAGGCTGTGCCCACCTAAGTATCATCATTCGATCGACCCACGTGACGCGGATGACTGGCTGACCAGCATGTTCCGCAAGATCCGGGCTGCCAATGTGTCCAAGGCCAACAAGGTGACCTTTGCAACCTACTTTCTAGAAGGACCCGCCAATCTGTGGTGGGAAAATTATGAAGCCATGCGTCCTGTAGGCCCCGCACCAACTTGGACCGAATTCAGTGCAGCATTTCGTACCGATCACATCCCGGAAGGGCTGATGGATCGTAAGAGAGAGAAATTATGTGCCTTCACCCAGGGCAGACTGTCAGTGGATGCCTATAGCCGTGAGTTCGGTAATCTTGCTCGCTATGCTTTGGAGGAAGTTTCAACTGATGCCAAGAAACAGGCTAGGTTCCGCAAGGGACTCAATCCTGAGCTCCGTCGAGATTTGCGCCTGCATGAGTGCACAACCTTCCAAGCTCTCGTCAACAAGGCTATCAATGCAGAGACTGGACAGACTGACTATGAGGCCACGAGAAAGCACAACCGTGAATTCAGCCCCGCATCTGGCTTGGGCTCCAACAAACGCTAGGTCTAGGTGCCCAACGCAGCTCTGCCACCAAGATACACCGCGAGGCCATCCTTCTAGGCGCCTCGCCCAGCTCAGCCCAACCCTCCAGCCAGGTCATTTGGAGGTCCGCTTGCCAACGTTGCTCCCCATGCCACCTTGGTCTGCTATAAATGTCGAGAACTAGGACACTAGTCTCGTGATTGTCCTTAGGCTAATGCTAAGCCGGCTGGACGTGGGAAGCCAGGAAAAGCCTTCTATGTGAAGCCAGCTCCTGCTCGTGGATGAGTGAATTATGTCTCTGCTGAGAAAGCCATTGAGGATCCTGATGTTATCCTAGGTATGCTCCTTGTCAATAGTCATCCAGCATCTGTTCTATTTGATACTAGGGCATCTCATTCTTTCATCTCAGAAAGTTATGCACAGTTGCATAACATGTCTTTTTGTGATATGCCTACTCCTTTAGTAGTTCAGACTCCTGGTTCAAAGTGGCAAACTTCTAGAGTGAGCCATGATAATGATATTCTGGTGGATAGGTTAGTCTTCCTAGCATCTTTGATAGCCCTCCAGTTTTCAGACATCAATATCATCTTAGGCATGGATTGGATGAAAGCCCACTACGCTAAGATTGATACTCATACTAGGAATGTTCAACTTACACATCCATCGGGTGAGATAGTCAATGTCTCCACTCGAGCAGCCAAGCGCCAACTCTATTCCCTCAATGCTAGCCCTCTTCTAGAGTTAGAAGATATTCCGGTAGTCCATGACTTTCCGGATGTCTTTTCAGAAGAATTGCCAGGAATTCCTCCTATCAGAGATGTTGAGTTTGTGATAGAGCTTATTCCAGGGACTGTCCCAATAGCGAGACGACCCTATAAGATGGCACCCTTAGAACTAGCCGAGCTTAAGATCCAACTCGATGAGGCTTTGAAGAAAGGTTTCATCCAACCTAGTTCTTCTCCTTGGGCTTGTCCCGTTCTCTTCGTCAAGAAGAAGGATGGATCAGATCGGATGGTTGTGGATTATCGGCTAGTGAAACTGGTCACCATTAAGAACAAGTATCCACTCCCCAGGATCAACGATTTGTATGATCAACTCGCTGGATCCTCTGTCTTTTCCAAAATGGATTTAAGGTTGGGATACCATCAAATCACAATTAGAAACAGGGACATTCCAAGATGGCTTTTCTTACTCTTATGGCCAATACGAGTACACCGTCATGTCCTTCGGTTTAACCAATGCTCCAGCCACCTGCTCTCGCTTGATGAATTCGATCTTCGTGGAGTATTTGGATAAATTCGTCGTGGTTTACCTCAACGATATACTCATCTACTCGAAGAACGAACAGGAACATGCCGAGCATCTAAGGCTGGTATTGATGAAACTTCAAGAGCACCGTCTATATGCCAAATTCTCCAAGTGTGAATTTTGGTTGCGAGAAGTGAACTATCTTGGCCACGTGATCTCTGGTAAAGGTATTGCTGTCAATCCCGAGAGAGTTCAGGTCGTCCTTGATTGGACTCAACCTGAATCGGTTAAGCAAGTTCGGAGTTTCCTTGGCTTAGCAAGCTATTGTCGCCGCTTTGTCGAGAATTTCTCCAAGGTTACGAAACCTCTGACTGAACTCCTCAAGAAAGATAAAAAGTTCGAGTAGACTCCACAATGTGAGCACAGTTTTCAGGAGTTGAAAAGACGACTGACCTCTGCTCCCGTTCTGGTGCCACCAGACTTCTCTAAGGACTTTGTTATCTATTGCGACACCTCGCGACAAGGATTAGGTTGCATTCTCATGCAAGATCGTCATGTGATTGCATACGCATCTCGACAGTTGCGTCCACATGAGGATAATTATCCAACACATGATCTTGAGCTTGCAGCTATGGTCCATGCACTGAAAACCTAGCAACATTACCTTCTAGGTAATCATTGCGAAATTTACATTGATCACCAAAGTCTGAAATATATTTTCACCCAACCGGATTTGAATCTCAGGCAAAGACGATGGGTTGAGTTGATTACAGATTACGACTTAGGGATAACTTACACCTCGGGGAAATCCAATGTCATGGCTGATGCACTAAGTCGTAAGTCTCCATGAGGAATTTCGGAAGTTAAACCTCCACATTGTTCCTCAAGGATTCCTATCCAACTTGGTGGCAAAACCTAATCTTAAGGATTTAATAGTAGCTGTCCAGAAATGTGATAGGGTATATCCCGGATCAAGGAGAATATTGCTAGTGGAAATGCTAAAGAATTCTCCAAGGACAATGAAGGTGTTGTGTTCTTCCAGAACCGGTTGGTGGTTCCCAAGAGCACACGCTTAAGACAGCTGATCCTTAAGGAGGCTCATGATTCTCCTCTCACAATTCATCCGGGTAGTACCAAGATGTATCAAGACCTATGCCAGAGGTTCTGGTGGAGTAGGATGAAGAGAGAAATTGCCCAGTTCGTTGATGTTAGTGCATCTAGTGCCCCTTAGTGATTTTGGTGTATTTAAGACTTATAGGTTAAGGCACTAATGTGTTTTTGAGTATACACAAGCTCTATAAGTCGATGAGGAGTTTGATATATTCGAAGATTATCGACCCCTAAAAATGTATGTCTTCAAGTGAAGACTTTGCTGAAGACTTTCTGAAGACTTTGGTGAAGACTTTGTGAAGACTTTCAAAATGAAGAAGTTGGTGTGACCTTGAAGATATGAATGAGGAATATGAAGCGTGAAGACTCTTGTTCTCGTAGTTTCATTTCCTTTATTTGAGTCATAGGAAACACCGTACTGTTAAAGGGGGCCGAGGTAATACTAAGGAAAATTTCCAAGTGATGCTCAACTCCAAAATCCTCAACCCATACAATTCTTCGAGTGAAGCTTTTGGAAATCTCTTATGGTTAAGACAAGTTTTTCAGTGACAGAGACGAAGGTCTTCTGGTCTCTGAGGAAATTGATCTGACTGAGGAGTTAGGATTTTGCCAGTGCGAATTGCCTAAAAGTGAGGATCATGATAAGCTGAGGACTTTCATAGTTCGAAATTCAGACCATTGCTATGCTTAGCGCCAGCTGTCCCCAATCGTTCTTATCCACATAACGATCATATCATTGGGGGAATTTATGTCTTATCATGTTAGGTTGCACCCTGGCTATAAATAGCCGACCCTCACAACCACTAGCTGGTTGGCTGCTCCGAGAGAGAACTGACACTTGTCATTTGAGAGAAACCCATCCTCTAAGGACTTTGAGAGAAAATCATCAGTGAGGAAAAACCCACAAACCAAACCACAAAACCCATAGTGATTGAGCATCACTGAAGAAATTCCTGTGTGGAACCAACGCTTGTTACCTTTGAGGACTGTGCATCCTCTAGACGGTTAGGCATCATGGTCTAGTGCTCCTACAGTCAATTGGGGACCACGAAGTGACCTTGGTCTAGAGCATCCAGCAGCAAATTGTGGATCGTCGGGTGACCAGTTTGTGAGGGTTTTGGAAGTCTACCTTGAAGACTTACCACGAGTGTTGGGCGAGGACTGTCTGACCTTAGCTCAAGGAGAATACAGTAAGGACTGTGTGTCCTCTGGTTTAAATACCAGGCCGCTCCAAACCAGTCGTACGACAGTCACAGCAGTTGGAACTGGGTCATCAAACAATTGTCTTCATCAAGCTACCTGGTTCTATTTCATCAACCTCCTTATTCCTCATAAACTTGTTGATGAAATTGATTGTTACTGTTTTAAGTATTTGACTGAAGACTTTCGCAAATTCCTCACCTCAAATTCTTCAAGTTGCCTTGTTCATCACTGCTTATCCTTATCACGCTACTTACTGTTCATGCATGTTTCATTTCATCATGATGACTAAGCTGATACTATGCTCCTCATGCACCTGAGTACTTATTCCGCTGCTAGTTATTCATCACATTTCAAATTCCTCAAAGTTGAAATTCCTCAAGTGATGAATTTGTAAAAATCGCCTATTCACCCCCCTCTAGCCGATATAATGCACTTTCAATTGCTAATTGCGACGTTGTTGTCACGTGAAAACAGAACATCAAAGGCCTACTGGCAACCTCCAACCTTTAGCTATTCCCGAATGGAAATGGGATAAGGTCGGTATGGATTTCATTACCAGATTTCCCAGGACTAAGAGAGGGAATAATGCTATCTTTGTGGTCATTGACCGCCTTTCCAAAGTTGCTCATTTTCTTCCTGTTCGGGAGAGTATAACTGCTAGCCAGGTAGCAGAGTTATATGACTCTCGAATAGTTTCTCTTCATGGTGTTCCTTTGGAGATTAAGTCAAACCATGGAAGTATCTTTACTTCCTGATTTTGGGAAACTTTTCAAACCGCCATGGCGACTCGTCTATCCTTTAGCACTGCTTTCCACCCGCAATCAAGTGGTCAAGTTGAGCGAGTCAATCAAATCCTCGAAGACATGCTCCAAGCTTGTGTTATATCTTTCGCTATGAATTGGGAGAAATGTCTTCCATTTGCCGAATTTGCTTATAACAATAGTTATCAATCAAGCCTTGGCAAAGCCCCTTTTGAAGTTCTCTATGGAGGAAGGTGTCGAACACCTCTTAATTGGTCAGAAACCGGAGAGAGGCAACTCTTTGGCCCGGACATGATCCAGGATGCAGAGGAGCAAGTTCGCATTATTTTTGAAAAGTTGAAAACAGACCAATCTCGTCAAAAGAGCCAATATGATCGCCATCATAAGGCTGTGACCTATGAAGTTAACGAGAAGGCTTACCTTCGGGTTACGCATCTGAAGGGTACCCATCGATTCGGTATCAAGGGCAAAGTGGATCCTCGTCACATTGGACCCTTTCGCATTCTTGCTAAACGAGGAGAGGTTGCCTACCAATTTGACCTTCCGCCGCATCTTTGCAAGGTTCATGATGTCTTCCACGTCTTGCAACTTAGGCGTTGCTTCTCGGACCCTGTCCGTGAGGTAGACCACTAAGCGTTTGATCTCCAAGATAACATTACATATTGATAATACACTGTTCGTATTCTTGATCAAGCTGAGCATACCACTCGGCGACGGAACATCAAGTTTCTCAAGGTTCAGTGGTCACACCATTCTGAAAAGGAGGCCACATGGGAAAGACAAGATCGTCTTCGACTAGATTACCCCGTGCTCTTCCCGACGAGTTCAAAATCTCGAGACAAGATTCTTTTGAGTGGGGGTGAGTTGTCACATCCCTAGCTAGACGTCATAGGACAGCATGGGTGTTTCATCATGTTTCAATTTTTCATCAACATGAAATGGGGACTAAAAGAAACCCCAAGCTCACATTGAATCAAAATAATTCAAAGTTGGTGAAAATTCAACAAATCTAAATTGCCCTTTAAAAATGTTCCCTATGTCTAATAAATATGGACATGGTTATACCAGGGGTCATTTTAATTATTTGAACAACTGAAGCAATTTAAAAATAAATGATAAAGCTACTGAAAATATCAAATAAAGCATTATCACTAGTTTAGTTTTCAAAATATCCTGAAACTTTAAGGATAAGTTTGAAATATTCAAACTTCAATATATAAAATATTTGGGATATTTTAAAATAGCATATGTGCCTGAAATTAAAATAAAACAAATGTCAGAAGTTAGAAAAGAATTGACATAAAAAGAAGAAGAAGAAAGCCCACCTGGGCCACGGAAGAAGCCGGCCCAGCCCACCAGGGGCGAACCGGTCTTCTTCCACCTCCGGCCAGAAGGACGTCGGGCGCGTGGTCGCCGCGCGCCGGCCACCTCCTGCCTGTGTGCCCTCCTGGATGGATGGATAGACTCCAGGGAGACGTCCAGATCGAGCCGTTCCTCCATTTCTCCTCCTCCCAGTCGCCGCAGCTCTCTCTCCCCCTTCTTCCTCCCTGCCGCCATGGCCGAGCCTTGCTCGAGCTCGCCGGCGTCGTTCTAGCCGCCCCCGCGCCCTTTTGAGCCCACCAGTAGCCCCATAGCGACCCCTCATCCATGTCATGACGCTAGAAGAAACCGGAAGCCCTCCACGATGCGTCGTCGCCGTTTCTTCCCCGCCGGCCACCAAAGCTCTTCTCCGATGATTCGAGGTCGTCCACACATCCCCGAGCTCGCTGTCTCCCCCAGCAACCCCGTCGTGATCTCCTGCTCCGTTTCCCCCTCCTCTAGCGGCATGTCCCTCACTGTAGGCGCCGTTCCCTTGCTGCCCGAAGTTCGCTGCCGCTCAGGTCGTCGCCGGCCGTAGCTCTGGTGGCCCCCGAGCCCCCTCTGCCGCAACGCTGGATGCGCGTGTGCACGGGCTTCCTTCGGGTGCCATCCGCGCGCCAAATGGTCGCCGAAGGCGCAACTCCGGTGGATCGCCGTCGTGCGGATGGTTCCCGCCGGCCTCGCTCCGGTGGGCGCCGACGTGGGCATCATCAGGGGCTAATCCCCCCTGATTAGTTAGCCTCTTGCCACTGACCAGTGGGCCCCAGGGTGGGTCAAACCCCTGGTCAGCACGGAGTTAGGCCCTGTCACTGACGTGCGGGCCCAACACGTCAGGTTTGACCTGGCCTGGTTAGCCGACCAGCTGACGTCGTAGTGACGTCAGGCTGACATCATATTTCATTTTCCAGTTTTAAAATAATTCCAGAAATTGTTTAAAACTTTAAAAATTCATATAAATTAATCTGTAAATCACAATCTCAGCTCCTAGAACATCTCATATGTTCTGTGACGTTCAAAACATTTTGAAGCCTCAATTCTAAGCCGTAATGCATGACGCACTGAACTATCACGTAGTCATCAAAAAGTGCCTGTCATATGTTCACAACATCTACAGACAACGCTTGAGGGAGTGATGCAGTTAGCGGTACATCAAAAACATAAGCTTTCTGTGCAGCAATGAGGACAATCCTCAGATCACGGACCCAGTCCGCATTATTGCTACCATCAACTTTCAACTTACTTTTCTCTAGGATTGTATCAATAAAACTGGGAGCTACAGCGCGAGCTATCTACGACATAATTTGCAAGGACATTTTTAGACTAAGTTCATGATAATTAAGTTCATTTAATCAAATTATTAATGAACTCCCACTTAGATAGACATCTCTCTAGTCTTCCAAGTGATACATGATCCATGTCAACTAGCCCGTGTCCGATCATCACGTGAGACGGACTAGTCATCCATGGTGAACATCTCTATGTTGATCGTATCTTCTATACGACTCATGTTCGACCTTTCGGTCTTCCGTGTTCCGAGGCCATGTCTGTACATGCTAGGCTCGTCAAGTCAACCTAAGTGTTTCGCATGTGTAAATCTGGCTTACACCCGTTGTATGCGAACGTTAGAACCTATCACACCCGATCATCACGTGGTGCTTCGGAACGACGATCCTTAGCAACGGTGCACAGTTAGGGTGAACACCTTTCTTGAAATTTTATTGAGAGATCATCTTATTTACTACCGTCGTTCTATGCAAATAAGATGTAAACATGATAAACATCACATGCAATCAATATAGTGACATGATATGGCCAATATCATTTTGCTCCTATGATCTCCATCTTCGGGGCACCATGATCATCACTGTCACCGGCACGACACCATGATCTCCATCATCATGATCTCCATCATTGTGTCTTCATGAAGTTGTCTCGCCAACTATTACTTCTACTACTATGGCTAACGCTTAGCAATAAAGTAAAGTAATTACATGGCGTTTATGATTGACACGCAGGTCATACAATAAATAAGACAACTCCTATGGCTCCTGCCGGTTGTCATAATCATCGACATGCAAGTCGTGAATCCTATTACAAGAACATGATCAATTCATACATCACAATGCATCACATCACATCCTTTGGCCATATCACATCACAAGGCACATGCTGCAAAAACAAGTTAGACGTCCTCTAATTTGTAGTTGCAAGTTTTTACGTGGCTGCTATAGGTTACTAGCAAGAACGTTTCTTACCTACGTCAACACCACAACGTGATTTGCCAATTGCTATTTACCCTTCATAAGGACCCTTTTCATCGAATCCGATCCGACTAAGGTAGGAGAGACAGACACCCGCTAGCCACCTTATGCATCTAGTGCATGTCAGGCGGTGGAACCGGTCTCACGTAAGCGTACGTGTAAAGTTGGTCCGGGCCGCTTCATCCCACAATACCGCCGAATCAAGATAAGACTAGTAGCGGCAAGCAAATTAACAAACTCGACGCCCACAACTGCTTTGTGTTCTACTCGTGCATAGATTCTACGCATAGACCTAGCTCATGATGCCACTGTTGGGAGACGTAGTAGTAAATCAAAATTTTCCTACGTTCACCAAGATCTATCTATGGAGAAACCAGCAACGAGAGGGGAGAGATTGCATCTTCATACCTTTGAAGATCGCTAAGCGGAAGCGTTACAAGAACGCGGTTGATGGAGTCGTACTCGCAGCGATTCAGATCGCGGTAGATCCGATCAAGTGCCGAACGGACGGCACCTCCGCGTTCAACACACGTGCAGCCCGGTGACGTCTCCAACACCTTGATCCAGCAAGGAGGAAGGAGAGGTTGGGGAAGGGCTCCAACAGCAGCACGACGGCGTGGTGGTGGTGGAGTAGCAAGGTATTCCGACAGGGCTTCGCCTAAGCGCTGCGGAGGAGGAAGAAGAGAGGTAGGGCTTCGCCGTGAGAGAGAGAGATCAAATCTTGTCTCAAAACATCCAAAACCTCAAGTATATATAGGAGGAGGGACGTGGAGGGCTGGCTTGGCCTCTACTCCAAAGAGGAGATGGCCGGCCGAATTAAAGGGAGAGTCCACCTCCCACAAGGGAGGTGGATCTCCTCCTTTTAAATCCTTTTTGCCTTATCTCCTTATCTCCAGCCGCATGGGCCTTTAGCAAAAGTCTTGCCCAGCCCAATAAGGGCTGGCACACTTTATCTAACAGCCCATGTGGTCCTTTGGTCGTCACACCCCTCCCGGGGGTCATCCGGCACCCTCCCGGCACTCCCGGTACACTACCGATGAGCCCGAAAACTTTCCGGTGACCAAAACTGGACTTCCTATATATCAATCTTTACCTCCGGACCATTCCGGAGCTCCTCGTGACGTCCGGGATCTCATCCGGGACTCCGAACAACCTTCGGTAATCACGTATACCTTTTCCCTATAACCCTAGCGTCATCGAACCTTAAGTGTGTAGACCCTACGGGTTCGGGAGACACGTAGACATGACCGAGACACCTCTCCGGTCAATAACCAACAGCGGGATCTGGATACCCATGTTGGCTCCCACGTACTCCACGATGATCTCATCGGATGAACCACGATGTCAAGGATTCAATCAATCCCGTATACAATTCCCTTTGTCTATCGGTATGATACTTGCCCGAGATTCGATCGTCGGTATCCCCATACCTTGTTCAATCTCGTTACCGGAAAGTCTCTTTACTCGTTCCGTAATACATCATCCCGTGACTAACTCCTTAGTCACATTGAGCTCATAATGATGATGTCTTACCGAGTGGGCCCAGAGATACCTCTCCGTCACACGGAGTGACAAATCCCAGTCTCGATTCGTGCCAACCCAACAGATACTTTCGGAGATACCCGTAGCGTACCTTTATAGCCACCCAGTTACGTTGTGACGTTTGGCACACCCAAAGTATTCCTACGGTATCCGGGAGTTACACAATCTCATGGTCTAAGGAAATGACACTTGACATTGAAAAGCTTTAGCAAACGAACTACACGATCTTTGTGCTATGCTTAGGATTGGGTCTTGTCCATCACATCATTCTCCTAATGATGTGATCCCGTTATCAACGACATCCAATGTCCATGGCCATGAAACCGTGACCATCTATTGATCAACGAGCTAGTCAACTAGAGGCTCACTAGGGACATGTTGTGGTCTATGTATTCACACATGTATTATGGTTTCCGGTTAACACAATTATAGCATGAACAATAGACAATTATCATGAACAAGGAAATACAATAATAACCATTTTATTATTGCCTCTAGGGCATATTTCCAACAGAAATCTCAACAACGGGTTGTATTACCTCATCGACATCTGGGAAGACTTAGATACTTCGGGTCAAGAGACCAGCCGGCCATGGAACATAGCGCATCTACGGCCTTATTACACCTGGAACATAGCTAGGTTGGTTTTTAAGGCGGCCACTTCTGACTCGGCTTAGCTTAAACCTTCCTGCGACATATCAAAGCATGTTATAAACCGACAGGGGGAGAAACTTCAAAAACTCATCAAGTCTCAAACAGATTGCAAGCAATATGCATGACACTTGGGGGATAATGTCTATTTTCAAGACAGTTCTGACTCAACTTCGAAAAGATTGACCCCGAACTTGGGGGCTACAAATTGGTTCTTCAAGCTGTTAAACATGAAAAGTTCTGACTCAACTTCGACAAGTTGAGCCGGCCCTTGGGGGCTACATACTGGTTTTCTCAGGAGGTTCAGCATAAAAGTCCCAACTCAACTTTGGAAAAGATTGAACCGGTCTTTGGGGGCTACGATTGGCTCTGTTTTCTATCTTCTAGGAAGTTCCGGTTCAAAATTATCAATTATTGAGCCGGCCCTTGGGAGCTAACGACAATGGTTTGAAGTCACATCTAAGTAAATTGAGGACTACATGTTAGGTGTTTCTACTTCTGCTAAGATGGAAGAGCCGGATTATTATCAGTCAATATTAACCCGACCCTTGGGGGCTACGTAAGGGTATAAGGAGGAAAAAGGAATACCTCATATTTTCTCTTCATCAAGTTAACCAGTTTGAGCTCCAGATCCCGGCTTGTAGATAGCTGGTTCATGTAGCTAGCATGAACTTCGTCAGCTGTCATTTTCTCAAAAGCGGGGAGCTCAAACTCCAGCTTCCTGGAAGCTTTAGCCGTATCACTATGCTTGGTCAGCACATGAGGTGAAGTGGAGTGCAAGCCGGCACCGGTAATCACGACGTCCGGGGCAGTGGTATCATCAGCAGCTTTGGCAAGGCTCGGCGGCTTGGAAAAGTCCCTTTGAGGGATCTCAGGAATAATGTCATCAACAACTGGTTTTGCAGAAGTCGCTAGTGGGTCCGGAGCCGGCTCAGGCGCGTCCGGCTTAGTAAGCTCCGGCTCTAGAGCAGTAGGGCCAGGGGAGGGCCTGTTGGTTTTCCTTCGCTTGGCTTGAGCACTAGAAAAGCATGGAAGTTAGAGTCCAAGGGTTACAACCACCAAAGAGCCGGACATAAGGCTGAAAAAACACGTACAGTGGATTAATCTTCGGAGGCGGTAGACCAGTGGCTGTAGAGTCGCCGGACGAAGGTGATCCCTAAGGGACAGTTCAGATAATATAAGGCAGTGTTGAAATTACAAAGAAAAATCTAGTAAAATCAAACAGAGAAGAAATACATACCTCTGTGGGGCGCTTCTTCTGAGCTGGGGAGTTAGGTAACCCGGACATGAGGTGAGTAGAGCCGGCACTCCGGGTCTGACGTCGGTCAGCTTGTTGTTGCTTTTTCAAAAGAAATTGGGGATCCAAATAAGCAAGAGGATGAGAAAGGGGAACTTTTCGGACAACCTGCCGTATCTTCTAAGGTCTAAAACATTCTGAGTCGGATGAAACATAAGTTACCTCAGGGGCGTTGGCGCGGCTCGTCTCTACCTCGTCCTGTGAATAAGTTATTGTCAGTAAGGTGAATAATGAGGTAACAAAAAGTAGTCAAATTATACCTCTGAGCCGGAAGATTCTGGCTGTTCAAACCATTCCTATTGAGGGGTGGTCTTCTTCGTCCTCTTGGTCGGGGCCTTCTTCTTGTTTTTCTTCAGACGAGGAACATACTTCTTCTTCCAGAAGTCGGAGTCAGCCTGAAAAGCTAAGCCGGGTAATAGCGATAAATTGCCAAAACATAACTAAAACAAAGAAGAAGAGACTACGAAGAGTCGCCTTATGTCTGGGGCCGGGTTAGTGACACAGAAAGCCGCTAGCCAATGGCGCTGCATGCTCCTGATGTCTCATGGACAAGACTCTAGACGACGGTAGTAATATCATCTTCGGTCAATGTCGTCCAGCTGAAACATAGGGAATCATCATACCGGCCTGGGTATTCGCACATGAGGCGGCTTCTCTAGCTCAAAGGCATTATCTTCCAAGAGATCCAGCAGCGGATCAGGTCCAATCCCGTCAATCCATTGCCATGAGGGCTCTAACTTGGCATGAGCCAGCTCGTGCCTTGCACGTTCAGAAGTTGACAGCCGGCCGGGAAGCTCAGAGGTGGTCTTGAGCCGGGAGGGGTGATAACCCGACAGCGGATGCTCACCCTCGCGGGAGGTATCTTTATGATAAAACCAGGTCTTATTCCAATCCTTTGGATGACTCGGCACTGGTACAGCTGGAAAGGTAATGTCCCGGCACCTCTGAATAGAAATTCCACCAAGTTCTAAGCTTGGGACGGCCTTCACTTTAGTTTGCCGATTCGCATAAAAGAATTCCCAGAAGAGGCCCACAGATGGCTCAGTTTGCAGATAGACCTCGCCGAGCACTTGGAAGTTGCATATATTTGAGACAGAGTTGGGGGCAAGGTCTTGAGGATGCAACTTGTAAAAATGAAGGATGTCCCAAAAGAACTTTGAGCCGGGGGGTACGAATCCACGTTCAATGTGATCCGAAAAAACAACTACCTCGCCCTCCTGAGGAACGGGCCTCAATTCATTACCCGGAACCCACCAATGGATGACCTCTTTGGCAGGAAGGGTACCCGCGAGAACGAAGTCCATCAAGAACTCTTCAGTGATGCAAGAGCCGACCCAATTGCAGGAGTTGGATGCACGAGACATGGCGGCGGTTTAAAAATTGTGCGAAGTAACCATGTACGGCGGGTCAAGAAATGGCAGATATCCACGGGTGGCTTAAAAGCTTAAGACCTTAAGAATGAGACACCAAGATCCGACTGGTGAGAGCCGGAACAGCACGGCGGGTCAGCATCAAGGGAAGACAGAGTGAAATTTGCCTAAGTGCTGAAAACAGGTTTCGCAAAGTACTGCTAAGATTGCGGATCTACAAAAACAGAGGAAATGTTTCTCTTTTCAGACCTAGAGACGAACTAGTAAAAACAGAGAAAGTTTAAAATGACAAGCGGAGCTATGGTGAATCCGAGCAGCGTTACTATTGGTCTCCTACCTAGTGGCACAGTGGGGACAAGATATGGTCAATGATTCATGGGCTAAATACGGCCGGCATTGATGGAAAACAAGTTCGGAGCGCCGGCGGCGGAGCTACACGAAACCCAACCGGAACAATTATGGATCTGGAGGAAGATGGGCTTACCGGAGACGGCGCGATGAGTGCGGAAGAAATTCTGGAATGAGTCACGTTGATGCAGCGGCCTTTTCGATGATGAGGAGGAGACGACACCGGAGCGGAATACGCTGGAGCGGAGGCGTCGGGAGGAAAGAGATGAAGAGCGAGCGGGAGAAGGAAAATGCTACCTTTGGCGGTCCTATTTAATAAGGAAAGGGCGGAAGTAGGCGTGAAAATCCAGGTGTCGGATGTCGTTTGACCGAGGCGGACGCCTCGATTTATGGACTATTCATTTAATAAGAGAAGATTCGTTGCGTGCGTCAGAGGATCTTTTTTACAGATTTGACATGACGTCACAGCGGGTCATTTCCGGGCGACTCGCCGATGATTAAGAAGAAGGCTGAAGTGAGCAAGCTCAAATCAATCTGGGGCCTAATGTTGGGGATATAACCTCACGGTGAGACCCGTCGAAGGGGTTCCGGGTCACACCAGGAGACTCATGCACCAGCCCAAGAGTGAGCCATGAAGACTTAAGACCCAAGACGCTTGGTAGCTTGGCAGGATGGGCCGGAGTGTGGCCCGGACATAGGAGACCCGGGCGTGTAAGCCGCCCGGGGACAACTTGGTAAAGAAAGGCAAGAGAAGATAGAGGTAGACTCAGACGTGTAATGAGAGTCGCTTACAACTTGCATAACCCGTGGTCTTGACCTCCTATATAAAGGCGAGACCCGGGGCGACTTAGGGATCAGGCTATCGAGAACTAGGTCAAGCAATAGCTCCCTTGTAATCGATACATCAAGCAATACAAGCACAAGCAGGACGTAGGCTGTTACCTCATCTTGAGGGTCCGAACCTGGATAAACTCGTGTCCTTCGTCCCAACCAACCCTTTGAGTCCATCACGTTAGTAATGGCCTCGAATCCTAGTCCGTTCACCCGGACATCTGCCGTGATAAAACCACGACAGTCACCACCATACATAACTCTATACTACCGAAGCGTCACCGAACCTTAAGTGTGCAGACCCTGCGGCTTCGAGAACTATGTAGACATGACCGAGACACCTCTACGGTCAATAACCAATAGTGGGACCTGGATGCGCATATTGGTTCCTACATATTCTACGAAGATCTTTATTCAGTTAATCCCGTATGATGTTCCCTTTGTTCTTCGGTATAATACTTGCCCGAGATTCGATCGTCGGTATCTCCATACCTAGTTCAACCTCGTTACCGGCAAGTTTCTTTACTCGTTCCGTAATACAAGATCCCATGACTAACACTTAGTCACATTACTTGCAAGGCATATTGTGATGTTGTATTACCGAGTGGGACCTGAGATACCTCTCCATCACACGGAGTAAAAAATCCCAGTCTTGATCCATGCCAACCCAACAGACACCCACGGAGATAATTGTAGAGCACCTTATTATTGCCTATAGGGTATATTTCCAGCAGTCTCCCACTTGCACTAGAGTTATTGCCTCTAGGGATATTTCCAACAGTCTCCCACTTGTAGTAGAGTCCATAATCTAGTTCACATCACCATGTGATTCACATTGTTATGAATCTAACACCCAATGAGTTCTGGGGCTTGATCAAGCTTTGCATGTGAGAGAGGTCTTGTAGTCAACGGGTCTGCGACATTCAGATCCGTGTCTACTTTGCAAATCTCTATGTCAAACCGGAAACACTGCTACCACACTCCACTTGGAGCTATTCCAAATGGTCGCTCCACTATACGTATCCGGATTGCTATTAAGAGTCATTCGGATTGGTATTAAAGCTTGCATCGACGTAACTCTTTACGATGAACTCTTTATCACCTCCATAATCGAGAAACATTTCCTTAGTCTTTTAGTTACTAAGGATAATCTTGACCGCTGTCCAGTGATCCACTCCTGGATCACTCTTTGTACCCCTTGACGGATTCATGGCAAGGCACACACAGGTGTGGTACACAGCATGG
Source organism: Hordeum marinum (assembly GCA_022496015.1). NCBI lineage: Eukaryota > Viridiplantae > Streptophyta > Magnoliopsida > Poales > Poaceae > Hordeum > Hordeum marinum. Next base: position 87,045,190 of record CM039678.1, on the reverse strand, counting down.
CATACTATATAGAGCCTATGGCTAAAGCATAGGGGACGACTTTCGTCATTTCTCTTTATTCTGCCGTGATCGAGCTTTGAGTTTTACTCAACTTCACACCTTACAAATCAGGAAAGAACTCTTTCTCTAACTGATGCATTTTGAACTCTTTCAAAAACCTTGTCAAGATATGTACTCATTGAAAGTCTCATCAAGCATTTTGATCTACCTCTATAGATCTTGATGCTCAACAATTAGGTAGCTTTATCCAGGTCTTCCTTTCTGATCAACAACATGTCATCCACATATAATTATCAGGAAATCTATAGTGCTCCCACTCACTTTGTTGTAAATACAAGTTTCTCATAAACTTTGTATAGACTCAAAAACTTTGATCACCTCATCAAAGCATATATTCCAACTTCGAGATGCTTGCTCTAGTCCATAGAAGGATCACTGGAGCTTGCACACCTTTTAGCATCCTTAGGACATACAGACTCTTCTGGTTGTATCACATACAACCTTTCCTCAAGTAAACCGTTAAGGAAACGATGTTTTGACATCCATCTACCAGATTTCATAATTGAAAAATGCAACAACTGCTAATATAATTCCAACATACTTTAGCATCACTACGAGTGAGAAAGTCTCATCGCAGTCAACTCCTTGAACTTGTCAGAAACTTCTTTACGACAAGTCGAGCTTTATAAATGGTGACATTCACCATCAGTGTCTATCTTCATTTTAAAGATCCATTTGTACTCAATGACCCGCCGTCCAACGAGCAAGTCTACTAAAGTCTATACTTGGATTTCATACATGGATCCTTTCTCAGATTTCATGGCCTCTAACCATTTGTCGGAATCCGGGCCCATCATCGCTCCTCCATAGTTTGTAGGTTCATCGTTGTCCAACAACATGACCTCTAACACAGGTTGCCTTACCACTCAAGAGTAGTACGACTCCTTGCTGACCTATGAGGTTTGATAGTAACTTGTTCTGAAGTTTGATGATCATCATCATTAACTTCATTTCAACTAACGTAGGCTCCATAGAAACATTTTTCTATGTTGCGCTACTCTCTGGTTGAAACAAAAGGTTCAACAACCTCATCAAGTTCTATCTCCCTCCCACTCAATTCTTTCGAGAGAAACTCTTTCTTGAGAAAGGACCCGTTTAAGCAACCAACACTTTGTTCTCGGATCTGAGATAGGAGGTATACCTAACTATTCTTAGGGTATTCTATGAAGATGCATTTTTCTGCTTTGGGTTTGAGCTTATCTGACATAAGTGTCGCATTCCCGAACTCTAAGAAATGACAACTTTAGGTTTTTACCAAACCATATGGTGTCATCTCAACGAATTTAGATGGTGCCCCTTTTAAAGTGAATGTAGTTGTCTCTAATGCATAACCCCAAAAACGATAGTGGCAAAACGATAAGAGACATCATAGTTCGCACCATATCCAATAGAGCACGACCATGACATTCGAACACACCATCACACTATGGTGTTCCAGGTGGCGTGAGTTCTGAAACAACTTTCAAATTTTCTAAAGTTGTATGCCAAACTTGTAACTCAGATATTCATCCCCACGATCATATCGTAGACATTTTTATCTTCTTGTCACGATGATCTTAAACTTCACGCTGAATTTTCTTCAACTTTTCGAATGATTCAGACTTGTGTTTCATTAAGTAAATATACTCTTATATACTCACATCATCAGTGAAGGTAAGAAAATAACGATATCCACTGCACGTTACAACACTCATTGGACTGTATACATCAACATGTATCATTTCCAATAAGTCAATTGCCCGTTCCAGAAAACAAGTTTTTAGTCATCTTGCCCAAGAGGTGTCGTCCGCATGTCTCAACCGATTCAAAATTGAATGAGTCCAAAGATCCATCAACATGGAGTTTTCTTCATGCGCTTTACACCATTATGACATTCAGCGGCAATGCCACAAGTATGTGGTACTATCATTATTAACTTTGTATCTTTTGGCATCTATGCTATGAACAATTGTACTACTACGATCAACATTCGACAAACCATTCATCGGGTGCATGACCATTAAAGGTATTTTTCATGTAAATAGAATAACCATTATTCTCTAACTGAAATGAATAACCGTATTGCAATAAACACGATCTAATCACGTTCATGCTCAACGCAAACACCAAATAACATTTATTTAGGTTTGTCACTAATCCCGAAGGTAAGAGAGCGTGTGATGCTAATCACATCAACCTTGGAAACATTTCCAACACACATCGTAACCTCACCCTTGGCTAGTCTCCGTTTATTCCATAGCTTTACTTCGAGTTACTAACATTTAGCAACCGAATAGGTATCCAACACCCAGGTGCTACTAGGAGCACTAGCAAGGTACACATCAATAACACATATATCAAATATACTTCTGTCGACGTTGCAAGCCTTCTTATCTACCAAATATCTAGGGTTGTTCCGCTTCAGCTACCGCTCTCCTCATAATAGAAGCACTTAGTCTCGGGTTTGGGTTCAACTTTGGGTTGCTTCACTGGAGCAGCAACTGACTTGCCATCCATGAAGTTTCCCGCCTTTCCCTTGCCCTTCTCGAAACTAGTGGTTTTACTAACCATCAACGCTTGGTGCTCCTTCTTGATTTCTACCTTCGCAGTGTCAAACATCACGAATAGCTCAGGGACCATCATTTCCATCCCTAGGATAATTATAGTTAATCACAAAGTTCTAGTAGCTTAGTGATAGTGAGTCAGAGAACTATATCAATCACTATCTTATCTAGAAGATAAACTCCCACTCGATTCAAGTGATTGTAGCACCCAGACAATCTGAGCACATGCTCAACGATTGAGCTATTCTCCTTCATCTTGCAAGCAAAGAATCTTGTTGGAGATCTCATATCTCACAACACGGGCACGAGCCTGAGATCCCAATTTCAGCTCCTAGAACATCTCATATGTTCCATGACGTTCAAAATGTTTTGGAGCCTCAATTCTAAGCCGTAATGCACGACGCACTAAACTATCAAGTAGTCATTGGAACTTGCCTATCAGATGTTCACAACATCTACATACGACGCTAGAGGTGGTGGCGCACCGAGCGGTGCATTAAGGACATGAGCCTTTCTGTGCAGTAATGAGGACAATCCTCAGCTCATGGACCCGGTCCGCAATATTACTACCATCATCTGTCAACTCTATTTCTCTAGGAACATATAAAAATTCTAGGGAGCTATAACGTGAGCTAGTAATATACAACATAATTTGCAAAGACACTTCTGACTATGTTCATGATAATGAGTTCAATTAATCATATTACTTAAGAACTCCCACTCAAATTGACATCCCTCCGTCATTTGAGTGATACATGATCCAAATTCACCAACTCAAGTCCGATCATCACGTGAGTTGAGGTGGTTTCAATGGTGAACCTCATGATGTTCATCATATCTACTATATGACTCATGTTCGTCCTTTCGGTCTCTTGTGTTCTGAGGCCATGTCTGTACATGCTAGGCTTGTCAAGTTTAACCCCAGTGTTCTACATGTGCAACACTGGCTTGCACCCGTTGTATGTGAACGTAGAGTCTATCACACCCGATCATCACGTGGTGTCTCGGCACGACAAACTTTCGCAACGGTGCACACTCGGGGAGGACACAATTCATCTTGAAATTTAAGTGAGGGATCACCTTATAATGATATCGTCGTCCTAAGCAAATCAAGGTGCATAAAGGATTAACATCACATGCAAATCATAACTGACATGATATGGCCATGAACTTGTGCTTTTGATCTCCATCTTGAAAGCACCGACATGATCTCCATCGTCACCGGCATGACACCGTGATCTCCATAATCTTGATCTCCATCAACGTGTCGCCATCGGGATTTTCGTGCCCACAATGCTTCTACTACTATTGCTATCATTTAGCAATAAAGTAAAGCATTACATAGCGCTTAAAGATTGACACGCAGGTCATACATGTTGGGGAACGTTGCATGGGAAACAAAAATTTCCTACGCACACGCAAGATCTATACATGGCGATGAGCATCTACGAGAGGGAGAGTGGATCTATGTACCCTTGTAGATCGCTAAGCGGGAAGCATTAAGAAACGCGGTTGGTGTAGTTGAACGTCTTCGCGATCCAAATCGCCGAGCGTCCCGTGATCTCATCACGATCCGTCCCGCAATCCAATCACGATCCGTCCCGCAATCCAATCACGATCCGTCCCGCGAACTCATCATGATCCGTCCCGTGATCTCATCGCGATCCGTCCCGTGAACTCATCACGATCCATCTCGTGAACTCATCACGACTCGTCCCGCGAACTCATCACGATCCGTCCCGCGATCTTGATCACGGTCCTTCCGATCTAGAGCCGAACGAACGACACCTCCGCGTTCAACACACGTACAGCTCGATGACGATCTCCGCCTTGTTCATCCAGCAAGAGGGAGCGTAGAGGTAGAAGAGTTCTCCGGCAGCGTGACGGCGCTCCGGAGATGGTGGTGGAGCTATTCTGGCAGGGCTTCGCCTAAGCACTGCAGAAATCCGATCTACAGGAGAAACTATGCACTAGAGGAACGAGCAACACGTGGCTAAAAATTCTGTGCCAAAACCCTTAAATCCTCTAGTATATATAGGAGGAGAGGAGGAGGAGGCTTGGTTGCCAAAGAGGCAGCCCTTGGGTCGGCTGAACCTAGTGCGATTGGAGGATTCCTCCTCCAATCCTAGTAGGACTAGGACTCCTCCTTATTTTTGCCTTTTTTGGCCTTTTTCCACCTTTTTCTCTTTGGGCTTTCTCTCCCAGCCGCATGGGCCTTGTGTGGGACTTCCACCAGCCCACTAAGGTCTGTTATTCACTCTTCCACAGCCCATGTATCCTCTTGGGTCGAAATACCCCTCCCGATGGTCTCCCGGTACACTACCGGCACTCCCGGTACACTACCGATGAGCCCGAAACTTTTCCGACGACCAAAATAGGACTTCCTATAGATGAATCTTTACCTCCGGACCATTCCGGAGCTCCTCGTGATGTCCGGGATCTCGTCCAGGACTCCAAAAAACCTTCGGTCACCACCATACATAACTCTATACTACCGAAACGTCACCAAACCTTAAGTGTGCAGACCCTGTGGGTTCGAGAACTATGTAGACATGACCGAGACACCTCTATGGTCAATAACCAATAGCGGGACCTGGATGCCCATATTGGTTCCTACATATTCTACGAAGATCTTTATCGGTCGAACCTCTATGTCAAGGATTCAGTTAATCCCATATGATGTTCCCTTTGTTCTTCGGTATGTTACTTGCCCGAGATTCAATCGTCGGTATCTCCATACCTAGTTCAACCTCGTTACCAGAAAGTCTCTTTACTCGTTCCGTAATACAAGATCCCGTGACTAACACTTAGTCACGTTGCTTGCAAGGCTTGTTGTGATGTTGTATTATCGAGTGGGCCCTGAGATACCTCTCCATCACACGGAGTAACAAATCCCAGTCTTGATCCATGCCAACTCCACAGACACCCTCGGAGATGCCTATAGAGTACCTTTATAGTCACCCAGTTACGTTGTGACGTTTGATACACACAAGGCACCGCTTCGGTATCTATGAGTTGCATGATCTCATGGTCATAGGAACATATACTTGACATGCAGAAAACAGTAGCATTAAACTGACACGATCATATGCTACGTTTGTAGTTTGGGTCTTGTCCATCACACCATTCTCCTAATGACGTGATCCCGTTTATCAAATGACATCTCATGTCCATGGCTAGGAAACCTTAACCATCTTTGATCAACGAGCTACTCTGGTAGAGGCATACTAGGGACATGGATTTGTCTATGTATCCACACATGCATCTAAGTCTCCGATCAATACAATTATAGCATGGATAATAAACGATTATCGTGAAAAAGGAAATATTATAATAACTAATTTATTATTGCCTCTAGGGCATATTTCCAATAGTCTCCCACTTGCACTAGAGTCAATAATCTAGTTCACATCACCATGTGATTCGCATTGTTATGAATCTAACACCCAATGAGTTCTGGGGCTCGATCATGCTTTGCATGTGAGAGAGGTCTTATAGTCAATGGGTCTGCTACATTCAGATCCGTGTGTACTTTGCAAATCTCTATGTCAAACCGTAAACACTGCTACCACACTCCACTTGGTACTCTTCCAAATGGCTGCTCCACTATACGTATCCAGATTGCTACTACGAGTCATCCGGATTGGTGTTAAAGCTTGCATTGACGTAACTCTTTACGACAAACTCTTTATCACCTCCATAATCGAGAAACATCTCCTTAGTCCTTTAGGTACTAAGGATAATCTTGACCGCTGTCCAGTGATCCACTCCTGAATCACTCTTGTATCCCTTGAAGGACTCATGGCAAGGAACACACAGGTGCGGTACATAGCATGGCATACTATACAGAGACTATGGCTAAGGCATAGGGGACGACATTCGTCCTTTCTCATTCTTCTACCGTGGTCGAGCTTTGAATCTCGCTCAACTTCACACCTTACAAAGCGGGCGACAACACTTCTCTCTAACTGATCCATTTTGAACTCTTTCAAAATTTTGTCAAGGTATGTACTCATTGAAAGCCTTATCAAACATCTTGATCTATCTTTATAGATCTTGATGCTCAACAATTAGGTTGCTTTATCCAGGTCTTCCTTCGAAAAACTCTTTTCAAACAACCGTTTATGCTCTCCAAAAATTCTACATCATTTCTGATCAACAATATGTCAACCACATATGCTTACCAGAAACTCTATAGTGATCCCACTCACTTTATTGCAAATACAAGTTTCTCATAAACTTTGTATAGACTCAAAAACTTTGATCACCTCATCAAAGTGTATATTCCAACTCCGAGATGCTTGCTTCAGTTCATAGAAGGATCACTGAAGCTTGAGCACCTTTTAGCATCCTTAGGACTGATAAACCTTCTGGTTGTATCACATACAACCTTTCCTCAAGTAAACCATTAAGGAAACGATGTTTTGACATCCATCTGCCAGATTTCATAATTGAAAAATGCAGCAACTGCTAACATAATTCCAATAGACTTTAGCATCGCTATGAGTGAGAAAGTCTCATCATAGTCAAGTCCTTGAACTTGTCACAAACATTTTGCAACATGTCAAGATTTACAAATGGTGACATTTACCATCAACGTCTGTCTTCATCTGAAAGATCCATTTGTACTCAATGACCTGCCGTCCAACGAGCAAGTCTACCATAGTCTATACTTGGTTTTCATACATGGATCCTTTCTCGGATTTCATGGCCTCTAACCATTTGTTGGTTTTTGGGCCCATCATCGCTTCTCCATAGTCGTAGGTTCATCGTTGTCCAACAACTTGACCTCCAAGACAGGGTTGTCGTACCGCTCAGGAGCAGTACACGTCCTTGTCGACCTACGAAGTTCGATAGTAACTTGATCCGAAGCTTCATGATCATCATCATTAACTTCCTCTTCAACTAACGTAGGCTTCACAGAAACAACTTCCTGTGCTACGCTACTCTCTGGTTGAAACAGAGGTTCAATAACCTCATCAAGTTCTATCTTCCTCCCACTCAATTCTTTCAAGAGAAACTTTTCCTCGAGAAAGGACCCAGTTTTAGCAACAAACATTTTATGCTTGGATCTGAGATAGAAGGTTCACCCAACTATTCTTAGGGTATTCTATGAAGATGCATTAGTCTGCTTTGGGTTCGAGCTCATTAGGTGAAAACATTTTCCACGCAAGCGTCGCAGCCCCAAACATTAAGAAATGACAGCTTAGGTTTCTATCAAAAAAATAATTCACACGGTGTCATCTCAATGGATTTGGATGGTGCCCTATTTAAAGTGAATGTAGTTGTCTCTAATGCATAACCCCAAAATTATAGTAACAAAACGATAAGAGACATCATAGCATGCACCATATCCAATAGAGCACGACTATGACGTTCGGACACACAATCACACTATGGTGTTCCAGGTGGTGTGAGTTGTGAAACAATTTTCACATTGTCTAAAGTTGTATGCCAAACTCGTAACTCAGATATTCATCTCGACGATCATATCGTAGACATTTTTATCTTCTTGTCACGATGATCTTAAACTTTACTCTGAATTTGCTTGAACCTTTCAAACAATTCAGACTTGTGTTTCATTAAGCAAATATACACTATATCTACTCAAATCATCACTGAAGGTAAGAAAATAACGATATCCACCGCACGCTATAAGACTCATTGGATTGCATACATCAACATGTATCATTTCCAATATGTCACTTTCCCGCTCCATCAAACCAGAAAACGGGGTCCTTAGTCATGTTGACCAAGAGGCATGGTTCGCATGTCTCAACCGATTCGAAATCGAATGAGTCCAAAGATCCATCAGCATGGAGTTTCTTCATGCGTTTTATACCAATATGACATTTAGCGGCAGTGCCACAAGTATATGGTACTATTATTATTAACTTTGTATCTTTTGGCATCAATGTTATGAACATGTATATTCCTACGATCAATATTCAACACACCATTCTCACTGGGTGCTTGACCATTGAAGGTATTATTCATGTAAATAGAATAACCATTATTCTCTAACTTAAATGAATAACCGTGTTGCAATAAACATGATCCAATCACGTTTATGCTCAACGCAAAACACCAAATAACATTTATTTAGGTTTGTCACTAATCTCGAAGGTAGAGAGAGCGTGCGATGTTGATCACATCAACCTTGGAAACATTTCCAACACACATCGTCACCTCACCCTTAACTAGTTCTCCATTTATTCCGTAGCTTTTATTTCGAGTTACTAATATTTAGCAACCGAACAGGTATCCAATACCAAGGTGCTACTAGGTGTACTAGCAAAGTACACATCAATAACACGTATATCAAATATACTTCTGTCGACGTTGCCAGCCTTCTTATCTACCAAGTATCTAGGGTTGTTCCCCTTCAGCGACCACTCTCCTCATAATCGAAGCACTTAGTCTCGGGTTTGGGTTCAACTTTGGGTTGCTTCACCGGAGCAGCAACTGACTTGCTATCCATGAAGTTTCCCTCCTTGCCCTTGCCCTTCTCGAAACTAGTGGTTTTACTAACCATCAACACTTGATGCTCCTTCTTGATTTCTACCTTCGCGGTGTCAAACATCGTGAACAGTTCAGGGATCATTATTTCTATCTCAGGTGTTTATAGTTCATTACCAAGTTCTAGTAGCTTAGTGACAGTGACTTGGAGAACAATATCAGTTACTATCTTATATGGAAGATCAACTCCCACTCGATTCAAGCGATTGTAGCACCCAGACAATCTGAGCACATGCTCAACGGTTGAGCTATTCTCCTTCATCTTACAGGCAAAGAATCTTGTTGGAGATCTCATATCTCGCAACATGGGCACAAGCCTGAGATCCTAATTTCAGCTCTTAGAACATCTCATATGCTCCGTGACGTTCAAAACATTTCGGAGCCTCAATTCTAAGTCGTAATGCATGACGCACTAAACTATCAAGTAGTCATCAGAACGTGCCTGTCAGATGTTCACAACATCTACAAACAACGCTAGAGGGCTTGGCGCACCGAGCGGTGCAATAAGGACATAAGCCCTCTGTGCAGCAACGAGGACAATCCTCGGATCATGGAAGCTACATCGTGAGCTAGTAATCTACAACACAGTTTGCAAAGACACTACTGACAATGTTCATGATAATGAGTTCAATTAATCATATTACTTAAGAACTCCCACTCATATTGACATCGCTCGAGTCATTCAAGTGATACATGATCCAAATTCACCAACTCAAGTCCGATCATCACGTGAGTTGAGGTGGTTACAATGGTGAACATCATCATGTTCATCATATCTACTATATGACTCATGTTCGACCTTTTGGTCTCTTGTGTTCCGAGGCCATGTCTGTACATGCTAGGCTCGTCAAGTTTAACCCGAATGTTCTGCATGTGCAACACTGGCTTGCACCCGTTGTATGTGAACGTAGAGTCTATCACACCCGATCATCACGTGGTGTCTCAACACGACAAACTTTCGCAACGGTGCACACTCGGGGAGAACACAATTTATCATGAAATTAAGTGAGGGACCACCTTATAATGCTACCGTCATCCTAAGCAAAAGAAGGTGCATAGAAAGGATTAATATGACATGCAAATCATAAGTGACATGATATGGCCATGAACTTGTGCTTTTGATCTCCATCAAGAAAGCATCGGCATGATCTCCATCGTCACCGGCAGACACCATGATCTCCATCAACGTGTCTCCATCAGGTTTGTCGCACCCAACATGCTTCTACTACTATTGCTACCGTTTAGCGATAAAGTAAAGCATTACATAGCGCTTAATTATTGACACGCAGGTCATACAATAATTAAAGACAACCCTTTGGCTCGTGTCGCTGCCGTACTCATCGACATGGAAGTCGTGATAATCTATACATCACATGATCATCTCATACATCACATATATCACATCATGTAATTGGCTATATCACATCACAACATACCCTGCAAAAACAAGTTAGACGTCATCTAATTGTTGTTGCATGTTTTACGTGGCTGCTACGGGTATCTAGCAAGAACAATTCTCATCTATGAAAAAACCACAACGGTGATACACTAGTTGCTTTTCAACCTTCTCATAGACCGCCTTTGTCAAATCCGATCCAACTAAAGTGAGAGAAACTGGCACCCGCAAGCCATCTATGCAACAAGTTGCGGTCGAGGGAACCAGTCTCTCGTAAGCATACGAGTAATGTTGGTCCGGGCAGCTTCATCTCACAATACCTCTAAACCAAAATCCAACCAAGGGAGGAAGCAATCTAAGCATCAACACCCACAAACCTTTGTGTTCTACTCGAGATCTCATCTACACATAGACCTAGCTCTGATACCACTGTTAGGGAACGTTGCATGTGAAACAAAAAATTTCCTATGCACACGCAAGATCTATCCATGGTGATGAGCATCTAGGAGAGGGAGAGTGGATCTACGTACCCTTGTAGATCGCTAAGCGGGAAGCGTTAAGAAACGCGGTTGGTGTAGTCGAACGTCTTCGCGATCCAAATCGCCGAGCGTCCCGCGATCTCATCACGATCCGTCCCGCAATCCAATCACGATCCGTCCCGCAAACTCATCACGATCCATCCCGCGATCTCATCGCGATCCATCCCATGAACTCATCACGATCCGTCCCGTGAACTCATCACGATCTGCCCCGCAAACTCATCACGATCCGTCCCGCGATCTTGATCACGGTCCTTCCGATCTAGAGCCGAACGGACGGCACCTCCGCGTTCAGCACACGTACAGCTCGATGACGATATCCGCCTTCTTGATCCAGCAAGAGGGAGCAGAGAGGTAGAAGAGTTCTCCGGCAGCGTGACGGCGCTCCGGAGATGGTGGTGGAGCTATTCCGACAGGGCTTCGGCTAAGCACTGCTGAAATCCGATCTAGAGGAGAAACTATGCACTAGAGGAACGGGCAGCACGCGGCTAAAAATTCTGTGCCAAAACCCTAAAATCCTCTAGTATATATAGGAGGAGAGGAGGAGGAGGGTTGTCTGCCAAAGAGGCAGCCCTTGGGTCGGCCGAACCTAGTGCGATTGGAGGATTCCTCCTCCAATCCTAGTAGGACTAGGACTCCTCCTTATTTTTGCCTTTTTTGGCCTTTTTCCACCTTTTTCTCTTTGGGCTTTCTCTCCCAGCCGCATGGGCCTTGTGTGGGACTTCCACCATCCCACTAAGGTCTGTTATTCACTCTCCCACAGCCCATGTAGCCTCTTGGGTAGAAATACCCCTCCCGATGGTCTCCCGGTACACTACCGGCACTCCCGGTACACTACCGATGAGGCCGAAACTTTTCCGGCGACCAAAATAGGACTTCCTTTATATGAATCTTTACGTCCGGACCATTCCGGAGCTCCACGTGATGTCCGGGATCTCATCCGGGACTCCAAACAACCTTCGGTCACCACCATACATAACTCTATACTACCGAAACGTCACCAAACCTTAAGTGTGCAGACCCTATGGGTTCGACAACAATGTAGACATGACCGAGACACCTCTACGGTAAATAACCAATAGCGGGACCTGGATGCCCATATTGGTTCCTACATATTCTACGAAGATCTTTCTCGGTCAAACCTCTATGTCAAGGATTCAGTTAATCCCGTATGATGTTCCCTTTGTTGTTCGGTATGTTACTTGCCCGAGATTCGATCGTCAGTATCTCCATACCTAGTTCAACCTCATTACCGGCAAGTCTCTTTACTCGTTCCGTAATACAAGATCCCATGACTAACACTTAGTCACGTTGCTTGCAAGGCTTGTTGTGATGTTGTATTACCGAGTGGGCGCTGAGATACCTCTCCGTCACACGGAGTAACAAATCCCAGTCTTGATCTATGCCAACTCAACAGACACCCTCGGAGATGCCTGTAGAGTACCTTTATAGTCACCCAGTTACGTTACGACATTTGAAACACACAAGCCACCCCTCCGGTATCCATGAGTTGCATGATCTCATGGTCATAGGAACATATACTTGACATGCAGAAAACAGTAGCAATAAACTGACACGATCATATGCTACGTTTGTAGTTTGGGTCTTGTCCATCACACCATTCTCCTAATGACGTGATCCCGTTTATCAAATGACATCTCATGTCCATGGCTAGGAAACCTTAACCATCTTTGATCAACGAGCTAGTCTAGTAGAGGCATACTAGGGACATGGTTTTGTCTATGTATCCACACATGCATCTAAGTCTCCGATCAATACAATTATAGCTTGGATAATAAACGATTATCATGAACAAGGAAATATGATAATAACTAATTTATTATTGCCTCTAGGGCATATTTCCAACAATACAATAATTAAATACAACCCTATGGCTCTTGTCGGTTGTCGTACTCATTTACATGCAAGTCGTGATATTCTTTACAACACATGATCATCTCATACATCACATATATCTCATCACGTAATTGGCCATATCACATCACAAGATACCCTGCAAAAACAAGTCAGACGTCCTCTAATTGTTGTTGCATGTTTTACATGGCTGCTACGGGTATGTAGCAAGAACAATTCTCACCTATGCATAAACCACAATGGTGATACATAAGTTGCTTTTCAACCTTCTCAAGGACTGCCTTAGTCGAATCCGATCCAACTAAAGTAGGAGAAACAGACATCCGCTAACCATCTTTGTGCAGCGAAGTTACACGTCAGTCGATGGAACCGGTATCTCATAAGCGTACGAGTAAGGTTGGTCCGGGCCGCTTCATCCCACAATACTGCTGAACGAAAACACGACCAAGGGAGGAAGCAATCTAAGCATCAACGCCCACAAACTCTTTTTGTTCTACTCGAGATCTCATCTACACATAGACCTAGCTCTGATACCACTGTTGACGAACGTTGCATGGGAAACAAAAATTTCCTACGAACAGCAAGATCTATCCATGGTGATGAGCATCTACGAGAGGGAGAGTGCATCTACATACCCTTGTAGATTGCTAAGCGGCAAGCGTTAAGACACGCGGTTGGTGTAGTCGAACGTCTTCGCGATCCAAATCGCCGAGCGTCCCGCGATCTCATCATGATCCGTCCCTCGATCCAATCACGATCCGTCCAGCGAACTCATCATGATCCGTCTTGCGATCTCATCATGATCCGTCTCGCGATCTAGCGCCGAACGGACGACACCTCCGCGTTTAGCACACGTACAGCTTGATGACGATCTCTGCCTTCTTGATCCAGCAAGAGGGAGCGGAGATGTAGATGAGTTCTCTGGCAGCACAATGGCATGGTGGTGGTGGTGGTGAACTAATCCTGCAGGGCTTCGCCTAAGCACCGTAGAACTAATCTAGAGGAGAAACAGATCTAGAGGAAGAAGAGGGCAGCACGTGGCAATTAGGGTTAGGGCTGCCCTCAAAACCTCTAGTATATATAAGAGGAGAGGAGGAGGAGGCTTGGTGCAAGGGCCAACCCCTCTTTGGTTCGGCTGAAGTGGAGAGGAGGAGTCCTCCTCCTCCACTCCAAGTAGGATTAGGACTCCTTCCTTATTTCCACCTTTTTGCATTTTTCCACCTTTTCCACTTTGGAATTTCTTCCCACCCGCATGGGCCTTATGTGGGACTTCAGCCAGCCCACTAAGGGCTGGTATTCGTTCTCCCACAGCCCATATAGCCTCTTGGATCGAAATACCCCTCCTGATGGTCCCCCGGTACACTACAGGCACTCCCGGTACACTATCGATGAGCCCGAAAACCTTTCTGGTGACCAAAACAAGACTTCCTATATATCAATATTTACCTCCGGACCATTCCGAAGATCCTCGTGACGTCCAGGATTTCATCCGGGACTCCGAACAACCTTTGGTCACCACCATACATAACTCTATACTACCGAAACGTCACCGAACCTGAAGTGTGCAGACCCTGCGGGTTCGAGAACTATGTAGACATGACCAAGACACCTCTACGCTCAATAACCAATAGCGGGACCTGGATGCCCATATTGGTTCCTACATATTCTATGAAGATCTTTATCGGTCTAACCTCTATGTCAGGGATTCAGTTAATCCCATATGATGTTCCCTATGTTCTTCGGTATGTTACTTGCCCGAGATTCGATCGTCGGTATCTCCATACCTAGTTCAACCTCGTTATCGACAAGTCTCTTTACTCATTCCGTAATACAATATCCCGTGACTAACACTTAGTCACATTGCTTGCAAGGCTTATTGTGATGTTGTATTACTGAGTGGGCCCTAAGATACCTCTCCGTCACACGGAGTAACAAATCCCAGTCTTGATCCATGCCAACCCAACAGACACCCACGGAGATACCTGTAGAGCACCTTTATAGTCACCTAGTTACGTTGCGATGTTTGATACACACAAGGTACTCCTCTGGTGTCAGTGAGTTGCATGATCTCATGGTCATAGGAACATATACTTGACAGGCAGAAAATAGTAGCAATAAACTGCACAATCATATGTTACGTTTGTAGTTTGGGTCTTGTCCATCACATCATTCTCCTAATGATGTGATCCCATTACCAAATGACATCTCATGTCCATGACTAGGAAACCATAGCCATCTTTGATCAACGAGCTAGTCTATTTGAGGCATACTAGGGACATGGTGTTGTCTATGTATCCACATATGTATCCGAGTTTCTAATCAACACAATTATAGCATGGGTAATAAACGATTATCATGAACAAGGAAATATGATAATAACCAATTTATTATTGCCTCTAGGGCATATTTCCAACAGTCTCCCACTTGCACTAGAGTTATTGCCTCTAGGGCATATTTTCAACAGTCTCCCACTTGCACTAGAGTCAATAATCTAGTTCACATCACCATGTGATTCGCATTGTTATGAATCTAACATCCAATGAGTTCTGGGGCTTGATCATGCTTTGCATGTGAGAGAGGTCTTATAGTCAACGGGTCTACGACATTCAGATATGTGTGTTCTTTGCAAATCTCTATGTCAAACTTTGTTGCTACCACACTCCACTTGGAGCTATTCCAAATGGTCGCTCCACTACACGTATCCCGATTGCTATTAAGAGTCATTCGGATTGGTGTTAAAGCTTGCATCGATGTAACTCTTTACGATGAACTCTTTATCACCTCCATAATCGAGAACATTTCCTTAGTATTTTAGTTACTAAGGATAATCTTGACTGCTGTCCAGTGATCCACTCCTGGATCACTCTTTGTACCCCTTGACGGATTCATGGCAAGGCACACACAGGTGTGGTACACAGCATGGCATACTATATAGAGCCTATGGCTAAAGCATAGGGGACGACTTTCATCCTTTCTCTATCTTCTACCGTGATCGAGCTTTGAGTTTTACTCAACTTCACACCTTACAAATCAGGCAAGAACTCTTTCTCTGACTGATCCATTTTGAACTCTTTCAAAAACCTTGTCAATATATGTACTCATTGAAAGTCTCATCAAGCATTTTGATCACTCTCTATAGATCTTGATGCTCAACAATTAGGTAGCTTTATCTAGGTCTTCCTTTGAAAAACTCTTTTCAAACAACCCTTTATGCTTTCCAGAAATTGTACATCATATCACGGTCGGTGACCGTAGAAGCTACCCATTGGCCGTTGGAGCCCGACATTGGTGAGCTCGGAGGTGGGGGCGGAAGATTTGGATCTGGGCGTCGGAGGCTCAGAGGAATGGATAGCAGCGGAAGCAGAGAGGGAGCATGAATAGCCGTGAAAGTTTTCTTCCCTTTCATTACTGGAATCCAGTTATTTGCCAGGTGCCAGGCCTTTGCCGTCTGCTGGCACATGGCAAAGATGCTCTTTGCCGTCAGCTGAAGCAAAGCAGACGGCAAAGAGCTGGCGCATGGCAAAGTCTCTGTTTGCCTTCTGCTAGTCCTTTGTCGTCTACGCCCAGACAACAAAGAGACCAAGGGCAGACAACATAGAGGCAAGGTGGGTCCCACTAGACCTTGGGCCTGGCCAGGTCCAACGGAAGGGGTCTTTGAAGTACGCCAGGCCTTTGCCGTCGGTCGTGTGTGTCTCTGCCCTCCAGGGGCAGACGGCAAAGTGGACGTGCCTATAACGGTCGTCCCTTGCCCTTACTCCTCTCTCTCTCACTCTCTATCTCTCCCCCTACTCCACTCTCTCCCTCCCCCTGCGACCGCCGCCGCCATCCCCTCCCACCACCTCCCACCAAAGCGCCACCCCCCACCACCAGAACATCTCCCTCCTCGCGCCGCCCACTTCCCTTGGTGGCTCCCCCACGCCGGGACCCTCCCATTGTTGGCCCCTCCCCTCGCCGGCCCCCTCCCTGCATCGCCCCCATCACCGCGCCATCGCGCCCTCCCTGTGTCGCCCCCTCCCCTCGGTAGCTCCCCCACGGCGCCCCCTCCCCCACGCCGCCCGCTCCACTCGCCAGCTCCAGGTGAAACCCCTCCCCGTAGCTGCCCCATCTCCGTGGCTCCCCTCCCCCTGCTGCCCGGCCGTCCCCACCCAACTCCGGTGAGTGCCCGGCCGCCGCCTCCCCTCACTTTTTCTGTTTTTTCCTGTTTTTTTGTTTGTTAGTTAGTTGGTTTACTAGGTTATAAAAATCTTAGAATAAATTAGATAGTTGGTTTATTTTCTATTTTTTTATTAAATTAGATAGTTAGTTTATTTTTAGTTAGTTTACTAGGTTAATTAGAAAAAACTTATATAGAAAAGTAAAAACTTAGAAGAAAAGAAGAAAAGAAAAAAAACTAGGAGAAAATAATAATAAGAAGAAGAAGAAGAAAAAGAAGAAGAAGAAGAAGAAGAAGAAAAGGAGAAGAAGAAGAAAGAAGAAGAAGATGAAAAAAAGTAGAAGTAGAAGATGAAAAAAAGAAGTAGGAAAAGTAGAAAAAGACACCCCGACCCCCGACACGACACCCCGACACGGGACCCCGACCCTGACATAGCATCCCTACCCCGACACGACATCCCGAAAACCCCGACCCCGACATGAGTCCCCCGACACCCCGATTCCAAAAAAGGTGCTCTTCGGCCTTCTAGAGACCGACGGGGTCATATATTTGTGTTGATCGAGTTTCATTTCAATGTGTAGTTGTTTTGTTGCTGCGAGGGTGTGTTGTTCGACGACATCCTCATGCGTTTGACAAGCTCCCCTGTTGCGTTCATTGGTGAGCACAAATGACATCTCCTCCCCCGCCCCCCTTAAAAAATTGCTTTGTTCCGGTCTTCGTGCCGATGAAACTTGCTACCTATAGTTGTCTTCAATCATCAGTATGCGTGACCAGTATGCGTCTCCCGTTCGAAAGGGTTACATCTATAAATATGCATGAATTTGCATATTTATAACCGTGATTCTTTAGAATTGTCCAACGTTATCCATGGACATCCCGAGTATGTGTAGATTGGGTTCATTTTCCCATATGCTCTGCTCCGGATCCGATGCAGAATTTTGTCAGTGTCTCCCTGTTGTTCTCCAGGTACACATCCTCTCTGCTTCTTGCCGAGACGTGTATCAGGAGAACAGCAGGGAGGTGCTGCCGAAATTCCACGTTGGATCCGGAGCAGAGCATGTGAAAACGAACCCAATCTACACATACTCGGGTGGGATTAGGACCTATCTCTACCTATTAGCTTGTATGTTGCATGGACGTAATAAAACTGACAAACTTGATTACCAGATGAATATAGATGATGAATTATATATATATATATCTTGTGTGTTTAGTAGGTAGGCAAGATGAGTGATCGTGCTTGGATGTACACTGGTCACCCTAGTCAGAAAGACATGACCAATGAATGGTTACCAAAAACCTGGGGTTTTTGGAGAGCCGCATTTGCAAATGGCCAGGAAAAAACATGGTACCCCTGTCCCAAATGCGACAACATTAAAAGGAAGACAGAGTTTGAAATGGGTAAACACCTGCAGAACTGGGGTTTTACGCCTAATTATACAGTGTGGACTTTTCATGGTGAGTCTGACCAACGTGCCAGAGCTGAGGTGGTTCATCATCGCATCGACGAGCATGGTATCGGGATCAAAGACATGGTGCAAGACTTTGATGATGCTCGGGATTCGGACGATGAGATGAAGGAATCCGCAAAGGCCTTCTATGAAATGTTGGAGTCTTCAAAACGTCCTCTCCACGAGCACACTGAGCTTTGTCAGCTGGATGCCATCACGCAAGTAATGGCCCTGAAGGCTCAATTCAACCTAGGCAGAGAATGCTACGACGCGATGATGACGATGTTTGGACGCTTTCTACCCAAAGGCCATGTACTGCCTGCAAACCTGTACCAGTCAGACAAAATCCTCCGTGTACTTAAGATGCCCTATGAGAAGATACATGCCTATGAGAATGCATGTGCCTTATTTAGGCTTGAGTATGCATCCTTGAACTATTGCCCCATTTACAATTCTTCTAGGTAAATTGTGGTGGACAACGGTATGGGTGAGAAGATTCAGACCAAAATCCCCATTAATGTTCTTCGGTATCTGCCAATCGTACCAAGACTTCAATGTCTTTTCATTGTCGAAGAGACGGCCAGACAGATGACATGGCACAAATTAGGCAAAAGAACCGAACTAGATGCAGATGGGAACAAGATGTTGGTACACACTTCAGATGCTTTTGCATGGAAGCACTTTGATGCATTACATAAGGATAAATCGGCAGATCCAAGGCATCCTCAAGTTGCCATTAGCATGTATGGGTTCAATGTGGATAGTATGACGATAGCACAATACAGTTGTTGGCCTGTATTTTT
The DNA here is from genome assembly GCA_022496015.1 of Hordeum marinum. Taxonomy (NCBI): domain Eukaryota; kingdom Viridiplantae; phylum Streptophyta; class Magnoliopsida; order Poales; family Poaceae; genus Hordeum; species Hordeum marinum. The sequence goes on along the minus strand of CM039678.1, from coordinate 87,025,851 downwards.
CATTCCACTCAATCTCCCCCCGGAGAGATTATGAAAAGAAAGAACATTTTCCTGACGTTGATAATTCCAGGGCCCAAATATCCAGGGAAGAATATGAATGTGTACATACAGCCACTTAAGGATGAATTGCAAGAAGCCAGGGATAATGGGATCAAGACATATGATGCCGGTACCAAAAAGAACATAAAATGCATGTGTGGTACATGTACTCGACGCATGACTATCCGGCGTATGCGCTACTCGTTGGCTGGTGTGTGCATGGAAGGTTCCCGTGCCCCCACATGCAAGGCAGCTCTTCAGTTTCGTTGGCTACAGGCGGGTCGCATGTTTTGTTGCTTCGACATGCATAGACAGCTCCTGGATCCTGACCATAAGTTTAGAAAAGACAAGAAGAATTTCATCAAAGGTAGAGTTGTCAAAAACGCCGCACCACCTGCTGTAGCGACCCGACCTGAAAGGTCGAATCTCCGGTGTTTCTGTACCATCCCAAGATCATGCTGGTACACACACGGTACATCAATGTATATATCAAAGGGAAATCACACAACATTATATTAATCGAATATCTCATATCGAGTCCTTTATTACAATAAAAATTACAATAAAGTGGCTAAAAGCCAACTCATGAGAATGTCTAAATCTTGCGGAAGCGTCGAAGGTAGATGTGTCCATCTGACTCCAAGGGCATCTCACCAAGCGTAGAACGTGTCCTCACTCCTGGTCGGAAAAGTACTCTGCAACATGGTACGTTGCAGCCGTGTAGGTCAGCATATGGAATATGCTGGCAAAGTCACAAGAGAGGGGTGAAAAAAATAATCATCTAGTCTATATGCATATATGGCAGGTGGGGTAGAAAGTTTTGTGTAAAGCCAAGTTTTTCCTACATCAAGGGAGGGGCTAAGCAAAATATTACTAAGTTGGTTGATTAATGAGATGGTTCCACCAACCAATTCTCATTCCCAAATTATTAATACCCACATCCTCATTATTAATTGTGTTGAGAGTTCCGGAAGTTTCAGTTCCTTTGGCTCAAGTCGTCCATGACCGTGGACACGGCTAATCGATTAGGTTTGAATACTCTGCAGAGTTTTGCACACGTTCCCCACAAGATTTGGTCGCCTCCGTTTGATTTCTCGCACTTCAGGGTGTTTGAGAAACGGATGACCAAAACATGGTCTTCCAAAGGGTTTTCCTGCGACTCTGTCGGTGCCCATCCTTTCCTACCGTTCTTCTACCTCTCGTAGCACCGCCTGTCCAGGGTCACCACGATATCCAACCAAGCCAGAGCCCATAATGACTTGTGGCTGTGCAGGTAAGCCTTGGGTCTTGAAGCACCCATCCATCTCTTTGTGCCTGGGTGGACCTTTCCGCGTGAATACTGGCCATCTCCAGCATCACCTAGGCAAATCCACTGGTTTCTCCAGGGTGCCGTTCAACCATCATCCACCCAGAGGTATGTTGAAAACTCGGAGTCTTAAATCATGATCATTATGTAGGTCTTGAAATTATTAACTCTCTCAACTCTCATGAATCACACATCCAACCCCGTCTACTATTAGCATAGCAAAAGTAAAACAACGTTTCCCGGGGCCAATGTTGTCAAAGGGGGTTGAGAGGGATACCTAACACATGATACTACTACAATGTAACCAAGTTTCCAACTAACCTATCTTGCATGCAATTGGGGAGATGGTAGAACTAATGCATATAAAACATGGGTAGAAGTATGATCAAGGTGACTTGCCTGGTTGATGATCTTCGTACTCGTGGGACTCTAAGTAACAAGCTTCGCACTCCGGATAATCTAACGAAGCAAACAAGCACTCAATAAGCATACAACAGAATATTGTAACCCACAAACATCAATCAAGAACTAGTAAATAATCAAGACAAAACAATGCACAAATCACAAGTAAGAAAAACACTCAAGGTTTTGTTTACTAGGAGGTGATTGATAAAACACTACTATCATAATAAAACTATTTTGTAATAACAAAACAATTGTTGACAGCAAGGAACAATAAAATATTTTTGTTAATAAACAGAAGAAAATCAATTTAAGTTTGTTGGGAAAGCTTTTGTAAAGTTTGTAAAAATTTTGATAAACACTAAATGGAACAAATATAGTTTTACTAACAAGAGAGCAAAACCAAACTTATTATTTATTAGTAAAACATGTTCTTAACAGAAAAGAATTTACAAATAAAGTTGTTTTAGAAAACAAAATTAAATTATATAAAACTTTGTTTGAAAGCAAAACTATTAATAACTAGTTGTTTTAATCAAAATAAACCTATTTGAAAAGAAGTTGTGATTCCTATGTTAACCAAGAGATAACTAAACAATTTTATATTTTTATTAACAATAGGTAAAACACTAAATGTTTAAATCAACAGAACCTACTAAACAAATTAAAACTAAATCTAAGTTAAACTAACTAAAACTAAGTAATTGAAACTATACTATAATTCTAGGCAGATTCTATGTATAGCTAGAACACTAATCAAAATCATCCTAAAAATCCTCAAACTAAACATGGTGATAGTCCTAACCAATATCAAACAGTAGCAAAAAGATTCATAACAAAATCTATTTTCAACCTCTAGTTATTCAGATTTGAAGATTTTGAGCAAATTTGATTCAATTAAAATTTTATAGTTCAAATTTGAAATTTAAAAGTACAGGGTGAAACTACATGAAAAATGTGAGCTATTGCAAAAAGAATCAACTCAAAACACTAAATAGATTAAAAGATATAGCTAAAAGAAATTTAGAATAGGTTCTGTTTACTAAAAGAAATCAGAAAAAAGACTAAATCTAACGGACGGCCAGGGGTGACGTGGCGTGATTCTACTGGCTGGCTAGCGCGTGCGTTAGTTAGTTTCGAGTGGGCGACCGAGGCCAAGGAGAAAACGGTTCGCCATTTTAATGTTCTAATCCGAGCCGTAGGATTAGGATCGGAGGGAGGGGAGTGTCGACGGCGACTTACCGGAGGGGAGGAAGAACTCCGACGATGGAGGCGGCGGCCGGGGGTCGAGGAATTCGCCGAAAGTGGCTCCGATGGTCGGGGAAGGCAGCAAAGGGGGTCGGGCGACAGCGGCGGCCCTCCGGCGTCGAACGAAGGCGTCGGGGAGGGGCGAGGACGACCGGGGCGATGGCTACGGCGTAGGGGAGCTCCGGTGGTGGCACAACTCCGACGAGCAATTGCGTAGCACCTCGGCGAGGGAGAGAGGGGGCTCGGGGGTGAACGGAGAGAGTAGGGGCAGCGCTACTTATAGGGTGCTCGGGGGGTGCGGGGGAGGAGAGAGGAGAGAGATCCAGGAGGGGCGAGGAAACGGCCGGCGAGGTCGTCGGCGCGTGCGGGGGAGGAGAGAGATGACCGTTCGGGCTAACGGCCGGTCAGGGTGGAGCCCGGTGTCAGCAAGAGGGAGCGCGTCCGTTGCGCGTCGGTCGGCCGGCCGGTAATAAATTCGCGAGTAACTGCCGTGGGCCGGCCCGTTTAATACTAACCGTTACCGTTTTTCCTTTAATGATTTTCCAGAGACATTCAAAAGCTTTTAAAGCATTCAAAGCTTTTATAAATATAGGGGTATTATATATCAAAATTAACAGAATAATAAATTCTAACTAGTGAACATTTTTATTCTGTCATTTGAACACTTTCAAAAAAATATTATTTTTTACAAATTGCCTATTTGTTTTTAAATCCTTTTTGCAAATATTTTCAAAATAACTCCTGGTTATTTTTGTTCAAATAGATCACCAAGATGACCCTGGTGTGGAGTGTCATGTTACTCCCCTCTTATTTTGAACATTTAACCAAAATTTCAAATAGGTGAAAGCAAGTTAGGGAAAAATTGAAAGGGCTTTCAGAAGTTTAGAAAGGGTATTTCAACAATACATGTATTCAAGCAATGATGCAGATGAAAGCATAGCTATATTCCATAACATTCCAAAATGGAATTTTGGGATGTTACAAACCTACCCACCTTAAGATGAATCTCGCCCTCGAGATTCGGGTTGGCTAGAAAATAGGTGCGGGTGGTCTCTACGAAGATCTTCTTCGCGTTCCCAGGTGGCTTCTTCCTCGGTGTGGTGACTCCACAAAACCTTACAGAACTTGATGATCTTGCTGCGGGTAACTCTGTTGGCAGTCTCGAGGATTCTGATAGGCTTCTCCTCGTAGGTCAGATCATTGTCAAGCTGTATGGCCTCTAGGGGCACGGTGTCTCGCAAAGGGATGTCAGCCATCTCAGCATGGCATTTCTTTAGCTGGGAAACATGGAACACATCATGAACTCCGGACAGTCCTTCCGGCAATTCTAGCTTGTATGCAACTTCGCCTCTACGTTCAAGAATGTTGTAGGGGCCTATGAATCTAGGTGCTAGTTTTCCTTTAACACCAAACCTCTTGATTCCACGAAGCGGGGACACACGAAGATAAGCTCGGTCTCCCACTTCATACGTCACTTCTTTACGTTTGTTGTCAGCATAACTCTTCTGTCGAGATTGAGCTATCTTGAGTCTATCGCGAATCAACCTGACTTTCTCTTCAGAATCTCGGATAAGGTCGGAACCAAAAAGTTGTCGGTCTCCAACACCATCCCACGTCAGTGGTGTTCTGCACCTCCTTCCATATAAAGCTTCGAAAGGGGCCATCTTCAGACTGGTTTGATAACTGTTGTTGTACAAGGATTCTGCATAAGGTAAGTTGCCATCCCAACTAGATCCATAATCTAGCGCACAAGCTCTCAACATGTCTTCCAGAATCTGGTTGACTCTCTCAGTCTGTCCATCTGTCTGCGGATGAAAAGCTGTACTGAACTCCAGCCTCGTACCCAAAGTTTCATGTAACTGATGCCAAAACTTTGAGGTAAATTGTGTTCCTCTATCTGACAGGATACTCCTCGGAACTCCATGCAGACATACGATCCTGGTCATATATATCTTGGCTAGCTTAGCACTGGTATAGGTGGTTTGCACTTGAATGAAATGAGCTACCTTGGTCAAGCGATCTACCACTACCCAGATGGAATCATAACCTAAACGGGTCCTGGGTAATCCTGTGATGAAGTCCATACCAAGCTTTTCCCAATTCCACTCGGGTATTGGCAAAGGTTGGAGTAACCCTGCTGGTTTCTGATGTTCTGCCTTTACTCGCTAACAAACATCACATATTGCAACATGTTCCGCAATATCTTTCTTCATACCTGTCCACCAATAACTTTCCTTTAAATCCAGATACATCTTGGTATTGCCTGGGTGTATCGAGTAAGGTGAATCATGGGCTTCCTCAAGTATCAACTTCCTGAGCTTTGGGTCATTGGGCACATAGATTCGGTTCTCAAACCACAAAGTTCCGTGTTCATCCTCACGAAAACCTTTAGCTTTACCATCTTCCATTTTCTGTTTAATCTCAGCTATCTCCTTGTCCGATTTCTGGGCTTTACGAATTCTTTCGGTCAAGGTGGACTGAATTTCCAGTGTAGCAACATATCCTCTTGGAACTATCTCTAGTTTGAGCTCTCTGAGATCATCGGCTAACTCTTGGGGTAATCCTCCCGCTGTGAGTGTGCTCACATAAGTTTTCCGACTCAAGGCATCGGCTACAACATTAGCCTTACCGGGATGGTAGTGTAATCTCATGTCATAGTCCTTGATTAACTCTAACCATCTCCTTTGCCTGAGGTTCAACTCCTTCTGCGTGAAGATATATTTCAGGCTCTTATGGTCGGTGTAAACATCACAACTATTTCCGATAAGGAAATGTCTCCACGTCTTGAGTGCGTGCACTACGGACGCTAATTCCAAGTCATGAGTGGCATAATTTAACTCATGAGGTCGTAGCTGTCTGGAAGCATAGGCTACAACTTTTCCATCTTGCATGAGTACTCCTCCAAGTCCTTGACCTGAAGCATCACAATAAACCTGGAAGTCCTTCCGAATATTGGGCAAAATCAACACTGGGGCTGTGACCAAACGTTTCTTCAACTCCTGGAAACTGGCTTCACATTCCTCAGTCCAAACATACTTGGATTCTTTCTTCAACAACTCTGTCATGGGCTTGGCTATTTTTGAGAAATTCTCAATGAATCTCGAGTAATATCCGGCAAGTCCGAGGAAAATTGCGGATCTCCTTAACTGAGGTGGGTGACTTCCACTCGGTGACGGCTTCAACCTTAGCGGGGTCCACTGCTATTCCATCTTCGGAAATAACATGTCCAAGGAATCCGACTTCCGTCAGCCAAAATTCACATTTGCTGAACTTGGCATATAGCTGATGCTCTCTTAGCTTCTCCAGAACTAAACGCAGATGTTCCTTATGTTCTTCCTCGTTCTTGGAGAATATCAAAATGTCATCGATGAACACCACGACAAACTTGTCCAAATATTCCATAAACACTTTGTTCATCAAATTCATGAAGTAGGCAGGAGCATTAGTCAAACCAAAGGACATGACTGTATACTCGTATAAGCCATACCTTGTGGTGAAAGCTGTTTTGGGTATATCCTGTTCACGAATCTTTAGTTGGTGATACCTTGATCGAAGATCGATCTTAGAGAATACTTTTGCGCCTACTAGCTGATCAAACAAATCATTAATCATCGGCAGAGGGTACTTGTTCTTGATAGTCACCTCATTCAAGGCATGATAATCGACTACCATTCTCAAGGTTTTATCCTTCTTCTCCACCAAAAGAACTGGGGCTCCCCAAGGTGAAGAACTTGGGCGTATATAACCTTTGTCCAATAACTCCTTAATTTGCTTCTTGATTTCCAACAGATCATTTGCGGGCATCCGATAGGGTCTCTTGGAAATTGGTGCTGTTCCTGGCTGTAGCTCTATTAGGAACTCAATCTCCCTATCTGGTGGCATGCCTGGTAATTCTTCCGGAAATATATCCAGAAAATCTTTTACCACTGGTACTTCCTCCTGAACAACTCCTGTGAGGGAATTTAACCGTGCACTCATCTGGGTGCATCGGGATACATACTTAATCCTCTTGTTCTCCGGGGTGGTGAGTGAAACAGACTTGCTGGGACAATCAAGATTTCCTTCATACTTGGTCATCCAATCCATGCCTAGGATTACATCCAATCCCTGGGATTCTAAGACGATGAGGTCGGTGGGAAAAACATGGTTTCCTATATTGAGTTTCAGGGCATGGGATCCTATTCCTGCCATCATCATACCTCCTGGGGAACTGACCTTAATGGGCTGTCTAAGGGTTTTCGTGGGCAAATCATACTTATCCACAACTACCCTTGATATGAATGAATGAGTTGCACCGGAATCAAAAAGTACTGTAACTGGACGTGAATGCAATAAAAACTTACCAACCACAGTCTCGGGTTGATCATAGACTTCTTCCACGTCGAGGTGGTTCACCTGGGCACGAGGAAAAGGGTTTGGCTTCTTAGCTGCGGAGTTGCCGTTTCCATTTCCCTACTTGCTCTGGGGACACTCAGTAGCATAGTGCCCTGTCTTCTGGCACTTGAAATAGGTGATGTGACTCAGATCCTTCTGAGTAGGAACGTGACGGTGCTGGTTGTTGTTCCCATTCCCATTGTCAGTCTTGAAATTGCCATGGTTGGGACGGTTGTTCCCATTTCCTCCATGATGGTGGCCTCCATGGTTGTGCACAGCATGAGTGTGCTTTCCAAACTTACTGTTTCCTGATCCGGTATTCCCTGAGTATGGGGAGTAGCGAAGCTTCTGATGAGCTCCAGAGTTGAACTTCCCCTGAGTGTACTTCCTCTTGCGGTTCTCAATTTGCTGTTGTTTACCCTCCAAGATGAGGGCCTTGTCCACCAGCTCTTGGTAGTTGTTGAAATTAGCCACTACCAGCTGCATGCTCAACTCATCGTTGAGTCCTTCCAGAAATTTCTCTTGCTTGGCCGCATCATCGGCCACGTCTCCTGGTGCATAACGGGCCAACATGCTGAACTCTTCCACATATTGGGCCACGGAGCGATTACCCTGGCGCAAGTTGCGAAACTCGCGCTTCTTCAGACTCATGGCTCCAGCTGAAACATGTGCGGTGCGGAAAGCTTGCTGGAACTGCTCCCAAGTTACATCAGCAATAGGATAAGTGGTGGTGTAGTTCTCCCACCATGAAGCTGCTGGTCCTTCCAGTTGATGTGCGGCAAATCGCACCTTCTCAGCATCAGTACATCTAGCGGTGACAAGTTCTCTCTCCATATTACGGAGCCAGTCATCTGCCACAATGGGCTCAGTGCTGCTGGAGAAAGTTGGAGGGTTCAACCTCAGAAAACGGGTGAGATTGTCAGTCTAGGGTGGATGTTGGTGGTTGTTGTTGTTCTGGTTGTTGGTCTGATTCTGGATCAATATCTGCATCAGTGCATTCTGCTGCTGAAGGAGTTGCGTGAGTTCCGGCGGGAAAGTGAAGTCGGTCTCACGTCGTGGAGGCATCTTGCTGTTTTCAGAGGGGTGAGAATTAGAATAGAACAAGGGCCTAAAAGGAGAAATTCACCACCCATATGCAATGCAACAAACATATCACACCAAACACTCATTCATTTATTCAATCAATGTCAAACATCGGGAATACAAATCTCAAACAACTAAGCATCGACCTACGCTTTTAACGTTGAAAAATAAAAGATACATGGAGGGCATAACTAAAGTTTTTCCTCAGAAGTACATGGTGACTGAGTCTCCTCCAGTGATGCTCTCCTCATAGTCATCATCGTCACTGATGAAAGGAGCCAAGTCTCCCTCAGGATGAAGATTTTCACCCATGTCCATCTGTTCCTCCAGAGTGGCGATGCGAGTGTTCAGCTTGTCGATCCTCTCTAAGAAATCCTTCACCTCATACTCATGCTCGTACTCGGCTTCCCGTAAGTCAGCTTCAAGGTCAATCTCGCGGTTCATCAGATTCTTGATTGTCTTTGTATCAGCACGAACTCGAAGCTCCAGAGTCCTGATGTGAGTCTCCAGGGTCTAGATATATGACATGGTGGAGTCTCCAGTGGGAGGGGTTATAATGTTGCCATGGGCATCTCTGCGGCAAACCATGCTGAGTCCTGGTGAAATGGTTCCACCTCTGTATTCCTCCTGAATACGTCCAAGGGCACGATGGATGGCCATGTCTCTTCCAAGTATCCAGCTGGGTGCAACGAACTTGAAGTCGATGGGTTTCTTCCGATTCCCAAAGATCTTCCCTGGGATGTGCACCTCGATCCTGTAGCGTCCATCTTGTGGAAATGACATGATAGGAGTCCCGGTGATGCTCGGCAAAGCAATCCTCACGTCTTTGACGATCCTCATCAGCTCCTTACCAAAAGGCATCGTTGCGTCAGGCTGGCAAAACTCCGTGATCAACACGGGAATGAAGGTGGCCATCTATAAATTTTGAAATAATCGGAGAGAAATCAGAAATGAGTAAATGAGAGTATAAGAATTTTAAAGACAAAGAGAAACAATCCTAAGGCTTTCCAGTCCTAGAGGTTACGTCCTACGGTCAGCGTGTGCTCTGATACCATTTCTGTAGCGACCCGACCTGAAAGGTCGAATCTCCGGTGTTTCTGTACCATCCCAAGATCATGCTGGTACACACACGGTACATCAATGTATATATCAAAGGGAAATCACACAGCATTATATTAATTGAAAATCTCATATCGAGTCCTTTATTACAATAAAAATTACAATAAAGTGGCTGAAAGCCAACTCATGAGAATGTCTAAATCTTGCGGAAGCGTCGAAGGTAGATGAGTCCATCTGACTCCAAGGGCATCTCACCGAGTGTAGAACGTGTCCTCACTCCTGGTCGGAAAAGTACTCTGCAACATGATACGTTGCAGCCGTGTAGGTCAGCATATGGAATATGCCGGCAAAGTCACAAGAGAGGGGTGAAAAAAATAATCATCTAGTCTATATGCATATATGGCAGGTGGGGTAGAAAGTTTTGCGTAAAGCCAAGTTTTTCCTACATCAAGGGAGGGGCTAAGAAAAATATTACTAAGTTGGTTGATTAATGAGATGGTTCCACCAACCAATTCTCATTCCCAATTTATTAATACCCACATCCTCATTATTAATTGTGTTGAGAGTTCCGGAAGTTTCAGTTCCTTTGGCTCAAGTCGTCCATGACCGTGGACACGGCTAATCGATTAGGTTTGAATACTCTGCAGAGTTTTGCACACGTTCCCCACAAGATTTGGTCGCCTCCGTTTGATTTCTCGCACTTCAGGGTGTTTGAGAAACGGATGACCAAAACATGGTCTTCCAAAGGGTTTCCCTGTGACTCTGTCGGTGCCCATCCTTTCCTACCGTTCTTCTACCTCTCGTAGCACCGCCTGTCCAGGGTCACCATGATATCCAACCAAGCCAGAGCCCATAATGACTTTTGGATGTGCAGGTAAGCCTTGGGTCTTGAAGCACCCATCCATCTCTTTGTGCCTGGGTGGACCTTTCCGCGTGAATACTGGCCATCTCCAGCATCACCTAGGCAAATCCACTGGTTTCTCCAGGGTGCCGTTCAACCATCATCCACCCAGAGGTATGTTGAAAACTCGGAGTCTTAAATCATGATCATTATGTAGGTCTTGAAATTATTAACTCTCTCAACTCTCATGAATCACACATCCAACCCCGTCTACTATTAGCATAGCAAAAGTAAAACAACGTTTCCCGGGGCCAATGTTGTCAAAGGGGGTTGAGAGGGATACCTAACACATGATACTACTACAATGTAACCAAGTTTCCAACTAACCTATCTTGCATGCAATTGGGGAGATGGTAGAACTAATGCATATAAAACATGGGTAGAAGTATGATCAAGGTGACTTGCCTGGTTGATGATCTTCGTACTCGTGGGACTCTAAGTAACAAGCTTCGCACTCCGGATAATCTAACGAAGCAAACAAGCACTCAATAAGCATACAACAGAATATTGTAACCAACAAACATCAATCAAGAACTAGTAAATAATCAAGACAAAACAATGCACAAATCACAAGTAAGAAAAACACTCAAGGTTTTGTTTACTAGGAGGTGATTGATAAAACACTACTATCATAATAAAACTATTTTGTAATAACAAAACAATTGTTGACAGCAAGGAACAATAAAATATTTTTGTTAATAAACAGAAGAAAATCAATTTAAGTTTGTTGGGAAAGCTTTTGTAAAGTTTGTAAAATTTTTGATAAACACTAAATGGAACAAATATAGTTTTACTAACAAGAGAGCAAAACCAAACTTATTATTTATTAGTAAAACATGTTCTTAACAGAAAAGAATTTACAAATAAAGTTGTTTTAGAAAACAAAATTAAATTATATAAAACTTTGTTTGAAAGCAAAACTATTAATAACTAGTTGTTTTAATCAAAATAAACCTATTTGAAAAGAAGTTGTGATTCCTATGTTAACCAAGAGATAACTAAACAATTTTATATTTTTATTAACAATAGGTAAAACACTAAATGTTAAAATCAACAGAACCTACTAAACAAATTAAAACTAAATCTAAGTTAAACTAACTAAAACTAAGTAATTGAAACTATACTATAATACTAGGCAGATTCTATGTATAGCTAGAACACTAATCAAAATCATCCTAAAAATCCTCAAACTAAACATGGTGATAGTCCTAACCAATATCAAACAGTAGCAAAAAGATTCATAACAAAATCTATTTTCAAACTCTAGTTATTCAGATTTCAAGATTTTGAGAAAATTTGATTCAATTCAAATTTTATAGTTCAAATTTGAAATTTAAAAGTACAGGGTGAAACTACATGAAAAATGTGAGCTATTGCAAAAAGAATCAACTCAAAACACTAAATAGATTAAAAGATATAGCTAAAACAAATTTAGAATAGGTTCTGTTTACTAAAAGAAATTAGAAAAAAGACTAAATCTAACAGACGGCCAGGGGTGACGTGGCGCGATTCTACTGGCTGGCTAGCACGTGCGTTAGTTAGTTTCGAGCGGGCGACCGAGGCCAAGGAGAAAACGGTTCGCCATTTTAATGTTCTAATCCGAGCCGTAGGATTAGGATCGGAGGGAGGGGAGTGTCGACGGCGACTTACCGGTGGGAAGGAAGAACTCCAGCGATGGAGGCGGCGGCCGGGGGTCGAGGAATTCGCCGGAGGTGGCTCCGGTGGTCGGGGAAGGCATCAAAGGGGGTCGGGCGACAGCGGCGGCCCTCCGGCGTCGAACGAAGGCGTCGGGGAGGGGCGAGGACGACCGGGGCGATGGCTACGGTGTAGGGGAGCTCCGGTGGTGGCGCAACTCCGGCGAGCAATTGCGCAGCGCCTTGGCGAGGGAGAGAGGGGGCTCGGGGGTGAACGGAGAGAGTAGGGGCAGCGCTACTTATAGGGTGCTCGGGGGGTGCGGGGGAGGAGAGAGGAGAGAGATCCGGGAGGGGCGAGGAAACGGCCGGCGAGGTCGTCGGCGCGTGCGGGGGAGGAGAGAGATGACCGTTCGGGCTAACGGTCGGCCGGGGTGGGGCCCGGTGTCAGCAAGAGGGAGCGCGTCCGTTGCGCGTCGGTCGGCCAGCCGGTAATAAATTCGCGAGTAACTGCCGTGGGCCGGCCCGTTTAATACTAACCGTTACCGTTTTTCCTTTAATGATTTTCCGGAGACATTCAAAAGCTTTTAAAGCATTCAAACCTTTTATAAATATAGGGGTATTATATACCAGAATTAACAGAATAATAAATGCGATTTAATGAACATTTTTATTCTGTCATTTGAACACTTTCAAAAAAATATTATTTTTTACCAATTGCCTATTTGTTTTTAAATCCTTGTTGCAAATATTTTCAAAATAACTCCTGGTTATTTTTGTTCAAATAGATCACCAGGATGACCCTGGTGTGGAGTGTCATGTTACTCCCCTCTTATTTTGAACATTTAACCAAAATTTCAAATAGGTGAAAGCAAGTTAGGGAAAAATTGAAAGGGCTTTCAGAAGTTTAGAAAGGGTATTTCAACAATACATGTATTCAAGCAATGATGCAGATGAAAGCATAGCTATATTCCATAACATTCCAAAATGGAATTTTGGGATGTTACACCTGCGTTGACAGGCCAACAGACCATTGATCCATTAAACGCTCTTGAGCCCGATCCTTTGCGTCCAGGGCATTTCAAAGGGTATAATACGGAACATGCCTGGACTCACAACTCATGCTTATGGGATCTGCCTTACTTCAAAGACCTCATTTTCCCACACAACATCGACATGATGCACACTGAAAAGAATATGGCGAAGGCCATTTTTGGTACATTGTTTGGCATAGAGGCGAAGTCAAAGGATAATTCTAAGGCTAGAATCGACCAGGAGGCTCTATGTGATAGACCATTGCAAAACTTGTGACAATGGAAAGGAAAGCAAAGCGTAGCGAAGCCAAAGGCATGGTTCAATCTTGGAAGGCCAGCTATGAGGGAAATGTTATTGTGGGTGAAAATGCGGTTGATGTTCCCCAATGGGTATGTTGTGAATCTAAAGAGGGGAGCATGTCTTGAAAAATTGAAAATATTTGGTCTCAAGAGTCATCATTGGCACATATGGCTTGAGCGGGTAATGCCGGTGATGTTGCATGGATTTATCCCTATGGATGAATGGTTAGTACTGGCAGAGCTGAGCTATTTCTTCCGTTCTCTTTGTGCCAAAGAACTATTTCCTGGCGTGCTAGATGAAATAGAAGAGTTGGCGCCAGAGTTTATCTGCAAATTAGATAGGATCTTTCCACCGGACTTCTTTGATCCAATGCAGCATTTGATTTTGCATCTACCGACCGAGGCAAGATTGGGGGAGGGGGTAGATCAAAATCGATGGTGTTTCTCAACTAAGAGGATGCAGAAGACGCTTCGAGCTAAATGTAAAAATAAACGTAGAGTTGAAGCATCGATGGCCGAGGCATTCATTACTGAGGAGACGGCAAACTTCGTGACAACACACTACGAAGCCAAAAATCATCATTTGCATAACCCGAAGCCTTGGTACAATGATGGCGAGCCTAAAAAAGGTCGATCCAACCTCAGCCTACTCAAAGGAAAGCTCGCACCAGCCAGTGCTTCGAAAGGGAAATCGTTGGATGTCGAAGAATGGCAGACCATTTCATTGTATATCTTCAACAACCTAACAGAAGTGCGGCTGTACATTGTACAAGTTCTCAGTAAATTATTGTTATGCAACTTCTAATTCCTTTGAATTGCTCTTATTCCCGAATATTGGATATAGTCGATACGTCGCCGAATTCTCGGATGGAGCGGTCATCGAAAAGGATTCCGTCGAAGAGTATGAGCTTCTGGCAAAGCACGGAGGCGACTATCCCGGTTTCATCTCTAGGTTCAAACAAAGGGTAATTAATTACCATTACTGGACCATTTGATTTCTTGATCTAATTGGTGGCTAATGCATCCATTCTTCCTTATTAAACTTGTAGGCTGATGCAGAGTCTATGGACGCTGAGTTGACACAAGTCGCTAATGGTTTTGACTATAAGGTCCGTTCATTTGACAAATACGACATCAATGGGTATCGCTTTCGTACCTTTGGCAAAGAGCTATCTATGCCCGATGTAAAGACTACAAATTGTTGTGTCTCTGCTATCGGTGAAGGAGGTACCGAGTATTATGGAAGAGTTGCAGCAATTTATGAACTACTATTCTATGGTGAAAACCCACCGACCGTCGTAGTCTTCAAATGTTATTCGTTTCAGCCGAAGGAGACTAGGACTCAGGAACATATAGGGCTAGTCAAAATCAACCAAAGCACCCGTTTAGATGTTCCTGATGTCTATATTATGGCTCAACAGGCGACACAAGTTTGCTATCTACCGTGGGCTTGCCAAACTGATCCAAATCTGAAATATTGGGATGTCGTTTATGAAGTGCTGCGAAGTTTTAGACCACCTACCCTCAATGAAGAGGATTATGAACCTCACATTAACCTAGACACATATGAAGGAGAATTCTTCCAACAAACACGTATGTCCAAAAAACGTTTCAAGAACCGCTCTACTTCACCCCAGAACAATGAAGTTGACAACGATAGTGAATCTGTCTTAACCCCTGAGCCGGAACAGGAAGAGCCAGAAGAAGAAGATGTTACTGTTGTGGATGACCTGTCACTTCTTGACCGATTACATAATGGAGGCCTTCCACATGTTCTTCCTGATAGTGATGATGATGCTGCATTTATTGATGATTGTGATGATCATGATGCATTTTTTGATCCCGAAGCATATATAGATGATCAAGATTATTATTAGTTCATGTCAGGTATTCAACTATTATTATATACATATATAAATTTTTTATTACTCATGTTGGTATTTATGATGATGATACACTTAAATTATATACATTTTCTTACTCATGTTGGTATTTATGTTGGACTAATTTCATTTACTATTTGTCATGGCAAGTGTTGAAAGTTGGTGGGAAAGGGTCGAGAGCACTTCGAGGCTCCTTCTTCGTCGGCGGGTGGTGGGATGGTTACTCCCATTCCTGCCCCGTCTCTGTGGAGAGCACTGCTCACTACTATGCATCGACTGGCCGCTTCTTCGATGACCGTGGCCCCTATGAGAGGAGGTCAACCCTCCATGAAGAAGAGAGCTACTAAAGGTACACGTGTCCGCAAGATAGGTAGGGTGTCTGCCATGCCTTCCTCGCCGCCACCCCTAGCTGATTGACCTGAGCACAGGACAGCTAGGGTGGACCCGTCTAAGGTGGAGGCTACACGGACTCTGGTTCACGAGCCTCAGGTCAACTAGACTCGTGTCCCAGAGGTTTCGTTCCAGGAGACTCCGGAGCAAATAAGTGATGAGGGTATGTCCCAAGAGACCCAGTGGGATACCTAGCCTAATCTGGGTCAGCCGGAGCCAAGTGGCCATGCTGATAGCGACGAGGAGCTAGGTGAGGGGGCCACTGTGTACCAACATGGTAGTACGGGGCTCGTGAGCAGAGGTGGTCGATTCAGCCAAGTGGGGACAAGTAAGTTCATTTACTCTTATTTAACCATTTGCCTTCATGTTTTCACAAATATCTAATGTGTTGGCTTTAATTTGTCATACTGCAGGGGTTGGATTGTTGCCAAGGGTGTCTGCAAGCCCAACAGTGTCCTTGGTGTGCTTTGCCGGCAAAACTTCCCGGGGTTTGTTACGTTGCCCGGTCGGGGTCGAGAGGTAGGAATAACCTCAGAGCACTACTTGGGTGCCTTGGCACCGCTACAGGTGGAGATCGACGGTGTTTGGTGCCACACGAGGGCAGACATCCTGATCAGACAGTTTTGGGTAATTTCTCGTTTACACAATTAAAAATCAACAATAGGTAGTTATTGTACTAATCAGTGTTGTCTCGTTTGCAGACCTTCTACAAGTGTGAGGAGGGATACGAGGAGGCCGTGGCAAAGGTTATCGAAACCGAATGCCGCCGCCTACTTCAAAACTGGCGGCACGAGGCTCGGGTGCAGGCCATTCGAGACTACTACGCCTCGCAGCATATTAGGAAGGGAAAGGGGAAGTGCCGCGATTCTAAGATGGAGAAGGAGCATTACATGAAGGTAATTACATATTATTAAGGCCTTGTAGTTTGTTTCCTTGATTTGATTCTTATGCGTAGTGCTCAAATTTCTCTTTATTGATTTAGGTGCCCTCGAGATGGTGTGTGGATAATATGGATTGTTGGGAGGCCTTGGTGGATCAGTGGTGCTCTGAAAAGTGGGAGGCCAGCGACAACAATGCCAAGGATAGGCGTGGCAAAATGGTTGGTGTGCCACACCATCAAGGGAGCGTCAACTTAATTGAGTTTGGTGAGAACTGGGTATGTGGTTTGCTTCATGACTCATGCAATTCATTCTTAATGCTAGCTTTAGCCCTTTACTAATACTTTTCCCCCTCTCTCTATTTTAAGCGCGTCACAATAAGACGGAGGTGCCAGAGATGTATGACCTCTATGCGATGGCCCATACTGCCTCGCACAAGAAGGTCAAGGCCTTCTCTGAGTTTGACCTCGATCATCCCGAAAAATTCACTGACATCTCCTCCCACCACAAGCTCGTGAAGTACAGAGATCACGGGAAGGAGAGCAAAGGGGAGGACTTTAACCCGAGCCAAGGGCCTATTGATCCAGAGCTGGTGATGATAGCTGGCAATGGGAGGCCCCATGGCTCGATCGCCATTGGAGACGGCCTTATACATTGTCGTAGCACTCTCCAGCAGATAAAGGCACACCAAACAAGCTCCTGTCCAGGGATAACACCTCGTCCACGGCCAGTAGAGCTCGCCATCGAGGTGAGTTTAATGGACTCAACTATCTTTCCACATTATGTTGTGTGTGTGAACCAATATGATTACAATGCTAACAATGAGTTGTCTTGCAGGCTGCTATTCTGAAAGAGAGAGAGGCAACGCAAACGCTTTTGGCAGCGAAGGATAAGGAGATGAAGGAGTTGGAGGAGAGGGCGGCTGTGTTGATGCAGGCGAAGAGGGCACGGAACGATGTGTCTAATAGGGCCATGTACGAGCTCTTCGTGGTAAGTTTATTCTTCATATTTGTCAAATCATGCATTTTAATGTTTGTTTCATTAATCATTAATAAATAAAAAGTTTGACTTGTCGAAACCAAATGTATAATCTATGTGCGAGAAGACTGGCCATGTCCCTCCGGAGATGCTAGTCATTAACATGGCGGGGACGGTGAGTTTCATTTTAATGAAGTGGTCTTTTGAGTGTCATCATGCTAATGACACAGTGCAAATGATGTTTGGTGCAGAATATCTCCTGAAACGCATCACACTCCCCTTCTACAGGGGAGCCTTCTCCAGGTGAAACAAGCCAGAACCACCGTGCTTCACCTCCGTGCTGACGAGAATGGTATGTTTTTCTATTTCTTAACAACCGCATAATGATGGTTACTTACCTTACACTAGTGGAAAAAGGCCCATTTGTCCCAGTTCATAAGGCCCATTTGTCCCGGTTCTGGAACCGGGACTAATGTGTCAGTACTAAAGCCGATGACCTTTAGTCCTAGTTCGCTTATGAAACGGGACAGATGGGGCTACACGTGGCCGCTCCGCCGAGGCCAGGCAGGAGGGCCTTTGGTCCCGGTTGGTAACACCAACCAGGACCAAAGAGCGTCCACTCGTCAGTAGCTGAGGAGCTGTTTTTTTAAAGAGGGGGGGGTTGAGGGTTTTGGAGGGTTAATTTAGGGGTTTCATATATTTTGTTAGCTAGATAATAGAGAGAAGTGATCTCTCTTATCTCCGTTCTTGGTCACGACGCTACGTACTATACGTATAGATAGAACATATAACACTATTTAATCATCATTTTCGTCAATGAGACATCATATAACAAGTTGGTCACTAGTCATAATCACAACTCCTCCTCATCATCATCATCAACTCCAACACATTTTAGCACATAATAACACATTGTACCTAGGACCTATGTACTCCTATCTCGTAGGACCTACTCTACACTCTCTTAGGTACAATATCATAAAACAAGATAGGCCCTGACTCTCCATTATGGAGAACGGAGATCATCCTGTCTCCCATTCTTGGCCTACGCACAATGTTGCTTCCAAGTAGCTCTCTACGATTGAGCATACATTTTTTCCAATCTTGGATTGTCATGACGCCATCGGTTTTTGAAATCCGGTATGGACAGGAGTGATGCGTAGGCTGACCTGGCCGTGGTGGCCCTAAGCTCGTAACAACAACGCGACATCTTAGAAACATTAGATGAGGCACACAATCCTCCGGGATTTTCTGTTGAAAAACATAGTAATAACTTTGTAGTTAGCAATGTAGTTTAGTTTTAGAAGAATTTATGCAAAAGATGCATAGATGTCGTAATAGTAGAATTCAAATCTTACCATACAATCTCCATGGTGTTACTGTAGTTCACCACGTGCACTAGTGGCACATATTGACCATAATGTGCAGGAGTTTGAAAATAGCTATTGTAATTCTGAAGATGACTAAGAAATGTGGTAAGATGATCTTTCTCCTTATAAGTTAATTCTACTTCATCACTGTAGTAGTAGGTTCTGTCTACCATCTTCCGTACATTTTTTGAAGAATGAAAATAACTGTCAATGCAAATAAGTTGTCAACTATTTTTAAATAAAAAATATAAATTACTTAATAAATATGTTTGACAAACTCACATAATGGTAGAACTGGAGGCGTCTGCACATCGACCTAGATGTCGATATTACCTTCAATTTCATGTTCCAGAGGAATATCAAAGGTGATAAGCATATTAGGCTCAAATGCATAAGTCTTGCACAGTGCTTGCCAAGTTTTGCATTCAAAATAGCAATAGGTGTCTGCATGGTACAATTTTACTGCAAAAGTAAAACCATGCTTGGTCCTCAAGTGAACTATCTTTACCTCCATATCTGTTTTAGTATTGAAGCCAATCTTATCCAAGACAACAATTCTTGCATGGCAGGGGATATGCTAGTAGAATAGTAAAAAATTAAAACTAATTATAATTTGAAGCAAAAAAGGTAGAAGTCATGCTTAATTATGAAAAAAGACATGTCATTGTGACTTACTGTATCCACTTCGAAGGTCTCATCCAGCATGATGCCGAAGTGCCTACCATCAACTAGGAAAGTCTTGTCACACAGGCCGCGCTCGTCTTCGTAGTATTCGCACATAGCGAATTCCCTTTCGTCGTCAGACATTTCCTATGTTCATAGTTGAAACATTTAAAATTGATTGAAGGAAACTACGAGAAAACTGATCAACACACAGATCACTATTACTCAATATGCAATGGGTTGAATTTAGGTCTGTCGAGTCTTTCCTTCCTAAAATCTCATCTCATGTATATGGTGGGCACTCCCTCTGATATTGCGACCGTCGGTGATGGTGGCTACTCCATTCGTCCCAGAGTGCATTACACCAAAATGTCTAGCACACTAGAGCGAAGGAGAAGCGACCCCCATGACAACAGTCGGGATTCTTCCTCTCTCATATATATATGGTGGACACTCTCCCTCACTGAAAGACACACAAGGAGCCGAAACAGACCTAAAGTCAACCCGTTTCATATATCGAGCAATGACATAGAAAAAATTCCCTATGTTTTACCGGAATGACTTGCAAATCATAAATACATTTATAATGAACTCGAATGTAATATCACTAATACATCATCCCGAATAAGCCAGTTCAAAAATTATGGCACGCTTTGGATCCTAATGCATGTGTGACTTTCGGTCCGTCGAGGCTTTTCTTAAGTAACTCTCATATCTCATGGTGTGTTGGTGCACTCTCTCTCACACTGATATGGTGGCGTATATATGTTGGTGGGCAATCTCTCACAGTAATACTTCGACCGCCGGTGATGGACGCCCCCCTCTTCTCTTCTTGCACGATATATCGACGAGTATATCGCAAAGAAGAGAAAAATAGGAGGCGCCCCCCACGACAACAGTCGGGATTCCTCCATCAAGAACACACATGAAAGTCACACAAGGAGCAACGACAGACTGAAAGTCACACAAGCATTATACCGATAAAATATCACAAATATATTAATATTTATAAAGATCTCGAATATAATATCACTAATACATCTTCCCGAATAATCCAGTTAATGCATCATCAAATATTAACTAATACATCTCGAATATTATCATATAAGATCACTAATACAGATCGAATATCCTAGAATCCAAAGTGGAGGACGGTTAACTCGGTTCACTAGCGGTCTCTGAGTCGCCGGCGATGGACACCCAAAGATAAGGAACCATCACAAGATCATAACTCAAGTGAGATCCCTGAAGGATCTGCCAGGTATTGTCGAACCGGACGTCCAACGCCGCCATGTAGCGACGGATGTGCTCGTCCTCCTCCCTGACACGGTGGCGTACCACCTCCACGGGTGCCTGCTCCCTCCACACCGAAAGTGGCTCGTGTGACCGCCACCATAGAACGTCCGGGTCGACGATGATACCTGGATTCCTCGCCAGCCTCCGAGACCGGGAAAGTAGCACCTCCCAGTGCCAGCCCAACGGAGCCCAGTCCCGGACATGGCACCAATCAAGCGGGCTCTCGCGGACTACTCGACGACAAGGATGCGGGCCGGGCATCGTCGACAAATTCCTATGAGAATGTTTTCTTATCGTTAAATCACTAATTTTTCATAAAACCCAAAAAAAAATCTGTAATCTAACATACACATACTAATTTTTCCTAGGACTCCTAATAATTAAGTAAAACATAAAACAACTAAAACATCAACATTCATCATAAACAAAATCAACTAATCTGGCAGAGCATATAGCGACATACATATATACATTATATATTATATAGCCACATACATATACACATTATATATGAACAAAAACATTCATCATAAAAAAATCAGCATATATTTTAAAAATAAATTGCACAGAGCCGGGGCGGCGGCTGCTCACAGCGGGGACGGCGACGGGGCGGCGAACGAGGCGGGGCGGCGACAGGGGCGGTAGGGGAGGGGTGATGACGGGAGCAGGGTGGCGACAGGGGAGGCAACGGTTGACGGCGCGGCGACGGGAGCAGGGCGGCGACAGGGGAGGCGACAGGGGAGGCGACAGGGACGGGGCGATGACAGGGGAGGCGGGGGAGGTGACGGGGGAGGGGTGCTGACGGGGGCGGCAGGGGCGGCAATGAGGGCGGGGCGGTGACGAGGACGACGGGGGAGGCAACGGGGACGGGGCGGCGACGAGGAGGGGGATGCCGATGGCAGGGGCCGCGACGGGGAGGCAACAGGGCCGACGGGGACGGGGACAGCGACGACGGGCTCGAGGCGGCAAGCGACGATGGGGATGAGGACGGCGGGCTCGGCGAAGTGGCGATGAAACCTACGAAATTTCCGAAGTGCTACTGATATAGAAGAAGCATTGGTTCCGGTTGGTGCCACCAACCGGGACCAATGCCCCCCCTTTAGTCCCGGTTCGTGCCACCAACCGGGACCAAAGCCTTGTTTTCAGCAGCCCAAAGGGCAGGAAACAGGGACCTTTGGTCCCAGTTGGTGACACCAATCGAGACTACAGGGGGGCATTGGTCCCGGTTGGTGCCACCAACCGGGACCACTGGTCCCTTTTCGTCGGCCAGCGGGGAAACAGGGACCTTTGGTCCTGGTTGCTGCCACCAACTGGGACCAAAGGCCTGGCGCAGCAAATGTTTAGTCCCACCTCGCTAGTCGAGGGGAGACAACACCTGTTTATAAGCCCCGATGCACTTGACGTGTCAAGCTCCTCTCATAGTGAAAATAGATGCCCTTATACATGAAATTCGACCTAAATTCCAAATGCTAGTTAGGTGCCTAACTAGCACTTTGAATTTAGGTTGAATTTCAGTGTAAGCGCATCTATTTTCACTTTTGCTATTTTTTATATTATTTCTTTGCTATTTTTCTTTCTGTTTAATATTACTTTGTTTTAACATTATATTCAATTTGGTAATTTTTAGGTTTTATATCATTTTAGTTTCAAAAGTACTACACGTTTATAATTTTAGTTATTGATTTTTTTGAGCTAAATGACCCTGAAATTGAAAAGCACTACAAATGAACTCTGAAAAGGTTGAAAGTTGGCATGGTATCATCATTTCACCCGCATAGCGTGTGCTAAAAAGTTGAGAGGGTTACGGCAAAAGCTGGATGCACTTCTTGTACAAAACGGACAGTCTCTTTCGAAGTATTAGGGTTTCGGACGGAAACTCATCTGTTACAAAAGGCATTTAATTTTCTTGAACTTATTTGATCTCCAGGCTTTTTGTATGTTCAAAATGCACCATTCAAAGCCACATCATCAATTTTCAACCCTTTCTAACTTCATTTGTTATTTTTCATGCAGTTATTGATTTTTTTGAGCTAAATGACCCTGAAATTGAAAAGCACTAGAAATGAACTCTGAAAAGGTTGAAAGTTGGCATGGTATCATCATTTCACCCACGTAGCATGTGCTAAAAATTTGAGAGGGTTACGCCAAAAGCTGGATGCACTTCGTGTACAAAACGGACAGTCTCTTTCGAAGTATCAGGGTTTCAAACGGAAACTCATCTGCTACAAAAGGCATTTCATTTTCTTGAACTTATTTGCACTCTAGGCTTTTTGTATGTTCAAAATGCACCATTCAAAGCCATATCATCAATTTTCAACCCTTTATGACTTCATTTGTTATTTTTCATGCAGTTATTGATTTTTTGAGCTAAATGACCTTGAATTGCTACAAACGAACTCTGAAAAGGTTGAAAGTTGGCATGGTATCATCCTTTCACCCACATAGCATGTGCTAAAAAGTTGAGAGGGTTACAACAAAAGCTGGATGCACTTCGTGTACAAAATGGATGGTCTATTTCGAAGTATCACGGTTTCAGACGGAAACTCCTCGGTTACAAAAGGCATTTCATTTTCATGAACTTATTTGAACTCCAGACTTTTTGTGTATTCAAAATTATGCAGGCCCTTAATATACTCGGAGGTGCGTCGGTCACCGTACATCCATTGTCGGTTCATCTGCGTGTGTTATATAATAAAGTGTATTAAAAACCATTACAACATATCATGAATAGAGAAGTGATCAAATTAATAGAAATTCATCATCACATCAAAGCCAAAGTACAATAATGACCAAAATAAATACGCACAGTTCATGCATAGTTGTCATTATTGAACAACATATAGCTCTTTAGAGCATCTAATTAAAACATATAGCGAAACTACGTAAAAAATTAAATGCAACAACAAATGCAATCATAACCGCTACTAATGTACCAATTGATCCAACGGCATAATGATACCAAGCCTCACTATGAATGGCATATTTTGTAATCTTTCTAAGCTTCAAGCGCATTGCATCCATCTTGGTCTTGTGATCGTCGATGATATCGGCAACATGCAACTCCAATCCCATCTTGTCATCTTCAGTTCTTTTCAATTTTTCTTTCAAATGATCGATTTGTTTTTCAGCTTGTGTTAACTTCTCGAGTGGCTCACCACGCGCGGGCGATCGACGGCAGTTTCAGGATGGGGACTGGACAGGACGGACCGCCAAACCTAGACAAATCTTGACGAAAATGGAGTTTGGACAAGGAGCTTCGAGAGGAGAAAGCTTAAGTTTGGCTTGGGCATTTCATAAAACACCTCATGTGCATAGGAGGTGAGCTAGAGCACCACAAAGCTCTCCCCTCGCCGGCCTAAAAAATAGAGCAAAGTGGAGTGCTCTGCTCTCTGGCAAGGGGGTATATATAGGCATCTCATTGGTCCTGGTTCGTGGCTGGAACCGGGACTAAAGGATCCCCTTTGGTCCTAGATCTAGCCATGAACCGGGACCAATGGTTGTGGGCCAGGAGCGAGGCACATTGGTCCCGGTTCATGTCTGGAATCGGGACCAAAGGGGATCCTTTAGTCCCGGTTCTAGCCACGAACCGGGACCAATGCCCCACGTGGCCCGCCCGGCCCCCTAGCCTCACAAACCGGGACCATTGCCCCCATTGGTCCCGGTTCATGACTGAACCGGGACTAATGGGCTCGCCCGGCCTGGACCAAAGCCCTGTTTTCTACTAGTGTTACCTTACCTCCAAAATGACATATTTTACCCAAGTTAGCTCTAGAATGACCTATACTTAGCTTGGTTTCCTCCTAAATGATATAATAAGCTTAGGTAGCTCCAAACTTACATAATAAGCTTAGTTAGCTCCAAAATGACCTATGTTACCCAAGTTAGCTATAAAATGATCTATAATTAGCTTAGTTAGCTTTAAAATGACATAATAAGCATATATAGCTCCTACATGACCTATTTTCACCTAAGTTAGCTCTAAATTGACATATATTTAGCTTACTTTCCTCCTAAATGGCATAGTAAGCTGAATTTGCTCCTAAATGTCCTATCAAATATGTCCTATACTTAGCTTAGTTCTCTTCTAAAGGACATAATAAGCCTACCTAGCTCCAAAATGGCCTATTTTACTATCTTAGCTATTAAATGACCTATACTTAGCTTACGTAGATCCAAAATGGCATAATAAGCCTAGTTAGCTCCTAAGTGACCTATTTTTACCTAAGTTAGCTCTAAAATGACATATGTTTAGCTTAGTTTCCTCCTAAATGACATAGTAAGCTGAATTAGCTCCTAAATGGCCTATTTTATAAAACAAATGTCCTATATTTTGCTTAGTTCTCTTCTAAATGACATAATAAGCTTACCTAGCTCGAAAATGGCCAATTTTACCTAGCTTAGCTATTGAATGACCTATACTTAGCTTACATAGCTCCAAAATGGCATAATAAGTATAGTTAGCTCCTAAGTGGCCTATTTTTACCTAAGTTAGCTCTAAAATGACATATAGTTAGCTTAGTTTCCTCCTAAATGACGTAGTAAGCTAAATTAGCTCCAAAATGGCCTATTTTATCAAAAATGACCAATACTTCGCTTAGTTAGCTCCAAAATGACATAATAAGCTTACCTACCTCCAAAATGGCCTATTTTACCAAAGTTAGCCATTAAATGACCTATACTTAGCTTACTTAGCTCCAAAATGGCATAGTAAGCATAGTTAGCTCCTAAGTGACCTATTTTAACCTAAGTTAGCTCTAAAATGACATATATTTAGCTTAGTTTCTTCCTAAATGACATAGTAAGCTGAATTAGCTCCTAAATGGCCTATTTTATAAAAAAAATGTCCTATATTTAGCTTAGTTCTCTCCTAAATGACATAAAAAACTTACCTAGCTCCAAAATGGCCTATTTTACCTAGCTTAGCTATTGAATGACCTATACTTAGATTACGTAGCTCCAAAATGGCTTAATAATCATAGTTAGCTCCTAAGTGGCCTATTTTTACCTAAGTTAGCTCTAAATTGACATATAGTTAGCTTAGTTTCCTCCTAAATGACGCAGTAAGCTAAATTAGCTCCAAAATGGCCTATTTTATCAAAAATGACCTATACTTCGCTTAGTTAGCTCAAAAATGACATAATAAGCTTACCTACCTCCAAAATGGCCTATTTTACCAAAGTTAGCCATTAAATGACCTATACTTAGCTTACTTAGCTCCAAAATGGCATAATAAGCATAGTTAGCTCCTAAGTGACCTATTTTTACCTAAGTTAGCTCTAAAATGACATATGTTTAGCTTATTTCCTCATAAATGACATAGTAAGCTGAATTAGCTCCTAAATGGCCTATTTTATCAAAAATGTCATATATTTAGCTTAGTTCTCTCCTAAATGACATAATAAGCTTACCTAGCTCCAAAATGGCCTATTTTACCTAGCTTAGCTATTAAATGAGCTATATTTAGCTTACTTAGCTCCAAAATGGCATAATAAGCATATTCAGCTCCTAAATGACCTATTTTTACCTAAGTTAGCTCTAAAATGACATATAGTTGGCTTTGTTTCCTCCTAAATGATGTAGTAAGCTAAATTAGCTCCAAAATGGCCTGTTTTATCAAAAATGGCATATACTTCGCTTAGTTAGGTCCAAAATGGCATAATAAGCTTAGCTAGCTCCAAAATTACCTATTTTACCAAAGCTAGCTATTAAATGACCTATAATTAGCTTACTTAGCTTCAAAATGGCATAATAACCATAGTTAGATCCTAAATGACCTATTTTTACCTTCTATTCTTCATCTAGTCTTCTTATAATTTTGGAGCTTCTATTTTGCAGATTACATTCACTTCACGGAAGTTTGCATTGATGGAGTGCTTGGGTTAGTTCTATTTTTTTATTTTGTATCGATGAACAATGTGACACTTGCTACATATGTATACGAAACTATTTATGTATGGATGAAACTATAGTAATATGGTTGGGTACGAATGAAACTTTCATAATATGTATGGATGAAACTTATTTTAAGATGGTTATCAGTATGGCAACATATTTATTCCTGTGATATATATATATATATATTTCATATTATTGCGAAAATGGATTTAATAAAAAAATAAAAAAATGGAAAATGGCCTTACTCTTTCCCGTCGGTGGGCTGACAGCAAAGGGGGGCCTTGGGCAGACGATGAATGGCGACCCTAGGGGAAAATGGCCTCACTCTTTGTCGTCGGCCCACCGACGGCAAAGGGGGCGCAAGGCAGACAACAAAGGGGTGGGAAAGGCCGATGGAAAAGGTAGGGGCCCAAGGCCGACGGCAAAGGGGGACCCCAGGGGAAAAGGGCCTTACCCTTTGTCGTCCGCCCACCGACGGCAAAGGGGGGCAGAAGGCTGATGGCTAAGGGAGCGGACGCCAAATAATTGCCGTTAACACTTGATGGTCATAGCCCCTGGGACTGCCATCCAAACTCTTTGTTGTTCTCTCCCCCACGGCAAAGATTATATGCCGTCCTTGGTCCTGAGGCGGACGGCAAAGGACCGCTTTACCGGGTTTTTCTTTGCCAGAATTTTTGCCGTCTACTGACGGACGACAAAGGCCTTTGCCGTCCGGTTTCCTGCCCTTTGCCGTTAGCCATGGCAGACGGCAAATTACCTGATTCCTGTAGTGTTTTATGAGGACTTATCATTTGCGCCCCTTCGCTACGCCATGAATCCCTCTGCTTCCCTAGACATGTGCATAGTTGCACACGCACGATTAAACATGTCATGTGTTAAACGGGACATCATCTGGGCTTTGATAGATTGTGTTGATGAAACAGCCTCGAACCGCACATCGAGGGCCTGTAACTGGCCTATGGGTCATGGTGGGCTGTGACCTTTCATCAGAAAAGTCGTCAGGGTACATTATCTTCTCCCCCCGATGTTTGGTCTTCAAAGACAGCCTACTTTACAATATTCAGTTGTTCCACTATGCAGAAACCTACTTATTATTTGAGGTCGAACTATAGTTCGGCGGGAAGGAACTCACCTCGCAACCAAAGACTCCGTTCACGAAGCAATTGAAGTTGAAGACCCTTGGCGTTGGAGGCTAGTTCGGGGGCTACTGAAGGAGTCCCAGATTGGGGGGTCCTCGGATAGCCGACCTACTATTTATGGGCCGGACTATATGGGCTACTTACCAAACACTGGAGGATTTGAAGGCCCAGTCTCCAAGATGGAAGCTTTGGGAAGCACGGCTTGAGAACCACATTTGATGTAGTAGATAGGCATTTTTATCTACTCGGCATGTAACCAACCATGTGTAAACCCTAGGCGTCCTCGGCATCTATATAAGACGGAGGGTTTTAGGGTATAGACAGAACAACTCATCTAGGGTTAACTATTCTATCTCGAGGTAGATCAACTATGTAACCCCCCATACCATCAATACAATCAAGCAGGACGTAGGGTCTTACCTCCATAGGAGGGCCCGAACCTGGCTAAATCTGTGTCCCCTTCGTCTCCTCTTACCGTTGATTCTCGTCTCACAGATCAGGACCCCTTACCCAAGATCCGCCGGTTTTGACACCGACAACTGGTAACGAACATCATAATTGTTATTAATGATGACTGGCCTAATGCTTGCCTATTGGCCTCACTAGGGTGGCTTCTGGCGTCGACTGGAATCGAGGTCTTCCAAGTGATAGGTGACTGTCGAGTGGAGGGAGAAGTCTCCAAGTGGATTAACTATCGAGTGACTTGATCCATGGTGGATCTCAGTCAGAATCTCACTTGTAACCTTAAACTCCTCCAATATAATGTCTTCACGTAGGGTATGTAGGTCAGGCCTAGGACCCTACCCTAGGTAAATATCCTCGTCATTAGCCCCCGAATGGATCGGGGTTCGAGTGGGTAAGGCAATCGATGCCAGCTCTGTTAGAGGCACCAAAAATTCCAAATGTACTTTGGGGCTTCAAGGAAATATTTGCCGATTGAAATCTTTGTCATTCGCCCTGATCGATTCTGCCTTGATAAGTGTCGAATGAGTTTAAGCATCAAATATGTTCCGAGTGAATCATCAGGATCTATTGACGCGACGGGTCGCTCTCTCAGGTCCGGATTTCACGGGATTCAAAAATTTGGGAAGCGTGTGCCTCGCGAAGATGACGCCACGACTGGGGCAAGTGGGAGCACGACGCCTCGATTTGCTCGCCGCCCATTTCTCCACGTACCGCGCGCCGTCTACGGTCGAGATATGCTGGGATCTGGCGGGCCCGCAAGTCAGTGAGCCACTCGACTGGGTATAAGATCTCGCTGCGCTTTGGTCTGTATAGTGTTCCTCTCCCAAATATCCTCTCTTCCTCCATCTCCTCCGCACTTAGCGCACTGCTCAGCTCCGACGCCCACTTCTGCAATGATGAAGAACAAGACCGAGAAACTTGAGCGCGCCAAGAAGGGAGCTGCCAAGGGCAAGGCCAAGAAGCCATCCGGTGCGAGATCGTGTTGGAAATATGCCCTAGAGGCAATAATAAATTAGTTATTATCATATTTCCTTGTTCATGATAATCGTTTATTATCCATGCTATAATTGTATTGATCGGAGACTTAGATGCATGTGTGGATACATAGACAAAACCATGTCCCTAGTATGCCTCTAATAGACTAGCTCGTTGATCAAAGATGGTTAAGGTTTCCTAGCCATGGACATGAGATGTCATTTGATAAAGGGATCACATCATTAGGAGAATGATGTGATGGACAAGACCCAAACTACAAACGTAGCATATGACCGTGTCAGTTTAATGCTACTGTTTTCTGCATGTCAAGTATATGTTCCTTTGACCATGAGATCATGCAACTCACGGACACCGGAGGAGTGCCTTGTGTGTATCAAACATTGCAACGTAACTGGGTGACTATAAAGGTGCATTACAGGTATCTCCGAAGGTGTCTGTTGGGTTGGCATGGATCAAAACTGGGATTTGTTACTCCGTGTGACGGAGAGGTATCTCAGGGCCCACTCGGTAATACAACATCACAATAAGCTTTGCAAGCAATGTGAATAAGTGTTAGCCACGGTATCTTGTGTTACGGAACGAGTAAAGAGACTTGCCGGTAACGAGGTTGAACTAGGTATACAGATACCGACGATCGAATCTCAGGCAAGTAACATACCGAAGAACAAAGGGAAACATCATACGGGATTAACTGAATCCTTGACATAGAGGTTCGACCGATAAAGATCTTCGTAGAATATGTAGGAAC
This sequence comes from Hordeum marinum, assembly GCA_022496015.1. NCBI lineage: Eukaryota > Viridiplantae > Streptophyta > Magnoliopsida > Poales > Poaceae > Hordeum > Hordeum marinum. The sequence goes on along the minus strand of CM039678.1, from coordinate 86,995,773 downwards.
CAATATGGGCATCCAGGTCCCGCTATTGGTTATTGACCGTAGAGGTGTCTCGGTCATGTCTACATAGTTCTCAAACCCGCAGGATCTGCACACTTAAGGTTTGGTGACGTTTCGGTAGTATAGAATTATGCATGGTGGTGATCAAAGGTTGTTTGGAGTCCCAGATGAGATCTCGGACATCACGAGGAGCTTTGGAATGGACCGGAGGTAAAGATTGATATATAGGAAGTCCTGTTTTGGTCGCTAGAAAAGTTTCGGGCTCATCGGTAGTGTACCGGGAGTGCCGGTAGTGTACCGGGGGACCATCGGGAAGGGTATTTCGACCCAAGAGGCTATATGGGCTGTGGGAGAGTAAATATCATCACTTTGTGGGCTGGTGGAAGTCCCACACAAGGCCCATGTGGCTGGGAAGAAAAGCCCAAAAGGAAAAAGGTGGAAAAAGGCAAAAAAGGGCCAAATAAGGAAGGAGTTCTAATCTTACTAGGAGTGGAGGAGGACTCCTCCCTCCTTGGTTTGGCCGACCCAAGGGATGCCTCTTTGGCAGCCAAGACTCCTCCTCCTCCTCTCCTCCTATATATACTAGAGGATTTTAGGGTTTTGGCACAAGATTTTCAGCCACGTGCCACCCGTTCCTCTAGTGCATAGCTTCTCCTCTAGATTGGTTTTCTGAAGTGCTTAGGCAAAGCCCTGCCGGAATAGCTCCACCACCATCGCCGCAGAACCGTCACTTGCTGGATCAAGAAGGCGGAGATCGTCATCAAGTTGTACGTGTGCTCAACGTGAAGATGTCGTCCGTTCAGTGCTAGATCGGAAGGACCGTGATCAAGATCGCGAGACGGATCGTGATGAGTTCGTGGGACGGATCGTGATGACTTCGCGGGACGGGTTGTGATGAGATCGCGGGACGGATCGTGATGAGTTCGCGGGACGGATCGTGATTGGATCGCGGGACGGATCGTGATGAGATCGCGGGACACTCGGTGATTTGGATCGCGAAGACGTTCGACTACACCAACCACGTTTCTTAACGCTTCCCGCTTAGCAATCTACAAGGGTATGTAGATCCACTTTCCCTCTCGTAAATGCTCATCACCATGGATAGATCTTGCGTGTGCGTAGGAAAATTTTTGTTTACCATGCAACGTTCCCCAACAGTGGCATCATGAGCTAGGTCTATGTGTAGATGAGGTCTCGAGTAGAACACAAAGAGTTTGCGGGCGTTGATTCTTAGATTGCTTCCTCCCTTGGTCATGCTTTGGTTCAGCGGTATTGTGGGATGAAGCGGCCCAGACCAACATTACTCGTACACTTACGAGAGACCGGTTCCATCGACTGACGTGTAACTTCGTTGCACAAAGATGGCTGGCGGGTGTCTGTTTCTCCTACTTTAGTTGGATCGGATTCGACTAAGGCGGTCCTTGAGAAGGTTGAAAAGCAACTTATGTATCACCGTTGTGGTTTATGCGTAGGTGAGAATTGTTCTTGGTAGAAACCTGTAGCAGCCACGTAAAACATGCAACAACAATTAGAGGACGTCTAACTTGTTTTTTCAGGGTATGTTGTGATGTGATATGGCCAATTACATGATGTGATATATGTGATGTATGAGATGATCATGTGATGTATATATTATCACGACTTGCATGTTGTTGAGTACGGCAACCGGAAGGAGCCATAGGGTTGTCTTTAATTATTGTATGACCTGCGTGTCAATCATTAAGCGCTATGTAATGCTTTACATTATCACTAAATGGTAGCAATAGTAGTAGAAGGATGTTGGGCGCGAAAACCCTGATGGCGACATGTTGATGGAGATCAAGATGATGGAGATCATGGTGTCGTGCCGGTGACGATGGAGATCATGCCGGTGCTTTCAAGATGGAGATCAAAAGCACAAGTTCATGGCCATATCATGTCACTTATGATTTGCATACGATGTTAATCCTTTTATGCACCTTGTTTTGCTTAGGACGACGGTAGCATTATAAGGTGATCCCTCACTTAAATTTCAAGATGAATTGTGTTCTCCCCGAGTGTGCACCGTTGTGAAAGTTCGTCGTGTTGAGACACCACGTGATGATCGGGTGTGATAGACTCTACGTTCACATGTAACGGGTGCAAGTCAGTGTTGCACATGCACAACACTCAGGTTAACTTGACGAGCCTAGCATGTACAGACATGGCCTCGGAACACAAGAGACCGAAAGGTCGAACATGAGTCATATAGTAGATATGATCAACATGATGATGTTCACCATTGAAACCACCTCAACTCACGTGATGATCGGACTTGAGTTGGTGAATTTGGATCGTGTATCACTCGAATGACCGGAGGGATCTCAATTTGAGTGGGAGTTCTTAAGTAACATGATTAATTGAACTCATTATCATGAACATAGTCAGTACTATCTTTGCAAAATTATGTTGTAGATTACTAGCTCATTCTGTAGCTCCCTTGAATTTTTATATGTTCCTAGAGAAATAGAGTTGAAAGATAATGGTAGCAATATTGCGGATTTGGTCCGTGATCTGAGGATTGTCCTCATTGTTGCACAGAAGGCTTATGTCCTTAATGCACCGCTCGGTGCGACAACCCCTCTAGTGTCGTCTGTAGATGTTGTGAACATCTGACAGGCATGTTCTGATGACTACTTATAATTTAGTGCATCATGCATTACAGGTTAGAATTGAGGCTCTAAAACATTTTGAACATCATGGAACATATGAGATGTTCTAAGAGCTGAAATTAGGATCTCAGGCTCGTGCCCGTGTTGCGAGATATGAGATCTCCAACAAGATTCTTTGCCTGTAAGATGAAGGAGAATAGCTCAATCGTTGAGCATCTGCTCAGATTGTCTAGTTGCTACAATCGCTTGAATCGAGTGGGAGTAGATCTTCCAGATAAGATAGTGATTGATATTGTTCTCCAAGGCATTGTCACTAAGCTACTAGAACTTGGTGATGAACTATAAACGCGAGGGATAGAAATAATGATCCTTGAGCTGTTCGCGATGTTTGACACCGCGAAGGTAGAAATCAAGAAGGAGCATCAAGTCTTGATGGTTAGTAAAACCACTAGTTTCGAGAAGGGCAAGCGCAAAGGAGGGAAACTTCATGGATAGCAAGTCAGTTGCTGCTCCGGTGAAGCAACCCAAAGTTGAACCCAAACCCGAGACTAAGTGCTTTGATTATGAGGAGAGTGGTCGCTGAAGCAGAATAACCCTAGATACTTGGTAGATAAGAAGGCTGGCAACATCGATAGAATTATATTTGATATACGTGTTATTGATGTGTACTTTGCTAGTACTCCTAGTAGCACCTGGGTATTGGATACCGGTTCGGTTGCTAAATGTTAGTAACTCGAAATAAAAGCTATGGAATAAACGGAGACTAGCTAAGGGTGAGGTAACGATGTGTGTTGGAAATGTTTCCAAGGTTGATGTGATTAACATCGCACGCTCTCTCTACCTTCGAGATTAGTGACAAACCTAAATAAATGTTATTTGGTGTTTTGCGTTGAGCATGAACATGATTGGATCATGTTTATTGCAACACGGTTATTCATTTAAGTTATAGAATAATGGTTATTCTGTTTACATGAATAATACCTTCAATGGTCAAGCACCCAGTGAGAATGGTGTGTTGAATCTTGATCGTAGGAATACACATGTTCATAACATTGATGCCAAAAGATACAAAGTTAATAATAATAGTACTACATACTTGTGGCACTGCCGCTAAATGTCATATTGGTATAAAACGCATGAAGAAACTCCATGCTGATGGATCTTTGGACTCATTCGATTTCGAATCGGTTGAGACATGCGAACCACTCTTGGTCAAGATGACTAAGGACCCCGTTTTCTAGTTTGGTGGAGCGGGCAAGTGACTTATTGGAAATGATACATGTTGATGTATGCAATCCAATGAGTCTTACAGCGTGTGGTGGATATCGTTATTTTCTTACCTTCACTGATGATTTGAGTAGATATAGTGTATATTTGCTTAATGAAACACAAGTCTGAATCGTTTGAAAGGTTCAAGCAAATTCAGAGTGAAGTTTAAGATCATCGTGAGAAGATGATAAAAATGTCTACGATATGATCGTCGAGATGAATATCTGAGTTGCAAGTTTGGCATACAACTTTAGACAATGTGAAAATTGTTTCACAACTCACGCCACCTGGAACACCATAGTGCGATGGTGTGTCCGAACGTCATAGTCGTGCTCTATTGGATATGGTGCATGCTATGATGTCTCTTATCATTTTGTTACTATAATTTTGGGGTTATGCATTAGAGACAACTACATTCACTTTAAATAGGGCACCATCTAAATCCGTTGAGATGACACTGTGTGAATTATGGTTTGATAGAAACCTAAGCTGTCATTTCTTAATGTTTGGGGCTGCGACGCTTGTGTGGAAAATGTTTTCACCTAATGAGCTCGAACCCAAAGAAGACAAATGCATCTTCATAGAATACCCTAAGAACAGTTGGGTGAACCTTCTATCTCATATCCAAGCATAAAAATTTTGGTGCTAAAACTGGGTCCTTTCTCGAGAAAAAGTTTCCCTTGAAAGAATTGAGTGGGAGGAAGATAGAACTTGATGAGGTTATTGAACCTCTATTTCAACCAGAGAGTAGCGCAGCGCAGGAAGTTGTTTCTGTGAAGCCTACGTTAGTTGAAGAGGAAGTTAATCATGATGATCATGATGCTTCGGATCAAGTTACTATCGAACCTCGTAGGTCGACAAGGACGTGTACTGCTCCTGAGTGGTGCGGCAACCTTGTCTTAGAGGTCAAGTTGTTGGACAACGATGAACCTATGAACTATGGAGAAGCGATGATGGGCCCAGATTCCGACAAATGGTTAGAGGCCATAAAATGCGAGAAAGGATACATGTATAAAAACCAAGTATAGACTTTGGTAGACTTGCTGGTTGGACGGCAGGTCATCGAGTACAAATGGACCATTAAGATGAAGACATACACTGATGGTGAATGTCACCATTTATAAAGCTCGACTTGTCGCAAAGAAGTTTCGGCAAGTTCAAGGAGTTGACTGCGATGAGACTTTCTCACTCGTAGCGATGCTAAAGTCTGTTGGAATTATGTTAGCAGCTGTTGCATTTTTCAATTATGAAATCTGGCGGATGGATGTCAAAACATCGTTTCCTTCCTCAAGGAAAGGTTGTATGAGATACAACCAGAAGGTTTTTGTCAGTCCTAAGGATGCTAAAAGGTGTGCAAGCTTCAGTGATCCTTCTATGAACTGAAGCAAGCATCTCGGAGTTGGAATATACACTTTGATGAGGTGATCAAAGTTTTTGAGTCTATACGAAGTTTATGAGAAAGTTGTATTTACAATAAAGTGAGTGGGAGCACTATAGAGTTTCTGGTAAGCATATGTGGTTGACATATTGTCGATCGGAAATGATGTAGAATTTCTGGAAAGCATGAACGGTCGTTTGAAACAAGTTTTTCAAAGGAAGACCTGGATAAAGCTACCTAATTGTTGAGCATCAAGATATATATAGATAGATCAAGAAGCTTGATGAGACTTTTCAATAAGTACATACCTTGACAAAGTTTTCGAAAGAATTCAAAATGGATCAGTCAGAGAAAGAGTTCTCGATTGATTTGTAAGGTGTGAAGTTGAGTAAGACTCACTGCCCAGTGACTGCAGAAGATAGAGAAAAGATGAGTGTCATCCCCTATGCTTTAGCCATAGGGTCTATCATGTATGCAATGTTGTGCACAAGGCCCGATGTCAGCCTTGCCATAAGTATGGCCGGAAGGTTTCAAAGTGATCCTGGAATGGAGCACTGGACAGCGGTCAAGATGATCCTTAGTAACTAAAAGACTAAGGAGATGTTTCTCAATTATGGATGTGATAAAGAGTTCGTCGTAAAGAGTTACGTCGATGCAAGCTTTAACACCAATCTGGATGACTCGTAGTAGCAATCTGCATACGTATAGTGGAGCAGCCATTTGGAATAGTACCAAGTGGATTGTGGTAGCAGTGTTTACGGTTTGACATAGAAATTTGCAAAGTACACACAGATCTGAATGTCGCAGACCCGTTGACTATAAGACCTCTCTCACATGCAAAGCATGATCAAGCCCCAAAACTCATTGGGTGTTAGATTCATAACAATGCGAATCACATGGTGATGTGAACTAGATAATTGACTCTAGTGCAAGTGGGATACTGTTGGAAATATGCCCTAGAGGCAATAATAAATTAGTTATTATCATATTTCCTTGTTCATGGTAATCGTTTATTATCCATGCTATAATTGTATTGATCGGAGACTTAGATGCATGTGTGGATACATAGACAAAACCATGTCCCTAGTATGCCTCTAATAGACTAGCTCGTTGATCAAAGATGGTTAAGGTTTCCTAGCCATTGACATGAGATGTCATTTGATAAAGGGATCACATCATTAGGAGAATGGTGTGATGGACAAGACCCAAACTACAAACGTAGCATATGATCGTGTCAGTTTATTGCTACTGTTTTCTGCATGTCAAGTATATGTTCCTTTGACCATGAGATCATGCAACTCACGGACACCGGAGGAGTGCCTTGTGTGTATCAAACGTCGCAACGTAACTGGGTGACTATAAAGGTGCATTACAGGTATCTTCGAAGGTGTCTGTTGGGTTGGCATGGATCAAAACTGGGATTTGTTACTCCGTGTGACTAAGCCTTGCAAGCAATGTGACTAAGTGTTAGCCACGGGATCTTGTATTACGGAACGAGTAAAGAGACTTGCCGGTAAAGAGGTTGCACTAGGTATACAGATACCGACGATCGAATCTCGGGCAAGTAACATACCGAAGAACAAAGGGAAACATCATACGGGATTAATTGAATCCTTGACATAGAGGTTCGAACGATAAAGATCTTCGTAGAATATGTAGGAACCAATATGGGCATCTAGGTCCCGCTATTGGTTATTGATCGTAGAGGTGTCTCAGTCATGTCTACATAGTTCTCGAACCCGCAGGGTCTGCACACTTAATGTTGGGGATATGACCTGTCGAAGAGGCTCCGGGTCATGTTGTTGGCTCGTGAGCCGGCCCAAAGATGAGCCGTAAGATTAGTGGCCCAAGAAGATAGACGGCTCACAGTGTGGGCCGTATGACGGCCCGGACGGAGAAGACCCGGGCGTGCAAGCCGACTCATAGACAGCTTAGTCAAGAATATAAAGAGAGACTCGGTTAGCAATTGTAACGTACCGGATGTCTTGACCTCTTATATAAAGGCAGACCCGGGGCGACTTAAGGGGAGAGGCAATCGAGAACTAGGTCAAGATTTTAGCTCCTTGTAATCGATATGCAATCAATACAAACACAAGCAAGACGTAGGCTATTACCTTGATTCGAGGGGCCAAACCTGGGTAACTCCATGTCTTTCGTCCCGACTAACCCCTTTGAGTCCACCCCATTAGCGATGGCCTCGAACCTAAGTGCGTTCACCCAGACATCTGCCGTGATAAAACCATAACAGTTGGCGCCCACCGTGGGGCTAGCGCTTGGTGGTGTTGAGTTCTCAAAGGGCTCTCTCCCAGGGCTCGAAGGATATGTGGTTGGAAGGATGAGGAAGAGTCGTCGCGGCCAGCTCTACATCGACGACGCCGGCTGGGGGCTTGATGCTGGTTCTATAGAGTATGGATTTTGGGTTCCATTCGGCAGGATCCAGGTTTTCATCGGAAAGGTTGATGGATCTACACCCGGGCCGAATGTCTGCACGAACATCATCGAGCCGGCTCGGCGCCTCCAATCTACGCGTGTTATGCAATCTTCCCGTGCCCGTCCGGGTCAGAAGCACGCTCTCATGGGCTTCACTCAAGGCATGGACCTAGAAGCGTCCGGGTCATAGGGAACTCTCGTTTGCTCGGAAGATGAGTCCTCCAGTGGGGAGACAGAATCAGTATATTGGCTCAGCAACATTGGCCTTGGGGCCTACTACAACAATTATTCTAAGGTAGAGGGCATTGAGACGGATACTCTGAGCCCCCCGGTTCACGCGGCGGAGTTCATGGCAGGATCGGCTTCAGCCGCCGGTGACACGGCTGCGGGAGCCACCGCAGCAGGTGATAGCCCGCCGCCACCGGCTCAGGTTCTAGTGGAATTGATGGACGAACTCATAGCTATCATGGCCACAGAGGTAACACCGGATAATCAAGCAGCTAGGAATCTAGAGGTGGCACGGATCAAGGGCCGAATGGCAGAGGAACGGCAAAGGATGGCCGAGCTGAAAGCCCAGATGGAGGAAGAAGTGGAGCGTATCAAGGTAGATGCTTTCCGACTAGAGCTAAAGCAGAGGTCAGCGGCCGTGGTGCACCGGAGGAGGCATCAATCCCGTCTACCAGAACGTTACGAAGCGAGGAACCTTTTTAACACCCCTGGTGCGGGGCGAGTTACGGGTGTGCCAGAGAGCCGCCCGATGGAGCGCCCGGCGACTCATCCACCCCAGCATAACCAAATCTCACCTAGGGCTTTTCCAACACCGGCGGGTCATTACTCTAACCCAGCTGAGAACATGGTGGCAGGGGCCGCCCGGCTCGAGACGATCCCCATCCCAGATGAGGCACCCTTTGCGGAGGAGGTGCGGAATGCCATTGGATATTTACAGATGGCCATGGCCCAGCAAGATATGTATACTCATAGCCGGAGCCGGGTTCACTCCACCCCCCTCCCTAGTCGAAGTTTCAGCCGGCGTTATGAGTCCCCGGCGTGTTCCAGCAGTCACCCGCGCCGCGAACCACCGGAGAACAATAGGGCGGCTCTAGATGCACAAGCCATCATGGAGCATGCGGGAGACTGGCGAGAAGCGGAGATAGCTGCAACCCGTCCAGAGCCGGCGCTTTCCGTGTCAATGGGAGTGGTTAGTACCAGAGCCATAGGAGTGCCATGTTTAACTCCGGCTCTGAGGAGTGAACGGCTGCCAAAAGACTTTAAGGGGCCTCAAAAGGTTCCGAATTACACAGCTGATCTACCCCCGGAGGCGTGGGTTGAAAGTTATAAACTGGCCATGGAGATGCTAGATGTTAGTGAGGCAGTATGCGCAAAATACTTCATCATGATGCTTGAGGGTCCGGCCCGTACATGGCTGAAAGGTCTGCCGCCTAACACGATAAGCTCATGGGCGGAGCTGAGAGCAAAGTTTATTAAGAATTTCCAGGGGACCTGTAAGCAGCCTATGACTATTGTTGATCTGGACCACTGTGTTCAACAGGAGAATGAGTCGGCCCATCATTGGGTCTGGCGGGTATCGACCATTATTCACTCTTCAGAGCAGATCACAGCGGCTCAAGCGGTGCTTATCTTAGAGAAGAACTGTCATTTTGTTCCATTGAAGCAGAAGCTCGGCCGGCTCAAGCGCACGTGTCAGGATATCGGAGAGCTCATGACGGCCTTAACGAAGTATGTCGACTCAGATAACACCAAGGATCGGGCCTCAGATGATGAGAAAGCCAATCAAGGGAAGAAAAACAATCAAGGAAAAGGCTTTGTGAACAATGGGAATGAAAATAAGCGGAAGAGCGCTGATAGCAGATCCGAGTTAGTGGCAAATACCAATACGGGACAGAATCATCCCAAGGGGGGTGGAAAATTCAGGCCAAGGAACAGAGGCCCTTTTAAATTAGAGGAGGCGCTTAGGAAGCCTTGTCCGGAGCACAACACGCCTGACAAGCCGGCGTTGCATACGTGGGGTGATTGCTTTATCATGCAGAGATTCAAAAACCAGCATTCCCAACCACGTAATAACCAGGGCGGTGGCCCGCCCGGCGGCTCAGGGCACGGCGGGTCAGGGGCTGGATTCGGCACCGGCGCATCAGGAAATGGGCATCCGGGTCAGAATAACCAAGGGGGCACCAACAGCATCCAGGCAACAACGGCAATATCAACAATCAGTAGCAGCGCAATCAGCCCGGGTTTCAGAGTAACCCGAAGCAGCTCAGTTCTGGACAGTATCACGCATTCACGACCGGTCACAATAAACAAGAAGAGAAGTTGCGGAGGCGAGCGGTTAATACGGTTGCTCCGGCTCTCCCGTGATATTTTCCGTGGTCTGAATATGATATAATGTGGAGCTGGGAAGATCACCCACCGCGGGTAGATGACCCGGGCCGGCTGGCTCTAGTTGTGGCCCCTCGGGTGAATGGCTATATGGTGAATAAAGTACTTATGGATGGAGGTAGCAGCATCAACATCCTTTACTATGACACTTTCCGGCGGATGAAGTTGCTTGACAAGGATCTTAAACCTTCCTCCACCGTCTTTCATGGTGTGGTCCCGAGTAAATCAGCATACCCGATGGGCCGGATCTCATTGGAAGTAGCTTTTGGTGATGAGCATAATTACTGGGTGGAGTCTTTGTGGTTCGAAGTGGTCAAAATCAAAAGTCCCTATAATGCGCTATTTGGGAGGCCGACTTATGCTAAATTTATGGCTAGGCCCTGCTACGTTTATTTGCAACTCAAAATGCCCGGCTTAAATGGCACAATTACAATTCACGGTAACAGGAAAACGGCTCTTGAGTGTGAGGAAGGAGATGCGGCTTACGCAGAGTCTAGTTGTGCTCAGGAGGAGCTGAAATTTTACAAAGAGAACGTTGATCCGGAGGATATGACCCCGCTAAAGAAGCCTACGACAGAAGTTGAGCCACCACTCAAGTTTTCAGCGGATGATACCAAGGCAGTAGATTTCAATCCGGGTGATTCATCCAATCAGTTCATCATTGGGGCTCACATGGATCCCAAATAGGAAAGCGCGCTCATCGAATTCATCCGTGAGAATCGGGACATGTTTGCATGGAAGCCTTCTGACATGCCGGGTGTACCGAGAGAGTTCACTGAGCACAATCTTAATGTGGATCCAAAGTTTAATCTGATCAAACAGTTTCTACGGCGGTTCAACGAAGAGAGGCGTAAAGCTATTGGGGAGGAAGTTGCTCGGCTCTTGGCGACAGGTTTTATAGTGGAAGTTTTTCACCCAGAGTGGTTTGGTGACGTTTTGGTAGTATAGAATTATGCATGGTGGTGACCGAAGGTTGTTCAGAGTCCTAGATGAGATCTCGGACATCATGAGGAGCTACGGAATGGTCCGGAGGTAAATATTGGTATATAGGAAGTCCTGTTTTGGTCGCCAGAAAAGTTTCGGGCTCATCGGTAGTGTACCGGGAGTGCCGGGAGTGTACCGGAGGACCATCGGGAAGGGTATTTCGACCCAAGAGGCTATATGGGCTGTGGGAGAGTCAATACCATCCCTTTGTGGGCTGGTGGAAGTCCCACACAAGGCCCATGCGGGTGGGAAGAAAAGCCCAAAAGGAAAAAGGTGGAAAAAGGCGAAAAAGGGCCAAATAAGGAAGGAGTCCTAATCCTACTAGGAGTGGAGGAGGAGGACTCCTCCCTCCTTGGTTTGGCCGACCCAAGGGCTTCCTCTTTGGCAGCCAAGCCTCCTCCTCCTCTCCTCCTATATATACTAGATGATTTTAGGATTTTGGCACAAGATTTTCAGCCACGTGCCACCCATTACTCTAGTGCATAGCTTCTCCTCTAGATTGGTTTTCTGCAGTGCTTAGGCGAAGCCCTGCCGGAATCGCTCCACCACCATCACCGCAGCACCGTCACTCTGTCGGAGAACTCCTCTACCTCTCCGCTCCCTCTTGCTGGATCAAGAAGGCGGAGATCGTCATCAAGCTATACGTGTGCTGAACGCGGAGGTGTCGTCCGTTCGGCACTAGATCAGAAGGACCGTGATCAAGATCGCGAGACGGATCGTGATGAGTTCGTGGGACGGATCATGATGAGTTCACGGGAAGGATCGTGATGAGATCGCGGGACGGATCGTGATGAGTTCGCGGGACGGATCGTGATTGGATCATGGGACGGATCGTGATGAGATCGCGGGACACTCGGCGACTTGGATCGCGAAGACGTTCGACTACACCAACCGCGTTTCTTAACGCTTCCCGCTTAGCAATTTACAAGGGTATGTAGATCCACTCTCCCTCTCGTAGATGCTCATCACCATGGATAGATCTTGCGTGTGCGTAGGAAAATTTTTGTTTCCCATGCAACGTTCCCTAAAAATTCGTAGCGCCGCCAGGGTGGATCCAGGGGGATTTCCTCCCATCGACGGTCACGGCGGGGGACGTCAAGAACCTCGTCATTGACGGGATCGTGGCCGAAAGCTCATGGAGGTTGTTTGAGGGGGAGGCCGAGCCGAAGCCGCATGACGGGGAGCGGGTCCTTCTCCTCACTCACGTCGAGCGAGGTTTTCCATGCCTCCCCATCCTTTTTTTCGAGGGTTTCTGAATTTCTTTGGAGCCCAACTCCATCATTTTCCTTCGAATGCAATTTATTATATATTTGCTTTCATCACTCTCTGTGAATGTTTCTTGGGTTGTCCTCCCCATTGGGGTTTGTTTAAGCATATTTTCATAGTGCAATCTCAGTCGGTCAAAAAGGCCAACCCCGAGGATGATAAGACCCATGTCATCCAGTTGTGTGGTGGCTTGGGGATCCAAAAGAGGGCTAGGAGTTCTTTTCCATCTATAACCTTTCCAGAATCTGTTAGGGGTTGGCATACGACTTGGTTCTACTACAAGGACGTTGCGTCTCCCAACATGCCGATTGGTCTTTCTCCTTTCACACAAAATTGCCCCCATGTTCCCAAATCTTTATCAGTATTAGAAAAGGAGAAAATCCAAGTGGGGATCTTAGTGGACGCCATAGTGTCTCTTGTTCGTGGCGGGGTGACCGGCATGGATCTATTGGAGACTTTCCATAGTCGACAGATCCAGCTGCTCCAGGCAAGGGACCACGCTATGTGGCACTACTCAGGTCCTGAGGACACAACACGGACGCACCCAGAGGAAGTTTCAGAGAAAACTATCGAGTAGTGGCTTCGGAGCATCATTTGAGCATACGACAATCCCCTGGGAGCCAAGAGGATCGAGCCTTACTCTATGAAGAACCCGCCAAGGAATCTGGTAAATTATATCTTTGTCGACTATTGTAATGCTTTGCCAATTGACTGAATTATCAGTCGACTAACATTGCTGTTTGAATTTTGCAGGCGTTGACGAATATGTACTCGCCCGTGCCGAATGGAAACCAGCTCGAGGATGGAGTGGAGAGTGAGGGCGGCAGTGTTGATGCCGATTATGCTGAAGACAATGAGGACGATTATGAGGACTCGGAATCGAGCGAGGAAGAGGCTGAGTCTCCGCCCCGAATCAAATGTCACACCAAGTAGCACCAAGACCCAGCGGCTGCCTTAAGCAAGACTGTAGCTTTGAGCACTCGAAACCTGAAGCACGACCTGGCCACCACATCTGAGTCGACTAGGAAGGCTACGAAACAGCCAAAGACTGACGCGCCAAAGCGTCGGAAGGCCCTACCTCGCATGAACATCGTTGTGCCCATTGCTTCAACGTGAGTATTTGCTTTCTTCTTCTGCTACTGCATGGAACTTTATATAGTGGAATTCGTCTGTCAGAGCTGCTACTTCAGTAATGTCGCCTCCAAGGGATGGAGATGGAGGAGAGGCTATAGACTTGGATATTGCTGACGCGGCCACCTCCCAATGAGGTATAACAAATCTTCACTCAACCCTATTTCTTGAACAATGATTTGCCGATTGAATAAACTGATGTTGTCGACTAGTGCATGCAGAGATCATCCAGCTGGAGGACGATGAAGAGCCACGTCAGGGTACGAGGGATGAAGGTGCGACCTCAGGCACCCCACGCGTACGCGCTCGAAGAACGTCATCTGCCAAAACTGAGCTCGCCACTCCGTTGTCGAGTGCGCCGCCGGCTGTTTCAACCATCGTGGCCTCAACGCCACTCGGACAGCCTCAAGCAACGCCAGCTACTCCAACCGTGGCATCGACTCATTCGACGGCGGCCTTTACCATGTATCGCGTCCCAGAAGACCAAACTGGAGCAGCTAAAGAAGCCATGATTCAAGCGGAGCAGGTGATGTTGCGCACTAAGGAGGCGTATGAAGCCAGTAAGTTGGCTTATGATGCCAGCTCGACGCTCCGCACCAATGTCCGAGTAAGTGCGATTGTAAGTTCGTTTCCGATTGAATTCATGTCTTTCCTGATTATACACCAAGTGGGTGTTTTCCTTGTGAAGCATACTTGCATGTTGTCTTCTCGAGTAGATCGGGTCTTAGTCAAGTGGGTTTGGTCCGGTGGGGGCACGCTGAGTGCACCCACTGGGTGTAGTCCCCGAGACTGTTGTCGAATGGTGACGACATCGGCAGGGGTCTTAGCATTATTTTTGGTAACTGCTCGACGGATTGAGTGATAGAAGGTCCAGTGGGGCCACGCTGAGTGTACCCACTGGGTGTAGTCCCGGAGACCACTGTCGAGTGCTTGCACTGGTGGGGGTCTATAGAGATGATGAATACATGCTTGCGCACGTTTTTTTATTTGCTCGCCACTCGACAGATCAAGTGCTAGCAAGTCTAGTGGGGGCACGCTGAGTGAACCCTCTGGGTGTAGTCCCCGAGACCACCATCGAGTGCTTGTGTTGGTAGGAGTCTGATAGAGACAGTTTTTGATGGGACGGGACGGACCTGGTCGAATGATTTTGAATCCGGTGGGGGCACCCTTAGTGCACCCACTAGGTGTAGTCCCCGAGACTACTTTTGGTCATTGACGATGAGCAGTATTCTTAAGAACTCGAGCTCAGGGTCTCTTTTCGTACACAGAGTATGCTTAATAGTTGACAGGTGGAGTGTATTCTTTACTTTAGTACTTCCGCTCCTGAATGCAGGTTTCATGGATATTATTTCCATCAACCATGATATGACGCACGTTTCATGGACATCATTTCCATCAACCATGATATGATGTTGCTTTCATGGACATAATTTCCATCAACCATGATATGACGCTGGTTTCATGGGTGTGGGGTGGGGCGGCGGGCCGCCATCCAGTCGACCATTCTTGTTCCTTTCCATTCGGGATCGTAGAAATATAATGTCGATTGAATTTCTATCTTTGTTGATTTCAGAGACCTTGCGAACTTGGGACTCCGTACATTGGCTTGGATAAGGATAAGAACCAGCTTCAATTGGATCTGGAAGTCTCCAAGAGTAAGCTGGAGCGAGCACAGACTAAGCTGAGGACCTTGGGAGGTAATCTCTATTGACCAACTGTACTACTACTTTCTTCTTCCCTCGTTTGAATCGAGTGTCTTCAATTGAGCAGACATGCGCGATGAAAATCGTCGACTCCAAGTGCGTCTCAACAATGTTGTTTCTTTAGATACTATGAAGAAAGTGTTGTAGGACAAGGACAAAGCACTCGCGGACGCTCAAAAGGCGGCGAAGGAGAAAACTGAAGCTGCCGAGAAGAAGCCAAGAAGCTGGAGGAGGAGAACAACAAACTGAAGCAGCAGAAGGCTGACTTGATCAAGAGAACAGAACAGGTGACCAAGAGAAACAACGGCCTCGAAAAGCACTTGAGAGAATTCGCAAGGAAGATGTTCATCATGCTTGACGGTAACCTTCCTTCGTCAAGTGAACTTCCTTTATTCCCATATGTCAATAGTGTGACCATCTTCTCATCCTTTCTTTCATGAAGAGTTCTACCTGGACTTTAAAAAAGAGACCGAGGAGATTGAACCTAATCTGGATCCCACCAAGTCGCCTGTTGGAGATGTTGTGGCCATGAACATCTTCTGCCTCAATGTCCGTCTTCACCGCGTTCAAGCATACATCATTCGACTAAAGACTGCTCTTGAGAAGATTGATAAGGAGCTGTGGCTTGAAGACACTCTCCAGACTGACCTTGAGTCAATGATGACCTGCCTCAACGAGATTCCTGGCGGAGTGCAAGCATGCAAGAAGTCAGCTGCTCGTTGTGGGGCCGACGTTGCGCTTTCACTCGTCAGAGTCCATTGCAAGGAGGCGAGAGAAGACAAGTTGAAGGCTCTCCAAGTGATCAACATGAAGAAAATTCAGTTCGAGGACATCATGGAAACCTTCATTGACGTAGCCACTTGGATAGCAGATGGCATCGACTTGGACACCTTCGTCGAGCCAGCAAGTCCCACTAGGGCTTAAAAAACTTTATTTGCAGTACAAACTTTATTTGCCTTGGAATGCCAAGTGGATATGTATCGCCTTAAAACATCATTCGGGCCTAAGGCCTGAGCACCTTCGCTTGCGTGCACAACTTTTATTCATGGTGAAGCTTTTGTATTTATCCATAGTTTGCTTTCAATCATTCGTTCGACTGGATTTGTTTTTCTGAATCCTCGAGTGAGAAGTATATTCATCACTTGGTTTGTGTTTTTGACTTAGGTGAAAACTGGTTCGCAGCTAAGCCCCCGAGTGACGAGATTACTCATCGCTCGGGAAGTTTTTGAACTTAGACGAAGACCGGTTTGTAGCTAAGTTTCCGAGTGAATGGGATGTTATCCACTCGGAAAGGTTTTCAAGTTAGGCGAAAACTGGTTCGCAGCTAAGCCCCCGAGTGTGAGGATCACTTGACACTCGGAGTAGTTTTTGAACTTAGACGAAGACTGGTTCGTAGCTAAGTTTCCAAGTGAATGTGATGTTATCCACTCGGAAAGGTTTTTAACTTAGGCAAAAGATGGTTCGCAACTAAGCCCCCCCCCCCCCCCCGAGTGTGAGGATTGCTCGACACTCGGAGTAGTTTTAAACTTAGACGAAGATTGGTCTGTAGCTAAGTTTCCAAGTGAATTGAATGTTATCCACTCGGAAAGGTTTTTAACTTAGGCGAAATCTGGTTCGCAGCTAAGTCCCCGAGTGTGAGGATGGCTTGACACTCGGAGTAGTTTTGAACTTAAACGAAGAATGGTTCGCAGCTAAGTCTCCGAGTGAATGGACTGCTATCCACTCGGAAAGTTTTTAACTTTGGCGAAAGCTTGTTCGCAGCTAAGCCCCGAGTGTGAGGATCGCTTGACACCCGGAGTGCTTTTGAACTTAGACGAAGACTTGTTCGCAGCTAAGTCTCTGAGTGAATGGACTGCTATCCACTCGGCATGGTTTTTAACTTAGGAGAAAGCATGTTCGCAGCTAAGCCCCCGAGTGTGAGGATTGCTCATCACTCAAAGTGTTCCCAAATGTGAAATTGCGCAATCGGAATCGTCAAAAAGACTGCGGAAGTCATACTTGCATAAACGGCATTGTCTGAAATACTTTTATTACATCAAAACAACTCTTATTTCAGGTATAGAAACGTCGGAGTAGATCTGCATTCCAGGCCCGCAGCTCATCAATCTTCTTCTTGAGGTTTTAGAGGTGATAGGCTCCGTTGTTCAACACCTTAGTGACGAAGAAAGGTCCTTCCCACGCCCGGGCGAGCTTGTGAGGTCGTTGTTGATCTACTCGGTGCACTAGATCACCTTCATGAAATGACCGACTCTTAAAGTGCTTCACATGGAAGCGACACAGATCTTGTTGGTACGCAGTCGTCCGAATCAGAGTCATCTCGCGTTCCTCTTCCAGGAGATCTACGTCATCTTGTCTTGCTTTCTCAGCTTCAGCTTCGGAATAAAGATCAACTTGAGGGGAATCATGGAGCAGGTCACTCGGTAGGATAGCTTCGGCTCCATAAACCAAGAAAAAAGGAGTACGTCCAGTCAACTGATTTGGAGTCGTCCTCAGGCCCCACAACATAGACGGCAGTTCAGTAACCCAAGCTCCAGCTGCATAATCTAGGTCACACATGAGTCGAGGTTTCATCCCTTGTAGGATAAGGCCATTGGCTCGCTCACCTTGACCATTGGTTTGAGGGTGTGCAACAGATGCATAATACACTCGAGTGCCTTGAGAGGAGCAGAAGTGTCTGAACTCTTCCGAGTCAAAGTTTGAGCCATTATCCGTGATAATACTGTGAGGAACTCCATACCGGAAGATAATCTCTCTCATAAATTTGGTTGCAGTGCGGGAGTTTAACTTCTTGATAGGTTTAGCGTCAATCCACTTCGTGAACTTGTCGACTCCAACAAGAAAATGAGTAAATCCACTCTATCCTGTCTGAAACGGTCCAACCATATCCAAACCCCATACAGCGAACGGCTAGACGAGTGGAATAGTCTTCAGGGCAGACGCAGGCTTGTGTGACAAGTTAGAGTAGAACTGGCGTCCTTCGCAGTGATCAACAATGTCCTTGGCCATCAAATTAGCACGCGGCCAGAAGAAACCATCTCGATATACTTTGGCTACAATAGTCCGAGAGGACGCATGGTGTCCATAGATCCCCGAGTGGATTTCCTCCAGAATCATTCTGCCTTCTTTCGGAGAAATGCATCATTGAGTCACGCTTGTTACGCTTTGTCTGAAAAGTTGATCATCCATCACAATAAAAGTTGTGGATCTACGCACGATCTGCCGGGCTTCAGTCTCATCTTCACGAAGTTCTTGCCTCAAAACATATGCCATGTAGGACACTGTCCAGTCGGGAATGATGACCAGAACTTCCATGACCAGATCAATAATCGCAGGGACATCAACCTCAGTTAGATCATAGGCATTCATAGCTTGTGGGGGCTCTTCAATGAAGGGATCTTCTTGCACCGAAGGAGTATGAAGATGCTCTAAGAGTACATTGCTGGGGACAGGTCGCCGAGTGGATCCAATCTTTGCCAGCTCATCGGCTGCTTGATTCTTCACTCGGGGAACATGATGGAGTTCCAAACCTTCAAATATCTTCTCAAGTTTTCTAACAACATTACAGTATCTAGTCATAGCGGGGTTCCAAACATCCCACTCTTTCATCACTTGATTGACCACCAAATCAGAGTCGCCATAAACCATCAGGCGCTTGACACCGAGTGAGATGGCCATGTGTAACCCATAAAAGAGTGCTTCATATTCTGCTTCATTGTTGGAGGAATCGAAGTGAATCTGTAGGACATAACTGAGTTTGTCGCCTTTTGGGGATACCAAAACAACGCCAGCGCCGGACCCATTCAGCATTTTTGAGTCATCAAAGAACATGGTCCAGTGCGCCAAGTAAATCTGGATTGGCTGCTACTGTTCATCCCACTCGACCAAGAAATCAGCAAGTGCCTGAGACTTGATCGTATTTTTGTCTTCAAACTTGATGTCAAAATACAGGAGCTCAATCGCCCATTTAGCCACTCGACCAGTCGCATCTCGATTGTTGAGGATCTCAGATAATGGAGCATCACTGATGACTGAAATTGAGTGATCCTGAAAGTATTGTGCCACCTTCTTCGCTGACACATAAATACCATAGACAAGCTTCTTGTGATGTGGGTACCTTTGCTTCGAAGGAGTCAACACTTCAGAAATGTAGTAGACTGGACGTTGGACCTTGTAGGGCTTGCCTTCCTCTTCCCGCTCGACAGTCAAAACTGTACTGACGACCTGATTGGTGGCCGCAATGTACAGGAGAAAAGGCTCTTTGTTGTGCGGAGCAACAAACATCGTGGGAACGAGCCTGATAGTAGAAAGTAGGGGTACGAAGGGAGATGGCAAAGTCCTAGCTACGGCGAGGATTTACACACGATGTATGAGTTCAGGCCCCTCGCATGGAGGTAACAACCCTACGTCTCAGTGCTCGGGAGCTCTTGTCGTGTGTAATGTCTGTGTTATAGGGGGTGTGAACCCTTGTGCCAGAGGGGAGGGGTGGCTTATATAGAGTGCGTTGCCCCTCATAAGTTCCCGTCATCCAAGGGTTTGATCATGGGAATAAAGACGAGCGTTACTGGTAATGTATATCATAATTGTTACTAATGATGACTGGCCTAACGCCTTCCTATTGGCCTCCCTGGGGTGGCTTCTGGTCTTCTGGCATCAACTGGAAGTGAGGTCTTCCGAGTGACAGGTGACTGTCGAGTGGAGGGAGAAGTCTCCGAGTGGATTAACTGTCGAGTGACTTGAGCGCCACGGTGGATCTCAGTCCGAATCTCACTTGTAACCTTAAAGTCCTCCAATATAATGTCCTTAGGGAGGGTATGTAGGTCAGGCCTAGGACCCTACCCTAGGTACATATCCTCATCACTCCACGAGTCCGACTACCCTGCGTCACGAGACATTCGTGTGCCGGGCGCTTGGAGGCTGAGTGCTGGCGGTGTCCCCGTGCCCACTCCGCCATCCGCCATGGAACCATGGCCAGATCGTGCGGATCTGAGTGTCCCTGCCGGAGGAGGTGCAGAACCAAGAGAGGTATGCCGCCTACAACGCCCCCTTTGAGACGGTGTACTTCCAGCGCCGTCACGCCGAACAGCTCACCTCGACCAATGGGGTTCATGCACCAAGGGGCGCCACAACTCCGATGGCCGCCGCTAGCGGTGGGGCGCCCCCGAGCGCACGCTCTACGCCGTCCTCAAGCACATCGAGGGTGGCAACGAGCCGCCGCTGGAGTATCTGGCGGCGCCCTCGTTCTCGCGCTGGAGCAGCAGCTCGTGGCTGCCAAGGCAAATGGCGGGGTCCTCCTCCTCCCGCTCCTCCGACACAACGACGATGCCGCTCGCCACCGTGAAGTTCAAGCCCTAGGAGATGTCGGAGCATCGTCGCAGCCGTGGCGGCCACCTCGTGATAAACGTGAGCTGCCAAACTTTGCCTTCCCGCGGCCACCTTCGCCTCGTCAGGCCGAGGAAGCAGTCGGCGACACCGTCGACGCCGGTGGCCATCAAGCAGGAGCATATCCAGATGGCCGCCGACCTCAACACCAGCCTGTAGTGGTCACGCGACGAGTACGTCCGGAAGGAGATGGCGCGCCAGCGCCACGCTTTGGAGGAGATCGCCGAGCGGCACCACAGCCGCGAAGAGGGCGTCGTCATCGTCCTCTCCGGCGGCGAGGAGGAGGCGCCGGCTGCCCCCGTCTGTAGCGGCGACCTAGGGCAGGGCTGCAGCAGGGACGGTGGCACGTAGGATGGCGATGATGCCGATGGCGGTGACTACACCGCCTTCTTCCGGCTCCTTGGCATGAACTAGAGGTGGTAGGACGCGGCTGCGGCGAGTAGTTTTTTGTATGTTTTTACTATGTATTTCTTTAAGTATTGTACAAATTTGAATGAAATCGCCTAAATTTCGTCCAAAACCGAGTCAATTTCTTCAAATTTGCATTTGGCAACGACGTCTGGGGGGCGTCCTTCGGGCGGCGGGCTGGGAACCAGAGCCCCCCCCCCCCCCCGCTGATTTTAGCGTCGGTTTGTCCCCAAGCGCCGGTATTCAGGACCCTAGGGGGCCAGACTGTTGGAGATGCTCTAAGTCTATATGTGATTTGCCCTATACCACGGATTGTGTTAGGATTTTCTAGATACAGATGTATCTAAATACATTTTAGTGTTATAGGTACATTTGTATATAGATAAATTCAAGACGACTAATTTAGGACCAAGGTAATAATTTAAATTATGATCCAGTTCAATTCAATATTTTAATGCATTCCAAATGTGTATAGATACAGATAATCTACATAAACGGGACTGTCCAATTATCGTAGGTCCGACTAGGAAATGTGCCCGTGCGTTGCACCGGTTGAAAGGAAAATCCTCGCACTTCCAGATCAATCCATCCGTAATGAGAACTGTCATTTTTTTTCAATAACATCGTTGGTAGTTGTTAAGTTGTGAGCCTATTCACGACGAATGTGGTCAATTTCAAGATGACGTGCTTCATCATCACACTAACACACCACTTATGTGAGCCCATTCCTGCACCAATCTGTAATTCTATGGACAAAACTCATGTTTTGCTATGAACTACATAAGAGTCCGATTTGTCATGCATATGGTGTCGGCGGGTCAAACAAGGTGGTCTTCAACCCTCGGGCGTTCAGGAAATGAGTACACCAATGGCCAACATCAGCTTGTTGACATGATCATCAACGATGAAGACATGGTCCCCACAAAACAAACGATTGGACCGGGTCCAGAGGAAGTCATTGATATTGTTCGTCGTGATTGTAGCATTTAATTTTGAGTAATGCAAGAATTATTCACAAAAAATATGCCGATGAAGATGTGTTGTTTTCTAGCCCTTGGGATCGGAAGGAGGAGCAATCAGCGAAAAAACCAAAGGAGGCCGACCAGATCCAAAAGAAAGAAACAGTCTTCCTGCCGGGAATGATGTACACCATCTTTTTTCTATTTCTTTACTTCCGGTTTTTTCCTTTTTTTCCTTTTTCCTTTTTTATTTTTATTTTTCGTGTTATGAACATCTTTTCAAATTTATGAACATTTTGGAGATCATGAAGATGTTTTGGAATTAACGAAAATATTTTTGAAAACATGTATATTTTTCAAATTCATGAAATTTTTGAAGTCCTGATTTTTTTCATTTCACAAACATTTTCTATGAAATGTTGTACATATTTTTAAATGATGAAATTTTTAATAAAACATGTATTTTGGAGATTTAAAAAAAATGAATTGGCAAAGTTTTATCAATCAGCAAATATTTCTTGAATTGATGAACAGTTTTTTGCATCGTTCAAAAAAAATTATATCAACAAACATTTTTCTCAAATTCATGAACGGTTTTGTTTTGACGAACATTTATTAAAATGCATGACATTCTTTGTTTGCCAAATGTTTTCTTGGAATGCATGAATATATTTTTAATCAATGGACCTATTTTTATAAGTTACCATATTTTTGTAATTTCTTTTAACATTAAAAAAGATGAAGATTTTCTACATTCAGATTTTTTTTTGTTCAAATCCAGGAATACTTTTTCAATTACATGAACATTTTTCCAAAATCATGATCTTTATTAATCCACGAATTTATAAATATATCCGAAATTCCACATGTTCTAAAAAATAGAACATTTTTTAAATCAAAATTGTTTAAATAATAAAAAATAAAATCATAGAAAACGGAAAAGGGAAAAAATAACGAAATCGTAAAACAAGGGGTGTCCCGACATGTCATGGGCCAGGCCAATACGGTGCGATTCAGGAGGTCGCCTACTTTGAGGAGGCCTAACTTCCTTTTTGAACATGATAACTGTCTGGTGGGTTGGTTTGCACATATGGGCTTTGTCTGTGCCATCCAGATTCGAATCCTATTTTTTATTTATAAGGTTATATGTAGAGAAAATGAAAAGAAACAACGCATTACAATAGAAAGGACGTACGAAACAGATTTGTAGACCAAAACAAGTGAAGAAACAATCCTCCCTTTAGTATTAGGTATAGATTTTAATTCGTTTTAGGTCGTATTTTAGTCCAGTCCTATGTTGACACGTGTCTTTCTTGTGTACTTGGTCCAGACTTGGCACAAAAAAATCCAACTGTTTTCATTCTAGTTTCATGTCGAATTCCCCAGCCCTATTCTCCCTCTCGACCATTCTCACGATTGTGAACATACAAAACAAACAGTGTGATTGCTTCCTCCCCCTTCCGGATCATGTTCTTCTCTAGGCTCATCCGGGACAAGCAGCTGGAAGTGATGCTACTTGCAATCAAGACCGCAGCCATCTGCAACTGCAACCATAGGCTGCCTGCTTGGTTCCCTTGCCGCTGCAGCTTTGCCTAAGGTTAAATTATCTGTTTGAGTTTTAGTATTGTTAAGAAACATTCCATGCATGTTTCTTAACAAGTACACCATGACACAAACAAAACACCTTAAAATAGGTGAACTCACATTATTTTTTGAATTTATTTTTGATTTTTTGGTGATGTTCATTTAGTGTGAAGAGATGTTTTCGTTGACTTCTAGAAACCAGTGATAATTTCGTCAATTTTAAAATGATGTGGCTCAATATTTTGAAGGTGTCTATATGGATAATGTGTGTGCATGCCTTCATTCATAGGGACGAGTGTATTATACATATGTGAGCCTCAGCAGTTTGATTGGATCCAGTATGGGTGAGCCTTTTCTTACATGATCACATATACTTTATTTCACCGATGATCAAATCTAAGCATGCCCGGCTTCAGTGATGCAATTTTTGAGCCAATCGGAAAAAAGTCAGAACTCGCCACGAAGCCCCTTATAGTTTATCTCATAGGCCAAATCTTCGCCACTTGCCCTTTGGATCAGTGTAATATATGGTTGTTTATCACCCGGTCAAAACCAAATCTCTTTCATGTACGGCACCTTTGACTTGACAACACATTGTTTCTCCTGGTGCACATCACGTACGGCTTGCAAATTGCACACGGGCTGCTTCGTGTCCATTAGAACTGCCTGTACATTGCAAGATCAGCACCTAGCTAGATTGTATAGTCGCCATGTTCTTCCCTGGGCTCTTGCGCCACCACGGTGCTCCCTAAGCTTCCCCGTACGACGACAGAGACCACAGCTTAGTGGTGCTCCTAACTTTCGCCATCTTCTTCTCTTTCGTCGTCCTCTACCTCGTCGCCGGGGTCCTCTGGGCCTCGGTGATCACCGCCTTTGCCGTCGCCGTCTCGTTCTGCTACCTCAGCGCCCGCCGGCGTGCTGCGCTAAGGCGTGGCGAGCTCGTCGCCAGCACACGTCTCGCTCGGAGCAACCGTGGCCCGGATCATCCTTACCCTGCCGTGTCAAGGCTTCCGACGTTCGCGTACAAGAGGGAGGGTGGCGGCGGCGAGACGGTGGCAGCTGGGTACACAGGGTGGGCGCAGTGGGTCATATGCCTGGGGCTCGTGCAGGTCGGCGAGATGGTCCGGCAGCTGCCGGCGTGCAAGCATATGTTCCACGTTGACTGCGTCGACATGTGGTTGCGCTCGCACTCCACGTGCCCTATCTGCCGCGCTGTCGTCGTCGAGCTCACCGTCGGGCCGTCGTCCGATCCGCCTCCCGTTTGACTTGTTGGCCTGCCCGCACGATTGGCGGTTCGTACAGGAACCAGTGAGTAAATCGTAGTTAAATATGTTTGTTTCAGATTACACTGTCACCGGTTGTACATGTAGTTAAATCGATTGGTGTTTGCCAACATCAACTCGATCTTTTTTCCTTAGACTAGCAAACATGCTCATGCGTTGAAACGGAAAAAAACAATCCCATGCATCTTTACCTATTGAGCATGACTAAAGACCTTACCCTCGTGCCCCCAACATAATAAACATAACTAATGCCTCGTCCTCAGGTCCACGTCCTCCATGTTTCCTCTTGTCCCCTTTGTAGTCCTCGTCTCCGGTGATCGCAGTATTAGCTGTCACTAACCAAGGTTGGTCAGGTCCTTGAGCATCCTTCATGTCCAACAAGATGATGAGCATTGAACAAAGATTTTTTTAATCATATGACTAATATAATAGGGAAAAAGCATTTCATATAATATATGTCTGTGTTATCATATAAATTGAGTAGTTTTTATGAGATAGTCCATGAAATCTTAGTTGGAATCCTCGTGCATTGTGATGCATGTCACAGGGCTGAGCTAGGCTGGTCGTAGGTGGAGACGTGATGGAGAAAAAGATTCCTTTCACACCCCTAGTTTAATAAATTAAACTAAGAATGCATCCGTGGGTGTATTTAAAAAATTCATCCAGTTTTATTAGTAGGTATAGATTAAAAAGATGTTAGCCACATTACCTCCTACTTTTCAAAATTATTTTATGTTTTGAAAAAATCTTTGCCTTTTCAAATTCAAAATTCAAAAATGTTTGTGTTTTTAAAAATTGTTGTAAATCTGAAAAAACAATAGGATATAGTACCTCCTAGTTTTCAAAAATTCTTCGTGTTTTGAAAAATATTCAGGTTTTAAAAAATGTTCTTTTTAAAAGTGTTCGTATTTAAAAAAACACAACTTTGCAAAATATTTACGTTATAAAATATATTCAGATTTTCCAAAAAAATGTTTTCTTTTGCTCTCTGTATCTGATGTGGTTGGTAATTTAATTTAAAACGTCATGCTGCATAGTAAATAGAATCTCCTGTTTAGTCTAGTGGCTAAAAGTCCAAGCGGTCTAGCCTTTGCGCACAGGTTCGAGTCCTTGTGATGCAATACTTTTTTTTGGGGGACATTTTTCACTGGTGCAGGAGCGACGCAGTACTCTTTTTTCTGCGACATCTTTCACTGCACGGGAGCTATTGGTTGTTTGTATATCATTCTCTAGTGGACCGGCCCATCGCACTTCTGTGCGTTGTAAAGATTTTTCTTTCTTACGTACAAACGAGAAAACACCTGACGTGACGAAATTATTTCTGAGTTTCACCATAAACGAAATTTTTTGGAGAAACGTTCCTTCCTTTAATATTAAAAATAAAGGTAAAAATAAAGATAAAAATCATGACAGGGTGATTTATTTTATTTTTTACACAGCTTGTAGCGCATGGGATGACGTACGAATCCCAGCATCGAATCAATCAAAGGATATAACGTACAAAAAATATTACTGACGGAAAGACTCAAATAAAAAATATTACGGATGGAATCTGCATTTTTTTCTGTCAAGACTTGCTACTTGCTGTGCAATAAGAGGACCGCTTACTTATAAAAAGGAAACAACGCTCCTTGGATCAGTTGGCTAGTGTGTTATGAGCTCATCCTTGCCACCACAGTTCGAGTCTCAGCCAGTGCAATATTTGTTTTTTAAACGTCGAATAAATAAGCAAACGGACGACGGACGAAAACCGAGCTTGGACTATAAAAAGTGGAGAAACAATCCTCCCTTTAATATTAGGTATAGATATAGATTAGGTATAAAAAAGTGGCTCTCGCCCGGCCTTAGACGGAGTCCCTTACAAATACGCAAACAGAAAGGTTTAAAGTTCCAAGCTAACTAGGGATACATGTTCGAAGACGGATACATAGCGACGCAGCGCTGATAGACCAAAAGAATACGCCAGCAACCACCAAGGCATCTCAGGGAGCCTTTCGAAGCTCAACACATTTTGCCCGAAGTCTTGAGACTAGTCCCTCCACGCTTTCTCGATCGCCGAACCGAGCCAGAAGCTTCCACAGCCGCAGAAAAGGTACCATTTTGTACAATAAATCAGCCGGGTGTCTAATAAAACTTCCCTCTATCAAGGCTTTGTTTCTCGTGCTCCATAATGCTCACGCCAACGCGCCAAAGCCCATCCAAGCCAAGCGCCGGTCCCTCCCAGTTGTGACAAATGCCAATCTATAAAATGCGGAAAACCACTGGGGTTCCAAGACGATCTAGTCACCTCTCGAATAGCACTGCATACGAATCTGGCCATAGGGCAGTGGAAAATGACATGATCACAATATTCAGGGTCCCCGCACCAAACGCACTTGCCGTCCCCAGGGCCATGCTGTTTGAGAACCTGATCCCCACTTGGGATCCTCTGTCGGGCCACTTGCCATATAAAGATCTTTATTTTTGCGGGCATTCTGGCCCTCCACAGCCCTGACAGATCAGAGGGTGTCCTATATGCGAAAATCTCTTTGTACAATGACCCCGTCGAGAATCTGCCCGATGACTCAAGTCGCCAAATTACCTCATCCCTCTTAGAATCAAGGTGATGAGCGCTAAGTTTGTTATGAAGGTTATCCCATTCAGTGCCTTCCTCCACTCCTAGACAGCAACGAAACTGCGGAGCCCATCTCCGATGGCGCCACACATCCGCGACCTTGGCGTTTTGACCGGAAGTAATCACAAATAGAGCCAGGAAGGTAGAGCAGAGGCGCTCATCACCGCACCACATGTCCAGCAAAAAATTCACGGTTTTCCCATTATGGATTGAGAACTTAGTCCCGAGTCTTAGAAGCGGTTGCACCTTCCGCACGTCCCTCGCAAATTGGGATAGTTTCGCGTTCTCCACCCCTCCCTGGATGAGGTATTTCCTCATGAAAATCTCTAACCATAATCCACCGGTGCCCGTGAGAATTTTCCACGCCCATTTGGTCATGAGCCATTAGTTCATGACCTTTGTATTAATCACCCCTAGTCCTCGAGCCTCTTTCGGTTGGCAAATATGATCCCAACTTACCATATGGTATTTTTGCTTCCCACTCTCCTTGGCCCAAAAATAACCTAGACCGCACCCTATTGAGCTTCTCGTGAATCCCGTCTTGAAGAAGATAGAAGTCCATGATGAACATTGGGATATTCGTGAGGCAGTCATTTATAAGCACTAAGCGTCCACCCGAAGCCAGAAGTTTGCCTTGCCACGGCTCTAATCTCGCCTCTGTCTTATCCACTACTGGTTGGAGATCACCCATGGTCACCGCCCTCCGGGAAACTAGCATGCCCAGGTATTTAACTGGAATGGATCCTAGCTCGCAGTTCATCATGAGGGCCGCCCTAAGTTGAGATTTGAGATCCCCTCCGGTAATGATCGCTTCGCTCTTGGCAAAGTTAATTTTAGGTCCCGACATCTCCTCAAAGCAAATGAGGAGGAATTTAAGGTTCTTAATCTCCCTCTCTGAGTTTTTTATGAAGATGAGAGTGTCATCGGCATATTGCAGGTGTGTGATACACCTATGGATAATGCCAGCCGCAACGCCCGAGATGTGCCCCGTGGCCTTACCATGATCCAGGATCGATGCAAGCGCATCTGCCAGAATATTAAATAATAAAGGGGGCGTCGGGTCCCCTTGACGCACTCCTCGTTTATTCCTAAAAACACGCCCACCTCTCCGTTAATATTAATTGTTGTCTGGTCCCCTTGCACTAATTGTCGCATGCAGCTAATCCAGACCGGATCAAAACCCTTGGCCCTCAATACTTCGTCTAGGAATTCCCATCACACTCTATCATATGCTTTCTCAAAGTCGATTTTAAGAATGAGCACCTCTTCTTTAGATGCCTTTATTTCATTTAGGACCTCATGGAGCACCGCAATCCCATCAAGAATGCTTCTCCCACGGATGAAGGCAATCTCGTTTGGATCAATCACTTTATTTGGCACCGGGGAAAGGCGGGAGGCAAACCCCTTTGCCAAAAATCGAAAACTCACGTTAATTAACGTGATCAGCCTGAACTGCCAAATGTTGTCGGCCCCTTGGATTTTAGGTAGAAGCGCCACTACCCCATAATTAAGGCACTTAACATCGATTCGGCCCAGAGTAAAATCATGAACCAAGTGAAAGAACCGAGGGCCAATCAAATTCCAGAACTTCTTGTAAAAGGCTACCGGAATGCCGTCACGGCCCCGAGCCGTAGTAACCCTCATTTCGATTAGATTTTGCGTCACCTCTTCATAGGTAAAGGGGGGGGGGGTCAAAATATGATTATCCACCGCCGAAACCTTCCCTTGGGGACCCCACATATTGGGGCCCAAAGAAGTCGCACCCCCGAGGTGGATCCGAATAGTTCTCTATAGAAATTGTCTATATGAGCCCTCACTCCACCTCGGAAGTATACATAGCATTCTCGTCTTTCAACACCCGGATCGTACATCTGTGCCGCCGGCCATTAGCGACAGCATGGAAGAATTCCGTGCTCACATCCCCTTTATGGACCCACCTTTGTTGGCCTCGTTGCTGCCAATACATTTCCTCACATGCCAACACGAATATCATCTCGTCCTCAATCACGTATCTATGCGCCCACTCATCATTGGAGAGACCAATATTATCTGCCCGCGTTTCAAGGTCTTTTATTTCCTCAAGGAGGCGATCCTTACGGCGATCCTTCTCGCTTCCCATGTTTTCCCCCCACCCACGCAAGTGATGTTGTGCTCGTCTGATGTAATGCTGCCACTCGCCGAGGACGCCACAAAGGGGGGCCATAGTGATGTGGGAGATTCGCCCGTGCCTGGCCCCAAATGTGGCACACCCTCTCAAAGAAACCAGGATGAGCAAGCCACTGCCGTTCAAACAAGAAGCACCATGGGATACCACGATGCCTCTCTCCGGAATGAAGGATGAGGGGACACTGATCGGAACCTAGCCGTGTTTCGACCACAAGCGAACATGAGGGAAATAGGCCCTCCCATTCGGTGGAGACAAAGATGCAGTCAAGACAAATCGAAGCGGTTCGTCTTGGTTATTGGTCCAGGTGAAACTCGCCCCTACTCGCTGAAGCTCAATAAGGGCAAGGTCCGCTACCCACTCGTTAAATGTGTCAACCAGGCCTTGGTCATTTATCACGTGGTTACCCTTATCTGTCGCTGATCTAATAAGGTTGAAATCACCTCCGATGACGATAGGGAGAGGAGAGTTTGAAATCTTTAAGTGTATCTCCAACAAGAAATCCCTAGAGCGAGAGTGGTCTGCTGGACCATATACCACTACTAACTCCCAATGCAGATTGATATTGCGTTGAACCATCTCTATAGCCAAAAAGAATCTGCCCCCCTTAGAAAAGGATTCCACCTGAAGAGTGTCCTTGTTCACCCCTAGAAGTATCCCACCAGATCTGCTGTTAGCCAGGACCCATTCCCAGTGGAATGGGACTGCCCCAGCCAGAGAATCAAGCTCCCATTGAGCAAAGGATGATCTAATTGTTTCCTGGAGCCCTACAAAATCAAGGTGTTGGTCTCAGATGTATTGAATAAGCTGGCAGCGCCGATCCCATTGACCAAAACCTCGCAAGTTCCAAATCAGGGCCATCATTGCACACCCGAGGGGGATCGGACCCCCGCCCCTTCTTCGTCCTGGGTCACCTGCACGGCCTTGTCCTCTCCCGCGGCCCCTTCCATATGCCCCTGAGGGATCACTAGAAGAGTGTCTAGAGGGGGGTTTGAATAGACTACTAGCAGGAATTTAAAACCTAACCTTTTCCCAAGTTAATTGGTTGGCAGATTTTAACAGTTTTAGCAAAGCTAGAAGGTCTAACAGCCCTACACATGCATGTCAATAAATATGGCAGCAGAAAGTAAAGACATTGCATATGAAGTAAAGTGTTGAGATAGGTAGATCAAACACAGTTGGAGACGCATGGATTTTTCCTGGGGATCCGATAGGTGGCGCCATCGTACATCCACGTTTATGGAGTCTTCAACCCACGGAGGGTAACGGTCGCGAGATTCCACGAAGGGCTCCACCCAAAAGGGTCCACGAAGTAGCAACCTTGACTATTCCATAACGGCTTCCGTCCACGAAGGACTAGCCTCACTATGGGTAGATCTTCACGAAGTAGGCGATCTTCTTTCCCTTACAAACTTCTTGGTTCACTACACAACACGAAGTAGGAGGCTCCCAAGCGACACCTAACCAATCTAGGAGGCACCACCCTCCAAACGGTAATAGGCTCGGTAATGACGATGAACTCCTTGCTCTTGTGCTTCAAGATGATAGACTCCTCAGCACCCAATCACTCTCTCATAGATTTGGCATGGTGGAAGAGATGGGATTGGTGGAAAGCTACTTGGGGAGGCTAGAGATCAAGATCCATATGATTGGAGTGGAAGATCTTGACCTCAACACAAGGGTAGGTGGTTCTCTCTTAGAAAATCTGATAGGATAGGTATGGAATAGTTCTGAGTGCTTCTCTTTTGAGTAAGTGGTGGTGAAGGGGTATATATAGGCATCCCCAAAAATCCAACCGTTACACACAAAATGACCAACTCGGTGACACCGATGTGTTAATCTCGGTGGTACCAAAGTGACCAAAAGGTGGCAACTTTTGAATCTCGGTGAGACCGATATAGGAAACTCGGTTGCACCGATAAGGTGACCAATGGTCAGATTTCCAATCTCGCTGACGCCGATCCAACATTCTCGGTGGGACCAAAAATGTGAATTTGCGTAACAGAAAGTTGGCAAGCTAAACTCGGTGGCACCAGTATGGAATCGGTTGCACCAAAGTGGCTAGGGTTTGGCTTGAGTCTGTCTATGTTCTGGAATCGGTGGCACCAGTATGGGAAAGTTGGTTGCACTGATTTTGAGTGTTAGATATAGAACAGACTTTGGTCGGAGAGTTTTGTGGATGTTTTTGGGGACTATCACTTGTGCACGTTTCAACATATTGTTCACCAACAAAACCTTACCCCCTTTTAATAGTATTGGCTTTTATATGGACTCAAAGTGATTTCTCACAAATATAAAATGTAGAGTCCTCTTGCTTGAAGCTTGGCCAACCTATTTCCTTGCATCTTAGGGTTACTCCACAATCTCCTTTAGCCAACCTTTTCTATAGACTGTATCTGAAATACACTAGGTAAAAATATCAGTCCAAGAGACAATGTATGTTGTCATGAATTATCAAAACCACCACGAGAGCATGTTGTGCTTTCAATCTCCCCCTTTTTGGTAATTGATGACAACATACAATCAAAGCTTCAAATAAAGATATGCATGGTTATACTGAAGACTTTGAGAGGCACATGACTTAGACTTGCTCCACCTAAATGTGTGCAGTCCTTTAAAGGATACTTGCTTTTGAATGCATGAACACACATAAGGTAGAAGGGATATAACAGGTCATGTGTATCTTGGCTATATGCATCAAATATATATGAATGAGATGTATCTTTGTTCAAGACATCACTCTTGCAAACAATATGTGTAAGAAGCAAGAGATCATCTTGACCAAGGATATGATGCATATACTTACCCTGAGTTCTTGAGCATCCTGGTGATAGAAACACACTTGAGAAAACAATGTTAGGAAACACAAGAGTATTCTACCAAACAGCAAGGCAATAAAACTCAAAACTGCCAAGATATGGAGCACATACAGAAAATAGCATTCCTTAGAATTGATATGTCTCCAAGATCATTGAGAATTTTCTCACCATAGATATGAAAGTAGATTATCCTCTCCCCCTGAATCTTAGCATGTAGATATTAGGATTGGATAAGGTGAGAAAGGTTAACAATTTCTTCTCCCCCTACTTTGATATTCTCCCCCTGTTTATAAAGGTATGAGTATTGATATTGGCTCTCCCCCTTGATCACATCTCCCCCTTTGCATAAGCAAGTATCTCCCCTTTAGCATGAAGCTTTGGTCTTCTCCCCCTTTGGCATCAATTTCCAAAAAGGTCAAAAACAGGGATAGATACAGGGATCATTAACTGAGAAGGGATCCTTGAGAACAAGGGTCATCGAAAAGTAGGATTCGTAGAAATGAAAATTGAGAGAGTAATGGAAAATGATTTGTTCTTCTCCTCCTTTCTTCATTGAAGATAGGGATCCTTGAATAAAGAAATTCTCTCCTCAAAATTAACTTTAGTTCTTCTCCCCCTAAGTAATACAAAGTCTATGTTTAATATTAAGGGATCATCGACGTACAAGAAAGATCACTAAGAAAACACAGAATTGCAAAAACGAATTCAGAAGAGATAGAATGAAAATCGGTGACGCTGAGATAGATAGATCATAGATGCCGAGATTTTGTAGTGCAGCTTGTCTGTAGTTTCGGAAGAACCGAGATATCTGAGTCGGCGGCTCTGAAAGAGAAACCAAGTTTCTGTTTTCACAGAGTCAAGAGAAATATTTTTAATGAAGTATGAAGTTTTTACAAGGGACATCAACTAGAGAAGATTGGGGTAGTTATGAGATATCATGAAATAGAGAGCAAACCACACCAGATTCTTAACTAGATGATGGGCGGTGACTAGGTCACCTATATTAGAGTATATTGACTTAGGAGCCAAGCAAGAATGCTTGATCATAGGTCATACTCTACGTTAATCTCAGAATGGGGATACCATTTTTCTATTGAGCATTTTAATGTCTTCATATCGCTTGATTTTCTTTAGCTCATTTCTTGGAGTAAAGCCTTTTCAAGGACATGAGTACATACCTTTGAGTGATGTTGATGACATAGCTTGTAGATGAACTTGTTGAGGATGCTCGAGGTTGATGAAGATCATCTTGATTTTTGA
The DNA here is from genome assembly GCA_022496015.1 of Hordeum marinum. Taxonomy (NCBI): domain Eukaryota; kingdom Viridiplantae; phylum Streptophyta; class Magnoliopsida; order Poales; family Poaceae; genus Hordeum; species Hordeum marinum. The sequence goes on along the minus strand of CM039678.1, from coordinate 86,962,121 downwards.
GCTATCCTTCTTGTTCTAGTACACTGGTTACCTACAAAGATTAGTCATGCAAGTAAGAACAATAGATATATCCCATTGACATGATACCAATTGAAAGTGTGCAATTTTTATCAAGTATATGTCAAGGATATGGTTGAGTGGTCTTCTTCCTTCCATCATCAAGAGGGGTTGTGGATACTTGGTAATGACAAGATTGCTTTTTATTGGAGTTGATGGCAATCTTGTGGAATGAAGTTTTTCCAAGTACCTACAAGAGATTGGATGCAATACAAGGGAGCATAAAATTCCATGGCATAAGATGAAATGTTAAGAGACATGGAAATATCAAGAAAGCTCATGCCCTTGCATGCAACCGAGTGAGTCTATCTCAAGTTTGAAGCATCGATGATGTTCAACTCACTCCTTAAGTGACAAAATGTCTTCTCATCAAGTGGCTTAGTAAATATATCGTCCAATTGCTTGTTAGTGGAACATGCTTAAGATTAATATCTCCTTTGGCAACATGATCACGAATGAAATGATGTCAAACTTGAATATGCTTAGCTTGAGAATGTTGCACATGCTTATGACCAATTTTAATAGCACTTTCATTGTCACAAAGTAATGGAACATTTTTAACATGAATTCCATAATCCTTAAGTGTTTGTGTGATCCATAGTAATTGCGCACAACAAGATCCATCAGCAATATACTCAGCTTCGGCAGTGGATAAAGATACCGAGTTTTGTTTCTTAGAGGACCAAGATACAAGAGATCTGCCCAAAAATTGACAAGTACCCGAGGTGGATTTTCTATCAACCTTGTCTCTGGCATAGTCCGAATCAGAATAGCCAACAATGTCAAAAGAAGATCCCTTGGGATACCAAATGCCAAACTTTGACGTTTGTATCAAGTATATCACAATGCATTTTACAGCTAAAAGATGACATTCTTTCGGTGCAGCTTGATATCTAGCACACATGCAAACACTAAGCATAATATTGGGACGAGATGCACATAGATATAACAATGAACCAATCATAGATCGATAAACTTTCTGATCAACCGGCTCATCCTCTCTGGTGAGATCAACATGTCCGCTAGTAGGCATAGGGGTTTTCATACCTTTGCACTCCTGCATGTTGAACTTTTTGATCAAGTCCTTGGTATACTTAGTTTGAGAGATGAAAGTTCCTTCTTTTGATTGCTTTATTTGCAAGCCAAGAAAGAATTTCAGCTCACACATCATAGACATCTCATACTTCTCGGACATCAATCTTCCAAATCTTTCACTAAATTGAGGGTTAGTGGAACCAAAGATGATATCATCCACATAGATTTGGCACACAAATAATTCACCATTAACTCTCTTAGTGAATAAGGTTGCATCAATTTTATCAATTTCAAAACCTTTTTCGATAAGAAACTTCGTTAAACATTTGTACCAAGCACGAGGGGCTTGCTTAAGACCATAAAGAGCTTTCCGAAGCTTGTAAACATGATTAGGTTTCTTAGGATTCACAAAGCCACGTGGTTGTTTAACATAAACCTCTTCTTCAATTTCACCATTTAAAAATGCACTTTTAATATCCATTTGATAAAGCGTGATATCATGGTGATTGGTATAAGGAAGAAGAATGCGAATAGCTTCAAGTCTAGCAACGGGGGTGTAGGTCTCACCGTAGTCCATACCTTCGACTTGCATAGATCCTTGAGCTACGAGGCGAGCCTTGTTGTGCATGAATTGACCGTCTTCGTCTTGCTTGTTCCGAAATACCCATTTGGTTCCGATGATGTTGTGTTCATCCTTGGGCTTCTCCACGAGTGTCCACACTTCGTTCCTTTTGAAGTTGTGAAGCTCTTCATGCATAGCGTTCACCCAATCCGCGTCTTCAAGAGCTTGTTCTACCTTCAAGGGCTCAATGCTAGAGATGAAATAATAATGCTCACAGAAGTTTGCTAGACGAGTTTTAGAGCGAGTGATTCTCCCTGTCTGTATATCACCAAAGATTTGGTTTAGGGGATGGTTCTTGGTCACTTGTCCTCGAACTTGGGTCAGCTTCCGATTGTTGGTTGGTGGAGATTCTTCTTCATCATCATCTCCTTCATCTTCCTTGTTGTTGAAGGTGTCATTCCCTTGAGGTGGTGGTGAAGGAGGTTGTGGTGGATCTTCATGATGCACTTCCTCCTCTTCATCATCTTGCCATGTACCGCTTGTGGATGCCTCCATGTCATGTTGTGGTTCACCTTGTCATGATGTAGGGGCTTCCACTTGAGTTGATGACGTACTTTCCTTCACCTCCATGGGAAGAATCTTGCCGATGGTTATATCTAGGGTAGCCTCCAAAGGGTTCTTATCACCTACATCATTTGGCAATCGTTCGACTTGCAAACCATTAGATTCGTCAAACTTCACATCTATCGTCTCTTCAACTTTTTGAGTGAAGTTATTGTAGACACGGTAAGTGTGAGAGTTCGATCCATAACCAAGTAGGAATACTTCATGAGATTTAGGAGCAAATTTAGTACGACGATGCTTATCAAGAATGTAACACTTGGAGCCGAATACCCGAAAGTACCCAACTTGGGGTTTGTTACTGGTGAGTAGCTTGTATGCCATTTTACCGAGAATCTTGTGCAAGTAAAGTCGGTTTGTGGCATGACATGCTGTTTCCACGGCTTCTGCCCAAAAGTGTTTCGGCGTCGTGTATTCGTCAAGCATCATTCTTGCCATCTCAATGAGTGTCCAGTTCTTCCTCTCAACAACTACATTTTGTTGAGGCGTGTACGTAGCCGAGAACTCATGTGAGACACCTTCTTCGTCAAGAAAGGTATCCACATGGGTGTTCTTGAACTTAGATCCGTTATCGCTCCGAACCTTCTTGGTGTTCACTTCAAACTGATTTTGCGCTTTGCGAGCGAAGTTCTTGAAGATCTTTTGAACCTGCGACTTATCATCAAGAAAGAATACCCACTTAAATCTGGAAAAATCATCAACTATAACTAGACCATAGGAATTTCCACCGAGACTCTTGTAAGCATTGGGACCAAAAAGATCCATGTGAAGTAACTCGAGTGGTCTCCTAGTAGTCATGATATTCTTAACAAGATGACTTCCACCTACTTGCTTTCTAGCTTGACAAGCACTACAAAGTCTATCTTTGTCAAAAATAACATCTTTAACACCAAGTATATGATCACCTTTGATAAGTTTGTCTAAATTACGCATGCCAACATGTCCTAATCTTCTATGCCAAAGCCAACCTTTAGAAGATTTAGCAATTAAACAAGTGTCAGGTTTGGATCTCATAGTGAAATCAACAATGTATAGATCACCTCTACGGATACCGGTAAGACAATTTTATGATTATCTTGACGAAACACTTGGCAATCTATTTTCGTGAATAACACATTGAAAACAAAGTCGGCAAGTCTAGACACGGAAAGAAGATTATAGCCAAGAGATTCAACAAGCATAACATTTTGAATAGAACTATCATGGGATATGGCCACCTTACCAAGACCAAGTACCTTACCCTTGGAGTTGTCTCCAAATGTTACGTACCTTCGCGGTCCATGGTTTGGTGTAATCTCTTCAAACATTTCTCTATCTCCGGTCATATGATCGGTACATCCGCTACTGAGAATCCACTCTTTTCCTCTGGACATGTAATCCTTGAAGTTTTCCATGAGACTTAGATTCTTCATGATCTTCCCATACTCGATGTCAAACAACTCATCTTCATCAGAGTAGCCATGTTCCACATTGTCTTCATCAAGTGGAAAATCCTCATCATAAAGAACAAGAGATCCGTTAGGATGGTGATCATGACACTGTTCAAGTTTATGAATGCGAATGGCTTCTATAATGATATTGTTGATGATTGTGACATCTCCTTTAGCATGCATGAGGTATCTAAGCTCAAATAGACAAGCATCAAAGTTAGGATCACTAGGCGACATTTTGTGAAAGGCAATGGTTTCATGAAGAATTTCATCAAGATTACTTAATGAATAACTTAGATATCGTTTCTCCAAATCATTCCACAAAGTGTAAGCACATGCAAAATTCTTAATTTGGTTAAGCATATTTATAGGCACTGCTCTAATAATGAGATTAACAGTTCTAAGATTGCATAGCATATGAATTTCCTCTTCATGTGTGTGGGATGCAAAGGATCAATAGGAGCCTCATAGGGGCGCATAACATATTTGCTCAATTGAAATTCATTAAACAGCTCAAGCATCAAAGATTTCCATTGACTATAGTACTCTCCATCAAGAATGGGTAGTCTACAACTCAAACTCCCTATACTAGACACATCCATCTTCCTCCTCGGTGATTAAACCAAAGCAATGGAGACCAAAGCTCTGATACCAATTGAGGGATCACTAGACGAGTGTCTAGAGGGGGGGGGGGTGAATAGACTACTACCAGGAATTTAAAACCTAACCTTTTCCCAAGTTAATTGGTTGGCACATTTTAACAGTTTTAGCAAAGCTAGCAAGTCTAATAGCCCTACACATGAATGTCAACAAATATGGCAGCGGAAAGTAAAGAAATTGCATATGAAGTAAAGTGTTGAGATAGGTTGATCAAACGCAGTTGGAGACGCATGGATTTTTCCCGTGGTTCCGATAGGTGGCACTAACGTACATCCACGTTTATGGAGTCTTCAACCCATGGAGGGCAACGGTCATGAGAGTCCACGAAGGGCTCCACCCAAAAGGGTCCACGAAGTAGCAACCTTGACTATTCCATAACGCCTTCCGTCCACGAAGGACTAGCCTCACTATGGGTAGATCTTCACGAAGTAGGCGATCTCCTTGCCGTTACAAACTTCTTGGTTCACTCCACAACATGAAGTAGGAGGCTCCGAAGAGACACCTAACCAATCTAGGAGGCACCACCCTCGAAAGGTAATAGGCTCGGTAATGACGATGAACTCCTTGCTCTTGTGCTTCAAGATGATAGACTCCTCAGCACGCAATCACTCTCTCACATATTTGGCATGGTGGAATAGATGGGATTGGTGGAAAGCTATTTGGGGAGGCTAGAGATCAAGATCCATATGATTGGAGTGGAAGATCTTGACCTCAACACAAGGGTAGGTGGTTCTCTCTCAGAAAATCTGATAGGATAGGTATGGAATAGTTCTGAGTGCTTCTCTTTCGAGTAAGTGGTGGTGAACGGGTATATATAGGCATCCCCAAAAATCCAACCGTTACACACAAAATGACCAACTCGGTGACACCGATGTGTTAATCTCGGTGGTACCAAAGTGACCAAAAGGTGGCAACTTTTGAATCTCGGTGAGACCGATAGAGGAAATTCGGTTGCACCGATAAGGTGACCAACGGTCAGATTTCCAATCTCGCTGACACCGATCCAACATTCTCGGTGGGACCAAAAATGTGAATTTGCATAAGAGAAAGTTGGCAAGCTAAACTCGGTGGCACCGGTATGGAATCGATTGCACCAAAGTGGCTAGGGTTTGGCTTGAGTCTGTCTATGTTCTGGAATCGGTGGCACCAGTATGGGAAAGTTGGTTGCACTGATTTTGAGTGTTAGATATAGAACAGACTTTGGTGGGAGAGTTTTGTGGATGTTTTTGGGGACTATCACTTGTGCACGTTTCAGCATATTGTTCACCAACAAAACCTTACCCCCTTTTAATAGTATTGGCTTTCCTATGGACTCCAAATGATTTCTCACAAATATAAAATGTAGAGTCCTCTTGCTTGAAGCTTGGCCAACCTATTTCCTTGCATCTTGGGGTTACTCCACAATCTCCTTTAGCCAACCTTTTCTATAGACTGTATTTGAAATACACTAGGTAAAAATATCAGTCCAAGAGACAATGTATGTTGTCATGAATTATCAAAACCACCAGGCGAGCATGTTGTGCTTTCAGGCCCCTCGACCCGTCGACCGTGCCGTGTCCCTGGCATGGTCCACGGGATCGAGAGGGCGCGTCTCCATCGCCAAGGTGTGAGCAAGATCCCTCTGAGCAATGGCCTCAGCAATGGAGGCCCGGGCAACCTCCTATGCCCCAAAACACTCCAACACCTCAAGTGGGGACTTGTCCTCTGATCCGAGAATCACATTGCTTTCTCTTGCTAGTCTCAACAAATGGGCATCCGATGCCAGGGCAAGAACCTTAAAGGAGGACATGGAACGGGTGATGGGTTTAGAAGTTATACCTTGCATGTCCTTGGATGCCATGAGCACCATAGCCTTGCCCATCATCGCCGAGGCCCTAGATGTTGCAGTCCTATTGGTGCCACGCGAAGCCCGCACCAGAGATGCCGACGCGGTTGATGCCCGAGGCGCCTCAACCACGCCCACCGCCAAGGCTGCCACCGCCGCACCCACAGGCACCTCCTGGGACATGTACTTCCGAGGAGACGCGATCAGCTCATCCCGTATGCCTTCGAAAGCCGCCGCACACTCTTTCACTGGCATGGGGTTGTCGCTGAAGGCCTCCCCGCTAAAGCACTGATCCAAATGCCTAGGTGAGATGCTCTTTGCCCGAGAAGACAGCACGGCCCCCCACGCATAGAGATGGATGCCGCCGAGGTGATCAAAGGGGAAGAGCAGGGGATGGAGGCGCTTGGAGAGGATGTTGCGCTCGGAAGGGGAGACTCCACCGCGGTGATGCCTGAGCCCACCGGTCGACCCCCCCTCCCCAACCTCGACCACAGCTTCCATCAGGGGGCCCTGACGAGATTTCGTGGAAGCAGGAGATGACGAGGCACTGCGATCCAGTATTGACCGAGGAAGGTTGGAGCCATATTCATTGACCTCCAGAATTATGGGGATGACTTCACGGCGAAGCATGCATGGCACGTCCATAGGCGGGAGGAACACCACGGGAAGGGGGGTAGGGGCGAGCGACCCGCACAAAGGGCAAGCCGAGTTCTGGCCAGAAGGAGCCGAGGAAACCACCACAGTAGAGGACCCCCTCCGTTGGATGCAGACTTGTTCTTGCCACCCGTGGCCTCCCATTCGGCCGTGTTCAAACTCCAAGTTGATTCCTCATCACCATCAGGGTCTTCATCAGAAGGGGGTGAGGCCATAGAGGGTATGGAGGGAGTTGGGCCAGAGGGCCACCGGGTTCCCGATCCACCCGCATCATTAATTCGTTAAAGACCTTGGAAGATCTTGAACACCCCACTGATCTTGGTTGGATTACGACACCAGATTTTGGCCTGCACTGGTGCCCCACACAGCCCACCCATATCCGGACGAACAATGGAGAGTTCGTCCACCACCACTGCTTTGCCAACCACGCGCAAAAACTCCCGGGTGAGAGGCGCCTGTCGAAGTTGATTGGGAATGCGAGTGACGCACACCCTACACTCTGGGAGCCAGGACACCGGATACGGCTTCGAGAACGGCTCGCCCACCTCCGCCTTGTGCCCGCTGATAGGGAGCCTGATCATCCCACTTTTCTAAGCCATCCTCAAAGCCTGCTTGGAGGCGTAGATCACCGAGAAATAGTTTTTCTGGATCAAAGTCACTTGCCAATCCCACTTCGACTCCCACATATCTGCTAAGTCCAATCTCACTGATTCCTCTGTAGCTTCCCCCTCCGTGACAAAGAAAGAGGCCGCATTGGCCGGAACCTGCTCCTCCTCATCCGTCCCTCCCTCCAAGATATAAAAACCCCGCCCTTTGATCCCACAACCATAAATCACCAACTCAGGTTTGGCCTCACAAGTTGGGCAGTTGTTGGATGTATGGCCCTCTTGCTTGCACACGAAGCACAACGAAGCATTGCGACATTCGATTTGGTAGTGACCCTTTTGTCCACATTTGAAGCACCTCACCTCCGCAAGATTGTGCCCCGAGTGCCCCTCTCTTTAGAAGGAGCCCGGCGATTGCCCAAGGCCGCGTCACCATCACCCTCACGACTCCGCCGGTCCCCCTCATCATGCCATTGGGAATGGTCGACACCCCCGGTCGAGCCCCCACCCCCACGCCCGAAGGACTGTGCCTGATTTTGGGGAGGAGGGAGACCAGGGGGTGGAGGAGGCAGAGGAGACGACTCACGTCCACAAGAGGAAGAACGTCGGGGAGACACCGAACCACAGACGTCGGAGCGCCCAAGGTGCTCTCTCGACCGCGACTCCCTCCGAGTCGAGAGTTTGTCCCTGAGGTTTTGCTCTCGCAACTTCTCTTACTCTGAGACCGATGCGTCGTCCGCCCAAGGACGCTTGCCATGCCAATGAGACTGAAGCCCACACTCCTTCTCCGTCTTCCGAGCATGCTCCACCAACTCTGACACCTCCGCTGATGAGATGAATCTCGTAGACCTTCCCCACCTCCTGATATTGCGCGGTGCCGCTGGGAAGCCTAGCGAGTGAGACGAAGTGGCACCATGTAGCATCCACCACCACCTTTTATACTGGCCCGCGGCCACAGCCACGCTCCCACGCCCTAATGGGCTCACAGCCGCCAGGCCAGCCCGAGAACAAGCCTCCAATGCCGGCCCCGGCCCACTGGGAGGATGGGCCGCCAGATCACCAAAACTAAACCCACAAGAGGGCCCATGACATGGTAACTGGGCTCGCAGCTGCCGATCCAGCCCACCAGGCCAACCACATTGCGTGCCCCTCCAAGCGTCGCCCCTGTCGCCGCCGTCCTCCCCCATAGCGACGAGTGGCAGGAAGTTCGCCGCGAAAAAGCCAGAGGTGACCGCACCACCACAGCGGGAGGGATGACCGACCGAACGGGGCTAGAACGTGGGGAAGCATGAGACCCCATCGAACCTAGTGGCTGCGCCGGCGAGCATGCTGAAGCCGAAACCCCGTCTGGCGCCCGCGCTTGGAGCCAAGCCAAGCTGTTGAACATGCGCCGACGGACCTTAGTCCAGTCCCCCTTCGCGCCACCATGCCGGGAGACACCTGAATCTGCCAGGATCACCGAGCATCCCATGACCGATCTCGGCGAGCCGTCGATCGACCGGCAAGGCCTGGGGGTCAAAACATGCGGTGCCAACACCCGCTCACCCCCAGCTCCACCTATCGGCCATGAGCGCCGGTCAAAACCACCCTGAGATGTCGTCGCAGCGCCACCGTTCACAGCTTCAGCCATATCCCCCTTCACCAGAACGGCCTCATTCCCCACATCGTCCTCCTCCTCAGACTCGTCGCCCAACACCCAGAAACACCCCCCACGCCGCACCCCAGACCCACCTCTGTCGCGACACCCAGGCTAGGACACGGCTGCGACGTAGCCACCGGAGACTCCCTTCCGGCAGTGGTGACTGGCGGCACAGAGGCAGAAAGTAGGGGAGGGGACAAGGGTGAGGGGCGAGAGCGCTCGACCGGAGCATGCCAACGGTCATTTTTCTCCTTCCCTATTTCACCAAGTGCGCCATCAACTCGATCTTGAGGCCTTGCCTGAGTTTGGTATATCTGTCATTAACTCTGTTCCTGCTGTTAATAAGGGAGGATATAAGGAACAACAAAAAAGCAAATTGTAAAGTTTGAGATCGAGAGGTGACATATGGCTCTTTACTATTTGACACTGCCAGGACTTCTAAAACATTTTGGGCATCATCGAAAACAATTTCATATCCCCCTCTGAGGTTGCTTTTATTTCACTTTTGCAACATGATAATTTACAAAATCCGAGGTAGGATTTTATGTTATCCCCGTGATTAGTATTTTGATCACTATATCTAATTCTATTCGTTATAGTTTGTACTATTTAATCACATACGTTTGAAAGCAATTTTGAATAAGCCGGATGAATTTCATTCAAAGCAGATGATTAGCATTTAAACCTGACAATATTTATTACATTTTGACATATTTCAACTAAACAAATACAATACTTATTAACCTAATCTAAATAATTGCCAGTCGTGATAGAGTCCGTGTCCCATGTCTAGATGTCGATTGTATCAATTATCCTCTCAGGGTTTTAGGGAGCTACCACCCTTGAAAACATCCTTGAAAATAAACTTGTGGGAATTCCACAATTTGTTAGTCCATGATGATTCTTCATCAAGATCTGATGGATGAGAACTAATCTTATGTTCACAAAAACAAGTATTGCTCAAAGTTCATAAGTTCCATAACTATATATCGAGACTCATGGTGGTCAAATGAAAATAGCTTGCAAATGTAACTCCTCAAACATCTTTGGGTTTATTCATCTCCATTTAGCCTACTCTAGGCACGATTGCTTATCTATAAGGATAGTGTGTCTTGACATTCTATGGTATTAGGATTGTCGTATCGACACTCTACTAGGTTTTCATGGCTTTTCTATTTGCCAATTCAATATAGGAAAGTATATAATAAGAATCTCCGGTATGAGGGTCAATCCACTCCGTACTCAAATCACTACTTCATATGCAAATAGTTGAATCACGTATTCTAACAATCAGTCTTACTCACTCTTCTTTAAAGGGTCTTCACCTACAAAGCTAATAAAAAAATCTGTGGGTGATGATGATCCTACACCGATTGTGTCAATAACTTGCATCGATAGAACTACTGAATTTTCCTTGTGCAAGAGTTGCGTTCTCCTTGCAAATGAACAGTTTTTACCCAATGATACTGGTTGGAAAACTAAGTCAAGTGGCGTACTTGGCTTACTGAGGGTGTTGTCGGTGTCAAATCCGGCGGATCTCGTGTAGGGGGTCCCGAATTGTGAGACTAGAACCGATGGTAACAGGAGACGAAGGGGACACAGATTTATCTAGGTTCGGGCTCTCCTATGGCGATAATACCCTACGTCATGCTTGGTTGAATTGATGATATGGGGGTACAGAGTTGATCTACCTCGAGATTGAATAGCTAACCCTAGATGAGTTGTCCTACCTCTACAACCTAAAACCCCCTGGCTTATATATGTGCCGAGGGTACCTAGGGTTTACAGATGGTTGGTTACACGCCGAAGAGGTAAACATGCCTATTCGCTACATCAAACATGGAGTACAAGCCGCGCTTCCTGAAGATTCCAACTTGGAGATAGGTCCTTCAATTGATCCAATATTCGGTAAGTGGCCCATATAGTCCGTCCCATAGAAATAGGTCGGCCTCCCGATGACCCCTTAATCCAGGACTCCCTCAGTAGCCCCCGAACTTGCCTCCAACGCCAAGGGTCTGAGCTTCAATTGCTTTGCATGGTTAGAATATTCGACTTGCGAGGTGAGTTCTTCCCGCAGAATTCAGTTCGGCCACGGATGACAAGTAATTTTTCGAATAGTGGCGCGTCCGAACACTATGAATAGGTCGGCCCTAAAGGCCAAACATCAAGGGGTAAAATAATGTCCCCTAATGACCTTTCTAATGAAAGTTCATGGCCCACAATGACCGCTAGGCTAGTTGCAAAAACTCAATTCGCGGTTCGAGGCCGTTTTAATCAACATGATCTATCAATATGCTAACCGTGCCCCATTTTACACGGGATATGTTTAATCATGCGCGTGCAATGGCACGCACATCTTGAGAAGCGGAGGGATTCACGACGCAAGGAGGGAGACCGGACGACAAGCCTCATAAAAAGGGGAATAAAACCTCCAAAGCCCAATCACGGTCCCCATTTGACTCCTCTGTCGTCCTCCGAGCTTCCGAATCACAGATCTAGGTTTTCCACCACCCATCTCCAAGTTCACGAATGGCGGATCCGGCTCCAATGGCCACCGGGAGGTTTCCACGGTCACCGACTGGGATATCCTAGACCTCAAGAAGGCTGGCTACCTCTCCGCCGACATCCCTCATCGCGCACCGGAGAAGAGCCAAGTGATCCCCACTCCCAGGCCAAGCGAAAGGGTGGTCTTCCTCCCACACTTCATTCGGGGGCTGAGCTTCCTGCTCCACCCCTTCGTCAGGGGGCTGATGTTCTTCTACGACCTCGACTTCAACGACCTCCCGCCGAACTCTTTCATGCATATATCAGCATTCATCCTCGTCTGCGAGGCTTTTCTGCGGGTCGAGCCACACTTCGGGCTTTGGCTCAAAGTGTTCAACGTCAAGCTGAAGTGCGTTAGAGGCAAGCACGCAAACTGCAACGGGGCTGTCATCGGCAAGATCACTCGCGTCGCATGTCCATCAAGCACCTTCATCGACACCATCAAGGTGTGGTAGAAGGAGTGGTTCTACATCACTGAGCCACGGGAAGAAGGTCAGATTCCCCCAGCTGAATTCAGATCAGGTCCCCCCACCAGATTAGCTTCATGGCTCAAAAAGGGCCTTAGCTGGGGACCGAGCAAGGAGGTGAGCGATCTGCAGAAGCGAGTCGGCTCCATGATCGAGAAGGACATCAAGCTGACCAATGTGGTCCAGGTCATGCTCTAGAGATGCATCCTCCCCTACCAGCATCGGGATACTCCCTTGTGGGCTCGTCAGCTTGACGACGCGCCCACGATTTTGAACCTTTTCTGCACTACACGGGAGAAGCTGTGGAAGGCGCTCTTCAAATTGCAAAAGAGCTGGCCATCCGAGGAGGAAGACAGGGGTCTGCACGCCGCCAATCCCGCCTCCAAGGTACGGTATAATTTTTCTTGGTCGGCTTTATTTTCCACAGAGAGGATCTATAACATTTTTTTAGATAACACTTTGGAGACATGGCCAAAGAAAGCCGTGAACATGAGTAGTCCGACACCTTGGCCCGAAGACACTAGGTCCGGGATGTTAGCGGAAATGCTCGTGGTAAAGCGTTATGAGGCCCCCACAAATAGGAGAAGAAGAAGAAACCAGGCCAGTGTGGCCTTCGCATCAGGGACCAGTCAGAGACTGTGTCCGGGAAACTCATGCCTCCTCGAATCAAGAGGAGCATGAGGAGGAAGAGGAAGAGGAGGAGCAGGAGGAAGAGGAGGAGGACGTAGTCGAGGGGGAAGGTAATTCACCGCTCGCAAGAAAGAGGGTGGCGTCATCGGGCGCCCCGGAGGAGGTACCCTCTCCTGCCCAGAAGAGAGCACATCGGGCATAGGTAATCCTGTCCGACAACAGCTCGGACTCAAACACCGAGTCTGATGAGTTCGAGCCGGTTCCCCAAAGGAACCTCATGGTCAAGCCCCCCTCCTGAAGGTTAGGATCTGAATATCCCGTGTTTCGTCATTAACAGGTTTACAGTTTATTAACATGCGTGTACTTATTGAATTTGTATCCCCCCGCGCGTCCTTCCCACCGATCAGATATCGAAAGGGGAAACTCCACCTACCAAACTAGCGGAGAGTGGGAATGCCTCTCATCCTGCTACTCTGGGCGCCGCCAACGAAGCCGCTGAGGTATCGTCCCAGCATGCTCCTATGGAGCCGGGCACCAGTCGCGGGGGAGAAAACATCATGGCCGAGGCTAACGCCTCGGCCACCGAAGACCGTGGGATAAACCCCACCAGGATATTGAGGAGGACAGACGAGCGGCTGCTAAGTCCCCTCCGAAGACCTCTCCGGAGTGCACCATGCCTCCGAAGGCAACGGTTCAAACCCCGGTCGGTGATCGGATTACCTGATCAACACCGATGCCACCGACCAATAGGTGGCCGGTCATGGAGGAGGCTCTATCGAGCGCCTCCATCTCCGAGGAGCACCGCACCCTTATGGGTGTGGTATTGTAGAGCATTCAGTCCTTCGACAATGGACTGAAGGAGGCCTTTAAAGGTCTTCTGACGGGCTTTCAGGTAAACGACGCAACACCCTGTTTGCAAAACATTGATTTGTTTTTATTATTATATACATGGCAGACCCTGAGCCCTAGGTGAGTTTGGAAAAACTTACCTAGGGGTCAATCATGGATCCGATATCGAACTAGATACAAATTATGTGTTCAGAACGCTAGAATAGCCCCTAAGAGGGCCAGACATATGATTGGATTGACGATAGTTCGGAAGTATTGAACCCATGTAACATGTCAATTATTTGTGTATTATAGGCTTCGTCATCAGCGGCGGCCGTAAATGGTGCCGAGATGGTCGAGCTGAATCAAAAGCTGAAATGCTCCGAGGATGAAGTTGATGCCCTCAACCGAAGTTTCGATGAGGCACAAGGTAGGTTTAAACCAACTCCGAACACCTTTGCCAGAACACTGTCAATGCAGGTTTTCATAGTGTTAATGATTAAACAGCCTCGACGAAAGAGGTGGAGAGGCTAAAGGCCGAGGTTAAACAGGCGAAGGACGAAGCGGCCATCGAAGGCCTCGCCAAAGAAGTGGCTACCACATTCTCCGCCCTACAAGCCACCAGCGACAAGCATGAGAATCGTGTGGCAGAGATCCAACATGATCTCAAGGACGCTAGCCAGAAGTGCGAGGTCCTTGAACATAAGGGCAAGGAGAGCACGGACGAACTGTCCACCCTGAAGACCAATCTCCAGAAGGAGCGGGTGGACAGGCGGTTCTTTGAGGAGAAGGTCCGCCAAGCGAAGAATATAACGGATGGTAGGCCATACTTACTACAGTGTGTCCTCGGGGATAGCAAGTTCAAATTGCTTACCCAGGTGTGGTGTTCCTCAGGCATCTCCTCCGATCTCTAGAAGCACGTAGCAGATGCCAATCGGCTTTATGCAACGCGGGAAGAAGGAGACGAAGTGTGTCTATTCTGGGCGTAATTTGAAGCCCACCGAGCACACTCCTCATCTTGCCGAGCAGCTGAAGGAGCTGATGGTGCTTCGTCGGATGGCGGAGCTAGCCATGAAGGACCTCTGCATCCGGCTGTGGCCCGATGAGCCACTGTCGGGCAGCTACTTCGGCCTAGTGTAGAGGCTTATTGACGTGTCGCCCTGTCTCGACATGCTGAGGCCCTCCTCCTGCATCGAGGGGGCTCGGATGGCCTTCACAAAGGCTAAGCTGCATTGGCTAGGGCTGGATCCGACGAAGGTTGCTATCGCACCTCCACCGCCTGGAAAGGAACATCGGTGCCCCGAGCTGTATTTCGCTGGAGTAATGGAAGGTGCTCGGGGGGGGGGGGGGGTAGCGCTGCACTGTTCGGGCGATAACATTTTTGAATTAGTTGTAATGCGTCCGAAGACATTTCGAAGTTTTAATGTTAGAAGTTATCATGCATTTAATGTTTTTGCATTCCTTTATAACTCCTGTGTGGCCGTTTGAAACGGGAAGATGCGAGTCGTCGGCTTCAGCCCCCATGTAGATACTACATGGGGTGTCTCTACCAATGCACTATGTCCCTTAGCAGAGTGATCGGAACCCAAAGGCGGTAAAGTGTGGCGAACTATGCAATCAGACTATAGTGCTTCATTTCTTTCACTTAGCCGTAGAGGCACAAAAAGGACTGCGGGGGCTGATGACTAGCCCCCAGAGTGTTGTGATGTTCGGACGAACCATGGCTAGGGCCATCATGACATGGTTTGCATGAAGAACAAACCCTTCATATAACACGGAATATCCTCTGACGAGGATTTAAATATAACACTTTGAGCTCGGATTCACAGATCGGCTCTCACATAGTATGAAAGTCAGTTTTCAGCTTTCTCCCCTGAGGTGCTTGACCAGACTATCCGGAAACACAATCGCAGGGGTGCTCCCTTTGCCCTTTCAACCGAACGATCGGACTATTGACCCCAGACTATCCGGAACCAATGCATATAAAGTGAATTCCAAGACGCCGAATGCATCATAAGTTGTACATAAGGCGATTTTTTCTAAACTCGAGCCCCCAGTCAATTATTCGGTGGCATCGCATCATACCGAACAGTATCATGAGAAGGGGGAGAAAAAGCAAAATATATGCCAAAAAGGGACAATGAGATAAACATGTGCTGTGGAAGGGCACAATGTCATGATAACCGAGCAGGCCATGATAGCCGCTGTGGAAGGGCACAATGTCGAAGATCAAGTCCTCGCTGCGAAATTTGTCGGGCGAGCCGAACACAACTTCCAGGGTTACGGAGCCAGTGCATCGGGCCTCGACACATGGAATCACTCCTTCAAAGGTAGTGTTACTGGGTTTGATCCTTGACCAATCTATGCCCATCTTTTTCACCGTGTCTGAGTAAATCAGGTTAAGGCTACTTCCTCCGTCCATTAGGACTTTTGTGAGGTGATACCCATCTATAATGGGGTCTAGGACAAGGACCGCCGAATCCCCGTGACAGATACTGGTTGGGTGATCGCGCCGATCGAAGGTGATGGGATATGCCAACCATGGGTTATACTTCAAGGCTACAGGTTCTACGGCATAGACCTCTCAAACGACACGCTTCCTCTCCTTCTTAGGTATATGGGTGGCATATATCATGTTTACCGTTTTGACTTCTAGAGGGAATTTATTTTGACCACCACCAATTGGACCCCGAGGCTCATCTTCATCCTCGTTGCGAGGGATCTTGCCTTGATCCTCGGGTGGGAGCTTATGGACCTGTTTAAACACCCAACAATTGTGGTATGTGTGGTTGGCGAGCTTCTCTTGAGTCCCGTGGATTTGGCAAGGCCTTTCCATGATCTTTTCCAGCAGAGTGGGTCCGTCGCGATTGCTTTTAGGAGGCTTCTTCCATTGCCTAGGTCGGGAGTTGCGGAAGCTGGTGTTAACGGCCGTGTCATCGACATCACTATTATTGTGCTGGCACTTATTCTTCTTGCGCTTTGGTTTCCCGTTGCCATCCTGAGCTTCAGATGCTCCGGGATCTTTGGAGTTTTGGTTGTGTCTTGCTAGCCAATTATCTTTGCCCGCGCAAAAGCGGGTCATCAGGGATGTAAGGGCGGACATAGTCCGAGGTTTATCCCGGCCGAACTAGTGGGCCAGCCATTTATCCCGAATATTGTGCCGGAAGGAGGCTAATGCCTCATCATCCGTGTAGTCGACAATCTGGTTCTTCTTGGTCAAAAACTGATTCCCTAATTGCCGAGAAGACTCTCCGGGCTTCTAAACGACGTTACTTAGGTCGGAGGTATCTGGTGGCCGCAAATAGGTTCCCTGGAAGTTAGAGCAGAATGCATCCTCCTGATCTTCCCAGCATCCGATGGAATTTTTGGGAAGTTTGTTTAGCCAGTGCCAAGCTGGCCCCTTAAGTTTAAGGGGGACATATTTGATGGAGTGGAGATCATCTCCTCGAGCCATGTGGATATGGAGGAGGAAGTTCTCGATCCATACAGTTTGGTCAGTTGTCCCATCGTACTATTCGATGTTCACAGGTTTAAACCCCTTCAGGAACTGATTCCACATCACCTCATCCGTGAAGCACAACGGGTGAGAGGCGCCTCGAACCTGAGCTATGTCGCGCCTGTATTCGGCATCGTTTCTAGCTCGGTTATGTTCCCGGTCTCTGTTGCTGCTTCGGTCGAGCCATGGTCTGCACCCATCCATTCTATCGTGTGAGTGGCCTTTGGATCCATAGATGGATCTTGTACGACCTGCTCTGTGATCTAGGTCATCTCGCAGGTCGAACCTGTCATTGGGCTCTAGTCGCTCCTTTCCCCGGCTTTAAGGCATCGCCGGTCTATAACTGGTGTTGTCAGCCGTCCTATCATGCCTGCGAGGAGGGCGGTCCGGCTTATCGTATGGAGTATGTTTCAGAGATAGAGTATTAGTTAGCTTGTCAACAAATTGCGGCAACAGCCTTCTCCGTGGATAGCTCTTGGGCTGGTCTGATAGACCGGTACCATATCCTTCCTCAGCTGAGAGGACTCTCGTCCATCAGTCATTGAGGTCATCCTGCTCGTCTTTGAGTTGTCGTTCCCTAGCCTTCAGGCTGCGAGCTGTCGCTATGAGTTGCTTTCTGAACAATTCCTGATCTTCATGGTTATCAGGGATATCCAAGTCATCAGCTTCCGAGACATCCTCCTCCTCGACAGGGGGGTAGTTATCGTCCTCGGAATCGTTTAAGTCGTCGGGGTTGCTCTGGTCCTTAGACCTTTCTTGGCCCTCTAACGGGTATCTCCATCCCTGGTGCCGATAATAGCTTTCCTTCCCTTTTTGCCTTTGGACTGCTTGTGCGGTTTTTGGCACCTTGACGGTGCATCGCCCGACTTGTCACCATCATTGTTAGGTGTTTTTTCGCCATTACCGGCAGGAGTGTCCACCATGTAGACATCGTATGTGAAAGTGGCGGCCCATCGCTCGGTGTTAGCGGGGGCGGGAGCGCAGTCCGCTTCATCCATGTATTCTGCCTCCTCGGAGGCATAGTCCAGCATGTTGGTTCAATCTTCGATTGTGGCTAACAAATGGGTGTTGGGTGGGTCGAAAAACTCGTCCCGACCCGCTCTGCAACCGATCTGAGCATAGATTGGGGTTGAATCGTCAGAAATATGAATCAACGAGATCTAATCTAGGGCTCCGTTGAACACCGAGAGCTCAATCTGATCACATTGTTTAGAACTTTCGGAATTGTCCTCCGATGTGTCCGAACGAGACGGATGTTTGGCAAGAACGAGTGTCTGGCCTTCTGGCACTATGACCGAATCCGTACTAGGAATCAGAACACCATCATGGTAACCCCGTTGGCGTGACCGAAGAAGGAACTCGAGGTTAAATCCTCAGAGTCTTCGGGCATGGCAAGTGAAGCCGCACGCCCGGTTAGTGGCAAGTTGCCCCGAGAATCTACGGAGAACTCTAGGTTCCCGAATCTGACCTATCAATCAAGGGCGAAGCTCTTGATACGACCTAGATGGCCGGTCGGATCGGCGTGCAGCACGACACTGCCGAAGGCGAAGATCTATCCGAGGACAAAAGTGTCCATGTTGCGGACCTCTTCGGTGATGACAAGGTGAGACATTGATTCCTTGGGTGCTCACATTGGAACTCTCAATGAAAGCACCAATGTCGGTGTCAAAACCGGCGGATCTCGGCTAGGGGGTCCCGAACTGTGACACTAGAACCGATGGGAATAGGAAACAAAGGGGACACAGATTTACCCAGGCTCGGGCCCTCCTATGGAGGTAATACCCTACGTCCTGCTTGGTTGTATTGATGATATGGGGGTTACAGAGTTGATCTACCTCGAGATCGATTAGCTAACCATAGATGAGTTGTCCTACCTCTTTAGGGGGTCCTCGGATAGCCAACCTATTGTTATGGGACGACTATGAGGGCTACTTACCGACGCCGGAAGATCTGAAGGCCCAGTCTCCAGGATGGAAGCTTCGGGAAGCACAGCTTGCGCTTCATGTTTCATGTACTCCCTCTGTCCCAAAATAAGTGACTCAAAAGTGACTTAACTTTGCAGTAAAGTTAGTGTAAAGTTGAGTCATTTTTGAGTCACTTATTTTGGGACAGAGGGAGTAGTAAATAGGCTTATTTATCTCTTCGGCATGTAACCGACCATGTGTAAACCCTAGGCATCCTCGGCACCTATATAAGCCGAAGGGTTTTAGGGTATAGGCAGAGAATAACTCATCTAGGGTTAGCTATCTGATCTCGAGGTAGATCAACTATGTAACCCCCATATCATCAATACAACCAAGCAGGACGTAGGGCATTACCTCCATCGAAGGGCCCGAACATGGGTAAATCCTTGTCCCCTTCATCTCCTGTTACCGTGGATTCTAGTCTCACAGTTCGGGGGCCCCTACCCGAGATCCACCGTTTTGACACTCACATTGGTACTTTCATTGAGAGTTCCTCTGTGAGCAAGATGGAATCAACGCCTTGCCTTGTCATCAACGAAGAGGTCCGCAACATGGACGTTTTAGTCCTTGGATAGATCTTCGCCTTCGGCAGCGTTATGCTGCACGCTGATTCTGGTGGCCATTTAGGCTACATTGAGAACTTCATCCCTGATCGAGAGGTCAGGTTTGGAAACTTAGAGTTCTCCATCAACTCTCGGCGTGACTTGTCATTAATGGGGCTCACAGCTTCGCCTGTAGCCCCTGAGGACTTTGAGGCTTTAACCTCGAGCCCCTTCTTGGACATTCTGATCGGGGCACCCATGGCGATGGGCCGATCTCTTATCCCGGTCAGACCATTAAGACGTATGACCAAACATGTGTTCTTACCGAACACATCCCATGTCAAGACGTCGTGGAGGTTAAATCCATGAGTTCCGAACAGATAGATCCGATCAGGCCCTCAACGGTTGATGAGGCCCTGGATCGATTCTTGTCAATGAAGATCACCGATGATCCAGCCCTGATCTACGCTCGGTTCGGTTACGGTGCGGGCAGGACAAATTTTTCGACCCACCCAGCACCCACTTGATAGCCACTGTCGAGGACTTAACTGACATGCTGGACTATGCCTCCGAGAAGCAGAATACATGGATGAAGAGGATTATGCTCCCACCCCCGTTAACACCGGGAGTTGGACCGCCACTTCTACATACGACGTCTACATGGTAGATACTCCTGCCACTAATGCGATAACACGCCTCACAACGATGGCGACAAATCGGGTGATGCGCCATCAAGGCGCCGGAAATCACATAAGCGGTCCAAAATCAAAAAGGTAAGAAAAGCTATTATCAACAACAGGGACAGTAATACCCCTGCCAATCATGGCAATCCGGATATCCCCGAACACCCGCTAGAGGGTCCGGAAGGGCGTGAGGACCAGAACAACCCCGATAACATCAACGACTCCGAAGGCGATGATTACCTTCCCCCGTCGAGGAGGAAGATATACTGGAAGCCGATGACTTGTACATCCCTGATAACCTTGAAGATTAGGAAGAAATCAGGCAACGGCTTATAGCAACGGCTCGCAGCCTCAAGGCTAAAGAACAGGCAGCTCAAAACCGAATAGGACGACCTCAATGATCGATGGACGAAAGTCCTCTCAGCCGAGGAACCATACGGCACCGGTTTGTTAAACCAGCCCAAAAGCTACGCTCGGAGAAGGCTGCTGCCGTATTTTGATGATAAACTCACTGATAAACCATCTCCAAACCGTACCCCATACGACAAGCCGGACCGCCCCCCTCGCGGTCGGGACAAGACGACTAACGACACCAGTTATATATCGGTAGTGCCCCAGAGTCGGGGTAAGGATCCATTAGAGCCCAATGACAGGTTCGACCTGCATGATGACCTGGATCATAGGGCAAGCCGCACAAGATCCATCTATGGATCCAGAGAATACTCGGCCGATAGACGGGGCGGATATAGACCATTATTCGACCAAAACAACAGAGTCCGGGAATGCAACCGGACCCATATAGACATTGAATACAAGCACAACATAGCACGGGTGAGAGGCGTCGCTCACCCACTGTGCTTCACAGATGAGGTAATGTGGCATCAGTTCCCCCGATGGGTTTAAACCGATGAATATATAACAGTATGATGGGACCACTGACCCAACCGTATGGATCGAGGACTCCCTCCCCTATATCCACATGGTGCGAGGAGACGATCTCCATGCCATCAAATATCTCCCTCTTAAGCTTAAGGGGCCAGCTCAGCATTGGTTAAACAACCTCCCCGAAAACTCCATTGGATGCAGGGAATACTTGGAAGATGTGTTCCGCTCTAACTTCGAGGGAACCTATGTCTGCCCGTCGGACTCTTTCGATCTCAACAACGTCGTCCAGAAGCCCGGCGAGTCTGCTTCGCAATTCTGGAATCGGTTCTTCACTAAGAAGAACCAAATCATCGACTGTCCGGATGCTAAGGCCATAGCCTCCTTCCGGCACAATATTTGGGATGAATGGCTAGCCTGCCAGCTAGGCCAGGACAAGCCTCAGACCATGTCCGCCCTTACCTCCCTCATGACCCGCATTTTGTGTGGGCGAAGACAAATGGCTGGCAAGATGCAACCACCATTCCGAAGATCCCATAGCACCTAAATCCCGAGATGGGAACTTAAAACCAAAGCGCAATAAGAATAAGCGCCTCCACAATAATAACAATGCCGATGATACGGCTGTAAACGCCGGATTCCACAACTCTTGACCTGGGCAATAGAAGAAGCCTCCTAAAGGCAATCGCAACGGACCCACTCAGCTCAACAAGATCATGGAAAGGCCTTGCCAAATCCATGGGACTTTGGAAAAACCCACCAACCACACACACCGCAATTGCCGGGTGTTTAAACAGGTGGTCAATATACTATTGGAAATATGCCCTAGAGGAAATAAATAAATTGTTTATTATTATATTTCCTTGTTCATGATAATCGTTTATTATCCATGCTATAATTGTATTGATTGGAAACACATTACATGTGTGGGTAAATAGACAACACTATGTCCCTAGTATGCCTCTAGTGAACTAGCTCGTTGATCAAAGATAGTCAAAGTTTCCTAGCAATTGACATGTGATGTCATTTGATAATGGGATCACATCATTAGTAGAATGATGTGATGGACAAGACCCAAACTACAAACGTAGCATATGATCGTGTCAGTTTATTGCTATTGTTTTCTGCATGTCAAGTATATGTTCCTATGACCATGAGATCATGCAACTCATGGACATCGGAGGAGTGCCTTGTGTGTATCAAATGTCGCAACGTAACTGGCTGACTATAAAGGTGCTCTACAGGTATCTCTGAGGGTGTCTATTGAGTTGGCATGGATCAAGACTGTGATTTGTTACTCCGTGTGACGGAGAGGTATCTCAGGGCCCACTCGGTAATACAACATCACAATAAGACTTGCAAGCAATGTAACTAAGTGTTAGTGATGGAATTTTGTATTACGGAACGAGTAAAGAGACTTGCCAGTAACGAGGTTGAACTAGGTATGGAGATACCAACGACCAAATCTTGGGCAAGTAACATACCGAAGAACAAAGGGAACATCATACGGGATTAACTGAATCCTTGACATAGAGGTTCGACCGATAAAGATCTTTGTAGAATATGTAGGAACCAATATGGGCATCCAGTTGCTGCTATTGGTTATCGACCGTAGAGGTGTCTCGGTCATGTCTACATATTCTCGAACCCGCAGGGTGTGCACACTTAAGGTTTGGTGACATTTCGGTAGTATAGAGTTATGTATGGTGGTGACTGAAGGTTGTTCGGAGTCCCGGATGAGATCCCGGATGTCACAATGAGATCCATAATGGTCCGGAGGTATATATTCATATATAGGAAGTCCTGTTTTGGTTGCCGGAAAAGTTTCGGGCTAATCGGTAGTGTATCGGGAGTGCCGGTAGTGTACCGGGAGACCATCGGGAGGGGTATTTCGACCCAAGAGGCTTCATGGGCTGTGGGATAATAAATACCAGCCTTTTTTGGGCTGGTGGAAGTCCCACATAATGCCCATGTGGCTAGGGAAGAAAAAGCTCAAAGGGAAAAGGTGGAAAAAAGGCAAAAAAGGAGGAATCCTAGTCCTACTAGGATTGGAGGAGGAGTCCTCCTCTCCTCCCCACTTCGGCCAAACCAAGGAGGCTTGGCCCTTGCGCCAAGTCCTCTCCTCCCTCCCTCTTATATATACTGGAGTTTTTAGGGTTATTGCACAGAATTTTCAGCCACGTGCTACCCGTTCCTCCAGTGCATAGTTTCTCCTCTAGATCGGATTTCTATAGTGCTTAGGCAAAGCCCTACCGGAACAGCTCCACCACCATCACCGCAGTGCCATCACGCTGCCGGAGAACTCTTCTTTCTCTCCACTCCCTCTTGCTGGATCAAGACGACGGAGATCTTCATCAAGCCATCCGTGTGCTGAACGCGGAGGTGTCGTCCGTTCGGCGCTAGATCGGAAGGACCGTGATCGAGTTCACGGGACGGATCGTGATCAAGTTCGCGGGACGGGTCGTGATTGGATTGCGGGACGGATCGTGATTGGATCGCGGGACACTCGATGATTTGGATCGCGAAGACATTCGACTACACCAACCGCGTTTCGTAAATGCTTCCCGCTTAGCGATCTACAAGGGTACGTAGATCCACTCTCCCTCTCGTAGATGCTCATCACCATGGATAGGTCTTGCATGAACATAGGGATTTTTTTGTTTCCCATGCAACGTTCCCCAACAGTGGAATCACGAGCTAGGTCTATGTGTAGATGAGATCTTGAGTAGAACACAAAGAGTTTGTGGGCGTTGATGCTTAGATTGCTTCCTCCCTTGGTCGTGTTTTGGTTCAGCGGTATTGTGAGATGAAGCGGCCCGGACCAAAATTACTCGTATGCTTACGAGTGACCAGTTCCATCAACTGCAACTTGTTGCATTGATGGCTTGCGGGTGCCAGTTTCTCTCACTTTAGTTGGATCGGATTCGACAAAGTCGGTCCTTGAGAAGGTTGAAAAGCAACTAGTGTATCACTGTTGTGGTTTTTGCCTAGATGAGAATTGTTCTTGCTAAATACCCATAGCAGCCACGTAAAACATGCAACAACAATTAGAGGACGTCTAACTTGTTTTTGCAGGGTATGTTGTGATGTGATATGGCCAATGACATGATGTGATATATGTGATTTATGAGATGATCATTTGATGTATAGATTATCATGACTTGCATGTCTATGAGTACAGCAACCGGCAGGAGCCATAGGGTTGTCTTTAATTATTGTATGACCTGTGTGTTAATCATTAAGCGCTATGTAATGCTTTACTTTATCGCTAAACAGTAGCAATAGTAGTAGAAGCATATTGGGCGCGACAACCCCGATGGCGACACGTTGATGGAGATCAAGATGATGGAGATCATGGTATCGTGCGGGTGACGATGGAGATCATGCCGGTGCTTTCTAGATGGAGATCAAAAGCACAAGTTCATGGCCATATCATGTCACTTATGATTTGCATGTGATGTTAATCCTTTTATGCACCTTGTTTTGCTTAGGACAATGGTAGCATTATAAGGTGATCCCTCACTTAAATTTCAAGATGAATTGTGTTCTCCCCGAGGGTGCACCGTTACGAAAGTTCCTCATGTCGAGACACCACGTGATGATCGGGCGTGATAGACTCTATGTTCACATACAACGGGTGCAAGCCAGTCTTGCACGTGCAGAACACTCGGGTTAAACTTGACGAGCCTAGAATGTACAGACATGGCCTCAGAACACAAGAGACCGAAAGGTCGAACATGAGTCATATAGTACAAATGATCAACATGATGATGTTCACCATTGAAGCCACCTCAACTCACGTGATGATCGGACTTGAGTTGGTGAATTTGGGTCATGTGACACTCAGATGACCTAAGGGATGTCAATTTGAGTGGGAGCTTGAGTAATTTGATTAACTAAACTCATTATCTTGAACAATAGTCTAAGTAAACCTTTGCATATTTATGTTGTAGATCAATGGCTCGCGCAGTAGCACCCTGAATTTTAATGCGTTCCTAGAGAAATCTAAGTTGAAAGAAGATGGAAGTAACTTTGTTGACTGGACCCGAAATCTGAGAATTATCCCCACGAATTCCCATAATTCATATGTCCTTGATGCACCGCTTGGTGACCAACCAAAAGACATGACCTCCGAAGACATTAAGAACGCTTGGGAGGCACGTACTAGAGATTACTCAATAGTTCAGTGTGCAATATTGTATGGCTTAGAACCGGGACTTCAAAGACGTTTTGAACGTCATGGAGCATATAAGATGTTCCAGGAGTTGAAGTTTATCTTTCAGAAGAATGCCCGGATCTAGAGGTATGAGACCTTCGATAAGTTCTATGCTTGCAAGATGGAGGAGAACAGGTCTATCAGTGAACATATACTTAGAATGTCTGGGTATTCAACCTGTCTAGCGGAGTTGGGAATTGCCCTTCCGCTAGAGGCGATCGCTGACAGAGTTCTTCAATCACTGCCACCTAGTTACAAGAGCTTTGTGATGAACTATAACATACACGGGATGAACAAGTCAGTCACCGAGCTGTTTGCGATGCTAAAAGTCGTCGAGTCTAAAATCCAGAAAGAACATCAAGTGTTGATGGTCAATAAAACCACTAGTTTCAAGAAGAAGGGCAAGGGCAAGGGCAAGAAGGGTAAAACCAAGAAGGATGGCAAAGCAGTTGCTACTCCTGTAAAGAAGCCCAAGCATGGACCTAAGCCAGAAACTGAGTGCTTTCATTGCAAGGGAACTTGTCACTGGAAGCGGAACTGCAGCAAGTACCTGGCTGACAAGAAGGTGGGCAACGACAAACAAGGTATATATGATATACATGTTATTGATGTGTACCTTACTAGCTCTTGTTGTAGTGCCTGGGTATTTGATACCGGTTTAATTGCTCACATTTGCAACTCAAAACAGGAACTACGGAATAGACGAAGGCTGGCAAAGGCTGAAGTGATGCGCGTGGGAAATGGTTCCAAGGTTTATGTGATCGCCGTCGGAATGCTCTCTCTTCGATTACCATCGGGATTAGTGATGAACCTGAATAATTGTTATTTAGTGCCTACATTAAGCATGAACATTATATCTGGATATTGTTTATTGCGAGATGGTTACTCATTTAAATCAGAGAATAAAGGTTGTTCTATTTATATGAGTAATATCTTTTATGGTCATGCACCCAATGTGAGGGGTTTATTCATATTGAATCTTGATAGTGATGACACACATGTTCATAACATTGATGCCAAAAGATGTAGAGTTGATAATGATAGTACCACTTTCTTGTGGCACTGCCATTTAGGTCATATTGGTGTAAAACACATGAGGAAGCTCCATGCTAATGGACTTTTGGAGTCACTTGATTTTGAGTCACTTGACACATGTGAACCATGCCTCATGGGCAAGATGACTAAAACGCCGTTCTCTGGAACAATGGAATGGGCGAGTGACTTATTGGAAATCATACATACTAATGTGTGCGGTCCAATGAATGTTACAGCGCGTGGTGGATATCGTTATATTCTCACCTTCACTGATGACTTAAGTAGATATGTGTATATTTACTTAATGAAACAGAAGTCTGAAACGTTTGAAAAGTTCAAGCAATTTCAGAGTGAAGTTGAGAATCATCGTAACAAGAAGATTAAATTCCTACGATCTGATTGAGGATGTGGATATCTGAGTTATGAGTTTGGCAGTCACTTAAGACAGTGTGGAATTGTTTCACAATTGACACCGCCTGGAACACCACAACGTAATGGTGTGTCGAAACGTCGTAATCGAACCTTATAAGATATGGTGCGTTCTATGATGACTCTTGCTGATTTGCCACTATTGTTTTGGGGTTATGCATTAGTGACAGCTGCATTCACTTTAAATAGGGCACCATCAAAATCCATTGAGACGACGCCATATGAGCTATGGTTTGGCAAGAGGCCAAAATTGTCGTTTCTTAAAGTTTGGGGATGTGATGCTTATGTCAAAAAGCTTCAGCCTGAAAAGCTGGAACCCAAAGCGGAGAAATGCGTCTTCATAGGATACCCGAAAGAGACAGTCGGGTATACCTTCTATCTTAGATCCGAAGGCAAAGTGTTTGTCGCTAAGAACGGAACATTTCTTGAGAAAGAGTTTCTCTCGAAAGAATTGAGTGGGAGGAAATAGAGCTTGATGAGGTTATTGAACCTTTACTTCAACCAGAAAGTAGCGCAGCGCAGAAAGATGTTTCTGTGGAACCTATGACGATAGAAGAGGAAGTTAATGATGATGATCATGAAGCTTCGGATCAAGCTACTATTGAACCTCATAGGTCGACAAGGGCGTGTACTACTCCTGAGTGGTACGGCAACCCTGTCTTGGAGGTCATGTTGTTGGACAACAATGAACCTACGAGCTATGGAGGAGCAGTGATGGGCCCAGATTCCGAGAAATGGTTAGAGGCCATGAAATCCGAGATGGGATCCATGTATGAAAACAAAGTATGGACTTTGGAAGTATTACCTGAAGGGCGAAAGGCCATTCAAAACAAATGGATCTTTAAGAAGAAGACAGACGCAGACGGTAATGTCACCATCTATAAAGCTCGTCTGGTGGCAAAGGGTTTTTCACAAGTTCAAGGAGTTGACTACGATGAGACATTCTCACCTGTAGCGATGCTTAAGTCTGTCAGAATCATGTTGGCAATAGCTGCTTATTTCGATTATGAAATTTGGCAGATGGATGTCAAAACGGCGTTCCTCAACGGTTTCCTTGAGGAAGAGTTGTATATGATGCAACCAGAAGGTTTTGTCGATCCAGAGAATGATGACAAAGTTTGCAAACTCCAATGATCCATTTATGGGCTGTTGCAAGCATCTCGGAGTTAGAATAAGCGCTTTGATGAGGTGATCAAAGCATTTGAGTTTATACAAGTTTATGGAGAAGCTTGTATTTACAAGAAAGTGAGTGGGAGCTCTATAGTGTTTCTAATATTATATGTGGATGACATATTGTTGATTGGAAACAATATAGAAATGCTGGAAAGCGTGAAGGAATATTTGAACAAGAGTTTTTCAATGAAGGACCTAGGAGAAGCTGCTTTCATATTAGGACTTAAGATCTATAGAGATAGATCGAGACGCTTGATAGCACTTTCACAGAGCACGTACCTTGATAAAGTTTTGAAGAAGTTCAAAATGGATCAATCCAAGAAGGGGTTCTTGCATGTGTTACAAGGTGTGAAGTTGAGTAAGACTCAATGCCCAGTGACTGCAGAAGATAGAGAAAAGATTAGTGTCATCCCCTATGCTTCAGCCATAGGCTCTATCATGTATGCAATGCTATGCACAAGACCAGATGTCAGCCTTGCCATAAGTATGGCCTGAAGGTTTCAAAGTGATCCTAGAATGGAACACTGGGCAGCGGTCAAGAATATCCTTAAGTACCTGAAAAGGACTAAGGAAATGTTTCTCTTTTATGGAGGTGATGAAGATCTCGTCGTAAAGAGTTACGTTGATGCAAGCTTTGACACTGATCCGGATGACTCTAAGTCACAAAATGGATACGTATTTATTCTCAACGGGGGAGCGGTAAGCTGGTGCAGTTCCAAGCAAAGCGTGGTAGCCGATTCTATGTGCGAAGCGGAGTACATCGTAGCCTCGGAGGCAGCGAAGGAAGGTATCTGGATGAAGCAGTTCATGACAGATCTTGGAGTAGTGCCCAGTGCACTGAATCCAATGAACCTATTCTGTGACAACACTGGTGCCATTGCTCTGGCCAAGGAACCAAGGTTTCACAAGAGGACCAGACACCTAAAGCAACACTTCAACTCCATCCGCGATTACATCGAGGAGAAGGACAAAAATATTTGCAAAGTGTACATGGATCTGAATGTTGCAGACCCGTTGACTAAACCTCTTCCAAAGGCTAAACATGATCAACACCAGAACTGCATGGGTGTTCGATTCATTACAATGTAAATCACATAGTGATGTGAACTAGATTATTGACTCTAGTGCAAGTGGGAGACTGTTGGAAATATGCCCTAGAGGCAATAAATAAAGTGTTTATTATTATATTTCCTTGTTCATGATAATTTTTTGTTATCCATGCTATAATTGTATTGATTGGAAACACATTACATGTGTGGGTAAATAGACAACACTATGTCCCTAGTATGCCTCTAGTGAACTAGCTCGTTGATCAAAGATGGTCAAGGTTTCCTAGCCATTGACATGTGATGTCATTTGATAACGGTATCACATCATTAGTAGAATGATGTGATGGACAAGACCCAAACTACAAACGTAGCATATGATCGTGTCAATTTATTGCTATTGTTTTCTGCATGTCAAGTATATGTTCCTATGACCATGAGATCATGCAACTCACGAACATCGGAGGAGTGCCTTGTGTGTATCAAACATCGCAACGTAACTGGGTGACTAGAAAGGTGCTCTACAGGTATCTCCGAGGGTGTTTGTTGAGGTAGCATGGATCATGACTGGGATTTGTTACTCCGCGTGACGGAGAGGTATCTCAGGGCCCACTCGGTAATACAACATCACAATAAGCCATGCAAGCTATGTAACTAAGTGTTAGTGATGGGATTTTGTATTACGGAACGAGTAAAGAGACTTGCTAGTAACAAGGTTGAACTAGGTATGGAGATACCGACGATCGAATCTCGGGCAAGTAACATACCGAAGAACAAAGGGAACATCATACGGGATTAACTGAATCCTTGACATAGAGGTTCGACCAATAAAGATCTTCGTAGAATATGTAGGAACCAATATGGGAATCCAGGTCCCGCTATTGGTTATTGACCGTGGAGGTGTCTCGGTCATGTCTACATAGTTCTCGAACCCGCAGAGTCTGCACACTTAAGGTTTGGTATCGTTTCGGTAGTATAGAGTTATGTATGATGGTGACCGAAGTTTGTTCGGAGTCCTAGATGAGATCCCGGACGTCACGAGGAGCTCCAGAATGGTCCGGAAGTAAAGATTCATATATAGGAAGTCCTGTTTTGGTTGCCGGAAAAGTTTCGGGCTAATCGATAGTGTACCGGGAATGCCGGTAGTGTACTGGGAGACCATCGGGAGGGGTATTTCGACCCAAGAGGCTTCATGGTCTGTGGGAGAGTAAATACCAGCCTTTTGTTAGCTGGTGGAAGTCCCACGCAAGGCCCATGCGGCTAGGGAAGAAAAAGCCCAAAGGGAAAAGGTGGGAAAAAGGTGAAAAAAAGGAGGAATCCTAGTCCTACTAGGATTGGAGGAGGAGTCCTCCTCTCCTCCCCACTTTGGCCGAACCAAGGTGTTGGCCCTTGCGCCAAGTCCTCTCCTCCCTCCCTCTTATATATACTAGAGGTTTTAGGGTTTTTGCACAGAATTTTCAGCCATGTGCTACCTGTTCCTCCAGTGCATAGTTTCTCCTCTAGATCGGATTTCTGCAGTGCTTAGGCGAAGCCCTGCCGGAACAGCTCCACCACCATCGCCGGAGCACCATCACGCTGCCAGAGAACTCTTCTTTCTCTCTGCTCCCTCTTGCTGGATCAAGACGGCGGAGATTGTCATCAAGCCATACATGTGCTGAACGCGGAGGTGTTGTCCGTTCGGCGCTAGATTAGAAGGACCGTGATCGAGTTCGCGGGACGGATCGTGATCAAGTTCGCGGCACAGATCGTGATTGGATCGCGGGACGGATCGTGATTGGATCGCAGGACGCTCGGCGATTTGGATCACGAAGACGTTCGACTACACCAACCGCGTTTCTTAAACGCTTCCCGCTTAGTGATCTACAAGGGTACGTAGATCCACTCTCCCTCTCGTAGATGCTCATCACCATGGATAGGTCTTGCGTGAACGTAGGAAATTTTTTGTTTCCCATGCAACGTTCCCCAACATATACCACCTGGGGACCAAGGCAAAAGCTTTCGCAGCAAGGACGAGGATGAACCTTGGGGTCCAATTGGTGTCGGACAGAAGAAATTCCCTCCCGAAGTCAAAATAGTGAACACGATATACGCCACCCATATAGCAAAGAAGGAGAGGAAGCACGCCCTTCGGGATGTCTACGCTATGGAACCCATAGCCTCGAAGTACAACCCATGGTCGGCATACCCGATCACCTTTGATCGGTGTGATCATCCGACCAGTATCTGCCATGGCGGTTCGGCAGCCCCCGTCCTAGACCCCATTATAGATGGGTATCACCTCACAAAAGTCCTAATGGACGGAGGAAGTAGCTCAACCTGATTTACTCAGATACGGTGAAAAAACCAGCAGCACTACCTTCAGAGGAGTGATCCCAGGTGTTGAGGCCCGGTGTATGGGCTCCGTAACTCTGGAAGTTGTGTTCGGCTCGCCCGATAACTTTTGTAGTGAAGATTTGATCTTCGACATTGTGCCCTTCCGCAGCGGCTATCGCGCGCTCCTTGGTCAGACAGCGTTCGCTCGTTTCAACCCGGTCCCACACTACTCATACCTCAAGCTTAAGATGACGGGCCCCAAGGGGGTCATTACTGTCATCGGCAATACAGAGCGCTCCCTCAGAACTGAGGAACGTGCATTGGCCTTAGCGGCCGAATTTAGCTATAAGAAGATCGGCAAGTTCCGACATCCGCCAAAAAGGCACAAAAGGCTGGGAAGCAAGTTCGGCTTTAGACCGAGTACTCAAAACCTTCCTCCTCCCCTCTATAGGGACTCGCCCCCACCGCACAACCTCAGGACCAACAAAGTATGTGCCGAGGAGGCACAACTTTGCACTTAAGATTCCATGGGTAGCGGTAGGGAAATAAAGATGGGTGTTCGGCTGGCCCGACCTACTACCATCAACACGTCTTCGGACAAAACGCAAGCGCTCCTAAAAGAGCCTACCTACGGAGTAAAGCTCACCTACAATTCGATGGCCTCTCATGATTTTGTTAACAAAATCCTCCCGCCGAACAGTAACACCCATGAAGGTGCATCTAAGAGCAGGAGTCAACTAGCAAGGGGGCACATCGAGGACATCAGGTTGCCAATCGAAGACCCCTGGTACAACAACTCCTATATATATTTTTTTATTTTCTTTCACATACCTGTGAACAGTTGCTTCGGCAATCCGAGTTATTAGAGTTGTTGAGAAAATGCAAACTTGCATGACGCAAGTTGGCCTTATCTGTCCTTTTTTCGGCGCATATTTTTTCTCCTTTCTCCCTATTCTCGTGAACCTATTCGATATGACGAGAGGTAACCGGCTAATAGACCGGGGGCTCAAGTTCAAACACAAATCGCCTTATATATCATGTGTTTGGCATCTTGCGTTCGCTTTATATGCATCGATTACGAACTATGTCTTTGGTTAATAAGTTCGGTTGCCCAGCTCCTGTGCTTGCCCCTTTATGTTCCACTCATTCGGCCAAAAGGGCAAAGGGAGAAACCCTATGATTGTGCTTCCAGATAGTCTGGTCAAGCACCTAAAGGGAGAAAGTCGAAAACAGACTGTCGTAGTATGCGCGATCCGATCTGTGAACCCCAAGCTAGAAGTGTTATACTTCAATCCTCATAAGCAGTTATTCTTTGTTATACGAGGAACATTCCCTTTGTGCAGACATTGTGATACCGGCTTCGGCCATGGTTCGTCTGAACATCACAACACTTTGGTGGCTAATCGTACGCTTCTTGTAGTCCTTTTCGCGCCCCTACGACTAAGTGAAAGAAATAAAGCACTATAGTCTGATTGCCTAGTCTGCCGCACTATATCGCCTTCAGGTGCTGATAATACGGCTAAGGGGCATAGTGCATTGGCATAGACACCCCACGTAGTATCTATGTGGGGGCTGAAGCCGATGACTCGCATCTTTCAGTATTAAACAACCACGTAGGAGTTATAAACGAATGCAAAACTATATAAGAACAAATACTAATATCATTAAAAGTTTGGGCAAGTCTTCGGACGTGTTATAGCTCATTAAACATTTTATCACCGGAACACTGGGACGCTATCACCCGAGCACTCTCCATCACTCCATCAAAGTATAGCTCGGGGCGCCGATGCTCCTTTTTGGGTGGCGGCGGGTCGGTGGCTACCTTCATCGGATTTAGCCCCGGCCAGTGCACTTTGTCCTTGGCAAGGGCCATCCGGACTCCTTTCATGCAGGAGGAGCACTTGACGGTGTCAAAGCGGGGTGTATCAGCAATCAATCTTTGCACCGGGCCAAAGTAGATGCCTAGTAGAGGCTTGCCGGTCCATAAGCGGATGCAGAGGTCCTTCGTGGCCGGCTCCGCAATATAATGCAGTTCCATCAGCTGTTTCGGCTGCTCCACCAGAAGATGAGGGCTCTCGGGGTTCTGAACTGTGCCGAGAACAGTCGAGCTTCATCTCCTTCTCCCCGCGAGGCAAACAGTTGATTGGCATCCGCTATGCTCTTCTGGAGATCGGAGGATGCGCCTGAGGATTGCCACACCCGTGTAAGCAATGCGAATTTGCTATCCCCGAATACACACTTTAGTGAGTACGGCTTACCATCTGCTATTTCCTTGGCCTGGCACACTTGCTCCTCGTAGAATTGTATGTCCATCCGATCCTTCTGTAGTTCGGTTTTCATAGTGTACAGTTCGGTCGAGCTCGACTTATTTTTCTGCTCCAAGGCCTCGCATCTTTCGCTGGCATCCTTGAGCTCCTGCTGGACCTCTGCCACGCGAGCTTCATGCTTGCCACTAGTGGCCTGCATGGCGGAAAGGGCAACGGTTATTTCCTTAGCAGCCGGCCTCTCGACAGCCATCTCGTCCTTCACGCGCTGGAGCTTGGCCTTGAGCCTCTCCACCTCCTTCGCTGAGGCTGCGCGTGGATTATACATTGTGAAGAAGATGCATTGACAGTATTTGGAATATAGAGCTCAGACAAAGGCATTTTAATTCTGTTTTGACATACTTGAGCCTCGTCGAGCCTTCGGTTCAGGGCCTCAGCTTCGTCTTCGGAGTGCTTCAGCTTCCGATTTAGCTCTTCCAGCTTGGTGACATTTATGGCCGCCGTCGATGACGAAGGCTGCATTACACGCACATTTAATCCATTACATGGGCTCTGAATTCCTGAATTATAGCCAATCTGTTCATATGTCTAGTTATTCTAACATGTCGGACACTTAAAGTATCTAATTCGGTATCAGATTCAGATGTGACCCCTAGACGAGCTTTTTCACCTCGCTTGGGGCTCAGGGGCTGCCATGTATATAATGCGAATAAATAAAATCTTTGCAAATTAAACACATCGGGTGACTTACTTGAAAAGCCACAAGGAGACCTTTGAAGGCCTCCTTTAGTCTGTTGTCAACGAATTGGACGCTCTGTAGTACCGCACCCATAATGGTGCGGTGATCCTCGGGGATGGAGGCGCTCAATAGAGCCTCCTCCAGGACCGACCACCTATTGGCCAGTGGTCGCGGTGATGATTGGATTCCCCGATCACCGACCAGGGATTGGACCTGTGCCTCTGGAGGCATAGTGCACCCCGTAGATGTTCTCGAAGGGGACTGAGCGCCCGCTCGTCCGGCCTCCTCGGTATCTGGAGTCTTCAGTGGCTGAGGTGTTAGCCTCAGCCATGGTGCCATTTCCTTCGCCACCGGTGTCCGCCTCCATAGGAGTGGGCTGGGACGACACGTCCACAGTGCCCTTCATGGTGCCTTTAGTGGTGGGATCCGAGGCATCCCTGCTCTTTGCTAGTTCGGCGGGCGGGGTCTCCTCGTACAATATCACCTCGATGGGGATAATGCACGTGGTGGTGCAGGGCCAATAACCTGCATGTTAGCAAACTACAAATCTATTCATAATGAACAGGAGAGTCTTCGGATCCTAACCTTGATGGGGGGCTTGACCCGTAGGCTCCTTCATGGAACCTCCTCGAGGTCTTCGGGAGCGGTGCCCGAGTCCGAACTATCGTCGGATAGAACCACCCGCGTCTGCCGCACCCTCTTGTCGGCAGGAGAAGGGACCTGCTCCGGGGCATCCGATGACGCCGCTCTCTTCCTGACATGGGGGAATTGCCTTCCCCCTCGCCCTCGACCTCGGTCTCCTCCTCTTTCTCTTCTTCTTCCGCCTCCTCCTCCTCAGCCTCCTCCTAATTTGAGGAGGCAGGGGTATCTTTAGATACGGCATCAGGCTGGCCCCTGATGCGGATGCCATCCTAGCCTGGTTTCTTCTTCTTCTGTTTCTTCGTGGGAGCCTCGTAAGTCTTTACCACGAGCATTTTGGCTAACAGCTCGGTCCTCTCGTCTTCGGGTAGAGGCGTAGGACTATTAATGTTGATGGCTTTCTGTAGGATCGAAAGTAGGTCGAGAGGGGTGTGATTAGACTACTTCACCAATTAAGAGTTTTGCCTATACCAAGTTTTAGGGTTAACAGTTTTTAGCATTTCATGGCAAGTCAAGTACACCCTACACATGCAAGTCTAAGAGTATATAGCAGCGGAAAGTAACAACAAGCATGTATAGAAGGGATAGGGTAGGAAGATCAAACGCAATTGTAGACACGATGATTTTCCCATGGTTCCGATAGGTGGCGCTATCGTACATCCACGTTTATGGCGTCTTCAACCCACGGAGGGTAACGGTCGTGAGAGTCCACGGAGGGCTCCACCCAAAAGGGTCTACGAAGTAGCAACCTTGATTATTCCATAACGGCTTCCGTCCACGAAGGACTAGCCTCACTATGGGTAGATCTTCACGAAGTAGGCGATCTCGTTGCCCTTACAAACTTCTTGGTTCATTCCACAACATGAAGTAGGAGGATCCCAAGCGACACCTAACCAATCTAGGAGGCACCACCCTCCAAAAGGTAATAGGCTCGGTAATGACGATGAACTCCTTGCTCTTGTGCTTCAAGATGATAGACTCCTCAGCACACAATCTCTCTCACAGGTTTGGCTTGGTAGAAGAGATGGGATTGGTGGAAAGAAACTTGGGGAGGCTAGAAATCAAGATCCATATGATTGGAGTGGAAGGTCTTGACCTCAACACAAGGGTAGGTGGCTCTCTCTCAGAAAATCTGATAGGATAGGTATGGAATAGTCCTGAGTGCTTCTCTCTCGAGTAGGTGGTGATGAAGGGGTATATATAGTCATCCCCAAAAATCCAACCGTTACACACAAAATGACCAACTCGGTGACACCGATGTGTTAATCTCGGTGGTACCGAAGTGACCAAAAGGTGGCAACTTTTGAATCTTGATGTGACCGATATAGAAACTCGGTTGCACCAATAAGGTGACCAACGGTCAGATTTCCAATCTTGGTGACGCCGATCCAACATTCTTGGTGGGACCGAAAATGTGAATTTGCGTAATAGAAAGTTGGCCATCTAAACTCGGTGGCATCGGTATGGAATCGGTTGCACCGAAGTGGCTAGGGTTTGGCTTGAGTCTGTCTAGGTTCTGGAATCGGTGGCACCGAAGTGGGAAAGTTGGTTGCACCGATTTTGAGTGTTGGGTATAGAAAATACTTTGGTGGGAGAGTTTGTGGATGTTTTTGGTGACTATTACTTGTGCATGTTTGAGCATATTGTTCACCAACAAAACCTTACCCCCTTTTAATAGTATTGTCTTTCCTATGACTCAAAGTGATTTCTCACAAATATAAAATGTAGAGTCCTATTGCTTGAAGCTTGGCCAACCTATTTCCTTGCATCTTGGGGTTTGTCCACAATCTCCTTTTGCCAATCCTATCATTGAACATTTCCTGAAATATACTTGGTGGAAACATTAGTTCAATGACTCATATGTTGTTATTAATTACCAAAACCACCAAGGGAGCAAATGTGCTTTCAATCTCCCCCTTTTTGGTAATTGATGACAACATATAGATCGAAGCTTCGACATATGATAAATTAAATGAATATAATCGTCGCTTTGAGAGGTATGTGATAAGCAAGAGCTCCCCCTAAATTTGTGCATTATTTTGAATTTGCGTTTGAATGCAAATGCACAATCGATTAGGCATATGGGGCACTTCTTCCATGTCACATACAACTTGGTAGTGTGCGAGAATAATTTAGAATGAATAACATGGCACAACACACACAAGCAAAGTTGAATGATCATCTCATGAGCATTAAGATGATAGGAAATAGTTTCATCACACATAGCATAACACAAACACAAAAGTATCTCACATCAAACGAAAAGAACCAAATGTTTGTGAAAAGAAATAAAAACCAAATCGCTCTCTTGCTCGAAGCCTAAAGATCTATATACACTTCTCCTCCTTTGGCAACAAGTTACCAAAAAGTTCAAAGGCATATATCTAAACATTCTTGGGCATATCTCCTCCGGTTGTTGATGAAGGAATCGAGATGACAGCATCGGCAAAGATCTCTGCAGATGCCGTGGAGAGAGCTGGAGTGGTCACTGAGGGAGCTAAAGTTGATGGAGCTGATGGAGCTGTTACGGTGGCTGATCCGGCCTGAGTAGTGAACTGAGTGCCTGGCCCTAGAGGTGATTCATCCTCCTCATCATCATCATCCTCATCTTAAGTAGAAGAGACCCGAGGGATGTTCATGGAGTCAACTTCATGCTAAAGTTCTATGACTATCTTCGTCGGCCCGTCCACCATATCAGTAAGGTTCTTTATTCTGGTCTCAAAGATTCTAACAAGACTGTTCTGGTTGTCCAGAATCCCCTTAATGTCCTTTTGCATGCCCTGGACTGATGCAATCAATAGATCCATTTGCTCGTTCCTGGATCGTGGGACTTGAGCACTAGCGGCTCTCACTGCTTCTTCTTCCTCCTGAGCTGCAGCGGAAGTGGGATGATCAGCATCCATCACCACAACATTGTCCTCGAGATCTGGCTGTAGGGGCAAATGTGGGTGATCTAGGGCAAATATGTGCTTCTCCAGTTTTGATTTTATGAGCATTTGGATGTAGGGTGCATAACAGCATGAGCGCTTCTAATCAGCAGCAACCCTCTTGATTGTCTCTACAATCAAGTCCATGACTCTGATCCTGATGTGAGTGTCAAGCTGGATCAACATATTGATGGAGTGGCCTCAGATCATCTTGTCATCTCCTGACATGGGCATCAAGGTATGCCTCAGTATAGTGTTCATCGTGCGGAGGCTAGCTTGGAGAAAATAGATGGATCCTAGCCTGTGAGACTTCACATTTGCAGCAGGGATCTCCTTATACATCTTAGCCATAGCATTGTGACTAGCCTTGGATTCTGAGTATACGTCCACGTCACCATCCTGTGCTTCAGGAACTCCTAAGATATCTGCCCATTCCTCAACAGTTGATTCATATCTCGCACCTTCAGTCATCCACACAATTCTACCATCTCCGTAGAAGTGTGCAGTGGAGTAGAACTGCATGATCATTTCATCATTCCATGCTGTGAATTCTCTGTCAATGAACTCATCAAGACCTATGCAATGGAAGTTGTCCTAGACACTTGGAAAGTAGTCCTCATTATCCTTGATGAACTTCCAATCAAAGTACCGCATATCACTGACAGCTGGACTCTTGTCAAAGAGCACAGTCTCATAGAAGTCCTGCTGCTCTCTGGTATAGAATCTATAGTCCACAACAGTCTTCTTTCTCTAGGCATAAGGATCTGTTGCCCTCAATCCAGAATCCTTCCTCTTCTTCATGTCATTAGCTAGTGGGTGGCTGGCATTATGAACTGGGAGGTGTGGTCTAAGCTTCATCAATGTTGTCAAGTCATCCACATCATCAACTCTAGAAGCAGTTCCTTTGTTCTTCTCAGAAGTTGGAATCTGCCTAGTTGTCCTCTTGGGCTTCTCAGCAGCCTTCTTGGATGTGCTGGTCTTAGGCATAGCATCAAACATCAGTTTCTTTGCCTTCTTCTTGGGAGGAGCCTTTGTAGCTAGCTCAACCTCCTCTTCCTCAGCAGCAGTAGCTTCTTCTGGATCCTCAAACATGGAGGTAGGCCTGCCAGTCACATGGATGACCCTCTTCCTGGCCTTTTTCTCTCCTGCCTTCTTAGGCATAGCTCTCTTGGGGATCTCAACAGACATTATTGCTCTGGTAGTTTCATGAGCCTTGAAGGTAGAAGCTGGTGCATATACTTTGCTCACAACTCTTCTAGAGGAATTAGCTTCAGTTGCAGCCTTCTTGGCAGCCTTCTCTTGCTTCTTAGCAAGAATCTTCTCAGGCACAAAGTCTGAATCCTCTTCATGTGAGTTCAACTTCTCCTGGTTCTGGTGGCAGCCTTGGGTAACCCATGAGAGCTGGGGGTGCCTGGATCTGAGAATGAATTGGGCTCTGGGTTTGTTCGTGAACTCATGTCTGCTCCCTGCTGTGAGCTGTTCTGACTGTCTTCTAAACCTAACATGTTGACCCTGTGAATAGAGTGTAGATGAGCAGAAGGAGATGAGTCATCGAAAAATGAGGATGTTTTTTGAAATTTGAGCAGTGAGTTTTTCAAAAGTTTTGCAATCTGTCACATACATATCGGTACAGCTGAAATGAATTTTTCGGTGGGGCCGAGATAGACCAACTCCTTAATAGGAACTTCGGAGCCTTTTTGCTAGGACCGAAAAGAGCCACTCGGTTCCAGCGAGTCAGTTCCCAGCAACACAGAAAAGTATATCGGTGAGACCGATATTTCCTTTTCGGTTCCACCGAGATGTATCGGGCGGATAGCAAAACCCTAGAAAAATTCATCTAACTCGAGATTTTGCAGATTTGATTGGATGAATATATGAGCAAGGGGTGGCTTATAGAGAAAACTAGGTCCAATGTGCAAGAATCATAATGAGAGCGCACTAGAGATCGAATTCGTACCCTAGCTTGGCGCGGATCTTCTACGGCGACGACGTTGGTGTAGATTACGTCGATGACGGCAATTCCCAACGGCGGAGGAGCTCGGGAAGTCAAGGGCGATGACCAGGGGTCTTGGGGTGGCAGCTTAGGGTTTTGAGGCGTGACGTTGAAGATAGAAATTTCAAAGCGTCGGGGTCCACATCATATATACCCTTTACTGTCGGTGATACCGATTTTATGTTTTCGGTGTCACCGAGTTTCACAACTGTCAGGTGGCAGGGAAACTCTGTGTAACTGAGAATATGAAATCGGTGTTACCGAGATTGGAAAACCAGATCAACCCTAGGCATTCGGTGAGACCAAGTTTTTGGAATTGGTTCCACCGAGTTGCACGTGGGAGGTTTTAATGGTTGCTCCTTGTCGATACGGAACTCCGAGTGCTCCACACACAGAGGGATTGGAAAGCACTTGTTCAAATTTTGTGATGCAGCATGAATGGAATATGAGGTGAGAAAGCATAGATAGCTAAAGAGTGGTCCTAGGCATTCTTGTCCATCCAATTGGCAAAAGATAAATAAAAAGCCTAGTAGCAACAATTGGATGTCCTCGAGTGAGAAAATAAATGCAGACCAACATGCTCACACAATAAGATATCAAAGGAAATCATGACGAACATGCACAAACACACTAGCATCTAACAAGCACTTGGGTGATGACAAAGTCATCTATATATGAGTATTTGACTTAGGAGTAAAGTAAGAGTACTTGATCATAGGTCATACTCATCGTTTAAGCACAAGTGGGGTTACCACTTTTACATAAAGCATTTAATGTTGTCACATACTAAGAGATGCTTTGACTCAAGAATTTGAGTAAAGCTCCCCCTTAATGTGACATCCCCCCACAAGAGGGATAAACTAACCTTGGGTTTTGTCGATGAAGACTTCATGTTGGTGAGGTAGTTGTGGATGTTCAATGTTGATGAAGATCACCAAGAGTTGGGAGCATCCTTGTTGTTTCCTTACTCCTCTCACCTGCATGAGTTAGTCCCAACATACAAGAGACAAATACAAGGATATCTATGGACATGGAGTGCAAAGCATGTGTTATGTTGTCCATTGATTTGTTGATTACCTTATCCCTTGCTTACCTTTGAGGGAATGTGTGACTCCTTGAACTATTGCATTGAGTTGATGTTGAGTGCAAAAAGTCCTTGCTAATAGTGAATGTGAGTGAATTTCATTGGAGGAGTCACCCCTCAAGAACTTACTAGTTCTTCTTCTTGGGAACCCACATCAAGTTGATGGGGATCCTTGGTGTTGGAGTAGCCTTTGTAGTAGTTGAGCTTGAAGTAGCCTTGGGAAGCCACTCCACCAAAGCTAGGGGTTCATCTTCATATGAGTCAATATCCTCTTGAACCTTGTTCTTGCCCTTCAGCTTGTGGTCTTGTGGTCGAAGGTCATCTTGAGTGTTTGTCCCCTTGAGAAGAGCATTTTCATACTTCTCCTTTTGAGGAACAAACTTGGGCTTGGGATATTGACCTTCTTCCCACTCAACTCCATTAGCGTTGAAGTAGCCAACACCACGATTCTTCCGGTATCTCCGTGCTTCCGTACAATTTCCTCAAATTGCTTACATCTCGCAAGACTCTTGTGGATACCATTTTCTATAATTCCTTTCAATAAAGCATTTTCTTGCTCAATTGTAACTTGGCTAAGAGAATCATCATTAGTGGAATCAATAGAACTACTAGAAGCAACATCATTGGGTTTAGCATTTTTATTATTGCTACTAGATGAAGAACCTTTCTTGCCTTTGTTACTAGATTGCTTAGTTTTAACTTGAGGCGTGAAAGTAGACAAGAGTAATCGTTTGGCTAGATAAGATGAGGTCTTCTTTCGGAGATCACCATTGATAGCTTTGAGAAACTCATGCTCATGCTCCAAGTTGACCTTCTCGAAGCGTAGCTTCTCATGAGTTCTCACAAGCTCTCTATGATCTTCGAGAGTAGATTCATGAGCTAACTTAAGACTGTTTAGTTCTTTAGTTAGTTGTTCTATTTTCATCTTATGATCATCAAATGAATTATCTTGACTAGCATGAGAATTATCAAGTTCATTTTGATCAATATCACTAGTTTTATCCAAAGCAAGTCATCATCACAAAGTAAATCATCTTCATCACTATCAAAATCAAGATATTCGGGGTGTGATAGCTTGGGGCCTTTAGCCATGAAGCAACTTCCACTCCCTTCATTTGGTGAATCAAATAGATCATAGGAGTTGGTAGTCACTAGAGCAATTCCTGCAACACCATCATCTTGACTATAGTCGGAGTCTGAGTGATAGCTTCTCTCAGAGTTGTTGTCGGAGTCAGAGCCAGAAACCCATTCACCAAGATGAGCTCGATGCTTTCTTCTTGTGTAGCTCTTGGTGTACTTGTCCTTCTTCTCCGAATCTCTACTTCTCCTTGAGTGTCTTCGTTCATAATGATTAACTCTACTCCTTCTCTCTCTGTGTGGTGATTCATTCCTTGAGCTTCGTCTTCGAGGTGACTCTTCTCTTCTTTTGTAGGGTGCCGTGCACTCATTTGAGTAGTGTCTGGACTTCCCACAATTGTAGCAATTGCGGTCACGACTTGACGAACGCTTCTCTTCATATCTTGAGTTGGAGTCTCTTTCTTTGCTTCTATTCTTGCAGAACTTGTTGAATTTCTTGACCATGAGGCTTATCTCTTCATTGGTGACAAGGTTGTTGCTTGAAAATGCGGGAGCATCACTTGTGTCTTTTTAAGCACCGCTAGACTTGTGATGAAGCTCTTCTCTATCTTTGAGTGTGATCTCATGAGCAACAATCCTTCCAATGACTTCCGTAGGCTTGAGATCTTTGTAGTTTGGCATCATTTGGATTAATGTGCACACAGTGTCTTATCTCTCATCCAAAGCTCTAAGTATCTTCTTGATGCTGAATTTGTCGACCATTTCTTCGCTTCCTAAGACGGCAATCTCATTGGTGATGAGAGCTAGCCTATAGTACATCTCTACGACTCCTTCACCTTCCTTCATCTTGAACTTTTCAAGCTGACCTTGAAGAACATCTAACTTGGATTCTCTCACGGACTTGGTTACTTCGTGCATATCAACCAAAGTATCCCAAATCTCTTTTGCATTCTCAAGACGGCTGATTTTGTTGAATTCTTCGGGGCATAAGCAGTTGAAGAGAATGTCGCATGCTTGAGCATTGAATTGCAACATCTTCAATTCATCTGCGGTCACTTCACGATCCGGTTCCAGTCCATCCGCAAAGAACTCACCTTGCAAGCC
This sequence comes from Hordeum marinum, assembly GCA_022496015.1. Classification (NCBI taxonomy): domain Eukaryota; kingdom Viridiplantae; phylum Streptophyta; class Magnoliopsida; order Poales; family Poaceae; genus Hordeum; species Hordeum marinum. Next base: position 86,918,958 of record CM039678.1, on the reverse strand, counting down.
AACACGAACAACAGTCCAAACGGCGTGGTTATGACCAAGAATATGCATTTTCATTTTATGCTTCCAACTAGCAAAATTTGTGCCATCAAAGTACGGACCTCTATGGTGATAACTTCCCTCAGTAGATGCCATACTTCTCCTAGGTTGTGAGACCTAAGCAATGGAGACCAATGCTCTGATACCACTTGTAGGATCGAAAGTAGGTCTATAGGGGAGTGATTAGACTACTTGACCAATTAAGAGTTTTGCCTATACCAAGTTTTAGGGTTGACAGTTTTTAGCATTTCATGGCAAGTCAAGTACACCCTACACATGCAAGTCTAAAAGTATATAGAAGCGGAAAGTAACAACAAGCATGTATAGAAGGGATAGGGTAGGAAGATCAAACGCAATTGTAGACACGATGATTTTCCCATGGTTCCGGCAGGTGGTGCTATCATACATCCATGTTTATGGAGTCTTCAACCCATGGAGGGTAACAGTCGCGAGAGTCCACGAAGGGATCCACCCAAAAGGGTCCACGAAGTAGCAACCTTGACTATTCCATAACGGCTTCCATCCACGAAGGACTAGCCTCACTATGGGTAGATCTTCACGAAGTAGGCGATCTCCTTGACCTTACAAACTTCTTGGTTCACTCCACAACACGAAGTAGGAGGCTCCCAAGTAGCACCTAACCAATCTAGGAGGTACCACCCTCCAAAAGGTAATAGGCTCGATAATGACGATGAACTCCTTCCTCTTGTGCTTCAAGATGATAGACTCCTCAGCACACAATCTCTCTATCATGGGTTTGGTTTGGTAGAAGAGGTGGGATTTGTGGAAAGCAACTTGGGGAGGCTAGAAATCAAGATCCATATGATTGGAGTGGAAGATCTTGACCTCAACACAAGGGTAGGTGGTTCTCTCTCAGAAAATCTGATAGGATAGGTATGGAATAGTCCTAAGTGCTTCTCTCTCGAGTAGGTGGTGGTGAAGGGGTATATATTGGCATCCCCAAAAATCCAACCGTTACACACAAAATGACCAACTCGGTGACACCGATGTGTTAATCTCGGTAGTACCGAAGTGACCAAAAGGTGGCAACTTTTGAATCCCGGTGAGACCGATATAGGAAACTCGGTTGCACCGATAAGGTGACCAACGGTCAGATTTCCAATCTCGGTGATGTCGATCCAACATTCTCGGTGGGACCGAAAATGTGAATTTGCGTAACAGAATGTTGGCAATCTAAACTCGGTGGCACCGGTATGGAATCGGTTGCACCAAAGTGGCTAGGGTTTGGCTTGAGTCTGTCTAGGTTCTGGAATCGGTGGCACCAAAGTGGGAAAGTTGGTTGCACCGATTTTGAGTGTTGGGTGTAGAACAGACTTTGGTGGGAGAGTTTGTGGATGTTTTTGGCGACTATTACTTGTGCACGTTTGAGCATATTGTTCACCAACAAAACCTTACCCCTTTTTAATAGTATTGGCTTTCCTCTGACTCAAAGTGATTTCTCTCAAATATAAAATGTAGAGTCCTCTTGCTTGAAGCTTGGCCAACCTATTTCCTTGCATCTTGGGGTTTCTCCACAGTCTCCTTTTGCCAATCCTATCATTGAACACTTCTTGAAATATACTTGGTGGAAACATTAGTTCAATGACTTATATGTTGTTATTAATTACCAAAACCACCAAGGGAGCAAATGTGCTTTCACTTTCTTCAGCCATCTCTACAAAGACAGATCGGGTAAGGGGTTGATATGTCTCCAATGTATCTATAATTTTTGCTTGATCCATGCTATTATATTATCTGTTTTGGATGTTTTATAGGCATTAATATGCTATTTTATATTTTTTTGGGACTAACCTATTAATCTAGAGCCTAGTGCTAGCTTCTGTTTTTTCCTTGTTTTTGAGTGTCACAGATAAGGAATATTAAACGGAGTCCAAACGGAATAAAACCTCCAGAATGTTTTTTTATGGAATAAAAGGAAGCCCCGAGACTTGAGAACCAAGGAAGAGGAGCTGCCATGGGGCCACAAGCCCGCTTGCCACGGCCAGGGGGTACCCCGTGCCGGGCAGGCTTGTTGGCCCCTGGCAACTCCCCTAACCCTAATCTTCGGCCTATAAATTCCCAAATATTCCATCATTGTCAAAACGAGCAACGAAAACACTTTTCCGCCGCCAGAAGCCTCCGTTCCCGAGAGATCCAATATTGGACCCTTTTTCGGTAATCTGCCGGAGGGGGACTCTATCACGGAGGGCATCTACATCAACTTCACTGCCCCTCCGATGATGCGTGAGTAGTTCACCATAGTCCTACGAGTCCATAGCCAGTAGCTAGATGGCTTCTTCTCACTCTTTGCTTCTCAATACCATGTTCTTCATGATATTCGTGGAGATCTATCCGATGTAATACTCTTTTGCGGTGTGTTTGTCGAGATCCGATGAATTGTGAGTTTATGTTCAGATTATCCATGAATATTATTTGAGTCTTTACTGAATTCTTATATGCATGATTTCATATCTTTGCAAGTCTCTTCGAGTTATTGGTTTGGTTTGGCCAACTAGATTGGTAATTCTTGCAGAAGTGCTTAATTTTGGGTTCCATCTTGCGGTGTCCTCACCCAGTAACAAAGTAGGGGTAGCGAGGAACGTATTGTATTGTTGCCATCAAGGGCAAAAAGATGGGGTTTTCATCATATTTCTTGAGTTTATGCCTCTACATCATGTCATCTTACCTAATGTGTTACTCTGTTCTTCATGAACTTAATACTCTAGATGTAGGCAGGAGTCGGACGATGTGTGGAGTAATAGTAGTAGATGCATAATCGTTTCGGTCTACTTGTCACGGACATGATGCCTATATGCATAACCATTGCCTTGGATATCTTCATAATTATACTCTTTTCTATCAAGTTCTCGATAGTAATTTTTCACCCACCGTAATACTTGCCATTATGAGAGAAGCCATCTAGTGAAACCGATGGCCCCCGGGTCTATTTTCCATATTATACTTTCCGATCTAAAACTAAAAACACCAAAAAAAATACTTGCTACCCTCTTTTTACTTTTAGTTTTACTTTCCGTTCAAGCATCCTATTATATCTATCTCTACTAGATCTCATCCTTGCAAATAACGGTGAAGGGATTGACAACCCCTTTATAGCGTTGGGTGCAAGAGTTTAATTCCTCGTGCAAGTATATCTATTAGTGGCTCGCTTGTATCTCCTACTGGATTGATACCTTGGTTCTCAAAAACTGAGGGGAATACTTGTCTACTTTGCTGCATCAAACCGTTCCTCTTCACGGGAAACCAACGCATGCTCGAGAAGTAGCAGGGGTTATGAATCTTCTGTGTAATAAAGCCCACCAAGCTAGGGTGTATCGTACCTTGGAATCGGGCTTGGCGGCGTGTAGACCCTTGTCCTCAGAATCGGGATGGCCAGCTCTTCATCGATTTGAAGAGCGCCTTCCACAACTTCTCCCGCGTAGTGCGAAAGAGATTCCGGACTATGGGCTCGGCTTTGAGTTCTCCATCCCACGGGGGGGTGTCCCGGTGCTGGCAGGGAAGGATGCGTATTCGGAGCATCACCTGGACCACATCGGTCAACTTGGTGCCCTCCTCGACCATGGAGTGGATGCGCTTCTACAGGTCTGTCACCTCCTTGCCCGGTCCCCAAACAAGACCCTTTTTGAGCCATGAAGCCAGTCTGTTGGGGGATTGGATCTGAATGCGGCATCGGGGTGTTGACCCTCTTCTTATGGTTTGGTGACGTAGAACCACTCCTTTTGCCATCCCTTGATGGTGTCGATGAGGGTGCCCAACGGCCACCCAACGTGGGTGAGCTTGTTGATGATGGCCCCGCCGCAATCTGTGTGCTTGCCCCCGACACACTTGGGCTTTATGTTGAATACCTATAGCCAGAGCCCAAAGTGTGGCTCGACACATAGGAAGGCCTCGCAGACAAGGATGAACACCGAGATGTGCATGATGGATTTCGGCGGGAGGTCGTGGAAGTCGAGGCCGTAGAAGAACATCAGCCCCCTAACGAAGTGGTGGAGAGGAAAGCTCAGCCCTCAAATGAAGTGGAGGATGAACACCACCCTTTCTCCTAGCTTGGGGTGGGGATCACTTGGCCCTCCTCCGCTGCGGTGAAGGATTTTGGTGGGGAGGTAGCCGGCCTTCTTGAGGTCGAGAATGTCTCGGTCGGTTACCTTTGAAGCTACCCATTGGCAGTTGGATCCCGCCATTGATGAGCTCGGAGGTGGGGGCGAAGAGACCTAGATCTGTGCTTTGGAGGCGCAAGGGAATGGGAGACGGAGAACTCGAATGGAGAGCGTGAAAAGACTTTGGGGTTTTCCTCCTCTTTTTATGAGGTCTATCAATTTGGACTCACCTTGTTGCGCCGTGAATCCCTCCAATTCCCGAGACGTGCGAGCCGTTGCGTGCGCGTGATTAAGTATATCCAGTGTAAAACGGGACACGATCGGTATATTGACAGATCATGATGATTAAAATGGCCTCGAATAGCGAGTCGAGTCTATGTAACTAGCATAGCGGTCGTGGTGGGTTGTAGCCTTTCGTTGGAGAGGTCGTTAGAGGGGCGTTGTTTTCCCCCTAACATTTAGCCTTCAAAGCCAATTAATTTGCAGTATTCAGACATGTCACTGTGCGGCAAACTACTTGTTATCGGAGGTCGAACTATGGTTCGGCAGGAAGGAACTCACCTCGCAAGCCGAAGACTCTATTCACGAAGCAATTGGATCTGAAGACCCTTGGTGTTGGAGGCAAGTTCGGGGGCTACTGAGGGAGTCCTGGATCAGAGGATCCTTGGATAGCCGACCTATTGTTATGGGCTGGGCTATGAGGGCTACTTACTGAACACTGAAATATTTGAAGGCCCGGTCTCCAGGATGGAAGCTTTGGGAAGCACGACTTAGGCTTCACGTTTGATGTACAAAATAGGCATGTTTATCTCTTCGGCATGTAACCGACCATGTGTAAACCCTAGGCATCCTCGGCACCTATATAAGCCGGAGGGTTTTAGGGTATAGGCAGAGAATAACTCATATAGGGTTAGCTATTCGATCTCGAGGTAGATCAACTCTCCAACCTCCATATCATCAATACAACCAAGCAGGACGTAGGGTATGGCCTGCATCAGAGGGCCCGAACCTGGGTAAATCATTGTCCCCTTCGTCTCATGTTACCGTCGATTCTAGTCTCATAGTTCGGGACCCCCTACCCGAGATCCGCCGGTTTTGACACCGACACATGTACAAGCTAAAACCCTCCGGCTTATATAGGTGACTAGGGTACATAGGGTTTACACCTGGTCGGTTACAAGCCGAAGAGATAAACATGCCTATTTGCTACATCAGACGTGGAGTACAAGCCGTGCTTCCCGAAGCTTCCAACTTGGAGATAGGGCCTTCAATTGATCCAATGTTTGGTAAGTGGCCCATATAGTCCGGCCCATAGAAATAGTTCGGACTCCCGAGGACCCCTTAATCCAGGACTCCCAGTCATGGGAACAAGCCTGACAGTAAAAGGTAGGGTACGAAGGGAGAGGGCAGAGTCCTAGCTACGATGAGGGTGTACACACGGATGTATGAGTTCAGGCCCCTCTCGTGGAGGTAACAGCCCTACGTCTCAATGCTCGGGAGCTTTGTCATGTTGAATGTTGAGATTATAGTGGTTGCGAACCCTTGTGCCAGAGGGGGCGGCTTATAAAGAGTTTGCTGCCCCTCATAATTGCCCGGTATCTAAGGGTCCGATCGTGGGTTTAAAAACTGGCATTACTGGTAACATACATAATAAAAGCTACTAATGACGTAAAGCCTAACGCCTGCCCGTTGGCCTCCTGGAGGTGACTTCTAGTCTTCTGGCGTCGAGTGGAAATGAGGTCTTCCGAGTGACAGTTGACCGTCGAGTGGAGGAAGAAGTCTCCGAGTGGATTGCTTGTCGAATGACTTGAGCATCACCGGGAATCCAGTCAGAAGCTTATTTGTGATCTTCAAGTCCTCCAATGTCATGCCCTTAGGTAGGGCATCTAGGTCAGGCCTAGGACCCTACCCTAGGTACATATCCTCGTCATTAGCCCCCGAATGGATCGGGGTTCGAGTGGTGAATGGGGATATCGATGCCAGTTCAGAATAACGCATCAAATCTTCTGAATGATATTCGGGACTTCAACGAAACTTGCGTCGACTGAACTCTTCATCATTCCCCCGGACCCGTTCAGTCTTGAAAGTGCCCGAGTGAATGTTCAATGTCAATTTTGTTCTGAGTGACCCAAAGGAATCTTTGGAGCTGGCGGGTCGGTCTGTCAGACCCGGATTTTGCGGGATACGAAAATTAGGGAAGGGCGCGCGTGCGATGATGACGCCACGATCGGAGCAAGTGGGGGCATGACGCCTCGATTCTCGCACCGGTCATTTCTCCATGTATAGGGCGGATTCTGCGGTTGGCGTGTGTGGTGATATCACGGGCCCACTGGTCAGCGAGGCACTCGGCGGGGTATAAATCCCAAAACGTCGCGGATTGCACAGTACCTTTTCCCCAAACTTCCTTTCTTCCTCCGCCTCCCCTGTCTCTAGCGCCACACTCTATTCTTCTCTGACGAGAGCAGCCATCGCGATGATGAAGGGTGTCACGAAGAAACTGGAGCACGCCAAGAAGGGGGCGATGAAAAGCAAAGGCAAGAAGCCCTCGACCGCTCGGTTCACCGCGCAGGCGGGATGGATGCAGTGAGACTTTCTCCCCTCCGTGATCACTCGTGAGGACATGGACGGCTTGGTCGCCGAAGGGCTTATGGCGAATGGCACCTAGAGGTTGCTCAAGGGAGAGCGCGAACTAGAGTTGTGCGATGGAGAGCGGGTCCTCCTCCTCTCCCACATTGAAAGAGGTTTTTCTTTGCCTCCCTACCCATTCATTAGAGGGTTTCTAAACTTCTTTGGCTCTTAGCTCCATCACTTCCCACCAAATGCAATTTCCTACTTGTCTGCCTTCATTACCTTGTGCGGGTGCTTTCTTGGTTGTCCTCCTCATTGGGGGCTGTTCAAGCACATCTTTAAAGTTAGATCTCAGACTGTGAAGAAAGCCCTCCCTATGGATGGGAAGAATCATGTGTTGCAGTTGTGTGGGGGTCTAGGACTTCAGAAAAGAGCTCATAGTTCTTTCCCTTCTATGACCTTTCCTAAATCTGTTAGAGGCTGGCAGTCGACTTGGTTCTAGTGCAAAGATGTAGCTTCTCCCAACATGTCGACTAGTCTTTCCCCCTATACAACTGACCATCCAGCTGTCCCCAAGTCTCTGATGGTGACTGGATAGGAACATGTCCAAGTGGGAATCTTGGTGGAAGTTGTGGTGCAACTGGTTCGGGGTGGAGTGACTGGCATGGATCTGTTGGAGACATTCCTCAGTTGATGAATTCAGCCACTCCAAGCCAGGGATCACACCATGTGGCACTACACAGGGCCTAAGGACTCGACCAGGACGCACCCAGAAGAGGTTCCACAAAAAACTGTTGAGCAGTGGCTTTGCAGCATCACTGGGGCGTGTGACAACCCCTTGGGAGCCAAGAGGATCCAACCTTACTTGGCCGAAAACCCACCGAAGAATCTGGTAAGTTGCACTTTGTCGACAGAATAACTTGTGCGGTCGAGTGATAGATTGATTTATGGTCTGACTTCTTTGTTTGAATCATGCAGGATTGGACGAACATGTACTCACCTGTTCCCAATGGGAACCAAACTGAAGATGGTGTGGTGAGCAAGGGCGGCAGTGTGGACGGCGACTGCTCAGAAGACTCCAAAGACGAGTATGAAAACTCAGACGAAGAAGCGGAAGAAGTCGAGTCACCTCCTCGCTCGGAACGTCGCTCCAACTCCTACCAAGACCGTGCGACTGCTGAGGACACGGCCCTGGGCCCAAGCGAGAACAACCCTAAGTGGAGCCGACCCTCAACTATTGAGTCGAGCGAACGATTAGCGAAGCAACCCAAACCGAATGTGCCCAAACCTCGCAAAGCCCTGCCTCGCATGAAGATGGTCGTGCCTGTCGTCTCCACGTGAATGTGTCACAACCCTAGCTAGATGTCCTAGGAATAGTATTGTGCTTGCATCATGTTTCATTTTGCATTAACATGAAATGGGGAACAAAAGAAACCCCAAGCTAACTTCGAATCAAAACAATTCAAATTTGGTGAAAATTCAACAAATCCAAAGTGCCCACTAAAAATGTTCCCTATGTCTGGTAAATTTGGGCATGATTATAACAGGGACCATTCTAATTATTTGAACAATCAAAGTAATTCAAAAATAATTGATAAGGCTCCTGAAATCATTAAATAAAGCACTATCATTATTTTTGTTTTCAAAATATCCTGAAACTTTTTAGACAAGTTTGAAATATTCAAACTTCATTATAGAAAATATATGGGATATTTTATAAAGTCATTTGTACCTGAAAAGAAATTAAACAAATGTCAGTAAAATAAAACAGAGAAGAAATAAAAAGAAAAAAAGGGAGAAAGGCCCAGGCCATGCCAGCCCACCTGGCCTAGGGAGGTCATCGTCCTCCTGGTGGCCAAGAGGACGAGCGCGTGGCCGGACCGCGCGCGCTACCGTGCCTCCACACCGGTAGCTGCCTGCCTATGTCCTCCTCGCGAGTGCGACGGGGATAAGCTCCCCACAGCCGTCCCCATCGCACCCTCTCTCTCTCACCCGCCTCTCTTCCTCTCCCCCGCTGTGCTTCGCCATGGCCGAGCCCTGCTCGAGCTCGCCGCCGTCGCGTTAGCCGCTCCCCCTCGCCCCTGAGCCCCCCAATCGATCCGCCTAGCTTTCCTCTTCCTCCTCGCCGAGTCGTGCACCGCCAGGAGCTCCGGCCGCCCAATCGATCTGTCTTCGCGTCGTCTTCAACCTCCAATCGATCTGTCTTTGCATCGTCTTCAACCTCCGGCCGCCGGAAATCAAGTGGATCTTGACGCTGCTCCAGGACCACCCCGAGCCCGCTCTCGATGTCTTTGCGACCGTCGTGAGCCTGTGAGTCTTTCCCCCTTTTTCCCCTTTCGATTGCATGCTCTAGCGGCGGATTCCATCGAGGTCCAAATGCCCCCGCCGCTCGAGCTCAACGCCGGCCATGTTACGGTGACTAGCTGATCCGTATGAGGCCACCGTCGTGTTCGTAAGGCTGCGTAGAGTCTGTAGGTGCCAAGTAGAGCTTATGTTGCACCCTGGTTCGACGAGCCCGTGCTTGCCCGAGCTCCGGCCACCGCCCAGCTCACCGTCGGCATCGATTCCGACCATCTCAGCTCCTGGGAGGGGTCGGAATGGACGCACGCGTGTGTGCTGAGTCGTTTGGTGCCCTCCGCAGTCCTTTTGGTCGCCCGAGGTGGGATCGTGAAGCCCTCCACCGTCTCTGGAGCCACCGGCCACTCAACGCCGGTGGGTCTTGCCGGACTTGACCACGGGGTTTGCCCCCCTGAGTCACTGGCAGGTGGGGCCAAGCCCTGTCAAGTCAAAGTTAATTAAGAATTTAAGTAATTATTTTAATTAACCTAATTAGTCACTGACAGTGGGCCTAGTTTCTGATGATTAATTAGGATTTAGTTTTAATTAGTTAGTTAAGAGTCTGAGTCACTGACATGTGGCCCCCACATGTCAGGTTTGACTTTGGCCCGGTCAGCTCACCAGCTGACGTCATAATGATGTCATGCTGATGCAATAAAAGCAATTTCTAGTTTAGAATAAATTCCAGAAATTATTCAAAACTTCAAAAATTCATATAAATTAATCTGTAAATCAGATGAAAATAATTTATATATGAAAATTTATCAAAAATCCAATGAATCCAATGGTACTATTGTCATGCATGTTAGAGCAACCCAAATAGGTGAACATTGACATTTGTTAATAGGTTAGTAAATGGAATTTAAAATGAAGAACAATTTTGAACCTATATTCGAATTCATTTCAAATCAACATGAACACTAGTTGCATTAGCTCATGTATACATGCTATCATGCCATGATCATGCATCATATTGTTGCACTTGCGTGTGTTGATTGTTTCTTATCTGCATTGCGGTAGGCCCTGCTCCTGAGGATACCCCCGAGTATCCCGACGAAGGAGAGAACCTTTCCGCTACCCAGCAAGGCAAGCAACCCCTTTGATCATTCCGATAACATCCCCCTCTCTCGCTCCTGCTCTTGTTTATTGCATTAGGACAATCGATCACATGTCAGTCATACACGGTAGATGATCCTATTCTATTGCATAACCTGACATTGTCACAGTAAATAGCTAAACCTTACAACCTAGCATACCTGGTAGATGCTTGTGCCATGATGTGCTTAGCTTACTTTGCCTCCTATGCTTGCTATGCTTAGAGTTGTGTCAGGTTGGATTCATCAGGGTGATGAACTGAGTGAAACAATGTTGCCTGATGTGATGATGTTATGATGAACTTGATTTGGTAAAGGTAGCAATGAGAGGCTATGTAGGAGTACATAGTGGGTTGTCTCATTGGGACCATTCTTAGGAACTGAGTTCCGTGTTTGTGATCCAAGACTAGTTACTACCAGACGTTGGGATACTTAATTGACCCTCTCGACTTATCATTCGCTTAGTCCTTAGTCCAGGAATTGCAAGTAGTTTCTGGTGTTTATAGCATGCTGGAGGCCATGCGTAGCACTGACCCTAGGGGTGGGTTACGACGCGATAGGCAATGGCACGGTGTACCAAGGGTCACCCGGATGGTGGGCTTGGGAACCCTGCGCACATCGTTTGGGGCCGTAGCAGAAACATCGGGCGGACTTCCGTGCGGGTTCAGTCTCAAATAGGCTATAGCCTGGACTAGAGGTCTTATGTGATTGACGGTCGTGGCCGACTCCGTCGCTGGGCATCCGCTTGAAGGTTGCCGAGGTGCGTGGTTTTATGAGCACACAGCGATAAGTGGCGAGAGTGTGTGTGAAGAAGTACACCCCTGCAGGGTATGAAACTATTCGAATAGCCGCGTCCTCGGATATGGACTACTTGGAGAACTTATGTTGTTCATAGATAATCTAATGGATACTCATAAAAATATCAAGACATGTGTGAGTACCGTGGATGGCACTCTCCCAGGAGGGAAGTGAATCCATGGTGGTGTATTGATATGGAGTTAGTGGACTCGTGGGCGATATCTAAAATGTAAACAAAGAGTTAAAATTGAGTAGTGTAGGTTAGCCATGAGTCAAAGCTGGCATTGCTGCATAAACTCCACCACTCCCTTTGTTGATACATGAGCATGAATAGACTAGGTCTGTTTTAAAGACTTGTTGAGTACGTTTGTACTCATGTTTGCTTAATAAATATTGCAGATGAGACCCAGGACCCATTAGGTGGGTTCTTTGTAGACGTTGACGATGCCAAATAGCTGGTGTCCCAGCTACGACCTATGCCATGTGGTGGGCTGTAGATAGTCAGGCCATGTGCCTTTTTATCCTTTCATCTGTTTGTACTCAGACAGCTTATGCTTCCGCTTGGTTTGTATGAACATGTTTGTATGACTTGAGTGTCGGGTCATGTGACCCCTATCTGTAAGAACATATTATGCAAGGCTCATTTGAGCCTCTTAAATAAAAGGCATGTTGTTGTATAGTTATGTTGTGATGCCATGGTTGTATCTATGCATATCGGGCATGTCGTGCGTACGTGTGACGTGCAACGGTATGTATGGGATCCGATACCTAGTCATGTGCCTTTAGTAGTACTCTTTACGGGAAACTGCCTCTTTGTGCTTCCACCGAGCCATGGTAGCTTCCTACTGCTCCGGACACATTGATTGACCGACATGTATCCTTATTTTTTGATGTGTCTGTACCTTCGGGGAAATGTCTCGTGGTGTAATGAAGTCCCTGTAGCCTGCTACGACTCGTCTACGTGTAGTAATGGCATTTGTGTCTCACGACGTAATGGAGTCCCTGTAGCTTGCTATGACTTGTCTACACATGCTTGAGGCCGACACCTGCATTGCTGGGTTATGTATGTTGTTTCTGTACGGATGTGCCGCTTGGGTTCTATGACTAGTTATGTCAGCCCGGGTTCTCTGTCATTTGATTGCCAGCGACATGTTCACATACGTGTGCCAAAAGACGCAAACGGTCCCGGCTAAGGTAAGGTTGCAGCTGTGGAACTTACCATGCGTGAGGCCACAAAGTGATGTGATATGTTACAGTCTAGATTCCTATGACTTAGGATCGGGGTCCCGACAACGTTGGTATCAGAGCCTGACTGACTGTAGGACTACCAAGCCAAACCGGTCGAAGTTGAGTCGAGAAACACTATAGAAAAGTAGGGGAATTGATTGTGGAAGGGAACATAAGGCTCTTTTTACTCCTCTTCCCAAGTTATTCTATGCTGAGTCATTCTCATCTTTTCTTCGGGGATGAGAACTAGGCTACTCATCCATTGCTTAGGATGCTGAGTTACTAACCATGGACCACTAGCTAGCTTGTTGTAAGTGAATGTGGGTATTCAAGTATTGTTGGTGTGACAAACAGATGGAGAAGAGAATTGAGTCTAGAAAGTCGAGTGGTTATGCTTTTCCAATCTTTTGCAGTTGTCTCAAAATCCTTTTTGAGCAATTATAGCCGTTATGTTGTCCAATTTCTGCTAGAGTCTCTAATGTCTTTGCGTCATTCTCTGTTTCAGATGCCCCCTCGTCCTTTCCGTCAGGTGGTCCGTCTGACCAGGTGCATCGATGTACCGGGTCACACGGCTATGTTGGTTAGAGTCATGATGGAGGCTGGATACCGTTGGTACCCGGAGTACACAGTGGAGGAATAGTATCGAGATTTCAACCAGAGTCAGTATCTGTGTACCGTCAAGATTTATCCTTCATACCCTGGAGCTGCAGAGCCGCTTCACTAGACTTATGGATTAGGTGTCACCATAGATATGGCAGTTCAGGAGGCCGCTTACACCATGCTGACTATCATGAGGTTCCACCATGGTCTGCTTCAGAACACCGAGTTCTGCTATGTTCCTGCTTCTATGGGAGGAGAGGATGGTTATCTTAGTGCAACCTACTATGATCATTCCCAAGAGGACCCTAGGCTGCAGGTGACCGCTCAGATGTTGGAGAACAGGGATCGTGATGCACATGCCCTTCGCATGGAGCTTTATGCCACCCATGCACGTCTTTGGACAGCCCTGACGCAGTTCGCATCTATTGTGCAGACAGGCTATGGAGACTTGGAGATGCTGACCCCATCACGGACTCATCTGCCAGCACATGTAGACTGGCCCGATGTTGGAGGCATCACCCCTCTTTGAGGACCGTTGTTGCCGCCGACAAGGGGACCAAGGCCACACCCGTGTCCTTATGGCTCCCAGGGATCACAGGCTAGAGTGTTTCCAGATCCTCAGGTTTAGCTCCCGGGTTATGGGGGTAACCTATATGAGGCATTCTACGGCGATGCTTGAGTACATGGATGTTAGTTCTAGTATGGTAGTAATCGTATCGCGACAGTCCTGCGTGTCTTGTGGGATATGATGAGGTTGAGAGTTGAGTTCTGAAGGTGTAGATAGATAATGTATAGGAAGCTCGTAATGCCTCCGGTGAGTTGTGTCATCTCTCCATAGTTGTATTTCAGCTTGGCTTGTACTAAACTATGTCATGGTGTGTATGAATCATGGTGTTCATATGTAAGTTGTTTTACCATGTTGATTGGTGTTTACCCTGCATGCCATGTTGTCCAGTACATTCCTTATCTCATGTCTTAGAGTTGTTGTTCCCTATGATTAAGCTATGGGTTTGTTCCTCAAGGATGGTGGTAACTAGGAATAACCCCGTGCCTGCCCCTGAGCAGGGCAAGGGAAGCCAGCCAAGGCAAGAGGATCTGCCACATGCACCTTCCTTGGCGGAAGTAATGCTTGAAGCCGAAAGGAACAAGAGGGAGACCAACAGGCTGTTGGAAAGAATCGAGCAGAACACAGCACGTGCTCCCCGCAATGACCTCAATGATGGCGTATCACTTGGGGATTTCATCAGAATGTGCCCATCCAAGTATCATCATTTGGTCGACCCACTCGACACGGATGACTGGTTGACTAGCATGTATCGCAAGATCAGGGCTGCCAATATGAATGAGGCCAACAAGGTGACCTTTGCAACTTACTTTCTGGAAGGTCCCGCCAATCTGTGGTGGGAGAATTTTGAAGCCATGCATCCTGCAGGCCCTGCACCAACTTGGGCAGAGTTCAATGCCGCATTTCGTACCCATCACATCCCGGAAGGGCTGATGGATCGTAAGAGAGAGGAATTATGTGCCTTCACCCAGGGTAGACTGTAAGTGGATGCTTATAGTCATGAGTTTGGAAACCTTGCTCGCTATGCTCCTGAGGAAGTTTCTACTGATGCCAAGAAGCAGGATAGGTTCCGCAAGGGACTTAACCCTGAGCTCTGCCGAGATCTGCGCCTGCATGAGTGCACCACTTTCCAGGCTCTCGTCAACAAGGCTATCAATGCCGAGACTGGACAGACTGATTATGAGGCCACGAGAAAGCACAACCATGACTTCAACCCTGCATCTGGCTTGGGCTCCAATAAATGTCGGATCTGGGTGCCCAACGCAGCTCTGCCGCCAAAATACAATGCGAGGCCATCCTTCCAGGCGCCTCGCCCAGTTTAGCCCAACCCTCCAGTCAGACCATTTGGAGGACCGCCTGCAAATGTTGCTCCCCGTGCCACCGTGGTTTGCTATAAGTGTGGAGAACCAGGACATTACTCCCGTGAGTGTCCCCAGAATAATGTTAAGCCCTCTGGACATGGAAAACCAGGAAAAGCCTTCTTTGTGAAGCCAGCTCCTGCACGTGGACGAGTGAACTATATATCTGCTGAGGAAGCCCTTGAGGATCCTGATGTTATCCTAGGTACGCTCCTAGTCAATAGTCATCCAGCATCTGTTTTATTTGATACTGGTGCATCTCATTCCTTTATCTCAGAAAGTTATGCACAGTTGCATAACATGTCTTTTTGTGATATGCCTACTCCTTTAGTAGTGCAGACTCCGGGTTCCAAATGGCAAACTTCTAGAGTGAGCCATGATAATGAGATTTTGGTGGATAGATTAGTCTTCCTACCATCTTTGATAGCCCTCAAGTCTTCGGACATCAATATCATTCTAGGCATGGATTGGATGAAAGCCCACTATGCCAAGATTGATACTCATTCTAGGAATGTTCAACTTACACATCCATCGGGTGAGATAGTTAATGTCTCCACTCGAACAACCAAGTGCCAACTCTTTTCCCTCAATGCTAGCCCTCTTCCAGAGCTAGAAGATATTCCGGTAATCCGTGACTTTCTGGATGTGTTTCCAGAAGAACTGCCAGGAATTCCTCCTGTCACAGATGTTGAGTTTGTGATAGAGCTCATCCCAGGGACTGTCCCAATAGCTAGAAGACCCTATAAGATGGCACCCTTAGAACTAGCCGAACCTAAGATCCAACTCGATGAGGCTTTGAAGAAAGGTTTCATCCGTCCCAATTCTTATCCTTGGGATTGTCCCGTTCTCTTTGTCAAGAAGAAGGATGGTTCGGATCGGATGATTGTGGATTATAAGCCAGTGAATTTGGTCACCATAAAGAACAAGTATCCGCTCTCCAGGATCAACGATTTGTATGATCAACTCGCTGGATCCTCTGTCTTTTCCAAAATGGATTTGAGGTTAGGATACCATCAAATCAGAATTAGGAACGGGGACATTCCAAAAATGGCTTTTGTTACTCGTTATGGCCAATACGAGTACACCGTCATGTCCTTCGGTTTAACCAATGCCCCAGCCACTTTCTCTCACTTGATGAATTCGATCTTCATGGAGTATCTAGATAAATACGTCATGGTTTACCTCGACGATATACTCATCTACTCAAACAACGAACAAGAACATGCCGAGCATCTAAGGCTGGTATTGATGAATCTTCGAGAGCACCGCCTCTACGCCAAATTCTCCAAGTGTGAATTTTGGTTGCCAGAAGTGACCTATCTGGGCCACGTGATTTCTGGTAAAGGTATTGCTATCAATCCTGAGAGAGTTCAGGTCATCCTTGATTGGACTCGACCTAAATCGGTTAAGCAAGTTTGGAGTTTCCTTGGCTTAGCGAGCTATTGTCGCCGCTTTGTCAAGAATTTCTCGAAAGTTGCAAAACCTCTAACTGAACTCCTCAAGAAAGATAAAAAGTTCGAGTGGACTCCACAATGCGAGCACAGTTTTCAGGAGTTGAAAAGACGACTGACCTCTGCTCCCGTTCTGGTGCCACCTGATTTCTCTAAGGACTTTGTTATCTATTGCGAAGCCTCGCGACAAGGATTAGGTTGCATTCTCATGCAAGATCGTCATGTGATTACATACGCATCTCGACAGTTGCGTCCACATGAGGATAATTATCGAACACATGATCTTGAGCTTGCAGCTGTAGTCCATGCACTGAAAACCTGGCGACATTACCTTCTGGGTAATCGTTGCGAAATTTACACTGATCACCAAAGTCTAAAATATATATTCACCCAGCCGGATTTGAATCTCAGGCAAAGACGATGGGTAGAGTTGATTACAGATTATGACTTAGGGATAACTTACACCGCGGGGAAAGCCAATGTCATGGCTGATGCACTAAGTCGTAAGTCTTATTGTAACAACCTGATGTTACAACAAGGTCAACCACTTCTCCATGAGGAATTCCGGATGTTAAATCTTCACCTTGTTCCTCAAGGATTTCTTCCAACCTGGTAGCGAAACCTAATCTTAAGGATCAAATAGTAGTTGTCCATAAATATGATAACGGTATATCCCGGATCAAGGAGAATATTGCTAGCGGAAACACTAAAGATTTCTCCAAGAATGATGAAGGTGTTGTGTTCTTCTAGAACCGGTTGGTGGTTCCCAAGAGCACACGCTTAAGATAGCTGATCCTTAAGGAGGCTCATGATTCTCCTCTCTCAATTCATCCGGGTAGTACCAAGATGTATCAGGACCTACACCAGAGGTTCTGGTGGACTAGGATGAAAAGAGAAATTGCTCAGTTCGTTGCTAACTGCGACGTTTCTCGTCGCGTGAAAGCAGAACATCAAAGGCCTGTTGGCACCCTTCAACCGTTAGCTATTCCTGAATGGAAATGGGATAAAGTCGGTATGGATTTCATTACCGGATTTCCTAGGACTAAGAGAGGGAATAATGCTATATTTGTGGTCATCGACCGTCTTTCCAAAGTGGCTCCTTTTCTTCCTGTTCGGGAAAGTATAACTGCTAGCCAGCTAGCGGAGTTGTATGTTTCTCGAATAGTTTCTCTGCATGGTGTTCCTTTGGAGATTAACTCAGACCATGGAAGTATCTTTACTTCCCGATTTTGGGAAAGTTTTCAAACCGCTATGGGGACTCATCTATCCTTTAGCACTGCTTTCCACCCGCAATCAAGTGGTCAAGTTGAGTGAGTCAATCAAATCCTCGAAGACATGCTCCGAGCTTGTGTTATATCTTTCGGTATGAACTGGGAGAAATGTCTTCCATTTGCCGAGTTCGTATATAACAATAGTTATCAATCAAGCTTGGGAAAAGCCCCTTTTGAAGTTCTCTATGTACGAAGGTGTCGAACACCTCTTAACTGGTCGGAAACCGGAGAGAGGCGACTCTTTGGCCCGGATACGATCCTTGATGTAGAGGAGCAAGTTCGCATTATTTGTGAAAAGTCGAAAACAGCCCAATCTCGTCAAAAGAGCCAATATGATCGCCATCATAAGGTTGTGACCTATGAAATTGATGAGAAGGCTTACCTTCGGGTTACACCTCTGAAGGGTACCCATCGATTCGGTATCAAGGGCAAAGTGGATCCTCGTTACATTGGACCTTTTCGCATTCTTACTAAACGAGGAGAGGTTGCCTACCAATTGGAACTTCCACTGCATCTTTCCAAGGTTCATGATGTCTTCCACGTCTTGCAACTCAGGCGTTGCTTCTTGGACCCTGTCCGTGAGGTAGACCAAGTAGCGCTTGATCTCCAAGATAACCTTACATATGGAGAATGCCCTGTTCGTATTCTTGATCAAGCTAAGCGTACCACCCGGCGTCGGAACATCAAGTTTGTCAAGGTTCAGTGGTCAGACCATTCTGAAAAGGAGGCGACATGGGAAAGAGAAAATCGTCTTCGACTAGAATACCCTGCGCTTTTCCCAACGACTTCAAAATCTCGGGACGAGATTCGTTTGAGTGGGGGTGAGTTGTCACAACCCTAGCTAGATGTCCTAGGAAAAGTATTGTGCTTGCATCATGTTTAATTTTGCATTAACATGAAATGGGGAACAAAAGAAACCCCAAGCTAACTTCGAATCAAAACAATTCAAATTTGGTGAAAATTCAACAAATCCAAAATGCCCACTAAAAATGTTCCCTATGTCTGGTAAATTTGGGCATGATTATAATAGGGACCATTCTAATTATTTGAACAATCAAAGTAATTCAGAAATAATTGATAAGGCTCCTGAAATCATTAAATAAAGCACTATCGTTATTTTCGTTTTCAAAATATCCTGAAACTTTTTAGACAAGTTTGAAATATTCAAACTTCATTATAGAAAATATACGGGATATTTTATAATGTCATTTGTACCTGAAAAGAAAATAAACAAATGTCAGTAAAAGAAAATAGAGAAGAAATAAAAAGGAAAAAAAAGGGAGAAAGGCCGAGGCCAGGCCAGCCCACCTGGCCCAGGGAGGTCATCGTCCTCCTGGCGGCTCGGAGGACGAGCACGTGGCCTGAG
This sequence comes from Hordeum marinum, assembly GCA_022496015.1. Classification (NCBI taxonomy): domain Eukaryota; kingdom Viridiplantae; phylum Streptophyta; class Magnoliopsida; order Poales; family Poaceae; genus Hordeum; species Hordeum marinum. The sequence goes on along the minus strand of CM039678.1, from coordinate 86,900,172 downwards.
CGCGCGCGCTGCCATGCCTCCACGCCGGCAGCTGCTTGCCTGTGTCCTCCTCGCGAGCGCGACGGGGATAAGCTCCCCAGAGCCATCCCCATCGCACCCTCTCTCTCTCTCGCCCGCCTCTCTTCCTCTCCCCTCTCTGCTTCTCCATGGTCGAGCCTTGCTCGAGCTTGCCGCCGTCGTGTTAGCCGCTCCCCCTCGCCCCTGAGCCCCCCAATCAATCTGCCTAGCTTTCCTCTTATTCCTCACCGAGACGTGCACCACCAGGAGCTCCCCATCACCATCTTCGCGTCATCTTTAACCTCCGCCCGCCGGAAATCAAGTGGAGCTCGCCGCTGCTCCAAGCCCTCGCGGAGCCTGCTCTCAACGTCTCTGTGACCGCCGTGAGCCCCTGAGTCTTTCCCCCTTTTTCCCCTTTCGATTCTGTGCTCTAGTGTCAGATTCCATCGAGGTCCGAATGCCCCCGCCGCTCGACCTCGACGCCGGCAATGTTCTGGTGACCAGCTAGTCCGTCTGAGGCCTCCGTCGTGTTCGTAAGGTTGTGTAGAGTTCGTACTTGCCAAGTAGAGCTTATGTTGCGCCCTGGTTCGACGAGCCCGTGCTCGCCCGAGCTCCGGCCGCCGCCCAGCTCACCGCCGGCGTCGATTCCGACCATCTCAGCTCCTGGGAGGGGTCGGAATGGACGCGCGCATGTGTGTTGAGTCGTTTGGTGCCCTCCGCCGTCCTTTTGGTCGCCCGAGGAGGGATCCCGAAGCCCTCCACCGTCTCTAGAGCCACCGGCGGCTCAACGCCGGTGGGTCTTGCCGGAGTTGACCATGGGGTTTGACCCCCTAAGTCACTGGCAGGTGGGGCCAAGCCCTGTCGAGTCAAAGTTAATTAAGAATTCAATTAATTATTTTAATTAACCTAATTAGTCACTGACAGTGGGCCTAGTTTCTAATAATTAATTAGAAATTATTTTTAATAAGTTAGTTAAGTGTCTGAGTCACTGACATGTGTCCCCGAAATGTCAGGTTTGACTTTGGCCCGGTCAGCTGACCAGTTGACGTCATAATGATGGCATGCTGATGCAATAAAGCAATTTCTAGTTTAGAATAAATTCCAGAAATTATTCAAAACTTCAAAATTCATATAAATTAATCTGTAAATCAGATGAAAATAATTTATATATGAAAATTTATCAGAAAAATCCAATGAATCCAATGGTGCTATTGTCATGCATGTTAGAGCAATCCAAATAGGTGAACATTGACATTTGTTAGTAGGTTAGTAAATGGAATTTAAAATGAAGAAAATTTTTGAACCTATATTCGAATTCATTTCAAATCAACATGAACACTAGTTGCATTAGCTCATCTATACATGCTATCATGCCATGATCATGCGTCATATTGTTGCACTTGCGTGTGTTGATTGTTTCTTATCTGCATTGCTGTAGGCCCTGCTCCTGAGGATACCCCCGAGTATCCCAACGAAGGAGGGAACCTTTCCGCTACCCAGCAAGGCAAGCAACCCCTTTGATCATTCCGATAACATCCCGCTCTCTCGCTCCTGCTCTTGTTTATTGCATTAGGACAATTGATCACATGTCAGTCATACACGGTGGTAGATGATCCTATTCTGTTGCATAACCTGACATTGTCATAGTAAATAGCTAAACCTTGCAACCTAGCATACCTGGTAGATGCTTGTGCCATGATGTGCTTAGCTTACTTTGCCTGCTATGCTTGCTATGCTTAGAGTTGTGTCAGGTCGGATTCATCTGGGTGATGAACTGAGTGAAATAATATTGCCTGATGTGATGATGTTATGATGAACTCGATATGGTAAAGGTAGCCATGAGAGGCTATGTAGGAGTACATAGCGGGTTGTCTCATTGGGACCGTTCTTAGGAACTGAGTTCCGTGTTTGTGATCCAAGACTAGTTACTACCACACGTTGGGATACTTAATTGACCCTCTCGACTTATCATTCGCTTAGTCCTTAGTCCAGGAGTTGCAAGTAGTTTTTGGTATTTATAGCATGCTGGAGGCCGTGCGTAGCGCTGACCCTAGGGGTGGGTTACGACGTGGTAGGCAGTGGCATAGTGTACCAAGGGTCACCCGGATGGTGGGCTTGGGAACCCTGCGCACATCATTTGGGGCTATAGCGGAAACTTCAGCCGGATTTCCGTGCGGGTTCAGTCTCAAATAGGCGATAGCCTAGACTAGAGGTCTTAAGTGATTGACGGTCGTGGCCGACTCCCTCGCTGGGCACCCGCTTGACGGTTGCCGAGGTGCGTGGTTTAATGAGCACACAGCGATAAGTGGCGAGGGAGTGTGTGAAGAAGTACACCCCTATAGGGTATGAAACTATTCGAATAGCCGCGTCCTCAGATATGGACTACTTGGAGAACTTATGCTATTCATAGATAATCTAATGGATACTCATAAAAATATCAAGACAAGTGTGAGTACCATGGATGGCACTCTCCCAGGAGGGAAGTGAATCCATGGTGGTGTATTGATATGGAGTTAGTGGACTCGTGGGCGATATCTAAAATGTAAACAAAGAGTTAAAATTGAGTAGTGTAGGTTAGCCATGAGTCAAAGCTGGCATTGCTGCATAAACTCCACCACTCCCTTTGTTGATACATGAGCATGAATAGACTAGGTCTGTTTTAAAGACTTGTTGAGTATGTTTGTACTCATGTTTGCTTAATAAATGTTGCAGATGAGACCCAAGACCCATTAGGTGGGTTCTTTGTAGACGTTGATGATGCCGAATAGCTGGTGTCCCAGCTACGACCTATGCCATGTGGTGGGCTGTAGATAGTCAGGCCATGTGCCTTTTTATCCTTTCATCTGTCTGTACTCAGACAGCTTATGCTTCCGCTTGGTTTGTATGAACATGTTTGTATGACTTGAGTGTCGGGTCATGTGACCTCTATCTGTAAGAACATATTATGCAAGGCTCATCTGAGCCTCTTAAATAAAAGTCATGTTGTTGTATAGTTATGTTGTGATGCCATGGTTGTATCAATGCATATCGGGCATGTCGTGCGTACGTGTGACGTGCAATGGTATGTATGGGATCCGACACCTAGTAATGTGCCTTTAGTAGTACTCTTTACGGGAAACTGCCTCTTTGTGCTTCCACCGAGCCATGGTAGCTTGCTACTGCTCCGGACACATTGATTGACCAGCATGTATCCTTCTTTGCTGCTGTGTCTGTCCCTTCGGGGAAATGTCTCACGGTGTAATGGAGTCCCTGTAGCCTGCTATGACTCGTCTACGTGCAGTGATGGCATTCGTGTCTCATGACGTAATGGTGTCCATGTAGCTTGCTATGACTCGTCTACACACGCTTGAGGCCGACACCTGCATTGCTGGGTTATGTATGCCTGTTTCCGTACGGATGTGCCGCTTGGGTTCTATGACTAGTTATGTCGGCCCAGGTTCTCTGTCATTTGATTGCCAGCGACATGTTCACATACGTGAGCCAAAAGACGCAAACGGTCCCGGCTAAGGTAAGGCTGCAGCCGTGGAACTTACCGTGTGTGAGGCCGCAAAGTGATGTGATATGTTACAGTCTAGATTCCTATGACTTAGGATCGGGGTCCCGACAGAATGTTTACTTTTGAATTCTCACTGTTGATTGTGACTTTGGATCCTTGTTGACTGAATGTTATTCGATCCATCAGAGCTGCTAATTCGGTGAAGTCGCCTTAACATGACGGAGGCCAGCTAGCTGGCTTACGATGCCAGCAGAGCGCTTCGCACGAATGTCCGAGTAAGTTAGATTGTAAGTATATTTCCAATTGAATTCCTGTCTTCTTTGACTGTACACCCACTAGGTGTTTATTTTCCACTCGTAGAATGTTTGAAGATTCTCCACTCGAATAGATTAGGTCTTAGTCGAGTAGGTTTTGGGTCAGTGGGGGCACTCTTAGTGCACCCACTGGGTGTAGTCCCCGAGACCGCTATTGAGTGCTTGCCTCGACAGGGGTCTTAGAGTCTACCGTATGCAGGATACGTTTGCCCTTGATTGCGCTACTCCGCAGCTACTTTGTAGGTTTCATGGATATCATTGATAAACCATGATATGACAGTACATAAGGATAGACTGCACTTTACGGGGTGTAGGGGGCATGTCACTTGACAGATCGAGTGACGGATGTTCCATAGATGGATACTTTCTACCACTCGACAGGTCGAGAGTTGGCAGATCCAGTGGGGGCACGCTAAGTGCACCCACTAGGTGTAGTCCCCGAGACTGTTGTCCTGTGCTTGCACCGGCAGGGGTCTTAGAATTTTTGTTGTACATGGAGTACGGTTGTCACTCAACATGTCGAGTTGTATATATTTTTTTCTTGACCGTCTCGCTCCGAAGCTATCTTGTAGGTTTTATGGACATCATTTGATCAAGCATTATATGACACTGCTTCAAAGGTGCGTAACGGGGTCGATGGAACACTTGACAGATCGAGTGTTAACTGTTCTAGTGGGGGCACTCTGAGTGCACCCACTAGGTGTAGTCCCCGAGACTGTCGTCGAGTGCTTGCACTAGCGGGGGTCTGATAGAGACTGTCTTGAACTTGTTTATGGTACGCAGAGTACACGAGCCACTCGACATGTCGAGTGTAATTTTAGTTGAATTCTCTTTCCTTTGGACACAGGTTTCATGGACATCATTGATCAACCATGATATGACGCTATTCCAGGGTAGTGGTGCGGGGTGATGTGCGCTGCCCAGTCGACCATTTTTGGTAATTTGCACTTCAGTGCTGATATTTCTTGCCGATTGAATTTCTTTCTTTGTTTATTTCAGAGGGCTTGTGAACTTGGAACGCAATACAAGGATCTTGAAGATGAAAGGAACCGGTTGCGAGTGGACTTGGAAGCCTCCAACAATGCTTTGGAGAGAGTGCGGGCCGAGCTGAAAACTCTGGGAGGTAACCTTCGTTGACCCCCTGCATTCTCATCTTCACTTTCCATGCTTTGAACCGAGTGCTTTGACTCGAACATACGTACGCAATGAAAACCGTCGACTCCAAGCGCAACTAAACAATGTTGTTTCTTTAGATTCCATGAAGAAAGCGCTAGAGGACAAGGACAAAGCGCTCGCTGACGCCCAACGCGTGGTGAAGGAGAAAACTGAAGCTGGTGACCAAAAGCTGACTGCTGCAAAGAGGATGGAGGAAGAGAACTCGAAGCTGAAGCAAGAGCGTGTGGACCTTATCAAGAAGACTGAGCAACTAACCAAGAGGACCAACGGCTTGGAGAGGCATTTGGGAGAGTTCTCGAGGAAGATGTATATTCTGCTCAACAGTGAGTTTCTGTGTCGACTGAACTTTATGAAATTTTTGACGACTGTATCTCATCAGTCCTCTTCCGATTCTCCCATTCTCCCATTCTAGAATTCTACCAAGACTTTGAGAAGGAGACTGAGGAGATCGAGCCCAACTTGGATCCCACCAAGTCACCTGTTGGAGACGCGGTGGCCATGAACTTGTTCAGACTCAACTTCAGGCTTCAGGGTGTTCAGGCGTATGTCCTTCGATTGAAAACTGTGATGGAGAGGATCAACAAGGAACTGTGGCCATAAGACACTTTTCAGCTCGACCTCACATCTGTTATGGCATGCCTGAACAACCTCCCCAGTCGAGTGCAAGCCTGGAAGAAATATGTTGCTCGCTGCGGTGCTGACGTGGCACTCTCCCTTGTGAGGGTCCATTGCAAGTAGGTGAGGGAAGACAAGTTGAAGGAGCTCCGAGTGATTAACACGAAGAAACTTTAGTTTGAAGATTTCATGGAGACCTTCATCGATGCAAAAACCAGGATCGCGGACGGCATCGACTTGGACACGTTCGTCGAGCCAGCCAGCCCGTCTGGCGGTTGAAAACTTGATCTTTGAGAGGAAAAAAAACTTTATTTGCCACGATATGCCGAGTGAAACTGTATCATCTTAAAACTTCATTCAGGCCTTAAGCTTGAGAACGTTTGCTTTCTCGTGAAACATTTATCTGCGATTAAACCTTTGGATTTATCCATATTTGGCTTTCAATCGTTTGTTCGACTCAGTTTGCTTTTTGGCTTAGGAGAAAGCTGGTTCGCAACTAAGCCCCCGAGTGTGAGGATAGCTCAACACTCGGAATATTTTGCAACCTAGGCGAAGAATTATTCGTAGCTAGGATGTCGAGTGGATGGATTACTTTCCACCCGACGGGATTTTTAACTTAGGCGAAAGCATGTTCGCAGCTAAGTCCCCGAGTGTGAGGATTGCTCAACACTCGGTGCATTATTGAACCTAGGCGAAGATTTATTCGCATCTAGGACGTCGAGTGGATGGATTACTATCCACTCGGCAGGTATTTTTTAACTTAGGCGAAAGCATGTTCGCAGCTAAGCCCCCGAGTGTGGGCATTGCTCGACACTCGGAGAAGAATTTTGAACTTAGACGAAGACTGGTTCATAGCTAAGTTGTCGGGTGAATGGACTGCTATCCACCCGACGGGGTTTTTTAACTTAGGAGAAAGCATTTTCGCAGCTAAGCCCTTGAGTATGAGGATTCCTCGACACTCGGAGGAGAATTTTGAACTTAGGCGAAGGCTGGTTCGTAGCTAAGTTGTCGAGTGAATGGACTGCTATCCACCCGACAGGGAGTTTAACTTAGGCGAAAACATGTTCGCGGCTAAGCCCTCGAGTGTGAGGATTGCTCGACACTCAGAGTATTTTTGAACCTAAGCAAAGACTGATCGCAAATAGGTCGTCGAGTGAATGGACTGCTATCCACCCGACAGGGTTTTTAAGTTAGGCGAAAGCATGTTCGCAGCTAAGCCCCCGAGTGTGAGGATTGCTCAACACTCGGAGTATTCCCAAGTGTGAAACGTACGATCGGAATCGACAATATACTGTGGGAGTCTGATTTGCATAGATGAAATATTTTTATTACATCAAAAACTCTTCTATCTCTAAGTATAAAATTGTCGGAGCAGATCTGCATTCCAGGCCTGTGGCTCGTCCATCTATTTCTCGAGATTGCACAGGTGATAAGCTCCGTTGTTCAGCACTTTGGTTACAACGAAGGGACCTTCCCATGCTGGAGCAAGCTTATGAGGTTGTTGTTGATCCACTCGGAGCACCAAGTCTCCTTCATGAAACGACCGACTCTTGATATTCTTTGCATGGAAGCGTCGTAGATCCTGCTGGTAAGCTATAGTCCGAATCAGAGCCATCTCTTGCTCTTCCTCCAGGAGATCGACACCATCCTGTCTAGCTTGTTCAGCTTCAGCTTCAGAACAAAGTTCCACTCGAGTAGAATTGTGAAACAAGTCACTCGGCAAGACAGCCTCGACACCATAGACCAGGAAAAAAGGAGTCTATCCAGTCGACCGATTAGGCGTCGTTCTCAGGCCCCATAACACAGACGGCAGCTCAGTCACCCAGGCACCAGTGGCATGATCTAGATCGTGCATGAGACGAGGCTTCAGACCTTGCAGGATGAGGCCATTAATTCGCTCAACTTACCCATTGATTTGAGGATGTGCAACAAACGCATAATCCACCTGAGTGCCCCAAGAGGTGCAGAAGTTTCTCAATTCTTCAGATTCAAAGTTGGTCCCGTTATCCGTGATAATGCTGTGAGGAATGCCGAATCGAAAAATTATTTCGCTCATGAATGTGACCCTCTGCGGGAGTTCAACTTCTTGATGGGCTTGCCTTCTATCCACTTTGTAAATTTGTCGCCTACAACCAGCAAATGAGTGAACCCGCCTTTTCCGGTCCTAAAGGGACCAACCATGTTGAGTCCCCAAACAGCAAATGGTCAGGCGAGGGGAATCGTCTTCGGAGCAGAGGTCGACTTGTGTGACAAGTTTGCATAGAACTGGCATCCATCACAATGATCAACAATGTCTTTAGCCATCTCATTAGCCCGTGGCTAGAAGAAACTAGCTCGGTATGCTTTAGCGACGATTGCCCACGAAGATGCATGATGACCGCAAGTTCCCGAGTGGATCTCATCCAGAATCACTCGACCTTCCTCGGGGGAAATGCAATGCTGCGTTGCGCTAGTTGCACTTTCTCTGAACAGATGATCCCCAATCACAGTAAAGGCCTTTGACCTACACAAAATCTGTCGAGCATCTGTTTCGTCTTCAGGGAGTTCTTGTCTGAGGATATAGGCAATGTAGGGCACCGTCCAATCCGGAATGACAACTAGAATCTCCACGACCAAATCAATTAGTGTAGGGACATCGACTTCAGTCGGATCAGTGGAGCTCATAGCTTGCGGGGGCTCTTCGGTGAAAGGATCTTCTTGCACCGAAGGAGTATGCAAGTGCTCTTAAAACACATCACTGGGGACAGGCCATTGAGTGGACCCAATCTTTGCTAGTTTGTTGGCCGCTTGATTCTTCAGTCGGGGAACATGATGAAGTTCCAGGCCTTCAAATTTATTTTCCAACTTTCTAACAGCATTGTAGTACCCAGTCATAGTAGGGTTTCGAACATCCACTCTTTCATCACTTGATTCACCACCAAATCGGAGTCGCCATACACCATCAGGCACTTGACGTCGAGTGAGATAGCCATGCGCAACCCATACAAAAGTGCTTCATAAGCTGCCTCATCGTTGGAGGAATCGAAGTGAATTTGTAAGACATAACTGAGCTTGTACCCCTTGGGAGATATCAGGACAACACCAGCACCGGACCCATTCAACATTTTAGAGCGGTCGAAGAACATGGTCCAATGTGCCGAGTGAACCTGGATTGTCTGTTGCTGTTCAATCCACTCGGCCATAAAATCTGCCAGTGCCTGGGACTTGATTGCTTTCTTGGCTTCAAACTTAATGTCAAAATGTCTGAGTTTGATTGCCCACTTAGCCACTCGACCAGATGCGTCTCGATTGTTGAAAATCCGGGACAATGGAGCATCACTGATGACTGAAATCGAGTGGTCTTGAAAATAATGCGCCACCTTCTTCGCTGATAGGTAAATACCATAAAGCAGCTTCTGGTAGTGTGGATATCTTTGCTTCGAGGGGGCAGAACTTCAGAGACATAATAAACTGATCGTTGAACTTTGTAAGCTTTACCCTCCACTTCTCGCTTGACAGTTAGCACCGTACTGACGACCTGATTAGTGGCCGCGATGTACAGGAGCAAGGGCTCTTTGCTGCATGGAGCGGCAAGCACCGGCTGGGTGGAGAGCAGGGCTTGAAGCTCAACAAATGCTGCTTCTGCTTCTGGAGTCTACTCAAATGTGTTGGACTTCTTCATCAATTTATATAGAGGCAGCGCCTTCTCACCGAGGCGAGAAATGAATCGACTCAATGCTGCCAGGCAACCTGTGAGTTTCTGAACATCGTGCACTCGCACGGGAGTCTTCATTCGGGTGATGGCGCTGATTTTCTCAGGCTTGACATCGATCCCTCTTTCGGAAACGAGAAAACCGAGTAACTTGCCGCCAGGGATGCCGAAAGTACACTTGACCGGATTCAGCTTTATGTCGTATCTCCTCAGATTGGCGAATGTTTCGGCCAAATCAGCCAACAGGTCGGAACCTTTGCGGGACTTGACCACTATATTATCCATGTACACCTCGACATTTCGAGGGATCTGGTTGAGTAAACACTTCTGAATCGTGTGCATAAAAGTAGCACCGGCATTTTTCAGACTGAATGGCATAGTGATGTAGCAAAAACACCCGAATGGGGTGATGAAGGCTGTCTTTATTTCATCTGGGCCATACAGACGGATCTGATGATACCCAGAGTAAGCATCTAGAAACGATAAACGCTCGCATCTCGTAGTCGAGTCAACAATCCAATCTATGCGGGGGAGCGGAAAATGATCCTTCGGGTAGACCCGATTGAGATGTTTGAAGTCAATGCACATACGCAATGACTTATCCTTTTGGACACCATCATGACATTCGGGAGCCACTTGGAGTGGTAAATCTCCCGAATGAACTTGGCTTGCAAGAGACGGGCCACTTCTTCACCGATTGCTTTGTGCTTCTCTGTCGTCGATCGACGCAAATGCTCCCTGATGGGCTTAACTTTCGGGTCAACTCTCAGATGGTGCTTAGCCAGTCCCCTGGGAACCCCCAGCATGTCAGCAGGCTTCCATGCGAAGATGTCACAGTTCTCACGGAGGAACTGGATGAGCTCGGCTTCCTATTTGCTGTCGAGTGTTGATGATATATTTGTCAGGGCAGCAGTTGGATCCGTCGGGTTGATGTGCACCTTCTTCACTTTCCCTGCCGACTGAAATGCCGACTTAGAAGTGGGCTTCTTTGCACGGAGCAAATTAGCAGGGTTAACACTCTTCTTGTACTCTTCCAGCTCGACCATGGCCATCTGATGATCGGCGATCTTGGAGCCTTGCTAGTGGCATTCTTCAGCCCGCTGTCGATTGCCAGTGACCATGATCACGCCCTTAGGGATCGGCATCTTCAACTTTAGATACACGTAACATGGACGGGCCATGAAACGAGCACACACGGGTCGACCCAAAATGGCATGATAGGCACTCTGGAAATCCACAACTTCAAACGTCATCTTTTCCTTTCGAAAATTGCTATCGTTCCCGAATGTCACGTCCAATGCAATCTGGCTGAGTGACTTAGCCTTCTTCCCTGGGATGACTCCGTGAAATTGCATGTTGCTTTCAGTCAGTCAGGATATCGGAATGCCCATCCCTTTCAGGGTATCCACATAGAGGATCTTCAGACCACTGCCAACGTCCATGAGGACCTTTCTGAGTCGAGTGCCCCTCACCACCGGATCAACCACCAGAGCCTGTCAACCAGGAGTGGCCACATGAGCAGGATGGTCTATTTGGTCTAATGTGATAGCATACTGGGACCACTTGAGGTAGGTGGGGGTAGCAGGTACGACAATGTTGACCTCTGTGTTGATGACCTTTAGTCGACTCTTGCTCTCTACATTAGCGAAAATCACAAGTGTAGAAGTGACATCTAGGAATGTTTCTTTATCTTCATCTTCATCCTTTTCAGGTCTTGTCACTCGATGGAGTCTCCTCGAACTGCTGAATAAGTCTCCGACATTGCCGAGTGGTATGCTTGGGCAAAATCACATTACCCTCCTCATCTTTCCTCGTGTGAATTACACACGGCTGATCCATAATATCAGTCACTGACTGATTTTTTTCCTTTCTTAGGGGCATACTGCGCTTTAGCCTTCCCCTTATTCTTTGCTTGGGTCGCCAGTGTGGCTGCCTCTGCTTGGACCGGACCCTCAGCTTTTTTGCTTCTATTTCCGATTGGAGTTGCTGCCCATATCACTGATCACCACCTTTCCTTTGCCATTACGGAGGCGATCTTCTTCCTCGCCATTGGTGTACCGAGTGGCGATCTCCATCATCTTGCCAAGTGAAATGTCACCCATTCGACCGAACTTCAAATAGAGCTCTTTGTATCTCACACCAGCCTTGAAGGCACACACAGCTTGGTGTTCTGAAACTTTCTCCACTGTATGATGTAGAGTGGACCAATGCTGAATATAGTCTCTCAAGGTCTCATTGGGATTCTGGACACAATGTTGTAAGTCGACCAGCCCGGCAGGACGCTTGCAATTGCCCTCGAAGGTTTGGATGAACACTCGGGCAAGATCCTCCCGGCAATATATATTGGATGGAGCCAAGCGATTCGGCCAAGCACGAGCTGAACCATCCAACAACAAGGACATGTGTTTCATTGCGATGTTATCATTGCCGCCACCAATCTGTACAGCCACTCGGTAATCATCCAACCAAGTCTCTAGCTTTGACTCGCTAGAAAACTTTTCGATCCCAGCCGCCAACCTGAAGTTGGGGGGATTCTCTGCGGAATGGATGGCCCTACTAAAACACTCAGGACCAGAAATCACGGCCGAGCTACCACTCGGAAAATCTCTATCTTGTCCTTCTCTATGGGCTTTGCCCCTGTCGATTCGCTTTTGGGTGAGGATATCACGAGCATCAAAACCTGCATTCCGCTCATCACCGAACGAGCGCCTTTCTTCCTGGTGCCGGGGCACATTTGGACCACCCTATGGAGGAGTGGGCACTCGACGACGGTCTTCATGGTGGAACTGATCTCTGACCTGCTCTTCATGAAAGCCTCCACCCCTACGATGCAACGGTGATCCAGGGCTGTGTGCCGACTGAACGGTTTCCGCCCTAGGTGATGTATCGACCCGACTCAAAACGAGTCAAGCCTCTGTGTTTTCTGTGCCATCCCTGGATCAGTATGCTGGCACACACAGTACATCAATGTATATATCAAAGTGCAATCACATGTAAATAGCGTAAAACTGATATATACCTTAAAATAGCAGCGGATACAGTCAACGGGAGTGGAGTCCCAATAACACCAACGGCAAGTTGAGTGCGGACCGTAACCCTGAATCGTACTCTTACCTGTCGTAGAAGAGAATCTGCAACATAATACGTTGCAGCCATATAGGTCAGTACATTGAATGTACTGGCAAGATCACCATAGTAGAACAGAAAAATAAAGACTATTCTATATGCAAAGGCTTTGTGGCTCTGTGTCTGAGTTTTTGCGTAAAAGCTGATTTTATTTTCCTACAACAAAGGAATATCAGGAATTTCACTATAGAGTTACCTATCATGACATGGTTCCACCAACCAATGTCTCAATTCCCATAAGTATCATAAGTTGCCCACAATTAGTTATCAGTCCAGTGTTGAGAGTTCAGAGATAGATCCAAGTCTAGAAGCTCAAATTGTCCGTAACCAGGGACACGGCTAATCGATTAGGTTTAACTCTGTAGAGTGTTGTGTACTTTACCCACAAGATTCTTTCCCTCCTGGTAAGTCCTCGCACTGCCTGGTGTTTGAGAACAGGATGAAAGAAACATGGTCTTTCAGAGTGCTTCCTTGACTGTCCGACAGTGCCCATCCCAATCCTACCGTCGACTACATCTCGTAGCACTGCCCAGCAGAGTCACAACAAAGATCAACCAAGCCAGAGCCCATAATGACTTGTGGCTACACAGGTAAGCTTCCGGGCATGAAGTATTCATCCTTCTCTTTGAGTCTGGGTGAAGCTTTCCGCAAGATGACATGGCGCTTCTCCATGCATCCCGGCCATCCACTGGTTTCTCCAGGGATGCCCAATCAACCATCCTTCACCCAGTAGTGTGTATTGAAAACTTGTCTTCTCGAGTCTTGAAGTCTTGAGGTCTTGAAGATGCAGGACTTGAAGATGTCTTCATGAAGTCGTCGTTTTGACGTGGAGTCCTTCTTCACACCACTCACGAACACTCATACCAGACCCCGTCTACTTTAGCATAGCATGGCACTAACTAGCGTTCCCGGGGCTTTAGTAACCAGTGGTGGGTTCCTACCTCATGCATTCTACTCAACTACAAGAATTTCAATAACACTACGGGAGGGATCTGTTGAATGGTGTCACTACATGCAATAAAACATAGGTATGAAAAGATGGTCAAAGTGAACTTGCCTGTACTGTTGATGAAGATAAAGATCGCTCTCAGAAATAACTTGATAGACTATTCGTCACTCTCCGATGAAAGTCTATATAAACAAGCATTGCATTCATATAAGCAATCATACTAACAATCAGTTCTAACAATCAAAAGTAACACAAAACAAAAGCAACAAGGTTGATGGAAGAAATACTTAAGACGAAGTTGAACCACAAAACTCCAACAATTTCAAAAGTAACACAAAACAAAGTAAAATATAATAAAAGATTTTTGTAAATATTTTTCTAGAAAAAATGAATCACTTTTGAAAGACAACTAGAACTATAAAAACAACCTTCTAAACAATATAAGTGTTTGCCTAATGAACTTAACAACAAGCAAACATAAACTAAGAGAAAACATATTGTAAAACAACTAAGTTAACATAAAATAATTAAATAAAATCTTTATTATAAAGCAGAATTAAATCATCTAAAATTTTCTGAAAAGAATTTCTATGAAAAACTAAATTGTTTGATAGCACATTACCTAATGAAAAATAATCTACTTTCCTATCATAATAGAGCAAAATTAAATTATTTTTATTAACTAAGCATTTCTTAACAGAAGGTAATAAGTACAAATTTTTATTTGAAAACAGAATCTATTTACTTAAACTTTGTTGGAATAAATTATTACTAACTAGTTTGTTTATCACAATTTAAACCTATTTGAAAATGTATAGTGTTCCTATAACAACATGGTAGTAAACTAAGCAAATTATTTTTATTTTAACAACAAGTAATTCACCTAAAGTTTAACTAACAGAATATACTAAATCAAATATATAATTAACTCAGATTTAAACTAACAAAATAAAACTAATTAAACTATATTAACAAACTAAACAGATTCTGTTTATAGTTAAAACCCTAATCAAATTTACTCTAAAAATTCTCAAGCTCTACCAAATGATAGCTATGGTTACTAGTGACAAGTAGGAAAAAGAATCCTTCAAAAATTCATTTTAGAACTCAAGATATTCAGAAAACAAAATTTAAATCAAATCTGTCCAAATTCAAATTTAAATGTTCAAACATAGCCAAATTTGGCATCTACAGAAACTAGAATAAAATTGTGATCTAATGCAAAAGGAACCAAGTTAAAATACTTAAAAACATAAAAGATATAATAAAAACAAAATCAGAACTATTTCTGTTTTGAAATCAAAACAGAAAAAGAGAAAACAATTCTAACGGACAGGGGGGTGACGTGGCGCTCTCTGGTTGGCTGCGGGATGCGCGTACGAGCGGGTGACCGGACATTAGAGGAAAACGCTTCGGCGTTTAATTCTTCTAATCTGGCGCGTAGGAGTTTGATCCAACGGTTGAGAGAGAGAGGGGAGGGCTCACGGTGAGATGGTCGCCGGCGAGGGCTTTCTCCGGCGAGTCCGAAATGTCGTGGTCGCCGGGGACGGTGCTCTAGTGACCCTCCGACGATGGAGAAGGCACCACTCGATGCGGGCGACGACGGCGATGAGATGGGTGGCTTCAGTGGGGCGAGGGGGTGACGGAGCCGTCGGTGGCGAGCTCGAAGGCGGTCCGGTGGTGGTGGCTACTCCGGCGAGAAATCGACGGCGTCTCGGCGAGAGAGAGAAGGGGGACTCGGGGTGAAATGGATGCGGGGGTTGCCGGCTACTTATAGGGCGCTCGAGGGGTGCGGGGGAGTAATGGGGAGAGAGATCCGGCGAGGGGAAACGGTCGGCGACGAGATCCGGTCCGACGCTCGCGGGGCAGACGATGACCGTTTCGGGCAACGGTCGGTCGGCGTGGGACCCGGATGTCAGCGAGTGGTCGCGTGACCGTTACGCGCGGTCGGCCGACCGGTAATGAATGCGCGATTAATTGCCCGTGGGCCGGCCCGTTTAAATGCAACCGTTACCGATTTTCTTTAATATTTTTACAGAGACATTCAAAAGCTTTTAAAGCATTCAAATCGTCTCCAAAAATAGGGGTATTATATATCAAAATTAACAGAATAATAAATGCTATTTAATGGACATTTTTATTCTGGCATTTGAATACTTTGAGAAAAAACCATTTTTCAGAAAATGCCTTAATTGGCTTTATTTACTTTTGCAAATATTTTTCAAATAACATTTTGGGTTTGATGATTCAAAAAACTTCACAAATTACCCCCTATCTTGGAGTGTCATGTTACTCCTCTCAATTTTTTGTCAGGGTTTTGAATTCTTTGAAAATTTTGGATAGGGACCAATATGAAATGGATTTTTCAAAATAATCCAGAGATTTTCAAAAGCTCTTTCAATTCCTTCTTTTAAACTTCCAACTCATATTTCTTAAAATTTGAGGAAGTCATATTATCCTCTCTCATGAAAATCATTGAGTTGCATAAAGTTTTTCTGAATTTGAAATATTTTCAAAAATGGAAATTCAAATCCCTTTTCATTTCTTTAAATGGAAGAAGTCATGTCATCTTCACTCTAGGGTTTTGTGATGAAATGAATTTGAATTCCTGGTGATCAAAATGAAAATTGAATGTTTTGGGAAAGTCATTTCATTCCCTCTCAATAAACTTTCAAAAAGTTTCAAATAGTTTCAAATTGCACTCACTTTCAATCATTCAAGAAAACAAACAATCATTCTATAATTATTATAACATTCCAAAATTTGGGATGTTACAGGTGAGTTGTTGTGTATCCTGTTGCGGGACTGTGAAACAACAGAATTCTGATGCTGCGCTGCATCTAGCAAGGCTCTGATTTGCATCAACCCTCTTCCAGCCTCTGACCGTGACGGCTGAATGGAATCTGCTATCCTAGCAGCAGCTGCAACATTTAACACAGGGGTACGATATACCTCAACTTTGTTGTGGGATTCAGTCAGGAACAATTGTCGCTGCCGTCGACCGGCAACTAGTGGGTGCTGGCGAGCACGCTCGTTGAGTTCCCTCTGGAACACTTCCAACTGAATACGCGTGGCCTCCAAGGCCTGAGCCTCAGCGGTTGTACCAACAATGGGAGTATGAAGAACTTCACCATCGCGACGCGGCTGTTCACTCGACGCGCCGCCAGCATCGCGCTTGTCGTGGCCAAAGCCTGGCGGCAGGCTTTGATGAGAGCCTGCCATAAGGACCTCCGCTGCTGGATCGCAGCTCTCGCACTCGGAAGGGACAGCGGACGGATTGGAATCCGACTCGAACACGCCATGAAGAGACTCGGCAGGCTCGAGTGCTACGATCTACGGAGAAGAAATTGGACACGCCACTGCATGCTTGACCCAACGCTGGAGTCGGGAGCGGTCGGGCCGCTTGCGGCAGCAGACAGCAAGGGGAGCCGATGCATAGGGAGTCGACAGTTGATGCAGTAGCACACAATAGGAACTCGCGCGGAAGTGCGCGGCCCCGCGGACCGAGAGCACCTCGACGTCGAGAGGCGCTTCCTGAAGCCATGCCGAATCGTCGGCGATGAAGGTGAGCGCTCCAAAACGGATCTCGTGACCCAGAGAAAAAACTGTTGGGGAACGTTGCTTGGGAAACAAAAAAAATTCCTACATTCACGCAAGACCTATCCATAGTGATGAGCATCTACGAGAGGGAGAGTGGATCTACATACCCTTATAGATCGCTAAGCGGGAAGCGTTAAGAAACACGGTTGGTGTAGTCGAACGTCTTCGCGATCCAAATCGCCGGGCGTCCTGCGATCCAATCATGATCCATCCCACGATCCAATCACGATCCGTCCCGCGAACTTGATCACGATCCGTCCCGCGAACTTGATCACGGTCCTTCCTATCTAGCGTCGAACGGACGACACCTCTGCATTCAGCACACGTACGGCTTGATGACGATCTCTGCCGTCTTGATCCAGCAAGAGGGAGCAGAGAGGAAGAAGAGTTCTCCGGCAGCGTGACGGCACTCCGGCGATGGTGGTGGAGCTATTCCGGCAGGGCTTCGCCTAAGCACTGCAGAAATCCGATCTAGAGGAGAAACTATGCACTGGAGGAACGGGCAGCACGTGGCTAAAAATTCTGTGCAATAACCCTAAAACCTCCAGTATATATAAGAGGGAGGGAGTAGAGGACTTGGTGCAAGGGCCAAGCCTCCTTGGTTCGGCCGAAGTGAGGAGGAGAGGAGGACTCCCCCTCCAATCCTAGTAGGACTAGGATTCCTCCCTTTTTGGCCTTTTTCCACCTTTTTCCCTTTGGGATTTTCTTTCCTAGCCGCATGGGCCTTGTGTGGGACTTCCACCAGCCCACAAAAGGCTGGTATTTATTCTCCCACAGCCCATGAAGCCTCTTGGGTCGAAATACCCCTCACGGTGGTCTCCCGGTACACTACCGGCACTCCCGGTACACTACCGATTAGCCCGAAACTTTTCCGACGACCAAAACAAGACTTCCTATATATGAATCTTTACCTCCGGACCATTCCGGAGCTCCTCGTGACGTCCGGGATCTCATCTGGGACACCGAACAAACTTCGGTCACCACCATACATTAGTCTATACTACCGAAACGTCACCAAACCTTAAGTATGCAGACCCTGCGGGTTCGAGAACTATGTAGACATGACCGGGACACCTCTATGGTAAATTAGCAATAGAGGGACCTTGATGCCCATATTGGTTCCTACATATTCTATGAAGATCTTTATCGGTCGAACCTCTATGTCAAGGATTCAGTTAATCTCGTATGATGTTCCCTTTGTTCTTCGGTATGTTACTTGCCCGAGATTCGATCGTTGGTATCTCCATACCTAGTTCAATCTCGTTACCGGCAAGTCTCTTTACTCGTTCCGTAATACAAAATCCTGTGACTAACACTTAGTCACATTGCTTGCAAGACTTGTAGTGATGTTACATTACCGAGTGGGCCCTGAGATACCTCTCCGTTACACGGAGTAACAAATCCCAGTCTTGATCCATGCCAACTCAACAAACACCCTTGAAGATACCTGTAGAGCACCTTTATAGTCACCCAGTTACATTGCGACATTTGATACACACAAGGCACTCTTCCGGTGCCCGTGAGTTGCATGATCTCATAGTCATAGGAACATATACTTGACATGCAGAAAACAATAGCAATAAACGGACACGATCATATGCTACGTTTGTAGTTTGGGTCTTGTCCATCACACCATTCTTCTAATGATGTGATCCTGTTATCAAATGACATCACATGTCAATGGCTAGGAAACCTTGACCATCTTTGATCAACGAGCTAGTTCACTAGAGGCATACTAGGGACAAAGTGTTGTCTATTTACCCACACATGTAATGTGTTTCCAATCAATAAAATTATAGCATGGATAATAAACGATTATCATGAACAAGGAAATATAATAATAAACACTTTATTTATTGCCTCTAGGGCATATTTCCAACAGTCTCCCACTTGCACTAGAGTCAATAATCTAGTTCACATCACTATGTGATTTACATTGTAATGAATCGAACACCCATGCAGTTCTGGTGTTGATCATGTTTAGCCCTTGGAAGAGGTTTAGTCGACGGGTTTGCAAGATTCAGATCCGTGTGCACTTTGCAAATATTTATGTCCTTCTCCTCAATGTAATCGCGGATGGAGTTGAAGCGTCACTTTATGTGTCTGGCCCTCTTGTGAAACCTTGGTTCCTTGGCCCGAGCAATGGCACCAGTGTTGTCATAGAACAGGTTCATTGGATTCAGTGCACTAGGCACTACTCCAAGATCTGTCATGAACTGCTTCATCCAGACACCTTCCTTCGCTGCCTCTGAGGTTGTGATGTACTCCGCTTCGCACGTAGAATCGGCTACCATGCTTTGCTTGGAACTGCACCAGCTTACCGCTCCCCCATTGAGAATAAATACGTATCTGGTTTGTGACTTAGAGTCATCCAGATCAGTGTCAAAGCTTGCATCGACATAACCCTTTACGACGAGCTCTTCAACACCTCCATAAACGAGAAACATTTCCTTAGTCCTCTTCAAGTACTTAAAGATATTCTTAACCGCTGCCCAGTGTTCCATTCCAGGATCACTTTGAAACCTTCCGGCCATACTTATGGCAAGGCTGATATCAGGTCTTGTGCATAGCATTGCATACATGATAGAGCCTATGGCTGAAGCATAGGGGATGACACTCATCTTTTCTCTATCTTATGCAGTCACTAGGCATTGAGTCTTACTCAACTTCACACCTTGTAACACAGGCAAGAACCCCTTCTTGGACAGATCCATTTTGAACTTCTTCAAAACTTTATCAAGGTATGTGCTCTGTGAAAGTGCTATTAAGCGTCTCGATCTATCTCTATAGATCTTAATGCCTAATATGAAAGCAGCTTCTCCTAGGTCCTTCATTGAAAAACTCTTGTTCAAATATTCCTTCACGCTTTCTAGCATTTCTATATTGTTTCCAATCAGCAAGATGTTATCCACATATAATATTAGAAACGCTATAGAGATCCCACTCACTTTCTTATAAATACAAGCTTCTCCATAAACTTGTATAAACTCAAACGCTTTGATCACCTCATCAAAGCGCTTATTCCAACTCCGAGATGCTTGCACCAGCCCATAAATGGATCGCTGGAGTTTGCAAACTTTGCCAGCATTCTCTGGATCGACAAAACCTTCTGGTCGCATCATATACAACTCTTCCTCAAGGAAACCGTTGAGGAACGCTGTTTTGACATCCATCTGCCAAATTTCGTAATCGAAATAAGCAGCTATTGCCAACATGATTCTGACAGACTTAAGCATCACTACGGGTGAGAATGTCTCATCGTAGTCAACTCCTTGAACTTGTGAAAAACCCTTTGCCACAAGTTGAGCTTTATAGACGGTGACATTACCGTCTGCGTCTGTCTTCTTCTTAAAAATCCGTTTGTTCTGAATGGCCTTTCGCCCTTCAGGTAATACTTCCAAAGTCCATACTTTGTTTTCATACATGGATCCCATCTCGGATTTCATAGCCTCTAACAATTTCTCGGAATCCGGGCCCATCACTGCTCCTCCATAGCTCGTAGGTTCATTATTGTCCAACAACATGACCTCCAAGAAAGGGTTGCCATACCACTCACGAGTAGTACGCGCCCTTGTCAACCTACGAGGTTCAATAGTAGCTTGATCCGAAGCTTCATGATCATCATCATTAACTTCCTCTTCTACCGTCGTAGGTTCCACAGAAACAACTTTCTGCGCTGCGCTACTTTCTGGTTGAAGTAAAGGTTCAATAACCTCATCAAGCTCTATTTTCCTCCCACTCAATTCTTTCGAGAGAAACTCTTTCTCAAGAAATGTTCCGTTCTTAGTGACAAACACTTTGCCTTCAGATCTGAGATAGAAGGTATACCCAACTGTCTCTTTTGGGTATCCTATGAAGACGCATTTCTCCGCTTTGGGTTCCAGCTTTTCAGGCTGAAGCTTTTTGACATAAGCATCACATCCCCAAACTTTAAGAAACGACAACTTTGGCCTCTTGCCAAACCATAGTTCATATGGCGTCGTCTCAACGGATTTTGATGGTGCCCTATTTAAAGTGAATGCAGTTGTCTCTAATGCATAACCCCAAAAAGATAGTGGCAAATCAGCAAGAGACATCATAGAACACACCATATCTAATAAGGTTCAATTACGATGTTCGGACACGCCATTACGTTGTGGTGTTCCAGGCGGTGTCAACTGTGAAACAATTCCACACTATCTTAAGTGACTGCCAAACTCATAACTCAGATATTCACCTCCTCGATCAGATCGCAGGAATTTAATCTTCTTGTTACGATGATCTTCAACTTCACTCTGAAATTGCTTGAACTTTTCAAAACGTTTTAGACTTGTGTTTCATTAAGTAAATATACCCATATCTACTTAAGTCATCAGTGAAGGTGAGAAAATAACGATATCCACCACGCGTTGTAACATTCATTGGACCGCACACATCAGTATGTATGATTTCCAATAAGTCACTCGCCCATTCCATTATTACAGAGAACGGCGTTTTAGTCATCTTGCCCATGAGGCATGGTTCACATGTGTCAAGTGATTCAAAATCAAGTGACTCCAAAAGTCCATCAGCATGGAGCTTCCTCATGCGTTTTACACCAATATGACCTAAACGGTAGTGCCACAAGAAAGTGATACTATAATTATCAACTCTACATATTTTGGCATCAATGTTATGAACATGTGTGTCATCACTATCAAGATTCAATATGAATAAACCCCTCACATTGGGTGCATGACCATAAAAGATATTACTCATATAAATAGAACAACCTTTATTCTCTGATTTAAATGAGTAACCGTCTCGCAATAAACAAGATCCAGATATAATGTTCATGCTTAACGCAGGCACTAAATAACAATTATTCAGGTTCATCACTAATCCCAATGGTAACTGAAGAGAGAGTGTGTCGATGGCGATCACATCAACCTTGGAACCATTTCCCACGCGTATCGTCACTTCATCCTTTGCCAGCCTTCGTCTATTCCGTAGGTCCTTCTTTGAGTTGCAAATGTGAGCAACCGAACCAGTATCAAATAACCAGGCACTACAACGAGAGCTAGTAAGGTACACATCAATAACATGTATATCATATATACCTTGTTTATCGTTGGCCGCCTTCTTGTCAGCCAGGTACTTGGGGCAGTTTCGCTTCCAGTGACCAGTTCCCTTGCAATGAAAGCACTCAGTTTCTGGCTTAGGTCCATGCTTGGGCTTCTTTACAGGAGTAGCAACTGCTTTGCCATCCTTCTTGGTTTTACCCTTCTTGCCCTTGCCCTTGCCATTCTTCTTGAAACTAGTGGTTTTATTGACCATCAACACTTCATGTTCTTTCTCGATTTCAGACTCAGCGACTTTTAGCGTCATCACAAAGCTTTTGTAACTAGGTGGCAGTGATTGAAGAACTCTGTCAGTGATCGCCTCTGGCGGAAGGGCAATTCCCAACTCCGCTAGACGAGTTGAATACCCAGACATTCTGAGTATATGTTCACTGATAGACCCGTTCTCCTCCATCTTGCAAGCATAAAACTTATCGGAGGTCTCATACCTCTCGATCTGGGCATTCTTCTGAAAGATAAACTTCAACTCCTGGAACATCTCATATGCTCCATGACGTTCAAAATGTCTTTGAAGTCCCGGTTCTAAGCCATACAATATTGCACACTAAACTATTGAGTAATCTCCAGTACGTGCCTCCCAAGCGTTCTTAACGTCTTCGGAGGTCATGTCTTGTGGTTGGTCACCAAGCGGTGTATCAAGGACATATGATTTCTAGGAAGCTGTGAGGATAATCCTCAGATTATGGGCTCAGTCAACAAAGTTACTTCCATCATCTTTCAACTTAGCTTTCTCTAGGAACACATTAAAATTCAGGGGTGCTACTACGCGAGCCATTGATCTACAACATAAATATGCAAAGGTTACTTAGACTATTGTTCAAGATAATGAGTTTAGTTAAACATATTACTAAAGCTCCCACTTAGATTAACATCCCTCAGGTCATCTGAGTGTCACATGATCCAAATTCACCAACTCAAGTGCGATCATCACGTGATTTGAGGTGGCTTCAATGGTGAACATCATCATGTTGATCATATCTACTATATGACTCATGTTCGACCTTTCGGTCTCTTGTGTTCCAAGGCCATGTCTGTACATGCTAGGCTTGTCAAGTTTAACCCGAGTGTTCTGCATGTGCAACACTGGCTTGCACCCATTGTATAGAGTCTATCACACCTGATCATCACGTGGTGTGTCGACACGACAAACTTTCACAATGGTGCACACTCGGGGAGAACACAATTCATCTTGAAATTTAAGTGAGGGATCACCTTATAATGCTATAGTCGTCCTAAGCAAAACAAGGTGCATAAAAGGATTAACATCACATGCAAATCATAAGTGACATGATATGGCCATGAACTTGTGCTTTTTGATCTCCATCTAGAAAGCACCGGCATGATCTCCATCGTCACCGGCACGACACCATGATCTCCATCATCTTGATCTCCATCAACGTGTCGCCATCGGGGTTGTCGTGCCCAACATGCTTCTACTACTATTTCTACCGTTTAGCGATAAAGTAAAGCATTACATAGCGCTTAATGATTGACATGCATGTCATACAATAATTAAAGACAACCCTATGGCTCATGCCGGTTGCTGTACTCATCGACATGCAAGTCGTGATGATCTATACATCACATGATCATCTCATACATCACATATATCACATCATGTAATTGGCCATACCACATCACAACATACCCTGCAAAAACAAGTTAGACGTCCTCTAATTGTTGTTGCATCTTTTACGTGGCTGCTACGGGTATCTAGCAAGAACAATTCTCATCTACGCAAAAACCACAACGGCGATACACTAGTTGCTTTTCAACCTTCTCAAGGACCGCCTTTGTCGAATCCGATCCAACTAAAGTGAGAGAAACTGGCACCTACAAGCCATCTATCCAACAAGTTGTGGTTGAGGGAACCGGTCTCTCGTAAGCATACGAGTAATGTTGGTCCGGGCCGCTTCATCTCACAATACAGCTCAACTAAAAAACGACCAAGGAAGGAAGCAATCTAAGCATCAACGCCCACAAACTCTTTGAGTTCTACTCGAGATCTCATCTACACATAGACCTAGCTCATGATGCCACTGTTGGGGAACTTTGCATGGGAAACAAAAAAAATTCCTACGTTCACGCAAGACTTATCCATGGTGATGAGCATCTACGAGAGGGAGAGTGGATCTACATACCCTTGTAGATCGCTAAGCGGGAAGCGTTAAGAAACGCGGTTGGTGTAGTCGAACGTCTTCGCGATCCAAATCGCCGAACGTCCCACGATCCAATCACGGTTCGTCCCGCGATCCAATCATGATCCGTCCCGCGAACTTGATCACGATCCGTCCCGCGAACTCGATCACGGTCCTTCCGATCTAGCGCTGAACGGACGGCACCTCTGCGTTCAGCACACATACGGTTTGATGATGATCTCCGCCGTCTTGATACAGCAAGAGGGAGCGGAGAGGAAGAAGAGTTCTCCGGCAGCATGACGGCGCTCCGGCGATGGTGGTGGAGCTATTCTGGCAGGGCTTCGCCTAAGCACTGCAGAAATCCGATCTAGAGGAGAAACTATGCACTGGAGGAACGGGCAGCACGTGACTAAAAATTATGTGCAAAAACCCTAAAACCTCCAGTATATATAATAGGGAGGGAGGAGAGGACTTGGCGTAAGGGCCAAGCCTCCTTGGTTCTGCCGAAGTGGGGAGGAGAGGAGGACTCCTCCTCCAATCCTAGTAGGACTAGGATTCCTCCCTTTTTGGCTCTTTTTCACCTTTTTCCCTTTGGGCTTTTCTTCCCTAGCCGCATGGGCCTTGGTTGGGACTTCCACCATCCCAAAAAAGGCTGGTATTTATTCTCCCACAGCCCATGAAGCCTGTTGGGTCGAAATACCCCTCCCGATGGTCTCCCGGTACACTACCGGCACTCCCGGTACACAACCGATTAGCCCGAAACTTTCCCGGCGACCAAACTAGGACTTCTTATATATGAATTTTTACCTCCGGACCATTCCGGAGCTCCTCGTGACGTCCAGGATCATCTCCGGGACTCCAAAAAAACTTCGGTCACCACCATACTTAACTCTATACTACCGAAACGTCACCAAACCTTAAGTGTGCAGACCCTGCGGGTTCGAGAACTATGTACACATGACCGAGACACCTCTACGGTCAATAACCAATAGCGGGACTTGGATGCCCATATTGGTTCCTACATATTCTATGAAGATCTTTATCGGTCGAACCTCTATGTCAAGGATTCAGTTAATCCCGTATGATGTTCCCTTTGTTCTTCGGTATGTTACTTGCTCGATATTCGATCGTCGGTATCTCCATACCTAGTTCAACCTCGTTACCGGCAAGTCTCTTTACTATTTCCGTAATACAAAATCCCGTGACTAACACTTAGTCACATTGCTTGCAAGGCTTATAGTGATGCTGCATTACCGAGTGGGCCCTGAGATACCTCTCCATTACACGGAGTAACAAATCCCAGTCTTGATCCATGCCAACTCAACAGACATCCTCGGAGATACCTGTAGAGCACCTTTATAGTCACCCGGTTATGTTGCGACGTTTGATACACACAAGGCACTCTTCTGGTGTCCGTGAGTTGCATGATCTCATGGTCATAGGAACATATACTTGACATGCAGAAAACAGTAGCAATAAACTGACACGATCATATGCTACGTTTGTAGTTTGGATCTTGTCCATCACATCATTCTTTTAATGATGGGATCCCATTATCAAATGACATCACATGTCAATGGCTAGAAAACCTTGACCATCTTTGATAAATGAGCTAGTTCACTAGAGGCATACTAGGAACAAAGTGTTGTCTATTTACCCACACATGTAATGTGTTTCCAATCAATACAATTATAGCATGAATAATAAACAATTATCATGAACAAGGAAATATAATAATAAACACTTTATTTATTGCCTCTAGGGCATATTTCCAACAAAAACATCGCCTGAAAAACGCAACCTCGCCGGAAGTCGCTTAGACACATGCCCCATGGTGGGCTCCAACTATCGTGGGAACGAGTCTGACAGTAAAAGGTAGGGGTACGAAGGGAGAGGGCAGAGTCCTAGCTACGGCGAGGGTGTACACACGGATGTATGAGTTCAGGCCCCTCTCGTGGAGGTAACAGCCCTACGTCTCAGTGCTCGGGAGCTTTTCCGTGTGGAATGTTGAGATTACAGTGGTTGCAAACCCTTGTGTCCGAGGGGAGGGGCGGCTTATATAGAGTTCGATGCCCCTCATAATTTGCCCGGTATCTAAGGGTCCGGTTGTGGGTTTAAAGACTAGCGTTACTGGTAACGTACATAATAAAAGTTACTAATGAAGAAAAGCCTAACGCCTGCCCGTTGGCCTCCTAGAGGTGGCTTCTGGTCTTCTGGCGTCGAGTGAAAATGAGGTCTTCCGAGTGACAGTCGACCGTCGAGTGGAGGAAGAAGTCTCCGAGTGGATTGCATGTCGAGTGACTTGAGCGTCACCGGGAATCCAATCAGAAGCTTATTTGTGATCTTCAAGTCCTCCAATGTCATGCCCTTAGGTAGGACATTTAGATCAGGCCTAGGACCCTACCCTATGTATATATACTCGTCACTCCCTCAGGTGCTTTCATGTGGCTTTACTTCGCCGAGAGCCTCTGTTTTAACCTTGGCTTGCTGTAAAGTAAGTACCCGTAAGACGACACTCGGGTTACAAGACATAAGCCGGTCCAATTTAAGACGTGAGCCATAAGCCGAGTGTAGCATGCTGCTTACTCTAAGCCGAGGTTATTCGGGGTTTTGCCGACTATGTTTCATACTCGGCTATTTTTCCTGCACTGGAGGGTCATGATTATGTGTATGAGGAACTTCATTTTATTCAAAGTTTCCTAGGTTTAGATGTCTAGTGATTTGTTAGGCAGAGAAAACAATAAATGAAGGACAATGACTTCTATATCTCCCATCTAAATCACCATAATAGCTTATGTTGTTTAACATCTTTTCAGAAGTATATCCCGTGGGAGATTCCCACAATTATTTTCATGTTAAATTTGCATGCTCTTTTTTCTTGGCTGTGATTAAACTCAAGTTCTATATATAATAAATGAGAAACATGATTCCGTATCAAGATTACAAAGACGATGATATAATTTTCATCCCAATAATTCATTAGCATTACTGTGCAAGAAATAAAAAATTCATCAGTATTCCTTTATGGACGTTTGGGCCAGCCGTCCTCATTGAGATGCATTTGCACTTTTAGATTGATATTACAAACAACACGGCATGTGTTTCGCTGAAGCTACGTATGAAGCATCTGCTCTAAAAAAATGAGGTCAACGTTGACAGAATTTTTTGTGATGCGCGGCAGCCACTGGTAAATGAAGATCATCCGATTTGCATGAAGATCGTCCAGCCCATTTGAAATGTATGCGGGCATTTTATGTATAACACTGGATGATCGGGCTTCTATATTGTTCGCGTTGAAGATGCCTTGTGAAGCATCTGCTCTCTAAAATGAGAACCGCCATGGCAGGATATTTTGTGAAGCCACTTCAGACGCGCTGCGCCGAACAGCCTAACTGTTGCTCCCTTATCCGATCAGGACAGATCGGGTCAGGAACGGCAACAGGAACACATGACATGTGGGGATCAGCCAATCAGGATGAAGGCAACCGCAACCTTTGTCCCTTAGCTAGCTCGTCTCCTCGATCGCACCTTATCGTCGACGACGTGTGCATGCGACCACCATAATTCCAGCACCCGCCGCCGATCGTCCAAGCCAGCCGGAGTATTGCGTTACATCGAACGAAACGAACGCCACTGAAAGATCAAAGAGAAAACCAACCACGGAAGGTCGTGCAAGCGCAACTATGGCAACTTGGCAAGCACGGGGGGGAGTGAAACCGACGTCGACGGTGCAGGAGCTCGCAGGCGCCCCCGGCAAGCCCGACGTGCCGGCCCGGTACGTCTCACGCGGACAACTTGAATACGAGCAGCAGCCCGCCGCGGCGCCGGTCCCGGTCATAGACCTCGCCCGCCTCTTCAACCAGGACGGCGCCGCCGCAGCTGACGACGAGGCGGCGAAGCTCCGGCTG
The DNA here is from genome assembly GCA_022496015.1 of Hordeum marinum. NCBI lineage: Eukaryota > Viridiplantae > Streptophyta > Magnoliopsida > Poales > Poaceae > Hordeum > Hordeum marinum. Next base: position 86,872,063 of record CM039678.1, on the reverse strand, counting down.
GCGCTAGAGTCGTGGGGCCTCTTCCTGGTAATTAACCATCTATGCTCTCGTCGCTGAGCGAAATCGATCAAGCTTGCGTGTTGAGCGAGCATACCGTGTCGTGTCTGTCTGCACTCTGCAGGTGACTAACCACGGAGTCGACACCTCGGTGATGGACGGCATGATGGTCGCGTCGAGGGAGTTCTTCCGGCAGCCTCCCGAAGAGAAGCAGAGATACACCAACCTCATCGGCGGCGACCGGTTCCAGCTCGAAGGGTACGGGACGGACCGGGTGAGCTCGGCGGAGCAGATTCTAGACTGGTCCGACCGCCTCTACCTCAAGGTGGAGCCCGAAGACGAGCGCAGCCTCGCCCTCTGGCCAGCGCATCCCCAAACCTTCAGGTGATCAGGGATCACACAAAGATCGATGACATCGTCCTCTCTCACAATAACAAAAGGAACTGTCAAGATTCTCAATTTCTATTTTTTTTACCAGGAATCTTTTGCACGAGTTCACCACGAAATGCAGGGTGGTGAAGGACGGACTGGCCCGGGCAATGGCGAGGCTGCTGGAGCTCGACGACGACTATATCGTGCACCAGTTTGGAGAGAAGGCTGACACTTACGCTAGATTCAGCTACTACCCGGAGTGCCCAAGGCCGGAGCTCGTGTTCGGCCTCAAGGCCCACTCCGATGCGAGCGTTCTTACCGTGCTCATGGTCGATGACACCGTTGGTGGGCTGCAGATTTTGAGAGATGGTGTCTGGTTTGACGTGCCGATTGTTCCTCACACCCTGCTCATCAACATAGGAGATCAAACTGAGGTAATTAAACACTGTCACCTCCACTCGCAGTATGCCAACCGAACCGCTATTATATTGTCTCTGTTCCAGTTCCGAACCATAGAAAGTGTAGATATAAACATTTACAATATGAAAACATATATATTTTTATTTTGAGCCTTGATGGTATCGATTTTGATACTGTAGATGTTTTCCGTAAGTTCGGTCAATGTTTATGGAACTTGACTTAAGAAAAAAACTAATATGCACTGTGTTTAACCGTTTGAAGAAATATTTTATCTTTGGCCTTTGGTTAAAAAAATATGTAAAATTTTATATGAAAATGCAATATTAGATTATTCATGAAATGGTTCCACAATATTTTTCCCAGATTTATTAACGCAATGAAGATATAGCCTGTACGGATCATGGTTTTATTCAGAAACATGGGTCATCTTACCACCAGTGATTTAGTATGGAGTTTATTTCATACATTTTCACTGCTTATTTATAATTGGTATCTATATCATTATAAAATCATGAGTTGTAGAAAAATGGAACATGCCTCCGTTAATCACACATATACTTATTGGGTTCTTTGTTATACTTGGTGGATCCTGATTATTTAATCTCTAAATTTATTTTGTGTGCATGACATGACAACTTTTTGTTTTCTTGAAAAACTATGTCATATTTATTTATAAAAAATATCTTTGCTTTAGCTTTGCATGCTATTTGAAAGTTTTCAAACAATGTTTCTAATTGATAAATAAAATACAATGATTGCTACATGTGGGCTTATAATTTTCTTGTGCTTCAAACATCTTTGTTTATGGAAATATGGAAAATTACATGGTTTTACAATTTTTAAACATGTCAAGGATAACAATTGAAAGAAAAGACACCATATAGATTGTATTTTTCTTCCAACATTTGCGTTATACCGGTCAGTAGTAACTGTTATATATACATTATATTTAAAAATGATTCTGGGTCTACCTCCGCAATGGGTGGATGAGTTAGGAAGGTGATCAGGGGTGAAAATATTCATCACACATCGAGTAAATTTGATGTGCTTATACTATTTTTTCAAAAGCCCCCCAAGCTATTGGACTAATCATAAAAAAGTGAAACAGATAATGAGCAATGGGATCTTCAAAAGCCCCGTGCATAGAGTTGTGACAAATGATGAGAAAGATAGGCTATCGTTGGCTCTATTCTATTCGGTTGACCCCGAGAGAGAAATTGAGCCAGCGACTCAGCTGGTTGATGAGAAGGAGAGACCGGCGCTGTATAGAAAGGTCAAGGTCAAGGACTACATTGCTGGACTCTATGAACATCTGTCTCAAGGGACGATGGTTATTGACACCGTGAAGATATAAATATGTGTGGTATCATGCTGGTAATGCAAAACGTGTAATCGTTCTAGGAACAATTTATCTCCATGTATTGTTGCATGCTAACTATATTAAGTACTCCCTTTGTTCAGCATCACATGTCGTTTTGAACTTTGGGTATGATCTCTGTGCACAATCGTGAATGTTTTTTTTCAGCAAATTTGCTATTTCTTAGGCGGCTAAAATTACCACTATTGATAAAATCAACGCTAACAACCATCCGATCTAATCTTGGAGATTTGTGCAAGTACGAAGGACATTATAATTCTTCATCTACAGATGATTTTCACGAAGTTAATTAGGTTTACACGCAGATGTAACGGTTTACAGTTTGACATCACTTGGGGGTGGGGAGTAAAATGCACAAAACGACCACTTTAGTGTCATTGCACTCGGAGAACCACCACTTTACAAAACATGACACTTCATGCCGAACCGGAAATTTGACAGTGATAAAAACACTGACAATGGATGCTAAGCGTTTTGATGACATCACTAATCGGCTAGGCTCACTCGTCAGGCTGAGTTGGCAGGAAAAATAGCCACGTAGGCAAAGTGACTTGATCTTCTTCTTCCTCACACCTTTACACGTTTTCACATTTGCCAAGGAATTTCAATATCTTGCCATACAGAAGAGGTGTCAGAAGACGGATTAGGTCAGGCCTAGCAAAGCAGATACCACTCGATTATCTTAGTTCTAGCAAAATCGTTTTGAGTTTGGAGTACGAAGCATCGAAAGATGAACAAGAGTCATATGTAGATATGACAGGCAAAAGATTGTCTACCGTTTAAAATTCTCATCATCAATGATGTCCACATCAATGGTTGAGAACACGATCAGGGTCTTGAATTACTTACTAATCAATTATGAGATATAATCATTTAAGTGGGAGTCCACTTTATATCAAAATTTGTTTAATAATAGTGCAAAATTAAAAATGAAATATGTCTAAAGTGAATCTTATGTTTATGGTTGTACGTAGATTAATGGCTCGCAATAGTTTGAATTTAGCACATTTGGTTGAGAAAGAGAAGTTAGCTGCAAATGGTGGAAAATATGAGGATTGGATCCACACTTTGAGATGTCTTCTCGAAAGTGCTAATAAATAATATATGCTGGATCAACCACTTGTTGATTCCCCTATGCCAGGAGCCTCACAGGACGTAGTCAATGTGTTTATATCTCGCAACAATGATTTCAATGTTGTCAAAAGTATTATGCTATCTTGCATGGATCAAGTGCTAGAGAAACGTTTTGAACGATTCAGTGCTATCGAGATTGTCGAGGCACTAGAATTCTGTATCACACGGAACCAACTGAATTTCATGAGATGAGTGAAGCATTAGACGAATGCCAAATAGCAGACGTTGGTGAGCAAGGTGACAGGCTTGCAGACTATTACGATAGTTTAAAAGCAATGGAAATTTATTTTCCCAAGACACCAGAAAATGATTTTATCAATACTTCACTTCATGAAGCTACGCTCAAAGCCGACAAAAACAAGTTGCATAACCATCAAAAGTTGATGGTGAACAAGACAGGAAGTTTCAAAAAGAAACACAACACCAATAGGAACAAGGGTGGATCTTCTTGCGGGACAATTTGTTTCCACTGCAAGGAAAAGGGACTCTGAAAAAGAAATTGCTTGAAATATCTCGCGGATAAGAAGAACTCATCTTCTAGTAATGGTATAAAAGTTATACAAGTTAATGTTATTGATCTTAAGTCATGGGTATTTGATAAAGTTTCTGTTGCTCACATTTGCAACACGACACGGGGATTATAGAAGGTTCGCAGTCTGAGAAAGAATAAAGTCATGATGCGTGTCGGAAATGGCGATGGGATTGCTGCAGAAGCCGTCAGTGTCATGTCTTTAAGTTTACCTTCGGGATTTATCTTGGAACTAAGTAAATGTTATTATGTTCCAATTTTTTATAAAAATATTATCTCTAGATCATGTCTAATAAACAACGGTTATTCTTATAAGTCTAAGAATAATGGTTGTTCAATTTATTATAAGTATATGTTTTATGGATTTTTCATTATGAATCTTGAATGTGAGAAAGATGTCTATAACATTTATGCTAAACGTCTTAAGAGGACTCATAATAACACATATATGTGGTACTGCCGTCTTAGCCATATCGGAAAGAAATGCATGCAAAAGCTTCATAAAGATGGAGTGTTGGCATCATTTGGTTTCGATCAATTCAATACATGTGAAGCTTGTTTGATGGGTAAAATGACTAAAACTTCGTTCACTGGTTATCCTGAACAGGTGCTTTGGTTATTGGAAATAGTACTGAAGTCAGTATAACGCACATGTTCAAATATATACACATACACATCCCTATTAACGCGCGCACACACACGCATACCCTACCCCTATAATGTTGCGCTTAGTATAAAGCGTATATTTTTCTCATTCTACCTTCTACATAGAAACTGAGTGGGCAAAACATCTTAAAATTGATGAAGTCACCCGAGACGCCTTCTTAGTCGACGGAAGCGTCTCCTCCCACTAAAAAAATATCGCCGGAGAGACTAAAATAAATTCAAGAAAATGCAAGGATCAGTGCCAACATTGTACAACACTGATGTTCATATATATGCAGATACACCCACCCCTATAAACGCACACACAAACACTCTACACCTATAACACTGTGAGTAGTACAAAGTCTGGCATCTTTGTAGTATTTTTTTTCTCATTCTACCTTATGTATAAAGTTAGGTTAGTTATGATGCAATACCTAGCAACTCTTTTCAGCAGGAAAACCTAGGTTAAGCAAATCAAAAGAAAAGTATGTGCCTTAGATTATCTAGGTTAGTATCATTTAGACTGTGATAATTAGGCTTGATTTTGATTGATGATGCATCTCTAATTCAGTTTCTCACTCGTGCTATTTTTCACGACTAAGGGTTACGAGATGCAACAGATATTACTCAAAACATCGTGTACAAAGAAATCGTCAATGCATGCCAAAGGTTCTAACTTTTTACTAGAGCATTTTCATTCAATTTTCGTTGTTTTGCGAACTAAAATTTGTATGCATTACAAAAAACAATGACATTCTTGATTTTTTTTTACCGGGTTGTCAACACCGAGCCTAAAAGAATGGACCTTTGTTTAAAGGTTAATCATTATTATCTTCCATTTCACTTTTTATGTTGTTTTTTCTTTCTTTTGTATCTTGCTTCGTTCACTACTACAAATTTCCATCTGTTGTAGGATGCAGTACTATTTGTGAAATGTGATCTTTAAAATATATACTCGAGGGAATTTCCTATGGTTTCAAGGATCTTCATTTTGTAGAACTTTTGATTGGACCACACGATTTTTAAATTGTGTTTCTCTTGGTAGAAACAACTTTGGCTGAAACATTTAAGATATATAGCTAAGTGTTGGTAACCATGGATGAATTGTATTTTATCACTTTTTGATATTTATCTAATTAAATTGGTTTGCACGTAACCAACCGACAGATCACTTATCCAATGCCTTTTTTTATAAGAAAAATAACACAACCATGTACATGGGCTTCCCGACGGCCGCGGTATGCCGCCGCGCCTCTATCTGCTAGTATACTAGTATTATTTTAAGAACCTGAAGCTCGAGGGGGTGCGCCATCTTTTTCTAATAGAAAGTAAATTTCATATTTTTATACATACATAAGATTGATTACTTTATTTTGGAATAGACCGATAATACCTTCATTTCATATCAGTTGTTGCCATTGACCATCAGTTATGTAGAACTCTAATTCTTTTTTTTGGGGGGGGGGGGGGAGGGAGAACTCATCGTCAGTTTCTCATCAGTTATTCAGAAACTTGATACCTATTTTTAGGAAGAAAAAAAGTGCAACTGGATATATATGATGCTTGACATCCCTGCAGGAAAATAAGTTTTTTTAGATAATAAAGAAAAATAAGTTTTTTGAGAAATATAAAGAGAAATAAGGGTGGGGGCAACTAATTAGCGAGCACTTCCTGGAAAGTCTCCCAACGATCACTCCCACATGTCGCCACTTTTCGCATTCTCATCCTTCGCCACATGTCGCTATCTGATCGTTCCCTTTGGATTTTGTTTTTTTATTACACACGTGTTTTCAGCATTTTAGACTGTAATTTCCTGGGGGTTTTGGTGTTCCGGTTTTTCACGGGTCTTCTTTTAGATTTTGGACGAAAAAACTTCAAAAAAAAACTTCTTTTGTGTCAAAAGACGCGTTTTTTGATTATTATTTTTTCGATAGAGGCACGGTTTTGCTTCCGCGAGAGGCACGACCGTATTTCTTGGAAAGTGAAAAGAACGCGTTTTTTCATTTTTCTTTTTTCGCGAGAGGCACAGTTTTGCTTTCCCAAGAGGCATGGTTTTGGTTTCGCGAGAGGTACGGCCGTGCCTCTTCGAAAGGAAAAAAACACGTTTTTTGTTGTTTTTTTAGATAGGCACGGTTTTGCCTTTGCGAGAGGCACGGGAAAGAAAAAAATACGTTTTTTTAAGGTCCGGTTTTTTCGTCCATTTTTTTGTTAAAAAAAATGTCAAAACCTATTAACATGGAATTTTTTAAGATCTCGACGCGAGAAACCCAACAGTGAAAACGGTTTCAGATTTGGACACAATGTTTAAAAGATAAAACATTTTAAGAATACGAATTTACGAAAAAAGGAAAACTATCAGGTTGCGACAAGTGGAACACATGCAATGTATCACTTATCGCAACTGAGAAGGTGATAGTGATTTTTAAAGGTGTACTATCTAACTATTAATTTTGGAAATAAGTATGATACGATGCTTAATACCGTTAAACTGAGGACTGCGCTAGCAGTTATGAACTTGGGCTTTGTTGTTTGGGTCAAAAAACAATTTCCGACAGAAACTGTGTCAAGAAGAGATGAGCTCGGTGAGGACGCACTGTTGCATGTCATGGAAACGAGATTGGGGCCTCGCCTCGGCTCGCCGCCGCCGCATGGAGCTCGCCGCCGCCATGGTCCACGAGATATAGACCTCATCAGCTCCCTCCCCGATGAGATCCTCCTCCAGGTGCTGGTGCGCCTACGCTGCGCCCGCACCGCCGCGCGCACCGGGCTCCTCTCGCACCGGTGGCGCGGCCTCTGGACCCACCTCCCGGATACCGCCTTCCGCGGCGTCCCGCGGTCGAATCAGCGCTCGCCCGCTTTGCTGCTTCGTCCGCAGTGTCCTTACTCGACATCCGCATACGGGTGGGACTGGCACATACCGATATCGCTGGCGCCGCCGAGGCCAACTCGTTGCTGCGCGCTGCCGGCGGAGCTATTCTTCGCCTTCCGGGGGTCTCATCGGGATGTTCTGAGCCACATGGACCGCATCGAGCTGCCCTGCTTCCACCGCACCACATCGATCAAGCTGGAGACCTGGCTCTGGGTCACGCCGCCGCCGGCCGGCGAGTTCACCGCGCTGGAGAGGCTGTCCCTCCAAGCCCGCCTCCTGGACCTCGGCACCCTGCTCAACGGACGGAAATCCTATACGACCTGGGTCGCCCACGCCCGATGGCTGGACCAAGTCAGGCGCTTGACGCATGGCAGAAACAAATCTCAAAGCAGCGGTTCACTTATTTCCCAATTTAGCTATCAAATCCCTATTCTCGTTGTCTTCTCCAGGAGATCAGCACCGCTCTCGCGCTGCCGTGATTCTTCGCCGGCACTCGCTGCTCTCCTCGGCGTCCACGGCCACGACCCTGCGTCCCATCTCCTTCACGGCAACCATCGCTCGTAGCAGCACCGACACTCCAGCTAGCGACGACCAGCCTTCTTCGCGGCCGGCGACGCAACTCCTTCCCCGCGCCGTCGCTCGTGGCACCACTGGCGCTCCAGCTAGCCACGGCCGCCCTCATCGACGTCTTCGCTCTGTGCGCCGCCGACGGACGGCCTCCACTGCTTGCCCTAGCTGGCCGTCTTGCAAGATAGGACCTGGACTGCCGTGAAATACATATGAGTGGATAGTGATGCTTTGTTATTTTTCTTCTGAATCATACTCCCCTCTCCTACAGAATGTTCCACTTCTTTTGTATGGAAGAATTTGATGAACACTCTGAATAAAAAGTTGTGCTATTTGCAGCACTATTCTCACACTTGTGGCATTTGGTTTTGGCAACTTAACATAACAGAGAAATGGTGATCAGGATTAATCCAAATACATCAGTTGCCAACACAAAATAGACAAATGCACAAGATTTGACAAATATGACAATGTATTTTCACCAATATCCAGGTAGCAACATGAGGACATAAGCACCATGTATCAAAATCAAAAGATGGCTTCAGTGTTATGTTGGAATAATTAAATAACAATAATTAGCTGACATGCCCAGCTAACTAGCATTTAGCACCAACATGATACATTACCGTCGAAACCATGATGTACTAGCACCTTCGCCGAAATCCAATTGGCGAGCCGCTGAAGGTGTTGTGCTATCTTCATGAACCTCAAACAACAATCTTGTAAATTCTCCATGGATAGGTGGAACTAAGGCTGGCTGATACTGTCCTAATGGCATGGTTGTCTGTGGATTTGTATTATAAGCACAATCAACTTCAAAAGCTTCATCTCTAGGTGGAACAAGTACTGATTGCTTTGATGGATGGTTCGAAGTTTTTCCTGCACATTGTGTGTATATACAATAAGTTAGAAAAGTGATCAGAAACCAGCCACTTATTCACACATAACAAGAAATGTACCTTTTTTCTTGCCTTTCTTTGCTCTCTCTAGCACATCTTTTGATCTTTTTTCCTTTCGACCTTTTATTCGCTCGGGAGCTTTAAATGAAACCAATGGTTTTCCAATATCTTCACCACTTTCAGCAGAACATTCAGGGTCCTCAACTTCATCCAAATTTATCTTGCTTAGTAAATCGCCCACTTTCAAAGCCAACTTATCAATACCATCATTGAGGTACCCAAGAACCTCCTTTGAACTCTTACACTTCAATGCAAGTGACATCATCTTTCGAGAAGTATGTGCAAACATGTATTCTAGGCTATCCTTAATATTCTGTTTGGATGTAAATATTTCCTGCTTTGCATATTTTGTCCATCTGTTCAATATGTAATGACTTGGTAGTGTAATAATATTGCAGCAGGTGAAAACCTTATGAGCATGCTTGCATAATATACCTAAAACATTTGGAAGGATGTCAAATTAGGGGAAGGAGTGGGCAGTGGGCAGAATATTGCAGCTGGTGAAAACCAATAATATTGCGGCAGGTGAAAACCTTATGAGCATGCTTAATATTTCCTGCACAATGAGCATATATTACATACCTATGCAACCATACAATCTGCATGAACAAGATATCTCCAAAGTACTTGGGTTAAAAGCCACTATAGCTTCATCGTTTTTGTACTGTAAGGATGTCACCTTGTAAGTGCTAATTGTGCCCTCGGTGCCCAGCAAAACACATGCCAAATTAAATTGCCTTTTGAATTCCTCTTCAAATTCAGAGTAGAGTGTCCTAGTATATGATTCATCTGCAGTCTTCAACAAAGGTAGGTCAGATAGGCAAAGTACTGGGCTGGTATGGCGTGATTTGTAGTCTTCATATTTTTCTTTCCTACGAAGACGGGCGGTGCACTTATCATATGCTTGTAAAAATTCTGAGAGGCATAGTCTTTTGCAGAAACTTTTCTTGAACACATTATTCATTCCTTCGCTCCTCTGAGTTGTCGTCATGTCTGCACTAAAAGAATCTCGGCGATAAATAGTAGCCCACTTCTCACGCAGCTTGTACAAATTGTTCATCCATGAATTGTCCACAACCTGGTATTTAGCCAATAGCTCATACCATCTATTCTCAAAGTGTGCCACTGATTTATCTTCATACACACATCTCTTGAATTCTTTAAGAAATTCAGGATGATCGCTGATTACTTGACTTAGATGTTTAGCGGCATTTTGATACAAATGCCACAAACAAAGACGATGGCGTGTGTTCGGAAATACATTTCCAATAGCCTTTATAATGGCCGCACATTGATCAGTGAATATGATTTCAGGCTGCTTACCGGACATAGCTTGTAGGAAGGTTCTAAAAAGCCACTCAAATGAATCTGCGGTTTCATCATATAGCAAAGCTGCACCAAAAAGAATAGTCTGTTTGTGATGGTTAACACCAACAAGTGGAGCAAATGCCATTTTGAACTTATTTGTTGAAAATGTGGTGTCAAAAGAAATAGCATCCCCAAAGATAGAATAATCCATGATAGCTTGTCCATCAGCCCAAAAGATATTCATTATTCTTCCTTCAACTTTATTTGGTTGCACGGCATAAAAGAATGAAGGGTCCTCAACTTTCTTATTCTTCAAATACTCCATAAGTGTTTCTGCATCTTTGGATTCTAAATACTTCATGCCCTCACTTCGCAAGTAATTGTTGCAATCCATTTGCATGAAGGGTACACCATCCTTACCATACAATTGCTCACAATAATCATATATTTCAGATTTTCTAATTCCGGATGTCCTCATTTGTTTAATCATGTGGCGGTCAGCGTCTAAAAGTTGACGTTGAGATCTAAGCATGTGCCTTTTATCTGGACTTACCAACTGATGATTGTGATCGAGTATAACTTTCTGAACATTCCAAATACCCTCCCGAGTGATGCTGAATTGAACACGAGCCATGCAAGCTGTCCTCGAATTAGCTTGTTCTTTCTTGGTTACATGTGTTGGATGAGTAGCCTTCACACCTGATTTGCTACAAACAAAATATCTTGAAGCTAATGTCCCATCTGCTCTGTACTTTCTGTGGCACCTCCTAATGCTGAATCCATTAGCTTCGGCATAAGAATTATAGAACTTGTATGCCTCTTCCTCTGATTGAAAGAACATCCCAACTGTTGGAACACTTTTTTCAGATGATGTATTCTGATTATTAGCCTACAACCATGTGTTACTTTATTTTCAGTTTTTGAGTAACATATTGCAAGAACATAAATATTATGAACCTTGTTTACATTATCTCCATCTTGCAGGTCAAAATCATTCCTCGGTGTGTTCCTCGTCCTTGGCTGATCGCTGGTTTCATCCAACGGAAAGTTCGGGTATTTCCATGGCGATTGCTGTGCGGGTATGAAATCAGTCAAAAGAGGATTTGTGCAACAGGGGGTTGTATGTGTGTAGATGTAAAATATACTTACCACCGGTGGAGGAGCGGTGGGCAGAGATTGATCCGGCGGAGAGGCTTCCATGTTCGTTCCTTGGCCGCCGTTTGCCGCACTACCCTCGTCTTCAAGGTCGATCGCCATCTTGGCGTTCCGTCACAGGGAGAGGAAAAGGGGCATGGAGATGAAACGCTCGCAGGTAGACGAACCGTTCAGGAATGATTTGGTCTGGTGAGAATAGGGATTTGGTAGCTGAATTGGGGAATAAGTGAGCCGCTGCTTTGAGATTTGTTTCTGCCACGCGTCAAGCGCCTGACTTGGTCCAGCCATCGGGCGTGGGCGACCCAGGTCGTATAGGATTTCCGTCCCTGCTCAACCGCTACCCGCGCCTGCGCCTGCTCTGGGCTACCTTCCGGGACATGCAGCTCGTCACGCTAGAGTCAGGCGGCGAGTTCCCGGCACTCGAGACTCTGGCCCTTGACGGCAACATTATCGACCTTGGCACCTTGCTGCACTATCGGCATAAAGCTATATGCCGACAGCGCCCGATTTTCGTCGGCACAGGGCCCGTCGGCATCATATATGTCGGCGTACCGCAAGTCATCATCGGCAAAAAAAGCCGTCGACATATATGCTATGTCGATGGTGTCCATACAAAGGTACCGACGGCTTAGGCTATCCGCATAGCTTCATAGCAAACAGCATCCGACAGCGTTGCTGTCAAGAGTGCACCACCCAGGGACGGCCACGTGTCCGTTCTATGCTGACGGCCCGGGCCGTCGACTTAGGCTACAAAGATACGCCGACGGCCTAGCCGTCGGCATAGCTTGCCACGTGGTAGGCGCTGGTATCCCCTAGGGCGTGCGTACGCCGACGGCTCAGGCCGTCGGCTTAGGCTATAACTGTACGTCGACGGCATAGCCGTCGGCATAGCTTGCCACGTGACAGCCACTGATACTTTGGAGACCCTCTATGCACTAGTTTTGCGCTTTTTTTTCTTTTTTCTGGTTCATACAAATTTATTTCAGTTCCAAAATAACAGGGTATATACAATGAAATTTAATGCACAGCCAACAGCACCATCACATCGTCATAACCAACACCACCACCATCACATCCTCACAACGAACAACATAAGCATATCAAGAGCACAAGTCATCTAAAGATAGAAGTCATCGGAAGTAGCGTAAAAAGACGGACGCCATCTAAAGAGCACTAGTCATTTAAGGAGCGCCAGTACGTCCACCTCCAAGGTCGTCAACGCCAAGTCCGCCAAAGCCCAGGTCTTCACTGCTAGCGGCAGCGCTACCGTCTCGGTGGATTGGAGTGACCGGGCTCCATGACTCGGGAGTGATGTGAACACCGACACCACCACCAACGGATGATCCACTGGTTCCCTAGATGTTTGAAAAGACAAATTGAGTAAATGATATTGTGTTGAATAAACAGTAAGCGGTGGTTGAATAGTTTGGGGATATACTAACCATCGTTGTCTTCGGTTGTTGTGCTACAAATTCCTCAAAGGTAAGCAGCACTAGTTGTGGTCCTGCAGCTGGTGGTGCTGGTCCTGCAACTGATGGTGCTGGTTGTGGTCCTACAGCTAGTCCTGCAGCCGGTGGATCTAAGCCTTTGACTTTCGTTGGGTGGGATTTGACCGATGGACCTTTTCACCTGGTTGTGATAGGTCAGCCCAAAGCTACACTCTCGAACAAGGTCCAGACCCAGCCCAAGACCTGATAGCATAGTTACCCCCCAAGTACATCGTCCCGTCTAACCATGACACCGTTGACCGACGGATCTAGCATTTTCAAGATGCTTATAAAAAACATATAGAACTTGCCAAACTAATTGTAATTATCAATTGTTTGTGATTTTAATAAAGTATAAAAACCTATATGCAAAAGAACATGTGGTCACATTACTAACATACTCGAAAACAAATACAAACTACACTATGTATAATTTATTATGTATGTTTATATTTAGATAATGCACATTTTAATTAATCAAATTTTCATTTAGAAAAAACTAAAATACAAAAATAAGAAAAAAAACAGATAAAACAAAGCTATGCCGACGGCTTGCTGTCGGCATAGGTCTGACCACGGATCGACCGGCAGGCCTCGGATCGATGACGTGACACGCGTCGTGGATCGGTGACGTGGACCACACCTACGCCGACGGCCGCCGTCAGGGCCGTCGGCATAGGTATGACGACGTCAAACTCCCGTTGAACGAAGGCTTGCCAGCCTCACATCTATGCCAACGGTCCTGCTATGCCGACGGCCACTGTAGGCATATATCACGATATGCCGACGGTCTGGCTATGCCGATGACCATCATAGGCATATCTCTAGGTATGCCGACGGTCTTTCTGCGCCGACGGCTTCGCCTAGGCTGTCGGCATACCTCCCCTATGTTGACGGGGGCCGTCGACATATTTCAGGCCGTCGGGATTAGGGGCGATTTCGGTAGTGCTGAACCGCTGCCCGCGATTGCGTAACATCAGTGTCACCTTCCATGGTGTCGCGCCAGACTCACACAAAGCGGCGCTGGCCACACTCGAAGCCGTGGCGGCACACGGTGTCTCGGTGACGGTGTCCCTGCTCGGCATCCACCTCGGTGCTGGACACGGTTCCGACGCCGCCCTTCTCCGCGCCGCAGCGAAGCTCTCGCCGCAAGAGCTCATCTTCACTCACCAAATTGACGGACTAGACGACCAGGAATATAGCAATGTCGATCTGCCATGTTTTCCCATGCCGTCTCGATCAAGATTGAAGTACATAAAATCTGCTTCACACAGCTTCTGGGTGGCAACTTCTCCAAGCTCGACAGGATGATCCTCAAAGGGTGCATCATCAACGACATTAGCACCTTGGTTTCTCTCTGCCCGTGCCTTCGTGTGCTCAAGGTGAAGACAGGTAGTATGTCCAAAGGTGACATCACGATCCACTCGACATCGCTGCAGAAGGTTGTCCTGGATCACCATACGGAATGTCGTGGCGTAGACATTGTCACTCCCATGCTTAAGCAACTGAAAGTGGATTTCGAGGCTGACAAAGACATCAATGTGTTCATATCCGCACCGATGCTGGAGAATGTCTTGTTGGAATGCTCTTATACAGATTGGCCCATTGTGTTTGGTTTTTGGCGCCTTCGCTGTCTTTGCTTAGATAGACAGGGGTTGGTCACAGACAACCATGTCCTGTATGTTTTCATGTATGCTTTGGTATGTCTTCTGTCCTGCTCGATTTACTTGATTTACTGGCTAAACTGGTTTTATATGCATGACATCCTGCCATACTGTTTTGCAGGATTTCTTGGGGGGTGCAGAACTGGACTTTGCTCAAGAAATAGAGAAAGTTCAGATTACTGACTTCTCTGTTTTGTACCTAAGCCTCAAGCCAATGGGGCACATGTATGGGGCAACTTTGTTGCGTCTCTTTAGCGTGTTCCAGGTTCATATTGGTTTGAAAATACTGAAGATCATCCTAGTGAGTCCGGGGAAATCCGAGGTAATTCTTCCATGTACTTGTATGTCCTGCATACATAATAGCACATGTTAAACACAATTTCTATAGGTAGCCATGAGATAATATCTAAAGTACGTAGCTTAATTAGCATGAATAAATATAATACATTGTAATTCTGTCCATTTGCTTTAGGTAGCAGAAGCATGCCCAGGGAATTGTCCATGTGATTCTCCCAAAAATTGGAGAAGCCAAAGTATCTCCATGATTCATCTAGAAGAAGTGGAAATCAAAGACGTAAAAGGAGAAGATCATGACTTTGGTGTGTTGAAGCTGATTCTTAGATGTGCACCATTTCTTAAAAAGGTGACCGTGGAACTGGAAACTGAGACTAAATCATACAGCCATGGAGATCGCACCAAGGAAATGAACAATCACTAATAGAAAACAGGGCATCGGTTCGGACCGGCCAGCCCATTAGTTCCGGTTCAGTCACGAACTGGGACCAATGGGGGCAACGGTCCCGGTTCGTGAGGCTAGGGGGTCGGGCGGACCACGTGGGGCATTGGTCCCGGTTCGTTTGGCCCCTTTGGTCCCGATTCCAAACACGAACCGGTATCAATGGGCCTCGTTCCTGGCCCACAACCATTGGTCTCGGTCCGTGGCTGGAACCGGGACCAAATGGGGGTCCTTTAGTCCCGGTTCCAGCCACGAACCGGGACCAATGAGATGCCTATATATACCCCCTCGCCGACGAGCAGAGCACTCCACACACTGCTCTGTTTTTTGCCGGCGAGGGAAGACATTTGTGGTGCTCTAGCTCACCTCCTATGCACATGAGGTATTTGATGAAATGCCCAAGCCAAACTTAAGCTTTCTCCTCTCGAAGCTCTTTGTCCAAACTCCATTTTCGTCAAGATTTGTCTAGGTTTGGCGGTCCGTCCTGTCCCGTTCCCGTCCTGAAACCGCCGTCGATCGCCTGCGTGGGGTAAGCCTCTTGATCTTATCTTCTTGCTAAAAGAAAATATACTTACTCGTATGATTTTCTTACTTTTATTATTGTTTGTTGTTATATAGTGTCATGGTTATGGTATCCGCCCACGTCTGCCCTCGTCCAGTCTATGATTCAAATGTGGTATATTATCTCTTATATAACTCTTTTACACATCTAATTTCTATGACAATTAATTATGCCATCAACTTGACGTAGATGTTTTTATCTATAAGAAGTAGTTGAACCAGAAATTCCAACCGACTATGCAATTTTGCTCGACAAGTTAACTAAAGCTGAAAAAGAAATCGATCATTTGAAAGAAAAATTGAAAAGAACTGAAGATGACAAGATGGGATTGGAGTTGCATGTTGCCGATGTCGTCGCCGATCACAAGACCAAGATGGATGCAATGCGCTTGAAGCTTAGAAAGATTAGAAAATATGCCATTCATACTGAGACTTGGTATCATTATGTCGTTGGATCAATTGGTACCTTACTAGCGGTTATGATTGCATTTGTTGTTGCATTTAATTTTTTTACATAGTTTTGGTGTATGTTTTAATTAGATGCTCTAGAGACATATATCTTGTTCAATAATGACAGCTATGTATGAACTATACGTATTTATTTTGGTCATTATTGTACTTTGGCTTTAATGTGATGATGGATTTTTAATAATTTGGTCACTTCTGTATTAATTGATATGTTGTAATGGTTTTTAATACACTTTATTATATAACGCACGTAGATGAACCGGCAATGGATGTACGGTGACCGACGCACCTCCGAGTATATTAAGGGCCTGCATAATTTTCTCAAAGCGGCTGAGGCAAACAAGCAGAATGATTTTATGCCTTGTCCATGTACTATCTGTGAGAATACGAAGTCTTTCTCTAACTCTAAAACCCTTCACTTCCACCTGCTTCAGACGGGTTTTATGCCACACTATAATGTTTAGACCAAGCACGGAGAAAAAGGGGTTATGATGGAAGACAACGAAGAAGAAGAGGATGACGACAACTACCCTTCCCCTGAATATGGTGATGCTGCAATGGAGGAAGCTGAAGATCAAGAGGAACCAGACAATGTGCCCGATGATGATCTTTGCCGGGTCATTGTTGATGCATAGAGAGAATACGAAAGTGAAAGGGAGAAGTTGAAGTTCGATCGCATGTTAGAGGATCACAAAAAAGGGTTGTACCCAAATTGCGAAGATGACAACAAAAAGCTCGGTACCACACTGGAATTGCTGCAATGGGAGGCAGACAATGGTTTATCTGACAAGGGATTTAGTTTGCTAATGAAAATAATAAAGAAGAAGCTTCCAAAGGATAACGAATTGCCCGACAGTACGTACGCAGCAAAGAAGGTTCTATGTCCTCTAGGATTGGAGGTGCAGAAGATACATGCATGCCCTAATGACTGCATCCTCTACCGCGGTGAGTACGAGGAACGGAACGCATGCCCGGTATGCGGTGCATTGCGGTATAAGATCAGAAGAGATGACCCTGGTGATGTTGAGGGCCAGCGCACCGGGAAGAGGGTTCCTGCCAAGGTAATGTGGTATGCTCCTATAATACCACGGTTGAAACGTCTGTTCAGAAACAAAAAGCATGCTGAGTTGATGCAATGACACAAAAAAGACTGTAAGAAAGACAGGAAGTTGAGAGCACCCGCTGACGGGTCGCAGTGGAGAAAGATCGAGAGAAAGTGGAGCGACTTTACAAGTGATCCGAGGAACGTATGGTTTGGTTTAAGTGCAGATGGCGTTAATCCTTTTGGGGAGCAGAGCAGCCAGCATAGCACATGGCATGTGACTCTATGTATGTATAACCTTCCTCCTTGGTTGTGCATGAAGCGGAAGTTCATTATGATGCCAATGCTCATCCAAGGCCCTAAGCAACCCGGTAATGACATTGATGTGTACCTAAGGCCATTAGTTGATGAACTTTTACAGCTATGCAATGGAAGAGGTGTACGTGTATGGAATGGAAGAGGTGTACGTGTATGGGATGAGAACAAACATGAGGATTTTGACCTACATGCGTTGTTGTTTGTAACCATCAACGATTGGCCTGCTCTCAGTAACCTTTCAGGACAGACAAACAAGGGATACCACGCATGCACACACTGTTTAGATGACACCGACAATATATATTTGAACAAATGCAGGAAGAATGTGTACCTGGGGCATCGTCGATTTCTTCCGACCAACCATCAATGTCGAAAGAAAGGAAAGCATTTCAAAGGTGAGGCAGATCACCGGAAGAAGCCCGCCCTCCGTACTGGTGATCACATACTTGATATGGTCAATGATTTACAAGTAATATTTGGAAAGGGTCCTGGCGGACTATCTATTCCAAATGACGCTGACAAACGCGCACCCATGTGGAAGAAGAAATCTATATTTTGGGACCTACCCTATTGGAAAGACCTACAAGTCCGCTCTGCAATCGACGTGATGCACGTGACGAAGAACCTTTGCGTAAACCTTCTAGGCTTCTTGGTAGTGTATGGGAAGACAAAAAATACACCGAAGGCACGGGAGAAACATCAACATGTGCATGAAAAAGACGGCATGCATCCAAAGCAGTATGAAGGTCCTGCCAACTATGCTCTTACCAAAGAAGAGAAGGAAATCTTCTTTGAATGCCTGCTCAGTATGAAGGTACCGTCTGGTTTCTCGTTAAATATAAAGGGAATAATAAATATGGCAGAGAAAAAGTTTCAGAACCTAAAGTCTCATGACTGCCACGTGATTATGACGCAACTGCTGCCGGTTGCATTAAGGGGGCTTCTACCGGAAAACGTTCGATTAGCCATTGTGAAGCTATGTTCATTCCTCAATGCAATCTCTCAGAAGGTGATCGATCCAGAAATCCTACCAAGGTTAAGAAGTGATTTGGTGCAATGTCTTGTTAGTTTTGAGCTGGTGTTCCCACTGTCCTTCTTCAATATCGTGACGCACGTCCTAGTTCATCTAGTCGACGAGATTACCGTTCTGGACCCTGTATTTCTACACAATATGTTTCCCTTTGAGAGGTTCATGGGAGTCTTAAAGAAATATGTTCGTAACCGCGCTAGGACAGAAGCAAGCATCTCCATGGGCCATCAAACAGAGGATGTCATTGGGTTTTGTGTTGACTTCATTCCTGACCTTAAGAAGATTGGTCTCCCTTAATCGCGGTATGAGGGGAGACTGACCGGAAAAGGCACGCTAGGAGCGCACTCAATAATATGTAGGGACAGGCATTCTTGGTCTCAAGCACACTACACAATTCTACAGAATTCCACCTTGGTGACCCCGTATGTCGATGAACACAAGAATATTCTGCGCTCCAAACACCTGGAGCAGTGTGACGGCTGGATTACATATGAACACATCAGGACTTTCGGCAGTTGGTTGCAAACACGTCTCATGGGTGACAACACTGTTTCTGATGAGTTTTACTCGTTAGCCAGGGGACCATCTTCGACTGTATTGACTTACAAAGGGTACGAGATAAATGGGAATACATTTTACATGATCGCCCAAGATGAAAAGAGCACCAACCAAAACAGCGGTGTCCGCTTTGATGCAGCAACCAAGAGGGGAAAGGACACATATTATGGTTAAATAGTGGACATATGGGAACTTGACTATGGACATGATTTCAAGGTCTCTTTCTTTCAGTGCAAATGGGTCAATCTGTCAAGAGGCAGGGTACAGGAAGACCCACAGTATGGAATGACAACAGTGGATCTGAACAATCTTGGTTACACAGACGAACCATTCGTCCTAGCCAATAATGTGGCACAGATTTTCTATGTGAAGGACACGTCTACCATACCGAGAAAAAGAAAAGATAAGGAACCGAATACATCATACAATGAGCCAAAACGCCACATAGTTCTTTCAGGAAAAGAGACATCGTGGGATTGGAGGGCAAGACAGACATGTCTGAAGATTATGAGAAGTTTCATAAAATTCCTCCCTTCAAAGTCAAGGCTGACCAAAGCACCATGTTAAACGATGAAAATTGTCCATGGTTACGGCGCAATAAGCAAAGGACACACGCGAAGAAGAAGTGAAAACTTTTGCTCCACAACTATATCATTGCGGTGACATGTGAAGAAATGAAATGCCTTTTGTAACACATGAGTTTTCATCCGAAACCCTAATACTTCGAAAGAGATACTTCGTTTTGTACACGAAGTGCATCCAGTTTTTGCCGTAACCCTCTTAACTTTTTATGACATGCTATGTGGGTGAAATGATGATACCATGCCAACTTTCAACCTTTTCAGAGTTCATTTGAAGTCCAGTAAGTGCATGGAAAATACCAAATGAAGTCAGAAAGAGTTGAAAATTGATGATGTGGCTTTGAATGGTGCATTTTGAACACACAAAAAATTTGGAGTTCAAATGAGTTCAAAAAAATGAAATCCCTTTGTAACAGATGAGTTTTCGTTCGAAACCGTGATACTTTGAAATAGATTGTCCATTTTGTACACGAAATGCATCCAGTTTTTGTCGTACCCCACTCAACTTTTTAGCACATGCTATCTGGGTGAAATGATGATACCATGCCAACTTTTAACCTTTTCAGAGTTTGGTTGAAGTGCTTTTTAATTTCTTTCAAAACATCGTAGGAGTGGAGTTCAAAAAAGAATCAGCTAAAAGCTTTTATAAACCTCTAGTATTTTTGAAACAATAATTATATAAAAATTATGCAACTAAAATTATCAAAGTATTTTTTTTGTTCAAAACATTAATAGCAAAAAGAATATAATGATAAAACACACTGGAAATAAATAAAGCAAAAAATAAATAAAGCAAGAAACAAAACAAAATAATGGAAATTATGCACCTAAAATTATCAAAGTATTTATTTGTTAAAAAGAATGAACTAAAATAACAAAAGAAAAATACTTAAAAAATTAAAACAATAAATAAAGCAAAAAACAAAACGAAAAACATTTTTTTAAATAAAAAAATGCTGCCTACTCGGCCACTATGGCGTGAATACGACTAGAAACCCAACAGATAGTTGGGCCAGGATTCAGGCCCGCAGAAGGACCAGTAGGCCCACAGGCAGAGGAGAGTGTAATTAGGCCCGTAAGCCTGCAGTTGAGAGGAGTTCGAGAGGGTTGGCGCAGCAGCGCTTATAAACCACTCTCGAGCCCTCTCGGCTAGCGAGGTGGGATTAAACATTTGTCCCCGGGCAGCACCACCTTTTGGTCCCAGTTGGTGGCACCAACCGGGACCAATGCCCCCCTTTAGTCCCGGTTGTTGCCACCAACCGAGACCAATGCATCCCTTTAGTCCCGGTTGGTGGCACCAACCGGGACCAATGGTCTCTGCTTCACGCCCTTTGGGCTACCGAAAAGAGACCTTTGGTCCTGGTTGGTGCCACCAACCGGGACTAAAGGGGGCATTGGTCCCGGTTGGTGCCACCAACCGGGACCAATGCTCTGTGTATATAAGCGATAGTTTCGATTTTTCAGATTTCATCTAGCACTTGCCCCCGACGACGGCGAGCACATCAACATCGCCAGGCTGCCCGAGCTCGCCGTCGACGCCCTCAGCCCTGACGCCCCCTGCCCGAACGCGCCGTCCTGCCCCGACGCGCCGCCCCGTGCCCCGACGTGCCGCCCCTGCCCCGACATCGGCGCCGCTCCCCAACGCCGCCCCACGCCACAGCCCTGCCCCGACGACGCCGCCCCTCCTCCCCGTTCGGTCCGACCGGCCCCCTTTCCTCCCCTGTCTGAGTTTGCTGATTTAATTTGATGATATATAGATGATAGATGATATATGATAGTTAGATGATGATGTTGATGATAGATGATGTATGCTTTTTTTGTTCATATAATTTTTTATAGCATTTTTGGTCCATGTATATATGTGTGTGTATATGGATGGATGGATGGATGGATGTATATAGAAAATTATCATATGATATAAAAAAATATCGTAGCTTCCTGTTTTTTCCATGGATGTATGCTAAAGAAAATTATGAAAGAGTTTATGGGAGGTTTCTGTCAAAAGGTTCAATGATTTGTCAAGGCAAAAAATTAAACTAACTAAGGTATCCCATGTTTTTGGATATATGATATATGTATTTTGTTGGCACCTAGAAGTGTTGTCGAGGCCACCCCAAGCCCTAGAAGTGTTGTCGAGGCCACCCCAAACCCTAGAAGCGTTGTCGAGGCCACCCCAAACCCTAGAAGCGTTGTCGAGGCCACCCAAATTTACCAAGTTAAATGAAGAAAACTCTGGTAACATAGACTTATCAAGTTAATTGTCATGTTGTAATATTTGCAGAAACTATGGATCCAAGAGACGAAGAACAAGAACAATTGTTGGGGGACATAATCCACGTCGGACGTGATGTCTTGTCGTATCTCAACGACATCGATGGTCTGGAAGGAGAGGGTTATGACGGCTCTGGTGATCGAACAATGGAGGAGGAAGGACATGATCATGATGGCTCCGGTGACCGAATGCCGAAGGAAGAAGGAGACCATGATGACGGCTCCGGTGGCCGATCGGAGGAGGGAGCTGTTGCAAAGTCCGACGAGGTATATATATTAATTAAGCATGTGCTGACTCTAGCTAATTGATGCATTAATTGTTTTGGTATGTACATATATTAATTAACTCTTCTTTCTTCTATTATAGCCCTCCGGATCGAGCCAAACTTCGGTAACGAGATGAGGATCGAAGAAGAGGTTGCGCAAGGATGAAAAGTTCACGATCACAGCACTCGCGGATGATGGCCATCCGATTGAACCCAAGCGGACCAAGAACGCATTTTCTGCTTAGTGCGGAGCTATTGTTAAGGACAACATCCCGATCAGCATCAAGCAATGGAATAATCCTAATGACGGCACCCCTGATGGTGATTATGTCACCGATAGACAGAAAGAAGATCTTTGGACCGCGCTGAAGGCAAATTTCACCCTACCGCCAGAGGAGGATCCGAATAAGACAGTTATAGAGCCACGGGTCAAGGCATGTGCTCTTAAGAAGATGGCAGATCTATTCAGGAGGCGGAAGAATGAGTTGAAATCAAAGTTTGTTGGCAAAGGGAAGACTCCAGCATTCGTCGGCCAATATGAGAAGATAGGAGATTACTGGCCCGCATTTGTGGCCTACAAGACATCAGTGAAGAGTAAGAAGATGTCAGAGACAAACAAGAACAATGCTGCAAAGAAGCAGTTTCACCATCACACGGGGTCAGGTGGCTACCTTAAAGCCCGGCCGTTGTGGGACAAAGCTGAGAATGACCTGATTGCTAAAGGGGTCGTACCACAGACATCAAACTGGCCAGACCGTTCAAGGACTTGGTTCTTTGGGGTTGGGGGAACTTTGGACCCTGAAACAGGGGTGCCGTTGGACGGACGAGCAACTTGCAATACCCGTGAACAAGCTTCAGAACTATATCACCGCAGCGCAGGAAGGGACGTTCATTCCCGATAGAGAGAATGACGAGCTGACTGAGGCCCTAGGGAATGCTGAGCACCCTAGACGAACACGAGGCATAACAGGCTCCGTTTCGTGGAAGATTGGGTTTCCCGACACAGGCGGTCACAAAAGCCGGGAGAGAAAGAGGAAAGCGGAGCTGAGCGAAATTCAGAAGCTCAATGCAAGACTACAAAAGCTAGAGGAAGTTGAGAGCCAGCGAGCTGCCGGCCAACCATCTCAGCGGCACGAAGCTACCCCAGAAGATACTACCCCGCCATCTCAGCGGAGAAGCAGCATCGCTTCCACGGAGCCCGTTCAGCCCGACTTCACGTCTCCTAGCTACCCCGTGGATACTATCACGAAGGCTCAACATTGCGAGCTTATGACGAAATGCCGGAACCTCACTTTCAAGGCAGTTGTCGGCTCTGTTGCACCTACTCAACCCAACGGAACTTTTCACTGTCGTCCAATTCCACATGGCTATGCTGTTGTGATGCTGGATGAAGTAATGCCGGAATTTGAGGAGCTCGAGCTTGACCACTATACAGATGAAGGAGAGAATAAGTTGGTTCGTGCCCTGAGGAGTACATGTCTATGATAGAAGGAGTACATCAAGCTTCCAAAGTGGACGCCTCCGCCTCCTCCTTCTCCTCAGGCGAATCAGGGCACACCGCCTCCTTCTCCGGCTCCTCAGGCGAATCAGGGCACACCGCCTCCTTCTCCGGCTCCTCCGGCACATGGGGGCACTCCGCCTCCTCCTTCGCCTACTCCGGCACGTCGGAGCAGTACGCCTCCTCCTCAGCCTCGTCGGCAACGGCGGAAGACAGACGCTGCCGTTGTGGCTCCTCCGGCGCCTAGTAAGCAACAACGGAAGGGAGTTGCCGTTGTGGCTCCTCCGGCGCCTAGTAAGCAACAACGGAAGGGAGCCGCCGCCACTCCGGCGGCTAGCAGTACAAGCATAGGCAGCAGGGGATACAGATACGGTCCATCTCTCAAGCCTGTGGAAAAGTTACCATATGAGAGGACCGAGTCTGAAAACAAAGAGATAAGTCAGGCCAAAGTGAGGGACCATTTTGCAAAGAAAACTCCAGCTCCGAAGGAGAAGATAGATCCGATGAAAGCGATGCGCACTATCGATGCCCTAAAGCGACCACCACCGCCTCCGCCGGATTCCAACTATAACGCTATATTAAAAAGGCATATCAAGATGCGCGGCGGTCGGGAAGTACTTCCAGTGATGCAAAGTTAGCAAAACGAAGAAGTGGGAAAAAAATTCCACAGCTCGGCGAACAGGCGAACCAATCGTGCCCCCCGCTCAAGGTTTCTAGCGATATCGTCGCTAATCATCCAGGGATGGTCCCTGGTACCAAACATGGTGATTACCTGAACGATGATGTATTGTTTGAGAAGTTGGAGGTGGATGAATTCAAATACCGGTACGAGCGTCCTCTCGTCAAACCCGATCCTCCTCCTCTAACAACGATGATGCGAAGATTCCATGAATGGTACATACAAAGCTGCCGTGAGTCTGGGATGGATTCTTTGGTACTGTCAGTTAAAGAGGAGCACGACCTCGTTGGAATTGATATGTTGAATATTGAATATGAGGAGATATGGCAGTTATACAATCAGAAGGCCATCGACAAAACAATCGTGCCTTGCTACTATCTGTAAGTACTACTTCTGTAATTAAGTCTCTCTATGTATATAGCTCAACTCTTTTATTGCATGTATATATAGTTATCATCACTACTATATTATGCAGATTGAAGATCATCGAATGCAGAAAAGCATAAATCTATGACACTGGGTTCATTAACCCAAATGTCATACATGAGCATAATATAAAACATTGGCCCACAGAAACCGAGGAGAACTTGCTACAATCGTTGCTTAAAAATCAAAACAAGAGGACAATATTTTTTGCTTACAACTTCAAGTGAGTGTTACTGTCTTGTGCATATTCGGTTTCCCTTATTACTCGAGGTTTATAGTAATGTAATTGATGAGTTATGCATGCGTGCGCAATTTCCACTTTATTCTGTTAGAGATTCATCTTGAGTGGCGAGTAGTAATCGTCTTAGACTCAAAACGAAAAGATCCCTAGAATTATGCGGACATGACTAAAATTCTCTAGAAGTAAGTTCAATCGATCATTATCGCATCATATCGGCAACTTTAATTTGTTCATTTCCTGATATCAAGTAATTATTTTCTTTGTCTGGCAGGGTTTGGAAAGATTTCACAACAACTGTTCCGGCACTGTCGAAGGAGCTGCGATTTACACACCCGAAAGTAAGTACTACTAGCTAGTTCCACGCATCTTCCATTGATTCTAGTTTCATCAATACCATTTATCATGGTTGATTATCAGTTTGATTAAACTCTATTTCTCATAAAGTGCTTGTGGCAGAAAGACGGGACTGATTTATGTGGATACTACGTTTGCGACTTCATCTACAACGCGACGACCCCTAAGCAGGGCTACTCTACAAAACAATTTGAAGTGCGTAAGTAATAATATTCACAATTTTATTTTATTACCATATATATGTATTGACCCCCTTCTTCAAATTAGATGTGGCAGATGCCGGATGAACTCCTACCACATGATCGCATACAAGCAATTCAAAAAGAATTGGCGGGATTCTTTCTTGACCACGTCATAAATAAAACCGGAGAATATCATCTGGACATTAGATGTTAGGGATTGTAAGAGATCTTATATTGTATATATGTAGCTAGTAGCGTCGGATATATATACGAAAACTTGTTATACGACCAATCTCTCGGAGAAAGAGAGGTCGATCGCTTCTATCTCTATATGTTCATGACGATCTTCTGTACTTAATAGTTCCTTCATTTGCTTACTAGCTAGTGTGTCGAGTTCTCTTTATAGTATCTAGCGTCGACCAAGCACGAAGAAAGAGAGGACACTTCTCTCTATCAATTAGCTAGCTATAACAATATAAAATCCCTAAATTAACTCTCTAAAACCCCCTAACCCCCCTCCCTTTCAAAATAAAAAAAAAGCAACTGCCAGATGCTGACGCGTGGATGCCTGCTGGTCCCGGTTGGTGTTACCAACCGGGACTAAAGGTCCTTCTGCCTGGGCTCCCCGCAGAGGCCACGTGGAGCCCCTTCTGTCCCCGTTTGTAAGAGAACCGGGACTAAAGGTTTTGGCCTTTAGTCCCGACACTTTAGTCCCGGTTCCGGAACCGAAACAAATGGACCTTACGAACCGATACAAATTGGCTTTTTTTTTTACTAGTGAATATCTCACTGGAGTATCCTTCCGTGGACTTTCATGTTTATCACTCCGGTACACTAGTACTGCATGCGTTTTCACATGCTCCTAGGGATTAAAATCATATGATGTCACTATATACGGAGGCTGCACCTGCACTAAGAATATCTACACCATCTCCTTGGGGCATCCTTCCATTAATCTCTCTGGTATTTCTTGGTGCTGCATGCATGTCCATCAGAGATGAGATGCCTGGTATTTCAAGAACCTAAACTCTTGCTAAATCTCTTTGAACCCTGTTGCCTACAAATACTTCTACTAAGAAGCTTATATTATATGGTGTTGTCCGTGTCTTCCAGTAATGTAGAGCAGGGCATTTCGACCCTTTTTTCCATGCTTATGTATTTGTGTTTTGCACAGTGAAAACGTACCAAACCATGTACACATCCATGGTTTGCGAACAATGACACTTTATGTGATTTTCTTGGGTGACGTATAAATGCATGTAGCTCTAGGCCTCTAGATTAACTCCAACTGCTAAAACACGGAGGAAGATTACAGATTACAACCTTGGGGACAGCATTCTGCCAAATCAGAAATCACTAACAGCTTGTTTGGCAATTCATTTGTCAATTCCACACCAACGTGTTTGGCTGCCTTGGAATTTGGCATTGGAAATCATTCCATGAATCCAGCTGATTGAAATGCTATGTAAAACCAAATCGCGTCCAACAACCTGTCATTCCCCAAATCCACCCACACCTGACGCCCTTATCTCGTCCCCAACGCCCGTGTCTCCTTCAACTACCATCACCCGCAAGATCTGTTGTCGCCGTCCAGTCCGTAGCATCCGGGCCACCGGAGTCCATCTCCACATGCAGGGTGGCAAGGGCCGCATCAATAAGGATTGGCGAGATGGAGAGGCAAGGGGATGATCTAACGTATTGGCTGCTACAACAACAAAGTGCACCAAGAGGGGATCTAGCGTTGCGACACGGAATTAGGGATCATCGCAACTACCATTGTTGGAGCCACCGTCTAGCATATTCTTCACTTGCTTGAAGAGGTACTCGGCGTCATCTACTAGTTATGCTTGTTTCGTGTAATAGAAACACTATTGGCAAGTTGAAGTAGTAATTCCACCAAGCAAGTATCAATCAAAGGTACCTTAGTGTTCCCTTCTTTGTACTTCCATCCGTGGTGGCCGGTTCATGGGCGTGAGATCTAGGCTTTTCCGAATGAAATCCTGATAGAGATTTCATTTCTTTTCTATCAGGAGAGCCAACCGAAGTGTAAGTTACGGCTCCAGAGGAGGGCTGCCCCAACAAAGGTGACGGCGAGGGCCGCATCAATAAGGATTGGCGAGATGGAGAGGCAAGGGGATGATCTAACGTATTGGCTGCTACAACAACAAAGTGCACCAAGAGGGGATCTAGCGTTGCGACACGGAATTAGGGATCATCGCAACTACCATTGTTGGAGCCACCGTCTAGCATATTCTTCACTTGCTTGAAGAGGTACTCGGCGTCATCTACTAGTTATGCTTGTTTTGTGTAATAGAAACACTATTGGCAAGTTGAAGTAGTAATTCCACCTAGCAAGTATCAATCAAAGGTACCTTAGTGTTCCTTTCTTTGTACTTCCATCCGCGGTGGCCGGTTCATGGGCGTGAGATCTAGGCTTTTCCAAATGAAATCCTGATAGAGATTTCATTTCTTTTCTATCAAGAGAGCCAACCGAAATGTAAGTTACGGCTCCAGAGTACTTGATGGCCATAACCGGGTTCAATGGGGGCTGGACCCGAGGGAGACCTGCGCAGGACGCTTTCGCCAATGCTCAACCTCACAATCTACATAAAGGAGTTTGACAAGTTCTTAGGATATGTATGCATCAGCGTCCGCTCGATGAAGCTCATCGTGTCATACCCTGTGTTGTTGATGATGCAGTAGGATGCGGTTGACACCTAGGCGTGGGGCATCATCGTCCGCTACCCCTTGATTTGGTGCTCAAGTGTGCATGGACTCTTGTTCGCTAGTGGGTGGTCATTGTCATTCAAAATTCCGATGCCATACTATTACGCCGGCCGCCTCCGCCTCCAAAGAAGGCCGCACCTACCCTCTCGCACTGGCTCGTAGGGTCTGACACCATCGACAAGCAGAGATGTTCCCTACGCATGGACATGGCCAACTGGTGGCCGAGGAGGACGACATGCACAGGTGCCTCACTTCACGAAGCAGCCTCAGACATCGTGTCTCACGCGTCAAAAGAGACCATGGTGAGGAACATAAGTTGTCGGACGGAATCGCCAAAGAAGATGGCGGAAGAAGTGCAGCCACGCCATATAATAGAGACAGAGCTACAACGCGAACAGAGCATGCAAACATGTCATGCCACTACGCTACTACCCCCATTAAAGACCCCCATTGAAGAACACTCATGCAAGACCCTTGCCCGCCACCCAACCCAAAGGCAGTGCCTTCATGAAGATAACGACGTTGTGGCGCTGCAGCCCAAATCGAGGGATTTTTAGTTTTCACCAGGGATATAAATGAGCGTATGTGTGTGTAGGGCAGGGAGGGGGGGGGGGGTCGAGGACACCGTAGGAGCATGGCGCCCATAGCACCGTCGCGTTCGTGTATGGGTCCCCACGGTCATCCCCCTGTCCCAAGCCGCCCTCCAACCACCAAATCTGATGAACCGAAATCAGGAATAGGTGAGGCTGGCCAAGCTGCACGGAAACATAAGTCACCGTCTTCAGATCTTGCACACCCACGTCTGCCGCTACCTCATCACCCACATGCCCACATGCCCGAGGGGACGCCTCTTTGCCTTAGCTCTTGTCACCTACTACATGGACTATTACGCTCTCCCATGAAGGCCGCTTCCTCAGATCTGGAAGCCCCGCATATGTACCGTGGGGCGGTGAAGAGCCTCACCACCACTGTTCTTGGCGGCCGTCTGGCAAGCCTAGTGATCCCTTCCGGCAACGACAATACGAGGATAGCGGCGGGAGGCGTGGGATGACGGCACTAACCCCCCCCCCCCCCTCCCCCTCCCCCACCACCACCACCACCAACACAGTGCCACCCGAGGATTAACGCAAGGGCCGAGCTCATGCCCTCAATCGTCTTGACATCAACACTATCGTTTGCATTTTCGAAATTATTGTACTCTGACGGGATGAGCTAATATAACCTAGTATTATAAGTCCCAAAAAATTGTTGGATAGTTATTTTTTTGTAGTGGGTTAGATGTACTATCACGTTGGGTAACCTGATGAGATACTAGCGAAGAAAAACAAATCTCGTTTGCCCTCGGGTGGAGTCCAAATGTTTCCGATATACTCCTAAGTTAGTGTTATTATTAAGTTAGCAAAGTCCTAGTATGTCTTATTATCAATGCCAGATCGATATAAACGAGATCGATCCGGCGAACCCTAGCTAGTAAGGAACTGGTAGCTATAGAAAAAGTAGCAAAAACACGTACGGCATCTAGCTAGCTGGCACAGATGGGCGCCGAAGCACCGCCGGACATACGAAACCCGCTGCTCGGCGCACGGCCACCGTCGGACGATGAACGCCGGCGCGAGCGCTGGAGCACGATCTGCTGCGATATTCTGCTTTATGCCCTTTGGTCTTTGATCATACTTTACGTGGTAGGCTCGGTTGTCTCCCTTATCTACGCCGCCTCCACCAATGGCGTTCTGGAGTACTCGGCGGCCATCACCGGCGTGGCCGGGCTGGACCCAGCGATGGACCTGAGGAGCGGCCTGCGGCGGACGCTTTCGCCGGTGCTCAACCTCACGATCGACATCAAGGAGTTCGACAACTTCCTGGACTATGCGTGCATCGGCGGCTGGTGGTGGACGGATCTCACCGTGTCGTACGGCGACGCGCTCCTGGGCAAAGGCGCTGTGCCGTGGTTATGCGTGTTGCCGACGCTGGAAGACGCGGTCGCCGTCCAGGCGCGGGGCGTCGACGTGGTGGTGCCACGATTCCTGCGGGAGCGGCTCGCCGGAGAGCTGGAACGCGGCGAGGCAGTGCTGGATGTGACGATGACGGATCCCATGGTTTACGACTCGGTTCTTGCTTGCAAGGTCAAGATCGGAGGGGGTCTATGCCCCTGCGAATTGCCTGCAAATTGGAATGAGGACTAGCACCGGCCGAGTGGCCATTGATTATGTTGTAGTAAGACTTACGACAGGGTTACGTGTGATACTGTATTATTAAAAAATCGATGTGTGCAGGTCTTCTGAGTTGTGCTTATACGGGGAGGGAGATCGAGATAGGTAGAGGAGAGTTTACGTTTTCAGCCTTGTCATCACATATATTATGCATGTATCAAGCAATTTAACATGCCATGCCCATGCTTTGTTCTTCACCCCTCTCAGTTGCCTCCGCCAAAATGTTTCTAGCACCGTATGTGGCGTTGAGAAACTAGACGTTGCCCCGCGCGTTGCTGCGGAAACCTTGTTAAAACAATATGTGATTAAGTAATATAAGATTAAAATCAGTGCAAAAATATATAGAAGTGCCTTACACGACTTAATTCCCTGGAAAAGAAGGCATGCATGAGGTGGTATGATTTGCATGAAGAGATTAATGAAAAAAGTAACTTATGACTCCATACATGGCTTGCTGATGTGACATTGTTGCATGGGGAGAAAAATTAGATAGTGGGTTGTAGCTATTTAAGAATAGAATAGCATATATGTCCGTGCGGTGCGATGTAACGGAAAAAATAATAATAATATCACACTCATCTAGACTAATATAAGCATGACTCAAAGACTCCACTTCGCATGTCGTGCAAGTCCATGTTCTCTATTTCAACACGGCATTCATCTATCGTGGCTAATGCTCTTTTAGATCCTCCTTGACGGTGACCTTTGTGTCCACCTAATCACAACGCATCTAGATCAGTCTCAAGGCGAAGAGCTTGACCATCAGATGACACACCTATCACTGAATCACACCAACCCAAGGAATTGAACCATGCCAGTCCAAGGAAATATTTAAACTAACCTATTAATCTAGGCGTGAGGGTTGGCTTATGCTCTTTTTCACCCTCCGTGACGGTGACCTTGATGTCCACCTAATCACAACGCATCTAGGTCACTCTCAAGGCGAAGAGCTTGACCATCACATGACACACCTATCACTGAATCACACCAACCCAAGGAATTGAACCTTGCCAGTCGAGGGGAATATTTCGACTAATCTATTGATCTAGGCGTGAGGGTTGCCCTCTATGTCCCTCAGGCACATGCTCCATACAATGCCTTCTACACAATCCTCGTACTTTACTACGGAGAAAACGCCTGTGGCCCTGTGCCAAGGTTACCCAGATCAAAGAATTGGGTTACGAGAAAAATGTTGCTAATGACAAAAAAATGATTGGTCGCTTCGTGGTATGGTTTTTGACGCCTGTCTGCTAACAATAGTGTGCGGCTAACAATAGTGTTGGACACCTATCTGCTACCACATTGAACGCTAACTCGGTTGCATGTCAGACGGTTATTGAGAAGGCAACTCACCTACAACTGTGAGAAAATAATATCAACTGATGATTCTTGGAGACGCTTCCACTACCATGACATGCGTTACTTTGCTGCATGCGCCCATTGCCACCACAAGATATGTCGTTTGGTAGTTGCATGGAAACCGTACTTGATCGCTCTGACTTCCCAACGATTGGCATGAAGTGAACTGGGAGAGGACGGGTCTTCGAGGGCGCGCCAAACTGCATTCCAAGCGGTTGCCCTAGAGTCAGTCAACGCCAAAAAATGGTTGGGCATACATTTACATCGATCCAAACAGGCCCTAAATACGATGTAGCTCATTTTATTCCATGAGAGTCAACTGACATAGTTGGTTAATATGGTGCAATTTGCGACACCTCATGGCCCCGGTTCAAATCACACTAAAGCACTTATTTTGAAATAATCTCACGAAGCTTTATTAATTCGTCACAATGTTTATAAGGAGAGATGGACGATTTTTGGTTCGTCATAATGTTTATAAGGACACATGGAAGATTTTTGGGACGACTTAACCAAACATGGCAGTCAGCCCGAAGAGAAAGTGCATGCTTCGCTAAATTGTGAGCTTCAAAGTTTGAGCTTCTACACTCGTGAACTATTTTACATGAAATAAAAGCCAACAATGTTCCATGATCTCCTCTATAATAGTGACGTGGCTCACCGAAGTTCCCTCTTTGATTTCTTCGACCACAACCTTACAGTCTGAAGGCACGTGAGTCTTCTGTACGTAAAGGTCATCGGACAGAGCCAACGCTTTCCTTACCGCAAGCGTCTCAATTGTGACTGGTTCCGCAATATGCCTAAATACAACTACCGACGCACGATCCTTACAGATTGCACCTACAGCCGCGTAACTTCAATGTCGCGTCACCACTACATCAATGTTTACTTTCACAAAACCCGCTACAGGGGCTATCCATTGAGAATTCCTTGGTATATATTTTTTTTCCTAATTTTACAAAAAAAAAAGGAAACTCGAGTAGTCTCAGCCCATGAGAGAAGAGCGTTTGCCAAGGTCTGTTCGGAGAAGGAACGACGTACATAAATTGTGACTCAATGTACAAAACGACGTCGATCCTTTTTAAATTTTGTGAGCATCAAAACGTCGTCGCTTCATTGAAGGCACAGTTTAGACAGCTGGCTTTTCTGACCTTTTGTTTGGTTTTGTTTTTCTTTATTTCTGCTTATTTTTTATTCTTTTTTAATAAATTCAAATTCTTCAAAAATATTCAGAATTTCAAAAGATTTTTTTACAAAATGACCTGTCCTTTTCAGGGAAAGATCGAAACTCCAAAATGTATTCATGTTTTCAAAAATTGTTCACCTAATCAAAAAAAGTTAACCGTATAGAAAAACAGGTTCACCGTACATGTGAAAATTCTTCACTGTATACAAAAATGTTCATTGTTTATAGGAATTTCTTAGTGCACATTTTTTAAAATAATCGTCTATTAAACGTCTTCAGTGTGTATTTGAAAATTGGTTCCCGCATACTAAAAAACCTTGAGTGCGTATTTTTAAATCACTTTTTCATAATTTATTCACATCTTTATAGATTTTTTCTGAAATGCGTTGGCAATTAAATCATTTAAAAATTATATTCACAGTATACTATTTTTTCAGTATATATTTATAGTGAATAAAACATGTGGTTCAGTCGCTAGTACATTCGTTTGAAACAGCTAGGTCTTGTGTTCGATCCTCTCTCGCACACCTTTTCTTTTTGTGTGTTTTTCAAAAAAAAAAACTCGGATGTACTCGATATATATTTAGCGTTAAGCGCAACTTTCAATCACCAAACACCAAATGGTCTGGTGGCCACCACGTTCGCTCAGAAACAGTTTTTGGCTGGTTTCTTTCTCACAAAAAAACTGAACGACGACGTACGAAAATTGACGTACAAAATCCAGGCTAGACCAAAAAAAAGTGGAAAAACGATTTGTCTTTTAATATTAGAATAGAGATGATTCACCACACGACGTGAACTTTTTTCTTTTTTAAACACAATACAAACGTAGATACTCACATCAACACACATGCACCGAACCATATAGCGGATGCATGCACACCCATAGTCCTATGAACACTTTCGGGTGTGTTTGGTAGGGTGCATGGACCTACCTTAGTTGTTCTTCTCTCATCCATGCTGAGTGTAGACCTGCTGAGTCCATGTAGTTGCCCTTGTTTGGTAGTGATGTATGCACTGAGATATGCTGAGTCGAGACTTTGTTTGGCAGCCTGCATGTGTTTAGGCATGCTAAAGATTTTTTTGAAAATTTCAAATTTTGAATATTTTCTAAAATTTTGAACATATTTGAAATTCTGATTTTTGTTGAAAATATAATCAAATTTTGAATATTTTCTGAAAAAATAAAACAAAATTTGAAATTCTCAACAATTTTTTGAATATTTAAACATTTTTTGAAATTCTATTTTTTATTTTTATTTTTAAATTTTGAACATTTTTTTAAATCCGAATATCTATGAAAAAATTAAATAAAATTTGAAATATTGAACATTTTTGAAAATTTAAACAATTTTGAAATTCTGGACATTTTAAAAAATATATACAAAATTTGAAATTCTGAACTTCTCTGAAAATTGGAACAAAATTTGAAATTCTGAATATATTTTTAAAGTTTAGTCAAACTTTTAAATTATGAACTTTTTTGAAAAATTAAAGATATTTAAACATGGTTTGGTGGGTGGCGACGAGGGTCAGGCCACCATAGTTGCCTCCATGGACCCTATTTAGGATGGATGAGATGAGCATGGCTGAGGGCTCTTTTATGCATTAGATGGACATAGCTCACATGAGCTCATACACCCTACCAAACAAGCAAAAGTGAGTCGAATTGGAAACTTTTGCCCTCATGCACCCTCCATACACCCTACCAAACACACCCTTCAAGATACTGAGCTGATACGACATTTTAAGATTGATGAAGTAGTCACATATGTCTTCATTATCAATGAAAACGCCTCTTTTCATTGAATGCACATTGTTGGATGGTCCGAAATAAATCCAAAAATATATATAATCATCAATGCTAAGTATAAGACTTCAACCTTGGTGTGTTAGTTCCCCACAAGGAACCTAAACATCTGAGCAACCCTTGGTTTGTGACTAAAAACTTCTAAGACAGCCAAATGTATATGCACGCAACTCAATCCATCCCAAATGATGACATCAAATCAGTATTCTTTTTGCTCTGCATACTATGTATCTTAAGTAGAACTTTTAAACAACCATCCAAAAAGTCAAACTTTTAAAGTTTAACTAAATTTATCTTAAAAGTTATCAACATCCATAATACAAAATAAATACAATATTTCCTGATGGATCTAATAATTTATTTTACGGGATGGATCTAATGATATTGATTTGGTAAGGTGAATATTGGTACTTTTTCTATAAATTTGATCAAACTTTCATATTTTTTACCTAAGACAAACCATATGCGAAGTAAAAAAGAAAAGGAGATATTACTTCACTACTGTCTCCGTTCCACTTTCAAAACACAGTTTGTAAACCAACATGCATATAGTACATATAAGAATACTCAATATGTATATGTAAGTTGGCTGAATTTCTAATTTGGGTAAGTCAATGTTGTAGGAGGAGAAACGGTTGGAGGAGGAAGAAAGCTAGAGAAAGAAGAACAAACGTTGAATCTTAATCAAATGGTCTAGAAAATCGACTTGCCCAAGCAGCCCCCTCCCTAAGAAAATTAGGGTTTCTCCGCCTCCCGCCGGCACCGGCGCTGGTCCGCCTCGTCTCCAGCCTTAGGGCCATGGGGGCATGGTGGATCCCGGTCCTTGTCGGTGGGAGGGTTCCATTTTTAGATGTGTTTTTCGGTTTTGTTAGGGTTTGTGTCTTGCTCACGAAGGCGAGATGGTGACGGCTTCTTGAAGATGGAATACGGTTCTTCCCTCCTAGCCCCCATTCCGGTGGTGCTTCTAGCATCGTCGGTGGGCGTTGGAGGTGTGTCTCCGGTGGATCTGTCTTTGGTGGATTTGCTCGGATGTGTTTGTCGTTCGTCCACGTTCGTGTGTCTTCAGGTTCGATCCTTTCAATCTACATTACTCTTCATCGACGGCGGTTGCTTTTCTGGTGTGCTAGTCCTATGAGGCCTTAGCACGACAACTTCCCGACTGTCTACTACAACAAGTTTTTCCCGACGCCGGTGAGGGAGGGGCGATGACAGCGGCGCGCCTTCGGCTCGCTTCAGTGTTTGTAATCGTCGATAGATGGTTTCTGAATCTAGATGTAATTTTTATTATTTCTGGTATTCATTGTACTACCATGTGACCATGTCTGAAGATGAATATATTGGATGTTTTTCAAAAAAGAAATGACTTACCCAAAATAATTTTCAAACAACTTACATGTAGCTGGATAAGAATATATAGTGGTATTCATTTGGTATTGTAGATGCCGATAACATCTTATGTAAACTCGGTCAAAGTTTATAAACTTTACTTGGGACAAAACTAACACACATAACTTTTTTTCTTTATAAAGTGAGCACTATATTTCTTGTAACTACAAGACAACACTCCATACATCTCATACCCCTTTGGTATGCTTCTCACGTCTTGGCGATTAAGGATTCTCCCCATCTAGCCTCCATCTCGACGATGCGTCTAGCGTCGTCAGAGAGCGTATGGAGATGTGTCTCTCGCAAATCTCGCAAAATTGGTTGACATTTTTCTTCGGTGGATCTACTTGTATCCGGTCTTCATTGTTTGCGTTCGTGTATCTACAGGTTGGATATTTACGATCTACTTTTCGTTTCATTGGCGACGTTTTGGCACACTGGTCATGCGGGCCTTAACAGGACAACTTTTGGTCTATCTACTACAACAAGATTTGCCCTGCTCCGGTAAGGGAAAACGATGACGACGGCGCGCCTTTGACCCATTTCGGTGTTTGTAGTCGTTGATAAATGGCCCACGGACCATGATGTAATTTTTATTATTTTTCGTGTTCTTTGTACTACTATGACCATTGAAAAAAAATTCGCAGAAAGAAAGATAGATAGATAGATAACGCTTTTAATAGTTCCTTGGAAATCACATGAAGTTTGAAGAAACCTCTTAATCTTTGAGCTTTGATCAAAAAATGTTTAGAATTATAGATGAAAATGTAACATCAGATTTGTCAAGAAAATAGTTTCACCATATTGTTTTTTCATATTTATTTATTACATACTCATGCAAAGTTATTCGCCAAGGTAATCTCTACTCCTAAAGAAGCAGTCTGCGGTCGTGATGGTAGATTTCCGTTTCGGGTTTATTTTCGTCATACCTCTCACCTTCGTCCGATTTTTTGTCCCTCCTCTCATCTCTACTCCTAAAGGAGCAGTCTGCGGTCATGATGGTAGGTTTTCATTCTAGGTTTATTTTTGTCATACCTCACACCTTTATCCAGGGGGTTTTTCGTCCATCATCTCATCATCATATATTTAGTAATGTATTTATGTGAAAGAATCAATCAAATTTAATTTCTACCTCATAAGTCTTTGAATACCAAATCTGAATTAGTTAACCTTACCATAAGTGGCTCATCCCATTTATTAATATTTCCATACATCATTGAATTACATTAACTTCTAATAAATCTTTAAAGACCAATTCTGAACTAATTAACCTTACCATAAGTGGATCAATCACATTTATTAATATTTCCGTACATCAGGATATTACATTAATTTCTAATAAATATTTAAAGACCTAGTCTAAATTAATTAACCTTACCATAAGTGGCTCAATCACATTTATTAATATTTCCATACATCGCCAAATTACATTAATCTCTACTCCTAAAAGGGAGTGCATATGTCCAGGGGCGGACACGGGATAAAAACTGAACGAGGGCACCCAACTATAGCAAACTCTAAAACATATTTACACATAGGCTTATAAATGCTTCAATCTCTACTTCTAATGGAGCAGTTGGTAGCTTCGACTGGTTTATTTTGGTACTCCTATTTTATTTTTGTGCCACCTCCCATCACCCCTTACAATTGGTTTTCTTATCCATCGATTTATTTTCTTTCCATTCCTTTCTTTCATATCAACACTTTTCTAACATACAAACGATCACATATCTAATTTTCCTAACTGATCTATCTAATTATTGCAAAAGAAAGAAAATTATCTCTCTCACGAATTGTATGTATCTCTTCTTGTAGAAAAAGGAGAGAATCTCTCTACTCCCTTCTTTCAAATCAACACTTCCCTAACGTACTAAAGATCACATATCTAATTTTTCTAATTAATATCTCTAATTGATGCAAAAGAAAGGAAAGTATCTCTCTCACAATTACATGTATCACTTTTTGTAGAAAAGGAGATAATCTCTCTGTTGATTGTGTGTATCTATTCCTTTATTTTCCTAATGGATTTACTTGCCACTAACCAAAAAATTACCCAAGGATAATTTTGTCCAAAATTTTCTATAATGTTGTGCCTTGGTCACCGTGCCAAAAATAATCTATACTCCTAAAGTCTCATTACGTAGGTCGTCGTTTGTTTCGTTCGTTCCCACTCCCCACCTATCCCCCCTCCCATCGAGCTTCCCCTTCCACCAATCACCGATTTTTTTCTATACCACAAAAAACCGATTGATGAACAGAAAACCCCGAAAAACCCTTATGTTGAAACCTAATGTACGTCCTCCCTCCCAATCTCCTCCCGTAGCTGCCGCAAGCCCATTTCCTTCCCTCCTTCCTACCTCCTCGGCTCCTCCCCTACCGTCTCTACTCAACTCCGGCCCTGACCCTCCACGTGTGCTGCTGCTGGGCCACGTCGTTGTGTAACGGGTCATTCAGTTCCTATACGCCACTCCCTCCATCCCCCAGCCATCCGGCGTGTACGCGAGGGGCATACATTCGAGGCGTCGGTGCAGGGAGTGCAAATGGATCAACTATGTCGTGGTGGCCACCCTCAAGGGAAATCCCACGCTCAGGCACCGGGGCGTGGTCATCGCATGGTGCGGCACGATCCAGGCTCTGGAGTTGCATAGATGCTTCGTGCAATGCGGCTAAATCTACATCTACACCCTCACCGACTCGACATCCACCAAGAACGAGGGCACGCCACAGACGAGGTAATCTTGTGAATACTATGAAGTTACTATCACGTACATGGTACAATCCGTTCAGTGTTGAGCTCACTTGCGGCTACATGCTCGTGCAACCATGGGTGTTAGGTGTTAGGGAACGTTGCATGGGAAACAAAAAAATTCCTACGCTTCACCAAGATCAATCTAGGACATGAGAATATATGAGAGGATAGATTGGATCCACATACCCTTGTAGATCGGTAAGCGGATGCGTTAAAGAACATGGTTGATGTAGTCGTATGTCTCCGCGATCCAAATTGCAAGCCGTCCCACGAACTCCTGATCAAGTGTCGAACGGACGGCACCTCCGCGTTCAGCACACGTGCAGCTCGATGAAGATCTCTACCTTCTTGATCCAGCAAGAGGGACCGGAGAGGTATCTGGGTTTGCCGAAAGCACGACGACATGGTGGCGGTGGTGGTGGAGCTGATCCGGCAAAGCTTCGCTAAGCGGCGCCAAATCAATCTACTAGAGGAGAGGCTATCGGAGAGGGAGGAAGGGCTGCGTCGTGGCTTAGGGTGCGGCTGCCCTCCTCCCTCTCACATATATATAAAGGGAGGGGTGGTGCGCCCAACCCCTAGGGTTTCCCCCTTGGGGCGGCGGCCAAGGGTGGAGGCGCCCTAGGGTGGCTTGCCACCCAAATAAGGTGGCGCCAACCCTAGGGATGGCCCTCCCAACAACCCCCCAGCCGTATGGGCCTTTGTGGGAGGGGCGGCCATCCCACCAAGGGCTGGTGTGTCCTCTTTCACAGCCCATGTAGCCATTTGGGGATGGTGGCGCCCGGGACCCTCCCGACACCCCTGGTACGTTACCCGTGACGCCTGAACTTTTCCCAGTAACCATCACGGAACATCCTATATATGAATCTTTACCTCCGGACCATTCCGGAGCTCCTCGTCATGTCCGGGATCTCATCCGGGACTCCGACAAACCTTCGGTCACCAACACACATAACTCATCTATACCGAAACGTCACCGAACCTTAAGTGTGCAGACCCTATGGGTTCGTGAACTATGTAGACATGACCGAGACACCTCTATGGTCAATAACCAACAACGGGGCCTGGATACCCATGTTGGTTCCTACATGTTCTATGAAGACCTTTATCAGCCGAACCTCTATGTCAAGGATTCAGACAATCCCACATGTCGTTCCCTTTGTTCTTCGATATGTTACTTGCTCGAGATTCGATCGTCGGTATCTCTATACCTAGTTCAATCTCGTTACCAGCAAGTCTCTTTACTCATTCCATAATACAAGACCCCATGACTAACATTTAGTCATATTGCTTGCTAGGCTTGTTGTGATGTTGTATTACTGAGTGGGCCCTAAGATACCTCACCATCACACGGAGTAACAAATTCCAGTATTGATACATGCCAACTCAACAGACACCCTCGGAGATACCTGTAGAGCACCTTTATAGTCACCCAGTTATGTTGCGATGTTTGATACACACAAGGCACTCCTCCGGTATCAGTGAGTTGCATGATCTCATGGTCATAGGATCATCTACTTGACATGCAGAAAATAGTAGCAATAAACTGACACGATCATATGCTACATTCATAGCTTGGGTCTTGTCCATCACATCATTCTCCTAATGATGTGATCCCGATATCAAATGACATCTCATGTCCATGGCCAGGAAACCCTAACCATCTTTGATCAACGAGCTAGCCTGCTAGAGGCATACTAGGGACACAATGTTTGTCTATATGCCCACACATGTATTTAGTTTCCAATCAACACAATTATAGCATGGACAATAAACGATTATCATGGACAAGGAAATATAATAATAAACACTTTATTTATTGCCTCTAGGGCATATTTTCAACAGTCTCCCACTTGCACTAGAGTCAATAATCTAGTTCACATCACTATGTGATTTACATTGTAATGAATCGAACACCCATACAGTTCTGGTGTTGATCATTTTTAGCCCTTGGAAGAGGTTTAGTCAACGGTTCTGTAATATTCAGATCCGTGCGCACTTTGCAAATATTTATGTCTATCTCCTTGACGTAATCGCTGATGGAATTGAAGCGTCGATTTATGTGTCTGGTCCTCTTGTGAAACCTTGGTTCCTTGGCCAGAGCAATGGCACCACACTACAAGAGAAACATACTGTAGAGACATTATCATGGGTTCCTAGGGACACTAGGTAATGTATCTACATACATATAGATACACTTACTATAGTGCCTCACGAGATGCCTATATGTACAATGTCTCTATGATTTAGAGTCATTATGTCAAAAGACTCTACATGACATAAAGTCACTTCGTAGAGGCATAAGTTTATGTATCAATAGGTACAAGCATCTCAAAGGGTCACCTTAGATGTGTATCTATATATTCGTAAAGGCGCTCTATTAAGTCACTAGACAATGTATCAACCAATAGAGACAACTTTGTAGGGACAAAGTATTATGGCTTTAAAAAGACATAATGGCATTCCTATGGACATCAATTAACGCCTCTTAAAACTAATAAAGGCATTTATAAAGGCATTCTCAGCCATCTCCATGTACACATTACGCAATGACTTCTACATACAGTAGGGACATTTGTAGAGGCGTTTACGAAGCATTTTGAGGTTCCCAAATCGACATTATTCAATGCCTTCAAAAATCTAGAAAAAAATCATTGGTTGAGAAATTGTATTATGTTTTCAGACATGGAGGTAAAAATGTCTCAGTAAAGTATGTTCACTCTCTCAAAACAAAGCAAGAATATTTTCAGATCCAACACATTTCATTCCAGAATAAAGTGACCAACAAGCTTAATGAAAAAAACTAGAGAAAATATGGAATGATCTTTCATATTAGTGCTTAGTACAACAAAGTCTAATTCTGATGCAAATACAAATAGCAATAACTAGAAAAAATACAGGTAGTTCAAGTTTACATAAATGATAAAATACAACTAAACAAGCTCTCCATTGCTTGATATGCACGTGAGGTTGTAGGTTTTCCAACACACATAGACTAGCCTCGACTTTTCCCAAGTACAACAACTTCGTGAGACTGTTCTTGTCCTCTCCTTCATTGACTATAATACTGAAACAAAATAGTGAGACTGTTAATTATGTATTCTAGTTAATGAATTTCAGGTTGTGTTGTCCAAAGATTTAAAAAGGAAGAAAACTAAAGTCCCGACACACTTCGAGTTATGCACTTGTATAGTATCTTCTAGTAAGCTATACTTGGATTGGAAAAGCGAGTCAACTAAAACAAAGCTTGTGGTACATATCAAATTTAACAATGTGAATTAATACTGTGATGTGATATTAATGGCTGGGAATGCTATACTAGTTAGCAAAAAGGTTTGCATCTAAACTATCAAAAGACAATTTGAATGGACAACAATGCATATGCTAGTCAATGTATAGTTGCCTGAACTATGTGTGCAACAAGAAGGGCGTTGATTCAAGTAGTTCAAGTGATTAAAGTTTAAGATGATGTATTGGTTTCTTTCGAGTATTTAGTTATAATTACATTTCAGCTACACCGATCTCTGTGAATCGCTCAATCCAACTGACACTTTAGCACGGTGAGCCTGAGAATATTGTTTTGTACTCCAGGAAGTTTACACACACTAGTAGAAACACCCCCCTTTCGTCCAGGGGGAATTTGCATTCGTCCCGGCTGCCTAGAGAACGGGGATGAATGTGTAGCCCCCCTGTTCTTTAGGCCAGGTTCTTTAGGCCAGGGCAGCGTCGAGCCCCCCCTGGGCATTCGTCCCGGTTTTTCAGTCGGCATTCGTCCCGGTTCGTGGCATGAACCGGGACCAATGCCTCGATGTATGCCACGTGGCGTGCGTAGGGGCATTGGTCCCGGTTCATGCTAGGAACCGGGATGAATGCCCCCTTTCCTATAAATACTGCATCCAGACCCCTTCCCTCCTCTGGTTGTTTTTTCTAGGAGGTGTGAGAGAGGTGGGTGTTAGTGTGTGTTCTTTTTGCTATGCACACGAGGTGTTCGACGAAATACCCGAGCGACACTTAACTTCACAGAAAATGGTATCTTCGACCGAGGTTAGCAAACTTATCAATTTCATCTATAATTGATACAAAAATGTTATATTTGTCGATGTACTGTGGTCATTTCTCTATTGAAGATGTTATTGTTGTAATGGTTTTTGATAAACTTAATTATACTACGTAGATGGATGCACGGCAGCGATGGATGTACGGTGACCGATGCTCTTCTGAGTACAGGGCCGGCCTGGATGAATTTCTCGTTGTAGCTCAGGCTCACAAA
Source organism: Hordeum marinum (assembly GCA_022496015.1). Lineage (NCBI taxonomy): Eukaryota > Viridiplantae > Streptophyta > Magnoliopsida > Poales > Poaceae > Hordeum > Hordeum marinum. The sequence continues at coordinate 86,828,671 of CM039678.1, read as the reverse complement.
GATAATGGATTTATGTGTTGCCCATGTGTTGACTGTGGGAACGTCAGGGAGCACTCTTCCTCGAGAGTCCTTCACAGCCACCTGCTTCGGAGAGGTTTCATGCGCAGCTATAATTGTTGGACCAAGCATGGAGAGAGAGGGGTTGTGATGGAAGACAATGAAGAAGAAGAAGAGGATCCTATGTTCTCCGAATACGGTGATACTGCAATGGAAGACAATGCAGAAGAAGGAGGTGATCAAGAACGGGCATTAGATAAGCCCGATGATGATCCAGAACGGGCATCAGATGAGCCCGATGATGATCAAGAACGGGCATCAGATGAGCCCGATGATGATCTTGGTCGAGTTATTGTTGATGCAAGGGAAGACTGTGAAAGTGAATTGGAGAGGTTGAAGTTGGACGGCATGTTACAGGATCACAAAAAGTTGTTGTACCCAAATTGCAAAGATGGCAGCACAAAGCTCGGTACCACACTAGAGTTGTTGAAATGGAAGGCACAGAACGGTGTGACTGACAAAGCATTTGAGAGTTTACTTAAAATAATGAAGCCGAAGCTTCCAAAGGATAACGAATTGCCTGACAGTACGTACGAAGCAAAGAAGGCTCTCTGCCCTCTAGGACTAGATGTGGAGAATATACATGTGCATTAATGACTGCATCCTCTACCGCGGTGAGAAGTACGAGAATTTGGATAAATGTCCGGTATGCACTGCACTTCGGTATAAGATCAAAGCAGATGACCCTGGCGATGTTGACGGCGAGCCCCCCGTAAGAGGGTTCCTGCCAAGGTGATGTGGTATGCTCCTATAATACCACGGTTGAAACGTCTGTTTAGAAATAAAGAGCATGCCAGGTTGTTGCGATGGCATAAAGAAGACCGTAAGAAAGACGGAAAGTTGAGACACCCCGCTGATGGGTCGCAGTGGAGAAAAATCGAGAGAGACTTCCTAGACTTTACAGGCGAGGCAAGAAACTTATGGTTTGGTCTAAGTACAGATGGCTTTAATCCTTTCGGAGAGCAGAGATCCAGTCACAGCACCTGGCCCGTGACTCTATGTATCTACAACCTTCCTCCTTGGTGTGCATGAAGCGCAAGTTCATTATGATGCCAGTGATCATCCAAGGCCCAAGGCAACCCGGCAACGACATTGATGTGTACCTAAGGCCATTAGTGGAAGAACTATTACAGTTGTGGGGCAAACCAGGTGTACGTGTGTGGGATGAGAACGAACAAAAGCCATTTGACCTACGGGCGTTGCTTTTCGTAACCATCAATGATTGGCCTGCTCTTAGTAACATTTCTGGACATACAAACAAGGGATACAATGCATGCACACACTGTTTAGATAAGACTGATAGTGTATATTTGGATAAATGTAAGAAGGTTGTATACCTGGGGCATCGTAGATTTCTTCCGATGAATCATCCCATAAGAAAGAAAGGAGGCAAACATTTCAGAGGTGAGGCAGATACCCGGAAGAAGCCTGACCTCCGTAGTGGTAATGATGTATTCGGTATAGTCAAGGACCTAGAAGTAATCTTTCGGAAGGGTGATGGCAGCCACCCTGATAAGCGCGCACCCATGTGGAAGAAGAAATCTATCTTTTGGGAGCTACCATATTGGAAAGTCCTACAGGTCCGCTCTTCAATCGACGTGATGCACGTGACGAAGAATCTCTGCGTCAACCTGCTATGCTTCCTGGGCGTGTATGGGAAGTCAAAAGATACACCAGAAGCACGAGAGGACCAGCAACATATGAAAGACCCAAAAAACAAGCACATGGATATAGGGCGTCATTTCTTAAGCAACTATGCTCTTACCAAAGCAGAAAAGCAAATCTTTTTTGAAGTCCTTTACAGTATCAAGGTGTCGTCTGTCTTCTCGTCAAATATTAAGGGGATAATAAATATGGCATAGAAAAATTCCAAAACCTGAAGTCTCATGACTGCCACGTGATTATGACGCAGTTGCTTCCGATTGCACTAAGGGGGCTTCTACCGGAAAATGCTCGAGTACCCATTGTGAAGCTATGTGCATTCCTCAATGCAATATCTCAGAAGGTAATCGATCCAGATAGTCTGGCAAGGTTACAGAGGGATGTGGTCCAATGTCTTGTTAGTTTTGAATTGGTGTTCCCACCATCCTTCTTCAACATTATGACGCATCTCCTGGTTCACCTAGTAGAAGAGATTCATATTCTCGGTCCGGTATTTCTACACAATATGTTCCCCTTTGAGAGGTTCATGGGAGTCTTGAAGAAATATGTTCATAACCGTGCTAGGCTAGAAGGAAGCATCTCCAAGGGCTATGGAACAGAGGAGGTCATTGGGTTCTGTGTTGACTCTATTCCTGACCTTAAGACGATTGGTGTTCCTGAATCGTGGCATGAGGGGAGACTGAGGGGAAAAGGAACGCTAGGAAAGAAAACAATGATACCCAGGGACGGGCATTCTTTCACTAAAGCACACTACACGGTTCTACAAAATTCCACCTTCGTGGCTCCATATATCGAGGAACACAAGAATATTCTATGCTTCACAAACCCGGGGAAGGATGACACATGGATTAAAGTCAAACACATGGAGACTTTCGGAAGTTGGTTGCAAGCACATCTTATAAATGACATCACTATTGAAGATCAGCTCTACATGTTGGCCGGGTCACCATCTTCGACTATTGGGACTTTTCAAGGGTACGAGATAAATGGGAATACATTTTACATGGTCACCCAAGATAAGAAGAGCACCAACCAAAACAGTGGTGTCCACTTTGATGCAACAAACGAGAATGGGAAAAAGGACACATACTATGGTTACATAGAGGAGATATGGGAACTTGACTATGGACCTTCTTTTAAGATCCCTTTGTTTAAGTGCAAATGGGTCAACCTGAATGGAGAAAGGGTAAAGGTAGACCCGCTGTACGGAATGACAACAGTGGATCTCAACAAAATTGGTTACAATGACGAACCATTTGTCCTAGCCAATGATGTGGCTCAGGTCTTCTATGTGAAGGACATGTCCTCCAGACCGAAGAAAAGAAAAAATAAGCAACCAGATAAATCATACGACGAGCCAAAGCGTCACATAGTTCTTTTAGGGAAAAGAACCATCGTGGGAGTCGAGGACAAGACAGACATGTCTGAAGATTATGATAAGTTTGCTGAAATTCCGCCCTTCACAGTGAAAGATGACCCAACCATCCCGTTAAATAAAGAAGATGCTCCATGGTTACGTCTGAAGCGATCATAAGCAAGGGTTCATGGACTTAACGGAGTGATGTATAATAATGTATTGAACCTCTGATGTAAATCTATGTAATGTTATTGGTTGTGTTAGGGTATTGAAACTTTGAGTGAATATTTGGCATGTACAACCCTAAGAACACTTGTAAACACATGGTATGCCAAATCCTTGCTTCTCGTGCCATCCTGACGCTCCGTAGCCCCTCTCCGGTGAAACCCTAGCCCCGCTGGAGAGAACAGCCCAGCTTATCGGTCTACAGCTTTCACCGGAGCCCGTAGTGGGTAGAAATGTGCAACACTTTGCTTGGTTGTGTTAGGATGGGCCCTAGGAAGTCCCAAAACAATGGCATGAACCACCTGTACACAAGATCCCGTCCCGTTCGTCGGTTCGAGGACCTTCAGCCTATAAGTACTTAGACTCGGAGAGAGAAATCGATGCCGGTGAAGACCCAACAACAAGAGTGAGTGAATATTTGGCATGTACAACCCTAATAACACTTGTAAACACATGGTATGCCAAATCCTTGCTTCAGGTGCCATCCCGACGCTCCACAGCCCCTCTCTGGTGAAACCCTAGCCCCGCTGGAGAGAACAGCCCAGCTTATCGGTCTACAGCTTTCACCAGAGCCCGAAGTGGGTAGAAATGTGCAAAACTTTGCTTGGTTGTGTTAGGGTGGGCCCTAGGAAGTCCCAAAACAATGGCATGAACCACTTGTACACAAGATCCCCTCCCGTTCGTCGGTTCGGGGACCTTCAGCCTATAAGTACTTAGACTCGGAGAGAGAAATCGATGCCGGTGAAGACCCGACAACAAGAGTGAGTGAATATTTGGCATGTACAACCCTAAGAACACTTGTAAACACATGGTATGCCAAATCCTTGCTTCTGGTGCCATCCCGACGCTCCGCAGCCGCTCTCCGGTGAAACCCTAGCCCCGCTGGAGAGAATGGCCCAGCTTATCGGTCTACAGCTTTCACCGGAGCCCGGAGTGGGTAGCAATGTGCAAAACTTTGCTTGGTTGTGTTAGGGTGGGCCCTAGGAAGTCCCAAAACAATGGCATGAACCACCTGTACACAAGATCCCCTCCCGTTCGTTGGTTCGGGGACCTTCAGCCTATAAGTACATAGACTCGGAGAGAGAAATCGATGCCGGTGAAGACCCAACAACAAGAGTGAGTGAATATTTGGCATGTACAACCCTAAGAACACTTGTAAACACATTGGTATGCCAAATCCTTGCTTTTGGTGCCATCCCGACGCTCCGCAGCCCCTCTCCGGTGAAACCCTAGCCCCGCTGGAGAGAACAACCCCTCTCCGATGAAGCCCTAGGAAGTACCAAAACATCATAAGTGAGTTTAATTTATCTTTCTGATCATTTTGGTATATAACTTGCAATTTTCAGAATTTATTGAATTATTTGACATTTTCTCCATTTCTTAAATGAATTAATTCAAATTCAAATAATTCCAAATTTGAATTTCACCAAATATGTTTGAAAGTAACATATTTAGTTAGTTTATAATTTTCTAAATGTTTTGGTAGTTTTTTCATATTTTTCTGATTATTGAACTAGCAGATAATCTGGCGGGAATTTTTGAAAATATGAAACTTTTTTGAAAAAACAGGGCATTCATCCCAGTTATTTCTAACAACCGGGACGAATGCCCCTCTTCGCGCCATTCCAGATCCAGGTCATCCATCCCGGTTGTTGGCAACAACCGGGATGAATGGGTGGGGCATTCGTCCCGGTTATTGGCAACAACCGGGATGATTGGGTGGGGCATTCGTCCCGGTTATTGCCAACAACCGGGACGAATGGGGCATTCATCCCGGTTATTGGCAACAACCGGGATGGATGCCCCTTCCCACGTACTTAAGCCATTCCCTCTCCCCCTCCCCTTCTGTCGCAAGGATCTGAAAATGCCTAAGGATGAGACGCGCGCGAGGAGGACGACTCGACGCCGGCAGGCTGCCCAACTCCCGCGCCGCCTCTTCCTCGCCGCACCCCTCGCGCGCTCCGTGGCCGCCCCCCTTTCTCTCTTCGTCGCGTTGTTGCCCCCCTGCAGCGCCTCTGCCCCCGCATCGCCCGGACGTACGTCATCGCGGCGCCGCCATCGAGCTCGCCTGCATCGCCCGCGGCCACCTCGCCAGCGGCCACCTCCCCCACGGCCGCCTCCTCTCGCAGGTAAAGCCCTCCCCCTCCCTCCCCCTCCCACCTCCTCTCCCTGCCCCCGGCCTCGCTCCCTGCTCGATCGTGGAGAAATAGAGAGGAGAGACAGAGAAGAGAGTGTGGAGAAAAAAAAGCTAAAAACTGGTTTGAATTGTACCCCACGGCGTAGGACCCGGTAAAACTGGTTTGAATTATTCACTATGTTCGATCAATATTCGTGAAGACATATTTTGTGTTAAGTTTATTTAATTTGGGTTCCTTATCAATATTGTTTAGTCTCGGGAAAAGGACTTAGCAATATATTTGAGAAGATTTTTTAGAAACTAAACAACTTCACATATGGGTTAGTGCGATCCGAACGGAGTTGCACCCTTTTGTGCATATCTGCGATGGTTATATACTTCATAAATCCCTTCCGGAACCCTAGAAGAGATTTATGAAGAATGTCCCCATTGTGGATATGCACAAAAGGTTCCAACTTTGTTCGGATTCCACAAACACCGACATATATGATTTTGTTTAGTTTCCGGAAAAAGACTTAGCAATATTTTTGAGATGATTTTTTTGAAACTAAACAACTTCACATATGGGTTAGTGCGATCCGAACGGAGTTGCACCCTTTAGTGCATATCCACGATGGTTATATTCTTCAGAAATCCCTTTCGAAACCCTGGAAGAGATTTATGAAGAATGTCCCCATTGTGGATATGCACAAAAGGTTCCAACTTTGTTCGGATTCCACAAACACTGACATATATGATTTTGTTTAGTTTCCGGAAAAAGACTTAGCAATATTTTTGAGAAGATTTTTTTGAAACTAAACAACTTCACATATGGGTTAGTGTGATCCGAACGGAGTTGCACCCTTTAGTGCATATCCACGATGGTTATATTCTTCAGAAATCCCTTCCAGAACCCTGGAAGAGATTTATGTAGAATGTCACCATTGTGGATATGCACAAAAGGTTCCAACTTTGTTCGGATCCCACATACACCGATGATGAAACTGCTAAGTCATTTTGTTTTAAGTTTTGTGCGTTGACACTAACTTGCAATTTTTAATTTGCAGAAAGTATGGACCCAAACTTCAGAGACGAAGATGTAGAAGAAATGGTCGCGGATGTTATCCGCGGGCCCGGGGGAGACCCAGATGTCTCCGAGTGGATGATCAACTCCGGTGAGGGAGATCCGGAGCTCGCCTGAAGAGACGGCTCTAGTGAGGTAGATCTGGAGCTCGCCCGAAGAGACGGCTTTGGTGAGGTAGATCTGGAGCTCGCCCAAAGAGACGGCTCCGGTGAGGGAGAAGCCTACGACATCTCGGGGGAGAAGCCGAGGGCTCCTATGAGAGAGAAGCCGAGGGCTCCCATGAGAGAGAAGCCGACGGTTCCGGTCGAACCTTAGAAATTACAAACTCCGGCGAGGTGCATATATATATGTTAATTAAATGAAGCATTTGTTTTCTATATACATGTATTAACACTCTTTCTTATATATTTTAGCCATCCGGATCTAGCAAATCCACCGGAAAGAAGACTAAACAAGGCGGAGCCCAGAAGTTGAAAGAGCATGAAAGGTACATGATCGAACAGATCGCTGCAGACGGCGTGCCAGAGCTTCCCGAAGGTGTTGCCCAAAAATATGTGAAGCAATGCGGAGTGCTTGTTAGGGACCACATCCCGATCACCATTCGGGAATGGCATAAGCCAAAGGAGGCTCCCGGAATTTCATATGTCGGCGACAAAGCCAAAGAAAAACTTTTTGAAAAGATGTTGGCTAATTTCACCCTACTGACGCCGGAGGTTACTCAAGATGAGTTGGATGAGAATGAGGAGGATCCTAAATTGATCTTAGAGCAAAAGACCAAAGCCTTAGAGAAACTGGTCAAGGCGTTCACTTTTAGGAAGATGGCCGAGCAATTCAAAAGCTGGAAGAAAAGATAGAACCTTGACTTTATCCAGAAAAACAAGACTCTGGATTTCACCGGAACATATGAGAAGATAAAACCGCACTGGGAAGAATTTGTTGAGTACAAGAAGTCGGAGGAAGCTCTGGAAAAGTCTAAAAAAATAAGATAAACGCCGCTAAAAAGATCTATCACCATACTATGGGGCAAGCTGGCTACAAGCGTAGCATGCCTAAGTGGAATAAACTTGAGGACGACTTGCTTGCTAAGGACATCGTTCCAGAGACGTTCTACTGGGACCAACGGACAAGGTCTTGGTTTTTCGGGCATGGGGGCACGTTGGACTCAGAAGGGAAATGCATCTATAATGTAAGACATGAAGAAGACCCTCTACCCATCGATGCTCTCAGAGAAGCAATAAAGGCTGCTAAAGAGGGGAAGTTCCATCCAAATAGAGAGAACGATGAGCTCAGCCACGCCCTTGGGAATAAGGAACACTATGGACGGACACGAGCCACAAAAGGCTCTATTCCGTGGAAACATGGGTTTCCCGAGGAGAAGAAGAAATATCCGTATAGAAGTCGTTAGAGGAGAAAGGATTTGGAGGCAGCTGAAGCACATAATCGGGTAGACCGGTGGACTAGCATTGAAGCAGAATTAAAGCGGCAGCGGGAGCAATCAGAGCGGCAGCAGGAGCAAATTGACAGACTTAGCCAGCAGCAAGGTAACACCCAATCTCAGCAGGAAATGGAAGCCGCACCATCTAATCGGAAGAGCAGTGTTGCTTCCACGCAGCTCCAGGGTGATGATGGTGAAGATGCACCGCCGATGATGCACCCGATGGATCATATAACGGAGATGACACCGTGTGAGTTGCATGTGAAAGTCATCAACAATATAACCATTAAGGTGGCGGTCGGCTATGTGAAACCAGCTCGCCCTGAACCAACACACCATTGTCGGCCGGTTCAACCGGGCTACGTTGTTGCCGGGATGGATGAAGTTATGACCGGATTCGAGCGGGTGCAGCTTGACTATCCTGAAGGTGAAGACGGGGAGGTGACTGAACTTGGAGACGCCAAGAACTTGAGCATTCTATGGCTAAAGGAACACATCGTGTTTCCTAATTGGACGCCAAGGCCAACGACTGATCGGAGTAGCCATCCTCCTTCGCCGCCGCCTCAAGACCAGTCTCTAGCGGAACGGTCGTCTTCGTACTCTTCGCCGCGCTCGGCATCTCCAGCGTGTGCGTCTACGCCGCCGCGTCAGCCGTCTCCAGCGCGTGCCTCTACGCCGTGGCGGCAGCCGTCTCCGCCCACGAAGTCTGATCAGGGCAGCTCAAAGCGGAGGAGAACCACCGCATCACCGAAGCGTCGATTGTCGCCCCTCCCAAGAGTACCACATCCGAATCTACCCAAGTTACCTTACCACTGTACTCCAGAGGAAACCCAGGAGATCGCAAAGGACGAATATGAGGCGTGGAAATCTAAGGAGAAGTCGCCGAAAGAGCCAGATTTCCCCAACACCGAAGAAGACAAAGCCCGAGCATTGAAAATGGTGAAGACCCTTCATCAGCCCAAGCCGAGTCTCATTCCTGACTATGACCGCTCTATTCTTAAGGCACACAATGAAAAGGAGCGGCCGAAGAAGAGTAGTACCAAAAGCGGGAAATGCGGGAAACAGTTGACCAGCTCGGACAACAGAAAAATCAATCCATCCCCCCGCTCATAGTGCATTCCAATCCCGAGGTGGGGCCGAGCACAGGCACAGGCGAGGAACTTAACCCGGAGTTTATTGCACTATACGGACAAGCGGCCGCTGCTGCGGGTATGTCCATTGTGCAGTGTCTCCAAACCTTAGATGTCTTCCCCTCTTCTGATTTTGCGCACCCATACCGGCATGGGCATCCTCTCGTCATACCTGGGGAGGAAAATGATCTACAAATGCGAAGAGTGCATAATTGGTACATGGAAGCCTCGGAGCACTCTGAGGGATGGATAACGATGGAAGTTAGAAACGAGCATCATGGTTATGGAGAAAGGATAATTCTGATTGAGTTTATAGAACTATATCAGTTATTCCAGCTAAAGGCCCTCGACAAATCTATCGTCAGTGCGTATTGTCTGTAAGTATTTATTTCGCTGTAGTTAAGTCTCTAGCTATCTCACCTCGTTCATTGCATTTTTATAATAATACTCACTATATTATAATTGCAGAATGAAGATTCTCGAATGCAAAAGAGGACACATCTATGACATTGGTTTCATTGACCCATATTGGGTTAATCAAGCAACTCTTCTCACAAAACCCAGGGAAACAGAGGATTCAATTGTGAAGGCATTAAGGTTTCACGAAACCAAGAGGGAAATACTTTTTCCTTACAACTTCAGGTGAGTGTTATTTGTCCGGTAAACATTTTTTTTGCTTACTCGATGATAAGTGTATAACTGATGAGTTATGTTTGCGCAGCTTCCACTATATTCTTCTAATATTTGAAACTGACAAAGGAAAAGTACTGGTAATGGACTCGAAACATAAACCCCTTAAGAACTGGGAGGACATGCAGGAACTGATCCAGCGGTAATTTCAATCTTTATGACACTATATCGACAAGTTTCGTTTATTTTCTGATAACTCACTTAATTCATTTTCTTTGCCGGGCAGCGCTTGGAAACGGTTCACAGCAAAGGCTAGGGGTAAATGGAAGGAGAAGCTTAAATTTGAACATCTGAAAGTAAGTAGTACTAGCTATATCCGCGCATCTCCTTGATTATAGTTTCGATACCATTATAATGCTATATTATAATTTTGATTGAAACCATGTTCTTGTAAAGTGCTTGAACCAGGGAGATGGGAATAACTTATGTGGATACTATGTCTGCGAGTTCATTCGTCAGACAACATGCGCCAAGCTGGACAGAGATTTAGAAAAACTTCGTGTACGTCAACCATCACTTTTATCTTATTACCATCTATTGTCTTTAATTAGATATTGACCACTCTTGTTTATATTAGATTGAACGGCTGCGGGACGGTCTTCTATCAAGGGATCGCCTACGAGCAATTCAAGAGGAAATTTGCGGATTCTTAGACGCAGAGGTCCTAACACCAGGAGGAGAATACTATGTCAGCGCCAACTATGCTCGACGAACTTGATGTTCGAATTCTTAGATGCATAGTACTTACCTGTATATTCGAGTCATGGTGCATGATGGTGTATTAGAGTAATTATGGAAAAGAATACAAACTTGTATATTCTTCACTCCTTACTTGTATATTCGATTCATGGTGCGTACTTACTTGTATATTCTTCAACTATATTCTAATGCGATCACCATATAGTTGTATATTCTAATGCGATCACCAAACTTGTGTATTCTAATAAAATGGAATACAATAAAAAACATGGTGGTGTATTAGATGCAGAATACTTATGGGAAACAAATAGAAAAAATACAACAAACCAAAGCCTAAAAGGAAAACAAGAAAAAGAAGAAAAAAAATCTGCCGCGGCAGAGAATTGGCAAAAATCTCTGCCGCGGCAGAGGGGGCATTCATCCCGGTTCGTGTTACGAACCGGGACGAATAGTCCTGGCCAGGGACCAGCCCACGCCCCCCACGTGGACGCCCCATCCATCCCGGATCCTGGTACAACCGGGACGAATGGGGGGGGGGGGCATTCGTCCCGGCTGCCCCATCCCGGTTGGGTAACCGGGACAAAAGACCCCTTAAAAACCGGGACAAAAGGTGGGTGTTTCTACCAATGACATGTAAAACATGGTTACTTAGTTTTGACACTTTATTTGGAGTATTATGTTAGTTCTTGAAGTTGGTAGCCTCCATAGACCATACAAGCATATGACTCTGTATGATGTTAATTTCTCATCCTTAAATAAATTGGTTGTTGTAGATCTCAACTACAAATTAGGGGAACAACTAATGTGAATGAAAACTTATCAATGGTCAAGAACAACACGTCGTGTACATATACTGTTTACTAGCATACAAGTTCTTGTGACAATAAAGCTTACTAAATCTAACAAGGAAGATACTGGATTTTTTTTACTTCCATCATTTACTGTTCTATATAATATACCAGTTTCATTGTTAAGAAACTTGAAATAAATAAAATTACCTCTATAGTATTATCAAACTGAGACAGGGGTAGTTGACTCAGTTTTCTTTAAGCTTTTTAACCTGCAAGGATAGCAGTAAAAAATGTGACAACTAGTACACCCAATGACTTTGCAATGAACCATTAGATTTTTTAAGTAAACAGTAATAAGAATATATCATTGGAACTTACATGAGTACGTGGCCAAGCAATACAATGACCAATAGCATCTTCCACAGTTTAAAAATTTCCACATGGTCGCGGTAATCTTTCACTCCCAAGATGACTTACTTCTTGAACCATGATTCCATAAAACGCAGAGCCAAGCATGTCCCCTCCAACCGTATATGCATTGTCTTTACTATGTATTATTCCTTTATCAACCGCCATGCGCCGATTTCTCGAGTTCATTGAGAGCAAAAAAGCAGTTCCATGTTTGTGTGAAATAAATGAAACAATTACAACCCTGTTTGACAGCAAAGTATTTTCTAAGTATTCCAGCCATACCAGTCTTTTTAAATATCATGGTTTTAATTGCTATGGGGTATTTGGCTACCCAAGAAAACTGTAGTATTAATACCACATTTTTTCTAAAACCGTGGTATTTTCTATCTAATAAAAGTAATTCCTGACCTTTTTTTAAATAGCGTCAAAAATAAACGGAGTCCATCGCCCGTCCAGATCTTCTTCACTAATTATCCGCAACAGAAGTACTCTTCGCAACAGCCCCGATACCTATACACGGTCATTAATCCTAATTACTCGCGACCCGCATCATTGTGCGACCGTTTAGTTTATGCATGGTTGTTTTTCTTGCATGCGGATAACTAGCGACTATACGCTGTTTACATTCAATGCCTTTCTAGCTTCTTTTTGTATGCAGCTATATATCTACTAAAGTTTGCATGCCGGTAATTTTTCATCCCTGCACATGGAAGTGCCAAACAGATCCTCTACATGATTGATACTGCAAAATCCTTTGATATATGAAAACCGTGGTATCCTATACTAACAGGTTAAAACACTAGTTTTTCAATACTTAGGTATTTCTAGTACTTTGTAGTCAAACACAGCCTACACCTAACAATTGCAATAAATATCTAACAGCAAGACTCATATACCTTTTGTGAAGCCTGATCTCTCGGTAACTCCTTTGTTTTTGATGCCTATCAAAATGTAATAATGTAAGTTATTAACACCATGATGACAGAGAAATATGGAATTCTGACATGTGTGTTAGGAAAGAACCTCTTCAAATATATGATTATGTGTTGAAGATGATTTCACACAATGTCCCTTATCTTTAGCATGTGCAACATGTGCGCGCTGCAAATTTGGTCAAAAAAAATTATATTGTGCGTAATAACTATTATAGTGCATGAGGTGCAGTGGACCAAACTTGCAATCATATATGCCAGGTGAGCAGCATAATCTACATATAGAACTGAATACCAAACAGACCATAAATAAATTGACATACTAGAATTAGTTAAGACATGCAATTGTGTATAACTTGTGTATAACTTAAATAGAGAGATGAGAAACAACAATATAACCTTTGTACAATTTAGTTCAGCTTGAACATTATCGTGGGATTCCACAACATTTTCAACCCTATACGCGCTGAAACCATTGGCTCTTTCTGCATTATTAATCTGCAAGAGAGATAAGAAAATAATTCGAAGCGAAAAGATTAGGACATTATTCCTATTTATGAACAAAATAAGTATATCAATTTTATACAAAGCATATTAATTGACCACAATCTAAGGACAGAAATACCTGTTGTAAAGCTTGTCGCTTTGGCAATTCCTTCTCTTTAAATACCTATAGCAGACCAAGCAATAGTGGAAAATGATTCATGCATACATTAGCAAGGTGTAGCAGACAGTTCAAAAACTCAAAATAACCATGCGAGACTGAAAATGAAATTGGAGAAAATATAGATGGACTTCGTGACCGCACCTTCATAATTTCTTCTTGGTGTGGTGAAGATGAGTTTGTGTGATTCTCTTTCGTCACGGTACCATATGCAGAATCTTCTACCTATAGTTAAGACAAAGTTTTAGGACATAAACAATAATTTACCACATCAAGCTACAAATTATAATTAGCCTAACTTTAGTCTTGTACATACTATTCAGTCTTGTACATACTAAGGGCCATGAATAACTATCAGTACCTTAGATAGTAGATGAATAAGAAAATTAGGTATGCATTTACTAATGGTATATACATTTTAAAGAAGACATATACGATGAAACATTTGGATCATTTTTTGATGATGCAATGTTGTCCATGGATTTCTCAATGTCGTCAACCTTGTACGAGGTAACACCAGTAGAAACTGTAGTAGGAGTATTATCCTATGAAAAAACAAACACAATTTTTATAGAGACAAAATAAGTGAAGTAAATGGATAAAAAGAGTGATATATCGGGGTACTAACATCATTTTCAGTAATCACTCTATTATTCGCCAGACTAATAGTTTCATCTGGAAATTTCTTTGCCATTAAAGCACACATTCTCTGTGAAAGTTCAGTATAAAAATTTAAATTGCTTTTCATAGATGCAAGTTCCTCTTCAAGCCTTGCTTCCCTTGCTGATTTTTCACCAAAAGTTGAACCTTTCGTAAGCCCGAGCATTGCCCCAATATGTCTCATCATAATAACCACCAACTGTCAGCTTTTTAGCTATTACATCATCAAAAACTTTGTCAAGATCTCTTGCTGAAAGGTTCCCTCTTTTCCTTTTCTTAAGTAGTTTTAACTTGAGATGGGCTTTATCCTTAAATAAAAAATCAAGGATCAGTAGGTATACAAAATTAGATGGCTAACATAGTATCAAATGTGGAAGAGATGAATACCATCAGTTTTTGCACATTCTTATTTGCATAATTTCCATTCTTTTTCTTATGAGCTTCATCCCATAGATCAATTTTACCAGCAGGTTGTTTCATCTTGTCTTCCTGCAGAATGTGATAAAACTTACTATTTGAAAAATATTGAACTGATATAATTTTAAAAAAGTAATATATGACCATCTGTTTTCTTAGTCTTGGATGACTTTTCCTTCCCGTGGTATGTGGATGCTTTTGCTGCTTTGCAGATTCAGAGTTCCTCATACATGTTTTCTGGAAAAACAAAATCCAGTTAGTGATAATACAAATCAAATTTTGTTCTATTCACAAAGACGTAGGAAAACCGTATACGTAACTAAGTGTTGCTCCTGGCACCAAATTCCAAGTAGTCCAATCCATTGATGTTCATTGACACCAGGGGGCACATCTTTCTTGATTTCCTCAAGTGACCTTTCTTTTGGATTGTAATACTTGTTCCTCAAGAAGGACTTGTACGCTCTCCACCGTTTGTTGACAACCTTCAATATCCAGTATCGTGTACGATCTGCTGTTTGCTCAGGGTACACAAATTTTGTCTAACACAGACACGAGTTAGTACTAATACACTCTATTTAAAGGATACCTTATTTCAGATAAGTTGTACCTTGACATATTCGATGAGTGATTCCTTGGGTCTACGCAATAACTTGTTGTCCCATCTTGCTATGTTTAATGGAGCATACGAGGATTTCTTTGCCAAATCCCCTAAGAACAAACCAAGAAGTCCACCTGACCTTTGGTTGGGAACACCATTTTTATCCGTCTCCACAATTACCTTTGCATCCTTCATGGTCATCAAATTTGATACCTGAAAGCGCCCCATCACCTCTTGCACAAGTCCACTAGGCCCTGCATGCTCAAGGATATGATGCAAGAACTTGCTGACCAAAAACAAGTGAAAATATGTCACGGGGAAAAAGAACCTACAAATTAACTTTATGGCGTTTGGAGCAATGTCAGGAAGTGTAGTGTCACTAAGGTCTAGAGAATCCTGCAAGTTCTCATCTTGCTCCTCATTTTCTGGGAGTTCTAGCTCATCCTCTATATTCTCCTCGTCTTCCTCTTCGGTTTCTGTGAGCTCCATATTCCCATCATTTTGTGGCACATAATCTTCATCTTCAGATTCATGTCTCATGTCTTGCAGTCTCCTTGACGTTTTCTATCAAGACATAGATATACAGTCAAATAAGAAAACAATATAATAACTTACTCTTCCTGAATCTAGTTCAAATTACTTGATACAGTGGCATCATCAATCAAATCCCTTAATTAATAAAAATCTAACCCGCTTTACAAATATAGAAGAAAATATTACCAGACTGCTAAATTTTTGAACTAATTATTGCATTTTGGATATAATATGATTAGCATGTAGGGACGGGTATAAAATGAAATCTGCATATAGAAAAGATGCTATGACGATATATTTATCACTTGTTATGTCATACTGAAGGAACTATGCAAAACAAAGATAAACATACCAATATCGCACCATGATCCGCCCGACACCTCTTCATAGCATCTAACTCAACATTTATTTCAACCCTCTCTGCCTCATGGTCATTTTGATGTGATGTCTCCATATAGTTGTTTCTCTCACTATCTCCTCGATGTGCCCTCGTGTTTAGACTAGGACTATACTTTGTGACATACAAGCTCAGCTTCCTGCCAACTTCATGTTCACGTAGCATCCTAAGAATATCGCTTTCAGGCAGAAGTTCAACCATTCCTGAATGACCATGGACATATCTTTTTATGTAGATATAATCCATTGCCATGTATCCATATTCCTCAATGAGATTGACAATGTTGTAGTAGCATATGTCACATCTCTTCATTGTTCTTGTAACAACCTTCGCACCAGATGAAGCATCCTTCATACACAATGTCAATTCCCACATGACATCCCCCATCCTATCAAGACTATATACTCACTCATCAATATTTCCATGGAGCCTAGTAACAATATCTATCTCACGAGTACACATATATAAATGAATGATTTTTTGGCTTCCCATATTCATGTGGCTTCTAGGAAGCCTTTTCGAATTGAAAATTGTACAATGGTTTCACAACTTCTATCCAATACGAATTCAATACACAGGTAAAAATCCTTATGTAAAATCTATAAATCAACAATCAAACTCGGGCAGGGTCTTTGCTTTCGTTCAAGAACAACAAACAAGTCACATATAATCGAATTGATTGGTGGAACTTGAAGTCACATGTATTACTGTGGAGATGCAGCTTACTACAGACAAATTCTAGAACTTGTTGAGCAAATACCATGCGCTGCTCAAAGCAAGCAGTACAAGCATCTATGACCTGAAAATATGTTCATTTCCATTGAAGATCGATTAAACTGCAGGACAAAAAATAAACTTATGTCACACCGTCACACATGCATGTGTATGTATTTGAGTACAAAATCTAGGCATTCACACGATGTGTCCAATAAAACATAGGTAACTTGAGAATTGAATTAATTTTGCAAAGTCAGAAAGTGAACAAGGTACTCAAAAGAAGCTTTGTTTATCTATGCACGCGAGAATATGCTCGAGAGATGTTGAATATATCATGAGACAACATTGAAAGAAACAATAGGAAATAAAATTACCTTCTTTAGAGGAATTTTGTCCTTTTCTGGATTAATATCATGAATTGCAATGAGAACTTCAGCAGGGGTTAACGCTGGACCAGTATGAGGAGATTCCTGTCAAAAGTAGAGTTAGTCAAATCAAAGGTTGAGAAATCAACAAACATCTCCCTAAAACATTTAAAAGTGATATCCCAGGGCATCAAGGAAGACAATTTAACCCGAACAAATAGATTAGGTGGAGATGCTCCAACAGATGCACAAGTGGAGACGTTGTAGCAGTCAAGCTAGAGGATCGATCAATAAAGATGGGATTAGTGACGAGGGCATCCCTGCAGCACCAGTGCTAGATGAATTGGTGTGATCTGCTCTCCATGAAGCATAACCCTTTTGTGGGGGAGGGGGCGATTTAGAAGTTACAGAGGATTGTTGGGGGCTAATTATGCGTAGCATGGCCCTAGCATGGCCCTGGTGGGTCGTGCAACCAATGAGGGAAACCAAAAAATTGGTCAATTTTAGCGCCATATGTTGGCGCCCAACTTTTACCATAGTTTTCAACTCTAAGCATCACAAGGTAGAGTTGGAGGGGAGGTTATGGATGTGGGTTGTCTGGTGCAGCGGCGGGAAACAAAGGGAGGGAGTGAGTTTTTCGTTTTCTTTTTTTAGACGGGGACTTACTTGTGGCTGGGCTGATAAGCCCGTTTTGGACAGAAGCAACCCAGCTCGGATATCTCGTCGCACAATCGAGATGTTTCCAGCACAACCGGCGGCGGCGGCGCCGGCGCCATGACCTCCAGGCTTCGACAGCGGACGACGGCCTTGCTGGCGGCAACTGGTCCTGCTACAACGGCATCCCACAATGGCGAACTCCCGTGGCAGATCTCGGATCTGCGCCGTAGCCAGTTCATCGCCCCGCGTCAGCCCCTAGAAGCAGCTTGGCGTACAGGCGGAGCACCGGGTGTGTCCTCGAACCAGGCAGCGCATGAGCTTTGTGCATGGGCACCAACTACAAGAGATCCAGGCAGCAATAGGTGGTGACGGGGAGGAGATGGGCGGCGGCAAGATTCATGGGCGGTGGCGGCAACGAGTACGTTTGGTGGAGATTGGAGATGAGAAAGTTTTTTTTGGTACGAGATGAGATATTCACGGAGAATGACCGCGTCTGGCGTCTGGTCGAGTGCATCGAGCCCTTTTTTGACTTAAGCTGTTCATACATGTACAACTATTTTGTATCTTCAGGGTTTTCCTTTTTTGTGACGGTTGTATTTCCAAGTAAAATAAAAATTGTATCAATATAATAACAAAAAAATAAAAGCAATAGTGTAAGCTTTTACTTAATACAGTACAGACGCAACCGTTCGTATACACGTGCATACTCTCATCCTTATGAACGCACACGCGCATACTCTATCCCTATGAACACCTTCAAGAGACTGATTTGACATATCATCTTAAGATTTACGAAGTCACCGTAGGCACCTCATCGTCAACGGAAAGCGTCTCCTTTCACTGTAAATGTATCCCTAGAAATTCAGAAATAATGCAAGCTCCTGAATTTGAACCCTAGTGGGTTGGGAATATCACTGTCCCTCTAACTATCCAACTACAGATTGATTCGCAACAATAGTCTAAGGTTATATGTAAATCCAGCCGATTGGCGGTGGGGCGGGGGTGGCGTCGGGACGGAGTGGCTGCTAGGGTTGCCAGCAGGGAATGAGCGAGAGGAAGGGGAAGAGTATCTGCGGTCGCTCGATGGGGAGTGCAGATCGAAATGGTACGCGTCCCCACTTCGGAAGGGCAATCACCTGTAATTTCTTTCATCTCCGCCTTCTTTCTTTTCTGGGCTTCTGCTGCTCCTGCAAATTGCACTACGTCGGGACGGTCTCCGCGGAGCGGGCTTCCAGGAGCGGGATCGTTCGAGCTGGCTCCACATGCGAATACAGGGAAGTTGGCTGGTGAAGACGTTCCGAACGGGCCCTAAGAATGGTGATAGCTTGTTCTTTGTAAAAAATAAAGGATAAGAGCAAAGATATGGTCCAATTATAAAGGTTTGCCTGGAGTATAAATCACACCAAATATAATAAAAATTATGGGGATAGCTAAATCGTTGAACGACCACTACCGCTGCCAAGGCGAGGTGATGACACACCAATGTAGCTACTCCCTTACTAAAGCCGGTATGACCCTTATCGATGATGGTCAGGAATTCATCAAGCATGTGCCCCTGAGTACTGGCGCCCAGTAGCTGTAGACATCGTCAAAGAACACTTGAGTCGAACTGAAGCACCTACCACCTTATCTTGTCGGCGTGAACGCATGAGAGAAATCCTAACTCGTCGCCTCGAGGAAACGATGGAGTCAACTACAAAGCTACGCCACAATAGACGAATTCAAAGTGGATCTGAGACCGGAAGACCTTCTCGATGACATAGAGTAGCCATCTTACGCAATCGCGAGATACATCATTTTTTTTGCATCGATATTTCTCGTAATATGTATTGTTTGTCCCTGTATGTTTAGACTTGAAATCATAGTTCGACAACTATGATGACCTATGTATGATGAACTTTTGCATAATAGTATGGAAAATAGGGGTTTGCAAATGAGGGTTGTGGTTGTCGGATAAATGACGATGACCGGCTCGTGTTCGCGGACGTGTCCAGGGACATATCAGGGTTGGATTTGCATATTACGATTTTAGATGCCCTTATTCTCTATTGTGCATATCTGATGTGAATTATTATTTGATAAGGCATTTTGTCAAGTAGTAATCTAATGTCAGTGTGATTAGTGTAGGTGATAATTTAAGAGTCGTTTGAAGGACGACACGCCAAAATGATACCATTCTACGTTTTACATGTCGGTCTGGTGATAACTTCTAGTCACTCATCGCCCTCCCAGTCGTCGTATTAGCCATGATCGAGCGGTACATCCGTCAAGGCCTCCTCTGGCTTGCGGGGCTATTCTTGTGCGTGCGCGAGCTTTGCATTGACCCCGTCCATGACGGCGGCGCGGAGATTAGGTTTCGCGAGAGAGATGAAGAGGCAAGCAGTCGGGTGAGTCATAGCATTTTTTTTATTAAAAATACTTTTCCAAGTTTCATGCTTATTTTCGTAAAATAATTGCCTCGCACACCTACAGGCCTGGTTTGATTTGCAAGATTTGCATGGAATTTTTTGTAGGATTTTGATCATGTGAAAAATTTCCTGCGGTGTTGTTTAATTGTTCCACCAAAAGCAATCCTACAGGAATCCATTGTTCAGTTTCACAGAAAAAAAATATGAGGTCGCCTTTTTGGAAAAAAAATCCTGGTGGCAAGAAAACACGCCCCTGATAAAAATGCACAGCCTCTTGCACTTTCCAGAGGCAACACATAGCATCCTCAAAGAAAAAGAGACGACACGTAGCGAGAAATAAAAATAAAGAAAACCGCTTCATCCGGCTCCACGCCCGCACTCGTCGTCCTCCCGGCCGCGCCGCTAGCTGCTCCTGCGCCGCCGTGTACTCGCGCTCTCCTTCTGCTCCGCGGCAACGCGGTGCTCTGCTCCTGGTGCTGGTTAGCGATTTATCTCCAAGCAGGCCAGCCTGGTTCGTTTTATTTCTGAAGCCAGCTTTCCTTCTCTTCCTTGTCGTATATTACCTTGATTGCCTTGATTTGTTTGGTTGCCATGCGCCAATGGATTAGGACTAGTATACTGTGGTCATGACTTTGATTTAATTTGTCACAGTGACCTCCAACCTTTGCAGTTTTTAATCAGATTTTTGACTTTGGTGATTTAGGGTTATCTAATTTGGGGTTCTCAACTTCTCATTACATCAAAGAAATTGGGGTTTTTCTTTTTAGCAATTAAAACATCAAAATTTAAGGTTAAGACATGCTCCCAACCTATTTAGATATGTATTATGTGCAGATGGCTGATCGAAGAGGCCAACTCAAGGGGTCAATTCAGTCTGAAATTGATGCCTCCTACTGTAGTAATCACTTGACTCCTAGTAACTTTTTCACAGGTACATACTTAACTAGAACTTTCTGGATGAGGGAAATGTGAGAACACAAATCAATTGCACGGGTATTTATACTAGCCACCTATGACCTTACTACTGGAATGTTCATTTTTAGTACTCACAATAAGAAGTATGACACTGACTGTCAATCGTGCGTTCATGCAGGTAGGGATATCAAATGGTGAAACAATATACTAGAAAAGCACGGTAGCTTTCCAGCCAACAACAACTGTTGGGGTAAGCCATTTCCACACAGCGAACTTCCAACTGATAAAAAATGTATTGTCCTTCTCTATTTCTCATATCAATTCCACTTTCCGAAACCACTGTATCCAGTTCGATTTGTCATATACTTGAAGGAAATGCAAGTATCTCATGAAAGTTCGACTTATGCATACTATTATTTTTGTACGAAAACTTCAAATAAGGCAATATAAGTAAATAAAACATGAATTTCACAGTAAATGTCAATATGGTGCAGGAACTTATTCCCATCTGACACCCGACAATTCTAAACTGCACTATTCTAAGATGATTCTGCACCCATGTCAAATAGATCTCTTGGCCTGAATTGCCTCACCACATGCCATTCTTCAGTTTTTCCATCTTCGACATAAAACATTTGTTCAGCTTGAGAAGAAAAAACAAATGGTTCATCTTCTAGTTCTTCTCCTGTGTGTATCACTCGAGAAAAGTTTACAAGAGTGAATCCAAATTCATTTGTTTGTAGACCTGCACGGTGGTGTACATCATACCACTCACATTTAAAGAGCACAACCTTGTACTGGTCTTCGTATGATATCTCTATTATATCAGACAATCTGCCATAGTAGTTAATGCCCTTGTCTGACCTGATTACCACTCCACTATTTTGTGTCTTGCGTCCTTTCTCGCGATTAATAGTGTGGAACCGACACCCATTGATTATAAAACCACTGTAGCGCAGCCCACACTTGTTTGGCTTTCTTGCTAGTGCACGCACCTTCTTGCTTAAATTAGGCCCGTCATCGAATAGCACCTATAACACAACAATATTTTAACCATAGGACAATAAAATTTGTGATGCTAAGTGAATTGCGATGTACCTTTTGCTCTAACCAATCAGCAAAGTGTTTATTAATAAACTGCTCCTCATCATGTGACGTCAGATCTCGTGGGAAGTCTTCTTTACTTATCTCCATGTCTAGGAATTCTCTACAGAAGTAAGATCGATTACTATTAGTTTGATTTTTGTGAAAAGTAACTACTTAGCATTAATCAAATTGCACAAATTAAAAATAATAGACTTGATTATTCTCATGTACCTTCTTAGGTCAGTGAGTTCATCACAATGTCGCAGAACATAGCGATGTGCTTGAATGAGCGAGTGATCATCAAACTGGTACACACTGTCAATTTTTCCTATGGGTTCACCGGCACTCTCAAACATATATGAATCTTGTATCTCATCTGATGGATTAGGGTTTCTCTCTGGTCTTGTAAACCTCGTTGGTCCATCTATAAATCTTGAACAAAACGTCATACATTCATCAGCAATGTATTCTTCTGCGATAGATCCTTCTGGATGAGCTCGATTGCGCACAAATGCCTTAAGTCGGACAAAGCACCTAAAAATAAATTGCACATGCATGTGTAAGATAGAATCATGAACGGAACAAAATACAAAATAAAGAAGTACCAGATTACTTGCCTTTCTAGAGGATACATCCACCTATAATGTACTGGCCCCCCAAGCTTAACTTCATCCACTAAGTGCACCATTAAATGCACCATGATGGTAAAAAATAATGGAAGGAAGATTTTTTCCATGTTGCAAAGTGTCTGGACAATTCTCTCTTGTAGTTTGTCAAGCTCAGAGGTACTTAATACTTTAGAGCACAAATTCTTGAAGAAATCAGCTAACTCACAAACAATGCTCATAACCTCTTTGCTTGGATGACATGAGCGTAGTGCGGCTGGAAGTATATCCTCAATAAGAACATGACAATCATGACTTTTCAGGCCCTTTATTGTAAGCTCCTTCAGATTGACACATCTTGATAAGAATGATGCATAACCGTCTGGTGTTCTAAGTTTTTGAATAATAGAGCAGAGAACCTCCTTTTGTTCCTTAGTCATATTAAAGGGTGCAAGTGGCAGGTGTTCTTTACCTTTGTCATCTTCATCGGGATGGAGTGCAGCTCTAATTCCCATATCTACCAGATCAAGTCGAGTATTTCTATTATCTTTTGACTTAGAATCAATATTTAGCAGTGTCCCTATTAAATTATCACAAACATTTTTTTCTATGTGCATCACATCGAGATTGTGCCGCAACAAGTTGTGCTCCCAGTATGGCAAGGAAAAGAATATTGATTTCTTCTTTGCCACTCCTTTGGCTCCTTTTTCTTCTTAGTTGAGCCTTCAGTTAACTTTCTCTTGCATGTTTCTCTTTTTCTTTTATTTTTACCCGTCTTGCTTTTCCCTTTGGCCTTAGATTTTGCTTTCTTTCCAGTACCCTCTTTGTTTGATGGGTCATCCTTTTTTCCATATACAAACACCCTTCCTTCCAACATTTTCAACACTGAACTCCCACTCATAGTTTTTGGTGCAAGTTCATTCTCCACAGTTCCGTCAAACTTCTTCTTTTGCCGGCGATAGGAGTGGCCTTGTGGTAACCATCGACGATGGCCCATATAAGAAAATTTCTTCCCTTTCCTTAGGTAAACTGATCTTGTAGAATCCCCACAAGATGGACATGCATATCTCCCCCCTGTACTCCAGCCATATAAGTATGCTAATGCAGGAAAATCATTAAGTGTCCACAGCAATGCAGCCTTCAGGGGGAACTTTTTTTAGTGGTACAATCAAATGTGTCCACCCCTTTCCATAGTTGCAAGAGCTCTTCAACTAACAGCTGCAAATAGACATCTATATCATTCCCTGGACTACTGGGTCCTGGGATGATCATTGATAAAATTAAAGATGTTTCTTTCATGCAAATCCATGGAGGTAGGTTGTAAGGAATAAGCATCACTGGCCAAGTGCTATGCTTTGAGCTCATGTTTCTGAAAGGATTGAACCCATCACTATTAATGCCAAGACGTATGTTGCGGCAATCCTTGGCAAAGTCAGGATAACGAGCATCCAAGTCTTTCCATGCTTTTGCATCTGCTGGACATCGCAACAATCCATCTTTTGTACGACCCTCTTCATGCCACCTCATATCATTTGATGTCTTATTAGTGGCATACAACCTCTGCAGCCTAGGTATGAGTGGAAAGTAACGCAAAACCTTTGCGGGCTTTTTCTTATGCCTTGAATTTGTCTGTGTATCAACATTGTCTCCATCAGCCCAACGGGAGCTATTACAGACATGGCAAGATTGTTGGTTAGCCCTCTCACCCCAGTATAGCATGCAATCTCTGGGACATGCATGAATTTTCTGGTAGCTAAGACCCAAACCACGAATGATTTTCTTTACTTCATGGTAGTTCTTTGGTAGGCTTGCATCTTTAGGAAAAGCATCAGATAATAAATCAAGTACTGATTTGAACGATGCTTGACTCCACCCATGTAAAACCTTTAAGTGAAATAACCTGACTAAGAAGGATAACTATGAAAAAATTTCACATCCGTCATACAAGTTGGAGTCTGCATCCTTCAGGAAGCTTAAAAATGTTCCTTTTTTTCTGCTCCCATCTTGACCTTTAGCGGCAACATTCTCTTCTGCTGGTGATCTAGCCATTCTATCAGGGACCTCAAGTTGTTCATCATCTAAAGCTGCAAAGTTTTCTTCTTCATTGGAGAACACAAGCTTATCATCTGATATGCTATCCAGTGAATCATAATCTGGCATATTGAAAACAGCATTAAGGAGCCCTCGCGTGTCATCTAGTCTTCTAGAGTCATCCTCATCTAATCTTCTAGAGTCATCCTGTCTTGGAACATGCGTATGGATATCTGAAATAGATGCATCGTTTGAGGCATGGAATACATCATCAAATACATCTTCTGATGAATGAAATTGCTCTCCATGGCAGATCCATGTTATATATCCTTGTAGGATACCGTGACATCTCAAATGGGTTTTTACTTCGTCGTAAGTTTGCATCCTCTTGTTTGCACAATTTATACACAGACATAGAATCTTGCCACCATCTCTTACATCATGGAACGCAAAAGAAAGGAACTGCTCAACACCATGTTTGTACTCTGCACTGGTTCTTAGTTTACTCATCCACCTCCTATCCATCATTTAATGAAAAAGCTGAAATGGAATAGCCAAAATGTCACTTATTTAATTTCTATTTAATGAACAATCATTAATGTTCAATAAAAAAGAAGTTAAAAAATACTCCCTCCGTTTGGAAATAGTTAACTTGGCTTGAGTTCCTCGTTTCAACGAAATATCTGATGTATGGTTTTCCATGTACTCAACCTTCGTATTCAAGTATTGTTTACTATCATTATACAGTTTGTTCTGCATGTTTCCTCAATCTGGCAGCTTCAAAACAGTGAACTTCATACCCCCAGTATTCTTTATTTAGCTTTTATGTAGTCTGAATTTCATTTTAAGTTATGGTATGTGAAAATAAATCATAGTCAAACAACACAACTAAAATCTGATATATAATTCAATACTGATATGAGATGTGTATCAAGAGAGATTAGTGTAGTGTGATGTGTTAACCTGCTAGTTCGTTGGCTGAAGCAATGAAGTAGGTTGCATCGTTGACTCCTGTACGAATCAGATCCAGATCGTGAGTGGCAGAGAAGGAAGATCAGAGGAAGATTGGCGTATGAATCGGATCCAGATCGTGAGTGGCAGAGGAGGCAGATCAGAGGTAGATCGGCGGCGGCGGCGGCAAGGGCACACAGAGGGAGGCGGCGCCTAATCTGACCCACACATACTCTAATCATGCACGAACTAAATTGTTACGCTGCTCAGGAGACAAGATCGGAGGCTTCTTTGCTAATTTGGACCTGGATGCCAGTGGGCTTTTAGTATGGGCTTCTTTGAATCCTTTTTCATCTTTTTTCATGTATACACGAGAGGCAGCGGGGCCAAGTATGGTTGTACGTATGTCTGGTTGTGTACACTGGTTAGTCGTTGTTTGGTGTCGTGAAATGTTGTGTACACGAGAGACAGCTTTCTAGAATTGACGAACATTTTTACAATGGGCGAAGATTGTTTTGAAAATTGGTTTAACAATTTGAAAATAATGCACTTTTTTGATTTAACGAATATTATTTAAATGGGTGACATTTTTTTAATCAGCAGACAATTTATGAATGAATAAACTATTTTGTAAGTCATTAACAGTTTTTATTTTTTTCTGATATTATTCAATTCATGAATATTTTCTGAATTGTTAGAACTTTGTTCAATTTGATTAACATTTTTAATACACGAGGTTATTACAAATCATGAACATTTTTAGATTTGCCAAAATTTTGTTTTCATTTTTTGTATACTTATTGAATAAGCAAGTATTTTTTTGATAACATTACGAACATTTTTTGAATTGACAAACATTTTATTATTTATGAAACATTTTACTTCAAAATTATCATTTTTTATTTTTTATTTTTTAAATCCCACATTGTTTAAAGTAAAAAATGAAAATAAAGGAAAAATATAAAAGGAAAAAGAAAATTTAAAAAACAGGTCATCCGGACATGGGCCAGCCAAAATAGGAGCGTTGCGTCTTCAAATAGGGTATAGAGCGCAGTTTAGGTTGTACCCATTGCATGGGCCGGTCCATACGGAGGATTACCTTGCGTGAAATATATTTTTATCACTTATAAATGGTATTGATGGTTAACATTTTACCACTTTAAGGGTAAATTCGATGACGTATCGCAAGAAGCAATAGCCTCTTTATTATTAGGTATAGATTCCCGCAAAAAATAATTACAATTTATTTTCCTAGGTTTTTTAGGGGTTTCTTTCAAAATATAATGACATGCATGGAGTAAAACAAAAATATGAAGAAGCTTAATCTTTCATCTTGCAACGATCGATTCATCTTCAAAGATTGACATACAAACTCTATAAAAACAATCATCCTGGGTGAAGCAGCTCATTCTGCAAGCGAGCACACACCATCATGTAGGGGCAAACCACTCTTGCGGAGCAACCGTTGCGGCAGGGGCGTCATTCTCTCGTTAAAGTCGGCGACCGTCTCGCCTCCTCTTTGAGGGCATATTCCTAGGTGTTTAGATATATAGTTTGACATCAAATAGCAGCAGCTATGTAGCAACTCCGTATAGTAGCAGCAACGACAATGGCAACTTCCACTCGCAGTGACCACAACTCCTGCATCATACAAGCGTTAGGGTATGATCAAAAGGAGAACGACACAAGGCACACCCAAATAATTCGCTTAATATTCTTCCGATTATAAAAGAGAAAATCTACTCATAAAAAATGGAGATTTAGCATATGTCCATCTCCTATATATGTCCATGCATAAGGAGGCATTTTGTTCTCCAAAGAAGGTCTTTTATATAGGATTTTTCTTGTTCTTTTTTGCCCATGGCAGAATATATAACTTTTCTCACGAAGCCTTGCATGTATGGAAAAGACTTAAATATGCACTAAACAGATATTCTAAAATTTCTAAACATTTTAATGAGTGTACAGTTAATGTCCGAGAGGATGCAGTCCCGGGTAGCTACAATATCAAGATATTTTCTAAAATGTCTCTTCGAGTGTCTTTACATAATCTAAAGGACATCATGAATAATGTCTCTCGAGGTTGCCTCTATCGTGTTGAGGCATTATCTAAAATGACTCTTCGAGTGTCTTTACACTAGGGCTAGAAGATATCATGGAATAATGCCTCTACATACATGTCTCTACTATTAAGGCATTGTTAAATGTCTCTTGTAATGTCTTTACCTAAATACTAAGAGACATAATATGGAGTGCCTCAATGTAGATGTCTCTACTGATGAGACACTCTCCATAATGTCTCCCTTAGCGTCTTTACATCGTGGTTGGATTAGGTGCTAAGAGGCATAAGGGGGAGTGTCCCTAGGTATATGTCTCTATCGGATGGTTTTTGGTGTAGTGAGTAAAACGGGCGCAGGAGGGCCGCGTTTCATGGGCGCTCCGTCTCTTCACCAGAGGCATCTCTTTTGCGCTTTCTGCGGCTTCTGGGCGTCTATTAGATAGTACGCATTGTCGTGCAGCGCTTTGCTGATGATGAATGGGCCCTCCCATGGGGAGGACAACTTGTGTTCTCTGGCCGTCCGCTGGATCCGCCTAAGGACCAGGTCCCCTTCGCAAAAGGAGAGTGGCCGGATCCGCTTGCTGTGGTAGTGCCAGAGCTTCTGCTGGTAGATTATTGTCTGGCTCAGGGCCAGTTCACGAGCTTCCTTGAGTAGGTCGACACCGTCTCCTCTTGCCTCCTTTGCGTCCTTCTTCGTGTGTAGGGAGACCCGAGGCGAATCGAACTCGATGTCGGTGGGGATGATCGCCTCGGACCCATACACGAGGAAGAAGGGAGTGTAGCCGGTTGAACAGTTCGGGGTGGTCCTGAGACTCCAAAGGACGGCCGACAGCTCGTCAATCCAGCAGCCGACCGACCTTACCAGCGGCGTCACGAGCCAGGGCTTGATGCCGGACAGGATGAGGCCGTTCGCCCTCTCGACCTGGCCGTTTGACTGCGGATGAGCAATAGAGGCCAGGTCGAGCCGGATTCCTTGCTTGGAGCAGAAGCGCGCGAGGGCGCCCTTGGTGAAGTTTGTGCCATTGTTGGTGATGACGCTGTGGGGAACGACGTAGCACACCGTGATGTCGTCGATGAACCGAACAGCCGTGGGGCCGTCCAGCTTCTTGGTTGGTCGCGCCTCGATCCACTTGGTGAATTTGTCGACCGCCACCAGCAAGTGCGTCATGCCGCCTCGAGCGGTTTTGAATGGGCCCACCATGTCCAGCCCCCAAACGGCGAAGGGACACGAGAGGGGAATGGTTTGGAGGACCGTTGCCGGCAGGTGGCTTTGTGTGCTGAAGCATTGGCATCCCTTGCACTCGTCGACCAACTTCTTGGCCGCCTCGAGAGCTGTCGGCCAGAAGAATCCGTGGCGGAAAGCCTTGGCCACTAGGGTCCGGGAGGCGGCATGATGCCCGCACTCGCCCTGGTGAATGTCGAGGAGGATCTCCAAACCCTTTTCCGGCTCGATGCATCGCTGGAAAACGCCGGTGATGCTGCGGTAGACGAGCTCGTTATTGATGATGCCATAGGCCGTGGCCTGGCGTTGGATTTGCCTTGCCAAAGCCTCATCTAGGGGCAGCTCGCCCCGTAGAAGAAACGCCAGGGTGGGTTGGGCCCATGAGGGGGCCGTGACGGGGACTGGCTCGGGAGCCCACGGGGCCGGATGACCAGCCCCCGGGACTGGCGCGCCAGCCCCTGGGCCCGGCTCGGGAGCCCCCAGGACTGGATGATCAGTCCCTGGGGTCAGTTTGCCAGCCCTCAGGGTCGGCTGGTCGATGGTCATCATGACGACCGCGTTGTAGGAGCCGTCCGTCACGGGCGCCGTCGACTCGATTGGCGCCGGCAGGGCGGCCGACGGTTCGGGAGCCGGTGGCGAAGGTGCCGGAGAGATGACCGGGGTCGTTGATGGGCTGGCGGCGCCCACCGACATGAAGATTGACTCTGATTCTGGGGAAGGCTTGTTCGACGGCTTGAACAGCCGTTCGAGGGAGACGCCGACTGGGATGGCCTGCCGGGTGGAGCCGATCTTTACCAGCGCATCCGCTGCCTCGTTGTCCGCCCGTGGGACATGATGAAACTCACAACCCTCAAAGGAGCCGGTGAGGTATTGTATGAGGAAGCGGTAGCTAGCCATGTTGGCATCCTTGGCGTCCCATTCGCCAGAGACTTGTTGCACCACGAGGTCGGAGTCGCCGAAGCAGAGGATGCGCCTGATGCTGATCTCCTTGGCGAGCCGGAGGCCATGGACGATGGCCTCGTACCCGGTCACGTTGTTGGAGGCGGCGAAGTGGATCTGGAGGGCGTATTTGAGCTAGTCGCCCTTCGGGGAGGAGAGGACTATGCCGACACCCAGGCCGGTCTTCATTTTCGAGCCGTCGAAATGCATGCGCCAATGCGTGGAGTCTAGGGGAGGCAGAATGAACTCCGTCTCTGCCCAGTCGACGAGGAAGTCAGCCAACGCCTGTGACTTGATGGCGGTTCTTGGCTCGTACCGGATCTCATGATCGGCGAGGGCGATGGCCCATTTGGCGATCCGGCCGGTGGAGTCCCGGCCGCTCATGATCTCGCCGAGCGGGGCCGTGCTCACCACAGTAATGGATGCCACGACCCCGCTCGGGGTTAGCTTCGATGCCGCGAGCAGACACGAAGAAAACCAAGAGTTAGCCGGCGGGGACTCCGAAGACACACTTCTCCGGGTTGAGCTTGATCTTATACTCGCGCAGGTTCGCGAAGGTCTCCCGGAGATCATCGAGAAGGCTGAAATGCTTCTTGGTCTTGACGACGATGTCATCCACATAGACGTGGACATTCCTGCCTATCTGAGGCAGGAGGCACTTTTGCATACACCGTTGAAAGGTGGCGCCTGCATTCTTCAGGACGAAGGACATGGTGATGTAACAGTAGGCCCCAAAGGGCGTGATGAAGGAGGTCTTGAGCCAGTCTTCCGGGTCCAGCTTGATCTAGTGGTAGCCAGAGTAGGCGTCCAGGAAGGACAACAAGTCGCAGCCGGCCATGGAGTCCATGACCTGATCGATCCGCAGTAGGTCGAATGGGTCCTTGGGACACGCCTTGTTCAGGCTCGTGTAGTCGATGCAGATGCGTCAGGTCTTGTTCTTCTTCAGCACCAGGACCGGGTTGGCCAGCCAGTCCGGGTGGAACACTTCCATGATGAACCCGGATGCGAGCAGCCGGGCGATCTCTTTGCCTATAGTACGCCGCTTCTCCTCGGAGAAATGACGCAGGGGTTGCTTGACCAGCTTGACGTCCAGCCGGACGTGGAGTTTGTGCTCGGCGAACTTCCTCGGAACACCCGACATGTCCTTGGGGACCATGCGAAGATGTCCCGATTCTCACGGAGGAAGTCGACGAGCTCGCCTTCCTATTTGTTGTTGAGGCAGGAGCCGATGGTGACGCATTGAGCCGGGTTGGTCGGTTCGAGCGGGATTTGCTTGGTGTCTTTAGAAGGCTGGAAGGAGTCCTCGCCGACAGATTGTGAGGGAGGAGCCGGCACGGCCGGCTGGCTGGCAGCAAGGGCCACGAGCCGGTCGAGCTGCCGTTTCTCCTCGGCGATCTCCAGGGCCTCGGCCAGCCAGCTGCCGTCTCGAGCGCACTCGAGCGACATCTTGTAGTCGCCCTTGATGGTGATGATTCCCTTGCGGCCCGACATCTTGAGCTTGAGGTAGGCATAATGAGGGACCGCCATGAAGCTGACAAGAGCCGATCGGCCCAACAACGCGTGGTAAGGGCTCGCGAGGTCCACGACCTCGAACAACACCGGCTCGCGGTGGAAGTGGCTGGGTCCACCGAAGAGGACGTCAAGTGTGATCTTGCTGATAGGGGAGCAGGACTTTCCATGCACGATGCCATGGAAAATCGTTCGACTCGCCTGCAGGTCTTCTATCTTCAACCCTAGCTTATTCATAGTGTCGAGGTAGAGGATGTTGATGCTGCTGCCACCATTTATCAGCACCCGCGAGAAGCGGCAAGTTCGCTCCTTGGTGGCGATGATGGGGTCGAGGACCAATGCATAGCTGTCGGGATTCGGCATCATGGCAGGGTGATCGGCTTGGATCCAAGTGATCGGCTTCTCCGACCAATGCATGAACTGGGGAGTTGCCGGCATGGTGGCATTCACCTCACGGCGGAGCTGGTGCTGAGCATGTTTGCCTGTCTCTTCACTGGTGAAGACGACGTAGCAACCGTCCTGGTTGGGAAACTGGTCGATTAGACGACCGTCGTTCTGGGCCGGAGCCGGAGCCGACACCGGAGCCGGCGCCGGGGAGGCAGCTTGGGTTGGGGTCGACGCGCGGACTGGCGGCACGGGAGGAGTCGGAAGGCCCTCCCCCCGGGCCAATCGCTGTGAGAAGCTGCACTGCCGGAGCATGTGCGTAGAGGGTTTGGCCCCGGAATGGTTCTTGCAGGGGAGGTCGAGCATTTGCTCGAAGGTGAGCTTCGGCTGTCAGGCGGCCTTGCGGGTGCACTGGCACTGGCCAGAAGGCTGGGCAGCCGGCTCCTGATCCTCGACGGTATTGACTTGCCGGCTCCCGTAGCAGGGATCCGGCCGGTCGTTCTTGTGTTTGTTGTTCTGCGGCTGCCGATTGTTGGCAGCCGCCCGGGTCGTGGCCGGCATCGTCTTCGCCTTGGCAGGCGGGGTCGTCTTGACCCGGATGGCCGAATCGGCCATGGCGTACTTGTCCGCCTTCGTCATGAGCTCGTCAAGCGTGGCCGGCTCAGAGCACGAAAGCTTATGTTTGAGAGGGGTGCCGTCTCGGCAGCCCTTGATGAAGTACTGCATGGCTTGCACCTCGTGCACCCCCTCGCAGGAATTGCGGAGCTCGGTCCACCGAGTGAGGTAGTCGCGGAGGGATTCGTCCGGCCCCTGAACACACATGGCGAGCTCAAGGGGACGGCCAAGCCGCTTCTAGGTGCCGGTGAAGTTGCGGACGAAGGCCTCATCGAAGTCCGTCCAGGTGTTGATGCCGTCGGCTGCCAGGCTGTTGAGCCAGGTGTGGGCCGAGCCGATCAACATGAGGGGGACATAGCGAACGGCTACGCGCTTATTCCCCCTGGCAATGCCAACCGCGGTGGTGTAGTCGATCAGCCAGTCTTCGGGCTTGGCGACCCCGTTGCATTTGGGGTGTCCCTAGGGAGTGTGTGTTGGAAATATGCCCTAGAGGCAATAATAAAATTAGTTATTATCATATTTCCTTGTTCATGATAAGCGTTTATTATCCATGCTATAATTGTATTGATCGGAGACTTAGATGCATGTGTGGATACATAGACAAAACCATGTCCCTAGTATGCCTCTAATGGACTAGCTCGTTGATCAAAGATGGTTAAAGTTTC
This sequence comes from Hordeum marinum, assembly GCA_022496015.1. Classification (NCBI taxonomy): domain Eukaryota; kingdom Viridiplantae; phylum Streptophyta; class Magnoliopsida; order Poales; family Poaceae; genus Hordeum; species Hordeum marinum. The sequence goes on along the minus strand of CM039678.1, from coordinate 86,795,684 downwards.
CTAGCCATGGACATGAGATGTCATTTGATAACGGGATCACATCATTAGGAGAATGATGTGATGGACAAGACCCAAACTACAAACGTAGCTTATGATCGTGTCAGTTTATTGCTACTATTTTCTGCATGTCAAGTATATGTTCCTATGACCATGAGATCATTCAACTCACAGATATCGGAGGAGTACCTTGTGTGTATCAAACGTCGCAACGTAACTGGATGACTATAAAGGTGCTCTACAGGTGTCTCCGAGGGTGTCTGTTGAGTTGGCATGGATCAAGACTGGGATTTGTTACTCCGTGTGACGGAGAGGTATCTCAGGGCCCACTCGGTAATACAACATCAAAATAAGCCTTGCAGGCAATGTGACTAAGTGTTGGTCACGGGATCTTGTATTACGGAACGAGTAAAGAGACTTGCCAGTAACGAGGTTGAACTAGGTATGAAGATACCGATGATCGAATCTCGGGCAAGTAACATACCGAAGAACAAAGGGAACATCATACGGGATTAACTGAATCCTTGACATAGAGGTTCGACCAATAAAGATCTTCGTAGAATATGTAGGAACCAATGTGGACATCCATGTCCCACCATTGGTTATTGACCATAGACGTGTCTCGGTCATGTCTACATAGTTCTTGAACCCGCAGGGTCTGCACACTTAAGGTTTGGTGACGTTTCGGTAGTATAGAGTTGTGTATGGTGGTGACCAAAGTTTGTTCGGAGTCTCGGATGAGATCCCGGACGTCACGAGGAGCTCCGGAATGGTCCGGAGGTAAAGATTCATATATAGGAAGTCCTATTTTGGTCACCGGAAAAGTTTTGGGCTTATTGGTAGTGTACCAGGAGTGCCGGTAGTGTACCGGGAGACCTCCGGGAGGGGTATTTCGACCCAAGAGGCTTCATGGGCTGTGGGAAAGTAATAACCAGCCCTTAGTGGGCTAGTGTAACAACCACAATAGGCCCATGAGGCTGGAAGAAAGAAATCCAAAGGAAAAAAGGTGGAAAAAAGGCAAAAAGGAGGAATCCTAGTCCTACTAGGAGTGGAGGAGGAGAGTCCTCCACCTCCCACTTCGGCCGAAGCCTCCAAGGCTTGGAGGCAAGGCTGCCTCTCCTCCTCCCTCCCTCCTATATATACTAGTGGATTTCTAGGGTTTTGCACTAGTTTTTCCAGCCACGTGCAACCCTAATCTCTAGTGCATAGTTCTCCTCTAGATTGGATTTCTGAAGTGCTTAAGCGAAGCCCTGCCGGAATTGCTCCACCACCATCGCCGGAGTGCCGTCAGGCTGCCGGAGAACTCTTCTTCCTCTTCACTCCCTCTTGCTGGATCAAGACGGTGGAGATCATCATCAAGTTGTACATGTGCTGAACGCGGAGGTGCCGTCCGTTCGGTACTAGATCGGAAGGATCATGATCAAGTTCGTGGGACGGATCGTGATCGTATCGCGGGACGGATCGTGATTAGATCGCGGGATGGATCGTGATTGGATCGCGGGACGCACGACGATTTGGATCGCGAAGACGTTCGACTACACCAACCGCGTTTCTTAACGCTTCCCGCTTAGCGATCTACAAGGGTATGTAGATCCACTCTCCCTCTCGTAGATGCTCATCACCATGGATAGATCTTCGTGTGCGTAGGAATTTTTTTGTTTCCCATGCAACGTTCCCCAACAGTGGCATCATGAGCTAGGTCTATGTGTAGATGAGATCTCGAGTAGAACACAAAAGGTTTGTGGGCGTTGATGCTTACATTGCTTCCTTCCTTGGTCGGATTTTGGTTCAGCGGTATTGTGAGATGAAGCGGCCCGGACCAACATTACTCGTACGCTTACGAGAGACAGGTTCCCTCGACGCAACTTGTTGCCAGCTGGCTTGCGGGTGGCAGTTTCTCTCACTTTAGTTGGATCGGATTCGACAAAGGCGGTCCTTGAGAAGGTTGAAAAGCAAATTATGTATCACCGTTGTGGTTTATGCGTAGGTGAGAATCGTTCTTGCTAGAAACCCGTAGCAGCCACGTAAAACATGCAACAACAATTAGAGGACGTCTAACTTGTTTTTGCAGGGTATGTTGTGATGTGATATGGCCAATTACATGATGTGATATATGTGATGTATGAGATGATCATGTGATGTATAGAATTTCACGACTTGCATGTCGATGAGTACGGCAACCGGCAGGAGCCATAGGGTTGTCTTTAATTATTGTATGACCTGCGTGTCAATCATTAAGCGCTGTGTAATGCTTTACTTTATCGCTAAATGGTAGCAATAGTAGTAAAATCATGGTGGGCGCGACAACCCCGATGGCGACACGTTGATGGAGATCAAGATGATGGAGATCATGGTGTCATGCCGGTGACGATGGAGATCATGCCAATGCTTTCATGATGGGGATCAAAAGCACAAGTTCATGGCCATATCATGTCACTTATGATTTGCATGTGATGTTAATCCTTTTATGCACCTTGTTTTGCTTAGGACGACGGTAGCATTATAAGGTGATCCCTTACTTAAATTTCAAGATGAATTGTGTTCTCCCCGAGTGTGCACTGTTGCGAAAGTTCGTCGTGTTGAGACACCACGTGATGATCGGGTGTGATAGACTCTACGTTCACATACAACGGGTGCAAGCCGGTGTTGCACATGCAGAACACTCGGGTTAAACTTGACGAGCCTAACATATACAGACATGGCCTCGGAACACAAGAGACCGAAAGGTCGAACATGAGTCATATAGTAGATATGATCAACATGATGATGTTCACCATTGTAACCACGTCAACTCACGTGATGATCGGACTTGAGTTGGTGAATTTGGATGATGTATCACTCGGATGACCGGAGGGATGTCAATTTGAGTGGAAGTTCTTAAGTAATATGATTAATTGAACTCATTATCATGAACATAGTCACTAGTGTCTTTGCAAAGCTGTGTTGTAGATTACTAGCTCACGCTGTAGCTCCCTTGAATTTTATATGTTCCTAGAGAAGTAGAGATGAAAGATGATGGTAGCAATATTGCGGACTGGCTCCGTGATCTGAGGATTTTCCTCATTGCTGCACAGAAGGCTTATGTCCTTAATGCACCGCTCGGTGCGCCAACCCCTATAGCGTGGTTTGTAGATGTTGTGAACATCTGACAGGCACGTTCTGATGACTACTTGATAGATTAGTGTGTCATGCATTACGGCTTAAAATTGAGGCTCCAAAACGTTTTGAACGTCACAGAACATATGAGATGTTCTAAGTGCTAAAATTAGGATCTCAGGCTCGTGCCCATGTTGTGAGATATGAGATCTCCAACAAGATTATTTGCCTGCAAGATGAAGGAGAATAGCTCAATCGTTGAGCATGTGCTCAGATTGTCTGGGTGCTACAATCGCTTGAATCGAGTGGGAGTTGATCTTCCAGATAAGATAGTGATTGATATAGTTCTCCAAGTCACTGTCACTAAGCTACTAGAACTTGGTGATGAACTATAAAACGCCAGGGATAGAAATAATGATCCTTGAGCTGTTCGCGATGTTTGACCCCGCGAAGGTAGAAATCAAGAAGGAGCGTCAAGTGTTGATGGTTAGTCAAACCACTAGTTTCGTGAAGGGCAAGAGCAAGGAGGGAAACTTCATGGATAGCAAGTCAGTTGCTGCTCCAGTGAAGCAACCCAAAGTTGAACCCAAACCCGAGACTAAGTGTTTCGATTATGAGGAGAGCGGTCGCTGAAGCGGAACAACCCTAGATACTTGGTAGATAAGAAGGCTGGCAACGTCAACAGAAGTATATTTGATATACGTGTTATTTATGTGTACCTTGCTAATACTCTTAGTAGCACCTGGGTATTGGATACCGGTTCGGTTGCTAAATGTTAGTAACTCGAAATAAAAGCTACGGAATAAACGGAGAACTAGCTAAGGGTGAGGTGACGATGTGTGTTGGAAGTGTTTCCAAGGTTGACATGATCGACATCGCACGCTCTCTCTACCTTCGGGATTAGTAACAAACCTAAATAAGTGTTATTTGGTGTTTTGCGTTGAGCATGAACGTGATTAGATCATGTTTAGTGCAACACGGTTATTCATTTAAGTTAGAGAATAATGGTTATTCTGTTTACCTGAATAATACCTTCAATGATCATGCACCTAGTGAGAATGGTTTGTTGAATCTTGATCGTAGTAATACACATGTTCATAACATTGATGTCAAAAGATGCAAAGTTAATAATGATAGTACCACATACTTGTGGCACTGCCGCTAAATGTCATATTGGTATAAAACGCATGAAGAAACTCCATGCTGATGGATCTTTGGACTCTTTCGATTTTGAATCGGTTGAGACATGCAAACCATGCCTCTTGGTCAAAGATGACTAAGGACCCCGTTTTCTGGTTTGACGGAGCGGGCAAGTGATTTATTGGAAATGATACATGTTGATGTATGCAAATCCAATGAGTCTTGTAGCGTGCGGTGGATATCGTTATTTTCTTACCTTCACTAATGATTTGAGTAGATATAGTGTATATTTACTTAATGAAACACAAGTCCGAATCATTTGAAAGGTTCAAGCAAATTCAGAGTGAAGTTTTAAGATCATCGTGACAAGAAGATAAAAATGTTTGCGATCTGATCGTGGAGGTGAATATCTGAGTTACGAGTTTGGCATACAACTTTAGACAATGTGAGAATTGTTTTCACAACTCACGCCACCTGGAACACCATAGTGTGACGGTGTGTCCGAACGTCATAGCCGTGCTCTATTGGATATGGTGCATGCTATGATGTCTCTTATCGTTTTGTTACTATAATTTTGGGGTTATGCATTAGAGACAACTACATTCACTTTAAATAGGGCACCATCTAAACCCGTTGAGAAGACACCGTGTGAATTATGGTTTGATAGAAACCTAAGCTGTCATTTCTTAATGTTTGGGTCTGCGACGCTTGTGTGAAAAATGTTTTCACCTAATGAGCTCGAACCCAAAGCGAACAAATGCATCTTCATAGAATACCCTAAGAACAGTTGGGTGAACCTTCTATCTCAGATCCAAGCATAAAATGTTTGTTGCTAAAACTGGATCCTTTCTCGAGAAAAGGTTTCTCTTGAAAGAATTGAGTGGGAGGAGGATAGAACTTGATGAGGTTATTGAACCTCTGTTTCAACCAGAGAGTAGCGCAGCGCAGGAAGATGTTTTCGTGAAGCCTACGTTAGTTGAAGAGGAAGTAAATGATGATGATCATGAAGCTTCGGATCAAGTTACTATCGAGCTACGAGGAAAATAGAGCTTGATGAGGTTATTGAACCTTTACTTCAACCAGAAAGTAGCGCAGTGCAGAAAGATGTTTCTGTGAAGCCTACGTCAGTTGAAGAGGAAGTTAATGATGATGATCATGAAGCTTCGGATCAAGTTACTATCGAACTTCGTAGGTCGACAAGGACATGTACTGCTCCTGAGCGGTACGACAACCCTGTCTTGAAGGTCATGTTGTTGGACAACGATGAACCTACGAACTATGAAGAAGCGATGATGGGCCCGAAAACCAACAAATGGTTAGAGGCCATGAAATCCGAGAAAGGATCCATGTATGAAAATCAAGTATAGACTTTGTTGGACTTGCTCGTTGGACGGCAGGTTATTAAGTACAAATGGATCTTTAAAATGAAGACATACGCTGATGGTAAACGTTACCATTTGTAAAGCTCAACTTGTTGCAAAGCAGTTTACGACAAGTTCAAGGAGTTGACTGCGATAAGACTTTCTCACTCGTAGCGATCCTAAAGTCTGTTGGAATTATGTTAGCAGTTCTTGCATTTTTCAGTTATGAAATCTGGCAGATGGATGTCAAAACATTGTTTCCTTAACATTTACTTGAGGAAAGGTTGTATGTGATACAACCAGAAGATTTTGTCAGTCCTAAGGATGCAAAAAGGTGTGCAAGCTTCAGTGATTCTTCTATGAACTGAAGCAAGCATCTTGGAGTTGGAATATTCACTTTGATGAGGTGATCAAAGTTTTCGAGTCTATACAAAGTTTACAAGAAACTTGTATTTACAATAAAGTGAGTGGGAGCACTATAGAGTTTCTGATAAGTATATGTGGATGACATATTGCTATTCAGAAATGACGTAGAATTTCTGGAGAGCATAAACGGTTGTTTGGAAAGAGTTTTTCAAAGGAAGACCTGGATGAAGCTACCTAATTGTTGAGCATCAAGATCTATAAAGATAGATCAACATGTTTGATAAGACTTTCAATGAGTACATACCTTGACAAGTTTTTGAAAGAGTTCAAAAATGGATTAGTCAGAGAGAAGTGTTCTCGCCTGCTTTGTAAGGTGTGAAGTTGAGTGAGACTCAAAAGCTCGATGACAGCAGAAGAAAGAGAGAGGACGAATGTTGTCCCCTATGCCTTAGCCATAGGCTGTGTATAGTATGCCATGTTGTGTACCGCACGTGTGTGTGCCTTGCCATGAGTCCGTCAAGGGGTACAAGAGTGATCCAGGAATGGATCACTGGACAGCGGTCAAGATTATCGTTAGTAACTAAAAGACTAAGGAGATGTTTCTCGATTATGGAGGTGATAAAGAGTTCGTCATAAAGAGTTACGTCGATGCAAGCTTTAAACACCAATCCGGATGACTCATAGTAGCAATCTAGATACATATAGTGGAGCAACCATTTGGAATAGTACCAAGTGGAGTGTGGTAGCAGTATTTACAGTTAGACATAGAGATTTGCAAAGTACACACGGATATGAATATCGCAGACCCGTTGACTATAAAGACCTCTCTCACATGCAAAGCATGATCAAGCCCCATAACTCATTGGGTGTTAGATTCATAACAATGCGAAGCACATGGTGATGTGAACTAGATTATTGACTCTAGTGCAAGTGGGAGCTGTTGGAAATATGCCCTAGAGGCAATAATAAAATTAGTTATTGTCATATTTCCTTGTTCATGATAATCGTTTATTATCCATGCGATAATTTTATTGATCGGAGACTTAGATGCATGTGTGGATACATAGACAAAACCATGTCCCTAGTATGCCTCTAATGGACTAGCTCGTTGATCAAAGATGGTTAAAGTTTCCTAGCCATGGACATGAGATGTCATTTGATAATGGGATCACATCATTAGGAGAATGATGTGATGGACAAGGCCCAAACTACAAACGTAGCTTATGATCGTGTCAGTTTATTGCTACTGTTTTCTGCATGTCAAGTATATGTTCCTATGACCATGAGATCATGCAACTCACAGATATCGGAGGAGTACCTTGTGTGTATCAAACGTCGCAACTTAACTGGGTGACTATAAAGGAGCTCTACAGGTGTCTCCGAGGGTGTCTGTTGAGTTGGCATGGATCAAGACTGGGATTTGTTACTCCGTGTGACGGAGAGGTATCTCAGGGCCCACTCGGTAATACAACATCACAATAAGCCTTGCAAGCAATGTGACTAAGTGTTGGTCACGGGATCTTGTATTACGGAACGAGTAAAGAGACTTTCCAGTAACGAGGTTGAACTAGGTATGGAGATACCGACGATCGAATCTCGGGCAAGTAACATACCGAAGAACAAAGGGAACATCATACGGGATTAACTGAATCCTTGACATAGAGGTTCGACCGATAAAGATCTTTGTAGATTATGTAGAAACCAATGTGGACATCCAGGTCCCGCCATTGGTTATTGACCGTAGAGGTGTCTCGGTCATGTCTACATAGTTCTCGAACCCGCAGGGTCTGCACACTTAAGGTTTGGTAACGTTTCGGTAGTATAGAGTTGTGTATGGTGGTGACCAAAGTTTGTTCGGAGTCTCGGATGAGATCCCAGACATCGTGAGGAGCTCTGGAATTGTCCGGAGGTAAAGATTCATATATAGGAAGTCCTGTTTTGGTCACCGGAAAAGTTCCGGGCTTATTGGTAGTGTACCGGGAGTGCCGGTAGTGTACCGGGAGACCTTCGGGAGGGGTATTTCGACCCAAGAGGCTTCATGGGCTGTGGGAAAGTAATAAACAGACCTTAGTGGGCTGGTGGAACAACCACAATAGGACCATGAGGCTGGAAGAAAGAAACCCAAAGGAAAAAGGTGGAAAAAAGGCAGAAAGGAGGAATCCTAGTCCTACTAGGAGTGGAGGAGGAGAGTCCTCCTCCACCTCCCACTTCGGCCGAAGCCTCCAAGGCTTGGAGGCAAGGCTGCCTCTCCTCCTCCCTCCCTCCTATATATGCTAGTGGATTTCTAGGGTTTTGCACTAGTTTTTCCAGCCACGTGCAACCCTAATCTCTAGTGCATAGTTTCTCCTCTAGATTGGATTTCTGCAGTGCTTAGGCGAAGCCCTACCGGAATTGCTCCACCACCATCGCGGAGCGCCGTCAGGCTGCCGGAGAACTCTTCTTCCTCTCTACTCCCTCTTGCTGGATCAAGACAGTGGAGATCGTCATCAAGCTATACGTGTGCTGAACGCGGAGGTGCCGTCCGTTCGGTACTAGATTGGAAGGATCGTGATCAAGTTCGTGGCACGGATCGTGATCGTATCGCGGGACGGATCGTGATTGGATCGCGGGACGGATCGTGATTGGATCACGGGACGCACGACGATTTGGATCGCGAAGACATTCGAGTACACCAACCGCGTTTCTTAACGTTTCCCGCTTAGTGATCTACAAGGGTATGTAGATCCAGTCTCCCTCTCATAGATGGTCATCACCATGGATAGATCTTCGTGTACGTAGGAAATTTTTTGTTTCCCATGCAACGTTCCCCAATAGCGTGAAGCCGGTTGGAAACGGCTCGGTGCAGATCAGGGGGCCGAAGAAAGCCGGACAAATCGAGCCCTCCTCCTTGAGGTGGGCGGATTGTGCGAGTCTGTCGAGGCGGTTGCGGGCGTCGTTCTCACTGCGGGGGACGCGTGGTCCGAGCTGAGCCGAGAGCTCGGGACGAACGGTGGGTGGCACGAACTGCCCCGACTCGTGCCGTGGGGGCGGCGTGTGCCCGTGGCTGCGCCAGCTGCCGTATGCCGGCGCTTCGTGGTGACGGCCGCTTCAAGGCGGATCGTTGGTGCGCCGGCTGCTGACAGTCGGCTGCTCGCTCCCCGGCGTCTCAGAGGGCCGGGGGTTGTTTGCTTCGCTTCGGCGGCTGGAGATGCGAGGGGCGCAGGAGTACTGGGCCACCTAGCGGTCGGCAGTTCCGTGCCCTCGTGCTCGGGCCGGGGGCCTTCAGTGGTAGCGCCACCTGTCGCGAGAAGATGCTGCTGCGCATCGACAGCATCGATGAGCTCCTTGATGTGGCGCTCGTGGGCGACATGCTCTTCGCCCTCCAAGGTAGCCAATTCTTCGTAGGCCACCTTGAGAGCTTGCAAGTTGCCTACGGGGGTGTCATAGACGGGCATCTTGCCGCCGAGGATTTCGGCGACCACGCGACCGCGGTCGCGCACAGCCCCACGCCGGCTGGGCTCGGTACCAGCCGGGGTGAGTCCGTAGGCGGAAGCTCCCGTTGTACCGCCTCCATGCGGCGCCGCGTAGTCGCAAGGGCGGTGGCGTCCTCGAACAGGATGCGACGAGCCGCCTCGAGATCGGCCGCAACGGTGTCGGGGTTCGCCGTTGGGGCGATCGGAGTGCTCAAGCCCCGAAGGGCCGTGCCGAGCGTGTCGGACATGCCGACGCGGGCAGCGGCAACGCTAGCATCGACCCGTGCCTGTCCGGAAGCGGTGGAGGAAGTGATGGCCATTACTCCCACGCGACCGTGAGAGCCGCTAGACTGAGTCACAGCGAGTGCCCCCACGGCTGTGGGCGGACCGGCGTAGATGAGCACTTGCACGGGGTACTCGTCAATGGCCGAAGTCTCGGCGAGGCTGAGCCTGCCAAAGCACTCGGTGAGTGCATCGATGTCGGTCGTGAGGCCGACGGAGTTGCCCGCAAGGCGTGCCGGAGCAAGCCCCACGAGCCCGCGGTTTCGCCTGGACGTGCGGCAACGGCGGGGAATGGCGAGGGGTCCCGCCCAGAGCATGAATCCGGCCGGCGCCGTGTATGGCCCCACAGTGGGCGCCAACTGTCATCGTTGTCTGACGACAGATGCCATAGGGTGGCTTATCGTAGGTGGTTGGGGCCGAAGGATGTCGACGGTCTCCGGGTGCGGGATTGGGGACAAGCGGTGGCGACACAGGATGTACCCAGCTCCAGGGCCCTCCGGAGGAGGTAATACCCCTAGTCCTGCTTGGTTTAGTTGGATGGATGGGTATAGATACAACGGTGCTCCTGGAGGTGTGTCTAGAGGAGGAAGAAAGGGTAGCCAGCTCCTCTTCCTCCACTTCTAGAAGGGGTTGTGTGTGTGTAGATGATCGTCCGTGCGTCCCCATTGCATGGGGGGGACTTGAGGGGTTTTATAGGCCAACCCCCTGGCTCTTATAATATGTTCTAAGTACAAAGGTGGGGGGACCCGTCTGGCAGTCTCTCCGATGGCCAGAGGGTCCCGCCATTCATGCCGTCTTGTCGTTGGTGGGGTCCACTGGCCGAGCGGTCCCATCTCCTGTTGGGGCCCGCCAGCCGGCTCTGCGATTGGCCCTCGCCCACCTGTCGCGGCACGGGTCGCCCGGGGGGCGTCGTCTAGTGCCAGCCGGCCGAAGTCTCCGGTACGGCCGACCGCACTGTAACCATGCCGGTGCAAGTAATCGAGTGGCGAGGGCATGTCGGTACTGTTCCCACGTCCGGTCGCACTCGTCGAGGTCAACGGTCGGGACAGTTGGACTGTAGCCACGCGCTGCAGTGCGTCAGCGGCCACTATAGCCACAGGGCCGCCCATCGTGCCGGCGTCTCACGTCGTCGTACTCGCGCACACAGGGACAGGATGTCGCATGTCCGTCCCAAGGTTAACGGAAGAGCCGGCCCGGAGGCAGCCGGCCACGCTTAGCCGGCTGAGGGTCCAGCCGGTTCCTCGACCAATCGTCCGGGGCGCCAGCCAGCACGGACTTGTGCTTGATGTCCTCTAGTCAGCCACGGCCAGCCGGCCGCGTAGTTATTCTTCGAAGCAAAAGGGGGAAGACCCCATTGCTTTGGCCTACCTAGGGGTAATAACCTCGTTAATGATAAAGTTTGTTGCTGCTATGATAATAAGCATGATACTACTATGTCTGTATTTTGTTTTTATCGACACCTCTCTCTCAAACCATGTGGACATGTTTTTCGATATCGGCTTTCACTTGAGGACAAGCGAGGTTTAAGCTTGGGGGGTTTATACATCCATTTTGCATCATGTTTCCCTACTGTTATTTGTAGTGTTTTATGCATAATAATGCTTTATGGAGTAATTCTAATGCATGTTCTCTCATAATATGCAAGGTTTACACAAAGAGGGAGAATGCCAACAACTAGAGTTCTGGACCTGACAATACATATCAGAGATACCTATTTTTCCCATCTTCAAATAAGATGAAACTTCACGGAGAATTATTTCGGAATATATGAAAAATACTGGAGCAAATAACTACCGGAGGGGGCCACCTGGTGACCACAAGACACGAGGGCACGCCAGCCCCCCAGGCGCGCCCTGGTGGGTTGTGCTCAGCCCAACCCACCTCTGGTGTCCATCTTCTGATACTTAAGGTATTTTGGACTAGAAAAAAAGTAAATAGGGGACTTTCGGGATGGAACGCCGCCTTCTCGAGGCGGAACTTGGGCAGGAGCACTTGTCGCCGCCGGGGGAACTTCCCTCCTCGAGGGGAAATCGAAGCCATCGTCATCACCAACACCCCTCTCATATTTGGGAGGCCAATCTTCATCAACATCTTCAACATCACAATCTCCTCTCAAACCATAGTTCATCTCTTGTGTTCAATCTTTGTACCAGAACCTCAGATTGGTACCTGTGGATGACTAGTAGTGTTGATTACATCTTGTAGTTGATTACTAAATGGTTTATTTGGTGGAAGATTATATGTTCAGATCCATTATGCTATTTAATACCCTTCTGATCTCGAGCATGAATATTATTTGTGAGTGGTTACCTTTGTTCTTGAGGTCGCGGGAGAAGTCATGTTGCAAGTAATCATGTGAATTTGATACATGTTCGATATTTTGATGATATATATGTTGAGATTCCCTTAGTGGTGTCATGTGAACATCGACTACATGACACTTCACCATCTTTGGGCCTAAGGGAATGCATTGTGGAGTAGTTATTAGATGATGGGTTGCTAGAGTGATAGAATCTTAAACCCTAGTTTGCTATTTCGTAAGGGGCTGATGTGGATCCAAATGTTTAATGCTATGGTTATATTTTTGGTTTTTTATATATGTGCCCCTGGTTCCTTAGTTGTACTCACTCATCCCCACGCTCTTAACTTTTGCTCACTTTTCCCCACTCTCTTGTTCGAAACCCTCACAAATGGTCTCTACGGAGGATGCCGTCGGGTCAATGGTTTGACCATTAACTTTGACGAGTGGGGCCATGTCGCAACGGCTCCTCCTTTGACCATTCTGACGTGTGGGGCCACATTGAGACACGTTGGATGGGCTTGTGTAAACCTTGACTTCGAGGCCTACAACACCGTGCCGCTCCACCCCTCTGCCGTCGTGCTCCGCCCCCTCCGCCGCCGTCATGCCCTCCAACCTCTAACCCTATTCCGCCTCCGCCTCCATTGTGCCCTCCGCTAGATATACCCCCACATCCCCATCTGGATTAAGCAGCGATGTCGTGGGAGCATGGTGTCAAGCCCATCGATCGTGGAGAGGATTGGGTAGAATCAGTGGCGGATAATTCATGGATTACACGTGGGTAAGCATCATTTTCTCCTCTAACTGATTTGCTAATTCGTAAATTTAGGACTTTTTGACCGCTAGTCGTCTGAATTGTTCCCGACCTAACAACACCCCTTATTTGAATTGAATAGGATTGATCCTGCGCTTGCTTTCCGGCTGTCGGTTAGGATGGAAGTTAGTGTTCTGCGCGGTAGAAAACCGCATATGCTTACGGGTTTTTTTCTATCCGAAGGTGGTAGAAACTAGTATGTCGTTCAAACATTTGCCTGTGGCGCTCTGAAATTATCCATATGGATGGAGCACTACCGATGCTGTTGAACTGAAATTTTTCAGCAGTACCGAGCAAAAATTTATACCACTAAATTGCGATGAGCATCTGGGATTTCTCTTTACTTTGAATGCTGAAATCCGCTTCGGTAAAATCCATATCGAGGTTCTCCAGCCACGCAATGAACGTGAGAAGGGGAAGGGTGTTCAAGAATCTTCTGCCTCTGCTAACGAAGAGCGCCCCGGCACTCCTTGTAGGTCGAAACCAAGCAGAGCTAGTGGTTATGAAAGTCACAATATATCTGTTGTCATTTCTTGTGCTGCTTCTCCTGTCGCTGTCGTAGCCGATGTAGTACAGGATGGAGAGCCAGACGAAGAGGTGCCTCAACATGATGACGAGGATGAGAATATGTTCCCTGACCTTGTAGATATTTCCAATAAACAAGCAATGTAAGATGAATTTCAGGAGCAACCTATCAGTCGTGCTAGATTTGATGACACTAACGATGAAGAGAGGGAGGGGGACATCGACAACTTGGTTTTTGATGAATATGATGGTGAGGACATGCCAACAATTGAGTGGAACATGGAAGATCCTCGGCTTGGTGTCGGCACCGTATTCCAGTCGATGGTGGGTTGTCGTAATGCAGTGACTACATACTGCATTCTCACACAAAATACATATGTGATTGAAATGAGTGAGCCATCAAGGTTCACTGTTTGTTGCCCATATGATAGGTGTAGACGGAGGTTCCATGCATCACGTATATTGAGGAGCAGGTTCATTCTGGTTTGTGTATTTCAGCATATACTAATTCTATTTTCAGATCATTGTGTAATGTTTTCAGATCATATTTGTTTCAGATAAAAAGGAACCCACACCAGCACACTTGTCCACCTAGAGGGGGAGGGGCGAAGGCTAAAACAAAGCTAACAAATAGTAGATGGGTGGCAGATGCAATTTTGGATTGGTTGAGAGAAAAACCAACACTTGGTCCAATAGAACTCCAAGGGAAGCTATTTGAAAGGTACAAGATTGTTGTACCTTACATGAAGGTTTTTTACGGTAAGGAAATAGCTCTTGACAGGATTAATAGCCCTTGGAATGAGAGCTCTCAATTGCTCTACACATTTAAAGCTGAAGTGGAAGCTGCTAGTCCAGGGAGTGTTGTAGAGATTGAGAAGCATATAGTTCCATACAAAATAAAAGGGAAATCTTTTGAGAAGGAGTGCTTTAGGAGGGCTTTTGTTTGTTGCAAGGCTTGTTGGCAGGGGTTTCTGGATGGTTGCAGGGCCTATTTGGCTATTGATGCAATTGCTTTGAATGGAAGGTGGAGAGGACAACTAGTGGCAGCTTATGCAGTTGATGGACACAAATGGCTATTCCCAGTTGCATTTGGCGTGGTGGAGGCATAGTCCGAGGAAAGTTGGGTCTGGTCTCTGCAACAGTTGTGCAACCTTATTGGTACACCCCAGGTTTAGCTATACACACAAATGCTTGCAAGGGTTTGGAGAGTGTAGTGGAAATTGTATTCCCTGGAGTGAAGCATAGGGAATGTATGCGACACCTAGCGCAAAATTTCAGAAGCAAGTTCAAAGGTAAAGTTTATGATGAGAACTTATGGCCAGCATCATACACATGTAGTGAGAGGAAGCATGAGCATCATTTGAGAGTGTTGTATGCTCACAATACTCGGGTGAAGGAGTACCTAGATGCACACCATGGAAAGTTGTGGTCAAGAAACAATTTCAATGCAATATGCAAAGTAGACTATGTGACCAGCAACCTGGCAGAGTGTTTCAATTCAAAGTTCAAGTCATTGAAAGGGCTTCTTATATGGCAAATAGTTGATAAGATTCGACAGATGATCATGATAAAGATGGCTCTTCGCAAAAGAATTGTAGAAAAATAATATGTTGGCCATCTTATGCTCCCATCTCTTATTAAGGCATTGCATGCCAAGGCATGAGGACTGAGCAGAATGAAATGCATTTGAGCAGCGACACACGAGGCTGAGGTACCATATACTGACAGTAAAAATAGGGAATGGAGATATCCAGTTAACCTAGCAACTTGGAAATGTGGTTGTAGGCAATGAACGCTCCATGGCAAGCCATGCATACATGCCCTACATCTGATGACTCTTGTCTGTGGTGAAGATGGTGAAGTTGATCAATGCATCTCTAAATATTTTTCTATGGCCAAATTTAGGGTTGCTTATGCTTCCAATGTGTCTGCACGCTTGGGAAAATACCAATGGAACATAGTAGATCCAGGGTTCAAACTACATTCTCCTATACTGACTAGACCACCAGGAAGACCAAGGAAGAACATGTACAGAAAAGGTGAAGAGGGCCAAGTAAAAATACGGCGTAAGTGCAAAAAATGTGGAATCCTAGGGCACATTGCTAGGTTATGGACCAATCCAGTAGATGCTTCATTTGGAGAAGAGGAACAATGGACAACAACAAATGCAATTGAGAATGAAACATTAGAGAAGATTGGAGCTAATGCAAAGGAGAATCCGGCACTAGAGAAGATTGCAGCTAATGCAGAGGAGAATCCGGCATTAGAGCAGATTGCAACTAATGCAGAGGAGAACCCGACATTAGAGCAGACTATAGCTAATGCAGAGGGGAATGAAGCAACTGAATTAGCACTGTCAGCAGCTTGGTATGTGTGCAACAACCTTCCCTTTTTGTGCATTTCTTTTGTTTTTTATCGATGGTTTATACTCTTTTTTCGGTTTGACCTAGATCTAGGGAAATTGAAGGAAAAGGAGAGAAAAGTCCAAGAGAAAAAGAAACTTCAGTTCAGTCATCATCCGATGCAGAATTTGAAGCCATGGCTTATGAAGGTTTTGAAGCTATTGAACCCCATCAACTGGCCAGTGGAAGTTCTCTGTCAACACCTACACAACCACCAACTAAAGCGAAAATCAAAAGGAAGAAGAAAAAGGTGGATATCCCAGCTAGGGAATCTAGGAGCAAGTCTGTTAAACCGTCTAGGAACACAAGGAGCAAGGCAAATATGTCAACTTTGAAGGTTGAATAAAAGTTGTAAACTTTGAACTTTAAGGATTTGTAATAATCCAAAACTGGAGGCGAAATTTGAATTTCATCTAACCTTTCAATTTTAAGGATTCGTAATAATTCGAAATTGGAGGCAACATTTGAAATCCATTGCTCTGTGATGTGATGTTTTCATAATTTGAATTATTGTGTGGGACTAAAGTAATTGGTGTTGTTGTTGTTGTTGTTGATGTTGGCGACAATTTGGATTATTACACGTGGAAAATTTTGAATATTGAATAAATAAGTGTCTATCCTTCTTATTGGCACTAAAACGAAGCTTTGGTGATTTTCTTGATTTTTTTGAAAAAAACGTAAAGCTATACCCACTGTCACTCTCTTCTCGAACTTTATACAACCTCGTACGTGATAGCTCATTTTTGTGAAAGGAGTTTTCATGAAAATGTCCATAAATCAAGATTTTTTGTCATAACCATGTCACATACAACGACATTGTGTGCAGGTCTTCCATTTTTTTGTTTTTTTAATTAGTTCTACTCATTTGAGGTTGGAAATGGTAGGTAACATGAAAAAAGTTTTTTCATAAAAATGTCCCTAAACCAAGTTTATATTTTTATGGTAACTACGTCTTATGAAATGATGAACCGCAAAGGTTTGATATTTTTTTGATTTTTTGAATTAGTTAAGGTCATTTGAAAGTTGGTCAAACCTAAGATAACCCCGTTGACCAGCTCAAAACCCCGCATTATCTTTCCAAACCCTAGCGTCGAACTGTAGTCGTCCGATCATACCCTAGCATGAAGCGACAACCCTCAGATATGGTCTTCTAGAAGGAATTATGAGGGCAGGCTGCGCGCCATTGGATCACATGGACTGCTCCGCATGGTTGGATCATTGGGGCAATCCACGAGACGGCGAGAGATTGGTTCTGCTCGCACACCACTGCGGCATTGCCTCCCCTTTCCTCTGCTTCTTCTTATGCGGAGACGACAAGAGCCACTTGTCTGCATCGTCTTCCCCGGCGACGAGATATGTCGAGCTCCACCTCAGCCTCCCGCCCTGTGTGGACCCAATATGGTCAACTGCCCATGCTACCATGTCCTAACTGCCTACACACCGCGCCACTGAAACAGTTGACTTTGAAGGAGGACAGGAACAACAACTTTGGGTGCGAGTTCGTGAAATGCGAGAGCAAGCCAGAGGGGCAGGTTAGATCTCATCATTTTCATCTTTGCTTTTAATTCTTTTTCACCGGATCTCGGATTTAGGGATCATGATTTTGTTTTAGATCGTGAAGAAGTGCACACATTTTGAATGGCCGGATGACTACGTTCTAAGGCTTCAAGGGAAGGGCTTGATTCAATTCAATGGGGCCGCAACTGCAACCTAGGAGCTCAAGCTGCCGTCAGCCATGCGGAATTTGGTGTCTAAAAGTGGTGCTCCGATAGTTGGGATGCGGATCTAAAGGGAGAATTAAAGAAGATGAACAAGAACTTGAGGCAGATGATTCAATTGAACAAGCAGGCGAATCTGATAGCTTTAGGATTTTATTTTTGTATAGTTGCCCTAGGATTTTCTTACTTGTTGGTCATCACTCGTTAGAGATGTTATTACTACATTGTAAACTTAATTTGTGGATCATGTGCTCCCCGGCTTGCTTAAACTATGTTCCTATTGCTTCTCCAGCTCTTGTTGGCCCGTCGCATGGCGTTGACTATTGAAGGCCCAACGATAAAAGAGGGCTATGAAATGGTGCATGCTGGTTCTTTTTTTTATCGATTTGATTGCACTTATAGAGTATGAGTGCATGTTGATTCTGTTTCCTTTTTGCCGATTGATTTGAAATATGGCCACCAAAAAATTGTTTACAACATGCAAAATTGCCACAAACTATTCAAGAAAGCTTCTTTCTGTTCATAATATATAGGGATATACTCCCTCCTTTCCGGTTTACAGGGCTCAAATCTGAAATCTCATCAACCAAGCTGAATTCTAAGTGGATGGCCAGAAACTGTTCAAAAAAGCTTCTTTCTGTTCATAATCTCATCAACCAAGATGAGAACTAGCCAATGAAATAATTATCTCATATTCAATTTCCAAAGCAATAAATGCACCACTCTCCTTGTCAGTTAGATAAAAGTATGAATTAAATATGGCGTGAGACTCAGAGCATTTTAACTCAGTTAGACTCAAAATGAGCCTAATATTATGGAAATATGAAATGTTTATATGGCCACCAACCGAACGAACGTGCATGCGCTTTCTCCTCGTCTGCCTCGGGGACGCGTGGCGGCCTTCCAACTATCCAGAACCCAAAGTAAATGCGCACGCGTGGCGGGCCCCTGTCGTCAACCACCTCTATTCAGGTCGTCATCCTTCTTTAAGTGGAAACCTGTAAACATTAGCTTCCACCCTTCCAAAAGCCTAGCATGTACCTTCCAACCCCGGTAGGGTCTACGAACACTAGACCGCCGGCAAGAAACCCTAGCTCGCCGGAGACAATTCGAAAAAATTAGCTTTTTTCCCTTCTTCTTTTCAACATCAACACGGCTCATTTTTCTAGGTTTAGTTTCCTTTTGGGTACCCTTTCCTCTTTGACACTTCAAGTAGCCCATTAGCCGCGCGTGCCAAAACTCTGGAACACAGAAAATATAGGACCAAAACACAAATATCACCGAATGGGCTACAAAATAACAAATAAAAGTAGCAAGCACAACTAGATATAGAAATAGGGTAAGGTAAGTAGAAATCATAACATAACTCTTACATAAAATACTATATAACACGACATAGGTAAATAGTTCGAGTTACACCCAACGACATAACATAGAAATATATATAAAATCCCTAGGGTCTAACACCCTAGGGCAAGACAAGCTTCTCCGCGCCTCCTCTTCACTACTCCGCCTCCCTGCTGTTCTCGTCGAGGTGGTAGGGGAGGCTGTGGATGACGTTGTGGTTGGAAAAGATCCTATCGACATCTGTGAAGATGTTGTAGGTTGTGAATGCAATGAGCTTGCACCCACACCAAAACACCTTGCCAAGCAGGTGGAACGCATCGAACCTTTTGTGAAAGTTGACAATGAGCCCTGTCGGCGGAGAGCTGGAGTTTGCACGCAGTTCCTCCAGTCGGAACATCACCGGTGAGCCTGCACGGAGGAACCACTCGGCCAAATCCCAGCCAGTCCTCCAGCATGAGATCATCCACACACGAAGCGTTTTCTACATGATGATGCCGGTGCGGGGGGGGGGGGTATTGCATCGTCGGCCTGGCTGATGGCATCTGGAAGGTGGGGCCGTAGTACTCCACCTTCGCCTGGCTTGGAGAGTGCTCTAGATCTAGGGGAAGAAGAGAAGGGGAGCGGCGCAAACAGATGTTTGGAGAACAGTTGGAGGGCTGGGTGGTTTAAATAAGGGAGGCATCGGCCGCATGTTGCTACATTCAAATGCCGAGTGGTGATCGGTATGCCCTAGACTTTAATTACTATGCTAAATTGATGTTGCGGATGTTAAAGGCTGAAATGATGTGAACTAGTATGAATTGATCGAGGACAAGCAAATGACGAACAGAAGCCAACAGAAGCCAATTAATGAATGGAAAGCAAATGATATTCAAGGGATTCGACAAGCATGGCATTTACAAGTGACATGTCATTGGTCATAGACACCTTTCCCAATCCAAGTATCCGACCGTTAGACCTACCACCAACGACAATGCTCATAAATGGTTGAATAGCTTCCATGAATTCCATGAGCAAAGTGCCATCTCTGGTCATATGATTGGTGCATCCGCTATCAATCACCCATTTGACTCCATTGGAGAGGGCAGCCTACACGCATTTCAAGTCTTGGTTAGAGGTACCTATTTGACAATGGGCCTCTCAAGTTAGTAACAAGGGTCTTAGGAACCCAAACTGCATAGAAACGAAAGCATTTATAGGACCAACAAATTGAGCATAAACATCACCATCTTTTGCCTTACGAAGCACATATGATGGGGGCATAAATTCTTTTGGCTTGTTGTGAGTAGGCTTGCCCCTAGTGGCTTTCGTACTCACAACCTTATCAACTTTACCCTTTCCTGTCTCCTTGCCCCCTTCTCGCACAAATGTCTCCTTGAGGGGAGTTGTTGATTTATGTGTTGCCCCTTTATTCGTGCTTGTGCTTCGATCAAATCCAAGCCCTCCCTTGGCAACTACCTCCTTATTTTGACTCAACACTTCATTGAGGTTCTTTTGTCCTTGAGCACATGACGTGCCCTTTTTCAATTTGAGCCTTTAGCAGCAAGTTCTCCTCAAGTAAGTTAGCTAGGTCACCATTGGGGTTAGTAGCATATGCATCAATATTTACAATAGGAGAGGAATAAGCTTTGCCAAGTGTGTTAAGGTAGGTAAGCTTGAGTTCGTCAAACTTATTTGTAAGGGTGTTGAGCTCTTCTTCCTTTGTCTTGAGAGACAAATGTAAGAGCTCACAATCCTTAGAAAGAGTAGCGTGAGACTCTTCAAGATTACTATTATCATTTGTTAACACATTATATGCAATTTTAGTCTCCTTCAAGGAGGCAAGTTCTTTAATGTGCATATCAATGTTTGCACCTATTTTTAAGCACAACTTATCATTACGTGCTTCCTCATACATGACTTTCCGCTCAAGGATTTCACATTTTTCCTTTTCCTCAATGACGAGGGTTTAGAGTTCCTTAATGGAGGCGGTGTGCTTACTTGCCATCTCCATAAGCATTTGAAACATAACGAGCTTCTTTCCTTTGAGAGAGCACATGACTTTCTCCATTTTAGCAAGCATATCATCATTTATTTCATATTCATGATCATGACCTCAGCATCAAGATATTCATCACTAGGTGTGGTAGGAATAAATAGAGGAGGGTTTGGACGTGGAGTTACCTTCACCTTGTCTGGATAGGTCTAACCCTCATCATCATCTACCGTGGCCTTCGCCATGAGACATTTGTGTGTGTTGCCTTCATAGTCTTTCATGTAGTTGTATGTGACAACATCACCGGTCTTGTTTACGAGTCTTAATGTGGTTTGAGTGTCTGGGGCTACACTATTGGGGAACATTTCATGGGATCGCTAAGCAGAAGAGTTAACAAACGTGATTGATGTAGTCGAATGTCTTCGCGATCCAAATCGCAAACCATCCCGCGATCCAATCACGATCTAGTATCGAACAGATGGCACCTCTGCGTTCAGCACACGTACAGCTCGATGACGGTCTCCGCCTTCTTGATCCAGCAAAAGGGAGCGGAGAGGTATATGAGTTCTCCGGCAGCACAATGACGTGGTGGCGGTGGTGGTGAACTAATCCGGCAGGGCTTCGCCTAAGCACCGTCGAACTAATCTAGAGGAGAAACGATCTAGATAAAGAATAGGGCAGCACGTGGCTATCAATTAGTGTTAGGGCTTCTCTATCCCTCCAGTATATATAGGAGGGAGGGGGAAGGAGGCAGCCCCTAGGGGCTGGCAAATATTGGGAAGAGGAGGTGGAGTCAACCTCCAATCCTACTCCAAGTAGGATTCCAATCCTACTTGGAATCCTTCCCTTCTCTTTGTTTTTTCTTTTCCCACTTTCCTAGCCACATGGGCCTTGTGGGGCTGCTTTTCCCAGCCCACTAAGGGCTGGTGCAACACCCCTCAGGCCCATATTGCCTCCCAGCGTGGGTAGGCCCTCCCGATGGTCCTCCGGCACTCCCGGTACACTACCGGAAATACCCGAAACTTTTCTGGTGACCAAAACGGGACTTCCTATATATCAATCTTTACCTCCGAACCATTCTGGAGATCCTCATGATGTCCGGGATCTCATCCGGGACTCCTAAAAACCTTTGGTCACTACCGTACATAACTCAATACTATCGAAATGTCACCGAACGTTAAGGGTGCAGACCATGTGGGTTCGAGAACTATGTAGACATGACCGAGACACCTCTACGACCAACAACCAATAGTGGGACCTGGATGCCCATATTGGTTCCTACAAATTCTACGAAAATCTTTATCAATTGAACCTCTATGTCAAGGATTCAGTTAATCTTGTAGTTGTTCCGTTTGTTCCTCGATATGTTACTTGCCCGAGATTCGATCATTGATATCTTTATACCTAGTTCAATCTCGTTACCAGCAAGTCTCTTTACTCATTTCGTAATACGAGATCCCGTGGCTAACACTTTAGTCACTTTTCTTGCAAGGCTTGTTGTGATGTTGTATTACTTAGTGGGCCCTGAGATACCTCTCCATCACACGGAGTAACAAATCCCAGTCTTGATCCATGCCCACTCAATAGACACATTCGGAGATACCTATAGAGCATCTTTATAGTCAGCTAGTTACGTTGTGACATTGGATACACACAAGGTATTCCTCCAGTGTCAGTGAGTTGCATGATCTCATGGTCATAGGAACAGATACTTGACATGCAGAAAACTATAGCAATAAACTGACATGATCATATGCTATGTTCATATTTTGGGTCTTATCCATCACATCATTCTCCTAATGATGCGATCCCGTTATCAAATGACATCTCAAATCTATGGCTAGGAAACTGTCGTCGTTTTCTCACGGCAGATGCCATGGGTAGGCTTATCATGGGTGGTTGGGGCTGGAGGACGCCGGCGGGCTCCGGGTGCGAGATTAGGTACAGGCGGCGGTGACACACGATGTACCCAGGTTTAGGGCCCTTCATCGGAGGTAATACCCCTAGTCCTGCCCGGACTAGTTGATCGAGGAGTTGAGGCTACAATGGTGCTCATGGAGCTGCTGTCTAGAGGTGGAAGAGGGAGCAGCCAGCTCCCCTTCCTTGGCTAGGTGGGTGTGTTCTGGTCTGTCTGCTTTCTTGCTTGCCCTCTGCATGGGGGCTTCCGGGTTTATATAGGTCAGCCCCCCGTATTACAATATGAGTGGGAAGCCTTGAGGGGCCCCTAGTTGGCAGCCTTTGTAGCCGACCGTGGGGCCCTCGACCGTAGGGTCTCATTGTCGGTAGGGACCAACGGCTGGGTGGTCGCGTCGAGGGCCGATGGGTCCCGCATAGAAGGTCCTAGCAATGGTCGATTCTCAGCACGGGTCATCCTTCAGGGCGTCGTCTTGCGGCAACCGGCTGCGGTCAGCGGTACAGCCGGCTGCACTGTAGGCACGTCGGGGCAGGTCAGGGAGTGGTTGGAGGCGTGCCGACACTATAGAGAGCCCGGTCACGGTCAGCCCGACTGTAGTCCTCGAAGCAGGTGAGGCCTGCCGTCGGGCCGCGGTGGACCTCACCGGCTTGAGAACCGTCCTGGAGCCGCGACCGCCACCGGAGGGCGGCCGCCGAGGGTTGTCCGGCAGCTGGCTTCATAGCCGGCCCGAATCCTGAGCGTTGTCTCGGGCGCCTCGCCAGGCGGTACGCCCGCACCACGTGGTGGTCACCATGGGCCGGGATCCTGACAGGATGCACGACGGACAAGACCAGACCGAGAGGAGGGAGGGCGCCCCAACCGCGGCCCCAGCCCGCGTGCGTAGATCTTCTGCGATTTGGGCCGTCGGTTGGCATGCCCGAGGGCGGCAACTGCCGCACCATACGTGACGGGAATCGTGGGGGGCATGCGTAATAAATCTGCCCCCACGACCGCCCATGCAGGGTTAAATGGAGGAGGGAGGGGAACAGAACAGCGCATTCGCTCCCTCGCCTCCATCGCTTCGCACTCATCGCCATCCTCCTCCCGCCCTATGAGAACGAGCGAAAGAGGGAGGCTTGCGCCCGTCGCCATGCTCTCGCCGTCACCACCGGAGACTGCTCCACAGCAAGACTCTCGCGCCCGCCGCAGCACCCGCAAGCCCACCAAGAGGTCATGGTGAGCAAATGGCATGGGACGGCAGTGTTGTTGATGATGAGTTCATCGCCCACCTCCGCCACCGCCACAAGCTTTCGGTGGAGGAGTTCATGGAGGCACGTGTGGCGGGGCCGGAGAACTCCCCAGCCCCGCGAGACGGTGAGGTGGTTGTCTTTGCCAAGCATTTCCTGCGCGCGCTTGGACTGCCGGCGAGCATGTTCTTCCGGAGATTCCTGACGCGGTTTGGCCTCCAACCGCACGAACTAGCCCCCAACGTCGTCCTATAGCTGGGGGCCTACGTCACCCTCTGCGAGGGGTACCTGGGGGTGGAGCCGAGGCCTGACCTTTGGTTCCGCCTCTTCTTCCTCAAGCAGCAGACGACGAAAGACCCGGTGACGAAGCAGGCGGTCATGACCGCCTGTGGGGGTGCCTTGATACACATCCGCCAGGGAGCCGGCTTCCTGAAACTCCCGCTGTAGGAGTCGGTGAAGAACTGGCAGCGGGGGTTATTCTATGTGAAGAACGTGAAGCCGGAGGAAGATTACATCAATCTCCCCAACTTCGTCAACGCGCCGCCAATGGGAATACTGAACTGGCAGTCCGCCTCGCCTGTAGCCCCGAAGATAGCAGACCGGCTCTGCGAGCGGGTGGTTCTCATGACCGTGGTGGAGGGCCTGAAGGTGGCCGACCTACTAGCGGTGATGTGGCGCGCCGGGTGTAGCCACTGCAGAGCTGGCCATGCCTCATCTGCCAGATGGGGGGGCCGGCACGACCCCTGTCGGCTCTCCACTAAGGAGCTGAAACCGGTCCACATGGCGCGGAGGCTAAACGCCATCTCCACGGCGAAGCTGAAGGATGGGGGTTGGCAGTGGGGCAAAAACCCATACGACCGGAGCCACCCAGCACCAGTGGTAAGCGAGGAAGCCGTCTCGTCCTCCTTTCTCCCCCAAGAGTGGCGCCTTGACTTAACAGCGGAGAACTACTTTCGGCGTGCAGCTTTTTCCCTCTCTTCAGGTGTACGGGGAGCCAGCCGCCAATTTGGCGGATTCGGATCCTAAAGAGGTGGAGGACATCGATGACGTGGAGCCGGCCGAGCCAGATCGAGCCGGCGTGCCCGAGGCCGGTGGGGAGGAGATGGAAATGAAGGCGACCGAATCGACGGGTGAGTCCCCTTCCCGTCCAAATTTACGGGATTGAACTGACGACGATGCTGAGTCGGAGGAATCGCGCGATGTAGAGGCCCCGGAGGACGTCGAGGCCTCAGGGGACGAGGCCATGGCACCGCCAAGGAGGCGTCTGTGCCGGGTCAGCGACGAGCCTGGCCGAAACGACATGGTGACCGGCGACAAGGGGAAGCAGGTCACCGGCCCGGGTCCAGTGTTAAAATGGGCCGCCACTAAGCAGCCCGGTAGCAGCCGCGGAGGCGAACGCAAGAGGAGTCGGGTTGCCCCGACGGGACCGGCATGGAGGGAGGTCCCCGTCATCATCGGGTAAGCCGACATGCCATAATTTTTGCTCCCCTGAATCATCCTTGTCCCCCTTCCCTTCATATTCTGTTTGTCCAGGGAAGCATGCACCTTGGGGAGGACCTCGGCGGGCAACACCACGGGGGCGACGTCGCCGAGCTCTACCAAGGAGAGGGAGAACGAGGCTTGGTGCGCCATGGAGGCGGCCCAGTGGGAGCTGCGCATCGAGGGACGCTACCCATGGGAGGAGGCGGCAAAGAAGTGGGCGCCCCCAAGAGGAGCCGGCCGGGAGGCAGAGGGCCAATCGTGGGAGCCCTTCCCCAAGGACCGAGGGAGGCGGTCCGATGACCGTCACGTCCCCACGCGACGGGCGGAAACGACCGCGGAGACCGATGTGCGCGCGCGGGCGTCGGCGAACGAGGGAGCGGGCTGCACCGCCGGTGAGGAGGAAGAGGCGGGATGCGATGCGGACCTATCGGGTGCGGGCGACGCGCCGCCGGTGATGGGTCGCAACACGGGACCGGCCGGTGAAGACGGCGTGCCGCCGGTGGAGGATGGTCTCCCGGATGCGGAAGCAACGACGGCGAGGGCGCCCGCTTTGGACATGCCGGCTTCGGAGGTGCCGCCACTGGAGGCTACGGTGCCAGAGGCGCCGGCTCAGGATGAGACGGCCATGGAAGTGCCGGCTCCCAGGCCGAGCCGGTCGGGAGAGGGTTAGGCGCCCGAGTGGTCGAGTGGCACGGGCTCCGCACCCGGGGCCACCGGCACGATGGTGCCGGGAGGAGCCGGCCCCCTAGTGACCTCAGGCAAAAGCGGGCCGGCAGATGGAGGCCGGCCGCAGCAAAACTAGGCCACGACCAGTCGTCCGGCGGCCGGGGATCCACCGAGCACGCTCGGGGCGGCGGTGACCGCCGCAGTTGAGGCGTTCACCGCCTGCCGTTCCCGGACGACACAAGATGCTCAGGCGGCGAATGACCGGCTGGTGCAGCTGGAACGAACCATCACGGTAAGTCTTCTCCTTTTCTTCGTCTTTTCTTCGGTGTTTTCTCCAGTGGGGGAGTGCTAGCGCACCCACTGGGCGTAGCCCCTGAGACCCGAGGCGGCTGTGGCGTAGGCGGGTCGGGTCTAATGTCGCGTATTGTTTTTGTTGTCCGCAGGGAGTGCACGGCCGTCGGGTGATCACGTGCAACTCCTTGCTGAGTTTGTACCAGGAGAACGAGGGCCGGCTAGCCACCCCATCCCAGGATTTACGAGGTAAGGCTCTCGCGATTTTCGAGGCAGGGCGTCGCCCCCAGGATTCGAGCCGATCGCCGCGGAGGCGGGCCGAATCCCCTTCTTCTCCTATCTTCTTATCGTGGCTTCTTCCATCTTGAGCAGACGCCAACGCCGAGGCAGTCAACCTCTGACGCCAGGTCGTGGAGCTCGGGGATCAGCAGAGCTCCCTAACCGTGGAGTGCGAGCGGCTCCGCGGGGAGGCGGCCCAGGCGCAGGTGGTGGCGACTAAGCGCGAGATGGCCCATCGTCGAGAGCTGGCAGACTGCGAGGTGGCCATCTACCTAGATCTGTCAGGCCACGAAGCGACCCTTTGCCAGCAGGCGGAGGAGCGGGAGTGTGCCCATCGCCAAGAGCTGGCGGACCGCGAGGCGGCCGTCCGCCAAGAGCTATCGGGACGCGAGGCGGCCCTTCACCAGTAGGCGGAGGAGCGGGAGTGCACCCACCACCAGGAGCTAGAGGCCAAGGATGCCGCATTGGTGCAGGTGGCTGGCGAGAACGAGTGCTGGCTCCAGGTGTGGTCCGCCAGGCAGTCGGAGCTGCAGGAGCAGGGGCATGGGGTAGACCGCATGCTGCGCGGTAAGTCCCTGTCATCTCGTCCTTTCCGCGTGCTTGCTTTTGGGTTTGGCTGGTCCTTTCATTCATCCTTTTCTTCTTCTTCTTAGGGCTCATCCCTGCTATGTAGGAGGCCGCTGAGGCGGCCGTGGGCTGGGACGGGACGTCGGCCTTTGAGGGAGCCGGCTCTGAGTTTTAGGAACTGCGAGGACTTTTTTGGAAGGCAAGCGATAGAGGTAGGAAAATAGTCCGGCTAGACCTAGCCGGTGGCTCCCTAGTGATCGGTTTTTCGTGTGTACCGAGCTTTACCGTCTTTGGGCCCCGTGAACCAGACAGCCAGGAGCTGGTCTGTAACTGGGATGGGGCGGGAGGGCTTGCTCGACCCACACTACTTGATCTACCTTGAGGGAGGACGCTTAGGACTAGTCGGCGAGCCCAAAAGGACCGGGAGCCGGATCCAGGGGCCGGTGAATTGAATTGCCAAGCTTTGAAGTGGAAAGGGGCGTGTCCCAAGAACCGGCTTGGGGCACCCATTGCATTTATAAACCCAAAAGGAAAGGATACATACATACGCTGATTCTTAGCAGTAAAACGGGCGGAGGAGCGCCGTGTTCCATGAGCGCTCCGTCTCCTCGCCGGAGGCATCTCCCTTGCGCTTCTGCGGCTTCTAGGTGTCTATCAGGTAGTATGCTTTGTTGTGCAGTGCCTTGCTGATGATGAACGGGCTCTCCCATGGGGAGGACAACTTGTACTGGCCGACTGTCCGCTGGATTCGCCTAAGCACTAGGTCTCCTTCGTGGAAGGAGAGCGTCCAGATCCGCTTGCTGTGGTAGTGCCGGAGCTTCTGTTGGTAGATGGCCGTCCGACTCAACGCCAGTTCACGTGCTTCTTTGAGTAGGTCGATGCCGTCTTCTCTTGCCTCCCTCGCGTCCTTCTCTGTGTACAGGGCGACCTGAGGCGAGTCGAACTCGATGTCGGTGGGGATGATCGCCTCAGACCTGTACATGAGAAAGAAAGGAGTGAAGCCGGTCGACCGGTTAGGCGTGGTCCTAAGGCTCCAAAGGACAACCGACAGCTCGTCGACCTAGCAGCCGACTGATCTTTCCAGCGGCGTTACGAGCCAGGGCTTGATGCCAGGTAGGATTAGGCTGTTTGCCCTCCCGACCTAGCCGTTTGACTGTGGGTGAGCGGCGGAAACTAGGTTGAGCTAGATGCCTTGCCTGGAGCAGAAGCGCTTGTGCGCCCTTGGCGAAGTTCTTGACGTTGTCGGTGATGATGCTGTGGGAAACACCATAGCGGACCGTGATGTCGTCGATGAACCGGACGGCCGTGGGGCCATCGAGCTTCTTGATTGGCTTGGCCTCGATCCACTTGGTGAACTTGTCGATGGCCACCAGCAGATGCGTCATGCCGCCTCGTGCGGTCTTGAAGGGACCCACCATGTCCAGCCCCCAGACGGTGAAAGGCCACGAGAGGGGGATGGTCTGGAGGGCCATAGCCGGCAGATGGCTCTGTGTGTTGAAGTGCTGACAACCTTCGCACTTGTCGACCAACTTCTTGGCCGCCTCCAAAGCGGTCGGCCAGTAAAATCTGTGGCGGAAGGCCTTGGCCACTAGGGTCCTGGAGGCGGCGTGGAGCCCGCATTCGCCCTGGTGGATGTCGAGGAGGATCTCTTGACCTTTCTCTAGCTCGACGCAGCGTTAGAAGATGCCGGTGGTGATGTGGTGGACGAGCTCGCGAGTGATGATGTTGTAGGCCGAGGCCCGGCACTGGATTTGTCTCGCTGCGGCCTCGTCTGGGGGGAGCTCGCCGCGTAGAAGAAATGCCAGGACGGGCTAGGCCCATCAGGGAGCCGAGACGGGGGCTGGCTACGGAGCCCCCGAACCTGGGTGATTAGTCCCCGGGACCAGCTCGCTAGCGTAACAGCCCGGGACCGATGCTCCAGAAGATTCCCCTTTTATTTCCATTCTTGTCTGTGTTCGTCCAGTTGTTGCATTCATCATCACATCATTTGCATCATCTGCATAGCATCGTCTCTCATTTTCAAGACTTGCATCCGTTCGTAAGCTACCGGTTCTCTCCGTTCTCGTTGCTGACCATTTTGAGACCAAAAACACATGCACGCGCCCGCGGCATCATTTTAAAATGTTTTAAAAGGCGCGCTAAAATATTCTTGGATTGGGCCGAAACTCGGCATGCGGTCTTGTTTTATTGTAGGTAGGCCGCCTGCCGAATTTCATCGCGTTCTGAGTTCGTTTAATACCGCGGCGGTCATCCGTAGCAGTGCGGTCATCGGTTATCGTCGGACGTTTCTCGGTGTTTTAAAATTCATGTCACAGGCCGCACTTCCCTCTCTTCCCCACCTAGCCCCTCTACACAGCCACCGTAGCCCCCCTCCGCGTCCGGACCGTCCGATCGAGATCGTACGGTCCGAAAACGGACAGAGACCGTCATCCCTAGCCCCTAAAACTATAAATAGACCCCCTCCCCTACCTAATTTGGCAGCTAACCCTAATTCCCCTCGAATCCCGTGCCAGACAGCCCTCAGCCGCAGCTCCTCTCTCCTCCAGCCGCCACGCCCGTGATCTGGGACCGACCCAGCCGCCGCCGCGAACCTCCCGAGCTCCCATGGCGCGCGTGCCCGAGCTCCCGCAGCCCGACCGTGCCAGCCCCGTGCCAGGGCCACTGCCGGCCCCTCGCCGGAGGATCTCGCCATCTCCGTCCGCCGCAGCCGTCGCCGGAGCCGGGCCGGACCCCTCGCGCCCCTCTCCTCCTTTCCTCTCCTTTCTCTCCTCTCCTTCCTCTAAGCTCTCTCTCCCTCCCTCTCGCAGGTACTCCGGCCGCCGGCCGTAGCTCGCCCTTGCCGGGAACGGGGCTGCCCTCACCGGATCCGACCTTCCCCGGCCTCCCCTCGCCGGGTCCCGTCCTCCCCCATCGCCGGAGTGCCCAGCCCCGCCGCCATGGACGCCCTCGTGCGGGAGGACGAGGGCGTCGATCCGGCGCCCGCTCGCCCGCGTTGGCCGAGCCGGCCCACAACACAAGGCCCGGACCAATGCCCTCCAGCCAGGCCCAGCTTCCTTTCCTGCCCTGCTGAATGGGCTTGGCCCATGGTGAGCCCAGCCAAACCCCTCCCGTGCGTTTTTTATTATTTTTCGAGTAG
Organism: Hordeum marinum; assembly: GCA_022496015.1. Taxonomy (NCBI): domain Eukaryota; kingdom Viridiplantae; phylum Streptophyta; class Magnoliopsida; order Poales; family Poaceae; genus Hordeum; species Hordeum marinum. Next base: position 86,765,348 of record CM039678.1, on the reverse strand, counting down.
GCCCAAGGCACGATTTTAAAACATCTATAAATATTTAACCGTACGTCGCATAAAAATATTTTATACATGAAAAGTGCTTAGAAAAATGTGTAGATCAATAATATGTCATTTTCATCCATGATATGGTTGGTAGCTTGCAGTTTTGCATCATTATGCATGCATTATATTATGTTGCATTGACATATTCATTCAACGTGCATCGGGATTTAATCCAACCATATATTAAAAATGTTCATATTATCGGCATCGCACTTTCATGCATGAAAAACCTGTTTATTGAAATAGTTGCATTTAACTTGCATTTATGATTGCTATAAGGTGATTAGGCCATAAATTTGCTTAATTAATTGTGACTTATTTTTCCACATGAACCATGCATATAATATATGTCCCGGGGTAAAAAAATCCATACAATTCATCTGTGCATTTAGTTTTGTCATTTGAGCATTTTTGTGTGCATGTCTTTTTTTTGCTGTGATGCCTTTTTGCTATTTTCGTGTGATTTAATCCATGCATGATATGAAATGATTTTGAACATGAGATATGCCCTTTGATATGTATCCTAGCCCCTGGACATTTTGCTTGTCATAGAAATGCATGTTCAGGTATTGCTTTCTTGTTGTCTAATGCTATAAAATTCTTCTGTTTTGAGGGTCCAAAATATTTCTAAGTCTGGAATCTTTAATATTTTTTGCTGTCTTGCCATGTGATTTGCTAGTGATCTAGAACCCTTTTGTGGTTGGTGTAATGGAGTTATTTGTAGTATATGATGTCCTTTAGTATGCTGTTGAGTTTCATGCCATAATATGACCTGTAGCATATGGTTTTACTGTTGTCAATATGCCTTCGTGATAAAAACTGCACTGTCAAAAACTGTTATTTTCACTAAGTCTGAAACTGTTTTCAAGTAGCAACCTTGTGAGCTTCATACGATGTGATCCATGCATGTTCGAATATGATATATGAAGATGAAATGAAGTGTGTGTTATATGCTACTGACCCATGCTTAGTTTGTGCATTTTAGAATCTGTAGCTTGTTGTTTTCATGTGTGCAAAATGCCATGTTGGTGTTTTGGGCAGATTTCTTATAAAACTTGTTTTTGTGTTTGTGGTTGAACCGTAGCTCTGTTTTGGACATGCCATATATGAATCTTGCTTACAATCTCATGTAGTTTCATAATAAATTGCTGAATTCATGATTTGAAATGTTTGTGATGGTAATTTCCATGCATTTGCATTCATGACATGTGCATCTTGTGTTGCTCATATCTTTTAGACCGTAGCTCCGTTTGAGATGTTCTATATATGTAAATCGACTAGAATAACATGTAGAGTTGCATGGTATGCTTTATTATGTTGTTTAACAAATATAAAATATGATTAGTTCAGATCTGGACCAATTTCAAAATTAACATATGGGGTCATTTTGGAAATACTATAAGTTGTTTCTGACCTCATTTAAAATGCCTAGATAGTATAGTTTACTTATGCTTCACCTCTTGCCATGCCTAACAACATTTAATATTGCCGTGTACCTAACAAATGAACTAAATAATTCGAATGTGGAGTTTCGTCAATATGCAACCCGTTGCATATTGAACTTCACTTAATGTGTACTAGTTGTTTGTTGTTCTTGCTTGTCATGCCTCGCATATTTAAACTGGACATGCATCATATTTGTTTGTGCATCGTGTCATGCATACATTGTGGTGTATCTTGTGTTGATTGTTTGTTTCGGATTGCTTCTTCTCGATAGAGTTCCGAAAGCTTTCAGAGTGTGAGGATTCGTTCGACTACGTTGGCTCGTCTTCTTCATGGACTCGTTCTTCTTCCGAGCGGGATCTCAGGCAAGATGACACATTTCCCTGGATACCATTACTATCATTGCCATGATAGATGTCTCGTTTTCTATCGTTATGTCACGCTACCTACCACTTGTTTGTCAAGCCTCCCAACAATGCCACGAAAAGCCTCTAACCCCTCCACATCCCAGCAAACCTTTGTTTGGCTATGCTACCGCTTGCTCAACCCTTCTTATAGCGTTTCTAGTTGCAGGTGCAGTTGCTTCCATGTGTCATCATGGACATTCTTTTGTTATATCACAATATTGCTACTACTTAATTTAAAGCACATATATACTTGGTAAAGGTGGAAGGCTTGGCCTTTTGCTCGGTGTTTTGTTCCACTCTTGCCACCCTAGTTACTTGTGAACCGGTGTTATGTTCCATAATTGAGCGCTCCTAACATGCTCGGGGTTGTTATGGGGACCCCCTTTATTTTCGTTTTGGGATAAAACTTTTCTGGCAAGGCCCAACATTGGTACTACATTTGCCTAATAACTAATAAAATTCCATAGGGACCCGCCGGCACCCACGGATAAATAATCAACGCCCGTGCCAGTGCTCCTCATGAGTGTTGGTCCAAACTAGAGCACTGTGCGGGGCCAACCTGAGGCAACTCGGGAGATTTCTATCAGGCCACCGTACAGTAGCTTATCCGTCGTGTCCTGAGAACGAGATGCGCGGCTCCTATCGGGATCGTCGACACGTCAGGAGGCCTTGCTGGATTTGTTTTACCTTTCTCGAACGTCTTGAGTGAGGAACTCTGATCTTCTTCGGGCTATCTTGAGGTGTCGGATTTCCTTTGGAATTGCGTAGGATGATCACAAGATCCGTGGTTGAGGTTATTCCTGCTGCGTGTGGCTAATTTGTGATGGATGAGTTGGAGCACCCCTGTAGGGTTAAATCTTTTCGAGAAGCCATGCCCGCAGTTATGTGGCAAACTTGGCTACTTTGTCTAACACCCGGTCATAGCAAACTTGAAGTAAACTCTAATAAAATACACCAACTGTGTGCGTAATCGTGACTGTCTCTTCTCATGAGTTCTTATCTGAAAGAGAACATGGTGGGGTTATGATTGACGTAAGTAGGTGACCAGGATCAGTTAGTGATCATTACTAGTTCACGTTCGTTATGCGTAGACCACCATACTTTACTTTATGTACTCGTAAGTTAGCCACTCAAACAAATGCTTAGTCGCTTGCTGCAGCCTCACCACTTAACCATACCTCACCTATTAAGCTTTAATAGTCTTGCTACCCTTGGAAATGAGATTGCTGAGTCCCTGTGGCTCATAGAATACTACAACAATAGTTGCAGGTACAGGTAATGCGATGAATTGACGTGAGCGCGTTGCTTGATTTGATTTGGAGTTATTCTTCTTCTTCTTCATCAATCTTGGATGAGTTCCAGGCGACAGCCTGGGATAGCAAGGGTGGATGTCATTTTATCGTTTGATTTCGTCCGTAGTCGGACCCTGCTCTTCTGTAGGATGTTTGAGTAAGTTGTTGTATTGATGTGACTCTGATGTATCTTGTGGCGAGTGTAATACAATTCCATATACTCATCTCTTCTGTACATGTACTTGTAATGATATCCATTCTTGCAACACGACGAGATGCGCTTCTATCCCTGTCGAGGCCCTCGTGCCAAAATAAGGATAGGACTGCATCTTGGGTGTGACAGCTAGCCCCTAAGACTAGCTCGTCAGTCCATGGGACCGGCTCGCCAGCCCTCGAGTTGGGGACGACAGGAGGGGCGTTGATTGTCATCATGACGGCCATGGCGTCGGGGCCGGCGACCTCGGATGCAGCCGGATGGACCGTCTGAGCCGGCGCCGGCAAAGAGATCGAGGTTGAAGGATCCGGAGGCGAAAATGCCGAGGGAGAAGATAGAGCCGCCGATGGACCGGGAGCGTCGGCCGATATGAAGATGGACTCTGACTTCGGGGAAGTCTTGATCGACGGTTTGAGCAGCCACTCAAAGGAGACACCGGCTGGGATGGCCTGCCGGGTGGAGCCGATCTTCGCCAGCGCGTCGGCCACCTCGTTGTCCGCTCGTGGGATGTGGTGGAACTCGCAACCCTCGAAGGAGCCGGTGAGTTGTTGTACGAGGAAGCGGTAGCTGGCCATGTTGGCGTCCCTGGCGTCCCATTCGCCAGAGACCTGCTGCACCACGAGGTCGGAGTTGCCGAAGCATAGGATGTGCCAGATGCCGATCTCCTTGGCGAGCTGGAGGCTATGGACGATGGCCTCGTACTTGGCTACGTTGTTGGAGGCGGCAAAGTGGATCTGGAGGGTGTACTTGAGCTGGTCACCTTTTGGGGAGGAGAGGACTATGCCGGCACCCCAGGACGGTCCTAATTTTTGAGCCATCGAAATGCATGCGCCAATGCATGGAGTCTGGCGAAGGCGATACGAACTCGGTCTCTTCCCAGTCAACAAGGAAGTCAGCTAGCGCCTGCGACTTGATGGCGGTACGCGGCTCGTACCGGATCTCGTGTTCGGCAAGGGCGATGACCCACTTGGCGATCCGGCTGGTGGAGTCCCGGCCGCTCATGATCTTGCTGAGCGGAGCCGTGCTCACCACGGTGACGGTGTGCTCCTACAAGTACTGCTTGACCTTCTTGGCGGCAAAGTAAATTCCGTAGCACATCTTCTGGTAGTGGGGATAGTTCTGCTTGGAGGCGGAGAGGACCTTGCTGAGGTAGTAGACTGGGCGCTGGACCAGCAAGGATTTGCCTTCCTCTAGCTGCTCGACCACCAAGACGACGCTGATGACGCAAGTGGTTGTCGCGATGTAGGCGAGCAAAGGCTCCTTCTCAGCCTGCGCGGCCGGGATGGGTGCACGGATGAGGGCCCGCTTGAGGCCGTGAAAGGCTTCGTCCGCCTCGTCGGGCCAGTCAAACATGCCCGACTTCTTGGCATGGCCCGGCTCGACCAGAGATATATTGCGGAGGAGCCCGTAGAGGGGCAGGGCCTTCTCCCCCAGCCGGCTAATGAACCGGTTGAGCGAGGCAAGGCAGCCGATGAACTTCTGGATGTTGCGGAGCCGGGTTGGCTTGGGCATGCGCTTGATTGCGCTGATCTTCACCGGGTTGGCTTCGATGCCGCGAGCGGACACGAAGAAACCTAGGAGCTGGCCGGCTGGGACGCCGAAGACACACTTCTCTGGGTGAAGCTTGACCCTGTATTCGCGTAGGTTCGCGAAGGTCTCCCGGAGATCGTCGAGCAAGCTAAAATGCTTCTTGGTCTTGACAACGATGTCGTCGACGTAGACGTGGACGTTCCTGCCTATCTGAGGTAGGAGGCACTTCTGCATGCACCGGTGGAAGGTGGCGCCTACGTTCTTCAGACCGAAGGACATGGTGATGTAGCAGTAGGCCCCAAAATGCATGCTGAAGGAGGTCTTGAGCCGGTCCTCCGGGTCTAGCTTGATCTCGTGGTAGTTGGAGTAGGCGTCCAGGAAAGACAACAAATTGCAGCAGGCCATGGAGTCGATGACTTGATCGATCCGTGGCAGGGCGAATGGGTCCTTGGGGCACTCCTTGTTTAGGCTAGTGTAGTCAATGCACATGCGCCAGGTCTTGTTCTTCTTCAGCACCAGGACTAGGTTGGCCAGCCAGTCCGGGTGGAAAACTTCCATGATGAAGCCGGCTGCGAGCATCCGGGCGATCCCTTCTCCTATAGTACGCCGCTTCTCCTTAGAGAAACGGGGTAGGTGTTGCTTGACCGGTTTAGCGTCTGGCCGGACATGAAGCTTGTGCTCGGCGAACTTCCTCGGAACACCCGGCATGTCCTTGGGGGACCACACGAAGATGTCTCGGTTCTCAAGGAGGAAGTCAACGAGCTTGCCTTCCTATTTGCTGTCAAGGCAGGAGCTGATGGTGACGCACTACACGGGGTTGGCCGGGTCGAGCGGGACCTGCCTGGTGTCCTTGGACGGTTGGAAGGAGACTTCGCCGACCGACTGCGAGGGCGGTGCCGGCACGGCCGACTGGCTAGCGGCGAGGGCCACGAGTAGGTCAAGCTGTCGCTTTTCCTCAGCTATCTCCAGGGCCTTAGCCAGCCGTCTGTCGTCTTGCGCGCACTCGATCGACATTTTGTAGTCACCAGGGATGGTGATGATCCCCTTGGGGCCTGGCATCTTGAGCTTGAGGTAGGAGTAGTGAGGGACCACCATGAATTTGACGAGAGCTGGCCGGCCCAGCAGCGCATGGTAGGGACTGTCGAGGTCCACCACCTCGAACAGAACCGGCTCGCAGCAGAAGTGGCCTGGGCCGCTGAAAAGGACGTCGAGCTTGATCTTGCCGATTGGGCGCATGATTTTCCCGACATGATGCCATGGAAAACTTTTCGGCTCGCCTACAGGTCTTGTTCCTTCAGCCCTAGGTAAAGGATGTTGATGCTGCTGCCACCATCGATCAGCACCCGCGAGAAGCGGCAGGTGTGCCTCTCGGAGGTGATGGTGGGGTCGAGGACCAAGGCGTAGCTGCCGGGATTTGGCATCACGGCTGGGTGATCGGCCCAACTCTAGGTGACCGGCTACTCGGACCAGTGCATGAACTAGGGAGTTGTCGGCATGGTGGCATTTACCTCGTGGTGGAGCCGGCGCTGGGCATGCTTGCTCGTCTCCTCACTGGTAAAGACGACATAGCAACCATCTTGGTTGGGGAACTTATCATGCAGGCGACCGTCATTCGGGGCCTGAGCCGGAGTCGGTGCCGGGGTGGCAGCTGGTGCCGGAGCTGGCACGGGGGGAGCCGAAAGGCCATCCCCCCGAGCCACTCATCGTGAGAAGCTGCATTGCCGGAGCGTGTGCGTAGAGGGCTTGGCCCCAGAGTGGTTCTTGTAGGGGAGGTCGAGCATCTGCTCGAACGTGAGCTTGGGTTGCCAGACAGCCTTGCCAGTGCGCTGACGTTGACTGGAAGGCTGGTCCTCCGGCTCCTGCTCCCCGACGGTTGTGACCTGTCGGCTCCCATAGCGGGAGTCGGGCCGGTCGCTCTTGCGCTTGTTGTTCTGCGGATGCCGGTTGTTAGCGGCCGGCCGGGACACCGCCGGCATCGCCGTTGCCTTGGCGGGCGGGGTCGTCTTGACCCGAATGGCGGAGTCGGCCGTGGTGTATTTGTCTACCTTGGTCATGAGCTCGGCCAGTGTAGCCGGCTTGGAGCGCAGGAGCTTGTGCTTGAGGGGAGTGCCGTCGCGACACTATGCTCTTTGTCTTATCTACTTGCTTGCACTTGTGGTGTGTTTATATTGATTTTGGGGGAGTCATGATCCTATTTTGTGCACTTGTATTCAATTACAAAAATTATTATTTATGCACAAATCATTGGGAGCTCATCTAGTTTCTTTATAAACACTCTTTTCCCCATATCATAATATCTTTTATTCATCTGGCTCGTTGGTCCATGTGATTGATTGTTACAATTAGTATCCTTTGATTGCGTGCTTCACTCCGGTGTATGTCTTTGGGCCATACGATCCTTTGTGCAATCTTTGGGTTCTCAATATAGTTTGTATTCCTCCAACTACTTATCATTGTATATGTGTATTTCTTTGCACACATATTTTGAGGTATACAAACTTTTTGGAGGAACACCTATTATATTGGCTTTCTAAAAATTTTGTCCATTTTGGCAATCGATGCTAATGGGGGAGAAGTTTAGAGAGTTTAGTTTGGAATGCTTTGAGAGTTTTGCTTTTGTTGTTTAAGCATTTGCATCTCACATCCATGCATTGCATTGTGTGTGCTTGGTTGTGCCTATTTCCTTATATAAACTCTCTTGAAAGTGGTTGCCATCAATTACCAAAATGGGGGATTGTAAGAGCACATTTCTCCATGTGTGGTTTTGGGTAATTGATGACACCCCTATGGACTAATGGTTGCCTTGAGTTATATTCGAAGGATTTGTCCATAGGCACTTCTTGAAGTCCATCTGTTGGGTTTCAAGGAGTTTATATGATGACCAAGGTGGTATTCAAGGTTTATCCAAAGATTGGTCATGTGAGAGTTGAGCTTATTGCAAGCATGTCTTGAATAAGGAGATTGTGTGAGCATTCATGATTACCTTCAAGACATCATCTTTATGAAAAGAGAAGATAAGATACAAGGTTGATCAAGACTAAGTCAAAGAGTGAATCAAGTGATTAACACACAAAGCGTGCAAGATGTACCGAGAGGGATCAAGTGATCGCATGGTATGGTAAGCATTGTCCATTACACTTTGTGTACTAACCCATGTTCCTTGTGAGAGTTCTTTGTGGGGTTAGGCATATTTCCATGTGATTGCATCAAGAGGAAGATCCCATACAACCCATGGAAGATGACATCAAGTGGTGATCATTATCAAGGTTGCGGTGTGCAAGTTCAAGTGAAGCATCACAGAGAGATCAGGCTTGAAGCTTGCCGTCCATTGTGATGTCAATGGACTTGTGAAGATGTGCCAAAGAGTATCTCACCCATAGTGGAGTATGGGGGAGCAATCATCTAGTCTTCATCAAGCCAACGCAATCAAGAAAGGTGGTCCATCTTGAGGAAGTCAAGATCGTCATCATCTAGCTCAAGTGGACTATGCACAAGGCTAAGGTTTGACCTTGATAGAGTTTTCTATTTTACCGGTCTCATAGTGGTAGTTGGGAGACTGGGTTATATGGTAGGTAACCATGCTATCAAGGGGGCTCTCAAGTGAGTAGCTTGATCGTATCATTCGTTGAGAGATCAAACCATTGCATTCTTGGCATCATCATATTTCTTGGTTCTTGGTTGGTTTTTCTCGTTGAGGTTTCTTGAGCTTATGGTCAACTTCATTACAAGCTCAAGTTCATCGAAAACGGATTCCATATGCATCTTCAATGACGTTTTCGATGTTGGGGTTATTGCCGATTCTTCATTGAAAGAGGTTTCTCATCTCTATACCTTTGGCATTTTTATACTGCCTCTTCATCGCTGTTGTATAGCTCTTGTCAACCTGAATCCAACAAGATTGAGTTTCCTCAATTCGGAGCTCATTTGCAGAAGTTGTGGCAGTTCTGGTTTTGACTTCATTGAGGTTCTTTTGTCCTTGAGCACATGACATGAGCCCTTTTTCAATTTGAGCCTTTAGCAGCAAGTTCTCCTCAAGTAAGTTAGCTAGGTCACCATTGGGGTTAGTAGCATATGCATCAATATTTACAATAGGAGAGGAATAAGCTTTGCCAAGTGTGTTAAGGCAGGTAAGCTTGAGTTCGTCAAACTTATTTGTAAGGGTGTTGAGCACTTCTTCCTTTGTCTTGAGAGAGAAATGTAAGAACTCACAATCCTTAGAAAGAGTAGCGTGAGACTCTTCAAGATTACTATTATCATTTGTTAACACATTATATGCACTTTTAGTCTCCTTCAAGGAGACAAGTTCTTTAATGTGCATATCAATGTTTGCACCTATTTTTAAGCACAATTTATCATGACGTGCTTCCTCATACAGGACTTTCCGCTCAAGGATTTCACATTTTTCCTTTTCCTCAATGACGAGGGTTTCGAGTTCCTTAATGGAGGCGGTGTGCTTACTCACCATCTCCATAATCATTTGAAACATAACGAGCTTCTTTCCTTTGAGAGAGCACATGACTTTCTCCATTTTAGCAAGCATAGCATCATTTATTTCATATTCATGATCATGATCCTCAGCATGAGGATATTCATCACTAGGTGTGGTAGGAATAAATAGAGGAGGGTTTGGACGTGGAGTTACCTTCACCTTGTCTGGATAGGTCTGACCCTCATCATCATCTACCGTGGCCATCACCATGAGACATTTGTGTGTGTTGCCTTCATATTCTTTCATGTAGTTGTATGTGACAACATCACCGGTCTTGTTTACGAGTCTTAATGTGGTTTGAGTGTCTTGGGCTACACTGTTGGGGAACGTCGCATGGGAAACAAAAAAATTCCTACGCACATGTAAGATCTATCCATGGTGATGAGCATCTACAATAGGGAGAGTGGATCTACATACCCTTGTAGATCGCTAAGCAGAAGCGTTAACAAATGCGGTTGATGTAGTCGAACGTCTTCGCAATCCAAATCGCAAGCCGTCCCGCGATCCAATCACGATCTAGTACCGAACGGACGGCACCTCTGCGTTCAGCACACGTACAGCTCGATGACGGTCTCCACCTTCTTGATCCAGCAAGAGGGAGCAGAGAGGTATATGAGTTCTCTGGCAGCAGAACGACCTGGTGGCGGTGGTGGTGAACTAATCCGGCAGGCCTTCGCCTAAGCACCGTTAAACTAATCTAGAGGAGAAATGATCTAGAGAAAGAATAGGGCAGGACGTGGCTATCAATTTGGGCTAGGGATGCTCTATTCCTCTAGTATATATAGGAGGGAGAGGGAAGGAGGCAGCCCCTAGGGGCTGGCCAAAATTGGGAAGAGGAGGTGGAGTCCACCTCCAATCCTACTCGAAGTAGGATTCCAATCCTACTTGGAATCCTTCCCTTCTCTTTGTTTTTTTCTTTTCCCACTTTCCTATACGCATGGGCCTTGTGGGGATGGTTTGCCGATCCCACTAAGGGCTGGTGCACCACCCCTCAGGCCCATGTGGCCTCCCGGCGTGGGTGGCCCCTCCTGATGGTCCTCCGGCAATCCCGGTACACTACCGGAAATACCTGAAACTTTTCCGGTGACCAAAACGGGACTTCCTATATATCAACCTTTATCTCCCGACCTTTCCGAAGCTCCTAGTGACGTCCGGGATCTCATCTGGGACTCCTAAAAACCTTTGGTCACTACCATACATAACTCAATACTACCAAAACGTCACCGAACGTTAAGGGTGCGGACACTGTGGGTTCGAGAACTATGTAGACATGACTGAGACACCTCTACAGCCAATAACCAATAGCGGGACCTGGATGCCCATATTGGTTCCTACATATTCTACAAAAATCTTTATCAGTTGAACCTCTATGTCAAGGATTCAGTTAATCTCGTACGCTGTTCCCTTTGTTCCTCGGTATGTTACTTTCCCGAGATTCAATCATCGATATCTTTATACCTAGTTCAATCTCGTTACCGACAAGTCTCTTTACTCGTTTCGTAATAGAAGATCATGTGGCTAACATTTAGTCACTTTGCTTGATAGGCTTGTTGTGATGTTGTATTATTGAGCGGGCCCTAAGATACCTCTCCGTCACACGGAGTAACAAATCCCAGTCTTGATCAATGCCCACTTAACAGACACCTTCGGAGATACCTGTAGAGCATCTTTATAGTCACCCAGTTACATTGCAACGTTTGATACACACAAGGTATTCCTCCGGTGTCAGTGAGTTGCATGATCTCATGGTCATAGGAACAGATACTTGACATGCAGAAAACTATAGCAATAAACTAACACAATCATATGCTATGTTCATAGTTTGGGTCTTGTCCATCACATCATTCTCCTAATGACGTGATCCTGTTATCAAATGACATCTCATGTCTATGGCTAGGAAACTGTCGTCGTTTTCTCACGGCAGATGCCATGGGTAGGCTTATCGTGGGTGGTTAGGGACGGAGGATGCCGACGGGCTCCGGGTGCGAGATTTGGTACAGGCGGTGGTGACACACGATGTACCTAGGATCAAGGCCCTTCGTGGGAGTAATACCCCTAGTCCTGCCGGAACTAGTTGATCGAGGAGTTAAGGCTACAATGGTGCTCCTGGAGCTGCTATCTAGAGGTGGAAGAGGGAGCAGCCGGCTCCCCTTCCTTGGCTGCGTGGGTGTGTTTTGGTCTATCTGCTTTCTTGCTTGCCCTCTACATGGGGCTCCGGGGGGGTTTATAGGTCAGCCCCCGGATTACAATATGAGTGGGAAACCTTGATGGGGGCCCAGCTGGTAGCCTCTGTAGCCAACCGTGGGGCCCCTTACCATAGGGTCTTGTCGTTAGTAGGGCCCACCGGCTGGGAGGTCGCGTCGAGGGTTGATGGGTCCCGCGTAGCGGGTCCCAGCAACGGTCGCTTCTCAGCATGGGTCGTCCTTCGGGGCGTCGTTTTGCGGCAGGCGGCCATGGTCAGCGGTACGGCCAGCTGCACTGTAGCCACGCCGAGGTAGGTCAGTGAGTGGTTAGAGGCGTGTCGGCACTATAGAGAGCCCGGTCACGGTCAGCCGAAGTCAGCGGCACTATTGCCTCTGCTGTAGCCATACGGGCGCTGACCCCCGCTAGGACGTGGGCCACTGTAGCCACGCAAGCCTGGGTAGTAGGATCCAAGGTGTGACTGGCCAAGGAGCCATAAATCTCTACGCCCAGCCGACAGCCCCTGGCCGAGCCGGCCAGGTGTAGCCGGGAATGCCCAGCCGGCACCGCGGAGCCGGCTGGGCTCAAACCTGGCCATGGTGGGGGAAGCGGCTCACCCGCCGACCATTACAGAAAAGCGCGGGGCACTGGGTTGCTTTAAGGTACCCCGGGGTCATCCCCCCGATAGAAACCTTGACCATCTTTGATAAATGAATTAGTCTACTAGAGGCATACTAGGGATAGAGTGTTGTCTATGTATCCACACATGTATTTGTGTCTCCAATCAATACAATTATAGCATGGATAATAAACGATTATCATGAACAATGAAATATAATAATAACCATTTTATTATTGCCTCTAGGGCATATTTCCAACATACACCTGCAACACCTCTAACATCATCGGGGTCGGACTCGTCTTGGGCAACCATGGCCTTCCCATCTATCTTCTTGAACTTGGAGTTCAATGGGTTGGGCAACTTATTCTTCACAAATGTCTTGGGAAATCTTGGTTTATCTTCTCTCTTTTCATAGGGGCACTCATTTGAGAAATGACTGGTTTCTTCACAATTGTAGCAAGTCCTTACTTTCTTCTTTTGGAATCTTCCCTTGAATTTTCCCACGGTGAACTTCTTCATGAAGAGAGCCATGTCTTAATATGAGGGCCCCTCATCCGAATCAACTTCATAAACTTCATCATCATCATCATCTTCTTCTTCACTAGCATCATCATCCTTTACAAGCTTGGCTTTCAAGGCAAGGTTTGTCTTCAGTGATGAGGAACCATGCATGGCGAGGTGTTTTGTAGCATTGGTCTTGGATTCTTAAAATAGTTGAAAGATTGAGATGAGATCATCGGGAGACATGTCCTTGAATCCATGTTCTCTTCTTATGTCCCACACCATTTGATGGTGATATGGAGCAAGAGCATTTAGCAATTTGTCCACAAGAAACCGTTTGGTCAAGTTGAATTCATATTGGCTCTTGTCACAATCATATGACTCAATACCGGCGGCAAGTGTCATTAAATGCTCATGAAGATGCTTGGGGTCTTCACCTTTGTCCATGCAAAAATATTGTAATGCCCCTTTGCAATCGTATACTGTTCTAGATGAAGTGAGGACATTCCTGTCTTGGTCATCACAATGCTATCCCATAGCTCTTTTGCATTTGAGAGGTGAATGTAGGGCCTCTTCTGCTTGTCAGACATGCCATTTCTTATGAGCATGATTGAGGTGTCATTGAGGTGCTTGTCATATACTTCACCCGGTGTGAGATCCTTGGGGTTCACGGGGTGGTAGCCTTTCTCCAAGATCTCCAACATCTCATCATTGGCAAACCTAAGATGATCCTGCATACCAACTCTCCACAAAGAAAAATCGACAGTATCATCAAGTAGTGTGGGCTTGCCCCTGCATTATACTTAGGTTTCTCAACTCTAGATTTTGCATATAACCATGGAACACCGGTGTGATCACCAACTCGAGGTAGTTGGCCCAAATTAAGAAGAGATGCATCTGGTTGCCTTACCACACTTACTGGGTTCTCCAGTGGTGGAGTTGGTACACCCAATGCATCCAACCTCATTTTGACCAAGGCCTCAATAGAAGCATCATGCTCCTCCTTTTTCTTAGCAAGGGCCTTTCGAGATCCTCAGAGGTAAAGGATCTACACACTTCCGAGGTAGGTACCCCTTCCTCAAGAGGAAGCGCAACAAGGGGGTTCCCATTCTTATCCATCTCGCTCTCGGGCGGTTATGCCACAAGATTAGAGCACAAGGCTTTGATAGCAATTGAAAAGGATCGAGATGGACTTAGAGGGGGGGTAAATAGGTCCAATTACAAATTTTAATTCTTTCTTTACAATTTTAGGCAATAGTGCGTAATATGAAGGTGAGCCTAACAATAGCAAAGGTGCTATATGTGCTTATCAACACTATGCAAGGTAGAAAGTAAGTAGGTAGGCAAGCACACGTAATATAAGTAAGTACACAAAGATAAATAACCACAAGTAGAGAGTTAGCATTAGGGATAACTGCAACTCCGAGAGTCTAGGATGTATGTCGATGTTCATTTCCTTGGAGGGAAGCTACTTCACCGTTTAGAGAGGTGGATGTTACCACGAAGGCACACCAATGCCACGAAGGCCCACCCTATTCTCTCCTTGAGATAACACCACGAAGGCCTTTCCCAACCACTAGTGGTAGGCCTTTAGGTGGCCTCCAAACCCTCAAAAACTTTCTGGGTGAAATCACAATGGTTTGATTCCTCTTCGAAGAACTTCTAGCTCCTATGAGTCTCCAACCTCCAAGAGTAACAAGATCAAGGGAACCGCTCAAATCATGAATTGCTTTGGTTAAGAGGAGGGAAGAGGGACGATCTATCTTTTGGTTGGAACAACACTCAAGAATCCTCACAAACGCTCTTGGGATCTAAGATTTGGTAGGCGCAAGAGAGAGTGAGAGGAGGAAGTGTTCTTGGAATCTTTTTAATGTGTTGGACTCTTCACACACAAGATTGGAGAAGACTATATATAGTGGTGATAGGGAAATGGCCGTTAGAGCCACTTATGTAGCACAGTTGCTGGATGTCCGATGGTTGTCGGTCATCCAGAGTGACACGAGGCCTCAGACGTCCGACAGAGGTCGGTCGTCCGAAGAACACGGGAGACCAGGTCAGTGTAGCCGTTTGGATCGGGAGAATGCACAACATACGAATGACCGTAGGGCCTCGGCCATCCGGGCCATGGACGACCGGAAGGAGCTGGAAGTCCGACATTTTGAATCTCACTGGTGGTGTCGGATTTCCGGCCGCACTTGGACGTCGGGGGCTCGGACGACCGGAAGGACCAGAAATCTGAGGATTTCGGCTCTGACGGCTAGCTCCAGATATCCGGAGAGCATCGGTCATTCGGCCACCGGACAACCGAGAACATTCGAACGTCCGAAGAAGAGCAGATCATCCATATGAGGAAAGGAGAGAGGATTTTCCTAGATTTTGAGCAAGTTTCGTGCGAGAGCCAATGATCCCCTCTTAATAGTGCGGGATCCCTATACTCAAGACTAGACAACAAAATGATAGAACATTTCGTCTTGTTTCTCTGTTCTTTAAGCATCCTGGATATGTTGGTCATGATCCCCACAACAGTCTTTTGGGAACTAAACATGATATGCAGATGAAAATGATTAGTTCCCTATATGTATGTTGTCAACAACATCAAAATATGATTAAGGGCATGATTGCACTTTCAACTAGTGAAAGTATGGACCCTAGGCCTTGTTTTTCAAGCATTGCAATACCGTTTGTGCTCACTTTTGTTACTTGCTACCTTGCTGTTTTTTATTGTTACTATTACAAAAATCAATATCTACCATCATTACTACACTTGGATCATCATCTCTTCACCGAACTAATGCACCTATACAATTTACCATTATATTTGGTGTGTTGGGGACACACAAGAGGCTTTTTATTATTTGGTCGCAGGGTTGTTTGAGAGATACCATCTTCTTCCCATGCCTCCCACGGATTGATAAACCTTAGGTCATCCACTTGAGGGAAATTTGCTCCTGTCTTACAATATCTTACAAAACTTTGTGCTTGGAGGCCCAACACGAGTCTACAAGAACAAGTTGTGTAGTAGACATCAAGCTTTTTTCCGGGGCCGTTGCCGGGGAGGTGAATGCTTGAAGGTATATCTTTAGATCTTGCAATTAAATCTTTTAGTTTCCTGTATTTCACTATTTGATTTTATAAAACAAAACTTCAAAAAGATGGAATTTAGTTTGCATCATTTGTATCGTCTTTATAATGTCTTCCGTGAAAATAAGGATTCGGAAAATTATGCTCAATTGGTAGAGGAAGAAATTATGAAAATACTTAATGAGAATTCTTAAATGATGAGCATGATAATAATATTGTTAGTATGAATTCTATGAATATTCATGATGCTAATGATATGCAAAGCCACAAGCTTGGAGATGCTATGTTTGATGAAGATGATATTTTTAGTCCTCCATGTTTTGATGAGAAAATCTATCTATTATATTATTAAGACAGAAGAAAAATAATGGCTCAGATTAAGTACATAAAAAGAAACGGCTCAGATTTAACAGAACAATATTGAAAGTTTTGAAAGATGAACGGAGTCCAAGAATACGCGTCATAAAGAAACCCTTCTGTGATTTCCATATGTGGCTCAACGTCGAAGACCAAGACTCCAGCCCATATAATATGTGGAACATTTATCGGGCATGTGACAAATAGAAAGGAGAAAGCCCATCACGAGACACTCGAAGCTGGAGGCCTGAAGGAGCACACGAACCGGTCACTAGCAGATAGAGTTTCATAACGTTTTGGGGAACTAAAAAATAAACAGATAATTTCATTCCACTAAAGAAATTCTAGATAACATCATCGGTACAATACATAAGCGATAGCACTGGAAAACTACAAGCCTGTTGGATAAAATAACAAAATGAAAGCTATAAGTAAGCATCGACAACACGTAGGCATATGAAAGTTGGAAAGCCTATTTTCTACTTATACGTACAACTATGGGACTTGAGAACAGAAGATACACGCAACTCAAAAAATAAGTGAACAGAAGACACGCACACACGGACTCCTTTTTACATGCATGGACTCTATCCCTTTTCTTAAAAAGAAAACAAATTCTTCTATGGGAGAAGGAAAAATTACACGGTCTCTCCAACCACAAAAGTCGGTGCACGGCCGGTTGCAAGGACCACGGAGGCACCGTGGAGGTTTCTCAGGTAATTCATTCACGTACTTTCTCCTAAAAAATCATTCATGTTCTGATTGGACTTGCTTTATTCTGAATAAATGCATCCTCGACTAGCATGGCCGTGGCACGCACGTCGCAAATGAACCTTAGCTTGCAGTCTAAACCTTAATCTTGTGCACGTGGAGATTTATCAGGTAATTCATTCACGTACTTTCTCCTAAAAAAACCATTCATGTTCTGATTAGACTTGCTTTATACTGAATAAATGCATCCTCGACTAGCATGGCCGTGACACACACGTCACAAATGAACCTTAGCTTGGAGTCTAAACCTTAATCTTTTGCACAGCGAAAGCATAATATATGACCAAACGAAAAATCCCACTGCAATATGATTAATGATGAGCTGGCTAAATACATAATGTTAATGTTAGAGCCATTAACTTCCACATATAATCCTTCAGAAAAATTTCTTCAAAAACAATTTGGTGGTGAATGTGAGAAGGAATATTATAGTACGAAACATGAAAATCTTAATCGCCGAATTTGAAAACATATACACACATCCATGCGTGCGCGATCAGGAGTGTAGAGAAAACACATGGTTAAGGTTCAGATTACAACGGTTGAGCCCCCACAAATAAAAAGATTACAATGGTTGAGCTTATAGACGTGAAAGACACATCCCGGAGAAAAGAGTCAAGCAAAACACCCCTTCAAATGAGAACGTTAATCAAAGACATTACATGCCATAGTTAAATTATATACAGAAATGCACCCTGTACATACAAAATTTACAGGATGGATAAAATGCACCGCTCCTTTTAAGTTCATAAAGAAAACAACTTTATTTGTATAAGAATTTTGGATTAAAAAAGTTAGCAATGATAATTGTACATGGCAGGCTAACATATGGTCGTGTGTGATTAATTTTGTTTTGTTTTCTAATAGGGCTGTAGAAGCTGATGAATAGCTATCACTAGTAGAAAACGGTCTATTTGTCCCGGTTTCAGAGGCTCATTTGTCTCGGTTTTGAAACTGGTACTAAAGGGTCGAGACTAAAGCCCTAAACCTATAGTCCCGGTTCACTTACGAACCGGGACCAAAAGGGCTCCACGTGGCCGCTACAGGAGCCCAGACAGGAGGACCTTTAGTCCCGGTTTGTAACACCAACCGGGACCAAAAGGCATCCACGCGTCAGCATCTAGCAGGAGCTGGGTTTTTTTGAAAGGGGGGTTTAGGGGGTTTTGAAGGGTTAATTTAGGGGTTTCATATTGTGTTAGCTAGCTAATAGAGAGAAGTGATCTCTCTTTTTTTGTGCTTGGTCGACGCTAGCTACTATACATATAGAGAACTCGACGCTAGCTAGTAAGCAAATGACGGAAAACCATTAATTACACAAGATCTAAAAGCTCATCATCATCTTAAGCATACAAAGTTAAAGTCTCATAAAAAACAAAAAAGATAAAATAACATAGTCCTCCCTCATAGGACCTACTCCTCCCTTTTAGGTAAAATGGCATAAAAAGAATCACATCAATGTCTCCATGATGAAGCAAAGAGATCCAACGGTCTCCAACTTGTGGCTTGCGATCCTTCTTTATTTGTCCCCATGATTCAATTTGGAGCCTTCATGGTGGTTTGCGCTCAGTCGAGTATCCAAAAGATAACTCGGGATAGAAGGGGCTTTTTATTGTCATATTACCTTCGGGTTGCATCAACGGCGGCACAACTTCATTTGGCAATTTCTGTTGAAGAATATAATATATATTAGCCTCGTTAGCAATGTAATCAATATCATTTACGCAACAATACTAGTGTACTTAATTAGCAACTCTTATCAAGATATTTCGGTGAATGTCATCCGCCCTCAACCTATGCACTAGTGTCTTGTACAATGTATAATTTGGGCCAGTTCCCAAATTATACGGGAAGATGTCTCTACCAGCTATGACACCAATAACAAACTAGATAAGATCATCCTTCTCCTTCCAAGTTAGATGTGATCCATAAGTGTAGTGTGTCGTGTCGATTATGTTCTATATTTCACTCGAAGAAACGAAATAAGCTGTAAATTAAAAATTAACAAATTTAGTACGCATGAACACCTAATATTTATATATATATAATGCAAATTACTTGACAAATATGTATGGTTGACAAACTCAAATGAAGGTAAAACAGGAAACATATTGACATCCACCCAAATGTCGATGTTTCCTTCAATATGATCTTCGGGACGAAGATCGAAGGTTATTTCCATATCTTCCTGAAATCCATATGCCTTGCAAAGAGCTTCCCAATTTGAGCACCCTATTTATGTGTTATTAGGTGCATTCATTACTTTCACAAGAAATGTGTGACCATGTTTAGTCCTTAGGTTGGCTGTCCTCATCTCAAAACTCTCGTGCTCTTCGAAACCGAGCCTCTTCAAGAAATACCGTCTTGCATGACAGGGGACGAACTAGTCGAATTGTATAAAACAGAAATTACACGTTGAAGGAAAGAAACAGAAGTCATGCTTAATTAAAAAAACAGTTGTCATCGTTGCGTACCGTAGAAATATCAAAGTCCTCATAAAGTTTCATGGTGAAGAACCTGCCGTCTTGCAGCCCAGTCTGGTCACAAAGACCTTTATCTTCACCGCAAAATTCACACGCTTGGATCCCATCGTCGTCTGATGACGACAATATTTCCTGTGTTCATGATTCAAGAATTACGGCATGGGCACATAGTTGAAACATTTAAAATCGATCGAAGGAAACTATGAGAAAACTGATCAACAAACAAATCACTATTACTCAATATGCAATGGGTTGACTTTAGGTTTGTCGAGTCTTTCCTTCCTAAACTCTCATCTCACATATATGGTGGACACTCCCTCTGATATTGCGACCGTCGGTGATGGTGGCTCCTCCATTCTCCCTAGTGCATTACACCAAAATGCCTAGCACATGGGAACGAAGGAGAAGCTACCCCCACGACAACAGTCGGGATTCTTCCTCTCTCATATATATATACATATGGTGGACACTCTCTCTCACCGAAAGACACACAATGAGCCGAAACAGACCTAAAGTCAACTCGTTTCATATATCGAGCAATGACATAGAAAAAATACTGAAATGACTTGCAAATCACAAATACATTTATAATGAACTTGAATATAATATCACTAATACATCATCCCGAATAATCAAGTTCGAGAATTACGATACGCTTTGGATCTTAATTAATGTGTGTGTGACTTTCGGTAAGTCGAGGCTTTCCTTAAATAACTCTCATATCTCATGGTGTGTTGGTGCGCACTCTCTCACATTGATACAGTGGTGTATATATGTTGGTGGACACTCTCTCACAGTAATAGTTCGACCGTCCGTGATGGACGCTTCCCCTCTTCTCTTCTTGCGCAATATATCGACAAGTATATCGCGAGGAAGAGAAGAAAGAGGAAGCGCCCCCCACGACAACAGTCGGGATTCCTTCCTTCATCAAGAACACACATGAAAGTCACAAGAGGAGCAACAATAGACCGAAAGTCACACACGCATTATACCGATAAAATATCACCAATACATTAATATTCATAATGACCTCGAATATAATATCATTAATACAGATCGAATATCCTAGAAATCCAAAATGGAGGACGGTGAACTCGGTTCACTAGCGGTCTCTGAGTCGCCGACGGTGGACACCCAAAGATAAGGAACCATCACGGGATCATAACTCAAGTGAGATCCCTGAAGGACATGCCAGGTATTGTCAAACCGGGCGTCCAACGCCGCCATGTAGCGACGGACGTGCTCGTCCTCCTCCCTGACACAGCGACGTACCACCTCTGCGGGTGACAGCTCCCTCCACCACAGAAAGTCCAGGTCGATGACGATACCTGCATTCCTCACCAACCTCCGAGCCCGGGAAGGTAGCACCTCCCAGTGCCAGCCCGGCGAAGGCAAGTCCTGGACATGGCGCCTATTAAGCAGGCTCTCGCGGACTACTCGACGACGAGGATGCGGGCCGGGCATCGTCGACTAATTTTTCATAAAACCCAAAATCAACATACACATACTAATCTAACATAAACATACTAATCTACTTTCAAAAAAAAGCATAAACATACTAATCTAACATACACATACTAATCTAGCTAACATAAACATACTAAAAAAGCATAAACATACTAATCTAACATACACATACTAATCTAGCTAACATAAAAATACTAATCTAACATGCATACACATACTAAAAAAGCATAAAAATCAACATATTTATAAAAAATTGCAACGAGCCGCGGCAGTGGTGGCTCACAGCGGGGGCGGCGACGGGGCGATGACGGGGGCGGGGCGGCGACGGCAACGGACTGGCGACGGGGCGGGGCGGTGACGGGGGCGGCGACGAAGGAGGGGCGGCGACGGGAGCGAGGCGACGACGGGTGAGGCGACAGGGGCAGCGGAGGAGGCTACGGGGCGGCGGGGGAGGCGACGGGGCGACGACGGGGGCGGCGACGGGGACGGGAACGGCGACGGCGGGCTCGGGGCGGCGACGAGGGCGAAGTGGAATGAAAACCGCGAATTTTGCTAAGTGCTTGTCATATAGAAGGAGCATTGGTCCCGGTTGGTGGCCCCAACCGGGACAAATGCTACCTTTAGTCCCGGTTTGTTGCACCAACCGGGACCAACGCCCTATTTTCCACCGCCCAAAGGGCGGGAAACAGGGACCTTTGTTCCCGGTTGGTGCCACCAACAGGGACCAAAGCCCTGTTTTCAGCAGCCCAAAGGGCGGGAAACAGGCCCTTTGGTCCCGGTTGGTGGCACAAACCGGGACGAAAGGGTGGCATTGGTCTCGGTTGGGGCCACCAACCGGGACCACTGGCCTTGCACAACGAAGGTTGCCCGAACCTGCTTATAAGCCCCGCCGCGGCTGCTACGTTGAGGTCCTCTGATAGTGATAATAGATGCGTTTATACTAAAATTCGGCCTAAATTCAAAATGGTAGTTAAGTGTCTAACTAGCACTTTGAATTTAGGTTGAATTTCAGTGTAAGCGCATCTGTTTTCACTTTTGCTATTTTTATGTTATTTCTTTGCATATTAAAAGTTGTTAACAAAAAATACTTTATGAATATATTTTTTGCTATTAATTTTTTTAACAAAAATAACTTTGATAATTTTAGTTGCATGAATTGTATATAATATCAAGTTTCTTTCGAAGTATCGTGTACAAAACGGACAGTCTCTTTCGAAGTATCGGGGTTTCGGACGGAAACTCATCGGTTACAAAAGGCATTTCATTTTCTTGAACTTATTTGAACTCCAAGCTTTTCATGTGTTCAAAATGTACCATTCTAAGCAACATCATCAATTTTTCAACCCTTTCTGACTTTATTTGATATTTTTCATGCATTTACTGTTTTTTTGAGCTAAATGACCCTGAAATTGAAAAGCACTTCAAATGAACTCTGAAAAGGTTAAAAGTTGACATGGTATCATCATTTCACCCACATAGCATGTGCTAAGAAGTTGAGAGGGTTACACCAAAAGCTGGATGCACTTCGTGTACAAAACGGATAGTTTGTTTCGAAGTATGGGGGTTTCGGACGGAAACTCATCGGTTACAAAAGGCATTTCATTTTCTTGAACTTATTTGAACTCTAGGCTTTTCGTGTGTTCAAAATGCACCATTCAAAGCCACATCATCAATTTTCAACCCTTTCTGACTTCATTTGATAGTTTTCATGCATTTACTAATTTTTTTGAGCTAAATGACCCTGAAATTGAAAAGCACTTCAAATTAACTCTGAAAAGGTTGAAAGTTGGCATGGTATCATCATTTCACCCACATAGCATGTGCTAAAAAGTTTGAGAGGGTTACGGCAAAAGCATGATGCACTTCGCGTACAAAACGGACAAACTCTTTCGAAGTATCGGGGTTTCGAACGAAAACTCATCGGTTAGAAAAGGCATTTCATTTTCTTGAACTTATTTGAACTCCAGGCTTTTTGTGTGTTCAAAATGCACCAGTCAAAGCCACATCATCAATTTTCAACCCTTTCTAGCTTCATTTGATATTTTTCATGCATTTATTGATTTTTTTTTTACCTAAATGACCCTGAAATTGAAAAGCACTTCAAATGAAGTCTGAAAAGGTTGAAAGTTCGCATGGTATCAACATTTGACCCACATAGCATGTGCTAAAAAGTTGGGAGGGTTACCGCAAAAGCAGGATGCACTTCGCATACAAAATGGACAGCCTCTTTCGAACTATCGGGGTTTCGGACGAAAACTCATTGGTTACAAAAGGCATTTCATTTTCTTGAACTTATTTGAACTCCAGGCTTTTCATGTGTTCAAAATGTACCATTCTAAGCCACATTATCAATTTTCAACCCTTTCTGACTATATTTGATATTTTGCATGCATTTACTGATTTTTTTGAGCTAAATGACCCTGAAATTGAAAAGCACTACAAATGAACTCTGAAAAGGTTGAAAGTTAGCATGGTATCATCATTTCACCCACATAACATGTGCTAAAAAGTTGAGAGGGTTACAGCAAATGTTGGATGCACTTCATGTACAAAACGGACAATCTCTTTCGAAGTATCAGGGTTTCGGACGGAAACTCATCGGTTACAAAAGGCATTTTATTTTCTTGAACTTATTTGAACTCCATGATTTTCGTGTGTTCAAAATGCACCATTCAAAGCCACATCATCAATTTTCAACCCTTTCTGACTTCATTTGATATTTTTCATGCATTTACTTATTTTTTTGAGCTAAATGACCCTGAAATTGAAAAGCACTTCAAATGAAGTCTGAAAAGGTTGAAAGTTGGCATGGTGTGTGCATGCTTGTTGCCAACGATGACAACCCACTTTTTTGTTGCATATTGTTCTCGGCCACAATCGGAATTTAAGAAAAACCTGAATTGAAAAGCACTACAAATATATAATAGCTAGAGAGATATGTAATATATAATAGTTTAGATATCCATTACAGAAAGTACTCGTCCAAGCGAACACTACTATCTAGTCTGAATCAGAAGAATATCTGCCCCATGGTGGTGGTGGTGCGAGGTGACGCTGCCCATAGTTCATGGTTCGAATCTTGTGGTACAACTCATATGCAACGTATGCATCTTTTGCTGCATACTCAATGTTCATAGTCATCGATCAAGGCGACTGCCATAGAAGCCATCGAAGTCCTCTGATACCGAAGCCTGAATATGTCTTGGATATCAATAAGGCAGCCAGTTGGTATCTCAATACCGAAGCTGCGCCTCATCTTCAGCTTGTCATTCCTTACATCAACGCTAGCAAAATGTATGCCGCTGCGTAGTAAGTCCATGAGTGTTGGGCAGTGCTTGTCACTACTGCAACATCAACAAATTAAAATGGAACAAATGTTAAATACTGCTGCAACAAGTATATTTTGGCAGAATTATAATATGCAACTATATAAAGGAAAATTATTTCGCTGCAAAAAAGAGGAAGACGTAGAGTTTTTGCTCCCGGGCTTATTTGAGCCCGGTGAACAGTAATTAATATCATAAAAAAATCGAAAATTATTTCACTACAACTTAAGAGAAATTGATCTTTGCCATAGGATTCAAAATAGAACATATATATTGCTATATCCTATATATATGAAATTTTCATATCCTATGAATTGATGAAGAAACCCTAAATTAACTATATGACATATATGTTCTCCCACATTTTGCAACAAGGAAAATTGTTATTCACTGCAGACTTAAAAGAAATATTGATCTTTCCAATAGGATTCAAAATGCAACATATTTCTATCCTATGCAATTTTCATAATAATCTAAAAATTATTAATTGATCAAAGAAAACCCTCAAAACTCACCTTGCCCATTGGAAGATCATCACATGTTTCTTGAAACATAGCTGGATGACGGCAACATCTTCTTGCTTGGCCGTGTACTCGAGATCAAGCCCTATGAACTTGTCTTTCTCATCCGCCACTTCAAGCCGTTTCTGCAAAAGGGAAAGAAAATGCGGCACCATTGTGACGCCCCCAATTTCGTCCGTACGCTAAACATACACGCAATGCGTACGACCAAGATTAGGGACTCACTAATCAATATCACAACACAACTCTAGACACAAATTAGAGTCATACAACTTCATATTACAAGCTAGGGGCCTCGAGGGCGTGAATACAAAGCTCGACAAACACGAGTCAGCGGAAGCCAAATATCTGAGTACACACATAAGTTAACCAAGTTTTGCCTTAAGAAGGCTAGCACCAACATAACAACGGATCGAAAGAGGTGAGGCCTCCTGCCTGGGAACCTCCTATCCTACTGCTAGTCGGGGACCGCCTCCACGTAGTAGTAGGCTCCCGCGATGGTGTAGTAGTCATCTCCAGCATACCCCATCTCCTAGGCTCCACCGTCTGAACGCAGAATCGTATCGAGGGGGAAAGAGAAAGCAAAGCAGCGGTGAGTACTCATCCAAAGTACTTGCAAGAATGACATCAGAACTATGCTAAGTATGCATCATTATCAAGGGGTGGGGTTATATCTGGACTGACTGCAGAAAGCAAGAATAGGGGGAAGGCCTAGTCCTATCGAAGACTAGCATCTTCAACATCTTGCAGCATGAGAAGAGAGTAGACTAGTAACACATATATAGTCATATTATTGTAGCAATTTTATTAAGTAACCACGCCCAGAGATTCTTCCTTGACTCCCTGCGAGGAAGCATTCCCGAAGCCACATTTCAATTAGAGTAAATCACAATTATAGTTGTATAAGGTCAAGGTACAACTCCAAGTCGTCCTGTTACCGTGGACACGGCTATTCGAATAGATAAATTCTTCCCTGCAGGGGTGCACCGCATTTCCAACACGCTTGATCACCTCTGGCCGGACACACTTTCCGGGGTAATGCCCGGCCTCGGGATCCAAAACGTCGTCGCCCCACCTAGACTCAACGAAGAGGCCAGCCCGCCGGTCTACTCCTAAGCACGCAGGTTCGTGGGCCCACTTTCCCTTGCACTCCTGCATGGTGCGCACGCGGTTGGAAACAAACCTAGCACCCCTTAACCTACAAGCGCGATGTGTTCCAGTCCAATCCGGCATGCGCCACCCATTGCTGACGTCCGAAGAGCTTCGACTGATACAACAACGCTGAGTACCCATAACTTCTCCCACACGAAGGTTTAGTGCGTAAAAAGGTCAATGACCAACTCGGATCAAATACCCAACCCATTAGCATGTTATTAGTGCGTGGCAATCTCGAACCATATTGCAGGCCGTCGCCCCACCAATAACACTCGGGTGCCTTACCGGCGCACCCCCACCAAGTCTTCGGATGCCTTACAGTGCATCCCACCAAATCTTTCTCACACGGGTACCCTTGGGGCCGACCCGTCTCAGAACTGTCGGGAACTCAGGTCCACCTCAACAGAGTGGTACCGCCTGTCCCTTCAGTCCCGACATGTTAGTACAGTGCCAAGTCAATAGTAATTGTGTGGTTGTAACATCAAAACGGGAACTAAGGAATCACCCTCAATGGTCCCCGCTCGATGTAACCGTCAAGGTGGCTTTAAAGGAACCACCCTCAAGGGTCCCCCACTTGAGGGGTTGCACAACAAAGACACCGTCGGGAATGGCGAAGGAGGAATTAATTACCCTCGATAACCACGACCGACTAGCTGCACTACAGGGCTAACATCATGAGTACTTTGCAAGGTGTCAACCTCGGTACTCGATAGTAGCACTGCAAAGTCATACAATTTAGGGGAGTGTAGTGATGTGAATGGCCTAGCTTGTCAGTCAGTTGACCGAGTCTTCGGGTCTTCGAGTCGTCCGTTCGTCGATGAAGAAGCAGGGGCAACAGGGACTAAGGGGGTCATTGGGGGTTCTCTAACCAACCTATACTAAACAGTTGGTATGATTGCAGGAATAGTAGCAGTTCATCAAAATCAGGCTATGCATCAGAATAGGAGTTAACTAAAACAATAGCAAAATTCTAATGCAAGAATAAGAGGGAGAGAGGTGGGTGATATCGGAATGCTCAAGGTTTTTTTTGCTTGTCTTGCTGCTCTGCTGAAAAAGTCTGGTCGTCAAGGGCGTAGTCGTACTCGGCAGCAACGTCAGTCTCAGGGTCTATCGGAGAGAACAGGGGGAAGAAACAATAAATATAAAGCAAAGGTGCGATCACAATGCATGACATGGCAATATGCAGGGCTAGACATGCATTAACGTAGTATTATACGTTGCACACAGTTCGGAAGAATATCTGACGATATTTCCCGGGTCTTTTGGATTTATCGGACAGTTGATCCGGAGGGGAAAGTTCCATGCTCATCGTGCTAGGAGCATGTGACGGATGAATGGATGGCGTATTTGGATTCGTGGGATTTTTCTGATCAACTTTCATGTATAAATTATTTTCATCTAAGCTACGGTTTAAAAGATATGATTTTCTAAAGTTATATATATTTTCTAGAATTAACAGATTATTATTTATTCGAAAATTACTTTATGACATCATGCTGACATCAGCACTGCATCAGCAGTCAACTCTGGTGACCAGAGTCAAACCTGACATGTGGGGGCACATGTCATAGACTTGGGGTTATTCTGGTGTTTTAATTTAAACTAAACATATTAATTAACAAGTGGGGCCTACATGTGAGTGACAGATTAGTGTAAACCTAATTATTTTAACTAATCTAATCTGTTAATTTAGACAGCTGACAGGGGGACCCACCTGTCATACTCACAAGTGCTTGGGGTCCCACCAGTCAGTGACTGGTCAACCCAGTCAGCCTAGTTGACTAGGTCAACCCAGTCAACTGGGGCCAGGGGCCCCACTGGCAGTGACCTAGGGGTGGACCCCAGGTGTGCCACGTCGGTGGACGGCGCCGGAGCATCGTCGGCGAGCTCCGGACGAGGCCGAAAACTCCGGCAAGCTCGGAAACGCCACCACAGTGGGCCATTTGGCGCGCGGCCGGACGCGTTCGAAAGCGGGAGGAGCCGCCGATCCATCCCAGGCATCGGGGCGAGCAACGGCGGGCCGTAGCGAGTGCTATGTCACCGGCGGCGAAGGGGCTTTCGAGCGGCGATGGCAAATGGCGAACGGGGGCGAAACCGACCTAGCTAGCACACGGTATCGACGCAGGGGACGCCCTAGAGCGCACCTATAGCACGCACGGGCTGCCATGGGCACGTACTGCACGAGCACGTCGGCAATGGCGGACGCATAGCTCGGCTACGTGGCAAACTACCTACGGCGGCCTATTCGCAGGGGAAAGAGAAAGAGAGGGAGGCGGAGCTCACTGGGTGCCTACAGATGTGCTCAAGTGGGCTCGGGGGAGGCGTGGTGAAGCGAATTGACGGTGGCGACTTCTCGGACCCGAGGAAGAAGACGACGGCGTGGGGGTGCTCTAGGGGCTCCGGAGCTCAGGTTTGAGGTCAAGGAGGACGGGCTCATCACGGCGGGGCTCGTGCGTGTGACGGTGATACGAGGGAGGCATGGTGACCATGCTACCCATTGGCCATGGCGACGGTGGCGTTCGGACGAGGTGCGAGCGGGCAAGGGAGAGGGAGAGAACGAGATCTGGAGGTGCTAGGGTTTCGGGGGAGAGAAAGAGGCCGTGGGGGCGGTCTTATCCCCCTCGCTGGCGGTGACAATGCGGTGCGTGGGCAACACCGTGGTCGGCCACTCCTGTAGCGACCGTGCTGGTCGCTATAGAGGAAGGAGACAATGAGGGGAGTGGGCCTGGGCCACACTGTAGCCGCTGGCCTAAGTGACCAGTAGCTTTCTTTCTTTTCCCTTTTTTTGTTTTCTTTTTAGTTCCTGTTTCATTTATTTTTAGTCACCATTTGCTTTAGAAAAAATGTGGGACAGGGACTCAAAAATAGCAAGCATTATTTGGAATGGCCACATCTAGTTTAAGCAATTTTCAAAGCTGTTTGAATATTTAAATTTGAATTTAAATGCCCTTAGAAATACTTTTAGCTTCTGTTATTAATGGTGGGGACCACATCAGAATCTTGGTGATGTTGTTTTCCTTAACATTATTTATTTTCGAATATTTTACAAGCATGCAACATTTTATCTTTTATGTTTGAGATTTTAAATTTGTCACTTGAAACTATAGAGCATTTGAATGGAATTTTGAATTGGGATTTGGAATTCCATCTTGATCATGTTCCACTTAACAAAATAATTAGTTGTTGATCATGCCATTACTGTAGCTTAATTACATCATCACTGTAGCACTGACACCAGGGTGTTACAACTCTCCCCTACCAACAAGAATTCTCGTCCCGAGAATTAGGAAGTAGAAGGAAAGAGCCCGGGGTATTGTGCACAAATATGATCTTCATATTCCCAAGTGGCTTCATCTTCAGAATGATTTGCCCACTGCACTTTGAAGAACTTGGTAACCTTCTGACGAGTCCGACGTTCGGTTTCATCCAGAATGCGGACTCGTTGTTCTTCGTAAGAAATGTCTTATTGCAGTTCAAGCATATCATGGTCCACTGCTCGGATAGGATCCTTGAAGCAGCGACGAAGCTGTGACACATGGAACACATCGTGAACCTGAGAAAGGTTTGGCGGTAGTTCCAGTTGATATGCCACTTTTCCACGCCTTTCGAGAACAGTGAAAGGACCAATATATCGAGGGGCCAGCTTGCCCTTGATCCCAAAACGGTGTGTACCTCTCATTGGCGTGACTCAAAGATAAGCCTTTTCGCCAGGTTGATAGACCATATCCTTGTGATGATGGTCATACTGACTCTTTTGACGAGACTGAGCAACCTTTAGATTTGCATGAATAATGTGGACTTGATCTTCGGCATGTTGGATAATATCCGGACCGATAAGTGTACGTTCCCCAGTTTCTGACCAATTCAGAGGAGTCCGACACCTACGTCCATACAATACCTCAAAAGGAGACATCTTTAGACTAGCTTGGTAGCTATTGTTATAGGAGAACTTAGCATACGGGAGAGATTCCTCCCATTTCTTGCCAAAAGAAATGACACAAGCTCGAAGCATGTCTTTGAGAATCTGATTGACTCTTGTTGTCCCTAGGATTGAGGGTGAAAGGCGGTGCTGAAGGACAAATGAGTTCCCATAGCTTCTTGGAAACTTGCCCAGAATCTTGAGGTGAATAAGCCTCCACAGTCCGAACTAATCACCAATGGAATACCGTGGAGGGAAACAACTCTGGACATGTAAAGATCGGCTAGCTGACTAGCAGTAATAGTTTCTTTAACAGCCAGAAAATGTGCAACCTTGGACAATCGGTCAATGACGACAAGAATAGCATCATTACCCTTCTGTGACCTGGGAAACCCAGTGACGTAGTCCATTTCAACATGATCCCATTTCCATTCAGGGATAGAAATGGGTTGCAGAGTTCCGGCAGGCTTCTGATGTTCTGCTTTGATACGACGGCAAGTGTTGCATTCTGAAACATATCGAGCAATGTCTTGTTTCATATTTGACCAACAGAACCTTTGGCGGATGTCTCGGTACATCTTGGTACTACTCGGATGAATAGACAACGGAGTATCATGGGCTTCTTTGAGTATTCTATCAGTCATATTCAGGTTTTCCCTTTTTGTTGGAACGAATAAGCGTCCCTTAAAGTACACAACACCATCATCAACAACGGTGAAACATGAGGGTTTACCTTCCGACAGATAGTATTTAATCCTTTCGACTTCACTGTCATAGCCCTGCATTCTTTTGATACAACCCATAATATCTGGTTCAATGACCAGGTTACTCAAAGATCCCTGGTTAACAACACGAAGGTTCATCTTGCGGTTCTCCGGTGGAGGGGGAACGAGATAACCCTGAGGAACAATATGGAGGTTCAGCTGGCGGAATTCTTCTTGAAGAAGGGGGTGAACCTTGTGAACCTAGAGGTGGTTGCAGTAAGACTTGCGGCTCAAAGCATCAGCCATTACATTAGCCTTGCGAGGTGTATAAGAAATTCCCACATTGTAATCGGCTATGCGCTCCATCCATCTCTGTTGACGAAGATCCAAATCTGGCTGAGTAAACAAATACTTCAGACTTTGGTAATCGGTGTAGATCTCGCATCGGTTACCAACAAGGTATTGCTGCCACTCTTTCAGAGCGTGAATTACTGCAGCAAGTTCAAGGTCATGAACTGGGTAGTTCTCTTCATGAGGACGCAATTGACGAGATGCATAAGCAACCACTTTGCGTTCTTGCATTAGGACACAACCTATTCCCTGACGCGAAGCATCACAATAAATGACAAAGTCCTTATGGGTATCCGGAGGAGCAAGCACTGGAGCAAACGTAAATTTGTCCTTAAGTGCCTGGAAGCTCTCCTGACATTTTCCTGTCCACTCATATTTAACACCTTTGTGAAGCAGATTGGTTAAGGGCTTTGCAATCTTGGAGAAGTTCTCGACAAATCGACGGCAATAGCTGGCGAGTCCGAGAAAACTTCTGACTTACTTAACATTCTTTGGGGGAGTCCAATCAAGAATAGCCTAAACTCGTTCAGGGTTGACCGCAATACCATCCTTGGAGATCACATGACCAAGGTAGGTGACTTCGTCCATCCAGAACTCACACTTACAATACTTGGCATATAGCTGATGTTCACGAAGTCTTTCCAGTACAAGACGAAGATGTTCAGCATGATCCTCTTTATTCTTGGAAAATACCAGAATATCATCCAGATAAACCACGACGAATTTGTCGAGGTAGTCCATGAAGATATAATTCATTAAACGAGAGAAAGTTGTTGGAGCATTGGTTAGACCGAAGGACATGACGGTGTACACGTATGAACCATAGCGAGTAACAAATGCGGTCTTCGGAATATCCTCCTCACCAACACGGATCTGATGGTAGCTCAACCTCAAGTCGAGCTTAGAGAAGATTGAGGCACCAGCAAGTTGATCATACAAATCATTGATCCGAGGTAGCGGATATTTGTTCTGAATTGTAGCTTGGTTGATTGGTCGATAATCCTGGACCAGAAAATTTGTCCCATCCTTCTTATTAACAAAGAGAGAAGGTGCTCCCCAAGCAGAGAAACTTGGACGAATGAAACCTAGCCGCCGAAAATTGTCAATTTCTTGCTTAAGTTCAAGGAGTTCATGTGGTGGCATCTTATACGGACGCTTGGCTATAGGAGTGGTACCAGGTACCAAGTCGATGACAAACTCGACAACTCTAGCAGGGGGAATCCCTGGGAGTTCTTCCGGAAAAACATCTTGGAAATCCCGGACAACTGGAATGTTTTCAATCCCTTCAAGAGGTGACTCATTTAAAGCGTTCATGGTATATAGCCGGGCTTCAGCATCTTGAACAAGATGAGCATGGTAGATGACTATCTCATTAGAAGGATGCAAGAGGTGGACAGTTTTGGTGGCACAAACAACAGAAACAATATGTGCTTTCAACCAATCCATTCCAAGAATGACGTCGATATTGGAAGACTTCAGCATTATCGGGGAGGTATGGAACTCCAATCCTTCAATTTCAACAGGGACATTGTGACTAACAATGGAGGTTCAACATTGGCTCGCGGGGGTGTTTACCACTATTGGGGCGTCCATTTCTTCACACTTAATGTCATGCATGTATGCGAAATCTTCAAACATAAAAGAATGCGATGCTCCTGTATCAAACAATACAGAAGCTGGTACTGAGTTGACGAGAAGGGTACCTATCACAATAGCAGGCTAGTCTTGAGCTTCATTCAGATCAACATTGTTAACTTGAACACGTCCCTGAGCAGACCTGGCATTGTTGTTGCGGGGCTGGTTGGAAGGCAGTGCAAGCTGACTTTGATTCTGCCTGCATTCTCTAGCACGGTGTCCTGGACGACCACACTTGAAGCACAACCCATCCTCAGGATGAGAAGGGGGAGCAGGAGCTCGTGGTGGCGGAGCTGGGAGCCTCGGCTTCCTAGGTGGTGGAGGCAGACGAGGTGCAACATAGGACGGCCTTGGAGTAGGAGCAGGTGCATGGTACATGTTGTGGGGAATCCAGATCTTGCGTTTCTGACTTGCTAAACCCGAAGATGAGCCCACGTCACGGTTGCGCTTGCTGCTGTCCTTGTAGTCCTGCAGACCTGTTTCCACTATTATGGACTTGTTCACCAAGGTGGCGAAGTTGTCGAAGTCTTGAACAAGGAGTGCTAGTTTGATATCAGGGTGGAGGCCTTCACGAACTTCTCCTGCCTACGAGCATCAGTTGCAACGTCTTCTTCAGCATAGCAAGACAAGTCCAAAAATTCCTGCTGAAAAACTCCCAATATAGGAGTAAAAACAAGACGTAATAAAAAAGGATCGACGCGGAAAGTTCCGATTGAAATAGGATCTAAACAAGGAAGAGCACTTGCCATTCGTTGGTTATTAGAAGCATCCCAAAAGCGTCCGGGTCGAAATATGGCTTTCAAAGCATCCACAGTCTTGTTGCCCTGGACGAGATTGCGGAATTCACGCTTCTTATTGTCCATCATTCCCTGAGGAATATGGCGAGCACGGAATGCAGCTTGGAACTCCGGCCAGGTGATGATAGTTCCAATAGGTTGTGAGCGCCTGTGACTGTCCCACCATTGAGCAGCGAGACCCTTCAGAAAGTACGAGGCAAAGGTGACATAGCTAGCCACTGGGGCGCCTAAAGATTCCAGTTCATAAGTGATGTCACGGAGCCAGTCATCTGCTCAAGCGGCTGAGTTGAGCTGCGGTAGATCGTAGGATTGAGGCGCATGAAGTCTTGCAGAGTCATTGGGGCTGGCTGTTGATTCATGTTCGGCCTTGGGAACTGGTCCATAAGCCCTTGCATAAACTGACGATTCAGTTCAAACTGCTTCATCATACAAGCTATGTATTCTGGCGGCGGTGGGTGTTCAGTCGCACCACGACCAGCTGGCCTAACCATTCTGTCGAAACAATTAACAGTGGTATTTTAGCATTGACTATTGTAAAGACAACGAGTTATTTATGAAGTAAATTGCTCAATGGAGAAAGTGCAATAGATACGACATAGTAGTTCGAATTCAACATACAGATACATACATAGGTCTATTACAAACCATAAGTCTGTTACAACATAGACGATAGGTCCGGCATGAAATTAACCTAGGAAACTAGGTGGCACGCAGGCACGCGGTAGAGGGATACAACAACGGATATAGCAAAAAAGCTACATCAACGTCGGGGACAACGAAAGAACCCACGGAACTGTAGATGACCCTGAATGCTGAACCTGGTGGGAGGGTCCTGCATCCCGTGCAAACTCTGATGTATACACTGCATACTGAGCAGGAGCGCGGGTCCACATGCCGGAACACGACCTTGAATCTTAGGCCACTCAAGACCTAGCGGAAACGCAGTCCGAGGCGGGTAAAGGATGTTCTCCGGATGTATCCCTGCGGTGATTGCTGGCAACAAATGCGCCAAAGCCCGATAAAGATGATCACGGGTGGCGTACAACTCGATGTTAAGAGCCCTGACAGTGCGATCCAATGCCTCAGTGTACAAAACCAAAACATGTGGGTCGTAACGACGGCTCACGTAGGGGGTGCAGACAGCAGTGTAGGATCGGTCGTTGCGCTGTCGTGTGAAAGGGGCCAAGACCTCAGTGTCGGCGGCAGTATCAACTCCAGCAGGAACATACGGAACGTATCTGTATGCCGTCTCCTCCAAACAAGAGTTCGCTGCATGGAGTCGAACAATAGCAGC
The DNA here is from genome assembly GCA_022496015.1 of Hordeum marinum. Classification (NCBI taxonomy): domain Eukaryota; kingdom Viridiplantae; phylum Streptophyta; class Magnoliopsida; order Poales; family Poaceae; genus Hordeum; species Hordeum marinum. The sequence goes on along the minus strand of CM039678.1, from coordinate 86,730,772 downwards.
ATAAGCAACATCCTATACGGTCATCTCGACAGTCACTCCAATGCCACGGAAGGTGTGCAGGTCAGTGATGGAGAGGTCCCGTCGATCCCAGATAACCATCACAGCCTCATACTGTTCCTGGTTGAACTTGCGGTAGTCCTCATAAGCAGTGTACTCAGGGTACCAGCGATATCCTAGCTTCTTCAAGAGGTCAACCAGGATGGCTGGGAACCCAGTCGTATCATGCGCGTAGGTCAGAAGGACGATCTGTCTACTGGGATGCATTTGTAACAGGAAGATTTAAGATGTCAAATGACAGTGTGTGCATTATAACTTCAAAGGAATCAATTGTCAACGAAACAAATCTCCGATGGATGTGATCACGAGAACCTAATTTTAGAGTTAGCAAATTATTTATCCCGAAAGAGGAGAGAGATCAGAACCCAGAGTATAGACGAGGAATAAAAGATCCTAATACCACCCGATTGAGATGTGGGCCCATAAGCCACACAACAATGTAGGTAAAAAAAATTCAAGTACTAGACTCAACTTTGGCTAAGGAGTTGGAAAGGGTGCTACCTACAGGCAGTTGGCTCTGATACCAACTTGTGACGCCTCCAATTTCGTTCGTACGCTAAACATACACGCAATGCGTATGGCCAAGATTAGGGACTCACTAATCAATATCACAACACAACTCTAGACACAAATTAGAGTCATACAGCTTCATATTGCAAGCCAGGGGCCTCGAGGGCTCGAATACAAAGCTCGACAAACATGAGTCAGCGGAAGCCAAATATCTGAGTACAGACATAAGTTAACCAAGTTTTGCCTTAAGAAGGCTAGCACCAACATAACAACGGATCAAAAGAGGCGAGGCCTCTTGCCTGGGAACCTCCTATCCTACTGCTGGTCAGGGACCGCCTCCACGTAGTAGTAGGCTCCCGCGGTGGTGTAGTAGTCGTCTCCAACATACTCCATCTCCTGGGCTCCACCGTCTGAACGCAGAATCGTATCGAGGGGGAAAGAGAAAGCAAAGCAGCGGTGAGTACTCATCCAAAGTACTCGCAAGAATGACATCAGAACTATGCTAAGTATGCATCATTATCAAGGGGTGGGGTTATACCTGGACTGACTGCAGAAAGCAAGAATAGGGGGAAGGCCTAGTCCTATCGAAGACTAGCATCTTCAACATCTTGCAGCATGAGAAGAGAGTAGACTGGTAACACATATATAGTCATATTATTGTAGCAATTTTCTTAAGTAACCACGCCCACAGATTCTTCCTCGACTCCCTGTGGAAGCAATCCCGGAGCCACATTTCAATTAAAGTAAATCACAATTATAGTTGTATAAGGTCAAGGTACAACTCCAAGTCGTCCTGTTACGGTGGACACGACTATTCGAATAGATAAGTTCTTCCCTACAGGGGTGCACCGCATTTCCAACACGCTTGATCACCTCTGGCCGGACACACTTTCCGGGGTAATGCCCGGCCTCGGGATCCAAAACGTCGTCGCCCCACCTAGACTCAACGAAGAGGCCAGCCCGCCGGTCTACTCCTAAGCACGCAGGTTCGTGGGCCCACTTGCCCTTGCACTCCTGCATGGTGCGCACGCGGCCGGAAACAGACCTAGCACCCCTTAACTTACAAGCGCGATGCGTTCCAGTCCAATCCGGCATGCGCCACTCCATTGCTGACGTCCGAAGAGCTTCGGCTGATACAACAACGCTGAGTACCCATAACTTCTCCCACGTGAAGGTTTAGTGCGTAAAAAGGTCAATGACCAACTCGGATCAAATACCCAATCCATTAGCATTTTATTAGTGCGGGGCAAGCTCGAACCATATTGCAGGCCGTCGCCCCACCAATAACACTCGGGTGCCTTACCGGCGCACCCCCACCAAGTCTTCGGATGCCTTACGGCGCATCCCACCAAATCTTTCTCACACGGGTACCCTTGGGGCCGACCCGTCTCAGAACTGTCGGGAACTCAGGTCCACCTCAACAGAGTGGTACCTCCTGTCCCTTCAGTCCCGACATGTTAGTATAGTGCCAAGTCAATAGTAACTATGTGGTTGTAACATCAAGACGGGAACTGAGGAATCACCCTTAATGGTCCCCGCTCGATGTAACTGTCAAGGTGTAATTTAGAGGAATCACCCTCGAGGGTCCCACACTTGAGGGGTTGCACGACAGAGACATCGTCAGGAATGGCGAAGGAGGAATCACCCTCGATAATCACGACCGACTAGCTGCACTACAGGGCTAACATCATGAGTACTTCGCGAGGTGTCACCCTCGGTACTCGATAGTAGCACTGAAGAGTCATACAATTTAGGGGAGTGCGGTGATGTGAGTGGCCTTGCTTGTCAGTTAGTTGACCGAGTCTTCGGGTCTTCGAGTCGTCGAGTTGTCGGTTCGTCAATGAAGAAGCAGGGGCAACTGGGACTAAGGGGGTCACTGGGGGTTCTCTAACCAACCTATACTAAGAAGTTGGTATGATTGCAGGAATAGTAGCAGTTCATCAAAATCAGGCTATGCATCAAAATAGGAGTTAACTAAAATAGTAGCAAAATTCTAATGCAAGAATAAGAGGGAGAGAGGTGGGTGATATCGGAATGCTCAAGGTTTTTTTGCTTGCCTTGCTGCTTTGCTGAAAAAGTCTGGTCGTCAGGGGCGTAGTTGTACTCAGCAGCAACGTCAGTCTCGGGATCTACCGGAGAGAAGAGGGGGAAGAAACAATAAATATAAAGCAAAGGTGCGATCACAATGCATGACATGGCAATATGCAGGGCTAGGCATGCACTAACGTAGTATTATACGTCGCAGACTGTTCGAAAGAATATCTGACGATATTTCCCAGGTCTTTTGGATTTAACGGACAGTTGATCCGGAGGGGAAAGATCCATGCTCATCATGCTAGGAGCATGTGACATATGAATGGATGGCGTATTTGGATTCGTGGGATTTTTCTGATCAACTTTCATGTATGAATTATTTTCATTTGAGCTACGGTTTAAAAGATATGATTTTCTAAAGTTATATATATTTTCTAGAATTAACAGATTATTATTTATTCGAAAATTACTTTATGACATTATGCTGACATCAGCACTGCATTAGTAGTCAACTCTGGCTAACCAGAGTCAAACCTGACATGTGGGGGCCACATGTCATAGACTTGGGGTTATTCTGGTGTTTTAATTTAAACTAAACATATTACTTAACAAGTGGGGCCTACATGTCAGTGACAGATTAGTGTAAACCTAATTATTTTAACTAATCCAATCTGTTATACTTGTTTTGTGCCTTTTGTTGCAATAAAGTTCCAAGTAAAGCCTTTGGGATAGTGTGGATACTTGTTGATTTGATTCTGTGCATAAACAGAAACTTTTGCCTCTAGTAAAGAATTTCTCTGATTTTACCGGAGCATCAAAAAATTCTGAAATTTTTACAAAATATTTATATGAAAATTCTATATTGTTTTCCTAATTTTCAGAATTTGTAGAGACAGGGAAGTATGGGTATACTACAGATCTTCACAGACCGTTCTATTTTTGACAGATTCTTTTTTGCATGCATAGTTTGCTTGTTTTAGTGTTCCCATAGCTTATATTAAGTGATATAAATTATGTAAATGGTAGAATATAGTAGGTACTATGTGAGAACAATTATGAATCTTTTCTTGACAACACCTAAGTGAATGATCTTTATTTATTATACTAACCCATCTCACAAAGTTCCGTTAAGTTTTGTGTGATTGAAGTTTTCAAGTTTTGGGTGACACACCGATATGAGGAGAATAAGCAGTGACAATAACCTGAGCTTGGGTATTCCCAAGGCAACCCCAAGGTAATATCCAAGGAATAATCAAGCTCGTAAGCTTGGGGATGCCCCATAAGGCATCCCCTCTTTCGTCTTTAACATTATCGGTATATCTTACTTAGAGCTATATTTTTATTCATCACATAATATGTGCTTTGCTTGGATCATCATTATATTTTGTTATTTTCTGTTAGGTGTTATTTATAATCTTTTTTTCAATAAAAAGTTCCAATAATTTCCTTAGGATGCTTGCATCGCATGTTTGATGTGTGCTATGTAAAAAACAAAAACTTTCTCTGTAGTGCTTGAATTTTCATATTTTACTGGAACGTGTAAAGTTTTTGAAATTTTTACACAGTGTTTTCATATAAATTCTATATCACGTCCTAAAGTTTTCATAAATTTCTACAGACTGTTCTGTTTGGACAGATTGTTGGCATAGTTTTGTTATCTACTTATCCTATAGTTTCCATAGCCTATATTAGTAGATATAAATTGTGGAAAAGATAGTAAACAGTAGATGATGTTTGGAAATTTTTATGCAACTTGTCTTGGCAGTACAAGAAGTGTGGACTTAGTCGTATGTGAACTAACCTATCTCACGAGCTCTTTTTGAGTTTTTGTGGATGAAGTTTTTAAGATTTAGGGAAACCGTGATATAAAAGGAATTAAGGAGACACAAAAGCTCAAGCTTGGGGATGCCCGAGGCATCCCAAGATAATATTTCAAGAAGTCTCAAGCATCTAACCTTGGGGATGCCCCGGTAGGCATCCCCCCTTTCTTCATCAACAATTATCGGTTAGTAGCGGTTGACCTAAGTTTTTGCTTCTTCACATGATGTGTGCTATTCTTAAAATGTCATTTTATTTTGTTTTGATTTATGTTTTAATAAAATACTTAGATCTGAAAGTTTTTACATGAGAGAGAGTTCTCAAATGGCTACCTATTTACTTAACTACTCGCTTGATCTTGACTTATATCTTTTTGGAGTAGCTTGTCATTTACTCTTGTGCTTCACTTATATCCTATGAGTAAATTGTTGAATGAATTAAATACCATGAAGTTGAAATTATATGTTCATATCATGCATAGTAGTAGCTTCACATTGGGTATAGAAAGTGAAATCTTTTGAAGCTTGACAATCACAATATTGGTCATACAAACAATTTGTGAATGATTAGTATAAGTAAGAGAACTTCCACATACAAATATATTATCTTGGACATCTTCTATGATTGTGAATACCCATTAAATATTTTTCAAAGTTGAGAAAATTAGTTGAAGTTGGACAAGGAAGATAACGTAATGAGTTATGGTTGTGTATATTTGCATAGAAGTTATATTGTTATGGATCCTCCAACATGTCATGTTTCCTTAGGATCTTTTCCTAGCTAAAAATTCATACTAAGTAGAGATACTACTTGTGCATCTGAAAACCCTAAAACCCAGTTTCTTGCTGTGAGTGTCCACAATACCTTCCTATGGATTGAATAAGATCCTTCAAGTAAGTTATCATTGGTGCAAAATGGCAATAAAAATTGCTTCTAAATGTCTTTGATCATTTAGTGTAAGAGAAAATTGAGCGTTGTACGAACTTGTGATGGCAAAGTAATAAAACCGATGGACTACATAATAAAGGTTGCTATGATAAGGAGCAATATAACGTGACATTCTTTTGAATTAAGGGATTGTGCATACAAAACGAAAAAACGCATGACAACCTCTGGTTCCAACTGTGAAAGGCCTATCTTTTACCTTTCAGTATTTACTTTTATGCAAGATTCAATAGTATGCATTCTCATTTCAACCTCAATTATTCTATAGTTGGCAATCATCATGTGGTGGGGAAAGATCTAGGCACATATGGACAGTCAAATATATTTGATCATGACTTATTATTGTTGACAATTATCTCTATGATAAATGAGTTGGGAGGTGAAACATTAAGCCCCTATCTTTCTCTGTGTTTGATGGATGCCATTTTTTCTAAAATATGCTTTGAGTACTAGCAATCATAGAAGACTATATGATGATTGAGTATGTGCAGCTCTTACTTAGACTTTGTTGAGAATAAGTTGAAATGCAATTGTTTGGTGACTAAGAACATAGGTTGTTAAGTTTCAAGAGAATTAATTGTTTGAACCATAACATGTGAATTGGTTGCTACTTTATCATGATGAGTTTTATGAGAAAGAGTTGTTGTTATGATGCTAGGAAAAGTGGTTGAAATTATCATTGATCAAACTTATGCACTATGCTAGCATTCCCACTTCATGAATTATTTCTTTCATCATTTACCTACTCGAGGACGAGTAGGAATTAAGCTTGGGGATGCAGATACGCCTCCAACATATCTATAATTTATGAAGTATTCATGCCATATATACAACAATTTTATATGGTTTTGGTATGATTTGCATGGAACTAACCCGGACTGACGCTGTTTTCAGCAGAACTACCGTGGTGTTGTTTTTTGTGTAGAAATAAAAGTTATCTAAATGCAAGGAAACTTTGTGACGATTTTTTTGGAACAAAAGAGGCACTAGAAGCTTTGTGGGAGGGCCAGAAGAGCCACGAGGTGGCCATAACCCACCAGGGCACGCCAGCCCCCTCTGGCGCGCCCTGGTACCTTGTGGGCCCCTCGTGGACCATCTTCGCGTGAAACCAATGCCCAAAAATCCTATATATTCAGAAACCCCCATAAATAACCATATATCAGAAGTTCCTCCGCCGCAACTCTCTGTATCGACGAAAAACCAATCTGGAGGCATTCCACTACCCTACCGGAAAGGGTAGATCATTTTCGGTGGCCATCTTTATCATCTCGGCGGAGGCCATGATGAGGAGGGAGTAGTCCACCCTCGGGGCTGTAAGCTATGTGTTTAATCTCTCTCTCTCTCTCTCGTGTTCTTGATTTCGCACGATCTTGATGTATCGCGGGGTTTGTTAATATAGTTGGATCATATGGTGTTTTACCGTCTCTATCTTGTTGTGATGAATTGAGTTTTCCCTTTGAGATTTTGTTATTATCAGATTGAATACTTTTATGGATTTGAGAGCACTTGATCTATGTCTTGGCACTCAACTCGTGAATTCCCGAGGTCACATTGGGGTAATCTATGCATAGGGGTTGATGCACGTTTTTATCCTACTTTCTCCGGTAGAAATCTTGGGGCACTCTTTGAGGTTCTTTGTATTGGATTGAGTATTATGAATCTGAAATTGTTTGATGCGTATCATATAATTAACTTATGGATATTTATGGTGATATTGGAGTATCTAGGTGACATTAGAGTTGGTTGATGTGTCCCATATGGTGTTGTTTTAGTACAAACTCTTAGATAGATCGATCGAAAAGGATAATTTGGTGTTACTTTAGTATCAACTCTTGGGTAGATTGATTGGAAAGGATAATTTTAAGGTGGTTTTATACCCTACAAACAATTTATTCTTATGTTTTCCGCTAGATAAGAACTTTGGAGTGATTCTTCGTTGCACGTTGATGGACGGTTATGTGATCCAATTATATTAGCATTGTTGAGAGATTGCACTAGCAAAAGTACGGACCCTAGGCCTTGTTTTCAAGCATTGCAATACCGTTTGTGCTCACTTTTGTTACTTGCTATATTGCTGTTTTTTATTGTTACTATTATAAAAATCAATATCTACTATCATTACTACACTTGTATCACCATCTCTTCGCCGAACTAGTGCACCTATACAATTTATCATTGTATTTAGTATGTTGGGGACACAAGAGACTTTTTATTATTTGGTTGCAGGGTTGTTTGAGAGAGACCATCTTCATCCTACGCCTCCCATGGATTGATAAACCTTAGGTCATACACTTGAAGGAAATTTGCTACTGTCCTACAGAACTCCGTGTTTGGAGGCCCAACATGAGTCTACAAGAACAAATTGTGTAGTAGACATCATTCATGTCCCTCTTTTACCGAACCAACCGACTAATTACTACTTCCTTCGACCCAAAATAAGTGTCGTTGATTTAGTAGAACTTTGTACTAAATCAACGACGCTTATTTTGGGACAGAAGGAGTGCATCTAATTTTCTGTTACACACAAATAGTGTGCAGTCATTTGGGAAGTGAAACATGGTGCGTAAACTTAGCTCTGAATCTTAATAATCTCAGGGTCGCTACAGTACTACACTTTGAAACAGGCTTTTGTCCCGCTTTATATATAAAGCAACAACACCGAACCGTACACAGCCCAACGATATAAAGTGATGAGAGAACTCTCTTACAAAGCACATCAAAAGATACAGTGCTACACTAGATACCAAATTTTGGCAGTCTGCATTCCTCTTATCTTTGCTTCAACTCATTTCATTTTATTTGTGTCGCATGGTGTAAACTGATTTGGTTGATCATTGGTGCAGGCATTTGATTTGGTTCATCTTGGTGCAGAGAACCTAATTCTGAGTTATATCTGGTGGGTGATGTAAACACTCTATACTCCCTTTACATGGAGTTGTTAGTTTTGTTAGTCCAATGCTTGACCATTTGGCTAAATATTTATTTGCTGGCTTAATTCTATAGACATCGTCGATTATATTGGATGGATGCAAACGATTTTAGATGCAAAAAATAGTAACATGTGTACAGAAAATTGATGGACGTGTTTCCAGTATACTTCTAATGTGCAATACCCTTTGGTAGCAAAGATTTGTCCTTGATTTTTTTGTTACATCACTCACCTTTTGAACACCATTCTTTTTATTTCTCTTGTTTTATTCCCTATACGTTATGAAGCCAGCTTTAGGAGTTTTGTTATAATATATACTGGTAATTGGTAAAATTTATAGGCACAAATAGCTGATACATAGGTATATATATCATTCTGAAGTTTATGTGTACGTAGTATGTAGTATATAAGAATGTTTAGGTAGTATATATAGAAATTTTTTGATAGTATGTCTCATATTTTGAGCATATACTTTTTTACGTATAAATATGTATGTATTTTATAAATATAATAAAAATATGAGTCAACTTGCAATTTTTTTCATAGAATTCACTTTGAAGTATCTTAGATATAGTAGATGAACATATTAAAAATAATAATATAGTATATATACTATCACATGATAGTATATGAGACATGGGAGTAAGTACACCCGGTTGTAGGATGTATTTTCCCTATGTATATGTTTTATATATATATGTGTATATATATATATACATATATATATACATATATATATATATATATATATATATTCAGTCCCATAGTAAGTAGCAATTTCCAAAGGTGCGTTCATAATCTCATAATGATCTCTGTAAAGCCAGTGTCGGTGTCATCTTGATTATTTATATATGAACACCACTTGCATCTACATAACTCTATAGTATGATGACTTAAAATACGAGTGTCTTTTGTTGCTGTTTTACAAACCATCTTGGATCACATCTTACTATTATGTATTTCATAATAGTTTCATAATAGAACCGTTGACATTTAACTGCCACATTCATGTATCGGGAACAAAAGTATTTATTTACTTCAAACGCACTTTGTTACGTTCAGATGCGCATTGTATATATTAACTCATTGCCGTAGTCTTTTTACCCCTGTGCTTACTATTAAAAGAATGGGCCACTTCACCACTAATCTTAAACTGGTGGCCACATAAAGCTCTGAGCAAGTTTGAGGGTCGTGTCATTCACAATTGACCCCACATGTGATTCATCCTGATATTTGATGTTAAAATGTAAATTGTATGTGTGTGCGCTTAGTCTTTCTCTTTGGTTGGTGGTCGAATAGGAGGTTGCTTGAATCCCTTTTATGTCATAGTTCACAGACAATTTGAGCACACATATTTCTCTGAGACTCATGTGAGTCGTTTTGAAGGCTATGCACGCTGGTCCAATATATATTGCAGAGACTAGTCAAAGTCAAATTAGAGGAATGCTCACACTTTGGTGTAGAAAATTACTATGTGTAGCATGTTATTGTTTCCCTTTCTCCTTTTTTTGTCAAGAATGAAATATTATGTGGTGTAGTCTCACAATGTGTTATTCTAGAAGCTATCTGCGAATAGTGTTGTAATTGGATGTGTTTTATTCTGTCAACTTATCCAGTTTCTATATATGTTTTTTGTGCTATTTATAATGTCCTTAACACATCGTTTACTTTCCCAAGTGTTAAGTTCTTTAAATTGTTTCTGAAATGATTAGAACTAAAAGATCGCTCTCATTTAATATTCATTTTGAGAGTACTATTATTTTAAAACTTTAGACTAATGATCTTTGTAATTATTAATAAGAGGCATTGGAGCATGTCCGTGTCATGCATGGCTTGGTCATATCGATTTTCTCGACAAATTTCGGGGGTTCCAGTTACTGATTTTTGCATGTCCTGTGTTTTTTGTAGACAAACTATCACAGGCAAGATGAGTCGGCCTGTGACTTCATACATCAAATCGAACTAATGGTGATTTTCTACAGGCACATCAGTGCAAAAAAAAAGACAATTGATAGCCTCTCATTTAGCTATCACACCATGTGTTGTGTCACTCCTCTGCAACACGCGGGGAACCCGCCAGCGCCGCCGCGTTCCCCTACCTCCCCCTACCCAGTCTCGCCGCCACTCGAGGAGGCTGCTGGCGAACGCCGCGCGCGCTCTGAGGAAGGTGGCGGTGAGGCCCTTCTGCTGCATCTAGCGGCCGCAGTGCCAGAGGTTGGGCGACGCCGTCGTGTTGGATCTAGGGGGCCGTCCTCGGGACAGGCGACGGCTGCTGCCTCGTCGGCGCAGTGGTGGCGGCTCGAGGGCGTAGGCCTTCGCATGGTGCTGCTCGTCCAGGGCGGAGGCTGGGTGCAACTTTGGCGCGGGTACAGACCCGATCTGGCTGCTCAGCTAGCCTCGGTCGGCTGGATCCGGCTTCCTGGGGTGCGGCGGCCGGCTGCAGGTTGGCGCTGGCGGCTCCGGGCGTCGGCGGACCGGGCTAGCTCCCCTGATTCTGAGAGTCCTTGACGGGCTCTTTGGATCACGCCGGGATCCTGGCCTGGGTCCTTGACACCGCGGGCAACTCCGGGGAAACCCTAGGTCCCATTGGGATCGAGCGATGACGGTGCTTCTGCGTCGTAGTCCCTCTTCAAGGCATCGTTTTTGGAGTTTGCTCAGGTTGAAGGGTCCAGCGACGCCGGCGCCGCACGGCCTGGTGGCGCGACTGCCAATGAAAATCGCGCCGACTCCGGTCATGGCAGACGATGGCGGCGTCTCCGATGTCGTTTCCTTGTTGAGGCATCGTCATTGCTGTTTGCATCATCAGGCTCGGGATGCTCCGGGGGAAACCCTAGATTTGGGTCTTCCGGATCGGACGATGACGGCGCCTTTGGTGTCGCTCTCCCTCTTGGGGGCATCGTTTTGTAGCAAGTGCTGGATGGAGAAGACTACGGGAGGAGCGGTATTTCATCCACCACAAGGCCGACGGCGAATCCTGGCGGCATGGCGCTGTGGAGTTTCGGCGACGGGAGCGGACGGATGGATACGTGCAGGATGGTGGCGCTGTCTGGCGCCATGGTGGCATCGACGGCAGGCCTGGCAAGGTCGGTGCGTCAGTATCTTTTCTGGAGATGGATCGGTGGAAGACGGCGGCGGCGGCTTCTGAGAGTGCGCAAGACCGGTGTGTGACACAGTCCCGGTATATGGCTGGGCTGGGGCATCTGGCTTTAGATGTTAGGCTTTGGTGCGATATCTGTTTGGTATTCAGCTCGGATATTCGGCACGCCTTCATCAACGGAATAGGAGTAGCGACAGGTGTTGCCCAGATGGTAGCTTCAGGCTTACTGATGTATTACTTTGTACGGTCTTTGCGAATAATTAATAAAATAGCTGCATGCATCACCAAGATGCAGAGGCCGAGGGTGTATCCTCCTTTTCTAAAAAGAAATGTGTCGTGTCACTCAGTTACGGTCTCAGCCGCGCTCTATATATTTTCAGATTACAGAAATTTAGCTTGCCAATGCAGTATCAGTATGTTTCATAAAATTATCTAACTATTGCAAAATTGCATAATGCATCAAATTGGAGTGTACCCTACATATTTTTGTTGCTTATTTAGGGGCTGCCATCACTAGTAGAAAACAGGGCATCGGTTCGGGCCGGCCAGTCCATTACTCCCGGTTCAGTCACGAACCAGGACCAATGGGGGCAACGGTCCCGGTTCGTGAGGCCAGGGGGCCGGGCAGGCCACGTGGGGCATTAATCCCGGTTCGTCGGACCCCTTTGGTCTCGGTTCCAGACACGAACCGGGACCAACGTGCCTCGCTCCTGGCCCACACACATTGGTCCCGGTTATTTTATTACCATATATATGTATTGACCCCCTTCTTCAAATTAGATGTGGCAGATGCGGGATGAACTCCTACCACATGATCGCATATGAGCAATTCAAGAAGAATTGGCAGGATTCTTTCTTGACCACGTCATAAATAAAACCGGAGAATATCATCTGGCAGTGGACATTAGATGTTAGGGATTGTAAGAGATCTTATATTGTATATATGTAGCTAGTAGCGTCGGATATATATACGAAAACTTGTTATACGACCAATCTTTCGGAGAAAGAGAGGTCGATCACTTCTATCTCTATATGTTCATGACGATCTTCTGTACTTAATGGTTCCTTCATTTGCTTACTAGCTAGCGTGTCGAATTCTCTCTATAGTAGCTAGCGTCTACCAAGCACGAAGAAAGAGAGGACACTTCGCTCTATCAATTAGCTAGCTATAACAATATAAAACCCCTAAATTAACTCTCTAAAACCACCTAAACCCCCCCCCCTCCCTTTCAAAATTAAAAAAAAAACAATTGTCAGATGCTGACGCGTGGATGCCTGTTGGTCCGATTGGTGTTACCAGTCGGGACTAAAGGTCCTCCTGCCCCGGCTCCCCGCAGAGGCCATGTGAAGCCCCTTCTTTCCCGGTTTGTAAGAGAACCGGGACTAAAGGTTTTAGGCTTTAGTCCCAGCACTTTAGTTTCGGTTCTGAAACCGAGACAAATGGACCTTACGAACCGAAACAAATGAGCCTTTTTCTACTAGTACATACATGGATAATGTACTTAGGAGTTAGGACTACAAAGACCATATCAGAAATTGATTGCAGAAATTTCTATATGACTTACGAATTTCAACCTCGTTCTTCCTGAATGAGGAAAATTACAACTTGCTGGTGCACGATCTACAATAGTTGCAGGCTGTTGAGCGCTCGTTTGATATTCGAACACGTCCAAATGCATGAGGAAGAAACTAGCTTTAATTTTAAAGATGATCTTAATCATTTGTTTGATTCATTTATACGCATTGTCGTCCGTAGCAACGCACGGACGTTCTACTAGTCAACTCATGATCATTGAGTGTCGAGAGCAACTAATTAGGGAGCACTTCCTTAAAAGCCTCCTAACGATCACTTCCACACGCAGCCACTACGCGCGTCCTCAGCCATCGTCACGTGTCACGCTCTGAGCGTTTCCTTTGAATTTTATTTTTTCTTATTTTTTTCACACTCGTTTTTGGCTTTTTAGATTGTTTTTTTTTGTTCCATTTTTTCACCGATCTTTCTTAGCTTTTTGATAAAAAAATTAAATTTTAAAAAAATTGTGCGTTTTTTCTTTTTTTCGCGACAGGCACAGTTTTACTTTCGTGAGAGGTGCGGTCGTGCCTATTGGAAAGAGAAAAAAATATGGTTTTTGCTTTTTTTTACGAGAGGCACCGTTATGCTTCCGTCAGAGACATGGTTTTGTCCTCGTGAGAGGCACGACCATGTTTTTTCTGTCTCGGTATTCGTTCTTGAATCAGTGACTGAGAGTAAGGGCTAGTGATCCATCTAATCACTAAAGGTGGGGCATCTTTCTTTTCGTAGTAAGCAACTCTATTGAGAATCTAGTTTCTTGATCGAAGTAAAGAAGAATTGTAGTTCCTCTTTAGGCGAGCTACTTCGTTCCTATTCTCGTAAAGGGAAAAATATGTTTTCTGTTTTTTTCTTTTCGCGAAAGGCATAGTTTTCCTTCCGAGAAAGTCACAGTTTTGCTTTCACGCCTCTTGGAAAGGGAAAAACGTGTCTTTTTCCGCGAGAGGCACGGTTTTCCTTCTGCAAGAGGCACGATTTTGCCTTCACGAGATGCACGGCCGTGCCTCTCGGAAAGAAAAAAATGTGTTTTCTGTTTTTCTTTTTATCGCAAGAGGCACGTTTTTTTTGTTTGGTTTTTTTCGCCCGGCTTTTTTTGGCAAAAAAAGTTTGTCAAAACCTATCAACATGGGATCTAGTTTTGAAAATCTCGAGGCGAGGAACCCAACGATAAAAACGGTTCGAAATTTGGACGCACAGTTCAAGAGATAAAACGTTTTGAAAATACGAATCTACGAGAAAAGGAAAAACTTTCCAGTTACGACAAGTGGCATACATACAAGTGGGAGTGATCTTTAAAAGGTGTACTCGTCAATTAGTGATTTCGTTGAGTGTCTCAAAAAATAAACTAATGATCATTGTCATGGGCTTCCCTAAAAAAACTCATGCTCATGGGCTCATGGGCAGAAATGGTGGGGAAGATGGACTTTTTATGTATCCCTCAAAAAAAAGATGGACTTTTTATGCTAGTTGTTTCTGCTACTTTGCCTCAAAAAAAGAAAAAAAAACTGTTGCTGCTACTTGCTCGTTGCTGCCTAAAAAAATATACTTTGGCGTTGAAGAATGGTATGAAGCTAGCGGAACAGTAGAGATGCTCCAATGTAATCTTTGAAATCTGATTGTCTTGACATTGTTCAGGCATGCAAAGGCCAAGGGGGAAGTAGATATCCTGACCATTTATTCTGCCACTCTGAATGAGTGTTTTCATTTAGCTCAAAGTATTGGCCTAGTCTTTTACTTGCACTATCCAAGGGAGGGGAATAAGGTGGCGCACAAGCTTGCTAGGAATTCATATGATTCTAATTCTACAATTTCTTGGGAGGGTGATCCTCATCCTAGCTGAACTTATTAGTGATGTAGCAATTATTTTATCTACTACCCCTATAAAAACACCAAAGGGCAAATCTAACTAGACATATTGACCGTCTATTACATTTCTTGTTAGAGATACGACACGCAATCAAATATGATGAAAAACGAAATCAAGCAAAGGGACACAAGATATTAACGTGAAAAATTTCTCCAACACGAAGGAAAAAATCCACGGACGCCAGCCAGCCAAACTCCACTATATCGGGAGAGGTTACAAACGCCGGAGATTTATAATTGATCAACTTATTCCATGCGGCGGCTTACAAGAGGTATATATAACACAAGAGTCCAAGGTCAACTCAAGCCTACCGGCGACGGGCCTCGTTCCGCTCGCTCGTTAGAAGTTAGTCTTTCTATTTATATTGAAATTTGAAGCATAATATATAAAATATCTAATGATTTGAAACGCACTAACGAAATTCTAATCCCACCAATCGAAACAACCCCTGGTACCTCTCTCTCTCCCCACTCTGCATGATACCTGTATCGCCCCTACCAAGACGCCGACCGCTGCTCCTTCTCTCCCCGTTCAACCTCTCAGCCGCATCCCGTCGCACCCGTCGCCGGTCGCCCGCCGATTCTCCGGACTCTGATGGAGCCTGACGGTCGGAAAGACGACGGAAGCCGCACGCCCCCGCGCAGACCCCAACTCTTCGGACTCTAGAGGCCACCGAAGCTGGCGGAAGCTGCACGCCCTCATGCCGGTTAACATTTGAGAAAGCATAGGCCTTCCTACGCCCCCTTATCTAGCCATCCATTTCTACATCGCGATTCGTGCAGACACCTTTTGTCTTTTTTGTTTCTTGCAAATAAAAAACATTTGAACTTCAAACTTTGCAGGATGAGAAAACATTCTAACTAGAATGTGGGAAAAAGTTTTGAGATTTTTTCGTGAAATATATATACTCCCTCCATTCCTAGATATATGGTATATAGTTTTTGGCACGAATATTAAAGAACCCACGTAGAGGGAAATTTTTATAAGTTTTGGGTGAGATTACACCTGACTAATGGAGATTATAAAATACAAGAGCTTGCGTGATATAAAGAAATGTAATCAAATTTGTAAAAAATATATCCAAACGAGTGGTGCAATGCAATACACCTTGTAATTTGGGATTTTTCTCAAAAATCTATACACCTTATATCAAGGAACGGAGGGAGTACTAAAAATGTATTTTTTAGTAAAAAAGTCTCATTTATTATATTTATGTCGGTCAAAAAAATCTGAAAGTTTTATCTCATATTCTAGTTAGAATGTTTTCTCATCCCGTAAAGTTTGAAATTCGTATGTTTTTTTATTTGCAAGAAACAAAAAAGAAAAAAATTCATGTAAGAAGTTAGTTGTGTAGAACGGATCTCAAAACAACATTGAAAGGTAAGGATAAGGGATATCTGAAAGCCTGTGCTTCAAAAATTCACGCCCCCTCGTGCCTGCCTACCTGGGGTTGCGACGGCCGTAGCCGCCAGAGGAATCCGCCGCCACTGAGCCCTGCTGACTATGGGTTGCGCCGGCCGCCCGCCGATTTATCACTCGGCAGGGCCTCGCACGCCCCCGACGCCGGCCGGGACTGCCAGTGCGGTCGCCTTACTCCCTAGGGTTGCTGGTTGCTGCCAGTGCCATCTGCGTGAGGCATCTTGTTCCCTCTTTTCTCTTCATCTATACAAGATTCAATACAAACTGCAATTAAGCACAATGTTCATCTATACCGGATTCAGTACAAGGTTCACTATAAACTGCGTGAGTCTCTTAATTTCTTCAAGGAATAGCAATAACGACCCCTCTTGAGACCTTTGATTTTGTTAGTATATGCGCCATCTCTGAGACAAATAGAGTACTCTGAACGTTTCTGTCCAAGCACTGATTGTTTTCATGAAACATCTAATGTGGTTGAAAATAGTTAGTTAGTCATCTTTCAATTGCATCTCATACTCTCAGTTTATCTGTGCTGAACCCTCCATTGTACATCGACATTGGTAGCTTTGAAACCACATAGTTTAATTCTTATTGATAAGTCAGTAGAAGATTCCAACAATTGATTTCATGGTCCTTAGCTACACTTCTGATTTGTGATGTTCAGCTGAGCAAAGCAACCTGGTGGTAACATATATACTAATAGTGCACAGGTAGATGACCTCTCCATCACTCATGTATACCTTTTTCTGTAGTCCAAAGGTCTTCCATCCAATGAGCCAAAATGACCTTTACGTCACAATGGTTTTGAAGAGAGTAGAGAGGAATGAAGTGAATGACTCGTTGTATTGATTTGATGCCTGGGCTTTTATATTGCCTGAACAGGCGCTTACAGGGTCGGTCACAATACTAGTAGAAAACAGGGCTTCGGTCCAGGCTTGAAATACCATTAATCCCGGTTCGCTCACGAACTGGGACCCTGGCGGCATCGGTCCCGGTTCATGAGGCCAGGGCGCCGGCGGGCCTCGTGGGTCATTGATCCCGGTTCGTCTGACCCCTTTGGTCTCGGTTCCAGACACAAACCGGGACCAATGGGCATCGCTCCTGGCCTACAATCAGTGGTCCCGGTTTGTGGCTAGAACCGGGACCACATATATACCCCTGCCCGCGAGCAGAGCAGTGCACTGCTCTATTTTTTTGGCCGGGCGTGGGAGAGCTTTGTGGTGCTCCAGCTCACCTACTATGCACATGAGGTGTTCGATGAAATGCTCAAGCCATACTTAAACTTTCTCCTCTCGAAGCTCCTTGTCCAAACTCCATTTTCCTCAAGATTTGTCTAGGTTTGGCGGTCCGTCTTGTCCCGTCCCCGTCCTCACCGCCGTTGATCGTCCGCGCCCATCTCGACACTGGCACCATCGTGGTTAGCCTCTTCTTCTGATCTTCTTTCTAAAAGAAAAAAGTTCTTACTTGTATGATTTAGATAGATACTTGTATAATTTTCTTACTTTTATTATTGTTTGTTATTATATAGTGCGATGGTTTTATTAATTTTTTACATAGTTTAAATATATGTTTTAATTAGATGCTCTAGAGAGCTATATGTTGTTCAATAATGAGAACTATGTATGAACTTTATTTATTCATTTTGATAACTACTGTACTTCGGCTTTAATGTGATGATGAATTTCTATTAATTTGTTGACTTCTCTATTCATGATATTCTGTAATGGTTTTTAATACACTTTATTATATAACGCATGTAGATGAACCGACAATGGATGTATGGTGACTGACGCATCTCCGAGTATATTAAGGGTCTGCATAATTTTCTCGAAGCGGCTGAGGCAAACAAGCAGAATGGTTTTATTCATTGTCCATGTATTGTCTGTGAGAATACGAAGGCTTTCTCCAACTCTAAAACCCTACACTTCCACCTGCTTCAGAAGGGTTTTATGCCACACTATAATGTTTGGACCAAGCACGGACAAAGTGGGGTTACTATGGAAGACAACAAAGAAGAAGAGGATGATGAAAAATATGTGCCTCCTGAATACGGTGATGCTGCAACGGGGGAAGCTGAAGATCAAGAGGAACAAGACGATGTGTCTGATGATGATCTTCGACGGGTCATTGTTGATGCAAAGAGACAATGCGAAAGTGAAAAGGAGAAGTTGAAGTTCGATCACATGCTAGAGGATCACGAAAAAAGGTTGTACCCCAATTGCGAAGATGGCAACATAAAGCTTGGTACCACACTGGAATTGTTGTAGTGGAAGGCAGAGAATGGTGTACCTGAGAAAGGATTTGAGAAGCTACTGAAAATATTGAAGAAGAAGCTTTCAAAGGATAACGAATTTCCCGACAGTACGTACACAGCAAAGAAGGTTGTATGCCCTCTAGGATTGGAGGTGCAGAAGATACATGCATGCCCTAATGACTGCATCCTCTACCGCGGTGTATACGAGGATTTGAACGCATGCTCGGTATGCAGCGCATTGCGGTATAAGATCAGACGATATGACTCTGGTGATGTTGATGGCGAGCGCCCCAGGAAGAGGGTTCCTGCCAAGGTGATGTGGTATGCTCCTATAATACCATGGTTGAAACGTCTGTTTAGAAACAAAGAGCATGCCAAGTTGATGTGATGGCACAAAGAGGACCGTAAGAAAGACGGGAAGTTGAGAGCACCCGCTGACGGGTCGTAGTGGAGAAAGATCGAGAGAAAGTGGAGCGACTTTATAGGTTACCCAAGGAACGTATGGTTTGGTTTAAGTGCAGATAGCATTAATCCTTTTGGGGAGCAGAGCAGCAAACATAGCACATGGCATGTGACTCTATGTACGCATAACCTTCCTCCTTGGTTGTGCATGAAGCGGAAGTTCATTATGATGCCAGTGCTCATCCAAGGCCCTAAGCAACCCCACAATGACATTGATGTGTACCTAAGGCCATTAGTTGATGAACTTTTACAGCTATGGAATGGAAGAGGTACGTGTGTGGGATGAGAAAGAACAGGAGGAATTTTACCTACATGCGTTGCTGTTTGTAACCATCAACGATTGGCTTGCTCTCAGTAACCTTTCAGGACAGACAAACAAGGGATACCACGCATGCACACACTGTTTAGATGACTCCGATACTATATATTTGGACAAATGCGGGAAGAATGTGTAGCTGGGGCATCGCCGATTTCTTCCGACCAACCATCAATGTCGAAAGAAAGGAAAGCATTTCAAAGGTGAGGCAGATCACCGGAAGAAGCCTGCCCTTCGTACTGGTAATCAAATACTTGATATGGTCAATGATTTAAAAGTAGTCTTTGGAAAGGGTCCTGGCGGGCTATCTGTTCCGACTGACGATGCGGGACGCGCACCCGTGTGGAAGAAGAAATCTATATTTTGGGACCTACCCTATTGGAAAGACCTAGAGGTCCGCTCTGCAATCGATGTGATGCACGTGATGAAGAACCTCTGCGTGAATCTGCTAGGCTTCTTGGGAGTGTATGGGAAGACAAAAGATACACCGGAGGCACGGGAGGAACAGCAACATGTGCACAGAGAATACGGCATGGATCCAAAGCAGTATGAAGGTCATGCCAGCTACGCTCTTACCAAAGAAGAGAAGGAAATCTTCTTTGAATGCCTGCTTAGTATGAAGGTCCCGTTTGGCTTCTCGTCGAACATAAAGGGAATAATAAATATGGCACAGAAAAAGTTCCATAACCTAAAGTCTCATGACTGCCACATGATTATGACGCAACTGCTTCCGGTTGCATTGAGGGGGCTTCTACCGGAAAATGTTCGATAAGCCATTGTGAAGCTATGTGCATTCCTCAACGCAATATCTCAAAAGGTGATCGATCCAGAAATCCTGTCAAGGATAAGGAGTGATTTGGTGCAATGTCTTATTAGTTTCGAGCTGGCGTTCCCACCATCCTTCTTAAATATCATGACGCACGTCCTACTTCATCTAGTCGACAAGATTTTCGTTCTGGGCCCTGTATTTCTACACAATATGTTCCCTTTGAGAGGTTCATGGGAGTCTTAAATAAATATGTTCGTAACCGCGCTAGGCCAGAAGGAAGCATCTCCATGGGCCATATCAAATAGAGGATGTCATTGGGTTTTGTGTTGACTTCATTTCTGACCTTAAGAAGATTGGTCTCCCTCAATCGCGGTATGAGGAGAGACTGGCTAGAAAAGGCACGCTAGGAGCGGACTCAATAATATATAGGGATGGGCATTCTTGGTCTCAAGCACACTACACAGTTCTACAGAATTCTACCTTGGTGACCCCGTATGTCGATGAGCACAAGAATATTCTGCGCTCCAAACACCCGGAGAAGTGTGACGACTGGATTACATGTGAACACATTAGGACTTTCGGCAGTTGGTTGCAAACACGTCTGATGCGTGACAACACTGTTTCTGATGAGCTGTACTCATTGGCCATGGGACCATCTTCGACTGTATTGACTTACAAAGGGTACTAGATAAATAGGAATACATTTTACATGATCGCCCAAGATCAAAAGAGCACCAACCAAAATAGTGGTGTCCGCTTTGATGCAGCAACCAATAGGGGAAAGGACACATATTATGGTTACATAGTGGACATATGAGAACTTAACTATGGACATGATTTTAAGGTCCCTTTGTTTCAATGCAAATGGGTCAATCTCTCAGGAGGCGGGGTACAGGTAGACCCACAGTACGGAATGACAACATTGGATCTGAACAATCTTGGGTACATAGACGAACCATTAGTCCTAGCCAATGATGTGGCGCAGGTTTTCTATGTGAAGGACATGTCTACCAAACCGAGAAAAATATAAGATAAGGAAGCGAATACATCATACGATGAGCCAAAACGCCACATAGTTCTTTCAAGAAAAAGAGACATCGTGGGATTGGAGGGAAAGACAAACATGTTTGAAGATTATGAAAAGTTTCATGAAATTCCTCCCTTCAGAGTCAAGGTTGACCCAAGTACCCTGTTAAATGACGAAGATTATCCATGGTTACGGCGCAATAAGCAAAGGACACAAGCGAAGAAAAAGTGAAGACTTTCTCTCCACAACTATTATGATGATGCCTTTGATCGAGAATATCACTGCAGTTACATGAGTTCAAAAAAATGAAATCCCTTTGTAACAGATGAGTTTTGTACACAAAGTGCATCCAGTTTTTGTCGTAACCCTCTCAAGTTTTTAGCACATACTATGTGGGTGAAATGATGATACCATGCCAACTTTCAACCTTTTTAGAATTCATTTGTAGTGCTTTTCAATTTCAGGGTCATTTAGCTCAAAAAATCAGTAAATGCATGAAAAATACCAAATGAAGCCAGGAAGAGTTGAAAATTGATGATGTGGCTTTGAATGGTGCATTTTGAACACACAAAAAGTCTGGAGTTCAAATAAGTTCAAAAAATGAAATCCCTTTGTAACAGATGAGTTTTCGTCCGAAACCTTGATACTTCGAAAGAGATTGTCCATTTTGTACATGAAGTGCATCCAGTTTTTGCCGTAACCCTCTCAACTTTTCAGCACATGCTATGTGGGTGAAATGATGATACCATGCCAACTTTCAACCTTTTCAGAGTTCATTTGTAGTGTTTTTCAATTTCAGGGTCATTTAGCTCAAAGATGAACTAAAAAGTTTTTATAAAACCCTAATAGCAAAAGGAATCAGCTCAAAAGCTTTTATAAACCTGTAGTATTTTCTAAACTAAAATTATATAAAATTTATGCAACTGAAATTATCAAAGTATATTTTGCTCGAAACATTAATAGCAAAAAGAAATTTCATAAAGAAATTTTTTTGTTAGAAACTTTAATAGCAACTAAAATAACCAAATCTATTTTTGATTCAAACAGACATTTAAAATAACCTAAAAATTACCAAATAGTAGGAAAAAGAATCACTCAAAAATCTATTTTTATAGTAAAGTTATTCACAAACTAGTGGCTCAAACAAATTTAAAAAAATTCAAATTTATACTATTCAAATTTGAAAACTAATGGCACTAACAGAAAGTTTTTAATTTTTGTGACCTAAAAGCAAAAGGAATCACTCAAAAATAGTAAGTATGAATAAAAATAAATAAAGCAAACAAACAAACAAAACAAAAAATGGATTTTTTTAGAAAATGCCACCTACTGGGCCACTACGGCATGAATACGACTAGAAACCCAACCAGTTTGTTGAGCCAGGATCCAGGCCCGTAGAAAGCCCACTAGGCCCACATGCAGTGACAGTTTAGGCCCGAAAGCCTGCAGTTGAGAGGAGCTCGGGAGGGTGTGCGCAGCAACGCTTATAAACCACTCCCGAGCTCCCTCGGCTAGCGAGGTGGGACTAAAAATTTGGCACCGGGTAGCACCATCCTTTGGTCCCGGTTGGTGGCACCAACCGGGGCCAATACCCCCCTTTATTGGTGCCACCAACCGGGACCAAAGGTCCTGGTTTCCCGCCCTTTGGACTGCTGAAAACTGACCTTTGGTCCCTGTTTCCCGCCCTTTGGGTTGCCGAAAACTGATCTTTGGTCCCGGTTGGGGGCACCAACCAGGACTAAAGGGCAGCATTGGTCCCAGTTGGAGCCACAAACCAGGACCAAAGCTCTGGCTAATAAGCCAACATTTGTGGAATTTTCAGCATTCTTCATCATCTCGCCCCCGACGACGTCGACGCCGCCATGCTGCCCCGACGCCATCGCCGTGCCCCTGCCCCGACACCGTCGTCATACCCCTTCCCCGCTATCGCCGTCGTCGTCACCACCCCCGAGCTCGCGCGTCCCCGAGCCCTCGCCGCGCACCTGCCCCGCCGTCACCGTCACTGTCACCGTCGACGCCCCCGAGCCCGCACGCTCTCCCTCCTCCCTGAGCCCTCGCCGCCCCCGCTGTGAGCCGTCGCCCTAGATTTCCTTTTTTTAAGATTTTTTTGTTCATGTATGTAGATGCATATGTCGATGTATGTATATATGTAGATGTATGTATATGTATATGTATGTATATATGTAGATTTTGAGCCACCACCTCGAGCTCATCCCGAGCCATAGATTTTTTTTGTTTATGATGCTTTTTTTGTTTTAGTTGTTTTATGTTTTAGTTAATTAGGAGCACGTGTGTGCTAGGAAAATTAGTATGTGTATGTTAGGTTCGAGAAAAAATCTTGGGGTTTGAAAAAATTAGTGATTAAACGATAAGAAAATGTTATCATAGGAGTTTGTCTCAACATCGACGATGCCCGGCCCACATCCTTGTCGTCGAGTGGTCCGCGAGAGCCTGCTTGATAGGCGCCATGTCCGGGACTAGGCTCCATCGGGCTAGCACTGGGAGGTGCTACCTTCTGGGGCTCGAAGCTTGGTGAGGAATCTGGGTCTCATCGTCGACCCGGAGCTTCTTTGGTGGCGGTCACGTGGGCCACTTTCAGTGCAGAGGGAGCGGGGCCCCGTGGAGGTGGTACGTCACCGTGTCAGGGAGGAGGACGAGCACGTCCATCGCTACATGGTGACGTTGGACGCCAGTTCAACAATACCTGGCAGATTCTTCAGGGATCTCACCCGAGTTATGATCGCGCGATGGTTCCTTATCTTTGGGCGTCCACCATCCGCAACTCAGGAACCGCTGGTGACTTAAATTATTCGATAGTAATCGATCTGTATTAGTGATCTTATATGATAATATTCGAGATGTATTAGTTAATATTTGATGATGCATTAATAACTGGATTATTCGAGATGATGTATTAGTGATATTATATTGGAGTTCATTATGAATGTATTAGTGATATTTTATCAGTATAATGCGTGTGTGACTTTCGGTCTGTCATTGCTCCTTGTGTGAATTTCATGTGTGTTCTTGATGGAGGAATCCCGGCTGCTGTCGTGGGGGGCGCCTCATCTTTCTTCTCTTCTTTGTGATATACTCGTCGATATAATGCGCAAGAAGAGAAGAGGTGGGGCGTACATCACCGACGGTCGAACTATTACTGTGAGAGAGTGTCCACAAACATATATACACCACCATATCAATGTGAGAGAGTGAGCACCAACACACCATGATATGAGAGTTATTTAAGGAAAGCCTCAACGGACCGAAAGTCACACACGCATTAGGATCCAAAGCATGTCGTAATTCTTGAATCATGAACACAGGAAATGTCATCGTCATCAGACGACGATAGGATCCAAGCGTGTGAATTTTGCAGTGAAGATAAGGGTCTTTGTGACCAGCCTGGGCTGCGAGACGGCAGGTTCTTCACCATGAAGCTTTACGAGGACTTTCATATTTCTACGATACGCAACGATGACACCAATTTTTTCGTAATTAAGCATGACTTCTGTTTCTTTCCTTAACGCATAATTTCTGTTTTATACAATTTGGTTAGTTCGTCCCCTGTCATGCAAGACGGTATTTCTTGGAGAGGATCGGTTTCCAAGAGCACGAGAGTTTCAAGACGAGGAAAGCCAACCTGAGGACTAAACATGGTCACACATTTCTTGTGAAAGTAATGAATGCACCTAATAACATAGAATTAGGGTGCTCAAATTAGGAAGCTCTTTGCAAGTCATATGGATTTCAGGAGGATATGAAAATAACCTTCGATCTTCGTCCTGAAGATCATATTGAAGGAAACATCGACATTTGGGTGGATGTCGATATGCTTCCTGTTTTACCTCCATGTGAGTTTGTCAACCATGCATATTTGTCAAGTAATTTGCATTCTATATATAAAAATATTTGGTGTTCGTTCGTACTAAATTTGTTGATTTTTAATTTACAGCTTATTTCGTTTCTTCGAGTGAAACACAGAACATAATCGACACGACACACGACACTTATGGATCACATCTAACTTGAGAGGAGAAGGATGATCTTATCTACTTTGTTATTTGTGTCCTAGCTGGTAGGGACATCTTCTCGCATAATTTGGGAACCGGCCCAAATTATACATTGTACATGACACTAGTGCATAGGTTGAGGGCGGATGACATTCGCCGAAATATCTTGGTAAGAGTTTCTAATTAGGTACAGTAGTACTGTTGCGTAAATGGTATTCATTACATTGCTAACTAGGCTACTATTATGTTCTTCAACAGAAATTGCCATATGAAGTTGTCCCACCGTTGATGCAACCCGAAAAAAATATGAGAATTAAAAGCCCCTTCCATCCCGAGTTCTCTTTTGCATACTCGACTGAGCGCAAACCACCAAGACTGCTCCAAATTGAAGCATGAGGACAAATAAAGAAGGATCACAAGCCACAAGTAGGAGACCGTTGGATCTCTTTGCTTCATCATGGAGACATATGTGTTATTCTTTTTTATGTCATTTTACCTAGGAGGGAGGAGTAGGTCCTATGAGGGAGGACTATGTCATTTTATCTTTTTTTGTTTTATGAGACTTTAACTTTGTATAATTAAGATGATGATGATGAGTTGTTAGATCTTGTGTAATTAATGGTTTCCTTCATTTTCTTATTAGCTAGCATCGAGTTCTCTCAATATGTATAGTAGCTAGCAGCGTCGGACAAGCACAGAGAAAGAGAGGTCACTTCTCTCTATTAGCTACCTAACACAATGTGAAACCCCTAAATTAATGATCCAAAACCCCCTAACCCCCTCTTTAAAAAAACATCTCCTACCAGATGCTGACGCATGGAATCCTTTTGGTCCCGGTTGGTGTTATCAACCGGGACTAAAGGTCCGCCTGCCTGGGCTCCCCGCACAGGCCACATGGAACTCCTTCTGTCCCGGTTCATAAGCGAACCGGGACTAAAGGTTTGGGGAAACCTTTAGTCCCGACCTTTTAGTCCCAGTTCCAGAACCGGTGCTAATGGGCCTATGGAACCGGGACAAATGGGCCGTTTTCTACTAGTGCAATGATATCACGACTGTTCGAACAGTCGTGGTGTCTCTTGGATGGACACAACGTTTGGACAACGCCAAGTCTGTTAACTGCCTAGTTAGCCTACGTCTAACACTACATGCTAACTGCTACTAACTGCTAATTGGTCTCTAACACTCCCCCTTGGACAACGGTGTGTTCCAAGCTTCATTGGTTTTTGAAACTTCATATATCCTTAAGTGTTGAAATCTTTGCATACTCTTGATAGTCCTCAATCTTGAATAATTGATTATTTCTTAATCTTGTTTTGTTGATATCCTCCAAATATCCTATGAAAAATATAAGGAGAAAAATATAGAAATTTTATATACCGTAGGTAAATATATGAATTTGATATACCATAGGTATATTTATTGTCTCAATAAAACCGATATAAGAAACCAATATAGGAAAACTCACAAGGAAAGAGTACAAAATATTATTATCAGATGAAAATTAATAAGTTTAGTTCTAGGGAATCTCTCCCCCTGAACTCTGCAAATTTCGTAGTCATCTCATACCAATGCCATGAATGCATTTTTGAAATGCAGCTGTTGGTAAAGACTTGGTGAACAAATCCGCAAGATTGTCACATGATTTTGTTTGCAAAATATCAATTTCTCCATTTTTGTGTAATTCATGAGGGAAGAACAGTTTTGGAGCAATATGTTTTGTGATGTTACTTTTAACATATCCCATATGTATTTGAGATAATGGTTGGTGATTCTAATGAACCAACACCGCATGAGGTTTGAATATGGTTGATCACTCTGCGAAACCATACATATTCTCGTGAAGCTTCATATAATGCAATTATTTCAGAGTGGCTAGTGGAAGTTGCCATTAAAGTCTATTTGGTTGACTTCCATGAGATAGTTGTTCCACCATATAAAAACACAAACCCTGTTTACGATCTGGCATTATGGGGATTAGAGATATAGCCAGCGTCAGTGTAACCAATCAGGGTCATTTCTTGATTTTTTCCTACAGAATAAACCAAGATTTTTAGTACCATGTAAATATCTGATGATATTATTTACTCCCGCCCAATGGCATTTTGTTGGAGCCACACTATGTCTAGCTAGTAAGTTTACTATGAAGGAAATGTCTGGTCTAGTACAATTTGCGAGGTATAGTGCTCCTATGGCACTAAGGTATGGGGAACTTAGGTCCCAATACTTGTTTGTCATCTTCCCTAGGTCTAAATGGATCCATTTTCCTACCAAGGGATCTAACAACCATTGGTGTCTTGTATGGATATGATTTATCCATATTGATTTTTTAAAACTTTCTAAATATAAGAGGGCTGATAGACGAGTATTCCTGAGGGAATAAGTTCAAGTTATGAACTTGAATAATATTTGGTTTCATCCAACTTTCCGTCTAGATATGATTGCGAGAACCTTTCATATCTTGTATATACCTTGAAGATGAAATCATCGGTATATATACATAGGTCATGTAGAATCTAGCATGGGATTTTGTTAATAACTACATGTAATCAAGTAATCATTATGTGAGTAATCCTTTTGAAGAAGGAACTCTCGTAGTCGATTGTACCACACAATTCTTCGACTATTTTTTTAGTCATGGAGTGTCTTTTGATGTTTTTACAATATATGTTGCGATTTGTTCATATGTTTAGACTTTCAAGCCTTTAATTGACTTAAATATAGATGTCTGAATTGGGTGATCCATATGAGTATGTAATCTCCGAGTCTATCAACTGCATTGATAGTTTATTTGTAACTGCTAATAATATTAATATCGAAACGAAATTCCACCAATACCAAGAGGGTACGTTACATGATAATTGATGTTGGGTCTCAGCATGAACCCTTTTGCTACAAGCATCACTTATCACCACCTCATTGTTTTTGTTATGAAATAAAATTCATTTGTATTCCAAAAGGAAGATAATTATGAGAAGAATGTATTACAGTTATAAATACCTCTCTTTTGCTAAGCTTCCTTCTAGTTGAACCAATATATGAATGCATTAGGCATTCTGACATGGACTTTGGTTCAGGGACCTAAAGGTTTTAGCAATTTAAGAACAAATATATGTCGACATATGTAGTCTTATGTTATATGATTCTATTGAATCAATAGAATTTGTGGAAATAATATTTACATCTTTTAACTCCTCGTGATTTCCCATAAGAATGGAGTTAAGGTGTTTCGATGTCCCAACAATTAAATTTGTGTGCACATATATGTTGGGTTTGGATGATGAGCATCCATTATGTGTTATTCAACTTGAAGTTGAACTACATTTACTAATTGAGGATATAATTTCCTATTTTTTCAGGGATGCATATGAGAACTCATTTCTCATGTGACCATGTTTCTCCCCCTTTAGCTCTCATTTGGGGAGAATAGTGGTTGTATGAGGTACTTCCACTTTGTATGGCACATTGCTTGCATGCATACTGTGATTTGATGACGTCTTTTTCATAAGTAAATGTATTTGGCAGATTTGCAAAGTGTTGCAGATATATATGATTGAACTTTAGGTTCAGATTTTGAACTGCGTGAATATGAGGACCGAATGTCTATGACATTTCTAATTTCTCGGCATTATTTGTGGTAGGAATCTCCCACTAATGCTAAAAATGTCCTTATTTTAAATGTAATCAACGTAAGGGCAATAACCAATTCTCCTGATGGGAGTTAAAATATTTATGATTGACGGATAAATAAATAGTTATACCTCACATGAATCCCAAATTTCATGTGAGGGCCCATGTACACAGGAGTGGTGATATCGGTATATAACCGAATATTGCAGATGGGAAATACTTGTTTTATTTCCACGTACTTACTGCAAGGGGAAGCAGTATGATATGCAGTTGGTATGATCTAGAATCAATCTACATCGTGTAAGACCACACGTTTCCAACAAGATGTTGGCATATTAAAATTCTGTAGAGATGGTCACATGATTAGTTTAATTTATTCTTTTGATAAAGAATTTAGCTGCACCATTTTTGGTATGTATATGAGGTACTTAGTAAAAATCATACATGCTCGTGAAAACGACATTCAAATGGTTTAACCCATATTCTAGGATAATTTGCTCTTAATTTTATAATTTGAGCAATTAATTTAGAAATTCATGGTTTTGTGGAGATTAGAGACTCACATAAGATCATTTTTTAGATGTCTATTAATACCATGAATAAATGTCCCAGAAATGGTTGAGTAGTCCACATATATATTCTTGGATGTGTTCAAGAAATTTAAGTGCATACTTTCTGAATTTTAAGATGAGTGTGTCCTAAAAATCAATTTTCTCATGGCACATGTGGTGCACATAAAATCTGATGACTTGAGAATTTTTGCAGCTTTTAATTGTGACCAACAAAATTTTCACTAATCTTTTGTATCTTCCCAATTTTGGGGTGACCAAGGTGATCATGCCAAGTCTTGAATTTATCAAGACTTTGAAAATTTATTTTATACGCAACATAAGGTACGGGTTTGATGTATGTAAAGTATAATCCGAATGAGAATGAAGGGAATTTTTCAAGAGTTTGTTCCTCATATCCGTTGCTTTTTGTTAAAAGCAAATATTGTGTCTTATCCACCTCTAATGTTTTAGATGGAAATTGTTAGATCGGATATCTATGAAACTTATAAGGGTACGTGTAGATTCAGGATACAAGAGTGAATTCTGAATTACGATAGTAGTACCCATAGGGAGTGTGAAAGTGGCTCTTCCTAAGCCAATAATTGCTTTGTTACTACCAGTAATGGTCATAACATCTTCCTTTCTCTTTGTAAGAGTTTGGAAGTTTTGTTTCCCTTCAAATTGTATTTGTTTCTTCCTCCATCGGATTGTTTCCCGTTTCTATGAATAGAAGTGGACTATTTAGAATAAATCTTATTTTATTCATATATTCATCAAATTACATACATGGTATTTATATTTACAAATGTTAAATATAAATACATTTCACTATTATGTCTGATTTACATAATACTTTATACATAGTCTGAAAGACTTTATTCTACTTATGTCATACAATATAACATTTTGTAGTATTTAAATAGCTAAATGACATCAACTGTTCATGGAGATTAGTTGAGGTCTCCAAACACATGTTGGGTGTAATTCACAAGCATGTTTTCATCGAGGATGACATCCTCCTTTGGCTCGAGTACTTCAATAGCACCTTGAGAAGGCCCAACTTGAGAGTTGTCTTGTATGTCGTTGAAGTGAGTTGTAGTTCTGTTTCCATGAACTTGTTTGCCTTTTCCTCCATACTTCACGAGGTGGTTGGGAATACGACATTTGCTAGCATGATGATTCACACATCCACACCTTTAAGAAGTTTCAGAACTGTCACTATGGTCAGTCTTCTTGAAATGACCTTTCCCCTTAGATTGACCATTGTTCCTTTTCCACTTTCCCTTGAATTTTCGGAAGTTCCTTTTATGGTTTCCAAATTTACTATGGGGTGGAAAGTGCATAAGGTTTTCTCTATCAAGTTCTCATCTGAAACTTGATGGTTGCAAAATCTCAATTTGGAGTTAGTCTTATGCACGACGGAATTATATGCAGCCACATGCTTAAAGTCCTGAAACCTTATGAGAGACCATTCTCTTTGGGCTTCCGGCAACATTACTGCTCTTTGTTGGTCATATCTCTCCTTAAGGGAGTTCCGTAAGGCTAGTGGGTCCTCCTCCATTAAATATTCAGTCTTTAAATCAGGATGGAGGTGGTGCCTTATGAAATGTAATGTCGCATACTTTACCACTTGTGGTATTTCTGGAGCATTTTCGGGGTGTGTGACGATGTGAGGGCCAATGTTACGTCTAGTCAAATTTATCTTCATATCCATGGCCCATGATAAATAATTATCACCATCAACTTGTAGTTCTTGGAATTCTTTCTTATTGATGTCAGCCATTTTTCATGCATGTGTTGATCATGCATTTGATTAATTTTACTTGATAGTAAAATTTATTTTGGTAAACAACAAATTTTTTCTAGAGGAGCAATTTTAAATTTTAAGCTGATGCTTTCCTATGTGTAGATATTCGAATGTCAAGTTAACACATTGTAGATAATTTCCATTTTATGGAATACATCTGTCACTAATAGGAAGCATAATCTGATGTATGTCAGTAGATGCATTATCCTAATACCCCGTGTTATACATTGACATCAATATATTTGGAAGAGCACTTTGGAGGTAATCATGACAAATAAATATACCTCACAATAATGGGTAATCTGTATTCATACAGTAGATGCCATCACCATGTGATTCGCAAATATGATCCGAGATAGTCACATTTTTATCTCATATTTTATTAATGAGAAATTTTGCAAGAAATAAAATTTCAAAAGCAAAACGGCTGTAGCAAATAACATGTCATAATATGCTAAAGACAAATATATAACATGTCATATTTCAATTTTAAATAGACATAAGGTCTATAGAATATACTAGCAAACATGCCCGTGCGTTGCAACGGTAGAAAAAAATCCACCCCTCATACACACACTTGACGACATCAGGAAATCTCTTGAAATTTTTCATGATGCCACGCAACAAGCAACATGATATGTGGTGTTGTGCAAAAACATAAAGGCGTGATGATTTTTAAAGTGTACTTAAGGTGTCTACAATAAATTATACAACACAAATATCTACCTAGTTGTCGGTATGTGTTTACGCATTTGCTGTCGTTTCTCGACGATGCCCAAAAAACATTGAATTAGAATGAAAATGACGAAGTAAGTATTCAATCATAGCATGTGCATAAGAGCATTATTTTTGTCATGTATGTGTTTGCATATATAACAATATATACTCCCTCTGTTTCTAAATATATGTATTTCTACAAATTCCACTATTGGCTCCATATAAAGCAAAATGAGTGAACATGCTCTAAATTATGTAGTATGTAGTGAAATATCTAAAATGATTTATATCTAGAAATGGATGGAGTATGTGTTTGCAACCATAATTCAGTTCAAGACTTAATTTGGTTGCAAACATATTGGATAGCTTCACCAAAAATAACCAATCTATAAGGACATATGAAGTAGGCATTTGTAAAATATCTTGTATAAAGAAGGTATTATGTATTTTAGTTTGCATCCTAACATATTTTTTAAAATTGTTAAACTGCAAGATAATATTTGGATTTTACAGATTTTTCTGACGAATTTTCATATATAACATGTTAGATTTAGAGTTAGGATTTGAAAGTTATGAATATTTCAAAAAGTATTTGACATTTTGAAATAAAAGGGAGTAAGAGGATTTTGAACCTACGATTTCCAACATGGTAGGCAAAGGAACCAACCACCAGGCTAGGTGCGTGGTTATTAAATATGTGGGGATCATTTCCTCTTGAGGTGGGGCAACCACGGATGAAACATTAGATAAAAAATCATATGTTTTTTCGACTTGCTAATGACATTGATAGGTAATACTTTATAATTTTAATGACATACGAGTAGAAGTTATTCGTATTTTATTATTAGATAAAGATATGTATAATAGAATACATTATTAAACTAAGCATGATACAAACTAAGGGTGCTAGACATTAATTTAAAACACACTAAGTACAGATAAAGTGGTAAAGAGGCAGCTTCTCAAAAATATACGGACTACTGCTAAATCGCCTAATTAAATCAGCATGTTATTTATTTAACACTAGCATGGCACGTAAGGTCTTCTGGCCCACAAGCCTGTGTCGGCACCGCTTGGATCAGCTGGTCAAAAGGGAAACGAGAAGCAGTTGATAAGGTTCAGGCGAGCGCCTTCTCCCCTTATTTTCGAGAAAATTGCCTGACATTATCACATTTCGTCACGTTGTAACAGATTGATATCATTAATTATATTTTTTACATGTCATTACTATCTTTATGGCTAATTGTTGCAACATGGTCTAAATAGCGTATAAACACGTTTTGGCGCTGTATCTGACAGGCGGGACCCATCGGTCAACAGTCAACTTGGCATATTTTTTTGCAAAAAACTCCTTTGTTATAAATTTATTCACTCAAAGCCCCGTCGCTGGCTCGCCGGCCTCCCCGCGCCGGAGGCCAGTCGCGGCCACCTCGTCGGAGGCGCGTCGCTGGCTCGCCGGCTTCCCCTCGCCGGAGCTTCGACGCGGCCACCTCGCGGGAGACCCATCGCTGGCTCACCGGCCACCCCTCGCCGGAGCCCCGTCGCGGCCACCTCGCCACAGCCGCGTCGCTGGCTCGCCGGAGCCCCTCCGCGGCCACCTAGCCGGGGCCCCGCACCGGTAGCCGAAGGAACGGTCACTGGATTCAAAATCCTGCCGCCCCTGTGTGCCTCGCTCTCGATCCAGAGTTGCTCGCTCGATCTAGAAGACGAGCCAACGTCGGCTGGGCCGCAGGACAGCCCAACCGCGGCCCAGTGTGGCTAGCAATTTATTTTTTCACGGGACAGGCCGGACACACCCAGGGCAACAGTGCCATACGCAGACGGATTCCATGTAAAGTAAACGGATGGATTAGTTCAACGTGCTCCTGTTTCGGCTATCCTTACATTTTATTTTCACTTTGCTATTCTTTTGGGAAAAATAAACTAGCAAAAAAAATTGTGTTAACGTACATCCAAGAAATGTTCAGGGATATAACAAAAGTTCAGGTGTATTAGAAAAATACTATACGCATGTTACAAAATATTCATCCTGTAAAAAAATCATCGCATATTTAAAAAAACTGCATTCGAAATATTTTCTGTCGTTCACTGACTTTTTTTTATAGCATAACTAAAACAAGTTTATCGTGTAATATAAAATGTTCATCATGCATTATCACTTTTTTCAGTTACACATGAAAAATTTTCTTAAATGTGTGAACAATGTTTTTTTGGCACATTTTGTATATATGTTTTCTAATAATAAAAAATATGTGCAACGTATACTAAAAATACTATACATATTATATTAAAAAATATTCAATATATTTAGGATGATTCTTTTTGATAAATGTTCATCTTATATTTAAATAAGATAATTTTAGAATTCACCTGAATTTTAGAAAAACAAAATCATGCTTGGCACTAAATAATAATAACAGACATAAAAAACTGCCGTGCGTGGTATTGAGTCTGGTGCTTGGCACTAAATAATACTAACCCACATAATATATAATGACATGCCTCACTACCTTAAGAAAAAAAGTGTGCTAGCCTTACTGGGCCGCGGTTGGGCTGTCTTGCGGCCCACTCGACACTGGTTCGTCTTCTATGTCGAGCGAGGAGTAAATCAGATCGAGCACAGACACAGCGAGAAGGAGAAGCGCGTCGGCGTGGGGAGGCCAGCGAGCCACGGTGGGGCTCCGGCGTGGGGAGGCCAGCGAGCTAGGGGCGTGTCTGCGGCGGGGCTCCGGCGCGGGGGTGCGGGGAGCCAGCGACGGGACGTCGTCGAGGTGGCCGCGGCGGGGCTCCGGCCACGGGAGGCCGGCGAGCCAGCGAAGCGGGGCTCCGACGACGCAGCCGCGGCGGGGCTCCGTCTAGGGGAGGCCGGCGAGCCAGCGACGGGACGCCCTCGACGTGGCCGCGGCGGGGCATTGAATGATTAGATTTATAATAAAGGTTTTTTTTGCAAAGAGATATGTCAAGTTGACTGTTGACTGGCGGGTCCGCTTGGTCAGCGTGGTTAATATCCGTTTATACGGTTGTCAGCCCGTTTCGCAACGCTTGTCTGGAAAGTGGTACTGACATGTAAAAAAACGACTATTGATATCAATTCGATACGATGTGCCGAAGTGTGGTACTGCCTTACAATTAACTCCTTATTTTGCTATATATCGTCTATGTCTGCTTCGTGCCGGCACCATGGCCACCAGTGACTTCAGTGACGGCTTGTCCTCTCGGAAGGGTCGTCGGGGCGCAGTTCTCCCAGGCGGTTAGCGAGGCTGAGGAGCGCCGGGGATTGGGGTCACGGCTCGAAACCATGACGCAGACAGTACTATACCGGCGGAGGGTGTGCCGCGACCACGAGTTCCGCGCTGCCGGAGTCGTGCATGGGCTCGTTGTCGAACTCGCGCTCTGGGTCGTCGATGAGCCATCCGGCGCTGGGTCCGCCCAGCAGCTACTCCATGGACGGAACGACGAATCCAGGAGGCAGCGGCACCAGTTCGTAGGCGTCCGCGCTGAAGTTGGAGGCAGAGGCCTCATTCTTGTTCAGAGCGTCGACCATCTGGTCGGCGACGGCGTTCGGCACTACAGCAGTTTCCGGTGTGGTAGCGGCCTCCTAGGGCACAGCGGCCCTGGTACTTGGTCCAGGGGCTCCAGGATGGTTGCGGCGCTGCACCCAGCGTTTGCCGCTATGGTGGCGTCGGGGTGCCCAGCGGTTGCCGCGAAGGCGACGGCAGCCTGAGCGTCGGGGTAGCCAAAGGTTTCAGTAGTGGCGGAGGCGGCGGCTAAGACCGTCGTTTCTGTCTGAACGACCGTGACGGCGAAGGCTTAATGTCCGGCGACCATCGAAGTTCCATCGGCGAGCAGCAGCGAGAGCGAAATTCCGGCGAGGAAAACGTGTGCCGGTGCTCTCTGGCCACAAACCGAGCGAAGGAACAAGCAACATCCGGCAAGAAAACCATTATTTTCTCGCCTTTCTTCTCCTTTCTCTCCTGTAGCCTATTTGCTCTGGTTAGAACAGTGCATAATAACGTAAAGAGAGTAGAGACGAATGAAGTGAATGAGTTGTTGTATTGATTCGAACAGTCGTGGTGTCTCTTGAATTGACACAGCGTTTGGACAATGTCAAAGTTTGTTAGGATATGTACAATGATGCTATTTTAGAAGTGTCACGTAGGATAAATGGTAAGGTAGAGAAAAGAAAACTTAAAAAAAGTCTTTGTCTTCTCTTATTTAAGAGAAGACAAGAGGTGATCTTTTAATACAATATGTCTCATCATGTTTTTAAAAATAGCTAGTTATTGAAGATAAGGTTAAAAGATGATTCATTGTACATTGTTTTTTTATTATCTTTAAATTACATGCAAGACTTAAAATATAACTATCTTATCAACCATTATTTGAACAACGCCAAGTCTGTTAACTGCCTAGTTAACCCACGTCTAACGCTACATGCTAACTGCTGTTAACTGCTACTAACTGCTAATTGGTCTCTAGCATGTTTATCTAACAGCTCCTATATTCGGGAAATGCAACATGCATTGGAAAAATCAATAGTAATCAGTATGTTTGAACCCACATGTTCAACCAACCAAAAAAGTTTCCCCTGCTTTGTATTATAAAGCAACCAATGATAGATGCTGGGGCTGAAACAGCACAATCATGTCAAAAAAAACTAAAGAGAAAATACCAAAGAAACAAATGTCGACAACGGCGGATTAACAAAAATGAAGAAGCCTGGCGACCACCGCGCCCACTGGAGATCTCTCACCGAGCTGCAAGACTCCGAAGCGCTGATACCAACCAACACCTACAAGAACGGACGCGACGATGACGATGCTGTTGCAAAGGGTTTTTCCTGGTACGCGGCGAGGAGAGAGGAAGGGTAGCCTTCGACGCCCTCCAGGAAGGTCCGGCGACACCCTCAGGCGCCACCGCGTCGGTGTTGGTCAAGCCGACAGTGATTTCTCCCTATCCCAACTTTCACCTCGGGCGCACCAGAGCTCGCCACCAAACCGACCACCACCCTGCGCTAACACGGTCTTGAAACTTCCAACGCTGTCTCACCACGGCACCACACAGTAGGACCTGCACAACGAAGAAGAGGACCCGGGACACGGAGCAGCAACACCGTCGACACGTGTAGCGACCCGACCTAGAAAGGTCAAGCCTCTGTGTTCTGTGCCATCCCTAGATCAGTATGCTGGCACACACAGTACATCAATGTATATATCAAAGTGCAATCACATGTAATTAACGTAAAACTGATATATACCTTAAAATCTCAACGGAAACAATCAACGGGAGTGGAGTCTCAATAAACACCAACGGCAGGTTGAGTGTAGATCGTAACCCTGAATCGTACTCTTACTCGTCGAAGAAGAGTATCTACAACATGAGACGTTGCAGCCGTGTAGGTCAGTACATTGAATGTACCGGCAAGATCACCATAGCAGAACAGAAGATAAAAACTATTCTATATGCAGTAAGGCTTTGTGGCTCTGTGTCTGAGTTTTTGCATAAAAGCTGATTTTATTTTCTTTCCCTATAACAAAGGAATATCAGGAGTTGTCACTATAGAGTTACCTAACATGACATGGTTCTGCCAACCGATGTCTCAATGCCCACAAGTATCAATGGTTGCCCACAATTAATTATCAGTCCAGTGTTGACAGTTCAGAGATAGATCCAAGTCCAGAGGCTCAAATTGTCCGTAACCGGGGACACAGCTAATCGATTAGGTTTAACTCTGTAGAGTGTTGTGTACTTTACCCACAAGATTCGTTCCCTCTTGGTAAGTCCTCGCACTGCCGGGTGTTTGAGAACAGGACGAACGAAACATGGTCTTTCAGAGTGTTTTCCTGACTACTGTCAGTGCCTATCCATTCATAACGTCGACTACATCTCGTAGCACTACCCAGCCAGAGTCACAACAAAGATCAACCAAGCCAGATCCCATAATGACTTGTGGCTACACAGGTAAGCTTCCGGGCATGAAGTATTCATCCGTCTCTTTGAGTCTGGGTGAAGCTTTCCGCAAGATGTCATGGCGCTTCTCCATGCATCCCAGCCATCCACTGGTTACTCCAGGGATGCCCAATCAACCATCCTTCACCCAGTAGTGTGTATTGAAAACTTGTTTCTCGAGTCTCGAAGTCTTGAGGTCTTGAAGATGCAGGACTTGAAGATGCCTTCATGAAGTTGTCGTCTTGACGTAGAGTCCTCCTTCTCACACCACTCACGAACACTCATACCAGACCTCGTCTACTTTTGCATAGCATCAAAATAACTAGCGTTCCCGGGGCTTTAGTAACAAGTAGTGGGTTCCTACCTCATGCATTCTACTTGACTACAAGAATTTTCAATAACACTACTGAAGGGATTTGTTGAAGGATATCACTACATGCAATAAAACATAGGTATGAAATAGATGGCCAAAGTGAACTTGCCTGTACTATTGATGAAGAATAATATCGCTCTCAGAAATACTTGTTAGAACTATTCGTCACTCTCCGATGAAAAACCTATAATCAAACATCGCATTCATATAAGCAATCATACTAGCAATCAATTCTAACAATCAAAAAGTAACACACAAAAAAGCAACAAGGTTGTCATGAAGGAAATATTTAAGACAAAACTCAAAACAACAAAGTTTCAGCAACACAACTAAGGTTGGTTTTCTCTACAAGTAAATCCTATTTTCAAAAGTAAAAACACACAAACAAAGTAAAATATAACAATAGTATTTTAGTAAATATTTTACTTAGAAAAAAGAATTACTTTTGAAGAACAAGTAAGAACTAAGAAAACAATACTCTAAACAACATAAGTTTTTGCCTAATAAACTTAACAACAAGAAAAACAATAAAATATTAAAATAACAGAAAACAA
Source organism: Hordeum marinum (assembly GCA_022496015.1). Classification (NCBI taxonomy): domain Eukaryota; kingdom Viridiplantae; phylum Streptophyta; class Magnoliopsida; order Poales; family Poaceae; genus Hordeum; species Hordeum marinum. The sequence goes on along the minus strand of CM039678.1, from coordinate 86,692,110 downwards.
AATATATAATAACTAAGTTAACAGAAAGTATATTTTATAAAACTATTTTATTAAAGATATTTTCAATTAGCAAAATCCAACTAGCAATGGAAATCAATTACAAGTTATAATTAAACTAGAATTGATTCCATGCAAGTAATACTAATACGTAACATAGAAATAACTTGGTTGAAATATTAATTCTAACTAATATAAAAAATGTAAAACTTTCCAACTAATGGAAAATAAAATAAATTAAAACGATTTAAAACAAAAGAAAAAGGAATAAACCTAAAAAGAACTAAAACAGAATCTGTTTTGCTTGAAACCCTAATTTAAATTATTCAAAAAAATTCTCAAATTATACCTACTGTTAAATAAAGTCACTAGTGACAAGTAGCAAAAAGAATCAACATACAATCTATTTTTAAACTCAAAATATTCAGAAAATAAGATTTGAATCAAATCTGTTTGAATTCAACTTTAAATTATTCAAATATAGTCAAACTTGATATCTACAGAATCTAGATAAACTTTTTGACAAGATGCAAAAAAGAATCAATTTAAAATAATTAAAAACTTAAAAGATATAAAGAAAACAAAAACAGAACTATTCTGTTTTAAAAACAGAAAACAGAAAAAAAGGAAAATTCTAACTAACGGACAGGGTACACGTGGCGCTCTCTTATTGGCTGAAAGTTGTGCGCGTGGGTGCTAACGAGCGGACGGCCGAACCATAAAAACGTTTTGGTTAATAATAACTTAACAAAAAACCGACCGGTTCTTCTAAAATAAATCGAAAGGGTATCCTCTTCTAATCGTGGCCGTTCAACGAGATCGGACGAAGGGGAGGGCTCACCGAGGTGGGGGTCAACTCCGGCGAGGTCCGGCGATGTCCGAGGCGGCGAGTTCGACGGGGACGACGCTCCAGTGGTCCTCCGACGCATCTGATGGCATCGGTCAACGCGGGCGAGGACGGCGACGAGGTAGGAGGCATCGGCAGGGCTCGAGGATGACCGGTTGGAGCACGACGTCGGTAATGGCGGACGACGGCGTCGGGTCTGGACGGAGGGGCGTCTCCGGTGGGTGCGGGGCTCGTGCGAGTGGATGGGGAGGTGCGCACGAGAGTGGGGAAGCGGTTGGTGGTGAGTGCGGTGGCTCGGGAAGTCGGAGTGGTGCGGCACGAGCTCGAGGAGCTTCGGTAGTGGTCGGAGCTCTAGCGAGGTATTACGACGGCGAGAGGGCACGAGGAAGGGGGTTTCAGAGGGGAATGGGTAGAGGGGGCCTTGGGCTTTATAGGGGGCGGCTCGGGGTCGTAGAAAGGAAAGGGAGAGGAAGATCCAGGGCGGATTGATCTCGCCGGCGAGAAGGAAAGGAAAGGGAGGAGGAAGAAGGAAAGAGGCGACCGCGACGGCGTTTCGGTCGGGCGGTGGGGCCCACGGTCAGAGAGAGAGAGGAAGGGCGCGGCGTCGGTGGCCGATTCGAAGGAGGTGGGCCGCGGTGGACTTTCCTAATAAAAACCGTTTTCCTTTTATAAAATAACAGAGAATGGAAACTATCTTTATGGCAATCAAATCATTTCCAAAAATGAAGATTTATATATCAAAATGACCCGGGGCATTAATGCAATTTAATGAACATTTTTCCACTGCCAAAATAAATACTTCAATTTTTTTTCCAGAAAAATGCCTAATTTGATTTTAATTCTTTTTGCAATAAACTTTCAAATAACCCCATGGGGTTTTATGGTTCAAAACTTCACACAAATAACCCTGGTGTGGAGTGTCATGTTACTCCTCTCAAAAATCTTGTCAAGGGTATTTGAATTCTTTGAAAATTTAAAATAGAACCAAATATGAAATGAATTCAAAAAAAGAATAATTCAGAGATTTTCAAATCCACTTTTCAAATTCCTTGTTTATGAAGAAGTCATGTTATCTTCTCTCACTGATTTGAAATGGAATTGAATTTTGAATTCAAATCACAAAAGGGGAAAGTCATTTTATTCCCTCTCATTCAAAAGTTTTCAAAAAGTTTCAAATTTCACTCAATTCAATCACTCAAACAAACAAACATTCATTCTAATATTTATTATAACATTCCAAAATTTGGGATGTTACAAACCTACCACACTTAAAATGAATCTCGTCCTCGAGATTCGAAAGGGCTAGAAAGAATAGGTTAGGGTTTGGTGTCTTCTAGCAAAATCCATTGACCTGGAAGGGTGGGGTCTACCACACTTAAAATGAGAGTTACTGGTCCTTCAAAAGTTATGGCGGTCCTATGGGTGCATCTGTCTGTTCACATTCTTCACCATAGCTCCTTCGGTGATGCTCTTCCCTTTAAATCAAAAAATCTTGTGTTCTCATAACAAATTGTATTTCCTCCGATACTGGGTCTTCTTAGTTGATAAGTCTCACGTACATTCTAAGTAACCTATCGATGATCTCATGGTGGTCTACCATTTGTGGGTATCCTGCAGTGAAATGGGTCTTGGCTTCATTCCTCACCGTAAAATTCCTACGTGTGACAACAACTGCCATGTACAAGGGATTTTCTTCATACCATTCTAAGTCTTAATCAAAAGCTTCAAAGAACGTTGTCTCTTTACTATGGGTAAGTCACTCAGATTTACCATTCCGAATAGCAAGAGAAATGATAAGAGTAAGTCGTCATGGTGATCAATCCATGTCGCACTAAAATCATTACCTTGTATAAGGTTTAGTGAATCTTGTATTCTAACACTTGGGCTTCCTCACAAGCATTGCAGAGATTTCTCTTGTCAACGAACAAAGTTCGGATAAATCCACTGATTCTGCAAGCTAAACAAAAGATCTAGCGTTTCTTCCCAACTCTCAGGTTGTCGTATACTCCTAAGAAAACATTTGTTGATCCAATCACAACTTCTTGCTTCATGATCTTTGGGCAACCTTCATGAAACCATGAGATTCATCCTTGATACACGTTCTATTCCTTGAATATGTTTTCCTTTTCATTGGTCTGTTTACCAATATAGGTTTTGGTACATCATATTCAAATCCAAGGTATACTATTTCAGGTGCCATCCACATAGTTGGATATGGTTCCACATTCTCTTCACCTGTATTCACTTATCCAAATTCCTTAACAAGAATGGTACTTTCTTTATTCATTGGTCCCTGTGGTTACTACCACACTTAAAATGAAATGTACACATGCCTGCATAGACCATGTTTTCTCATATCCTCGAAAATGATCAGAGATCTTCGTTCATAGAGTAACAACTCATATAATTCAACACAGGAGAATCATGACACCATAAATTCCATTGACTCATGAATGTATTACAAACTCTGAGACTTCTGTTACATAACTTCAAAATGATAAGAGGGCTACCTATTACATTTATTACTTCCAAAATCCCAAAACTCAAACTACTCATGTTTAGCCTTCTTCTCCGGGCAGGTATAGGAGTAGTGTCCTGTTTTGTTGCACCGATGACAAGTGATGTGGCTCAGATCCTTCCGTGTAGAAAACCATGGAGTCTTCTTCTTCTTCTTCTTTGGTTGGGTTCCTTTCCTGATGCTTGTCTCATACCTCTTGCAAAAACAGTGTGGCCTCTCCAAGCTACAATGCAAACATCTAATGCCTCCGCTTACTTGGCCTTTCTTCTGGTCCAGGTTGATCATTTCTTCTATCTCCTGAGGGTCATATTGCACTTATTCTATCGGGAAGTCTCCCAAATACTCCTTCGGACAATCCTGAGAGATATGTCCTTGCTCTCCACATGAATAACATGACTTGGTACTTATGTTTGGGTCTGGTACATCTCCCATCATCATGGGTTCTTCTAACTTATTCCCGAGGAATTCTTTCATTGCTTCCTTCTGCTGCTTCATGACTTCTTGTACCTTGGGGTATATTTGACATTGTGTCGGATAGTGCGTAGTTCCTTCACACAAGAAACATGTCACCTACCCAGTTGGGCATTCCTCAGCTCGGTGATTTTCTTCACAATGAGGGCATCCTTCCTTGTGTTCTTCCTGGGTGTGTCCTATCTCCCCACATATCTTGCATGCACAAATCTTCTTCACATCTTTGCAATGGGGCTTCTGGGTGTTGGTGATAACATGAGATTTTTGCAGATTCATCTTGAATTCTTCCCAAGTGATTGATGCTTGCCTATCATGGATATCTTCATGCATCTTCCACCAATGTGCAACACCTTCTGCAAGGTACCGAAAAGCATACTGGACCATCTCCTTTCTTGCAACATGGTTACTCCTTAGATGATCCTCCATGTCCTGAATCCATTCTTCTGTCTCTAACCGAGTCATTGATCCAGAGAATTTAAGTCCAGCTTCATTCACCATCTACTGGGTTCAAGGTTTTGGGGATGAGATGGGAGAGAGATAAAAAGGAGGGGACACACACAATACAAACAATGGTTTTAAAAATAGATTTTTTTTGTGGATGTCAAAAAAAATACACACAAATGATAGCTCACAAATCATCGTGTCTAACGTGATTATACAACAGGGGTTTGGTCTTCTAGGGGTCATATAAATCTTGTAATTCTTCAGGGTCTTCAAATTCTTCGGGTCTTCACAGTCTTCAACTCGTGTAGCTTCAATTCTTCTAATGCATGGTGAAATCTTCTTTACTTTGAAGTGACCATCAGTTGTTTCGATATCTTGTCCTTCTCGAAGTGGTCTCAGTTGATTCTTAGTGTGGTCAAAGGGGAAAGGGTATTATCTAACTACTTGATAAAATTTAGAAGGAATAAGAAGTAATTTTTTTTTGAGAATAAGGTTGGAGAGATATCCTGTCCTATGGGGTTTCCAGTTGTCTAGGGTCACGTCCTATAGTCAACATGTGCTCTGATACCATTTCTATAGCGACCCGACCTGAAAAGGCCAAGCCTCTGTGTTCTGTGCCATCCCTGGATCAGTATGCTGGCACACACAGTACATCAATGTATATATCAAAGTGCAATCACATGTAATTAACGTAAAACTGGTATATACCTTAAAGTCTCAACGGAAACAATCAACGGGAGTGGAGTCCCAATAAACACCAATGGCAGGTTGAGTGTAGACCGTAACCCTGAATCGTACTCTTACTCATCGAAGAAGAGTATCTGCAACGTGAGACGTTGCAGCCATGTAAGTCACTACATTGAATGTACCGGCAAGATCACCATAGCAGAACAGAAGATAAAAACTATTCTATATGCAGTAAGGCTTTGTGGCTCTGTGTCTGAGTTTTTGCATAAAAGCTGATTTTATTTTCTTTCCCTACAACAAAGGAATATCAGGAGTTGTCACTACAGAGTTACCTAACATGACATGGTTCCGCCAACCGATGTCTTAATGCCCACAAGTATCAATGGTTGCCCACACTTAATTATCAGTCCAGTGTTGAGAGTTCAGAGACAGATCCAAGTCCAGAGGCTCAAATTGTCCGTAACCGGGGACACGGCTAATCGATTAGGTTTAACTCTGCAGAGTGTTGTGTACTTTACCCACAAGATTCGTTCCCTCCTGGTAAGTCCTCGCACTGCCGGGTGTTTGAGAACAAGACGAATGAAACATGGTCTTTCAGAATGTTTCCCTAACTACTGTCAGTGCCCATCCATTCCTAACGTCGACTACATCTAGTAGCACTGCCCAGCCAGAGTCACAACAAAGATCAACCAAGCCAGAGCCCATAATGACTTGTGGCTACACAGGTAAGCTTCTGGGCATGAAGTATTCATCCGTCTCTTTGAGTCTAGGTGAAGCTTTCCGCAAGATGTCATGGCGCTTCTCCATGCATCCCGGCCATCCACTGGTTACTCTAGGGATGCCCAATCAACCACCCTTCACCCAGTAGTGTGTATTGAAAACTTGTTTCTCGAGTCTCGAAGTCTTGAGGTCTTGAAGATGTAGGACTTGAAGATGCCTTCATGAAGTTGTCGTCTTGACGTAGAGTCCTGCTTCTCACACCACTCACGAACACTCATACCAAACCCCGTCTACTTTTGCATAGTATCAAAATAACTAGCGTTCCCGGGGCTTTAGTAACAAGTGGTGGGTTCCTACCTCATGCATTCTACTTGACTACAAGAATTTTCAATAACACTACTGAAGGGATTTGTTGAAGGATATCACTACATGCAATAAAACATAGGTATGAAATAGATGGTCAAAGTGAACTTGCCTGTACTGTTGATGAAGAATAATATCGCTCTCAGAAATACTTGTTAGAACTATTTGTCACTCTCCGATGAAAAATCTATAATCAAACAGTGCATTCATATAAGCAATTATACTAGCAATCAATTCTAACAATCAAAAAGTAACACAGAACCAAAAGCAACAAGGTTGTGATGAAGGAAATACTTAAAACAAAACTCAAAACAACAAAGTTTCAGCAACACAACTAAGGTTGGTTTTCTCTACAAGTAAATCCTATTTTCAAAAGTAAAACAAAAAAAGTAAAATATAACAATAGTATTTTAGTAAATATTTTACTTAGCAAAAAGAATTACTTTGAAGAACAAGTAAGAAGTAAGAAAACAATACTCTAAACAACATAAGTTTTTGCCTAATAAACTTAATAACAAGAAAAACAATAAAATATTAAAATAAGAGAAAAAATATAGTAACTAAGTTAACAGAAATTATATTTTATAAAACTATTTTATTAAAGATATTTTCAATTAGCAAAATCCTACTAGCAATGGAAATCAATTACAAGTTATAATTAAACCAGAATTGATTCCATGCAAGCAATACTAATAAGTAACGTAGAAATAACTTGGTTGAAACATTAATTATAACTAACAGAAAAAATGTAAAACTTGCTAACTAATGCAAAATAAAATAAATTAAAACAATTTAAAACAAAAGAAAAAGGAATAAACCTAAAAAGAACTAAAACAGAATTTGTTTTGCTTGAAACACTAATTTAAATTATTCAAACAAATTCTCAAATTATACGTACTGTTAAATAAAGTCACCAGTGACAAGTAGCAAAAAGAGTCAACTTAAAATCTGTTTTTAAACTCAAAATATTCAGAAAATAAGATTTGAATCAAATATGTTTGAATTCAAATTTAACTTATTCAAATATAGTCAAACTTGATATCTATAGAACCTAGATAAAATTTGTGACAAGTTGCAAAAAGAATCAATTTAAAACAATTAAAAACTTAAAAGATATAAAGAAAACAAAAAACAGAACTATTCTGTTTTAAAAACAAAAAACAGAAAAAAGGAAAATTCTAACTAACGGACAGGGTACACGTGGTGCTCTCTTATTGGCTGAAAGTTGTGCGCGTGGGTGCTAATGAGCGGACGGCCGAACCATAAATCGAAGGTGTATCCTCTTCTAATCGTGGCCGTTCAACGAGATCGGACGGAGGGGAGGGCTCACTGAGATGGGGGTCAACTCCGACGAGGTCCGGCAATGTTCGAGGCGGCGAGGTCAACGGGGATGGCGCTCCGGTGGTCCTTTGGCGCGTCTGATGGCACCGGTCGACGCGGGCGAGGACGGCAACGAGGTAGGAGGCATCGGCGAGGCTCGAGGATGACCGGTTGGAGCACAACGTCGGTAATGGGGGACGGCGGTGGCGGGTCTGGATGGAGGGGCTTCTCCGATGGGTGTGGGGCTCGTGCGAGTGGATGGGGAGGTGCGCACGAGAGTGGGGAAGCGGTTGGTGGTGAGTGCGGTGGCTTGGGAGGTCGGAGTGGAGCGGCACAAGCTCGAGGAGCTTCGGTAGTGGCCAGAGCTCCGGCGAGGGATTACTACTGTGAGAGGGAACGGGGAAGGGTTTTTTGGAGGGGAATGGGTAGAGGGTGCCTCGGGCTTTATAGGGGGTGGATCGGGGTATTAGAAAGGAAATGGAGAGGAAGAACCGGGGCGGATTGATCTCGCCGGCTAGAAGAAAAGGAAAGGAAGGAGGAAGAAGGAAAGAGGCGACCACGACGGCGTTTCGGTCGGGCGGTGGGGCCCGCGGTCAGAGAGAGAGAGGAAGGGCGCGGCGACGGTGGCCGATTCCAAGGAGGTGGGCCGCGGTGGACTTTCCTAATAAAAACCGTTTTCCTTTTATAAAATAACAGAGAATGGAAACTATCTTTATGGCCATCAAATCATTTCAAAAAATGAAGATTTATATATCAAAATGACCCGGGGAATTAATGAAATTTAATGAACATTTTTTCATGGCCAAAATAAGTACTTCAAAAAAATATTTTCCAGAAAAATGTTAATTCTTTTTGCAATAAACTTTCAAATAACCCCCTGGGGTTTTATGGTTCAAAACTTCACAAAAATAACCCTGGTGTGGAGTGTCATGTTACTCCTCTCAAAAATCTTGTCAAGGGTATTTGAATTCTTTGAAAATTTAAAATGGAACCAAATATGAAATGAATTCAAAAAAAGAATAATTCAGAGATTTTCAAATCCACTTTTCAAATTCCTTGTTTATGAAGAAGTCATGTTATCTTCTCTCACTGATTTGAAATGGAATTTAATTTTGAATTCAAATCACAAAAGGGAAAGTCATTTTATTCCCTCTCATTCAAAAGTTTTCAAAAAGTTTCAAATTTCACTCAATTCAATCACTCAGACAAACAAACATTCATTCTAATATTTATTATAACATTCCAAAATTTGGGATGTTACAGCAAGCGGGAGGGACCAACCTCCCGTGTCACCGACGGGATCCGACCGGACGCAACAGCAGGAGCATACCAGGCCCATGGGCCCACAAGCCCGACCAGGCACTGAAATGCCCGTGAAGCTCATGTCGTCGCGCTGCAGAAGGCATGCCATCAGTGTCACTGCTCCCCGTCCGAGCCGCTCCACCACTTCGTCGCGCCGAAGGCAGCGAAGCTACACCGGCGTCGGCCCGCTAGGATCCAGATGCGGCCCTCATGGCCCAAATCTGGGCCGAGGTCGCGCCGTAGGCCACCCAGCGCCACCAGGCTGCCCTGCCGCTGGTCGGGAACATTGCATGGGAAACAAAAAATTTCCTACGCTTCACCAAGATCAATCTAGGAGATGAGCATCTACGAGAGGGGAGATTAAATCTACATACCCTTGTAGATCGCTAAGCAAGAAGCGTTAAGAAACTCGGTTGATGTAGTCGAACGTCTTCGTGATCCAAATCGCCGAGCGTCCCGTGATACAATCACAATCCGTCTCGATCTAGTGCCGAATGGACGGCACCTCCGCGTTCAGCACATGTACGGCTTGATGACGATCTCCGCCTTCTTGATCCAGCAAGAGGGAGCGGAGAGGTAGACTAGTTCTCCGGCAGCGCGACGGCGTTGTGGCGATGGTGGTGGAGTAATTCTATGAAGATGTTTATCAGTCGAACCTCTATGTCAAGGATTCAGTTAATCCCGTATGATGTTCCCTTTGTTCTTCGGTATGTTACTTTCCCGAGATTCGATCGTCGGTATCTCCATACCTAGTTCAACCTCGTTACCGGCAAGTCTCTTTACTCGTTTCCGTAACACAAGATCCCGTGTCTAAAACTTAGTCACATTGCTTGCAAGGATTATTGTGATGTTGTGTTACCGAGTGGGCCCTAAGATACCTCTTCCTCACACGGAGTAAGAAATCCCAGTATTGATCCATACCAACCCAGCAGACACCCTTGGAGATATCTATAGAGCACCTTTATAGTCATCCAGTTACGTTGCGAAGTTTGATACACACAAGGCACTCCTCCGGTGTCCGTGATTTGCAGGATCTCATGGTCATAGGAACATATACTTGACATGCAGAAAACTGTAGCAGCAAACTGACACGATCATATGCTACATTTATAATTTGGGTCTTGTCCATCCCATCGTTCTCCTAATGATGTGATCTCGTGATCAAATGCCATCACATGTCAATGGATAGGAAACCTTGACCATCTTTGATCAACGAGCTAGTTCACTAGAGGCATACTAGGGAAAAAGTGTTGTCTATTTATCCACACATGCAATGTGTTTCCAATCAATACAATTATAGCATGGACAATAAACAATTATCATGAACAAAGAAATATAATAATAAACACTTTATTTATTGCCTCTAGGGCATATTTCCAACAGTCTCCCACTTGCACTAGAGTCAATAATCTAGTTCACATCACTATGTGATTTACATTGTAATGAATCGAACACCCATGCAGTTCCGGTGTTGATCATGTTTAGCCCTTGGAAGAGGTTTAGTCAACGGGTCTGCAACATTCAGATCCGTGTCTAGTTTGCAAATATTTATGTCCTTCTCCTCGATGTAATCGCGAATGGAATTGAAGCGTCGCTTTATGTGTCTGGTCCTCTTGTGAAACCTTGGTTCCTTGGCCAGAGCAATGACACTAGTGTTGTCACAGAACAGAGTCATTGGATTCAGTGCACTAGGCACTACACCAAGATCTGTCATGAACTGCTTCATCCACACACCTTCCTTCGATGCCTCCGAGGCTGTGTTGTACTCCACTTCGCATGTAGAATTGGCTACCATGCTTTGCTTGGAACTGCACCAGCTTACCGCTCCCCCGTTGAGAATAAATACGTATCCGGTTTGCGACTTAGATTCATCCGGATCAGTGTCAAAGCTTGCATCGACGTAACCCTTTACGACGAGCTCTTGATCACCTCCATAAACGAGAAACATTTCCTTAGTCCTTTTCTGGTACTTAAGGATATTCTTGACCGTCGTCCAGTGCTCCAGTCCAGGATCATTTTGAAACCTTACGGCCATACAGTTACTAGGCATTGAGTCTTGCTCAACTTCACACCTTGTACACAGGCAAGAACCCCTTCTTGGACTGATCCATTTTGAACTTCTTCAAAACTTTATCAAGGTATGTGCTTTGTGAAAGTGCTATCAAGCGTCTCGATCTATCTCTATAGATCTTAATACCTAATATGAAAGCAGCTTCTCCTAGGTCCTTCATTGAAAAACTTTTATTCAAATATTCCTTCATGCTTTCCAGGATTTCTATATTGTTTCCAACCAGCAATATGTCATCCACATATAATATTAGAAACGCTATAGAGCTCTGACTAGCTTTCTTGTAAATACAAGCTTCTCCATAAACTTGTATAGACCCAAACGCTTTGATCACCTCATCAAAGCGCTTATTCCAACTCCGAGATGCTTGCACCAGTCCATAAATGGATCACTGGAGTTTGCAAACTTTGTTAGCATTCTCTGGATCGACAAAACCTTCTGGTTGCATCATATACAACTCTTCCTCAAGGAAACCGTTGAGGAACGCTGTTTTGACATCCATTTGCCAAATTACATAGTCGAAATATGCAGCTATTGCCAACATGATTCTAACGGACTTAAGCATCACTACGGGTGAGGTCTCATCGTAGTGAACTCCTTGAACTTGTGAAAAACCCTTTGCCACAAACCGAGCTTTATAGACGTTGACATTACCATCCGCATTTGTCTTCTTAAAGATCCATTTGTTCTGAATGGCCTTTCACCCTTCAGGTAATACTTCCAAAGTCCATACTTTGTTTTCATACATGGATCCCATCTCGGATTTCATGGCCTCTAACCATTTCTCGGAATCCGGGCCCATCATCACTCCTCCATAGCTCGTAGGTTCATTGTTGTCCAACAACATGACCTCCAAGACAGGGTTGTTGTACCACTCAGGAGTAGTACGCGCTCTTGTCGACCTACGAGGTTTAATAGCAACTTGATCCGAAGCTTCATGATCATCATCATTAACTTCCTCTTCAACTATCGTAGGCTCCACAGAAACATCTTTCTGCGCTACTCTCTGGTTGAAGTACAGGTTCAATAACCTCATCAAGCTCTATTTTACTCCCACTCAACTCTTTCGAGAGAAACTCTTTCTCAAGAAATGTTCCGTTCTTAGCGACAAACACTTTGCCTTTGGATCTGAGATAGAAGGTATACCCAACTATCTCTTTCGGGTATCCTATGAAGACGCATTTCTCCGCTTTGGGTTCCAGCTTTTCAGGCAGAAGCTTTTTGACATAAGCATCACATCCCCAAACTTTAAGAAATGACAACTTTGGCCTTTTGCCAAACCACAGTTCATATGGCGTCGTCTCAATGGATTTCGATGGTGCCCTATTTAAAGTGAATGCAGCTGTCTCTAAGGCATAACCCCAAAATGATAGTGGCAAATGGGCAAGAGACATCATAGAACGCACCATATCTAATAAGGTTTGATTACGACGTTCAGACACACCATTACGCTGTGGTGTTCCAGGTAGTGTCAACTGTGAAACAATTCCACACTATCTTAAGTGACTGCCAAACTCATAACTCAGATATTCACCTCCTCGATCAGATCGTAGGAATTTAATCTTCTTGTTACTATGATTCTCAACTTCACTCTGAAATTGCTTGAACTTTTCAAACGTTTTCATACTTGTGTTTCATCAATTAAATATACCCATATCCACCGCGTGCTGCAACATTCATTGGACCGCACACATCAGTATGTATGATTTCCAACAAGTCACTTGTGCGTTCCATTGTTCCAGAGAATGGCGTTTTAGTCATCTTGCCCATGAGGCATGGTTCACATGTGTCAAGTGATTAAAAATCAAGTGACTCCAAAAGTCCATCAGCATGGAGCTTCCTCATGCGTTTTACACCAATATGACCCAAATGGCAGTGCCACAAGAAAGTGGTACTATCATTATCAACTCTACATCTTTTAGCATCAACGTTATGAACATGTGTATCATTACTATCAAGATTCAATATGAATAAACCCCTCACATTGGGTGCATGACCATAAAAGATATCACTCATATAAATAGAACAACCATTAGTCTCTGATTTAAATGAGTAACCATCTCACAATAAACAAGATCCAGATATAATGTTCATGCTTAATGCAGGCACTAAATAACAATTATTCAGGTTCACCACTAATCCTGATGGTAATTAAAGAGAGAGCATGCCGACGACCATCACATCAACCTTGGAACCATTTCCCACGCGCGTCGTCACTTCGTCCTTTGCTAGCCTTCGTCTATTCCGTAGTTCCTGTTTTGAGTTGCAAATGTGAGCAATCGAACCGGTATCAAATACCCAGGAACTACAATGAGAGCTAGTAAGGTACATATCAATAACATGTATATCACATATACCTTGTTTGTTGTTGGCCGCCTTCTTGTCAGCCAGATACTTGGGGCAGTTTCGCTTCCAGTGACCAGTCCCCTTGCAATGAAAGCACTAAGTTTCTGGCTTGGGTCCAACCTTGGGTTTCTTCACAGGAGGGGCAACTGTTTTGCCACTCTTCTTGGAGTTACCCTTCTTGCCCTTGCCACTCTTCTTGAAACTAGTGGTTTTATTGACCATCAACACTTGATGTTCTTTCTGGATTTCAGACTCAGCGACTTTCAGCATCGCAAATAGCTCGGCGACTGACTTGTTCATCCCATGCATGTTATAGTTCATCACAAAGCTCTTGTAGCTAGGTGGCAGGGATTGAAGAACTCTGTCAATGATCGCCTCTGGTGGAAGGGGCATCCCCAACTCCGTCAGATGAGTCGAATACCCGTACATTCTGAGTATATGTTCACTGATAGACCCGTTCTCCTCCATTTTACAAGCATAGAACTTTTCAAAGGTCTCATACCTCTCGATCCGGGCATTCTTCTTAAATATAAACTCCAACTCATGGAACATCTCATATGCTCCATGACGTTCAAAACGTCTTTGAAGTCCCAGTTCTAAGCCATACAATATTGCACACTAAACTATTGAGTAATCTCCAGAACGTGCCTCCCAAGCGTTCTTAACGTCTTTGGATGACATGTCTTCGGGTTGGTTACCAAGCGGTGCATCAAGGACACATTCTAGGAAGCCATGAGGATAATCCTCAGATTACGGGCCTAGTCCACAAATTTACTTCCATCATCTTTAAACTTAGCTTTCTCTAGGAACGCATTAAAATTCAGGGGTGCTACTACGCGAGCCATTGATCTACAACATAAATATGCAAAGGTTACTTAGACTATTGTTCAAGATAATGAGTTTAGTTAATCAAATTACTAAAGCTCCCACTCAAATTGACATTCCTCAGGTCATCTGAGTGATACATGATCCAAATTCACCAACTCAAGTCTGATCATCACGTGAGTTGAGGTGGTTTCAATGGTGAACATCATCATGTTGATCATATCAACTATATAACTCATGTTCGACCTTTCGGTCTCTTGTGTTCCGAGGCCATGTCTGTACATGCTAGGCTCGTCAAGTTTAACTCGAGTGTTCTGCATGTGCAACACTGGCTTGCACCCGTTGTATGTGAACGTAGAGTCTATCACACCCGATCATCACGTGGTGTCTCAACATGATGAACTTTCGCAATGGTGCACACTCGGGGAGAACACAATTTTTACCTTGAAATTTAAGTGATGGATCACCGTATAATGCTACCGTCGTCCTAAGAAAAACAAGGTGCATAAAAGGATTAACATCACATGCAAATCATAAGTGACATGATATGGCCATGAACTTGTGTTGGGGAATGTTGCATGGGAAACAAAAATTTTCCTACGCACACGCAGATCTATCCATGGTTATGAGCATCTACGAGAGGGAGAGTGGATCTACGTACCCTTGTAGATCGCTAAGCAAGAAGCGTTAAGAAATGTTGTTGGTGTAGTTGAACGTCTTCGCGATCCAAATCGCCGAGCGTCCCGCAATCCAATCACGATCCGTCCCGCGATCTAGTCACGATCCGTCCCATGAACTTGATCACGATCCATGCCATGAGCTTGATCACAATCCTTCTGATCTAGCGCCGAACGGACGGCACCTCCGCGTTCAGCACACGTACAACTTGATGATGATCTTTGCCATCTTGATCCAGCAAGAAGGAGTGGAGATGAAGAGTTCTCCGGCAGCGTGACGGTGCTCCGGCGATGGTGGTGGAGCTATTTCGGTAGGGCTTCACCTAAGCACTGCAGAAATCCGATCTAGAGGAGAAACTATGCATTGTAGGAACGGGTAGCACGTGGCTGAAAAAACTAGTGCAAAACCCTAAAACCCACGAGTATATATAGGAGAAGAGGAGGAGAGCTTTGGCACAAGGGCCAAGGCTCCCATGGTTCGGCCGAACCTACTAGGAGAGGAGGACTCCTCCTTCAATCCTAGTAGGACTAGGATTGCTCCTTTTTTTTTGCCTTTTCCCACCTTTTCCTATTGGGTTTTCTTCTCCAGCCACATGGGCCTTGTGTGGGAGTTTCCACCAGCCCACTAAGGGCTGATATTCACTCTCCCACAGCCCATGAAGCCTCTTGGGTCGAAATACCCCTCCCGGAGGCCTCCCGGTACACTACCGGCACTCCCGGTACACAACCGATGAGCCCGAAACTTTTCCGGCGACCAAAACAGGACTTCCTATATATAAATCTTTACCTCCGGACCATTCTGGAGCTCCTCGTGACGTCCGGGATCTCATACGGTACTCCAAACAACCTTCGGTCACCACCATACATAACTCTATACTATTGAAACGTCACCAAACCTTAAGTGTGCAGACCCTGCGGGTTCGAGAACTATGTAGACATGACCAAGACACCTCTATGGTCAATAACCAATAGCGGGACCTAGATGTCCATATTGGTTCCTACATATTCTATGAAGATCTTTATCGGTCGAACCTCTATGTCAAGGATTCAGTTAATCCCATATGATGTTCCCTTTGTTCTTCGGTATGTTACTTGCCCGAGATTCGGTCGTCGGTATCTCCATACCTAGTTCAACCTCGTTACCAGCAAGTATCTTTACTCGTTCCATAATACAAGATCCCGTGAATAACACTTAGTCACATTGCTTGCAAGGCTTATTGTGATGTTGTATTACCGAGTGGGCCCTGAGGTACCTCTCCATCACACGGAGTAACAAATCCTAGTCTTGATCCATGCCAACTCAACAGACACCCTTGGAGATACCTGTAGAGCACCTTTATAGTCACCCAGTTACGATGCAACATTTGATACACACAAGGCACTCCTCCGATGTCCGTGAGTAGCATGATCTCATGGTCATAGGAACATATACTTGACATGCAGAAAACAATAGCAATAAACTGACACGATCATATGCTACGTTTGTAGTTTGGGTCTTGTCCATCACATCATTCTCCTAATGGTGTGATCCCGTTATCAAATGACATCACATGTCAATGGCTAGGAAACCTTGACCATCTTTGATCAACGAGCTAGTTCACTAGAGGCATACTAGGGACAGAGTGTTGTTTATTTACCCACACATGTAATGTGTTTCCAATCAATACAATTATAGCATGGATAATAAACGATTATCTTGAACAAGGAAATATAATAATAAACACTTTATTTATTGCCTCTAGGGCATATTTCAAACAGGCTCCCACTTGCACTAGAGTCAATAATCTAGTTCACATCACTATGTGATTTACATTGTAATGAATCGAACACCCATGCAGTTCTGGTGTTGATCATGTTTAGCCCTTGGAAGAGGTTTAGTCAACGGGTCTGCAACATTCAGATTCGTGTGCACTTTGCAAATATGTATGTCCTTCTCCTCGATGTAATCGCGGATGGAGTTGAAGCGTCGCTTTATGTGTCTGGTCCTCTTGTGAAACCTTGGTTCCTTGGCCAGAGCAATGGCCCCAGTGTTGTCACAGAACAGGCTCATTGGATTCAGTGCACTGGGCACTACTCCAAGATCTGTCATGAACTGCTTCATCTAGACACCTTACTTCGCCGCCTTCGAGGCTGCTATGTACTCCGCTTCGCACGTAGAATCGGCTACCATGCTTTGCATGGAACTGCACCAGCTTACCGCTCTCCCGTTGAGAATAAATACGTATCCGGTTTGCGACTTGGAGTCATCCAGATCAGTGTCAAAGCTTGCATCGACGTAACCCTTTACGACGAGCTCTTCATCACCTCCATAAACGAGAAACATTTCCTTAGTCCTTTTCAAGTACTTAAGGATATTCTTGACCGCTGCCCAGTGCTCCATTCCAGGATCACTTTGAAACCTTCCGGCCATACTTATGACAAGGCTGACATCGGGTCTTCTGCACAACATTGCATACATGATAGAGCCTATGGGTGAAGCATAGGGGATGGCACTCATCTTTTCTCTATCTTCTGCAGTCACTAGGCATTGAGTCTTATTCAACTTCACACCTTGTAACACAGGCAAGAACCCCTTCTTGGATTAATCCATTTTGAACTTCTTCAAAACTTTATCAAGGTATGTGCTCTATGAAAGTGCTATTAAGCGTCTTAATCTATCTCTATAGATCTTAATGCCTAATATGAAAGCAGCTTCTCCTAGGTCCTTCATTGAAAAACTCTTGTTCAAATATTCCTTCACGCTTTCCAGCATTTCTATATTGTTTCCGATTAGCATTATGTCATCCACATATAATACTAGAAACGCTATAGAGCCCTTACTCACTTTCTTGTAAATACAAGCTTCTCCATAAACTTGTATAAACTCAAATGCTTTGTTCACCTCATCAAAGCGCTTATTCCAACTCCGAGATGCTTGCATCAGTCCATAAATGGATCGCTGGAATTTGCAAACTTTGTCAGCATTCTCTGGATCGACAAAACCTTCGGGTTGCATCATATACAACTCTTCCTCAAGGAAATCGTTGAGGAACACAGTTTTGACATCCATCTGCCAAATTTCATAGTCAAAATAAGCAGCTATTGCCAACATGATTCTGACAGACTTAAGCATCGCTATGGGTGAGAAAGTCTCATCGTAGTCAACTCCTTGAACTTGTGAAAAACCATTTGCCACAAGTCAAGCTTTATAGACGGTGACATTACCGTCTGCGTCTATCTTCTTAAAGATCCATTTGTTCTGAATGGCCTTTCTCCCTTCGGGTAATACTTCCAAAGTCCATACTTTGTTGAAAATGAAGTCATACAAAGCCCCTGTGTGGCGTAGCCCTAGCTTTTTTCCAACAAAAAGGCCACACAGCCCCATTTTATTAGGAAAATGATGTCATACGAAGCCCTAGCATTTTTTTTGGACAAAACGGCCACACACCGTAATTTTTATTATAAAAATGAAGTCATACGGAACCCTAGCTCCACCTAATCAATCTTGGCCTTGGTACGACAAGGCAATGTTGGATTCATTCAGTTGTGGTTAGTTGCTCGTTTTTCCCCTCAAGTGATCTGTGAATGGAATTAGGCTTTTGAAAACATGTGGGCAGCGAGCGTTTTTGGGATGGATTTAGGATTTTGATGGATCGAAGAAAAGAAAAGAGTCAGCTGGTCATTCGACATACGCGCGCGTCGTATTTTTCTTTTTCATTTGGAGGGTTTGGATTTTGAAGAAGAGACGAATCTTGTCAAGTCTCCTGGTTCTGGTTTTGTACGTACCCAAATTCAATTTCGAAGGAAAGGGGACATTCCGAACGTGTACATCGCTGCTGAGAGAGACAAAACTCTCTGAGACGTGAACTGATCCGTGTCAGTCGGCACCTCTACATAAATACATAATCCACGGCGACTCCATCCGAAATCTTTTGAAACAAAAAAACAAGGGAAAGATAACGCCCACACGTGTGGGCGTTTGCATCTCGCCCACACACATGGATCAACGTCCATTTGTATTTGCACGAATCTTGTCATGTTTTGTCAGATTTTTTATGCCACGTAGGACTGGGCTCGTGTGTAGGCATTCATCCGGCCGCCCACACGTCTGTCTGACCATGCGAAAGGGCTGGTGTGTGGGTGTTTAACAGTTCGCCCACACGCCAGTTTCACACACGCAAAGAGGCTGGTGTGTGGGCGTTTAGCAGTTTGCCCACACACCCGTTTCCTTTCCCACACCCAAAGCTGTTAGTTGCCATGTGTTTTACAGGGTACATGATAACTGCCCCTAGTGTGCTTGTAAGCAGGTGGCAACTCTTTTTTTACCCGAACATGTTATTTTAACACGTCTTTTTGTAGTGTTACATGGCAACTGCCTAGTATTAGTAGGTGACAACTTCTAAAAATTTCAAATCATGGCATGGCAACAGCTGCAGCTGTCCATAAATAGCATCTGGCACTTGACCTGACATGACAACTACAGTTGAGCAACCATGGCAACTGTAGTTGTCACACATGGTAACTGTAGTTCAGCAACATGGCAACTGTAGTTAAATGAACATGGAAGAGGGTCCGGACCATGGCAACTGCAAGGACGCACGCTGACTGTCACGCGGGCGTGAGGTAGAAGGCCAGGCGTGCAGGCATGTTGGTGTTACCAGTTTTGCCCACACGTACCGTCTGGATGGGACCGCAAGACAGGGAGACCGAGCGTGTGGACATTACTTGTTTTGCCCACACATAGGCATGTGCGCTGGTTCTCTTATATACCATACGAAACGTGTGGCCAGACTCCTTAGAGCATCTCCAACAGCCGACCAAAAATAGCTCCGCGCACTAAAAATCTGTTTTTTTGGGCGCCGGACTGGCATCACTAGAGGCTGTAAAATACTGCACGCTCTGTAAATTTTTGGGCATGCGCTAAAAAGCGCTATCAAAAGCTGTAAATTTGAATCGCTGGATAGAGAGCGCTTCACAATTTGCATTGCGCACTTTTTTGGACGCGTGTTTTTCAGCTTCTGCTAAAGCAATGTTGGTCCGCGCACAATAAAAATGCTACGATAACGCGCTAAAACTTTTATTAGGGACGATTTTTTGTGTGGCTGTTGGAGATGCTCTTAACGCCCACACGTGTGGGCGTTATCGGGACAAAAAAAAAATCAAACAAAGTCAAGTAGGACTCGAATCCGATTTCAACCATGGAAGGAAATCCGAAACCAGGTAGTAGTGTATGTATGTAATGAGGTCGGTACACACAACCAATAAACGCAATCCCCAACGACGCAGTGGCAATGGTGCGATCGCCGCGATAGCGATGGACGTCTACAAAGACTTCCTCGCAGACGTGCTCACAGACATCCTTATGCGCCTCCTGCCCAACACCCTCTGCCTGCTCCGCCTCGTCAGCTGGCACTGGCGCGACGTCGTTGGCGAACGCACCACCACCAACCTACGTAGTCGCACCACGACACTCGTCGCCACCACCATGGGCTCCCCATACCTCGTCGATGACCTATCGTCGGCTCCATCCTCGGGAACCAGCCACAGGACCCTATGGGCCGACTGGTTCACGGCAAACATCTACAAGGGCATGACCGTGGTCGGCACCTGCAATGGCCTTATCTGCCTCTACGCTAACCGGACGGCCCCCGGAGGCGCCATTACCGTAACCAAACCTAGCATCCTCTATTCCGGGCTGGTTATCCCACCGCTGCCGCCGTCGCTGTCACTAGTAGAAAACAGGGCACTGGTTCGGGTCGGGCCAGCCCATTAGTCCCGATTCAGTCATGAACCGGGACCAATGGGGGCAACGGTCCCGGTTCATGGGGCCAGGTGGCCGGGCGGGCCACGTGGGGCATTGGTCCTAGTTCGCCTGGAACCTGTGGTCCCGGTTCGCTTGGAACCTTTGGTCCTGGTTCCAGACACGAACCGGGACTAATGTGCCTTGCTACTGGTCCACAACCATTGGTCCCGGTTCGTGGCTGGATCCGAGACCAAAGGGGGTCCTTTAGTCCCGGTTCCACGCTTGATCCGGGACCAATGAGATGCCTATATATCCCCTCGCGAGCGAGCAGAACACTCCACACTGCTCTGTTTTTTTGGCCGGCGAGGAGAGAGCTTTGTGGTACTCTAGCTCACCTCCTATGCACATGAGGTGTTTGATGAAATGCCTAAGCCAAACTTAAGCTTTCTCCTCTCGAAGCTCCTTGTCCAAACTCCATTTTCATAAATATTTGTCTAGGTTTAGCGGTTCGTCCTGTCCCGTCCCCGTCCTGAAACCGCCGTCGATCGCCCGCGCGTGGTGAGCCTCTTGATCTTATCTTCTTGCTAAAAGAAAATATACTTACTCGTATGATTTTCTTACTTTTATTATTGTGTGTTATTATATAGTGCCATGGTTATGGTATCCACCCACGTCAGCCCTCGTCCAGTCTATGTTTCAGATGTGGTATACTATCTTTTATATAACTATTTCACACATCTAATGTCTATGACAATTAATTATGCCACCAACTTGACCTAGATGTTTTTATCTATAGGAAGTAGTTGAACCAGAAATGGATACCGACTATGCAATTCTGCTCGACAAGTTAACTAAAGCTGAAAAAGAAATTGATCATTTGAAAGAAAAATTGAAAAGAACTGAAGATGATAAGATGGGATTGGAGTTGCATGTTATCGATATCGTCGACCAAGATGGATGCAATGCGCTTGAAGCTTAGAAAGATTAGAAAATATGTCATTCATACTGAGGCTTGGTATCATTATGTCGTTGGATCAATTGGTACGTTAGTAACAGTTATGATTGCATTTGTTGTTGCAATTAAATTTTTTACGTAGTTTCCCTGTATGTTTTAATTAGATGCTCTAGAGAGCTATATGTTATTCAATAATGACAACTATGTATGAACTGTACGTATTTATTTTGGTCATTATTGTACTTTGGCTTTAATGTGATGATGAATTTCTATTAATTTGGTCACGTCTCTATTCATGATATGTTGTAATGGTTTTTAATACACTTTATTATATAACGCACGCAGGTGAACCGGTAATGGATGTACGGTGACCGACGCACCTCTGAGTATATTAAGGGCCTGCATAATTTTCTCGAAGCGGCTGAGGCAAAGAAATAGAATGCTTTTATGCCTTGTCCATGTACTGTTTGTGAGAATACGAAGTCTTTCTCCAACTCTAAAACCCTTCACTTCCACCTGCTTCAGAAGGGTTTTATGCCACACTATAATGTTTGGACCAAGCATGGAGAAAGAGGGGTTATGATGGAAGACAACGAAGAAGAGGATGACGACAACTACCCTCCCCCTGAATACGGTGATGATGCAATGGGGGAAGCTAAAGATCAAGAGGAACCAGACGATGTGCCCAATGATGATCTTCGCCGGGTCATTGTTGATGCACAGAGAGAATGCGAAAGTACATAGAGAGACTTAATTACAGAAGTAGTACTTACAGACAGTAGCAAGTCACGATTGTTTTATTGAGGGCCTTTTGATTGTATAACTGGAATATCTCCTCAAATTCAACATTCAACAGTTCCATTCCAATGAGGTCGTGCTCCTCTTTAACTGACAGTATCAAAGAATCCTTCCCAGACTCGCGACAGGTTTTCATGTACCATTCATAGAATTTTCACATCATCGTTGTTAGAGGAGGATGATCAGGTTTGACGAGAGGCCGCCCGTGCCGGCAATGGAATTCTTCCACCTCCAACGGCTTAAACTATACATCATTGCTCAGGTAATCACCAGGTTTGGTACTGGGGACCATCCCCGAATGATTAGCGACGATATCGCTAGGCACCTTCAGCGGGGGGCATGATTGGTTCGCCTGTTCGCCAAGCTGGGGAAATTTTTTCCCACTTCTTCGTTTTGCTAACCTTGCATCACTCGAAGTACTTCCCGACCGCCGCGCATCCTGATATGTCTTTTTAATACAACGGTCAAAGTTGGAATCCAGCGGAGGCGGTGGTGGTCGCTTCAGGGCATCGATAGTGCGCATCGCTTTTACCGGATCTATCTTCTCCTTCGGAGGTGGAGTTTTCTTTGCAAAATGGGCCCTCAATTCGGCCTGACATATCTCCTCGTTTTCAGACTCGGTCCTCTCATATGGTAACTTTTCCAGAGGCTTGAGAGATGGACCATATCTGTATCCCCTCCTGCCTATGCTTGTATTGCTAGCCGCCGGAGCGGCGGCGACTCCCTTCCGTCATTGCTTACTAGGCGCCGGAGGAGCCGGAGCGGCGTCGTCTGTCTTCCGCCGTTGCCGACGAGGCTGAGGAGGAGGTGTACTGCTCTGATGTGCCGGAGTAGGCGAAGGAGGAGGCGGAGTGCCTCCACATGTCGGAGGAGCCGGAGAAGGAGGCGGTGTGCCCTGATCACTCGTCGTCGTCGGAGGAGGAGGAGTGCCCTGATTCGCCTGAGGAGAAGGAGGAGGAGGAGGCGTCCAGTTTGAAAGCTTGATGTACTCCTTCTGCCATAGACATGTACACCTTAGGGCACGAACCAACTTATTCTCTCCTTCACCTGTAGAGTGGTCAAGCTCGAGCTCCTCAAATTCCTTCATTACTTCATCCACCATCACAACAGCATAGCCATGTGGAATCGGATGGCAGTGAAAAGTTCCGTTGGGTTGAGGAGGTGCAACAGAGCCGACAACCGCCTTGAAAGTGAGGTTCCGGCATTTCATCATAAGCTAGCAATATTGAGCCTCTGTGATAGTATCCACGGGGTAGCTAGGACACGTGAAGTCAGGTTGAACGGGCTCCATGTAAGCGACGATGCTTCTTCGTTGAGATGTCAGGGTAGCTTCTGGGGTAGCTTTGTGTCGCTGAGATGGTTGGCCGGCAGCTCGCTGGTTCTCAACTTCCTCTAGCTTTTGTAGTCTTGCATTGAGCTTCTGAATTTCGCTCAGCTTCGCTTTCCTCTTTCTCTCCCGGCTTCTGTAACCGCCTACGTCGGGAAACCCAACTTTCCAGGGAACGGAGCCTGGTGTGCCTCGTGTTCATCTAGGGTGCTCAACATTCCCTAGGGCCTCAGTCAGCAGTCCTTCTCTCTGTCGGGAATGAACGTCCCTTCCTGATTTGCGGTGATATACTTCTGAAGCTTGTTCATGGGTATTGCAAGTTGCTCGTCCGTCCAACAGCACATCCCTGTTTCAGGGTCCAAAGTTCCCCCAACCCCGAAGAACCAAGTCCTTGAACGGTCTGTCCAGTTCAATGTCTGTGGTATGATCCCTTGAGCAATCAGGTCATTCTCAGCTTTGTCCCACAACGGCCGGGCTTTGAGGTAGCCACCTGACCCCGTGTGATGGTGATACTGCTTCTTTGCTAATGATGAAGCCCAGATAGGATAATTAATTAGATTTTCGGTACGAAGCTCTCCAAAATTGTTTTGTAACGGAGTCCCAGATAGGATAATTAATTAGCCTTTTGGTATGAAGTTCACCAAGAGCCTTTCGAATATCGCTATTTGGAAGGCCTTTGCTGAAATTCGTACCAACAAGCGAATTATTCTATCCGGGACTCCGTTTCAAAACAACTTTGAAGAGCTTCATAGCATCATACGCATGTTACTTCTGGCTAATGATGAAGTCATGGATTTCTTCAATACTTTGATAGACAACGTGGCATATAGAAGAATATATATATATATATGAGATCAGAAATTTTTTGGATCAACTTGTGCACATCCATAATGGGGGCATTCTTGATAAATCTATGTTATCGGAGTTTTCTTCATTTAACTTGGTAAATTTGGGTGGCCTCGACAACGCTTCTAGGGTTTGGGGTGACCTCGACAACACTTCTAGGGTTTGGGCTGGCCTCGACAGTGCTTTTTCAGTCCTGGTTTCGGTGGCCTCGAGAGTTTATCGGGTAGGGACGGGGTAGATCAACGACGACGCTCTTTCTTCTAGGGTTTGGGTGGCCTTGATAGTTGGTCGGGTGAGCGAACCGCCTCTCTCTCATGAATGTGCGATGTCCCCTCTCATGTCGAAGTTATCGGGGAGGGGGTAGATCGACAACGACGCTCTTTATTCTCGGGTTTGGGTGGCCTCGATAGTTGGTCGGGCGAGCGGACCGCCTCTCTCAGTCATGCATGTCTGACATCCCCCCTCATGTCGAAGTTATCGGGGAGGGGGTAGATCAACAACGACGCTCTTTCTTCTAGGGTTTGGGTGGCCTCTCTAGTTGGTCGGGTGAGCGGTTTTCTTTTCCTTCTTCATTTTTTACTTTGTTTTTTTCTTATATGTTTGTTTTCATTTTCACTCTACATATATGAACAAAAATAATTCATATATGAACAAAAAAATGCTCTGAACAAAAAAATTAATACACATATGAACAAAAAATATATATGAACAAAAAATGCTCTGAACAAAAAAATTAATACATATATGAACATCCATACATACATATAGCCACATACATATATACATT
This sequence comes from Hordeum marinum, assembly GCA_022496015.1. NCBI lineage: Eukaryota > Viridiplantae > Streptophyta > Magnoliopsida > Poales > Poaceae > Hordeum > Hordeum marinum. The sequence goes on along the minus strand of CM039678.1, from coordinate 86,667,090 downwards.
ATATATATGAACAAAAAATTCATCATATAAAAAATGAAAAAAATACAAGGGGCGGCGGCGGCGGCTCACAGCGGGAGCGGCCGGCGAGGGTGACGATGACAGTGGGGGCGGGCTGGGACAGGGGCGTGGCCGGGGCGATGATAGGACGGCGTCGGCTAACGAGGGCGAAGGCGGGGGCGGCCCACGAGGGAGCCGATGATGACAGCGACGGTGGGGGCGGTCGAGGCGCAGGGGCGCGCTCGGGGGGCGGCGGACGGCGACGACGTGGGCGGCGGACGGCGTCGGCGTGGGCTTGGGGGCAGGGCAGGGCGACGGGCGACGTCGGCGGCGTGGGCGGCGGATGTCGACGGTGTGGGAGGCGGATGGTGTCGACGTGGGCTCGGGGGCAGGGCAGGGGCACGGGCGACGGCGCGGCGTTAGGGTAGCCTGGCAGCGTCGAGGAGGTCGGTTTCGTCGGGGGGAACTGCGAGATGAAAATGAAAATTTTCACAAGTGCTGCATATATACACACACCATTGGTCCCGGTTGGTGGCACCAACCGGGACCAATGCCTACCTTTGGTCCCAGTTCGTGCCACCAACCGGGACCAAAGGTCTCTTTTCGGCAGCCCAAAGGACGGGAAGCAGAGACCTTTGATCCCGGTTGGTGGCAACCAACCGGGACTAAAGGTGGGCATTGGTCCCGGTTGGTGCCACCAACCGGGACTAAAGGTGGGTATTGGAACCAACCGGGACCAATGGCCTTGCACAGCGGCATGGTGGGAGTTTAGTCCCACCTTGCTAGTGGACACTGTGTCGCACCTGTTTATAAGGCGCGGTGCGCCCGAGCTTTCGAGCTCCTCTCTAAAGCAAGCTTACGGGCCTAACCACTCTGTAACTGCCTGTGGGCCTAGTGGGCCTTCTGTGGGCCTGAATCCTGGCCCAATTGGCTGGTAGGGTTTCTAGTCATATTCAGGCCATGGTGGCCCAGTAGGCGGCATTTTTTTTTCAGTATTCCTGTTCTGTATTTTGCTTTGTTTATTTTTTTTAATTTTTTTCCAGTATTTTTCTTCTATTATTTTAGTTAATTCTTTTTAACAAATAAATACTTTGATAATTTTAGTTGCATAATTTCCATTATTTTGTTTTATTTCTTGCTTTATTTATTTTTTGCTCTATTTATTTCCAGTGTGTTTTATCATTATATTCTTTTTTCTATTAATGTTTTGAACAAAAAATACTTTGATAATTTTAGTTGCATAATTTTTATATAATTATAGTTTCAAAAATACTAGAGGTTTATAAAAGCTTTTTAGCTGATTCTTTTGTGAACTCCATTCCCACGATATTTTGAAAGAAATTTAAAAACACTTCAAACGAACTCTGAAAAGGTTGAAAGTTGGCATGGTATCATAATTTCACCCACATAGCATGTGCTAAAAAGTTGAGTGGGTTACGACAAAAACTGGATGCAGTTCGTGTACAAAATGGACAATCTCTTTCGAAGTATCACGGTTTCGGATGAAAACTCATCTGTTACAAAGAGATTTCATTTTTTGAACCTATTTGAACTCCATACTTTTTGTGTGTTCAAAATGCACCATTCAAAGCCACATCATCAATTTTCAACCCTTTCTGACTTCATTTGGTATTTTTCATGCACAAACTGATTTTTTGAGCTAAATGACCCTGAAATTGAAAGGCACTTCAAATGAACTCTGAAAATGTTGAAAGTTGTCATGGTATCATCATTTCATCCACATAGCATGTGCTAAAATTGAGAGGGTTATGGCAAAAAATGGATGCACTTCGTGTACAAAATGGACGATCTCTTTCAAAGAATCAGGGTTTCGGACGAAAACTCGTCTGTTACAAAGGGATTTCATTTTTTTGAGCTCATTTGAATTCCAGACTATTTGTGTGTTCAAAATGCACCATTCAAAAACCACATCATCAATTTTCAACCCTTTCTGACTTCATTTGGTATTTTTCATGCACTTACTGATTTTTTGAACTAAATGACCCTGAAACTGAAAAGCACTTTAAATGAACTCTGAAAAGGTTGAAAGTTGGCATGGTATCATCATTTCACCCACATAGCATGTCATAAAAAGTTGTGAGGGTTACGACAAAAACTGGATGCACTTCGTGTACAAAACGAAAAATCTGTTTCAAAATATTAGGGTTTCGGACGAAAACTCATGTGTTACAAAAGACATTTCATTTCTTCACATGTCACTGGTTGTGGGCCAAGAGCGAGGCACATTGGTCCCGGTTCGTGTCTGGAACCGGGACCAAAGGTTCCAAACGAACCAGGGTCAATGCCCCACGTGGCCCGCCCGCCCACCTGGCCTCACGAACCGGGACCGTTGCCCCCATTGATCCCGGTTCGTGACTGAACCGGGACTAATGTGCTGGCCCGGTCCGAACCAATGCCTTGTTTTTTATTAGTGCTTGCAGGCAATATCTGACAAACACATGTAAAATTCTTCAATTGAACATCTAGTGTGTGAATGCGCGCAAGCAAGCAACAAATGAAATAATCTTCACATGCCCATTCAGTGTGTGAATGTGTGCAAGCAAGCAATAAATTAAATAATGTTCACATGACCATCGAGTGTGAATGCAAGCAAGCATCAAATGAAAAGGCATAATTTTTCTGAATCTGCTTCACGCCCAATATGGTGCAGCTTGTGGGATCAAAAGAGATTGATGAATCAAACGAATCTGCTCATATTTGTGTGAATTGCATCATGATTCTGCTAGCTCATTACCAAAAAAGAAAGAGATAGACCTTCCAGGGTGTCAGGGTCGGCCCTCCTCTCCCGCATGCCCTTGTAGCTGCTTCATGACATGGACCAATTCCCTTTCCTTTGACACAAACACAACCCAACAAGTTGAGATGGCAGCAAAGTTACTGCACAAACGAAACGAACAGAGGTTTTGCTCCAGACTATGACAGCAACAAAATTTTCCAAATCACTAGAGAAACTGAGTATATTGAATCCAAATTGTCAAAATTATATGGATACCAAAAACACTTGAGTTATTGCAGCAGCAAGATAGCAAAAAATGATGGGTTGGGAACCAACGCGCGCAAGTGCACTGATCTAGGGGCCACCATCAGGAGGAGGAGAGGTCGCGAGGGGGACGCAGCGTGCGACAGAGAGGGGCCGCTGGAGACGCGCCAGCGATGGATGCGACGCTGCAACCGTAACCCTAGCCACGGGCTTGGGTCGGGGGCGAGCGCAGGACACCGGGGTATGCGGATCCAGCTGAACTGGAGCATGGAGGGGTCATGACCAGCTCGTGAGTGTGACGCGCGATGGCGGAGGTCGCCGGAACCGACAGGATTTGGTTGCGGTGCGAGGTGGGTTGCGAGAGGGATATATGGGTTGTGAGAGGGATGGACGGTAGGGGGTTCGGTGGATCTGGCAGCTGCTGGTGCAGCAAGGTGAGAGGAGTGGAGGTGGATGGCCGGCGGCGAGCTGTTGGAGGAGGGAGGTGAATAGGGGCTGGGTGGCGACGATGTGAGACGATGGAGAAAGTAAAGGCGGCCGGGGGAGGGAGGATGGAGTTAGGGTTAGGATTTTATACCAGGTACGGTTAGCCGGGCTTTAACGGGCTTTGGCGGGCTTACGGGGGTGTGCCAGCCCACTCATGACAGATTCCGAGAATGTCATCGAAATCCGTCATGGATTAACAGGTTTTTTGTAGTGGGCGGACAACGCGTCGGCATGGTGCAGTGAGCAGTCACGCGATAAGGGGAGATGAAGTTTCCAGTGGCAGTTGGGCTTCACGCGGTGGGCGACCATTTTACTCGGTCGGCGGCTGGTGAGTAAATTCGACGTATGTTTTTGTTTACATTTACATTCATTTGTTGGAAGGGTGATTTTTGATGATTTAAAAAGTAGGTATTTATACATCTACATGACGGAGATACTCTACCATCACTATTTCTGTCCTAGCAAGATACTACAGTGTAATCTGAGCTTCACGTGTAGGCAAGTATCACACACGTAATACAACACTTTCTGCATCTTAATTTTACATCCAAAATTTTCAAAAACAATTAAATATTTTTTGAATGCCGTACGTAACCGTGGCTACATACCGTGCTCTATCCGAAATCACAACAAACTCTTTTCTCAAAAAAGAAAAATTCACAACAAAGTCAAGTACGACTCAAATTCGGTTTCAATGGAAGGAAAACCGAAACCAGGTAGTATCTGAGGTCGGTGCACAGAACCTATGAATAAGCACAGGTTAGGACGACCCTTGCATATCGAGGTCGAGGTAGCAATCCCCAACGACCAAGCGGCAGCGTGCGCGATCGCAGCGCAGCGATGGATCCACAACGCATCAACGTCTACAGAGACTTCCCCGCGGACGTGCTGGTGAACATCCTGATGCGCCTCTCGCCCAACACCCGACGCCGTCTCCGCCTCGTCTGCCGGCACTGGCGCCACGTCGTCGGCACGCGCACGCCCACAAGCCTGCTGAGCCGCGTCAAGACGCTCATCGCCGCCACGGGCTCCGCCTACATCATCGACAACCTATGGGCTCCATGGAAGCCCAGAGAGCTGTGGCCGGAGTTCATGGCAGAGGCAGCTCGCCGCTACAAGGGCATGAGCGTCGTCGGCACCTGCAACGGCCTCGTCTGCCTCTGTGATGACCAGGAGCTCGGCGGCGCCATCACCGTTGCCAACCCCGTCACCGGCGAGGCGCTGAGTCTCCCGCCGTTGCCACCGCCGGGTGCTGATTATCAAAGCAAGTGCTACGACAGGAGCTGGCACGCGGCCTACAGCTTCGCCTACCTCCCGAACTCGGGGCTGTACAAGGTTGTCCACGTCCCGTGCCAACTGGACCGGTCCGCTTACGACAGGGCGCACGTGATTACGCTGGGGGAGAAATCGTGGCGGGATGTGCCGGCCGGCTCCGGCGCGAGATGTAGCCTCGGCGACAACGTCGTCAGCGTCGACGGCGTGACGTACTGGACCACGCCGGAGGCCGACAAGGTCATGTCGTTTGACCTCGAGCATGAACGCATCACGCCCATTAGGTCACTGCCCTCCGTGGTGATGCCCAGCTCCAAGAACGGCGGCAGCTGGCACCTAGGAGAGGTGGAAGGGAGGCTGGCCATCGTCTGTTCCCAGATGTCGCCGGCAATGGAGAGGACGGAGGTCTGGGTAATGGAGGGTCGTACGGCGGGGCAGATCAGGTGGAGCAGCTGGTACATCATTCAGACGAGAACGCCGCCGCACCGGCCACGGGAGCAGTCGAGAACAAAGATGCGGTGCCTCACGTGGCCGCTCCTCGCCCAGGACGAGCAGGTCCTCACATGGGAGTGGTCGCTGTACGAGCGAGATCGTGTCTTGTGCAGGCACAAACCGATTGATGACCACACAAGGAAGGCCAAGCACGGTGTGGTGGATATCAGCGAGAGGAATCGGGGGACGGTGGTCGCCGACATAAACATGCTGCCGCACCGCAACGACCGCCGGACGTTTGCTTACGTGGAGACCAAGGAACCGTTGAGTGTCTACGGGGCTCTTGCCTCACCATTTTTCCTTTACATGAAATCATGATTTTTTTTCAAAACTAGTACGGATTTTGTAACAAATTTGAAAACAGGTGCGTGAGTTGAAAAAATTTCAATACTAGTACCCTGTCGGTCAATAGCCGGCCGAGCAGGGACCTGTCGGCCACCACCAGGCCGATCGGAGACCTGTCAGCCATCCGTAGGCCGAACGGATCCTGTTGGCCAATCAGAGGCCAGGAGATAGGCCGGTCGGCCTGGGGTAGACCGAAAGGCACCTGTCGGCCACTGGGAGGCCGACTGGCCCCTGGCTAAGCCCCGACCCTCTTTTCTTCCTCCTCTGACCAGTCATTTCACCCTCACCCTTCCCCTCTTCCCCTCTCACTACTGTTGCTCTCCGGTGGTTTCACCGACTCGCCGATCTCCTCGCTGGAACACCCATTCTGTTATCCTACCCTCTTAATCAATAGATCAGGGCGTTCTCCACCGGCGTACGGTATATTTTTTTTGCTTCCAACTCAATCGACTGAGAACTGTCAAGTCGGTAGTGGATTTAGTTAATATTTGTCACCGTCCGTCTGCAGGTAATGGCTTGCCCATTTTGCCGCGCTCCAGGTGGCCCTTGTGTTGCCGTTGATTCCTATGCGTCCGTATTTACTGTGGTGCTGGATCGTCGATGTGCAAGACATGTTGTAAGATTCGATGTCTTCATTATCTAACCGTGGCATATTCGAATGCCTTTGTTTATAAGTTTATGATCCTTGCTTCCATTCTTGTTATAGTATGTTCCGTGCAGTGTTAGATCACATCTTGCTCAGTACATTGAGGAGTGCAGAGCTTTAGCTATTGGGAGGGGTGACACTGATATTGATCTTGCTTTGCACAACACTGAGGGTAACTTATACCATGTTATATTTACACATGGTAGGATGAGCAGTAAATTCCATGGTCCTTCGTGGGAGGAACTCGTGAATGATTATGGTATCCGCCACAGTGACATGATGACTGTTATGCTTGAGCACTATGGAACTTATATTAGTGTCAAAATTCATCGGGATGGTGTTATGTTGTTTCCTTTACCCCATGTTGGTAAGATTTATGTTTGACAGATTTTCAGATTTGATTGAGCTTATACTTTTTGCCGTTCATGTCAGTAATTGAAATAATTTTTTTGTAGCTCTTGAGGATCTGAGTGAAACTCAGAGGTAACTTGTTGACAACTGTTTTTATAGTCGTGGTGTCACTCTGAATTATCATCAAATATATGTCATGCCACGGCAGTTGTTTGATGACAACTACATACTGTGTACTCCTTTCGTTCATAGGATGGATCGCATGAACGTTATTTTCCAACATATGGTAAGCTTTGCTTTCTGTTTTTTTATTATTTGTTTGTTATTTGCTGGTTCATAAGATGGATCATATAAGTTGCTTGTTTCTGTCAGGTTATTCCTACCATGGTTGTGAGGAGTTTGATGGAATTTGTGGCTATTCCTAGGACTAGTTCTTTACTTCTTGAAATTACTTTGGATTCAGAAGATGATGATATATTTGTGAGCATTCCTTGTTCCTACTTTATTGGTTTGGGTGATCGAATGGTTTTGAAGAAGGAAGGTTTCAGAAATTTTCTGCTGGCATCGTCTATCGAAGTCAACAATTTGGTGCTCATAACATTCAAACAACGTGAACAGGAGCTAGCTATTGTTTTCAGCTATCTGCCACAGTGAGAAAGAAAGAAAGGTCGCGTGCAGCCCAGGCAACAGAAGAAGCTGGAGATGGAGAAGGAAAATATCCACGTTGGACTCAGTAGATTTATATTCTTGTAACTCAATTTCAGCAAGTTGTATCTTAATTTCAGCAAGCTGTATCTTAATTTCAGCAAGATGTATCTTAATTTCAGCAAGCCGTACTATTGTCGTTTTTATTTGCCGCCATTCTATCCCGCCATTTTCTCCCGCCATTCTCTCCCGCCCATTCTCTGTCCCGTCATTCTCTCCCGCCCGGTTTCCCGCCATTGCGGTTGTCATCTCTCTATAAAAGGAGACATTGTATCTGCCTTCCTCCATCAGCCACCAACACTCGAAAAAACCAGCGCGGTAGTCATTATGAGTTTGCCTTCTTCGGATCAAAGCATTAGGCCTAGAAAATGGAAGAGTGTGAAGCTGCCTCAGGGGGTGGAAGTAGTTCGTTGTTGGTGCAGTGATCTCTGCAAGGTGAAGGAGGTGACGGATTTTTCAGATTGGTTGGGCATGAAGTTTTTCATGTGCGCTAATTATGAGGAAGATCCACCCGTTGGTCCTTCACCGTACATCACGCCTCCGGTAAGTTTCAGTCACACAGAATAAAGACGTTGTTCATATTGCTGTTTATTTGATTTGTTTTATTTGTGTTTCTTTTGTAGTCTCCTCCACCCCTGTGTCAGTACTATCGTTGGATAGACACGAAAATGCCGGACTGGGTGGTGACTGAGATTCGTGAAAGAAGTCGTCGAGCATGGGCAAGTTTGGACATGGAGGAGCGCTGCGAGAAGGCGACAATAGAGGAGAAAGCAGAGCAGGAGAGAGCTTGGCAAGAGCACTGTGTGGAGCAGAGGGCTTTTCTTGCTGAGATGAAGAAGAAAAACCAAGAAAACCAACTTCGACTGGCGGAGGTCTACCGGCAGCGAGAGGAGGCCCGTGAAGCTGAGAGGCAGAGAAAGGGCTCGTGCAACCCAGACAGCAGAAGAAGCTGGAGATGGAAAAGGAAAATTTCCACGTTGGACCCAGTAGATTTAGATTGCAGTAACTCAATTTCAGCAAGATGTATCTTAATTTCAGCACATTGTATCTTCATTTCAGCAAGATGTATCGCCAGATCCTCTCCCGCGAGTTCCTCTCCCGACAGTTCCTCTCCCGCCACTTCCTCTCCCCCCAGATCCTCTCCCGCTTGTTCCTCTCCCGCCAGTTCCTCTCCCGCCACTTCCTCTCCCGCCAGATCCTCTCCCGCCAGATCCTCTCCCGCCAGTTCCACTCCCACCAGTTCCTCTCCCACCACCTCCACTCCCGCCACTTCCTCTCCTGCCTATATAACTACATTCGCAGTAAGGAGGGTGAGCAGGCCCTTCCTTTCCCTGTCGCTCTCGCATCCTTCCTTCCGCTCTCGCCATTCTTTCGTGGAGATGTCTCATCCTCCTCATCCTCACTATCCTTTTGATTGTAGTTTTCACAATGGTATGTCCGACCATCTTCTTCGTCTAGCTGCCAATTTCAAGATGAATGACAGAGCAGTACCATGGGAGGAACTCATTAGGAGTGACTTGATAATGAATGAGTTGTCTCACCAATTAGCTAGGGCTGGGTGGCCTCCCAGGACTTTTGAGGAGATACGGAAAGAACTTCTGAGGTTGCACGCCAGATGGCAAAAGCAACTGCACAAGGGTGATGCTTATCTTAGGGTTGCTGTGAATAATTCAGGTTTATGGTCAGCATAAAGTGAGGATGAGGACGACCTCTTCATGCCGAGCAGCAAGGTGAAGAGTTCTGCATCGAAGGGCAAGAGTTCTACATCGACAAAGGGCAGGAGTTCTACATCGACGAAGGGGAAAAGTTTTGTAGCGATGGAGGATGAAGACGATGTCTTCATGCCGAGTACCAAGGTGAAGACCAATGCATCGTCGAAGGGCAATAGTTCTACATCGATGAAGGGGAAGAGATCTGCATCGACGGAGGATGACGATGATGCATTCATGTAATACTATGTTTCCATGTAGTACTATGTTCTGTAGTGTTGTTCTATGTAGTGCGGTTTAATTAAGTTGTAACATTTAATTCACTTGTAATGTGCAATTGATGTTGACTGATTTGGTTTGTGTTGCTATTGTTCTCTCTCCAGACCAAATAAATATGTCAAATACATATAGGATAAATATGTCCGATACATAGAGGCTAAGCATGTCAAATACATGAATATGTCCGATACATAAAGGCTACATATGTCTCATACATAAATACATAGTCATGTCTCGTACGTAGGTGACCATATCACTCCTGGGGCTTGCGACGAATCTTTGGCTTCCTGGGACGTGGACCGGAAGGCGATAAGCGTTGAGGCGGTGGACGAGTGTCACGATGACCACGACCATAGAACACCTCGTCCGTCGATGTCTGTGTCTCCTGCGTCGATGGTGGTGGTGGAGTGGCAAGAACTGTCTCCAAGATACCGTAGGTGCATGCAGCACGATCATCGTCCTCGCCGTCACCAGGTATGTACGAACCAGGACCAGTAAATATAGGTGACTGAACTGAAGCCAAAAACGGCTGCGACTGGCTGCCGCCTGCTGGTGAATTAAAACATGTAAGAAATGACTTACGAGACTACATTTTGCACAAGAATGTACGAAGTTTAGTTACCTAGGTCCATCTGGTGAATCCAGGCAGAGTCAGCGGCCTGCGAAGGAGGTGGCTGCTGGTAGAAATAGCCCCCGGGTTGTGAAGTAGGTGGCCGCTGCCAGGAGTAGCCGTCGGGCTGTGAAGTAGGTGGCTGCTGCCAGGAGGAGCCCCCAGGCTGCGAAGGAGGTGCCTGCTGCCAGGAGGAGCTACCTCGCTGTGAAGTAGGTGGCTGCTGCCACGAGTAGCCCCCCGGCTGTGAAGTAGGTGGCTGCTGCCAAGAGTAGCCACCGGGCTGTGAAGTAGGTGGCTGCTGCTAGGAGGAGCCCCCAGGCTGTGAAGGAGCTGCCTGCTGCTAGGAGGAGCTCCCTGGCTATGAAGGCCGTGGTTCTGAACGCTGTAGAGAGGGGCGTGGCGGACGATGTGCTGCACGAGTGTCAACAACATCGGAAGATCACCTACATGTAACAGCTACGACGAAACCGCGTATCTTCGCTTGAAGACTCTTCAACAGTGTTGCTTGCTCTCTCAGTGGGATATTTTCTCCTCTGTCAACATGGTCGACCAAAGCGGTAACCTCCTCTAGCGCCTGAGTTCCCAATTCACCCTGTACATAGAAAGTTAACCAATTGTACATGTTCATGTATAGGGAAAACGTAGGATGTGAGACAAACTTAGGACATACCGCGTGGTGTCTGGTTCCCACTAGTGAGGAAGTTGGGAAGAGATCGCTAGCGAGAGGAACTGGGATATGTTCCGGAGCAGATGATGGAACCAAGTAGATCCTCGTGGTCTGTTTGTAATGCCTCAGATACAACCCGTACGTGTCCCAGTCGAAGACACGAACTTCATCCCATATATTTGTTAGGGCATTATTCCATTCCTCGAGGTAAGGTCTGATATCCCGAACCCAAGAAGTATGGGACTTGTTTCCTCCGCTGCGAGTATACCTGAGATTGAAATGCACGTTACATGATTAGCTATAAGTACTCCGAATAGTCTCAACAACCTATTAATGCAGAGATGAGAACCAAAGTAGTATTACTTACTTGTGCACGTGATCTGGTAATCGTGAAATAACCGGAATGTCAGGCTCTTGGAACAGACTGAACTGTCTCATCACCCTATTGATAGCCATCTCCTCAACTGTCACATCGAAGACCAGCTTGGCCTTGGTCATCCAGTAATGCTGATCTCTAGTGCACTTTCCAGAAATCCCGCCTGGGTATCTATCGGAAATAGCCTTACGGGTGTACGGTTCCCATATAACCTGATCTTCGTGCAGACTATCAAACTGCGCCGTGAAGGAGGGGTAGCAGCCCCTCACCTGGCTAGGCGTAAACTGTCTCTGCACATCACAACAAACATTAGTACGTAATATTGAATAGCGAGAAATAAACATTACTAATTCATATTGTTAATAATGAAAATACCTCTCTCCATGCCCAAACAGATCCCACAGTAGGCAAGTCACCGATAGAAGGCACGTACTGTCCAGCAATGTCCTCCTTGCCAAAAGGTTTGTCAACGCTAACGTAGGGTCGACCAATGGGGAATATCTCATAAGACCAAAGCTGCAACAGAAGTGGACATCCGAGAAGACCAGATTTCCTAGACCTCAACTGGCAAGCTTTGTAGAGGCCTCTGTATGTAGCTGCTAACACGGCAGAACCAAAACTCCTTCGCGCAATGTTCTCAGGGGAACGTGCCTCAGCTATCTCTCATGCAATGCCGATCAATCGTGCATCTACAGTGGTCACGTGGTTCTCTGTGAACATAGTCTTGCCAAACAACCACATAATATATGCCTCTAGGGACCGGTTAATCTGTGCCTCTGACAACTGAAAAGTGGGATATCCTAAGGCAACAATCTGAAACTGGCTCAACCACCTGAAAAGAGGCCCGTGCCGATCGTTTTCTAGTGCGGTGGTTGTTGGCACCGCAGCCAGAAAACGGGCATGCATAGTGTTGGAAATATGCCCTAGAGGCAATAATAAATTAGTTATTATCATATTTCCTTGTTCATGATAATCGTTTATTATCCATGCTATAATTGTATTGATCGGAGACTTAAATGCATGTGTGGATACATAGACAAAACCATGTCCCTAGTATGCCTCTAATGGACTAGCTCGTTGATCAAAGGATGGTTAAGGTTTCCTAGCCATGGACATGAGATGTCATTTGATAACGGGATCACATCATTAGGAGAATGATGTGATGGATAAGACCCAAACTACAAACATAGCATATGATCGTGTCAGTTTATTGCTACTGTTTTTTGCATGTCAAGTATATGTTCCTATGACCATGAGATCATGCAACTCACGGATATCGGAGGAGTGCCTTGTGTGTATCAAACGTCGCAACGTAACTGGGTGACTATAAAGGTGCTCTACAGGTATCTCCGATGGTGTTTGTTGAGTTGGCATGGATCGAGACTGGGATTTGTTACTCCGTGTAACGGAGAGGTATCTCGGGGCCCACTCGGTAATGCAACATCACAATAAGCCTTGCAAGCAATGTGACTAATTGTTAGTTGCGGGATCTTGTATTATGGAACGAGTAAAGAGACTTGCCGGTAACGAGGTTGAACTAGGTATGGAGATACCGACGATCGAATCTCGGGCAAGTAACATACCGAAGAACAAAGGGAACGATATACGGGATTAACTGAATCCTTGACATAGAGGTTCGACTGATAAAGATCTTCGTAGAATATGTAGGAACCAATGTGGACGTCCAGGTCCCGCCATTGGTTATTGACCGTAGAGGTGTCTCGGTCATGTCTACATAGTTCTCGAACCCGCAGGGTCTGCACACTTAAGGTTCGGTGACGTTTCGGTAGTGTAGAGTTATGTATGGTGGTGACCGAAGGTTGTTCGGAGTCCCGGATGAGATCCCGGATGTCACGTCGGAATGGTCCGGAGGTAAAGATTCATATATAGGAAGTCCCAGTTTGGTTTCCGGAAAAGTTTCGGGCTAATCGGTAGTGTACCGGGAGTATCGGTATTGTACCGGGAGTGCCGGTAGTGTACCGGAGGACGTCCGGGAGGGGTATTTCGACCCCAAGAGGTCCATGGGCTGTGGGAGAATAATAACCAGCCCTTAGTGGGCTGGGAAAACAGCCACGAAGGCCCATGGCGCAGGAGAGAAAGTCCTAAAGCAAAAAGTGGAAAATCAGCCAATAGGAGGCAATCCTACTCCAACTAGGATTGGAGGTGAAGTAGGATTGCTCCCACCTCCTATTTCGGCCGACCCAAAGGCCTTGGCTGCCTCTCCTCTCCTCTCCTCCTATATATACTAGTGGATTGGGTGGTTTTTGGACAGAATTTCCGGCCACGTGCTACCCGTTTCACCGGTGCACAGTTTCTCCTCTAGATCGGTTTTCCGCAGAGCTTAGGCAAAGCCCTGCCGGAATCACTCCACCACCATCACCGGAGCGCCGTCACGCTGCCGGTGAACTCTCTCTCCTCTCCACCTCCTCTTGCTGGATCAAGACGGTGGAGATCGTCATCAAGCTGCACGTGTGCTGAACGCGGAGGTGTCGTCCGTTCGGCGCTAGATCGGAAGGACTGTGATCGAGATCGCGAGACGGTTCGTGATGAGATCGCGGAACGGATCGTGATGAGTTCGCGGGACAGATCGTGATCAAGATCGTGAGACGGATAGTCTTGAGATCGCGGGACGTATCGTGATGGGATCGCGGGACGGATCGTGATGAGATCGCGGGACGCTCGGCGATTTGGATCGCGAAGATGTTCGACTACACCAACCGCGTTTCTTAACGCTTCCCACTTAGCGATCTGCAAGGGTACGTAGATCCACTCTCCCTCTCACAGATGCTCATCACCATGGATAGGTTTGCGTGTGTGTAGGAAAATTTTTGTTTCCCATGCGACGTTCCCCAACACATAGATGCTAGCCAACCATCTTCTACCTCTAAAGGTCCTATGGCAGCACCGGCGAGAGGTAATCCCAACAAGTAAGATACGTCCTGTAAAGTAGGAGCCATCTCTCCCCATGGAAAGTGGAACGTATGTGTCTCTGGTCTCCATCTATCTACTAAGCAGCTAAGGAGTGACTTGTCGTAAGAGATGCGTGAAACTGGCCTCGTGTGCAGCTGCATTGGTTTGCCCGCGTCATCCAAGTCTGGGTGATCAACCCACTCATCCAATGTACCCTCAACCAGTCGTGCCAAGGGTAGGAGTCCAGCCCAATTCAGCCTACAAAATAAACAAAATGTAGCTTACAATTAGCTACTATCAAAACGATGACGAACGTGCTACGTGATTGTACCGCCACATACCTATCAACCCATGCAGGGTGTATCATCCAGTTAGACTTTGGGGTGCGAGTGATCAACACGTCTAAGTTGGTGCCTGATTCCGTAATTGCGGCTCGGTGCCCTCTATCGATATTACCATTAAGCATCCGATATGAAGCCATATCTGCAATGAGAACATAGTACAAATATATTAGAAAATATAACATAGAAGGGGGCACACTAAAAATAAAAACTTAGTATCCGAAAGGCATAAAAACATAGTCTCACATATTACAAATAAAAACACATATTACAAATAAAAACATAGTCCGACATATTAAAAATTAAAAACATAGTCCGACATATTACAAATTAAAAACATAGTCCCACATATTACAAATACAAACATAGTCCCACAGATTATGTAGCTTCTGAGTTATTCATTCCTCGTCCGCCCCTTCGGCCTCGAGAGCCACGTCCACCACGACTGCCAGGACCTCCTCTTGCAACTGCTGTTGCAGTCGTCAATGCAGAAGCACCCATCGATGTGGAAGCACCATCTTTCTTCAGTGTGGGGCAATATTTCATCCTATGACCATACGCCGCACAGAGAAAACATTGCCTGGTTGCTCCACCTGCTTCAGATTGGTCCAGACGACTCTAAACCCTGTCATCTCACCTGTCCAGACATTGAGTACTGCCTCCTTTGAATAGTACGGAGACACGAAGGACATAGCGTCCAACTGAATCTGGCCACAGGCAGCCAACACATGTGAGCAAGGCAGGTGCAACAACTGTGGCTTGTTGCATGTACACTCACAAGTTGGATAAAATTCTGCTCCAATTGTAACCTCATGCGTCCTCACCTCATTTCCAGAACCAAAACCATCAGTAGGAAGCTGAACCTCGTACCTCCTTTCCTGATTACTTATGAGTGTGACGGTGTGCTTCTTGGCTTTCTTTATCTTATTAGCCATATACTCCATGACACGGCTGCAGTAAGGAGTGTTCTGATTATCTTCAATATGCTTCCTTGCCAACTCATGCCTTTCTCTGAAATACCTCACAGTGCCATGGAATACACCCTCCACAATAGCTGTCAGTGGCAATGCTCTATTCCCTCTGAGAACAAAGTTATAGATCTCTGCAAGATTGGTTGTCATGTGGCCATACCTAGCTCCATGGGTGTCATGCAGCAAAGACCAATTCACTGGAGGTTCTTTCTCCATCCACTCAGAAAAATTCTTTATTGCCCTACCCTTCTTTCGCTTCGTATTAGGAGGGTCAATTGCTGGCAAGTCACAAAGACCAACTGGCCCCTCCATCTCCGCAATGAGTGCGATTAATTTAACCTGGTCTTTTTCCATTTTCTTCCTAGCAACGACCTGCTTCTTAGTGAACTCATCTAGTTTGGACCAAATAAAATCGTATTTTCGCCGCTGGTTCTACTTGCATAACTTCTTGAACAAGTTCATCAACCGTTTGTTCTTGAACTGTGAGAAATAATTAGCACCAAGATGGCGCATGCACCACCGGCTTTGCAAGTCCTTCCAAGGTGTTGGCTCGTCAGCAGTTGGATTACTCAGTGTCTTCACGGCCTTCAATATACCGGGATGTCTGTCATGAATGAGACACACATTGGGTCTGTCCTTCACGATCGCAAATTTAATTTGACGGAAGAACCATACCCAGCTCGGAAAGTTCTCACCCTCCACAAATGCCATGGCTAGTGGGATGATTTGGTTGTTCCCATCCACACCAATAGCAGTCAGGATTTGCCCTTTGTACTGACCAGTCAGGAATGTACCATCCACAAACATCATAGGAGGACAATGCCTGAAAGCTTCGATGCACATACCGAAAGAGAAGAATATTCGTTTCAACACCTTGTAGTCAGGTATGCTTTCCAACCTCGTGTGCTGAATGTTAACATAAGTGTCAGGATTCCTCTCCTTCAGTACGTCAAGGAGACGCACAACATTATCATAGGAGTCGAAGAACGTCCCAAACCTCTCCTCCATAGCCTTCTGCTTAGCCCTCCAAGCCTTCCCATATGGAATGTCATACTTCCATTTGACCTTCACTGCTGTCTGGATGTGTTTTGCTTCCATATCTTTCTTCGTCACTATCTCAGTATACATGAGTTGCGCTATGAGAGTTGAAGTAAGGTTTGGATGACGAACCAACATGTTTTTCCTAACACAATTATGCGGGACAACATTGTCACAACCCAGCGGATGTTATACTTTGGCACGTGGGCATGCACCTTCGCAGGACAACCTGATTCAACACACTTCACGGTATATTTCGTTGGACTGGATATGTGTGTCCGGAAAACCCTCTGGGTAGACATAGCCCACTTTATCACCGCATACTTCATTTTCTTCTTCGTGTCAAACATAGCCCCGATCTGGACTTGGTTCATATTATATTGCCATGGAGTCTCATGGCCATCATTGACAGTAAAGCCGGCGGATATGTCCTGCTCCCATGCAGCAGGAATTGGTACCTCCTCCTCATCCTCGGAATTTTCAGAATCAAGTTCCTCTGCAATCCCATCCCCGTCCTCTTCCTCCATCACCCTCTGCATTTCCTTGCCTTCCTCGTCCCCATCAGCAACACCAGAGGCAGCTAATACTACCGATTGAATACTCTGACCAGCATTAACATAATCTGACTCATTGTCGGCTTGAGTATAATTCACATCCGGTGGCTGTGACCCAGATACATAAATCTCGTTAGCCAATTGACTACTCTGCCCTGGATCATACCCCACAGTTGGCGGTACAATGTTCTCCTCCTTCGCCACTAGTTGCACTAGAGCATACAGATGGATTCTTCGGTCTCTACAACGACTTAACAAAGACAACCAATGTTGGCTCCTATCTATCGGAATCAAATCCCACTTGACATTTTTACAGGATTTGGTCCACAAGGCATGAATACTGACGGAACAAACTTCAGGATCGAGGCCAAAACTAGTAGTCAACCAGTGCTTCAACTGCCTAATGTCCAGTCTGTCCGGGTCTGAAAGTGTCATCTCGCCTGTTTTAAAGTCGCTAAGAGCAACCCCCAACTCATTATATCGAACATGTCCAGGGCCGTAATACACAGTTAGATTTACGGATTCAGACATTTTAACCTGATCAGACAATGTCAACTCCTCGTTATTCGCAGCGAATATATCGACACTAAAATAAAACTATCACTGGAATGTAACTAAAAAAACTACACAAAAATGAGCTACACCAAAGGCACATAAAAAAACCTACACTAAAATTATCTACACAAAAAATAACCGACGCTACTATGACTAAACTAACTAATCCTACACTACGAAAACAAAAATTAAAACCCGATACTAATATGACTACACTAAATAAAACTACACTAATATGACTACACTAAAATCACTACACTAACACAGATAACCTAAAATAACTACGCTACTAAAAATAACACAAACTAAATGTATGTACATTACAAAAAAACAAAAAAAACAAAATTAACAACAAAAAATTATACCTTCGACGCGTGAGTGCACTCCTTCCTCTCCACCTTCTTCTTCCTCTCCACCACTCCACCTTCTCACCATTGCAAGCTCCACCACCACACCGTCTTCTCCTCCACACGAACAAACCAGTACACCGTTGCGGAAAATAAAACCGTAGGACGGGAGAGAAACACACGATCTATCAATTCATTGGATTGAAACGGCAAATTAGTGGAGGGATTGGGAGATCAAGGGGGGGAGGGGGTCATTTCGGCCTAACAATAGAGAAAATAGGGAGAGGAAGGAGGAAGAAGGCAGCTTGGCCGACGCTGCCTTATCCTGGGAGGTTTCGGCCTCCACCTGGCCGAAAGGTGGGCTGTCGGCCTGGGGCTGGCCGGCTGGGCCTGGGGCAGGCCGACTGCCAGGTTTCGGCCCTGGGCCGGCCGACTGCCCTCCTGTCGGCCTAGAGAAGGCCGGCAGGGTACTAGTACTGCAATTTTTTAAACCCGAACCCTTTTTTTCAAAATTGATAAAAAAAGGTACTACTAAAAAAATTCTGAAATCATCATAGTCGTCATTATCGCGCTCTCGTCTGCCAACAAAGCTTGTCGGTAGCTATTGAAGAATTCACCACGTTGGCCTTGTTATCCGGTTCCCAGGAATGGCAAACATAGTAGCCAGATGTATGTTAAATCAGAGTACTTTTTTTTAATAGTTTGGACGGTTTATCGCATGTGTCACACAGCCAGATGTATGTTTTTTTTTTGCGGGGAAGCCAGATAACCATAAGTCAATTTTTGCGCCACACTATAAATGTTTCAATTCACTGTTTATTTATAGATCTCGATGGGTATGTAATTGAGCTGTCAAATAAACAAAAGGATAAGAAAGCAGAAGGCGGATTTTTTTTTGCAAAATCAGTTTGCTGATATCAATTTAGACTTTAGTTAAATCTCAACTGATTGACATCTAGCCTCATTATTTTATTGTGCTACTTTATTCATTTATTTTTTAAAAGAAGGCTTTCCTATGCTTTTCTATTACTATAAACCTCCAAGTTAACTGAAAACAGAAAACAAACCAGAGTCACAACACACATCATTATGTTCCAGAAAATATAAAGCCATATTGATCAAGACAACCTAATGCATTACATGGAACTCACGCAAAATAGGCGGTCAATGGTCCATGGGCACATCGCACACCTAACCCCAAAACACATTTTAAGATCTCTGAAGGAAAACAACATGATCATCATCTAACAAGGAACCAGCGGATCCAAATAAAGCATATTGTCAGCTTGCAATCCATTGAACTCTAGGTCTCGATTTCTCAACATCCACGGAAGATATTGTTTTCTAGTTCGTTTGAAGACTTTCACTTGCTATATATTGCCACCCTTCACTGTTTGCTTACTTTGTCCCAAAGATGGACCAACAACTGAATCAGTATCCAAGCAATACATCAATTTGATGAACAACATCAAGAGTATTGGTCAAGTTACAAATTTATTTTATAACATCCTTAGACTAAATGCAATCGAGCAGTGCATGAGCAAATAATCAATATATACGTACATCTCTGGCGCAGGACCCATTTTATCGCCAAACCATTGTCTTGTGAGTAATTAAGTCGCATTCTCAGGATTAACCAAAGGAAAATATTAAATCTAAGAGGATTCCCATAGAAATTTACTTGGAAAATATAATATTATGGTTTAAAAGCAACTTCTATTAGAAAGAGCTAACTGTCAACAAGTTTGTGCTACGCAAGTACTAAATTAGGCACCGGAATGAAAAGTAAACAAACCGCCACCAGACATTTATTGACACCCTCAAAGAAAGCATACCAACTTGGTAAGTTAATGTGCTAGAAAGCAAAACATTTTTTGGGGCCATTGTGATAGCAAGTAAAATTCATGTAATTCTAAACTTGGCACCTAAAGGACAATCAAACAAACCGCCGCCAACACAAACACAAGTTGTAAACTTTAGCTCTAGTGTTTATGAATTTTGGGATTCTTTTTCCCCCGACTTTATTCTTTCACAAATTGTAAACGATATGACTATTATTTCATAATAAAGTTGTTGACGATTCAAAAAAACGCCGTCAAATATTATTGACGCATGCACGGGCTGTTATTAATCTTGGGAGAGGGCGCGTTAATTTTGCATCTGAACTCTCATCTGCCCTCTTAATTACCAAGCATGCAACGGCCGCGTTAAAACTCAGTTTGCATGGATGCTCCACGTTAGTTCGGTGTACAACACGTTGCAAGGCCGGTATCGTTTACCAAACCGCGTTAATCACAATGAACCATGCAACATGTCTGTTGCTAAGGAGTTGGGTGTCACAGTGGAAGATTGCGCCACGCCACTGATCCATGGCACAACCTTGCCTTTGCACCCCCTCCTTATTTCCCTCTAGCATCTCTATATATACAAGAGATAGCCATTCATCCACGTGCGGGATAAGCATGCGACTTAGAACTTTGACGAAGGCGAGAGGCGACGGTGACGGCGACACCATGGATAAGACGTCGCAGCTTCACATCATGTACCACACAGTTGTGTGCTTCCCTGTCCACAAGGCAAGACCTCTTTTCCCTCCCGCCCCCTCAGCGCTCAAAGCCGATCTTGATACGGCACGACTGGAGGCCCTAGGAATCCCATCGCTTCTTGATTCAAAACAAAGACGTTGAGGCGGATCCTCCCAGTCAGGTGAGGCATCGACACCCCCAAAGAAAATGTCTGTCTCGTTCCGCGTCCGCGGGGCAATGAGGAGAGCTCCCTCCTGCTCCTGTGTGGCGGAGCCCTAGCTTTTTTTCGATAAAAGGCCGCACAACCCCATTTTCATTATGAAAATGAAGTCATACGAAGCCCCTGTATGGCGGAGCCTTAGTTTTTTTTCCAACAAAAAGACCACACAGCCCCATTTTATTAGGAAAATGATGTCATATGAAGCCCTAGCATTTTTTTGGACAAAAGGGCCACACAACCTCATTTTTATTATGAAAATGAAGTTATTATGAAAATGAAGTCATACGGAGCCCTAGCTCCACCTAATCAATCTTGGACTTGGTACGACAAGGCAATGTTGGATTCATTCAGTTGTGGTTAATTGCTCTTTTTTTTCCCTCAAGTGATCTGCGAATGGAATTAGGATTTTGAAAACATGTGGGCAGCAAGCGTTTTTGGGATGGATTTAGGATTTTGATGGATCGAAGAAAAGAAAGGAGTCAGCTGGTCATTCGACATACGCGCGTCGTATTTTTCTTTTTCATTTGGAGGATTTGGATTTTGAAGAAGAGACGGATCTTGTCGAGTCTCCTGGTTCTGGTTTTGTACGTACCCAAATTCAATTTCGAAGGAAAGGGGACACTCCGGACATGTACGTCGCTGCTGAGAGAGAGAGAACTCTCTGAGCCGTGAACTTATCCGTGTGAGTCGGCACCTCTACATAAATACATAATCCACGACGACTCCATCCGAAATCTCTCGAAACAAAAAAACAAGGGAAAAGATAACGTCCACACGTGTGGACGTTTGCATCTCGCCCACATGCATGGATCAACGTCCATTTGTATTTGCACGAATCTTGTCATGTTTTGTCAAATTTTTTATGCCACGTAGGACTGGGCTCGTGTGTAGGCATTCATCCGGCCATCCACACGTCAGTTTGACCATGCGAAATGGCTGGTGTGTGGGCGTTTAGCAGTTCACCCACACGCGAGTTTCATGCACGCAAAGAGGCTGGTGTGTGGGCGTTTAGCAGTTTGCCCACACATCCGTTTCCTTTCCCACACCTAAAGCTGTCAGTTGTCATGTGTTTTACAGGATACATGATAACTGCTCCTAGTGTGCTTGTAAGCAGATGACAACTCTATTTTTACCCGAACATGTTATTTTAACACGTCTTTTTGTAGTGTTACATGGCAACTGCCTAGTGTTAGTAGGTGACAACTTCTAAAATTTTCAAATCATGGCATGGCAACAGCTGCAGCTGTCCATAAATGGCATCTGGCACTTGACCTAACATTGCAACTGCAGTTGAGCAATCATGGCAACTGTAGTTGTCACACATGGCAACTGTAGTTCAGCAACATGGCAGCTGTAGTTAAACGAACATGGAAGAGGGTCCGGACCATGGCAACTGCGAGGACGCACGCTGACTGTCACGCGGTCGTGCGGTAGAAGGCCAGACGTGCAGGCATGTGGGTGTTACCAATTTTGCTCACACGTACCGTCTGGATGGGACCGCAAGACAGGGAGGCCGAGCGTGTGGACATTACTTGTTTTGTCCACACATAGGCGTGTGGGCTGGTTCTCTTACATACCACACGAAACGTGTGGCCAGACTCCTTAGAGCATCTCCAACAGCCGATCAAAAACAGCTCCGCGCACTAAAAATCTGTTTTTTTGGGCGCCGGATAGGCTTCACCAGAGGCTATAAAATGTTGCACGCTCTGTAAAGTTTTGGGCATGTGCTAAAAAGCGCTATCAAAAGCTGTAAATTTGAGGCGCCGGATAGAGCGCGCTTCACAATTTGCACTGCGCGCTTTTTTTGGCGCGTGTTTTTCGGCTTCTACTAAAGCAATGTTGGTCCGCGCACAATAAAAATGCTACAGTGACGCGCTAAAACTTTTATTAGGGATGAATTTTTTTGTGCGGCTGTTGGAGATGCTCTTAACGCCCACACGTGTGGGCGTTATCGGGACAAAAACAAAAAAATCAAACAAAGTCAAGTAGGACTCGAATCCGGTTTCAACCATGGAAGGAAAGCCGAAACCAGGTAGTAGTGTATGTATGTGATGAGGTCGGTACACATAACCAATAAACGCAATCCCCAACGACGCAACGGCAATGGTGAGATCGTCGTGATAGCGATGGACGTCTACAGAGACTTCCCCGTAGACGTGCTCGCGGACATCCTTATGCGCCTCCCGCCCAACACCCGCTGCCTGCTCCGCCTCGTCAGCCGGCACTGGCACGACGTCGTTGGCGAACGCACCACCACCAACCTACGTAGTCGCACCACGACACTCGTCACCACCACCACGGGTTCCCCATACCTCGTCGGCGACCTATCGTCGGCTCCATCCCCGGGAACCAGCCACAAGACACTATGGGCCAACTAGTTCACGGCAAACATCTACAAGGGCATGAGCGTGGTCTGTACCTGCAATGGCCTTATCTGCCTCTATGCTAACCGGTCGGCCCCCGGAGGCGCCATTACCTTAACCAAACCTGGCATTGTCTATTCCGAGCTGGTCATCCCACCGCTGCCGCCGTCGCTGTCACTAGTAGAAAACAGGGCATTGCTTCGGGTCGGGCCAGCCCATTAGTCCCGATTCAGTCATGAACCGGGACCAATGGGGCAACGGTCCCGGTTCGTGAGGCCAGGTGGCCGGGCGGGCCACGTAGGGCATTGGTCCCGGTTCGCCTGGAACCTTTGGTCCCGGTTCCAGACATGAACCGGGACCAATGTGCCTCGCTACTGGTCCACAACCATTGGTCCCGGTTCGTGGTTGGATCCGAGACCAAAGGGGGTCCTTTAGTTCTGGTTCCAGCCACGAACCGGGACCAATGAGATGCCTATATATACCCCCTCGCCAGCGAGCAGAGCACTCCACACTGCTCTGTTTTTTTGGCCGGCAAGGGGAGAGCTTTGTGGTACTTTAGCTCACCTCCTATGCACATGAGGTGTTTGATGAAATGCCTAAGCCAAACTTAAGATTTCTCCTCTCTAAGCTCCTTGTCCAAACTCCATTTTTGTCAAGATTTGTCTACGTTTGGCGGTCCGTCCTGTCCCGTTCCCGTCCTGAAACAGCCGTCGATCGCCCGCGCGTGGTGAGCCTCTTGATCTTATCTTCTTGCTAAAAGAAAATATACTTACTCGTATGATTTTCTTACTTTTATTATTGTGTGTTATTATATAGTGCCATGGTTATTGTATTCGCCCACGTCAGCCCTCGTCCAGTCTATGATTCACATGTGGTATACTATCTTTTATATAACTATTTCACACATCTAATGTCTATGACAATTAATTATGCCACCAACTTGACGTAGATGTTTTTATCTATAGGAAGTAGTTGAGCCAGAAATGGATACCGACTATGCAATTCTGCTCGACAAGTTAACTAAAGCTAAAAAAGAAATCGATCATTTGAAAGAAAAATTGAAAAGAACTGAAAATGACAAGATGGGATTGGAGTTGCATGTTATCAATATCGTCGATGATCACAAGGCCAAGATGGATGCAATGCGCTTGAAGCTTACAAAGATTAGAAAATATGTCATTCATACTGAGGCTTGGTATCATTATGCCGTTGGATCAATTGGTACGTTAGTAACAGTTATGATTGCATTTGTTGTTGCATTTAAATTGTTTACGTAGTTTCGCTGTATGTTTTAATTAGATGCTCTAGAGAGTTATATGTTGTTTAATAATGACAACTATGTATGAACTGTACGTATTTATTTTGGTCATTATTGTACTTTGGCTTTAATGTGATGATGAATTTCTATTAATTTGGTCACTTCTCTATTCATGATATGTTGTAATGGTTTTTTAATACACTTTATTATATAACGCACGCAGATGAACCGGCAATGGATGTACGATGAACGACGCACCTCCGAGTATATTAAGGGCCTGCATAATTTTCTCGAAGCGGCTGAGGCAAAGAAACAGAATGGTTTTATGCCTTGTCCGTGTACTATTTGTGAGAATATGAAGTCTTTCTCCAACTCTAAAACCCTTCACTTCCACCTACTTTAGAAGGGTTTTATGCCACACTATAATGTTTGGACCAAGCATGGAGAAAGAGGGGTTATGATGGAAGACAACGAAGAAGAAGAGGATGATGACAACTACCCTCCCCCTAAATACGGTGATGCTGCAATGGGGGAAGCTAAAGATCAAGAGGAACCAGACGATGTTCCCGATGATGATCTTCGTCAGGTCATTGTTGATGCACAGAGAGAATGCGAAAGTGAAAGGGAGAAGTTGAAGTTCGATCGCATGTTAGAGGATCACAATAAGGGTTGTACCCAAATTGCAAAGATGACAACAAAAAGCTCGGTACCACACTAGAATTGCTGCAATGGAAGGCAGACAATGGTGTATCTGACAAGGGATTTAGTTCGCTACTGAAAATAATGAAGAATAAGCTTCCAAAGGATAACGAATTGTCCGAAAGTACGTACGCAGCAAAGAAGGTTGTATGCCCTCTAGGATTGGAGGTGCATAAGATACATGCATGCCCTAATGACTGCATCCTCTACCGCGGTGAGTACGAGGAACAGAACGCATGCCCGGTATGCGGTGCATTGCGGTATAAGATCAGAAGAGATGACCCTGGTGATGTTGAGGGCCAGTGCACCGGGAAGAGGGTTCCTGCGAAGGTGATGTGGTATGCTCCTATAATACCACGTTTGAAACGTCTGTTCAGAAACAAAAAAGCATGCCGAGTTGATGCAATGGCACAAAAAAGACCGTAAGAAACACGGGAATTTGAGAGCACCCGCTGACGGGTCGCAGTGGAGAAAGATCGAGAGAAAGTGGAGCGACTTTATAGGTGACCCGAGGAACATATGGTTTGGTTTAAGTGCAGATGGCGTAAATCCTTTTGGGGAGCAGAGCAGCCAGCATAGCACATGGCCTGTGACTCTATGTATGTATAACCTTCCTCCTTGGTTGTGCATGAAGCGGAAGTTCATTATGAGGCGAGTGCTCATCCAAGGCCCTAAGTAACCCAGCAATGACATTGATGTGTACCTAAGGCCATTAGTTGATGAACTTTTACAGCTATGGAATGGAAG
This sequence comes from Hordeum marinum, assembly GCA_022496015.1. NCBI lineage: Eukaryota > Viridiplantae > Streptophyta > Magnoliopsida > Poales > Poaceae > Hordeum > Hordeum marinum. The sequence continues at coordinate 86,641,623 of CM039678.1, read as the reverse complement.
AGGTGTAGGTGTGTGGGATGAGAACAAACAGGAGGAATTTGACCTACATGCGTTGCTGTTTGTAACCATCAACGATTGTCCTGCTCTTAGTAACCTTTCAGGACAGACAAACAAGGGATACCACGCATGCACACATTGTTTAGATGACACCGACAGTATATATTTGGACAAATGCAGGAAGAATATGTACCTGGGGCATCATCGATTTCTTCCAACCAACCATCAATGTCGAAAGAAAGGAAAGCATTTCAAAGGTGAGGCAGATCACTGGAAGAAACCTGCCGTCCGTACTGGTGATCACATACTTGATATGGTCAATGATTTACAAGTAATATTTGAAAAGGGTCCTGGCACACTATCTGTTCCGAATGATGCTGACAAACGCGCACCCATGTGGAAGAAGAAATCTATATTTTGGGACCTACCCTATTGGAAATACCTAGAGGTCCGCTCTGCAATCGAGGTGATGCACATGATGAAGAATCTTTGCGTGAACCTGCTAGGCTTCTTGGGAGTGTATGGGAAGACACAAGATACACCAGAGGCACGGGAGGAACATCAACGTGTGCATGAAAACGACGGCATGCATCCAAAGCAGTATGAAGGTCCTACTATCTACGCTCTTACCAAAGAAGAGAAGGAAATCTTCTTTGAATGCCTGCTCAGTATGAAAGTCCCGTCTGGCTTCTCGTCGAATATAAAGGGAATAATAAATATGACAGAGAAAAATTTCCAGAACCTAAAGTCTCATGACTGCCACGTGATTATGATGCAACTATTGCCGGTTGCATTGAGGGGGCTTCTACCATAAAATGTTTGATTAGCCATTGTGAAGCTATGTGCATTCCTCAATGCAATCTCTCAGAAGGTGATCGATTCAGAAATCCTGCCAAGGTTAAGGAGTGATTTGGTGCAATGTCTTGTTAGTTTCGAGCTGGTATTCCCACCGTCCTTCTTCAATATCATGACACACGTCCTAGTTCATCTAGTCGACGAGATTGTCGTTCTGGGCCCTGTATTTCTACACGATATGTTCCCCTTTGAGAGGTTCATGGGAGTCTTAAAGAAATATATTCGTAACCGTGTTAGGCCAGAAGCAAGCATCTCCATGGGCCATCAAACAAAGGATGTCATTGGGTTTTGTGTTGACTTCATTCCTGACCTTAAGAAGATTGGTCTCCCTCAATCGCGGTATGAGGGGAGACTGACTGGAAAAGGCACGCTAGGAGCGGACTCAATAATATGTAGGGACAGGCATTCTTGGTCTCAAGCACACTACACAGTTCTACAGAATTCCACCTTGGTGACCCCGTATGTCAATGAAGACAAGAATATTCTGCGCTCCAAACACCCAGAGCAGTGTGACGACTGGATTACATATGAACACATCAGGACTTTCCCCAGTTGGTTGCAAACACGTCTCATGGGTGACAACACTATTTCTGATGAGTTGTACTCGTTGGCCAGGGGACCATCTTTGGCTGTATTGACTTACAAAGGGTACGAGATAAATGGGAATAAATTTTACACGATCGCCCAAGATGAAAAGAGCACCAACCAAAACAGCGGTGTCCGCTTTGATGCAGCAACCAAGAGGGGAAAGGACACATATTATGGTTACATAGTGGACATATGGGAACTTGACTATGCACATGATTTCAAGGTCCCTTTGTTTCAGTGCAAATGGGTCAATCTGTCAAGAGGCGGGGTACAGGAAGACCCACAGTACGGAATGACAATAGTGGATCTGAACAATCTTGGGTACACAGACGAACCATTCGTCCTAGCCAATGATGTGGCGCAGGTTTTCTATGTGAAGGACATGTCTACCATACCGAGAAAAAGAAAATATAAGGAAGCGAATACATCATACAATGAGCCAAAGCGCCATATAGTTCTTTCAGGAAAAAGAGACATCGGGGGATTGGAGGGCAAGACAGACATGTCTGAAGATTACAAAAAGTTTCATCAAATTCCTCCCTTCAAAGTCAAGGCTGACCCAAGCACCCTGTTAAACGATGAAGATTATCCATGGTTACAGCGCAATAAGCAAAGGACACAAACGAATAAAAAGTGAATACTTTCTCTCCACAACTATATCATTGCAGTGACATGTGAAGAAATGGAATGCCTTTTGTAACACATGAGTTTTCGTCCAAAACCCTAATACTTCGAAAGAGATTTTCCGTTTTGTACACAAAGTGAATCCAGTTTTTGCCATGACCCTCTCAACTTTTTATGACATGCTATGTGGGTGAAATGACGATACCATGCCAACTTTCAACCTTTTTAGAGTTCATTTGAAGTGCTTTTCAATTTCAGGGTCATTTAGCTCAAAAAATAGTAAGTGCATGAAAAATACCAAATGAAGTCAGAAAGGGTTGAAAATTGATGACGTGGCTTTGAATGGTGCATTTTGAACACACAAAAAGTATGTAGTTCAAATAAGTTCAAAAAATGAAATCCCTTTGTAACAGATGAGTTTTCGTCTGAAACCGTGATACTTTGAAAGAGATTGTCCATTTTGTACACGAAGTGCATCCAGTTTTTTCCGTAACCCACTCAACTTTTTAGCACATGCTATGTGGGTGAAATGATGATACCATGCCAACTTTCAACCTTTTCAGAGTTCGTTTGAAGTGCTTTTTAATTTCTTTCAAAACATCATGGGAGTGGAGTTCAAAAAAGAATTAGCTAAAAAGCTTTTATAAACCTCTAGTATTTTTGAAACTATAATTATATAAAAATTATGCAAGTAAAATTATCAAAGTATGTTTTGTTCAGAACATTGATAGCAAAAAGAATATAATGATAAAACACACTGGAAATAAATAAAGCAAGAAACAAAACAAAATAATGGAAATAATGCAACTAAAATTATCAAAGTATTTATTTGTTAAAAAGAATGAACTAAAATAACAGAAGAAAAATACTGGAAATAAATTAAAAAAATAAAGCAAAAAACAAAACAAAAAATACTAGAAAAAATAAAAAATGCAGCCTACTAGGCCACCATGGCCTGAATACGACTAGAAACCGAACCAGCTAGTTGGGCCAGGATTCAGGCCCACAGAAATCCCACTAGGCCCATAGGCAGATACATAGTGGTTAGGCCCGTAAGCCTGCTTTAGAGAGGAGCTCGAACGCTCAGGCGCACCGCGCCTTATAAACAGGTGTGGTGCAGTCTCCACTAGCGAGGTGGGCCTAAACTCCCACCACGCCGTTGTGCAAGGCCATTGGTCCCGGTTGATGGAACCAACCGGGACCAATACACACCTTTAGTCCCGGTTGGTGGCACCAACCGGGACCAATGCCCACCTTTAGTCCCGGTTGGTGCCACCAACCGGGACCAAAGGTCTCTGCTTCCCGCCCTTCGGGCTGCCGAAAAGATTCCTTTGGTCCCGGTTGGTGGCACCAACCGGGACTAAAGGTAGGCATTGGCCCCGGTTGGTGGCAACAACCGGGACCAATGCTTCTTGTATATAAGAAAACCCTTAGAAAATTTTAGTTTTCATCTACCAGTTGCCCCGAGCCACCATCCTCGTCCCCATCGCCTTCCCAAGCCGTCATCCTCGTCGTCGTCCCGTCGCCTCCCCGAGCCGCCGTCCTCATCCCCGTCGCCGCCGTCCTTGTCCCCGTCACCTCCCCATCGCCGTCATCCTCGTTGCCTCCCCATCGCCGCCATCCTCGTCCCCATTGCCTCCCCGTCGCTGCCGTCCTCGTTGCCTCCCCGTCGCCTCGCCGAGCCACCGTCCTCGTCCCCGTCGCCTCCTCGAGCCACCGTCCTCGTCCCCATCGCCGGCCTCCAGACATCGCCCCCCCAGTGACCCCCCTACTCCCCGTCACCGCGTATATGTGTGTATATGTTCATGTATTTTTTTTCAGGCATGTATATGTGTATATGTTCATGTATATGTTTTTTCATTTATGTATATATCTTCATGTATATGTGTGTATATGTTCATGTATATACTTTTTTCATGTATATGTATATATGTTCATGTATGTGTGTGTATATGTTTTTTTCATGTATATGTATATATGTTCATGTATATGAGTGTATATGTTCACGAAAAAAGTCTTCGTTGTTTTTCATATGTATGAAAATGTAGAGTGAAAACGAAAACAAACATATAAGAAAAAACAAAGGAAAAACTGAAGAAGGAAAAGAAAACCGCCCGGCCCGGCCACCACCGCATTTTCATACAGTTTTTCCACCGAGTCCACGTCGCACCGAGCACCCGTGGCGAAGCAAGTCTCTTTTGAAGGTATTTTTTTTGTTAAATGAAAATGTTGGCATCGGCTCTATCATCACGTTGGCATCGGCTCTATCTATCAACAAGGACACGGGAGCACCCCGGCCCCCTATCATGACGTTGGCATCGGCTCCCCGAGAGCTTTCCAATGGATCCGTAATGTATGTCGTTGATATACCCCCTCCCCGATAACTTCGACATGAGGGACGGTCGATATACCCCCTCCCCGATAACTTTGACATGAGGAGGGACATGCATGAGAGAGAGGTGGTCCGCTCACTCGACCAACTATCGAGGCCACCCAAACCCTAGAAGAAAGAGCGTCATTGTCGATCTACCCTCTCCCCGATAACTTCGACATGAGGGGGGACATCGGACATGCATGAGTGAGAGAGGCGGTCCGCTCGCCCGACCAACTATCGAGGCCACCCAAACCCTAGAATAAAGAGCATCGTTGTCGATCTACCCCCTCCCTGATAACTTCGACATGAGAGGGGACGTCGGACATGCATGAGAGAGAGGCGGTCCGCTCACCCGACCAACTATCGAGGCCACCCAAACCCTAGAATAAAGAGCATCATTGTCGATCTACCCCGTCCCTACCCGATAAACTCTCGAGGCCACCCAAACCAGGACTAAAAAAGCGTTGTCGAGGCCACCCCAAACCCTAGAAATGTTGTCCAGGCCACCCCAAACCCTCGAAGCGTTGTCGAGGACACCCAAATTTACCAAGTTAAATGAAGAAAACTCCGGTAACATAGATTTATCAAGAATGCCCCCATTATGGATGTGCACAAGTTGATCCAATTTTTTTCTAATCTCATTTATATATATATTATTCTATATGTCACATTGTCTCTCAAAGTATTGAAGAAATCCATGGCTTCATCATTAGCCGGAAGTAACATGCGTATGATGCTACGAAGCTCTTCAAAGTTGTTTTGAAACGGAGTCCCGGATAGAATAATTCGCTTTTTGGTACGTATTTCAGCAAAGGCCTTCCAAATAGCGATATTCGGAAGGCTCTTGCTGAACTTCATACCAAAAAGCTAATTAATTACCCTATCCGGGACTCCGTTACAAAACAATTTTGGAGAGCTTCGTACCATTATGCGCCTGTTACTTCCGGCTAATGATGAACCCTTGGTTTTCTTGAATCCTTTGACACTAGACAATGTGACATATAGAAGGGTAGATGAGATCAGGAAAAATATGGACCATTTTCTGCACATTCGGAATGGCGCCATTTTGTTAATTAAATCCCTTAAAGGTTAAAAGAATCCGTTGTTTGAAAATCAATGAGGGGGGCGGTCTGGACGGCAGACATTCATGGGAGAGGCAGTCCGGACGTCGGACATTCATGTTTGTATATTAATTGCCATGTTGTAATATTTGCAGAAACTATGGATCCAAGAGACGAAGAACAAGAATAGTTGTTGGGGAACATAATCCATGACGGACGTGATATCTTGTCGTTTCTCAACGACACCGATGGTCTGGAAGGAGAGGATTATGACGGCTCCGATGATCGAACAATGGAGGAGGAAGGGCATGATCATGATGGCTCCGATGACCGAATGCCGGAGGAAGAAGGAGACCATGATGACGGCTCCGATGACCGATCGGAGGAGGGAGTTGTTGCAAAGTCCGGCGAGGTATATATATTAATTAAGCCTGTGCTGACTAGCTAATTGATGCATTCATTGTTTTGGTATGTGCATATATTAATTAACTCTTCTTTCTTCTTCTATAGCCCTCTGGATCGAGAAAAACTTCGGTAACGAGACGAGGCCCGAAGAATAGGTTGCGCAAGGATGAAAAGTTCACGATCACAGCACTTGCGAACGATGGCCATCCGATTGAACCCAAGCGGACCAAGAACGCATTTTTTTGCCCAGTGCGGAGCTATTGTTAGGGACAACATCACAATCAACATCAAGCAATGGAATAATCCTAAGGACGGCGCCTCTGAAGGTGATTATGTCACCGATAGACAGAAAGGTGATCTTTGGACCGCGCTGAAGGCAAATTTCACCCTACCGCCAGAGGAGGATCAGAATAAGCCAGTTATGGAGCCACTGGTCAAGGCATGTGCTCTTAAGAAGATGGAAGATCTATTCAAGAGGTGGAATAATGAGTTGAAATCAAAGTTTGTCGGCAAAGGGAAGACTCCAGAATTCATCGGCCGATTTGAGAAGATAAGAGATTACTGGCCCGCATTTGTGGACTACAAGACATCGGACAAGAGTAAGAAAATGTCAGAGACAAACAAGGTCAATGCTGCAAAGAAGCAATATCACCATCACACGGGGTCAGGTGGCTACCTTAAATCCCGTCCATTGTGGGACAAAGCTGAGAATGACCTGCTTGCTAAAGGGGTCGTATCACAGACATTGAGCTGGCCAGACCGTTCAAGGACTTGGTTCTTCGGGGTTGGGGGAACTTTGGACCCTGAAACAGGGAAGTGCCATTGGACGGACGAGAAACTTGCAATAACCATGAACAAGCTTCAGAACTATATCACCGCAACGTAGGAAGGGACGTTCATTCCTGACAGAGAGAAGGACGAGCTGACACTAGTGGGAAAAAACCCATTTGTCCCGGTTCGTCAGGCCCATTTATCCCGGTTCTGGAACCGGGACTAAAGGGTCGGGACTAAAGCCCATGACCTTTAGTCCCGGTTCGCTAATGAACCGGGACATATGGGGCTACACGTGGCCGCTTCGCCGAGCCCAGGCAGGAGGGCCTTTGGTCCCGGTTGGTAACACCAACCGGGACCAAAGAGCGTCCACGCGTCAGCAGCTGAGGGGCTGTTTTTTTAAGAGAGGGGGTTTCGAGGGTTTTGGAGGGTTAATTTAGGGGTTTCATATATTTTGTTAGATAGCTAATAGAGAGAAGTGATCCCTCTTATCTCTGTGCTTGGTCACGACGCTACGTACTATATTTATAGATAGAACATATGACACAATTTAATCATCATTTTCGTCAATTAGACATCATATCACAAGTTGGTCATTGGTCATAATCACAACTCCTCCTCCTCCTCCTCCTCATAATCATCAACTCTAACACATTTTAGCACATAATAACACATTGTACCTAGGACCTACGTACTCCTATCTCGTAGGACCTATTGTACCCTCTCTTAGGTACAATATCATAAATCAAGATAGGCCCTGACTCTCCATTATGGAGAACGGAGATCTTCCTATCTCCCAGTATTGGCCTACGTACAATGTTTCTTCCAAGTAGCTCTCTACAATTGAGCATACATTTTTTCCAATCTTTGATTGTCATGACTCCATCGGTTTTAGAAATCCGATATGGACAGGAGTGATGCGTAGGCTGACCTGGCCGTGGTGGCCCTATGCTCGTAACAACAACGCGACCTCTCGGAAACATCAGATGAGGCACACAATCCTCCGGGATTTTCTGTTGAAAAACATAGTAATAATTTTGTAGTTAGCAATGTAGTTTAGTTTTAGAAGAATTTATGCAAAAGATGCACAGATGTCGTAATAGTAGAATTAAAATCTTACCATGCAATCTCCATGGATGTTACCGTAGTTCAACACGTGCACTAGTGGCACGTATTGACCATAATGTGCAGGAGTTTGATAATAGCTATTGTAATTCTCAAGATGACTAAGAAATGTGGTAAGATGATCTTTCTCCTTATAAGTTAATTCTGCTTCATCATTGTAGTAGTAGGTTCTGTCTACCTTCTTCCGTACATTTTTTGAAGAATGAAAATAAGCTATCAATGCAAATAAGTTGTCAAATATTTTTAAATAAACAATATAAATTACTTAATAAATATGGTTGAGAAACTCACATAATGGTAGAACTGGAGGCGTCTGCACATCGACCCAGATGTCGATATTACCTTCTATTTCATCTTCCGAACAAATATCAAAGGTGAGAAGCATATTACTCAAATGCATAAGCCTTGCATAGTGCTTGCCAATTTTTGCATTCAAAATAGCAATAGGTCTCTACATGGTACAATTTTACCGCGAAAGTAAAACCATGCTCGGTCCTGAAGTGAACTATCTTTACCTCCATATCTTTTTTAGTATGGAAACCAATCTTATCCAAGACAACAATTCTTGCATGGCAGGGGATACGCTAGTAGAACAGTAAAAAATTAAAATTAATTATAAGTTGAAGCAAAAGAGGCAGAAGTCATGCTTAATCACGAAAAAAGACTTGTCATTGTGACTTACTGTATCCACTTCAAAGTTCTCATCCAGCATGATGCGGAAGCGCCTACCATCAACTAGGAAAGTCTTGTCACACAGGCCGCGCTCGTCTTCGCAGTATTCGCACATACCAAATTCACTTTCGTCGTAAGACATTTCCTATGTTCATAGTTGAAACATTTAAAATCGATCAAAGAAAACTATGAGAAAACTGATCAACACACAGATCACTATTACTCAATATGCAACAGGTTGGCTTTAGGTCTGTCGAGTCTTTCCTTCCTAAACTCTCATCTCACGTATATGGTGGGCACTCCTTCTGATATTGCGACAGTCGGTGATGGTGTCTCCTCCATTCGTCCCCGAGTGCATTACACCAAAATGTCTAGCACACGGGAATGAAGGAGAAGCGACCCCCACGACAACAGTCGGGATTCTTCCTCTCTCATATTTATATATGGTGGACACTCTCCCTCAGTGAAAGACACACAAGTAGCCGAAACAGATCTAAAGTCAACCCATTCCATATATCGAGCAATGCATATATCGAGCAATGACAGAAAAAATTCCCTATGTTTTGCCGGAATGACTTGCAAATCACAAATACATTTATAATGAACTCGAATATAATCTCACTAATACATCATCCCGAATAATCCAGTTCAAGAATTACGACACGCTTTGGATCTTAATTAATGCGTGTGTAACTTTCGGTCCGTCGAGGCTTTCCTTAAATAACTCTCATATCTCATGGTGTGTTGGTGCGCACTCTCTCACATTGATACGGTGGTGTATATATGTTGGTGGACACTCTCTCACAGTAATAGTTCGATCGGCGGTGATGGACGCCCCATCTCTTCTCTTCTTGCGCATTATACCAACGAATATATCGCAAAGAAGATAAGAAAGATGAGGCGCCCCCCACGACAACAGTCGGGATTCCTCCATCAAGAACACACATGAAAGTCACACAAGGAGCAACGACAGACCGAAAGTCACACACGCATTATACCGATAAAATACCACTAATACATGAATATTTATAATGACCTCGAATATAATATCACTAATACATCATCCCGAATAATCCAGTTAATGCATCATCAAATATTAACTAATATTGATCGAATATCCTAGAATCCAAAATGGAGAATGGTGAACTTGGTTCACTAGCGGTCTCTAAGTCGCCGGCGATGGACACGCAAAGATAAGGAATCATCATGGGATCATATCTCAAGTGAGACCCCTGAAGGATCTGCCAGGTATTATAATATTGGGCGTCCAACGCCGCCATGTAGCGACGGACGTGCTCGTCCTCCTCCCTGACACGACGACGTACCACCTCTGCGGGTGTCGGCTCCCTTCGCACCGAAAGTGGCCCACATAACCGCCACCACAGAAGGTTCGGGTCGACGACGATACCTGCATTCCTCACCAACCTCCGAGCTCAGGAAGGTAGCACCTCCCAGTGCCAGCCCGGCGGAGCCCAGTCCCGGACATGGCGCCTATCAAGCAGGCTCTCGTGGACTACTCGACGACGAGGATGCGGGTCGGGCATCGTCGACTAATTTTTCATAAAGCCCAAATCAATATACACATACTAATCTACTTTCAAAAAAAGCATAAACATACTAATCTAACATACACATACTAATCTAGCTAACATAAACATACTAAAAAAAGCATAAACATACTAATCTAACATAAACATATTAATCTAGCTAACATAAACATACTAATATAACATGCATACACATACTAAAAAAGCATAAAAATCAACAAATATTTGAAAAAATTGCAACGAGCCGCAGGGGCGGCGATGGGGCGGCGACGGGGGCGGGGCGGCGACGGCGACGGGCCGGGGCGACGACGGGGGCGGCAGGGGAGGCGACGGAGGAGGGGTGGCGACGGGAACGGGGCGGCGACGGGGGCGGCGGGGGAGGCGACGGGGAGGCGGGGGAGGCGACGGGGGCGGCTGGGAAGGCGACGGGGAGGCGGGGGAGACGACGGGGGCGGCGGGGGAGGCGACAGGGCGGCAGAGGTGGCTACGGGGTGGCGACAAGGGCGGCGGGGGAGGCGATGGGGCGGCGGCGGGGGCGGCGACGGGGACAGGAACGGCGACAGCGGGCTCGGGGCGGCGACGTGGGCGAAGTGGAATGAAAACTGCGAATTTTGCTAAGTGCTTGTCATATAGAAGGAGCATTGGTCCCGGTTGGTGGCCCCAACCGGGACAAATGCTCCCCTTTAGTCCCAGTTTGTCGCACCAACCGGGACCAAAGCCCTATTTTCCGCCGCCCAAAGGGTGGGAAACAAGGACCTTTGGTCCCGGTTGGTGCCACCAACCGGGACCAAAGCCCTGTTTTTCACAGCCCGAAGTGCGGGAAACAGGTCCTTTGGTCCTAGTTTGTGGCACAAACCGGGACGAAAGGGTGGAATTGGTCCCGTTTGGGGCCACCAACCGGGACCAATGGCCTTGCATAGCGGTGTGGTGGGAGTTTAGTCCCACCTCGCTAAGCGAAGGTTGCCCGAACCTGCTTATAAGCCCCGCCGCGGCTGTTACGTTGAGCTCGTCTGATAGTGACAATAGATGCGTTTATACAGAAATTCGGCCTAAATTCAAAATGGTAGTTAGGCGCCTAACTAGCACTTTGAATTTAGGTTGAATTTCAGTGTAAGCGCATCTATTTTCACTTTTGCTATTTTTATGTTATTTCTTTGCATATTAAAAGTTGTTAACAAAAAATACTTTATGAATTTTTTTTTTGCTATTAAATTTTAAACAAAAATAACTTTGATAGTTTTAGTTGCATCAATTGTATATAATATCAAGTTTCTTTCGAAGAATCGTGTACAAAACGGACAGTCTCTTTCGAAGTATCGGGGTTTCTGATGAAAACTCATCGGTTACAAAAGGCATTTCATTTTCTTGAACTTATTTGAACTCCAGGCTTTTCGTGTGTTTAAAATGTACCATTCTAAGCCACATCATCAATTTTTTAACCATTTCTGACTTCATTTGGTATTTTTCATGCATTTAATGATTTTTTTGAGCTAAATGACCCTGAAATTGAAAAGCACTACAAATGAACTCGGAAAAGGTTGAAAGTTGGCATGGTATCAACATTTCACCCACATAGCATGTGCTAAAAAGTTTAGAGGGTTACGGTAAAAATAGGATGCACTTCGCGTACAAAACAGATAGTCTCTTTCGAAGTATCGGGGTTTCGGACGGAAACTAATCGGTTACAAAAGGCATTTCATTTTCTTGAACTTATTTGAACTCCAGGCTTTTTGTGTGATCAAAATGCACCATGCAAAGCCACATTATCAATTTTCAATCCTTTCTGACTTCATTTGATATTTTTCATGCATTTACTGTTTTTTTGAGCTAGAAATTGAAAAGCACTTCAAATGTAGTCTGAAAAGGTTCAAAGTTGGCATGGTATGATCATTTCACCCACATAGCATGTGCTAAAAAGTTGAGAGGGTTACGGCAAAAGTAGGATGCACTTCGCGTACAAAATGGCCAAACTCTTTTGAAGTATCAGGGTTTCGGACGGAAACTCATCGGTTAGAAAAGACATTTCATTTCTTGAACTTATTTGAACTCCAGGCTTTTTGTGTGTTCAAAATGCACCATTCAAAGCCACATCATAAATTTTCAATCCTTTCTGACTTCATTTGATATTTTTCAAGCATTTACTGATTTTTTTTGACCTAAATGACCCTGAAATTGAAAAGCACTTCAAATGAAGTCTGAAAAGGTTGAAAGTTGGCATGGTATCATCATTTCACCCACATAGCATATGCTAAAAAGTTGAGACGGTTACGGCAAAAGTAGGATGCACTTCGCGTACAAAACGGACAGACTCTTTCAAGTATCGGGGTTTCGGATGGAAACTCATCGGTTAGAAAAGGCATTTCATTTTCTTGAACTTATTTGAACTCCAGGGTTTTTGTGTGTTCAAAATGCACCATTCAAAGCCACATCATCAATTTTCAACCCTTTCTGACTTCATTTGATATTTTTCATGCATTTACTATTTTTTTTGAGCTAAATGACCCTGAAATTGAAAAGCACTTCAAATGAAGTCTGAAAAGGTTGAAAGTTGGCATGGTATCTTCATTTCACCCACATAGCATGTGCTAAAAATTTGAGAGGGTTACGGCAAAAGAAGGATGCACTTCATGTACAAAACGAACAGTCTATTTCGAAGTATCGCGGTTTCGGACGGAAACTCATCGGTTACAAAAGGCATTTCATTTTTTTGAACTTATTTGAACTCCAGGATTTTTGTGTGTTCAAAATGCACCATTCAAAGCCACATCATCAATTTTCAACCCTATCTGACTTCATTTGATATTTTTCATGCATTTACTTATTTTTTGACCTAAATGACCCTGAAATTGAAAAGCACTTCAAATGAAGTCTGAAAAGGTTGAAAGTTGGCATGGTGTGTGCGTGCTTGTTGCCAACGATGACAACCCACTTTTTTGTTGCATATTGTTCTCGGCCACAATCGGAATTTAGGAAAAACATGAATTGGAAAGCACTACAAATATATAATATCTAAAGAGATATGTAATATATAATAGTTCAGATATTCATTACAGAAAGTACTCGTCCAAGTGAACACTACTAGCTAGTCTGAATCAGAAGATTATCCGCCCCATGGTGGTGGTGGTGCAAGGTGACGCTGCCCATAGTTCACAGTTCAAATCTTGTGGTACAACTCATATGCAATGTATGCATCTTTTGTTGCATACTCAATGTTGATAGGCTGAAGTGGGGTCCTCTCGCACTCTATGTGCTGCGCCCGATGGAATTTGGTCTTCATATCTCCGTAATAATCGTCGATCAAGGCGACTGCCATAGAAGATCGAAGTCCTCTCATACTGAAGCCTGAATATGTCTTGGATATCAATAAGGCAGCCAGCTGGTAACTCAATACCGAAGCTGCGCCTCATCTTCAGCTTGTCATTACTTACATCAACGCTAGCAAAATGTATGCCGCTGCGTAGGAAGTCCATGAGTGTTGGGCAGTGCTTGTCACTACTGCAACATCAACAAATTAAAATGGAACAAATGTTAAATACTGCTGCAACAATTATATTTCGGCATAATTATAATATGCAACTATATAAAGGAAAATTATTTCGCTGCAACAAAAGAGGACGACGCAGAGTTTTTGCTCTCGGATTCATTTGAGCCCGTTGAACAGTAATATCATAAAACATATGACATCTATTGCTATATCCTATAGAACATATATATTGCTATATCCTATATATATATATGCAATTTTCATATCCTATGAATTGATGGAGAAACCCTAAATTACCTATATGACATATATGTTCTCCCACGTTTTGCAACAAGGAAAATTGTTATTCACAACAAACTTAAAAGAAATATTGATCTTTCCCATAGGATTCAAAATGGAACATATTTCTATCCTATGCAATTTTCATAATAATCTATAAATTATTAATTGATCAAAGAAAACCCTCAAAACTCACCTTGCCCATTGGAAGATCATGACATGTTTCTTGAAACATAGCTGGATGATGGCAACATCTTCTTGCTTGGCCGTGTACTCGAGATCATGCCCTATGAACTTCTCTTTCTCATCCGCCACTTCAAGCCATTTCTACAAAAGGGAAAGAAAACGCGGCACCATGGCGTTGTTGTTCGTGTAGACGACACTGAGGTTGGTCGTGCCATGTGCGAGCACCTCCCCGTAGCGAGTGATTGGATTCATGGTAGAAGATATGGGGAAGAAGAGAGGAGAATGTAGGAGAAGAAGAGAGGAGAATGGAAGAGAAGAAGAGAGGATAAGAAGAGAAATGGGCGAAGTTACTGTAGCCCTCGCCGAGGAACAGTTAAATCTTTCTCGGAGCGCGAAACGTCGGGGATGCGAACCGTTCGAACCTTTAGTCCCGGTTTGGGCCACCAACCGGGACTAAAGGGGCTCGCACCAGGCGAACGGTTACCCCCTTTGGTCTCGGTTCCAGCCACGAACCAGAAACAATGGTTGTGGGCCAGGAGCGAGGCACATTGGTCCCGGTTCGTGTCTGGAACCGGGACCAAAGGTGTCCTACGAACCGGGACCAATGCCCCACGTGGCCCGCCCGGCCCCCTGGCCTCACGTACCGGGACTATTGCACCAATTGGTCCCGGTTCGTGACTAAACCGGAACTAATGGCATGGCTCGGCCCGAACCGATGCCCTGTTTTCTACTAGTGTGACTGAGGCCCTAGGGAATGCTTAGCACCCTGGACGAACACGAGGCACACGAGGCTCCGTTTCGTGGAAGGTTGGGTTTCCCAACGCAAGCGGTTACAAAAGCCGGGAGAGAAAGAGGAAAGCGGAGCTGAGCGAAATTCAGAAGCTCAATGCAAGACTACAAAAGCTAGAGGAAGCTGAGAGTCAGCGAGCTACCGGCCAACCATCTCAGCGGCACGAATCTACCCCGTCATCTCAGCGGAGAAGCAGCGTCGCTTCCACGGAGCCCGTTCAGCCTGACTTCATGTCTCCTAGCTACCCCGTGGATACTATCACGGAGGCTCAACATTGCGAGCTTATGACGAAATGCTGGAACCTCACTTTCAAGGCGGCTATCGGCTCTGTTGCACCTCCTCAACCCAACGTAACTTTTCACTGCCGTCCGATTCCACATCGCTATGCTGTTGTGATGGTGGATGAAGTAATGAAAGAATTTGAGGAGCTCGAGCTTGACCACTCTACAGGTGAAGGAGAGAATACGTTGGTTCGTGCCCTGAGGAGTACATGTCTATGGCAGAAGGAGTACATCAAGCTTCCAAACCGGACGCTTTCGCCTCCTCCTTCTCCTCAGGCGAATCAGGGCACTCTGCCTCCTCCTCCGACGACGACGAGTCATCAGGGCACACCGCTTCCTTCTCCGGCTCCTCCAACGCATGGGGGAACTCCGCCTCCTCCCTCGCCTACTCCGGCACGTCGGAGCAGTACGCCTCCTCCTCAGCCTCGTCGGTAATGGCAAAAGACGGCCACCGCCGCTTCGGCTCCTCCGGCGCCTAGTAAGCAACGACGGAAGGGAGCCACCGCCGCTCCGGAGGCTAGCAGTATAAGCATAGGCATGAGGGGATACAGATACGGTCCATCTCTCAAGCCTCTGGGAAAGTTACCATATGAGAGGACCGAGTCTGAAAACAAGGAGATATAGCAGGCCCAATTGAGGGCCCATTTTGCAAAGAAAACTCCATCTCCGAAGGAGAAGATAGACCCGATGAAAGCGATGTGCACTATCGATGCCCTGAAATGACCACCACCGCCTCCGCCGGATTCCAACTTTGACCGCTGTATTAAAAAGACATATCAAGATGCGAGGCGGTCGGGAAGTACTTTCAGTGATGCAAGGTTAGCAAAACGAAGAAGTGGGAAAAAAATTCACCAGCTCGGCGAACAGGCGAACCAATCGTGCCCCCCGCTCAAGGTGTCTAGCGATATCGTCGCTAATCATCCGGGGATGGTGCCCGGTACCAAACCTGGTGATTACCTGAGCGATGATGTACAGTTTAAGACGTTGGAGGTGTACGGATTCCGTTACCGGCACGGGCGGCCTCTCGTCAAACCTGATCATCCTCCTGTAACAACGATGATGCAAAAATTCCATGAATGGTACATGAAAACCTGCTGCGAGTCTGGAAAGGATTATTTGATACTGTCAGTTAAAGAGGAGCACGACCTCGTTGTAATGGAATTGTTGAATATTGAATTTGAGGAGATATTCCAGTTATACAATCAAAAGGCCCTCGACAAAACAATCGTGACTTGCTACTATCTGTAAGTACTACTTCTGTAATTAAGTCTCTCTCTATATATAGCACAGCTCTTTCATTGCATGTATATATAATTATCATCATTATATTATGCAGATTGAAGATCGTCGAATGCAGAAAAGCACAAATCTATGACATTGGGTTCATTAACCCAAATGTCATACATGAGTATACGGTTCAAAAGAATGCAACCGAAACCGAGGAGAACCTGCTACAATCGTTGCTTAAAAATCAAAACAAAGGGACAATACTCTTTCCTTACAACTTCAAGTGAGTGCTACTGTCTTGTGCATATTCGGTTTCCCTTATTACTCGAGGTTTATAGTAATGTAATTGATGAGTTATGCATGCGTGCGCAGTTTCCACTTTATTCTGCTAAAGATTAAGCTTGAGCGGGGAGTAGTAATCGTCTTAGACTCGAAACGAAAAGATCCCTAGGATTATGCGGACATGACTGAAATGCTCGAGAAGTAAGTTCAATCGATTATTATCGCATCATATCGGCAACTTTTTTCATTTCCTGATATCAAGTAATTATTTTCTTTGTCTCGTAGGGTTTGGAAAGAGTTCATAGCAATTGTTCCGGCACTACCGGAGGAGCTGCGATTTACACACCCGAAAGTAAGTACTACTAGCTAGTTGCGCGGATCTCCCATTGATTCTAGTTTCATCAATACCATTTATCATGCTTGATTATTAATTTGATTGAACCCTATTTCTCGTAAAGTGTTTGTTGCAGGAAACCGGGAATGAATTTTGTGGATACTACGTTTGCGAGTTCATCTACAACGCGACGACCCCTAAGCGAGGCTACTGTGAAAAACAATTTCAAGTGCGTAAGCAATAATATTCACAATTTTTTTATTACCATATATATGTATTGACCCCCTTCTTCAAATTAGATGTGGCAGATGCGGGATGAACTCCTACCACACGATCACATACGAGCAATTCAAGAAGAATTGACGGGATTCTTTCTTGACCACGTCATAAATAAAATCGTAGAATACCATCTGGAATTGGACATTAGATGTTAGGGATTCTAAGAGATCTTACATTGTATATATGTAGCTAGTAGCGTCGGATATATATACGAAAACTTATTATACGACCAATCTCTCGGAGAAAGATAGGTCGATCACTTCTATCTCTATATGTTCATGACGATCTTCTGTACTTAATGGTTCCTTCATTTGCTTACTAGCTAGCGTGTCGAGTTCTCTCTATAATAGCTAGCGTCGATCAAGCACGGAGAAAGGGAGGACACTTCTCTCTGTTAATTAGCTAGCTAAAATAATATAAAACCCCTAAATTAACCGTCCAAAACCCCTAAAAAAAACCAAACCCCTCCCCCCTCCCTTTAAAAAAACCCCAACAATTGCTAGATGGTGACGCGTGGATGCCTTTTGGTCTCGATTGATGTTACCAATCGGGACTAAAGGTCCTCCTGCCTGGGCTTCCAGCACCGGCCACGTGAATCCCCTTCTGTCCCGGTTGGTAAGCAAACCGGGACTAAAAGTTTTAAGCTTTAGTCCCGACCCTTTAGTCCCGACTCCGAAACCGAGACAAATAAGCTTTATAAACAGGTACAAATGAACTTTTTTCTATTAGTGTGTATATCACTGACCGATGTAGCCGCTACAACAGGGGCCGGCAGGAGGCCTACAGCTTCGCGTACCTCCCGACCACACGGAGGTACAGTATCGTGCACGTCCCGTGCCACGTGAACCGGTCCGTGTATGACGCGGTGCACGTGTTCACGCTGGGAGAGACGTCGTGGCGGGAGGTGTCGGCCAAGCCCGCCGCGAGATGTGACCTCGCCTACGGCGTTGTCAGCGTCGACGGCGTGACGTACTGGGTGGCCGCGTCGGAGGGAATGGAGAAGGTCATGTTTTTTGATCTCGAGGATGAGCGCGTCATGTCCATCACAACGCTGCCGTCCGTGCTGTCCGGCTCCAAAGACGGCGGCAGCTGGCATCTAGCGGAGGTGGAGGGGAGGCTGGGCATCGTCTTTACCCACGCGTCGTCGGCCGTGGACAAGACAGAGGTGTGGGCCTTGGAGGGCGCGAGGGGGGGTCGGAAGATTAGGTGGAGCCGCTGGTAAGTGGTGCGGACGATCTCGCCGACGCCAGGGCGGTTGCCGAGCACAAGGCGTCGATGTCTCACCTTGCCGCTATTCGTTCACGGCGAGCGCATCCTGACATGGGAGTGGTTATTGGATGAACGAGGTTGTGTCCTATACAGCCACACACCGACCAACAATCCGAAGAAGGCGAAGCGCGGCGTGGTGAACATTACCGAGAAAAACCGGGGGACGAGGGTCACCGGTATGGATATCGCAGGCTACAATGACATTCGTTGGGCGTTCGGTTATGTCGAGACCAACGAACCGTTGAGCATTTACAAGATTTGCGCAACCGGTTGATCTCTAGGTAGATATTTTGATTGTTAACAAAATTTCAGTTGTACTTTTGTGTCACATGCATGAAAGCCTTCACAAGATGGAAACGCGGTACTATAGCATGATGGGTGCACAGTGCGACGTTCAAAAGCTGCCCTGTTTTAGACGACTACTTAAAATTATTTGGAAACGGAAAAAATTGTTGCCCAAGGTTCAAACATTTGCTTGGAGGCTGCTTAGTAAAGCTTTGCCCACTAGAATGAGAGCAGGCCGTTTTTCTATTCATATTTCTCAGAACTGTTATAGTTATGCTTAGCAAGAGGAGCAAATACATTTTTCAAATCTTGTGGCACATCAGCTAAAAGAAAGAAATCCCCATTCACTCTAGCATAAGCCGCAAGCTCATGGGTGACCACATTGCTTTCCCTATGGACTTTGAAAACTGAACAAACTCCAAACTCCTTTATCAAAACCTTAGAGTTCTCATAGCAAGCCCACCAGTTGGCCCTGCTAACATTGCTATCATTGGCAGCGGCCACAACAGCGATGCAATCAGTCTCCATCTGCACTTTATTGAGAGCTTATGGAATCTAATATGGAAAGCTAAGGTTCCACATAAAGTCCGTATCTTCATCTGGAGGGCTGCCACCGGTTCTCTCCCTATGAAGGACAACAAACACAAGAGAACTCTTGAATTGGATGGTATATGTAACTTGTGTGGATCTGCTTTTGAAAATGCACATCATGCTACTGTTGTTTGCACAAAACAGAGAGCTCTGCGTGAGGAAATGAGCAAAATATGGAAACTGCCGGAAGATAAGTCTATCATGTCCTTCTCACCAGACTGGCTCTTGCAAAACTTGAGTTCTTGCCCAGGTGAAATGAAGGAAAAATTTATGCTGGTCCTCTAGAGGGCTTGGCATGTGAGAGATGATGTTGTTCATAACAAAGGTGAGGCTACTATACGAGAATCTATAATGTTCTTGAGGAATTACTGGGAGTGTTTATCTAGCTCAAATTCGATTGCAAATGATATTAAGGGGAAGCAAAAGTTGAATGGGTTTTTTAGGCAGCCTTCTAGCCTACCTCACCATATTGTTGCGGTAGACTGGACCAAACCGCCCGAGAATCACATAAAGATCAATGTAGATGTGTCTTTCATTGTAGCCACGGGTTTGGCTGCACTGGGAGTGATTGGCAGGTATTATCTTGGTGATATTATCTTCTCAGTGGGTTGTCGTTTTCATGGATGCTCGGATACAAGGGAAGCTGAAGCCCAAGCCCTTTCTTTTGGCCTCTACCTGGCTCAAAATCTGAATCTCGATAAAATGATTTCCTATTTGATAGAAAAAACATCTTCCCCTATCAAATTCAAATTGCTGCTACTAATTTGGATTATACTCTTCAAGAAGAGATTCTGCCTTCTAGTAATATT
Organism: Hordeum marinum; assembly: GCA_022496015.1. Classification (NCBI taxonomy): domain Eukaryota; kingdom Viridiplantae; phylum Streptophyta; class Magnoliopsida; order Poales; family Poaceae; genus Hordeum; species Hordeum marinum. Next base: position 86,621,508 of record CM039678.1, on the reverse strand, counting down.
CAATCCTTGCAGACTTCTCAAACTGATAATACTCATCTTCCTAATCAAGGCCATACTATCAAATCTGATATCCTTATTAATTGTGCTAAATTGTTTTCTAATCCAGCTTTCCGATCTTCAAGAGTTCCAGGATTTGATCAAGGACAACTGTGCATAGGGGTGGGGGTCTACTTTTGTCTTCCTTCTTCTAATAGGGAAATCAATATACGGGTTCAAGCTTCGGCCCCTCCTAAGAAAACTCCTCTTCAAGCTGAAGCAGTTGCCCTTGCTTGTGCAGCTCACGTGGCGTCATTTCTTAATACTCAGCTTCCTACTTTTCTGACTGATTCTCTTTCTCTTACCACTGTTGCTGCTGCGAGGAATATTGCTCACTCTACTACTCCTTGGAATATTAGAAAAGATTTGGCTTCTTTTTTGGGCAGCGCTACGCGTCCACCGGTGGATTATCTGGAAAGATCCACCACCTCAACAATCGTTAGATGTAATCTACCCAACGGCTTAGCCACACCCTCATTATTGCAACAAAGTCGTTGTTGCAGAACCGTTTGCAATAGAGTTCATGCTGCAGAAACATTTACCTGAGATTACGTTGCAGATTATTTTTTCCGTCGTCACTTTTTTTACAACATAGATGATGTTACGAAAGAAATTTTGCAACACGAATGATGTTGTAGAAATTACACATAAACGTCGTACAGAATGCAAGCATGGGAGGAGAAAGGGAGACGACACATATCCTACAACATGCAAGTTGTTGCGGAGGGCAAACCGCAACAAGAGCTCAGTTGTAAAACTAATAAATAAAATAATGTTAAATGAGTCCAGGACACACGGCGTATAGACGAGGCGACAGACGCTCGTGTGCGATTCGCCGGATGAACCCAAATGTTTCCCTTCTTTTTTTAACTCTACTTCTCATCTCAATCCGCAAGGTTTTCATATTTCTGGGAATTTGAATGGAGTGGCTCACAATTTGGCTCATCAAGTCTTTCAAGTGGTTGGAGGACCTACTCTCAATTGCTCTTCTCACTCTCATGTGGCTGACTCATGTCCTGTGGCAGCCTCTCTTGTCGATTTTAATTTTGCAGGAATTCAGCTTCGTAAGGTGTATTCCTTCTAGGAGGAACATGGTCTCTTTTTTTTTCTTTGCTGCTGATTAGCAAGTGGGAATATGAACTGCAAGTTAAGATGTCTGTCTTCTTGCCACTGCTTGCAAGTTTCTGCTCCTTGGCGCACCTCATCAGGTGATGATCTGATAGTCAGTGTGGCATCTCGGTTCGTGGAAGGGAGGAGACTGCTGCCAGAGTTGCAAAATTGTCATGTTCTCCTTCTCTTGCCATGTTACTTCAGACATGTTGTTATTCAGCAAGGACCCTGTTCCTTGTTGCCTCTTATGTATTTCATTCAGCTCTTCTTTCTATAGGTCTGTAGCTTTTCTTTTCTTCATCCTATGGCAGATTGTGTAACCTTGGTTGTACATTGTTTCATGAGCTGAATATATTGGCACCCTGTGGTGCCTTCCTCTGTTCAAAAAAAAGAAGAAGAAAATACGACTATAGCATGACAGATCAGTAAGTGATCTCATAAAATGCCACATCTAACAATGAAATATACATGCACATTATTTACTATGAACATACGTGCATAATGTGACATCAATACATTTTGATAATGAAGTGAAAAGATACATGGTAAATTACCATACATCACAATTTATTGAACAACCAAGTTCATAACTTTGGAGAAAGACAGTCATGTGGCTTTTTTATAGTGTAAATCGGATGTTTCTAATTGCCCAGTAAACATTCATACACTAGTAGAAAATGACCCATTTGTCCCGATTCCGGAGGCCCATTAGCCCCGATTCTGTAACCGGAACTAAAAGGTCCGGACTAAAGCCCCAAACCTTTAGTCCCGGTTCGTTTAAGAACCGGGACATAAGAGGCTCCTCGTGGCCTCTGCGGGGAGCCCAGGCAGGAGGACCTTTAGTCCCGGTTGGTAACACCAACCGAGACCAAAGGTGTCCACGCGTCAGCATCTACAAGGACCTGGGGGTTTTATTTATTTTTTGAAAGCGGGGGGGGGGGGGTAGGGGGTTTTGGAGGGTTAATTTAGGGGTTTCATATTGTGTTAGCCAGCTAATAGAGAGAAGTGTCCTTTCTTTCTCCGTGCTTGGTCGACAGTAGCTACCTACGGTAGAGAGAACACGACACGCTATATAGTAAGAAAATGAAGGAACCATTAAATACACAAGATCATCATGAACATATACAAAGAGAAGTGATGGACCTCTCTTTCTCCGAGAGATTGGTCGAACAACAAGTTTTCGTATATCCATCCGACGCTACTATCTACATATATAGAGTATAAGATCCAATCACAAATCAACATAGTATTTTCCGTATTTAGGTATGACATGGTCAAGAAAGAATCCCGCCAATTCTTCTTGAATTGCTCGTATGCGATCATGTGGAAGGAGTTCATCCCGTATCTGCCGGATCTAATTTAAAGAAGGGGTCAATACATGCATATATATGAATAAAACTCAATACAATTGATGGTAACATAATATATAAAATAAAATTGTCAATATTATTTACGTACTTCAAATTGTTTGTCAGATAAGCCCTGCTCACAGGTCAAGTGGCGAATGAACTCGCATACGTAGTATCCACATAAAATAGTCCCTTCTTCCTGGTACAAGAACTTTACGAGAATAGAGTTCAATCAAACTGATAAGCAAACATGGTAATGATATATTGAAGAAATTTTGAATCAATTAGAGATGCGTAGAACTAGCTAGTACTACTTACTTTGGGGTACGTAAATCGCAACTCTTCGTTTAGACCGGAAACCTTTCGGGTGAACTTCCTCCAAACCCTGTCAGGCAAAGAAAATGATTACTTGATATCAGGAAATTAACGAAAGTTGCATGCCGATATGGTCCCGGTATTGACTGAACTTACTTCTTGAGCATTGTAGTCATGTCCGCATAATTCTTGGGATCTTTACGTCTCGAGTCTAAGACAGTTACTAATGCCCCGTCAAGCTTAATGGATAGCAGAATATAGTGGAAACTGCGCACGCATATATAACTCATCAATTACATTACTTAACCTCGAGTAAGCGAAACCGAGTATACAGAGAAGACAACAACACTCACTTGAAGTTGTAAGGAAAGAGTATTTCCCTTTTGTTTTGATGTGTAAACAACGACTTTAGCAAGTTCTTCTCGGTCGCTTTGGTTTTATTTCGTCTCGACCATTCATTTTCGACATCTGAGCTAATGAACCTAACATCGAAGATTCCTTTTTTTGCATTCGACGATCTTCAATCTACATAATATAGTGATGATAATTATATATACATGCAATGAATGAGCTGAGCTAAAGACTTAACTCTAGAAGTAATACTTACAGACAGTAGGCAGTCATGAGTTGTTTGTCGAGGGCCCGTTGATTGAATAACTGAAATAACTCCACAAATTCAATAGGCATCACGCTGAGTCCAATGAATTCGTGCTCTGGTTTCACTGCCACATACATAGTGTCTCTCCCAGACTCCCTGCAGATTTTCATACCGCTCATGCAAATTATTCATCATCGTTGTTAGAGGAGGAGGATCAGGTTTGACAAGAGGCTTCCCATGCACGTATTCGTGTTCTTCTTTGGTTACCTCAGTCGTTTCAAAATGTACATCATCCCCCAAGTAATCACCAGGTTTGGTACCGGGCAGTAGCACCGAATGATCAATATCGCTAGACATCTTGAGTGGGGGGCACGATTGCTGCTCTTGTTTGTCGAGCTGGGGAATTGTTTTCCCACTTATTTGTTTTTTGACTCGGGCAGCACTAGAACTACTTCCCGACCGTTGCGCTTCATTATATGTCTTTATAATACAGTGGTCATAGTTTGATGGCAGCGGAGGCGGTGATGGTCGCTTCAGGGTATCCAGAGTGTGCTTCGCTTTCACCGGATCTACCATTTCCTTCGTAGGTGGTTGTTTCCATGCAAAATGGGCCTTCACTTCGGCTTTACTGATGTCAGCGCTTTCTTCATCAGTCCTCTCGTATGGTAACTTTGTAACAGGCTTGAGGCTTGGACCAAATTTGTATTATTTTTTTGCCACCTATTGTACTGCTAGCCGCCAGAGCGGCGGCAGCGTCTCTCTTTCGTCGTGGCTGATGCGTCGGAGGAGGCGTAGTGTCCTGACGTGCCGGAGGAGGAGGAGGAGGTTGAGTGGCCTGACGCGCCAGAGTAGGCGAAGGAGGAGGCGAAGTGGCCTCACATGCCGGAAGAGGCGGACTGCTTGGACGTGCCGGAGTAGGCGAAGGAGGAGGCAGAGTCCCCTCACGCGCCGGATGAGCCATAGAAGGAGGCGGAGTGCCCTGATCACTCGCCGGAGGAGGAGGAGGAGACGGAGGCATCCAGTTTGGAAGCTTGATGTACTCCTTCCGCCATAGACATGTACTCCTCAGAGCATGAACCAGCTTCTTCTCCCCTTCACATGTATGGTGGTCAAGCTCGAACTCATCAAATCCCTCCATTACTTCATCCACCATCATAACAGCATAGCCATGTGGAACCAGAAGGCAGTGAAAAGTTGCATTGGGTTGAGGAGGTGCAACAAAGCCGAGAGCTGCCTTGAAAGTGAGGTTACGGAATTTCGTCCAAAGCTCGCAATGTTGAACCTCAGTGATAGTATCCACGGGGTAGCTAGGAGCCGTGAAGTCAGGCTGAACGAGATCCGTGGAAGCCACACTACTTATTCGCTGAGATGGCGGGGTAGCTTCTGGGGTAGCTTCATGCCACTGAGATGGTTGGCCGGCAGCTCGCTGGCTCTCAAGTTCCTCTAGCTTTTCTAGTCTTGCATTAAGCTTCTCCATGTCGCTCAGCTTCGCTTTCCCCTTTCTTTGCCGGCTTCTGTAACCGCCTGCTTCGGCAAACCCAACCTTCCACGGAACGGAGCCTGGTGTGCCTCGTGTTCGTCTAGGGTGCTCACGAATCCCGACGGCCTTAGTCAGCTCGTCCTTCTCTCTGTCGGGAATGAACGTCCCTTCCTGCACTGCGGTGATATATTTCTAAAGCCTCTTGACGGGTATTGCAAGTTGCTCGTTCGTCCAATGGCACTTCCCTATTTCAGGGTCCAAAGTTCCCCCAACCCCGAAGAACCAAGTCCTTGAACGGTCTACCAGTTCAGTCTCTTGTTCGACCCCTTTAGCAAGCAGGTCATTCTCAGCTTTGTCCACAACGGCCTGGCTTTGAGGTAGCCACCTGACCCCGTGTGATGGTGATACTGCTTCTTTGTAGCATTGTTCTTGTTTGTCTCAGACATTTTCTTACTCTTCTCCGATGTCTTGTAGGCCACAAATTCGGGCCAGTAATCTCTTATCTTCTCAAATCGGCCGATGAATTCTGGAGTCTTCCCTTTGTCGACAAACTTTCATTTCAACTCATTCTTCCACCTCCTGAATAGATCTACCATCTTCTTAAGAGCACACGCCATGACCAGTGGCTCTATAACTGGGTTATTTAGATCCTCCTCTGGCTGTAGGGTGAAATTTGCCTTCAGCGAGGTCCAAAGATCATCTTCCTGTCTATCGGTGACATAAGAAATTTCAGGGTTGTTGTCTTTAGGCTTATTCCATTGGTTGATTTTGATCGGGATGTTGTCCCTAACAATAGCTCCGCACTGAGTAGCAAATGCGTCCTTGGTCCACTTTGGTTCAATCGGTGGGCCATCGTCCGCGAGTGTTGTGATCGTGAACCTTTCTTCCTTGCCCAACCTTCTCCTCAGACCTCGTCTCGTTACCGAAGTTTGGCTCGATCCGGAGGGCTATATAAAAGAAGAAATAAGGTTTAATATATGTACATACCAAAACAATTAATGCATCAATTAGCTAGTCAGCACATGCTTAATTGATATATATATACCTCGCCGGACTTTGAAACATCTCCCTCCTTCGTTCGGTCACCGGAGCCATCACCATGGTCTCCTTCTTACTCCGGCATTCGGTGACCGGAGCCATCATGATCATGTCCTTCCTCCATTGTTTGATCACCAGAGCAGTAATCCTCTCCTTCAAGACCATCGGTGTCGTTGAGAAACGACAAGACAGCATCAGCACTGCCTCGGATTATGTCCCCCAACAACTGTTCTTGTTCCAAGTCTGTTTGATCCATAGTTTCTACAAATATTTAAACATGGCAATTAATATACTTCTCTATGGTTTGGGGTGGCCTCGACAACGCTTCCAGGGTTAGGGGTGGCCCTCGACGCTTTTAGGGATTTGGTCGGGCGAGAGGGGATTCTCTTAACCTTTTAGGGATTTAACAAAATGGCGTCATTCTGCATGTGCAAAAAATGGTCCATATTTTTCCTGATCTCATCTACCCTTCTATATGTCACGTTGTCTAGTGTCAAAGGATTCAACAAAACCATGGCTTAATCATTAGCTGGAAGTAACATGCGCATAATGGTACAAAGCTCTCCAAAATTGTTTTGGAACGGAGTATCGGATAGGATAACTAGCTTTTTGGTACGAAGTTCAGCAAGAGCCTTCCGAATATCGCTATTTGGAAGGCCGTTGCTGAAATTCATACCAAAAAGTGAATTATTCAATGCAGAACTCCATTCCAAAAGAACTTTGAAGAGCTCCGTAGCATCATACGCCGGCTACTTCCGGCTAATGATGAAGCCATGGATTTCTTCAATACTTTGACACACAACATGACATATAGAAGAATATATATATATATGGGATCAGAAAAAAATTGGATCAACTTGTGCACATCCATAATGGGGGCATTCTTGATAAATCTATGTTGCCGGAGTTTTCTATATGAACATAAAAAATTCCACATGACAACAATGCTCACCCCTCATGTCCGACGTCCGACGTCCCCCTCATGTCGAAGTTATCGGGGAGGGGGTAGACGACAATGATGCTCACCCCTCATGTCCGACGTCCAACGTCCCCCTTATGTCGAAGTTATCGGGGAGGGGGCAGACGACAACGACGCTCACCCCTCATGTCATGTACGATGTCCCCTCTCATGTCGAAGTTATCAGGGAGGGGTAGTCGACAACGATGCTCACCCCTCATGTCCGATGTCCAACATACACCCTCATGTCATGTCCGACATCTAGGGTTTGGGGTGGCCTCGACAATGCTCTTTTAACTCATTTAACAAAAAAAGAATACTACCTATCACATCTCAGTCCCGGTTTGGGTGGACTCGAGAGTATTCTATGAACAAAAAAAAGTTCTTTGCATATTCTTTTTTTCTTAAATGTAACTTCTGCATATATATATATATATATATATATGAACATACATACACAATATTTTCTAAAAATGCACATATGAACATATACAGAGAACATACATACATAAAACTTTTCTAAAAATGTAACTTTTGCATATATGAACATATGTAGAGAACATACATACATACATTTTTCTAAAAATGCAAAAAAAATCATAATATGAACAAAAAAATTATATGAACAAAAAACCATAGATCATCTATCATCAACATCATCATATCTATCATCAACATCATCTAGCTAACAATCATCAACATCATCATATCTAACAATCATATGAACAAAAAATGTATATGAATAGGAGGGGAGGAGGACAGGGAGGAAAGGGGGCCGGTCGGACCGTAGCGCGGCGCGGCGTGGACCTTCGGCGAGGGCTCGGGGCATGGCGACGATGTCGGGGGCGTCGGGCGCGGCAACGGCGTCGGGCACGACGACGGCGTTGGGGGCGTCGGGGGCGGCCACGGCGAGGGCTCGAGGCAGGGATGCGGTGACAGCGACGACGGGGCAGGGGCAGCCTGGCATCGTCGTCGGAGAGGTCGAAGAACTGAATTGAAATTTTCACAAGTGCTGCTTATATACATGAAGCATTGGTCCCGGTTTGTGCCACCAACCGGGACCAAAGCCCTGTTTTCAGCAGCCCAAAGGGCAGGAAACATGGACCTTTGGTCCCGGTTGCTGGCACCAACCGAGACCAAAGGGGTGCATTGGTCCCGGTTTGTGCCACAAACCAGGACCAATGGGTGGTGCTGCTCGGGGCCAAATTTTTAGTCTCACCTCGCTAGCCGAGAGAGCTCAAGAGTGGTTTATAAGCGCTGTTGCGCTCACCCTCTCGAGCTCCTCTCAACTGTAGGCTTCCGGGCCTAATCTGTCATTGCCTATGGGCCTATTGGGCCTTCTGCGGTCCTGAATCATGGCCCAACAAGCTGTTGGAAATATGCCCCAGAGGCAATAATAAATTGGTTATTATCATATTTCCTTGTTCATGATAATCGTTTATTATCCATGCTATAATTGTATAGATCGAAGACTTAAATGCATGTGTGGATACATAGACAAAACCATGTCCCTAGTATGCCTCTAATGGACTAGCTCGTTGATCAAAGGATGGTTAAGGTTTCCTAGCCATGGACATGAGATGTCATTTCATAACAGGATCACGTCATTAGGAGAATGATGTGATGGACAAGACCCAAACTACAAACGTAGCTTATGATCGTGTCAGTTTATTGCTACTGTTTTCTGCATGTCAAGTATATGTTCCTATGACCATGAGATCATGCAACTCACGGATATCGGAGGAGTGCCTTGTGTGTATCAAACGTCGCAACGTAACTGGGCGACTATAAAGGTGCTCTACAGGTATCTCCGAGGGTGTCTGTTGAGTTGGCATGGATCGAGACTGGGATTTGTTGCTCCGTGTGACGGAGAGGTATCTCGGGGCCCACTCGGTAATACAACATCACAATGAGCCTTGCAAGCAATGTGACTAATTGTTAGTTGCGGGATCTTGTATTACGAAACGAGTAAAGAGACTTGCCGATAACGAGATTGAACTAGGTATGGAGATACCGACGATCGAATCTCGGGCAAGTAACATACCGAAGAACAAAGGGAACGTTATACGGGATTAACTGAATCCTTGACATAGAGGTTCGACCGATAAAGATCTTCGTAGAATATGTAGGAACCAATGTGGACGTCCAGGTCCGGCCATTGGTTATTGACCGTAGAGGTGTCTCGGTCATGTCTACATAGTTCTCGAACCCGAAGTGTCTGCACACTTAAGGTTTGGTGACGTTTCCGTAGTGTAGAGTTATGTATGGTGGTGACCGAAGGTTGTTCGGAGTCCCAGATGAGATCCCGGACGTCACGGGGAGATCCGGAATGGTCCGGAGGTAAAGATTCATATATAGGAAGTCCCAGTTTGGTCACCGGAAAAGTTTCGGGCTCATCGGTAGTGTACCGGGAGTGCCGGTAGTGTACCGGGAAACCTCCGGGAGGGGTATTTCGACCCCAGAAGGTCCATGGGCTGTGGGAAAGTAATAACCATCCCTTAGTGGGCTGATGAGACAGCCACATAAGGCCCATGGCGCAGGGAGTAGGTTTCCTAAAGGAAAAAGGTGGAATAGGCCAAAAAGGAGCAATCCTAGTCCTACTAGGATTGGAGGAGGAGAGACCTCCTCTCCCACCTTTCCTTGGCCGACTCCAAAGGGTGGTGCCTTGTGCGCCATCCCTCCTCTCCTCTCCTCCTATATATGTTGGTGGAGTAGAGGGTTTTTGCATAGAAAATACGGCCACGTGCTACCCGTTTCACCGGTGCTCCTCTAGATCGGTTTTTTGCAGTGCTTAGGCGAAGCCCTGTCGGAATTGCTCCACCACCATCATCGGAGCGCCGTCACGCTGCTGTTGAACTCTCTCTCCTCTCCACCTCCTCTTGCTGGATCAAGACGGTGGAGATCGTCATCAAGCTGCACGTGTGCTGAACGCGGAGGTGTCGTTCGTTCGGTACTAGATCGGAAGGATCGTGATCAAGGCCACGGGACGTTCGTGATCGGATCGCGGGACGGATCGTGAAGAGATCGCGGGACGGTTCGTGATTGGTTCGCGGAACGGTTCGTGATTAGATCACGGGACGCTCGGCGATTTGGATCGCGAAGAAGTACGACTACACCAACCGCGTTTCTTAACGCTTCCCGCTTAGCGATCTACAAGGGTACGTAGATCCACTCTCCCTCTCGTAGATGCTCATCACCATGGATAGGTTTGCGTGTGCGTAGGAAAATTTTTGTTTCCCATGCGACGTTCCCCAACAGTGGCATCATGAGCTAGGTTGATGGTTCGATGAGATCTCGAGTAGAAAACAAAAGGTTTGTGGGCGTTGATGCTTAGATTGCTTCCTCCCTTGGTCGTATTTTGGTTCAGCGGGATTGTGAGATGAAGCGGCCCGGACCAACATTACTCGTACGCTTACGAGAGACCGGTTCCCTCGATGCAACTTGTTGCCTAGATGGCTTGCGGGTGACAGTTTCTCTCACTTTAGTTGGATCGGATTCGACAAAGGCGGTCCTTGAGAAGGTTGAAAAGCAAACTAGTGTATCACCGTTGTGGTTTATGCGTAGGTGAGAATTGTTCTTGCTAGATACCCGTAGCAGCCACGTAAAACATGCAACAACAATTAGAGGACGTCTAACTTGTTTTTGCAGGGTATGTTGTGATATGATATGGCCAATTACATGATGTGATATATGTGATGTATGAGATGATCATGTGATGTATAGATTATCACGACTTGCATGTCGATGAATACGGCAACCGGCAGGAGCCATAGGGTTGTCTTTAATTATTGTATGACCTGCGTATCAATCATTAAGCGCTATGTAATACTTTACTTTATCGCTAAACGGTAGCAATAGTAGTAGAAGCATGCAGGGCATGACAACCCCGATGGCGACACGTTGATGGAGATCAAGATGATGGAGATCATGGTGTCATGCCGGTGACGATGGAGATCATGCCGGTGCTTTCTAGATGGAGATCAAAAGCACAAGTTCATGGCCATATCATGTCACTTATGATTTGCATGTGATGTTAATACTTTTTATGCACCTTGTTTTGCTTAGGACGACGGTAGCATTATAAGGTGATCCCTCACTTAATTTCAAGATAAATTGTGTTCTCCCCGAGTGTGCACCGTTGCGAAAGTTCGTCGTGTTGAGACACCACGTGATGATCGGGTGTGATAGACTCTACGTTCACATACAACGGGTGCAAGCCAGATTTGCACGTGCAAAACACTCGGGTTAAACTTGACGAGCCTAGCATGTACAGACATGGCCTCGGAACACAAGAGACCGAAAGGTCGAACATGAGTCATATAGTAGATATGATCAACATGATGATGTTCACCATTGTAGCCACCTCAACTCACGTGATGATCGGACTTGAGTTGGTGAATTTGGATCATGTATCACTCGAATGATCGGAGGGATGTCAACTTGAGTGGGAGTTCTTAAGTAATATGATTAATTGAACTCATTATCATGAACATAGTCAATAGTGTCTTTGCAAATTATGTTGTAAATTACTAGCTCGCGCTGTAGCTCCGTTGAATTTTTATATGTTCCTAGAGAAATAGAGTTGAAAGATGATGGTAGCAATTGTTGGAAATATGCCCTAGAGGCAATAATAAATTAGTTATTATCATATTTCCTTGTTCATGATAATCGTTTATTATCCATGCTATAATTGTATTGATCGGAGACTTAGATGCATGTGTGGATACATAGAAAAACCATGTCCCTAGTATGCCTCTAATAGACTAGCTCGTTGATCAAAAGATGGTTAAGGTTTCCTAGCCATGGACATGAGATGTCATTTGATAACGGGGTCACATCATTAGGAGAATGATGTGTTGGACAAGACCCAAACTGCAAACGTAGCATATGATCATGTCAGTTTATTGCTACTGTTTTCCGCATGTCAAGTATGTGTTCCTATGACCATGAGATCATGCAACTCACAGATATCGGAGGAGTGCCTTGTGTGTATCAAACGTCGCAACGTAACTGGGTGACTATAAAGGTGCTCTACAGGTATCTCCGATGGTGTCTGTTGAGTTGGCATGGATCGAGACTGGGATTTGTTACTCCGTGTGACGGAGAGGTATCTCGGGGCCCACTCGGTAATGCAACATCACAATAAGCCTTGCAAGCAATGTGACTAATTGTTAGTTGCGGGATCTTGTATTACAGAACGAGTAAAGAGACTTGCCGGTAACGAGGTTGAACTAGGTATGGAGATACCGACGATCGAATCTCGGGCAAGTAACATACCGAAGAACAAAGGGAACGTTATATGGGATTAGCTGAATCCTTGACATAGAGGTTCGACCGATAAAGATCTTCGTAGAATATGTAGGAACCAATGTGGACGTCCAGGTCCCGCCATTGGTTATTGACCATAGAGGTGTCTCGGTCATGTCTACATAGTTCTCGGACCCGCAGGGTCTGCACACTTAAGGTTCGGTGACGTTTCGGTAGTGTAGAGTTATGTATGGTGGTGACCGAAGTTTGTTCGGAGTCCCGTATGATATCCCGGACGTCACGAGGAGCTGAGGAATGGTCCGTAGGTAAAGATTCATATATAGGAAGTCCCAGTTTGGTTTCCGGAAAAGTTTCGGACTCATCGGTAGTGTACCGGGAGTGCCGGTAGTGTACCGTGAGGCCTCCGGGAGGGGTATTTCGACCCCAAGAGGTCCATGGGCTGTGGGAGAATAATAACCAGCCCTTTGTGGGCTGGGAAATCAGCCACAAAGGCCCATGGTGCAGGAGAGAAAGTCCTAAAGCAAAAAGTGGAAAATCAGCCAATAGGAGGCAATCCTACTCCAACTAGGATTGGAGGTGAAGTAGGATTGCTTCCCACCTCCTATTTCGGCCGACCCAAAGGCCTTGGCTGCCTCTCCTCTCCTCTCCTCCTATATATACTAGTGGATTGGGTGGTTTTTGGACAGAATTTCCGGCCACGTGCTACCCGTTCCACCGGTGCATAGTTTCTCCTCTAGATCGGTTTTCTGCAGCGCTTAGGCGAAGCCCTACCGGAATTGCTCTACCACCATGACCGGAGCGCCGTCACGCTGCCGGTGAACTCTCTATCCTCTCCACCTCCTCTCTCTGGATCGAGACAGTGGAGATCGTCATCAAGCTGCACGTGTGCTCAACGCGGAGGTACCGTCCGTTCGGCGCTAGATCGGAAGGACCGTGATCGAGATCGCGAGACGGTTCGTGATGTGATCACGGAACGGATCGTGATGAGTTCGCGGGACAGATCGTGATCAAGATCGTGAGACGGATCGTGATGAGTTCGCGGGACGGATCATGATGTGTTCGCGGGACGGTTCGTGATTGGATCGCGGGACGCTCGGCGATATGGATCGCGAAGAAGTTCGACTACACCAACCGCGTTTCTTAACGCTTCCCGCTGAGCGATCTACAAGGGTATGTAGATCCACTCTCCCTCTCATAGATGCTCATCACCATGGATAGGTTTGCGTGTGCGTAGGAAAATTTTTGTTTCCCATGCGACGTTCCCCAACAGTGGCATCATGAGCTAGGTTTATGGTTCAATGAGATCTTGAGTAGAACACAAAAGGTTTGTGGGCGTTGATGCTTAGATTGCTTCCTCCCTTGGTCGTATTTTGGTTCAGCGGGATTGTGAGATGAAGCGTCCCGGACCAACATTACTCGTACGCTTACGAGAGACCGGTTCCCTCGATGCAACTTGTTGCCTAGATGGCTTGCGGGTGACAGTTTCTCTCACTTTAGTTGGATCGGATTCGACAAAGGCGGTCCTTGAGAAGGTTGAAAAGAAACTAGTGTATCACCGTTGTGGTTTTTGCATAGGTGAGAATTGTTCTTGCTAGATACCCGTAGCAGCCATGTAAAACATGCAACAACAATTAGAGGACGTCTAACTTGTTTTTGCAGGGTATGTTGTGATATGATATGGCCAATTACATGATGTGATATATGTGATGTATGAGATGATCATGTGATGTATAGATTATCACGACTTGCATGTCGATGAATACGGCAACCGGCAGGAGCCATAGGGTTGTCTTTAATTATTGTATGACCTGCGTGTCAATCATTAAGCGCTATGTAATGCTTTACTTTATCGCTAAGCGGTAGCAATAGAAGTAGAAGCAGGGCTGGCGCCACAACCCCAATGGCAACACATTGGTGGAGATCAAGATGATGGAGATCATGGTGTTGTGCCGGTGACGATGGAGATCATGTCGGTGTTTCGAAGATGGAGATCTTAAACACAAGTTCATGGCCATATCATGTCACTTATTAATTGCATGAGATGTTAATCCTTTTATGCACCTTGTTTTGCTTAGTACAACGGTAGCATTATAAGGTGATCCCTCACTTGAATTTCAAGATGAACTGTGTTCTCCCTGAGTGTGCACCGTTGTGAAAGTTCGTCGTGTTGAGACACCACGTGATGATCGGGTGTGATAGACTCTACGTTCACATACAACGGGTGCAAGCCAGATTTGCACGCGCAGAACACTCGGGTTAAACTTGACGAGCCTAGCATGTACAGACATGGCCTCGGAACACAAGAGACCGAAAGGTCGAGCATGAGTCATATAGTGGATATGATCAACATAATGATGTTCACCATTGAAGCCACCTTAACTCACGTGATGATCGGACTTGAGTTGGTGAATTTGGATCATGTATCACTCGAATGACCCGAGGGGTGTCAATTTGAGTGGGAGTTCTTAAGTAATATGATTAATTGAACTCATTATCATGAACATAGTCAATAGTGTCTTTGCAAATTATGTTGTAGATTACTAGCTCACGTTGTAGCTCCCTTAAATTTTTATATGTTCCTAGAGAAATAGAGTTGAAAGATGTTGGTAGCAATATTGCGGACTGGGTCCGTGATCTGAGGATTGTCGTCATTGTTGCACAGAGGCTTATGTCCTTAATGCACCACTCGGTGCGCCACCCCCTCTAGTGTCGTCTATAGATGTTGTGAACATCTGACAGGCACGTTTCGATGACTACTTGATAGTTTAGTGCGTCATGCATTACGGCTTAGAATTGAGGCTCCAAAATGTTTTGAACGTCACGGAACATATGAGATGTTCTAGGAGCAGAGATTGTGATCTCAGGCTCGTGCCTGTGTTGCAAGATATGAGATCTCCAACAAGATTCTTTGCCTGTAAGATGAAGGAGAATAGCTCAATCGTTGAGCATGTACTCAGATTGTCTGGGTACTACAATCGCTTGAATCAAGTGGGAGTTGATCTTCCAGATAAGATAGTGATTGATATAGTTCTCCAAGTCACTGTCACTAAAGCTACTAGAACTTAGTGATGAACTATAATACACCAGGGATAGAAGTATTGATCCCTGAGATGTTCGCGATGTTTGACACCGCGAAGGTAGAAATGAAGAAGGAGCGTCAAGCGTTGATGGTTAATCAAACCACTAGTTTCGAAAAGGGCAAGAGCAAGGAGGGAAACTTCATGGATAGCAAGTCAGTTGCTGCTCCAGTGAAGCAACCCAAAGTTGAACTCAAACCCGAGACTAAGTGCTTCTATTATGAGGTGAGAGGTCGCTGAAGCGGAACAACCCTAGATACTTGGTAGATAAGAAGGCTGGCAACATCGACAGAAGTATATTTGATATACGAGTTATTGATGTGTACCTTGCTAGTACTCCTAGTAGCACCTGGGTATTGGATACCGGTTCGGTTGCCAAATGTTAGTAACTCGAAATAAAAGCTACGGAATAAACGGAGAACTAGCTAAGGGTGAGGTGACGATGTGTGTTGGAAATGTTTCCAAGGTTGATGTGATCAACATCGCACACTCTCTCTACCTTCAGGATTAGTGACGAACCTAAATAAATGTTATTTGGTGTTTTGCATTGAGCATGAACATGATTAGATCATGTTTGTTGCAATACGGTTATTCATTTAAGTCAGAGAATAATGGTTATTCTGTTTACATGAATAATACCTTCAATGGTCATGCACCTAGTGAGAATGGTTTGTTGAAATCTTGATCGTAGTAATACACATGTTCATAACATTGATGTCAAAAGATACAAAGTTAAATAATGATAGTACCACATACTTGTGGCACTGCCGCAAAATGTCATATTGGTATAAAGCGCATGAAGAAACTCCATGGTGATGGATATTTGGACTCATTCGATTTTGAATCGGTTGAGACATGCGAACCATGCCTCTTGGGCAAGATGACTAAAGGACCCCGTTGGATGGAGCGGGCAAGTGATTCATTGGAAATGATACATGTTGATGTATGCAATCTAGTGAGTCTTGTAGCGTGCAGTGGATATCGTTATTTTCTTACCTTCACTGATGATTTGAGTAGATATAGTGTATATTTACTTAATGAAACACAAGTCTGAATCGTTTGAAAGGTTCAAGCAAATTCAGAGTGAAGTTTAAAGATCATCGTGACAAGAAGATAAAAATGACTGCGATATGATCGTGGAGGTGAATATCTGAGTCACGAGTTTGGCATACAACTTAAGACAATGTGGAAGTTGTTTCACAACTAAACGCCACCTGGAACACCATAGTGTGATGGTGTGTCTGAACATCATAGTTATGCTCTATTGGACATGGTGCGTGCTATGATATCTCTTATCGTTTTACTACTATAATTTTGGGGTTATGCATTAGAGACAACTACATTCACTTTAAATAGGGCACCATCTAAATCCGTTGAGATGACACCATGTGAATTATGGTTTGATAGAAACCTAAGCTGTCATTTCTTAATACTTGGGCTGCGACACTTGTGTGGAAAATGTTTTCACCTAATGAGGTCGAACCCAAGGCGGACAAATGCATCTTCATAGAATACCCTGAGATCAGTTGGGTGAACCTTCTATCTCAGATCCAAGTGCAAAGTGTTTGTTACTAAAACGGATCCTTTCTCGAGGAAAAGTTTCTCTCGAAAGAATTGAGTGGGAGGAAGATAGAACTTGATGAGGTTGTTAAACCTTTGTTCAACCAGAGAGTAGCGCAGCGCAGGATGTTGTTTCTGTGAAGCCTACGTTAGTTGAAGAGGAAGTTAATGATGATGATCATGAAGCTTCAGGATCAAGTTACTATAGAACTTCGTAGGTCGACAAGGATGTGTACTGCTCCTAAGCGGTATGACAACCCTGTCTTGGAGGTCATGTTGTTGGACAATGATGAACCTACGAGCTATGGAGAAGCGATGATGGGCCCGGATTCCGACAAATGGTTGGAGGCCATGAAATCCGAGATAGGATCCATGTATGAAAACCAAGTGTAGACTTTGGTAGACTTGCTTGTTGGACGGCAAGTCGTTGAGTACAAATGGATCTTTAAAATGAAGACAGACACTGATGGTGAATGTCACTATTTGTAAATCTCGACTTGTTGCAAAGATGTTTGTGACAAGTTCAAGGAGTTGACTACGATGAGACTTTCTCACTCGTAGTGGTGCTAAAGTCGGTTGGAATTATGTTAGAAGTTGTTGTGTTTTCAATTATGAAATCTGGCAGATGGATGTCAAAACATCGTTTCCTTAACAGTTTACTTGAGGAAAGGTTGTATGTGATACAACCAGAAGGTTTTGTTAGGCCTAGGGATGCTAAAAGGTGTGCAAGCTTCGGTGATCCTTCCATGGACTGAAGCAAGCATCTCGGAGTTGGAATATACGCTTTGATGAGGTGATCAAAGTTTTGATGTTTATACAAAGTTTATGAGAAACTTGTATTTGCAATAAAGTGAGTGGGAGCACTATAGAATTTCTGATAAGTATATGTGGATGACATATTGTTGATTAGAAATAATGTAGAGTTTCTGGAAAGCATAAAATGGTTATTTGGAAAGTGATTTTCAAAGGAAGACCTGGATGAAGCTACCTAATTGTTGAGCATCAAAATCTATGGAGATAGATCAAGATGCTCGATGAGACTTTCAATGAGTGCATACCTTGACAAGATTTTGAAAGAGTTCAAAATGGATCAGTCAGAGAAAGAGTTCTCGCCTGATTTGTAAGGTGTGAAAGTTGAGTGAGACTCAAAGCTCGACAACGGCAGAAGAAAGAGAAAGGACGAACGTCGTCCCCTATGCCTTAGCCATAGGCTCTATATTATGCCATGTTGTGTACCGCACCTGTGTGTGCCTTGCCATGAGTCCGTCAGGGGGTACAAGAGTGAACCAGGAGTGGATCACTGGACAGCGGTCAAGATTATCCTCAGTAACTAAGCGACTGAGGAGATGTTTCTCGATTATGGAGGTGATAAAGAGTTCGTCGTAAGGAGTTACGTCGATACTAGCTTTAACACTAATCCGGATGACTCGTAGTAGCAATCTGGATACATATAGTGGAGCAGCCAATTGGAATAGTACCGACCGGAGTGTGGTAGCAGTGTTTACAGTTTGACATAGGTATTTGCAAAGTGCACACAGATCTGAATGTTACAGACCCGTTGACTATAAGACCTCTCTCACATGCAAAGCATGATCGAGCCCCAGAACTCGTTCGGTGTTAGATTCATAACAATGCGAATCACATGGTGATGTGAACTAGATTATTGACTCTAGTGCAAGTGGGAGACTGTTGGAAATATGCCCTAGAGGCAATAATAAATTAGTTATTATCATATTTCCTTGTTCATGATAATCGTTTATTATCCATGCTATACTTGTATTGATCGGAGACTTAGATGCATGTGTGGATACATAGACAAAACCATGTCCCTAGTATGCCTCTAATAGACTAGCTCGTTGATCAAAAGATGGTTAAGGTTTCCTAGCCATGGACATGAGATGTCATTTGATAACGGGGTCACATCATTAGGAGAATGATGTGATGGACAAGACCCAAACTGCAAACATAGCATATGATCGTGTCAGTTTATTGCTACTGTTTTCCGCATGTCAAGTATGTGTTCCTATGACCATGAGATCATGCAACTCACAGATATCGGAGGACTGCCTTGTGTGTATCAAACGTCGCAACGTAACTGGGTGACTATAAAGGTGCTCTACAGGTATCTCCGATGGTGTCTGTTGAGTTGGCATGGATCGAGACTGGGATTTGTTACTCCGTGTGACGGAGAGGTATCTCGGGGCCCACTCGGTAATGCAACATCACAATAAGCCTTGCAAGCAATGTGACTAATTGTTAGTTGCGGGATCTTGTATTACGGAACAAGTAAAGAGACTTGCCGGTAACGAGGTTGAACTAGGTATGGACATACCGATGATCGAATCTCGGGCAAGTAACATACCGAAGAACAAAGGGAACGTTATATGGGATTAGTTGAATCCTTGACATAGAGGTTCGACCGATAAAGATCTTCATAGAATATGTAGGAACCAATGTGGACGTCCAGGTCCCGCCATTGGTTATTGACCGTAGAGGTGTCCCGGTCATGTCTACATAGTTCTCGAACCCGCAGGGTCTGCACACTTAAGGTTCGGTGACGTTTCGGTAGTGTAGAGTTATGTATGGTGGTGACCGAAGTTTGTTCGGAGTCCCGGATGAGATCCCGGACATCACGAGGAGCTCCGGAATGGTCTGTAGGTAAAGATTCATATATAGGAAGTCCCAGTTTGGTTTCTGGAAAAGTTTCGGACTCATCGGTAGTGTACCGGGAGTGCCGGTAGTGTACCGGGAGGCCTCCGGGAGGGGTATTTCGACCCCAAGAGGTCCATGGGCTGTGGGAGAATAATAACCAGCCCTTTGTGGGCTGGGAAATCAGCCACAAAGTCCCATGGCGCAGGAGAGAAAGTCCTAAAGAAAAAAGTGGCAAATTAGCCAATAGGAGGCAATCCTACTCCAACTAGGATTGGAGGTGAAGTAGGATTGCTTCCCACCTCCTATTCCGGCCGACCCAAAGGCCTTGGCTGCCTCTCCTCTCCTCTCCTCCTATATATACTAGTGGATTGGGTGGTTTTTGGACAGAATTTCCGGCCACGTGCTACCCGTTCCACCGGTGCATAGTTTCTACTCTAGATCGGTTTTCTACAGCGCTTAGGCGAAGCCCTGCCGGAATTGCTCCACCACCATCACCGGAGCGCCGTCACGCTTCCGCTGAACTCTCTCTCCTCTCCACCTCCTCTCTCTGGATCGAGACGGTGGAGATCGTCATCAAGCTGCACGTGTGCTGAACACGGAGGTGTCGTCCGTTCGGCGCTAGATCGGAAGGACCGTGATCGAGATCGCGAGACGGTTTGTGTTGTGATCACGAAACGGATCGTGATGAGTTAGTGGGACAGATCGTGATCAAGATCGTGATATGGATCATGATGAGTTCGTGGGACGGATCATGATGTGTTCGCGGGACGGTTCATGATTGGATCGCGGGACGCTCGGCGATTTGGATCGCGAAGAAGTTCGACTACACCAACCGCGTTTCTTAACGCTTCCCGCTTAGCGATCTACAAGGGTACATAGATCCACTCTCCCTCTCGTAGATGTTCATCACCATGGATAGGTTTGCGTGTGCGTAGGAAATTTTTTGTTTCCCATGCGGCGTTCCCCAACAGCAATATTGCGGACTGGGTCCGTGATCTGAGGATTGTCCTCATTGCTGCGCAGAAGGCTTATGTCCTTAATGCACCGCACAGTGCGCCACCCCCTCTAGCGTCGTCTGTAGATGTTGTGAACATCTGACAGGCACGTTCCGATGACTACTTGATAGTTTAGTGCGTCATGCATTACGGCTTAGAATTGAGGCTCCGAAACGTTTTGAACGTCACGGAACATATGAGATGTTCTAAGAGCTGAGAT
This sequence comes from Hordeum marinum, assembly GCA_022496015.1. Taxonomy (NCBI): domain Eukaryota; kingdom Viridiplantae; phylum Streptophyta; class Magnoliopsida; order Poales; family Poaceae; genus Hordeum; species Hordeum marinum. The sequence goes on along the minus strand of CM039678.1, from coordinate 86,600,852 downwards.
TGTGATCTCAGGCTCATGCCCGTGTTGCGAGATATGAGATCTCTAACAAGATTCTTTTCCTGCAAGATGAAAGAGAATAGCTCAATCGTTGAGCATGTGCTCAGATTGTCTGGGTGCTACAATCGCTTGAATCGAGTGGGAGTTGATCTTCCAGATAAGATAGTGATTGATATAGTTCTCCAAGTCACTGTCACTAAGCTACTAGAACTTGGTGATGAACTATAAAATGCCAGGGATAGAAATATTGATCCCTGAGTTGTTCGCAATGTTTTGACACCGCGAAGGTAGAAATCAAGAAGGAGCATCAAGTGTTGATGGTTAGTAAAACCACTAGTTTCGAGAAGGGCAAGAGCAAGGAGGGAAACTTCATGGATAGCAAGTCAGTTGTTGCTCCAGTGAAGCAACCCAAAGTTGAACTCAAACCCGAGACTAAGTGCTTGTGTTATGAGGTGAGCGGTCGCTGAAGCGGAACAACCCTATATGCTTGGTAGATAAAAAGGCTGGCAACGTCGACGGAAGTATATTTGATATACGAGTTATTGATGTGTACCTTGCTAGTACTCCTAGTAGCACCTGGGTATTGGATACCGGTTCGGTTGCCAAATGCTAGTAACTCGAAATAAAAGCTACGGATTAAACGGAGAACTAGCTAAGGGTGAGGTGACGATATGTGTTCGAAATGTTTCCAAGGTTGATGTGATCAACATCGCACGCTCTCTCTACCTTCAGGATTAGTGACAAACCTAAATAAATGTTATTTGGTGTTTTTGCGTTGAGCATGAACATGATTAGATCATGTTTATTGCAATACGGTTATTCATTTAAGTTAGAGAATAATGGTTATTCTGTTTACATGAATAATACCTTCAATGGTGATGCACCCAGTGAAAATGGTTTGTTGAAATCTTGATTGTAGTAATACACATGTTCATAACATTGATGTCAAAAGATACAGAGTTAATAATGATAGTACCACATACTTGTGGCACTGCCGCAAAATGTCATATTGGTATAAAGCGCATGAAGAAACTCCATGCTGATGGATCTTTGGACTCATTCGATTTCGAATCGCTTGAGACATGTGAACCATGCCTCTTGGGCAAGATGACTAAAAACTCCGTTGGATGGAGCGGGCAAGTGATTCATTGGAAATGATACATGTTGATGTATGCAATCCAGTGAGTCTTGTAGCGTGCAGTGGATATCGTTATTTTCTTACCTTCACTGATGATTTGATGATTTGAGTAGATATAGTGTATATTTACTTAATGAAACACAAGTCTAAATCATTTGAAAGGTTCAAGCAAATTCAGAGTGAAGTTTAAAGATCATCGTGACAAGAAGATAAAAATGACTGCGATATGATCATGGAGGTAAATATCTGAGTCACGAGTTTGGCATACAACTTAAGACAATGTAAAAGTTGTTTCACAACTAAACGCCACCTGGAACACCATAGTGTGATGGTGTGTCCGAACATCATAGTTATGCTCTATTGGACATGGTGCGTGCTATGATGTCTCTTATCGTTTTACTACTATAACTTTGGGGTTATGCATTAGAGACAACTACATTCACTTTAAATAGGGCACCATCTAAATCCGTTGAGATGACACCGTGTGAATTATGGTTTGATAGAAACCTAAGCTCTCATTTCTTAATATTTGGGGCTGCGACACTTGTGTGGAATTTTTTTTCACCTAGTGAGGTCGAACCCAAGGCGGAAAATGCATCTTCATAGAATACCCTAATATCAGTTGGGTGAACCTTCTATCTCAGTTACAAGCATAAAATGTTTATTGCTAAAAGTGGGTCCTTTCTCGAGAAAAGGTTTCTCTTGAAAGAATTGAGTGGGAGGAGGATAGAACTTGATGAGGTTATTGAACCTCTGCTTCAACCAGAAAGTGGCGCAGCGCAGAAAGATGTTTCTGTGAAGCCTACGTCAGTTGAAGAGGAAGTTAATGATGATGATCATGAAGCTTCGGATCAAGTTACTGTCGAACTTCGTAGGTTGACAAGGATGTGTACTGCTACTGAGCGGTATGACAACCCTGTCTTGGAGGTCATGTTGTTGGACAACGATGAACCTACGAACTATGGAGAAGCGATGATGGGCCCGGAAACCAACATATGGTTAGAGGCCATGAAATCCGGGATAGAATCCATGTATGAAAACCAAGTATAGACTTTGGTAGACTTGCTCGTTGGACGGTAGGTCGTTGAGTGCAAATGGATCTTTAAAATGAAGACAGACGCTGATGGTAATTATCACCATTTGTAAAGCTCGACTTGTTGCAAAGTTGTTTGTGACAAGTTCAAGGAGTTGACTGCGATGATACTTTCTCACTCGTAGCGATGCTAAAGTCTATTGGAAATATGTTAGCAGTTGCTGCATTTTTCAATTATGAAATCTGGCAGATGGATGTCAAAACATCGTTTCCTTAACGGTTTTACTTGAGGAAAGGTTGTATGTGATACAACCAGAAGGTTTTCTCAGTCCTATGGATGCTAAAAGGTGTACAAGCTTCAGTGATCCTTCTATGGACTGAAGCAGGCATCTCGGAGTTGGAATATACACTTTGATGAGGTGATCAAAGTTTATGAGTCTATACAAAGTTTACGAGAAACTTGTATTTGCAATAAAGTGAGTGGGAGCACTATATAGTTTCTGATGAGTATATGTGGATGACATATTGCTATTCGGAAATGATGTAGAATTTCTGGAGAGCATAAACGGGCGTTTGAAAAGAGTTTTTCAAAGGAAGACCTGGATAAAGCTACCTAATTGTTGAGCATCAAGATCTATAGAGATAGATCAAGATACTTGATGAGACTTTCAATGAGCACATACCTTGACAAGATTTTGAAAGAGTTCAAAATGGATCAGTCAGAGAAAGAGTTCTCGCCTGATTTGTAAGGTATAAAGTTGAGTAAGACTCAACGACCAGTGACTGCAGAAGATAGAGAAAAGATGAGTGTCATCCCCTATGCTTCAGCCATGGGCTCTATCATGTATGCAATGTTGTGCACAAGACCCGATGTCAGCCTTGCCATAAGTATGGCCAGAAGGTTTCAAAGTGATCCTGGAATGGAGCACTGGACAGTGGTCAAGATTGTCCTTAGTAACTAAAAAAACTAAGGAGATGTTTCTCGATTATGGAGGTGATGAAGAGTTCGTCGTAAAGAGTTACGTCGATGCAAGCTTTAACACCAATCCGGATGACTCGTAGTAGCGATCTGGATACGTATAGCGGAGCAGCCATTTGGAATAGTACCAAGTGTAGTGTGGTAGCAGTGTTTACGGTTTGACATAGAAATTTGCAAAGTACACATGGATCTGAATGTCGCAGACCCGTTGACTATAAGACCTCTCTCACATGCAAAGCATGATCGAGCCCCAGAACTCACTGGGTGTTAGATTCATAACAATGCGAATCACATAGTGATGTGAACTAGATTATTGACTTTAGTGCAAGTGGGAGACTGTTGGAAATATGCCCTAGAGGCAATAATAAATTGGTTATTATCATATTTCCTTGTTCATGATAATCGTTTATTATCCATGCTATAATTGTATTGATCGGAGGCTTAAATGCATGTGTGGATACATAGACAAAACCATGTCTCTAGTATGCCTCTAATGGACTATCTCGTTGATCAAAGGATGGTTAAGGTTTCCTAGCCATGGACATGAGATGTCATTTGATAACGGGATCACGTCATTAGGAGAATGATGTGATGGACAAGACCCAAACTACAAACGTAGCATATGATCGTGTCAGTTTATTGCTATTGTTTTCTGCATGTCAAGTATATGTTCCTATGACCATGAGATCATGCAACTCACGGATATCGGAGGAGTGCCTTGTGTATATCAAATGTCGCAACGTAACTAGGTGACTATAAAGGTGCTCTACAGGTATCTCCGAGGGTGTCTGTTGAGTTGGCATGCGTCGAGACTGGGATTTGTTGCTCCGTGTGACGGAGAGGTATCTCGGGGCCCACTCGGTAATACAACATCACAATGAGCCTTGCAAGCAATGTGACTAATTGTTAGTTGCGGGATCTTGTATTACGGAACGAGTAAAGAGACTTGCCGATAACGAGATTGAACTAGGTATGGAGATACCGACGATCGAATCTCGGGCAAGTAACATACCGAAGAACAAAGGGAACGTTATACGGGATTAACTGAATCCTTGACATAGAGGTTCGACCGATAAAGATCTTCGTAGAATATGTAGGAACCAATGTGGACGTCCAGGTCCCGCCATTGGTTATTGACCGTAGAGGTGTCTCGGTCATGTCTACATAGTTCTCGAACCCGCAGGGTCTGCACACTTAAGGTTTGGTGACGTTTTGGTAGTGTAGAGTTATGTATGGTAGTGACCGAAGGTTGTTCGGAGTCCCGGATGAGATCCTGGACATCACGAGGAGCTCCGGAATGGTCCGGAGGTAAAGATTCATATATAGGAAGTCCCAGTTTGGTCGCCGGAAAAGTCTCGGGCTCATCGGTAGTGTACCGGGAGTGCCGGTAGTGTACCGGGAAACCTCCGGGAGGGGTATTTCGACCCCAGAAGGTCCATGGGCTGTGGGAAAGTAATAACCAGCCCTTAGTGGGCTGATGAGACAGCCACATAAGGCCCATGGTGCAGGGAGTAGGTTTCCTAAAGGAAAAAGGTGGAATAGGCCAAAAAGGAGCAATCCTAGTCCTACTAGGATTGGAGGAGGAGAGTCCTCCTCTCCCACCTTTCCTTGGCCGACTCCAAAGGGTGGTGCCTTATGCGCCAGACCTCCTCTCCTCTCCTCCTATATATGTTGGTGGAGAAGAGGGTTTTTGCATAGAAAATACGGCCACGTGCTACCCGTTTCACCGGTGCTCCTCTAGATCGGTTTTCTGCAGTGCTTAGGCGAAGCCCTGTCGGAATTGCTCCACCACCGTCACCGGAGCGCCGTCACGCTGCTGTTGAACTCTCTCTCCTATCCACCTCCTCTTGCTGGATCAAGACGGTGGAGATCGTCATCAAGCTGCACGTGTGCTGAACGCGGAGGTGCCGTCCGTTCGGTACTAGATCGGAAGGATCGTGATCAAGGCCACGGGACGTTCGTGATCGGATCGCGAGACGGATCGTGAAGAGATCGTGGGACGGTTCGTGATTGGTTCGCGGAACGGTTCGTGATTAGATCACGGGACGCTCGGCGATTTGGATCGCGAAGAAGTATGACTACACCAATCGCGTTTCTTAACGCTTCCCGCTTAGCGATCTACAAGGATACGTAGATTCACTCTCCCTCTCGTAGATGCTCATCACCATGGATAGGTTTGCGTGTGCGTAGGAAATTTTTTATTTCCCATGCGACATTCCCCAACACAAGCTTGTTGGGTTTCTAGTCGTATTCAGGTCGTGGTGGCCCTGTAGGTGGCATTTTAAAAAAAATCCAGTGTTTTCGGTTTTTTTTTTGCTTTATTTATTTTATTTTGTACCTACTTACTATTTTTCAGTGATTCTTTTTTGCTTTTAGGTCACAAAAATTATAAACTTTCTGTTAGTGCCATTAGTTTTCAAATTTGAATTTTTGAAATTTGTGTGAATCACTAGCTTGTGAATAACTTTACCTGAAAAAATAGCTTTTTGAGTGATTCCTTTTCCCGCTATTTAATATTATTGTGGTTTATCATTATATTCAATTTGGTAAGTTTTAGGTTATTTTCAATGTCTATTTTAATGAGAAACAGATTTGGTTATTTTAGTTTGCTATTAAAGTTTCTAACAAAAAATTTCTTTATGAAAATTCTTTTTGCTATTAATGTTTCGAACAAAAAAGACTTTGATAATTTTAGTTGCATAAATTAGAGTTTCATAAAAGTTTTCTAGTTAATTCTTTTTGCTATTAGTTCATTCTTTGAGCTAAATGACCCTGAAATTAAAAAGTACTACAAATGAACTCTGAAAAGGTTGAAAGTAGGCACGGTATCATCATTTCATCCACATAGCATGTGCTAAAAATTTGAGAGGGTTACGAAGAAAACTGGATGCATTTCGTGTACAAAATGGACAATCTCTTTCGAAGTATCAGGGTTTCACACGAAAACTCATCTGTTACAAAGGGATTTCATTTTTTTGAACTTATTTGAACTCCAGACTTTTTGTGTGTTCAAAATGCACCATTCAAAGCCACATAATCAATTTTCAATCCTTTCTGACTTCATTTGGTATTTTTCATGCATTTACTAAAAAAATGAGCTAATGATCCTGAAATTTAAAAGCACTACAAATGAACTCTGAAAAGGTTGAAAGTTGGCATGGTATCATCATTTCACCCACATAGCATGTTATAGAATGTTGAGAGAGTTACGGCAAAAACTGGATGCACTTCCTGTACAAAATGGACAATCTCTTTCGAATAGTTAGGGTTTCGGACAAAAACTCATCTGTTACAAAGGGATTTCATTTTTTTGAACTTATTTGAACTCCAGACTTTTTGTGCGTTTAAAATGCACCATTCAAAGCCGCATCATCAATTTTTAGCCCTTTCTGACTTTATTTGTTATTTTTCATACATTTACCGATTTTTTGAGCTAAAAGATCCTGAAATTGAAAAGCACTACAAATGAACTCTGAAAAGGTTGAAAGTTGGCATGGTATCATGATTTCACCCACATATAATGTTATAAAAAGTTGAGAGGGTTACGGCAAAAACTGGATGCACTTCGTGTACAAAATGGACAATCTCTTTCGAAGTGTCAGGGTTTCGCACGAAAACTCATCTGTTACAAAGGGATTTCATTTTTTGAAACTATTTGAACTCCAGACTTTTTGTGTTTACAAAATGCACCATTCAAAGCCACATCATCAATTTTCAACCCTTTCTAACTTCATCTGGTATTTTTCATGCATTTACTGATTTTTTTTGAGCTAAATGATCCTGAAATTGAAAAGCACTACAAATAAACTCTGAAAAGGTTGAAAGTTGGCATGATATCATCATTTCACCCACATAGCATGTTATAAAAAGTTGAGAGTGTTACGACAAAAATTGGATGCACTTCGTGTACAAAATGGACAATCTCTTTTGAAGTGTGAGGGTTCCGGACGAAAACTTATCTGTTACAAATGGATTTAATTATTTTAAATTTATTTGAACTCCAGACTTTTTTGTGTTCAAAATGCACCATTCAAAGCCACGTCATCAATTTTCAACCCTTTCTGACTTCATTTGGTATTTTTCATGCATTTACTGATTTTTTGAGCTAAAGGATCCTGAAATTGAAAAGCACTACAAATGAACTGTGAAAAGTTAGAAAGTTGGCATGGTATCATCATTTCACCCACATAGAATTTTATACAATGTTGAGAGGGTTACGGCAAAAACTGGATGCACTTCGTGTACAAAATGGACAATCTTTTTCGAAGTGACATGGTTTCGGACGAAAACTCATCTCTTACAAAGGGATTTCATTTTTTTTAACATATTTGAACTCCAGACTTTTTGTGTGTTCAAAATGAACCATTGAAAGCCACATCATCAAATTTCAACCCTTTGTGACTTCATCTGGTATTTTCCATGAATTTACTGATTTTTTTAGCTAAATGACCGGGAAATTGAAAAGCACAATAAATGAACTCTGAAAAGGTTCAAAGTTGGCATGGTATCATCATTTCACCCACATAGCATGTTATAAAAAGTTGAGAGGGTTACGGCAAAAACTGGATGCACTTCGTGTAAAAAACGGACAATCTCTTTCGTCACGTGCATCACGTCGATTGCAGAGCGGACCTCTAGGTCTTTCCAATAGGGTAGCTCCCAAAATAAATACATACAGTTCATACATAGTTCTCATTATTGAACAACATATAGCTCTCTAGAGTATCTAATTAAAACATACATTGAAACTATGTAAACAATTTAAATGTAACAACGAATGCGATCATAACCGCTACTAAGGTACCAATTGATCCAAGGGCATAATGATACCAAGCCTCAGTATGAATGACATATTTTCTAATCTTTCTAATCTTCAAGCGCATTGCATCCATCTTGATCTTGTGATTGCCGACAACATCGGCAACATGCAACTCCAACTTCATCTTCTCCTCTTCAACTCTTTGTAATTTTTCTTTCAAGTCATTGTTTTCTTTTTCAACCAAATTTAACTTCTCGACAAGAATTTCTATGTGGGTTGGAATTTCCGGTTCACATACCTCCTAGATTAAAAAATCTATGTCACGTTGGTCGGCATAATTGTCATAAACACTAAATAAAACAAATAGTTATAAAAGATAATATATACCACATTCGAATCATAGATAGGATGAGGGCCGACGGAGGCGGATACCAAAACCATCGCACTATATAATAACAAACAATAATAAAAGTCAGAAAATTACACAAGTATCTATCTAAATAATACAAGTAAGAACTTTTTTCTTTTAGAAAGAAGAAAAGAAGAAGAGGCTAACCACGATGGTGTCGGTGCCGAGATGGGCACGGGCGATCAACGACGGTGAGGATGGGGACGGGACATGACGGACCACCAAACCTAGACAAATCCTGAGAAAAATGGAGCTTGGACAAGGAGCTTAGAGAGGAGAAAGCTTAAGTGTGGCTTGGGCATTTCATTGAACACCTCATGTGCATAGGACGTGAGCTAGAGCACCACAATTAGCTCTCCCACGGCCGGCCAAAAAAACAAAGCAATGCACTGATCTGGTCGCGGAAGGGGGGTATATATAGGCCAACCTTTGGTCCCGGTTTGTGGCGGGAACCGGGACTAAAGGACCATATTTGGTCCCGGTTCCATCCACAAACCGGGACCAATGGTTGTGGGCCAGGAGCGAGGCCCATTGGTCCTGGTTCTTGTCTGGAACCGGGACCAAAGGGGTCAGACGAACCGGGACCAATGGCCCACGAGGCCTGGCCGGCGCCCTAGCCAGCATGGGTCCCGATTCATGAGTGAACCGGGATTAATGGTCTTTCAGGCCTAGACCCAAGCCCTGTTTTCTACTAGTGATGTATTGTACTCGCTCCCTTATTACCTCTATGGTGAATGTTGTGATGTAGATTTTTCTTCTTCCCACCGTAATTATATGTGTAATTTTTTTCTCTCCATCACACACCCCTCAACCAATCACCACATGCTGACATGCATCATGTCTTCTATAAATTGGTTCACTATATCGTGAAAAGAATTTGTCATGAGTTCAACACATTGATATTAACCAGAATAGTGAACGTGACATAGAACCTTAATGGGATTTATGTAAAAAAAATGGATAAGAAGGTAGGTCATAGTCCGCCTTATAAGTATATACCAAAGTCAGACAAAAGTTTGCCTCTTACGTCACCATTTTTTACTTTAGATACAATTGTCATCGTCGTCATTATCCCGCTCTCATATTCCAACAAAGATTTTGTGGACCTCATTCATGGCAGCTACCTCTAACACACTACCAGCATAGCTACTGTCACCACCTCGGCATTGTTATACGGTTTGCAGGAATGGATTTTTTGTTGAATAGTTTCAATTGCTTACCGCGTGTGTCACATGGTCAGATGTATGTTAAATGATAGTTAAACATAAGTCTATTTTATAGGCCACACACCAGATTTTTCGATTGAATGTTTAGTTATAAATCTCAATCGGTATCACTTTAAGTTGTCAATCAAATATAAAAAGGACAAAAAACAAAAAGCCAAAAGTGCAAAATGTCCTTTGCTGATATCAATTTAGAGTTTGGTTAAATCTCATCTATTTTTTATTTATTAAACAAGGCTTTCCTATGATTTTATTACCATGAACCTTCAATCAAGTTAACTAAAAACAGAAAACAAACCATAGTCACAACTCTCGTCATTATGTTCCCCAAAAAATAAAAAAAACATGCCCTACCCCCCACCCCCACCCCCACCCCGGCGGGTGACACGGGCAGCACTGCCAAATCCTCCACCTCGCGCGGCCCGGTCTCCTTCCCCCTCCTCCGCCACCGGCCGGTGCTGTCAGGGCCAAAGTCCCTCGCGATGGCTGGCGGCGGGTGTCACGCCCAAGATGCAGTCCTATCCTTATTTTGGCACGAGGGCCTCGACAGGGATAGAAGCGCATCTCGTCGTGTTGCAAGAATGGATATCATTACAAGTACATGTACATAAGAGATGAGTATACAGAATTGTCTTACACTCGCCACAAGCTACATCAATATCACATCAATACAACAACATAGTCAAACATCACATAAAAGAGCATGGTCCGACTACGGATGAAAACAAACGGTAAAATGACATCCATCCTTGCTATCCCAGGCTACCTCCTGGAACCCATCCTAGATCGATGAAGAAGAAGAAGAAGAAGAAGAAGAAGAAGAAGAACTCCAAACAAACAAGCATCGCTCTCACATCAAATCATCGCATTACATGTACCTACAACTGTTGTTGTAGTAATTTGTGAGCCACAGGGACTCAGCAATCTAATTTCCAAGGGTATCAAGACTATTAATGCTTATTAGGTGAGGTATGGTTAAGTGGTGGCTAGGGCACTAGTGGGGCATGGAAAACGAGAATGGTTAGGGTTCCAAATTAGGCATGGTAGGCTTCCTTTTATAGCTATATTTTAGGGTTAGGGGTTTTAGCCCGTCTTCGGACCCTCCGATCGCGATCGAACGACTCTGGTCGCGGGGTTGGCTAGGTGGGTTGGTGTTGGGATGTGTAGATGGGCTAGGTGGAGATGAGAGGGAAGGTTGGTGGCCCGTGACAGGTTTTACGATACTGAAAATGTCCGACAATTAAACCGATGACCGCACTGCTAAAGCCATCCGATGAGGTACCAAACAACCTCTGATCACAATGAAAATTGACAGGCAGTCTACCTACGCTATAACAAGACGGCATTCCAAGTTTTGACCCGATCAGAGAATATTTTGCGCATGCTAAAAGAAACAATATTTTTATCGATGCTGCGGGCACGTGCATGTGTGGTTGGTCTCGAAACGGGCAACGCAAGAACGGAGAGAACCGGCAACTACCAACGGATGCAAGTTTTTGAAAACGAGTGACGATTCTATGCAAGATGATGCGAATGATGCAATGATGAATGTGACAACAAAACGAATCACAGACGAGAACGGAAATAAAAGGGGAATCTTCTGGAGCGTCGGTCCCCGACTGTTACAACTCTCCTCTACTACACGCGGATCTCGTCCCGAGATCTAGAATGCGAAGGGGAAGAGAAAGAGAAAGAGGTAAAACTTAGTTGCTTGTTCGACAAACAAGTGAAACCAATGAAACATGAAGGTTGGAAATAGATGAAGAATGACATGAGCAACAAGCAAGAATTCAACAGAAGTTTCGGCAGCACTTCGGTAGGATAGAGGGACAAAACTGATATGATGGAAATAAATTGAAAGAGAGACACCAAAGTTCGGTTGGTTTAGAATCAAAACCTCATAATATGGAAGGGTCATGTAAATAGTTCACAACACTCCGGTTAAATGAGCAAGCAAGAAAGAACATGATCTTGATAAACCCAGATGATGGATTGAAGAGAGCAACATCACAAGGTCTCTGTAACAAGAGAATAGAAACTGGATTGATGGAAGGAAAAGAACGGATAAGAAAATGACAATTCCCAACATAAATGAATTTGAAAAGCACAGGTTGAATGGAGTTGATGAAGAATCAACAATGAAAATAATATCTTGTTATGGGCTTATGGAAAACATCTCAAAACTATGAGGTGACAACCTGCCACGACAGAAACAAATGATTACTTGAGAGCAACAAGATATGCAAAACTTATTTCACCAAGAGGTGGAGGAGACACTTAAATCATTTATAACACCATGATAGCAGCAATCCTTAGTAAATGATTTAGGTGAATTCCAACCCAAGATAACTCCGAGAATACAAGATGGGTTTAGTTATCTCATTCTTGAAAATTTTCCTTCGAGACTCCTCATAATCAAGAATTAATAACACCATCTCAAAAGACAATGGAGAAGGAATTGAACTTAGAAATGCAATATAAATAACACTTGATCACCTCCAACAAGAACCTTGAAGAACAATTCAAGAAGAATTACATCCTTAACACGCCACCATGAAGAAGCATCGGGATGAACTCCGGAATGAAAAGATGATAGAAAGAAGTGAAGGTTGAAAGAACAAGATTGAGGCCTTCTATGATTTAGATGAAGCTTAGCGACAAGATACTTGAGAAACTAGGAACTCCAGAAAAGAAAAGATGAGAACACTTGAAATCGAGAATTTCATATCATGAACAACTCCGGAAGAAGGATTGAAATCACCTGGATGAAACAAGAATAAGAATTATGATATACCTATCCTTCATCAAGTTAAATTGATGACAAGCAACGGATTTCGCACAACACTTATTCTTCTTGCAAAGAATTGAAGAGAGAGAGAGAGATCACAAACTTGAAGAAGTCTTGCACGAGAACACCGGTAAGAATTCACAACGAATGAGGATACTACGATTGAATGGAGATACATGGGAACGAAAAGATCATGATCCACCTGGAGGAAAACTTGAATGAAGCACTAGGATAATTGAGAGACGAATGAAGAGACAACAATTGAGATGAAATTGAGAATGAAATATGAAAGCTGAGAACGAAGAAAATCTTCTGAAATGATGGCCTTCGGGGGATCGAGAAATGAAAACACTCTGAATGCACCGGATAGATATGGAAGAAATTTCTCATGAATAGAAACAATTTGAGAGGATAGAACGAAGGTGAGATCATGAATCTTCAAGAGAATGAGCAAACATTTAAGAGAACCACTCCTTCCGTCTTCAACGCAGAGAATGATGACGAGAAACAACATCATGAATTACTGAGACACTCCGGAATAATGAATAAAGAACGGTTGAGCCAACAATGAAAATGATTTAGAAGCGATCTTCGAGAAGGCATATGACTGATGAAATTCATTCTTACATCATATTAGAAGAGAACTTGAGATCTCCAGAAAAGATTAGAAGAGCCAGGTAAGACCCTGGGGGAAACCTTTGGGTTATGGGCCCACTCAAAAGAAACCACCGTTGAGACAATTGCTTATAAAGAGGGATTGCACCGGTACAAATTGAAAAGTTGATGAGGTGAGAACCTCGAAATAATTGAAAAGATTTAGAACAGAAACATGAATCTTCTGAGATACCTTCAATACTCTGGATAGAATAGAGAAAGACGACAACCAATAGATACTTGGACAAGAATTACCAACAAGGAAAACATTTAGGGAATTAAAATGATAAGATGAACGTTGATATCTTGACTTGGATTCACCAGAGAAGAATAACAACAAGAATAAAGAATAAGAGGAAAGATCTTGAAACTGAAACTTTTGAGAATCTCCACAAGAAATCACCGGATACAATATGAAGAAATGATAGCGGAAGAACTGATGAAGAGAAAGGCACTTGGAAGAGAATTTAATCATTGAAGAAAAGGGCGGAAGGGTGGGGGAAATAAAGACAACATGGAACGGATGAAATGAACTCCGGGAAAAGAAATATGAGGATTGATCTTGCAAATATTGGAGATGATAGAATTCACTTGAAGAGAGCAAAATAATTGATATGACAACTTCATTGGCAAAAGAATCATCATTCCCACAGAAATATGAGAACACTTCTTAGGAAAGATATGAGATCACCACTTGACATCGAAGCAACTTGAATTACCATATATAAAACAAAACAAAGTATGAGGCTTATGAAACAAGCCAGAACAAATACATGACAGAGATTCCACTCGATATTTTCGTGGTAAGGTTCGCACGGCCTCGATCGTACATTGGATTGTCATATTGAAATGACGCTCGAATATGCTCCCTAGGCGTAGTGAACTACAAGGCTTGACGAAGCATAAATCGAGACTATCCTCTATAAGAAGGACCGTGAACAAACGAATCCACTAGATGTCGAACCCCAACCTCACATCATGATCTGTTGGAAGATAACCTAGGTAACTACTTAAATTCCCACCTACGAACTTCCGAAACTTTCCTAGTTATGCAATCGGGTGTTGGGGATACAAGGAGGAAAATATCTCACACAACTAACAAGCCCTACACCCCAACTGTATCAATCCTTTAACACATAACCAGAGGCTTCAGAACTCCATCTATCTCGGACCCTCGAAAACATACGATACTAAGAATGGCAGTACATCCGAACTCTCTCCACCAGTACTGGGGATGCCAGACTCCTCTCGCCACTACTAGTATTGAAGCAATTTCGAACATCCTCCGTTCTGAGATACTAAGGAAACTGAATGATAACGATGTGCCAAGAGTCCCTTGGAGCTCTACTCCTCGATAATAGGAGGCACCAAGTACAGAAGTCCGTCACATCGGCACCATAGAGATTCCAAAATACCTGCATGATCCTAAAAAATTGAGTGAGAAGAGGAGTAGAATGAAAATTCCTAAGTCGTAATTCCTCACCAGAGCATAGAAGAGGAGTAAAAAGAATCCTACTTTTCGATATAACTAGACTCAAAATAGTTTTTTTCTAGACTCGACTCAGCCAAGTTCGATCAATCAAGGGGACTCCTAGGTCGGTACTGCTCTGATACCAACTTGTCACGCCCAAGATGTGTTGGGGAACGTTGCATGGGAAAAAAAAAATTCCTACGCACACGCAAGATCTATACATGGTGATGAGCATCTACGAGAGGGAGAGTGGATCTACATACCCTTGTAGATCGCTAAGCGGGAAGCATTAAGAAACGTGGTTGGTGTAGTCGAACGTCTCCGCGATCCAAATCGCCGAGCATCCCGTGATTTCATCACAATCTGTCCCGCGATCCAATCATGATCCGTCTGGCGAACTCATCACGATCCGTCCCGCGATCTCATCACGATCCGTCTCGCGATCTTGATCACAGTCCTTCTGATCTAGCGCCGAACGGACGACACCTCCGCGTTCAGCACACGTACAGCTCGATGATGATCTCCGCCTTCTTGATCCAGCAAGAGGGAGCGGAGAGGTAGATGAGTTCTCCGGCAGCGCGACGGCGTTGCGGCGATTGTGGTGGAGCTATTCCAGCAGGGCTTCGCCTAAGCACCGCTGAAAACCGATCTAGAGGAGAAACTGCGATCTAGAGGAGAGGTAGCACGTGGCTATTAGGGTTAACTTTTTCCTCTAAATCCTCTAGTATATATAGGAGGGAGGGAGGGGAGGAGGCAGCCTCAAAACCTCAAGGTTTGGTCGAAATTGGAGGTGGAGGAGTCCTACTCCAATCCTATTACGAGTAGGATTCCTCCTTTCCACTTGGAAACTCTTTCCACCTCTCCACCTTTGGATTTTATTTCCTTCTCAAACCACTCCAGCCGCATGGGCCCTCATTGGAGGCTTTTTCCAGCCCACCAAGGGCTGGTTTACCTCCTCCCACAGCCCACGTAGCCTCTTCGGTCGAAATACCTCTATCGATGGTCCCCCGGTACACTACCAGCACTCTCGGTACACTACCGATGAGCCCGAAACTTTTTTGGCGACCAAAACAGGACTTCCTAGATATCAATATTTACCTCCAAACCATTCCGTATCTCCTCTTGATGTTTGGGATCTCATCCGGGACTCCGAACAACCTTAGTTCACCATCATATATAACTCTATACTATCGAAACGTCATCGAACCTTAAGTGTGCAGACCCTGTGGGTTCGAGAACTATGTAGACATGACCGAGACACCTCTATGGTCAATAACCAATAGCGGGACCTGGATGCCCATATTGGTTCCTACACATTCTACGAATATGTTTATCGGTCGAACCTCTATATCAAGGATTCAGTTAATACAGTATGATGTTCCCTTTGTTCTTCGGTATGTTACTTGCCCGAGATTCGATCGTCAGTATCTCCATACCTAGTTCAACCTCGTTACCGGCAAGTCTCTTTACTCGTCTCGTAATACAAGATCCCATGACTAACACTTAGTCACATTGCTTGCAAGGCTTGTTGTGATGTTGTATTACCAAGTGGGCCCTGAGATACCTGTCCGTCAAACGGAGTAACAAATCCCAGTCTTGATCCATGCCAACCCAACATACACCCTCGGAGATACCTGTAGAGTACCTATCTAGTCACCCAGTTACGTTGTGACATTTGATACACACAAGGCACTCCTCCGGTGTCAGTGGGTTGCATGATCTCATGGTCATAGGAACAGATACTTGACATGCTGAAAACAGTAGCAATAAACTGACACGATCATATGCTACGTTTGTAGTTTGGGTCTTGTCCATCACACCATTCTCCTAATGATGTGATCCCGTTATCAAATGACACATCATGTCCGTGGCTAGGAAACCTTAACCATCTTTGATCAACGAGCTAGTCTATTAGAGGCATACTAGGGACATGATTTTGTCTATGTATCCACACATGCATCTAAGTCTCCGATCAATACAATTATAGCATGGATAATAAACGATTATCATGAACAAGGAAATATCATAATAACTAATTTATTTCCAACAGTCTCCCACTTGCACTAGAGTCAATAATCTAGTTCACATCACCATGTGATTCGCATTGTTATGAATCTAACACCCAATGAGTTCTAGGGCTCGATCATGCTTTGCATGTGAGAGAGGTCTTATTGTCAACGGGTCTGCGACATTTAGATCCACGTGTACTTTGCAAATCTCTATGTCAAACCGTAAAAACTGCTACCACACTCCACTTGGTACTATTCCAAATGGCTGCTCCACTATACGTGTCTAGATTGCTACTACGAGTCATCCGGATTGGTGTCAAAGCTTGCATCGACATAACTCTTTACGACGAACTCTTTATCACCTCCATAATTGAGAAACATCTCCTTAGTCTTTTAGTTACTAAGGATAATCTTGACCGCTGTCCAATGATCCACTCCTGGATCACTTTTGTACCCCTTGACAGACTAATGGCAAGGCACACACCAGGTGTGGTACACAGCATGGCATAATATAGAGCCTATGGCTAAGGCATAGAGGATGACATTCGTCCTTTCTCTTTCTTATGCCGTTGTCAAGCTTTAAGTCTCACTCAACTTCACACCTTACAAATCAGGCGAGAACTCTTTCTTTGGCTGATCCATTTTGAACTCTTTCAAAATCTTGTCAAGGTATGTACTCATTGAAAGTCTCATCAAGCATCTTGATCTATCTCTATAGATCTTGATGCTCAACAATTAGGCAGCTTTATCCAGGTCTTCCTTTGAAAAACTCTTTTCAAACAACCGTTTATGCTTTCCAGAAATTCTACATCATTTCCGATCAACAATATGTCAACCACATATGCTTACCAGAAACTCTACAGTGCTCCCACTCACTTTATTGTAAATACAAGTTTCTCATAAACTTTGTATAGACTCAAAAACTTTGATCACCTCATCAAAGTGTATATTCCAACTCTGAGATGCTTGCTTCAGTCCATAGAAGGATCACTAAAGCTTGCTCACCTTTTAGCTTCCTTAGGACTGACAAAACCTTCTGGTTGTATCACATACAACCTTTCCTCAAGTAAACCGTTAAGGAAATGATGTCTTGATATCCATCTGCCAGATTTCATAATTGAAAAATGCAGCAACTGCTAACATAATTTCAATAGACTTTAGCAGCACTACAAGCGAGCAAGTCTCATCGCAGTCAACTCCTTGAACTTGCCGGAAACTTCTTTGCGACAAGTCGAGCTTTATAAACGGTGACATTCACCATCAGCGTCTGTCTTCCTTTTAAAAATCCATTTGTACTCAACGACCTGACGTCCAACGAGCAAGTCCACCAAAGTCTATACTTGGTTTTCATACATGGATCCTATCTCGGATTTCATGGCCTCTAACCATTTGTCGGAATCCGAGCCCATCATCGCTTCTCCACAGCTCGTAGGTTCATCGTTGTCCAAAATATTGACCTCCAAGATAGGGTTGTCGTACCGCTTAGGAGCAGTACACATCCTTGTCGACCTACGAGGTTCGATAGTAACTTGATCCAAAGCTCTATGATCATCATCATTAACTTCCTCTTCAACAAACGTAAGCTTCACAGAAACATCTTCCTACGCTGCGCTACTCTCTGGTTGAACAAAGGTTCAACAACCTCATCAAGTTCTATCTTCTCCCACTCAATTCTTTCGAGAGAAACTCTTTCTCGAAAAGGACCCAGTTTTAGCAACAAACATTTTATGCTTGGATCTAAGATAGAAGGTTCACCCAACTGTTCTTAGGGTAATCTATGAAGATGCATTTTTCCGCATTGGGTTTGAGCTCATTAGGTGAAAACATTTTTCCACACAAGCGTCGCAGCCCCAAACATTAAGAAATGACAGCTTAGGTTTCTATCAAACCATAATTCACACGGTGTCATCTCAACGGACTTAGATGGTGCCCTATTTAAAGTGAATGTAGTTGTCTCTAATGCATAACCCCAAAACTATAGTAGCAAAACGATAAGAGACACATAGCCCGCACCATATCCAATAGAGCACGACTATGACGTTCAGACACACCATCACACTATGGTGTTCCAGGTGGCATGAGTTGTGAAACAACTTTCACATTGTCTAAAGTTGTATGCCAAACTCGTAACTCATATATTCACCTCCACGATCATATCGCAGACATTTTTATCTTCTTGTCACGATGATCTTAAACTTCACTCTGAATTTGCTTGAACTTTTCGAACGATTCAGACTTGTGTTTCATTAAGTAAACATACACTATATCTACTCAAATCATCAGTGAAGGTAAGAAAATAACGATATCTACCACACGCTACAAGACTCATTGGATTGCATACATCAACATGTATCATTTCCAATAAATCACTTGCCCGCTCCATCAATCCGGAAAACGGGTTCCTTAGTCATCTTGCCAAAGAGGCATGGTTCGCATGTCTCAAACGATTCGAAATCGAATGAGTCCAAAGATTCATCAACATGGAGTTTCTTCATGCGCTTTATACCAATATGACATTTAGCGGCAGTGCCACAAGTATGTGGTACTATCATTATTAACTTTGTATCTTTTGGCATCAATGTTATGAACATGTGTATTACTATGATCAAGATTGAACAAACCATTCTCACTCGGTGCATGACCATTGAAGGTATTATTCATGTAAACAGAATAACAATTATTCTCTAACTTAAATGAATAACCGTGTTGCAATAAACATGATCTAATCATGTTCATGCTCAACGCAAAACACCAAATAACATTTATTTAGGTTTGTCACTAATCCCGAAGATAGAGAGAGCGTGCTATGTCGATCACGTCAGCCTTGGAAACATTTCCAACACACATCGTCACCTCACCCTTAGCTAGTCTCCGTTTATTCCGTAGCTTTTATTTTGAGTTACTAACATTTAGCAGCTGCACCGGTATCCAATACCTAGATGCTACTAGGAGTACTATCAAGGTACACATTAATAACACATATATCAAATATACTTCTGTCGACGTTGCCAGCCTTCTTATCTACCAAGTATCTAGGGTTGTTCCGCTTCAGTGACCGCTCTCCTCATAATAGAAGCACTTAGTCTCGGGTTTGGGTTCAACTTTGGGTTGCTTCACTGGAGCAGCAACTGACTTGCCATCCATGAAGTTTCCCTCCTTGCCCTTTCCCTTCTCGAAACTAGTGGTTTTACTAACCATCAACACTTGACGCTCCTTCTTGATTTCTACCTTCGCGGTGTCAAACATTGCGAACAGCTCAGGGATCATTATTTCTATCCCTAGCATTTTATAGTTCATCACCAAGTTCTAGTAGCTTAGTGACAGTGACTTGGAGAACTATATCAATCACTATATTATCTAGAAGATCAACTCCCACTCGATTCAAGCGATTGTAGCACCCAGACAATCTCAGCACATGCTTAACGATTGAGCTATTCTCCTTCTTCTTGCAGGAAAAGAATCTTGTTGGAGATCTCATATCTCACAACATGGGCACGAGCCTGAGATCCCAATTTCAGCTCTTAGAACATCTCATATGTTCCGTGACGTTCAGACATTTTAGAGCCTCAATTCTAGGCCGTAATGCATGACGCACTAAACTATCAAGTAGTCACCGGAACGTGCGTGTCAGATGTTCACAACATCTACAGATGACGCTAGAGGGGGTGGCGCACCGAGCAGTGTATTAAGGACATAAGCCTTCTGTGCAGCAACAAGGACAATCCTCAGATCATGGACCCATTCCGCAATATTGCTACCATCGTCTTTCAACTCTATTTCTCTAGGAACATATAGAAATTCAAGAGAGCTACAACGTGAGCTAGTAATCTACAACATAATTTTGCAAAGACATTACTGACTATGTTCATGATAATGAGTTCAATTAATCATATTACTGAAGAACTCCCACTCAAATTGACATCCCTCCAGTCATTCGAGTGATACATGATCCAAATTCACCAACTCAAGTCCGATCATCACGTGAGTTGAGGTGGTTTCAATGGTGAACATCATCATGTTGATCATATCTACTATATGACTCATGTTCGAACTTTCAGTCTCTTGTGTTCCAAGGCCATGTCTGTACATGCTAGTCTCGTCAAGTTCAACCCGAGTGTTCCGCATGTGCAACACTGGCTTGCACCCGTTGTATGTGAACGTAGAGTCTATCACACCCGATCATCACGTGGTGTCTCGACACGACGAACTTTCGCAACAATGCACACTCGGGGAGAACACAATTTATCTTGAAATTTAAGTGAGGGATCACCTTATAATGCTACCGTCGTCCTAAGCAAAACAAGGTGCATAAAAAGATTAACATCACATGCAAATCATAAGTGACATTATATGGCCATGAACTTGTGCTTTTTATCTCCATCTTGAAAGCACCGACATGATCTCCATCGTCACCGGCACGACACCATGATCTCCATCAACGTGTCGCCATCGGGGTTGGTGCGCCCATCATGCTTATACTACTATTGCTACCGTTTAGCGATAAAGTAAAGCATTACATCGCGCTTAATGATTGACACGCAGGTCATACAATAATTAAAGACAACCCTATGGCTCCTGCCGATTGCCGTACTCATCGACATGCAAGTTGTGATATTCTATACAACACATGATCATCTCATACATCACATATATCACATTATGTAATTGGCCATATCACATCACAACATACCCTGCAAAAACAAGTTAGACATCCTCTGATTGTTGTTGCATGTTTTACGTGGCTGCTACGCGTATCTAGCAAGAACAATTCTCACCTATGCATAAACCACAACGGTGATACACTAGTTGCTTTTCAACCTTCTCAAGGACCGCCTTTGTCGAATTTGATACAACTAAAGTGAGAGAAACTGGCATCCGCAAGCCATCTATGCAACAAGTTGCGGTTGAGGGAACCGGTCTCTTGTAAGCGTACGAATAATGTTGGTCCGGGCCGCTTCATCTCACAATACCGCTGAACCAAAACACGACCAAGGGAGAAAGCAATCTAAGCATCAACGCCCACAAACTCTTTGTGTTCTACTCGAGATCTCATCTACACATAGACCTAGCTCATGATGCCACTGTTGGGGAACATTGCATGGGAAACAAAAAAATTCCTACGCACACGCAAGATCTATCCATGGTGATGAGCATCTACGAGAGGGAGAGTGGATCTACATACCCTTGTAGATCGCTAAGCGGGAAGCGTTAAGAAACGCGGTTGGTGTAGTCGAACGTCTTCGCGATCCAAATCGCCGAGCATCCCGCGATCTCATCACGATCCATCCCGCGATCCAATCACGATCCGTCCCGCGATCCAATCACGATCCCCCGCGATCTCATCACGATCCGTCTCGCGATCTTGATCATGGTCCTTCCGATCTAGCGCCGAACGGATGGCACCTCCGCGTTCAGCACACGTACAGCTCGATGATGATCTCCGGCTTGTTGATCCAGCAAGAGGGAGCAGAGAGGTAGATGAGTTCTCCGGCAGCGTGACGGTGTTGCAGCGATGGTGGTGGAGCTATTCCAGCAGGGCTTCGCCTAAGCACCGCTGAAAATCGATCTAGAGGAGAGGTAGCACGTGGCTATTAGGGTTAACTTTTTCCTCTAAATCCTCTAGTATATATAGGAGGGAGGGAGGGGAGGAGGCAGCCTCAAACCCTCCTTTCCACTTGGAAACTCTTTCCACCTCTCCACCTTTGGATTTTTTTTCCTTCTCAAACCACTCCAGCCGCATGGGACCTTAGAGGAGGCTTCGGCCAGCCCACCAGGGACTGATTTACCTCCTCCCACAACCCATGTAGCCTCTTGGGTCGAAATACCTCTCCCGATGGTGCCCCGAGACACCTCTATAGTCAATAACCAATAGCGGGACCTGGATGCCCATATTGGTTCCTACATATTCTACGAAGATCTTTATCGGTCGAACCTCTATGTCAAGGATTCAGTTAATCATGTATGATGTTCCCTTTGTTCTTTGGTATGTTACTTGCCCGAGATTCGATCGTCGGTATCTCCATACCTAGTTCAACCTCGTTACCGGCAAGTCTCTTTACTCGTTCCGTAATACAAGATCCCGTGACTAACACTTAGTCACATTGCTTGCAAGGCTTGTTGTGATGTTGTATTACCGAGTGGGCCCTGAGATACCTCTCCGTCACACGGAGTAACAAATCCCAGTCTTGATCCATGCCAACCCAACAGACACCCTTGGAGATACCTGTAGAGTACCTTTATAGTCATCCAGTTACGTTGCGACGTTTGATACACACAAGGCACTCCTCCGGTGTCAGTGAGTTGCATGATCTCATGGTCGTAGGAACAGATACTTGACATGCAGAAAACAGTAGCAATAAACTGACACGATCATATGCTATGTTTGTAGTTTGGGTCTTGTCCATCACACCATTCTCCTAATGATGTGATCCCGTTAGCAAATGACATCTCATGTCCATGGCTAGGAAACCTTAACCATCTTTGATCAACGAGCTAGTCTATTAGAGGCATACTAGGGACATGGTTTTGTCTATGTATCCACACATGCATCTAAGTCTCCGATCAATACAATTATAGCATGGATAATAAACGATTATCATGAACAAGGAAATATGATAATAACTAATTTATTATTGCCTCTAGGGCATATTTCCAACAAGATGCGGTCCTATCCTTATTTTGGCATGAGGGCCTCAACAGGGATAGAAGCGCATCTCGTCGTGTTGCAAAAATGGATATCATTACAAGTACATGTACAGAAGAGATGAGTATATGGAATTGGCTTACACTCGCCACAAGCTACATCAATATCACATCAATACAACAACATAGTGAAACATCATATAGAAGAGCATGGTCCGACTACGGACAAAAACAAACGGTAAAATGACATCCATCCTTGATATCCGAGGCTACCGCCTGGAACCCATCCTAGATCGATGATGATGAAGAATAAGAAGAACTTCAAACAAACAAGCATCACTCTCACGTCAAATCATCGCATTACCTATACATGCAACTGTTATTGTAGTAATCTGTGAGCCACAGGGACTCAGCAATCTCATTTCTAAGAGTATCAAGACTATTAAAGCTTATTAGGTGAGGTATGGTTAAGTGGTGGCTAGGGCACTGGTGGGGCGCGGAAAACAAGGAGGGATGGTTGGGGTTCCAAATTAGGCAGGATAGGCTTCCTTGTATAGCTAGGATTTAGGGTTAGGGGTTTTACCCTGTCTTCGGACCCTCCGATCGCGATCGGACGGCTCCGGTCGTAGGGTAGGCTAGGTGGGTTGGTGTTGGGATGTGTAGATGGGCTAGGTGGATATGAGAGGGAAGGTTGGTGGCCCGTGACAGGTTTTACGATACTGAAAACGTCCGACAATTAAACCGATGACCGCACTGCTAAAGCCATCCGCTGAGGTACCCAACGACCTCTGATCACGACGAAAATTGACAGGTGGTCTACCTACGCTATAACAAGACGGAATGCCAAGTTTCGACCCGATCAGAGAATATTTTGCGCGTGCTAAAAGAAACAATATTTTTATCGATGCCGCAGGCACGTGCATGTGTGGTTAGTCTCGAAACGGGCAACGCAAGAACGGAGAGAACCGGCAACTACCAATGGATGCAAGTTTTTGAAAACGGGTGACGATGCTATGCAAGATGATACGAATGATGCGACGATGAATGCGATAACAAAACGAATCACAGACGAGAAAAGAAATAAAAGGGGAATGGGCGGCCTGGCTTGGTTTGCTTGCGATACCTTCGGTGGAAGGGGCGGCAACTCGTGCGGGGGGTTGCGGAGACGGTCGCGTGCCTACTGCAGTGCGGTGACAGGAGCTTCATGGGTACCTTTCAGGCTCGGCCGTGACTAGAAGGGCTGGTGTGCTTCCCTTGCTGCGTCTAGTCAGTGACCACCGTTGGCGGTGGAGGTGGTCCTCTCCCGCGTGGCTGCTGACCCTGCCGCTCCTCGTTCCTGGTTGCTTCTCTCGGTTCCGTCGGTCTCGCGTCGCTCACCATGGGGATGTGACGATGATGATTGCAAGACCGTGGTGGCGCATGTTGGTGGGCGGCAATTTTGGTGGAGCACGATGAATCGTCTAGGGTTGTGGGTGTTTGGTGGGTGGGAGAAATTCCCGTCGGCTTGCCGACACCGACGTGGTGACGCCCTCGGGCGCCGCCACCCCTTTCTAATGGACGTCGGGTATTCCCCTACCCCATGCCCCGCCGCGTATTGGGGAAAACCCTAGGGCCGGTCCGGGCAGCAACATCGTCGTTGTCGCATTCCTTCTTGAAGGTGCTTCTTGGTATGTGGAGATTCAAAGTGCTAGGAGCATGGTGGAAATCCTTCGGTAGGCGTAGCTGTCGCGGGTCATCAAATCGTTTTCGTCGATCCGATACTGTTGACATTTGTTTCTCTCTTCTTTCTTTTTTGTTTCTTTTGGGTATGCTTATGCTGTTTGCCCCATCATTGGACTCAGAGATGCATCGGGCTGTTGCTATATGCCTATATCTATATAGCAAGGCGAAAACCTATTTCGTGATGTTCCAAAAAAAACATGAAGGCAGATTGACCAAGACAGCCTAATGAATTACATGAAACACACATAAGATAGGACAGTCCATGGACCATATATATGCACACCCAACCACAAAACACTTTTTATAAAATCTCCGAAGGAAAACAACATGATAATCATAACCAAGTGGGAAAAAGCTGGATCCGAATAGGTTCACATATATGAAAATAGTTTATGAATTTGAGAAAGTCACAAATTTTGAAAAAGTTCATTATTTTGACAAAAGTTCATGACTTTGAAAAAATCATGGATCGGAAAAACATTCATGGATTTGACAAAAACATTTGAAATTAAGAAAAGTTCGTGTGTTTGAAAAAACTCGTGGATTTGAGGAAAGTTCACAAATTCACAAAGAAGTTCGTGGCCGACCCGAAATCGTTAGGTCACAGCAAAGAGCCTGAGTAGGAGTACGATTTACATCAGGTCTCAAGGAAAGGAAAGCCAAAACCAGCTAGCAGTACGTATCCGACGACAATGTTGCCTGACAATGTTGCCAAGGCTGCAGCAGGTACGTACACCCTCGATGTATATATCCCTCTCCCATGTCGACGGACGACGTTGCGTGGTGGCAGCAATGGATCCACAGCGCATCTACAGGGACTTCGCTACGGACGTGCTGGTGGATATCCTCGGGCGCCTCCAGCCCAAAACCCGCCGCCGGCTGCGGCTCGTCTGCCGGCACTGGCGCTACGTCGTCGACAGGCGCACGCCCACGGACCTGCGGAGCCGCGCCAAGATACTGGTCGTCACCACGGGCTCTGCTTACGTCGTCGACGACCTATCAGCTCCGTGCTTGTTCAGAGAGCTGTGGGCCAACTTCCGCACGGCACGCCGCTTCCTGGCCATGAGTGTGGTCAGTACCTGCAACGGCCTCGTCTGCCTCTGCGACGGCCGGGAGCCCGGTGGCGCCATCACCGTTGCCAACCCTGTCACCGGCGAGTCTCTGACCATCCCGCCGCTTCCCCTGCCACCACCATGCACAGATGAGCAGGACATTAGCACCAGCCTCTGGCACCAGGCGTACAGCTTCGTGTACCTCCAGACCACTGAGCGGTATAAGATCGTGCACGTCCCGTGCCGCGTAGACCGGTTCGTTTTCGGTGCGGTGCACGTGTTCACGCTGGGGGAGCCGTCGTGGCGGGACGTCGCGGCAGGCCCCGCCGTAAGATGTGACCCCGGCCATGGCGTCGTCAGCGTGGACGCCGCCTCCGCCACCGCCACGTACTGGGCCACGCCAGAGGGGACGGAGAAAATCTGGTCGTTCGACCTTGAAGACGAACGCGTCACGTCCGTTATGCCACTGCCGTTCGTGCTGTCCAGCTCCAAAGACGACAGCAGTTGGCACCTCGCAGAGGTGCAGGGGAGGCTGGGCATCGTCGTTCGCGGCGTCTCATCTCTGCAGGACAAGACGGACGTGTGGGTCATGGAGGGCACGACGAGGGGACAACAGATCAAGTGGAGTCGCTGGTACGTCCTGCAGATGAGCATGCTACGGCGTCTCACGCGGCCAGCCTTCGTCCATGGCGAGCACGTCCTGGCATGGGGGTGGCGGCGTGGATCTGTCTTGTGTAGGCACACGCCGAGCGAGGGCACCACGGAGGCCAAGCGCGGCGTGGTGGAGTTCGGCGAGAGGGGTCAGGGTACGGTGGTCGGAAAGTTTGATGTGGCAGACGACGATCGTCAAATATTTGGGTACATCGAGACCAAAGAACCATTGAGTGTTTACCTGCATGCTGGGGGTTCTACATGCGTCTTCGTTTCAAAATTCTTGTCTTAATTTTATCTAAAGATAAATGTATCTAAATATTAAAATATGACTAGATACATTTATATCCAGATAAATTTAAAACAAGAATTTTAGGACGAAGAGAGTATTAGACAGGAGGAGGGCCTTCTGATCAAACATATTGCGCTACATACTGCTCTGGCGCCATCAGCTTTTTTCGTATTCCACTATAAGTTGAATTCTAATATATATGAGTCTCTGTGATTTGCCCCTAAATTAATTGTTTTAGATTTCTCTAGGTACATTTTAGTGTTAGATTCATCCGTGAATAGATAAATTTGATCGGAGGTTATAATATAAATTATGGTCCAGTTCAATTGAATATTTCAACGCATTCCTATGTTGACACGTCCCTTTCTTGTGTACTCAGTCTAGACTTGGCACACAAAAAATCAACTTTTTTTCATTCTAGCTTCATGTCGAATTCCTCGCTAATTTTTTATATAATACTTTTTTTAAAATAAATTTGTGACATATCATGTTAGTTTAAAAATTTGCAAACATATAACAGCATCGGTCGTGGTAAAGCCGACTGGTTCTAGTCGGCTTTGCGGAAGCCGATAGGCTCTTGTCGGCCACGGGGAAGCCGATAAGTGGTCGTTCGGCCACGTGGCAACCGATTAGTGGGCAGAACACCTCACTCGGCCTGGCCCCCTCCAATCGACTACGGACAGGCCGACTGGGACCAATCGGCTTAGCCAAAGCCGACAGGACCCAGTCCTACATCGGTCGCACCCCTCCCCTTCTTCCTCCTTTCTTCTTCTCTGTTCTTCCTCTCGTCTTTCTGTCGTGGGAAAGAGCCTGACAGTAGAAGGTAGGGGTATGAAAGAAGAGGGCAGAGTCCTAGCTACGGCGAGGGTGTACACACGGATGTATGAGTTCAGACCCCTCTCTTGGAGGTAACAGCCCTACGTCTCAATGCTCGGGAGCTTTGTCGTGTGGAATGTTGAGATTACAATGGTTGCGAACCCTTGTGCCAGAGGGGAGGGGCGGCATATATAGAGTTTGCTGCCCATCATAATTGCCCAGCATCTAAGGGTCCGATCGTGGGTTTAAAGACTGTCGTTACTGGTAACCTACATAATAAAAGCTACTAATGAAGTGAAACCTAACGCATGCCCGTTGGCCACCTGGAGGTGGCTTCTGGTCTTCTGACGTCGAGTGAAAACGAGGTCTTCCTTGTGACAGTCGACCGTCGAGTGAAGGAAGAAGTCTCCGAGTGGATTGTCTGTCGAGTGACTTGAGCACCACCGGGAATCCAGTCGGAATCTTGTTTGTGATCTTCAAGTCCTCCAATGTCATGCCCTTAGGTAGGGGGGTCTGGTCAGGCCTAGGACCCTACCCTAGGTACATATCCTCGTCACTCTCCACACAAACCAACCCTGATTTATGCATGATTATTGAGCCAATTTCTTCCTAGTTAGGTTGATTCTAGAGGATTAGCGAAGGCTAGGGAAACCTCGATCTCATCATGGGGTGGCTCGTAGTGGTGGTGGTGACCATTGTGGAGGTGGAGGTGGAGGAAGTGGAGGTGATGGTGGTGGTGGAGGTGGAGGTGGTGGTGGTGGTGGTGGTGGTGGAGATTCCGGTGTTCGTCGTCCGTTCCCGTGTTTGAAGGCCGTCGTTCGTCGTTTCATCACACGCTTCAGGGGTAAGATTCAACGTCTGGTCCCGTAGTATTATGTTGTGTCGATTATTTTAGTTGATTTGGTAGCTTTGGGTAATATATCTAGGACTGTCACTTTTTAGTTGGTTCAGTACAATATGTAGATGTCAAATATTTAGTTGTATGGATATTTGTAGTTGATCCAGTAGATTTGGATAATTTTTTGGTAGCTGTGTTAATTTTTAGTTGGTTCGGTGTAATTTTCTGGGGTATCGAGTAGTACCTATGAATGCGACACAAATCACTCGCAGCGTGGAGGCGCACCTACTATGGCTTCTTGGGAAGGTGATGTTCATAGAGAACCATGTCACCACTGTAAGCGTGTGTTACATCCCTATTGCACTGAAGATCGCCAGAGCCGAGATGTTGAATCAGATCACACCGAGGAGTTAGGCTTCGACGATCTTAGCGGCTACATACCGAGGTATGTGCAACACTTGTGAGCTTGCGACGACCAAGTCAGCCTTTGTTGGATGCCCTCCATTTTTACGGTTGTGGTCATGGGAGAGGTTCTCTATAGGATGGACGAACATAGATGTACACGAGGGTTTCCCTGTGGGCTACATGTTCGATGCTAAACACATCGACATGCCTACTTTCGGTCTGTGTTGGACACGCCGCAAGGTATGCCTCGTGTTATAATTTAATGAATCTTATTCGCAAACACTACGGATGAAACTCGCTTGTGTTTTGCGCAGAGACGCTATGCTAGTGATCAGACAAGGCGAGCCTACATGGCGTTAAACGAGCAGTTCGATACGTACACTTGGGTAATCTGGCAGCCGTACACGCAAGTAGCCATCGATGCCAGATACCCCAGTGGTATTTTTGAGCTATGCAGAAGATATCGGGGTTACTGGATGACGAAATCAAAGATCATATTTGATATCTTCGTCGAGGAGATGGCACAACAGTGGGTTATGAGGCAATTTGGTCTTCGACAGATGGTCGAGCCCCCACCTACAGAAAACCCAATGCCAGGAGTAGTCCACATGTATTGTATAATTATTCAATGTTGTATTGTCTTTCAAAATTGTTCAGTAAACCGCCAGTTAATTGTTAGACACACACCTCAATTACAGGAACACAAGAAAGGGGATAAGCAGGACACAAGATCAGTGGCTCCACAACCTTCAGCAGTACATTGCAGACTAGGATACTGCGACGAAACCTCTTTGGCACGATGATGCCAGGTTTGATCTCGGTGAATTCAATGCCTATTTGGATTGGTACATGAGCGGGACAAGGTTACGCATCATTCAACACTCTCATCCAGAGGAGATACCTTTCCCTATTACATCGGATACATACCCGAGCTATGATACTTCGGGCTCTAGGTAGTACGCGGTAACATCTATTGTTTTTATCTAATGCATCTTGTTGTTACATACTTTATCGTCCATACTTAATAATCATTCTGACAATTTTAGGCTGAGTTGGCATTTGATTTTTGTCGTCGTTTTGTCACAACAGATGCCAGGGGCTGGCTAATCGAGTTGAGAGCAAGGCTGTCGTGGAAGATCCGGGACGGGATAGGGTAGTGGCACGTGGTAGTTTACCCAGGTTTGGGGCTCTCCGGAGAGATAATACCCCTATTCCTGCATGTCTATATATGAGTTGTATTGCGGTACAAAGTTGCTCCTAAAGCTGTATGGGGGAGGAGTCTCTTGTGTCCCCAACACACCCAATACGATGGTAAATTGTATAGGTGCACTAGTTCGGCGAAGAGATGGTGATACAAGTGTAATCTAGATGGTAGATATAGGTTTTTGTAATCTGAAAATATAAAAACAGCAAGGTAGCAAGTAACAAAAGTGAGCAAAAACGGTATTGCAATGCTTGAAAACAAGGCCTAGGGTTCATACTTTCACTAGTGCAAGTTCTCTCAACAATACTGACATAGTTGAATCATATGTAAATACCTCTCGTGCGACAAAGAGTTCACTCCAAAGTCACAAATAGTGGAGAACTAACGAAGAAATTATTGTAGGGTACGAAACCACCTCAAAGTTATCTTTTCCGATCAATCTTATGAGCTATCCCTATAAGTCTCACAAACAACCCTACATTTCGTACTAAAATAACAACTTAAGATACACATCAACCAAAACCCTAATGTCACCACAAGTGCCCATGGGCTTGATTATACGATATGCATCACACAATTTTAGATTCGTCATGTTCTATCCAACAGGAAGAACTTCAAAGAGTGCCCCAAAGTTTCTACCGGAGATTCAAGACGAAAACATGTGCCAACCCCTATGAATAGATTCCCAAGGTCACGGAACCTTCAAGTTGATCACCAAAACATACATCAAGTGGGTCAATAGAACATCCCATTGTCATCATAGATATCCCATCGCAAGACATACATCAAGTGTTCTCAAATCCTTAAAGAATCAATTCGATAAGAAAACTTCAAAGGAAAAACTCAATTCATTACAAGAAGATAGAGAGGGGGAAACTCCATATGATTCATCTATATCAATAAAGCTCGCGGTACATCAAGATCGTGCCATCTCAAGAACATGAGAGAGAAAGATCAAACACATAGCTATTGGTACATACCCTCAGCCCCGAGGGTGAACTACTCCCTCCTCGTCATGGAGACCGCCGAGATGATGAAGATGGCCTCCGATGATGGTTTCCCCCTTCGGTAGGGTGCCGGAACGGGCTCCTGATTGGTTTTTCGTGGCTCTGGAGGCTTGTAGTGGCGACACTCTCAATCTAGGTTTCTTTTCGGAGATTTCTGTATTTATAGGAATTTTTGGCGTCGATCTCACGTCAAGGGGGGGGCACGAGGACGTCACAAGCCTGCCAGGCGCGGCCACCCCCCACTGGTCGCGCCTAGGTGGCTTGTCACCTCCTTGTGGCTCTTCTGGCCCAACTCGAATGCTTCGGGGGTCTCTTTTGGTCCATAAAAAATCATACCAAATTTTCAGCCCATCCCGAGAACTTTTATTTCTGCACAAAAAACAACACCATGGTAGTTCTGCTGAAAACAACGTCAGTCCGGGTTGGTTCTAATAAAATCATATAGAATTATTGTAAACATGGCATGAATACTTAATAAATTATAGATACGTTGGAGACGTATCCATTGCTCACTTCACCAGAGTATTCACACATCAATTTCTCACGCCGGCTCAGCGGCATGATCCTCCAGCTGACCCAGCAGTGGGTCAAATCCACACCGGTTAGCCCATTGGCTAGCAGAGCACTGATCTTCAGAAAAGCCGGAGCATATTTGACACGCTCCGCGGCACTCATCCATTCAGGAAGTTCGGTGTTGCAGAGCCGGAAACAACGATAACTCGGGAGCGGATTTTCATCAGCTGGGGAGGTGTCTTGCAATAAAACCAAGTTCGGTTCCAGTCTTTGGGATGACTGGGCAGAACGGCTGCAGGGAAAGCCATGTCCCTCCACCTTTGGATTGAAACCCCTCTGAGCTCAAGACTCGGACCAGCTGCTAATTCGGTCTGGTGGTTCAGATAGAAGAAATCTCTAAAGAGGTCCACTGTGGGTTCCTCCTGTAGGTAAACTTCGCAAAGGACATGAAATTGGCATAAATTTATGACATAGTTGGGGCCAATGTCTTGAGGATGAAGCTTTTAGAAGGGCAAAGCGTCCTGGAAGAATTTTGACCTGGGCGGTGAAAAGCCGTGGAGAAGGTGATCTGTGAACACGACTATTTCTCCCTCTTGAGGCACAGGTTTGACCTCTTTTCTGGGAGCCCACCAATGAACGACGTCCTGAGCCGATAGGACTCCCAAGGTTACGGATTCTTTTAAAGATGCTTCATTAACCCCAAAGGCGACCCAGTCGCACGAAGTGAGGGCTTTGTCCATGACGACGGGTTAAACTCTATGAGAAAGCGCAAGGCCATGGCGGGTTAAGAAAAACACTAGCAAAAAGGGGATCCAAAGCTAAACGGCAATGGTGATCGATGGGTTATGCTGGTACTCTAAGCCGACGTTTGTTGTGAGATCAAGGCGAGCAAAAATGGATACTACATAAGCTGGCAGTATGACGGCGGGTTAAAGAGACAGCTAGTGCTAAGAATTTTCGCGAAGTGTTGACAAACAGATTCTGTAAACAACAACAACAATTACAAGATCTACGGGCGAGAATAAAATGAGAAATATTCTAAACCTAAGTAGGGGCGGAAGAACAAGCAGTTCATGTGTGAGTTTCTATCAAAGTTTCTGATCTACGATGAGCGGAGATGCATATTAAACGGAGTTCCGCGTTAGATGGATGGTGTTTTTAGGCTAGAAAGATGCTCCGTCTACCAATCCTCAATGAGTACTTCGGCGACCGGCGACGAAGTGCAGAGAAGCTACGGCGAGCTAATGCAGATCTAAGAGGGGTAGAATGAATGTACCTGTCGGGTGCGGAGAAGATGGCCAAAACGACGGCGAGCTCTGGTTCGATCAGGTTGATGCAGCGGCCTCGTCGGAGAAGACAAGGAAGGACTGACGATGGCAACGAAGCTTTCGGTGGTGCAAGCACTGGAGGAAGAAGATGGACAGTGGCGGTGGAGAGGAGAAAAGAAATGGGACCCCTCCCCTGTTTATTTATGAGATGGGACAGCAATAGTCCGCACGGGAATCAAGGAGACGTAATGATGA
This sequence comes from Hordeum marinum, assembly GCA_022496015.1. Classification (NCBI taxonomy): domain Eukaryota; kingdom Viridiplantae; phylum Streptophyta; class Magnoliopsida; order Poales; family Poaceae; genus Hordeum; species Hordeum marinum. The sequence goes on along the minus strand of CM039678.1, from coordinate 86,567,727 downwards.
TTGACCAAGGAAGACGCCTCCATTCTCGGGTTGACCGTTTAATGAGGCGATCTGTTGTGACGTCACAGAATCTTTTTTGAACATATCCAATGTGACATCATGGCGGGTTAAAAGTTTTATTTTCAGGTGAATAAGTTCGTGAGACTCGCCATCGGATGGTCTGAAGATTGACATGAACAGGTTCAAATCAATCTGGGGCCTAATGTTGGGGATATAACCCCATGGCGAGAGCCGACCAGGAGGGGCCGGGTCATGCCTGGCGGCTCATAATCAAGGCCTTTAAGTGGGCTTGAGGATTGAAGACAAGACTACATGGCGACTCACCATATGGGCCAAGATGGAGGCCCAAAGTTGGAAGATGGCGTGAGACCCGGGCACGTGAGCCACCCGGGAGACGGCTTGCCTAGGAAGGCAAGGAGCCCTAGGGCCTCGACCTACCTATATAAAGGCAAGTCCCTGCGGCGACTTAGGAATGGAAACAATTGATCGATAGCTAGGTCAAGCGAATCCGCTCCCTTGTAATTGGCACACAATCAATACAACACAAAGAAGGACGTAGGATTTTACCTCTTTCCGAGGGGCCAAACCTGGGTAAACTCGTGTCTGTCGTCCCAATCAACCCTTTTGAGTCCACCGCCTTAGCGATGTCCTCGAACCTAAGTCCTGGGATATCTGCCGTGACAAAACCACGACAGTGGTTAAGAATATTCTTAAGTACCTGAAAAGGACTAAGGAGATGTTTCTCATTTATGGAGGAGATCAAGACCTCGTCGTAAAGGGTTACGTCGATGCAAGCTCATAATCAAGGCCTTTAAGTGGGACTGAGGATTGAAGACAAGACTACATGGCGACTCACCAGATGGGCCAAGATGGAGGCCTAGAGTTGGAAGATGGCGTGAGACCCAGGCGCATGAGCCGCCCGGGAGACAGCTTGCCTAGGAAGGCAAGGCGGCTTAGAGACAAGATTGGATACCTTGTGTAAGTCAGTCTTGACTCTTGTAACCCCAGGGCCTCGACCTACCTATATAAAGGCAAGTCCCTGCGACAACTTAGGACAGGAAACAATTGATCGATAGCCAGGTCAAGCGAAACCGCTCCCTTGTAATCGACACACAATCAATACAACACAAAGAAGGACGTAGGCTTTTACCTCTTTCCGAGAGGCTGAACCTGGGTAAACTCGTGTCTCTCGTCCCGATCAACCCCTTTGAGTCCACCGGCTTAGCAATGTCCTCGAACCTAAGTCCTAGGACATTTGTCGTGACAAAACCATGAAAGTGGTCAAGAATATCCTTAAGTACCTAAAAAGGACTGAGGAAATTTTTCTCATTTATGGAGGAGATCAAGATCTCGTCGTAAAGGGTTACGTAGATGCAAGCTCTAACACTGATCCAGATGACTCTAAGTTGCAAGCCATGTACGTATTTATTCTCAATGGGGGAGCAGTAAGTTGGTGTAGTTCCTAGAAGAGCGTTGTAGCCGATTCTACATGCGAAGCGGAGTACATCGCAGCCTCGAAGGCAGCGAAGGAAGGTGTCTGGATGAAGGAGTTCATGACAGATCTTGGAGTAGTGTCTAGTGCACTGAATCCAATGGATCTGTTCTATCACAACACTGGTGCCATTGCTCTGGCCAAGGAACCAAGGTTTCACAAGAGGACCAGACACATAAAGTGATGCGTCAATTCCATCCGCGAATACATCAAGGAGGAGGACATAAATATTTGCAAAGTGCACACACATCTGAATATCGCAGACATGTTGACTAAACCTCTTCCAAGGGCTAAACATGATCAACACCAGAACTGTATGGGTGTTAGATTCATTAAAATGAAAATCACATAGTGATGTGAGCTAGATTATTGACTCTAGTGCAAGTGGGAGACTATTGGAAATATGCCCTAGAGGCAATAATAAATGGTTAATGTTATATTCCCTTGTTCATGATAATCGTTTATTATCCATGCTATAATTGTATTAATTGGAAACATGGATACATGTGTGGATACATAGACAAACACAATGTCCCTAGTATGCCGCTAGTGAACTAGCTCGTTGATTGAAAGATGGTTAAGGTTTCCTAGCCATGGACATGAGATGTCATTTGATAACGGGATCACATCATTGGGAGAATGGTGTGATGGACAAGACCCAAACTATAAACGTAGCATATGATCGTGTCAGTTTATTGCTATAGTTTTATGCCTGTCAAGTATCTGTTACTATGACCATGAGGTCATGCAACTCACTAACACCGGAGGAGTACCTTGTGTGTATGAAATGTCGCAACCTAACTGGGTGACTATAAAGATGCTCTACAAGTATCTCTGAGGGTGTCTGTTCACTGGGCATGGATCAAGACTGGGATTTGTTACTCTGTGTGACTGAGAGGTATCTTAGGGCCCACTCGGTTATACAACATCACAACAAGCCTTGCACGCAATGTGACTAAATTGTTAGCCATGGGATCTTGTATTACGGAACGAGTAAAGATACTTTCCGGTAATGATATTGAACTAGGTATAAAGATACCGATGATCGAATCTCGGGCAAGTAACATACCGAAGAACAAAGGGAACAACATACGTGATTAAATAAATCCTTGACATAGAGGTTCAACCGATAAAGATCTTCATAGATATGTAGGAACCAATATGGGCATCCAGGTCCCGCTATTGGTTATTGACCGTAGAGGTGTCTCGGTCATGTCTACATAGTTCTAGAACCCGCAGGGTCTGCACACTTAAGGTTCGGTGACATTTTGGTAGTATTGAGTTATGTATAACCGAGTTTGGAGTTCCGAATGAGATCTTGGATGTCACGAGGAGCTCTGGAATGGTCTGAAGGTAAATATTGATATATAGGAAGTCCCATTTTGGTCAACGGAAAAGTTTCGGGTACTTCGGTAGTGTACCGGGGACCATCGGGAGGGGCCTCTCGCCCAAAGGGCCTCATGGGCTGTGGGAGGAGTTCGACCAGATCCTGGTGGGCTGGTCGAAGCCCCCTAAGATCCCATGCGGCTAAGGTGAAGGGAAAAGGAAAAGCCCAAAGGGGGAATGGTTTCCATGTGGAGGAGGAGTCCTACTGGGAGTAGGATTGGAGTCCAACTCCCTCTCCTCCCCACTTCGGCCGACCCTAGGGGAGGATCCCTAGGGCGCCAACCCCTCCCCCTCCCTCCTATAAATACTTGAGGGAAAGAGGGACATAGAAACCCAACCAAAAGGCCACGATGTAGCCTCTCTCCCCCGATAGATCGATTCCTCTAATTTTCGGTGATGCTTAGGCGAAGCCCTGCCAGAATAGTTCCACCACTACCGCCGCCGCACCGTCATGCTGCCAGAGAACTCATCTACCTCTCTGCTCCCACTTGCTGGATCAAGAAGGTGGAGATCGTCATCGAGCTGTACGTGTGCTGAACGCGGAGGTGTCGTCCGTTCGGCGCTAGATCTGGATGGATCGTGATTGGATCGCGAGACATTCGGTGATTTGGATCGCGAACACGTTCGACTACATCAACCGCGTTTCTTAACGCTTCACGCTTATCAATCTACAAGGGTATGCAGATCCACTCTCCCTCTCATAGATGCTCATCACCATGGATAGATCTTGTGTGTGCGTAGGACAATTTTTGTTTCCCATGCAACATTCCCCAACACCAGCTGCCTCCTTGGCCGCTACCACACCGACATCTGCTTTGGCAGCCACCCCATGGCCAGCTGTCGGAGCCATCACACACTTTGCCACTGCGGCCCGAAGGCGGGAGGACAAGGCCGCCGCCGAAGCACGTCCGCTTGGCTTTTGCGTCAGTGGCCTAGCGTGCTACATCAACTTCCTACATGAGGAGGAGGAGCGCTAGGTCGAGAATGCACAGAGCCTCGCTGTCGTTGTGGCTACAGCAGACGCCCCAGCTATGGCGTGGAATGAGGAGATCTATGCCAAGTCCTGCCGCTTCGAGGAGGCGCGTCAGGAGCAACGAAGGGCAGCAGAGCAGGCGACAAATTTGACTCCTCCAGCTCATCGGTAGGCTTCTCCTCCTTTTCCTCTTACTGAAGGCGCTCGACAGAGGAGAAGGCTGCTGGCAGTAGCACGAAGCCCCTACGGAGTAGTATTTAGGTGCTATTTTGTTCAGTTCATCTAACTATAGATATGGTTGAACTGTACCACGTACTTTAAATTAGCTAGTATATATAGTTGAACTAGCTATTTCAATACGTGGTTGGCAACAAATGGGGAAAAGTTTGTTCGATTCAGCTGTCGAGTTGAACTATTTTTTACAAAGACCAATGCTTGATCCATGAATGAAATCTATGTTTACTGAATTTCAGTTGCAAAATTGCACCTTAATAGTGATTTTGTTCCTGCAAAATTGGACAAATCTCAGTGTTTCCAATTTGACAAATGAAAATTTACCCAATGTGACAGATTCGAATCTTACTTGACTCGTGCTGCCAATGCATCGATCGGTGCTTACATGGGGTGCTTCGTGTATTAAATGTCTTAGCAACTCAAGTCCACAATGCGTTGTTGCTAAGGTCCCCTCATTTAATGATTTAGCAACTAAACTCTTGCATGCATTGATGTGTTTCCTTCATTTAAGTGTTTTGCCAAGGTTGACGTGCTTGGCATTGTTTCTTTATGTGGTCACCAAACTCATATCTCTCCTTAATTATCTTCCCACATCAGATTTTTTTGCATACATGGCAACCTCAACAGTTAGCACCAGTAGATGTTGTAGCATCGGGAAGGGCACACGGGTCATCATTCACAACTGTTTGCAATGACACAATGAAAAAATTCCTTCGCGTCAGATTTTCGCTTGGCTTAGTAGGGAAGGAACAATTGACCTCGGTTTGCATACGGGTGTTTAGTTTGAAACATCTTTGACGATTGGCAAAGGATACGCCACCCCGATGAGCGTGCATAGGACACTGCTCGCACGCCACCCGTCTACTCAAACACCTATCCGCACACTACTCCTTGCCAATACAGATACCGACACGTGGCCCACACGTAAATGGTCCGTAGAACGTCCACGAATTATAAATAATATGTCTGTTTGTGATGGTAACGTGATAGATTTTTGTTCCAAAGTGCCTTTGTTGGCTATTAATAATGCTTGCTCTTTCTCTCAAAGTGGACACTAAAAATACCACAACATGTTTGTGCTTTATATGATGAGGCTCTACCCAACATAGACCTTGTGACACAGTTCATATTTGAATTATGTACATTTAATGCACATAAAACTCAATTAATGTATAAAAAATCCATACGAACCATTAATAATTTCATATGTTTTCAATACACACCTATTGCTTTATGTTTGTTTCTAGGAAAAAAACAAGGAAAGAAGAGGCATCAGATGTCGTTTTTCACTCGCAGATGTGGCATGCATATGTTCCCTAACGGAACGACTAGACGTAGCTTATTGTGTGAGAACCTCATGTTTGTAAGAGGCTTGTGACAAAACATGTCCAACTTGATATTTTTTTACCACAACATATTTGTGCCTTGACATGACACCATTCAAAGTTTCATGAATTTATGACAGAGTTTTGGATTTAAGAGAATTTGGAAACCAAGTTTCTCGATATTTATGGCCGAGACAACATACTTAGATGTTTGAAATTCATTCTCATTTCTTGCATGTGAGCTAACACATGCATCCAAGGACGCATATATGATTTTTCAACCCGTTTTGCCGCCCCGGACCTTGTGATTGTAGATCAAATTTTAATTATGCCCATTAAATAATGCACCGAAAACTCAATTAATGTATTTAAAAGTGAGATGATCCCTAAATTTATTCATATTTTTGCACTTCGCACCTACATGTCTATGTTGTTTATATAAAGAAAATTAAGGAGAGAAGAGGCATCATATGTCTTCTCGCTCGCATATGTGACATGCATATCTAATGTTCCCTATCGAAACCACAAAGCTTCTTGTGAGGAGCTCCGATTTGTGAGGGGATTGTGCAAGAACATGTACAATTTGGGCCATTTTTTACCACAACATGTGTGTGCCCTTGTCACGACACCATGCCAAGTTTCATGAATTTTTGATGAGTTTTGGATTGATGGGGATTTGAAAACCAAGCATCTCAATGTTTGCGGCCAAGCCAACAGTCAATGAGATGTTAGAAATCCATTCCCATTTTTTGCGTGGGACCTAAACATGCATCTAGGGAAAGGCATATGATTTCAACCTATTTTTCATGTGTTGGACCTTGTGCTTGTACTTCAAATTTGAATTATGCACATTAAATGACTAGGAAAATCAATTAATGTGTTAAACAAATATCACGAACCCTGGAAAAAAGCCACAGTTTAGCGTGACTATCAGAAAGTTGCTCTATGGTGACTCCAAAAATAAATTCAAGGCCAGAAGAAACAACGGATGTTGTTTAGCACATAAAATGTGAACTTCCCTATCGAAACACACGAATTTCGTGAGAACCTTCGGTTTGTAAGAGGTTTTGTGCCAAAACTTGTCCAAATTGGGCAAAAAAAATTACCATAACACACACACAACACGGCAATTGATGGCACCATGCCCAAATTTCATGAATTTCTATTGAGGTTTGCAGTTACATGAATTTAAAAACTAAGTTTCCTGATGTTTGGGGTCGAGCCAAGACGATCATATGTTTGAAATTCATTCCCATTTATTGTGTGGGACCTAAACATGCAGCCAGGGAAACATATATTGTTTTTTAACATATTTTTATGAGCTGGACCGTGCAATGATTGCAGTTCAAATTTAAATTATGCACATTCGATGCCTAGAAAACTCAATTATTGTGCTTAAATGGTCAAACAAACTCTGTAAGATTCCATTGTTTCGCATGACACATTCATGTTACTCTATAGAGACTCTAGAAATAAATTCAAGGCGAGAAGAGACAGCAGATGTTGTTTCACACATAAAATGTGAACTGTCCCTACCAGAACGACATGACTTCTTGTGAGAATCTTCGGTTTGTAAGAGGTTTGTGCCAAAACTTGTCCCCAACTAGGCATTGTTTTTACCACAACACACATGCACCATGACATGACACCATGCCAAGTTTCATGAATTTCTCACGATATTTGGACTTACTGGAATTTGCAAACACGGCTTCTCAAAGTCTACGGCCGAGCCAAAATACCGTGAAGTTTGGAATTCATTTAATTTTCATTTCTTGCATGGGACCAAAACATGTATCAAGTGACAAATAGTTGATTTTCAACCCATTCAGGTGCACTCTAGTATGTGCTTAATTAACTGCAGTTCAAATTTGAACTATGCACATGAAATGTCTAAAAAACTCTTAAAATGTTTAAAAGGTACTAAACAACCATGAATATTCCATATTTAACACATAGTCCTAAAGTTGCAAGTTCGCTACAGATAAATGTTATTGCCATCCAAACACCTTCAATTGCCAATGTAACCTCATTTTTTGTCTCAAAGCAATTTGAAAATCAAATACATCGCAAACAGTTCTTGTTCATGAAACGTGTGTGATGTGGTATCAAAATATCTTGGGCCAATCTTCATATAAGGCTCAGGACGGAAGCTTCAGTCCACCGCCGGCGTGTCAACCACACAGTCTCACTTGTTTCCCAAGACCATAGTATTGTTCAAGCGTCGTCGGTGAAAGATGGGAACGTGGATCCGTGTCGTGAGGGCAACTTCGGCGACCCACTCCGGACCGAGCATGGTTGCATTAGCCATGAACGCACTCACAACATCCTTGAGCGCGACCACACTCTCCGACAGGACGACTGCGGCCTCCGAAAGGGCAGCTGCTGCATCTGAGATGGTGACAACAACATCTGCGACCGGGATAGCAAATGGCGAGAACGGCACAACAGTTGTCCGTTCCTCGGCGGCCGCCATAGCCCTAAAGATGGCTTCCCATGCCTATGCCGATGCCGCCCACGCCTAGCTCATGTCGGTCACAGCCTTCTCCGACAACGGTCGGCAACCTACATCCAAGGAGTTGGCAAACGCCAAGAGCGCTCGGGCAGTCGTCCATTCGTCGGCAGCCTCCCTTGCCAAGATGGAGGCCATCAATGCCCGGACCGCGGCCACCCATGCTAAACTCGTGGCGTCCCTTTCCAAAGAGATGGCAGACATGGACGGCGAGATGCTTGCATAGTATGTGGGGATGGATGCCATGGAGCCCCTTCCCCTGGAGGTCATCGAGCGCGAGCTGGTCATGGAGGATGCGACGGAGATCGGAGAGCGTCAGGTGGAACATTAGTCTTTGTTTAGAGCGCTGGTCTTTTGTTAGAGTAATGTTTAGGTCAACCAGCTCTGTTTAATTGTTCGATTAAGTAAGTGTGGGCTGTGGTGTAGGCTCTTTTGTGTAGAACCCAAATTAGCAATTGATATTAAATTATGCGACGACGTGGATGACCACTGTAACCAGGGAAATTCAGACCAAACAATTGCCGCCATATCCCCATTGCATCTTCCAATTGAAAATGAAATTGAAGTTCATCACACAAACTTTTTTTGGAATGAAACGTGTGCAATTTAGTACCCAATCTTATGTCCGAAGCTCGGAGACAAATATTTGCACGTCCAAGTTCATCACACACCGGGTATATCACAGACTTCGTTTGTGATGTGTTGATATTGAGAACTATTATGCACCAACTGAAAATTTTGGGCTGCCGCGGAAATATCTACCTCCCTCGCCCCCGATACAAATCAAAAGCCACATTTTCCCCTTTTCCTCTACCTTTCCTAGTTCAAACCTTCACTGCTTGCTTGCAGCATCGCCTCCTCGCCGACGATGCTCCTTCCTGCTACTTGGCCTCCTCCATCTAGTCAGGTCATCCACACCTCCCCAATACCCCTCACCCCCTCCTCCTTCATCCCACATGGCCCGACCGGCGCGACACCTTCCACCCAAATCACCGCCCCATCCTCCAAATAATCTCCATTGAAAGCCATGGTGCATGCAGTATAGCCAGGATCTCAAAGAGCATTTGGCTGCGGAGAAGCAAATCGCGGTTGCACGCGCAGATGAGGCAGCTATAGCTTCCATGTGTGCCGACCCCCAGATCTTGGAGGAGCACCTCGTTGCCGAGGACACCATGGATGCCTCGCGCACTGATGACGCCACGCGGTTGGCTGCAATAAACGACAGCTCATGGTCATTTCTCGAGGGCACCGCCGGTGCGTTTGACGAAGACTTCGATGTGTTTTCTCAGCGTGCCCATGCTTACCTCAACTCCAGAGCCGGCATGTTGATGCCGGGGTCGAATCAGGCCAGTCACCACTACGAGGGGTGCACCCACGGTGTGGAGGCCTCGCCCTTTTCCAAGCTGAAGGAGCCCATCATCATCGATATCTCCGACGATGAGGAATAGCTTGTATTTCTTAGCTTTATCACTAAGGAACTATGTTCACCTAGCTACCCCGGTTAAGCACGTTTCGTTTACCTATTGCGTGTGCTGTTACTGCCTTTCATTTCGAAATTCTAGTGAAATTTCCAATGCAATGCTACTGCAACCTGACCTTCTAGTATTTTCTATTGTGCAATGTAGTGCTTACTTAATTGTTCGTTCATTTGTTATGGTGATCATTTAACTATTTAATTCAATTCTGAAATGTGATGTATGATTGTTGTTGGTACAATTTTGTATTGTTATGCATGTGATGAATAAATCGAATTTAGATGTACTAAATACATGTGAAACATATAGAATTGCTACATTTTCTAGTTCTTAACATGCTTGGTTTAGATAACTGGATTTTCCATGTGGCTCGAACTAATCTGTTGGATCCACAATGTGTTTATTTTTCTTAACATATTTCAGTGATAGTATTCCAAATATCACTTGTAACCTGATCAATATTTGTCTTAAATATGTTGCAGGGAAAAAATGAGCGACACTGAAGTTTACCATCAAGGTTTGCACATCCATGGTCATTTGGCTAATAGCACATTATTGTGCAATTACAGAAAAAATTGTAATATTAATGTTTTTATTAATAATTTGTTTTTGCATATGTAGGTCCTACTGTAAGAGGTTTAGACCCACTGTTCGACCCTTTTTGCATGTGGGGAAATGGGGAGTCCTTGAATATCAGTCAAATCAAGAAACTCGAAAAGATTGTTTAGATAAAGAAACTGGCTATGAAAAACAACAAGATGTTTGTCTACACAATAAAGAAGACATCAATCAACTATAGGATGGTACTATCCCTTTCACCTTTTTTTCCTTTGCGCCATTTCAATTTTTAGAAAAGATATTTATGTGTATGTTTGTTTTCAGTCCTTCTCAAGGCAGTTCATCGATGATTACATTTCAAACCACCTGTATGATCAAGAGGTGATGAAGGTATTCATACAGCATCCACGGTATAATCTTGAAGTCTTCCTTAAAAGGATGAAGAATGGGCAGACAATCATCCACAGGCACTGGCCTAAAGTTGCGAGGACCTTCAACATCATTGAAGGCTCAATATTCGCCTTTCGCCTTAATAGTTTTCTAGATGAGATTCAGCTGTCTATTTACCGCCTATGATGATACTTAATTTCCAAAGGTTTTAGATGTTGCATTTGAAATTTTGTCTTATTGTGCAATTGGGTAGCTAGGCAGTATATGCCTATATGATGTTGTATCTTGATGTAATTCAATTATGAAATCCTAGTTACCGTACTACGAATAAGAAATATATTATGTGGTTGATATGAAATGTTAGTTTGATTACTAAATGGATTATAAATAATTGATCAATCAGGTTGATTATTGGGGTTCCCATTGCACACGGTTTCTAAGACAACGTCATGGGCGATGACCTAAACAAACTCACACGGTTTCTAGAAAGTTGACGTGTTGGATCGTTGAGCAATCACACACGAATTCTGGTCGATAACTGTGTGCGTTAGGACACCAATCACAAACGTTTTCACATAGCTAGTATGTGTCTGTGTGGGATGCTAAGCTCATCTCACACGGCTTCCCCAATATTTCTGTTTGTGATGGTCCTTCCAATTGCAAACGATATATTTTTGCCCATCGTGTGCGAACAGGTGCAGGCATCGCCGACAGGTTTTGCCTATCGTGTGGGATAGCCCCCCCCCCCATCGCCCACACATGCAACTTCCAACATCGGATGGGAGTCCCAAATATTTCTCATTTAGCAACTCGTTCTCCACTTCTAAAATATTCTTTACTTCAACTCCGCGAGCTTCACTACAGCCCTTACCAAAATAAATGGAAAACTTGTCGTTGTTGATTCTTTGACCGGATGCATAGCAATATGCCATCAAAACATATTTTAGGTGAACTACTTCATATGTAGTTGCCTTACTAAATAAAAGACAATCATCTGTAAATAACAAATGGTTCACCTCCGGAGCCGACTCTGTAGTTTTAATTCCTTCCATAGCACCCGACCGAGACGCATGCTGAAGCAAGCAAGCAAGTCCCTCCCCCGCAGCCGGAAGGGATATATAAGGGGAAATGGGACCCTCCCACCCCAATCCCACGTGATGGTACAAACTCGAGAGTACTTCCTCCATTGCAGAGAACCGAGAAAGTGATTGTTCTGACTCCACACATAACAACCTCAACAAAAGAATTGCATAGCCCCAAATTCTTTTTTATCGCTTCCAAATAGGACCATTCAAGTCGATCATCAACTTTGCTCATGTCTAGCTTAACTGTGCAATGTGCTTTCTTCTTGCTTCTATTAGTTTTCATGTAATGAAGGCACTCATAGGCCGATATAACATTGTCAGTAAAGAGACAACCCGACACAAAGTCCGATTGCTCTTCCGAGATTATTTCCAAGAAAAACGGCTTCAGTCAGTTAGAAAGCACTTTGGATGCAATTTTGAACACCACATTGCACAGACTAATAGGCCGAAACTAAGACAGAAAAGTGGGTTTTTGTGCCTTGGGAATGATAACGATGAACATCCGGTTGATCTCCTCAATGGAGTCTCCTCCCTTCAACACTCGGATAATAATGTTTTTCATCTCTTCACCACAAAGATGCCAATATCTCTAAAAAAAATGTGTCGGAAACACGTCAGCCCCGGTGTCTTTGTCGGAAACATTTGAAACAATGCAGTTTTAACTTAGTTTTCAGTGTACGGGCAACTGAGAATTTCATTCGTAGCACTTGTCGCCTTACAAGGAACATGTGACAAAACCTCCTCAATGCCTATTACACCCTCTGATGTGTACAGTGCTTAGCTTAATATGACATAACATGCACTGAAAAACTTTAGCATCGCGTTAAAATTTAAGCCCAGTAGCCCATGATAAGCTGGGCTATAGCCCTCAGACGAACACGGTCCAATTACAACTGCAGGCCCGCCTGGCGCTCCTTATTGTTTCTGGTCGACCGATAAGATCTGACGGCTCAGAGAACAAAACTGGCGTCTGGAAACCCCTAGTCATGTTCTTCCCCGCACCAACCGGCGGCGCGGAGCGTCGTACCATGGTGGCGCGGTGGCTCCATTCGCCGGACTAGCGTGCATCCCGCGTGCTGCTCCGTCGAATGGCGCTTGCCGCGCCGCGAGCGCATGGCCATGAGGCGGCAGAAGGAAATGAAGGTGGCGGCATGGGGCACGTAGGCCCGCTCCCGCCGTCTTCCAGGATGCGCAGCGCCGAGCGCCGGATCCTGGGCTCCTGGCGCCTTCTTTCAGTGCGAGGTGACGGGGAAAAGTGTCGGCGCCTGTCGGCCATAAGAGCGACGGTGGCATGGAGGCCACACTTGCTGTCGTCCATAAACCCAGCGCATCATCAGCTTGATCCGCCCGTCTCCTGGCAGGAGAACGACGATGGCGTGATACTGGCGATGCACGAGGTGCCGACGCGGCGATCGTGAGTTCCGTCTCCCATTCCGAAAGCTCCATTAATTATTTTCTCTCTACTATCCGGAAGCAATCATGATCATTAGCCGAAGACCAGTTACATGTAAGCATGATCATTAGGTGCTAACAGAAGAACATTAGATCTTAAACAAAAATAGGAAGCACAAAACTGAAATAAATTAGACTCTAACATGGGAGTGGTTGAACAAGCTAAGTACACAAGATGTTATTTGGATGGAATGAGTCCGCTGCACGGCTGCCTCAAAGAAGAATAACGACTCTGCAGGACATGTATGCATCTCTGCCTTTTCTACCTGTCATAAGTAAGCAAACATATTTTGGTAAGCAGAAGATTCAATCGATGAATTCTGGAGCTAGTTGAACTAAATCTCAGCCGCTGAATTCTTTCATACAGTAGCAGTCAGTAGTTGAAGATTAGTCGAGTAATATACATCGATAGAATTGAAGCCCATAAAGACCCACCTTATGCATTCCATTCTGAATTTGTGGTTCTTTCTCGCCACAATCTTAATATTGTCAGCTCAAAAGGGCAACAACAACAAGGAGCGTGTGCCTGAATAACATCTGACATAACGATGCCTGCACATCCTTGCTGCGTTTTTGGGACAAATATTCTGTTGCTGTTACAGCATATCATACAATGTGTACTATATACAATGTGCCCTACACTAATACTATACAACAACTGCTATACATCTGACCATCCTCGCCTCCAGGGGCGTAGTCAGGCCCCAGGCTACCCGGGCCATGGCCTGGGGCGTGGCAGCTCGTATGTTCATTCACTGCAGAAAGCAGAACACTATTTGACACTGTTTACTACTGTACCTAGGCTGTTGGCCCGGGGCGTGAGCTGAACCTGGCTACGCCTTTGCTCGCCTCCTGTCCAACCGAAGATACATACATGCATGCATACCCCTGTTTTGCCCAAGGCTCTGGTCCTGATAACTCCTGTGTTATCTCCTCCGTTCAACCAATCCCTCCCACAAGGTCAACTTTTACAGGGGAGTAACCTAGCCACTTATTTGGTTTGGTTTAATAAAGTAATTTGTGTCTGATGGCCACCTATTTTGTTGTCTTCACAGATTTTGGTGGATTCAATACGCCCTGCAGCTGCTCGATGAATTGGACACACAGGCCAACAAGAACAGAGGAAAAAACAGGGCAACAAGACTCAGTTGTGCTCCAGGCAACAAATGCCCTTCTTTTTTTTTACTCAAGACTGAATCAGCAACGAACGCTGGCTCCTCTCTTTTGATGTCCAGTAACATTACACCCACTGCGTGAACTGATGGCTGCTCTAATGTCTGGATTTTTATTAGACATCCATAGTCTGTCACCTTTTGACTCTTGATTCTTCCACGGGAGCAGGCAGAGTGCAACAATGAATTAAATTCCCTAGGTAACTGCTCTAATGCCATAAACTTAGCTTCTTATTATCTCTTAATTTTAGCAAAAAATGACCAATTCTCTTCAATGGCAGCGTATGAATGTTCATCCAATGGCACATGCCACACAATTCTCAGCTGCAGGATTAAATAATCGAGGTGTGAACCAGTTACTCTCTTCATGTTTGGGCTGTCCTTTGTATACTAGTGTAGCATTCAAGAATAAAGGCATGTGGTGTATCTTTAGGACTGAGTGTGTTCACTAAATTTTACCCAGTAATCTGAATAACAACATTACAAAACTGATATGCAGCACATATAAACTTATATGCAGGAGTTCTGCATATGTATATATGTACAGACGAGAGAGAATTGGGTTTGAAACCCTGCATAGTAGCTTATAGACTAGTAACTGGCAGTCCTTCTAACTTCAAACAAGTAGAAGCTCGACCCACAACTGTTTATACAAGATCTAACCTTTCAGTAAAAAAGTGCATCTATTAATTCAAGCCGAGAACTGAGAAGAAACAGAGGCCTGGTACATCTAATAGTGATACTGGATTTTTTTTGGTTGTTCCAAAATCCATCCGTGAAAGTTGAAATACATACTGGCTACTAAATCTTGAGAGGCTTGTGGATCATCTTCCAGTTGAAAGGCTGGAGGTCATTCCATTGCTGCTAACTGTGCCAGTCAATGATGTGTACTGGCTGAAACCATCATTCTGCATTACGGCCATCATGCTATAACTGACGTTTGTGGGCATCAGCTCCGGGAGCAGCATCTCACCGTCAAGGTATTGCATGACTTGCCGCATACTGGGCCTTACATCGCCAAATGGATGTGCACACAGCAATCCTAGCTTTAACGCCAGACATACCTCATCAAGATTGCAGTTGCTGCCTTGTAGCCTCCTGTCCAGTGTGTCTATGAGTGAGCCTTTGCTCCAATGCTCAACAACCCAGTCAATTAATATATCTGAACCAACCTCCTCTGCCTGATTGCTGTCAATAATAGGCCTTCGTCCGCAAGTAACTTCGAGGATGAAAATGCCAAATGCATACACATCTGTTAGAGGTGTTGCCTTACCGGTGCGCGCTAGCTCTGGAGCGAAATATCCCATGGTGCCAACAACGCGTGTTGTTTGTGGATCAGTGCCATGGTCATACAACCTGGAGAGGCCAAAATCACCTAGGCGCCCGTTCATTTCACTATCAAGAAGCACATTGCTTGCTTTGATATCTCGGTGGATGACAACTTTCTCCCACCTCTCATGAAGGTAGAATAAGCCAGATGCAACACCTTTGATGATTTCAAATCTCCGAGCCCAATCTAGAGTGGGTTTATGTTCCTCCTCTTCTTGGAGATATAAGTACTTGTCCAGACTACCATTTGACATATAGTCATAGACCAATAGGAGTTCACCTTTTCTCCTGCAATAACCAAGTAACTGGACGATGTTGCGGTGGCGGATACGGCCGATACTAACAATCTCGGCAATGAATTCCTTTATTCCTTGCTTTGACTCGTGGGACACCCTCTTCACCGCAACCTCCAGTTTAGACACTGGAAGCACACCTTTATACACCTTCCCAAATCCTCCATGGCCAAGTAGGTTCTTATTGGGAAATCCTTGAGTAGCATGGAATAAATCCTTGTAGGAGAAGCGGTGTGGCCCATACTCATCCTCCCAATCTTCGTGTAGCTCGGCATACCTCATTCGCCTACGCACCAATAGAATTATAGTTGTTCCTACAAGAAAGATGAATATGGCAGTGGCTATTGGTAGGACGATCTCCAGAACTTTGGACTGAGGTTTTGGGCCAACTCGAGGTAGCTTTGGCAGCTTGGTGATGTCAATGTCCGGAGCAGGACGATTTATGCCCAAGCTCCAGCCAAGCACACAATACAGTGAGTTGATTGGGCCAGTTGAAGCGGAAAACCCGACGTAGGACTGATTTTGTAGCACTGTTGAGAGGTTGTGGGTAGTTGTGACTAGTGGCCTCAACGGTTTGGCTACCTTGAGGGGAGCCAAGGTCACATTGATCTGTGTGGTATCTCCATCATAATCCACCCACACTTGCATTTCCTTGTGGCTAACGAGGGACAATTTGTTGAAGACACCATTGTTCTTGTCATCATAGAAGCCAGCTGGTTGGGCTTCAGTGGAGCTGAGACTATTTATGTTGATGCCGACATGGTTGTCATCGATGTCGTTGAACTCTGTATTTTGGCTACTATCAAGCTCAACTGCAAATATGTGGTTGCTTGATTTGCCATCGTTTGTTTTGTTGAGGAGGCCCAAGTATTGAGAGGTTTGTGCACCTGAGAAATCCTTGGTGGGAGATATGAGGAAAGTCATGCCATCAGTACATTGATCGGAGTAGACGGGGACCATACCGAACACGAAGATTATTGAGAAGGACTGCACCGCCCCATCGGGCGACTTGCTGAATTGCCATGGAGTTGGGTAGAACGCATGGCCCTTGAGGTGAACAGTGCCGTTGGTCAGCTTGAGAACCCCCTCTGGTGTAACCGTGGCTGTGCCGTCAAGGGTGAGGTCAGTACCGCCGGAGAAGCCGGAGTACACAAATTGGCCCTCATCCTCACTGGTGGCGGTGGCAGTGGTGAAGGATGCAAGGCCTAGGGCAAGGGAGAGAAGGATATGTAACTGTAAAGAGAAACCAAGGGTGGATCGACGCTCCATGTTTGCTGGCACATGTGCAACTGTAAAAGCTCTACAAGATGCATAAATGGTGTGTTTTTCCTAGACGACGAGGGGTGGTTTGTGGTGGTGTCTCTCTACTCTGGAACTTATTTGCAGCCAGATAGGGATGGCCACCTTAGTCATAGGAGCCCAGGACTTCAGTGGACAAGTTCTTACACCATTTGCTTACTTTTCTATACTAGTAGTCCTTGTCTGGAACTATTAGTATATACTACTTATATAGCAGCCCATGACTTCCAGTGCACAAGTTTTGCTTACCGTTCCATACTAGTCATTGTCTAAACTGTTGGTATATAGGAGTATTACTTATAAGGTTATTGTCTCTCTGGACATATTATTAATTTGATCATCCAGATGAAATTAACTTAGGGAGCACCTTTACAATGTTCTTTACTCTCTAGCCAGGACAACACAAATTTGTGAATTCCTGGATATAGAGTTATAGACCCTTTTTTTATTATATTAGTATGATGCTACTATGTCTAGTGAGCTAATTTTGTATCCCCGATCTCATTTCTGTTGAAATTAGCTATTCCGCATTTTTCAGGAGACGCACCGTGTGGCACGCACCACTTTCCTAAAGCTGATACCGACATAAGGTAACCTAAACAGTTATATGCGCAGGCATAGGTGGATTGTTCAAAGTGCTTTGCTCATCTTTGAAAAACCGGGCAGCATTGTGTAGTTTAGTATAAAGGTAGGTTAATTTAGGAGGTCTAAGTATCATTGTCCTTGTCCGCCATTCTTGAATTCTTCTATGATACACTTCACTAAAACCATCATTTTCTTCTTCTTCCATGGTGTGGTCAAAAAGAGTAGATTCAGATTGTGGTGGTGGGCTCCTTTTCGGGGTTTCTTTTTATTGTTAATGGTGTTGTAGAATTCTACTGGCCCCTGTCAAAATCAGTTTTATACAGCATCAACAGAAGTATTAACAAAACATTGACAAGTCAAGTCTCGAGCACTCTTACAAATTTACGAGTCAAGGTTCTAGCTGGCAGTACAGTTGTCTGGCTGATGTGATTTTGTTGTCCTTGTCTCTCCATATCGTTTTTTATGCTTTCTTTCCAAATCTTGGTGGAAACTGCAAAATCAGTTTGTATCATAGCCTATCAACTCAAGTTGTTTTTAAAAATAAAGCTGAAAGTTAGGAGCTACTTTGATTTGCAGGGTGGAGAAAAGGAATGTATCAAAGTTCAAAAAATAATAAACTTCGGCTAGGAGTAGATGACATGTCAAGTCTCGAGCGCAAGAATATACTTTTCATGAGTGAACTAATAAGAACAGGTTATTTTCCCCCCACTTTGGCATCCTTTTCTTTCATTGTCTTGGTGGAAAGAGGGAAGCGGTTTTGACTTTTCTAGAGGCATTCCTGTCTTTTCTTACTGATGAAGTTGATGGCCAGGAACATATCCCCATTGTAATGGTATCGTAGAATCTTTCCCCATTGAAGTCAGGTTTTGATTTAACTTTGGATTACATCATCGAAGGAGAAATCGATGAAAGTTTGAAATGTCATGTCTGGAGCGCTAAGATTTTTTCTCCGCCAGAGAAATAGCACTAGCATATAGATGAAGGGTATTATAGAGATAGGTATTCTATGATGCAAAATTTCCCTTTTCCCCCCATGTCTTGGTGAAAAGAGTAAAACCAATTTATGTCATAGGCCGACGGTCAGGGGCTACTATATATGTGGATCACAGGGTGGAGAAAAGGAATGAATCAAAATTCAAAACAAATCGTGTGGCTAGGAGAAAGATGGCACATCAAGTCTCGAAGTCTGGAGCGTAAAAATATATTTCCATGAGTGAACTAATAATTGGAGGTATTTGTCCCCCCCCCCCCCCCCTCTCTGGCATCCTTTTCTTTTATTGTCTTGGTGGAAAGAGCGGAAGCGGATTTGACTTTTCTGGAGGTTTTTTCCTTTGTTTTTTTAGGGTAGCTGGTGGTAAGGAAGAAACCCCATTGTTTACGGTATTGTAGAATCTTGCCCCCATCGAAATCAGGTTTTGTATTTAACTGTGGATTGCAACATTGAAAGAGAATCCAATAGAACTTTGAAAAGTCAAGTCTGGGGTGCAAGAAGTTTTGTCCACCAGAGAATTAATATTAGGATCTAAATGAAGGGTATTCTAGAGATAGGTTTTCTATGATGCAAATTTCCCTTTTCTTTCCATGTCTTGGTGGAAAAGTATAACAAATTTACCAGTTGGCTCTAGTTTTTTTTCTCTATGTTGACTGTTGGAGCTGTTTCATGTTAATGGTGGTAAAATTCTGCCTTACATGAAAAATCAGGTACGAATGAATCCACAATCAGAAAAACCAAGCGACCAATAGAAAGATGACAAGTCAAGTCTCGACGGCAAGAATAGAGATATTTCTGCAATTTCTCATGGGATTCGAGGGATGCTACTCCTACGTCGTCTGTCATGACATGGATTCGATGTCATTTCCTTTTTTTCTTTGATGGACGGAGCAAAAATGGCATTAGTGGCAACCGGTTCCTTTCGGTGTACTATTCTCGCATAGGTTTTCCACCATCTCTATCTTCTTATACAACCAAAGAACAAAAAATATGACAAGTCAAGTCTCATGCGTAAGAATATTCTTTCACAAGCTAGCTTATGACGGCCAGCCTCCCGTGCACCTACGCCAGGTGCCAGCTGCCGTTGTCTTCGGAGTAGGATGAAGACAAGGAAGAGCCATTCTTGGGGGCGAAAGCTTGTTGTGTAACAGAGAGTATATAGCAAAAAAAACTACCACGTTACGGTCTATGATCATAAAAAAGTACCTTTTTTATTTTTTCCAAAAGCTACCATAAAATTGTTTCATTGTTTCAAAAAACTCAAATGACCACATTGTTTAGAATTGACCCGGATTACAGATCGGGCCTGCTCCTAACTAAACCATCCGTTGACTTTTTATTTGACCATTAATTGACATGTGGGACCCACATGCCAGCTCTTTATTCCTCCTCCTTTTATCTTCTCTTCGAGAGCACCAACAAAGGGCGGCCACAAGACCGTGCCTGCTGCAGCGGCAAGCAGCAGCGACCAGCAGCAGAGCCGCAACCATTGGGAGCAATGGCGGCGGCGGGCAGCAGCAACTGCGTTGGCGGGCAGCAGCAGCCACAGCGACGACAGGAAGAAGCGCTAGTGAGTAGCAGTGGTGGGCAACAACAACCACGAGCAGCCGCA
This sequence comes from Hordeum marinum, assembly GCA_022496015.1. NCBI lineage: Eukaryota > Viridiplantae > Streptophyta > Magnoliopsida > Poales > Poaceae > Hordeum > Hordeum marinum. The sequence goes on along the minus strand of CM039678.1, from coordinate 86,547,567 downwards.
ACGGCGACGGGGAGCAGCAGCGGCAAGCGTCAACAAGCAGCAACAGAGCCACAACCAATGGGAGAACCGACGGCGGCGGGCAGCAACAGACATAACGACGGGCAGCAGCAGCCACGGTGGCGGCAGAGCCGCAGCCACTGGGAGCAATGGCGGCGGCGAGCAGCAATAGCCACAACGGCGGGCAGCAGCAGCCGCAACGACGGCAGGTAGTAGTGCCAGTGAGCAGCAGCGGCAAGCGTCAACAAGCAGCAACAGAGCCACAACCAATGGGAGCAACGACGGCGGCGGGCAGCAACAGACACAACGACGGGCAGCAGCAGCCACAGTGGTGGCAGAGCCGCAGCCACTAGGAGCAATGGCGGCGGCGAGCAGCAATAGCCACAGCGGCGGGCAGCAGCAGCCGCAACGACGGCAGGTAGTAGTGCCAGTGAGCAGCAGCGGCAAGCGTCAACAAGCAGCAACAGAGCCACAACCAATGGGAGCAACGACGGCGGCGGGCAGCAACAGACACAACGACGGGCAGCAGCAGCCACAGTGGTGGCAGAGCCGCAGCCACTGGGAGCAATGGCGGCGGCGAGCAGCAATAGCCACAGCGGCGGGCAGCAGCAGCCGCAACGACGGCAGGTAGTAGTGCCAGTGAGCAGCAGCGGCAAGCGTCAACAAGCAGCAACAGAGCCACAACCAATGGGAGCAACGACGGCGGCGGGCAGCAACAGACACAACGACGGGTAGCAGCAGCCACAGTGGCGGCAGAGCCGCAGCCACTGGGAGCAATGGCGGCGGCGAGCAGCAATAGCCACAACGGCGGGCAGCAGCAGCCGCAACGACGGCAGGTAGTAGTGCCAGTGAGCAGCAGCGGCAAGCGTCAACAAGCAGCAACAGAGCCACAACCAATGGGAGCAACGCCGGCGACGGGCAGCAACAGACACAACGACGGGCAGCAGCAGCCACAATGGCGGCAGAGCCGCAGCCACTGGGAGCAATGGCGGCGGCGAGCAGCAATAGCCACAGCGGCGGGCAGCAGCAGCCGCAACGACGGCAGGTAGTAGTGCCAGTGAGCAGCAGCGGCAAGCGTCAACAAGCAGCAACAGAGCCACAACCAATGGGAGCAACGACGGCGGCGGGCAGCAACAGACACAACGACGGGCAGCAGCAGCCACAGTGGCGGCAGAGCCGCAGCCACTGGGAGCAATGGCGGCGGCGAGCAGCAATAGCCACAACGGCGGGCAGCAGCAGCCGCAACGACGGCAGGTAGTAGTGCCAGTGAGCAGCAGCGGCAAGCGTCAACAAGCAGCAACAGAGCCACAACCAATGGGAGCAACGCCGGCGGCGGGCAGCAACAGACACAACGACGGGCAGCAGCAGCCACAATGGCGGCAGAGCCGCAGCCACTAGGAGCAATGGCGGCGGCGAGCAGCAATAGCCACAGCGGCGGGCAGCAGCAGCCGCAACGACGGCAGGTAGTAGTGCCAGTGAGCAGCAGCGGCGGCACCGACGGGCAAAGCAGCCCCAACGACGGCGGGGAGCAGCCGTGGCGATGGGCAGTAGCAGCCGCAAAGGCGGCATGGAGCAACGGCAGGGAGAAGCAGCAGCAACGACAAGGAGCAGCGTCGGTGAGCAGCAGTAGCACGGAGCTTACGGCCATGACAACATGTGACGGGAGCGGAATAGAGCACCGGGACTCGATTACTTTTTTTCCAAAATTAACAGGGATCCAATTGCGTTTTTACAATACTTATAGTGATTGTTTAGCTATTTTTTGTAGGGGCCAACACGTGGGCTCCACATGTCATAACGGTCAAATATAACGATGACCTGACAAGTGGACCCCTCTGTTATAAACTCGATTAAAACTTAACACTTCAATAATCAAGGTTTTTTAGAACACGAAACAATTTTGTGGTAGATTTTTGAAAAAATAAAAAAGTGGTAGCTTTTTTGTTGTCATAGCCTGTAATGTGCTAGTTTTTTTGGCTATATACTCGATTTCAGATAGAGCACACTCCTTGGGTGACAATTTACTTTCTTCTCTCCATGTAATATCCATCACTATCAACATTTTTATTTAGGACAGTAAAATTGAACCATGTTCCAGCCCTCTAATCCTACCCATCTTTTTAGCCATGGATTCTGCATTGGGATAATCTTCGGCCGTCTCATCTTCCCTTATTCCACATTTGCAGGTTGTCTGAAGTGGACGCTACTTCGGCATATAGTTAACTGGGCCTGCCCGCCTGAAGGTCACCCCATCCAAAAATAGTCAACGAACCCGCACGCTCCAAGTCCTAACATGGCCGCCCCTATATCTCGCCTTCAGCGAGAGGGTAGGAACCCTCGTTGAAGGGGAGACCGACATGGGCCAGCCCAGGAGTGTTGGAGGGCAAAACCTCCATTTTTCTGTTTTTTTACCTTTTATGTTTCTTTTTTACTTTATTTTTTTCCTTTTCTTTATACTTTCAAATATTTTAAATATACATCTTAAAATACAATTGTATAAAAAATTTGAAAAATGTTGACCAAGCATTTGAAAATGGTAAATGTGTATACAGAAAATGTTTATCATGTACATGAAAAATATATAAAAAATGTGATCCTTATGCCAAAAATGTAAATCAAGAACTTGAATTATTTGGACAGGTATTGAAAAGTATTGCTCAAGCATTTGTAATTTGTAAAATGTGTATAGAAAAATAGTTGACCATGAATTAAAAATGATTTTTTATCATATATATATATATATATATATATATATATGTTAATCAAGAATTTTTTGAAAACCTACACAACTAATCGAAAGATATTAATGAATCATTTGAAAAATCTTCAATGTGTATAGTAAAAATGTTGACCATGTACTAAAAAAATGATGAATTTTTTTGATCATGTATATAAAAATGTTTACCAAGTGTTTGAAAATGTTCACCAAGCATTTGAAAAATGTTAAATGTTTATACAAAAAATGTTGGCCATGTATTAAAAAATGTTAATCAAGCATTTGGAAAAACGTTGAACAAGTGTTTGAATAATGTTAATCGAAAGTTTGGAAAATTTGAAATGTGTATAGAATAATATTTACATGTATACAAAAATGTTAATCTTTTTATATATAAACTGTTAATGAAGTATTTAAAAAGTTTTAAATTGTGTATTGGAACAATGTTGATTTTTTAAAGGAATGTTAAGCTTGTATTTGAAAAATGTTGATCAAACATATAAAAAAAATGTACATTAGAAAAAAATGTTGACCATGTTTTAAAATTGTTAATTTTGTATTGAAACCAATATTAAACATGTATTACAAAAATGTTGTTCACATATACAAAAAAATGTAGAATGAAAAAAAAACAAGGAAAAAGAAACAAAAACCTGAAGAAAATGGAAAGAAATATAAAAACCTAATGAAATCAAAAAATAAAGAAAGAAGACTAAAGAAAAACATAGAAAAAAAGAAAGGAAGGATAAAATGCAGCAAAACCAGAGAAAAAAAGATTAAAAATAGAAACATAGAAAAATGTAAAATAAAAAGAAAAATAAAACCCGGCTCAATTTACCTCAAGTACATGTCACCCCTTCTAATCTTTTTACCTCAATTTACGTCAATTTACCTCAAGTATATAATAGTAATAATAATAATAATAGTAATAGTAATAATAATAATAATAATAATAATAATAATAATAATAATAATAATCTCTACCCCTAATCTATATCTATACCTACTATTAAAGTACGCAGTGCTTCTGTCCGTACGTCATTAAAATTGCAAAATATTACCCACCAATGCCACCTATAAGTTATAAAACAACGTTGCACACAGAAAAATTCGGACTGGTCCGGCCCATGTTAGAATCACCTATACTGCGCCCCGCACGCAAGAAAACGACACAGCTCTCCTGGGCCGGCCCATATGTGGGCGACGAACTTTAATTTTTTGGTTTTTTCGTCATTTTTTTCCTATATAATAAATTATTCAAAAAAGTTCTGAAAAAATTGAAAATGAAAATTTTGAATTTTTTTATAAAAAATTCATAAATCTTTGTCGCTTCAGAAATTATTTGCGAATTTAAAAAAATATTAGCTAATTTTCTAGGAAATGTTCAGGAAATAAAAATACATTAATGAGTTTTCGAAAAAAGTTCATGTATTAAAATTTTTTGAAATTTCACAAAATTTTGCCAATTCAAAGTATTCTTGTATTAAAAATTGCATAAAAATTGGTGGGTAATATGTTCATGAATTCAATGTAAACAATAATATGGTAATTGTTCACGATTTTACAAAAATAAGAGTGATAGTGTATCTGGATGATGTAGTAAAATATGGTAATTGTCAACCAAGATTATGATTTTTTTCCCGTTGGAACGCACGGGTATGTTTGCTAGTAATAATAAATCAAGGATAACTTCTGATCGTCCGTCACGGCAATTACCCTTAAAGTTTGCATAAATTTACCCACCATGCCACCACCATGTGAAAAAAACATTTCGTTTTTCTTCACAAGTCGCAGCACCTATCAATGTTTATAGACAGGCGTCCCAAAGAGGTATAGCTAACAGGTGGGTAGCATAACGGCTAGAGCCTTTGTGTTCCACCAAGGACTCCTAGGTTCGAATCCTGCCAAGCACAATTTTTTTCTTTTTGTTTATTTTTTTTATCGGACATATTCAAATAGTTTTCAAAATATTCGTATCTTTTAAATCTCAACTCGAAATCGAACATATTATATATAAAAATTCACCAAAAAATATGTATATTTCAAATATGATATTATTTTGCATGTTAATCATCTATAAAAATAGGTTTAGGATGTAATATTAATTTATACCTTTTTTATATGGGCTGTTTTGGAAATACATATTATATATGTTCCTACACCATTTAAATTGAATACATATGATAGTTTGATGCTTTTATAAAAGCTATTATTGACATCACATGGGACGTTGATTCCTACCGGCTACCATATGTCAAAGGTTATAACTGGTATATGGTAATTCGGAATTAGTGCCTATAAAGATTTATTTTACAATAACAATGTTGATATACAACTTTCAACATTTGGTATGAATGTCCTTATATATTGGTTGGTTTTGGTGAAGTTATATGATATGTTTGCAACTAAATTATATCCTAACTTGGATTACAGTTGCAAACACATATATCAACAAGACAAAAATAATGCTCATATACACAAGTTATCGTTGGGTACTAAAATGTATTTCTTAATTTTCATCGTAATATACTATTTTTTGTATATCCTTAAGGAGGAATGACAACAATGACGTAAATAGATAGCGGCAACTAGATACATACTTTTTGTTGTCTAATAATTAGAAAACATCTTGAGTACACTTTAAAATTTACCTTATCTTTATGTTTTTACGCGACACAACTTATCATATTTTTTGCCGTGCTGAACTGTGAAAAGATTTCAAGCGATTTGCCAATTTCATCGATTGTATGTATGAGGGATGATTTTTTTCTCCTGATGCAACACACGTGCGGGTTTGCTAGTAATAATAAAGCACGAAATATTTCTGATCGTAGGTCATCCAAATTACCGTTGAAGTTGATAAGAATGACCCACCAATTTCACTCATAAATAGCAAAAACTATTCGTTTTTTTCTTTATAAAAAATCGGCCGCGCTTGTTCAATAAGAAGCTATGCTCACTTATGTCACACATACGTGCTCGTCCAAGTGGCTGGAAGCTTGCTCGTCCATTAAGGACACCCAGGTTCGACCACCGTTTCTCCCTCTTTTTTCTCCGTTTTCGTTATTGACAGCTGCCCGATTGGGCTGGCCCAACACGGGCTTCATCAAATTTTTTTTGTCGTTTCTTACACTTGTGTTTTCTTTCTTTTGGTTTATATCGGAAAAACTCTGAATATTTCTATTAAAAAAATCTTATATGCAAAAAAATAAAATATGATCATGCATTACAGAAATGTTCAACTTGTCTTGAAAAAAATGTTTTCAATAGTACACAAACAAATGGGTAGTGTGTATGGAAAAAAAATAAGGAAAATAATAATGTGAGTTTATTTTTTTTAAGATAAACATTCATTTGAAAAAGTGTTAAATTTGTATCAATAATGTTTCTCATGTATACAAAAAAATAAAATGTGTACAGAACAAAGTAGACATAAAAATTTATAAGTTTTCAAGAATATTAACTGCATATTTGGACATTGTTAAACCTGTATATAAAAAAAGATTATGATGTATACAAGAAATGTTGAATGTGTATAGAAAAAACAATAAATTTTAAGAAAAAATTGACCATGAAATTCGAATATGTTAAATGTGTATATCTAATCATTTTTTATGTATACAAAAATGTACAATGTTAATGGATAATGTAGACATAAAAAATATTTTACCAAATGTTAATTATGTATTTTCATAATGTTAATCATGTTTGTTCCAGTTGTCAAACGTGTATATAAGGACAACTTATATGTACATGAGAAAAGTAGACATAACAAAAATAAGTAGACATAAAAAATATACAAATTAAATAAAATGTACAATGTATATGAGAAAAGTAGACATAAAAAATTATAAAAATATAAGTAGAAATAAAATATAAAAAACTGGTGTATACGAGAAATGTACAATGTATATGAGAAAAGTAGACATAAAAATATAAGTTCTCAAAAAAATTAATAATATTTTTGGAAAATCTTAGTCCTGTATATAAACATTATTAATGGTGTATACAAAAATGTAGAAAGAAAACGAACAAAAACTATAAAATTGAAAAAGAAAAAGAAAAAGCAAAGAAAGCAAAAAAACATAAAACCTAAAAATGTACCAAAGAAAGAAAGAAAAAAAATAAAAACAAGGGATTTACTGATGTATTGATAGTGTGTACTGCAAGTATTTGTTAGGCATCTCCTAGGAGGAACGGCAACAAATGCTTAATGAGATACCTCATACTAGGTAGATATTTTTTGTGATCTAATAAATTAAAAACATCTTAAGTACACTTAAAAAATCATCCCATTTTTTTTGTTTCTGTGTAACATCACTTAACATGTTATTTGTCATGTGTCATCGTAAAAGATTTCAAGGGATTTACTGATGTATTGATAGTGTGTACGTACGAAGATTGATTTTTTCTCTCCCGTTGCAACGCACGAGCATGTTTGCTAGTTATCACGAAGAGGATTTGGATTCAGTGGACACCGGCTCTGGTTGTCTTTTCAAAGACTAGGGTTAGATCCTTCTAGCTCTCGCTTTTGCTTTCTCTATTTATTTTAGTTAACACCGCATGAATGAGCCGGCCCAATGACTGTCTTGGCTTCAACGAGACGGTAGTATGTGTCGTTGAATGCGAGATATAGTCCTTGCGGTTTAACCTACCGCACCGGCGACGACAGCGAACCACGAACTTCCCGATGATTTGGATAAGCGACGACGAACCACCACCTTCCTGACGAATCTAGGTATGCTGTCACCGCCACTACCTCCGTCTGCATCCTATTACTTTGGGTCATTGAGCTGTCGGTGTCGTCATTTCCATTCATCCTTGCTCCCGCCCTTGCCCCTCTCGATTGGCACCAATTGCTGATCTCCTTGTCAGGGCATTGCCATAAATTTAGATGCATGGGGTGGGAGGTGCATAAGGATATTCGCCAGCATGTCTGTGGCGAAGTCTGTGTAGACGATGCGTTCTAGATCCATCTTTGCTATCGTGCACTCTGCGTCCGTGTCCAACATTTTTTGGGGGTGGCTGCGACCGTGCGCCAGCCGTTTGCCCCTAGCACACCTGGCGAGGCCGCAAAACGTTCCAGCCGATGCTATTTTCGCCCTGGGTAGGATCAACTTCCCAGTCGCACCCCCGAGTTTCGGCCACAAGCACATGCAAATTCAAACATTTCATTTCCCGCTACCCAAAAAACGACGCAAGTCAGCGATCATGCCACAATTTGGCGTCGGTCATGCCAAAAGTTGGTGTCCATCATGCCACAGGCCGGCGATCGCCACCACAGGTCCGTCCATCAGAACATGCCAATAGTCCGGCATACAAAAAGGCGGGAGACATGCACATAGAACTCAAATGGCCAGCTCATCATCTCCCGGAGCGGCGGGAGAGGTCGGCGTAGGCGTAGGCGTCGGCATCTGGTAGGGCGCGTTCAGCGGCGGCGACGAAGGCGCACTCGGCGGTGTCGTGGGCGGTGCGGCCGGCGCCGACATGAGGTTGAAGATGAGGTTGCACTCCACCAAGTACCACACCTTCACCTGCGGGTCCATGTCCGCTGTGACGCCTCTCATGAGGAACGCCAGGTTGGTGTTGCGCTTCTTCGTGACGACGTTGGTCCTGAGGAGGTCGAGCTTGGCATCCTGCTTCGTCATCTGCGCTGACCACCTCGCCTCCGACTTCTCGTCCCTTAGGGCAGAGTGGGTCTTTGCGTCGGCGGTGCTGAAGGATCGAAAGTAGGTCTAGAGGGGGGGTGATCATTAGACTACTTGACCAAATAAAAGTTTTGCCTTTTTCCCAAATTTAATTCTTGGCAAGTTTTAGCATTTATAGCATATCCAGTAACACCCTACACATGCACGTCTAAGAGTGTAGCAGCGGAAAGTAAAGACATTGCACATGTAAGTAAAAAGATGGTTAGGAATGCAAACACAAGTGATGACACGATGATTTTTCGCGTGGTTCCGATAGGTGGTGCTATCGTACATCCATGTTCATGGAGTCTTCAACCCACAGAGGGTAACGATCACGAGAGTCTACGGAAGGCTCTACACACGGAGGGTTCCACGAAGAAGCAACCTTGGCTATTCCATGCGGCTTCCGTCCACGAAGGAGTAGCCTTACTATGGGTAAATCTTCACGAAGTAGGCGATCTCCTTGCCCTTACAAAATTCTTGGTTCACTCCACAACACGAAGTAGGAGGATCACAAGTGACACCTAACCAATCTAGGAGGCACCACCCTCCAAAAGGTAATAGGCTCAGTAATGACGATGAAATCCTTGCTCTTGTGCTTCAAGATGATAGACTCCTCAACACACAGATTTGGCTTGGTAGAAGAGATGGGATTGGTGGAAAGCAACTTGGGGAGGATAGAAATCAAGATCCATATGGTTGGAGTGGAAGATCTTGACCTCAACACAAGGGTAGGTGGTTCTCTCTCAGAAAACTGAGTAGGATAGATATGGAATAGTTTTGAGTGCTTCTATTTCGAGTGGGTGGTGGTGAAGGGGTATATATAGGCATCCCCAAAAATCCAACCGTTACACACAATAAGTCAGACTCGGTGACACCGATTTGTAAATCTCGGTGGTACCAAAGTGACTAAAAGTGGCAACTTTTGAATCTCGGAGGGACCGATATACAATTCTCGGTTGCACCGACAAGGTGACCAACGGTCAGATTTACCAAACTCATTGACGTCGATTCACCATTCTTAATTGGACCAAAAATGAGAACTTGCGTAACAGAAAGTTGGCAACCCAACTCAGTGGCACCGAGTGCAGTGTCGGCTACACCGAAGTGTTAGGGTTTGGCTAAGTCTGTCTAGGGTTTGGAACACGGTGGCACCAGGATAGGAATGTTGGTTGCACCAATTTGCATGTTTGGCTTAGGACAGACTTTGGTGGGAGAGTATGTGGATGTTTTGGTGACTGTCACTTGTGCACGTTTGAGCATATTGTTCACCATCAAAACTTTATACCCTTTTAATAGTATTGACTTTCCTATAGACTCAAAGTGATTTCTCACAAATGTAAAATATAGAGTCCTCTTGCTTGAAGCTTGGCCAACCTATTTCCTTGAATCTTGGGGTAATTCCACAATCCTTTAGCCATTTCCATCATCGAACTTTCCCTGAAATATACTTGGTGAAGACATTAGTTCAATGACTTATATGTTGTTATTAATTACCAAAACCACCAAGGGAGCAAATGTGCTTTCAGGTGTGTTGCTTGATCGACACATGTAGCCGTTCGGCAGCCGACGCTCCGTTCCTAGCCTTTTTTGCCTTCTTTTTCCCATCTGTCCACCCTTCGGCTGCCCCAGCAACAGGCACATCCGGACTGTACACGCCGTCCTTGTTGGCGAGTGCAAGCCAGACCTCGACCCATTTCTCGCACGATTCAATCCTGGTGAACACATGAAGGAACTTGAAGTCGGCATTGGTTTCGTTGTCCCAGCAAAACAACTCAAACAACTGAACCATCCGCAGCAAGAACAAGTGTCGGCGAAAAGATGGCGAAGGACGGTGAAGTCGGGGCGTTTATGGACGTACCTGCTGTTCGACGTTCACGCCGCTCTCGGGGCAAGCCTGGACCTGTTCTTGAATCCCATGCCACTTGTTGCATGCCAGTTGGATGCTCGCCCAATGGTTGGACATGGCGTTGTCGGCGTGCTCCATGTGTATGCCGGTGAACTCGGGGTCGACAAACTTGCACTCGTCGAACGCCGCCTTGATCGAGCCCAATGGTTGTTCCTGTACGTCTTCGTGTTCTGGTTCGCGCCAGTGATCGGGTCCATGCTGACCTGCTTCCACCCTTCGGCGAGGCACATGTCTTTCTTCGCCGTCCACTTGATGTGGGGCTCGGCTGGCTTCCCATTGGCCGACCTTGACTTCTTATTTCTCCCTTTGCCCCTCGCCGGCGCCGGTTCCGTCTCCGCCGGCTCTTCCTCCTCCATCTCCTCCTCGACCTCGTCGGGGTCGACGTTGTCCATGTCGCCGATGCCCTCCTCCTCTTGCGTACTGAACTCGGGGCATGCTGTGGCCATGTCGTAGCCGGTGTTGATGATTTCCTCCATCTCGGCCTTGGTGGTACTGAACTGTGGGGCCCAACCAGATGTGAAAGGCAGGAAGCCGTGCCATAGTGCCATCGTGGATGAGCCCGTGTATGTCGGCGAGGGTACATAGCCGTACTGGGTGTTGGGGTGGCCGACGGAGAAGGCGGAAGGCGTGCGCGGGAAGGTGATGTTTGGGTTGAAGCCACCGAGGGCGTCTCCATCGTCATACACCAGCGAGGGTGCGTAACCGCCCCATGCCGACAACGGGAAGTTGGGGTTGGCCGACGACGCGACGCTCTGTTGGCTGCCCAGCATGCCTTGCGAGAACGGGACCACCTGCTGCTGTTGGAAATATACCCTAGATGCAATAATAAAATGGTTATTATTGTATTTCCTTGTTCATGATAATTGTCTATTGTTCATGCTATAATTGTATTAACTGGAAACCGTAATGCATGTGTGAATACATAGACCACAACATGTCCCTAGTGAGCCTCTAGTTGGCTAGCTCGTTGATCAATAGATGGTCACGGTTTCATGACCATGGACATTGGATGTCGTTGATAACAGGATCACATCATTAGGAGAATGATGTGATGGACACGACCCAATCCTAGGCATAGCACAAGATCATGTAGTTCGTTTGCTAAAGCTTTTCTAATGTCAAGTATCATTTCCTTAGACCATGAGATTGTGCAACTCCCGGATACCGTAGGAATACTTTGGGTGTGCCAAACATCACAAAGTAATTGGGTGGCTATAAAGGTACACTACGGGTATCTCCGAAAGTGTCTATGGGTTGGCACGAATCGAGACTGGGATTTGTCACTCCGTGTGACGGAGAGGTATCTCTGGGCCCACTCGGTAAGACATCATCATAATGAGCTCAGTGTGACCAAGGAGTTAGCCACGGGATGATGTGTTACGGATCGAGTAAAGAGACTTGCCGGTAACGAGATTGAACAAGGTATAGGGATACCGACGATCGAATCTCGGGCAAGTATCATACCGGTAGACAAAGGGAATTCTATACGGGATTGATTGAATCCCCGACATCGTGGTTCATCGGATGAGATCATCGTGGAGCATGTGGGAGCCAACATGGGTATCCAGATCCCGCTGTTGGTTATTGACTAGAGAGGTGTCTCGGTTATGTCTACGTTCCTCCCGAACCCGTAGGGTCTACACACTTAAGGTTCCATGACGCTAGGGTTATAGGGAAATAGTGTACGTGGTTACCGAAGGTTGTTTGGAGTCTCGGATGAGATCCCGGACATCACGAGGAGTTCCGAAATGGTCTGAAGGTAAAGATTGATATATAGGAAGTGAGGTTTTGGTCACCAGAATTGTTCCGGGCATCACCGGTAACGTACCGGGACCATCGGAAGGGTTCCGGGGGTCCACCGTGTGGGGCCACCGGCACCAGAGGGCTTCATGGGACGAGAGTGGGAAGGGAGCAGCCCCAGAGTGGGCTGGTGCACCCCCACCCTGGCCCAAGGCGCAACAAAGGAGAGAAGGGGGGCAAACCCTAGGACAGATGGGCCCTAGGCCCACCCTAGGGCTGCCGCACCCCTCTCCCCTCCCTTGGCCGCCGCCCCAAGGCTATCTAGGGATGGCCGCCGGCCCTAGGGTGGGAACCCTAGGGGCTGCGCCCTCCCTTCTTCTCCTCCTATATAGTGGGGGTTTTGGGGGCTGCCAACACGCGAGTTCCTCTCCCTCTCGGCGCAGCCCTACCCCTCCTCCTTCTCGTCCTCCGTAGTGCTTGGCGAAACCCTGCCGGAGTACCACACAGCTCCACTGTCACCATGCCGTCGTGCTGCCGGAGCTCTCCTTCAACCTCTCCTTCCTCCTTGCTGGATCAAGGCGTAGGAGACGTCACGGGCTGCACGTGTGTTGAACGCGGAGGCGCCGTTGTTCGGCGCTTAGATCGGAATCCATCGCGATCTGAATCGCTACGAGTATGACTCCACCAACCACATTCTTGTAAGGCTTCCGCTTTGCGATATTCAAAGGTATGAAGATGCACTCCCCCTTTGCTCGTTGCTAGTTTCTTCATAGATAGATCTTGGTGACACGTAGGAATTTTTTTGATTTACTACTACGTCTTCCAATAGTGGTATCAGAGCCAGGTTTATGCATAGAATCTATGCACGAGTAGAATACAAGGTGTTGTGAGCGTCGATTTTTCAATTGTCTTGCCGTTACTAGTATTATCTTGATTCGGCGGTATTGTGGGATGAAGCGGCCCGGACCGACTTTATACGTATGCTTACGTGAGACTGGTTCCACCGCCTGAAATGCACTTGTTGCATAAGGTGGCTAGCGGGTGTCTGTCTTTCCCACTCTAGTCGGATCGGATTCGATGAAAAGGGTCCTTATGAAGGGTAAATAGAAAGTGGCATATCACGTTGTGGTTTTGGCGTAGGTAAGAAACGTTCTAGCTAGAAACCTATAGCAGCCACGTAAAAACTTGCAACAACAAATTAGAGGACGTCTAACTTGTTTTTGTAGCATATGCCATGTGATGTGATATGGCCAAAGAATGTGATGTGATATATGTGATGTATGACATTGATCATGTTCTTGTAATAGGATTCACGACTTGCATGTCGATGAGTATGACAACTGACAGGAGCCATAATAGTTGTCTTAATTTATCGTATGACCTGCATGTCAATCATAAACGCCATGTAATTACTTTACTTTATTGCTAATCATTAGCCATAGTAGTAGAAGTAATAGTTGGCGAGACAACTTCATGAAGACACGATGATGGAGATCATGGTGTCGTGTCGGTGACAGTGATGATCATGGTGCCCCGAAGATAGAGATCAAAGGAGCAATATGATATTGGCATATCATGTCACTATATTGATTGCATGTGATGTTTATCATTTTTACATCTTATTTTATTAGAAAGACGGGAGCTAAATAAGATGATCTCTCACTAAAATGTCAAGAAATGTGTTCACCCTAACTATGCACCATTGCTAAGGTTCGTTGTTCCGAAGCACCACATGATGATTGGGTGTGATAGGTTCTAACGTTCGCATACAACGGGTGTAAGCCAGATTTACACACGCAATATGTTGGAAATATGCCCTAGAGGCAATAAATAAAGTGTTTATTATTATATTTCCTTGTTCATGATAATCGTTTATTATCCATGCTATAATTGTATTAATTGGAAACACATTACATGTGTGGGTAAATAAACAACACTTTGTCCCTAGTATGCCTCTAGTGAACTAGCTCATTGATCAAAGATGGTCAAGGTTTCCTAGCCATTGACATGTGATGTCATTTGATAACGGGATCACATCATTAGGAGAATGATGTGATGGACAAGACCCAAACTACAAACATAGCATATGATCATGTCAGTTTATTGCTACTATTTTCTACATGTCAAGTATGTGTTCCTATGACCATGAGATCATACAACTCACGAACATAGGAGGAGTGCCTTGTGTGTATCAAACATCGCAACGTAACTGGATGACTATAAAGGTGCTCTACAGGTATCTCCGAGGGTGTTTGTTGAGTTGGCATGGATCAAGACTGGGATTTGTTACTTCGTGTGACGGAGAGGTATCTCAGGGCCCACTCGGTAATACAACATCACAATGAGCCTTGCAAGCAATGTGTCTAAGTGTTAGTCATGGGATCTTGTATTACGGAACAAGTAAAGAGACTTGCCAGTAACGAGGTTGAACTAGGTATGAAGATACCGACGATTGAATCTCGAGCGAGTAACATACCGAAGAACAAAGGGAACATCATACGGGATTAACTGAATCCTTGACATAGAGGTTCGACCGATAAAGATCTTCATAGAATATGTAGGAACCAATATGGGCATCCAGGTCCCGCTATTGGTTATTGACCGTAGAGGTGTCTCAGTCATGTCTACATAGTTCTTGAACCCGCAGGGTCTGCACACTTAAGGTTTGGTGACGTTTCAGTAGTATAGAGTTATGTATGGTGGTGACCGAAGGTTGTTTGGAGTCCCGGATGAGATTCTGGACGTCACGAGGAGCTTCGGAATGGTCCGGAGGTAAATATTTATATATAGGAAGTCCTGTTTTTGTCGCCGGAAAAGTTTCGGGCTCATCGATAGGGTACCGGGAGTGCCGGTAGTGTACCAGGAGGCCTCCGGGAGGGGTATTTCGACCCAAGAGGATTCATGGGCTGTGTGATAGTGGGCTGGTGGAAACTCCCACAAAAGACCCATGTGGCTGGAGAAGAAAACCCAATAGGAAAAGGTGGAAAAAAGGCAAAAAAAAGGAGGAATCCTAGTCCTACTAGGATTGAAGGAGGAGTCCTCCTCTCCTAGTGGGTTCGGCCGAATCCAAGGAGCATTGGCCCTTGCGCCAAGGCTCTCCTCCTCTCCTCCTATATATACTGGTTTTTTTTAGGGTTTTGCACTAGTTTTTTCAGCCACGTGCTACCTGTTCCTCCAGTGCATAGTTTCTCCTCTAGATCGGATTTCTGCAGTGCTTAGGCAAAGCCCTGCCAAAATTGCTCCACCACCATCGCCGGAGCGTCGTCACGCTGCCGGAGAACTCTTCTACCTCTCCGCTCTCTCTTGCTGGATCAAGACGGCGGAGATCGTCATCAAGCTGTACGTGTGCTGAACGCGGAGGTGCCGTCCGTTCGGCGCTAGACCGGAAGGATCGTGATCAAGCTCGTGGGACGGATCGTGATCAAGTTTGCGGGATGGATCGTGATTGGATCACAGGACGGATCGTGATCGGATCGCAGGACGCACGGCGATTTGGATCGCGAAGACGTTCGACTACACCAACCGCGTTTCTTAACGCTTCCCGCTTAGCGATCTACAAGGGTACGTAGATCCACTCTCCCTCTCGTAGATGCTCATCACCATGGATAGATCTGCGTGTGCGTAGGAAATTTTTTGTTTCCCATGCAACGTTTCCCAACAGTGGCATCATGAGCTAGGTCTATGTGTAGATGAGATCTCGAGTAGAATACAAAAGGTTTGTGGGCGTTGATGCTTAGATTGCTTCCTCGCTTGGTCAGATTTTGGTTCAGCGGTATTGTGAGATGAAGAGGCCCGGACCAACATTACTCATACGCTTATGAGAGACCGATTCCCTCGACCGCAACTTGTTGCTTAGATGGCTTACGGGTGCTAG
Organism: Hordeum marinum; assembly: GCA_022496015.1. Taxonomy (NCBI): domain Eukaryota; kingdom Viridiplantae; phylum Streptophyta; class Magnoliopsida; order Poales; family Poaceae; genus Hordeum; species Hordeum marinum. Next base: position 86,531,644 of record CM039678.1, on the reverse strand, counting down.
TTTCTCTCACTTTAGTTGGATCGGATTCGACAAAGGCGGTCCTTGAGAAGGTTGAAAAGCAACTAGTGTATCACCGTTGTGGTTTTTGCGTAGATGAGAATTGTTCTTGCTAGATACCCGTAGCAGCCACGTAAAACATGCAACAACAATTAGAGGACGTCTAACTTGTTTTTTCAGGGTATGTTGTGATGTGATATGGCCAATTACATGATGTGATATATGTGATGTATGAAATGATCATGTGATGTATAGATTATCACGACTTGCATGTCGATGAGTACGACAACCGGCAGGAGCCATAGGGTTGTCTTTAATTATTGTATGACATGCGTGTCAATCATTAAGCGCTATGTAATGCTTTACTTTATCGCTAAACGGTAGCAATAGTAGTAGAAGCATGTTGGGCGTGACAACCCCGATGGCGACACGTTGATGGAGATCAAGATGATGGAGATCATGGTGTCTTGCCGGTGACAATGGAGATCATGCCGGTGCTTTCAAGATGGAGATCAAAAGCACAAGTTAATGGCCATATCATGTCACTTATGATTTGCATGTGATGTTAATCCTTTTATGCACCTTGTTTTGCTTAGGATGACGGTAGCATTATAAGGTGATCCCTCACTTAATTTCAAGATAAATTGTGTTCTCCCCGAGTGTGCACCGTTGTGAAAGTTCGTCGTGTTGAGACACCACGTGATGATCGGGTGTGATAGACTCTACGTTCACATACAACTGGTGCAAGCCAGTGTTGCACGTGCAGAACACTCGGGTTAAACTTGACAAGCCTAGCATGTACAGACATGGCCTCGGAACACAAGAGACCGAAAGGTCGAACATGAGTCATATAGTAGATATGATCAACATAATGATGTTCACCATTGAAGCCACCTCAACTCCCGTGATGATCGGACTTGAGTTGGTGGATTTGGGTCATGTGACACTCAGATGACCTAAGGGATGTCGATTTGAGTGGGAGTTTTAGTAATTTGATTAACTAAACTCATTATCTTGAACAATAGTCTAAGTTGAAAGGTGATGGAAGTAACTTTGTTGACTGGGCCCGTAATCTGAGGATTATCCTCACGGCTTCCCAGAAATCATATGTCCTTGATGCACCGCTTGATGACCAACCAGAAGACATGACCTCTGAAGACGTTAAGAACGCTTGGGAGGCAAGTACTAGAGATTACTCAATAGTTCAGTGTGCAATATTGTATGGCTTAGAACTGGGACTTCAAAGACGTTTTGAACGTCATGGAGCATAGCAGATGTTCCAGGAGTTGAAGTTTATCTTTCAGAAGAATGCCCGGATCGAGAGGTATGAAACCTCTGATAAGTTCTATGCTTGCAAGATGGAGGAGAATGGGTCTATTAGTGAACATATACTCAGAATGTCTGGGTATTCAACTCGTCTAGCGGAGTTGGGAATTGCCCTTCCGCCAAAGGCGATCACTGACAGAGTTCTTCAATCACTGTCACCTAGTTACAAGAGCTTTGTGATGAACTATAACATGCACGGGATGAACAAGTCAGTCGTCGAGCTGTTTGCGATGCTAAAAGTCACTGAGTCTGAAATCCAGAAAGAACATCAAGTGTTGATGGTCAATAAAACCACTAGTTTCAAGAAAAATGGCAAGGTCAAGGGCAAGGGCAAGAAGGGTAAAACCAAGGGCAAGAAGGTCACTTAAGAAAGTGTGGAATTGTTTCACAGTTGACACCGCCCGGAACACCACAGCGTAATGGTGTGTCCGAACGTCGTAATCGAACCTTATTAGATATGGTGCGTTCTATGATGTCTCTTGCTGATTTGCCACTATCGTTTTTGGGGTTATGCATCAGAGACAACTGCATTCACTTTAAATAGGGCACCATTGAAATCCGTTGAGACGATGCCATATGAACTGTGGTTTGTCAAGAGGCCAAAGTTGTCGTTTCATAAAGTTTGGGGATGTGATGCTTATGTCAAAAAGCTTCAGCCTGAAAAGCTGGAACCCAAGGAGGAAAAATGCGTCTTCATAGGATACCCGAAAGAGACAGTCGGGTATACCTTCTATCTCAGATCTGAAGGCAAAGTGTTTGTCGCTAAGAACGGAACATTTCTTGAGAAAGAGTTTCTCTCGAAAGAATTGAGTGGGAGGAAAATAGAGCTTGATGAGGTTATTGAACCTTTACTTCAACCACAAAGTAGCGCAACGCAGAAAGATGTTTTTGTGGAACCTTCGATGATAGAAGAGGAAGTTAATGATGATGATCATGAAGCTTCGGATCAAGCTACTATTGAACCTCGTAGGTCGACAAGGTCGCGTACTACTCCTGAGTGGTACGGCAACCCTGTCTTGGAGGTCATGTTGTTGGACAACAATGAACCTATGAGCTATGTGTTGGAAATATGCCCTAGAGGCAATAATAAATTAGTTATTATCATATTTCCTTGTTCATGATAATCGTTTATTATCCATGCTATAATTGTATTGATCGGAGACTTAGATGCATGTGTGGATACATAGACAAAACCATGTCCCTAGTATGCCTCTAATAGACTAGCTCGTTGATCAAAAGATGGTTAAGGTTTCCTAGACATGGACATGAGATGTCATTTGATAACGGGGTCACATCATTAGGAGAATGATGTGATGGACAAGACCCAAACTACAAACGTAGCATACGATCGTGTCAGTTTATTGCTACTGTTTTCCGCATGTCAAGTATGTGTTCCTATGACCATGAGATCATGCAACTCACAGACATCGGAGGAGTGCCTTGTGTGTATCAAACGTCACAACGTAACTGGGTGACTATAAAGGTGCTCTACAGGTATCTCCGATGGTGTCTGTTGAGTTGGCATGGATCGAGACTGGGATTTGTTACTCCGTGTGACGGAGAGGTATCTCGGGGCCCACTCGGTAATGCAACATCACAATAAGCCTTGCAAGCAATGTGACTAATTGTTAGTTGCGGGATCTTGTATTACGGAACGAGTAAAGAGACTTGCCGGTAACGAGGTTGAACTAGGTATGGAGATACCGACGATCGAATCTCGGGCAAGTAACATACCGAAGAACAAAGGGAACGTTATACGGGATTAACTGAATCCTTGACATAGAGGTTCGACCGATAAAGATCTTCGTAGAATATGTAGGAACCAATGTGGACGTCCAGGTCCCGCCATTGGTTATTGACCGTAGAGGTGTCTCGATCATGTCTACATAGTTCTCGAACCCGCAGGGTCTGCACACTTAAGGTTCGGTGACGTTTCGGTAGTGTAGAGTTATGTATGGTGGTGACCGAAGTTTGTTCTGAGTCCCGGATGAGATCCCGGACATCACGAGGAGCTCCAGAATGGTCCGGAGGTAAAGATTCATATATAGGAAGTCCCAGTTTGGTTTCCGAAAAAGTTTCGGGCTCATCGGTAGTGTACCGGGAGTGCCGGTAGTGTACCGGGAGGCCTCCGGGAGGGGTATTTCGACCCCAAGAGGTCCATGGGCTGTGGGATAATAATAACCAGCCCTTATTGGGCTGGGAAAACAGCCACAAAGGCCCATGGCGCAGGAGAGAAAGTCCTAAAGAAAAAGGTGGAAAATCAGCCAATAGGAGGCAATCCTACTCCAACTAGGATTGGAGGTGCAGTAGGATTGCTTCCCACCTCCTATTTCGGCCGACCCAAAGGCCTTGGATGCCTCTCCTCTCCTCTCCTCCTATATATACTAGTGGATTGGGTGGTTTTTGGACAAAATTTCCGGCCACGTGCTACCCGTTACACCGGTGCATAGTTTCTCCTCTAGATCGGTTTTCTGCAGCGCTTAGGTGAAGCCCTGCCGGAATTGCTCCACCACCATCACCGGAGCGCTGTCATGCTGCCGGTGAACTCTCTCTCCTCTCCACCTCCTCTCGCTGGATCGAGACGGTGGAGATCGTCATCAAGCTGCACGTGTGCTGAACGCGAAGGTGCCGTCCGTTCGGCGCTAGATCGGAAGGACCGTGATCGAGATCGCGAGACGGTTCGTGATGTGATCACGGAACGGATCGTGATGAGTTCGCGGGACAGATCGTGATCAAGATCGTGAGACGGATCGTGATGAGTTCGCGGGACGGATCATGATGTGTTTGCGGGACGGTTCGTGATTGGATCGCGGGACGCTCGGCGATTTGGATCGCGAAGAAGTTCGACTACACCAACCACGTTTCTTAACGCTTCCCGCTTAGAGATCTACAAGGGTACGTAGATCCGCTCTCCCTCTCGTAGATGCTCATCACCATGGATAGGTTTGCGTGTGCGTAGGAAAATTTTAGTTTCCCATGCGACGTTCCCCAACACTATGGAGGTGCAGTGATGGGCCCGGATTCCAAGAAATGGTTAGAGGCCATTAAATCCGAGATGGGATCCATGTATGAAAACAAAGTATGGACTTTGGAAGTATTACCTGAAGGGCGAAAGGCCATTCAGAACAAATGGATCTTTAAGAAGAAGACAAATGCGGACGGTAATGTCACCGTCTATAAAGCTCGACTTGTGGCAAAGGGTTTTACACAAGTTCAAGGAGTTGACTATGATGAGACCTTCTCACCTGTAGCGATGCTTAAGTCTGTTAGAATCATGTTGGCAATAGCTGCTTATTTCGACTATGAAATTTGGCAGATGGATGTCAAAACAGCGTTCCTCAACGGTTTCCTTGAGGAAGAGTTGTATATGATGCAACCAGAAGGTTTTGTCGATCCAGAGAATGCTGACAAAGTTTGCAAACTCCAGCGATCCATTTATGGGCTGGTGCAAGCATCTCGGAGTTGGAATAAGCGTTGTGATGAGGTGATCAAAGCGTTTGAGTTTATACAAGTTTATGGAGAAGCTTGTATTTACAAGAAATTGAGTGGGAGCTCTATAGCGTTTCTAATATTATATGTGGATGACATATTGCTGATTAGAAACAATATATAAATGCTAGAAAGCATGAAGGAATATTTGAACAAGAGTTTTTCAATGAAGGACCTAGGAGAAGCTGCTTTCATATTAGGCATTAAGATCTATAGAGATAGATCGAGACGCTTAATAGCACTTTCACAGAGCACATACCTTGATAAAGTTTTGAAGAAGTTCAAAATGGATTAGTCCAAGAAGGGGTTCTTGCCTGTGTTACAAGGTGTTAAGTTGAGTAAGACTCAATGCCCAGTGACTACAGAAGATAGAGAAAATATGAATGTCATCCCCTATGCTTCAGCCATAGGCTCTATCATGTATGCAATGCTGTCCACAAGACCGGATGTCGGCCTTGCCATAAGTATGGCCGGAAGGTTTCAAAGTGATCCTAGAATGGAACATTGGGCAACGGTCAAGAATATCCTTAAGTACTTGAAAAGGACTAAGGAAATGTTTCTCATTTATGGAGGTGATGAAGAGCTCTTCGTAAAGGGTTACGTTGATGCAAGCTTTGACACTGATCCGGATGACTCTAAGTCACAAACCGGATACGTATTTATTCTCAACGGGGGAGCGGTAAGCTGGTGCAGTTCCAAGCAAAGCATGGTAGCCGATTCTACATGTGTTGCGGAGTACATCGCAGCCTCGGAGGCGGTGAAGGAAGGTGTCTGGATGAAGCAGTTCATGACAGATCTTGGAGTAGTGCCCAATGCACTGAATCCAATGAACCTGTTCTGTGACAACACTGGTGCCATTGCTCTGGCCAAGGAACCAAGGTTTCACAAGAGGACCAGACACATAAAGCGACGCTTCAACTCCATCCGCGATTACATCGAGCAGAAGGACATAAATATTTGCAAAGTGCACATGGATCTGAATGTTGCAGACCCGTTGACTAAACCTCTTCCAAGGCTAAACATGATCAACACCAGAACTGCATGGGTGTTCGATTCATTACAATGTAAATCACATAGTGATGTGAGCTAGATTATTGACTTTACTACAAGTGGGAGACTATTGGAAATATGCCCTCGAGGCAATAAATAAAGTGTTTATTATTATATTTCCTTGTTCATGATAATCATTTATTATCCATGCTATAATTGTATTAATTGGAAACACATTACATGTGTGGGTAAATAAACAACACTTTGTCCCTAGTATGCCTCTAGTGAACTAGCTCGTTGATCAAAGATGGTCAAGGTTTCCTAGCCATTGACATGTGATGTCATTTGATAATGGGATCACATCATTAGGAGAATGATGTGATGGACAAGACCCAAACTACAAACATTGCATATGATCGTGTCACTTTATTGCTACTGGTTTCTGCATGTCAAGTATGTGTTCCTATGACCATGAGATCATGAAACTCACGAACATCGGAGGAGTGCCTTGTGTGTATCAAATGTCACAACATAACTGGGTGACTATAAAGGTGCTCTACAGGTATCTCCGAGGGTGTTTGTTGAGTTGGCATGGATCAAGACTGGGATTTGTTACTTAGTGTGACGGAGAGGTATCTCAGGGCCCACTCGGTAATACAACATCACAATGAGCCTTGCAAGCAATGTGTCTAAGTGTTAGTCACGGGATCTTGTATTACAGAACGAGTAAAGAGACTTGCCAGTAACGATGTTGAACTAGGTATGAAGGTACCGACGATTGAATCTCGGGCGAGTAACATACCGAAGAACAAAGGGAACATCATACGGGATTTACTGAATCCTTGACATAGAGGTTCGACCAATAAAGATCTTCATAGAATATGTAGGAACCAATATGGGCATAGTCCCGCTATTGGTTATTGACCGTAGAGGTGTCTCGATCATGTCTACATAGTTCTTGAACCCGCAGGGTCTACACACTTAAGGTTTGGTGACGTTTTGGTAGTATAGAGTTATGTATGGTGGTGACCGAAGGTTGTTCGGAGTCCCGGATGAGATCCCGAATGTCACGAGGAGCTCTGAATGGTCCGGAGGTAAAGATTTATATATAGGAAGTCCTGTTTTGGTCGTTGAAAAAGTTTCGGGCTCATCGGTAGTGTACCGGGAGTGCCGGTAGTGTACTAGGAGGCCTCCGGGAGGGGTATTTCGACCCAAGAGGCTTCATGCGCTGTGGGATAGTGAATATCAGCCCTTAGTGGGCTGGTGGAAACTCCCACACAAGGCCCATGTGGCTGGAGAAGAAAACCCAATAGGAAAAGGTGGAAAAAAGACAAAAAAAGGAGCAATCCTAGTCCTACTAGGATTGGAGGAGGAGTCCTCCTCTCCTAGTGGGTTCAGCCAAATCCAAGGAGCCTTGGCCCTTGCGCCAAGGCTCTCCTCCTCTCCTCCTATATATATTGGGGGATTTTAGGGTTTTGCACTAGTTTTTTCAGCCACGTGCTACCCGTTCCTCCAGTGCATAGTTTCTCCTCTAGATCGGATTTCTGTAGTGCTTAGGCGAAGCCCTGCCGAAATTGCTCCACCACCATCGCCAGAGCACCGTCACGCTGCCGAAGAACTCTTCTACCTCTCCGCTCTCTCTTGCTGGATCAAGACGGCGGAGATCGTCATCAAGCTGTATGTGTGCTGAACGCGGAGGTGCCGTCCGTTCGGTGCTAGATCGGAAGGATCGTGATCAAGCTCGTGGGACGGATCGTGATCAAGTTCGCGGGATGGATCGTGATTGGATCACGGGACGGATCATGATCGGATCGCGGGACGCACGGTGATTTGGATCGCGAAGACGTTCGACTACACCAACCGCGTTTCTTAACGCTTCCCACTTAGCGATCTACAAGGGTACATAGATCCACTCTCCCTCTCGTAGATGCTCATCACCATGGATAGATCTGCATGTGCGTAGGAAAATTTTTGTTTCCCATGCAACGTTTCCCAACACAATACACTTAGGTTGACTTGACGAGCCTAGCATGTACAGACATGGCCTCGAAACACGGGAGACCGAAAGGTCAAACATGAGTCGTATAGAGATGATCAGACACGGGCTAGTTGACATGGATCATGTGTCACTTGGATGACTAGACAGATGTCTATCTAAGTGGGAGTTCATTAAATAATTTGATTATGTGAACTTAATTATCATGAACTTAGTCTAAAATTGTCTTTACAATCTATATTGTAGACCCAATGGCCAACGCGAATGTTGCCCTCAACTTCAACGCGTTCCTAGAGAAAACCAAGCTGAAAGATGATGGAAGCAACTATGCGGACTGGGTCTGTGGCTTGAGGATCATCCTCATATCTTCCAAAAGATTATATGTCCTTGATGCACCGCTAGGTGACGCACCCATTTTCCCAGCGGCTCAGGATGTTATGAACGCCTAGTAGTCGCGCTGTGATGATTACTCCCTGGTTCAGTGCGGCATGCTTTATAGTTTAGAGCTGGGGCTCCAAAAGCATTTTGAGAAACACAGAGCATATGAGATGTTCCAAGAGCTGAAATTGGTTTTCCAAGCTCATGCCCGGGTCAAGAGATATGATGTCTCCGACAAGTTCTTTAGTTGTAAGATGGAGGAGAATAGTTATGTCAGTGAGCACATACTCAAAATGTCTGGGTGCACAACCGCTTGTCTCAGCTGGGAGTTAATCTTCCGGATGACTCGGTTATTGACAGAATCCTCCAGACGCTCCCACCTAGCTACAAGAGCTGTGTGATGAACTACAACATGCAGGGGATGGAGAAGTCCATTCCTGAGTTGTACTCGATGCTGAAATCAGCGGAGGTCGAGATCAAAAAGGAGCATCAAGTGTTGATGGTCAATAAGACCACTAGTTTTAAGAAAGGCAAGGGTAAGAAGAACTTCAAGAAGGATGGAAAAGAAGTTGCCACACCTGGTAAGCAAGTTGCCTGGAAGAAGAACAAGAATGGACCCAAGCCTGACTGAGTGCTTTTATTGCAAGGGTACCGGTCACCGGAAGCGGAACTGCCCCAAGTACTTAGAGGATAAGAAGGCCGGCAACATTAAAGGTATATGTGATATACTTGTTATTGATGTGTACCTTACTAGCGCTCGTAGTAGCTCCTGGGTATTTGATACCGGTGTAGTTTTTCACATTTGTAACTCCAAGCAGGAGCTGCGGAATAAGCGGAGACTGGCAAAGGACGAGGTGATGATGCGCGTCGGGAATGGTTCCAAGGTCGATGTGATCGCCGTTGGCACGCTACCTCTACATCTACCTTCGGGATTAGTTTTAAACCTCAATAATTGTTATTTAGTACCAGATTTGAGCATGAACATTGTATCTGGATCTCGTTTGATGCGAGATGGCTACTCATTTAAATTCGAGAATAATGGTTGTTCTATTTATATGAGAGAAATGTTTTATGGTCATGCCCCGCTGGTAAATGGTTTATTTTTGATGAATCTCGAACGTGATGTTACACATGTTCATAGTGTGAGTACCAAAAAGTGTAAGGTTGATAATGATAGTCCCACTTACATGTGGCACTGCCGCCTTGGTCATATTGGTGTCAAACGCATGAAGAAACTCCATTCTGATGGACTTTTGGAGTCTCTTGACTTTGAATCATTTGACACGTGTGAACCATGCCTCATGGGCAAGATGACCAAGACTCTGTTCTCCGGAACAATGGAGCGAGCAACTGACTTGTTGGAGATAATACATACCGATGTATGCGGTCCAATGAGCGTTGAGGCTCGCGGTGGCTACCGTTATGTTCTCACCCTCACTGATGACTTAAGCAGATATGGGTATGTATACTTAATGAAACACAAGTTTGAAACCTTTGAAAAGTTCAAGGAATTTCATAGTGAGGTAGAGAATCAACGTGATAGGAAAATAAAGTGCCTACGATCTGATCGTGGCAGAGAATATTAAGGCACGAGTTTGGCACACACCTAAGGAAATGTGGAATTGTTTCACAACTCACGCCACCTGGCACACCTCAGCGAAACGGTGTGTCTGAACGTCGTAATCGCATTTTATTGGATATGGTGCGATCTATGATGTCTCTTACCGACTTACCGCTATCATTTTGGGGATATGCATTAGAGACCGCCGCATTCACTTTAAATAGGGCACTGTCTAAATCCGTCGAGACGACACCGTATGAATTATGGTTTGGAAAGAAACCTAAGTTGTCATTTCTGAAAGTTTGGGGATGCGATGCTTATGTGAAGAAACTTCAACCTGATAAGCTCGAACCCAAAGCGGAAAAGTGAGTCTTCATAGGATACCCCAAAGAAACTGTTGGGTATACCTTCTACCTCAGATCTGAAGGCAAAGTCCTTGTTGCCAAGAATGGATCCTTTCTAGAGAAAGAGTTTCTCTTGAAAGAAGTAAGTGGGAGGAAAATAGAACTTGATGAGGTAATTGTACCTCCACTCGAACCGGAGAGTAGCGCTGCATAGGAAGTTGTTTCTATGGAGCCTGCACCGACTGGAGAGGAAGTTAATGATGATGATCATGAAACTTCAGATCAAGTTTCTATTCGAAGGTCCACTAGGACACGTTCCGCACCAGAGTGGTATGGCAACCCTGTCCTGGAGATCATGTTGTTGGACAACGGTGAACCTTCGAACTATGAAGAAGCGATGGCGGGCCCAGATTCCAACAAATGGCTTGAAGCCATGAAATTCGAGATAGGATCCATGTATGAGAACGAAGTATGGACTTTGGTGGACTTGCCTAATGATAAGCGAGCCATAGAAAATAAATGGATCTTTAAGAAGAAGACTGACACGGGTGGTAATGTGACCGTCTATAAGGCTCGGCTTGCCGCTAAGGGTTATCGACAAGTTCAAGGAGTTAACTACGATGATACTTTCTCACCCGTAGCGATGCTGAAGTTCGTCCGAATCATGTTAGTAATTGCCGCATTTTATGATTATGAGATCTGGCAAATGGACGTCAAACTGGCATTCCTTAATGGCTTCCTTAAGGAAGAAATGTATATGATGCAGCCAGAAGGTTTTGTCGATCCTAAAGATGCTAACAAAGTATGCAAGGTTCAGCGCTCCATCTATGGGCTGGTGCAAGCATCTCGGAATTGGAACATTCGCTTTAATGAGGTGATTAAAGCGTTTGGATTTATACAGGTTTATGGAGAACCCTATATTTACAAGAAAGTGGGTGGGAGCTCTATAGCATTTCTCATATTATATGTGGATGACATATTGTTGATGGGAAATGATATAGAACTTTTGGAAAGCAAAAAGGCCTACTTAAATAAGTGTTTTTCAATGAAGGACCCTGGAGAAGCTGCTTACATATTAGGCATCAAGATATATAGAGATAGATCGAGACGCCTCATAGGTCTTTCACAAAGCACATACCTTGACAAGATATTGAATAAGTTCAATATGGATCAGTCCAAGAAGGGTTTATTGCCTGTGTTACAGGGTGTGAGATTGAGTACGACTCAATGCCCGATCACGTCAAAGGATAGAGAAGAGATGAGTGTCGTCCCCTATGCTTCAGCCATAGGCTCTGTTATGTATGTCATGCTATGTACCGGACCTGATGTGAACCTTGCCATAAGTTTGGCAGGGAGGTACCAAAGTGATCCCGGAGCGGAACACTGGACAATGGTCAGTAATATCCTGAAGTACCTGAAAAGGACCAAGGACATGTTTCTCGTATATGGAGGTGCCAAAGAGCTCGTCGTAAAGGGGTATGTAGATGCTAGCTTCGACACATATCCGGATGACTCAAAGTCACAAACCGGATACGTGTATATTTTGAACGGAGGGACAGTCAGCTGGTGCAACAGCAAGCAAAGCGTCGTGGCGGAATCTACATGTGAAGCGGAGTACATAGCTGCTTCGGAAGCAGCAAAGGAAGGGGTCTGGATGAAGGAGTTCATCACCGACCTAGGAGTGATTCCCAATGCGTCAGGCCCGATGACTGTATTCTGTGACAACACTGGAGCTATTGCCCTTGCCAAGGTGCCCAGGTTTCACAAGAAGACAAGACACATCAAATGCCGCTTCAACTCCATTCGTGATTACATTCAGGAAGGAGATATAGATATTTGTAAAGTACATACGGATCTGAATGTCGCAGATCCATTGACTAAACCTCTCACACGAGCGAAACATGATCAACACCAGAACTCTATGGGTGTTCAATACATCACAATGAAACTAGATTATTGACTCTAGTGCAGGTGGGAGACTATTGGAAATATGCCCTAGAGCCAATAATAAAATGGTTATTATTGCATTTCCTTGTTCATGATAATTGTCTATTGTTCATGCTATAATTGTATTAACCGAAAACCGTAATGCATGTGTGAATACATAGACCACAACATGTCCCTAGTGAGCCTCTAGTTGGCTAGCTTGTTGATCAATAGATGGTCATGGTTTCATGACCATGGACATTGGATGTCGTTGATAACAGGATCACATCATTAGGAGAATGATGTGATGGACAAGACCCAATCCTAAGCATAGCACAAGATCGTGTAGTTCGTCTGCTAAAGCTTTTCTAATGTCAAGTATCGTTTCCTTAGACCATGAGATTGTGCAACTTCCGGAAACCGCAGGAATACTTTGGGTGTGCCAAACGTTACAACATATCTGGGTGGCTATAAAGGTACACTAGGGTATCTCCGAAAGTGTCTGTTGGGTTGGCACGAATCGAGACTGGGATTTGTCACTCCGTGTGACGGAGAGATATCTCTGGGCCCACTCAGTAAGACATCATCATAATGAGCTCAGTGTGACTAAGTAGTTAGCCACGGGATGATTTGTTACGGATCGAGTAAAGAGACTTGCCTGTAACGAGATTGAACAAGGTATAGGGATACCGATGATCGAATATCGGGCAAGTATCATACGGGTAGACAAAGGGAATTGTATACGGGATTGATTGAATCCTCGACATCGTGGTTCATCCGATGAGATCATCATGGAGCATGTGGGAGCCAACATGGGTATCCAGATCCTGCTGTTGGTTATTGACCGGAGAGGTGTCTCGGCCATGTCTACGTGCCTTCCGAACCAGTAGGGTCTACACACTTAAGGTTCGGTGATGCTAGGGTTATAGGGAAATAGTGTACGTGGTTACCGAAGGTTGTTTGGATTCCTAGATGAGATCCCGAACATCACGAGGAGTTCTGGATTGGTCCGGAGGTAAAGATTGATATATAGGAAGTGATGTTTTGGTCACCAGAAGTGTTTCAGGCATCACCGGTAACGTACTGGGACCACCGGAAGTGTTCCGGGGGTCCACCATGTGGGGCCACCGGCACTAGAGGGATGCGTGGGCCGAGAGTGGGAAGGGACTAGCCCCAGAGTGGGCTGGTGCGCCCCCACCCTGGCCCAAGGCACAACAAAGGAGAGAAGGGGGGGCAAAGCCTAGGGCAGATGGGCCCCAGGCCCACCCTAGGGCTGCCGCACCCCCTCCCCTCCCTTGGCCGCCGCCCCAAGGCCATCTAGGGCTGGCCGCCGGCCCTAGGGTGGGAATCCTAGGGGATGCACCCTCTCTCCTCCTCCTCCTATATATAGTGGGGGTTTTGGAGGCTGCCAACACGCGAGTTCCTCTCCCTCTCGGCACAGTCCTACCCCTCGTCCTCCTCGTCCTCCATAGTGCTTGGCGAAGCCCTGCCGGAGTACCACACATCTCCATCGTCACCATGCCGTCGTGCTGCCGGAGCTCTCCCTCAACCTCTCCTTCCTCCTTGCTGGATCAAGGCGTAGGAGACGTCACCAGGCTGCACATGTGTTGAACGTGGAGGTGCCGTTGTTCGGCACTTAGATCGGAATCCACCGCAATCTGAATCGCTGCGAGTAGAACTCCACCAAGCACATTCTTGTAGTGCTTTCGCTTTGCGATCTTCAAAGGTATGAAGATGCACCCCCCTTTGCTCGTTACTGGTTTCTCCATAGATAGATCTTGGTCACATGTAGGAATTTTTTTGATTTACTACTACGTCCCCCAATAGCTGCTGCCCTGGGAAGATCGGCCACTGAGACAACGCCTCCTGCTCCGTTGGTGTCGCCGTGTCCCTGACTTTCTTCATGAGATTCCGGAGATCGGTGGTCACCACCTCCCTTTGGTCGACGTCGGCCTTCCACTGCGCGTTTGTCAAGCCCGACGACCTTGGCATCGGCGCATGGGCCCTCCTCACCTTCAGCGCGGCGGGGGCAGTGGCTTGGAAGAAGCAACCGGTGTCACTGATAGCTCGGCCCCACGTGGCTTTTCGCTTCAGCTGGCACCCCCAGACGCCCCCAGCACGTTGGGTTCAACCTGGGGTCGCCCCCAGGTGCCATGATTTCAGACCTAAACTATTATGTTTTCATGAATATAAGAGTGATTTGGATCCTATCTTGCAAGTTGTATGCACCTATTACGTGTCTTGATTCACATACCCCGTAACAATAATTGGGATTCTTTCCGGTGATTGCCGTAGTTTGAGGATTTCCTGTATTCACCATGTGTTAATGCTTTGTTCGAGTTCTCTTTTAAAAGTATGCCTTAATATCCCTTAGTTTCCAATAGGACCCTGCTGCCACGGGAAGGTAGGACAAAAGATGGCATACATGTTCCTATCGCAAGCACTTATGACTATATACGGAATACATGCCTACATTACATTGATGAATTGGATCTAGTTCGGTGTCGCCCTAGTGTGTAACTGTTACATGATTGATGTCATCTAAATCATTATCCATCACACGTCCATGTGCCTACACTCTACATATACTGAATCTTGCTAAGTTACTACTTCTGCTGTTGCTGTGACTGTAAGTGCATCCAGTGCCACCCTTTGTTAGTTTTGGAGTATTGAAGACAAACGTGGTTGAGGGACTAATGTGTTTGTGAGAGTTCACAGGTTAACACAGATAGAAGTCCTTGGGGTTTCGGTTTAGCCGTCGAAGACTATGCCCAAAAATGTCCAAATACATTGATGATGGTTGGAGCCATATTGGTGGGATGCGACATTCATCCAAAGATAATGAAACGCGAAGACGAAGTCTTTTGGTAGTTTTGTTTCTTCTTTCCTGAGTCATAGGAACCACCGTACTGTTAAGTGGGGTCGAAGTGATTGAAGTCATATGTTGACGTGATGCTCAACCCATACCTATGTCTTCGAGTGAAGACGATGAGAGGAAAACTCTTCCAAAGCTGGTTGAATCAGCTTTACTTGTAGCCCAAGTAAAGTTGTCGCATGCGTTAAAAATCCGACCGTTGTGACATCGTCGGTTGGCCATTGACCCAATGTCATTTTGGTCATATCAGGTCGGGTTGCCTGCTGGCTATAAATAGCCCACCCCCTCCACCATGAGAAGGTGGCTGCGCAGAGAGAGATACAACTGTTGTTGTTTTGGAGAAACCCACCTCGAATACATTGAGAGAGACACATCCCGTGAGGATACACCTAAACACCTAGAGCTAGAGTGTTTGAGCATCACCGAAGACTTTCTGTTCCGAGAGAACTGAAGACTTATTACACTTGAAGACTGTGATCTTCCAGACGGTTAGGCATCTGGGTCTAGAGCGTCCAAGAGTCATTGTGGACTACCAGGTGACCAAGTTTGCACGGGTTTTGGAAGTCCCCCCTGAAGATTTACCTGAGTGATTGGGCGCTATCTAAGTGACTTTGGATCAAGGGGAATAAGGTGAAGACGAGGTCTTCTGAGTTCAATATTGGCCTCCCTAACCAGATGTACAGTTGTCACAGCAACTGGAACCGGCCCAACAAACACGTGTCTTCGTCAAGCAACTGGTTCTATCTTTCACCCTCTTACACTTCTACTCTGAATAGTGAAGTCATTGCTTGATCATTGCTTGAAGACTTTCTCCGAAGACATTCATATCTACTGTCTATCTTCATACTGTCTAAGTTTGTCTTTGACTCATCTTAGCATACATGATGATGATGCTTGACTTGTCTGTATGTCTTCACTAATATTGCATGCCTTGACTAGATCCTTGATTACTATCCCTACCTGATCCTGGTTATGTTTCCGTATTACTCGAATACATTCATTATTTTGAAGTCTTTCATAAAAATCACCTATTCACCCCCCTCTAGTCGATAACTAGTACTTTCAGTGACACCTGCCACTCAATTGCTACTCTTACTACTGTTACCAAAATTGATGCTATTACTATTATTGCTACTCCCATTATTTGCCGTGCTACTAAACTTTTGCTGCAGAGAGATATCCCATGTGCGGTTGAATTGACAACTCAACTGTCAAAGCCAATACATATTATTTGGCTCCCCTTGTGTCGAATCAATAAATTAGGGTGAAATACTACCTGTGAAGACTTCGCAATCCCCTATACTTGTGGGTTATAAGTGCGCTGAGCCTAGCCTAGCTCGCTCGAACTCGACTGATTGGCAGTTGTGGCTATCATTTCCCATGCCAAATCATTTCATGAGCTGGGGATCTACATCTATGTAGCTGTTGGGTGCAGTCAATGCGACATACCCCGACGTTTTAGAAACATCACCGATGTTACACACCCTTCGCAACATACCTAATGTTAAATTAACGTACCTGCAGTGTCGCCGCAACATCGTCGTCGTCATGGCACGGTCACACTTCATTCTGACGTTGCCGAAGTTATAGTGTCCATCCTGCAACACCATCATGTGTCGCGGTCGCAACATGTCTGGTGCGTAAGAAACATCGACACTGCTCCACGACCGCGCATGGTGGCGCCCCTTGCAGCTCCGCGGTGCTTCACACATTAGCTCCCACACGTTGAAAAGGCAGCACCACAGCCGAAACACCCTGGTTGCGGAGACGACCGACTTAGACCAAAAGGAACAGAGGCTTCCACCACCAACCTGCACCGACTAGGGGCTCATCCGCTTGATTCACGCAGCCGCACCAGCGACCCACACCGGCAGTACCGCGTAGCCCTCCACACCATCGCCAACTGTCCACCCCCTCGGTTGCTGAAACAAGTGGTCGCCGCTACGACATAGATGCCCGCATGGCGCCACGCCCTTGCCTGGGATAACGACCTTGTGCCACCCCATACCCCCCAGAGGGGAGTGGGATCCCTACAGCGACCCATGCCGACTGGGCTTTGCTCGAAGGCAAGGAGAAGGGGAGGAAGGGGGAGAGCTTGGGGGCTGGTGGCTGACGGCTAGGTTCCGTACCATCACTCGTGAAAATAAATTAAGGTTAATTTGATGGCTCCAACTTCTTCTTCCTCCTCCTCCTCCTCCGCCTCCTCTGATACTATTTTTGTTACTGCCACACCTTGAGTTCAGAGTTGTCGAGTCTTTGCAACAGTCAAAATGAAAACGACCCCTCCCAAGGGATGTAAATGCCGCAATAAACGGCGCCACAAACCCATTTAGTTAGCTTTTATTCAGTTTCCCTACAATTTTTTTTATTCAATTGTTGGACCAACATCCGCAAATATCAGTCGGACTGAAACTTCACAAAATATCAATTGAGTGAGAACTTGCAACTCCGTATAGAAAAAAACTAGCACAAACAAATCGATATGTAGGACTTATCCAGTATCAACCATCGATCACAAGTTCACAACCGCAAATTATGGCACCAAGAATAGATCATGAGCTCAATTCAATGTATGGTTGGACAAGGCTCCAATTGCCATAAATTAATGTTCTCTTGGATTCACCGTGAGTCATCAGACCGCAGCCTCCTTGCAGACACTCAACGATTCCTCGGTCTCGACATAAGCATGTTCAAAATTGATGTTGTCTTAAAGATTTAACTATTGTGAATACTAATATCCAAACGAATTGTCAATCAGATATTTGATTCAAAAGATATAAATAATACAAACTATATAATCAAACAGAAAAGCATGGGTGAGTGAGATGCAGAATAGCGTGGGTGGGTGAGATTTAAGTCTACGTGGGTTGGTTCAAAAGATGACATACTATCTTCTGACTACACATATATACCCATTAGTCACTCTGCTGTGAGGCCTCCTAGCTAGCTATCTCACTCGTCATAAAGAGAAGACGATGTGATGTATATGTGTCATGCAATGCATAGTATAGCAATTGATACTTCATATTTCATATATGTACATGCACATATGGCATGCATGCAGGACTCCGATAGAAACCGGTTTCACGAGAAAATCCTCTCTCATGCTCCCTGGCTTTTTGATTGATGTTTGTCAATCAAATAATTGTTGTCTGAACAATAAAGTGCTTAGGTCTCCTTTGGTTTGTAGGATTTTTGTAGGAATTATATAGGATAGGATTTTCAAGAATTTTTTTTTCATTTGGAGTCCTTTGGTTTGTAGGAAAGGATTCCTATTCTTATGTGGGATAGGAACCAATTTTTCACATTTAAAAAAACATTAGCCCATATTCAATGTAAAAATTTATTCCTTATGTTTCAGATAGCATCTTTTTTCCTATAGGAATTGAGATACATATCATCTTACTTTCTATAATTTTTTATTCCTATCACATTCTTATCCTATGAATCAAAAAAGGCCTTAGCAGTTCTAAAAAGTAAATGTCTCCGCAAGATTAGTACACACAACTATCAATTCTATTATTCAAAAAAGTACAATCCTCACAAAATAAAGTGCAAAGTAGTACTCCCTCGGTCCAGAATTACTTACTGCAGAAATGATACATTCATTTCTTTGATAAGTATTTTTAAATGAAGAAAGAATTATTTAAAATACTATTCAAAGTGTAATAAAGAGAATCAACACTTATAATAAAATAACTGATCACAAGAGGTAACCATGATACAACTCCGAATAAAAGATTCTAGGATAGCATGGTGACGAGGATATGTACTTAGGGTAGGGTCCTAGGCAAGGCCCACATACCCTACCTAAGGACACCACATGGGAGGACTTGAAGATCAAGCATGAACTTCCGAGTGGATCCCTGGAGACGTTCAAAGTCACTCGACAGTAATCCACTCGGAGACTCCCTCTCTCACTCGACAGTCGCGTGTCACTCGACGGACCTCGCTTCACTCGATGCCAGAAGACCAGGAGCCATCATCAAGAGCCCAACGGGCAGACGCTGGCTTAATGACCCTTAATAGCTTTTACTACGTACGTTACCTGTAACGGCAGACTTTACACCCCACGACCAGACCCATTGATGCGGGGCCATTATGAGGGGCAGCGAACTCTATATAAGCCGTCCCTCCCCTCCTGCACAAGGGTTAAGAAAACTATTGTAATCTCTACATTCCACTCGACATAAAGCTCTCGAGCACTGAGACGTAGGGCTATTACCTCCACGAGAGGGGCCTGAACTTATACATTTGTGTGTATACCCTCGCCGTAGCTAGGACTCTGCCCTCTCCATTCGTACCCCTACCATCTATTGTCAGGCTCGTTCCTACGACAGTTGGCGCCCATCGTGGGGCAGGCGTCTAAGCGACTTCCGGCGAGGTTGCGTTTTTCATCTTTCAACATGTCTTTCGGTGGTGTTTTTGCTCTGGGCCACGAGATCCGTTTCGGAGCACTCACTTTCATCGCCGATGATTCGGCATGGCGCCAGAAGGCGCCTCTCGATGTCGAGGCGCTCCCAGTCCGCGGGGCCGCGCATTTCCGCACGAGTCCGCGCGGCGTGTTGCTGCATCAGCCGTTGAGCCCTTACGCATCGGCTCCTCTCGCCGTTCGCGGTCGCAAGTGGTCCGGCCGCTCACGACTCCAGCGATGGGTCGAACACGCAGCGGCGCGTCAAGCTTCTTCATAGGTTGCAGCACTCGAACCTGCTGAGTCCCTTCATGGCATGTTTGAGTCGGATTTCGATCCGTCCGACGTGCCTTCTGAGTGCGAGAGTTGTGATCCCGCAGCGGAGGTCTTGATGGCGGGCTCGCATCAGAGCTCACCGCCTGGTTTTGGTCATGGCAAGCACGAGGCTGGTGGCCCGTCAAACGTGCAGTCGTGTCCTTCATACCCCCATCGTCGGCGCGACCGCCGAGGCCCGAGCTTTGGAGGTCGTGCGCATTCGTCTGGAAGAGCTCTAAGACCCCTGTCGATGCAAGCAATCGACAGCGGTCTCGGGGACTACACCCAGTGGGTGCGCTAAGAGCGCCCCCACTGAGTAACTCGTCAGCAAACACACTCAACATGTCGAGCGACAACAGTACTGTGTGTACTACCAATCCTAGTCCTACTCGACTACGATCTGATCTATTCGACTAGAGGAAGTTCAAACATTCTACGGCAATCACCCAGTGGGTGTTCGGCAGCCAAGAAAAGACAATAATTCAATCAACAATGGACTTACAATCGAACTTACTCGGACATTGGTGCGGAGGGCTGCGCTGACATCAAAAGCCAGTTTGCTGGCCTCGTACGCCTCCTTGGTCCTCAGCATGAGCTGCTACGCCTGGATCATGGCTTCCCTTGCAGCTCCAGTTTGGTCTTCCGGGGTGCGATGAAGAGGGAAGGCCGTCGCAGGTGTGGTCGGCGCTGTCGCTGGAGCAGCTGGGATAGCCTGAAGAGGTCCGGTCGGAGCCGACGTCACGACGGTCGAGACGGTTGGAGGAGCATGCGATGGAGGCGTTGCAGACTCAACCCTGGGTCGCGTCGAGTCACCTCTCCTCTGGGAAGACTCCGCAGTTGAGCGATGAGGTGTTTGCAACGATGACGCCCTTCGGGTGCGAGCGCGCGAAGTGTCCAGCAGCCCCTCATCGTCCTCCACTTGAATGACCTCTGCAACAATCGACAACATCAACATCTGCATGTGTCGAGTCCTATTCGAAAAAACTAACAACTTTCTTACCCTATGAGAAGTGGCAGCGTCAGTGGTATCAACATCCATTGCATCCTCTTCATCTCGAAGAGACGAGGTCACAGATGTTGCAACTCTGATGGATTAGACAACTTTCACTCAGATATAACTCAAGACTTCAGTCGACAGAACAATTCGGAAATGAACACTTACATGGAGATGACAGGTACGGCCACCCTCATACGGGGCAGTGCTTTGCGAGGCTTGGAGGTGGCTTGCGTGAGCTGCTTGGCCAGTCTTTCGTTCGACTCGACAATTGAGGGGCGACTCCGTTTTGGGTTCTTCTTGCTTGGGCCCAGGGCCTTGTCCTCAGTAGCTGCCGGGTCATGAAGGGCCTTAGTGCGGCCTTCGCGATGAGGGGGCGACTCGACTCCTTCCTCTTCGCTGGAATCTTCATATTCATCCTCAGAGTCAGAAAGTCCGTCGCCGTCCACGCTGCCGCCCTCGCTCACCATGCCGTCATGCACATGGTTCCCGTTGGGAACGGGCGAGTGCATGTTCGTCCATTCCTGCATAATTCAAACAAGAGAGTCGGACTACAAGTCAATACATCACTCGACGGTATAAATGTATCAGTCGACATCACACGTCTCACCAGGTTCTTTGGTGGGTTTTCAGCCGAGTAAGGCCGGATCCTCTTGGCTCCCGAGGGGTTGTCACAAGCCCTAGTGATGCTCCGAAGCCACTGCTCAACAGTCTCCTGTGTAACTTCTTCTGGATGCGTCCTGGTCGAGTCCCCCGGGCCTGAGTAGTGCCACATGGTGTGGTCTCTAGCCTGGAGTGGCTGTATACGTCGACCGAGGAACGTTTCAAGCATATCCATGCCTGTCACCCCGCCCCGGATCAGTTGAACCACGACCTCGACTAGGATACCTACTTGGACATGCTCCTCGTCGGTCACCTTCAGGGACTTGGGGGCAGCGGGTCTGTCGGGTGAAAACGGGGGAAGACCAGTCGACATGTTGGGTGGCGCTACATCTTTGCAGTAGAACCAGGTCGACTGCCAGCCTCGGACATACTCGGGAAGGGTAATGGCAGGAAAGGAACTATGTTGCCTTTTTCGGACTCCTAAGCCTCCACACAACTGGAGCACATGGGTCTTCCCATCGACGGCAAGGATTTTCTTCATAGTCTGTGATCTGGCCATAAAGACATGCTTAAACAACCCCCAATGGGGAGAGCACCCCAGGAAACACTCGCACAAGGTGACGAATGCAGACAAGTACGCCATGGTGTTCGGCGGAAAGTGATGTAGCTGCACACCAAAGAAATTCATAAATCCCCGGAAGAATGGGTGGGGTGGCATGGAGAAACCTCTTTCTACATGGGAGAGGAGAAGAACTCGCTCTCCGTCGCGCGGCTCCGGCTCGCGCTCCTCCCCCGGCAGCCTCCAGGCACCGTCCACCACCAGCCTGTCGGAGACGAGGCCCTCGAGGTCGGCGCGGGTGACAACAGAGGGGAGAAAATCCCCCTGCATCCATCCCGCGGGCGCGGTGAACCGAGCGGTCGAGGGCTTCTTGCCCTTGAGCTTCGACGTCCCCTTCTTTGCGCGCTCCAGCTTCTTCGTCGCGTTCTTCGTCATCGGAGCGGCGGCTCTGGTCGGAGGAGAGCGGTGTGCTGTGTTGGGGAGCAGAGGAGGCGGAGGAAGAGAGGAAGAATCGGCGGAAGGTACTATGCAATCCGCGGCTCAGAGTGCTTTATGTGTTGCCGAGTGTCTCACTAACCGGTGGGCCTGCGAGATAACCGCACATGCCAACCGCTGACGGCGCCCAGTGCGTGGCGAGATGACCGGCATGAAAATCGAGGCGTCGTGCCTTCACTTGCCCTGATCGTGGCGTCATCTCCGCGCGTGCGCGCGCTTCCCAAATTTTTGTATCCCGGAGAATCCGGGCCCGCCAGACCGACCCGTCACCTCCCCAAGATGCGCTCGATTCACTCGGACACTTTTAAGACTGAATGGATCCAGGCTAGCGGAGAAGAATTCAATCGACGTATATTTCGTTGAAGACCCGAATATCATTCGGAAGATTTTATGTGTCGATCCTGAATTAATGCTAAGGCTCAGAGTTTAATCGACGTAATGTCCATGGAAATCCCAAATATCATTCGGAAGATTTGATATACTAACTCAATATCTACGTTGATACCTCTTTCCACCACTCAAACCCCGGTCCATTCGGGGGCTAATGACGAGGATATGTACCTAGGGTAGGGTCCTATACAAGGCCCACATACCCTGCCTAAGGACACCACATGGGAGGACTTGAAGATCAAGCATGAACTTCCGAGTGGATCCCTGGAGATGTTCAAAGTCACTCGACAGTAATCCACTCGGAGACTCCCTCTCTCACTCGGCAGTCGCGTGTCACTTGACGGACCTCGCTTCACTCGACGCCAGAAGACCAGGAGCCATCATCAAGAGCCCAACGGGCAGACGCTGGCTTAATGACCCTTAATAGCTTTTACTACGTACGTTACCTGTAACGGCAGACTTTACACCCCACGACTAGACTCATTGATGCGGGGCCATTATGAGGGGCAACGAACTCTATATAAGTCGCCCCTCCCCTCCTGCACAAGGGTTAAGAAAACTATTGTAATCTCTACATTCCACTCGACATAAAGCTCTCGAGCACTGAGACGTAAGGCTGTTACATCCACGAAAGGGGCCTGAACTCATACATCTGTGTGTACATCTTTGTCATAGCTAGGACTGTGTCCTCTCCATTTGTACCCCTACCATCTACTGTCTGGCTCGTTCACATGACACATGACGCCTAAATTGGGTGAGTAGGAGCTGTTTGGAATGCAGCCCGGGATTAAAATATATTTCAAGATTCAATTGATTTTCCTGGAACCGCTGGATTATAAAATCTAACGGCTCCAGTTTCTTCTTCCTACTTAGTCAATATTGTTTTTGTTCTTCGTCGACTACTGTTATTGTTTTTGATTGAGAATTAGCAACTCTGGAAAACAAACGCAGCACTAACAAATCATTTAGGTAGAGCTTATTCAATATCCAACCGTTGATTACAAGTTCAGAACCACAAATTATGGCACCGAGAACAAATCATGAGCTCCATCGATGTATGGTTGGACAAGGCTTCGCTTGACACAAATTTTCGTGTCCTCCTGGATCCACCGTGAGTCGTCAGACTGCCGCCGACTTGTAGACACTCAACGGTTCCTCGGTCTCGACGTAAGCGAACGTCCGGCGGTCGATCGACGCATTGAAGTAGGTGGTAGCAATCCCCCGATTCCTCTCGTTGATATGCACCACGCCACGCTTCGCTTTCCTCGTGTCATGGATCGGTGTGTGCATGCACAAGGCATAACCTCGCTGTATCGGCCACTCCGTCTCCCATGTCAGGATGCGTTCGCCGTGAACAAACAGTGGCCACGTGAGTTCATGAAGCCTTTTGTTCATCCCCGGTTGGTACGGCGGGGTGCTCATCTGAACTATGTACCAGCGGTCCCACCTGATCTGCCCCGTCGCGCCCTCCATTACCCAGACCTCCGTCGTGCTCATCACCGGCGAGGCGTGGCTGAGGACGATGGGCAGCCTCCCGTGCACCTCCGCTAGCTGCCGGCCGCCGGCGTTTCTGGAGTTGGACAGCACGGAAGATGGTGATGTAATGGGCGTGACACGTTCGTGCTCGAGGTCGAACGACATGACCTTGTCGGCGCCCTCCGGGGTCCAGTATGTCACGCCGTCGACACTGACGATGCTGCAGCAGAGTTCGTCACATCTCGCGGCGCGGCCGGCCGGCACAGCCTGCCATGACGGCTCGCCCAGCGTGAACACGTGCACCGCATCGGACACGAACTGGCCGATGGCGCACGGGACATGCACGCCCTTGTACCGCCCCGAGGTCGGGAGGTACGCGAAGCTGTAGCCGTCGCGCCAGGTTGCAATGTAGGATATGCTTGGTGTCGATGGCAGCGGCGGGACGCTCAGCGCCTTGCCGGTGACAGGGTTGGCCACGACGATGGTGTCGACGATCTTCCGGTCGTAACGAGGCCGTTGCACGTTCCGACGACGCTCATGCCCTCGTAGCGGCGTGACTTGCGGTAGTCCGCCCACAGTGGTTTTGTGGAGTCCTATAGGTGGCCGAAGACGTACGCGGAGCCCCCGGCGGCGACGAGTATCTTGGCCCCGCTCCGCAGGCTCGTGGCGGTGCGCGTGTCGACGACGTCGCGCCAGTGCCGGCAGACGAGGCGGAGCCGGCGGCGGGTGTTGGGCGGGAGGCGCGTCAGGATGTTCGCCAGCACGTCCGCTGCGAAGTCCCTGTGGACGGCGCGTTCTAGATCCATCGCGGACGCACGCGGCGTCCAGCGTTGTTGGGTCTGTGTCTCTGTGACCTAGATATCGGTAGATCCTACAAATTATTCGCAGCGTAGCTTTTTCTGCGGGATTAGGCTTTCCTTTCACGGTTTTGCTAATTTCGGGGCGATCGGGCACGAAAGCAGGCCACGGTTAATCCGTTACTTATACAAGTTCAGTTTTTAATATCGTAACATAACATGAGAAAATTCTGTATATGTGATGCTTGGCTATACGTGAAGTTCAAACTGTAAGTGTTTTGTTAGACAGAATAGTGTTGTTTAACCAGGCTGTCAGCTTGGTAAGGGCATCCACACCCGGACCATGCAAATTTAACCACACCCAGTCTGTGTTCGGGTGTGATTATTTTGATTCCCTATTTATTCGTTTACGTAGAAATATTTTTTATTTTTTTATTCCGATAAGTATCATATGTGTGACACAAATAAACTTGAATCATATATCCAGTGGCGGAGCCGGAACTTTTATGGAGCCTGGGCAAGTTTAAGCCTAACGGTCGAATATGTAAATCAAAACCGGATGTTTGGATACACAATACATGCAATGTCATCAAATTTCTAAACCACAACTTCACATTGAAAATATAAACGTAGTAGTGATACAATTGTAATTTTAAAGATAACTAAGGTACGGAACTCACTATGTTGCCAACAAAAGTATTACCATACAAACTACCATACAAACATCCTAGAAGACACTACATAATAAAAGTGGATTTGTAATTTAGTGTTGTGATTTGTGAATATATTTAGAATAGAAACTAGCAAGAATATATATGACAGATGGAAAATAACAAAAGTATATGGGACGTGCTACGCGTCGTCCGAGATTTTTTTATGTTTTAAAAAGATCTGTCGGATTGCGAGTCGTCATACCGACGTAATTTAGTGGCTCAGTTTGTCTTCACTTCTTGCAACAGAGGCCATATTGCAAGTTTTCTTTTGCAACACAAGTCATGTTACAACCTTTTTTTGCAACAAAGACTATGCTGCAAATTTTATTTTTGCAACATACTTCTTGCTGTAGAATTTTTTTACAACATACGTATTGTTGCAAACAAAACGTTTGCAACACGGATGATGTTACAGAAAAAAATACAACAAAGATGTAGTAAAAATAGTGTGACCCAGGGACCACACAGGACACGCGTCGCACACTGGAGGTGGTGGATGCCCCGTGTTGGATCAGTCGGCTGCTCCCAAACTTTTTCCAAAGTATATCTACTTCTGTTCTCATTGTACATTGTTCACATTTTCTATACTTGCTCTCTTAACAAAAAGCCTCATCACCCTAAAATTTGATGATTTAAACTTTGAAGTTGAACATTCCCCTATCTAAAACAAATCACCAAAGACTAAGCTCATAAAGTCCTAATCAACGCCAATGTCCAATTCCCCACACCCTGACCTAACAATTTAAATCTTAAGTTTATCAATCCCCAAATCAATTAGCATACTTTCTTACCTAATCACCAAGGAGAAGACGAGTAGGAGGATGCAAGCTGTTCCTGGGGGCCGGGGAGGGGATGGATTCACTTTGCCCACCATCGTCCACGTGCCTAGGCTTGCCTTCGCTCGCCGCCACCAGTCCGTCTCCGGTATCGCTATGGGAAAGCCACGAACAACTCAACATGCGCGATAGTAGCAGAGACCGATCGTGTATTGTTATTTTTCTTCTAGAACACTGATCCTTTTTTAGCAAAAAAAAAACATATCACTTTTAGGAAAATAAAATTGATCATTTTAGAAAAAGCAAGTATCGTATCCTCGTACCCTGTTAGGGTTTCTCTTCTCCCCGAGGCGGCAGCCAAGGATATATCATCCTCTCTTCGGGTACAAATTGGTTTCTACCCCGATTCTGTCTCTAGGAGAGGTGATCATGGATATAGCAAGAAGGAGAACTAGGGTGGAGGAGCAGAACCCTAAGAAGACTGGACGATGGCGAGTGCAAACTCATCTACGTCTATAGTTGATGGCGGCGGAGAAAAGGCAGAGGGCAGATTTGCAAGGGCGTCAGCGGTGGCGGGAGGAAGCAAATCACAGCAGGAGGGATCACTGGATGAGAAGTTGAAGTATCTGAATCTCAGGGAAGATGAGGAATAAGATGTGATTTTGGAGGAAGATTTGGAGGAGCTAGATAAGGATGCGGAGTTCATGGCATTGGCCCGGGTGCAAACCACTAGAAAATTTAGCCATGGGGCCTTCTACGGAACGATGAGATTGGCATGGAATATTGCACGACAAGTGGAATTCAGAGCCATAGAAGATAATATGTTCTCTGTGCAGATCGCATGCTTGGCGGACTGGGAGAGAGTTATGCAGGATGGGCCTTGGCTTTTCAGAAATTGTCCAGTGTTTCTAGCTCCTTATGATGGATGGTCGGAGGCAACGGAGGTGGAACTGAATTCATACCAGGTTTGGGTGCGAGTTATGGGCTTGAAGGAGAAGATGAGGAGTGTGAATTGCATGCCAATGGTCAAAGAATGCATGTCTTGTCGAAAGGGTAGATGAATGATCTGTTAAGGGTCAAGGTGGGGGAATCAGAGTGCGCGCAACTTTGGATGTGCGTAAACCTCTCACAAGATGTGCTAGCTCAACGTTGAGGATGAAGAAACTGTATTTTTATTTTCAATACAAAAAGATGCCGACGTTTTGTGGTGTTTGTGGATTTGTGGGTCATGTGGCCAAAGAGCATGGAAATGGGGTTCATGATAGTTCAACTATTATTTATCACATATCCCTGATTGCGTCAGAGTTCAGGAGGGATGCGAAAGGATGGCAGGATGATTTGAGTGGCAGGGGAGGAAGAATGGGAAGAACCAAAACTAGAGGGAGAGGCGGAGCTGCTGCATCCGCAGAACCAAGAGGCTCACGAAGGGAGAATGATAACCTGAGCAGTTCGGCGAGCAGCCCAGCAAAACTTCTTGGTGATAACTTGCATTCTTTGAGTGCTCACAAGAGAAGGCTTGAGTTTTCAGAGAAGGGGAAGGGTAGCCTACTGCTCTTGACAAAAGGAAAGGGAGAGGATGGACTAAATTTGTGAGGAAATACGGGGACGGAGCAGGGCAAGGAGGAGGAGGACAGTACTTCACAAGACTCCAAGCGACACAAAGCTGATGAGACAATAACTACAGAATTGGCAACATTGGCGGACTCCGAGTTGGAGGTCCGCCAGGCCCAATGATTCTCCTTGGGTGGAAATTCTGTGAGATGCGTCAGTCCCGGGCAGTTATAGCACTTCTGGATGTCCAGAGTTGCTACAAACCAGATGTGTGCTGTTGGAGGCACATTTTTCTGACGCGATGGCAAAACGGTTGATGAGGAAGTTAGGGTTCATGGAGAGGCTGGTAGACCCGAGTGACAGAAGGGTGGGAGTTTTACTGATGATGTGGAGAAACAGATTGGCTGTGACAAAACATGATGTTACGGCAAATTTTATTGACGTAACTATTGATGATGGAAGAAAATGGAGGTGCATGGGGTTCTATGGAGAGCCAACAAGAGATAACAAATATAAATTATGGGAGTACCTGCATGAGCTACATCGGAGGATGGATGAACCATGGATATTGTTCGGCAATTTTAATGAAATCTTATTTTCTCATGAGAAGGAAGGAGGAGCGGTAAGACATCAACGATGTATGCAAGCATTTAGAGATGCCCTGTCAGTATGCGAGTTAGAAGATATGGGGGCGATGGGAATTAAGTACACATGGAGTAGAGGGGAGATTAAGGAGAGCCTTGATAGAGCTATTTGTAACTCCCTGTGGAATACTTTGTTTCCCAACATGGGAGGGATAAATGGTGAAATGACAAAGTCTGACCATCAGCCGTTGGCGATTAATACAGAGTTTTACACAGAGACGATTCGACCCCAATGATCTAGCAAGCGGTTCGAGGGAAGATGGTTGAAAGATGATACAACGGAGGAGGTGGTCCGAACGACTTGGCAGAGAGCATCACTGGTACGACTTGGACCGTTTAAGCGGAAGATCGACTCAGTACATGAGGAGTTACACTAATGGGACAAAGATACATTAAAAAGGCCACAGAAGAGAATGGTGAAGCTTAAGAAGGAATTGGAGGGTATTAGAAGGGGACCTTCTATGGATGCGACAATTGATAGACAGAAAGAAATTCTTCTAATCATTGAAAATTTAAAGGAGCGGGAAGATATTGAATTGGTTCAACGAGGGAGAGCCAACTGGCTGAAGCACGGCGACCGCAACACCAACTTTTTCCATCATTATGCTTCAGCCAGAAGGAAGAGGAATATGATTAGGGCTTAAAGTATGATAATGGGGTTATGCAAGAAGGACAACAGGAAATGGCGGAGGTCATTAAAAATTATTTCGCTAACTTTTTTTCTTGCCAGGTTAATATCCCCAATGAAGAGGTGAGCCAGAAGGTGATACCAAGGGTTATGATGACCCACAAGTATAGGGTATCAATCGTAGTCCTTTCGATAAGTAAGAGTGCCGAACCCAGCGAGGAGCACAAGGAAATGACAAGCAGTTTTAGCAAGGTAATTTCTACAAGCATTGGAATTGTTGGTAACATGTAGTTCGATAGTAAGATAATTGGTAACGAGCAAGTAATGGTAACAGTAAATAAAGTGCATCAAGGTAGCCCAATCCTTTTGTGGCACAAGGCAGGCCAAAATGATCTCTTGTAATAAGCCAAGCGTTCTTGAGGGCACATGGGAATTTCATCTAGGCATTTGCATCATCTTGGTTTGGTTCGCGTTCGCTACTTTGATAGTTTGGTATGTGGGTGGACCGGTGCTTAGGTCCTGTTCTTACTTGAACAAACCTCCCACTTATGATTAACCCCCTCGCGAGCATCCGCAACTACGAGAAAAGTATTAAGATAAAATCTAACCATAGCATTAAACATTTAGATCCAAGTCGGTCCCTTACGAAATAGCGCATAAACTAGGGTTTAAGCTTCTGTCACTCTGGCATCCCATCATCTAATAACTACTCCACAATGCATTCCCTTAGGCCCAAAGATGGTGAAGTGCCATGTAGTCGACACTCACATGACCCCACTAAGGGAATCACAACATACATATCAACAAAATATCGAACACATCAAATTCACATGATTACTTGCAACATGACTTCTCCCGTGGCCTCAAGAACAAAGGTAACTACTCACAAATAATATTCATGCTCAAGATCAGAGGGGTATTAAATAGCATAATGGATCTGAACATATAATATTCCACCAAATAAATCATATAGTAATCAACTACAAGATGTACTCAACACTACTAGTCACCCACAGGTACCAATCTGGGGTTCCGGTACAAAGATTGAACACAAGAGATGAAGTATGGTTTGAGAGGAGATGGTGTTGTTGAAGATGTTGATGAAGATTGGCCTCCCAAAGATGAGAGGTTTATTGGTGATGACACTGGCTTCGATTTCCCCCTACGGAAGGGAAGTTCCCCGGGCGGAATCGCTCCGTCAGAGGGCAAAAGTGCTCCTTCCCAAGGT
This sequence comes from Hordeum marinum, assembly GCA_022496015.1. Classification (NCBI taxonomy): domain Eukaryota; kingdom Viridiplantae; phylum Streptophyta; class Magnoliopsida; order Poales; family Poaceae; genus Hordeum; species Hordeum marinum. Next base: position 86,501,182 of record CM039678.1, on the reverse strand, counting down.
CTGCCTCGAGATGGTGGTGCTTCGTTCCGAAAGTCATCTCCTGATTTTTTTTCTCGCTTAAAAGACCTTATGCACCAGAAGATGGGCACCAGAGGTGGGCTGGGCTGCCCACAACCCACCAGGGCACGCCTAGGGGCCTGGCGTGCCCTGGTGTCTTGTGGGCACCAGGTGGCCCCCCTTCGGCAGTTACTTGCTCCAATATTTTTTATATATTCCAAAATAATTCTCCATAAAATTTCAGCTCATTTGGAGATGTGCAGAATAGGTATCTCTGACATGCTTTTTCAGGTCTAGATTTCTAGCTGTCGGCATTCTCCCTCTTTGTGTAAACCCTGCATATTATGAGAGAAAAGGCATTAGAATTAATCCATAAAGCCATATTATTCCAAAAAATAATATAAATAACAGTATGAAAACATGATGCAAAATGGATGTATCAACTCCCCCAATCTTAGACCTCGTTTGTCCTCAACCGAGAGCCGCTATCGAAAATCATGTGCAGATGTTTAGAGATAGAGGTGTCGATAAAAAAACGAACATTGTAGCATCATGCTTATTATTATAACAACAACAAAATTTGTCAGAAAACCTTTTCATATATATTTTATCATATAACTTCATCATATAACTTCTTATGAACAAGTAACAATTCATCACAACAAAGTAAAAAGCATAAACTTTATTAGGAACCAACAAACTATGTTCTCAGTCAACTTTGCAACTACAATTTATCATATTTTCAGGAAGGTTCACGTATCGGAGCCTTTTGGCAAGTCCACATACCGAACCATCATTTAATCTTCTATGATTGCTAACACTCACATCATACATGTTGGGGATGTATACCCAAGTTGAGACCCGCCCAGGTGGGGCCGGGTCATGAGGTTGGTGGCTTATGGTAACTCTAGGAGGAAACATAACCAGTGGGTCAGAGGGCCCAGAACTAGGAGACAGGATATAACCCGATGGACTTGGGCCGTCGGAGCGACTTGTTAGATAAGGCATGTTTAGTTAGACGTGAGGTTGGTTGTCAAACATAACCGGACCCGGACTCTTGTAAGCCTAGGGCCTTGACCCGTGTATATAAGGGCGACTTACGTGGGCGGCTTAGGCCACAAAACAAATGATCGAGAGCTAGGTCAAGCGAACTCGCTCCCTTGTAATCGATACACAATCAATACAACACAAAGCATGACGTAGGCTTTTACCTCTTTCCGAGGGGCCGAACCTGGGTAAACCCTTGTCTCTCGATTCTAATCAACCGCTTCGAGTTCACCGCCTTAGGAATGGCCTCGAACCTAAGTCCGTTGACCCGGACATCTGCCGTGACAAATCCACGACAGTTGATGCCCACCGTGGGGCTTGCGCTCAGTGAGGTAAGGTTCTCGAAGGGATCTCTCCCAGGGATCGAGGGATATGCCATTGGAAGGATGACCAAGACTCACCGCTGCAAGCTCTTCATCGACGACGCCGGATGGGGCCCTAAGGCCGACTCAATCGAGTATGGGCACCGAATCCCCTTTGGCGGAATTCACGTTTTCATCGGCAAGATCGGGGGATCTAAACCCGGGCCGGATGTCTGCACCGACCTCATTGAGCCAGCCTAGCGCGCACAACCTACCCGTGTTAACCTGGGCAGGAAGCACGCCTTTGTCAGCTTTACCCAAGGCATGGAGCTTGAAGGCTCCATGTTAGGGGAAGGAACTCTCATCTTCTCAAAGGATGGCTCCTCGAGCGGACAGACGGAATCGATCTATCAGCTTCACAGCGGCGGGCTTGGGGGCTACATCGAGCATTACCCCGAGTCAGAATACCATGAACCAGAGAAGTATGAGCCATTGAAACGCGCTACTGTCTTCATGGTGGGTTCGGCACCGGCCCATAATAGCACAGCCGCTGGTACGACCGGGTCTGGAGTGGACAGGCCGCCGGCTTAAGTTCTGCTGGATCTGATGAACGAGCTCACAGTCTTGATGGAAACAGAGGCCAGTCTTGAAAATCAAGCGACCCGTAACGCGGATATCACAAGGTTGAAGGACCAGATGGCCGGAGTCCAACAGGAGATCAATGCGATGAAAGTTCATATGGATGCTGACTTAGAGTGCCTTAGGGCAGAGGCTTTTCGCTTAGAGCTAGAGCAGTAGTCTACAATGGCGGTTCACCGGATGAGGCATTAGTCGCGTTTGCGGGATCAATATGAAGCCATAAATGTTTTTAACACGCCAGGGACGGGAAGGAATATGCCTTTGACCATAACCCGGACGGCAGAAGTACCTGGAAGCTGGGCAGCGGTTCAGCCACAGTAGCCATACCCGCCCCGCCGTAACCAGCCACACCACATTCTTTTCCGATGTTGCCGGGTCATTATTCTAACCCAGCGGAGAACATGGTGGCAGCGACGACCAGGCTTGGTACGATCCCTATCCCCGATGGGGCACCTTTCGTAGAGGAAGTGCGGAACGCCATTGGGTACCTCAGACGGCGGTGGCCCAGCAGGAGAAATATACTTACAGCTAGAGTCGCGTGCATTCAACCCCCATCCCAAGCCGCTGCTACAGCCGGCGTTATGAGTTGCCGGCCTTTTCTAGTAGTGATCAACATCGAAATCCACCGAGGAATGGTCAGCCGACTCGTGATGCTCAGGCACTGGTGGATTGGGCAAGGGCCCAGCAAGAGGCGGCGGCTCTGGCAGCGGCAACGGCTTATCAGGAACCCACAGTCGTGCCCTCCATCTCAGTAGGAGGCGGCTTAATGTCTAGGGGTGTGGGGGTGCCTGCCGAAAGACTTCAAAGGTCCTCGCAAGGTGCCCAACTATACTACTGACCTGCCTCTAGAGGCTACTAACCCATTTGCTCTTCCCCGTATTGATCAAATCATTGATGCGACAACAGGTTGTGAGAGTCTGTGTTTTCTGGATGCTTATTCAGGTTATCACCAGATCAAGATGGTAGTTAAAGACCAAGGGAAGACAACTTTTATTACACCATTTGGTGCTTTCTGCTATGTGTCTATGCCTTTTGGGCTTAAGGGTTCCCACGCGACTTACCAACGATGTGTGCAGAACTGTTTTCATGATCAGTTTGGGCGCAATGTTCACACTTACGTGGATGATATTGTGGTCAAGTCAAGGAAGAAGGAAACCCTGTTCGCTGAATTGAAGGAAACTTTTGACAATTTGCGGGTGTACAGGATGATGCTTAACCCGGCAAAGTGTATTTTCGGTGTACTTGCAGGCAAGCTCTTGGGCTTCTTAGTCTCTAAGCGCGGCATTGAAGCTAACCCGGACAAGATAAACGCTATTACTTCCTTGTCTAAGCCGGTGTGCATCAATGATGTTCAGTGCCTGGCGGGTCGTATTGCTGTGTTAAGCAGGTTCATAAGCCGCCTGGGCGAGAAAGCTATTCCCTTGTATCAGACACTACTGGAATAAGAAGATTTGCCGTCTGCCACATCTTTGTCGTCTGCTAGCGGACGACAAAGAGTGGCTTTGCCATCAACTAGCAAAAAACAAATGGCAAAGAGCTAGCAGACGGCAAAGGGTGGCTTTGCCATTAGCAAATTCTTTGCCGTCTGCCAGCTGACGGCAAAGAGGTGGGTGGGGGTCCACTGGATGCTAGCGATGTAATGGCGCACCAGCCCCACCTCTTTGTCGTCTGCTAGCAGACGGCAAAGATTCTTTGCCATCTGCTGGCACACGACAAAGAGGTGGGGCTATCTTTTTTTTGCGGGTAAAAAAACCCATTGCCCCCACCTCCTCTATCTCTATCCCTTCTCTCTCCGCCCGGCCCCACCCCTCTCTCTCTCCCGCTCATCTCTCCCTCTCCCTCTTGCGTGAAGCTATGGCGGCCGCTTCCGGCGAGCTCCGGCGGGATTTGACGGCGCCCAACACACCCACGTGACCCCCTCGACCCGCTCCTCCATCCCCTTGGACTAGATCCGACGCACATGTCCTCCTGCGACCATGCGCAACCCTCCCCTGCGGCTAGGGTTTCGGCCACCACGTCATCGGCGTGGCCCTCTAATCCTTTCTCTTGACAAGCTCTATCGATTCCTCCGCATCGATCTGCTTTTCCCCGCCTCCTGCGGTCGTCCCCTTCGGTTTCTCCCCGTTAGGATTTCAGTGCTAGTGGTGGTTCGCCCATGGTGCTCCGATGATGGTCCGATCGCCGTGAGGATACTCTGGTGGTGCTGGATGTGCCGTGGCACGATGGTGCCCCTGGCTGGTCGCCTCCATGCCCGTGTTCTCGCAGGCGCCACCATTGTGGTGCTCTCTGGCGAGCTCCGGCATGCTGTGGTGGTGTTGGTTGTGCTGCTGGTCACACCATAGTGATGGTGTGGATGCATCCTGCTTCGGCTACAACTCCTCTTGGTGAGCTTCTCCTTGCTCAACTCCTCTGACCTCTCTAATGCATAGCTCTAGCTCTTGATCTTGTTGCATGCGAGGCTCTATTAGCTGTGGTTAGCTGTTGTAGATGAGCATCAACTTGTGTTGGAGCTCTCTGTGATGGATTCTTGCTCTGTCAGGGTTTTGGTCAGTGGCCATCTATGTGTATTTATGAAGTATATATGCTCCTGTACTGCTATGTTCTGTGTAGTTGCTCTTGGAGTTGTTACTTTGGTCAGTAGCTACTCATGTGTGTGGGCTTGGACCTCTCCCTGCTGTTGCTACTGTTAGCTATCTCACTAGCTGTTGATGGTAACTTAATTCAGTTGACTGAATCTCTAGTGTTATATTTTCTTTTCCATTGGTTTGTTTAACCTTTGGAAATTAGTTATCACTTCTGTTGTTATTTGCTGTTGCTGCTATTACTTACAGTAGCAGTTTATAATGGTACTAGCCCCTTGTGCTTATGGGTGTAGTGCCCTAATTGCAAAAAAATACTAGGTGCAAGTGTGGTGCTGTGTTCTGCAAAAGCAGATAATCATTTGGGGTGCTACCCTGCTATTTCTTCTATGCTATAGTTACTTTACTCATGAACAGATACTCACTTGTTCTTAGTTGTTTTACTTCTAATACTGATATGAACCGATACCACTTGGATTGGCTATTCCTATTGGTCTCTTTCTAATAGCCTATGAACAAATGCTATACTTGGTTTTGGCAGTTACTTTCCTAGTTTTATACTGATAAGACAGATACAACATCTGATTTGGGCAGTGATGTTGGTCTGAGCCCCCCTCTCTTAGGCTTAATTTGCATGTGGCTATCCATGTGATGTGATGAACTAGCCCTGGCACTTCCAGGTTGTCTGAGCACATAATCCCTCAAGTATACCTTGAGGTCTTCTGTAGCTTGGTCTTGTGGATTCTGGTAAACCTACTTCTTGTGGACAGCCTGCTCGTCCTAGCTGCTTCACACTATTTATACTGGCCTGAATGGTGTGACTAAGCTATGTGTGTGTTTGTGTTGTCCTCACGGGTGGCTTTGGTGATTGTGGTGTTAACAACAGCTGCTTGCTGTGTTAAGCTCTCCTTGATACTTATCTCTTCTAAGCTACTGGTGGCTGGATGTGTTGGGACTTGGTCTGGTCGACTGGTTGTGATGTATATCTCCTCCTGGAGCTTTATTTTTGGCGTTGCACAGTGACATGTACCCATTGTCACTGGACAAAACTGTTTGTGGTGATGAAGTCTAATCCTTGGCTTTAATCACTAGTTTTTAGTTGGCTTAATTTCTGGAGCTAGTACTGATATGGTCTTTGTGTTGGCATTTAACTTGCTACTAATTGTGGTGGCTTCTTGATTGGGTCCTTGGTTGGTTCTCTCCTTTGGCTCTTTGGTATTGGTTTACTCTATTTGGCTTTCTAACTAAGATCACTTTGAAAATAAGGATCTTAACTAAGATTGTCTTGATCTCAAGTGCTGGATCCTACAGCATTGCATTTCACCAAGTGAAATGCTACATTTCCACTCCTAACCCATTCTCTCTTTCTTAGTGTTTTTGTTATGCAGGTTGGAAGAAAAGAAGAAGATCTAGAGAAGATCTAAGTAATAAGATAGTTTTTAGGAAAATAGATATTTAGTTTTAGGTAATTTCCGAAATGTAAATTTAGTTACTTAATCATTTCTAATTCTTTATAATATGACTTTGTATTACCTATTCCAATTATTAATAAAGTTTTTAATTTACATGTGTTCATGACTATTGGTAATATGTGTTGGATATGCTATATTGGTCATATATATAATTTTCTATGAAAATGAATTGATATAAGAAAGAACAGAAAAAGCAGGGGTATATAGCCACTTTGGCCTATTTGGCCTCTTTGCCGTCTGCTAGCGGACAACAAAGAGCTTGCTTCTTTGCCATCCGCTAGCATATGGCAAAGTGGCCTTTGCCGTTATTTGTTTAGCCGGACTATTGGCCGTTTGCTGGCACACCGCAAAGCCTTTGTCGTCTGCCGGACATGCCTTTGCCGTTTGCTATGGCAGACGGCAAATCAGCTGATTCCTGTAGTGAGATGATGAAAAAGACGGATGACTTTTTCTAGAGCAAGGCTACGGATGAGGCGCTTGAGGCGCTCAAGAAGTAGTTAGCTGAGCCACCGGTCTTGGCTGCTCCGGCTGAGAAGGAGCCTTTGCTCTTGTACGTGGCGGCCAACAACAGGGCAGTCAACGCCGCGATTGTTGTGGAGTCTAAGGAGGCAGGGAAAGAATATCCCGTCTAGAGGCCAGTTTACTATGTTAGCAAGGTATTGACAAAATCCAAGCAAAGGTACCCGCGTTGGCAGAAACTGATCTATGGGGTCTTCATGGCAAATCGCAAGTTGAAACATTACTTCCTGGGACATCAGAGCACGGTGGTTAGCTCTGCTCCGTTGGGAGATATTATCCAAAATGAGGCCACTGGCAGGATTACTAAGTGGGCACTTGAGCTTGGGCTCCTCAATTTGAAATATGCACCTCGCACGACTGTCAAGTCTCAAGCCTTGGTGGACTTCATAAGTGATTGGACTGAAAGTCAGTCGCCCGAGGAGAAGCCGGATAACACATACTGGATGATTCACTTGGATGGATCCAGGCAATTGGAAGGATTGGGGGCTGGAGCTGTTTTAACTTCCCCACGAGGTGACAAGTTCTGTTATGTTTTGAGGCTAATGTTTCCTTGTACTAACAATGCAGCAGAGTATGAGGCTTTGCTTCATGGGATCCGGGTGGCCAAGGAGATGAACTTGAGCCGAGTCAGATGTCTTGGTGACTCAGACCTATTGGCTCCGCAGGTATCTGGCACATGGGACTCAAGGGACCCTCATATGGCGGCTTACCGCCAGGCGGTTGATGTTATTGCTGGACACTTCAAGGGTTATCACATGGATCAGCTTGATCAATGAAAGAATGAGGCGGCTGATGCGTTATCCAGGCTGGGGTCTCAGCGTAAGCCGGTGCCGCCTAATGTGTTCTTGGACGTATTGCATCACCGGTCAGTCAAGTTACCGTCGGAGGAGGACTTGGCTATACCTGACCCGGAAGGGCAATTGGTGGCGGCTCTCCGTGTGATCCCTGATTGGACAGTGCCTTACCTAGCATACTTAACCCACGGCAAGTTACCCCAAGATGAGACCCTAGCGCTACATATCACAAGGCGGTCTAAGTCTATGATTATCAAGGATGACGAGTTGCATTGGCATAGTGTGACTGGTGTTTTTCAGCGATGTGTCTCTCCTGATGAGGGCCGGGAAATCCTGAAGGAGATTACTGTTGGCGAATGTGGTCATCATGCCGGGTCAAAATCATTGGGGGCCAAGGCTTTTCGCCACAGTTTTTACTGGTTAACAACTCTTGCAAGGACGCAGAGGATTTGGTCAGTAAGTGTGACGGGTGTTAGAAGTTTGGGTGTCGTGCCCACATGCTGGCTCAAGAGCTACAGATGATTCCAATCACATGGCCATTTGCGGTCTGGGGGCTTGATATGGTAGGACCTTTCAAGAGGTCTAAAGATAAGAAGACCCACCTATTGGTGGCGGTTGACAAGTTCACTAAGTGGATTGAGGCTGAGCCGGTTAGAAAGTGTGATGTTGCAATAGCAGTTCAGTTCATCAAAAAGCTGATCTTTTGCTTTGGTTATCCACATAGTATCATCACTGATAATGGCACCAATCTGTCCAAGGGGGCTATGAAGGATTTCTGTGATGAGGAGCATATTCAACTTGATGTGTCTTTAGTGGCTCACCCACAATCTAATGGTCAAGCTGAGCATGCTAACCAGGAAATTTTGAGAGGTATCAAACCCCAGCTTATGGCTCCTTTGGAGCACACGCCAGGTTGTTGGGTGGAAGAGTTACCGTCTGTTCTTTGGAGCATGATAACCACTCCAATAGGTCAACAAGCTTCACGCTTTTCTTCATGGTTTATGGCACATAGGTGGTTCTCCCCAGTGATATTCGTCCTTACTCGCTCAGAGTGGCGGCTTACATGGAGACTAACATTGAGGCGGCGCGTCAGGATGCTTTGGATGCCTTAGATGAAGAACGGGATCTTGCAGCCACTCGTTCGGTGATTTATCAGCAAGACCTACGTTTCTATCATAGCCTTAGGATCAAGACCCGGACGTTCCAAGAAGGCGACTTAGTACTCCGTTTGATTCATGACCAGTTAGATATGTACAACTTATCACCTCCCTGGGAAGGACCATTTGTGATCAGCAGAAATCTCAACACCAGATCTTATTATCTCATAGACATACGGGAGAGTGACAAGTCTCACACTTCTGGGGAAGAAACCAAGAGGTCGTGGAATATTGCTCACCTTCGGCCATATTATACTTAAGCCACTAGACGGTTATCATCAATGTATATATCCCTGTCATTGTAAAAACCATCTTTTATGATATAATAAAGTGGGCATCCCTATGATTAGGGGCCTCTGCCATATTCTTCACACTGAGTGTCATACAAAGGAGTTAATCCTTCATCAGATCACTTGGGGTTTTAAACCCCCTTGGCTAGGCTTCCTATGCCATAAGGAGTCGATCCTTAATCTGGTACTATAAGGAGGGCTTTTAAACCCTCTTGGCCAGATTTAAACTACAAAAGGATTTGATCCTTTAATTGGTCATTTGGGGGGGGGGGGGGGCTGGCTTTCGTCCCTATGGGTTAAGCTTATTACCTTGATCTTCACCCAGCTTTCTGCCATATCCGAGTTAAACCTACCTGTTTGCAACTTGCTACTCCACCATGTGACCCACCGAACTCTTGCCAGTTAATCTTGATAAGAGACCCTGAACTTTTCTAAGTTATTCTCGCACAAAGACACTAAAGTTGTCAAGGTTTGAACGGTGGTTTTTGTCACGAGAGAGTCGGCTTATAGTGAGCGAGGACAAACTCGTCTTATCTACCATAGCCGCTCTGCTATTTGTCTTGTTCGTACTCTTAGCAATGTCAATCTTTTAAAGACCATGAACTTGCTAAGGTTTAAATGACAGATTTATTTCACGTGAGGCATGGTTTACAAGTTTTCAGGCTTTTCGCCTTAATTCTTCAGAAACAAAAAGTTTTCATAAAAAACAAGAGTTGGCTTATCCTGTCGCGCCTTTAAAGCCGGCTTATAGGATGAGACGTGCCATTGTTTGTTCTGCAGGTACTCTCATGATAAGGTTCTAAGTTTTGGAAAAATTCTGGGTTGGCCCATAGAGTATAACTCGCCTGGCGAGTCAAGACAGCTAAAGTGCTCCTATATCAACAAATTGAGTTTGTTGAGTCGCCAGTGGAGCTTTCAAGCATAAACATCAAAAGTGCATGAACATGCAGATAAGAGTTTTCTACAAACTGTTACAAGGCTATTCAAAGGCCCCAAGCATTGAAGACTCAAAGTTTTTTCAACAAATTTTAACCCGGTGGAGTAAACAAGACCGAGTTACATGATGCAAGCTTCGTTCTTTAACTCGCCGCTGGGTCATCCTGCGCCAGGTCTTCGGTTTCTTTGATCTAGAGATTGTCCACATCCCAATTGCAATTGGTCAAAGCTTCAAACATAGCTTCATCATGCATGATTGGAGACGGGTCAACATTAGGAGTGAAGAAGTGCTTACGACATTGAGGAATCAGATTCCTTGCTTCCAAAGTGGGTCCTTTGATCCGCCTGTTGTCTTTGGAATAAGGCGCCTGGTACACTGATAGGTCAGCTTCAGCAGCCAGCCGACGTGCAAGAACTCAGGGTGGTTAATGGCAGCGAGAGTAGTCTGCTATGGTGAATTCCGAATCATCATCCTTCCATTCGGGAAAGTCGTTCATCATTTCATCCGGATTAATCTCTTCGGCGTAAGCCAGTGACCGGCTCAAAACAACCATTGTGCCCTTGCGGGCGGCTGATCTTTGTAGTTCCTCCACTTGCATAGGGATGGTAGATAAGGTCTGCAACACGCCCTTCATGAATTTTGGTACACCCTTTTTAGACATGACGGCTTTGATGGTAACTAGAGACCCAGTATATAATTGCTCTGTTAGGGTGTATAGGGCCTTGAGCTTCATCGGGCTATTGTCCGACAGTTGGCGGCTCCGTGCACCTATAGAAAAATTAAGAGTTTATAAGCCGCCAGAAAGGATTTTTGACAGATTATCAACGGAAGAAGTGAAGGCTTACCAAAGACACCAACAATCATGCGGGAGATGTGGCCCTTCAGAGTGTTCAGTTCATCAGTCACCACTTTGAGCCGGCCCTCGACGTCTTCTGCACGCTTAGCCAGGGCGGATTGGGGTTCTTCACCAGACTTCTTGATAGCTTTCAGCTCTGCTTTGAGTACATCTGCTTCAGTTAAGGCAATCTGGCATTTTGCTTCAGCCTATGCCCGCCCCGTTTGCTGCAAGGCCAGGCTCTTCTTCAGGTCTGCCATGGCTGATTCAGCACCAATTAAAGATTCTTGCACAAAGAAAGATTATCAGTTTTAAGCTGTCGGTCTGGTTCATACAATTTACATCAAAATATGGTGCAAAATTCAAGTCCCAAGTAGATTGCAAGCAATTTACTTGACACTTGGGGGCTAGTGTATCTCAGCTCTTTCTTATAGAGCCGGCTCATTACTTAGGTAATGACCCAACGCTTGGTTGCTAGATTTGGCTCTTAAGTTATGCTTAAGTGCCAACTCATTACTTTGGCAATGACCTAGCCCTTGGGGGCTACATTTGTCTCTTACGTTATGCTTAAGTACCAGCTCATTACTTAGGTAATGATCCGGCCCTTGGGGGATACATGTGGCTCTTAAGTTATGCTTAAGTGTCGGCTCATTACTTAGGTAATGATCCGTCCCTTGGGGGCTACATGGCAGTTCTATGAAAGATAGCTAACTGGTTTGCAGACCCAGCTGATCTCTCAAAAAATCAATCGGCTCTTGGGTGCTGCATAAGTATATGTACAAGGAGCAAGACAAGTTCAGTACCTCATATTTTTTCTTCATCATGGCAACCAGGTTGGCCTGCATGTCTCGGCTGGCAAATAGGCAACTCAAGTAACCGCTGTGCAAATCATCAGTAGTAGGCTTCTCCAAATTTGAAAGACCAGATGGATTCTTTTCTTCCTTGGAGGGAGCTGCCTCATCTTCTTTGATATGCTTAAACGGTGCATGAGAGGGAGCTGGAGGTTTGTAAGCCGCCCCTGTGATAATAACCCCTTCATGAGAAGCTACTTATTTAGTGGATAGTCGGGGACTGGGCGGCTTAGGATCAGAATCTGGCTGGGCTTCAGGAGCATCAACATCCATGACAGTCGGCTCAGCATGTCAAGGAACCTCATCAGGGATAGTTTTGATTCTTTCAGAAAGCTCTGTATGAGAGTCAGAGATATTGGGTGTTGGGATCTCTAGGTTTTGGACATCAGGAGTCACGGATGACCTGGCCCCCTTCCTCCGTTTGGCTTTAGCCCTATGAGTAAAGGCAATTTTGGATATGTCAGGATAAAGTAGGACATATGGAACATTGTTTCATGACATAGAAACACATACCCCGGGTTAATAATAAAGGGAGGCAGCTTCGAGGCGGTTGAATTGCCAAAAGAAGGAGGCGAATCCTAGAAAAGTTAGCATTGATAAATCAATTAGTCAATTGCAAAAATAGTATTAAACAAGATAAGCTCAAGACAAAGAGGTACCTCTGTGTGCTATTTTCGAGGAGCCGGCTCATTGGGTAAGCCGGATAAAAGATCTCTAGAGTCGGCGCTCCAGGTCTGGCGTGTGCTGTCATCTTGATGTTTCTTCAAAAGAAAGTTACGATTCAAGTACGACCTGCCGTATTTTCTTTATTGGCGAAAGGTTTGAGTCAAAGGAGACAATGATTACCTCAGCAATGTTGGCATGGCTTGTTTTAGCTTCTTCCTATGAGTGATCGTTATCAATAAGTTCCATGAATAGAAGGTCAAGGGAGTCAAGTTCTACCTCTGAATTGTCCAAGTCAAATAGCTCTTCAGTTGACTGTTTCCTCTTGCGGGACTGTGCCTTAGGCTTTGAGGCCTTAGGGACCGTGCTCTTCTTTTTGAGAGTTGAGGACAACAGTTTTTTCTAGAAAGGGGAGCCGGCCTGCAAGAGACAAAGAAGGTCAACCGGAAAGGTTAATAAGATATGGAATTGAAAGAATGGATGAAGGTTAAGATGAAAAGATTTACATCTCGGGCCGGGTTAAGTATGGAGAAGGGGCTCAGGCCAGCCATGCTGCAGGCGGATAGAGTTTCCCCCAGCAGAGACTTGATGATGGAGTTAAGGTCTTGATCTGTTAAGGGGGCCTGATTGAAACATTGAGGGTCATCCACATTACCAGAATACTGACACATCAACACATCAAGGTGTTTCGGCGGCTTAGCGGCAGAATCCTCCAGGAGACCCAGCAGCAGGTTAGATCCACACCCGTCAGCCCATTGGACAAGAGGGCCTTGACTTTGGAGAAGGTGGAGGCATATTGAGCATGTTCGGTGGCTGACATCTGATCTGGAAGTTCTGTATCTATGCTAAGTTGATAAGGACGATAACCTGGTAGTGGGTTCTCCCCCTCTGGTGAAGTGTCTTGGCAATAGAACCAAGTCTTGTTCCACTCTTCGGGATGACTTGGCAGGATTGCTGCTGGAAAGAATACGTCTCTTCGTCTCTGAAGGGTTATGCCTCCGAGCTCAAAACTTAACCCGTTGGCCATTTCAGTTTGGCGGTTGACATAAAAGTATCCTTTGAATAAGTCGACAGATGGTTCCTCTTGAAGATAGCCTTCACAAAAAGTCTGGAATTGGCACATATTGCTGACATAACTTGGACCAATATCTTGGGGGTGCAAGTTGAAAGCATGTAAGACGTCCCGGAAAAACTTTGATCCGGGTGGAGAGAAACCCCAAAGGAGATGGTCTATGAAGACAATGACCTCCCCGTCTTTGGGTTTAGGGATGGTCTCGCTGCCTGGAACCCGCCAATGGATGACGTCCTGAGCCGGCAGAACTCCCATGGTGACGAACTCCTTGAGTCTTTCTTTGGTCACTCCAGACCGTACCCACTTACAAGTAGAGGGAGTCTTCGACATGGTGGCGGCTTAGGAAGCTGTAGAAAGGCATGAATATTTGGCAGGTCAAAAATACATCATCACCAAGATTGCTACCGTGATAAATGGTAACATCATTTGGCGGGTTAATAAAAATTGACAGCCGCCGAAGTTGCTTGTGAGGAAACGCAGTGAGCCGGTAGATTGTCGGCGGGTCAAGTTATCTATGCAGGTTGGTAATTTACTAAGTGTTGACAAACTGTTTCCTCGACTATAGCTATGGATTTACGATCTATGGGCAGAAGAAAAAGAAAAATATTCTAGCCCTAAAAAGACTGGCGGAAGAACAAATGGCTAGTAGTGGAATTGCTACAAAGCTGCAGATCCGCAACAAGTGCGGCTAAATGCAAAGTAAACTGACGCGTGGTTTCGGCAACATCACGAGGTTATACAAAGAAGATTTCCAACTAATTGATGGAGGATGCTCCCACGAAAATGATGAACACCGACGAACTACATGGATGCAAGAAAACCCTAATGCAGATCTGATAAGGGATGAACGAGTAGCGCAACTGGCTTCGGCGGTGCGGGCATTCAAAGAAAGAAGAAGAAGATATCGGCAGAGGGAAAAATGAAAGTGATAACCCCAACGCCTATTGATAAGGGCATATATAATGGTCTCTCGAACGGTCCGGTGTGGGAATCGAGGGAGCACGATGATGATTATACTAAGAAGATGCCTCAATTTTCATGCTGGTCATATTAATGACGAAAGATACGCTCTGACGTTAGAGGAATCTTTTTTGATTTTGCCAATGATGTCACAGAGGGTCATGAAAGCTTGCCAGATGCAAGGATTGCCCATTTTCGGCGGGTTATGAAGACTTCAAGAGAAGGCAAGACTCGCCAACCAGAAGACTTGGAGATTGACATGAACTGGTGGGGCCGGGTCATGTCATAGGGATGTATACCCACATTGAGATCCTCCCAGGTAGGGCCAGGTCATGCGGTTGGCAGCTTATGGTAACTCTAGGAGGAAACATAACCCAGTGGACTTGGGCTGTTGGGAGCGACTTGTTAGATAAGGCTTGTTTAGTTACAGGTGAGGTCAGTTGTCAAACATAACCCGACCCGGACTCTTGTAAGCCCAGGGCCTTGACCCGTGTATATAAGGACGGCTTACCTAGGTGGCTTAGGCCACAGAACAACTGATCGAGAGCTATGTCAAGTGAAATCGCTCCCTTGTAATCGATACACAATCAATACAACACAAAGCAAGACGTAGGCTTTTACCTCTTTCTGAGGGCCCGAACCTGGGTAAACCCTTGTCTCTCGATTCCGATCAACCCCTTCGAGTTCACCGCCTTCGCAATGGCCTCAGACCTAAGTCTATTGACCCGTACATCTGCCGTGACAAATCCACGACAATACATATGAGCAAAAAGTTTCAACCAGACACATAGAAATATAGGGGCTTATAGTTTCGCCTCCCAACTCATTCACCTCAAGGGTGATGTCAACAATAATAACTCATGATCATTCACATTCAACTGGATATATGTGCCCCTATCTTTCCTCACCCACTAGTGCAGAAAAGCCTAGCTATGGCATGGCAAAAATGGCCTTGCTGGCGTAGACACCCGACGCCAACAATATGATGCCACAGTTAAAAAATACTATTGGCACTGGAGACGACAGCAGGAGTATTTTACATGTTTATGGCATGCGTTTTTCATCAATGCCAACAATTTCCTTTTTTGATAATAAAAAATACTTCAAAAACTTAAGAGATTAAACTTCACAAAAGGTACTGATCATTTAAACATACTCATAATTAAACTAC
Organism: Hordeum marinum; assembly: GCA_022496015.1. Classification (NCBI taxonomy): domain Eukaryota; kingdom Viridiplantae; phylum Streptophyta; class Magnoliopsida; order Poales; family Poaceae; genus Hordeum; species Hordeum marinum. The sequence continues at coordinate 86,485,897 of CM039678.1, read as the reverse complement.
ATAGTTTAAAACTTAGTACTGATCATTTAAACAAACTCATAATTAAACTTCATAGTTTAAAACCTAGTAATCAACTAATTAACTACTCTTCATCATCAATGATTATGCTCAGCAGGCACAACTTCTTCCGATTGCTCTCTCCGTCTTGTTTGAACTGAGCAACGGCTATTTGTAGGTCAACCCACTCTGTCCTGAGTTTTTTCTTGTTCAGCTTGAGTTCGTTCCTATCATATGTGAACTTATCCCTCAACTCCCTCAATTTGTCAACCTTTGTGTGGGCATTAGCACCCTCTAGCAGCATCTCATCCCTTTCATTCTTCAATTCAGCATTATGTTCTCCGAGTTTTTTGATGCTCCAATCTGTCCCCTCCAATCTCCACTAATTCCACTTCTCCACGTCACCCACTGATTCATTGTTGTTTTCTGAATTGTCCATGCTTAATTATGTACACAAGAAAATTATAACTTTTAATGAAACCAAGCAAACTATGTACACAAGCAAATTATAATTTGTAATTATAACTTGTACATCAAGGTTGACCATGTATTTTCATTTTTCAATTTCATGTTGTAAGGAATATATTTATCCCAATCTTGATAGTATATCAAGATTGGGATGGACTAAAAAACTAGGACTAAAAATTTCATTTGATCTAGGACATCAAAATCTGGGTGTTCGATTTATCTAGTATCACGTGAATATGACTAAAATTTCATCATAATCTATGTATTCAAAATCTAGGTATTCAATTTATCTATTATCATGTTGTAGGGATATTATTCCAACTTTCCTGTGGAGAAGGACTAACATAGGACTAAAAATCTAGGACTTAAAATCTCATATTAATATCAAACATCAAAATCTAGGACTAAAAATTTCATCTTAATCTAGGACATCAAAATCTACATATTAAATTTATCTATTATCATGTTAATAGGACTAAAATACCTAAAACCGTTGGAGGGATGGCATCGGGCACGACATCAGAGGGGCGGCGTGGGAGGGGCGGCGACGGGTTGTGTCGGGCGAGGCGTCAGGCGGGGCGGCGACAGGCGGCGTCGGACAGGGCAGCAACATTGGGCGGCATCGGAGGCGGCGACAGGCGGCGTCGGACGGGGCAGCAACGTTGGGCGGCATCGGAGGCGGCAACGTGGATCAAGAGGAGGACGAGGGAGTTGGGGCTGGAGAGAGTGGGAGTGGGGGCGTGGTAGGTATTAGGCATATTAGTGCTGGCGTGGGCCTAATAGGCCTAAAGTGCGATGCCGGGGATAGTGTTCAACGCCAGCACTAATCAGATATCTATGGTGTACGAATTCAGCCAATGTCAGCACTATTTGAAAATATTAGTTGTGGCTAGCCTTTTCTCCACTAGTGACCACATGATGCTTGCCAAAGAGAAAAATTAAAAGTAATAGAGGACATTAATTTGACTCTTGCATAAAAGTAAAAGATAGGCCCTTCGCAGAGGGAAGCAGAGGTTTTCATGCGCTTGTTGGTTTTGTATGCACAATCCCTCAGTGCAAAAGAACGTCACATTATATTGCCCCTTATGATATCAACCTTTATTATGTAGTCTGTCCCTTTAATTACTTTGCCACCACAAGTTCGTACAACGCTCAATTTTCTGTTACAATGAATGATCAAACACATTTAGAAGCAATTTTTATTGCCTTATTGCACCGATGACAACTTACTTGAAGGATCTTACTCAATCCATAGGTAGGCATGGTGGACTCTCAAAACTTAAGTTTTGAGTTTAAGGTTTTTGGATGCGCAAGTAGTATCTCTACTTAGTGTGGAATTTTGGCTAGCAAAGATGTTGGGCAAGCACCACATGCTGAAGGATCTATGACAATATAACTTCTATGTGAAAATGAACAAACATAAATCGTTACGTTGTCTTCCTGGCCCAACATCTACAATTTTGGCATATAATAATTAATGGGGGCTCACAATCATAAAAGATGTCCAAGATAGTGTATTTGCATGTGAATCTTCTCTTCCCTTATTAATTCTTTCATGAGTTGCGTCAGACTACTCACAATGGGGAGTAACATAGAGTAGTAACATGCATATGTTACTAGTCTAAGTTACTACCTCCACAATGGATAGTAACATATGAGTAGTAACATTGAGCCTTTCATTTATTAGCTTATAGATTCATTTTGCTTGGTATGCGTTATGTTACTCATAGGGGTAGTAACATGCTAAGTTACTCAATTTCTCACTCTTGTCATTAATTAGATGCCACATCATACTTTTTTGCTTAGGTGGCATCTATGTTACTACCTATGTTACTCCCATTGTGAGTAGTCTCATTGACCAATGCTATGTTTGTCAACTTCCAATAAATTTTACTACTTACACTTTTCGTTATGGGGTGTCATTACTTACCATAAGATTAGCATATGGTCTTTTTCATTATTTATTTTTATTAAAAGTAAAGAACCACAAACTCAAACTAGGCTTTATTATATAGCTCTCACTCAATTACATAGATAGATAGATCACGAAACTAGCACTCGAAAATAGATCATACTAAACTTTTATTCAAGTAAATCACGAAATAGCTAAGGATCGAAATAAAATAAGTAAAGCTAATAAAAGTGATGGTGATACGATACCGGAGCATCTCCCCCAAGCTTGGCTCTAGCCAAGGTGAGTGCCCATACTCGTTTACTCAAGTCTCCTTTGGCGGGGAGGATGATGACGGTGGCGGTGATGAAGTGGTAGGTTTGTCCTCTGGCTACCAGGGCAAGGGATCTCCATCAAAATAGGATGCATGAATCTCCCGAGTCCTGCAACTTGCAGCTAAACTCATACCTTTAAATCTTGCTTCATACTCGGAACCTTGGTTTTGAAGATCATAGATTTGGCTTTGCAGAAAATTAATTTGCTCGTTGAAGGTGAAGACAATGTCCTTTATAGACTTGCCATCCACCATGTGATCATGGGTGAATTCAATGATCATGGAGTGATTATCCCTGAGTCCATGCTCCACCATCCCTTGGCACTTGAAGATATCTTGTTCCACCGCCTCGGGCCTGGCCTCCATGCTCCCCGTCATCTTGGGCCCCTGAACATCCCAAATGTGGAGCACCCACTCATGCATCTCGATGGCTTGAAGGCACTTCATCACCTCTAATAGGGAAGGGTTGATGACCTTCTCGAAGAACTTGTCCTTGGAGGAGTTTGGTGGAGCCATGGCAATCTAGATCTGATAGGAAAACAACAACAAACAAGAACAGGGGATATTTCTGTGATGTGGTGTTCAAATCGTCCGGGGGTATATAAAGATTTTTTATCTTGGGAAACAAGCATATGGAAGGAAAAAAGAGTTGGGAGGGTGCGTGAGGGGCTCACAACCCACCAAGCTGTGCCAGGAGAGGCAGGTGCACCGTGGTGTATCATGGCCACCTTGGTTGTCTTCCTGGTTATTTCTTATTTTCCTATTTTTTACAATATTCCAAAACTAAAATAAAATATTTTTGCGGATTTTTCGGAGTCTATTTACTTACCGTATCACATACCTCCTCTTTTTCAGGATTCTAGAGTGTTCTCGAAGGTTTCTTTTATGTGTTCCTATGGTGTCATGGTTTGGGTAATATTGCTTTCAACATTAAAAGGCATACCTGAGATATAGTGTTTAATTGTTTTTCCATTGACCACCTTCGGGTTAGTACCTTCGGCATTATTAAGCTTGATAGCTCCACAATCATAAACCTCTTCGATAACATATGGTCCTTCCCATTTGGAAAGAAGTTTTCCTACAAAAAAATAAAAAGAGAGTTCTACAAAAGAACATATTCTCCAAGTTTGAATTCCCGCTTTTGGATTCTTTTGTCATGCCATCTTTTGACTTTTTCTTTGAATAGCTTGGCATTTTCATAAGCTTGGACTCTCCATTCATCTAGTGAGCTAATATCAAATAACCTCTTTTCACCGGCAAGTTTGAAGTCATAGTTGAGTTCTTTAATTGCCCAATACACTTTATGTTCTAATTCCAAAGGCAAATGACAAGCTTTTCCATAAACCATTTTATATGGAGACATACCCATAGGATTTTTATAAGTTGCCCTGTAGGCCCAAAGTGCATCATCCAATTTCCTAGACCAATTCATTCGATACCTATTAATTGTTTTCTGTAATATTAGTTCTATTTCTCTATTGCTAAGTTCAACTTGACCACTAGATTTAGGATGATATGGTGATGCAATTCTTTGGTTATCTAGGGACTCCAAACCTTGGAAAATAACTTCTTTAAGCATTTTAACGGAGGTGTGGTGATGAGCAATACTAGTTGGAATAGATTCTACCCACTTAGTAACATAATCAACATCAACCAAAATATGTGTATGCCCATTAGAGGATGGAAAATGTCCCATATAATCCCAAACATCAAATGGTTCAACAACAAGTGATTAATTCATAGGCATTTCCTGACGCTTACTGATATTTCCAATTCTTTGACATTCATCACAAGACTAGACAAACTTATGGTCATCCTTGAAAAGAGTGGGTCAGTAAAAACCAGATTGCAATGCCTTGTGAGCAGTTCTATCTCCCGCATGATGTCATCCATACGCTTTGGAGTGACATTTCCATAGGATTTGTTCTTGTTCATGCTTAGGTACACAACATCTAATAATACCATCTACTCCTTCTTTATAAAGATGTGGGTCATCCCAAAAGTAATGTCTTAAATCATAGAAGATTTTTTTGTTGGTATGTGAAACTAGGCGGTATATATTGAGCAACAATGTAATTAGCATAGTCAGCCTACCAAGGAGTGTTATGAGAAGCATTTATTACAGCTAGTTTTTATAAGGAAAGTTATCATCAATAGGTATGGGGTTCTCGGCTCCTTTCCTATCGGTAATATGTAAGTCAAATTCTTGTTGTAGGAGAACCCACCTAATGAGTCTAGGTTTAGCATCTTTCTTTTCCATAAGGTATTTTATAGCAGCATGATCAGTGTGGACAATTAGAATCGACAATGTAAGATCTGAATTTATCACAAGCAAACACACCTGCTAAAAATTCTTTCTCAGTAGTAGCATAATTTCTTTCATCACTGTCTTGTGTTTTGCTAGCATAATAGATACCATTTAATTTCATATCAATTCTTTTTCCTAGAACAGCCCCAACAACATAATCACTAGCATCACACATAATTTCAAAAGGCAAGTTCTAATCAGGTGGTTGAACAATAGGTGCAAAAATTAAGGCTTTCTTAAGTGTTTCGAAGGCTTCTACACCATCTGTTGGAAATATGCCCTAGAGGCAATAATAAATTAGTTATTATCATATTTCCTTGTTCATGATAATTGTTTATTATCCATGCTATAATTGTATTGATCGGAGACTTAGATGCATGTGTGGATACATAGACAAAACCATGTCCCTAGTATGCCTCTAATAGACTAGCTCGTTGATCAAAAGATGGTTAAGGTTTCCTAGCCATGGACATGAGATGTCATTTGATAACGGGGTCACATCATTAGGAGAATGATGTGATGGACAAGACCCAAACTGCAAACGTAGCATAGGATCGTGTCAGTTTATTGCTACTGTTTTCCGCATGTCAAGTATGTGTTCCTATGACCATGAGATCATGCAACTCACAGATATCGGAGGAGTGCCATGTGTGTATCAAACGTCGCAACATAATTGGGTGACTATAAAGGTGCTCCACAGGTATCTCTGATGGTGTCTGTTGAGTTGGCATGGATCGAGACTGGGATTTGTTACTCCGTGTGACGGAGAGGTATCTCGGGGCCCACTCGGTAATGCAACATCACAATAAGCCTTGCAAGCAATGTGACTAATTGTTAGTTGCGGGATCTTGTATTACGGAACGAGTAAAGAGACTTGCCGGTAACAAGGTTGAACTAGGTATGGAGATACCGACGATCGAATCTCGGGCAAGTAACATACCGAAGAACAAAGGGAACGTTATACGGGATTAACTGAATCCTTGACATAGAGGTTCGACCGATAAAGATATTCGTAGAATATGTAGGAACCAATGTGGACGTCCAGGTCCCGTCCAGGTCCAGGACGATAGAATATGTAGGTGTCTCGGTCATGTCTACATAGTTCTCGAACCCGCAGGGTCTGCACACTGAAGGTTCGGTGACGTTTCGGTAGTGTAGACTTATGTATGGTGGTGACCGAAGTTTGTTCGGAGTCCCAGATGAGATCCCGTACGTCACGAGGAGCTCCGGAATGGTCCGGAGGTAAAGATTCATATATAGGAAGTCCCAGTTTGGTTTCCGGAAAAGTTTCAGTCTCATCGGTAGTGTACCGGGAGTGCGGGTAGTGTACCGGGAGGCCTCCGGGAGGGGTATTTCGACCCCCAGAGGTCCATGGGCTGTGGGAGAATAATAACCAGCCCTTAGTGGGCTGGGAAAACATCCACAAAGTCCCATGGCGCAGGAGAGAAAGTCCTAAAGCAAAAAGTGGAAAATCAGCCAATAGGAGGCAATCCTACTCCAACTAGGATTGGAGGTGAAGTAGGATTGCCTCCCACCTCCTATTTTGGCCGACCCAAAGGCCTTGGCTGCCTCTCCTATCCTCTCCTCCTATATATACTAGTGTATTGGGTGGTTTTTGGACAGAATTTCCGGCCATGTGCTACCCGTTACACCGGTGCATAGTTTCTCCTCTAGATCGGTTTTCTGCAGCGCTTAGGCGAAGCCCTACCGGAATTGCTCCACCACCATCACCGGAGCACCGTCACGCTGCTGGTGAACTCTCTCTCCTCTCCACCTCCTCTCGTTGGATCGAGATGGTGGAGATCGTCATCAAGCTGCACGTGTGCTGAACGCGGAGGTGTCGTCCGTTCGGCGCTAGATTGGAAGGACCATGATCGAGATCGCGAGACGGTTCGTGATGTGATCACGGAACGGATCGTGATGAGTTGGCGGGACAGATCATGATCAAGATCGTGAGACGGATCATGATGAGTTCGCGGGACGGATCATGATGTGTTCGCGGGACAGATCATGATTGGATCACGGGACGGATCGTGATGAGATCGCGGGACGCTCGGCGATTTGGATCGCGAAGATGTTCGACTACACCAACCGCGTTTCTTAACGCTTCCCGCTTAGCGATCTACAAGGGTACGTAGATCCACTCTCCCTCTCATAGATGGTCATCACCATGGATAGGTTTGCGTGTGCGTAGGAAAAATTTTGTTTCCCATGCGACGTTCCCCAACAGTGGTATCAGAGCTAGGTTGATGGTTCGATGAGATCTCGAGTAGAACACAAAAGGTTTGTGGGCGTTGATGCTTAGATTGCTTCCTCCCTTGGTCGGATTTTGGTTCAGCGGGATTGTGAGATGAAGCAGCCCGGACCAACATTACTCGTACGCTTACGAGAGACCGGTTCCCTCGACGCAACTTGTTGCTTAGATGGCTTGCGGGTGACAGTTTCTCTTACTTTAGTTGGATCGGATCCGACAAAGGCGGTCCTTGAGAAGGTTGAAAAGCAATCTATGTATCACCATTGTGGTTTATGCGTAGGTGAGAATCGTTCTTGCTAGATACCCGTAGCAGCCACATAAAACATGCAACAACAATTAGCGGACGTCTAACTTGTTTTTGCAGGGTATGTTGTGATGTGATATGGCCAATTACATGATGAGATATATGTGATGTATGAGATGATCATGTGATGTATAGAATTTCATGACTTGCATGCCGTTGAGTACGGCAACCGGCAGGAGCCATAGGGTTGTCTTTAATTATTGTAGGACCTGCGTGTCAATCATTAAGCGCTATGTAATGCTTTACTTTATCGCTAAGCGGTAGCAATAGAAGTAGAAGCAGGGCTGGCGCCACAACCCCAATGGCAACACATTGATGGAGATCAAGATGATGGAGATCATGGTGTTGTGCCAATGATGATGGAGATCATGCCGGTGTTTCGAAGATGGAGATCTTAAACACAAGTTCATGGCCATATCATGTCACTTACGAATTGCATGAGATGTTAATCCTTTTATGCACCTTGTTTTGCTTAGTACGGCGGTAGCATTATAAGGTGATCCCTCACTTGAATTTCAAGATGAACTGTGTTCTCCCCACGTGTGCACCGTTGCGAAAGTTCGTTGTGTTGAGACACCACGTGATGATCGGGTGTGATAGACTCTACGTTCACATACATCGGGTGCAAACCAGATTTGCACGCGCAGAACACTCGGGTTAAACTTGACGAGCCTAGCATGTATAGACATGGCCTCGGAACACGAGAGACCGAAAGGTCGAACATGAGTCATATAGTAGATATGATCAACATAATGATGTTCACCATTGCAGCCACCTCAACTCACGTGATGATCGGACTTGAGTTGGTGAATTTGGATCATGTATCACTCGAATGATCGGAGGGATGTCAATTTGAGTGGGAGTTCTTAAGTAATATGATTAATTGAACTCATTATCATGAACATAGTCAAAGTGTCTTTGCAAATTATGTTGTAGATTACTAGCTCGCGCTGTAGCTCCCTTCAATTTTTATATGTTCCTAGAGAAATAGAGTTGAAAGATGTTGGTAGCAATATTGCGGACTTGGTCCGTGATCTGAGGATTGTCCTCATTGCTGCACAGAAGTTTTATGTCCTTAATGCACCGCTCGGTGCGCCACCCCCTCTAGCGTCGTCTATAGATGTTGTGAACATCTGACAGGCACGTTTCGATGACTACTTGATAGTTTAGTGCGTCATGCATTACGGCTTAGAATTGAGGCTCCGAAACGTTTTGAACGTCACGGAACATATGAGATGTTCTAGGAGCAGAGATTGTGATCTCAGGCTCGTGCCTGTGTTGCGAGATATGAGATCTCCAACAAGATTCTTTGCCTGTAAGATGAAGGAGAATAGCTCAATCGTTGAGCATGTACTCAGATTGTCTGGGTACTACAATCACTTGAATCAAGTGGGAGTTGATCTTCCAGATAAGATAGTGATTGATATAGTTCTCCAAGTCACTGTCACTAAAGCTACTAGAACTTAGTGATGAACTATAATACACCAGGGATAGAAGTATTGATCCCTGAGCTGTTCGTGATGTTTGACACCGCGAAGGTAGAAATCAAGAAGGAGCGTCAAGTGTTGATGGTTAATCAAACCACTAGTTTCGAAAAGGGCAAGAGCAAGGAGGGAAACTTCATGGATAGCAAGTCAGTTGCTGCTCCAGTGAAGCAACCCAAAGTTGAACTCAAACCCGAGACTAAGTGCTTCTATTATGAGGTGAGAGGTCGCTGAAGCGGAACAACCCTAGATACTTGGTAGATAAGAAGGCTGGCAACATCGACAGAAGTATATTTGATATACGAGTTATTGATGTGTACCTTGCTAGTACTCCTAGTAGCACCTGGGTATTGGATACCGGTTCGGTTGCTAAATGTTAGTAACTCGAAATAAAAGCTACGGAATAAACGGAGAACTAGCTAAGGGTGAGGTGACGATGTGTGTTGGAAATGTTTCCAAGGTTGATGTGATCAACATCGCACGCTCTCTCTACCTTCAGGATTAGTGACGAACCTAAATAAATGTTATTTGGTGTTTTGCATTGAGCATGAACATGATTAGATCATGTTTGTTGCAATACGGTTATTCATTTAAGTCAGAGAATAATAGTTATTCTGTTTACATGAATAATACCTTCAATGGTCATGCACCCAGTGAGAATGGTTTGTTGAAATCTTGATCATAGTAATACACATGTTCATAACATTGATGTCAAAAGATACAAAGTTTAATAATGATAGTACCACATACTTGTGGCACTGCCGCAAAATGTCATATTGGTATAAAGCACATGAAGAAACTCCATGGTGATGGATATTTGGACTCATTCGATTTCGAATCGGTTGAGACATGCGAACCATGCCTCTTGGGCAAGATGACTAAAGGACCCCGTTGGATGGAGCGGGCAAGTGATTCATTGGAAATGATACATGTTGATGTATGCAATCTAGTGAGTCTTGTAGCGTGCAGTGGATATCGTTATTTTCTTACCTTCACTGATGATTTGAGTAGATATAGTGTATATTTACTTAATGAAACACAAGTCTGAATTGTTTGAAAGGTTCAAGCAAATTCAGAGTGAAGTTTAAAGATCATCGTGACAAGAAGATAAAAATGACTGCGATATGATCGTGGAGGTGAATATCTGAGTCACGAGTTTGGCATACAACTTAAGACAATGTGAAAGTTGTTTCACAACTAAACGCCACCTGGAACACCATAGTGTGATGGTGTGTCTGAACATCATAGTTATGCTCTATTGGACATGGTGCGTGCAATGATGTCTCTTGTCGTTTTACTACTATAATTTTGGGGTTATGCATTAGAGACAACTACATTCACTTTAAATAGGGCACCATATAAATCCGTTGAGATGACACCATGTGAATTATGGTTTGATAGAAACCTAAGCTGTCATTTCTTAATACTTGGGGCTGCGACACTTGTGTGGAAAATGTTTTCACCTAATGAGGTCGTACCCAAGGCGGACAAATGCATCTTCATAGAATACCCTAAGATCAGTTGGGTGAACCTTCTATCTCAGTTCCAAGTGCAAAGTGTTTGTTACTAAAACGGATCCTTTCTCGAGGAAAAGTTTGTCTCGAAAGAATTAAGTGGGAGGAAGATAGAACTTGATGAGGTTGTTTAAACTTTGTTCTACCAGAGAGTAGCGCAGCGCAGGATGTTGTTTCTGTGAAGCCTACGTTAGTTGAAGAGGAAGTTAATGATGATGATCATGAAGCTTCAGGATCAAGTTACTATCGAACTTCGTAGGTCGACAAGGATGTGTAATGCTCCTAAGTGGTACGACAACCCTATCTTGGAGGTCATGTTGTCGGACAAACGATGAACCTACGAGCTATGGAGAAGCGATGATGGGCCCGGACTCCGACAAATGGTTGGAGGCCATGAAATCCGAGATAGGATCCATGTATGAAAACCAAGTGTAGACTTTGGTAGACTTGCTCGTTGGACGGCAGGTCGTTGAGTACAAATGGATCTTTAAAATGAAGACAGACACTGATGGTGAATGTCACTATTTGTAAAGCTCGACTTGTTGCAAAGATGTTTGTGACAAGTTCAAGGAGTTGACTACGATGAGACTTTCTCACTCATAGTGGTGCTAAAGTCTGTTGGAATTATGTTAGCAGTTGCTGTGTTTTCAATTATGAAATCTGGCAGATGGATGTCAAAACATCGTTTCCTTAACGGTTTACTTGAGGAAAGGTTGTATGTGATATAACCAGAAGGTTTTGTCAGGCCTAAGGATGCTAAAAGGTGTGCAAGCTTCGGTGATCCTTCCATGGACTGAAGCAAGCATCTCGGAGTTGGAATATATGCTTTGATGAGGTGATCAAAGTTTTGATGTTTATACAAAGTTTACGAGAAACTTGTATTTGCAATAAAGTAAGTGGGGGCACTATAGAATTTCTGATAAGTATATGTGGATGACATATTTTGATCAGAAATAATGTAGAGTTTCTGGAAAGCATAAAATGGTCATTTGGAAAGTGATTTTCAAAGGAAGACCTGGATGAAGCTACCTAATTGTTGAGCATCAAAATCTATGGAGATAGATCAAGATGCTCGATGAGACTTTCAATGAGTGCATACCTTGACAAGATTTTGAAAGAGTTCAAAATGGATCAGTCAGAGAAAGAGTTCTCGCCTGATTTGTAAGGTGTGAAAGTTGAGTGAGACTCAAAGCTCGACAACGGCAGAAGAAAGAGAAAGGACGAACGTCGTCCCCTATGCCTTAGCCATAGGCTCTATATTATGCCATGCTGTGTACCACACTTGTGTGTGCCTTGCCATGAGTCCGTCAGGGGGTACAAGAGTGAACCAGGAGTGGATCACTGGATAGTGGTCAAGATTATCCTCAGTAACTAAGAGACTGAGGAGATGTTTCTCAATTATGGAGGTGATAAAGAGTTCATCGTAAGGAGTTACGTCGATACAAGCTTTAACACTAATCTGGATGACTCGTAGTAGCAATCTGGATACGTATAGTGGAGCAGCCATTTGGAATAGTACCGAGCGGAGTGTGGTAGCGGTGTTTACAGTTTGACATATGTATTTGCAAAGTGCACACGGATCTGAATGTTACAGACCCGTTGACTATAAGACCTCTCTCACATGCAAAGCATGATCGAGCCCCAGAACTCGTTGGGTGTTAGATTCATAACAATGCGAATCACATGGTGATGTGAACTAGATTATTGACTCTAGTGCAAGTGGGAGACTGTTGGAAATATGCCCTAGAGGCAATAATAAATTAGTTATTATCATATTTCCTTGTTCATGATAATCGTTTATTATCCATGCTATAATTGTATTGATCGGAGACTTAGATGCATGTGTGGATACATAGACAAAACCATGTCCCTAGTATGCCTCTAATAGACTAGCTCATTGATCAAAAGATGGTTAAGGTTTCCTCGCCATGGACATGAGATGTCATTTGATAACGGGGTCACATCATTAGGACAATGATGTGATGGACAAGACCCAAACTGCAAACGTAGCATATGATCGTGTCAGTTTATTGCTACTGTTTTCCGCATGTCAAGTATGTGTTCCTATGACCATGAGATCATGCAACTCACAGATATCCGAGGAGTGCCTTGTGTGTATCAAACATCGCAATGTAACTGGGTGACTATAAAGGTGCTCTACAGGTATCTCCGATGGTGTCTTTTGAGTTGGCATGGATCGAGACTGGGATTTGTTACTCCGTGTGACGGAGAGGTATCTCGGGGCCCACCCGGTAATGCAACATCACAATAAGCCTTGCAAGCAATGTGACTAATTTTTAGTTGCGGTATCTTGTATTACGGAACGATTAAAGAGACTTGCCGGTAACGAGGTTGAACTAGGTATGGAGATACCGACGATCGAATCTCGGGCAAGTAACATACCGAAGAACAAAGGGAACGTTATACGGGATTAACTGAATCCTTGACATAGAGGTTCGACCGATAAAGATGTTCGTAGAATATGTAGGAACCAATGTGGACGTCCAGGTCCAGCCATTGGTTATTGACCATAGAGGTGTCTCGGTCATGTCTACATAGTTCTCGAACCCGCAGGGTCTGCACACTTAAGGTTCGGTGACGTTTCGGTAGTGTAGAGTTATGTATGGTGGTGACCGAAGTTTGTTCGGAGTCCCGTATGAGATCCCGGACATCACGAGGAGCTCCGGAATGGTCCGTAGGTAAAGATTCATATATAGGAAGTCCCAGTTTGGTTTCCGGAAAAGTTTCGGGCTCATCGGTAGTGTACCGGGAGTGCCGGTAGTGTACCGGGAGTGGCGGTAGTGTACCGGGAGGCCTCTGGGAGGGGTATTTCGACCCCAAGAGGTCCATGGGCTGTGGGAGAATAATAACCAGCCCTTAGTGGGCTGGTAAAACAGCCACAAAGGCCCATGGCGCAGGAGAGAAAGTCCTAAAGCAAAAAGTGGAAAACCAGCCAATAGGAGGCAATCCTACTCCAACTAGGATTGGAGGTGAAGTAGGATTGCTTCCCACCTCCTATTTCGGCCGAACCAAAGGCCTTGGTTGCCTCTCCTCTCCTCTCCTCCTATATATACTAGTGGATTTGGTGGTTTTTGGACAGAATTTCCGGCCATGTGCTACCCGTTACACCGGTGCATAGTTTCTCCTCTAGATCGGTTTTCTGCAGCGCTTAGGCGAAGCCCTGCCGGAATTGCTCCACCACCATCACCGGAGCGCCGTCATGCTGCCGGTGAACTCTCTCTCCTCTCCACCTCCTCTCGCTGGATCGAGACGGTGGAGATCGTCATCAAGCTGCACGTGTGCTGAACGTGGAGGTGTCGTCCGTTCGGCGCTAGATCGGAAGGACCGTGATCGAGATCGCGAGACGATTCGTGATGTGATCACGGAACGGATCGTGATGAGTTCGCGGGACAGATCGTGATCAAGATCGTGAGACGGATCGTGATGAGTTTGCGGGACGGATCATGATGTGTTCGCGGGACGGATCGTGATTGGATCACGGGACGGATCGTGATGAGATCGCGGGACGCTCGGCGATTTGGATCGCAAAGATGTTTGACTACACCAACCGCGTTTCTTAACGCTTCCCGCTTAGCGATCTACAAGGGTACGTAGATCCACTCTCCCTCTCGTAGATTCTCATCACCATGGATAGGTTTGCGTGTGCGTAGGAAAATTTTTGTTTCCCATGCGACGTTCCCCAACACAATCATCATCAAAAACAAATGGAATATCATTTCGTAAAAGATTAGTAAGAGGCATAGAAATTTTAGTGAAGTCTTTAATAAACCTCCTATGGAAACCAGCATGACCAAGGAAACTACGAATACCTTTGATATATTTAGGACATGGCATTTTCTTTGTTGCATCAACTTTAGCTTTATCCACCTCAATACCTCGTTCAGAAATTTTATGTCCCAATACAATACCTTTATTAACCATAAAGTGGCACTTCTCCCAACTGAAGAAAAGATTAGTTTGTTAACATCTCTGCAAAACTTTATCAAGGTTGCTTAAGGAATCATCAAAAGAAGTTTTGTAAACGGAAAAATCATCCATGAAAACCTCAACAATCTTTTAAAGAAATTAGAGAATATAGCAACCATACATCTTTGAAAGGTACCAGGTGCATTGCATAAACCAAAAGGCATACATCTATAAGCATAGGTTCCAAAAGGGCAAGTAAAGGTAGTTTTCTCTTGATCAGGTTGTGAAACAAGTATTTGCGAGAAACCAGAATATCCATCTCAAGAAAACAAAAGTGTGTGTGCTTAGATAATCTTTATAGCATTTGATCAATGAAAGGTAGAGGTAATGATCTTTTCTAGTAGCTTTATTTAGTTTTCTAAAATCAGTTACCATTCTATAGCAGGTAACAATTTTGTGTGGGATAAGATCATTTTTACCATTAGGTACAACAGTAATACCTCCCTTCTTAGGGACACAATGAACATGACTTACACATCTACTATCTGCTATGGGATAGATTATACCTGCCTCCAGAAGCTTTAATATTTCAGTTCTTAACACTTCTTTCATCTTAGGATTCAATCATCGTTGGTTATCAACAATGGGTTTAGCATCAGGTTCCATATTAATTTTGTGCTAACAGAGAGTGGGAAAAATGCCCTTAAGACCATCAAGAGTATATCCAATAGCAGCACGGTGCTTCCTCATATTTTTAGTAATATTTCTTCTTCATGTTCTGAAAGGTTGGCACTATTAATAACAAGATATACCTTTTTCTCATCAAGATAAGCATATTTCAAAGTGTGAGACAATTGCTTTAACTCAAACACAGGATCACCTTTAGGTGGAGGAGGACCTCCTAGAGTTTCAATTGGCAAATTGTGTTTTAGGAGAGGTTGTTGTTCAAAGAATACTTTATCTATTTGAAAGCACATTTGCTCCCTTGGTGGTTTTGGTAATTAATAACAACATATGAGTCAATGAACTAATGTTTCCACCAAGTATATTTTAGGAAATGTTCAATGATAGGATTGGCAAAAGGAGATTGTGGAGAAACCCCAAGATGCAAGGAAATAGGTTGTCCAAGCTTCAAGAAAGAGGACTCTACATTTTATATTTGTGAGAAATCACTTTGAGTCCATAGGAAAGCCAATTCTCTTAAAAGGGGGTAAGGTTTTGTTGGTGAACAATATGCTCAAATGTGCACAAGTGATAGTCGCCAAAAACATCCACAAACTCTCCCACCAAAGTCTGTTCTATACCTACCACTCAAAATCGGTGCAACCAACTTTTCCATACCAGTGCCACCGATTCCAGAACCTAGACAGACTCAAGCCAAACCCTAGCCACTTTGGTGCAACCGATTCCATATCGGTGCCACCGAGTTTAGGTTGCCAACTTTCTGTTACGCAAATTCACATTTTTGGTCCCACCGAGAATGTTGGATCGGCGTCACCGAGATTGGAAATCTGACCGTTGGTCACCTTATCGGTGCAACCGAGTTTCCTATATCGGCTTTACCGAGATTCAAAAGTTGCCACCTTTTGATCACTTCGATATCACCAAGATTAACACATCGGTGTCACCGAGTTGGTCATTTTGTGTGTAACGGTTGGATTTTTGGGGATGCCTATATATACCCCTTCACCACCACTTACTCGAGAGAGAAGCACTCAGAACTATTCCATACCTATCCTATCAGATTTTTTGAGAGAGAACCACCTACCCTTGTGTTGAGGTCAAGATATTCCACTCCAATCATATGGATCTTGATCTCTAGCCTCCCCAAGTAGCTTTCCACCAATCCCATCTCTTACACCATGCCAAATCTATGAGAGAGTGATTGGGTGCTGAGGAGTCTATCATCTTGAAGCACAAGAGCAAGGAGTTCATCGTCATTACCGAGCCTATTACCTTTTCGAGGGTGGTGCCTCCTAGATTTGTTAGGTGTCACTTGGGAGCCTCCTACTTCATGTTGTGGAGTGAACCAAGAAGTTTGTAAGGGCAAGGAGATTGCCTACTTCGTGAAGATCTACCCATAGTGAGGCTAGTCCTTCATGGACGGAAGCCGTTATGGAATAGTCAAGGTTGCTACTTCGTGGACCCTTTTGGGTGGAGCCCTCAATGGACTCTCGTGACCGTTACCCTCCGTGGGTTTAAGACTCCATAAACGTGGATGTACGATAGCGCCACCTATCGGAACCACGGGAAAAATCATCGTGTCTACAACTGCGTTTGATCTTCCTACCCTATCCCTTCTATACATGCTTGTTGTTACTTTCCACTTCTATATACTCTTAGACTTGCATGTGTAGGGTGTACTTGACTTGCCATGAAATGCTAAAAACTGTCAACCCTAAAACTTGGTATAGGCAAAACTTTTATTTGGTCAAGTAGTCTAATCACCCCCCCCTCTAGATATACTTTGGTCCTACAAGTGGTATCAGAGCCTTGGTGTCCATTGCTTAGGTCTTACAACCAAGGAGAAGTATGGCGTCTAATGAGGGAAGTTATCACCGTAGAGGTCCATACTTTGATGGCACTAATTTTGCTAGTTGGAAGCACAAAATGAAAATTCATATTCTTGGTCATAACCCCACCGTTTAGGCTGTTGTTCGTGTTGGCTTGCAAGGTGAGTTCTTTGCGGATGGACGGGAACCGGATCGTGAAGCGACCGTGGATGAATTGAAGATGTTGCAATTCAATGCTCAAGCATGCGACATTCTCTTCAACTGCTTATGCCCCGAAGAATTCAACAAAATCAGCCGTCTTGGGAATGCAAAAGAGATTTGGGATACTTTGGTTGATATGCACGAAGGAACCGAGTCCGTGAGAGAATCCAAGTTACATGTTCTTCAAGGTCAGCTTGACAAGTTCAAGATGAAGGATGGTGAAGGAGTCGTAGAGATGTACTCTAGGATAACTCTCGTCAAAAATGAGATTGCCATCTTAGGAAGCAAAGAAATGACCGACAAATTCATCATCAAGAAAATACTTAGAGCTTTGGATGAGAGATACGGCACTGTGTGCACATTAATCCAAATGATGCCAAACTACAAAGATCTCAAGCCTACGGAAGTCATTGGAAGGATTGTTGCTCATGAGATGACACTCAAAGATAAAGAAGAACTTCATCACAAGTCTAGTGGTGCTTACAAAGCCACAAGTGATGCTCCCACAACTTCAAGCAACAACCTTGTCACCAATGAAGAGATAAGCCTCATGGTCAAGAAATTCAACAAGTTCTACAAGAGTAGAGGCAAAGAAAGAAACTCCAACTCAAGATATGAAGAGAAGCGTTCGTCAAGTCGTGACCGCAATTGTTACAATTGTGGAAAGCCTGGACACTACTCAAATGAGTGCACGACTCCCTACAAAAGAAGAGAAGAGTCACCTCGAAGATGAAGCTCAAGAAATGAGTCACCACAAAGAGAAAGAAGGAGTAGGATGATTGTTATGAATGAAGAAACTCAAGGAGAAGTAGAGATTCAGAGAAGAAGGACAAGTACACCAAGAGCTACACAAGAAGAAAACATCAAGCTCATGTTGGTGAATGGGTTTCTGGCTCCGACTCCGACAACAACTCTGAGAGAAGCTATCACTCCAACTCCGACCGTAGTCAAGATGATGGTGTTGCTGGAATTGCTCTAGTGACTACCAACTCCTACGATCTATTTGATTCACCAAACGAAAGGAGGAAGTTGCTTCATGGCTAAAGGCCCCAAGGTATCACACCCCGAGTATCTTGATTTTGATAGTGAAGAAGATGATTTGCTTTGTGATAAAACTAGTGATGTTGATCAAAATGAACTTGATAATTCTCAAACTAGTCAAGATGAGTCATTTGATGATGATAAGATGAAAATAGAACAACTAACTAAAGAACTAAACACTCTTAAGTTAGCTTATGAATCTACTCTCGAAGATCATAGAGAGCTTGTGAGAACTCATGAGAAGCTACGCTTCGAGAATCTCAACTTGGAGCAAGAGCATGAGTTTCTCAAAGCTATCAATGACGATCTCCGAAAGAAGACTTCATCTTATCAAGCCAAACGACTACTCTTGTCTACTTTCATGCCTCAAGTTAAAACTAAGCAATCTAGTAACAAAGGCAATAAAGGTTCTTCATCTAGTAGCAACAATAAAAATGCTAAACCCAATGATGTTGCTTCTA
Source organism: Hordeum marinum (assembly GCA_022496015.1). Taxonomy (NCBI): domain Eukaryota; kingdom Viridiplantae; phylum Streptophyta; class Magnoliopsida; order Poales; family Poaceae; genus Hordeum; species Hordeum marinum. Next base: position 86,467,200 of record CM039678.1, on the reverse strand, counting down.
GTAGTTCTATTGATTCCACTAATGATGATTCTCTTAGCCAAGTTACACTTGATCAAGAAAATGCTTTATTGAAAGGAATTATAGAAAAGGGTATCTAGAAGAGTCTTACCAGATGTAAGCAATTTGAGGAAATTGTACGCCAGCATGGAGGATACCGGAAGAATCATGGTGTTGGCTACTTCAACGCTAATGGAGTTGAGTGGGAAGAAGGTCAATATCCCAAGCCCAAGTTTGTTCCTCAAAAGGAGAAGTATGAAAATACTCTTCCCAAGGGGACAAACACTCAAGATGACCTTCCACCACAAGACCACAAGCTCAAGGGAAATAACAAGCTTAAAGAGTACATTGACTCATATTAAGATGAACCACTAGCTTTGGAGGAGTTGGCTCCCAAGGCTACCTCAAGCTCAACCACTACACAGGCTACTTCAACACCAAGGATCCCCATCAACTTAATTTGGGTCCCCAAGAAGAAGAACTAGAAGGTTCTTGAGGGGTGACTCCACCAATGAAATTCACTCACATTCTTTATTGGCAAGAAATTTTTGCACTCAACATCAACTCAATGCAAAAGTTCAAGCAATCACACATTCCCTAAAAGGTAAGCAAGGGACAAGGTAATCAACTAATCAATGGACAGCATAACATGTGATTTGCACTCCATGTCCATAGATATCCTTGTATTTGTCTCTTGTATGTTGGGACTAGCCCATGTAGGTGAGAAGAGTAAGGAAACAACAAGGATGCTCCCAACTCTTGGTGATCTTCATCAACATTGAGCATCCACAACTACCTCACCAACATGAAGTCTTCATCGACAAAACCCAAGGTTAGTTTATCCCTCTTATGGGGGGATGTCACATTAAGGGGGAGCTTTACTCTAAGACTTGAGTCAAAGCATCTCTTAGTGTGTGACAACATTAAATGCTTTATGTAAAAGTGGTAACCCCACTTGTGCTTAAACGATGAGTATGACCTATGATCAAGTACTCTTACTTGGCTCCTAAGTCAAATAATCATATATAGATGACTTCGTCATCGCCCAAGTGCTTGTTAGATGCTAGTGTGTTTGTGCATGTTTGTCATGATTTATTTTGACATCTTATTGTGTGAGCATGTTGGTCTGCATTTTTTCTCATTCGAGGACATCCAATTGTTGCTATTTGGCTTTTGATTTATCTTTTGCCAATTGGATGGACAAGAATGCCTAGGACCACTCTTTAGCTATCAATGCTTTCTCACCTCATATTCCATTCATGCTGCATCACACAATTTGAACAAGTACTTTTCGATCCCTCTGTGTGTGGAGCACTAGGATTTCCGTATCAACAAGGACTGACCATTAAAACCTCCCAAGTGCAACTCGGTGGAACCAACACCACAATCTCGGTCTCACCAATTGCCTAGGGTTGATCTGGTTTTCAATCTTGGTACTACCGATTTCATATTCTCGGTTACACCAAGTTTCCCTGTCAGCTGACAGTTGTGGATCTCGGTGACACCAAAAACATAAAATCGGTATCACCGACTGTCGTGGATTTGTCACGGCAGATGTCCCGATGAACGGACTTAGGTTCGGGGCGAAGACGCAACTACGTGGCGGCTTGAAGGGGTTGATCGGAATCGAGAAACACAGAGTTTACCTAGGTTCGACCCCTCCGATGGAAGTAAAAGCCTACGTCCTGTTTGTCTGGTATTGATGATGAAGGAGATCTCTCGGTTACAAGGGTGATGTTTGCTACCTCTAATCACGAGAGCCTCTAATCTGTCTATATCTAATCTCTTGTGTTGTCTAAACTTGTTGACTTGTGTATCTCGTCCCTCTAGGGGTTCTCTACCCCTCCTTATATAAGTGGAGAGGGTAGGTTTACAAATAGAGTCCTACTAGGAGTAGGATTAGGACTAGTCTCTCTAGAATCCTATTTCGGGTCTTGTTTCTCTTGTAAGGAAATCCTTTCTCCTTTAGGCCTTCTATTGTGAGCCGTTTGGCACCGGCTTACACGCCGGGTCGTTGGGCCTGGTTGTCCTGCGTCTCGCCGGCCGGGTCATCAATAAAATTCCATGTCTTGACCGGTTCTCCCGTGACTCGCAAGGCCGGGTCATACCGCGGGGTATATCCCCGACACTAACAGTGAAGGGTATATATGTTGTGGACCCCAACGCTTTGAAATTCAATCTTCGACAATCGCACCTCAGAACCCTAAGCTACCGCCTCAAGACCCCTAGTCGTCGCCCTTGTCTTCCTGCGCTCCTCCGCTGCTGGAAATCGCCGCCATCGACGAGATCTGCACCATCGTCGCTGTCGTAGAGGATTCGCGCCAAGCTAGGGTACGGATTCGATCTCTAGTGTGCTCCCCATCCGATTCTTGTGCATTAGATACTTGATTATCATATTTGCACCCTTTTCTCATATATTCATCCACTTAAAACTCCAAATGTCGAGTTAGATGGATTTTCTAGGGTTTTGTCGTCCGCCCGATATATCTCGGTGGAACCGAAATGAAAATAGCGGTCTCACCAATATGATTTTCAGTGAGAGTGAGAACTGACTCGGTGGAACCGAGTAGCTCTTTTTGGTCCGACCAAAAAGGCTGCCATGTTCCTGTTAAAGAGTAAGTTTGTCTCGGTCTCACCGAAAATTTCTTTTCGGTTGCACCGATATGTATTTGACAGATTGCAATTTTTTTTGAAAACTCATTGCTCAAATTTCAAAAAACAGCCTCATTTTGTGATAACTCATCTACTTCTGCTCATCTCCACTTTATTCATAGGGTCAGTATGTCAGGCTCAGAGGGCAGTCAGAATTTGTCGGAGTGGGGAGTTGATATGAGTTCTGGAACAAGCCCCGAAGCTAGTTCTTTCTCAAATCCAGGCACCCCTAGCTCTCATGGGTTGCCCAAGGCTGCCACCAGAACCATGAAGAGGCTAAATTCAGATGGAGAGGATTCAGACTTTGTCCTTCAAGAGATTCTTGCTAAGAAGCAAGAGAAGGCTGCCAAGAAGTGAGCAACTAAAGCTACTTCCTCTCGAAGAGTTGTCAGCAAGATATATGCTCCTGCTTCTACCTTCAAGGCTCATGAGACTGTCAGAGCAACAATTTCTGTTGAGGTTCCCAAGAGAGCTATGCCTAAGAAGGAAAGGGAGAAAAAGTCAAGGAAGAGGATCATTCATGTGACTGGCAGGCCTACTTCCATGTATGAAGATCCAGAAGAAGTAACTGGTGATGCTGGTGAGGAAGAGGAGGTTGAGCCAGCTACAAAGGCTCCTCCCAAGAAGAAGGCAAAGAAAGTGATGTCTGATGATATACCTAAGTCCAACACATCCAAGAAGGCTGCTAAGAAGCCTAAGTGGACAACTAGGCAGATTCCAGCTTCTGAGAAGAACAAAGGAACTGCCTCCAGAGTTGAAGATGTGGATGACTTGACAACATTGATGAAGCTCAGACCACACCTTCCAGTACACAATGTCAGCTACCCACTAGCTGAGGACATGAAGAAGAGGAAGGATTCTGGATTGAGGGCATGGAGAGCTATAGATCCTTATGCCCAGAGGAAGAAAACAGCTGTGGACTATAGGTTCTATACCAAGGAGCAACAAGACTTCTATGAGACTGTGCTCTCTGACAAGAGTCCAGCTGTCACTGATATGCGTTACGTTGATTGGAAGTTCATCAAGGAGAATGAGGACTACTTTCCAAGTGTCTAGGACAACTTCCACTGCATAGGGTTGGATGAGTTCGTTGGCAGAGAATTCACGGCATGGAATGATGAGATGATCATGCAATTCTACTCCACTGCACACTTCTACGGAGATGGTAGAATTATCTGGATGATTGAAGGTGCGAGATACGAATCAACTATTGAGGAATGGGTTGATATCCTAGGAGTTCCTGAAGCACGGGATGGTGACTTGGATGTATACTCAGAATCCAAGGCTAGCCACAATGCTATGGCTAACATGTATAAGGAGATCCCTGCTACAAATGTGAAGTCTCATAGGCTAGGATCAATCTACATTCTTCAGGCTGGCCTCCGCATGATGAACACCATTCTGAGCCATACCTCGATGCCCAAGTCAGGAGATGACAAGATGATCCGAGGACACTCCATCAACATGTTGATCCACCTTGACAGGCACACCAGGATCAGAGTCATGGATCTGATTGTTGAGACAATCAAGAGGTTTGCTGCTGACCAGAAGCGCTCCTGCTATTATGCACCCTACATCCACATGCTCATCAACTCAAGACTAGAGAAGCACATCTTTGCCCTAGATCATCCACATTTGCCCCTATAGCCAGATCTCGAGGACAATGTTGTGGTGACGTATGCTGATCATCCTACTTCAGCTGCAGCTCAGGAAGAAGCAAAGGCAGTTAGAGCCACTAGTGCTTAGGTCCCTAGATCCAGGAACGAGTAAATGGATCTGTTGATATCATCTGTTCAGGGCATGCAGAAGGACATTAAGGGGATTCTGGACAACCAGAACAATCTTGTCAGGATCTTTGAGACCAGAATCAAGACCCTTACTGATAAGGTGGACAGGCTGACTAAGACTGTCATAGAGCTTCAGAAGGAAGTTGACTCCATGCACATCCCTCGAGTCTCTTCTACTTCACATGATGATGATGAGGAGGAGGAGGAGGAGGAGGATGAATCACCTTTAAGGCCAGGCACTTAGTTCACTACTCAGGCCAGATCAGCCACTGTGCCAGCTCCATCAACTTCTACTCCATCAGTGACCACTCCATCTCTATCCACGATATCTGTAGAGATCTTCGCCGACGCTGTCATCTCAATTCCTTCATCAACAACCGAAGGAGATATGCCCAAGAACGCTTAGACGTATGCCTTTGAAATTTTTGGTAACTTGTTGCCAAAGGGGGAGAAGTGTATATAGATCTTTAGGCTTCGAGCGAGAGAGCGGTTTGGTGTTTTATTTCTTTTCAAAAACATTTGGTTCTTTTGGTTTGATGTGAGATACTTTTATGGTGGTGTTATGCTACTATTTTACGTTCTTATGTTTGATGCAACTACTTCCTATCATCTTAATGCTTATGAGATGATCATTCACCCTTGCTTGAGTGTGTTGTGCCATGTTAGTCACTCTAAATTATTCTCGCACACCACCAAGTTTTATGTGACATGGAAGAAGTACCCCATATACCTAATCAATTGTGCATTTGCATTCAAACGCAAATTCAAAATGATGCACAAATTTAGGGGGAGCTCTTGCTTATCACATACCTCTCAAAGCGACAATTATATTCATTGAATTTATCATATGTCGAAGCTTTGATCTGTATGTTGTCATCAATTACCAAAAAGGGGGAGATTGAAAGCACATTTGCTCCCTTGGTGGTTTTCATAATTAATAACAACATATAAGTCATTGAACTAATGTTTCCACCAAGTATATTTGAGGAAATGTTCAATGATAGGATTGGCAAAAGGAGATTGTGGAGAAACCCCAAGATGCAAGGAAATAGGTTGGCCAAGCTTCAAGCAAGAGGACTCTACATTTTATATTTGTGAGAAATCACTTTGAGTCCATAGGAAAGCCAATTCCATTAAAAGGGGGTAAGGTTTTGTTGGTGAACAATATGCTCAAACGTGCACAAGTGATAGTCGCCAAAAACATCCACAAACTCTCCCACCAAAGTCTGTTCTATACCTACCACTCAAAATCGGTGCAACCAACTTTTCCATACCGGTGCCACCGATTCCAGAACCTAGACAGACTCAAGCCAAACCCTAGCCACTTCGGTGCAACCGATTCCATACCGGTGCCATTGAGTTTAGGTTGCCAACTTTCTGTTACGCGAATTCACATTTTCGGTCCCACCAAGAATGTTGGATCGGCGTCACTGAGATTGGAAATCTGACCACTGGTCACCTTATCGATGCAACCGGGTTTCCTATATCGGCTTTACCGAGATTCAAAAGTTGCCACCTTTTGATCACTTCGGTATCACTAAGATTAACACATCGGTGTCACCGAGTTGGTCATTTTGTGTGTAACGGTTGTATTTTTGGGGATGCCTATATATACCACTTCACCACCACTTACTCGAGAGAGAAGCACTCAGAACTATTCCATACCTATCCTATCAGATTTTCTAAGAGAGAACCACCTATCCTTGTGTTGAGGTCAAGATATTCCATTCCAATCATATAGATCTTGATCTCTAGCCTCCCCAAGTAGCTTTCCACCAATCCCATCTCTTCCACAATGCCAAATCTGTGAGAGAGTGATTGGGTGCTGAGGAGTCTATCATCTTTAAGCACAAGAGCAAGGAGTTCATCATCATTATCGAGCCTATTACCTTTTGGAGGGTGGTGCCTCCTGGATTGGTTAGGTGTCGCTTGGGAGCCTCCTACTTCGTGTTGTGGAGTGAACCAAGAAGTTTGTAAGGGCAAGGAGATCGCCTACTTCATGACGATCTACCCATAGAGTGGCTAGTCCTTCGTGGACGGAAGCCGTTATGGAATAGTCAAGGTTGCTACTTCGTGGACCCTTTTGGGTGGAGCCCTCCGTGGACTCTCGCGACCATTACCCTCCGTGGGTTGAAGACCCCATAAACGTGGATGTACGATAGCGCCACCTATCGGAACCACGGGAAAAATCATCGTGTCTACAACTGCGTTTGATCTTCCTACCCTATCTCTTCTATACATGCTTGTTGTTACTTTCCGCTGCTATATACTCTTAGACTTGCATGTGTAGGGTGTACTTGACTTGCCATGAAATGCTAAAAACTGTCAACCCTAAAACTTGGTATAGGAGAAAATTTTATTTGGTCAAGTAGTCTAATCAACCCCCCTCTAGATATACTTTCGGTCCTACACTATTTCATTTCTTTCACGCAAGTGCATATCATTTCCATGGTCGAGCAAATATTGTTCTAGTGGATTAGTACGAGGTACGACAATAGAAGAAAGACCAATTATTCCATCCATACTAGATAATTCTTTATTACGAGGTTGTCTATGATACTTCCAGAAATTAAACTCACGAGACACATCACCAAAATTAACATTGATGGTTTCTCTCTTGCAATCTATCTTAGCATTAACAGTGTTGAAGAAAGGTCTACCGAATATTATAGGACATAAATCATCTTGTGGGGAACCAAGGACTAGAAAATCAGTAGGGTAATTTATTTTCCCACACAAGACTTCAATATCTCTAACTATCCCAAGTGGTGTGATGGTGTCTCTATTAGCAAGTTTAATAGTAACATCTATGTCTTCTATTTTAGCGGGTTGTATGTCATTCATAATTTCTTGGTATAAGGTATAAGGAATAGCACTCGCACTAGCACCTACATCACATAAACGATGATAGCAATGATCTCCTATTTTAACTGAGACAATAGGCATGCCAACTACAGGTTTATGTTTACCTTTTTCATCAGGTTTGGCAATTCTGGCTGCTTCATCACAGAAGTAAATAACATGCCCATCAATGTATTCTACCAAGAGATCTTTAACCATATCAACACTAGGTTCTACCTTAATTTGTTCAGAGGGTTTAGGTGCTTTTATATTACTTTTATGAACCACTATTGATACCTTAGCATGTTCCTTTATCCTAACAGGGAAAGGTGGTTTTTCAATATAAGAATTAGGCACAACTGGATCAACATTGTAAATGATAGTTTCATCTTTAGTTATGACCAGTTCTTTGATTTCTTCTTTATTAGGGGGATGATATTTAAACCACTTCTACTTAGGGAGATCAACATGGGTAGCAAATGATTCATAGAAAGAGGCTACTATCTCAGAGTCAAGTCCATATTTAATGCTAAACTTGTGAAAAGCATTGGTATTCATAAAAGATTTAACACAACCAAACTCAAGATTAATACCTGAATCATTACCTTCATCGAGTTCCCATTATTCAAAGTTGTGTTTAATTCTTTCTAAGAGATCCCACTTGAATTTGATAGTCTTCTTCATAAAAGAACCAGTAAAAGAAGTATCGAGCTTGGATCGATCATTATGAGAAAGTCAAGCATAAATTTTTTGAATAATAATTTCTCTCGCGAGCTCGTGATTGGGGCATGAATATAAAATTGACTTAATCCTCCCCAAGCTATAGCGATGATTTCTCCTTCATAAGGCCAACAATTATATATATAATTCCGATCACGATGAACTAGATGCATAGCATAAAACTTTTGGTGGAATTCCAATTTCAGTCGATTCTAGTTCCATGATCCAATATCATCACATAGCATATACCATGTCAATTATTTTCCCTTAAAATATAAAGGGAAAACCTTCTTCTTAACTTCATCTCCGGGTAAACCTACAAGCTTAAATAATCCACAAATTTCATCCACATGTATCTGATGCATATCAGGATGTTCAGTTCCGACTCCTGTATAAGGATTAGCTAGGAGTTGTTCTATCATACCCAAAGCAATTGCATAACCAATATTTTCAGTAGGTATAGTAGGTTGAGGGGAAACTAATTGTGCTTTCGTTCAAGGTGAAGATACCCCGAACAAACCCCTCAAAAGATTGTTTTCCATAGTGACAAGTGCCAATAAATTTAAGCATGTAATACAAAAAAAATTCCTTACCGATTTCCGCTTACCAAGAGAGCTTCACTCCTTGGCAACGGCGCCAGAAAAGAGTATTTATGACCTAGAAGTATAGGGGATCAATTGTATTCCTTTCGATAAGTAAGCGTGTCAAACCCAACGAGGAGGAGAAGGAAATGATGAGCGGTTTTCAGCAAGGTAATTTCTGCAAGCACTGAAATTGTTGCTAATAGGTAGTTTGATAGTAAGATAATTGGTAACAAGCAAGTAACAGTAACGGTAAATAAAGTACAGGAAGGTAGCTCGGGAATAAGTAAAGCGTTCTTGAGGGCACATGGGAATTTCATCTAGCCACTTTCATCATGTTGGTTTGATTCGCGTTCACTACTTTAATAATTTGATATGTGGGTGGACCGGTGCTTGGGTGATGTTCTTACTTGAACAAAACTCCCACTTATGATTAGCCCCCATGCAAGCATCCGCAACTACAAGAAAATTATTAAGATAAAATCTAACCATAGCATTAAACATTTGGATCCAAATTGGTCCCTTACGAAATAGCGCATACACCAAGGTTTAAGCTTCTGTCACTCTAGCAACCCATCATCTAATAACTACTCCATAATGCATTCCCTTAATCCCAAAGATGGTAAAATTCCATGTAGTCGACGTTCACATGACACCACTAAGGGAATCACAATATACATATCATCAAAATATCGAACACATATCAAATTCACATGATTACTTGCAACATGACTTCTCCCGTGGCCTCAAGAACAAAGTTAAATACTCACAAATGATATTCATGCTCAAGATCAGAGGGGTATTAAATATCATAATGGATCTGAACATATAATCTTCCACCACATAAACCATATAGTAATCAACTACAAGATGTAATCAACACTACTAGTCACCCACAGGTACTAATCTGAGGTTCCGGTAGAAAGATTGAACACAAGAGCTGAAGTAGGTTCTGAGAGAAGATGGTGCTTGTGAATATGTTGATGAATATTAGCCTCCTAAAGATGAGAGGGTTGTTGGTGATGATGATGTCTTCGACTTCCTGCTCCGGGAGGGAAGTTCCCCCAACAGAATCGCTTTGCTGAAGGGCAAAAGTGCTCCTGCCCAAGTTCCTCCTAGACGGTGGGGATTCATCCCAAAACTCCTCTCTTGATTTTTCTAGGTCAAAAGACCTTATGTACCATAAGATGGGCACCAGAGGTGGGCTAGGATGCCCACAACGAACCAGGGCGCGCCTGGGGGGCCTGGCGTGCCCTGGTGTCTTGTGGGCACCAGGTGGCCCCTCTCCGGTAGTGTTTTGCTCTAGTATTTTTTATATATTCCAAAATAATTCTCCGTAAAATTTCAGATCATTTGGAGATGTGTAGAATACGTATCTCTCGCATGCTTTTTCAAGTCCAGAATTCCAGTTGCTGGCATTATCCTTCTTTGTATAAACCTTGCATATTATGAGAGAAAAGGCATTAGAATTACTCCATCAAGCATTATTATGCATAAAAACATTATAAATAGCAGTAGGAAAACTGTCGTGGTTTTGTCACGATAGATATCCGAAGACTTAAGTTCGAGGCCATCGTTATGGAGATGGACTCAAAGGGGTTGGTTGAGATGAGGGACACGAGTTTACCCAGGTTTGGCCCCTCAAGAAGAGGTAAAATCCTACGTCCTCCTTGTGTTGTATTGATTGGAGTACCGATTACAAGGGAGAGGATTCGCTTGACCTAGTTCTCGATTGATTGGTTTTTGTCCAAGCCGCCCCGGGGTCTCACCTTTATATAGGAGGTCGAGGCCCTCGGTTACACGAGTCATCCACCGACTCTTACAACGTAAACCATCCTGTCTCTAAGTCGCCTTGCCTTCTTGGGCAAACCATCTCCGGGCGGCTTAACTGCTCGGGTCTTCATACCATCTTCTGTCTCGGCCTCCTTCTTAGCCCATCTTAGTGAGCCGTCAGGCCGACGTCTTTCAGCCCGCTTCTCTGATCTTGATTATGAGCCACCAGGTATGACCCGGCCCCACCTGGGCGGGTCTTAATATGGGGTTATATCCCCAACATTAGGCCCCAAGTTGATTTGAGCCTGCTCAGGTCAATCTTCAAACTCACTTGGCGGCGAGTCTTACACTCCATCACCTAAAAGAAAATATGTAACCCGTTGTGACGTCACATTGGATATGCCAAAAAGATTCCATGACATTTCACAACAGATCTTTTCATTAAACTGTCGGCCCGAAAATCGAGGCGTCCGTCTCGGTCGGTCAGTTTCTGCCGCCTTGATTCCCACGCCCGTTCGGCCTTCCTGCCTCTTAAATAGGACCGCGAAGGGTCCTTCTCATTTCCTCTGCCGCCTCCACTTCTTCTTCTTCCTCTCGATGCCATCGCCCCACAGCTCCATCGCTCCGATGAAGCTCCATCGTCGTCGTCATCCCAGGCCGCTACATCAACCTGAACGGACCAGAATCTCGCCCGCATCCATTGCATCACTTCCGGTAAGTCTTTCTTCTTCCCCTAGATCCATAGCCTAATGCTTCAAATCCATTGAGTTCTTCGGCTCCATTAGAACGCGAGTTTCTCCCGTGATGCCAAATGATAAATAGCTCTGTGGATCTTACCGTGTTTATCCTCCCATTGTAGAAGGTTATGTAGAATCTTCAATGGCCCAGTGTGGATCCATCACTACAAGAATCCAGTTATTTGCCGTCTGCCATGGCTGACGGCAAAGGGCAGGAAACCGGATGGCAAACGCCTTTGCCGTCCGTCAGCAGACGGCAAAAATTACGGCAAAGAAAAACCCGGTAAAGCGGTCCTTTGCCATCTGCCTCAGGACCAGGGACAGAAAAGAATCTTTGTCGTGGGGGAGCAGACGGCAAAGAGTTTGGACGGCAGACCCAGGGGCTACGGCCATCAAGTGTTAACGGCAGTTCTTTGCCGTCCGCTGCCTTTATCATCGGCCTTTTGACCCCCTTTGCCATCGGTGGGCGCATGAAAAACGGTAAGGCCCGTTGCCCTTGGGGTCGCCCTTTGCGGTCGTCCTTGGGCCCCTACCTTTGTCGTCGGCCTTGCCCACCCCTTTGTCATCTGCCTTGCGCCCCTTTGAGGTCGGTGGGCCAACGGCAAAGAGTGAGGCCATTTGCCCTTGGGGTCCGTCTTCGCCGTCTGCCCAAGGCCCCCCTTTGCCGTCAGCCACCGATGGCAAAGAGTAAGGCCATTTTCCATTTTTTTTATTTTTTATTAAATCCATTTTCACAGCAATTTTCATAGCAATATGACATATATATATATATATATATATATTTCACAGGAATAAATATGTTGTCATATTGATAACCATATTCAAATAAGTTTCATCCATACATATTATGAAAGTTTCATCCGTACCCAAGCATATTACAATAGTTTCATCCATACATACATAGTTTCATATACATATGTAGCAAGTGTCACATTGTTCATCGATACAAAATAAAAATAACAAGTAACCCAAGCACTCCATCAATGCAAACTTCCATGAAGTGAATGTAATCTGCAAAATGGGAAGCTCCAAAATTAGAAGAAGACTAGATGATGAAGAGAATGTAAAAATAGGTCACTTAGGAGCTAACTATGCTTATTATGCCATTTTGGAGCTACGTAAGCTAAGTATAGGTCATTAAATAGCTAAGCTTGGTAAAATAGGCCATTTTGGAGCTACGTAAGCTTATTATGTCATTTAGGAGAGAACTAAGCTAATACAGGACATTTTTGATAAAATAGGCCATTTAGGAGCTAATTCAGCTTACTATGTCATTTAGGATGAAACTAAGCTAAATATATGTCATTTTAGAGCTAACTTAGGTAAAAAAATAGGTCACTTAGGAGCTAACTATGCTTATTATGCAATTTTGGAGCAAAGTAAGCTAAGTATAGGTCATTTAATAGCTAAGCTAGGTAAAATAGGCCATTTTGGAGCTACGTAAGCTTATTGTGTCATTTAGGAGAGAACTAAGCTTAATATAGGACATTTTTGATAAAATAGGTCATTTAGGAGCTAATTCAGCTTACTATGTCATTTAGGAGGAAACTAAGCTAAATATATGTCATTTTAGAGCTAACTTAGGTAAAAATAGGTCACTTAGGAGCTAACTATACTTATTATGCCATTTTGGAGCTAAGTAAGCTAAGTATAGGTCATTTAATAGCTCAGCTAGGTAAAATAGGCCATTTTGGAGCTAGGTAAGCTTATTATGTCATTTAGGAGAGAACTAAGCTTAATATAGGACATTTTTGATAAAATAGGCCATTTAGGAGCTAATTCAGCTTACTATGTCATTTAGGAGGAAACTAAGCTAAATATATGTCATTTTAGAGCTAACTTAGGTAAAAATAGGTCACTTAGGAGCTAACTATTCTTATTATGCCATTTTGGAGCTAAGTAAGCTAAGTATAGGTCATTAATAGCTAACCTAGGTAAAATAGGCCATTTTGGAGCTAGGTAAGCTTATTATGTCATTTAGGAGAGAACGAAGCTTAATATATGACATTTTTGATAAAATAAGCCATTTAGGAGCTAATTCAGCTTACTATGTCACTTAGGAGGAAACTAAGCTAAATATATGTCATTTTAGAGCTAACTTGGGTAAAAATAGGTCACTTAGGAGCTAACTATGCTTATTATGCCATTTTGGAGCTAAGTAGGCTAGGTATAGATCATTTTATAGATAAGATAGGTAAAATAGGTTATTTTGGGGCTAGGTAAGCTTATTATGTCATTTAGGAGAGAACTAAGCTAAATATAGGACTTTTTTGGTAAAATAGGCCATTTAGGAGCTAATTCAGCTTACTATGTCATTTAGAAGAAAATTAAGCTAAATATATGTCATTTTAGAGCTAACTTAGGTAAAAATAGGTCACTTAGGAGCTAACTATGCTTATTATTCCATTTTCAAGCTAAGTAAGCTATGTATACGTCATTTAATACCTAAGCTAGGTAAAAATAGGCCATTTTGGAGCTTGGTAAGCTTATTATGTCATTTAGGAGAGAACTAACCTTAATATGGAACATTTTTAATAAAATAGGCCATTTAGGAGCTATTTCAGCTTACTATAACATTTAGGAGGAAACTAAGCTAAATATATGTCATTTTAGAGCTAACTTAGGTAAAAAAATACGTCACTTAGGAGCTAACTATGCCTATTATGCCATTTTGGAGCTAAGTAAGCTAAGTATAGGTCATTTAATAGCTAAGCTAGGTAAAATAGACCATTTTGGAGGTAGGTAAGCTTATTATGTCATTTAGGAGAGAACTATGCTAAGTATAGGATATTTTTGATAAAATAGGCCATTTAGGAGCTAATTCACCTTACTATGTCGTTTAGGAGGAAACTAAGCGAAAGATATGTCATTTTAGAGCTAACTTAGGTGAAAATAGGTCATGTAGGAGCTATATATGCTTATTATGCCATTTTAAAGCTAACTAAGCTAATTATAGATCATTTTATAGCTAACTTGGGTAACATAGGTCATTTTGTAGCTAACTAAGCTTATTATGCAAGTTTGGAGCTACATAACCTTATTATGTCATTTAGGAGGAAACTAAGCTAAGTATAGGTCATTATAGAGATAACTTGGGTAAAATATGTCATTTTGGAGGTAAGGTAAGGTAAGTAACCATCATTATGCGGTTGTTAAGAAAAAACTAGAAAAACATACCATTCTCGTCAGCACGGAGGTGAAGCACGATGGTTCTGGCTTGTTTCACCTGCAGAAGGCTCCCGTGTAGAAGGGTCGTGCGATGCGTTTTCGGGAGATATTCTGCACCAAACATCATTGCAATATGTCGTTAGCATGATAACACTCAAAATATCACTGCATTGAAATGAAACTCATCGTCCCCGCCATGTTAATGACTGGCATCGTCGGAGGGACGTGACCAGTCTTCTCGCACATAGACTGTACATTTGGTTTCGACAAGTCAAACTTTTTATTTATTAATGAAACGAACATTAAAATGCAAGATTTTACAAATATGAAGAAGAAACTTACCACGAAGAGCTCATACATGGCCCTGTTAGACGCATCATTCTGTGTCCTCTCCGCCTCCATTAACGCAGTCGTCCACTCCTCCAATTCCTTCATCTCCTTATCCTTCGCCACCAAAAGCATCTGCGTTGCCTCTCTCTCTTTCATAATAGCAGCCTGCAAGACAACTCATTGTTAGCATTGTAATCATATTGGTTCGCACACACAATGTAATGCGGAAAGATAGTTGAGTCCATTAAACTCACCTCGATGGCGAGCTCGACTAGCCGTGGACGAGGTGTTATCTCAGGACAGGAGCTCCTTTGGCGTGCCTTTATTTGCCGAAGAGTGCTAGGACAACGTATAAGGTCGTCTTCAATGGCGATCGATCCATGGAGCCTCCCGTTGCCAGCTATCATCACCAGTTCTAGATGAATAGGCCCTGGCTCGGGTTAAAGTCCTCCCCTTTCCTCTCCTTCCCGAGATCTCTTTACTTCATGAGCTTGCGGTGGGAGGATATGTTGGTGAAGTTTTTGTGATGATCGAGGTCAGACTTAGAGAATGCCTTGACCTTCTTGTACGAGGCAGTATGGGCCATCGCATAGAGGTCGTACATCTCTGGCACCTCCGTCTTATTGTGACGCACCTAAAAGAGAGAGAGAGAGAGAGTAAAAAGTATTAGTAAAGGGCTAAAGCTAGCATTAAGAATGAATTACATGAGTCATGAAGCAAACCATATACCCGTTGATGTCGTATTTGTCGAATGAATGGACCTTATATTCAAAACCATTAGCGACTTGTCTCAACTCGGCGTCCATAGACTCTGCATCAGCCTACAAGTTTAATACGGAAGAATGGATGCATTACCCGAAAATTAGACCAAGAAATTAAATGGTCCAGTAATGGTAATTAATTACCCTTTGTTTGAACCAAGAGATGAAACCGAGATAGTCGCCTCCATGCTTTGCAGAAGCTCATACTCTTCGATGGAATCCTTTTCGAGGACCGTTCCATCCGAGAATTCGGCGACGTATCGACTATATAAAATATCCGGGAATAAGAGTAGTTCAAAGGAATTAGAAGTTGCGGAACAATAATATACCGAGAACTTACTCGATGTACGGCCGCACTTCTATTAGGTTCTTGAAGATATACAATGAAATGGTCCATCATTCTTCGACATCCAACTATTTCCCTTTCGAGGCACCGGCTGGTGCGAGCTTGCCTTTGAATAGGCTGAGGTTGGATCGGCCTTTTTTAGGCTCACCATCATTGTACCGAGGCTTTGGGTTATGCAAATGATGATTTTTGGCTTCGTAGTGTGTTGTCACGAAGTTTGTCGCCTCCTCAGTAATGAATGCCTCGGCCATCGATGCTTCAACTCTACGTTCATTTTTACATTTAGCTCAAAGCATCTTCTGCATCCTCTCAGTTGAGAAGCACCATCGATTTTGAACTGCCCTCCCCCCCAATCTTGCCTCGGTCGGGATATGCAGAATCAAATGCTGCATTGGATTAAAGAAGCCCGGTGGAAAGATCCTTTCTAATTTGCAGATCAACTCCGGTGCCAACTCTTCCATTTCATCTAGCACGCCAGGCGATAGTTCTTTTGCACAAAGAGAACGGAAGAAATAGCTCATCTTTGCCAGTACTAGCCATTCATCCTTAGGGATAAAGCCACACAACATCACCGGCATTACCCGCTCAAGCCATATGTGCCAATCATGACTCTTGAGACCAAATATTTTCAATTTTTCAAGACTCGCTCCCCTCTTTATATTCGCGCCATACCCATCGGGGAACATCAACTGCATTTTCACCCACAATAGCATTTCTCTCATAGCTGGCCTTCCAAGATTGAACCATGCATTTGGCTTCGCAACGCTTTGCTTTCCTTTCCGTTGTCGCAAGTTTTGTAACGTTCTATCACATAGAGCCTTGAAAGCACATTTGCTCCCTTGGTGGTTTTGGTAATTAATAACAACATATAAGTCATTGAACTAATGTTTCCACCAAGTATATTTTAGGAAATGTTCAACAATAGGATTGGCAAAAGGATATTGTGGAGGAACCCCAAGATTCAAGGAAATAGGTTGGCCAAGCTTCAAGCAAAAGGACTCTACATTTTATATTTGTGACAAATCACTTTGAGTCCATAGGAAAGCCAATACTATTAAAAGGGGGTAAGGTTTTGTTGGTGAACAATATGCTCAAACGTGCACAAGTGATAGTCGCCAAAAACATCCACAAAACACTCCCACCAAAGTCTGTTCTATACCTACCACTCAAAATCGGTGCAACCAACTTTCCCATACCGGTGCCACTGATTCCAGAACCTAGACAGACTCTGCCAAACCCTAGCCACTTTGGTGCAACCGATTCCATACCGGTGCCACCTAGTTTAGGTTGCCAACTTTCTATTACGCAAATTCACATTTTCGGTCCCACCGAGAATGTTGGATCGGCGTCACCGAGATTGGAAATCTGACCGTTGGTCACCTTATCGTTGCAACCGAGGCTTTACCGAGATTCAAAAGTTGCCACCTTTGGTCACTTCGGTACCACCAAGATTAACACATCGGTGTAACCGAGTTGGTCATTTTGTGTGTAACGGTTGGATTTTTGGGGATGTCTATATATACCCCTTCACCACCTACTCGAAAGAGAAGCACTCAGAACTATTCCATACCTATCCTATCAGATTTTTTGAGAGAGAACCACCTACCCTTGTGTTGAGGTCAAGATCTTCCACTCCAATCATATGGATCTTGATTTCCAGCCTCCCCAAGTATCTTTCCACCAATCCCATCTCTTCCACCGTGCCAAATATGTGAGAGAGTGATTGTGTGCTGAGGAGTCTATCATCTTGAAGCACAAGAGCAAGGAGTTCATCGTCATTACCGAGCCTATTACCTTTTGGAGGGTGGTGCCTCCTAGATTGGTTAGGTGTCGCTTGGGAGCCTCCTACATCATGTTGTGGAGTGAACCAAGAAGTTTGTAAGGGCGGGAGATCACCTACTTCATTGAGATCTACCCATAGTGAGGCTAGTCCTTCATGGACGGAAGCCGTATGGAATAGTCAAGGTTGCTACTTCGTGAACCCTTTTGGGTGGAGCCCTCTGTGGACTCTCACGGCTGTTACCCTCGGTGGGTTGAACACCTCATAAACGTGGATGTACGATAGCGCCACCTATCGGAACCACAGGAAAAATCATCGTGTCTACAATTGTGTTTGATCTTCCTACCCTATCCCTTCTTTACATGCTTGTTTTTACTTTCCGTTGCTATATACTCTTAGACTTGCATGTGTAGGGTGTACTTGTCTTGCCATGAAATGCTAAAAATTGTCAACCCTAGAACTTGGTATAGGCAAAACATTTATTTGGTCAAGTAGTCTAATCACCCCCCCCCCTCTAGACATACTTTTGGTCCTACAAGTGGTATGAGAGCTTTGGTCTCCATTGCTTAGGTCTCATAACCTAAGAGAAGTATGGTGTCTAGTGAGGGAAGTTATCACCGTAGAGGTCTGTACTTTGATGACACTAATTTTGCTAGTTGGAAGCACAAAATGAAAATGCATATTCTTGGTCATAACCCCGCCGTTTGGGCTGTTGTTCGTGTTGGCTTGCAAGGTGAGTTCTTTGCGGATGGACGGGAACCGGATCATGAAGCGACCGTGGACGAATTGAAGATGTTGCATTTCAATGCTCAAGCATGCGACATTCTCTTCAACTGCTTATGCCCTGAAGAATTCAACCAAATCAGCCGTCTTGAGAATGCAAAAGAGATTTGGGATACTTTGGTTGATATGCATGAAGGAACCGAGTCTGTGAGAGAATCCAAGTTAGATGCTCTTCAAGGTCAGCTTGACAAGTTCAAGATGAAGGATGGTGAAGGAGTCGCTGAGATGTACTCTAGGCTATCTCTCATCACCAATGAGATTGCCGGCTTAGGAAGCGAAGAAATGACCAACAAATTCATCATCAAGAATATACTTAGAGCTTTGGATGAGAGATATGACACCGTGTGCACATTAATCCAAATGATGCCAAACTACAAAGATCTCAAGCCTACGGAAGTCATTGGAAGGATTGTTGCTCATGAGATGACACTCAAAGATAAAGAAGAACTTCATCACAAGTCTAGCGATGCTTACAAAGCCACAAGTGATGCTCCGGCAACTTCAAGCAACAACCTTGTCACCAATGAAGAGATAAGCCTCATGGTCAAGAAATTCAACAAGTTCTACAAGAATAGAAGCAAATAAAGAAACTCCAACTCAAGATATGAAGAGAAGCGTTCGTCAAGTTGTGAACACAATTGTTACAATTATGGGAAGCCTGGACACTACTCAAATGAGTGCACAGCTCCCTACAAAAGAAGAGAAGAGTCACCTCAAAGACGAAGCTCAAGGAATGAGTCACCACAAAGAGAGAGAAGGAGTAGAGATGATCGTTATGAACAAAGACACTCAAGGAGAAGTAGAGACTCGGAGAAGAAGGACAAGTACACCAAGAGCTACACAAGAAGAAAACATCAAGCTCATGTTGGTGAATGGGTTTCTGGCTTCGACTCTGATAACAACTCCAAGAGAAGCTATCTCTCTGACTCCGACCATAGTCAAGATGATGGTGTTGCCGGAATTGCTGTAGTGACTACCAACTCCTACGATCTATTTGATTCACCAAATGAAGGGAGTGGAAGTTGCTTCATGGCTAAAGGCCCCAAGGTATCACACCCCGAGTATCTTGATTTTTATAGTGATGAAGATGATTTGCTTTGTGATGATGACTTGCTTTGTGATAAAACTAGTGATGTTGATCAAAATGAACTTGATAATTCTCATACTAGTCAAGATGAGTCATTTGATGTTGATAAGATGAAAATAGAACAACTAACTAAAGAACTAAACACTAGTAGGTTGAGGAAATTGTACGCAAGCACGAAGGATACCGGAAGAATCATGGTGTTGGATACTTCAACGCTAATGGAGTTGAGTGGGAAGAAGGTCAATATCCCAAGCCTAAGTTTGTTCCTCAAAATAAGAAGTATGAAAATACTCTTACCAAGGGGACAAACACTCAAGATGACCTTCCACCACAAGACCACAAGCTCGAGGGCAAGAACAAGCTTCAAGAGGACATTGACTCATATGAGGATGAACCCCTAGATTTGGTGGAGTGGGTTGCCAAGGCTACTTCAAGCTCAACTACTACAAAGGCCACTTAAACACCAAGGATCCCCATCAACTTGATGTGGGTTCGCAAGAAGAAGAACTAGAAGGTTCTTAAGGGGTGACTCCGCCAATGAAATTCACTCACATTCATTATTGGCAAGAACTTTTGCACTCAACATCAACTCTATGAAATAGTTCAAGGAGTCACACATTCCCTCAAAGGTAGGCAAGGGACAAGGTAATCAACTAATCAATGGACATCATAACCTATGCTTTGCACTCCATGTCCATAGATATCCTTGTATTTGTCTCTTGTGTGTTGGGACTAACCCATGTAGGTGAGAGGAGTAAGGAAACAACAAGGATGCTCCCAACTCTTGGTGATCTTCATCAACATTGAGCATCCACAACTACCTCACCAACATGAAGTCTTCATCGACAAAACCCAAGGTTAGTTTATCACTCTTATGGGGGGATCTCACATTAAGGGGGAGATTTACTCTAAGACTTGAGTCAAAGCATCTCTTAGCATGTGACAACATTAAATGCTTTATGTAAAAGTGGCAACCCCACTTGTGCTTAAACGATGAGTATGGACTATGATCAAGTACTCTTACTTGACTTCTAAGTCAAATACTCATATATAGATGACTCGTCATTGCCCAAGTGCTTGTTAGATGCTAGAGTGTTTGTGCATGTTTGTCATGATTTCTTTTGACATCTTATTGTGTGAGCATGTTGGTCTGCATTTATTTTCTCATTTGAGGACATCCAATTGTTGCTATTTGGCTTTTGATTTATCTTTTGCCAATTAGATGGACAAGAATGCCTAGGACCACTCTTTAGCTATCTATGCTTTCTCACCTCATATTCCATTCATGTTGCATCAAAAAATTTGAACAAGTACTTTTCAATCCCTCTGTGTGTTGAGCACTCGGAGTTCCGTATCGACAAGGACTGGCCATTAAACCTCCCAAGTGCAACTCGGTGGAACCAACAACAAAAACTCAGTCTCACCGATTTCCTAGGGTTGATCTGATTTTCAATCTCAGTAACACCGATTTCATATTCTCGGTTACACCAAGTTTCCCTATCAGCTGACAGTTGTGGAACTCGGTGACACCGAAAACATAAAATCGGTATCACTGACAGTGAAGGGTATATATGATGTGGACCCCGATGCTTTGAAATTCAATCTTCAACGTCGCGCCTCAGAACCCTAAGCTGCCGCCTCGAGACCCCTGGTCATCGCCCTTGTTCTCCTGCGCCTCTCTGCCGCTCGGAATCGCCGCCGTCGATGTAATCTACACCAACGTTGCCATCGTAGAGGATCCACGCCAAGCTAGGGTACGGATTCGATCTCTAGTGCGCTCCCCATCTGATTCTTGCGCATTAGATTCTAGATAATCATCTTTGAACCCATTGCTTGGATAATCATCCACTGGAAACTGCAAAATCTCGAGTTAGATGGATTTTCTAGGGTTTTGCCATCCGCCCGATATATCTCGGTGGAACCGAAACGGAAATATCAGTCTCATCGATATGATTTTCTGTGTGGGCGAGAACTAACTCGGTGGAACCGAGTAGCTCTTTTTGCTCCTACCGAAAAGGCTGCCAAGTTTCTGTCAACGAGTTAGTCAGTCTCGGTCTCACCGAAAAATTCTTTTCGGCTACATCGATATGTATTTGACAGATTGCAAAAATTTTGAAAACTCATTGCTCAATTTTCAAAAACCAGCCTCATTTTGTGATACCTCATCTACTTCCGCTCATCTACACTCTATTCATAGGGTCAGCATTTCAGGCTCAGAAGATAGTCAGAATGTGCCAAAGCAGGGAGTTGATATGAGTTCAGAAACAAGCCCAGAAGCCCGTTCTTTCTCAGACCCAGGCACCCCCAGCTCTCATGGGTTGCCAAAGGCTGCCACCAGAACCAGGAAGAGACTGAACTCAGATGAGGAGGATTCAGATTTTGTCCCTGAAGAAATCCTTGCTAAGAAGCAAGAGAAGGTTGCCAAGAAAGCTGCAACTGAAGCCACTTCCTCTCAAAGAGTTGTCAGCAAGATATATGCTCCTGCTTCTACCTTCAAGACTCATGAGACTGCCAAAGCAACTATGTCTGTTGAGGTCCCCAAGAAGGCTATGCCTAAGAAGGAGGGAGAGAAGAAGTCTAGGAAGAGGATCATTCATGCGACTGGAAGACACACTTCTATGTTTGAAGATCCAGAGGATGTTGTTGCTGCTGAGGAGGAGGATGAGCAAGATACAAAGGCTCCTCCCAAGAAGATGGCAAAGAAGCTCATGTTTGATGATATGCCTAAGACCAACACATCCAAGAAGGATGCTGAGAAGCCTAAGAGGACTACTAGGCAGATTCCAGCTTCTGAAAAGAACAAAGGAACTGCATCCAGAGTTGATGATGTGGATGACATGACAACATTGATGAAGATCAGACCACACCTTCTAGTTCACAATGCCAGCTACCCACTAGCTGAGGACATGAAAAAGAGGAAGGAATCTGGATTGAGGGCATGGAGAGCAATAGATCCTTATGCCCAAAGGAAGAAAATAGCTGTGGACTACAGGTTCTATACCAAGGAGCAGCAAGACTTCTATGAGACTGTGCTCTTTGACAAGAGTCCAGCTGTCAGTGACATGCGTTACGTTGATTGGAAGTTCATCAAGGAAAATGAGGACTACTTTCCAAGTGTCCAGGACAACTTCCACTTCATAGGTCTTAATGAGTTCGTTGGTAGAGAATTCATAGCGTGGAACGATGAGATGATCATGTAGTTCTACTCCACTGCACACTTCTACGGAGATGGTAGAATTGTGTGGATGATTGAAGGTTCGAGATATGAATCAACTATTGAGGAATGGGCAGAAATCTTAGGAGTTCCTGAAGCACAGGATGGTGACTTGGACGTATACTCAGAGTCCAAGGCTAGTCACAATGCTATGGCTAAGATGTATAAGGAGATCCCTGCTGCAAATGTGAAGTCTCACTTGCTAGGATCCATCTATTTTCTCCAGGCTGGCCTCCGCACAATGAACACCATTCTAAGGCATACTTTGATGCCCAAGTCAGGAGATGACAAGATGATCTGAGGCCACTCCATCAACATGTTGATCCATCTTGACAGTCACACCACGATCAGAGTCATGGATCTGATTGTTGAGACAATCAAGAGGGTTGCTGCTGACCAGAAGCGCTCATGCTGCTATGCACCCTACATCTAGATGCTCATAAACTCAAGACTTGAAAAGCACATATTTGCCCTAGATCACCCACATTTGCCCCCACAGTCAGATCAAGAGGACAACGTCATGGTGATGGATACTGATCATCCCACTTCTGCTGCAGCTCAGGAGGAATCAGAGGCAGTGAGAGCCGCTAGTGATCAGGTCCCCAGATCCAGGAACGAGCAAATGGATCTACTAATATCATCTCTTTAGGGCATGCAGAAGGATATTAAGGGGATTCTAGACAACCAGAATAGTCTTGTCAGGATATTTGAGACCGGAATCAAGACCGTTACAGATAAGGTGGACAGGCTGATGAAGACCGTCACAGAGCTTCAGAAGGAAGTTGACTCCGTGCAAATCCCTCGGGTCTCTTCTACTTCAGATGATGAGGAGGAGGAGGAGGAGGAGGATGAATCACCTCTCAGGCCAGGCACTCAGTTCACCACTCAGGCCAGATCAGCCACCGTGTCAGCTCCAACAGCTCCATCAGCTCCATCGACTTTAGCTCCATCAGTGACCACTCCAGCTACATCCACGACATCTGCAGAGATCTTCGCCGATGTTGTCATCTCAACTCCTTCATCAACAACCGGAGGAGATATGACCAAGAACGCTTAGATGTATGCCTTTGAGCTTTTTGGAAACTTGTTGCCAAAGGGGGAGAAGTGTATATAGATCTTTAGGCTTCGAGCGAGAGAGCGATTTGGTTTTTCTTGCTTTTCAAAAACATTTGGTTTTTTTGGTTTGATGTGAGATACTTTTGTGTTTGTGTTATGCTACTATGTTATGTGTGATGCAACTATTTCCTATCGTCTTAATTCTTATGAGATGATATTCACCTTTGCTTGTGTGTGTTGTGCCATGTTATTCATTCTAAATTATTCTCGCACACCACCAAGTAGTATGTGACATGGAAGAAGTGCATCATATACCTAGTCGATTGTGCATTTGCATTCAAACACAAATTCAAAATAATGCACAAATTTAGGGGGACCTCTTGGTTATCACATACCTCTCAAAGCGACGATTATATTCATTGAATTTATCATATGTCAAAGCTTTGATCTATATGTTGTCATAAATTACCAAAAAGGGGAGATTGAAAGCACATTTGCTCCCTTGGTGGTTTTGGTAATTAATAACAACATATAAGTCATTGAACTAATGTTTCCACCAAGTATATTTCAGGAAATGTTCAATGATAGGATTGGCAAAAGGATATTGTGGAGAAACCCCAAGATTCAGGGAAATAGGTTGGCCAAGCTTCAAGCAAGATCACTCTACATTTTATATTTGTAAGAAATAACTTTGAGTCCATAGGAAAGCCAATACTATTAAAAGGGGGTAAGGTCTTGTTGGTGAACAATATGCTCAAACATGCACAAGTGATAGTCGCCAAAAACATCCACAAAACTCTCCCACCAAAGTCTGTTCTATACCTACCACTCAAAATCGGTGCAACCAACTTTCCCATACCGGTGCCACCGATTCCAGAACCTAGACAGACTTTGCCAAACCCTAGCCACTTTGGTGCAACCGATTCCATACCGGTGCCACCGAGTTTAGGTTGCCAACTTTCTGTTATGCAAATTCACATTTTCGGTCCCACCGAGAATGTTGGATCGGCGTCATCGAGATTGGAAATCTGACCACTGGTCACCTTATCGATGCAACCGAGTTTCCTATATCGACTTTACCAAGATTCAAAAGTTGCCACCTTTTGATCACTTCAGTATCACCGAGATTAACACATCGGTGTCACTGAGTTGGTCATTTTGTTTGTAACGGTTGGATTTTTGGGAATATCTATATATACCCCTTCACCACCTACTCGAAAGAGAAGCACTCATAACTATTCCATACCTATTCTATCAGGTTTTCTGAGAGACAACCACCTACCCTTGTGTTGAGGTCAAGATCTTCCACTCCATTCATTTGGATCTTGATTTCTAGCCTCCCCAAGTAGCTTTCCACCAATCCCATCTTTTCCACCATGACAAATCTGTGAGAGATTGATTGTGTGCTGAGGAGTCTATCATCTTGAAGCACAAGAGCAAGGAGTTCATCGTCATTATCGAGCCTATTACCTTTTGGAGGGTTGTGCCTCCTAGATTGGTTAGGTGTTGCTTGGGAGCCTCCTACTTCGTGTTGTGGAGTGAACCTAGAAGTTTGTAAGGGCAAGAGATCGCCTACTTCGTGAAGATCTACCCATAGTGAGGCTAGTCCTTCGTGGACGGAAGCCGTATGGAATAGTCAAGGTTGCTAATTCGTGGACCCTTTTGGTTGGAGCCCTCCGTGGACTCTCGCGACCGTTACCCTCCGTGGGTTGAAGACTCCATAAACGTGGATGTATGATAGCGCCACCTATCAGAACCAGGGGAAAAATCATCGTGTCTACAATTGCGTTTGATCTTCCTACCCTATCCCTTCTATACATGCTTGTTATTACTTTCCAATGCTATATACTCTTAGACTTGCATGTGTAGGGAGTACTTGACTTGCCATGAAATTCTAAAAACAGTCAACCCTAAAACTTGGTATAGGCAAAACTTTTATTTGGTCAAGTAGTCTAATCACCCCCCCTCTAGACTTACTTTCGGTCCTACAAGCCTCCTGGTCGATTCTAGCCTTAGGATTATCCTTTGACTTCCCCTCTATGCCGAACAATGTACCAAAAATGGCCTTTGCCATATTCTTTTTCAGTGTGCATCATGTCGATGTTGTGTGGGAAAATGAGGTCTTTGAAGTAAGGAAGATCCCATAAGCATGACTTGTGAGTCTAGGCATGTTCCGTATTATACCCTTTGAAATACCCTGGACGCAAAGGATCAGGCTCGAGAGCATTTAACCGATCAAGGGTCTGTTGGCCTGTCAATGCAGGTGGTGTGGTGTTTTTGTCAACTATACCTTTGATGAAATTCTTCTTGTCTTTTGTGAACTTATGGTCAGGATCCAGGAACTATCTATGCATGTCAAAGCAAGAAAACTTGCGACCCGCTTGTAGCCAACGGAACTGAAGAGCTACCTTGCATGTGGGGCACGGGAACCTTCCATGCACACACCAGCCAACGAATAGCGCATATGCCGGATAGTCATGCATTGAGTACATGTTCCACACATGCATTTTGAAATTATTTTTGGTAGCGGTGTCGTATTTCTTGATCCCATTATCCCAGGCTTCTTGCAATTCATCCTTAAGCGGCTGCATGTACACATTCATATTCTTCCCTGGATATTTGGGCCCTGAAATTATCAACATCAGGAAAATGTTCTTTCTTTTCATAATCTCTATGGGGGGAGATTGAGTGGAATGACAAATATAGGCCAACAACTGTATTGTGATGCCGTCATACCATACACATTGAACCCATCCGTGCTGATGGCAACTCGAGGATGCCTTGGATCTGCCGATTTATCCTTATGTAATGCATCGAAGTGCTTCCACACAAAAGCATCTGAAGTTTGTACCAACATCTTGTTCCCACCCGCATCTAGTTCGGTTCTTTTGCCCAATTTGTGCCATGTCATCTGTCTGGCCATCTCTTCGACCATGAAAAGACGTTGAAGTCTTGGTACGATTGGTCTGAATCTTCTCACCCATATCGTTGTCTACCACAATATACCTGGAAGAATTGCAAATGGGGCAATAGTTAAAGGCTGCATACTAAAGCCTAAATAAGGCACATCCATTCTCACAAGCATGTATCTTCTCATAGGGCATCTTAAGTACACGGAGGATTTTGTCTGACTGATACAGCTTTGCAGGCAGTACATGGCCTTTGGGTAGAAAGCGTCCAAATATCGTCATCATCGCGTCATAGCATTCTCTGCCTTGGTTGAATTGAGCCTTCAGAGCCATTACTTGCGCTATGGCATGCAGCTGACAAAGCTCAGTGTGCTCGTGGAGAGGACGTTTTGAAGACTCCAACATTTCATAGAAGGCCTTTGCAGATTCCTCCATCTCATCGTCCGAATCCCGAGCATCATGAAAGTCTTACATCATGTCTTCGATCCCGGTACCATGCTCGTCGGTGCGACGACGAACCACCTTAGCTCTGGCACGTTGGTCAGACTCACCATGAAAAGTCCACACCATATAATTAGGCGTAAAACCCCACTTCTGCAGGTGTTTACCATTTCAAACTTTGTCTGCCTTTTAATGTTGTCGCATTTGGGACAGGGGCACCATGTTTTTTGTTGGCCATTTGCAAATGCGGCTCTCAAAAAAAACCTGGTTTTTGTTAACCATTCATTGGTCATGTCTTTCTGACTAGGGTGACTAGTGTACATCCAAGCACGATCA
Source organism: Hordeum marinum (assembly GCA_022496015.1). NCBI lineage: Eukaryota > Viridiplantae > Streptophyta > Magnoliopsida > Poales > Poaceae > Hordeum > Hordeum marinum. Next base: position 86,439,901 of record CM039678.1, on the reverse strand, counting down.
CTCATCTTGCCTACCTACTAAACACACAAGAAATATATATGTAATTCATCATCTATATTCATCCGATAATCAAGTTTGTCAGTTTTATTACGTCCATGCAACCTACACGCTAATAGGTAGAGATAGGTCCTAATCCCACCCGCGTATGTGTAGATTGGGTTCGTTTTCCCATGCTCTGCTCCGGATCCGACGTGGAATTTTGGCTGGACCTCCTCGTTGTTCTCCTGATACACGTCTCGGCAATAAGCAGAGAGGATGTGTACCCGGAGAACAATGGGGAGGCACTAACGAAATTCTGCATCGGATCCGAAGCAGAGCATATGGGAAAACGAACCCAATCTACACATACTCGGGCTGTCCATGGATAACGTTGGACAATTCGAAAGAATCATGTTTATAAATATGCAAATGCATGCATATTTATAGATGTAACCTTTTCAAACGGGAGATGCATAGTGGTCACGCATACTGATGATTCAAGACATCTATAGCTAGCAAGTTTCACCGACACGAAGACCGGAATAGAGCAAATTAAGGGGGGATGAGATGGCATTTGTGCTCACCCACGAACGCATGGGCGGAGCTCGTCGAACGCACGGGGAGGTCGTTGAACACCAGACCCTCGCAGCGACGAAACAACTGCACATTTAAATCCACCCGATCAACACAAATATATATATGATGTTTTTCATCACAAAATCGATAAATAAATGACCTAACTCATAATTCACAAATATATGACCCTGTCGGCATCTGGAAGGCCGGAGGGGCATCCCTTGGGGTGTCATGCTGGGGTGTTGTGCCAGGGTGTCATGTAGGGGGCTCATCGGAGGGGTGTCGTGCCAGGGGTGTCATGTAGGGGGCTCACTAGAGGGGCGTCATCGGGGTGTCGTGTCGGGGTGTCGGGGTGTCGGGTTGTTGGGCAAGGGTGTCGGGATGTCGTGTCAGGGCATCATGTCAGGGTGTCGTGTCAGGGTGTCGGTGTGACGTGTTGGGATGTCGTGTCGGGGTGTCGTGTTGGGGTGTCGTTTTCTTCTTCCTCCTCTTTTTTTTCTTGTGCTTCCTTTTCTTCTTCTTCCTTTTTCTTCCTTTTCTTCTTCTACTTCTTCTTCTTATTTTTCTTCTTCTCATCTTCTTCCTCTTCTTCTTCTCCTTCCTCTTCTTCCTTTTTTCCTTTATCCTCTTCTTTTCTACTTATTATTCTTTTATTATTTTTCCCACTTACCTAATTAATCTAAACTAACAGTAACCTAATTAACATTCTAACCTAATTAACACTAACAGTAACCTAAACTAATTAACAAATGCAATGAAATTAATGAAAAGAAGAAGATGAACTGACCGGAGGAGGACCGGCGTAGGGAGGGCCGGCGAGAGGAGGAGGGTCGACGCGGGGAGGACGACACGGTGGTGGAGCCTGGCCGCAGGGGGTGCTCTCTGCGGGGATGGGGTGCTTGCCGCTATGGGCTAGCCGTTGGGAGGGGGGCATGGTGGTGGCGGAGGGCCACGGGGTGGTGGAGGAGGGCCATGATGGTGGGGGCGCCGCGATGGTGGAGGCTCGCCACGGTGGTGGTGGAGGGCCACGGGGAGGGCAGTGGTGGAGGAGGGGCGCGGGGAGGGGCGGTGGTGGAGGAGTGCCGCGGGGAAGGGCGATGGTGGAGGAGGGCCGCGGGGAGGGGGAGATGGTGGAGGAGGGCCATGGGGAGGGAGGGCTCGCCGTGGGGAGGGCTGGCTGCGGCGAGAGAGAGTGAGAGATGGGAAGGAAAGGGGGAGAGAGTGAGGGATGGGGAGAAGGGGAGAGAAAGGGGGTGGGGTGCCGGCCGGGGTAGGCCGTTAGCCGTTAGGTTGCCGTCCTCTTTGCCATCTCCGAGCCGATGGCAAAGAGGAAGAAGGCTGACGGCAAAGATCCGTGGACGGCATCCATGCCATCCAGTTGACCCGCGGTCCAGTGGGGGACCCACGTGCTCTTTGTCATATGCTTTCAGGCGCTTTGTCGTGGGCCAGCCAACGGCAAAGTATGCACTGACGGCAAAGAGTTCCTTTGCCATCAGCTCATACTTTGCCGTCCGTTTTCTGGAAGCTAGTAGCAAAGACTATCTTTGCCATCAGCTAGCAGACGGCAAAGATGCAGCAGACGGCAAATATCTGGATTCCAGTAGTGCATAGTCGTTCCCTCTTACTGCACTTAGTCTTATTAGTCTCCCTCAGTTCGTCGCTATGGCTGAAATAAACTTGATTTTTCTCTGCCGGTAGATCTGTAGTTATAAAGACAACTTGTGAAACCTGTTTATCCATACTTAGCTGTATTTTCCCTCACTGTTGTGTCAACTTAACATGCCATTGCATTGGCGGCTCTCTCAACATATTGTGCCAACGACTTAGCATTATGATATCTAATTTGCTCAGTCGTCTTAGTTGTTGAGTCGCTTTTTGATCTGTCCCGTACCGTTACCTTTCACAGCCTTAACCCGCTGTCATGTCTCGGGCGTCTTCAACCTGTAACTGGGTCGACTCTACGGTATCCGAAGTGTTCTTGCAGGATTTCGTAGACACAGGAACTTTTCCGGCTAAAAATGTCATTCACTGGCGGGTTCCGGGCAATGAGAAGAAACCCATCTCTAAAGAGGGCGAGATCGTCATATTTGCTGACGACCTTGCGTGTGGTTTCAGCCCGCCCGGTTCTAAATTCTTCCGAGATGTCCTCCATTTCTTCAAGTTGCATCCTCAAGATATTACACCCAACTCCGTATCAAATATGTGCAACTTCCAAATCCTTTGCGAAGCTTAGTTACAAGAAGAGCCGTCAATTGACCTCTTCCGAGAGTATTTCTATGTAAACCGCCAGAGGGAGGTGGCAGCCGGCCCAAGCTTAGAGCTCGGCGGGGTCTCCATTCAAAGAAGATGGGATATGGCCTTTCCGGCCGTTCGAATGCCAAGTCACCCCAAGGACTGGAATAAGACTTGGTTTTACTACAAAGACACGTCTCTAGAGGGAGAACATCCACTGTCGGGTTATCGTCCTACCCATCTCTGCACCACAACTAAGCTCCCAAACGGGATGTCAGCTTCTGCACAAGCGAAGTATGCTCCGGCCTTCGCCAAAATTAGAGCCCTCCTGGCCAACGGTGTGACAGGAATCGACCTGACCCGCTGTTGGGTCTTTTGGAAGGTCATGCCTCTGAGCCAGCAGGACCGGCTTATGTGTGAATACACGGGTGACGCCAATGACCCCCTCTGCTTCAATCATACCACCCTGACAGAAGAGAATATTGTGGCTGCCATCAAGGCACTTGTCTGTGAGTCCCAAGAAGCTTGCCGCTCCGTCGGGTTACTGCCTTTCTGTGCTTATAACCCGGCCCCAGATGTGTGAATATCTTCCAAATCTCTTTATCTCCGGGTTAACTATATATGTATGTAGTGACCTTTAACCTCTTGCGGCGCCTCTCGCTTTCAGGCCAACTCTAGCTTCTGGAAGAAAAAGTATACTCCTCCTGTGAAAAATTCAAAGGAGAAGACCGGCACCAGCAAGAAGAAGGCTGTTGTTATAGAGCAGCATGAAGTTGATGATTTGGAGGTAGAACTTGACTCTCTTGGCTGCCTTTTTATACGTCTTGCTGGTAATAATTACTCACAGGAAGAATTGAAGACAAGCCATGCCAACGCTCCTAAGGTAACCTATATTTCATCTGACTCAGAACTCCTTCCACCAAAGAAGATACGGCGGGCCATCCGAAAAGTCCCACTTTCTCATCCTCTTGCTCACTTAGACCCCGATTTTCTTTTGAAAAAAGCAAAAACACACTTCCCGATGCCAAACCTGGAGCACCGGCTCTGAAGATCTTGTGGCCGGGTTATCCAATTCTCCGGCTCAGCGGAAACGGCCGGCTGAGGTAATCTTTTAACTAAGTTCAGCTTTGCCAACTTTGTATTATAACTTTACTTTGCCTTATATTGTTTTAACTGTCTTTCAGGAAACACCCCCATCATCAGGCGACTCTACGGCAACTAATTTTCCGCCTCTGAAGATCAACCCGGAGTATGTGCTTTTATGTTTGCATCATATCCTTTGTATCCTTGAACTTTATATACTAACCTTCTGTGCTTTCCCGGGCTCAAGCAAAACGAAGGAAGACCGACAGGTCTACTTCTGCCCTCACTACCCAAGAGCCGGAGCCTGCCAAGCCGGACTCTCCTAGGGCACACGCTGAGCCCTCTGCAGCCACAAAGACGCGCCTGAAGACGCTCGTTGGTCTCCAAGACGGTGGCCCATGAGATGGCACCTGGTAGTCCTCCAAGGACCAGTTCTAAGCCGCCCAGCCCTTCAACAGCCGTCGAAGAACCAATTATTCCAGATGTCATCATCACTGGTACTGGCTTCCAGTATCCTCAACCCCATGTACTGACAAAGCATACTGAGAAGGCCGAAGCTTCTGATAAACTGGACTTCGAGTTTCCCATGCTGGAGAAGTTAACTGCCGACGAATTAGATGCTGGTTATCTGAACCGGCTCTCCACAAGCCGGAATATGGAGCTCAAACTCGTCGGCTTAATGAAGCAAAAATATGAGGTACTTCTTCCTTTCCTTATACCCTTATGTAGCCCCCAAGAGCTGGTTTAATATTTGCAAATGGTAAACTGGGTCTTCCAATCCATGTCATAAGTAGAACAACTTAGCTTGTAGCCCCCAAGTATCGGCTTAATATGTATATGTCGAGCCAGTACTCAGTGTTGCTGAGTTGATCAAATGTAGCCCCCAAGTTCGGGTCAGTATAGAAATAGTGGGCCAGAACTTCCCTATAGATTGAATGAAGAGCCATATGTAGCCCCTAAGTGACGGCTTAACTTGACGAAGATGAGCTGGAACTTCATTGTAGACTTGGAAAGCATCGCTTTAGCCCCCAAGTGTCGGCTTAACTTGATGAAGATGAGCCGGAACTCACTTGTAGTCTTGGAGAGAAAAAAAACATTAGCCCCCAAGTGTCGAGTATATTGCTTGCAATCTTCTTGAGAGTTGCATTATATTTCCTTAACTGACCATCCGGTAATATTTTATCCTGGCGACTTACCCCTCGTTTGCTTTTGTATGTCATAGGAAGCTTTGAGCCATGCCGAGTCTGAACTGAATGGCTTAAAGAGCAATCTTGCTTCCCAGCAAGCTGCCCGAAGTGAAGCAGAGGAGAAGTGCTGGCTTGCCGCCGAAGATCTTGTAAAAGTTAAATCAGATTTTGCTGCCTTCAAGAAGGCTGCTGAGATGGAGCAAACTACCCTGGCCAAACATGCAGACGATGCTGACCAGCGGCTCATGGTCATATCAGACGAGTTGCACTCCCTGAAGCGCCATATCTCAAAGATGACTACTGCTATTTTCGGTAAGTACTAAACACTCATCCAATTTCCTTGCTTAAAAAACTGTGCAGGCGGCTGCTTAAAATGAAATCCGTCTTCATAGGTCAAAGAAGCCGCCAGCTTGGTGCCAACAGCCTATTGCAGCTGAAAGCCATCTACACTTTGTCAGAGCAGCTATACTATGGGACTCTGTGCACTATGCGAGCCATGATGAATAAAGAGAGTATTCCCAACTACACGAAAGGATTCATAGAGCTCTTATCCACTCTACTGAAGCAAATCCAAGAGCTCAAAAGATCAGTCGCCCGGAAGGGAGCGATTGCTGCAATCAGCCGGGCTTTGGCCTTCGCCCCAGAGCTGACTATTAAGGAGATGATGGACGGCTTTCCGTCCAAGAAAGACGACGGCTCAGAATTCACATAAGCCGACTCCGCCCACTGCATGAAGGCTTCCAGGATCCTTGCATCATTGTTGGCAGAAGAGGTTGATCTGTCAACATACCAAGCGGCTTACAATGCTGAAAACAAGCGAGTGCGCTGCCCAACATTCGAGGCCAGGGACTTAACTCATGCATGTCGTAAGCACCTCTTTGCCCTTGACATTGACCCGTCTCCCCTCTTTGAAGAGGCCAAGTTTGAAGCTTTAACAAACTACAACTGGGACGTGGACAATCTTCAGATCGAGGAGGTTGAAGACCCGCCACGGGATGACCCAGTGTCAAGCTGAACAAGTTGCTCCTATCGTGGGATAACCCGGCTCCTTGACCCGCCGAAGTTTGAGTAGTGAAAAAACATTAAGTCCGGCTTTTTGGGATCCGTGGAGATCCTTATAATAGGCTTAGAAAAACCTTTATTGTTTGAACCGTGCCATCGTGCACGTGCACAACTTGATATATCTTTTAGCTATGTTTTGCTTTACTCATAACTTGCCATCAGCTTGCATGGCGGCTCATCTTAACGGAAAACACCTGCAAAAACAAAACAACAGAATATATCATGCCTTGTCGTGAGGGAGGCTTGAAAATAGCACAACCCGGAGATGTCAAATCTTTCCGGATCTTGCTTTTATAAAAACTCATATGCCGGTTCTTTTGGGTGGACTCGCTACTAGAACTCTTTTACAGTACAGGGTCTCTATCGAGATTGGCCGTCAATTCTGTTGAACAGCTCAGGGTCTCCAGGAGAGATTAATTTTTAAGAGCGTAACAAACCAGAAAGAGACGCGGCAGGGTATGAGTACCCTTAATGCCCATAAGCTACCTCTCACATGACATAAATCCATTGTTTTAACCTCGTTATCCGCACGGGGGACGTGGTGGAACTCATAGCCCTCGAAGGAGCCGGTGAGTTGCTGGATGAGGAAGCGGTAGTTGGCCATGTTGGCGTCCCATTCGCTAGAGACCTATTGCACCACGAGGTCGGAGTCGCCGAAGCAAATGATGCGTTGGATTCCGATCTCCTTGGCGAGCCGGAGGCTGTGGACGAGGGCCTCGTATTCGGCCATGTTGTTGGAGGCGGCGAAGTGGATCTGAAGGGCGTAGCGGAGCTGGTCTCCTCTGGGAGACGACAAGACGATGCCGGCTCCCAGGCCGGCTCGCATCTTCGAGCCGTCGAAGTGCATGCGCCAGTGCATGGAGTCGGGCGGAGGTGGCACGAACCGGGTTTCGGCCCAGTCGACGAGGAAGTTGGCCATTGCTTGGGATTTGATGGTGGTGCGCGCCTTGTACCGTATTTCCTAGTCGGCCAGGGCGATGGTCCATTTGGCAATCCGGCCGGTGGTGTCCCGGCTGGCAATGATTTCGCCCAACGGCGCTATGCTCACGACGGTGATGACATGCTCCTGGAAGTACTGCTTGATCTTCTGGGCGGCGAAGTATATGTCGTAGCACATCTTCTAGTAGTGGGGATAGTTTTTCTTGGAGGCGGAGAGGACCTCGCCGAGGTAGTAGATGGGACGCTGCATCGGCAACGCCTTGCCTTCCTCCGGCCGCTCCACCACCAGGACGACGCTGATGACGCGTGTGGTTGCCGCAATGTAGGCGAGCAAAGGCTCCTTGTCAGCCGGCGCGGCCAAGATGGGCGCGTTGGTGAGAGCCCGCTTGAGGCCACGGAACATCGCATCCGCCTCGTCAGACCAATCAAACAGGGACGGCTTCCTCGAGAGGTCCCGGCCCGGCTCGACCAAGGCCGACTTGCGTAGGAGCCCGTAGAGGGGCAAGGCCTTCTTGCCCAGCCGGCTGATGAACCTGCTGAGGGAGGCAAGGCAGCCGATGAACTTCTGGATGTCGCGGAGCCATACCAGCTTGTGCATGCGCTCGATCGCCCGGATCTTCTCGGGGTTAGCTTCGATGCCGCGGGCAGACACGAAGAAACCTAGGAGCTGTCCGGCTGGGACGCCGAAGACACACTTCTCCGGGTTGAGCTTGATCTTGTACTCACACAAGTTGGCGAACGTCTCACGGAGGTCGTCGAGGAGGCTGAAATGCTTCTTGGATTTGACGACGATGTCGTCCACGTAGACGTGGACATTCCTGCCTATCTGAGGCAGGAGGCACTTCTGCATGCAACGCTGGAAGGTAGCGCCTGCATTCTTCAGGCCGAAGGACATGGTGATGTAGTAGTAGGCCCCGAAGGGGTGATGAAGGAGGTCTTGAGCCGGTCGGTCAGGTCCAGCTTTATCTGGTGGTAGCCGAAGTAGGCGTCCAGGAAAGACAGCAGATCGCAGCCGGCCGTGGAGTCGATGACTTGATCGATCCACGACAGGGTGAATGGGTCCTTGGGGCACGCCTTGTTCAGGCTTGTGTAGTCGATACACATGCGCTAGGTCTTGTTTTTCTTCAGCACTAGGACTGGGTTGGCCAGCCAGTCCGGGTGGAATACTTCCATGATGAAGCCGGCTGCGAGCAGCCGGGCGATCTCTTCTCCTATAGTATGCCGCTTCTCCTTGGAGAAACGGCGCAGGGGTTGCTTGACCGGCTTCGCATCCGACGTACGTGTAGCTTGTGCAACTTCCTCAGAACATCCGGCATGTCCTTGAGGGACCATGCAAAGATGTCCCGATTCTCATGGAGGAAGTCGACAAGCTTGCTTTCCTATTTGCTGTCGAGGCGGGAGCCGATGGTCACGCACTGGGTGGGGTTGTCCGGATCGAGTGGCACCTGCCTGGTGTCCTTGGACGGCTGGAACGAGGCTTCACCGACCGACTGGGATGGAGGGGCCGACACGGCCGGCTGGGCAGAGGCGAGGGCCACCAGCCGGTCGAGCTGTCGCTTCTCCTCCGCTATTTTCAAGGCCTCGACCAACCGGCTGACGTCTCACGCGCACGCCATTGACATCTGGTATTTTCCGGCGATGCTGATGATGCCCCTGGGACCCGGCATCTTGAGCTTGAGGTAGGCGTAGTGGGGGATCGCCATGAACTTGACAAGAGCCGGCCGGCCTAGCAATGTGTGGTAGGGACTGTCGAGGTCCACTACCTCGAACAAGACCGGCTCGCGGCGGAAGTGACCGGCGTTGCCGAAGAGGACGTCGAGCTTGATCTTCTCGACAGGGGTGCAAGACTTTCCCGGCACGATGCCGTGAAAGACGGTCCGACTTGTTTTCAGATCCTCCACCTTGAGCCCCAGCTTGAGCAGGGTGTCAAGGTAGAGGATGTTGATGCTGCTGCCTCCATCGATCAACACCCGCGGGAAGCGGCACGAGCGTCTCTCGAAGGCGATGGTAGGATCGAGGACGAGGGCGTAGCTACCAGGGTTTGGCATCATGGGCGGTGGTCCGCCTGGCTCCAGGTGACCGGCTTCTCAGACCAATGCATGAACTGGGGAGTCGCGGGCATGGTGGCATTCACCTCGCGATGGAGCCGGCGTTGGGCGTGCTTGTCCGTCTCTTCGCTGGTGAAGACGACATAGCAGTCGTCATGTTCGGGGTACCGGTCGTGCAGCCGGCCGTCGTTCCGAGCTGGGGCCGGGTCCGCCTGGACCGGGCCGGGAGCCGGAGCTGGTGCCGGAGCACGAGCTGGCTGCGCGGGGAGAGTCGGGAGGCCGTCCCCCCCGGGCCAATCGCTGTGAGAAGCTGCACTGCTGGAGCATGTGCATGGCCGGCTTGGCACTGGAGTGGTTTTTGCAGGGGAGGTCAAGCATTTGCTCGAAAGTCACCTTGGGCTACCAGGCGGCCTTGCTGGTGCGCTAGCGCTGACTGGAGGCCTGGCCAGCCGGCTGCTCCTCCTCGATGGAGGCGACCTGCCGGCTCCCATAGCGGGAGTCAGGCTGGTCATTCTTGCGCTTGCCTGTTCTGCTGATGCTGGTTGTCAGCCGCCGCCCGCGGTGCGGCGGGGGGCTTAGCCAGCTTGGCTGGTGCCTTAGCCCTCATCCTTAGCAAGGAATCGGCCGTGTCATATTCGTCCGCTTTGGACATCAGGTCCGCCAGGGAGGTTGGCTCGGAGCACAAGAGCTTGTGCTTGAGGGGGGTGCCATCGCAGCAGCCTTCGATGAAGTACTAGATGGCCTGTACCTCGTGCACTCCCTCGCAAGAGTTGCGGAGCTCGGTCCAGCGTGTGAGGTAGTCGTGGAGGGGCTCTTCTGGCCCCTGGACGCACATGGCCAGCTTGTGGGGCCAGCCAGGCTGTTTGTAGGTGTCGGTTAAGTTGTGGACGAAGGCCTCCTCGAAGTCCGTCCAGGTGTTGATGCTGCCGTCAGCCAGGTTGTTCAGCTAGGTGCGGGCCGAGCCGATCAGCATGAGGGGGGTGTAGCGGACGGCTACGCGCTTGTTCCCCCTGGCGATGCCGACGGCGGTTGTGTAGTCGATTAGCCAGTCCTCCGGCTTGGCAGCCTCGGTATACTTTGGGGTGTCGTGGGGGAGCATGAAGCCGGGCGGAAAAGGCTCGTTGCAGATCCACGGACCGAAGCAGGCTGGGCCAATCGAGCCCTCTTCCTCGAGGAGAGCCGACTGCGCCAGCCGGTCAAGATGGAGTCGAGCGTCATTGTCGCTGTGGGGGACGCGCGGTCCGAGCCGGGCTGCAAGCTCGGGACGGACGGACGGAGGGATGGACCACGCCGGCTCCTACCGCAGAGGCGAAGTATGCTCGCGGGTGTGCCGCCTGCCGGCGCCTCGTTGCGGCGGTTGCTGCCAACCGGATTGTTTTTGCGCCGGCTGTTCACAGCCGGCTGCTCGTTTTCGCGTGATGGGGGGCGCTGAGCGTTGCTCCCCCGGGCGTTCCGGCCGGAGGGACGAGGGGTGCTGGAGTGCTGAGCCGGCTGGTGGTCAGCAGCCCCAGTGTCCTCGCCCTCGGGACGGGGAAACTTGGAGATGGCCCCACCGGGGGTGAGGATGACCTGTTGCGCGTTGGCAGTGTCGATGAGGTCCTTGATGTGCCGCTCGCGTGCGGCCCGCTCCTCGCCCTCCAAGGTTGCCAGATCCTCATAGACAACCTTGGCGGCGCGCAGGTTGGCTGCGGGGGTGTCGTAGACGGGGAAGCGGCCGCCGAGGATTTCTGTGACCACACGGCCGCGTTCTCGCACAGCACCACGCCGGCTGGGCTTGGGGCCAGCCGGGGTGAGATTGTATGCGGAATTGTATTCCCGCTGCGCGGCCTCCATCCGACGCCGCTCGGCAACGAGGGCGCTGGCGTCTTCGAACAGCAGGCAGCGGGCCGCCTCCAGCTCGGCTCTGGCGGTGGACAGGTCCGCCGTCGTAGCAATAGGAGTGCCCAGAACCCGGAGGGTGGCGGCGAGTGGGTCGGAGGTGCCGGCACGAGCGGCGGCCACATCGGCCTCGGCCGCCTGCACACGGCCTGAAGTGGTGGAGGAGGCGGTGACCATCACTCCCACGCGGGTGTGGGGGGCGATGGCCTCGCCCGTGGCAAGCACGCCCATGGACGAGGGAGGGCCGGTGCAGTCGAGCACCCAACTAGGGTACTCGTTGGCCGCCGGCTCTTCGGCGAGGCTCAGCTTGCTGAGCCGCCCAGCGAGCGCGGCGATGTCGAGCGTGAGGTCGCGGCTGAGGCACTCGTCAGAGATGTCGGCCGCGTTGCCCGCAAGACCAACCGGATCAAGCCCCACGAGCACGCGGTTCCGCCCGGACGCGAGGCGGCCGGGGGAGGTGGTGAAGGGCCCCGCCCGGAGCGCAACTCCGGTCGGCGCCGCGGACGGCCCCACGGTGGGCGCGAACTATCGTGGTTTTGTCATGGCAGATGCCATGGGTAGGCTTATCGTGAGGGGCCAAAGGACGCCGGCAGGCTCCGGGATTGGGGTTAGGCACAAGCGATGGTGGATACACGATGTACCCAGGTTCGGGGCCCTTCGTGGGAGGTACACCCCTAGTCATGCTTGGTCTAGTTGAGACAATGGCCAGATTACAATGGCACTCCTTGAGCTGTATGGATCGTGGAGGAAGGAGCTAGCCCGCTCTTCTGCCTCTCTAGGCGTGTGTGTGGAGTGGACGTGAAGAGAACTGGGAGATCAGCCGACCTCTTGCACGGGGGTGGCCCGGGGGGTTTATAGGCCAACCCCCGGATTACAATACAAATAGAAGGTCATGGGGGGCCCAGCCGACAGCCTCTCTGGCCGGCTGTGGGGGCCGCCGGCAGTGGGGTCCTGTCACTGGTAGGCCCCGTCGGCTGAAGGGTCCCGTCAGGAGCCGGCGGGGCCCGCGCGGCGGGTCCCGACACCGGTCACGGCACGGCACGGGCTACCCCTTGTGGCGTTGTCTTGCGGCGACCGATCGAGGTCAGCGGTGCGGCTGGCCACCCTGTAGCCATGCCGGGGCAGGTAATGGAGTGGTTGGGGCGTGCCGGCACTGTTGGAAGCCCGGTCACCGTCCGCTAGGGTCAGAGGCCCTGACACCTTCACTGTGGACACTTCGGCGCTGACCCCCGATGGGATGGGGACCACTGTCGCCATGCATGCCCTGACGACGGTATCCAATGCACAGCTAGCTAGGGGGCCAGGCGGCAACGCCCCCAGCTGGCCGGCACATCGTAACCAGCGGGGCGTAGCCGGCAGGCTCTGGCCGGAGGGCCGCGACCGACAGGACGTAGCCGGACCGCAGGGGGAGGCGGCCCGCCCTTTGATTGCGTAGAAGGACGAAGCAAGGGGGCGCTTGAGGCTACCCCGAGGGTCATCCCCCTGTCACAAGGTCTTTAAAAGATTAACTATTTAAGAGTACGAACGGGCCACATAGCGGAGAGTCGGCAACAGACGGGTGAGTTTGTCCTCGCTTTCTGTAAGCCGGCCCTCACGTGACAAGAGCCGCCGGTTTAACCTTGACCAGTACAGGGTCTCTAGTGAGATTGGCTGCCAAATATGTTTGAACAGCTCAAGGTCTCTAATCTAGATTAACTGGTAAGAGTTCGGCGGGTCACATAGCGGAGTAGCATCAGCATACAGGTAGGTTTAACTCAAACTTGCAGTGTCTTAAGATCCGATCAAGAGGGTATGTAAGCTAAACCCGGTGGGTTGGAAGCCCCCAAATGACCTTGTTGACGGAGCCAACTTTTGGGTATATAACCTGCCTGTCTGTGGCTTAAGAGCCGATCAAAATGGTGTGTAAGCTAAACCCGGTGGGTTGGAAGACCCCAGATGACCTTATTGATGGTGTCAACTTTTGCACAAACAGAGATGCATGAAACGGCAGAGGCCCCGGCTTGCAGGGATGCCAACTTTATTATATATATATATATATATATGTGTGTGTGTGTGATATGTACAATGATGGTATACAATGTCGAGTTTTGATGACTCAAGTATAGTAAGGCCACAGATGAGCTATATTCCATGGCCGGCGGGTCTCCTGTCCAGAAGTGCTTGACTCGTCCCGGATATCAATAAGATAATACGACCCGTTGTTGAGATTTTTGCTGACCACAAAAGGTCCTTCCTGTGGAGGGGATAACTTGTGCGCATCCGTCTGACCTTGAATCAAACGCAACACCAAGTCGCCTTCTTGAAACGTCTGGGTCTTAACCCTGCGGCTATGGTAGCGATGCAGGTCTTGCTGATAAATCGCCGATTGAGCCGCCGCCAGATCACGCTCTTCATCCAAAGCATCCAACACGTCTTGATGCGCTGTTTCATTATCCGCCTCAACGTAAGCTGCTACTCGCGGCGAGTCATGACGTATATCACTTGGTAGTATGGCCTCTGCGCCATAAACCATGAAGAAAGGCGTATAGCCTGTTGATATGTTGGGAGTAGTTCTGATGCTCCATAAGACTGATGGCAACTCCTCTACCCAACATCCCGGCGTTCGCTGCAAAGGAACCACAAGCCGGGGCTTGATACCTCTCAAGATCTCCTGGTTAGCATGCTCTACCTGACCATTGGATTGTGGATGAGCAACCGTAGAAACGTCAAGCCGGATGTGCTCACTTTCACAGAACGCTTGCATAGCCCCCTTGGATAGGTTCATACCATTATCTGTGATGATACTATGAGGGTAACCAAAACAGTAAATCAGCTTTTTTACAAACTGAACCACCATAGCCGCGTCACACTTGCTGACCGGCTCAGCCTCCACCCACTTAGCAAACTTGTCCACCGCCACCAAGAGGTGGGTCTTCTTATCCTTGGATCTCTTGAAGGGCCCGACCATATCAAGCCCCCAAACCGCAAATGGCCAGGTAATTGGACTCATTCGCAATTCTTGAGCCGATACATGAGCACGTCGCCCGAACTTCTGACAACCATCGCACTTGAGAACCAAGTCTTCTCAATCGTTGTGAGCCGTCAACCAAAAGAAACCATTCCGGAAAGCCTTGGCCACCAGAGATTTTGAGCCGGCGTGATGACCACAATCGCCAGCGTGAATTTCATTCAAGATTTCTTTTCCTTCTTCAGGTGAAACACAACGTTGAAAAACGCCGGTAATGCTGCACTTATGTAACTCACCATTGATGATTGTCATAGACTTAGACCGTCAGACGATCTGTCTTGCCAAAGTCTCCTCCTCAGGTAACTCGCCACGTGTCAAGTATGCTAAATAAGGTAGCGTCCAGTCAGGGATATCATGTAGAGCCGCCACCAGCTGCCCTCCAGTTCAGGTAAAGCTATGTCTTCCTCTAAAGGTAGCTTGACTGACGGGTGATGTAGCACGTCCAAGAATACGTTAGGTGGCACCATCTTTTGCTGGGAGCCCAACCTGGACAATGCATCAGCTGCCTCATTTCTGTGACGCTCAATACGATCCACCTGATATCCCTTGAAGTGACCAGCGATGACATCCACCGCCTGATGATAAGCCGCCATCCGCGGGTCCTTGGTATCCCATGTGCCTGAAACTTGTTGGGCCATGAGATCTGAGTCGCCGAGACACCGCACCCGGCTCAGGTTCATCTCTTTAGTGACCCAGAGGCCATGAAGTAAAGCTTCATACTCAGCTGCATTGTTACTACAAGGAAACATCAACCTTAACACGTAACAGAACTTATCACCTTTAGGGGAGGTTAAGACAACCCCAGCCCCTGATCCTTCCAGTTGCCTGGATCCGTCAAAGTGAATCATCCAATATGTGTTATCCGGCTTCTCCTCAGGCGTCTGACACTCTGTCCAGTCATTTATGAAATCCACCAAGGCTTGAGACTTGACCGCCGTGCAAGGCACGTATTTCAAATTAAGAGGTCCAAGTTCCAATGCCCACTTAGCAATCCGAACGGTGGCTTCTCTGTTTTGAATTATGTCCCCCAACGGGGCAGAGCTGACCACTGTGACCTGGTGCCCCAGGAAATAATGCTTTAGCTTACGGGTTGCCGTGAACACCCCATATACCAGCTTCTGCCAATGTGGGTACCTCTGCTTGGACTCTATCAAGACTTCACTGATATAGTAAACCGGCCTCTGAACCGGATATTCTTTCCCTGCCTCCTTACGCTCAACAACAATCGTGGTGCTAACTGCCCTGTTATTAGCCGCCACATATAGGAGCAAAGGTTCCTTCTCAGCCGGAGCAGCCAAGACTGATGGCTCAGTGAATTGCTTCTTGAGTGCTTCAAATGCTTCACCCACCACCGTACTCCAGACAAAGTTGGTTGTCTTCTTCATCATCTGGTACAAAGGAATGGCTTTCTCACCCAGGCGGCTTATGAACCGGCTTAACACAGGGATTCGACCTGCCAGGTGCTGAACATCATTGATGCATGCCGGCTCATCTAGGGAGGTAATAGCCTTGATCTTATCCGGATTCGCTTCAATGCCTCGTTCAGAGACGAGAAAACCCAGAAGCTTGCCCGCAGGGACTCCAAAAACACACTTAGCTGGGTTAAGCATCATCTTGTAGACCCATAGGTTATAGAAAGTTTCCTTCAAGTCATCAAGTAAAGTCTCCTTCTTCCTTGACTTGACCACAATATCATCCACATATGCATGAACATTGCGTCCAATTTGGCTGTGAAGATAGTTCTGCACACAACGCTGGTAAGTCGCCTGGGCACTCTTAAGCCCGAAAGGCATAGACACATAGCAGAAAGCACCAAAAGGCGTGATGAAAGATGTCTTCTCTTTGTCTTTAACTGCCATCTTGATCTGGTGGTAACCGAAATAAGCGTCTAGGAAGCATAAACTCTCACAACCCGCCGTCGCATCAATAATCTGATCGATACGGGGCAGAGAAAATGGGTCAACCGGACAAGCCTTGTTAAGATCCGTGTAATCCACGCACATACGCCACGTGTCGTTCTTCTTAAGCACTAGCACCGGGTTAGCAAGCCACTCTGGGTGAAATACTTCCATGATGAACCATGCTGCTAGAAGCCGGGCCACCTCTTCCCCAATAGCTTTGCGCCGTTCTTCATTGAACCGCCGGAGAAACTGCTTAACCGGCTTAAACTTAAGATCCACATTAAGGCGGTGCTCAGCAAACTCTCTCGGTACACCCGGCATGTCAGAAGGTTTCCATGCGAAGATGTCCCGGTTCTCACGGATGAATTCGATGAGCGCGCTTTCCTATTTGGATCCATATTGGCCCCAATAGTGAACTGTTGTGATGAGTCGCCCGGAGTGAAATCTACCAAATTGGTATCGTCCACCGCAAATTTGAGGGGCGGCTCAGATTCCGTAGTAGGCTTTTTGAGTGGAGTCATGTCCTCTGGTTCAACATTTTACTTATAGAACTTGAGCTCTGCTTCAGCACAACTTGACTCTGCGTAAGCTGCGTCTCCTTCCTCACACTCAATTGTCATCTTCCGATCACCATGCACGGTAATCATTCTGCTTAATCCTCGCATCTTGAGATGTAAGTAGACATAGCAAGGTCTACCCATGAACTTGGCATAAGCCGGACGTACAAACAGGGCATGATATGGACTTTTGATCTTGACCACCTCGAACCACAAGGACTCTGCCCTATAGTTATATTCGTCGCCAAAGGCAACCTCCAAGGAATTCTACCCACTGGATAAGCCAACTTTCCGGGTACCACACCATGAAAGACTGTCGAAGAAGGCCTAAGGTCCTTGTCAAGCAACTTCATCTTGCGAAAAGTGTCATAATACCGGATATTGATGTTGTTGTCGCCATCCATAAGTACCTTGGTAAACACATAGCCTCCCACTTGGGGGGAAACCACCAAAGCCAGCTGCCCTGGGTTGTCAACACACGGCGGGTGATCCTCTCTACTCCAAGTTATGTCATACTCAGACCACTTCAAGTATTGCAGGAGATCTGACGTGACTGCATTAACCGCCCGCTTGCGCACCTTCTGATCTTGCTTGTCCAGGCAGGTTGTAAAAACATGATATTGACCCGTGCTGAGCTGCTTTGGATTACTCTGATATCCAGATTGGTTATTCTGCTACTGGTTACCGCCACCAGATTGCTGATGATGACCTCCTTGATTTCCCTAACCCTGATAACCGGATCCTGAGCCGCCAGTGCCAAGTTCAGCTCCTGACCCGCCTGGCCCTGAGCCGCCTGGCGGACCATCGCCATTGTTATGATGCCGCCGCAAGCTGTAATCCTGAAATTGCCGCATGATGTGGCAATTCCTCCACGTATGACTCGCTGGCCTATCGGGCCGGCTGTGCTCCGGACAAGGTTTGTTAAGCATCTCCGCCAAATTGAATGGAGCTTACCCTTATTAAAGGTATGTTTGAAGTTCCCATTGCCCTTAGCACGGTTGTTCCCGGCGCTGGTGTTTGCCACCAATTTTGACCCGCCGTCTGGGTTCTTCTTCTTGCCATGGTTACCGCTGTCAGCCGCACCCTTACCATTGTTACTCTTCTTAACCTGACCTGTCTTCTCTTAATCAAAGCCTGGGTCTTTCGTATTTTCAGAATCGGCATACTTGGTGAGAGCCACCATGAGTTCCCCCATGTCTTGACATGAGCGCTTGAGCCGGCCAAGCTTCTGCTTTAGAGGCATAAAGTGGTAATTCTTCTCCAGAATCAAAACCGCTTGAGCCGCCGTGATCTGCTCAGACGAGTGGATGATAGTTGAGACCCGCCGGACCCAATGATGGGCCGATTCGTCCTCCTGTTGAACACAGTGATCTAGATCCACAATCGTCATGGGTTGCTTGCACGTTCCTCGGAAATTTCTGATGAACTTCGCCTTGAGATCGGCCCAAGAATTA
The DNA here is from genome assembly GCA_022496015.1 of Hordeum marinum. Lineage (NCBI taxonomy): Eukaryota > Viridiplantae > Streptophyta > Magnoliopsida > Poales > Poaceae > Hordeum > Hordeum marinum. The sequence goes on along the minus strand of CM039678.1, from coordinate 86,421,998 downwards.
ATGGTGTTGGGTGGCAGACCCTTCAACTACGTGCGAGCCGGCCCTTCCAGCATCATGATGAAATATTTGGCACATACTGCGTCACTGACGTCTAACATCTCCATGGCCAGCTCATAGCTTTCAATCCAAGCCTCCGGAGGTAGCTCAGCAGTATAATTTGGGACCTTGCGTGGGCCCTTGAAATCCTTCGGTAGGCCCTCATTCCGCAAAGCCGACACTAAGCACGGCACCCTCACAGCCCTGGAGGTTAAATCCGCTCCTTTCAAGATGGAGGGCGCATCTGTGGGTTCTTGATGAGCCAATGCCACTGCCAGAGACGTCGCCCCTCACTGTGCTCTCGCCCGATCCACTAGTGCCTGCGCATCTAGAGTCGCTCGATCAAGTCACGGCGGGTTTTGGTATTGATCACTGCTAGAAACCGTCGGTGACTCATAACGCCGGCTGTAGCTGCGGTTGGGGATGGGGGTTGAATGCACGTGACTCCAGTTGTAAGTGTACTTCTCCTGCTGGGCCATTGCTGTCTGCAGGTATCCAATAACGTTCCACACCTCCTTTGCGAAAGGCGCCTCGTCCGGGATAGGGATTGTACCAAGATGGGTCGCTACCGCAACCATGTTCTCCGTCGGGTTGCAATATTGACCCGCCGGCGTTGGGAAAGACATTGGTGAGGCCTGGTTCCGTCGGGGCGGCTTAAGCTGAACCGCCAGCCGGCTTCCAGGTACTTCTGCGGTCCGTCCTGTTCCCGACAAGTTGAAAAGATTCATGGCCTCATACTGATCCGTGAAGCAAGACTGAGGCCTCATCCGCTGAACCGCCGCAGCAGACTGCTGCTCCAGCTCCAAGCGGAAAGCATCCGCCTTAAGGCACTCCGCCTCTGCCTCCATCTGATCCCTCGGCGCATTGATCTCCTGCCGAACCTCGGTCATTTGGTCCTTTAGCCTCGCGATCTCCGTGTTCCAGGCCACTTGATTTTCAGTTGTGACCTCCGTGGCCATCATGGTTGTAAGCTCATTCATCAGATCCAGAAGAACTTGAACCAGCGGCCTACCAGCCCCCGAGCCTGTCGTGCCGACGGCTGTGCTGCTCGGGTCCGGACATGATCCTGCCATGAAGACGGCAGCACTGCTCGGCGGCTCATAACCTTCCGGCTCGTGATATTCTGACTTGGGGTAAGGCTCAATATAGCCCCTGAGCCTGCCATTGTGCAGCTGGTAAATTGATTCCGTCTCTCCGCTCGAAGGTCCATCCTTCGAACAGATGCGAGTTTCCTGCGACATAGAACCTTCAAGATCCATCCCTTGAGTAAAGCCAACGAAGACATGCTTCTCAGCCGGGTTAGCATGGGCGGATCGCTCATGCCGGGCGGGTTGCGTGCGCCGGGTCGGCTCGACGATGTCAGTGCAGACGTCCGGCCCAGGTTCAGATCCGCCGATCTTGCCAATCAATACGTGGATTCCATCGAAGGGGATACGGAAACCGTACTCAATCGAGTCGGCCTCGGGGCCCCAGCCGGCGTCGTCGATGTAGAGCCAGCCACGGCAACTCTTGTTCATCCTGCCAACAGCGTACCCCTCGATCCCTGGGAGAGAGCCCTTTGAGAACTCAACACCACCAAACGCTTGCCCCATGGTGGGTGCCAACTGTCGTGGTTTTGTCATGGCAGATGTCCGAAGACTTAAGTTCGAGGCCATCGCTAAGGTGATGGACTCAAAGGGGTTGGTTGAGATGAGGGACATGAGTTTACCCAGGTTCGGCCCCTCAAGAAGAGGTAAAATCCTACGTCCTGCTTGTGTTGTATTGATTGGAGTATCGATTACAAGGGAGCGGATTCGCTTGACCTATTTCTCGATTGATTGGTTTCTGTCCAAGCCGCCCTGGGGTCTCACCTTTATATAGGAGGTCGAGGCCCTGGGTTACACGAGTCATCCAAAGACTCTTACAACGTAAACAATCCTGTCTCTAAGTCGCCTTGCTTTCTTGGGCAAACCATCTCCGGGCGGCTTAATCGCCCGGGTCTTCATACCATCTTCTGTCTGGGCCTCCGTCTTGGCCCATCTTAGTGAGTCATCAGGCCCACGTCTTTTAGCCCGCTTCTCTGATCTTGATTATGAGCCACCAGGTATGACCCGGCCCCACCTGGGCGGGTATTACCACGGGGTTATATCCCCAACAAAAACATAATGCAAAATGGACGTATCGGGTTACACCACACATGAATGATGCCCTGCTCGCATCGTTCGTAGAGGAGGATGTACGTCGTGCTGTCTTTAGCATCGATGACTTCAAGGCACCAGGACCCGACGGACTTCACGCTGCGTTTTACAAGAGATTCTAGAGTATGTTGAATAATGATTTAGTGAAAGAAGTTCTGGATGCAATTAATTCAGGAAAGATCCCAGAGGGGTGTAACTATACAACTATTGTGTTGATTCCAAAAGTTGAACATCCTACAAGTGTCACACAGTTTAGGCCGATTAGCTTGTGTAATGTAGTATATAAAATCATCTCGAAAATGCTTGCTAATTGCCTCAAGGGGATTCTGCCAGACATCATTGGTCCTACCCAGAGTGCTTTCATCCATGAAAGATTGATCACGAATAACATTCTTATTGTGTATGAATGTGTGAACACTATAAAGAGGAAGAAAGGAAAGTTGGGCTATGCACGGTAGAACTTGACATGCATAAGGCATATGATCGAGTTGAGTAGTGCTTTTGAGGAGAATGATGCAGAGACTTGGTTTTGCAGAGAGTGGATATCTATGATTATGGAGGGTGACCTCCGTGTCTTACAGTGTCAGAGTTAATTCGGAAAGCACTAAGGTTTTTACCCCCTCACGAGGATTTCAACAAGGGAACCCTCTGCCCCCCTATTTATTTCTGATATGTGCGGAGGCATTATCTAGTATGCTTCAATGGGAGGAGAATAATGGCACGTTGATGGGGGTTAAAGTATGCAGGGAGGTGCCACAAGTTTCACATCTTTTTTCGCTGACGACTCTTTAATACTTATGAAAGCAGATCGTCCTAATGCGGTGTGACTTAGATGGGTGCTTGACGACTACTGTGTGAGATCGGGACAATTGATTAGTGATGGTAAATTGAGTATATGTTTCAGTTCAAACACACCAGTACAGGAAAAAGTTGTGATATCTCAGCACCTTAGTATTAACATTGAGGCTCTGAGTGAGAAATATCTGGGTTTACCAGCTATGTTGGGAATTGACAAGAGTGACTCGTTTGAGTACCTCATCGATAGAATAAATCAATTAGTAGTGGTATGGAAGGAGATGTTGCACTCTACTCGTGGAAAAGAGATGCTTATCAAGGCTATTAATTACTCAAGCCATGTCGGTGATCGCGATGTCTATATTCAACATCCCAAAGAAAATTTGCAAGGAGATGACGGATGCAATACCAAAATATTGGGGGGTGATGATGACAACCATAGGTGTATGCATTGGGCATCATGGTGGAACCTTTGTGTTCCTAAAGATAGAGGAGGACTTGGGTTCAGGGATTTGCATAGCTTTAACCTGGCCTTGCTTGTCAAACAAGTATGGATGCTGCTTGAGAACACGGATTCATTATGTGCACGAATTCCGAGGGCCTAATATTATCCGGATGGGAAATTACTAGAGGCTACAGGAATCAACACGTTCAGGAGAGGTGCAATGTGGCGCATAGGGGGTGGATCAGAAGTGAACATTTGGTCGGATCCGTGGATACAATCTAGTGCTAATGGATGTGTTGTAACACCATGAGGAGCGACATTTTTGTCGAAAGTTTCTCAATCGATCAATCTTGTCACCGACTTGTGGGATGCAGAGCTAATAAATGATGTGTTTTGGCCGGTAGATGCTAGGAGAATTTTGTTAATTTCTCTAGCACCGCAGGGGATGATGGAAGATTTTGTGGCCTCGAGGTTTACAAAGAATCATGTATTTTCGGTGAGATCTGCTTACTATGTAGAGTGAGAACATTAGTTTTCCGATGGTTTAAACGAACAGAAGGAGAGCCGTCTCAACGATGTCCGGTATGGGCAAAACTCTGGAGTTCCCAAGTTCGGGCAAAGAACAAGATTCACGCGTGGAAGGTATTGCACGAATTTATTCCATGCTATGGGGTATTGGCTAATCGGCATCTAGATACGACTGTCGCTACCTGTCCTATGTGTGCGGGTGGGTGTGAGGACATCATGCACTATTTGTTCACTTGCCCAAGGGTAGTAGAAATCTCGAGATGTCTAAAGTTGGATAAATTCATAGAAGAGGCTTGTGCGACAGACAAAGCAGGATCAGCCTCACTGGACTATATTTTATGTGCCCCTCCTCGAGATAGTCTGTTATCGGATGCTTCAGCCCAAGTTCCGACCCTTGTGGGTATCTAGTACATTTGGTGGGAACGAAGACAACATGTCCATGGGGAGGAGGTACATGAACTGGCTTGGTCGACACTGTCCATAGCTGCACTAACAGCGAACTACTTAAAGGCAATGAAAAGGGGTTCACAAGTAAGGAGACATGGTTGGAGGAAGCCACTCGAGGGGTTTGTCAAGTTAAATGTAGACGATGGTGAAAGGACGTGGATGACACCTAGAGGGAGGGGTGAATAGGCGCTTTAAAATAATTATGGTTTAGGCTTGAACAAATGCGGAATAAAACTAGCTATTCATGTGTCAAGCACAAAACCGAAAACAACTAGGCTCACCGATGTGCACCAACAACTTATGCTAAGCAAGATAAACAACTGAGTGACAACAAGATATATATAGCATGAAACAATATGGCTATCACAAAGTAAAGTGCATAATTAAAGGGCTCGGGTAAGATATAACCAAGGCATGCAGAGACGACGATGTATCCCCAAGTTCACACCCTTGTGTATGCTAATCTCCATTTAGAGCGGTGTGGAGGCACAATGCTCCCCAAGATGCCACTAAGGCCACCATAATCACCTCATGCCCTCGCACAATGCAAGATGTCGTGATTCCACTAAGGGACCCTTGAGGGCGGTCACTAAACCCATAAAAAAGGTTGGGGCAATCTCCACAACTGAATTGGAGGGCCCCAACAACACCATGAAGCTTCACCACAATGGATTATGGCTCTGAGGTGACCTCAAATGCTCGGGGCAATCTCCACAATCTAATTGGAGACCCCCGACGCTTGCCCGGAGCTTTGCACCATAACGATTGAGCTCCGAGGCACCACCAACCGTCTAGGGCGCCAAAGCAACCAAGAGGAACAAGCTCTAGGGTGCTCAAACACCCAAGAGTAATAAGCTTCTCAAACTTCATTTCCATGTATCGCCGTCGTAGAGAACTCAAACCTATGCACCAAATGCAATGGTAAGGGCACATAGAGTTCCCAAGTCCTTCTCTCCCAAGTCCCACCACAACAACTAATGCTATGGAGGAAAATGAGAGGAAGAACAAAGAAGGACACAAAGAACTTCAAGATCTAGATCCAAGGGGTTCCCCTCACATAGAGGAGAAAGTGATTGGTGGAAATGTGGATCTAGATCTACTCTCTCTCTTTTCCCTAAAGAACTAGCAATGACCATTGGAGGGATTGAGAGTTAGCAAGCTCGAATAGGGTCAACAATGGGAGGCAAATATGAGCTAAAAAGTTAGAAACCATTGGGGAAGAATACCCCCTTAAATAGGCTCCCCTAAATCCAACCGTTATGCACTCAGCCCGTGCATAAGTGGTAGTACTGCTCAGATGAGCGGTACTTCTGCCGGTACGGATGTTCCAAACCACAGTGTGCAACAGAGAGACTCCATGAGGCGGCAGTGCCGCCGGAGTGGTACTTCTGCTCCCACCAGCAGTACTACCTCTAGGTGGTGCACGTGTGGGTGAAACCGCGGTAGTAGAGAAAAGCTGGGCGGTACTACCCCACAGAGCGGTACTACCACCCATAACTGCTGTTCTACTACCGCTCGAAGGAAAGCACTATCTAGAGAGAAAAATATAAGAGGAAGTAGCAGCGATAGTACACAGCGGAAGTACCGCCCAAGTGGTACTACCGTGGTACCGAGTGGTACTACCGCCTGATCAGAGAAAAACTGCTCTTGCACTAAAACTGCCATCACTTCCGCATACGAGCTCTGAATTGAGAAAACTCAAGCTTGTTGGATTCATGATAACAAGAGCTATAGATATGTGAAACCTCTATCTTAAGAAGAGGCAGTATAACAATGTCAATGATATAGTGATGTGAAACCTCTATCAACTAAGAACTGGCAAAAACTCCAACATCTAAAACATCATAGAAGAAGCATATGGACTCCATTTTCGATGAACTCAAGCTTGTAATGAAGATGACCATAAGATCTAAGACTCACAAAGAGAAATACCAAAAAGAACCAAGAAAGATGATGCAAGGATGCAAATTATTTGAGTTCTCAATGAATGATAGATCAAGCTACTCACTTGAGAGCCCCCCTTGATAGTACGACAATCGATCCTATAACCCAATCTCCCAACTACCACCATGAGACCTGTAAAATAGAAAACCTATACCTTGCACATAGTCCACTTGAGCTAGATGAGGACGATCTTGACTTCCTGAAGATGGACCACCTTTCTTGATTGCGATGGCTTGATGAAGACAAGTTGATTTCTCCCCCATACCCCACTATGGGTGAGCCACTCTTCGGCACATGTTCACAAGTCCATTGTCACCACAATGGATAGCAAGCTTCAAGCATGATCTCTTTGAGATGCTTCACTTAAACTTGCAGACCACAACCTTGATGACGATCACCAATTGTTTCCATCCTCCATGGGTTGTATGTGATCTTCCTGTTGATGCTAGCCCATGGAAATATACCTAACCCCACAAAGAACTCTCATGTAGACCACGGGTTAGTACACAAAGCATAATGGACAATGCTTACCATACCATGTGATCACTTGACCCCTCTCAGTACATCTTGTATGCTTTGTTTGTCGATCAACTTGATTCACTATTTGGCTTAGTCTTGATCAACCTTGTATCTTATATTCTCTCTTCATAAAAATGATGTATTGAAGGTAAACATGAATGCTCACACAATCTTCTTATTCAAGACATTCTTGCAACAAGCTCAGCTCTCACATATAAACTCCTTGAAACCAATAGATGGACTTCAAGAAGTGCCTATGGACAAATCCTTCAAATATAACTCAAGGCAACCATTAGTCCATAGGGATTATCATCAATTATCAAAACCACACATGGATAAATGTGCTCTTATAGCTGGTTTTTGGGTAGATTTGCTCTAGGGAACTCTAGGTTCTGTTCTACGTGATCATAAAGGTGGCTTTATTGCAGCATTGAATGAAAAGCTCGATTATGTCACGGATGCCGGGGTTGCGGAAGCATATGCACTGAGACCCGACCTCCTACTGGCGCAACAACTGGGTATAAGTAAGCTTGTGGTTGAGTCGGATTGTATGGAAGTCATCAACATCATGAACAATGGAGGGTTTACAACATCAGGCGCTGCAGCAATCTATTCGGATTGTTTGGTCCTCGGTATAGGTTATACTTTGGTATCTTTTGTTCACTGTCCTAGGGAGGCAAATTGTGTTTCTCCCAAATTATCTAGGTTAGCAACCTCAGTCTCACCGTCTTCATGGATGGATGAGCCACCGGCTTCTATTGTAAAATGACTGGTGGATGATGTAAGATTTTTAATCCAATAAAGTTACCAAAGTTTAAAAAAAGAGTCTCGTTGGCTCCTAGCTTCGATTAGACCTTCTTGTTTAGCTTAGTCAATTGGCAGGACCATTACCATAGCAAGAATACCATGTGGTGGAGTGGCCAACACATATTATCCATGGCTGCCTTTTTCTCAAAAAATACAATTTTGCTAAAGCACATCCAGATGTGCCATAAGTATCGCACATGTAAGTCCTAGGTCATTGATCTTACGTGGAGATTCATGTGAATACTTTCGTTTTGTTCGACTACACCAACCGCGTTTCTTAACGCTTCCCGCTTAGCGATCTACAAGGGTATGTAGATCCACTCTCCCTCTCATAGATGCTCATCACCATGGATAGATCTTACGTGTGCGTAGGAAAAAAATTGTTTCCCATGCAACGTTCCCCAACACCGGATCGTGAGCCCCTTCGACGAACGGACCTGGGGGGCCGTTAAAGCCTCAGTACCCACCATCACCTCGGCCACCGCCGGTGGATGAGGAGCCCCGGTGCACTCCATAGCCATACGCATGGTATCCATCGTCTCCCCATCTACCTCGCGCTGGATGTCTGCCGTCACTCCCGCGACCGGCACCGAAGCCGCCGCGGCCAAGGGCGTCCACATTGGTGTTGCCGTGTGTCGCCAGATCATCGCGTCCAGCCCCTTCATTGGTCGCCACCGTCGGGGCTTTTGGGGGTGGCTACGGACTACCCCGGCCTGCCATGGCTGGCTGGACCACCGGCGGCGAGTGAACACGCGACGCCCTGCCCGCCTGAAGTTTTGGAAAACCCGGCCGATTTCGCTACCGTTGTACCCTAGGCGATCGATCAGCGTCGGTATGAGCTAAAGGTTCTCGCACGACGATCGACCCATCTAGAGAAACCTCAACTAGGCCAGATTGTGCCTCAGACTGGGCCATATACCCAGCGTCCTCGAGGCCCACGACTGGTTTGTACTAGGGCAGCCCAATAGGGCCTAGCAAAAAATTCAAACGATGGGATCGGATCTCACCGATCGAGATCGTCGACACCGGCAGCGCCACCGTCGGCGGCGCCTTTTTCTTCTTCTTCTTAACCATACACCACGAGGACAGCAGAATACAATCTGAGGTGGTGAGTTTTGGCAAACATACCTTCGGAATTGGTCCTTTCCATGGCCGGATCGCTACAGTAGACGTCCTCCGGCGAACCAGTCGTCGCGCGACGTCCATCTTGTTCACCGGAGACCCTCCCAACCATGCTGGATCATCCTTCGGGACCACCGCATTGACCAGCTCAACCATCTCCGCTTCTGTACATCCGTCCTGGAACACATCACACACAGTCAGAAGGCGTTGGAGATAGTACCTCCGGTGTCACCACGATCGGGCCGCCCTCGCCGTCTTCGTCTTCATCATCATCCCCCGCAAGTACCCAGAACCGGCCGCCCCACTTGGTTGCCCTCACATGGCCAGGGGTGCGGGCCGTCGCCGCGGTGGCCATCGTCGCCATGGTCGCCCCTTCCGCTTGTCGCCTTGCAGTTAGACTTATCGTCCAACAGAGTACATTCATAGAGAAAGACGTATAATGTAGCAAGAGAAATCATCAAATTAGGGAATAAAACATGACAGCAAGCATGTAGAACATTAAAGGGGCAAAGGGTAATGAAACTTTCAAAATATCACTGAGTCAACTCGATCATCAAGATCAAAGAGAGCAAACATTGCCATTGCTTTTATGCAAGGGACACATCAAAACCTTGTACAACCTCCTCCGGTTGCCGCCGTAGGCTACCGAATTTTTTTCAAAACTAGCACCAAAAATACACCAAATTCGGATAAAGTATACCCATTTCAGAAATATCAAAAGTAGCACCCCGTCGGCCACCACCAGGCCGAAGAGGGGCCCATCGGCCACCAGGGTGAAGAGCCACCTATCGGCCAACCCTAGGCCGAAGAGCCCCCTGTCGGCCAATCAGAGGCCGGGGAGAGGCCCTACGGCCAGAGGGGGGCCGAAGAGCCACCTATCGGCCTATGGGAGTCTGATGGGCCCCTGGATAAGGCCCAGGGCTTCTTTCTTCCTCCTCTAACCACTCGTTTCACCCTCCCCCGTCTAGTAGCCTGCCCCTCTCCACCTCTCACTCCCGTTGCTCTCCGGTGCTTCCACTGCCTCGCCGATCTCTTCGCTCGACCACCCATTTTGTTATCCAACCCGCGTAAACAATAGATCAGGGCGCTCTCCACCGGCCTATGGTATTTTTTGGCTTCCAACTCAATCGAATGAGAACTTTCAAGTCGGTAGTGGATTTAGTTCTTCTTGGTCACCGTCCGTCTGCAGGTAAATGGCTTGCCCATTTTGCCGAGCTCTAGGTGGCCCTTGTGCTGCCATTGATTTCGATGCGTCTGTATTTACTGTGGTGCTGGATTGTCGATGTTCAAGAGGTGTTGGAAGATTCTATGTCTTGTTTATCTGACTGTAGCATATTCGAATGCCTTTGTTTATATGATTATGATGTTTGCTTCCATTCTTGTTGTAGTATGTTCCATGCAGTGTTAGATCACATCTTGCTCGGTGCATTGAGGGATGCAGAGCTTTGGCTATTCAGAGAGGTGACACAGATATTGATCTTGCTTTGCACAATAGTGAGGGTAACTTATACCATGTTATTTTTAGAAATGGTAGGATGAGCAGTAAATTCCATGGTCCTTCGTGGGAGGAACTTGTGAATGATTATGGTCTCCGCCATAGTGACATGATGACTGTTATCCTTGAGCACTATGAAACTTATATTAGTGTCGAATTTCATCGGGATGGTGTTATGTTATTTCCTTTACCCTGTGTTGGTAAGTTATTTGTTTGACTGATTTTCAGTTTTGTTTCAGCTTATACCTTTTGCTGTTCTGCTTAGTTTGTGAAATCATTTTTTTGTAGCTCTTGAGGATCTGAGTGAAACTTAGAGGGAACTTGTTGACAGTTGTTTTTATAGTCGTGGTGTCACTCTGAATTATCATCAAATGTATGTCATGTCACGGCAGCTCTTTGATGACAACTACACATTGTGTACTCCTTTTGTTCATAGGATGGATCGCATGAATGTTATTTTTCAACATATGGTAAGCTTTGTTTTCTAGTTTTTATTATTTATTTATTCTTTGCTGGTTCATAGGATGAATCATATAACTTGCTTGTTTTTATTATTATCTATCGTAATCAACTCTCACTTGACATCTTTACAGGATTTGGTTCACAATGCATGAATACTGACGGAACAAACTTCAGAATCCAAGCCAAAACTAGTAGTCAACCAATGCTTCAACTGCTTAATGTCCAGTCTGTCCGGATCTGAAAGTGTCATCTCGCTTTTTTTAATCTCGCTAAGATCAACCCCCAACTCATTATATCGAACATTACTAGGGCCGTAATACACAGTCAAATTACGGATTCAGACATTTTCACCTGTCAGACATTGCCAGCTTCTCATTATTCGCAAACAATAAATCTACACTAAAAGAAACGTACATTAAAATATAGCTACGTATACTAAATAAACCTACACTAAAATGAACTTCACTAAAATAAACCTACACTAAAATATACTCACGTATACTAAATAAACCTACACTAAAATATACTCACGTACACTAAATAAACCTACACTAATATGACTACACTAACTAAACCTACACTATTAAATCAAGCCATAAAATCACTACACTAATAAAAGTAACCTAAACTAATTTTACGTACATTAAAAAAACTAACACAAAACTAAACTAAACTAACATAAAAATATATATACCCTCGACGCGTGTGTGCCCTTCTTCTTCCTCTCCACCTTTTTCTTCCTCTCCACCACTTCATCTTCTCACCATTCACACCTCCACCATCCCAACATGTCTCCTCCAAACGAACAACACACTACCACATTGCAAAAAATGAGACCGTAGTGTTGGGGAACGTCGCATGGGAAACAGAAATTTTCCTACGCACACGCAAACCTATCCATGGTGATGAGCATCTACGAGAGGGAGAGTGGATCTACGTACCCTTGTAGATCGCTAAGCGGGAAGCGTTAAGAAACGCGGTTGGTGTAGTCGAACTTCTTTGCGATCCAAATCGCCGAGCGTCCCGCGATCCAATCACGAACCGTCCCGCGAACCAATCACGAACCGTCCCGCGATCTTGTCACGATCCGTCCCACGATCCAATCATGAACGTCTCGTGGCCTTGATCACGATCCTTCCGATCTAGTACCGAAAGGACGGCACCTCCGCGTTCAGCACACGTGCAGCTTGGTGACGATCTCCATCGTCTTGATCCAACAAGAGGAGGTGGAGAAGAGAGAGAGTTCACCGGCAGCGTGACGGCGCTCCGGTGATGGTGGTGGTGGAGAATTTCCGGCAGGGCTTCGCCTAAGCGCTGCAGAAATCCGATCTGGAGGAGCACCGGTGAAACGGGTAGCACGTGGCCGTAAGTTGTGTCCAAAAACCACCCAATCCACTAGTATATATAGGAGGAGAGGAGCGGGAGAGGGGCTGGCGCACCAAGTCTCCCTAGGGGAGTCGGCCGGCTAGGAGGGAGCAATCCTACTCCTACTCCAATCCTAGTTGGAGTAGGATTGCTTCCTATTGGCTGATTTTCCCTTTTTTTTCCTTTTTCCCTTTAGGACTTCCTCTCCCTGCGCCATGGGCCTTTGTGGCTGTTTCCCCAGCCCACTAAGGTCTGGTTAATACTCTCCCACAGCCCATGGACCTCTTGGGGTCGAAATACCCCTCCCGGAGGCCTCCCGGTACACTACCGGCATTCCCCGTACACTACCGATGAGCCCGAAACCTTTCCGGCGACCAAACTGGGACTTCCTATATATGAATCTTTATCTCCGGACCATTCCGGAGCTCCTCGTGACGTCCGGGATCTCATCCGGGACTCCGAACAACCTTCGGTCGCCACCATACATAACTCTATACTACAGAAACGTCACCGAACCTTAAGTGTGCAGACCCTGCGGGTTCGAGAACTATGCAGACATGACCGAGACACCTCTACGGTCAATAACCAATGGCGGGACCTGGACACCCACATTGGTTCCTACATATTATACGAAGATCTTTATCGGTCGAACCTCTATGTCAAGGATTCAGTTAATCCCGTATAACGTTCCCTTTGTTCTTCGGTACGTTACTTGCCCGAGATTCGATCGTCGGTATCTCTATACCTAGTTCAACCTCGTTACCGGCAAGTCTTTTTACTCATTCCGTAATACAAGACCCCGCAACTAACAATTAGTCACATAGCTTGCAAGGCTCATTGTGATGTTGTATTACCGAGTGAGCCCCGAGATACCTCTCCGTCACACGGAGTAACAAATCCCAGTCTCCATCCATGCCAACTCAACAGACACCATCGGAGATACCTGTAGAGCACCTTTATAGTCACCCAGTTACATTGCGACGTTTGATACACACAAGGCACTCCTCCGATATCCGTGAGTTGCATGATCTCATGGTCATAGGAACATATACATTGACATGCAGAAAACAGTAGCAATAAACTTACACGATCATATGCTACGTCTGTAGTTTGGGTCTTGTCCATCACATCATTCTCCTAATGATGTGATCCCATTATCAAATGACATCACATGTCAATGGCTAGGAAACCCAGACCATCTTTGATCAACGAGCTAGTTCACTAGAGGCATACTAGGGACACAATGTTGTCTATTTACCCACACATGCAATGTGTTTCCAATCAATGCAATTATAGCATGGATAATAAACGATTATCACGAACAAGGAAATATAATAATAAACACTTTATATATTGCCTCTAGGGCATATTTCCAACAGTCTCCCACTTGCACTAGAGTCAATAATCTAGTTCACATCACTATGTGATTTACATGGTAATGAATCGAACACCCATACAGTTCTGGTGTTGATCATGTTTAGCCCTTGGAAGAGGTTTAGTCAACAGGTCTGCAACATTCAGATCCGTGTGCACTTTGCAAATATTTATGTCCTTCTCCTTGATGTAGAACCGGATGGAGTTGAAGCGTCACTTTATGTGTCTGGTCCTCTTGTGAAACCTTGGTTCCTTGGCTAGAGCAATGGCACCAGTGTTGTCACAGAACAAACTTATTGGATTCAGCGCACTAGGCACTACTCCAAGATCTGTCTTGAACTGCTTCATCCAGACACCTTCCTTCGCTGCCTCCGAGGCTGCGATGTACTCCGCTTCGCACGTAGAATCAGCTACCACGCTTTGCTTGGAACTGCACCACCTTACCGCTCCCCGGCTAAGAATAAATACGTATCCGGTTCGCAATTTAGAATCGTCCGGATCAGTGTCAAAGCTTGCATCGACGTAACCCTTTACGACGAGCTCTTCATCACCTCCATAAACGAGAAACATGTCCTCCATAAGGATATTCTTGACCGCTTGCTAGTGCTCCATTCCAGGATCACTTTGAAACCTTCCAGCCATACTTATGGCAAGGCTGACATCGGGTCTTGTGCACAGCATTGCATACATGATAGAGCCTATGGCTGAAGCATAGGGGATGACGCTCATCTTTTCTTTATCTTCTGCAGTCACTGGGCACTGAGTCTTACTCAACTTCACACCTTGTAACATAGGCAAGAACCCCTTCTTGGCATGTTCCATTTTGAACTTCTTCAAAACTTTATCAAGGTATGTGCTCTGTGAAAGTGCTATTAAGCGTCTCGACCTATCTCTATAGATCTTAATGCCTAATATGAAAGCAGCTTCTCCTAGGTCCTTCATTGAAAAACTTTTATTCAAATATTCCTTCACGCTTTCCAGCATTTCTATATCGTTTCCAATTAGCAATATGTCATCCACATATAACACTAGAAACGCTATAGAGCTCCCACTCACTTTCTTGTAAATACAAGCTTCTCCATAAACTTGTATAAACCCAAACACTTTGATCACCTCATCAAAGCGCTTATTCCAACTCCGAGATGCTTGCACCAGTCCATAAATGGATCGCTGGAGTTTGCAAACTTTGTCAGCATTCTCTGGATCGAAAAAACCTTCGGGTTGCATCATATACAACTCTTCCTCAAGGAAACTGTTGAGGAACGCCGTTTTGACATCCATCTGCCAAATTTCATAGTCGAAATAAGCAGCTATTGCCAACATGATTCTGACAGACTTAAGCATCGCTACGGGTGAGAAAGTCTCATCGTAGTCAAATCCTTGAACTTGTGAAAAACCCTTTGCCACAAGTCGAGCTTTATAGACGGTGACATTACCGTCTGCGTCCGTCTTCTTCTTAAAGATCCATTTGTTCTGAATGGCCTTTCGCCCTTCAGGTAATACTTCCAAAGTCCATACTTTGTTTTCATACATGGATCCCATCTCGGATTTCATGGCCTCTAACCATTTCTCGGAATTTGGGCCCATCACTGCTCCTCCATAGCTCGTAGGTTCATTGTTGTCTAACAACATGACCTCCAAGACAGGGTTGCTGTACCACTCGGGAGTAGTACGCGTCCTTGTCGACCTACGAGGTTCAATAGCAGCTTGATCCGAAGCTTCATGATCATCATCATTAACTTCCTCTTCTACCGTAGTAGGTTCCACAGAAACATCTTTCTGCGCTGCGCTACTCTCTGGTTGAAGTAAATGTTCAATAACCTCATCAAGCTCTATTTTCCTCCCACTTAATTCTTTCGAGAGAAACTCTTTCTCAAGAAATGTTCCGTTCTTAGCGACAAACACTTTGCCTTCGGATCTGAGATAGAAGGTATACCCAACTGTCTCTTTCGGGTATCCTATGAATATGCATTTTTCCGCTTTGGGTTCCAGCTTTTCAGGCTGAAGCTTTTTGACATAAGCATCACATCCCCAAACTTTAAGAAATGACAACTTCGGCTTTTTGCCAAACCACAATTCATATGGTGTCGTCTCAACGAATTTTGATGGTGCCCTATTTAAAGTGAATGCAGTCGTCTCTAATGCATAACCACAAAACGATAGTGGAAAATCGGCAAGAGACATCATAGAATGCACCATATCTAATAAGGCCCGATTAGGACGTTCAGAACACCATTACGTTGTGGTGTTCCGGGCGGTGTCAACTATAAAACAATTCCACATTGTCTTAAGTGACTGCCAAACTCATAACTCAGATATTCACCTCCTCGATCAGATCGCAGAAATTTAATCTTCTTGTTACGATGATTCTCAACTTCACTCTGAAATTGCTTGAACTTTTCAAACGTTTCAGACTTGTGTTTCATCAAGTAAATATACCCATATCTACTTAAGTCATCAGTGAAGGTGAGAAAGTAACGATAACCACCGCGCGCTTCAACATTCATTGGACCTCACACATCAGTATGTATGATTTCCAACAAGTCACTCGCCCGTTCTATTGTTCCAGAAAACGGCGTTTTGGTCATCTTGCCCATCAGGCATGGTTCACATGTGTCAAGTGATTCAAAATCAAGTGACTCCAAAAGTCCATCAGCATGGAGCTTCCTCATGCGTTTTACACCAATATGACCTAAACTGCAGTGCCACCAGAAAGTGGTACTATCATTAACAACTCTACATCTTTTGGCATCAATGTTATGAACATGTTTGTCATCACTATCAAGATTCAAAATGAATAAACCCCTAACATTGGGTGCATGACCATAAAAGATATTACTCATATAAATAGAACAACCTTTATTCTCTGATTTAAATGAGTAACCGTCTCGTAATAAACAAGATCCAGATATAATGTTCATGCTTAACGCAGGCACTAAATAACAATTATTCAGGTTCATCACTAATCCTGATGGTAATCGAAGAGAGAGCGTACCGACGGCGATCACATCAACCTTGGAACCATTTCCCACGCGCATCGTCACTTCGTCCTTTGCCAGTCTTCGTTTATTCCGTAGTTCCTGTTTTGAGTTGCAAATGTGAGCAGCCGAACCGGTATCAAATACCCAGGCACTACTACGAGAACTAGTAAGGTACAAATCAATAACATGTATATCATGTATACCTTGTTTGTCGTTGGCCGCCTTCTTGTCAGCCAGGTACTTGGGGCAGTTCCGCTTCCAGTGACCAGTTCCCTTGCAATGAAAGCACTCAGTTTCTGGCTTAGGTCCATGCTTAGGCTTCTTTGTAGGAGTAGCAACTGCTTTGCCATCCTTCTTGGTTTTACCCTTCTTGCCTTTGCCCTTGCCATTTTTCTTGAAACTAGTGGTTTTATTGACCATCAACACTTGATGTTCTTTCTGGATTTCAGACTCAGCGACTTTCAGCATCGCAAACAGCTCGGATGATGACTTGTTCATCCCGTGCATGTTATAGTTCATCACAAAACATTTGTAACTAGGTGGTAGTGATTGAAGAACTCTATCAATGATCGCCTCTTGCGGAAGGGCAATTCCCAACTCAACTAGATGGTTTGAGTACCCAGACATTCTGAGTATATGCTCACTGATAGACCCGTTCTCCTCCATCTTGCAAGCATAGAACTTATCGGAGGTCTCATACCTCTCGATCCGGGCATTCTTCTGAAAGATAAACTTAAACTCCTGGAACATCTCATATGCTCCATGACGTTCAAAACGTCTTTGAAGTCCCGGTTCTAAGCCATACAATATTGCACACTGAACTATTGAGTAGTCTCCAGCACGAGCCTCCCAAGCGTTCTTAACGTCTTCGGAGGTCATGTCTTCTGGTTGGTCACCAAGCGGTGCATCAAGGACATATTGGTTCTGGGAAGCCGTGAGGATAATCCTCACATTACGGGCCCAATCAACAAAGTTACTTCCGTCATCTTTCAACTTAGCTTTCTCTAGGAACGCATTAAAATTCTGGGGTGCTACTGCGCGAGCCATTGATCTAGAACATAAATATGCAAAGGTTACTTAGACTATTGTTCATGATAATGAGTTTAGTTAATCAAATTACTAAAGCTCCCACTCAAATTGACATCCCTCAGGTCATCTGAGTGTTACATGATCCAAATTCACCAACTCAAGTCCGATCATCACGTGAGTTAAGCTGGTTTTAATGGTGAACATCATTGTGGTGATCATATCTACTATATGACTCATGTTCGACCTTTCGGTCTCTTGTGTTCCGAGGCCATGTCTGTACATGCTAGGCTCGTCAAGTTTAACCCGAGTGTTCTGCACGTGCAAATCTGGCTTGCACCCGTTGTATGTGAACGTAGAGTCTATCACACCCGATCATCACGTGGTGTCTTGACACGACGAACTTTCGCAATGATGCACACTGGGGGAGAACACAGTTCATCTTGAAATCAAGTGAGGGATCACCTTATAATGCTACCGCCGTACTAAGCAAAACAAGGTGCATAAAAGGATTAACATCTCATGCAATTCATAAGTGACTTGATATGGCCATGAACTTGTGTTTAAGATCTCCATCTTCGAAACACCGGCATGATCTCCATCGTCAACGGCACAACACCATGATCTCCATCATCTTGATCTCCATCAACGTGTCGCCATCGGGGTTGTCACGCCCTGCATGCTTCTACTACTATTGCTACCGTAGCGATAAAGTAAAGCATTACATAGCGCTTAATGATTGACACGCAGGTCATACAATAATTAAAGACAACCCTATGGCTCCTGCCGGTTGCCGTACTCATCGACATGCAAGTCGTGAAATTCTATACATCACATGATCATCTCATACATCACATATATCTCATCATGTAATTGGCCATATCATATCACAACATACCCTGCAAAAACAAGTTAGACGTCCTCTAATTGTTGTTGCAAGTTTTACGTGCCTGCTACGGGTATCTAGCAAGAATGATTCTCACCTACGCATAAACCACAACGGTGATACATAGATTGCTTTTCAACCTTCTCAAGGACCGCCTTTGTCGGATCCGATCCAACTAAAGTAAGAGAAACTATCACCCGCAAGCCATCGAAGCAACAAGTTGCGTCGAGGGAACTGGTCTCTCATAAGCGTACGAGTAATGTTGGTCCGGGCCGCTTCATCTTACAATACCGCTGAACCAAAATCTGACCAAGGGAGGAAGCAATCTAAGCATCAACGCCCACAAACCTTTTGTGTTCTACTCGAGATCTCATCGAACCATCAACCTAGCTCATGATGCCACTGTTGGGGAACGTCGCATGGGAAACAGAAATTTTCCTACGCACACGCAAACCTATCCATGGTGATGAGCATCTACAAGAGGGAGAGTGGATCTATGTACCCTTGTAGATCGCTAAGCGGGAAGCGTTAAGAAACGCGGTTGGTGTAGTCGAACTTCTTCGCAATCCAAATCGCCGAGCGTCCCGCGATCCAATCATGAACCATCCTGCGAACCAATCACGAACCGTCCCGCGCTCTTGTCACGATCCGTCCCGCGATCCAATCACGAACGTCTCGTGGCCTTGATCATGATCCTTCCGATTTAGTACCGAACGGACGACACCTCCGCGTTCAGCACACGTGCAGCTTGATGACGATCTCCACCGTCTTGATCCAGCAAGAGGAGGTGGAGAGGAGAGAGAGTTCACCGGTAGCATGACGGCGCTCCAGTGATGGTGGTGGTGGAGCAATTCCGGCAGGGCTTCGCCTAAGCGCTGCAGAAATCCGATCTAGAGGAGCACCGGTGAAACGGGTAGCACGTGGCTGTAAGTTGTGTCCAAAAACCACCCAATCCACTAGTATATATAGGAGGAGAGGAGGGGGAGAGGGGCTGGCGCACCAAGTCTCCCTAGGGGAGTCGTCCGGCTAGGAGGGAGCAATCCTACTCCTACTCCAATCCTAGTTGGAGTAGGATTGCTTCCTATTGGCTGATTTTCCCTTTTTTTTCCTTTTTCCCTTTAGGACTTCCTCTCCCTGCGCCATGGGCCTTTGTGGCTGTTTCCCCAGCCCACTAAGGTCTGGTTAATACTCTCCCACAGCCCATGGACCTCTTGGGGTCGAAATACCCCTCCCGGAGGCCTCCCGGTACACTACTGGCACTCCCGGTACACTACCGATGAGCCCGAAACCTTTCCGGCGACCAAACTGGGACTTCCTATATATGAATCTTTACCTCCGGACCATTCCGGAGCTCCTCGTGACGTCCGAGATCTCATCCGGGACTCCAAAAAACCTTCGGTCACCACCATACATAACTCTATACTACCGAAACGTCACCGAACCTTAAGTGTGCAGACCCTGCGGGTTCGAGAACTATGCAGACATGACCGAGACACCTCTACGGTCAATATTTAATGGCAGGACCTGGACGTCCACATTGGTTCCTACATATTCTACGAAGATCTTTATTGGTCGAACCTCTATGTCAAGGATTCAGTTAATCCCGTATAACGTTCCCTTTGTTCTTCGGTACGTTACTTGCCCGAGATTCGATCGTCGGTATCTCTATACCTAGTTCAACCTCGTTACCGACAAGTCTGTTTACTCGTTCTGTAATACAAGATCCCGCAACTAACAATTAGTCACATTGCTTGCAAGGCTCATTGTGATGTTGTATTACCGAGTGGGCCCTGAGATACCTCTCCGTCACACGGGGTAACAAATCCCAGTCTCGATCCATGTCAACTCAACAGACACCATCGGAGATACCTGTAGAGCACCTTTATAGTCACCCAGTTATGTTGCGACATTTCATACACACAAGGCACTCCTCCGATATCCGTGAGTTGCATGATCTCATGGTCATAGGAACATATACATTGACATGCAGAAAACAGTAGCAATAAACTGACACGATCATATGCTATGTCTGTAGTTTGGGTCTTTTCCATCACATCATTCTCCTAATGATGTGATCCCGTTATCAAATGACATCACATGTCAATGGCTAGGAAACCCTGACCATCTTTGATCAACGAGCTAGTTCACTAGAGGCATACTAGGGACACAATGTTGTCTATTTACCCACACATGCAATGTGTTTCCAATCAATGCAATTATAGCATGGATAATAAACAATTATCATGAACAAGGAAATATAATAATAAACACTTTATATATTGCCTCTAGGGCATATTTCCAACACGTAGGGCGAGAGAGACGAAGACGATCTATTGTTTCAATGGATTGAAACGGAAAATGGGTGGATGTAGAAGGAGATCAAGGAGGGGGGATTTTCGGTCAAAAACAAGCAACACAGGAGAGAAAGAACGAGGCAGGAGGAGGAAGAAGAGGGAGCCTGCGGCGTCGGGCCTTTTCCAGGGGCTCTTCGGCCTCCTGGCGGCCGACGGGTCCTCTTCGGCCTGGCGCGGGCCGACGGGCCAGCTCTTTGGCCTCCCTTAGGCTGATGAGCCCTCTTCGATCCAAACAAAGCCGACCAGTCCCCGGTCGGCCCAGCTCAGGCCGACGGGATGCTATTTTTGAATTTTTTTTTAAAATGGACATACTTTTTTTTAATTTGATATAATTTTCATATTACTTTTGAAAAAAATCCAGGCTACCTTCCCTGCCCCGACATGAAGACAGAGACGGGTCCACCGCCCATTGCAGCCATATATCTCGTACACCAAAGCCAAGCAACACTTCTCAAGGCTGCAACTACAACGAGTGGTCGTTGTCTGAGCCCGAGGACGGGGCGACACCATCCGTAGATGCTATCAACGGGCACTCTTTCTTGGCGCAGCTTCTGCTCCAGATTTGTCTCGCAAACATCCTTCCTGGGCATCCTCTTTACCTGATAATCCACACCGTCAGGCGCATAGTCGAGGAGAATTTTATGTGCAACTTAATCCATACACATATACGGCATCATGGAACCCATCGGCACAGGTAAAGTAATCTTACAATCATGCAGATAACAGTTAGATGATTACCAAGCTTCTGATATGCATCAGTGTAGTGTGGAAGATACTGACCATAGTTTTGT
This sequence comes from Hordeum marinum, assembly GCA_022496015.1. Lineage (NCBI taxonomy): Eukaryota > Viridiplantae > Streptophyta > Magnoliopsida > Poales > Poaceae > Hordeum > Hordeum marinum. The sequence goes on along the minus strand of CM039678.1, from coordinate 86,400,444 downwards.
CTGAATTTGCTCGGCTTTGTTGCCAAACTGTTCACCCCGGGTAGTGTGCGCCCGTGTGAACCCAGGCGACACCTTACGGTGAAATTTGACCAAGCTAGGGAAGTGCCTCTTTAGGAGAATGCAAACGATGTGATTCAGCTTGCGTGAGTGCGTACCCGATAGAACAACATACCAAGTCCCCCACACATCCCGTCATGCATGTGATAGTTCGGGTCCACCTTGTTAGGAAACATGGAGGGGCGATTTGTGGCGATCGCGTTGGCGACTGCCGCAAGATGCTAGGGTTAGGGTTTCCTGGCAGTGGTGGTGTGGATTCCGGTGGCTTGTGGAGGGACGACAACATCTCCTACACAGGCAGATCGGCGTGAGTGTTCGGCCACCGTGGTTGTTCCATGGCGGAGAGGAACGGCAGAGGTGGGACGGTGACTCCCAAGTCGGCGTCTATCCCTCATGCAGCGGAAACGAAGAAGGCTCCGGCAGCGACCCTGGTCAAGACGGCGACTCCGAGGGGGACTCCTAGTGCAACGAAGGATGCTGCGGGGAAGACGGCGATAGGAACGTCGAGTAGAAGCTCATCGAGATCACCTGCAGATGGCAAGGAGTCAGCGGAGGCGGCTGGTCTTTCAGAACGTATGGGAGGCCTGATCTTGACCGAGAAGGAGGCAGCAGGCTTTGTCTTTGAGGGCGTTGGCCGGGAGGTCCCGAGGCTGGCAAAGTGGTCGACAATTGGTAAAGCTTTCACACCAAGACCTCTGAACTGTAGAGCGTTGGAAAAAGCAATGCAAAGGGCTTGGGGCTTGCACCGGGAGGCCAAGTTCAGCGACATTGGAGGGACTAAATTTGTAGTCAATTTTGGAAGTGAAGGTGATTGGAAGCATGCTCTTAACAGTGGCCCATGGCAATTTGATTTCAATGTCTTGGTGATCAAAGATTATGAAGGCAGTATAAGGCCATCAGAGATGTGCTTTGACACGGTGGAAGCATGGGTTAGGGTGACGGATCTCCCTCTGGACAAATGATCAAAGGCTTTTGGGGAGGCGTTGGGGAATTGGCTTGGTGAAGTGGTGCGTGTTGACGTTGAAAAAGACGGATTCACCATAGGGATTCACCTACAGGTTCGAACAAAACTGTCGATCTATGAGCCACTTGTTAGGGGTTTCAACCTGAAAGAATCAGCTGATGATCTTGTTGGAACATGGTTCAACTTTGCATATGAGAAGATTCCTCACTTTTGTTTTGATTGCAGACTAGTGCATGGTACAGATGGATGTGTTCCCCCGGTCAGCTCAGACATGCAATGGGGAGAGTGGCTCTGGGCCTTGCCGGGGCGTTCTTCTTCTTTCAAGGAGGGCCACCAAAGTGGAGAAACAAGCAGCAAACAAAGTTTCAATAGTGCACCATCGAGTGAGGGTGAGATGGGAAGGAACATGAAGAGTTATGTGTGTGATCTTCCGACAAAAAGAAACTTACATAGAGATTTTAATGCTAATGCCTCTGCTGACTCTCGCACTGGCGGAGTGGGCAAGCAAGTCTATGAGGAAGTGAGCAGCCCAAATAAACAACGGCACTGGCCGGCTGATGAGAGAGCTAATGACCGGCAAGGAAAGGATCTAAGGGATGACCTGGAAAGAAAGAAAGAAAGAGATCTCAGATATGAGCTGAAAGGTAAGCAAATGGATAAGAGGTAGGAGCTAAGGAAAAGATATGAGTCCCAAATGTATGATGGGGCTAGAGGTTCTGGTTAGGTCAGGGAAAGGGAGAGGCGTCCAGGTCACTATGTTAGGCGCCCAAGAGCTGAATACGCGCAATATCAGCCCAAGCAAAACCAATACCAAAATCATCCAGGTGATAGGAAGAGGAGGCCGAGGCAACACTGGGTGGCGAAAGGGGATTCAGGTAGGCAGAGTAACCAAGATGGGTTCATTCGTGAGACAAGGCAGAAACGTCTTCGGTGTTTGAACGCATCTCTGAGCGTGATGATACATCCGCGGACCCTGCGGGGCAAGGTCGTCGAGAATAATGAATCTGTTGGCCTGGAACTGTCAGGGGTTGGGGTTGGACTCGACAGTTGGCGAAGTTCGTGACCTGATTAGGTCCTACAACCCAGTGGTGGTATTTCTCTGCAAAACTAAGAAGAGATCAAGAGCAATGGAGAAATTGAGGTGGAGTTTGGGGTTCAAACAAGGAACATCGATGGACTGTGATGGAAGGAGTGGTGGCTTAGCACTATGGTGGAGGGACAACGTGCAGGTGACAGTAAGACCATGGTGTCAGTACTATCTAGATGCAGAAATTCTTTGTGATGGGAAAACCTTTAGATTCACTGGACTCTATGGGGAACCACGTACTGAGCACCGTAAAAAACATGGGATGCTATACGTTATTTGCGGAGACAGGACAATCTTCCGTGGCTATGTGCTGGTGATTTTAATGAAATATTGTTCCAGGGGGAAAAGCATGGAGGTAACCCACGGAGTTTCAACCAGATGGAAGACTTTCGAGAATGCCTAGCTGACAGCGGTTTGGCGGATCTCGGTTTTTCAGGCTACCCCTATACGTGGGACAATAAGCAGGATGAGGAGGCAAATATTCAGGCCCGGCTCGATCGTGCTACGTGCAATGATGAATTCTTGCAATTGTTCCCAAATACAATGGTGGAACATATACTAACTGGGGAATCAGACCATGTTGCTCTAGTAATACGTGATGCTGTGTCACTGGGCACTAGCGGCAGAAATGACCAGAGGAGCTTTCGTTTTGAGGAAGCATGGACTAAGCATGAGGCGTATGAAGCGATGGTAGTGGATGCTTGGCATGCAGCAAATCATGAGTTGGGCAGCGTGGCGGATATGGGTGCGAAGTTGGGCTCGGTTTCACAGGCCATGCAGCGCTGGAGCAGGGAGGTTTTTAGATCCATACGTAGGAAGATAGCAAAGTTGAAGCTGCAGCTAAAGGATGCAAAAGAGCGAGCATTACAGACCGGATACCAGCAGGAAATAAAAGATATTGAGAGTCAATTGCATGAGCTATATGAACAGGAGGAAATATACTATAGGCAGAGATCACGTGTCGACTGGCTACAGTGGGGCGATCAAAATACTAAATACTTTTAGAATAGGGCTTCTCATCAGAAGAGGGAAAATACAGTTAAAGCTCTGCTCAAGGAGGATGGTACACGATGCACCTCTGAAGATGAGATGCGTGCTTTGGCTGCTGAGTTCTATGAAAAGTTATTCACTTCTGAGGGATCAGATGGGGCTGAACTCTTACTGCAGCATATTGATACGATGGTCTCGGAGGAAATGAATGCACGGTTGACTGCAGCTGTGTCAGACGCAGAGATAGAGGTGGCACTCTTTCAAATGGGGCCGACAAAAGCCCTGGGACCGGATGGTTTCCCGGCGATGTTCTACCAACGACATTGGTCATTGGTAAAGGAGGACGTATGCAAGGTGGTGAGAGATTTTTTGTCAGGAGAAACAGCCCCGAAGAGTTTTAATAACACAGTTATTGTCATGATTCCAAAAGTCAACTCACCGGAAGTCTTAACTCAGTTTCGTCCAATAAGCCTCTGTAACGTATTGTATAAAATTGCGGCCAAGGTTCTGGCTAATAGATTGAAGGTCATACTCCCAATTATGATTTCGGAAGAGCAAAGTGCATTTGTCCCAAGGAGATTAATGACAGATAATGTTTTGGTGGCCTATGAGTGCGTGCATGCGATAAGGAAGAGGAAGCGAAAGAAGCCTTTGTGTGCGGTCAAGTTGGACACGATGAAGGCGTATGATAGAGTGGAATGGATATTTCTTGAACTGATGATGGCACGTTTTGGTTTTGCGGAGGGATGGATTCATATGATCATGAGATGTGTCACATCAACAAGGTTTTCGGTTAAGCTTAATGGAGGTCTTTCACATGGTTTCCTTCCATCTAGGGGGCTACGGCAAGGGGATCCCTTGTCGCCATATTTATTTCTTTTTTGCGTGGAAGGTTTCTCAGCTTTGTTAAAAAATGCATAGGAGGTTAATGATATAAAAGGGGTATCGTTTGGGAGCACTGGCCCCACGATTACCCATCTTTTATTTGCACATGATAGTGTGGTCTTCCTTGAAGGTTCCCAGAGCAATATGGAAGCTTTGCGCACAATCTTACATGACTATGAAGTGGCATCGGGGCAGAAAATAAACTTACAAAAATCATCTATATTTTTTGGGAAAGGGTGCATAGAGGATGACAAGGATCAGATCAAGCAGACTATTGGTATCCAAACGGAAGCACTAAGAGAAAGGTATCTTGGTCTGCCTACCGTGGTGGGGAGATCAAAGGACGGGACCTTCAGATATGTAAGGGAGAGTGCTAAGGGGAAGGTCACAGGATGGAAGGGCCAAGGACTATCACAGGCGGCTAGAGAAGTGTTGGTCAAATCCGGACTCCAATCAACACCAACTTTCACCATGAGCTGTTTTCAACTCACGAAGAAAATGTGCGGGAACCTGACTTCGATCTCCTCGAACTTCTGGTGGGGTTCAGCAAACGGTGTAAGAAAAGTGCATTGGATTTCATGGGACAAGATGTGCGCTAGCAAAAAGGAGGGCGGAATGGGTTTTTGGGATATGGAAGCATTCAACCAAGCGCTACTGGCCAAGCAAGCGTGGCGAATTCTCCAGTTCCCATCCTCACTGTCTCTTTCGGGTATCCTATGAAGACGCATTTCTCCGCTTTGGGTTCCAGCTTTTCAGGCTGAAGCTTTTTGACATAAGCATCACATCTCCAAACTTTAAGAAACGACAACTTTGGCTTCTTGCCAAACCATAGTTCATATGGCGTCGTCTCAAAGGATTTCAATGGTGCCCTATTTAAAGTGAATGCAACTGTCTCTAATGCATAACCCCAAAATGATAGTGGCAAATCAGCAAGAGACATCATAGAACGCGCCATATCTAATAAGGTTCGATTATGACGTTCGGACACACCATTACGCTGTGGTGTTCCGGCCGGTGTCAACCGTGAAATAATTCCACACTATCTTAAGTGACTGCCAAACTCATAACTCAGATATTCACCTCCTCGATCAGATCGCAGGAACTTAATCTTCTTGTTACGATGATTCTCAACTTCACTTTGAAATAGCTTGAACTTTTCAAACGTTTCAGACTTGTGTTTCATTAAGTAAATATACCGATATCTACTTAAGTCATCAGTGAAGGTGAGAAAATAACGATATCCACCACGTGCTGTAACATTCATTGGACCGCACACATCAGTATGTATGATTTCCAATAAGTCACTCGCCCGTTCCATTGTTCCAGAGAACGGCGTTTTAGTCATCTTGCCCATGAGGCATGGTTCACATGTGTCAAGTGATTCAAAATCAAGTGACTCCAAAAGTCCATCAGCATGGAGCTTCCTCATGTGTTTTACACCAATATGACCTAAACGGCAGTGCCACAAGAAAGTGGTACTATCATTATCAACTCTACATCTTTTGGCATCAATGTTATGAACATGTGTGTCATCACTATCAAGATTCAATATGAATAAACCCCTAACATTGGATGCATGACCATAAAAGATATTACTCATATAAATAGAACAACCTTTATTCTCTGATTTAAAGTAACTGTCTCGCAATAAACAAGATCCAAATATAATGTTCATGCTTAACGCGGGCACTAAATAACAATTATTCAGGTTCATCATTAATCCCGATGGTAATCGAAGAGAGAGCGTGCCGACGGCAATCACATCAACCTTGGAACCATTTCCCACGCGCATCGTCACTTCGTCCTTTGCCAGCCTTTTTTTATTCCGTAGTTCCTGCTTTGAGTTGCAAATATGAGCAACCGAACCGGTATCAAATACCCAGGCACTACTACGAGAGCTAGTAAGGTACACATCAATAACATGTATATCATATATACCTTGTTTGTCGTTGGCCGCCTTCTTGTCAGCCAGGTACTTGGGGTAGTTCCGCTTCCAGTGACCAGTTTCCTTGCAATGAAAGCACTCAGTTTCTGGCTTGGGTCCATGCTTGGGCTTCTTTACAGGAGTAGCAAATGCTTTGCCATCCTTCTTGGTTTTACCCTTCTTACCCTTGCCCTTGCCCTTGTCATTTTTCTTGAAACTAGTGGTTTTATTGACCATCAACACTTGATGTTCTTTCTGGATTTCAGACTCAGCGACTTTTAGCATCGCAAACAGCTCGGCGACTGACTTGTTCATCCTGTGCATGTTATAGTTCATCACAAAGCTCTTGTGACTAGGTGGTAGTGATTGAAGAACTCTGTCAGTGATCGCCTCTGGCGGAAGGGCAATTCCCAACTCCGCTAGACGGTGCACACTTGGGGAGAATACAATTTATCTTGAAATTAAGTGAGGGATCACCTTATAATGCTACCGTTTTCCTAAGCAAAACAAGGTGCATAAAAAGATTAACATCACATGTAAATCATAAGTGACATGATATGGCCATGAACTTGTACTTTTGATCTCCATCATGAAAGCACCGACATGATCTCCATCGTCACCGGCACGACACCATGATCTCCATCATCTTGATCTCCATCAACGTGTCGCCATCGGGGTTGTCGCGCCCAACATGCTTCTACTACTATTGCTACCGTAGCGATAAAGTAAAGCATTACATAGCGCTTAATGATTGACACGCAGGTCATACAATAATTAAAGACAACCCTATGGCTCCTGCCGGTTGCCGTACTCATTGGCATGCAAGTCGTGATAATCTATACATCACATGATCATCTCATACATCACATATATCACATCATGTAATTTGCCATATCACATCACAACATACCCTGCAAAAACAAGTTAGACGTCCTCTAATTGTTGTTGCATGTTTTACGTGGCTGCTACGGGTATCTAGCAAGAACAATTCTCACCTACGCATAAACCACAACGGTGATACACTAGTTGCTTTTCAACCTTCTCAAGGACCGCCTTTGTCAAATCCGATCCAACTAAAGTGAGAGAAACTGTCACCCGCAAGCCATCTATGCAACAAGTTGCGGTCGAGGGAACCGGTCTCTCGTAAGCGTATGAGTAATGTTGGTCCGGGCCGCTTCATCTCACAATATCGTTGAACCAAAATCCGACCAAGGGAGGAAGCAATCTAAGCATCAACACCCACAAACCTTTTGTGTTCTACTCGAGATCTCATCTACACGTAGACCTAGCTCATGATGCCACTGTTGGGGAACGTTGCATGGGAAACAAAAAAATTCCTATGCACATGAAGATCTATCCATGGTAATGATCATCTACGAGAGGGAGAGTGGATCTACGTATCCTTGTAGATCGCTAAGCAGGAAGCATTAAGAAACGCGGTTGGTGTAGTCGAACGTCTTCGCGATCCAAATCGCCATGCGTCCTGCGATCCAATCACGATCCATCCCGCGATCCAATCATGATCCATCCCACGAACTTGATCACGATCCGTCCCACGAACTTGATCACGATCCATCCCACGAACTTGATCACGATCCTTCCGATCTAGCGTCGAACGGACGGCACCTCCGCGTTCATCACACATACAGCTTGATGACGATCTCCGCCGTCTTGATCTAGCAAGAGGGAGTGTAGAGGAGGAAGAGTTCTCCGGCAGCATGATAGCGCTCCGGTGATGGTGGTGGAGCAATTCTGGCAGGGCTTCGCCTAAGCACTATAGAAATCCGATCTAGAGGAGAAACTATGCACTGGAGGAACGGATAGCACGTGGCTGAAAAAACTAGTGCAAAACCCCTAAAACCACTAGTATATATAGGAGGAAGAGAGGAGAGGAGACATCCTTGGCTTTCCAAGCCAAGAGCTTCGGCCGAACCAGGTGGTGGAGGTGGAGTCCACCTCCAATCCTAGTAGGACTAGGATTCACCCTATTTTGCCTTTTTCCACTTTTTCTCTTTGGGTTTTTTCCTCCAGCCACATGGGTCTTGTGTGGGAGTTTCCACCAGCCCACTAAGGGCTGATATTCACTCTCCCACAGCCCATGAAGCCTCTTGGGTCAAAATACCCCTCCCGGAGGCCTCCCGGTACACTACCGGCACTCCCGGTACACTACCGATGAGCCCGAAACTTTTCCGGCGACCAAAACAGGACTTCCTATATATGAATCTTTACCTCCGGACCATTCCGGAGCTCCTCGTGATGTCTGGGATCTCATCCGGGACTCCGAACAACCTTCGATCACCCAGTTACATTGCGACGTTTGATACACACAAGGCACTCCTCCGATGTCCGTGAGTTGCATGATCTCATGGTCATAGAAACATATACTTGACATGCAAAAAATAGTAGCAATAAACTGACACGGTCATATGCTACGTTTGTAGTTTGGGTCTTGTCCATCACATCATTCTCCTAATGATGTGATCCCGTTATCAAATGACATCACATGTCAATGGCTAGGAAATCTTGACCATCTTTGATCAACGAGCTAGTTCACTAGAGGCATACTAGGGACAGAGTGTTGTCTATTAACGCACACACGTAATGTGTTTCCAGTCAATACAATTATAGCATGGATAATAAACGATTATCATGAACAAGGAAATATAATAATAAACACTTTATTTATTGCCTCTAGGGCATATTTCCAACACGAATGCACCGGGTAAGGCAAAAATTCATATTTGGCGCTTGATGAGGAACGGTCTGGCAATGGGTGCAGAACTGTTGGGGAGAAGAATCAAGGATGGAGTCTTCTGTCCAGCTTGCGGAAGAGAAGAAACAGTGTATCACCGATTCTAGGCCTCCTTGCATGCAGAAGCATTTTGGAAAGTGTTGAGTTCAGAGTTGGGGGTGGCGGTGGCGATCCCACCCATTTCTTTTAGCCCCCAGAACTCGCTAAGGAATTGGCTGCTGCAATGGCTTGCTGAAGTTTCCGAAGGAGAGAGGTCAGTTATGATTCAAGGGCTCTATGTGCTGTGGCTGGCCAGGAACGAAACGCGTGAAGGTAAGAAAATAGAGGAGCCACATGTACTGGCGAAATCAGTGTGCTATTACTTGGAGGAGTGGCAGAAGGCGCATGGGAATAAGCAACCGAAGCAACAGGTTCAGCAGAAGGAAAGATGGACTCCGCCGGAGCAAGATTGGATGAAAGCCAACATAGATGGAGCATGGACAAGAATGGGCGACGACGGGGGTGGCAGAGTGATCTTCAGGGATGCTGCAGGCGCATTCAGAGGAGCTGCGTGCTCGTTTTTTCCAGTGGCTGCATGCGCGGAGGCTACGGAGCTGATGGCATGCAGGAGGGCGGTTCATATGGCTGTGGAATTAAACTACCAGAAGATACATGTAGAGATGGACTGCCTGAATGTTGTTCATATGCTCAACGATCAATCAAAGAATCTCTCTTATGCTGGACAGGTTGTGGAGGAGCTGAAGGCGATGCTTCGGACGAGGCAGGATTACAGGGTAACATGGGTGCGTCGGTCGGCTAATGGCGCAACACATGGGTTAGCAAATTAGGTGTTGATACTAGGACCTTTAAGGTCTGGACTCAAGTACCCAAACTGCATTCTGGGCATTGCATCAGACGAAATTCCTGCTTTTGTTTAAATAAAGTTTAAGTGTGAGGTTAAAAAAAAAACATACCAAGTCCCCCACAATGAAAAGGAAAATCATCTGACTATGTTATTAAATTATTATATGCTAGTAATAATTTGTAAGACCATAATTTACCTGTCTCCTATCGATTTAATGACATATCGGTGATCAAGTAGAGGAACCACATTCGAGAGGCATGAGACAGCACGCACAGAATGCTTCTTGCTTGTAGAGCTGAAGACAACCCCTGCTGGTTGATAACTCATAAGAATCAAACACAATAAGGTATGCGACTATGGCGCACTCTCGCTGCATCCACGTAGGCAACACTACGAGACAAAAGGATTAGCCAGGCAAAAGAGAGAGAGACGCAGCCGAGCCCTCGCCCCTTTTTTTTTCCTCTCCCAACACGCAACCTATCCTTTCTCTTCTTTCCCATTCTTGGCCATCGGGAGGAGGGGCGGAGGAGAGAGAGAAGGAGGGGGCGGAGGAGAAGGAGGAGGGGACCTGCGAGCACGCCGACGGCCGTGCGCCTTGAGGAAGGATTGGGTGGGAGGAGAAGGCAGCGGCAGCCATTTCGATTTGTGATCTGCCACCGGCGCCGTCACAAGGACAGACGAGAGGATCTGAGGTGTGCCTGATCCCTCCCCTCTTCTCGTGTTCCGTGGAGGACAACGACGGCTCGAGCAATGGCGGGCTCATCTCGGTGGCAAAGGAGGAGGAGATGTTCCTCAAGGCGTCGATGAGCTCCGGCAGGCTCCAGATCGAGGGCTCCCTCAGCTTCAAGAGGCCGAGGTGGTGGGGACCACCGTTCCATGGTGTCATTCATGAGCAAGTCCAAGGAAGAGCTGGAGGTAGAAAACCCTAGCCGCCATGCTCCTCCCCATTGATCTGCTTCTTCCCCTGATTCCCTTTCCCCCTTTTTTCTCTTTGTGGTGTTACTAAGTTGGCTGCTCCAGTTTCAATTTTGAGGTGCTAATCTTGCTACAGGTTGCTGCGTGGGCCTCTTTTTTCTCTAGGAAAACTACCTCACGGGAATATTGCATCTCTGAATTGGTGTAATGGAATTCATCATCTTTGGTTTAGAGCAGAATAAGAAATCATTCTTCGAACAATTTGCAGACGGAACAAACGGGCCATTGTTAAACTGATCTAAGCGATTCAAGGTAATTACAGGTAACAGAGGGAATTGCTTACCTGTATAAGCACTCCATGTTCTGGCTTGCCAACAGAGACTTGAAACCACATAATGTCTTCTTGGATTGTAATATGATCCCAAAGATTGTTGATTTTGGATCAGAAGATCGCACGAGTAGGGTCGTCAGAACCAGGTACCATGTACGTAATATATCAATCATCACAGATTCCCATCATTTTTTGTCTTCAGTTGTTATAATCTTACAGTTTTGATATCTTTTGTTTCACTTTTCAGTGGTTACAAAGCTCCGGAGTATGCATCTCGAGGAGTTTACTCGATGAAGACAGATGTGTTCAACTTTGGCATTTAGGTTTTGATGATTATTTGTGGCCGAAAGAATACCATGCTCGACAAGCAAGGGGATATTGTTGGTGATCTTGTACGAGATGTGAGAGAACTAAACATATATTTCAAGTTCACATTCACGAGATGTTTACTTTTGTTGCTAGATTGTTTTCCTTCTTTTGCGCTGCAGTTCTCTCATGTTGAATAACTATTTCAGGCCTGACATATGTGGAAGGAACAAGGTTGCATGAGCTTGTGGATCCATTCTATTGGACCAAGGGGTTGCTAACGGAATCGGGTCTTCTACAGGCTGGTTGCTTAGTGCTTACTCCTTGCCGGATTTGGTGATGATGCCAAAGGAAACAATGGTGTTGGGAAGGTTGTAACAGTTCAAGCAGAAAGTGTGCTCAGGAGGTATAGCTGTTGGGACTTTGGAGCATAGACATATAGTCCTGTAGTGATTAGCTTATTTATTTTCTTAGTTGTGCATTTGAAATCATGGACAGGTTAACTAAATTATATTCCCACAGAAGCAGTTTTGTTCAGGGAATGTTCTCCTTGAAGAGGGAGATTCCCTGTAATTGTTCTCCCACTAAAATCTTGGAATATACATGGTAGTTGTAATTTTTATGATAGAACATGACAACCATACACTTTAATCCAAGTGTTCATGTTGAACATTTAATTTTGGCCTGAGAAGTCCAGTGGCAAGATATGCGAACCTACTACAACTAACAACTGTTGATACAATTTCTGAGTTACATCTGCCGTACTCATCGCTTTCTTTTGTAGGTTGTGGCAAACTTCAGTGCTTGGTGTTGTAGGCCATGCCGTGTCATTGCACCTGTTTATACCGAGATATCATCAGAGAATTATCCTCAACTGATGTTCCTGACAATTGATGTTGATGACCTAATGGTAATTCCATCTTACATTTGTTTGGGTAATTCACTAAAGGATAAAATGACCCTAAAAAGGCCAGTTGGATATTTAATATTGACCGATGCTTTGTTAAATCACAAACATTCAGCTAAACCTCAAAGTATGCAGTGTATCATCTTATCTTGTTATTTCCTGTTTCGAAGAAATGTACGCAAATAGATAAATATGTATGCAATACTGTATATTTTTATCTTGCCATTCCTTGTTTCGAAGAAATATATGCAAACAGGTAAATATTTGTTATTGCCAATTTTGTGGAGTGTGGTGGAGTGTTTTTGTCACTCTGATAGCTCGACCCTGTGATGAAGAGCAGGTTGTTCAGATGCTTCCAGAGTTTACCCGCCTTAGTTAGCTACTTAGCTTTAGATGTGATCACTAATGCTTGTTGACTGTAGTTTTAGTTTCAGAAGTAGCATGCTAGAAGTCATATATTGGCTAAGTCGCATTTGTGTTGGGTACATTAAGATGAAAATCACAAGAATTCCAAACTGAAGAAAGTAACATATGACGGGAACACAATTTCAGAGTTAATATGATAATCTGTATTAGAAGAAAGATGCTGCATCAATCAAACCATAAAAAACACGCCGCCGAACCCTAATTTGTTTTGGTTTGTTGGCGGTGGCATTTGTTTTGGTTTTAGAAATGGAACAAGTGTACCACTAATTTGATCATCTCCTTTAGCCAATGTTAAATTTTGTGATTTTTGGTTCTAGACCATGCAAGTTGTCTTTCAAAAATTTATTATATGTCTTGTCTCTCAAGTGCTTGCAAGCATTTTGATGTTCAGGGCTTTCGGTTCCCTTTTTAGATATGTGATGAGGCAACCCATGCAAAAAAAATCACTGGGAAAAACTACAGTCTCCTGACAAAGTTACAGATGCTTTGTTTAACTTTGATGATCCAGAAACAAGATATATATCTGCAGCTCACTAGAATTCAACTATTTTTGCCTGCTGCTTATCGTCCATCGCATCTTTATGGTTGCATTTGCATGTTCAGAACTGGTTTGACCATCTCCTATATGAATGTATGCCGTATGCGTATGCTTGGTGTGCCAGTTAAATGATGCAAATGGTAAACGACAGGACAGAACATCCTTATGTTCCCAAGTCTATATTAGTTATTTTAGATCTTTAAGATATCGTACAGACAAGAAATCACATGCATGATAGTTATCACAAATCCATCTGAACTAAAACTTGGTGTACCCAGGGCTGGGGCGACTGGGTTAGGGTATAGATAAATATGTTTCTTTGTGCTGATTTTTCCTTATCATCTTGCTATGTTCGTCGAGCGAGGGAATGACGAAGTTTTTCATGTCCAATGAAACACAAGCCTTTTTTAAGTACATGTTACTTCAGGCACTGCTTTTCAGATCGATGTCGCTTTATTCATGTGTTCGGTTGTCAGTTTCCGGCCACTTAATTTATGGGTTGTGATTGCTGTCACTGTTATTTAATACCAAATATATTATCCGGATGGCTAGATTTTTATTTGTGTTTGTATCACAGGCTGCAAAGAATCTTGTAGTTGCGACTTTGAGGGCACCTACTACAAATACATCTTCTGGATCAGGTATGTATCATATGGCTGCTTGTCTCTCGGGCACACACGAACTATAGCCTTAATCGTGTGCAGTAAACCTTTTATGCCCCATTTGGGTGTTGCGTCGGCCTCGCACTGTCGCGCACGGCATCGGAGACACGGACAAGGTCGAGCGGTCTGTACTGTCGCGCACGGCATCGGAGACACGGACAAGGTCGAGCGGTCTGTGCTTTTGTGTTCTTTCCTCGGTGTGTGGAGCCGAGGATACATACAAGGAAGCCAAGCAATCCGTGGCATCTTCATGCATCTTCATCGTCATCGGCGTCCTCACGGTGTGCGACTCTAGAGAGACGGACAAGGAGGCCAACAGTTGAAAGTGCGGCTATATATGTAGTGCTTTGTTTGATGGGGAATTATCTTCGTATGCCTTTGTATTGATAATTCCATGCTAAATTTCTACTTAATGTCAAATGAATAAATTGTAACCGTACTAAACTGATTTCACGCAATTGTGTTACATCGGAAATGGATGCATAGGCGCACCCTACCTGGCACCGCCCCAGCTTCAGTTCAGGCGGCGCACCACGGGTGTGCCCCAACCACTAGTTGGGCAATAAAGTGACCATGTTGATGCATTGCACACGCTATGTATGGACGGGGTTCCACAACGGAATATCTCAAATTAGAACTCTAAAATCCATGCTATACATGAACTTGTTCGACACCGTTATGTCCGTGGCCGGCTACGCGTCTCAGAGTGTTGGTCTGGTCAAGCTATTACTTTAGCTGGTCACGTCCACCAGATTTCACTTAGAAGAAGTTTTCAACATGGGCGTCAGGATGCATGCACGTTAATGTGTTGAGACAGATGCAACTAATTAAAAGAAAACATATCTTTATTTTTACGAACGAGTGTTTTTCCATTTTTTTTCGTCATCTGGTCCGTTCGGTATGTCGTCCTGTTTTTTTCCGTCCGTCTTTCTTTGTGTTTAAAATTGGTCCCTTTTATATTTCGGTCTAAAAAAAACTGTATTAAGCAGGACTCGAACCCTGCCTGGAAAGATGGAGCAAAGGCACACTAACGAGACAACCTAACCAACCATATGTGTTTACTAGATGTCTCTGATATTTTTTGTACTTTACAAGTCGATACAGAGTCTTAAATAAAAACAACATCCTTCGTTCTCTTGAAAAAAAAAGCGTTTCGATTGTACGTTGCGTCCCCGTATATCACGTCTTCCACATCATCATGTCGTCCACTTTTGTTATCTATTATCTATATCTATCTACTAATAAAGTAAGGTGGTATTAGATGCCGACTAGGCTAGCTTGTGTTGGTTAGCTGATAATATATTGGTACACACCTGCTGTCAGAAAAAAGCAAGAAAGTGAAAAAATCGAGGAGCAACACGCCCCTGTGGCTATCAATCCACCGATCTGTATCTTCGCGGAGTTTACCTCGAGACGTTCTGACGAAGCATCGGAGGCGCCAAAGACGGTTGATTGATTCCATCAATAGCTCTTGAGAATATATATTCTCAAGTCAATCACGAAAGGAAGTTTACCTCGAGACGTTCTGACGAAGCACCGGAGGCGCCAAAGACGGTTGATTGATTCCATCAATAGCTCTTGAGAATATATATTCTCAAGTCAATCACGAAAGGAAGGCTACACGTACGTCCATCTATTACTAGACGTGCACGTAGTGCTAGCCAGCTTATTGTTCATCAATCAAGGTACTAGCATGTGTGCTTGTTTGAGGCTCGCTTACACGTACGCACATAGCTTCTATGATTTGATCTAACTATCTAAAACCAACAGTCTCTTGTCCAACATAATCCTTTTCATTGATCTCAAGTGCATATGCCGAATTTGTTTGGTCTCAAAGGGAATGTTGAACTGGGGCTGAAAAAAGAAGATAGAAGAATACAAACTTATGGAAAATAGAATTGAAAATATCTCATACATTCCTTTCGCATATGGATTGCAAGCAGTTAACTAAACTCTTCCAAAAAAAAGCAGTTATTTAAAACTCAGAATGTAAGGTTCTTAAATTTATTAGAGAGAAAGAGGGAAAGCTTCATGAATTTGTTACTTAAGAATTTTCAGCAGCCCTCATGCATATTGTGCATAGCAACGCAAGTTTTATAAGAATCGACGACAGAGCATATCCAACAATTTTCCTTTTAGCTTTTCCTTTTTTCCTTTGTCCTTTTTTTATTTTTAAAAAGTTCCTTTCTAACAAATGTGAAGAAACTTTCATAAATTATTTGAAATTTTATAAAATTTATCACGATATAAAAAATGTGTTTTTGAAAATTTTCTTTGAAATTCCAAATACTATTCTCATGAAATTTGTTCACAAATTCAAATAGTGTTCATGTTTTTGAAAATTGTTTGTATTTTTCAGAACAGTTGAAAAACTTCAGAAATTCTTCGATTCTTTGGAAAAATCTTTGGGATTACCAAAAATATCATGTTTACAAAAACCTGATTTGATTTTTCAAAAAAATAATGTTTTATGATCACAAACTCGTATCAAATGTTTGGTGTGAAATGGCATGGTAAGAAAATCCGAGATGACCAGATAAAGATGTGAAGTGAGCTCTATAAATAAATAAAAAAGAGGACACATGGCACAAAAGAGATCCGATAAAAGATGAGATGTGCGTCGTAAAAGAAATAAAAGACTGACAATAGTGCCCCGATAAAGGGATGGCAAGAAGTAGATATGGTTGATGCTAAATATGATATTTTTTCCGTTGCAACGTACGGGCCTTTTGCTAGTGATTAGTTTATACTTCTTCGGGCAACCACGACCATTAGAGGAGACGTGCATGAGAAGGTTTCTCACGTGGTCTTATAGATGTTTAAAGGAGAATGGATGGGACCCGCCAAGCTTGCCAGTAATTTGGTTAATTACTTTAGATCTAGAAAGAATCCAGATTAAGACAAGTATTTGCACGTGTGTCTTTAGGAAAGATTTTAATTGCGCATGTCGGCTAAGTCGGCTAGTTTTATAAAACCTAGCAAACCAACATATGGTTGGATGGTTATAGGGACAGTGATATCCCCAGCTCAACAGGGGTTTAAGTCCTGATGCTTGCATTATTTCTGAATTTATTTCAGGATTTCCGGCGTTGCGCATTCGGTGGGAGGAGACATTCCTGTCGTCGACGAGGCACCTACGATGACTTCGTAAATTTCAAGATGATATGCCGGCTCAGTCTCTCGGGGGTGCTCATAAGGATAGGGTGTGCGTGTGTGCGTTTATAGGCATGAGTGTATACGTGTGTATACGAGCGCTTGCATTTGTACTGTGTTAAAAAAATACTTCTATAAAGCCTATGTGTGCGTCGTCGTAAAAGTCATGTTATATTTTATGAATAGTCACGATGCGTTTTAGGGTAAATATCTGTATCGAGTTTTGGGGAAGTTGTCTAAAAATTCCGAAGTTTTGAAGGAAACTATAGAAAACCTCTCTATTGTGATTTCTCGTCGTGGAAACTATTTTGTCTGTGAGTACCATCGTCGAGATTGGTTTTCTCGTACTAGGCCATAAGGTTCAAATCCTATACTTCGTGTACATCGCGTGCACATATGAGAGGTTGCTGGTACTGAAGGTGGAGTGTTGTGAAAGATCAGGCCACAACTACAGATCATATCTCGCCACGAGGTTCGGTCCACATCAGATTGGCTGTCCACCATGCCGGAGAAGGCTAGAGGTCTTTGGACGGGAGCTTGGGTGACAGGGTGTAGTGGAGGGGAGTGGAGTGGTTAGGGTCTGGTTCGAGAAGCGGATGCATTGAATATATGTGGGGCTGGGTCCGACGTGGCGGACGTGCCCGGGCGCATTCGGGCCTCCCCATATTCGCCCAATATTTGGGACTGATATGAGGATGTCGGTCAATCCGGACATTTGAGGCGTCCATCTAGATCGATTTTTTGACTGGTCACTGATCGGATCATTTGCCCGGCCGTATGATGATGGTTTGAGGCATCAGGATCACTAGTAGAAAATAGACCTTTTGTCCAAAGCTTTAGTCCCGGTCTGGTTTTGAACCGGCACTAATGTGACCATTAGTCCCGGTTCGGGACGGGCATCATTAGTCCCCGGTTCGTTCTGAACCTCTAGTCCCGGTTCGTTCCGAACCTCTAGTCCTGGTTCGTTCCGAACCTCTAGTCCCGGTTCGTAACACGAACCGGGACTAAAGGGGTGGTGGCAGGCTGGTGGCAGGCTGGGGCCCCACGATCACCTTTAGTCCCGGTTCGTGGCACGAACCGAGACTATAGGCTCACCTTTAGTCCCGGTTTGTGTCACAACCGGGACTAAAGATCCCCTATATGAACCCTTCGGCCAGCCCGAGCACACTCCTCCCTGTTTTCCCCTTCTTCCTCTCCTTTGTTCTTCACCTTGCTCGAGCTCACCTCCATTTTTGCCAAAATTTGTCAAGATTTCGAGGCACCCCATCCATCCAAGTGTTCACAAAGGTTAGCAACTTTGTCCTTTCATCTCTCATTGCTAGATTAGCTCTTGCAATGCTCTATAAGTATAGTGATTTGTGAGTTTTAGTTTGGGAGTATTTATATGTGGTAGTTTATTTGATTTATATGAAATTTGAGCTCAAATTAACTTCTTACTTTGCATGTGTAGGTGTGGTTTACTTAGTGCCATCCCGTCCCCGTCCTAACCACCGTCAATCGCCCGCACCGTCCCGTCGCCGGCACCACCTTGGTGAGCTTCTTGTTCTTATCCTTTTTATTAAAAAAATCAGGTTTGTAAGATTTAGATAGTTACTTGTATATTTCTTACCTATATGGTTGTTTGTTATACTTAGTGGCATGGTTTTGATATCCGTTCCCGTCGGCCCTCGTTTGGTTTATGATTCGGATGTGATATATACTCTCTTTTATAACTATTTGTTGCATTTCGTGTTTATGACAATTATGCCCATAAAGTTGACATAGATATTCTTATCTAGGAGGTATGTGAACCGGAAATTTTAACCGACATAGATATTCTTGTCAAGGAGTTAAATTGAGTTAAAAACGAGTATTTGAAAGAAAAATTGAGAAGAGTTGAAGAAGAGAAGATGATACTGGAGTTATACATTGCCGATGTCGTCGATGGTCACACGATCAAGATGGATGCAATGCGCTTGAAGATTAGAAAATTTTAATAATATGCCATTGATAGTGAGGCTTGGTATCACTATGTTGTTGGATCAATTGTTACCTTAGTTGCGATCTTGATCGTATTTGTTGTTGCATTTAAATGCTTTAGCTACAAAGTTTGTATGTTGTTTTATGAGAACAAGTGTGTATGAACTTGTATTAATTTGGTCTTTTCGGTGTTGTGTAATGAAGATGAGCCGGCAATGGATGTACGATGACCGATGCTCTCCCCATTTCATTAATGGCGTGCATACTTTTCTGGTTGTAGCTGAGGCAAACAAGCAGGCGGATGGTTTTATGTATTGTCCATGTGCTGACTGTAAGAATGATCGAAATTACTCTAACTCAAGAACCATTCACGTCCACCTGTTTGAGTCCGGTTTCATGTCCGGCTATAACTCTTGGACCAAGCACGGAGAAAGAGGGGTCCTAATGGAAGAGAATGAAGAAGAAGAGGATGACGACAACTATCCTGGCCATGGGTTCCATGAATACGACGGTACAACAATGGGGGAAGAAGCTGAACCGGCAATGCGGGAAGGAGCTGAAGAAGAGGCATCATATGAGCCCGTTGATGATCTTGGTCGGGCCATTGCCGACGCAAAGAGAAACTGTGCAAGTGAAAAGCAGAAGCTGAATTTGCAGCGCATGTTAGAGGATCACAAGAAATTGTTGTGCCCAAATTGTGAAGATGACAAGAAAAAGTTGGGTACCACACTGTAATTGCTGCAATGGAAGGCAGAGAATGGTGTATCTGACAAGGCATTTGAAAATTTGTTCATAATGTTAAAGAAGAAGCTACCAAAGGACAACGAATTGCCTGACAGTACATATGAAGCAAAGAAGGCTATCTGCCCTCTAGGATTAGAGGTGCAGAAGATACATGCATGCCCTAATGACTGCATCCTCTACCTCGGTGAGTACGAGGATTTGAATGCATGCCCGGTATGATGTGCATTGCGATATAAGATCGGCCACGATGACCCTGGTGATGTTGAGGGCGAGCGCCCCAGGAAGAAGATTCCTGCCAAGGTGATGTGGTATGCTCCTATAATTACCATGGTTGAAACGTTTGTTCCAAAACAAAGAGCATGCCAAGTTGATGTGATGGCACAAAAAAGACCATAAGAAAGACGGGAAGTTGAGAGTACCCGTTGATGGATCGTAGTGGAGAAAAATCGAGAGAAAGTGGAAAGACTTTGCAAAGGACGCAAGGAACATATGGTTTGTTTTAGTGTATATGGCATTAATCCTTTTGGGGAGCAGAACAACAATCATAGCACATGGCATGTGACTCTATGTATCTGTTACCTTCCTCCTTGGTTGTGCATAAGCGGAAGTTCATTATGATGCCAGTGCTCATCCAAGGCCCCAAGCAACCCGGTAACGACATTGATGTGTACCTAAGGCCATTAGTTGAAGAACTTTTAGAGATGTGGAGAGAAGGTGTACGTGCATGGGATGATCACAAACAGCAGGAATTTGACCTATGAGCGTTGTTGTTTGTAACCATCAATGATTAGCCTGCTCTTAGAATCCTTTCAGAACAGACAAACAAGGGATACCACACATGCACGAACTGTTTAGATGATACCGACAATGTATATTTGGATAAATGTAAGAAGAATGTGTACCCGGGGCATCGTCGATTTCTTCAGAGCAGGCATCCCAAAAGAAAGAAAGGCAAGCATTTCAAAGGTGAGGCAGCTCACCGTAAGAAGCCTCACCAACGTACTGGTGATGATATACTTGATATGGTCAAGGATTTAAAAGTAATCTTTGGAAAGGGTCCTGGCGGACAATCTGTTCCGAATGACATTGACGGACGCGCACCCATGTGGAAATAGAAATGTATATTTTGGGACCTACCCTATTGGAAAGACCTAGAGGTCCGCTCTGCAATCGACATGATGCACATGACAAAGAATCTTTGCGTGAACCTGCTAGGCTTCTTGGGCATGTATGGGAAGACAAAAGATACACCGGAGGCAAGGGAGGACCAGCAACGTATGCACGGAGAAGACTGCATGGATCCAAAGAAGTTTTAGGGTCATGCCATCTATGCTCTTACCAAAGAAGAGAAGGAAATCTTCTTCGAATGCCTGCTCAGTATGAAGGTTCCGTCTGGCTTCTTGTCGAATATAAAGGGAATAATAAATATGACAGAGAAAAAGTTTCAGAACCTAAAGTCTCACGACTGCCACGTGATTATGACGCAACTGCTTCCGGTTGCATTGAGGGGGCTTCTACCGAAAAACGTTTGATTAGCCATTGTGAAGTTGTGTGCATTCTTCAACGCAATCTCTAAGAAGGTAATCGATCCAGAAATCCTACCAAGGTTAGAGAATGATCTGGTGCAATGTCTTGTCAGTTTTGAGTTGGTGTTCCCACCATTCTTCTTCAATATCATGATGCACGTCCCAGTTCACCTAGTCGAGTAGATTGCCATTCTGGGTCCTGTATTTTTACACAATATGTTCCTCTTTGAGAGGTTCATGGGAGTCTTAGAGAAATATGTTCATAATCGTGCTAGGCCAGAAGGAAGCATCTCCAAGGGCCATCAAACAGAGGATGTCATTGAGTTTTGTGTTGACTTTATTCCTGACATTAAGACGATTGGTGTTCCTGAATCGCAGCATGAGGGCAGACTGGGTGGAAAAGGCATGCTAGGAAAGAATTCAGTAATATGCCAGGACGGGCATTCTTTGGCGCAAGCACACTACACAGTTCTACAAAGTTCCGCTTTGGTGGCTCCGTATATCGGGCAACACAAGAATATTCTACGCTCCAAACACCCGGAGCAGTCTGACGACTGGATTACACATGAACAAACGGTGAGTTTCGTCGGTTGGTTGCAGACACGTCTCATGCATGACGACACTGTTGCAGCTGACCTGTACTTGATGTCCAAGTTACCATCTTCGACTATATGGACTTTCAAAGGGTACGAGAGAAATGAGAATACATTTTACACGATCGCCCAAGATAAAAAGAGTGCCAACCAAAATAGTGGTGTCCGCTTTGATGCAGCAAACACCAATAGGCCAAAGGACACATATTATGGTTACATAGAGGAGATATGGTAACTTGACTATGGACTTGTTTTGAAGGTCCCTTTGTTTTAGGGAAAATGGGTCAATCTGACAGGAGGCGCGGTAAAGGAAGACCCACAGTATGGAATGACAATAAGGGATCTCAACAATCTTGGGTACGGAGACGAACCATTCGTCCTAGCCAATGATGTGGTGCAGGTTTTCTATGCGAAGGACATGTTTACCAAGCCCCGGAAAAGAAAAGATAAGGAAGTGAATGTTGGGAGACGTAGTAGTAAATCAAAAAAAATCCTATGATCACCAAGATCCATCTAGGAAGAAACCAGCAATGAGTAAGGGGAGAGTGCATCTTCATACCTTTGAAGATTGCAAAGCGGAAGCGTTACAAGAACGCGGTTGGTGGAGTCGTACTCGTAGGGATCTAGATCGCGGTGGATTCCGATCTTAGCGCCGAACAACGGCGCCTCCGCGTTCAAAACACGTGCAGCCCAATGACGTCTCCTACGCCTTGATCCAGCAAGGAGAAAGGAGAGGTTGAGGGAGAGCTCCGGCAGCACGACGGCGTGGTGACGGTGGAGCTACGTGGACTCCGACAGGGCTTCACCAAGCGCTACGGAGAACGAGGAAGAGGAAGGGTAGGGATGCGCCGAGAGATAGAGAAGTCGTGTCTCAAATCATCCCCAATACCTCGGTTTATATATAGGAGGAGGGAGAGGGAGGGCCGCCTTGGCCCCTCCTCCAAGGAGGAGAGGTTCGGCCGAGATAAGGGAGGAGTCCACCTCCCATCTCTTCCTTTTGAATCTCCTTTTGCCTTATCTCTTTATCCCTAGCCGCATGGGCCTTTAGGGAAGGACTTGGCCAGCCCAATAAGTACTGGTCCACCTCCTATAACAGCCCATGAAGTCCTTTGGTCATCACATCCCTCCATGGGGTCCTCCGGCACCCTCCCGGCACTCTCGGTACACTACCGATGAGCCCAAAAACTTTCCGGTGACCAAAACTGGACTTCCTATATATCAATCTCCCGACCATTCCAGAGCTCCTCGTGACGTCTGGGATCTCATCCAGGACTCCGAAAAACCTACGGTAACTACATACAACATTTGCCTATAACCCTAGCATCATCGAACCTTAAGGGTGTAGACCCTACGGGTTCAGGAGGCACGTAGACATGACCGAGACACCTCTTCGGTCAATAACCAACAGCGG
Source organism: Hordeum marinum (assembly GCA_022496015.1). NCBI lineage: Eukaryota > Viridiplantae > Streptophyta > Magnoliopsida > Poales > Poaceae > Hordeum > Hordeum marinum. The sequence goes on along the minus strand of CM039678.1, from coordinate 86,377,470 downwards.
GATCAGGATACCCATGTTGGCTCCCACATGCTCCACGATGATCTCATCGGATGAACCACAATGTCGGGGATTCAATCAATCTCGTATACAATTCCCTTTGTCTGCCGGTATAACACTTACCCGAGATTCGATCGTCGGTATCTCTATACCTTGTTCAATCTCGTTACCGGCAAGTCTCTTTACTCGTTCCGTAACACATCATCCCGTGGCTAACTCCTTAGTCACATTGAGCTCATTATGATGATGTCTTACCGAGTGGGCCCAGAGATACCTCTTCGTCACACGGAGTGACAAATCCCAGTCTCGATTCGTGCCAACCCAACAGACACTTTCGGAGATACCTGTAGTGTACGTTTATAGCCACCCAGTTACGTTGTGACATTTGGCACACCCAAAGTATTCCTACGGTATCCGGGAGTTCCACAATCTCATGGTCTAAGGAAATGATACTTGACATTGGAAAAGCTTTAGCAGACGAACTACACGATCTTGTGCTATGCTTAGGATTGGGTCTTGTCCATCACATCATTCTCCTAATGATGTGATCACATTATCAACGACATCCAATGTCCATGGTCATGAAACCATGACCATCTATTGATCAACGAGCTAGCCAACTAGAGGCTCACTAGGGACACGTTGTGGTCTATATATTCACACATGCGTTATGGTTTCCGGTTAACACAATTATAGCATGAACAATAGATAATTATCATGAACAAGGAAATACAATAATAATCATTTTATTATTTCCTCTAGGGCATATTTCCAACAATGAATACATCATACGATGAGCCAAAGCGCCACATAGTTCTTTCAGGGAAAAGAAACATCGTGGGAGTGGAGGACAAGACAGACATGTCAGAAGATTATGAAAATTTTCATGAAATTGCTCCCTTTAAAGTGAATGTTGATCCAAGCATCAAGTTAAACGATGAAGATTGTCCATGGTTATGGCACAAAGGGACACACGCAAAGAAAAAGTTTTATACGCAAAGATCCCACTCTGGGATGTGACCGGCTTCTCTAGTTAGTTTCCGGACTTATATATTTGGAAAGCCCCACTTCGGATAAACTGGAGGAAATCTTTGTAATAGTAGTGTACTTATATGTTTTGGCATTTTAAATGCGAAGAAATATTATGTCCAAAGCCACGTCATTAGTTTTCAACCCGTTCTGACTTCATTTGCTATTTTTCATGCATTTACTAATTTTTTGAGCTAAATGACCCTGAAATTGAAAAGCACTGCAAATGAACTCTGAAAAGGTTTAAAGTTGGCATGGCATCATCATTTCACCCACATAGCATGTGCTAAAAACTTGAGAGGGTTGCGGCAAAAAATGGATGCCCTTCCTGTACAAAATGGACAATTTCTTTTGAAGTATCAGGGTTTCAGACGAAAACTCGTCTGTTACAAAGGCATTTCATTTTTTTAAACTTATTTCAACTCTAGACTTTTTGTGTGTTCAGTATGCACCATTCGAAACCACATCATCAATTTTCAACACTTTCTGACTTCATTTGCTATTTTTCATGCATTTACAGTTTTTTTGGCTAAATGACCCTGAAATTGAAAAGCACTACAAATGAACTTTGAAAAGGTCGAAATTTGGCATGGTATCATCATTTCACCCACATAGCATGTGCTTAAAAGTTGAGAGGGTTACGTAAAAAACTGGATGCACTTCGTGTACAAAATGGACAATCTCTTTCGAAGTATCATGGTTTGAGACGAAAACTCGGCTGTTACAAAGGCATTTCATTTTTTTAAATAACCTAAGAATTACCAAATTGAATATAATGATAAAACACACTAATATTAAACAGCAGAAAAAATAATCATTGAAAAATCTATTTTAAAAGTAAAGGTATTCACAAACTAGTGATTCACACACATTTCAAATAATTCAAATTTAAACTATTCAAATTCGAAAACTACTGGCACTAACAGGAAGTTTTTAATTTTTTTTACCTAAAGCAAAAAGATCCACAAAGAAACTCTAAATAAAGCCAAAAAAACAACTCAAAAACAAAAGAAAAAACTAAAGTAGAAAAAATAATAAAAAAATTAAAAAAAATGCCCGCCTTTAGTCGCGGTTGGAGCCACCAACCGCGACTAAAGGTGAATTTCATCCAGTCCAAGCGGCAGGAAGCCAGACCTTTAGTCGCGGTTGGTGCCACTAACCGCAACTAAAGGCTCTCATATATATAACGCCACTTATGAAAAATTCACCATCCTGTCCATTCTCTCGATGCCAAACACAAACGACGACGCCAGGCTATTGCGCACTGCCGCATGACCCGTTCGACGCCGTCGCCGCCTCCGACGCCGGCCGCGTGATACGTCTCCAACGTATATATAATTTTTGATGATGGCATGCTACTATATTATCTGTTTTGGATGTTTTATAAGCATTAATATGCTATTTTAATATTATTTTTGGAACTAACCTATTAATCTAGAGCCAAGTGCGAGTTTCTATTTTTTCTTGTTTTTGAGTTTTGCAGATATGGAATATTAAATAGAGTCCAAACGGGATAAAACCTTTGGAAGGAATTTTTCTGGAAGGAAACAAGTCATCCAAACTTGGAGTGCACGTCAGGGGAGGAGCCAGGGCGCCACAAGCCTGCTAGGTGCGGGGGCCCCTGGCGGCACCTAGCAGACGTGTCGCCTCCTGGCAGGTCTCATAACGCTAATTCTTGGCCTGCTCGGCCATGGATCCGGGCCCTCTACAGTAGCCGTCGCTGGATCTGGTCTACCGCTGCCCTTCCGCACCTCCGGCGACCCCTGCCGGCGCTGGATCGAACCATTGTTGCCATTGACAGCACGCATGGGATCGATAATTCTTTTTGAAATTAATAGTATTAGCGCTGGTAGCACCCACACTACTACTAACAAACGTAATAGTAGCGCGGGTGCACCCGCACTACTACTACAAGTTAGCTATAGCGCCATAGTAGTAGCGCGGGCACCAGCGCTACTACTAGCTGTTTAACCCGTGCTACTACTAGGCTTTTCCCTAGTAGTGTATCTTGGGGAGCCGAGGTGGTTTCTCCGGTGGTGAATGTATCCACTTCCATTGCACTGCAGTCGAAATCGGCGGAGGAGGATATAGGCGACAGCTGAGGCGAGTGTGCCCATTGGCTTTCGCGGAGGTGCCATAGGTACAAAGATGAAGCCACCATCAAGGAGGATTCCATGGACGTGGGAGGTGAGGTGTGTGGGTTGGGGCGGTGGGGTGCTTGGGGTTTGGGGGGAATGTGATCTAGAGAGGTGCGGTAAAGTTCATACACCCCTTGGACGCGTCTTTTGGTTTCACGTGTATCAATGTTGGATGGTCTGGCATACAATGCTCACTATGGTCGCTTCTATAGGTGTAGCAAAGTTAAATCACCCCTCATGTAATGACACCCCCATCTCCCCACACCACCCCACCCTGCCCCCCCCACACACATAGACACACCAGCGTTCCTACAACATCCCCCCCCCACAGCACTGTCCGCCCCCTCCTGGCACACAAATTCTTCATCTTCTCCGGTGTTGGGATGGACATCCGAATGGAGCCCGGCCGAGGTCATTTGGTGCTTATGGAAGAAGTGAACAAGGCTACTACTGTGACCGATTTTGTAAGTATTTGACCAAGCCAGATCTGCTTTCATGTGTACGTACTTAAAATCACTTACGGCTTTGAAAACTTCTATCCGTTGATGTACTCATAATTCCCGTTTGTAATTATTTGTAGTTGGAAAGGCTGTGGACTTTGCTGGCGGCCGGGTTCAGGTTCGATCCCTTGGACAGTGAAATCATGGAGCATCTCCATGCCCAGTTTGCTGATGGTGGCGTCCGATCTCACCCTCTCATCGAATGTTTCATGCTAACCTTACAAAAGGGTGTATGCTCGACACATCCTGACAAACTCCTAGGTGATCCAATCGTCCTTCGCTATCAAGCAATTTGTGTCGTATTTGCATCATCTGATCACCACATTGTCATGCCAGGACTAAGAATGGACGGCGTCAACGGAAATTTCTTCTACGTCCCCTTGAATGCAAACAACACGGAAATGAGGAAATGTTGCCTGATAGAGTCGGATTACCTAGCTGGAACTACCTGGCACAAGACTGGAAGAAGCTTGGTCATGAAGGTCAATGACCGGTATGCATGCTGGAAGACGGTGTTGGTGCTTCACACCAGGGCCGGCGACGCCACGTACAACACGAACTGAGTCATGCACCAGTACCACCTCAAAGAGCAGCCCCATGAGAAGACGGGAGAGCTAGTCGCCTGCAAGATATTATACAAGACGGAGATAAGGACCAAGTCAAGTGTAGCGCATTAGGTCATCATTAGCCTCGTTGTTTGGTCATACATCTTTTGTTGACCGTCGTTGATTCTGTTAACATCCATCCTTTTGGTACGGTAAATGTAGTGCTATACGAAGGTTATTTGTGTGCGTTGACTATGATGTACCGCCATCTTTTGTTGTAGATAGAAACATATTGCTTCTTATGTTCCTTATGTATCATTTATGATTGATAGACCACGTCACACTAGTTGACATCTGAAGAAATGGTTGTTCTCTTTGATGTACTAGAATGTATGGGTAGGGCTTGTACTATTAAAAGGCACAGACTTAACCTGTTGGGGGAAGTCACTCTTACGGTCCTACCCCTGCTTCCCCATCCCCTGTAGTCGCAGTGTTAACCTTCACCAACTTTCCCGATGACTCTATGCTATCCCCACCGTTGTCCATGGACGTTGAGGGCAGCAGTTCATATGACCCACACTTCACGGACCGCTGGTTGCGTGTCCTCGATGTGGGACATGGGGATCTTGCTCGGAAGGCAGATGTTGGAAACAACGTATAGGTTGATGCACATAGTAATCCTCCAACGACTATAAGTACTTCTGAATCTATGTTGCCTATTCGCGAATCCTGATTTGAAGCGCTCATTGTTTAAATGTCCTAACTTCTTTGTCTAAAAGACCGCATATGAACTGATTCGAGCAGCTCTAGAGGCCATAGATCTAGAGGACGAACTCGACTTGTTGAAGACTGGTGCGGATGAGCGGAACCACCTGCCTTTCAAAAAAATTCATGAGCCCAACGGAGAAGAAGCATCAACAGCTTCTTTTGACGATTGGGTGGACGCTCTTCTTTAGTCTAACACTCATGTAGCTGGATATGTGGTAAGTAAACTCTCATATCTCCATCTTCTTCACTAACGTCTACTAACAACTCCGCACATGGTGTACTTGACGGAAGCAATCTGCAAATTCGCGTCGCCAGTTCTCTGAGGATGATAGGAAGCGAGGGAGGCACCTGAGAGACTCCTTTTTCGATTGGCTGAGTAGTGTGATGGAGCACAAAAGAGTAGTTCAGGTTGCTGCCTCAAAGGCGCAGTTGAAGGAGTTTCCGAGGACAACCCATCACAAACTACATCTGCTCCAAATGCGCATTTGGATTGAATCAAACACGGAGGAGAGAAACAGGATGGGTCCTCGGGCTAGAGAGCTACCATATCCTATGATATCCATCAGGTGGGCTATCCTAGAAGGCGCATCTACGAATCCGGAATAGGCCTCTAGATGATCGTTCCTATGCGAGCGTACACCATTGTTGGATTCTCCTGAAGAGTGTGCAACTTTTCCTCCTCTTCCACGGTTCCAGGATGTAAACTCTGGTGATAATGTAGTCAGGCATTAATGAAACTAGCGCATGCTTATTTGATGAAATGTTAGAGAGTAAATTAATGTTACAATACAAATTGTACACAAAAGTGAAAACGGGGCATGTTCTTCAGTCACAAATCGACTACATTAACGCCTCAAACTATTTTCCTAATCTTATACCTGGACACATCATTTTCAGTAAACACTCGCTCAATCATTGATTGTAGCTCGGTCCTTTCCTCCCGGACTTTGTCAAGATCTGTAGCCAGCCTATCAACCTGAACATGCAGCTTCATCTTCTCCCCCTCCAGCTTGTAATATTCTTTGGCACTGCACACGTTGTCCGTAATTCTTGTGCATCTTTTGTCATCATACAACTTCCAAAGCTTGGTTAATGTTTTCTTCAGACATTCCGACTATTCCTGGTCAACCCACTCTAAGAAGCCACAGTTCGACCCTCCATGCATAGTGTTAGCACCAATTTTTGGATGGGTTACTCTTCCTTGCAGATGAATTGAGACATGAAGCTTCGTAAGTTGTGGTATTGTACTCACCAGATCAACGCATCCGAAAAATCTTTGGCTGGTGTCAGTTCCATCAAACGCAACCAGTCTTCGGAAGTAAGCTCGGTGATGGCACTGTGTAGTAGCATCCACCGCTCGGCCGCAGTAGTCGTCGTCGTCGATGGTGCCTACCACCTGCTTGAGCAGATTCATAACAAAACCATGGCATGTAGCTGGTCAATTTGTTCAGCCAAAGACAAATCATTATATGTAGGGTCATGGTTTTAAATAGCGGATAGCGGGCTAGTAGCGGATTGGGTTCCGCATTGTGACACCCTGATTTTGACAACTTTTTCTTTTCAAAACCTTTTTGCGTTTTATTTGCAATTTGGTTGATTTTCAAACCTTTTCAGTTAATTTGGACCTATGATTCTTTGAATCTTTTCCCAAGTAACCCCAAACCCTCATCACCTTGCCAAAACCTTTCCACACCTCTCCTGGATCAATTCCCAATATATATTTATTTTTCCAATAATCTTTTATTCCTTGGGGGATTATGGCATCACTATGGTTTGTGAAGCAACCTATAGTTTGGATGATCAATAAATTCCCAAACTTTTGTCACACCTTCTTATCATCATATGATCCCATAATCTTCAAAAATATTCCATTACCCAATACAAAAATTTGGCCAGAATAGTTATTTCTTCTCTGGCCAAAATTGGTCCATTATGAAGCAACCGCTATTTTCCTAGCTCAGAAAATTCCCAATAAATTCCCTAAGGTACTAGGGATCCTATCTAGACACAATATCCAAAAATATCACTTTGGCCAGTACAAATTTCCAGAAGCAAAACTCTGACAAATTTCTACTTATTCCAAACCTCTGTGAAGGAAGTACCAGCTAGAGATGGCTATATACCATGAAACTTTTATGGAATCTTCTATATCTCAAGTGACTTCTCTCCACAAAGTTTCATCATCAGGAGACCATATATGTGAGTGCCACAAGCTCGTCTTGTTTCTGGTCCAGTAACCACACTTACACATGAACCATGTTCAAATATTTTTTAAAATCTTTCAAACTTGGCCACTCTGTAGTCCTTCCAACCTAAACCACTCTAGACAACTCCATTGGTTTCATCTGCATCTCATATCTTCTCTAGAAACTCCTCAAGTTTGCTATCATAAGCTATAGCTGAAGCTACACTTCACAACAGAGTGAACCTAGTCAAACCAGTGGCATAAGGAGGCTAAGTGGTCGAATGTCGACGCCGGGGACAAGGTGTGCCAGGCTTGCGTGGCCTCCTGGTGGCCACACCCGTGGTGAGCACGGTGTTGGCATGCCATTACACGCGCTCTACACCACGCTCGAGCCCAAAACAACGCGTCCATGTAGCCCCGCATGGCCTAGCCTTGTCCCCGCGCGTCGACGTCTTCCCCTCCTCCCACCTGACCATTCTGGAGTTCTCTCCTCGCCGGAAACCTCCTCAGCGGCTGCCATGGCACCTAAGCATTGTGGCGCCCGTGCGGCCACAGTGGCCCTACGGCGCGTCGCCTTCCTCTGCTTGCCTCCACCCGCATTAACTTCCTCCTTCCCTATCCCGTCTCGTCACCCGCAAGCGGCTAGCTAGCGTGGCGTCCTGGCGCCGGCGACGTGTCCTGAGCCTCACCGCTTCGACAGAGCTCGGCCGCACTCACCTCTGGCCTAGATAAAGCCATGCCCGGCCCTCCAGAGCTCCTCACCCCGCTCCTCCACCTTCCAATCGACCTCTCGAGCAGTGAGCCATGGCCGAGAGGCTCTCTGGCCTCAAACCTCGCCAGAGAGGCACCGAACCCCAAGCTCTGCCGCCTCGCCATTCCACTCCACCCTAGCCCCAACCGCCCTCACCCTCGAGCTCAGCTCATCCCCCTGGTTCTCCTCGACCTCCTACCCGAGCAAATCATCGCCGGAATCATCGTGTCCTTTGACACCCGAATGTCGCCGCCGCCAGAGAAGAAAGGGATGACGTTGTCCCACCACCTCTAGTCAAGCCACGGGTATGTGTGTGCTTGCCGTTGTGCGCCTGTTCCATACCCGCAGTGCCCGGACCTCGCCGCAGTCTCTATCACCGGCGACCATCACCGGAGCGCCGCGGTGCTCTGCTCCCTCTCTTTCCCTTTTTAAACCCAGCCGCGGGATCCCACCTATCATCGGCTCAAGCCCGCATCCGAAGCGGTATAAGTGGAGACGCCCCTCCATTTTACGCCTTCGACGTGGCCCCTATTGATTTTCTGATTTTCTATTTTAAATCAACTTTGGCTAGAAACTTTGACCAGCTATAACTTTTTATTTACAAGTCCAATTTCGTTGATTCTTTTTGCATTGAGTTTGTATTGAACCCCTTTATCCTCTAACAAATTTTGGTATTTCTCCAATATTCACAGAATTTATGGTTAGAAAAAAGGCTTCATGTGACATTTCCTTTTGTTTATTTATAATATTTTCAGAAGGAAACTTTGGTGCATTTGAAGACCAGGAGTTTGTGAACCACCCAACAGAGCAAGGCAAGCCAAGACACCCATTTCATGAAGAATTTCAATAGCATTGCATGTTTTAATGCGTTATGATCATTTACTTACTATAGGATAATTCATAGCAATTAATTTAAATGCTTAGTTGCCTATTGTGATAAACCACTATAGTAGCTAAATAAACTTAGTTCACCAGTACCTCCAAACAGGGAGGGTTATGCGTGTGTGCTACCCTGATCAGGTAGACGGCGATAACCCGTGAGCCCAGTTGAGTTTTGTGTCAGTGTCCCCGTTTGGGACAGTTTAGTTTGGCCACACCGGTGGCAGGTGTCATGAGGTGACACAGGGGCCACCCGGGGCAGGACTCCGGGGGAGGATGAATGCCGGTGGTACGATGGGGGAGTCAAGGGTCAGGCAGGTTTCGTTGAAGTAATGCTGGTCCACCTGAATGGGATCACGAGGCTAGGTGCTTCATGGTGTGGGTAAAGTGCGCAACCTCTACAGAGTGTAAAATCTATTCGAATAGCCGCGTCCACGGTATTGGACAGCCCGTCCAGACCTCATTAGGTGGTCAACCATAATCGTGGTAATAATGATGGAAGAACTCGTCTTATGAATGGAAGTACTCATTGGCTTATGAGTATTCCGAGGGTTGTGGGATAACCCGGAAGAGAGTAACTTGATAACCGATACAGTAAGTGAATTATTTAAGAATTTTACATGCTACTTGCCATGCTATTGTCTACTGCATTATTTGGTTGTCGTGAGCTTGCGAGTACATTCAAAGTACTCACCTGGCGTATCATGCCAGATGCAGGAGAAGCCGAGGACGAAGGTCTCGACGGTTCGTGCTACGCTAACTAGGCTGTGTCCTCAGCAGTGTCCCTGTGGATGGAGTTTCCGCTATGTTCCGCTACGCTAGTAGTTCTGAGGCCCTGCTATGTTTCATATATAATGTACATACCGTCATAGCACCGAGTGTGCCTTTGGCCTTGCTATCATTGTAAAATATGAGCTTGTACCCGAAGCTATCAATAAAGTTCAGTTATGTTCTGTTCCAAGTTGTAGTGTGTTTCTACACGACATGATCTTTGGGCTGGAAACACTGGTAATCCAGTTCTCTGAGCCGGGGTGCCACAACGCTTGGGATCAAAGCGAGGCTGACTGTAGGACACCCTAGTTAACCCGTGCTAGAATCACGATTAGTGTAGGGCTGTGAGTGTGAATTTTGCTTGCTGCATTTGATTGTTGCATAGCATGCATCATGATTCATTGTTTTACTAACCGTTGGCATTGTGAGTGTAGATGGCATTAGTTCCGTACCACTACCATCATGAGCCAGAACCATTCACCTTTCCTGTACTGCCCCATAACGTTTGGCTTCGGATGTACCCCAACGGCGAAGATTCGGTGTACCAGGTGTTTAGGGAGTAGCTTGTTGAGTCAGTGTACGAGTATCACGCAAAGGCTTTCCTGATCGCGAGCTCGGATATTGGTAGCTATTCTTGCTCTTCTAAGGGAGGATCGGCTACTACTCCGGAGCTGGCGATCCAGTTTGCTACGATGGAGGCTCTCACTGACTTGCGCTTCCACGAGGTCGAGATGCAGACTCATCCGGGTTTCTTCCACTACCCCACCCTGTCGCCTGCGATAGGGCGAGTCATTTTCGCACCAGTTGACCCGACGAGTGATCATGCGACTGCAGTTCTATCCCGTTATCTGAACGCCATTTATCGCATGATCATATCCTTGGCTAAGGAGTTGTCTCGTGTCTAGGGATCACTTGCAGTCATGACTTCAGTACCATATCCACCTCAGCTCCTAGTTCCGCCTATGTATGCATCACCAGTTCCACCTCCACATTTGCTTGATACTCCTTCTAGCTCTACTGCGCCACTAGGCTTTTCGTCTGGTAGCCGTCGTGAGACCTCGGTAGAGTGGGCCTCACTCCTAGCCACTCCAGCTGCTCTGATGTTGAGGCGTCGTGCTCCTTCTTCCTAGGAGGGAGAACCGTCCCACCAGCGTCATCGTGTTTCCTTTGATCCGGAGGATGTGATCCATATCATCAGTTCCGATTCCGACTCAGGATCAGATGACGAGGAGTCTTTAGTCTGGCAGTGTTCGTACCACCCGCGCCACTAGAATGGAGGCTCGAGTTGTAGTGCATGCATCTTTGCATCTGTGAACTGCCGTATGAGCAGTCTAGCTATGATATTCCCCCTACTAGCTTGCCATGTATAATGTTGGGTTATCTTGTATAATTATGTTGTTTGCTGTATTCGCCCTTTTTCGTGTATTTTCTTACTGGTGTCATATTACTGGGTTTCCTTATGGATGTTGCTCATCAATTCAGTATTTTGCAATGGGAACAAATTTAGGATGAAGAGAAGTTGTAGCCAAGGCGGCGATGGAACTCCCGTTTGTCGATCCGCCAGACAAGCAGGACAACCACCAGAAGACTTACCACCTCCATCACCTCAAGCACCGACCACCGATCAGATCATGCGAATGTTTGAAGAGAAAAGGAACCAGGATCTCATGGAATTCCTGGAAAGTATGCAAGTTATGGTAGGTCAGAATAACAACCACAATGGAACCCACTCTAGGTTGTCTGACTTCCAACGCACCAAGCCACCCAATTTTGGCCAAGCTGTAGACCCTATAGAAGCTGATGATTGGTTGAGGACCATGGAAAAGAAGCTAGACATAGCCCACTATGAAGAAATAGACAAGGTCCCTTTTGCCACTCATTATCTAGAAGGGCCAACAACTATATGGTGGGACAACACAAAGGTGGTATGGCCCTCTTGAGAAGAGATTTCCTGGGAGAAGTTCAAGGAGCTATTCCGCAAGTATCAAATCCCTACAGGCATAATGAAGGTGAAGCAAAGGGAGTTCCTTGCTCTTACACAAGGAAATATGTCTGTGGCGGAGTACCTGAACAAGTTCAACAATCTGGCACGGTACCCTACCCATGATGTGTCCACCGAAGAAAGGAAGATAGATCGATTCCTAGGACGACTGAATCACGCCCTCCATTGTCAGCTCTGTATGTTGGACTTTCCGGACTTCTAGACTTTGGTAAACAAGGCTTTCATAGCTGAACGAGAGCATAAGTCTGGATATGATGATCGCAAGCGGAAGTTTGAACCCAAGAAGGATAACCGTCAACCGTTTGCGCAGAAGCCACGCACCTGGCAGCCAGGCCCATCTGAATACAAGCCCACATGGAGCAATGGCAACAACAACAATAAGACGGTGAGTCGAAAAAATACCTTCGGCAAATAGCCAGTGATAGAGGACTGTCGCCGCAATAACACTGCTTTACTTGCGGCCAAAGCGGACACTATTCCAAACAGTACCCCGTCAACAACAGGAAGCCATCCTCCGACGTCAAGCCACAGGTCAACACTATCGGACGCTGCCCCAATCATAACTTCTTCCACGAATGCGTCCATCATATCTCCGTTGAGGAAGTCTGCGAAGCTCTAGAAGTAGTCCTTGGTATGTTTTCTGTTAACGACATACCTGCAATAATCTTATTTGATTTTGGGGCTTCCCATTCGTTTATTTTGCAGAGTTTTTCCATCTTGCACAAATTTTCTCCTTCGCTTTTGGATAAAATCATGGTGGTACAATCCCTTGGCTCCCTGCTCATAACAAATCTGATATATAGAGATCTGGAAATTTCAATACATGGAGTTAAATTTCCAGCTCCACTCGTTGCCATTGAATCTCAAGGATTGGATGTAATACTGGGGATGGAATGGTTGACACCACATCAGGTATGCATCAATTGTGCCACTAAGACAGTGACACAGGTTAACCTGGCAGGACAAACACTTCAATTCCTTGCCAGCAAGATGATGTTAAGAAAGGGAATGGCATACCACAATACCGGTACGGGTATGAACTAGATTCCGGGAGTTTGCGAATTTCCGGATGTATTTCCTAAGGAATTACCAGGGATGCCACCCGACCGGGCATTAGAGTTTGCAATTGAGGTGGTTCCCGATACTGCTCCGATCTATAAGAAATACTATCGTATGTCGAGCCCAGAGCTAGTGGAATTAAAGAAGCAGTTGGATGAATTATTACAAAAAGGGTATATTCGCATAAGCATCTCGCCATGGGGATCACCTGTATTGTTTGTCAAGAAGAAGGGTGGAAGTCTACGAATGTGCGTAGACTATCGCCAGCTGAATGAGGTCACCATCAAGAACATGTACCTGCTCCCTCGCATTGATGATTTGTTCAACCAGCTGAATGGAGCACGAGTATTCTCCAAGATTGACCTCCGAACAGGGTATCATCGGCTAAAGAACAGAAAAGAAGATATACCCAAGACAGCTTTCACCACCCGATATGGTGTGTACGAGTTTACAGTCATGTCATTTGGACCGACGAATGCTCCATCTTATTTCATGAGCATGATGAACAAGGTCATCATGGATTTCCTGGACAAATTCCTGGTGGTGTTCATCGATGATATCCTGGTATATTCTAAGGATGAAGAAGAGCATAAACAACACCTCTGTGTTGTCTTGGAAAGGTTAAGAACCCATAGTCTGTATGCCAAGTTCAGTAAATGCGAATTTTGGCTAAAAGAGGTGGGATTTCTAGGACATATTCTGTCAGAACAAGCAGTAGTCGTCGACCCCAGCAAAGTAACAGTAGTACTGAATTGGAAGAGACCAGCCTCAGTGACCGAAGTCTGTAGCTTTCTGGGATTGGCAGGCTATTACCGTTGTTTCATAGAACGCTTCTCTAAAATAGCTAAGCCACTGACAGAATTGCTAAAGAAAATCAAAGGTTTGTCTCGACGGCAGAGTGTGACAGCAGCTTCCTAGAGCTAAAGACAAGGCTAACTACAGCACATGTCTTAGTTCTTCCGGACATCCACAAGAGCTTTGATATATAATGCAATGCCTCCAGACGTGGAATGGACTGCGTGCGGATGCAAGAAGGAAAGCTTGTAGCATATGTGTCCTGACAGGTATGACCTCACCAAGAAAACTACCCCACGCATGATTTGGAATTAGCAATAGTGGTTCATGCTTTTAAGATTTAGAGGCATTACCTCATTGGACAACGTTCTGAAATATACACTGACCATAAGAGTATAAAGTATATTTTCACCCAGCCTGATCTGAATCTCTGGCAGCGAAGATGGCTTGAATTAGTCAAGGACTATGACATTGGAATAAATATCATCCTGGAAACGCTAATGTGGTCGCTGATGCTTTCAGCAGAAAACAAGGCACAGTAAACACGCTACTCGGAAGTATCCTTCCAAGGTTACAGGAAGAGTTCGCTAAGCTCAATATGATGCTATGCGTCCCAACTACCCCAGATACTTTGGAAATTTATCCAACACTTATGGAAGAAATTAAAGAAGCTCAAAAACTAGATGAAGGAATAAAAGAGATCAAGGAGCTGATTCCGAAAGGGAAGGCCAAGTCCTTCCGCGTGGATGACCAAGGCACCTTATGGTTTGAGAAACGGATATGTGTGCCCGACCGGAACAATATGAGGCAGCAAATACTCAGAGAAGCTCATGAGTGCGCATACTCTATCCATCCGGGAGGAACAAAGATTTATCAGGATCTGAGAGAGACATTTTGGTGGCCAAGAATGCGAAGGGATATAGCATACTATGTCGCCTGCTGTGACATCTGCAACAAAGTCAAGCACTAGTAGAAAACAAGCCTTCCATTTGAACCTTTAGTCCCAGTTTTGCTTTGAACCGGGATTAATGTGTCCATTAGTCCCGGTTCCAACGGCTAGTAGCTGTCAGGGGGCACGGGCCCCATCAGTCCCGGTTCATTTGAGACATATAGTCCTGGTTTGTATCCCAAACCGGGACTAAAGGAGTGGTGGTAGGTTGGTGTCAGCCTGGGGCCCCCACGAGCCCTTGTAGTCCCGGTTTGTGATACAAACCGGGACTACAAATGAACCTTTAGTCCCGGTTTGTATAACCAACCGGGACTAAAGTTTTCCCTATATAAACCCTTCGCCCAAATCGACTCAATTTCTCTATTTTCTTCATTCGAACTCCCCTCTCTGTTTCTTCCCCTAGCTCGAGCTCATCCCTCCATTTTTGCCAAGATTTGTCAAGATTTGAGGCACCCCAGTTCATCCAAGTGTTCACAAAGGTTAACAACTTTGTCCTTTCATCTCTTATTGCTAGATCAGCTCGTGCAATGCTTTATAAGTATAGTGATTTATGGGTTTTAGTTTGGATGTAATTACGTGATAGTTTTTTTGATTTATATGCAATTTGAGCTCAAATTAACTCCTTAGTTTGCATATGTGTAGGTGTGGTTTACTTAGTATGCCTTCCCGTGCCTGTCCTAACCACCATCGATCGACCGCACCGTCTCGTCGCCGGCACCACCTTGGTGAGCCTCTTCTTGTGTTCTTATTTGTATGATTTAGATAGTTACTTGCATAGTTTTCTTACTTGTATGATGGTTGTTATATATAGTGCCATGGTTATGATATCCGTGCCCGTCGGCCCTCGTACGGTTTACGATTCAGATGTGGCATATTCTCTTTTATAACTATTTGTTGCATTTCGTGTTAATGACAATTATGCCCATCAAGTTGACATAGGTATTTTTATCTAGGAGGTAGTTGAACCGAAAATTTCAACCGATCCTATTGTCGAGAAGTTAAATTTAGTTGAGAAAGAAAACGAGGATTTGAAAGAAAAATTGAAAAGAGTTGAAGAAGAGAAGATGAAATTGGAGTTGTACGTTGCTAATGTTGTCGATGATTACAAGATGAAGATGGATGCAATACGCTTGAAGATTAGAAAGATTAGAAAATATGCCATTAATAAAGAGGCTTGGTATCATTATGTTGTTGGATCAATTTTTACCTTAGTTGCGATTTTGATCGCATTTGTTGTTGTTACATTTAAAATGTTTTAGCTAGATAGTTTTCTGTTGTTTTATGAGAATAAGTGTGTATGAACTTTATGTATGAACTTGTATTAATTTGGTCTTTTGGGTGTTATGTAATGAAGATGAACCGGCAATGGATGTACGTTGACCGACGCTCTCCCAAGTTCATTAATGGTGTGCAGAGTTTTTTGCGTGCAGCTGAGACAAACAAGCGGGATGGTTTTATGTGTTGTCCATGTGGTGTGTGTAAGAATGATGAGACTTACTCTAGCTCAAAACAGATTCACATCCACTTGTTTACGTCTGGTTTCATGTTCGGCTATAATTATTTGACCAATCACGAAGAAAGAGGGGTTGTTATTGAAGAGGATGAAGAAGAAGAGGACGACGACAACCATCCTGGGTGTCCTGAATATGATGGTAGTACAATGGGGGAAGAGAATGAAGAAGAAGAAGCTAAGGCATCATCTGAGCCCGCTGATGATCTTGGTTGGGCCATTGGTGATGCAAAGAGAAACTGCAAAATTGAAAAGAAGAAGTTGAAGTTGCATCTCATGTTAGAGGATCACAAAAAAGCGTTGTACCCAAATTGCAAAGATGACAACACAAAGCTCAGAACCACACTGGAATTGCTGCAATGGAAGGTGGAGAATGGTGTATCTGACAAGGGATTTGAAAAGTTGCTGAAAATAATGAAGAATAAGCTTCCAAAGGACAATGAATTGGCTCACAGTACATACGGAGCAAAGAAGGTTGTCTGCCCTCTAGGATTGGAGGTGTAGAAGATACATGCATGCCCTAATGATTGCATCCTCTACCATCGTGAGTACGAGAATTTGGATGCATGCCCGGTATGCAATGCATTGCGATATAAGATTGGTCGCGATGACCCTCGTGATGATGTTCAGGGCGAGCGCCCCAGGAAGAGGATTCCTGCCAAGGTGATGTGGTATGCTCCTATAATACCACGGTTGAAATGTTTGTTCCAAAAAAATAGCATGCCAAGTCATTGCGATGGCACAAAGAAGACCATAAGAAAGACGGGAAGTTAAGAGTACCCGCTGATGGGTCGCAGTGGAGAGAAATCGAGAGAGAGAGTGGTCGGACTTTGCAGATGACCCAAGGAACTTATGGTTTGGTTTAAGTGCAGATGGCATTAATCCATTCAGGGAGCAGAGCAGCAAGCATAGAACATGGCATGTGACTCTATGTATCTATAACCTTCCTCCTTGGTTGTGCATGAAGCGGAAGTTCATTCTGATGCCAGTGCTCGTCCAAGGCCCTAAGTAACTGGGCAATGACATTGATGTGTACCTAAGGCCATTAGTTGATGAACTTTTACAGCTGTGGAATAAAAAAGGTGTACGTGTGTGGGATGAGCACAAACAACAGGAATTTGACATGTGAGCGTTGCTCTTTGTGTTGGAAATATGCCCTAGAGGCAATAAATAAAGTGTTTATTATTATATTTCCTTGTTCATGATAATCGTTTATTATCCATGCTATAATTGTATTGAATGGAAACACATTGCATGTGTGGGTAAATAGACAACACAATGTCCCTAGTATGCCTCTAGTGAACTAGCTCGTTGATCAAAGGATGGTTAAGGTTTCCTAGCCATGGACATGAGATGTCATTTGATAACGGGATCACATCATTGGGAGAATGATGTGATGGACAAGACCCAAACTACAAACGTAGCATATGATCATGTCAGTTTATTGCTACTGTTTTCTGCATGTCAATGTATATGTTCCTATGACCATGAGATCATGCAACTCACGGATATCGGAGGAGTGCCTTGTGTGTATCAAACGTCACAACGTAACTGGGTGACTATAAAGGTGCTCTACAGGTATCTCCGATGGTGTCTGTTGAGTTGGCATGGATCGAGACTGGGATTTGTTACTCCGTGTAACGGAGAGGTTCTTGGGGCCCACTCGGTAATGCAACATCACAATAAGCCTTGCAAGCAATGTGACTAATTGTTAGTTGTGGGATCTTGTATTACGGAACGAGTAAAGAGACTTGCCGGTAACGAGGTTGAACTAGGTATGGAGATACCGACGATCGAATCTCGGGCAAGTAACATACCGAAGAGCAAAGGGAACGTTATACGGGATTAACTGAATCCTTGACATAGAGGTTCGACCGATAAAGATCTTCATAGAATATGTAGGAACCAATGTGGACGTCCAGGTCCCGCCATTGGTTATTGACCGTAGAGGTGTCTCGGTCATGTCTACATAGTTCTCGAACCCGCAGGGTCTGCACACTTAAGGTTCGGTGACGTTTCGGTAGTGTAGAGTTATGTATGGTGGTCACCGAAGTTTGTTCAGAGTCCCGGATGAGATCCCGGACGTCACGAGGAGCTCCGGAATGGTCCGTAGGTAAAGATTCATATATAGGAAGTCCCAGTTTGGTTTCCGGAAAAGTTTCGGGCTCATTGGTAGTGTACCGGGATTGCCGGGAGTGTACCGCGAGTGCCGGTAGTGTACCGGGAGACCTCCGGGAGGGGTAGTTCGACCCCAAGAGGTCCATGGGCTGTGGGAGAGTATTAACCAGCCCTTAGTGGGCTGGGAAAACAGCCACAAAGGCCCATGGCGCAGGAGAGAAAGTCCTAAAGCAAAAAGTGGAAAATCAGCCAATAGGAGGCAATCCTACTCCAACTAGGATTGGAGGTGAAGTAGGATTGCTTCCCACCTCCTATTTCGGCCGACCCAAAGGCCTTGGCTTCCTCCTCTCTACTCTAGATCCAAAGTAGGATTGGGTGGTTTTTGGAAAGAATTTCCGGCCACGTGCTACCCGTTCCACCGGTGCATAGTTTCTCCTCTAGATCGTAGTTCCGCAGTGCTTAGGCGAAGCCCTGCCAGAATTGCTCCACCACCATCACCGGAGCGCCGTCACGCTGCCGGTGAACTCTCTCTCCTCTCCACCTTCTCTTGCTGGATCAAGACGGTGGAGATCGTCATCAAGCTGCACGTGTGCTGAACGCGGAGGTGCCGTCCGTTCGGTACTAGATCGGAAGGATCGTGATCAAGGCCACGGGACATTCGTGATCGGATCGCGGGACGGATCGTGACGAGATCGCGGGACGGTTCGTGATTAGATTGCGGGACGCTCGGCGATTTGGATTGCGAACAAGTTCGACTACACCAACCGTGTTTCTTAACGCTTCCCGCTTAGCGATCTACAAGGGTATGTACATCCACTCTCCCTCTCGTAGATGCTCATCACCATGGATAGGTTTGCGTGTGCGTAGGAATTTTTTTGTTTCCCATGCAACGTTCCCCAACAGTGGCATCATGAGCTAGGTTGATGGTTCGATGAGATCTCGAGTAGAACACAAGAGATTTTTGGGCGTTGATGCTTAGATTGCTTCCTCCCTTGGTCGGATTTTGTTTCAGCGGGATTGTGAGATGAAGCGGCCCGGACCAACATTACTCGTACGCTTACGAGAGACCGGTTCCCTCGACGCAACTTGTTGCTTAGATGGCTTGCGGGTGACAGTTTCTCTTACTTTAGTTGGATCGGATCCAACAAAGGCGGTCCTTGAGAAGGTTGAAAAGCAAACTACGTATCACCGTTGTGGCTTTGCGTAGGTGAGAATCGTTCTTGCTAGATACCCGTAGCAGCCACGTAAAACTTGCAACAACAACTAGAGGACGTCTAACTTGTTTTTGCAGGGTATGTTGTGATATGATATGGCCAATTACATGATGAGATATATGTGATGTATGAGATGATCATGTGATGTATAGAATTTCACGACTTGCATGTCAATGAGTACGGCAACCGGCAGGAGCCATAGGGTTGTCTTTAATTATTGTATGACCTGCGTGTCAATCATTAAGCGCTATGTAATGCTTTACTTTATCGCTACGGTAGCAATAGTAGTAGAAGCTTGCAGGGCGTGACAACACCGATGGTGACACGTTGATGGAGATCAAGATGATGGAGATCATGGTGTCGTGCCGGTGACGATGGAGATCATGTTGATGTTTTGAAGATGGAGATCTTAAACACAAGTTCATGGCCATATCATGTCACTTATGAATTGCATGAGATGTTAATCCTTTTATGCACCTTGTTTTGCTTAGTACGACAGTAGCATTATAAGGTGATCCCCGAGTGTGCACCGTTGCGAAAGTTCGTCGTGTCGAGACACCACGTGATGATCGGGTGTGATAGATTCTACGTTCACATACAACGGGTGCAAGCCAGATTTGCACGCGCAGAACACTCGGGTTAAACTTGACGAGCCTAGCATGTACAGACATGGCCTCGGAACACAAGAGACCGAAAGGTCGAACATGAGTCATATAGTAGATATGATCAACATAATGATGTTCACCATTGAAGCCACCTTAACTCACGTGATGATCGGACTTGAGTTGGTGAATTTGGATCATGTGACACTCAGATGACCTGAGGGATGTCAATTTGAGTGGGAGCTTTAGTAATTTGATTAACTAAACTCATTATCTTGAACAATAGTCTAAGTAACCTTTGCATGTTTATGTTGTAGATCAATGGCTCGCGCAGTAGCACCCTTGAATTTTAATGCGTTCCTAGAGAAAGCTAAATTGAAAGATGATGGAAGTAACTTTGTTGACTGGGCCCGTAATCTGAGGATTATCCTCACGGCTTCCCAGAAGTCATATGTCCTTGATGCACCGCTTGGTGACCAGCCAGAAGACATGACCTGCGAAGACGTTGAGAACGCTTGGGAGGCTCGTGCTGGAGACTACTCAATAGTTCAGTGTGCAATATTGTATGGCTTAGAACCGGGACTTCAAAGACGTTTTGAACATCATGGAGCATATGAGATGTTCCAGGAGTTGAAGTTTATCTTTCAGAAGAATGCCCGGATCGAGAGGTATGAGACCTCCGATAAATTCTATGCTTGCAAGATGGAGGAGAACGAGTCTATTAGTGAGCACATACTCAGAATGTCTGGGTACTCAAACCGTCTAGCGGAGTTGGGAATTACCCTTCCGCCGGAGGCGATCACTGATAGAGTTCTTCAATCGCTGCCACCTAGTTACAAGAGCTTTGTGATGAACTATAACATGCATGGGATGAACAAGTCAGTCGCCGAGCTGTTTGCGATGCTGAAAGTCGCTGAGTCTGAAATCCAGAAAGAACATCAAGTGTTGATGGTCAATAAAACCACTAGTTTCAAGAAAAACGGCAAAGGCAAAGGCAAGAAGGGTAAAACCAAGAAGGATGGCAAAGCAGTTGCTACTCCTACAAAGAAGCCTAAGCATGGACCTAAGCCAGAAACTGAGTGCTTTCATTGCAAAGGAACTGATCACTGGAAGCGGAACTGCCCCAAGTACCTGGCTGGCAAGAAGGCGGCCAACGACAAACAAGGTATATATGATATACATGTTATTGAGGTGTACCTTACTAGTTCTCGTAGTAGTGCCTGGGTATTTGATACCGGTTCGGTTGCTCACATTTGCAACTCAAAGCAGGAACTACGGAATAAACGAAGACTGTCAAAGGACGAAGTGACGATGCGCGTGAGAAATGGTTCCAAGGTTGATGTGATCGCCATCGGCACGCTCTCTCTTCGATTACCATCGGGATTAGTGATGAACCTGAATAATTGTTATTTAGTGCCTGCGTTAAGCATGAACATTATATCTGGATCTTGTTTATTGCGAGACGGTTACTCATTTAAATCAAAGAATAAAGGTTGTTCTATTTATATGAGTAATATCTTTTATGGTCATGCACCCAATGTTAGGGGTTTATTCATATTGAATCTTGATAGTGATGAGACACATGTTCATAACATTGATGCCAAAAGATGTAGAGTTGATAATGATAGTATCACTTTCTTGTGGCACTGCCGTTTAGGTCATATTGGTGTAAAACGCATGAGGAAGCTCCATGCTGATGGACTTTTGGAGTCACTTGATTTTGAATCACTTGACACATGTGAACCATGCCTCATGGGCAAGATGACTAAAACGCTGTTCTCTGGAACAATGGAACGGGCAAGTGACTTGTTGGAAATCATACATACAGATGTGTGCGGTCCAATGAATGTCGAAGCGCGCGGTGGTTATCGTTACTTTCTCACCTTCACTGATGACTTGAGTAGATATGGATATATTTACTTGATGAAACACAAGTCTGAAACGTTTGAAAAGTTCAAGCAATTTTAGAGTGAAGTTGAGAATCATCGTAACAAGAAGATTAAATTTCTGTGATCTGATCGAGGAGGTGAATATCTGAGTTATGAGTTTGGCAGTCACTTAAGACAATGTGGAATTGTTTCACAGTTGACACCGCCCGGAACACCACAGCGTAATGGTGTGCCTGAACGTCGTAATCGGACCTTATTAGATATGGTGCGTTCTATGATGTCTCTTGCCGATTTGCCACTATCGTTTTGGGGTTATGCATTAGAGACAGCTGCATTCACTTTAAATAGGGCACCATCGAAATCCGTTGAGACGACGCCATATGAACTGTGGTTTGGAAAAAAGCCGAAGCTGTCATTTCTTAAAGTTTGGGGATGTGATGCTTATGTCAAAAAGCTTCAGCCCGAAAAGCTGGAACCCAAAGCGGAGAAATGCGTCTTCATAGGATACCCGAAAGAGACAGTCGGGTATACCTTCTATCTCAGATCCGAGGGCAAAGTGTTTGTCACTAAGAACGGAACATTTCTTGAGAAAGAGTTTCTCTCGAAAGAATTGAGTGGGAGGAAAATAGAGCTTGATGAGGTTGTTGAACCTTTGCTTCTACCAGAAAGTAGCGCAGCGCAGAAAGATGTTTCTGTGGAGCCTACGACGGTTGAAGAAGAAGTTAATGATGATGATCATGAAGCTTCGGATCAAGTTACTAATGAACCTCGTAGGTCGACAAGAACGCGTGCTACTCCTGAGTGGTACGGCAATCCTGTCTTAGAGGTCATGTTGTTGGACAACAATGAACCTACGAGCTATGAAGGAGCGGTGATGGGCCCGGATTCCGAGAAATGGTTAGAGGCCATGAAATCCGAGATGGGATCCATGTATGAAAACAAAGTATGAACTTTGGAAGTACTACCTGAAGGGCGAAAGGCCATTCAGAACAAATGGATTTTTAAGAAGAAGGCGGACGCAGACGGTAATGTCACCGTCTATAAAGCTCGACTTGTGGCAAAGGGTTTTTCACAAGTTCAAGGAGTTGACTACGATGAGACTTTCTCACCCGTAGCGATGCTTAAGTCTGTCAGAATCATGTTGGCAATAGCTGCTTATTTCGACTATGAAATTTGGCAGATGGATGTCAAAACGGCGTTCCTCAACGGTTTCCTTGAGAAAGAGTTGTATATGATGCAACCCGAAGGTTTTGTCGATCCAGAGAATGCTGACAAAGTTTGCAAACTCCAGTGATCCATTTATGGACTGGTGCAAGCATCTCGGAGTTGGAATAAGCGTTTTGATGAGGTGATCAAAGCGTTTGGGTATATACAAGTTTATGGAGAAGCTTGTATTTACAAGAAAGTGAGTGGGAGCTCTGTAGCGTTTCTAGTGTTATATGTGGATGACATATTGCTGATTGGAAACGATATAGAAATGCTGGAAAGCGTGAAGGAATATTTGAATAAGAGTTTTTCAATGAAGGACCTAGGAGAAGCTGCTTTCATATTAGGCATTAAGATCTATAGAGATAGGTCGAGACGCTTAATAGCACTTTCACAGAGCACATACCTTGATAAAGTTTTGAAGAAGTTCAAAATGGGGCAGTCCAAGAAGGGGTTCTTGCCTGTGTTACAAGGTGTGAAGTTGAGTAAGACTCAATGCCCAGTGACTGCAGAAGATAAGGAAAAGATGAGCGTCATCCCCTATGCTTCAGCCATAGGCTCTATCATGTATGCAATGCTGTGCACAAGACCCGATGTCAGCCTTGCCATAAGTATGGCCGGAAGGTTTCAAAGTGATCCTGGAATGGAGCACTGGCAAGCGGTCAAGAATATCCTTAAGTACCTTAACAGGACTAAGGACATGTTTCTCGTTTATGGAGGTGATGAAGAGCTCGTCGTAAAGCGTTACGTCGATGCAAGCTTTGAAACTGATCCGGACGATTCTAAATCGCAAACCGGATACGTATTTATTCTTAACGGGGGAGCGGTAAGCTGGTGCAGTTCCAAGCAAAGCGTGGTAGCTGATTCTACGTGCGAAGCAGAATACATCGCAGCCTCGGAGGCAGCGAAGGAAGGTGTCTGGATGAAGCAGTTCATGATAGATCTTGGAGTAGTGCCAAGTGCACTGAATCCAATAAACCTGTTCTGTGACAACACTGGTGCCATTCCTCTAGCCAAGGAACCAAGGTTTCACAAGAGGACCAGACACATAAAGCGACGCTTCAACTCCATTCGGTTCTACATCGAGGAGAAGGACATAAATATTTGCAAAGTGCACACGGATCTGAATGTTGCAGACCCGTTGACTAAACCTCTTCCAAGGGCTAAACATGATCAACACCAGAATTGTATGGATGTTCGATTCATTACCATGTAAATCACATAGTGATGTGAACTAGATTATTGACTCTAGTGCAAGTGGGAGACTGTTGGAAATATGCCCTAGAGGCAATAAATAAAGTGTTTATTATTATATTTCCTTGTTCATGATAATCATTTATTATCCATGCTATAATTGTATTGAATGGAAACACATTGCATGTGTGGGTAAATAGACAACACAATGTCCCTAGTATGCCTCTAGTGAACTAGCTCGTTGATCAAAGGATGGTTAAGGTTTCCTAGCCATGGACATGAGATGTCATTTGATAACGGGATCACATCATTGGGAGAATGATGTGATGGACAAGACCCAAACTACAAACGTAGCATATGATCATGTCAGTTTATTGCTACTGTTTTCTGCATGTCAATGTATATGTTCCTATGACCATGAGATCATGCAACTCACGGATATCGGAGGAGTGCCTTGTGTGTATCAAACGTCACAACGTAACTGGATGACTATAAAGGTGCTCTACAGGTATCTCCGATGGTGTCTATTGAGTTGGCATGGATCGAGACTGGGATTTGTTACTCCGTGTAACGGAGAGGTATCTCGGGGCCCACTCGGTAATGCAACATCACAATAAGCCTTGCAAGCAATGTGACTAATTGTTAGTTGCGGGATCTTGTATTATGGAACGAGTAAAGAGACTTGCCGGTAACGAGGTTGAACTAGGTATGGAGATACCGACGATCGAATCTCGGGCAAGTAACATACCGAAGAACAAAGGGAACGTTATACGGGATTAACTGAATCCTTGACATAGAGGTTCGACCGATAAAGATCTTCGTAGAATATATAGGAACCAATGTGGACGTCCAGGTCCCGCCATTGGTTATTGAACGTAGAGGTGTCTCGGTCATGTCTACATAGTTCTTGAACCCGCAGGGTCAGCACACTTAAGGTTCGGTGACGTTTCGGTAGTGTAGAGTTATGTAAGGTGGTCACCGAAGTTTGTTCAGAGTCCCGGATGAGATCCCGGACGTCACGAGGAGCTCCAAAATGGTCCGGAGGTAAAGATTCATATATAGGAAGTCCCAGTTTGGTTTCCGGAAAAGTTTCGGGCTCATTGGTAGTGTACCGGGAGTGCCGGTAGGGTACCGGGAGTGCCGGTAGTGTACCGGGAGACCTCCGGGAGGGGTAGTTCGACCCCAAGAGGTCCATGGGCTGTGGGAGAGTATTAACCAGCCCTTAGTGGGCTGGGAAAACAGCCACAAAGGCCCATGGCGCAGGAGAGAAAGTCCTAAAGCAAAAAGTGGAAAATCGGCCAATAGGAGGCAATCCTACTCCAACTAGGATTGGAGGTGAAGTAGGATTGCTTCCCACCTCCTATTTCGGCCGACCCAAAGGCCTTGGCTTCCTCTCCTATCCTCTCCTCCTATATATACTAGTGGATTGGGTGGTTTTTGGAAAGAATTTCCGGCCACGTGCTACCCGTTCCACCGGTGCATAGTTTCTCCTCTAGATCGTAGTTCCGCAGTGCTTAGGCAAAGCCCTGCCGGAATTGCTCCACCACCATCACCGGAGCGCCGTCACGCTGCCGGTGAACTCTCTCTCCTCTCCACCTTCTCTTGCTGGATCAAGATGGTGGAGATCGTCATCAAGCTGCACGTGTGCTGAACGCGGAGGTGTCGTCCGTTCGGTACTAGATCGGAAGGATCGTGATCGAGGCCACGGGACGTTCGTGATCGGATCGCGGGAAGGATCGTGACGAGATCGCGGGACGGTTCGTGATTAGATCGCGGGACGCTCGGCGATTTGGATCGCGAAAAAGTTCGACTACACCAACCGCGTTTCTTAACGCTTCCCGCTTAGCGATCTACAAGGATATGTACATCCACTCTCCCTCTCGTAGATGCTCATCACCATGGATAGGTTTGCGTGTGCGTAGGAAAAATTTTGTTTCCCATGCGACGTTCCCCAACACTTTGTAACCATCAATGATTGGCCTGCTCTTAGTAACCTTTCATGACAGATAAACAAGGGATACCATGCATGCACGCACTGTTTAGATGATACCAAAAGTATATATTTGGACAAATGCAAGAAGAATGTGTACCTGGGACATCGTCAATTTCTTCCAGCCAAGCATGCCTTAACAAAGAAAGGAAAGCATTTCAAAGTTGAGGCAGATCACCAGAAGAAGCCCATCCTCCCTACTGGTGATGACATACTTGATATGGTCAACGATTTACAAGAAATATTTGTAAAGGGTCCTGGCGGACAATTTGTTCCGACTGACGCTGAGGTGCGCGCACCCATGTGGAAGAAGAAATCTATATTTTGGTTGCTAGAATACTGGAAAGTCCTAGAGGTCCGCTCTGCAATCGACGTGATGCACGTGACTAAGAATCTTTGTGTGAACCTGCTAGGATTCCTGGGCGTGTATGGGAAGACAAAAGATACACCGGAGGCATGGGAGGACCTACAATGTGTGCATGAAAATGACGGCATGCATGCAAAGCCGTATGAAGGTCCTGCCAGCTACGCTCTTACCAAAGCAGAGAAGGAAATCTTCTTTGAATGCCTGCTCAGTATGAAGGTCTCATCTGGCTTCTCGTCGAATATAAAGGGAATAATAAATATGGCAGAGAAAAAATTCTAGAACCTAAATTCTCATGACTGCCATGTGATCATGACGCAATTGCTTCCGGTTGCATTGAGGGGTCTTCTACAAGAAAATGTTCGATTAGCCATTGTGAAGCTATGTTCATTCCTCAATCCAGTTTCTCTGAAGGTAATCGATCCAGAAATCCTAACAAGCTTACAGAATGATTTGGTCCAATGTCTTGTCAGTTTCGAGTTGGTGTTCCCACCATCCTTCTTTAATATTATGACGCACGTCCTAGTTCACCTAGTCGAAGAGATTGCCATTTTGGGTCTTGTATTTCTACACAATATGTTCCCCTTTGAGAGGTTCATGGGAGTCTTAAAGAAATATGTTCGTAACCGTGTTAGGCCAGAAGGAAGCATTACCAAGGGCCATGAAATGGAGGAGTTTTGTGTTGAGTTTATTCCTGACATTAAGCCGATTGGTGTTCCTCAATCGCAGTATGAGGGGAGACTGCGTGGAAAAGGCATGCTTGGACCAAAATCAATAATATGTATGGACGAGCATTCTTGGGCGCAAGCACACTACACAGTTCTACAGAATTCTACCTTGGTCATCCCATATATTGAGGAACACATGGATATTATACGCTCGAAGAACCTGGAGAAGTCTGACCCCTGGATTCAACGTACACACATTGAGGCTTTTGGCGGTTGGTTGCGAAAACATCTCATTAATGATGACAATGCTGAAGATGACTTGTACTTGTTGTCCAAGAGACCATCTTCGACTATATTGAATTTCCAAGGGTACGAGATAAATGGGAATACATTTTACAGGGTCGACCAAGATAAAAAGAGCACCAACCAAAACAGTGGTGTTCGCTTTGACGATGCGGCAAACACCAAGGAAAAGGACACATATTATGGTTACATAGAGGAGATATGGGAACTTGACTATGGAGGTGATTTTAAGGTCCCTTTGTTCCGATGCAAATGGGCCAATCTGACTAGAGGAGGGTTAATGGTAGACCCGCTGTATGGAATGACAACAGTGGATCTCAACAATCTTGGGTACACAGACAAACCATTCGTTCTAGCCAATGATGTGGCGCAAGTTTTCTATGTGAAGGACATGTCTACCAAACCGAGAAAAAGGAAAGATAAGAAAGCAGATACATCATACGATGAGCCAAAGCGCCACATAGTTCTTTATGGGAAAAGAAACATCGTGGGAGTGGAGGATAAGACAGACATGTCAAGAGATTATGAAAAGTTTGATGAAATTCCTCCCTTCGTAGTAAAGACTGACCCAAGCATCATGTTAAATGATGAAGATTGTCCATGGTTATGGTGCAATAATCAAGGGACAAATACGATGAAAAAGTTTTATACCCAAGATCCCACTCTCGGATGTGACCGGCTGCACCATCATCACTTTTCTTCTCTAGTGAGTAGCCGCGATGGTTCAGTTTGTACTCGAAGTGCATCCAATTTTTGTTGTAACCCTCTCAAATTTTTACCACTTTCTATGTGGGTGAAATGATGGTACCATGCCAAGTTTCAACCTTTCCAGAGTTGATTTGTGGTGCTTTTTAATTCAGGGTCATTTAGCTCAAAACAATTCATTAAATATATGAAAAATAGCAAATGAAGTAAGGTAGGGTTCAAATTTTAGTATTTGGCTTCTAATGGTTCATATTGAATGCACAAAAACTCTGGATTTGAAATAAGTTAAAAAAATTGAAATCCTTTTGTAACACACGAGTTTTTGTCTGAAACCATGATACTTCGAAGGAGATTGGCCATTTTGTACATGAAGTGCATCTAGTTTTTGTTGTAACGCTCTCAACTTTTTAGCACATGCTATGTGGGTGAAATGATGATACCGTGCCAAGTTTCAACCTTTTCAGAGTTCATTTGTGGTACTTTTTAATTTTTAGGATCATTTAGCTCAAAACAAATCATTAAATGCATGAAAAATAACAAATGAAGTTAGATAGGGTTGAAATTTTAGTATGTGGCTTATAATGGTTCAATTGAATGCACAAAATTTTTGGAGTTGAAATAAGTTCAAAAAATTGAAACCCTTTTGTAACATACGAGTTTTCGTCCGAAACCCCGATACTTCGAAGGAGATTGTCCATTTTGTACACGAAGTGCATATAGTTTTTGCCATAACTCTCTCCACTTTTTAGCACATCCTATGTGGGTGAAATTATGATACCATGGCAATTTTCAACCTTTTCGAAGTTCATTTGTGGTGCTTTTTAATTTCAGGGTCATTTAGCTCAAAACAAATCATTAAATGCATGAAAAATAGCAAATGAAGTTCGATAGGGTTGAAATTTTAGTATGTGGTTTATAATGGTTCATATTGAATGCACAAAAAGTCAGGAGTTGAAATAAGTTAAAAAAATGGAAATCCTTTAGTGACAGACGACTTTTCGTCTGAAACACCGATACTTCGAAGGAGATTGTCCATTTTGTACACAAAGTGCATCCAGTTTTTTTCGTAACCCTCTCAACTTTTTAGCACATGCTATGTGGGTGAAATGATGATATCATGACAAGTTTCACAATTTTCAGAGTTCATTTGTGGTGCTTTTTAATTTTGGGGTCATTTAGCTCAAAAAAATTCATTAAATGGATGAAAAATAGCAAATGAAGTTAGATAGGATTGAAATTTTAGTATGTGGATTCTAATGGTTCATATTGAATGCACAAAAAGTATGGAGTTGAAATAAGTTCAAAAAAATTAAATCCTTTTGTAACAAACAAGATTTCGTCCAAAATCCCGATACTTCGAAGGAGATTGTCCATTTTGTACACGAAGTGCATCCAATTTTTTCCGTAACGCTCTCAAATTTTTAGCACATTATACATGGGTGAAATGATGATACCATGGCAAGTTTCAACCTTTTCAGATTTCATTTGTGGTGCTTTTAAATTTTAGGGTCATTTAGCTCAAAAAAAATCATTAAATGCATTAAAAATAGAAAATGAAGTTAGATAGGGTTTAAATTTTAGTATGTGGCTTATAATGGTTCATATTGAATGCACAAAAAATTAGAGTTGAAATAAGTTCAAAAAATTGAAATCCTTTTGTAACAGACGAGTTTTCGTCTGAAACCCCAATACTTCGAAGGAGATTGTCCATTTTGTATGCGAAGTGCATCCAGTTTTTGCCATAATGCTCTCAACTTTTTAGCACATTCTATATGGGTGAAATTATGATACCATGGCAAGTTTCAACCGTTTCAGAGTTCATTTGCGGTGCTTTTTAATTTCAGGGTCATTTAACTCAAAACAAATCATTAAATGCATGAAAAATAGCAAATGAAGTTAGATAGGGTTGAAATTTTAGTATGTGGCTTATAATAGTTCATATTGAATGCACAAAAATTCTGTAGTTGAAATAAGTTCAAAATTTTTAAATCCTTTTGTAACATACGAGTTTTCGTCCGAAGCCCCCATACTTCGAAGGAGATTGTCCATTTTCTATACGAAGTGCATCTAGTTTTTGCCATAACCCACTCAACTTTTTAGCACATGCCATGTGGGTGAAATGATGATACCATGCCAAGTTTCAACCATTTCAGAGTTCAGTAATAATGATTTTGATTAAAACAAATGAAGGTGTATATAAAACTAAAAGAGTTGAACAGAATCTGGTTTTTATTAAAACACCTATTTAAATTATCCTAATAACTTCCCCACTTTAACATAATGATAAAACATAGTAATATTAAACAACAAGAAAAACAATCACTCGAAAATCTATTTTTAAACTAAACGTATTCCCAAATTACTATTTCACACAAATTTCAAATGAATTCAAATTTAATCTATTTTAATTTGAAAACTAATGGCACTAACAGAAAGTTTGTAATTGTTTTGACCCAAAGCAAAAAGATTCATTAAAAACTATTATTCCAAATATAAAAACAAAAAATAGAAAAAGAAAAGAAAAGAAAATACAGTTGTAGTCCCGGTTGGTAGCACCAACCGGGACTAAAGGTCCCTTCCTGTGTGGAATTTGGGCTTTAGTCCCGGTTGGTGATACCAACTGGTACTAAAGGGTCTTTAGTCCCGGTTGGAGCCACGACCCGGGACTAAAGAGTCCCTCTATATATGTAGGACGTTGCGGTTTCTGCCCCAACCTCTCCCATTCTGCCCCCGAAACGCCGCCCCTGCCCCGTCGCCGCTAGGCTGCACCGGAGCTCCCCATCCGTCTTCAGCCTACCGCCAGGCTGCTCGTCTTCATCCTCCCGCCGGAGATCACCGCCCCGACCCGCTCGCTTCGGTCGGCCTCTTCTTCCTTGACCTGTCGTTGCCTCAACCTCGTCGTCGCCTCGACCTCACCAACGTCGCGCCCGCTGTCGCATCGACCTCGTCGCCAACACCTCTGTGAGCCACTCTCCTCCCTCTCTTACTGAAGCCCACCTCCCCATCCGCCATTGCCGCCATGGCCGAGCCCATCCCCCACCTAGCCACCACCGAAGATGCCCGAGAGCCGCCGCCCCATCCATCTCCGGTGTAGGACCCCCGCCGCCCCGTCCATCCCCGATGTAGGAGCCCCGCCGGTGCCGCAAATACACACACACATATTGTTTAAAAAGATGCAAATATTTTCTAATTGTTAGAAGAACTTTTTAGTGTTATGAAAATTTTTGTGGATGAATAAGTAGATTGATATTGTTAGATGATTTTGTTTCTGATGCTTTTATGTTTTAGATGTTTTATGTTTTAGTTAATTAGGAGTCATAGGTAAAATTAGTATGTGTATAAACTCTTGGCTTTTGAAAAATTCTTGGGTTTTGAAAAAATTAGTGATTAAACGATAAGAAAATGTTCTCATAGAAATTTGTCTCGTTGTCGATGATGTCTGGCCTGCATCCTCGTCGTCGTCGAGTTGGCGTCGACATCCTTGAGAGGTACAATGTCCGGGACTGGGCTCCGCCGGGCTGGCACTGGGAGGTGCTACCTTCCCGGACTCGGAGCTTGGTGAGGAATCCTGGTCTCATCGTCGACCCGGAGCTTCTTTGGTGGCGGTCACGTGGGCCACTTTCGGCACAGAGGGAGTGGACCCCCGCGGAGGTGGTACGTCGTCGTGTCAGGGAGGAGGACGAGAATGTCCATCGCTAGATGGCGGCGTTGGACGCTAGGTTCAACATTACCTGGCAGATTCTTCAGGGATCTCACCCGAGTTATGATCCCGTGATGGTTCCTCATCTTTGGGTGTCCACCACCCGTGACTCAGGAACCACTAGTGACTTAGACTATTCGATCTGTATTAGTGATCTTATATGATAATATTGGAGATGTATTAGTTAATATTTGATGATGCATTAACTGGATTGTTCGAAATGATGTATTAGTGATATTATATTCGAGTTCATTATAAATGTATTAGTGATATTTTATCGGTATAATGCGTGTGTGACTTTCGGTCTGTCGTTGCTCCTTGTGTGACTTTCATGTGTGTTCTTGATGGAGGAATCCCGACTGTTGTCGTGGGGGGCACCTCCTCTTCTTCTCTTCTTTGCGATATATTCGTCGGTATAATGCGTAAGAAAAGAAGACGGGGGGCGTCCATCACCGATGGTCGAACTATTACTATGAGAGAGTGTCCACCAAAATATATACACCACCATATCAGTGTGAGTGCGCACCAACACACCATGAGATATGAGAGTTATTTAAGGAAAGCCTCGACGGACCGAAAGTCACACACGCATTAGGATCCGAGCGTGTCGTAATTCTTGAATCATGAAGACAGGAAATGTCGTCGTCATCAGATGATGATAGGATCCAAGCGTGTGAATTTTGCGGTGAAGATAAGGCTCTTTACGACCAACCTGGGCTGTGAGACGGCAGGTTCTTCACCATGAAGCTTTACGAGGACTTTGATATTTCTACGGTATGCAACGATGACAACTGTTTTTTCGTAATTAAGCATGACTTCTGTTTATTTCCTTGAACGCGTAATTTATGTTTTATACAATTTGACTAGTTCATCCCCTATCATGCAAGACGGTATTTCTTGGAGAGGCTCGGTTTCGAGGAGCACGAAAGTTTCGATACGAGGACAGCCAACCTGAGGACTAAACATGGTCACACATTTCTGGTGAAAGTAATGAATGCACTTAATAACACAAAATTAGGGTGCTGAAATTTGGAAGGTCTTTGCAAGGCATATGGATTTCAGGAGGATATGGAAATAACCTTTGATCTTCGTCCCGAAGATCATATTGAAGGTAACGTCGACATTTGGGTGGATGTCGGTATGCATCCCGTTTTACCTTCATGTGAGTTTGTCAACCATGCATATTTGTCAAGTAATTTGCATTCTATATTTAAAAGTAGTTGGTGTTCATCCATATTAAATTTGCTAATTTATAATTTACTGCTTATTTCGTTTCTTCGAGTGAAACACAGAACATAATCGACACGACACACTACACTTATGGATCACATCTAACTTGAGAGGAGAAGGACGATCTTATCAACTATGTTATTGGTGTCCTAGTTGGTAGGGAGATCTTCCCGTATAATTTGGAAACTGGTCCAAATTATGCATTGTACAGGATACTGGTGCATAGGTTGAGGACGGATGACATTCGACGAAATATCTTAATAAGAGTTGTTAATTAAGTACACTAGTATTGTTGCGTAAATGTTATTGATTACACACATAATCTACAGATACAATCAACAACTGCGTGCGTGCAATTTGCATACAGCATATGGATCCATGGAGCCCTCACGGAGGCTTCAATTGTTCAATACACTCGAGAGCCGGAAACGGCCGCCGTTGGCTGATCGACGGCGTCGACCTTGACCTTGAGGAAATCGATGGTGCGTTCCCCGAGCGCGAACGCGTCCCAGAAGCCGTCGCCGAAGACCTTGGCCTGGAGCTTTTTGTACATCGCCGGCCGCTCCCCGTCGACCAGCTCTGGCGACGGCTCGAGCACCTTGTCCGGCTCCGGCTGGTAGAACACCGCCAGCGACACCCGCTCCTCCTCCTCCCCCGGCGCCATCACCCGGTGTACCGGCGCCCTGAACGCCGCGTTGCTCATGATCTCCATCTCGTCGCCGACCACGACCAGCAGCTGGTGTCGGCCGTCGCCCAGCACGGGCACGTCGACCCAGCTGCCGTCTTTCAGGACCTGGAGGCCGCCAACTTGCTCGTCGAGGAGGAGCACGGTGACCACGGAGTTGTCGGTGTGGGGCTTGAGCCCGTGCACGAGGTCCGGGCGCGGGCATGGCGGGTAGTAGGTGAACCTTGCGTACGACAGCATCCGCTCGCCGACCTTGTCCAGGAAAAACCCATCCTCGAAGCCCAGGCACCTCGCCATGGCAGTGACGACGAGCTTGGCCACCTTCTCGCCCTCGACGCTGAACTCTTTGAGGAGCTTGGCGAGGTCCGGCGGGTGGGTCGGCCAGAAGCGGGGCTGCCGCGCGTCGTCCGGCCGGACCTGGAGGTAGAGCCGGTCGCACCAGTCGAGGACCTGCTCGTCGGTGTCGACGCGATCGACGCCGTAGCCCTCGGGCTGGAACTTGCGGCCGCCGTCGTCGGCGTGGACCACGTTGCTGTACTCCTGCTTGGCCTCCGTCGGCAGGTGGAAGAACCCGCGCGCCGCGCCGAGGATCGCGTAGAGGAACGGGGCCGTCATGCCGTGGCCGGTCACCGCGAAGAGGCCCCAGGAGGCGAGCGCGGACCGGAGCTTGTCGGCCTCGCCGGGGTCGGCGTCGGCCAGGCGGCCCACGTCCACGGTGGGGATGGACGGCGCGGCACGCTGTGCGACGGCCGGGTGGCCCTGCTGCTCCTTGAGCACGTAGCGGCTCGGCAGCTCCCCGTCGGCGGCCACCTCCTGCACGAGCAGGCCCTGAGCTTGATGCACCATGGTGGTAGTATTAGGTTAGGTAGCACACTCGTAATTAATTCACCGCTGCGTCGTCTACTTGAACTCGAGGATGGCCTGGAGCTTGAGGTCAGTGGCACCTCCATTTATACAGCTGGGAGGGGATCAGCTCGCGGTACTCAGACGTGACGTGGTCGATCGATGTGGTACGTGTCCGAAGTCCAGATCGACTGGAGCGAAAAAAAAAATGAGAGTGAAAGCGACTGGAGTGAGCTTGAAGGATATCGATTTGGAGCTGCCATGCTCGATCGAGGAGGGAAGGATGAGTTGCATACACATCCATCCATCATTTCTTACGTTAAGCGCCGTATACAGCGGTGCTATTTTTGGAGCCGCTAGGCATGATCAACGAGGCTGGCGTAGGAAAATGTCGTCTCCCGTGGCCCTGCCTTGACCGTCGATGCGATTGATTGCAGCCTCACGATCTTCTTCTCTTTACTCTCTCAGACATCCTTTCCTTCGGTTTTTTTATTTACTAGCACAAATGACCGTGCATTGTAACGGAAGAGAAAATTGAGTTATCGGTATCAAGAAAAGGCTAGTTGACTCGTCAGCCAAACACCCACCAAAGCAGCACAGGCTCCACAATCAATGCAGTATAGTCCGTTCACGGATTTAGTTGACTTAATCGACAAAAGAGAACTTTTAACAGAACTATATTATCAGCTTACATATCATTTGTTATTAAGCCTAATGTTCAGTTCATGAACTAGGGTGACCCAATTTAACACAACCCGATTTGTTTTGAGCATTGATGCTTTCTCACGTATGACGTTAGCAGGCAACAATGATGGTAGTTGGTTTATGATCCAAATCAATTCATCCTAACATGAATAAGTCTTTGTTTTGGGTTTATGTTTCATCTTTTCTAGTTTGCCTTAAAAGCCAGAAAATCTCCTAAAAAGGTGCTTTTGGTTTTGGCTTTTCGCTTCTGATGGCATAAGGCAAACTCCAAGAGTTAGTTTGTTTGAACAATATTTTGGATTGTGTGAAGATGCAATCAGCATGAAGTTGTATCAAACAGGGAGCGAAAATTACAATACTGTAGATAGTGGGGTATACATGTATTCATCTTGACAGAAAATCATCTAATAATATTGAAAAGTTAATTAGGCTGCATAAGCTACTGGATATCAAACAGGGAGCGAAAAGTACAATACTGTAGATAGTGGGGTATACATGTATTCATCTTGACAGAAAATCATCTAATAATATTGAAAAGTTAATTATAGGCTGCATAAGCTACTGGATATCAAACAGGGAGCGAAAAGTACAATACTGTAGATAGTGGGGTATACATGTATTCATCTTGATAGAAAATCATCTAATAATATTGAAAAGTTCATTATAGGCTGCATAAGCTACTGGATATCAAACAGGGAGCGAAAATTACAATACTGTAGATAGTGGGGTATACATGTATTTATCTTGACAGAAAATCATCTAATGATATTGAAAAGTTAATTATAGGCTCCATAAGCTACTGGATTTTTGAATTTCAACCTAGTGGAGTGATGTCGATGTTTCTCAAATGGTAATAGTAATTCTTCACCAAGTTGGGAAGAGCAAATCAAGGCTTTAATTACTTTCTAGCATTAATAGACACTTACAACCATGTGGAATGTGAAAACACAAAAAAGACCTTTCTTTAATGTTTCACGAAGCTATGATGTGTTGAAGGAAGATACACACGAAGCTATGATGTGTTGAAGGAAGATACTTGATGACGAAAAATCTAGATATGGTCACATGGCTACTTTATGATGAAATACTTTTTCTGATCATTTTTATTGGTTAACCTACAAATGTTTTGTACATTCATACATAAGGTTGCACTTGCAGAACTTTTTTGTTTGAACCTGGGAGCCAAAAAGTCAGTAATAGATGAAAAAATAGATTTATTTAGGTAGTTGTGAAATATATTTTTCAGCTCCTAGTAACAGCGGAGATGTCATATTTAAAATAAATAATGTATATGATATTCTACAGTAACAATGGAGATGTCATATTTCAAATGAATAATGGAGATGATATTATAGATATTCTACAGTTGCCAAATATCAGGAGAGGAACCCAAGAAAATTCATGATTAATTATTCTCACCCAAAAATCAGTCTAGACCGAATACCTGAGCTACATGCCTCGTTTCACTATATAATTTTGTCGACAACATAATACGTCAAAGTAAGCAATCAAAATTGATACAATTTTCCCCTGATCTTCCAGTTTTATTTGCCCATGAACTCATTCACCAATAATAGCATACAATATTATCAGTCACTGAAACTTATCTACCGAGATATGTATGTTTTAGGCCAGGTTTTGATTCTTCTGGAATTCAAGCTTATTTTAGTAAAATTCCTACGCCCAAAAGAATCAAGCATGGAAAAACCATCACAAGTAAAGAAGGTAAGTGTGCAGCTTACATTAAGCTTCCAAGTTCGATCACTGATAGCTACAGAGTAA
Source organism: Hordeum marinum (assembly GCA_022496015.1). Classification (NCBI taxonomy): domain Eukaryota; kingdom Viridiplantae; phylum Streptophyta; class Magnoliopsida; order Poales; family Poaceae; genus Hordeum; species Hordeum marinum. The sequence goes on along the minus strand of CM039678.1, from coordinate 86,340,394 downwards.
CCACAGAACAAGCTAGCGCACTGTCCAGTCAGCATGCAAACTGACTCCACCGCACAAATAGAGTCCAATGCCCGAGCACCGGTCGTCGAACATCCTAAACCTACAAAAGGCTACGTGCCTGTTACGTAAACTTCCATCGCTAACTAACAAACCCTCCCCTGATTTTCAGGCGGGGTGGGCCTCACCCTCCCTCTAATCCAATCCAATATTTCCACGTCAGATTAGCCCGTAACATTACGTAAATCATTACGTAGATGTAGCATTGCTCGGCCGTCGAAGGCCCTGCACCTGTGAGCCGATGCATCCATCCCGCCGACCAACGCATCCAGCCTTCATTGCATTGTGGCGGTGTGGGGAAGGCCATGGTGGAGCCGCCGCCGTTTCTTCCAGCAATTAATCATATAGAAGGTGTGTCGTCGCTGCCCTTCCACATCTTCCCTTCTCTTACCTCATGAGCATCCATGATTGACGCCTAGAGCAGGGGCGGGGCATAGAGCACGACAGCCACGGCCAAAGCCTCCGCGTCTGTGTCGTTATAACCCTCGCCGGATCCGACGCGTGCTTATTCTGACGCTGCCCTGCCTCCCATGCGTCCTCCTCCTCCCGCCCATTGCCCGTGGCGGCGAGAAGCGTGTTGAGCACCCCGTCGCGGTCGGCGGCGCGCGCTCGAGCCGGCCGGCGCAGGCCTAGAGCGCAGAAAACGACACGGGGGGAGAGGAGGCAGGCTGGGGTGTGGGGAGGACGATGCGGCAGAGGATGAGGGCCGACGGCGGATCCAGATGGGGTGGGAGGTGTGTTCGCTCGACTCGAGGTGTTTTTTTGTCAAACGCGTCCATGTGTGGGGCAAAAATACAGGCGTGGGAAGAGCGAAGAGGAAATAGGGGGCTAGTCGGGATCGAACTCAGGGCGCCCCGACAAGTGAGCATGGCCCCAGCCAGTCGGACGGTTTAATGATTGTGTAAGCATTGAGAGAATAGTTCTATATGAACCAGAAGGGACTGCTTGCGACTCGAAAAAAGGAATCATTTTTGCCACTTACCGGTGGTGTGGTGGGTAATTATTAGCAACTTTAAAGATAAATATTATGAAGGACGACCAGAAGCATTATCTGTTTAATTATTATTAGGTAGAGATGAAGTGTACCAGAGCTATGTTTCATTACCTCTCACCCATAAGGAAACAAGTTTGAAACTGTGGCGCTTATTTTCCATCCATAAGAAAACAAGTTTGAAATTACGACATTTATTTTAGATCGAAGGAAGTAGTAGCATTTAGTAAAAAAAGAAACCGACGGATCTAGAAGGATATAAGGAAAAAAGGACAAAAGTTTGGGATTTCTAACATGTCCCCTTAACAAAAAACATGTCGACCTGTACATGCATATTTCCCTCTTTTTATTGAAAAGACGACGTTCCTGTCGGTTCCTCAAAAAAAGTGAACGAAAGTAAAGAACATATCACAACGGAATAGCTAAATTACAACAAAGCCATCATAGGGGAGAAAACACTATAGGAGTGACAACGATGGAAAGAACGCTACTTGAAAGACTAATTTTGTATACAAACACAACTGACATGGAGGACTTCAATTTTCATCATCGTCTAACACTTGCGTGTATTGTGTTTAAAAAAAACGCGAAAAAGAAGCGCAGAGAAAACCCCCGCCCGTTAGCCCTCCATCCTCTGTGTCCTGTACCCCGGGTGCGCCAGCCTCTCGTACGTGGACCTCGGGGTCCCAAGCGCCCGCATGCAGGCAGCCACCGTGCCAAGCTCTTTTGGGGTGTTTTTTCTTCTTCTAACAAACGTTAGTACTAGTACACAAGCTGTGAGCCACGACGCATGGAATGCAACAAAACTCATATGCATCGCAACTTGTTTCGGTCCCGGAGGTTGTGTGGAGCTCCGTGCTCGGGTGGCGCGGCCCTGACGTGCGCCGGTGGCAGAAGCGAAAGATGACGGGGAATCAGTTGCGCGATTGCGATCCTGCCGTGATCCCAACAGTACAGTACCCGATCGGCCCGATCGTGATCGGCTGCGGAGATGCGTGTGACACGAACGCACGGGCTTCAAGGAATTCTACAGGAATCCTATATTTTTTTTCCACCAATAGCAAGAACACGTGCTGCGGATTAATTTTGAAGTTAGCCAGCCACAAACGACAAATTCCATGTGGCCAGTCCATTGAAGTGTCTCTGACTTGCCATAAAATAGGTCAAGTATCTTCGCAGCATCTACAGTCAGATCTTACAAATCCGGTCCTCAAACGCTTATGAACTCCTAACCGGGTGCATTCACGGGCACTAACCAGTCACCTCTTAAATAATGCATTGTATATTTAGATATCTTAAATTAAAAATCTCAAATCCATATTATTACATTCAACGTAAACCTAATACTAAGCGGAGGTCGTCCGGCTCAATCGTGCTCATGTCCCGCGGCTGGCTGCGCCCCTCGTAGTATCGGTCTGGCTGCCGACGAGGTAGAGTAGGACATGGGACACTAGTCGGCTCACGAGACTCGATCTATCGCCGTCTCCCGTGTCCTACTCTTCCTCATCGGAGGCCCTAACCCGGACGGTGCCAGTCGACATGAGGTCGATGACGGATCCTTCCTGGAACGAGCCGACGTCCACCATGACGCGGCTGCGTCGCCTGCACTGGTGCATCCTATGGGGCGCCGGAGAGTATGACTCCGCCTCTCCAACATCCACCGCCGCGAGGGCCTCCGTCGCATCCCGTGCCCGCTGCCTCGCCCGACAGGCACACCACGCCATGACATCGTCCAAAAACGGCCATGCTTCGTGCTCTGCGCGCAAACGGAGGGGTTGCGCTTTCACCACGACGTTCGGATGTCAGACGGACCGCACCGCCTCCGGTGAGGCAGCGATGCCAGATCCAAGCATCGGTTGTGCGGACGCACTGGATTCCAGGCGTTGCGAGTCCGAGCGCTATCGTCGTGCGGCCGCCTCCCGGGAGCGGCACAACGCAACTCGGACGGCCATCTCCTCCTCGAGGCCACATGGGATGAGCTCGTGGTCAACGGATCTGGAGGTGAAGGACTCATATCCGCTGCCCGCCATGTCGGAGAAGGCCAGAGATCGCCGGAGGTGAGCTTGGGTGGCGGATGGGAGTGAAGTGAAGTGGCTAGGGTTTGGTCCAGCGAGTGGATGGAGACAAATATATGTAGGGTAGATGCGGACCAGCGCGGGCTAGTGTGGGTCAGGCTGGCGTGCCCGGGCGCGTCCGGGCTCCCCCATATTCGCCCCATATTTGGGTTGGATATATATGAGGGGTGTCGGTCAGCCCGGGAGTTTGAGCACAGTTTGAGGGGGCCGTCTGGATCGCATTTTCGTGACCGGTCAATGACCGGGCGGCCTTTGAGCATTTGAGATGGGTATGAGGGATCTACCTGTAGATGCTCATACTACTTTCTGCATTTCAAATTAAATGACTCAACTTTTGGAAATGCCTTTTGAAACTCTGCCTCCCATGGAGGCCGGTTTTTGAGAAATCCAAAATTCATTTACATTTTCAAAACAATCTGAAAAAAGTATAGATATACATGGAGGCATTACACACATGTGTAAATTTGTAGGACGAAATACGTTGAAATGAGGTTTGTGTAAAAAAGGTAAATATGTAGCTTTTTAACACATGATACTTTTTATCTCAAAAGTATATGACTTTGTTCTTTTTGCACAGGTCGCATCTCATGGTATTTTATCCTAAACTTTTGCACACATATACATTTCATTCTTATATACTGGCATATTTTTTTGAAATCAAGAAGTTTTAAATGTTATTTTTTTAAAATAAAGTGCTCCATGAAGACCGAGCTCCAAAAAGCCCTACTCCTCAACTTTGTACTAACTTCAGTAAAAAGTTAGTATAATGTCCGGTCACTTATTTTAGGGCGGAAGAAATAGAAAGGTTGGGCATGTTTTGCTGCGTAGTTGATGTTTTTGAATTTTCATATATTCAAATTATCTTAAGATATAAGATGTATTAATTTTTAAAAACTAAAACCTCTTTAATTCGACATCATTTTCTAAACATATATTAGTAGACCTCGGTCCCAAGCGCCGGCATGCAAGCAGCCACCATGCCATGGACCCGGCAGCCGGTCGCGTCGCCCGTGTTCCCACAGGCAAACGCTCGCGAGCTCTTTCGTCTTTTCTTTGCTCTAACAAACAGCTACTAGAAAAGCTGTGAGCCACGACGCATGCAATGCAACAAAAACCAAACGCATCGCAACTTGTTTTGGTTCTGGAGATTGCGTGGAGCTCCGTGCTCGGGTGGCGCGGTCCTGACGGGGAATCGGTTGCGCGATTGCGATCCTGCTGTGATCCCAACAGTACACGATATGTCCGATCGTGATCGGCTGCGGAGATACGGGTGACACGGGCGCACGGGCGTCGATGAATTCTACGGACACTCGGAGTACTATCTTCATCCTGGTTTATTAATTTTCTTTATAGTTTAAGTTAATCTTTAACCTTTGATTTAACTATGGAAAAACAAATTATACATCCTAAAAATAGTATCATTGAAAACCTCTTTCAAATATGAATCCAATAATATAATTTTTATGACATATAACTTATAATTTGTTAGTTAAATCTACGGTTAAAGTTGGGCAAAAATTATGAAGAAGACAATAAACCCTGACGAAGATAGTAGTATTTTTCCAACGATGGCAAGGGCACGTGCTGAGGATTATCTTTGAAGTTAACCAGCCACAGATAACAAATTCCATGTGGTCGGTTGATTGAAGTGTCTGTCAGTTGCTAACTTGCTAGTATGAAATAGGTCAAGTGTCTTCCCGCAAAAAAGTGTCAAGCGTGTGAGTTTAGTCAGGGGTAATATTCTGCATGTTTGTTTTGAACTTTTGGCTAGCATCCTCTTAGTAGCCTGTGGCCTGCAGCTGTCCATGGACGCCCACCTGCAGTACCAATCTTCCGGGACAAGCAGAGGGTTCAGATCAAAGATCAATGCGGAGTGAGAATGAAAACATTTGACCTATTTTTAAAACTTTAGCATAAACTGAATCGGATTTGAAAATATCAAAAACATTACCATTTTTATGAAGGCCCGAGCTGGGGCGCCAAACTAGATAGCATGCCGCACTGACCTTAAAGGTCTTGGTGGATAGCACGGCTGTTGCCTTTATCGAGGGCGTCATACTATCTAGCATGGTATACGATTCCATTCAAGCTAAGGTGATTTTAGAAAAGAAAACCACTCCATAAAAAAAGATACGTGCCCCAACCTCCCCCGTGCGGTGGCGCCGCCTCGCACCGGGGAGCCCCCGCCCTCTTCCTACATCCGCCCCACCTCCTCTCCCCTCCGCCGTCGTCGCCCGGGGCGTCACAGGGCAAAGGCCTTGTGGTGTGGCGACGACGACGGTTTTCTCCTCGGATCTCGATCTGGTTGGGAGGCGGCGTTCCTTTCGGCCAAATCGGCGGCGACATGGCTGTGGTGCGGCGACGACGGTGGAGGACGGAACTAGTAGCGGCGGATCTGGCCTTGACTCAATCGGGCTGATTCGTTGTGCTACCGATCTCAATCGCTGTCGGCGGTGCACTGCTCCTGCACTTGATTTGCAACACGAGGATGTCTGGGGCGCCGACCCTAGGCTTGGTGGTGGTGGCCTTCTTCTTCGTCGGAGGTGGTCGGCCGGCTGGCTGTGCATGGAGTGGGGACGGGCGACTGCCGATGAAAGCCATGATCCGACTTTGGTCGTGGCAGGTGACGACGGCGCCTACGCGTCGTTACCTTCTTGAAGGCGTCATCTTTGTAGTCTCTATCTTCCAACTCGCGGTCCAGTCAGTGTCGGGCTGCTTTGGCACCATGGTGGTGCCACGGCCAGTCAGGCGACGGCGGCTGGATCCTTTGATCTAGTCTTCGGCAAAGAAGGCGGCGACCTGTGCACAAGAAGCTGGATGGAGTTCTCCGAATAGATTTGGGTGAAAACCTGCTCTTAGCTAGATGCCAAGGCCGGCGATGGCGACGCTCTACGGCATCGTTCCCTTCTTGAAGGCATCGCCGAGGAGAAGTTCTAGACCATTATCTGCTACCTTTTGGGGAAACCCTAGATCAATAGATCAGAAGACGGCGACACGCTTGTGTCGTCTCCCCCTTGGGGGTGTCATTCTTGGAGCTGTAGGCGGGCTCGGGGGACCAGTGGATGTTTTCTTCGGTGGAGCGGTGCTTCATCATGCACATTCAAGGCGGCGGATCTCGATGGCGTGGCACCCTGGTGATTAGGTGTCTGATGTGCGAAGATGGACTCGCGCAGGAGGGCGACGCTGTCTGGTGTCGTAGTGGCGTCGACGGCAGCTAGACCAAGCAATGTGGCTGCGTCAGTACAATTCTAAAGATGGATTTGTGGCAGTTGACGGCGGCGACCTGGAGTGTGTGACGGACCGGTGGGTGCCCCATACCCGGCAGGGGACTTGGTTGGGGCCTTAGGTCTTAAATGTTAGGTTTGCCTGCGAGGTCTGTTTGGTATTAGGCGCAGACTATCAACATCCTTCATCAACTGTACAGAAGTAGCGACATATGTTGCCTAGACGGTGGCTTCGGTCTTATTGATGTATTACTTTGTAAAAAAAATTGTGAATAATTAATAAAATGGCTGCATGCATCGCTCAGATACAGAGGACGAAGGTCTTCCTCCTTTAAAAAAAAAATCCTATCTAGCATGACGCCTTAGCCCCAAACGTTATGAAAAAAAGTCATTTTCTGAAATACTTCTCAGATCTGATTCATTTTGTAATGAAGTTTCAAGGAAGGGTTAACTCTGTACATTTTCACCAACGCAAAGACATCCGGTGAACCCCATACTCCATGGAGCCATTATTCAAGAGGAATTACGTGCGGAAGAAAGCTGTTCACTAGTTCGCATCAAGTATTCGGCGTCTCGTCCATGACCGCAAGGCGTTTGCCATGTTGCGTTTTAGTTACAGTAGTTTTTTCTTTCCAAATTTCGTACTGCTCATAGGCGCCGACCAGAAACACTTATCTTTATTAGCTGAAATGGATTAAAAATCTGGTTAACCAGCTGATCAAGTTGTGATTGGTCTGGTTCTGAAGATTGCGTGGAACTCCATTCTTGGGTGGCATGATCCTGCACGGTGGCAGAAGCAAAGATGATTGGAATCGGGTTGCCCGATTGCGATCCTGCCGTGATCCAAACAGCACCGATCGTGATCGGCTCTGGAGATACGGATGGCACGGACTATTCATGGGGCATCGCGAAATTCCACGGTATTTCCAAGGACGGCAAGAATAGTTTTACCTACGCACCACCAAGTGTCAGTATAGTGGATTCTGAAGATTGCCAGCCACCCGTGTGGTCAGTCAACAGAAGTGTCAGTCGCTGTAAATGAAAATAAAATCAAGCGCCAGTTAGTCAGGGGTAATATGGCATCCATCAAATTCAGGCAGAATTATATTCACATGCTTCAAGATGATCAAGGAAATGAACATACAGAACATTCTTTCGAAGCTTCAATCCTATGAAAAGCTTTCAAAGAGAGGCTAGGGCAAACATCTCATTCAAACAGAGTGTGCAACTTGGCATCCTTCATTCAAAGAATTGATGGTCTAGATGAGATTGATGTCCCATTCTCTGAAAAGGAAATTGATGAGGTTGTTAAAAACCTCCCTGCTGATAAATAGCCAGGACCTGATGGATTTAATGAAGCTTTCATTAAGAATTGCTGGGAGATCATTGCACCTGACTTTTACAGATTGATTCATGATTTTCAGGAAGGTCTAATCTCCCTACAGAGTATATACAACTTCTTCATTACTCTCATTCCAAAGAAAGATAATTCTCAAACACCAAGTGATTTCAGACATATATCTCTTTTGAATTCATCCATCAAGATTATCACAAAACTATTGGCAAACAGACTTCAAAAGGTGATATTAAAGCTTGTTCATGAAAACCAGTATGGATTTCTCAAGCAAAGATCCATTCAAGACTGCCTAGCATGGGCATTTGAATACCTTCACCAATGCCAGCAATCCAGAAGGCCATCTTTAATTCTGAAACTTGACTTTGAGAAAGCATTTGACCCGATAGATCATGAGGCTATTATTGAAATACTTAAAGCCAGGGAATTTGGAGAAAAATGGTTACAATAGATACACATGATTTTATCTTCTGCAACATCTGCTATACTACTTAATGGTGTTCCTGGGAAAATTTTCCATTGCTTGAGAGGAGTGAGACAAGGAGATCCTCTCTCCCCCCTTCTTTTTGTTCTGGGAGCTGACCTGCTGCAAACCACTTTGAATGAAGCCATGCAACATAATTTGATTTCCCCTCCAATTCCTAGTGCTGCCTGCCCTATGTTCCCAGTCATACAATATGTTGATGACACTATTGTAGTGATCCCAGCCAACTCTGCTTAGCTTATGCAACTTAAGAATTTGCTCCTACACTATGCTGATTGCACTGGTCTCAAAGATAACTATAGCAAGTCCATCATGGTACCTATCAATGTTCCCGAAGATTAGTTGCCACTCTTATTATCCACTTTGGGCTGTAAGCAAGGAGCTTTTCCATTCACCTACCTGGGTCTGCCTATGAGTAACTCAAGGTTGCAAATTGAGGACTTTAATCCCATCATGATTAGGATTGAGAGGAGACTATCTGGATGCTCAACTATGCTATCATATGATGGAAGATTTCAATTAATAAGCTCTGTATTTTCATCATTGCCAACCTTCTTTATGTGCTCTCTTGCTCTCCCCGTGGGTGTGGTTGATCAAATCAACAAGTATCTCAGGAACTTCTTCTGGAGAAAATATGGAATGACTGAATTTGGTTCTGCCCTCATAGCTTGGAAAAAGGTCTGCAAACCAAAAAATCAGGGAGGGCTAGGAATCCTTGACATTAGGGAACATAACAAAGCTCTCCTCATGAAGAATGTGTACAAATTTCTCAATAAATCAGAAATCCCTTGGGTCAAACTGTTATGGGAGAAATATTATGACAGCAACATGGATCTAGGAAAGTTGGAGGGATCCTTTTGGTGGAAATCACATCTGAAACTTGTACCTGAATTCAAAAGTGCTAGCACTTGTTCTATCCAATCTGGCCAAGCCACCTTATTTTGGAAAGATAAATGGATAGGGGACACCTTGGAGCTTAAATTCCCTGAACTTCATACTTTTGCCATCAATGATGATATCACTGTCAAGCAATTCTGTGAAGTTGAGGACTGGACAGATCACTTCCACTTACCACTCTCCAATCAAGCCTATAACCAATTTGAACAACTAGGGGACAACATTCCTGAGCTTAATCCTGAAACGAAGGACAAATGGATTGCTTATTGGCTGCAGAATAAATATTCTTCCATGCTAATGTATAAGCACCTAATGGGATCAGAAGAAGGACATCCCATTTTTAGATTAATTTGGAAAAGCAGCAGCAGACTCAAGCACAAAATCTTTCTATGGCTGGTGGCTCATTGTAGAATCAACACCAGATCCCTACTTCAGAGGATACGGAATGCACCTAGATAATCCCTTTTGCCCTAATTGCAACCAAAAAGCTGAAGAAACAATAATGCATCTCCTTTGGGACTGTAATTTTGCTCAAGACTGTTGGAAATCTTTAATTCCACACAAGAAAATGGGTACCTCCATTTATGAAGAAACTGTTTTGGCAGATGAACATCTTCCTAAACACTTTGCCACTAAAATTGTAATCTTGGGCTGTTGGAACATTTGGAATCAGAGGAATGGCATAATTTTCAAATGTCTGCCCCATTCAATCCAATCTTGGAGATTTCACCTCAAACAATACCTCAAGATTTTGCAATACAAGATCAAATCAAAGCACTTCGAGAGTTTTAAGCAGTGGTTAGAACAAACATTTTAACATGTGGGGATTACCAAGGACAGGAATTGGCTGACATTAGGTAGCCTGGAGATCCTTAGTGATCTCTGAGATCATTTGGATCTCTTGTAACTTTTGTGTACCTTTATTTTAATTAATGAAAATACCGTAGAACAATTTGTTGGAAATATGCCCTAGAGGCAATAATAAATTGGTTATTATCATATTTCCTTGCTCATGATAACCGTTTATTATCCATGCTATAATTGTATTGATCGGAAACTCAGATACATGTGTGGATACATAGACAACACCATGTCCCTAGTATGCCTCTAATAGACTAGCTCGTTGATCTAAGATGGCTATGGTTTCCTAGTCATGGACATGAGATGTCATTTGATAACGGGATCACATCATTAGGAGAATGGTGTGATGGACAAGACCCAAACTATAAACGTAGCATATGATCGTGTCAGTTTATTGCTACTGTTTTCTGCATGTAAAGTATATGTTCCTATGACCATGAGATCATGCAACTCACGGACACTGGACGAGTGCCTTGTGTGTATCAAACGTCGCAACATAACTGGGTGACTATAAAGGTGCTCTACAGGTATCTCCAAGGGTGTCTGTTGGGTTGGCATGGATCAAGACTGGGATTTGTTACTCCGTGTGACGGAGAGGTATCTCAGGGCCCACTCGGTAATACAACATCACAATAAGCCTTGCAAGCAATGTGACTAAGTGTTAGTCACAGGATCTTGTATTACGAAACGAGTAAAGAGACTTGCCGGTAACGAGGTTGAACTAGGTATAGAGATACCGACGATCGAATCTCGGGCAAGTAACATACCGAAGAACAAAGGGAACATCATACGGGATTAACTGAATCCTTGACATAGAGGCTCGACCGATAAAGATCTTCATACAATATGTAGGAACCAATATGGGCATCCAGGTCCCGCTATTGGTTATTGACCGTAGAGGTGTCTCGGTCATGTCTACGTAGTTCTCGAACTCGTAGGGTCTGTATACTTAAGGTTTGATGATGTTTCGGTAGTATAGAGTTATGCTTGGTGGTGACCGAAGGTTGTTCGGGGTCCCAGATGAGATCCCGGACGTCATGAGGAGCTCCGGAATGGTCTGGAGGTAAAGATTATATATAGTAAGTCCTGTTTTGGTCGCCGGAAAAAGTTTCGGGCTCTCGATAGTGTATCGGGAGTGCCGATAGTGTACCGGGAGACCACCGGGAGGGATATTTCGACCCAAGAGGTTTCATGGGATGTGGGAGAGTGAATACCAGCCCTTAGTGGGCTGGTGTAAGTCCCACACAAGGCCCATGCGGCTAGGGAAGAAAAGCCCAGAGGGAAAAGGTGGGAAAAAGGCAAAAAAGGACGAATCCTAGTCCTACTAGGATTGGAGGAGGAGTCCTCCTCTCCTCCCCACTTCGGCCGAGCCAAAGGAGGCTTGGACCTTGCGCCAAGGCCTCTCCTCCATCCCTCTTATATATACTAGAGGTTTTAGGGTTTTTGCACTAGATTTTCAGCCACGTGCTACCCGTTCCTCCAGTGCATAGTTTCTCCTCTAGATCGGATTTCTGTAGTGCTTAGGCGAAGCCCTGCCGGAATAGCCCCACCACCATCGCCGGAGCGCCGTCATGCTGCCAGAGAACTCTTCTACCTCTTTGCTCCCTCTTGCTGGATCAAGAAGGCGGAGATCGTCGTCAAGCTGTACGTGTGCTGAATGTGGAGGTGCCGTCTGTTCGGCGCTAGATCGGTAGGACCGTGATCAAGATCGCGAGACGGATCGTGATGAGATCGTGGGACGCGGATCATGATGAGTTCGCGGGATGGATCGTTATGAGATCGCGGGATGGATCATGATGAGTTCGCGGGACGGATCGTGATTGGATCGCGGGACGGATCGTGATGTGATCGCGGGATGCTCGGCGATTTGGATCGTGAATACGTTCGACTACACCAACCGCGTTTCTTAACGCTTCCCGCTTAGTGATCTACAAGGGTATGTAGATCCACTCTCCCTCTTGTAGATGCTCATCACCATGGATAGATCTTGCGTATGCGTAGGAAATTTTTTGTTTCCCATGCAACGTTCCCCAACAATGGCATCATGAGCTAGGTCTATGTGTAGATGAGATCTGGAGTAGAACACAAAGAGTTTGTGGGCGTTGATGCTTAGATTGCTTCCTCCCTTGGTCGTGTTTTGGTTCAGCGGTATTGTGAGATAAAGCGGCCCGGACCAACATTACTCTTACGCTTACGAGAGACCGGTTCCCTCAACCGCAACTTGTTGCATAGATGGCTTGCGGGTGCCAGTTTCTCTCACTTTAGTTGGATCGGATTCGACAAAGGCGGTCCTTGAGAAGGTTGAAAAGCAACTAGTGTATCACCATTGTGGTTTTTGCGTAGATGAGAATTGTTCTTGCTAGATACCCGTAGCAGCCACGTAAAACTTGCAACAACAATTAGAGAACGTCTAACTTGTTTTGCAGGGTATGTTGTGATGTGATATGGCCAATTACATGATGTGATATATGTGATGTATGAGATGATCATGTGTTGTATAGAATATCACAACTTGCATGTCGATGAGTACGGCAACCGACAGGAGCCATAGGGTTGTCTATAATTATTGTATGACCTGCGTGTCAATCATTAAGCGCTATGTAATGCTTTACTTTATCGCTAAACAGTAGCAATAGTAGTACAAGCATGATGGGCGCGACAACCCCGATGGCGACACGTTGATGGAGATCAAGATGATGAAGGTCATGGTGTCGTGTCGGTGACGATGAAGATCATGCTGGTGCTTTCAAGATGGAGATCAAAAGCACAAGTTCATGGCCATATCATGTCATTTATGATTTGCATGTGATGTTAATCCTTTTATGCACCTTGTTTTGCTTAGGACGACGGTAGCATTATAAGGTGAACATCTGACATACACGTTCTGATGACTACTTGATAGTTTAGTGCGTCATGCATTACAGCTTAGAATTGAGGTTCCGAAACGTTTTGAACGTCACGGAACATATGAGATGTTCTAAGAGCTGAAATTAGGATCTCAGGCTCGTTCCCGTGTTGCGAGATATGAGATCTCCAACAAGATTCTTTGCCTGCAAGATGAAAGAGAATAGCTCAATCGTTGAGCATGTGCTCAGATTGTCTGGGTGCTACAATCGCTTGAATCGAGTGGGAGTTGATCTACCAGATAAGATACTGATTGATATAGTTCTCCAAGTCACTGTCACTAAAGCTACTAGAACTTGGTGATGAACTATAAAATGCCAGGGATAGAAATAATGATCCCTGAGCTATTCACGATGTTTGACACCGCGAAGGTAGAAATCAAGAAGGAGCGTCAAGTGTTGATGGTTAGTCAAACCACTAGTTTCGAGAAGGGAAAGAGCAAGGAGGGAAACTTGATGGATAGCAAGTCAGTTGCTGCTCCAGTAAAGCAACCCAAAGTTGAACCCAAACCCGAGACTAAGTGCTTCTATTATGAGGAGAGCGGTCGCTGAAGCGGAACAACCCTAGATACTTGGTAGATAAGAAGGCTGGTAACGTCGACAGAAGTATATTTGATATACGTGTTAATGATGTGTACCTTGCGAGTACTCCTAGTAGCACTTGGGTATTAGATACCGGTTCAGTTGCTAAATGTTAGTAACTCGAAATAAAAGCTATGGAATAAACGGAGAACTAGCTAAGGGTGAGGTGACAATGTGTGTTGGAAATTTTTCCAAGGTTGATGTGATCAACATCGCACGCTCTCTCTACCTTCGGGATTAGTGACAAACCTAAATAAATGTTATTTTGTGTTTTGCATTGAGCATGAACGCGATTAGATCGTGTTTATTGTAACATAGTTATTCATTTAAGTTAGAGAATAATGGTTATTCTGTTTACATGAATAATACCTTCAATGGTCATGCACCCAGTGAGAATGGTTTGTTGAATCTTGATCGTAGTAATACACATGTTCATAACATTGATGCCAAAAGATACAAAGCTAATAATGATAGTACCACATACTTGTGGCACTGCCGCTAAATGTCATATTGGTATAAAGCGCATGAAGAAACTCCATGCTGATGGATCTTTGGACTCATTCGATTTCGAATCGGTTGAGACATGCGAACCATGCCTCTTGGGCAAGATGACTAAGGACCCCGTTTCCAGATGGATGGAGCGGGCAAGTGATTTATTGGAAATGATACATGTTGATGTATGCAATCCAATGAGTCTTGTAGCGTGCGGTGGATATCGTTATTTTCTTACCTTCACTGATGATTTGAGTAGATATAGTGTATATTTACTTAATGAAACACAAGTCTGAATCGTTTGAAGGTTCAAGCAAATTCAGAGTGAAGTTTAAGATCATCGTGACAAGAAGATAAAAATGTCTGCGATATGGTCGTGGAGGTAAATATCTGAATTACGAGTTTGGCATACAACTTTAGACAATGTGAAAGTTGTTTCAAAACTCACGCCACGTGGAACACCATAGTGTGATGGTGTGTTCGAACGTCATAGTCGTGCTCTATTGAAAATGGTGCTTGCTATGATGTCTCTTATCGTTTTGCTACTATAATTTTGGGGTTATGCATTAGAGACAACTACATTCACTTTAGATAGGGCACCATCTAAATCCGTTGAGATGACACCGTGTGAATTATGGTTTGATAGAAACCTAAGTTGTCATTTCTTAATGTTTGGGGCTGCAACACTTATGTGAAAAAGGTTTTCACCTAATGAGCTCGAACCCAAAGCGGACAAATGCATCTTCATGGAATACCCTAAAGACAGTTGGGTAAACCTTCTATCTCAGATCCAAGCATAAATTTTTTGTTGCTAAAACTGGGTTCTTTCTCGAGAAAGAGTTTCTCTCGAATGAATTGAGTGGGAGGAAGATAGAACTTTATGAGGTTGTTGAACCTTTGTTCAACCAGAGAGTAGCGCAACGCAGGAATTTGTTTCTATGAAGCCTACGTTAGTTGAAGAGGAAGTTAATGATGATGATCATGAAGCTTCGGATCAAGTTACTATCGAACCTCGTAGGTCCACAAGGATGGGTACTGCTCCTGAGCGTTACAACAACCCTGTCTTGGAGGTCATGTTGTTGGACAATGATGAACCTATGAGTTGTGGAGAAGCGATGATGGGCCCAGATTCTGACAAATGGTTAGAGGCCATGAAATCCGAGAAAGGATCCATGTATGAAAACCAAGTATAGACTTTGGTAGACTTGCTCGTTGGATGGCAGGTCGTTGAGTACAAATGGATGTTTAAGATGAAAACGTACGCTGATGGTGAATGTCACCATTTATAAAGCTCGACTTGTCGCAAAGAAGTTTCCGCCAAGTTCAAGGAGTTGACTGCGATGAGACTTTCTCACTCGTAGCGATGCTAAAGTCTATTGGAATTATGTTAGCAGTTGCTGCATTTTCAATTATGAAATCTGGCAGATGGATGTCAAAACTTCGTTTCCTTAACGGTTTACTTGAGGAAAGGTTGTATGTGATACAACCAGAAGATTCGGTCAGTCCTAAGGATGCTAAAAGGTGAGCAAGCTTCAGTGATCCTTCTAAGGACTGAAGCAAGCATCTCAGAGTTGGAATATACACTTTGATGAGGTGATCAAAGTTTTAGAGTCTATACAAAGTTTATGAGAAACTTGTATTTGCAATAAAGTGAGTGGGAGCACTATAGAGTTTCTGATAAGTATATGTGGATGACATATTGTTGATCGGAAATAATGTAGAATTTCTGGAAAGCATAAACGGTTGTTTGAAAGGAGATTTTCAAAGGAAGACCTGGATAAAGCTACCTAATTGTTGAGCATCAAGATCTATAGAGATAGATCAAGATGTTTGATGAGACTTTCAATGAGTACATACCTTGACAAGATTTTGAAAGAGTTCAAAATGGATCAGTCAGAGAAAGAGTTCTCGCCTGATTTGTAAGGTGTGAAGTTGAGTGAGACTCAAAGCTCGACAATGGCAGAAGAAAGAGAAAGGACGAAGATCGTCCCCTATGCCTTAGCCATAGGCTCTATATTATGCCATGTTGTGTACCGCACCTGGTGTGTGCCTTGCCATGAGTCTGTCAAGGGGTACAAAAGTGATCTAGGAGTAGATCACTGGACAGTGGTCAAGATTATCCTTAGTGACTAAAAGACTAAAGAGATGTTTCTCGATTATGGAAGTGATAAAGAGTTCGTCGTAAAGAGTTACGTAGATGCAAGCTTTAACACCAAACCGGATGACTCGTAGTAGCAATCTAGATACATATAGTGGAGCAGCCATTTGGAATAGTACCAAGTGGAGTGTGGTAGCAGTGTTTACGGTTTGACATAGAGATTTGCAAAGTACACACGCATCTGAATGACGCAGACCCGTTGACTATAAGACCTCTCTCACATGCAAAGCATGATCGAGCCCCAGAACTCATTGGGTGTTCGATTCATAACAATGCGAATCACATGGTGATGTGAACTAGATTATTGACTCTAGTGCAAGTGGGAGACTATTGGAAATATGCTCTGGGGGCAATAATAAATTGGTTATTATCATATTTCCTTGCTCATGATAATCGTTTATTATCCATGCTATAATTGTATTGATCGAAAACTCAGATACATGTGTGCATACTTAGACAACACCATGTCCCTAGTATGCCTCTAATAGACTAGCTCGTTGATCTAAGATGGCTATGGTTTCCTAGTCATGCACATGAGATGTCATTTGATAACGAGATCACATCATTAGGAGAATGGTGTGATGGACAAGACCCAAACTATAAACGTAGCATATGATCGTGTCAGTTTATTGCTACTGTTTTCTGCATGTCAAGTATATGTTCCTATGACCTTGAGATCATGCAACTCACGGACACCGGAAGAGTGCCTTGTGTGTATCAAATGTCGCAACATAACTGGGTGACTATAAAGGTGCTCTAAAGGTATCTCCGAGGGTGTCTGTTGGGTTGGCATGGATCAAGACTGGGATTTGTTACTCCGTGTGACGGAGAGGTATCTCAGGGCCCACTCGAGAACACAACATCACAATAAGCCTTGCAAGCAATGTGATTAAGTGTTAGTCACGGGATCTTGTATTACGGAACGAGTAAAGAGACTTGCCGGTAACGAGGTTGAACTAGGTATAGAGGTACCGACGATCGAATCTCGGGCAAGTAACATACCGAAGAACAAAGGGAACATCATACGGGATTAACTGAATCCTTGACATAGAGGTTCGACCGATAAAGGTCTTCATAGAATATGTAGGAACCAATATGGGCATCCAGGTCCCGCTATTGGTTATTGACAATAGAGGTGTCTCGGTCATGTCTACATAGTTCTCGAACCCGCAGGGTCTGCACACTTAAGGTTTGTGACGTTTCGGTAGTATAGAGTTATGCTTGGTGGTGACCGAAGGTTGTTCGGAGTCTCGGATGAGATCCCGGACGTCATGAGGAGCTCCGAAACGGTCCGTAGGTAAAGATTCATATATAGGAAGTCCTGTTTTGGTCGCCGGAAAAGTTTCGGGCTCATCGGTAGTGTACCGGGAGTGCTGGTAGTGTACCGGGAAACCACTGGGAGGGGGTTTTCGACCCAAGAGGCTTAATGGGCTGTGGGATAGTGAATACCAGCCCTTAGTGGGCTGGTGGAAGTCCCACATAAGGCCCATGCGGCTAGGGAAGAAAAGCCCAAAGGGAAAAGGTGGGAAAAAGGCAAAAAAGGAGGAATCCTAGTCCTACTAGGATTGGAGGAGGAGTCCTCCTCTCCTCCCCACTTCGGCCGACCCAAAGGAGGCTTGGCCCTTGCGCCAAGGCTTCTCCTCCCTCCCTCTTATATATACTGGAGGTTTTAGGGGTTTTGCACTAGATTTTCAGCCACGTGCTACCCGTTCCTCCAGTGCATAGTTTTTCCTCTAGATCGGATTTCTGCAGTGCTTGCCGGAATAGCCTCACCACCATCGTCGGAGCGCCGTCATGCTGCCGGAGAACTCTTCTACCTCTTCGCTCCCTCTTGTTGGATCAAGAAGGCGGAGATCGTCATCAAGCTGTACGTGTGCTGAACGCGGAGGTGCCGTCCGTTCGGCGCTAGATCGGTAGGACCGTGATCAAGATCGCGAGACGGATCGTGATGAGATCGCGGGACGCGGATCATGATGAGTTCGCGGGATGGATCATGATGAGTTCGCGGGATGGATCATGATGAGATCGTGGGACGGATCATGATGAGTTCGCAGGACGGATCGTGATGAGATCGCGGGATGCTCGGCGATTTGGATCGCGAAGACGTTCGACTACAGCGACCGCGTTTCTTAACGTTTCCCGCTTAGCGATCTACAAGGGTATGTAGATCCACTCTCCCTCTCGTAGATGCTCATCACCATGGATAGATCTTGCGTGTGCGTAGGAAATTTTTTGATTCCCATGCAACTTTCCCCGACACAATAATTCTATGGTCTCTAAGTCAAAAAAAATAAATCTTCCTGTTCGTTTTGGTTGGCATCCTCCGGTACCCTGATTCCATCGATGCCCATGTACCAATCGTCTAGACATCCGCATGCACACATGTGATAAGCAATCTAAACTATTTTAAGAAAAATCATTTAAGCGGACGGAGTATTCAGATAAAAAATGGACTAGAGCGATGTCGACGAGGACACTTATGGTGAACCACGAGCCGCGTGGATGCGGTTTTTCGTGCGAAATTCACATGGTCCAGAGGTATTTTGCTCACTACCCCCTCTGTTCCAAATTTGCCCTCCCACTCACTCTGTTCTCGACAAGTTCACCACTCGTTCTCTTCCCACTCTCTCTCACCCCGACGAGTCGCTCCTCCCCACCCCAGATCGCTCGCCGGCCGGCCAGTCGCCACCCTCTCCCTCTCGTCGGGGTCTTCCTCACTACTCCTTCTTGCTCCTCACCACCCCTGATTCGTACCCCTAATGCCAGCGACCCCCTGCTAGCTCTTGGTCAAAGGTGATATTTTTACCAGCCGTGGTGCTCGATCTGTGGGCGAAGGTGCTCAATCTGCGTGCGGCGATGCTCTATTCGTTGGCGATGGTGCTTGATCTGCAGGACGACGGTGCTGGACCGGAGCAGCAGGAGGAGGAGGGTGCTTCTGGACCGAAGCAGAGCGCGTGGAGCACCGGAGCAGAGGGAGGACACTGCCTGTGCCTGGAGCACCGGAGAAGTGTCACCGCCGTCGTGCTCTCCATGTCCTGCATCAGGTATAATGCCACGCTCTCCAGGATTGAATCCCAACCTGCCTGTAGTATTGCTATTTTTGAGTCCCAACCTGCCTGTTCACTCTTCCTAATTGCTTCAGACTAATCCTGATTGACAAACAAATTGGATGTTCAAAGTAGTTCTTGACCCATTTCTTGCAGTAGTTCTTGCTTGGCAAAAATCAACTGCACACTCTGTTATTCCAGATTTGTTGATTCACCCAAGCTGCCCTTTTTCTTGTTTGCACATTTTAGTTAGCACATTTGCTCCATTTTTCTTGTCTACACATTTTAAGTAGTTCTTGCTTGGCCAAAATCAAATGTTGATTTTTCAAGTATTCCATATTTTAGTTAGCACATTTGCTCCATTTAGCGAGCACTTGCCAATGTTCAGTGTCAACACAAGTGATGGGCTGATTTACAAATACTCCAATGTTCAGTGTTCAGTTTTACTCCATTTAGTGAGTATTGTCAAACAAAATCGGTTCTCCCTTTCTTTTTTGGTGCTCCATTTGCAAATACTAAAGATGATGAACTCTGATTTACAGCATCAACTACTCCCTTGCTTTTTTTGGTGCTCCATTTAGTGACACACACATTTTTTGAGTACTTGACTTACAAAGGAGTACTAAAACAGTGTAAACTAAATTAATGTCAAATAAGTTAAACGAGCATCTATATAAATTAGTGTTAACTAAAACAAATCAGTGTAAACTAGATTAAGTGGTAAGAAAATTTGTATTTAACACCATATGCTTTAGCAGTACACGCTCTATGTATATTGATGTCAAAAAGATTGCTGGAGTATTTGGCAAAAGGCTCAAGATCTTCTTCAGTTAATTAGGAGTAGTGTACTGCTGTTGTAGCTTCTCTCTTCTCAACTCTCTCTTCTCACTTCTCTGAAAGCTCTATTAGGTATTTAGTGTAGGGGTAGGAGTAGCTAGGAGCAAAATTAAAATTAGGAATGGGAGTAACTAGGATTGGTTTCTCTCTTCTCTTTCTCTTCTACTCCATCCAAATTAAATGGAGTATTTCTGGTTAATTAAAACTAAATGAAAATTTCCTTTAATCAATTAAAATTCAGATAAGTGCTTTCGAAAGCACTTAACTGGATTTTTATGCACATAGGAGCATAAAAATTCAGCAAAGTGCTTTTGACAACACTTAACTGTCATTTTGCTGTGTATTCCACTATATAAATAATGTCAAAATGGATGGAACGAGGATCAGGCTGCAGGCTGTTTAACTGTTTATCTGAATTCATATAAACCAAGGTGCATATAAATTCAGAAAAGTGTTATCCTACTTTGAATACATTCACACACAAGTTCTGGATGTGTTCAGGGACATGATTTAGGATACATTCACACACAGGTTCTGGATGTGTTCAATTACTATCAATTATTGTCTGTAGTACAGATTACTGTCAATTATTGTTCGATTATTTTGTACAGTTCATTTACAAGCATGAGTACAAGTAATTTATTGTAGCAGATGGAGTAAAAATGGAGTAGCTCACATACTGTTGATCTGCTAATTTGTCAATTTTCTGCTCTAGCAACTTAAGTACTCCTTGCTGATAGGTCCTCACAATGTTGATTTCCTTCCTGATTTGTGCAGAGCAGCACAGCAGCACAACCTGCAGCAGAGCAGCACAACAACACAACCTTCAGCGGCACTCCTGCTTGGCTTGGAGATTGTGAACACTTGAGCAGCACTTGTTGGCGATCAATTCAATCTTGCTGTGACTGCGGCGATCAAATCAATCTTGATGTGACTGTGGCGATCAAGCCCGCAGGGACAGATGGAGACATGATAAGAGAGAGGCCATGACAGGGAGAAACAGGAAGAGGAAGCGAGAGCGGGAAAACCAGGGAGGAAGAGAGGCATGATACGTCTCCAACATATCTATAATTTTAAATTGTTCCATGCTATTATATTATCTGTTTTGGATGTTTTATATGCATTAGTATGCTATTTTATATTATTTTTGAACTAACCTATTAATCTAGAGCCTAGTATCATTTTCTGTTTTTTTCTTGTTTTTGAAAATTACAGATAAGGAATATTAAACGGAGTCCAAACGGAATAAAATCTTCGGAATAATTTTTCTTGGACCAGAAGCAAATCAGGAGACTTGGAGATGAAGTCGGGAGAGCCATCATGGGGCCACAAGCCCTAGGGGCGCGCCCAGGGGGTATGGTGTGCCCCAGGCTTGTGGGTCCATGACATCTCTCCTAACTCTATTTGTCGGCTTATAAATTCCCAAATATTTCCTGTATATCAGAACGAGTCACGAAAACACTTTTACGCTGCCAGAAATCTCTGTTCCTGAGAGATCCAATCTTCAAGCCTTTTCTGATAATCTACAGGAGGGGATTCGATCACAGAGGACATCTACGTCAACTACATTGACCCTCCGATGATGCGTAAGTAGTTTATCACAGACCTTCGGGTCCATAGCTAGTGGCTAGATTGCTTCTTTGTAGGGGAACGTTACATGGGAAACAAAAAAATTCTCACGTGCACGCAACACCTATCCATGGTGATGAGCATCCACGAGAGGGAGAGTGGATCTACATACCCTTGTAGATCGCTAAGCGGGAAGCATTAAGAAACGCGGTTGGTGTAGTCGAACGTCTTCGTGATCCAAATCGCTAAGCGTTTCGCGATCCAATCACGATCCGTCCCGATCAAGCACCGAACGGACGACACCTCTGTGTTCAGCACACGTACAGCTTGATGAAGATCTCTGTCTTCTTGATCCAGCAAGAGGGAGCGGAGAGGTAGACGAGTTCTCCGGCAACGTGACGGCGCCGATGATGGTGGTGGAGCAATTCCGGCAGGGCTTCGCCTAAGCACTCCACAAAACCGATCTAGAGGAGAAACTATGCACTAGAAGAACGGGTAGCACGTGGCTGAAAATCTAGTGCAAAAACCCTAAAACCTCTAGTATATATAAGAGGAAGAGAGGAGGAGGCTTGGCCCAAGGGCCAAGCCATGTAGGTTTCGGCCGAACCAAGAGGATTGGAGGATTCCTCCTCCAATCCTAATAGGACTAGGACTCCTCCTTATTTTTGACTTTTTGTCTTTTTCCACCTTTTTCTCTTTGGGCTTTTCTTCCCAGCCGCATGGGCCTTGTGTGGAACTTCCACCAGCCCACTAAGGGCTGGTATTCACTCTCCCACAGCCAATGTAGCCTCTTGGGTCGAAATACCCCTCCCGATGGTCTTCTGGTACACTACCGACACTCCCGGTACACTATCGATGAGCCCGAAACTTTTCCGGCAATCAAAATAGGACTTCCTATATATCAATCTTTACCTCCGGACCATTCTGGAGCTCGTCGTGACGTCCGGGATCTCATCCGAGACTCCGAACAACCTTCGGTCACCATGATGCATAACTCTATACTACCGAAACGTCACCAAACCTTAAGTGTGCAGACCCTGCGGGTTCGAGAACTATGTAGACATGACCGAGACACCTCTATGGTCAATAACCAATAACGGGACCTGGATGCCCATATTGGTTCCTACATATTCTACGAAGATCTTTATCGGTCGAACCTCTATGTCAAGGATTCAGTTAATCTCGTATGATGTTCCCTTTGTTCTTTGGTATGTTACTTGCCCGAGATTCGATCGTCGGTATCTCCATACCTAGTTCAACCTCGTTACCGGCAAGTCTCTTTACTCATTTCGTAATACAAGATCCCGTGAATAACACTTAGTCACATTGCTTGCAAGGCTTATTGTGATGTTGTATTACCGAGTGGGCCCAGAGATACCTCTCTGTCACACGGAGTAACAAATCCTAGTCTTGATCCATGCCAACCCAACAGACACCCTTGGAGATACCTATAGAGAACCTTTATAGTCACCCAGTTACGTTGCGACGTTTGATACACATAAGGCACTCTTCTGGTGTCCGTGAGTTGCATGATCTCATGGTCATAGAAACATATACTTGACATGCAGAAAACAGTAGCAATAAACTCACACGATCATATGCTACGTTTGTAGTTTGGGTCTTGTCCATCACATCATTCTCCTAATTATGCGATCCCGTTATCAAATGACATCACATGTCAATGGCTAGGAAACCTTGACCATCTTTGACCAACGAGCTAGTTCACTTGAGGCATACTAGGGACAAAGTGTTGTCTATTTACCCACACATGTAATGTGTTTCCAATCAATACAATTATAGCATGGATAATAAAAAATTATCATGAACAAGGAAATATAATAATAAACACTTTATTTATTGCCTCTAGGGCATATTTCCAATAGTCTCTCACTTGCATTAGAGTCAATAATCTAGTTCACATCACTATGTGATTTACATTGTAATGAATCGAACACCCATGCAATTCTGGTGTTGATCATGTTTAGCCCTTGAAAGTGGTTTAGTCAACGGGTCTGCAACATTCAGATCCATGTGAACTTTGCAAATATTTATGTATTTTTCCTCGATGTAATCGCGGATGGAGTTGAAGCGTCGCTTTATGTGTCTGGTCCTCTTGTGAAACCTTGATTCCTTGGCCAGAGCAATGGCACCAGTGTTGTCACAGAATAGGTTCATTGGATTCAGTGCACTGGGCACTACTCCAAGATCTGTCATGAACTGCTTCATCAAGACACCTTCCTGCGCTGCCTCCGAGGCTGCGATGTACTCCGCTTCCCACGTAGAATCGGCTACCACGCTTTGCTTGGAACTGCACCAGCTTATTGCTTCCCCGTTGAGAATAAATATGTATCCGGTTTGTGACTTAGAGTCATCCGGATCAGTGTCGAGGCTTGCATCAACGTAACCCTTTACGACGAGCTCTTCATCACCTCCATAAACGAGAAACATTTCCTTAGTCCTTTTTAGGTACTTAAGGATATTCTTGACCGCTGCCCAGTGCTCCATTCCAGGATCACTTTGAAACCTTCCGGCCATACTTATGGCAAGGCTGACATCAGGTCTTGTGCACAACATTGCATACATGATAGAGCCTATGGCTGAAGCATAGGGGATGACGCTCATCTTTTCTCTATCTTCTGCAGTCACTGGGCATTGAGTCTTACTCAACTTCACACCTTGTAACACAGGCAAGAACCCCTTCTTGGACTGATCCATTTTGAACTTCTTCAAAACTTTATCAAGGTATGTGCTCTGTGAAAGTGCTATTAAGCATCTCAATCTATCTCTATAGATCTTAATGCCTAATATGAAAGCAGCTTCTCCTAGGTCCTTCATTGAAAAACTCTTGTTCAAATATTCCTTCACGCTTTCCAGCATTTCTATATTGTTTCCAATCAACAATATGTCATCCACATATAATATTAGAAACGCTATAGAGCTCCCACTCACTTTCTTGTAAATACAAGCTTCTCCATCAACTTGTATAAACTCAAACGCTTTGATCACCTCATCAAATTGCTTATTCCAACTCCGAGATGCTTGCACCAGCCCATAAATGGATCATTGGAGTTTGTAAACTTTGTCAGCATTCTCTGGATCGACAAAACCTTCTGGTTGCATCATATACAACTCTTCCTCAAGGAAACCATTAAGGAATGCTGTTTTGACATCCATCTGCCAAATTTCATAGTCAAAATAAGAAGCTATTGCCAACATGATTCTGACAGACTTAAGCATCGCTACGGGTGAGAAGGTCTCATCGTAGTCAACTCCTTAAACTTGAGAAAAACCCTTTGCCACAAGTCGAGCTTTATAGACAGTGACATTACCGTCCGCGTCTGTCTTCTTCTTAAAGATCCATTTGTTCTGAATGGCCTTTCGCCCTTCAGGTAATACTTCCAAAGTCCATACTTTGTTTTCATACATGGATCCCATCTCGGATTTCATGGCCTCTAACCATTTCTCGGAATCCGGGCCCATCACCGCTCCTCCATAGCTCATAGGTTCATTGTTGTCCAACAACATGACCTCCAAGACAGGGTTGCCGTACCACTCAGGAGTAGTACGCGCCCTTGTCGACCTACGAGGTTCAATATCAGCTTGATCCGAAGCTTCATGATCATCATCATTAACTTCCTCTTCAACCGTCGTAGGTTCCACAGGAACATTTTTCTACGCTGCGCTACTTTCTGGTTGAATTAAAGGTTCAATAACCTCATCAAGCTCTATTCTCCTCCCACTCAATTCTTTCGAGAGAAACTCTTTCTCAAGAAATGTTCCATTCTTAGCGACAAACACTTTGCCTTTGGATCTGAGATAGAAGGTATACCCGACTGTCTCTTTCGGGTATCCTATGAAGACGCATTTCTCCGCTTTGGGTTCTAGCTTTTCAGGCTGAAGCTTTTTGACATAAGCATCACATCCCCAAACTTTAAGAAACGACAACTTTGGCCTCTTGCCAAACCATAGTTCATATGGCGTCGTCTCAACGGATTTCGATGGTGCCCTATTTAAAGTGAATGTTGCTGTCTCTAATGCATAACCCCAAAACGATAATGACAAATCAGCAAGAGACATCATAGAACGCACCATATCTAATAAGGTTCGATTACGACGTTCGGACACACCATTACGCTGTGGTGTTCCGGGCGGTGTCAACTGTGAAACAATTCCACACTGTCTTAAGTGACTGCCAAACTCATAACTCAGATATTCACCTCCTCGATCAGATCGCAGGAATTTAATCTTCTTGTTACGATGATTCTCAACTTCACTCTGAAGTTGCTTGAACTTTTCAAACGTTTCAGACTTGTGTTTCATTAAGTAAATATACCCATATCTACTTAAGTCATCAGTGAAGGTGAGAAAATAACGATATCCACCACGCGCTGTAACTTTCATTGGACCGCACACATCAGTATGTATGATCTCCAATAAGTTACTTGCCCGTTCCATTCTTCCAGAGAACAGCGTTTTAGTCATCTTGCCCATCAGGCATGGTTCACATGTGTCAAGTGATTCAAAATCAAGTGACTCCAAAAGTCCATTAGCATGGAGCTTCCTCATGCGTTTTACATCAATATGACCTAAACGGCAGCGCCACAAGAAAGTGGTACTATCATTATCAATTCTACATCTTTTGGCATCAACGTTATGAACATGTGTATCATCACTATCAAGATTCAATATGAATAAACCCCTCATATTGGGTGCATGACCATAAAAGATATTACTCATATAAATAGAACAACCTTTATTCTCTGATTTACATGAGTAACCGTCTCGCAATAAACAAGATCCAGATATAATGTTCATGCTTAACGCAGGCACTAAATAACAATTATTCAGGTTCATCACTAATCCCGATGGTAATCGAAGAGAGAGCGTGCCGACGGCGATCACATCAACCTTGGAACCATTTCCCACGCGCATCGTCACTTCATCCTTTGCCAGCCTTCGTCTATTCCGTCGTTCCTGTTTTGAGTTGCAAATGTGAGCAACCGAACCGGTATCAAATACCCAGGCACTACAACGAGAGCTAGTAAGGTACACATCAATAACATGTATATCATATATACCTTGTTTTTCGTTGGCCGCCTTCTTGTCAGCCAGGTACTTGGGGCAGTTCTGCTTCTAGTGACCAGTTCCCTTGCAATGAAAGCACTCAGTTTCTGGCTTGGGTCCATGCTTGGGTTTCTTTACAGGAGTAGCAACTGCTTTGCCATCCTTCTTGGTTTTACCCTTCTTGCCCTTGCCCTTGACATTCTTCTTGAAACTAGTGGTTTTATTGACCATCAACACTTGATGTTCTTTCTGGATTTCAGACTCAGCGACTTTTAGCATCGCAAACAGCTCGGCGACTGACTTGTTCATCCCGTGCATGTTATAGTTCATCACAAAGCTCTTGTAACTAGGTGGCAATGATTCTATAACTCTATCAATGATCGCCTCTGGCGGAAGGGCCATTCCCAACTCCGCTAGACGAGTGGAATACCCAGACATTCTGAGTATATGTTCACTGATAGACGCTTTCTCCTCCATCTTGCAAGCATTGAACTTATCGGAGGTCTCATACCTCTCGATTCGAGCATTCTTCTGAAAGATAAACTTCAACTCCTAGAACATCTCATATGCTCCCTGACATTCAAAACGTCTTTGAAGTCCCGGTTCTAAGACATACAATATTGCACACTGAACTATTGAGTAATCTCTAGAACATGCCTCCCAAGCGTTCTTAACGTCTTCAGAGGTCATGTCTTCTGGTTGGTCACCAAGCGGTGCATCATGGACATATGATTTCTGGGAAGCCGTGAGGATAATCCTCAGATTATGGGCCCAGTCAACAAAGTTACTTCCATCATCTTTCAACTTAGCTTTCTCAAGGAACGCATTGAAATTTAGGGGTGCTACTGCGCGAGCCATTGATCTACAACATAAATATGCAAAGGTTACTTAGACTATTGTTCAAGATAATGAGTTTAGTTAATCAAATTACTAAAGCTCCCACTCAAATTGACATCCCTCAGGTCATCTGAGTGTCACATGATCCAAATTCACCAACTCTTAAGTCCGATCATCACGTGAGTTGAGGTGGCTTCAATGGTGATCATCATGTTGATCATATCTACTATATGACTCATGTTTGACCTTTCGGTCTCTTGTGTTTCGAGGCCATGTATGTACATGCTAGGCTCGTCAAGTTTAACCCGAATGTTCTGCACGTGCAACACTGGCTTGCACCCGTTGTATGTGAACGTAGAGTCTATCACACCCGATCATCATGTGGTGTCTCGACACGACGAACTTTCGCAACGGTGCACACTCGGGGAGAACACAATTCATCTTGAAATTTAAGTGAGGGATCACCTTATAAAGCTACCATCGTCCTAAGAAAAACAAAGGTGCATAAAATTATTAACATTGCATGCAAATCATAAGTGACATGATATGGCTATGAACTTGTGCTTTTGATCTCCATCTAGAAAGCACCGACATGATCTCCATCGTCACCGGCATGACACCTTGATCTCCATCATCTTGATCTCCATCAACGTGTCGCCATCGGGGTTGTTGCGCCCAAGATGCTTCTACTACTATTGCTACCATTTAACGATAAAGTAAAGCATTACATAGCGCTTAATGATTGACACGCAGGTCATACAATAATTAAAGACAACCCTATGGCTCCTGCCGGTTGCCTTACTCATCGAGATGCAACTCGTGATAATCTATACATTACATGATCATCTCATACATCACATATATCACATCATGTAATTGGCCATATCACATCACAACATACCCTGCAAAAACAAATTAGACATCCTCTAATTGTTGTTGCATGTTTTACGTGGATGCTACGGGTATCTAGCAAGAACAATTCTCATCTACGCAAAAACCACAACGGTGATACACCAGTAGCTTTTCAACCTTCTCAAGGACCGCCTTTGTCGAATCCGATCCAACTAAAGTGAGAGAAACTGGCACCCGCAAGCCATCTATGCAACAAGTTGCGATTGAGGGAACCGATCTCTCGTAAGCGTACGAGTAATGTTGGTCCGGGCCGCTTCATCTCACAATACCGCTGAACCAAAACACGACCAAGGGAGGAAGCAATGTAAGCATCAACGCCCACAAACTCTTTGTGTTCTACTCGAGATCTCATCTACACATAGACCTAGCTCATGATGCCACTATAGGAGAACGTCGCATGGGAAACAAAAAATTTCCTACGTTCATGCAAGACCTATCCATGGTGATGAGCATCTACGAGAGGGAGAGTGGATCTACATACCCTTGTAGATCGCTAAGCGGGAAGTGTTAAGAAACACGGTTGGTGTAGTCGAACATCTCCGCGATCCAAATCGCCGAGCGTCCCGCGATCCAATTACGACCCGTCCCGATCAAGCACCGGACGGACGACACCTCCGCGTTCAGCACACGTACAGCTTGATGACGATCTCCGCCTTCTTGATCCAGCAAGAGGGAGCGGAGAGGTAGAAGAGTTCTCCGGCAGCGTGACGGTGCCGCGGCGATGGTGGTGGAGACATTCCGGTAGCGCTTCGCCTAAGCTTTGCAGAAAACCGATCTAGAGGAAAAACTATGCACTAGAGGAAAGGGTAGCACATGGCTAAAAATCTAGTGCAAAAACCCTAAACCCTCTATTATATATAAGAGGAAGAGAGGAGGAGGCTTGGCCCAAGAGCCAAGCCATGTAGGTTTCGGTCGAACCAAGAGGATTGTAGGATTCCTCCTCCAATCCTAGTAGGACTAGGACTCCTCCTTATTTTTGCCTTTTTGCCTTTTTCCACCTTTTTCTCTTTGGGCTTTTCTTCCCAGCCGCATGGGCCTTGTGTGGGACTTCCACCAGCCCACTAAGGGCTGGTATTCACGCTACCACAGCCCATGTAGCCTCTTGGGTTGAAATACCCCTCCCGATGGTCTCCCGGTACACTACCGACACTCCCGGTACACTACCGATGAGCCCAAAACTTTTCCGGCGACCAAAATAGGACTTCCTATATATCAATATTTACCTCCGGACCATTCCGGAGCTCCTCGTGATGTCTGGGATCTCATATGGGACTCCGAACAACCTTTGGTCACCACCATGCATAACTCTATACTACCGAAACGTCACCAAACCTTAAGTGTGCAGACCCTGCGGGTTCGCGAACTATGTAGACATGACCGAGACACCTCTATTGTCAATAACCAATAGCGGGACCTAGCGACACATATTGGTTCCTACATATTCTACGCAGATCTTTATCGATCGAACCTCTATGTCAAGGATTCAGTTAATCCCATATGATGTTCCCTTTGTTCTTCGGTATGTTACTTGCCCGAGATTCGATCGTCGGTATCTCCATACCTAGTTCAACCTCGTTACCGGCAAGTCTCTTTACTCGTTACGTAATACAAGATCCCGTGACTAACACTTACTCACATTGCTTGCAAGGCTTATTGTGATGTTGTATTACCGAGTGAGCCCTGAGATACCTCTCCGTCACATGGAGTAACAAATCCTAGTCTTGATCCATGCCAACCCAACAGACACCCTCAGAGATACCTGTAGAGCACCTTTATAGTCACCCAGTTACGTTGCGACGTTTGATACACACAAGGCACTCTTCCGGTGTCTGTGAGTTGCATGATCTCATGGTCATAGAAACATATACTTGACATACAGAAAACAGTAGCAATAAACTGACACGATCATATGCTACATTTGTAGTTTGGGTCTTGTCCATCACATCATTCTCCTAATGATGTGATCCCGTTATCAAATGACATCACATGTCAATGGCTAGGAAACCTTGACCATCTTTGACCAACGAGCTAGTTCACTAGAGGCATACTAGGGACAAAGTGTTGTCTATTTACCCACACATGTAATGTGTTTCCAATCAATACAATTATAGCATGGATAATAAACGATTATCATGAACAAGGAAATATAATAATAAACACTTTATTTATTGCCTCTAGGGCATATTTCCAACATTCTTCTCTCTCTTTGCTCCTTAATACCATGTTCTTCATGATCTTCATGAAGATCTATCTGATGTAATACTCTTTTGCGGTGTGTTTGTCGAGAGCCGATGAATTGTGGGTTTATGTTCAGATTATCTATGAATATTCTTTGAGTCTTTTCTGAATTCTTATATGCATGATTTCATATCTTTGCGAATCTCTTCGAGTTATTGGTTTGGTTTGGCCAACTAGATTGGTAATTCTTGCAATAGGAGAAGTGCTTAGTTTTGGGTTCAGTCTTGCGGTGTCCTCACCCAGTGACAAAGTAGGGGTAATGAGGCACGTATTGTATTGTTGCCATCAAGGATAAAAAGATGGGGTTTTCATCATATTGCTTGAGTTTATCCCTCTACATCATGTCATCTTACCTAATGCGTTACTCTATTCTTCATGAACTTAATACTCTAGATGCAGGCAGGAGTCAGTCGATGTGTGGAGTAATAGTAGTAGATGCAGAATCGTTTCGATCTACTTGACACAGACGTGATGCCTATATGCATAATCATTGCCTTGGATATCTTCATAATTATTTGCTTTTTTATCAATTGCTCGACAGTAATTTGTCCACCCACCGTAATACTTGCCATCATGATAGAAGCCTCTAGTGAAACCTATGGCCCGCGGGTCTATTTTCCATCTTATACTTTTAGATCTAAAACCAAAAATACCAAAAATACCATTTTCACCTTTTGTTTTACTTTCCATTCAAGCAATCTATCTCTATCAGATCTCATCCTTGTAAGTAACCGTGAAGGGATTGACAACCCCTTTATAGTGTTGGGGTGCAAGAGTTTGATTCTTTGTGTAGGTACATCTATTGGGGACTTGCTTGTATCTCCTACTGGATTGATACCTTGGTTCTCAACAACTGAGGGAAATACTTATCTACTTTGCTGCATCAACCGTTCCTCTTCACGGAAACCAACGCATGCTCGAGAAGTAGCAAGAAGGATTTCTAGCGCCGTTGCCGGGGAGATCTACATCAAGCCTACCAAGTACTCATCACAAACTCATCTCTTGCATTTACATTATTTGCCATTTGTCTCTCGCTTTCCTCTCCCCCACTTCTAAAACTATTTTCAGAAAATACCAAAAAGATTTGCCTTTTTATTCATCCTTTTTCGTTCGTCTTTTCGTTTGCTTTTTGCTTGCTTGCGTGTTAAATTGGTTGGTCGTCTTTATGGCTCAACCCAACGACTTTGATCCTTACCTTAGAAAGTTGGAAGATATTGAGGATAATGTTAAAAGTTTCATGTCGCTTCAATATGATCACAATAGCTTCTTCAAGAATGAACTTAAAGAACAAAAGACTATGTGGGAGTACATGAATAAGGAACTTGATGATATGTCTAAAGAGTTCTATGGTTTGAAATCTCAATTTACTCACCTTGAAAACTTAGTGGGCCAAATTTCTGAGAAACAAACTACTTTAGTCAATAAAATGACCGCGAAGCCAGAATCTCTGAATATTGATGAAGATCTTAAAGTGATTGATGTGACTCCTATTTAATCTTTGTTTTCCAATGTTAATCTTGATAAAGATGGGACTGGAGATGAGTCAACTTTAGTTAAAAGGAGTCCTAATGATTCGGAGTTTATAGATCTTGCTAATAAAAGTGGAATTGAAGAAGTCAAAACTTTATATAGCAACGAACCCACTCTTTTGGATTTCAAGGACTTTAATCATGATAGCTGCTCTTTGATTGATTGTATTTCCTTGTTGCAATCCATGTTTAATTCTCCTCGTGCTTATAATCAAAACAAAGCTTTTACTGAACATATTGTTGATGCTATGATAAAATATTTTGAAGAAAAAATTGAGTTGGAAGTTTCTATACCTAGAAAGCTACTCCCTCCGTCCCAAAATAAGTGACTCAAAAATGATTCAACTTTGTACTAACTCTAGTACTAAATTGAATCACTTTTGAGTCACTTATTTTGGGACGGGGGGAGTATATGATGAGTGGGAACCTACTATTAAGATTAATATTAAATATCATGAGTGCCATGCTTTGTGTGATTTGGGTGCTAGCGTTTTCACGATTCCAAAAACTTTATGTGATGTGCTAGGTTTCCATCAATTTGATGATTGTTCCTTAAATTTGCATCTTGCGGATTCCACTATAAAGAAACATATGGGAAGAATTAATGATGTTTTTATTGTTGTAAATAGGAATTATGTGCCTGTAGATTTCATTGTTCTTGATATAGATTGCAATCCTACATGTCCTATTATTCTTGGTAGACCTTTTCTTAGAACGATTGGTGCAATTATTGATATGAAGGAAGGGAATATTAGATTCCAATTTCCATTAAGGAAAGGCATGGAACACTTTGCTAGAAATAAAATAAAATTAACTTATGAATCTATCATGAGAGCTACTTATGGATTGCATACCAAAGATGACAATACCTAGATCCATTGCGTTTTGCCTAGCTAGGGGCGTTAAACAAAAGCGCTTGTTGGGAGACAACCCAATTTTATTTTGCTTTCTATTTTTTGCTTATGTTTTGGTATGTTTTGCACATTATTAATTCTGTAGTAATTGATTTTTGGTGTTTTAATTAGTGTTTGATCCAAATAAAACCTTTGGGGTGATCTATGGTAGTTGTTGATTTGATCTTGCTAAAAAACAGAAACTTTTACGCTCAGTCCAGGAATTTTCTAAATTTTTCAGAGAGTAGAATTGATATGCAATTTTTACACACTATTTATATTCCAATTTACCTGCTTTTCCTAATGTTTCAGAATTTTTAGAGTTTCAGAAGTATCTGAAGTCTACAGATTTCTACAGAATGTTCTATTTTTTGACAGATTCTATTTTCTTTGCGTTGTTTGCTTATTTTGATGTATCTATGGGTCGTATCGAGGGTTATGAACCATGGAGAAGTTATAATATAGTATGTATTACACAAATATAAATAAATAATGATTTAAAAACAGTACCTAAAGTGGTGATTTATTTTTCTTATACTAACGGATCTCATGAGTTTTCTATTGAGTTTTGTGTTGTGAAGTTTTCAAGTTTTGGGTGCAGATTTGATGGACTATGGAATAAAGAGTGGCAAGAGCCTAATCTTGGGTATTCCCAAGGCACCCCAAGCCATATTAAAGGATACCAAAAAGCCTAAGCTTGGGGATGCTCCGGAAGGCATCCCCTCTTTCGTCTTCAATCCATTGGTAAATTACTTGTGACTATATTTTTATTCACCACATGATATGTGTTTTTCTTGGAGCGTCTTGTATGATATGAGTCTTTGCTTTTTAGTTTGTAACAATCATCCTTGCTGCACACATATTTTGAGATAGACATGCTGAATTGGGAATTTATTGGAATACTCTATGTGCTTCACTTATATCTTTTGAGCTAGGCAATGTTGCTCTAGTGCTTCACTTATATCTTTTTAGAGAATGGTGGTGTTATATTTTATAGAAATTATTAAACTCTCGTTCCTCACTTATATTATTTTGAGATTTTCTTAAAACAACATGGTAATTTGTTTAGTTTATGAATTTAGTCCTAATATAATGGGCATCCAAGAGGGATATAGTAAAAACTTTCATATTAAGTGCATTGAATACTATGAGAAGTTTGATTCCTTGCATATAGTTTTGAGATAATGGAGATGGTAATATGAGAGTCATGCTAGTGGTAGTTGTGAATTGAAAGAGATACTTGTGTTAAAGTTTTTGATTCCCGTAGCATGCATGTATAGTGAACCGTTATGTAACAAAGTCGGAGCATGATTTGTTTAATGATTGTCAACCTTTGTGTGAGGGTCGGGAGTGCGCAATGGCTAACTCCTGCTAGCCTCTCCCCTAGGAGTATGCGTCTAATGCTTTGTTTGAAAACTAATATACTTTTACAATAAGTATGTGAGTTCTTTATGACTAATATTGGGTCCATGGATTATACGCACTCTCACCCTTCCACCTTTGCTAGCCTCTCTAGTACCGCGCAACTTTCGCCGGTACATCAAACCCTCCTTCCTCAAAACAGACACCATATATTTTCCTCAAAACATCCACCATACCTACCTATTATGGCATTTCCATAGCCATTCCGGGATATATTACCATGCAATTTCCACCATTTAGTTTTCATGACATGCACCATCACTTCATCTTGCATATAGAGTCATACATTGTTCTAGGTATCGAGTTGTAATTTTCTTTTTAAGTTATAAGTAAATAAAAGTGCGATGATTTTCATTAATAGAGCATTGTCCCATGAGAGAAAAGGATGATGGAATCCATGACTCCCCCACAAGTTGGGATGTGTATCCGGACTTTACAAAAATAAAAGAGGCCAGCGAAGCCCAAACAAAAAAACAAAAAGAGGCCAAAGATGCCTACCAAAATAAAATAATAAAAATATAAAAATATAAAAAAAATGAGAGAAAGAGAGAAGGGACAATTGCTACTATATTTTTCCACACTTGTGCTTCAAAGTAGCACCATGATCTTCATGACAGAGAGTCTCCTATTTTGTCACTTTCATTTAACTAGTGAATATTCATCTTGCACGACCACTTAGTTTTCTTTTTGAACTTTCATACACTTATAGCTCTAAGTGCATTTGTTGCATGGCAATCCCTACTCACTCACATTGATATATATTGATAGGCATCTCCATAGCCCGTTGATACGCCTAGTTGATGTGAGACTATCTTCTCCCTTTTTCCTTGCATCTCCTCCATATTCTATTCCACCTATAGTGTTATATCCATGGCTCACGCTCATGTATTGCGTGAGAGTTGAAAAGGTTTGAGAACACCAAAAGTGTGAAACAATTGTTTGACTTGTTTCATTGGGGTTGTGCATGATTTAGATACTTTGTGTGGGGAAGATGGAGCATAGCCAGACCATATGACTTTGTAGGGATAACTTTCTAAGGCCATGTTATTTCGAAAGGACACGACTGCCTTGTTGGTGTGCTCGAAGTATTACTGTTTTTATGTCAATATTAGACTATTGTTTTGCATCTTATGGATCTGAATATTCATGCCACAATAAATAATATTACATGGATAAATATGTTAGGTAGCATTCCACATCAAAAATTCTGTTTTTTATCATTTACCTACTAGAGGGCGAGTAGGAATTAAGCTTGGGGATTCTTGATATGTCTCCAACGTATCTATAATTTTTTATTGTTCCATGCTATTATATTATCTTTTTTGGATGTTTTATATGCATTAATATGCTATTTTATATTATTTTTGGGACTAACCTATTAATCTAGAGCCTAGTGCCAGTTTGTGTTTTTTCCTTGTTTTTGAGAATTGCAGATAAGGAATATTAAACGGAGTCCAAATGGAATAAAATCTTCGGAATAACTTTTCTTGGACCAGAAGCAAACTAGGAGACTTGGAGATGAAGTCGGGAGAGCCACCATGGGGCCACAAGCCCTAGGGGCGCGCCCAGGGGGGTAGGGCGCATCCCCCAGGCTTGTGGGCCCACGGCAGCTCTCCTAACTCTATTTCTCGGCCTATAAATTCCCAAATATTCCCTGTATACCAGAACGAGCCACGAAAACACTTTTCCGCCACCAGAAGCCTCTGTTCCCGAGAGATCCAATCTTGGAGCCTTTTTCGGTAATCTGCCGGAGGGGGTTTCGATCACGAAGGGCATCTACATCAAATCCATAGCCCCTCTGATGATGCGTGAGTAGTTCACCATAGACCTTCGGGTCCATAGCTAGTAGCTAGATGGCTTCTTCTCTCTCTCTTTTCTCTTCAATACCATGTTCTTCATGATCTTCATGGAGATCTATCCGATGTAATACTCTTTTGTGGTGTGTTTGTCGAGATCCGATGAATTGTGGATTTATGTTCAGATTATCTATGAATATTATTTGAGTCTTTTCTGAATTCTTATATGCATGATTTCATATCTTTGCAAGTCTCTTCGAGTTATTGGTTTGGTTTGGCCAACTAGATTGGTAATTCTTGCAATAGGAGAAGTGCTTAGTTTTGGGTTCAATCTTGTGGTGTCCTCACCCAGTGACAAAGTAGGGGTAGCGAGGCACGTATTGTATTGTTGCCATCAAGGATAAAAAGATGGGGTTTTCATCATATCGCTTGAGTTTATCTCTCTACATCATGTCATCTTACCTAATGCGTTACTCTGTTCTTCATGAACTTAATACTCTAGATGCAGGCAGGAGTCGGTCGATGTGTGGAGTAATAGTAGTAGATGCAGAATCGTTTCGGCCTACTTGGCACGGACGTGATGCCTATATGCATAATCATTGCCTTGGATATCTTCATAATTATTCGCTTTTCTATCAATTGCTCGATAATAATTTGTTCACCCACCGCAATACTTGCCATCATGAGAGAAGCCTCTAGTGAAACCTATGGCCCGCGGGTCTATTTTCCATCTTATACTTTTAGATCTAAAACCAAAAATACCAACAATACTATTTTCACCTTTTGTTTTACTTTCCGTTCAAGCAATCTATCTCTATCAGATCTCATCCTTGCAAGTAACTGTGAAGGGATTGACAACCCCTTTATAGCGTTGGGTGTAGGAGTTTGATTCTTTGTGTAGGTACATCTATTGGGGACTTGCTTGTATCTCTTACTGGATTGATATCTTGGTTCTCAACAACTGAGGGAAATACTTATCTACTTTGTTGCATCAAACGTTCCTCTTCACGGAAACCAACGCATGCTCGAGAAGTAGCAAGGCACGATTGGGTGACCTGGCTGCTCGCCGACGAGGTCAAGTGGCAGGCAGGAGGAAGGCGTCGGGGTCCGCAGCTGATGCTGGCCAGTGCGAAGAGGAGCACGGGCGGCACGATGGGCAGGCTGCTGGCTAGTGCGGGGAGGAGCACGGGCAGCACGACGGATGGGCTATTGACGAGTGCGTTGATGAGCACAAGCATGGGTCGCCAGCGGCTAGGACTCTGCTACAGCGGGCTTGACGGGAAGGAGTCGCGGGCGGCTGGGACTCTACTACCATGGGCGCGACAGGCAGGAGTCGCCGGCGGCTGGAGGCTGGAGCTATGCTGGTACGGCCGGCCGCGGGAGGATCTGCTACTACGACGGGCAGCTATGGCATAGGGGTGGAGCATGCCCAAGGGGATTAAGACGTTCGTTTTTAAATTAGGGGTACTTTGGTACTTTTCTCTTTTTTCACCTGGTCGGAGATATCCTCCAGCGACAATAAATCGGAACAGAGGGAGTAGTTTGCATGGAATTTGGGGAATTCGTCCATGACAAGAAAGAAGATGGGGTTTGACCTTAAGAAGTCGATGGACTATATGGGTTGTCCATGAAAACAGGAATGCTCATAAAGGTATTCTAGTACACGTTCATGAACAAATCTATTGTAAAGTTTATTAGAGATATAAAACATCTCAAACATAATATAAATTACAACAAGATTTTGAGACCACTGGGGAATGACCACTATAGCCACCAGAATGAGCTGCCAAAGAGTCGTATCACCGCTTCCCTATTGGAGTTGGTTGGACCTTGTCGATGACAGCTGGAAAGTCTTCATGCACATGACCCTAAGGACTAGCTTCCTGAACAATAGTTGTCGCGGCTGAACCCTTGCATAGATCTGAAACACCAGACACCAAACCTTGCCACATGATGAGAAACCCTAACCTCACCGCCCCAAGCAGAGGGTAGGATCTACGTCGGAGCTTTGTCGATTACGTCCAGACAGATGAACTCTAGGAGGATCAAAGCCCTAAACAACAATAACCTAAACTACTAACTAGAGTGGGAGGCACCATGATCCCCCTCTCCCGACAGCAGTCGCCGAAATGGCAAGGAAAGGGAGAACGAATCAACAGGTTCAATGGTGAAGCTTGAAGGGTAGAGTTTTCCCTAACCCCCTAGGGTTATAGAAGGAAACAAGAGGAACTTTTTGTCATTAGGGTTGTTCTATTACAATTTATGTTAACTGTGAAGTAAGCTAATAGCATAAAGCCGCAAAAGAATGTTTCATATTGTAGTAGTTTCTTCATATATTTCTTTCCTTCACTCATTCATTCACATTGGCTGTCTTCTATAGGAGTGTGAAAAACTGTTAATGTACAAAAACACCACTTTATCGGTATGCCACCATCAGAGAGAGGGGAATGGTCCTTCCACTCATCTGATGGAACAAACTTTTCTAGAAGACATCGGCAAGGAACGTTAGTGGCAAACAAACAAACAAACATGTAATAATTTCCCTAAGAAAAATATGTTATAGATGAATGTCTACCTTGTACTGAACAGAGGCAACACAAATGGTTGTTATCAACATAAATGGCATTAAGACCAATCATCCATGAACCAACTGATATGTCATCATGCGCATAGCTTTGCAGTGGTGCACTACGTATGGAGTATGGACAACAAAAGAAGAAGTTAGCCGAATCAGAGCTTGGAAGTAGAAACCCTGGTCTGTGGAGGTATAAAGACCCAAAAATGATAGGCTTTGGTCTCTAAGCACGTAGCGATTGCTAGTAGCATCTATTGCCTAACTTTTGAGAATGGAATGCCAAATATAATTATAGCATCTATAAAGAAATTGCGGTATATGTGCTAGTTAGCCAATTATAGTATGTGAA
Organism: Hordeum marinum; assembly: GCA_022496015.1. NCBI lineage: Eukaryota > Viridiplantae > Streptophyta > Magnoliopsida > Poales > Poaceae > Hordeum > Hordeum marinum. The sequence continues at coordinate 86,301,248 of CM039678.1, read as the reverse complement.
CAAATGAATTCTTCTCAAATGCCCTATAGTGAGTGCGATAAATGATTATTCTGTTAAAAGTTAAATATATCAAACTGATGGATTAGCATGTCGTAACACATGGGCAAGTCCTAAGGAAAATACAAATGTGAGAATTATTTTTTGCGGGAGCATATGTGTGAATAAGGTCAACCTCCCGCACATCAACCAACAAAAGCTAATTGAGCTTCTGATCAACTAAGAAAACAAATTAAGTTTCTGATCGACCAAGAAGACATGACCTAATTGCAGAATTCAAACGGTTGATCCCACTAATGTATATGACAGCAAGAAAACTCAAAATCTCATGAGATGACAAGCATTACCATTGGTCTAAGCTAGGCATGCAAATTGGTGGCCTATAGGGCACCCTATGGCCCTATCTAGTTCAATCAGATGAACTAAAAAATCGAAAAGGGCAACTTGGTTGGTATTGATAAAATTGGTTCATTGTAGTTCCTAGTATAAACAATATACACACCAATTGCATGTTTATGTTGATGTACCGAACGAGATTTTGTTTGAGATAAATAAATACCCAGAAGCATGGTAAAAATACATAAGAATTAAAGATCAAGGAATGAAAATCAAAAGCAAGAACCTATATAACATAGTAAAGGAAGTTATTCCATTAGGTGGAAATAAACTATTAGATGTGTTCATGTCACAACATCATTAGGACACCACCATGAAAAGCCGGACTGATCCTTCATTATAGCAACTCTTTTTTTAATTTGACATTACTTTGTTATTGGTTTTATTTTAGTTTTATGCTAGTATTGTTTTTTTCTTGTTTAGAAAACTAACAGTTATGTTTAAATCGAACACATTTTAGGCTCGCTAGATGGTATACACTTTTTGAGGGTCTGCCTTAAACTCAGTCAGTTAGTTCTATATGTGTTATCATTCATCTCACAGGGCCCTAATGTCTACGTCGTCATCCCATAGCACCCCAGCATTCTTCTTCATTATCTTTACATCGCCATGACAGTTAAAACATGCTTCCCTTGATGCCATTCATTTGCCTTCATACCATTCCACCCCAAGATGGCATACAAATCCAGCGAAAGTAACAGGATACAGATATAGTCCATTTGTGGGTCATCCGACGGGAAAATGATGGAAGTGGAAGAGATGTCGGGCTCCGGTTGTGTGATGATTGATCATTCCTTCTCACCTTTTGATACTAAACATTTTTATTTCGTAGTAACTTAACTTGTCACTAAATACATTTCGTATTCATACACCCTCCAACATACTTTTTAAAATATTTTGAAGTATAACAAAAAATAACATTGCAATCTAGCACATAATCCCTCCATTCCATAATATAGTGCACATGGTTTTTTCTTATAGTCAAACATAACAAAGTTTGACCATATTTATTGAGAAAAATATCAATAATAATAATACAAAACAAATATAATATGAAAGTTTATCTTGTGTTCTATGTAGTGATATGAATTTGACAAGATATATGTAGATACTTTTCTTTATAAACTTGGTCAAAGTTGATGTAGTTTGACTTCCTGAAAATCTATAACACTACATTATGGAACGGATGTAGTATATAGTATTAAGATTAATATTCATTTAATTGTGTTAATATTTTTTATCTTCTTAGTTAAGTTTTCCATATGGAAGAAAAATATTCTGTTGCCAAATTTATATCTAAGAAAGTCAAAATAATCAAGTTGCCCTCATTGGTTATGCACTTATATGTGTGACATGTCTACAGTGTTCTTATAATCAACACAACTTTTTTAAAAATCAAATATCTACAACACTTGTAGAGAGTGTTAGAGCTTATGAATCTAACAAATGATTTTGAGAGGATTCTAGAGTATAAGGCAATCAAGTTTAGTTGTGAAAATACTGAACGTATGATGATATTTAAAGCCTCCTTTACACTTTAGAGCTAGACCCGGCCTTAAGGAAGGCATGTAGTCCTGGTAGACTCTTTGCAACTGCATTTAGCTTATATGTCCACTGTGTCATCCATATATACATTGCCCGTCTTCTATGAAAAAAAAAGACACGGCAGGGGGCTTTCACTACTCTTGTTTGCTCCCAAAAAAGGTTTAGGTGTGAAAGAGAGAATTTTGTATGAGGTGACAACAGATTATTTCTCCCAAATCTCCTCTTCCCCTCTCGCTAGTCGGCAGTGCTCGTTTGCATGTCAAAATTATTCTTGGTCCACTTGCATTCCGTACTGGGTGTAGACACCACGTCATTTTGTAGCATGCATTATCATGCAGAATACAAATTGTGTATGTTGTAATGTTGCTTGTTTGATTTATAATTACACGAACAGCTAGCGTGAGTTGATTAAATTGTGTACCCAACCTGGAGATACCAGCAACTTAACCTCTCTCAAATTAGCCCAAACAAAGCTTATTCATATAGGCTGATATGACCCATATCTCGGCATGGGTGCAATGCTGGTACACCTTTTTTTTTCTTGGGAAAAGAGCAGAGATCATCGGTACTTCCGACAATTACTTGTCAGAAAAATAAATGTATCTAAACATGTTTTAATTATAGATGTATCTATTTTTAACAATTTTTATGATAAGTAATTTCGGACACAGGAAGTACTCAGGAAAATGGATGAAAAATGAGGTTATGATCAGCTAGACGAGTAGTGGTTGGTCTGGTCTAAATGATCCTGACGCATCTGTGCACACCAGCCGCGGAAGCAAAGATTGTTGGAATCGGGTTGCGCGATCGCGATCTGCCTGCCGTGATCTGAACTGTGCTACTTATCGTGATCGACTCTGGAGATAGAGTGACAGGGACTGATGTGCGTTAAATTCTACAGTATTTCCAAGGATGACAGGAGCACGTGCTTGGATATTTTTACCTGCGTATGGCCAAGTGTCAGAATATTGGAGTTTGAAGATTGCCGACCACATATTCCATGTGGCCAGTCAATTGAAGTGTCACTGGCTGTAGCCTGTGGCCTGGTCTGCACTCCATGGATGATGGATGCCATGTACCAATGTCTCGGACAAACGGAGGATTCAGATCAGAGATGACCATTGACCAAGCGGATTTATGTCGAGGAGATATATGGTGAACCACAGACCCTGTGGATCCAATTTTCATGCAAGATTTACAATGTCCACAACAAAGAGATGGGCGTCTTGTTCACTACTCTTTTCGTTTTTAAATATATAAGTCTTTCTAGAAATTTCACTATGAACTACATACGAAACAAAATGAATGAATACGAAACAAAATGAATGAATCTATATTCTAAATTATATCTATATACATCCATGTGTATATATGCAGTTCATAGTGTAATCTCTAAAAAGACTTGTATTTAGAAACGGGGGGAGTAGTTTGCATGGAATTTGGGGAATTCGTCCATGGCAGCAAAGAAGGTGCAGGGATGACCTGAAGAAGTCGATGGACTATGGCGGTGTCCATGAAAACAGAAATGCTTATACAGTCGGGTCAAGTTGTTCTTCTACACTTCCTGTCAACTGTGAACCAAGTATGCTGGTAGCATAAAGCCGCAAAAGAATGTTTACATCTCACAGTAGTTTCTTCATATATTTCTTTCATTCATTCACATAGGCTGCCTGCTATAGGTGCGTACAAAATGGCTAATGTACAAAAACACCTCTTCATCAGGACGCCACCATCAGAAGGGGGACCGCTGGTCCTTCCGCTCATCCTATGGAACATACTTTCTCTGGAAGACGATAACACAGATACAACATTAGTAACAAACAAACAAACAAACACGTCGTAATTTCCATAAGAAAAACATTTTAACAATGAACGTCTACCTTGTACTGAACTGAGGCAACACAGACGATCGTCATCAACATAAGTTGCATTAAGCCCCATCATCCATGAACCAACTGATATGTCATCATGCGCATAGCTCTGCAGCGATGCACTGCATATTGGCAACAATAAAAGAGTTAGCCAAATCAGAGCTTTAAAGTACAAACCCTGGTTTGTGGAAGTAGAAAGACCCAAAAATGATAGGCCTTGGTCATTATGCATGTAGTGATTGCTAGTAGCATCTATCACCCAACTTTTGAGAATGGAATGCCAAATATAATTATAGTATCTTCAAAGAAATTGTTTCATATGTGCCAGTTAGCCAGTCATAGCATGTCAATGAATGAGTTCTTCTCAAATGCCTATAGTCAGTGCGATAAATGATTATTTCGTTAAAAGCTAAATATATCAAAATGATGGATTAACGCGTGCACATGGGCATATCCTAAGGAAAATAAATATGTGAGAATAAAGTAAACAAGAAAACTAACTAAGCTTCTGATCAACCAAAAAAACCAATTGAGCTTTTGATCGACCAAGAAAGACTTGACCTAATTGCGACATTCAAACTGCTGATCCCGCTAATGTATACAACATTGAGCAAACTCAAAATCGCAGGAGACGACAGACACTGCCATTGCTCTGAGCTATAGATGCAAATTGATGGCCCATAGGGTACCCTCTGACCCTATCTAGTTCAACCAAATGAACTAAAAATTCTAAAAGAGCAACATGGTTGGTGTTGATAAAAATGGTTCAGCGTTGGACTAAATATAAATAAAATACACACTAATTACCTGTTTATGTTGATGTAGCGAGCCAAATTGTTTGAGAGGATAAATAAAGAACCAGAAGCATGGCGAAAATACCTGAGAATTAAAAATCAAGCAATGAAAAGCAAGAACCTAGAGAATGAACATAGTCAAGAAGGTTATTGCATCAGGCAGAAAGGAATGTAAAGGCTAAGCATGTCCAATTACTACAAATAACAAGCATATAACTGAATCTCAACAATTACAACTTACAAGCACATGATGCAAAATGAACTGCAACTTAATGTCCGTTACAGGTCTATTCAGTTTAAACATGTGGCAGAATAGAATCCACAAGATCAGCGAGACCTACTCCCAGAACACGGTAAAAAAATATAACTATTTCATCTAGCCATTATTTCAGCTGGTTGAAATGCTCTAGGTCTGTATGCGCATTACACTCAGTCATCCAGATCCTCAGGGATAAAATGAGGTCAGATTTTTCTGATCAACATTCACACACCAAGTTTCAACACTGACTTTAGGCACGGAGTTATTAATAATCATCTATCATTATGCTACTAAGACGCAAGTAGGCTAACTTCCAAATGGTAAGAACCAGGCATGAACTGCACAAAAAAGAGCTGATTAGACAGATATGAACATGCCAGGCTACTTACGTCCTTGAATCTCCAAATTTCCACCATTCAGGTTCATACCATTGTTGCTCCCTGAAATTGAAATTGACATCAATACTTTCTTACTGATTGATTAACAAAAGCACAAAAGAACGCCACATTCAAACTACAATATCGCACAGATGTAAGCATGAAGGTGGAGCAATTACGAATGTACTTTACACTTTTTTTCAAGTCATGAAATAGGAGCACCTATGGACTATGGTTACTAGCTGTCCCTTGATTAGAGCTCAATGCGCTCCACTGTCTCCACAACATAGGAAGGGTGTCAGCATGGAAGTATCAATCCTGAATTAACCCCCAAAGTAGAAACTGCTTCCACTCATGAATGGATTGTCTAGTTGGGAGTTAAATAGATGCCATCTGTGTTGTCTGAATACAAATTAATGATGATGATAATAGGTAGGAAAGCACATACTCTTCACTAACGACAGCTCCTGATTTCATGCAGCCCATGTACAACCCATGGCTACCTCGACGGCCGGCAAGCATCTCAATTAACCCAGCTAATGGACAATAGCAAGGAGTCAGGGAAAGAGAAGCTGAGATCAATTGATCAGAAATAGGGAAAAACAGTTTTACAGACAAAAACTGAAACCCAAATTACCCAAGTCAAGATTAATGTTATCGTCAACTTTGACGTAGAACTCTGCATCCCAAGCTTCTATTGCTGCACTGAAGAAAAACTTAACTTTTTTAGGTAATTCCTCTGCAGCTTCCTCGTGACTTTCCTGAATGGTCATTGATTGGCTTAGAACAAGGTGCATTAATTGCAAGGTTTGACAAATGAACATCACAAAAGTGCTTTAGTGATCCTCTCAAGCTATATGAATTTCATTGTTACAGAAGGATCGTCAATGAATGAAATGCAAATGATTCTCGAGGATGCAATGTAGTCTTCCATGCTATCAAGGTAAAATTCTTGTGCACGTCGTACCACAAATAGTGAAGTTCTGAAGGTAAACTGAGAAGAGCCATTATATTAGATATTAAGTTACTAACCGAGCCTTACCAGAATCAAGAAATCGTTTGTCTTTCTGCTTTCTTCATTAATATTACGGTCCAAGCTATCACCTCGATTAGGACTGCAGTGTCCAAAAAGTAAATTTCAGCCAGAGGACATGCACAAAAGGGGGAAAATCAAATTTAATATAAACAGAAAAATGAGAATGACATGGATGGATTCTAACTAAGGTTTTAGCACAACTTAAAGGTATGGTTGGTGAACAAAACCTCCGGCCAATAACAAAACGAATAACCACACCCCTTTCCTCAAGCTTCTTTAAAGCATCACCTGAAATTTACAGTGAGATAGAAGAACAGAGTTATTCTATGAGTGAAGTTGATCCTGGTTTACGTTCAGTAATTAGAATTAGAAAGCCAAATTAGGTAGCCCTAGTTTGCATTCATCAATTTTAATTACATTCCGGAAAATACAAGTCCAGTCATTTGGCAACTACCATCAACCTACAGTCTGAGAGCAGTGCAGTTCCAATCGTCCTCTTCAACTAGTCGGTGTGTTGTGATCAACTGGTTACTGTTACAGTGAATTGGGTCCTGGTTTATGTTCATCAATTATAATTAGAAAGCCAAAAACTAAATTAGAGCCCTAGCTTATTTTGTGTTTATCAATTTTAGTTACATTACGAAAAATATAGGCTGAGCATTTACCAACTACCATCAACCTGCTGTCTCAAATAACTGCACTTTCAATCACGGTTAGACAATGTTCTGTTTTCTGTGTTCAACTGGTTAGCGTTATCAGGGGTGGGTTTATTTCGTCAGTGAGAAGAGTAGTACAAAATGAAGAAGAAGAGCAAACCTCTCGGCATCCAGGAGCCACGGAAGATGTTCCTCTTGAGCCGGGAGCCGAAGCCAGTGTAAACTCCAATGACCGCAAGGAACTTCTTCCTGTCAGAACCCTCAGTGGCAGTACCACCAGTCCCATTCCCCCACAAGTAACCCTCGCTCTTCGCCTTGGCAATGTCCATCTCCGCCTCGGCGATCTTCCTCCCAATCCCACTGCCCACAAACAACCCATTTCGAATCAACAAACCAGAAGAACCGGTAGGAAATCCACACCACAAAGACTCAGCGGAGAACCGAAAAATTACGTGCATCCGAGGTCCCTCAGCTTGTCGTCCACCGAGATCTCCTTGGGGAGCTGCGATTAAGCGCCGCCGTCAGGGAAAAATCGAGAAAAAAAAAGAGAGGTGGGCGGGGAGGGGGAGGGGAGGGGAGGAGAGATCCGCACATTGCCCGTGCTCTTCTCGAGGAGGCCGGAGAGGACGGCCCGGGTCTGCGCGTCCTGCCATAGCCTGCGGACGAATCGAGGGGGGATCAGAGCTGCTGGGCGGAGGGGAGATCTGGGGAGGAGGGGGAGGGCGCGAGCGTACCGGCCGGCGACGTACACCCAGGCGAGGCAGGCGAGGAAGGCCATGATGAGGGGGACCCTGCCGGCGGAGGCGGCGGCGGAGGAGGAAGAGGACGGGGGCTTGAAGCGGCGGTTGTCGCGCCGCATGGCGCTCGCCAGCGTCTCCATGGCGGCGATCTCCTCCGACGGCTCCGACCAAGCCCACCTGAAAAGCACACACTGCACCGTGTGCGCTGTCAATTGGAGCAAAAATAACATAATGGACCGCGTAAGACCAGAGTCGGGCCAGGCTGCGTGACTGGGCCGATTATGCAAATCGAAAATGAAAAGCTAACCACTGGCCCCATAACCACAGATGACTATTTCTCAAAAAAAAACAGATGACTTTTTTTTGAGGGAATAAAAACAGATGACTTAGGGCGTGTATGTACAATGGTATTTTCTATAAGTGTCACGTACAATAAATGCTGGGTAAAGAAAAAAGAAACCATAAGAAAAAACATATCTTTTCTTAATTAAGAGATGATCTCTTAGAAACAATATCTTTTGTCACATATTTAGGAATACTAGGAGAAAGCACGTGTGTTGCCACATGCTAACAAATGGATCTATTAGGATCCTCTTCATTTCAGCTCTTTGATCATTATGTTATTATTCCCTTCGATCCTGTTTAGTCGTCATATAAGTTTTGTCTGAAGTCAAAGTATCTCTAATATGTCCAAACTTATAAGACAAAGTATAGACATTCACAATACCGAATCAATATCATTAGATTCATTATGCAATGTAGTTTCATATTATATATATATTTGGTATCGTACTTGTTGAATTTTTTAAATATAAATTTGGCCAAACATTACAAATTTGACTTGACAAAAATCTTATACATGGAATAAAAAGGACTGAAGTGAGTACTTCATTATGTTGCCACTCCACTAAAATACGGTTGGTGTTTCCTGAAAGTCTATCAAATTGTCGAGTCCTGTCATCCCTAACCTATGGACTAACATATGAATAGAAACCACTTAGCTTCAGCTTTGCATTGCCACCCAACTCAAAATTCGCATATGTTTGCTCCAAGTCCACCAAACTACCATAGGCATTCCATCAGACCTAACTTTGAACGTTTTCCAACATTTGTCATCCACTACCTCATAAAAGTTCTGACAAATTAAATAAGTTCCCCATACAATTTTGCAATGTTATACTACATCAAAATCCTCAATTGCTCTCATTTTACTTTTTTAAGCATTGCATCATACAAAGGAAAATAGCTAGAATCATCTCATATGCACATGACGATCAAGGTGTAGCACTTCTATTCTCGAATTAGCTATTATAAAAACTATTTGTTTCCATTTTTGTCACTTACAAATCACATGAAACAAGTCTTCTCACTTAAATTTATGACCCGTGCAACATATTTGTATCTTGTTATGTAAATAATTGCATGCATCGTCGTCCCTCTAGCTGGCTACTATGATAGGACTTAATGACAGAGTATCTAGTCACTGGTTCCCTATTGCTCTCACATGCTTATACTCCTTTGCCTTTTCGTTGACACACCAACTTTCCCTAAGTAGGAGATTTGTACAATGTAAAATTCTTTCATAGAAAACATAATCGATGTGCATATTTGCTATCTCAGCCATTTACAACCCCTCAAATGATTCTTCCTACTCCTACAACCTCAGTCAACAAGTGTAGCTCAGAAGACATGCCACCACACACATTACAGCCACGACACAATATGTATACCCTAAACTAAGAGATAAAACCGTGTACCAACTAACATTGGATGCCTCTGAAGACAAGACACCATGATGACTTCCCTAATCAGCGCACCAGCAACCTATGTAAGCCTAAAAGAGAGGTCGACGAGTAGGTGGCGGGACTTGGTCGGACTTGAGGAGGCACCGTCTTGGACGCATGAGCGACGACATACATAGAGCTCTTGAGGATAAACCTGGGGTAGCAATGAACACCAAAGGATCGCAACACATGATCTACATGTCGTGTCTCTGTACACAATTCTCCCAACAGATAGGAACGACATAGAGAACACCTCCATTGCCGATTCTGACCCAAACCTAGGCTTTCGCCCGGAGACAACAACCAAACACCAATGCGAGGGAAGATATGCTGACACACCTCGGTGATGCCTCCAAGGAGAGGAACGACACCCACCTGCGTCGTTTCCACCGGCACCGACCTAAGCCGGGCAAGACTTTCAACTCTAGCACCAGATATCTTCAACTCCACACACCAGAATGGGGGCAACACCGTCGAAGTTGGAACACTTCACTGCTACCACAACTCCTCTTCATCATGGCCGGAACACCATGGTAACCGCACGAGCGAGAGATCATAGCCTATCTTCCATCTCCAGTCGCACAAACACACTCAATATACTTTTGCAAATAAAGCATGCCTCATCTTCAGTCGCACAAACACATTCAATATAAAGTCCCATCAATATACTCATCAATATACCATCAATTTAAATCTTGCAAATAAGGAATGCCCCATCAATATACCATAAGTTGGTAGAAGGAGAAGCATACTCATAGAAAATAATTTGTCTATTTGTGTAAAACAATTCTAACACAAATACAAGCACATGGTAGAAAGGATTTTGTGGATGCCATCATATGAACAGGCAGATCCAAAAATTTGAAATATTCCATGGCAATGTTGTGTACTTTTCTGTCTAATCTATTTTGCAATATCATAACACGAGTCATTACAAATAACACTTGCCTTGGCCCCTCGGGTATTCTCGAGGTTTTAGCCTAATATCTATTCGGCATTGTTCAACAAAAGTACTATTGATCAGGCTAAGAACTTATATTTTTTACCTAAGTGAAGTGCTACTGCGGACTATATACATCAAAGCATAATCATCCTACAGATATTCCTACATCAAAAAATATATGTCTTCTTTGAGGTACTCCCGCCATCCCATAATATAAGATGTTATTACAAGTTACAACATATATAATAAGAGAGGGAGTAGTTATTTACCCGTAAATTTTTCTTGAGATTACCGACACTTATAGCACCACCATCTAATAAGCACTCCTTGATTCCTTTTCTTCTTTGGAATCTCTGAATACTATTTCCTTTCCTGGATATATAATGTTTTGCTTTCACCGTCGTTTGTAAGCCTGAGTTCTACTACTTTGTAATATGCGACTACGATTGATCGTGCAGCAGAATTTGATGCGCTTCTGTATCTATAGTTTTTAGACAATAGCTATGAGAAGCAAGGAACAGAAAGATGGGAAGATAACTGAACAAATTTACAGAGAATTTAAGATATCACCCAACTTACTAAAGCAAAAACCTTCCTGGGCTTAAGACATCCAGAACCTTTGTGTGAACGGTAATTTTTTATGACCAGGAAGAAGATGCGCCACACACAAGCGCCCAACTCCATCATCACAACGATTACTACCTTTTAATCAAATAACCTGCACGGATCAGAGCAATTGCTACGAGCACCCTTTTTGTTTGGATCATTTATACATTAGGATCACAGCATTATAAGATGACGGGTCAAGAAAAAAACAGTCAACAATTTCAGATTTGATGCTGCTTGCAGGATGCATTCTTGCGCCGATTTTGCTCGCTGCATCTTGCATACGTGTCATACTATGCTATTGTCAAGGAAAGCATGCTGCCATTGGCGGAGCTCTTGTAGGTTAAAAGGGACCTCCTTCTCCTTGTAAGAGTCTAATAGCAGAACCCATAGGTCAAAGGGTCTGCCCCATTGTTCAAACATGTCAGCTTGTCCACTACAAAACCTCATGATCTTCGAAAAAGGAAGGATAATTTGTGAAGGGTTTTACATCGATATAATAATAAAGGGTACATAACACAAATGGAAACGACCCTCAAACCTTCTCCGGCTTCCCCATCGGCGTCGTGTCCCTTGATGAGCTCAGATCCGAGTAGCTAGCGTGGAGTAGTGGTTCTGCTGCCCTAGTACAGGGGCATGACAATGTGACAGGGGCGTCGTTGCGGTAGTGAGGCGAGCAGTCGACGAAGTACCTGCCATCGCTGCATACCTCGACCTCCTCAGCGTCAGAGGACTCTGTCTATGTTGCCCATCGATGGCGCCCAACGGCACGATGCAGGCAGCAGGTGGCCGCTACTGAACATCTCTATAGCAGCATGCCAAGGCCACTCCTGAACACAGCCCGCCCGCCTCATTGCAGGCTCCACCCGAGTGACCCCATCCGCGAGCAGGCTCTCTTTGTCTTTGTGGAGTGTGATGAGCAAGGGGCCAGGCATCACCGCTGCTTGTTCCTTAATGTTGTCGTAGATCAAGCGCATGTCGCCTCCGCGTTCGCTACCATGGTTGAACACAAGCCATCTGCATGTAGATGTGCATCTATGGTGGTGGCTTGATTAGAAACCCTGACTAGGGGGAGGAGGAATTGGCGACGACGATGTAGGTGACCTGCTTGGATGAGTCACCGGTGCTGATGGCATGGTGCTCACACCGGCGATAGTCCTCCATGCCGCCATGTTCCGCGTGTAGTTGATGTTGCACCCGTCCCCTCCTCAACCTCCATGTACTTCTTTGTACACCATCATCTCCTCCTCCCTACGGCTCACTGTCGATGCCTTGGGCATTGCGGTGAGCCCCGGATCTGAGCACCGGGAGAGGCGATGGCGCACATGTCGACATTGCGGGGGCGCGTGGAGAGGCTGGGAGGAGGGCGCGACAGGTGAGGGCGAAATTGATTTAATCAAAATTTGTTATTTTGTTTCCTTCAAATTCATTATTTTTTATTTGTTATTTGTTTTCTAAAGTAAATTGTACTGATGGAAAGAATCAATTAATTTGGGTATGTTAGGCAATTTGGATCCATGATCTTTATACGTTAAGAAAAGTACGGGTTTGCAAGGAAAAAATGAAGTAAAATAAACCAGTGAATAAGAACAAACAGGAAGGTGTGGTGGGAGAGGATACGCAAAAAACCCAGACGAAAATGGGAGACGAAACATAACGATGTTGAGAGGAGGGGTAAAAAAACAGATGAAAAAAACTAAATTAGTGGGAGTAGAAAAAATTGCACCTGCATGGAAAGTTTTGATTCGTTTAGACTTTTTCTCATTATGTGGGAGGTGAAGCGAAATAAATTGCATCTGCATGGAATGTTAATTAATGTAATTTGGTGATTTATGAAAATATTAATTAATGTGATTGAGTGATTTATGCTAAGGTTAATTAATTTAGATTTGGTATCTAAAGATTCATTAGAAATTAATGTCGAATGATTTTTTCACATAAATACATTTCTAAATATAAGATGATGGGAGGAGGGTGTTGGGGAACGTTGCATGGGAAACAAAAATTTCCTACACACACGCAAGATCTATCCATGGTGATGAGTATCTATGAGAGGGAGAGTGGATCTACATACTCTTGTAGATCGCTAAGCGGAAAGCGTTAAGAAACGCGGTTGGTGTAGTCGAACGTCTTCGCGATCCAAATCGCCGAGCGTCCCGCGAACTCATCACGATCCGTCCCGCGATCCAATAACGATTCGTCCCGCAAGCTCATCGCGATCCATCCCACGATCTCATCACGATTCGTCTTGTGATCTTGATCACGGTCTTTTCGATCTAGCGTCGAACAGACGGCACCTCCGCGTTCAGCACACGTACAGCTCGATGACTATCTGCGCCTTCTTGATCCAACAAGAGGGAGCGGAGAGGTAGACGAGTTCTCTGACAGCGCGACAGCGTTGCGGCGATGGTGGTGGAGGAATTCTAGCAGGGCTTCACCTAAGCACCGCTGAAAATCGATCTAGAGGAGAAAACGATCTAGAGGAAGAAGAGGGCAACACGTGGCAATTAGGGTTAGGGCCGCCCTCAAAACCTCTATTATATATAGGAGGAGAGGAGGAGGAGGCTTGGCGCAAGGGCTAGACCCTCTTTGGTTCGGCCGAAGTGGAGAGGAGTCCTCCTCCTCCACTCCTAGTAGGATTGGGACTCCTTCCTTATTTCCACCTTTTTGCCTTTTTTCCACCTTTTCCACTTTGGAATTTCTTCCCAGCCGCATGGGCCTTCTGTGGGACTTCGGCCAGCCAACTAAGGGCTGGTATTCCTTCGCCCACAGCCCATGTAGCCTGTTGGGTCGAAATACCCCTCCCGATGGTCCCCGGTACACTACTAGCACTCCCGATACACTACTGATGAGCCCGAAACTTTTCCGGTGACCAAAACAGGACTTCCTATATATCAATCTTTACCTACGGACCTTTCTGGAGCTTCTCGTGACGTCCGGTATCTCATCCGGGACTCCAAACAACCTTCGGTCACCACCATACATAACTCTATGCTACCGAAACATCAACGAACCTTAAGTTTGCCGACCCTGCGGGTTCGAGAACTATGTAGACATGACCGAGACACATGTACGGTCAATAACCAATAGCAGGACCTGGATGCCCATAGTGGTTCCTACATATTCTACAAAGATCTTTATCGGTCGAACCTATATGTCAAGGATTCAGTTGATCCCGTATGATGTTCCCTTTGTTCTTCGGTATGTTACTTGCCCGAGATTCGATCGTCAGTATCTTCATACCTAGTTCAACCTCGTTACCGGCAAGTCTCTTTACTCGTTCCGTAATACAAGATCCCGTGACTAACACTTAGTCACATTGTTTGCAAGGCTTATTGTGATGTTGTATTACCGAGTGGGCTCTGAGATACCTCTCCGTCACACGGAGTAACAAATCCCAGTCTTGATCCATGCCAACCCAAAAGACACCCTCGGAGATACCTATAGAGCACCTTTATAGTCACCCAGTTATGTTGCGACGTTTGATACACACAAGGTACTCCTCCGGTGTCAGTGAGTTGCATGATCTCATGGTGATAGGAACATATACTTGACATGTAGAAAACAGTAGCAATAAACTGACACAATCATATGCTACATTTGTAGTTTGGGTCTTGTCCATCACATCATTCTCCTAATGATGTGATCCCGTTACCAAATGACATCTCATGTCCATGACTAGGAAACAATAGCCATCTTTGATCAACGAGCTAGTCTATTAGAGGCATACTAGGGACATGGTGTTGTCTATGTATCCACACATGTATCTGAGTTTCCGATCAACACAATTATAGCATGGATAATAAACGATTATCATGAACAAGGAAATATGATAATAACCAATTTATTATTTCCTCTAGGGCATATTTCCAATAGTCTCCCACTTGCACTAGAGTCAATAATCTAGTTCACATCACCATGTGATTTGAATTGTTATGAATCTAACACCCAACGAGTTCTGGGGCTCGATCATGCTTTGCATGTGAGAGAGGTCTTATAGTCAACGGGTCTGGGACATTCAGATCCGTGTGTACTTTGCAAATCACTATGTCAAACTGTAAACACTGCTACCACACTCCACTTGGAGCTATTCCAAATGGCTGCTCTACTATACGTATCCGGATTGCTACTAAGAGTCATTCGGATTGGTGTCAAAGCTTGCATCGATGTAACTCTTTACAACGAACTCTTTCTCACCTCCATAATCGAGAAACATTTCCTTAGTCTTTTATTTACTAAGGATGATCTTGACCACTGTCCAGTGATCCACCCCTGGATCACTCTTGTACCCCTTGACGGACTCATGGAAAGGCACACACAGGTGCGGTACACAGCATGGCATACTATATAGAGCCTATGGCTAAAGAATAGGGGACGACCTTCGTCCTTTCTCTTTCTTCTGCCGTGGTCAAGCTTTGAGTCTTACTCAACTTCACACCTTACAAATCAGGCAAGAACTCTTTCTCTGACTGATCTATTTTGAACTCTTTCAAAAACCTTGTCAAGGTATGTACTCATTGAAAGTCTCATCAAGCATCTTGATCCATCTCTATAGATCTTGATGCTCAACAATTAGGTAGCTTTATCCAGGTCTTCCTTTGAAAAACTCTTTTCAAACAACCCTTTATGCTTTCCAGAAATTCTACATCATTTCCGATCAACAATATGTCAACCACATATGCTTATCAGAAACTCTATAGTGCTCCCACTCACTTTATTGTAAATACAAGTTTCTCACAAACTTTGTATAGACTCAAAAACTTTGATCACCTCATCAAAGTGTATATTCCAACTCCGAGATGCTTGCTTCAGTCCATAGAAGGATCACTGAAGCTTGCACACCTTTTAGCATCCTTAGGACTGACAAAAACCTTCTGGTTGTATCTCATACAACTTTTCCTTAAGGAAGGAAACTATGTTTTGACATCCATCTGCTAGATTTCATAATTGAAAAATGCAACAACTGCTAACATAATTCCAACAGACTTTAGCATCGCTACGAGTGAGAAAGTTTCATCGCAGTCAACTCCTTAAACTTGTCGGAAACTACTTTGCGACAAGTCGAGCTTTATAAATGGTGACATTTACCATCAGTGTTTGTCTTCATCTCAAAAGTCCATTTGTACTCGACGACCTGCCGTCCAACGAGGAAATCTACCATAGTCTACACTTGGTTTTCATACATGGATCGTTTCTCGGATTTCATGGCCTCTAACCATTTGTCAGAATCCGAGCCCATCATCGCTTCTCCATAGCTCGTAGGTTCATTGTTGTCCAACAACATGACCTCCAAGATAGGGTTGTCGTACCACTCAGGAGCAGCATGCGTCCTTGTCGACCTATGAGGTTTGATAGTAACTTGATATGAAGCTTCATGATCATCATCATTAACTTTCTCTTCAACTGACGTAGGCTCCACAAAAACATCTTTCTGCGCTGCGCTACTCTCTGGTTGAACAAAGGTTCAACAACCTCATCAAGTTCTATCTTCCTCCCACTCAATTCTTTCAAGAGAAACTCTTTCTCGAGAAAGGGCCCATTTTAGCAACAAACACTTTTATGCTTGGATCTGAGATAGAAGGTTCACCCAATTGTTCTTAGGGTATTCAATGAAGATGCATTTGTCCGCTTTGGGTTCGAGCTCATTAGGTGGAAAAAAATTCACACAAGCGTCGCAGCCCCAAACATTAAGAAATGACAGCTTAGGTTTCTATCAAGCCATAATTCACATGGTGTCATCTCAATGGATTTAGATGGTGCCCCATTTAAAGTGAATGTTGTTGTCTCTAATGCATAACCCCAAAACAATAGTGGCAAAACGATAAGAGACGTCATAGTATGCACCATATCCAATAGAGCACGACTATGACGTTCGAACACACCATCATACTATGGTGTTCCAGGTGGCGTGAGTTGTGAAACAACTTTCACATTGTCTAAAGTTGTATGCCAAACTCGTAACTCAGATATTCACCTCCACGATCATATCACAGATATTTTTATCTTCTTGCCATGATGATCTTCACTCTGAATTTGCTTGAACTTTTCAAATGATTCAGACTTGTGTTTCATTAAGTAAATATACACTATATCTACTCAAATCATCAATGAAGGTAAGAAAATAACGATATCCACCGCACGCTACAAAACTCATTGGATTGCATACATCAACATGTATCATTTCCAATAAATCACTTGCCCGCTCCATCAAACTGGAAAACGGGGTCCTCAGTCATCTTGCTCAAGAGGCATGGTTCGCATGTCTCAACCGATTTGAAATCGAATGAGTCCAAAGATCCATCAGCATGGAGTTTCTTCATGTGATTTATACCAATATGACATTTAGCGGCAGTGCCACAAGTATGTTGTACTATCATTATTAACTTTGTATCTTTTGGAGTCAATGTTATGAACATGTGTATTACTACGATCAAGATTCAACAAACCATTCTCACTGGGTGCATGACCATTGAAGGTATTATTCATGTAAACAGAATAACCATTATTCTCTAACTTAAATGAATAACTGTGTTGCAATAAACATGATCTAATCATGTTCATGCTTAACGCAAACACCAAATAACATTTATTTAGGTTTGTCACTAATTCCGAAGGTAGAGAGAGCGTGCGATGTTGATCACATCAACCTTGGAAACATTTCCAACACACATCGTCACCTCACACTTAGCTAGTCTCCGTTTATTCCATAGCTTTTACTTCGAGTTACTAACATTTAGCAACCAAACCGGTATCCAATACCCAGGTGCTACTAGGAGTACTAGCAAGGTACACATCAATAACACGTATATCAAATATACTTCTGTCGACGTTGCCAGCCTTCTTATCTACCAAGTATCTAGGGTTCTTCCACTTCAGCTACCGCCATCCTCATAATAGAAACACTTGGTCTCAGGTTTGGGTTCAACTTTGGGTTGTTTCACTAGAGCAGCAACTGACTTGCCATCCATGAAGTTTCCCTCCCTGCCCTTGCCCTTCTTGAAACTAGTGGTTTTACTAACCATCAAAATTTGATGCTCCTTCTTGATTTCTACCTTCGCGGTGTCAAACATCACGAACAGCTCAGGGATCATGATTTCCATCCCTGGCATAATTATAGTTCATCACGAAGTTCGAGTATCTTAGTGATAGTGACTCAGAGAACTATATCAATCACTACCTTATCTGAAAGATCAACTCCCACTCGATTCAAGCGATTGTAGCACCTAGACAATCTGAGCACATGCTCAACGATTGAGCTATTCTCCTTCATCTCGCAGGCAAATAATCTTGTTGGAGATCTCATATCTCACAACATGGTCACGAGCCTAAGATCCCAATTTCAGATCTTAGAACATCTCATATGTTCCGTGATGTTCAAAACGTTTTGGAGCCTCAATACTAAGCCGTAATGCATGACGTGCTAAACTATCAAGTAGTCATCGGAACATGCCTGTCGGATGTTCACAACATCTACAGACGACACTAGAGGGGGTGGCACACCGAGCGGTGCATTAAGGACATAAGCCTTCTGTGCAGCAATGAGGACAATCCTCAGATCATGGACCCAGTCCGCAATATTGCTACCATCATCTTTCAACTCTATTTCTCTAGGAACATATAAAAATTCTAGGGAGCTACAGCGTGAGCTAGTAATCTACAACATAATTTTGCAAAGACACTACTGACTATGTTCATGATAATGAGTTCAATTAATCATATTACTTAAGAACTCCCACTCAAATTGACATCCCTCCGGTCATTCGAGTGATACATGATCCAAATTCACCAACTCAAGTCCGATCATCACGTGAGTTGGGGTGGTTTCAATGGTGAACATCATCATGTTGATCATATCTACTATATGACTCATGTTCGACCTTTCGGTCTCTTGTGTTCTGAGGCCATGTCTGTACATGCTAGGCTCGTCAAGTTTAACCTGAGTGTTCTGCATGTGCAACACTGGCTTGCACCCGTTGTATGTGAACGTAGAGTCTATCACGCCTGATCATCACGTGGTGTCTCAACACGACGAACTTTCGCAATGGTGCACACTCGGGGAGAACACACTTTATCTTGAAATTAAGTGAGGGATCACCTTATAATGCTACCGTCGTCCTAAGCCAAACAAGGTGCATAAAAGGATTAACATCACATGCAAATCATAAGTGACATGGTATGGCCATGAACTTGTGCTTTTGATCTCCATCTTGAAAGCACCGACATGATCTCCATCGTCACCGGCACGACACCATGATCTCCATCATCTTGATCTCCATCAACGTGTCGCCATCGGGGTTGTCGCGCCCACCATGCTTCTACTACTATTGCTACCATTTAGCGATAAAGTAAAGCATTACATATTGCTTATGATTGACATGCAGGTCATACAATAATTAAAGACAACCCTATGGCTCCTGCCGGTTGCCGTACTAATCGACATGCAAGTCGTGATATTCTATACAACACATGATCATCTCATACAGTACATATATCTCATCATGTAATTGGCCATATCACATCACAACATACCCTGCAAAAACAAGTTAGACGTCCTCTAATTGTTGTTGCATGTTTTACGTGGTTGCTACGGGTATCTAGCAAGAACAATTCTCACCTACGCATAAACCACAACGTGATACATAAGTTGCTTTTCAACCTTCTCAAGGACCGCCTTAGTCGAATCCGATCCAACTAAAGTAGGAGAAACAGACACCCGCCAGCCATCTTTGTGCAACGAAGTTACACGTCAGTCGATGGAACCGGTCTCTCGTAAGCGTACAAGTAAGGTAGGTCCGGGCCGCTTCATCCCACAATACCGCTGAACCAAAACACGACCAAGGGAGGAAGCAATCTAAGCATCAACGCCCATGAACTCTTTGTGTTCTACTCGAGATCTCATCTACACATAGACCTAGCTCATGATGCCACTGTTGGGGAACGTTACATGGGAAAGACAAAATTTCCTACGCACACACAAGATCTATCCATGGTGATGAGCATCTACGAGAGGGAGAGTGGATCTACATACCCTTGTAGATCGCTAAGCGGGAAGCGTTAAGAAACGCGGTTGGTGTAGTCGAACGTCTTCGCGATCCAAATCGCCGAGCGTCCCGCGATCTCATCATGATCCGTCTTGCGATCCAATCACGATCCGTCCTGTGAACTCATCGCGATCCATCCCGCGATCTCATCACGATTCGTCTCGCGATCTTGATCACGGTCCTTTCGATCTAGCGTCGAACGGACGACACCTCCGCGTTCAGCACACGTACAGCTCGATGATGATCTCCACCTTCTTGATCCAGCAAGAGGGAGCGGAGAGGTAGACGAGCTCTCCAGCAGCATGACGGTGTTGCGGCGATGGTGGTGGAGGAATTCCAGCGGGGCTTCGCCTAAGCACCGCTGAAAACCGATCTAGATGAGAAAACGATCTAGATGAAGAAGAGGGCAACACGTGGCAATTAGGGTTAGGGCTGCCCTCAAAACCTCTAGTATATATAGGAGGAGAGGAGGAGGAGGCTTGGCGCAAGGTCCAACCCCTCTTTGGTTCGGCCGAAGTGGAGAGGAGGAGTCCTCCTCCTCCACTCCTAGTAAGATTAGGACTCCTTCCTTATTTCCACTTTTTTCCTTTTTTCCACCTTTTCCACTTTGGAATTTCTTCCCAGCCGCATGGGCCTTCTGTGGGACTTCGACCAGCCAACTAAGGGCTGGTATTCCTTCTCCCACAGCCCATGTAGCCTCTTGGGTCGAAATACCCCTCCCGATGGTCCCCGGTACACTACCGGCACTCTCGGTACACTACCGATGAGCCCGAAACTTTTCCGGTGACCAAAACAGGACTTCCTATTGTTGACACACGAACACGTCACTGTGTAGCCTCGACGCCAGGGGTGATGCACCGAAGCTCACGTTGAAGGTGTCCGTCCGGCAGCGCGATACGCAAGACAGTCAGCGGACGCTTTTGTAGACCCGAAACCCCGCACGCCCGGGAGGGACCCTGTCAGGGAGTGCGGCGGCTATGGGCTGCCCTAGGTCGATTCGATCGCCCCTAGAGCCTCGTGACTCGCAGCTCTCAAAGGAAGAACAGCGAAGAACGAGAGAAAAACGAAGAACGTAGATGAAAAAGTAGTATAGATTGATTTGTTCGATTGTGTGTTGTTGAATCGGCCGTCACCCCAACATATATAAGAGGTGGCTGGACTTCCTGTACAAGCAAAGTATTCATCTAGGCTTTTCTTACAAGAAAATTACATCAATTCACACCCTAGAGTCCTAGTTCTAGCTCCACTCGGATTCAACCCAAATCTGGCCCAATCTTCTGTCTTGCTTCTTGCATGGGCCGTGAAATTTGCATATGACCTCCGATGGAGATGGTCCAAACATCAATTTTGTGTGCCTCGACGAGGCCAACAATCCGTATGTTGACCACTTTCCCAAATAAATCCATCTTGAATACTCCACGAGGTCATCTTTAAATTCGAATCGGACTCGATCACGTAGCAGACTGGACTGTCCGAGTGTTGTAACATCTCTCCAGGCCGTATACTATCTCATATGATAATGACCTTAAAAGCAAAGTTGACCGTTTCGACGTTTCAAACAACTTTCATGTTGAAGACTTTTCCATCTGAGGCAATTTTAAACTTTCACTCCATCGAAACTTTCACTCGACCGAAACTTTCACTCGACCGATATTTTTCACTCGGACGACAATTGCACTCGACCAGTACTTTCACTTGACAGGTACTTTTCAATCGGACGGCGATTTTCACTCGGAAGACAATCTCACTAGGCTGGCGATTTTCACTCGGATGGTAATTTCACTCGGCCGGACGGAAAACTCTTCACTCGACCGGACGGCAAACGTTTCCCTCGGTCGGCAAACTTTCACTCGGAAATCCCGCGTGAAACTCCAGGCTGATTTTGTTTTGCCTCTCCAGGTTGCATACGACCTCGGATTGAGAAGATTTGCATATCAAAATCAATCGCCTCGACGACGCGAAACGTTTTCATGTTGTAAATTTTTCCATCCGAGTACGTCTTGAGGGCCGAATGACTCGCGCGACCCATCAGACATGTGTGTGATCTCCTGCGCCACATTTTGCTTTGTGGTAGGGCTGCACTATGGTTGCTCTAACTTTTGCATACGACCTCAGATTGAGATGATTTATATATCAAAACCTATCAGCTCAACGAGACGAAGACAATCCATGTATAACATTCCTTCATTCGAGGTTGTCTTGGAGGCGTAATAGACTAAAAAGCACTCAGAACAACTACATGACAATCCAAGTGTGATTTGACCCTTGAAATGATGTCGAATGGTGATGGCCTAAACATCAAGGTTGTTTCACTCGGCAATATGAACTTTCTCATAGAAAAAACCTTTTCGTTTGAGTCCATCTTTATTACATTTTGCACCGTGCCAAAATCAGGTGTCAACACATGCCCCCCTGT
This sequence comes from Hordeum marinum, assembly GCA_022496015.1. Lineage (NCBI taxonomy): Eukaryota > Viridiplantae > Streptophyta > Magnoliopsida > Poales > Poaceae > Hordeum > Hordeum marinum. The sequence goes on along the minus strand of CM039678.1, from coordinate 86,278,787 downwards.
TTTTCGGCAAAGCTAGCATGCCGAAAAATAATTTGCACTATGTTCGTTCTAAGGACGATGTCAACACTCCATCGACCATCTATATTCCTTAGGGCGATAATTATGTATTGGCGATGTTTATGCTAAGGGCGATAATCATATATCGGCCATTGCCTAATTAGGCTTCTTGCCACACACTCGGGTGGTACTTCTTCAGATATCTGCCATTGAGAGCTCGAGGTAATAATACTCCTTGTATGGATTCCACTAAATATGAATTTCCAGGAACTATTCTTGCAATCCTGAAAGGACCTTCCCAGTTTGGAGACCACTTCCTGAATTTTCTATCTCTAGAACCAATCAGCAGAATTACCTTCCACACAAGATCGCCAACTTGAAAATTCTTCAACTTGACTTTTTTATTATAAGCTCTTGCTACCCTCAATTTGTCCTTCTCTATGGCTTTTAATGCAGGCAAATGCTTATCAACAACCTCATCAATATTGTCCATCATCAAATCATAAAAGTCCACTACCGATAAATCATTTTGTTTGGCTATTCTCAAAGCACTCAAATTTACCTCCACAGGTAAAACAGCCTCTTGACCGTATACTAGCTCATATGGAGTTACCTTCATAGCACCATGCCTTGAGATTCTATGTGCCCATAAAGCCTCAGACAACAACTCATGCCATTTTCTTGATTATCCTCAATTTTCTTCTTGATGAGCTTGATCAATATTTTGTTGCTAGACTCAGCTTGTCCATTAGCTTGGGCATAATATGGAGATGAATTGAGCAACTTTATGTTGTATGATTCGGCAAATTCTCTAACTTGATGAATCTTGATCTGTAGTTAATGTCTGAGGAATGCTGAATCTATGAATAATGTGTTCGGTTATGAATTGAATTACCTCCGTATGTGTCATGTTCTTGAGAGGTACTGCTTTAGACCATTTTGTGAAATAATCGGTTGCCACCAACACGAACCGATGCCCCTTTGAAGAAGATGGATGAATTTGTCCAATGAAGTCTAAACCCCATCCTCTAAAAGGCCACGACTTGAAAATAGGATGCAACATAGCAGCAGGAGCCAACTGAATATCACCAAATTTTTGACAAGCTTCACACCCTTTATAATACCTAAAGCAATCATTGATCATAGTCGGCCAATAAAATCCAGCACGTCATAAGAGCCATTTCATTTTGGGTGCCGACTGATGAGTACCACAAATACCTTCATGTACCTCTCCCATAGCAACTCTTGCTTGGTCTTTGTCCAAACACTTCAAAAGAACATCTTCAACCGTTCGGCGATAAAGACCATCATCTCTCATCGTATATTTGAAAGCCATACGCCGAACAGCCCTGTCCACCCTTTCACTCAGATTGCACAAGTAATCAATAATGGGCTTCCTCCAGTCACAATTTTCACCTGCACTAGATTTATTGTTAGTGGCCGAACCAGTGGGCTCTAGTTCGGCCTCTCCCATATTAACAAGACAAGACATCGGCTTCTGAGAAATATGAAACATGCCATGATCAATATGATAGTCAGATGCTTGTTGTGCCAACTCATTTGCTCTCCAATTTTCATGTCTAGATATATGAGCAATGCTAAAATAATCCAGAGTAGAAATCACATCTAGACACTTATCAAGATAAACATTAAGTGATTTGTCTAAACATTGAAAGATTCTGGACACTTGTTGCACTACTAATAACGAATCACCAAAAGCCTCAACATGTGTAGCACCTATAGCGAGCAACATCTCTAAACCGAATAACAATGCTTCATATTCGGCTTGATTATTTGTGCAAAAATATTCCAGTCGGCATGAGGCTTGAAAAATAGCACCATGAGGAGATATATAAACAATACCAACACCTTGCCATTGCTACAAACTGAACCATCAAAATATAACCTCCATGGCACTAAGGAGACAAGATTTATACCAACATCATGCTTGTTATTAATCCGATGCTCAACAATAAAATTAGCAACAATTTGGCCTTTCATGGATTTTAGAGATTCATAAGCCAAATCATACTCAATTAAATCATAAGCCCACTTGCCAATCCTACCACTAAGAATTGGCCTATGCAACATGTATTTAATGACATCGATTTGACAAGCTACTATGCAGGCACTCGGCACTAGGTAATGTCTTAGTTTCATGCAAGCATAATATAAACAGAGGCATAATTTTTCAATAAATGTATACCTTGTCTCGGCATCCAATAAGCATCGGCTCAAATATGTAATAGTATGCTCTCTTCCTTCGGTTTCTTGAGTCAATATAGCACCAATAACACCTTCCTCTGCTGCAATGTAAAGCCTGAAGTGTTCTTTATGTTTGAGTGCTTTCATCACCGGAGGAGTGCTCAAATAAGTCTTGATCATGTCGAATGCCTCTTGCTGTTTTGCCCCCCAAGTAAAATCAGCATCATTCTTTAACCGAAGGATAGGAGTGAATGCATCAACCTTCCCTGACAAATTAGCTATGAACCTTCTCAAATAATTGACCTTGCCAAGGAATTTTTGCATATCTCTCTTGCATGTTAGAGCCTCCACTTTTTGTATAGATTCTATCTTTTTGGGATCAATTTCTACGCCATTCTCATGAATAATGAAACCCAAAAACTTTCCAGCCGACACGCCGAATGCACACTTTAAAGGATTCATCTTTAGTCCATATTTTTTCATTCTTTCAAAAGCTAAACGCAAATCGGCCAAATGAGACTTAAAAGCATCCGATTTGACAACAATATCATCAATATGGACTTCAAGTATAATTCCGAGTAAATCATGGAAATTGAATTTATAGCCCTTTGATATGTGGCACCAACATTTTTTAATCCGAATGTCATTACTGTCCACTTGAATAAACCAAGGAAACCAGGGCAACGAAAGGCTGTTTTGGACATGTCCTCTTCGGCCATAAAAATTTGATCATAACACGCATTACCATCAAGAAAGTTAATAACCTTATGTCCATAAGCATCATTAATAAGCATGTCGTCTATTGGCATGGGGTACTCATCTTTGGGTGTAGCTCTATTCAAATCTTTGAAATCAATGCACACCCTCATCTTGCGAGAGCCCTTCTTCTCTACTGGCACAATGTTAGAAATCCACTCGGCATACCTGCAAGGCCGAATGAAATTAGCTTTGAGCAACCGACCGATCTCCTCCTTGATCCGGTCATATGTTTTTGGATTAAATTTTCTGGCCGATTGTTTGTAAGGTCTAAAACTGGCCTTTATAGGTAACCGACGCTCCACTAGCTCTCGACTTAAACCTGACATCTCATGATACTCCCATGCAAAGCAGCAAACATATTCTTTCAACAACTCGATCAACCTATCCTTATGATCGGCTCTTAAGTTTTTATTTACAAACGTCGGCCTGGGAACTGAACCATCACCTATATCTATTTCTTCTAATGGATCTGCCGACTGAAAACCCTATCCTAATTTATCCATGTCATTCAACTCCTCTACAGATTCATACATATCGTTCTCATTAGACCGATATTCTGCAAGACGTTTCTGCAACCACTCAGAATTAGAATCCATTTAAACATATCATACCGTGGAGCCGATTGCCACTAATTGGCTTTAAAGAGACGGACACAAAGCCATTATTTGTTGCACTAAGGAAATCAAACTCTGACAAGTCGCATCTCGTCAAGCAAGTAGCATTGGGGTGTTGCCAATCCATCGATGCATCGGCCAAAGCAACACAAGCCGAATTATCCACATGAATTACTTCCACCTCATCATCAACCCATTGGATCAAAAACTGGTACATGGTAGATAGTACGCACTGGTTTGCATGAACCCAATCACGGCCTAGTATGACGTTGTAGTTACCTTGCACCTCAGCAACAAAGAATGCAGTAGCCAAAGTTTTGCTCCCGACTGTAAGCTCCACATACATCACACCTTTGGCTTCAGTTTTCTATTTGCCTTCAAACCCATTAAGCACCATATTGGTCTTGATTAATTCATCATCGGGCAAACCCAATTTCTTGAAGACCGAATAGGGCATGAGATTCACCACAACACCACCATCAACAAGCATCCGAGTGAGTGGTGATCCATTGATATGACCTTTGAGGTACAATGGTTTCAAGTGTGTCACTGGTTCTTTTGGCTTCTCGAATATTGCATTTCTGGGGCCAAAATCCAGCTGAGCCACTTCCCCTTCTTCATCTACAACACGGATTTCAGCGGGTAAGTAATACACCATATTGATATCCATACCTTCATGAACCGGTGTAGACTCATAGTCCAATAGATCGTCTTCCTCTTCGCGTGCGTCTACTAAATCTGAATTATGTCCGAGTGAAGGAGAAGTAATAGGCGACTGAGACGATGTCACAACTACATCGTCCTCTTTTGGTGGTGTAATTGCTACTGTGACAGATGTAGAAGCATCTATGTCTCGCATTGGTTTGGGCTTCCACACTTGCTTCGCTGGTATCATGGGCCGAGTGACATTAAACAACTTGTCCCTTTGCTTCTCAGCCTCTTGTTCTGCCATCTCTTGATTCCTCAACCTCTGTAATTTCCTCTTTTGTGTCTTTGTTAATCCTGGAGGACACCACTTTGGCCGAGTGTATTTAAGATCAATTGGCTTCATTTGGCTGGTACTTGCTTCATGATCATTGGTCAAGTGCTTTGGCGCGATAACAAGTATCGGCTCAATTGGGTTGCTACGCACAGTCGACTGTTGCATGGTGAACGTTTCACTACCCAAGACGAGTGAGTCAACATTGATATTTTTTTTGCCTTTCCCTGACTCCACTGCTGCAACACTCGGCAGCTTGACGCGCCACTCTTGTTGACTTTTCTGGCTTACAAACTTTTAACTCGGGCGCACCTTTTTACTCGGATGAAATCCATTCGGATGCTTGACTGAGTAGAACCCTCTCGACCGTATTTTTTCATTCAGATACCTTCCACTCGGGTGCATTCTTACACTCGGATAGTTTTCACTCAGAGGCATATTTTGACCACCCGAGTAATGGACACCAATGTTCAGTCGGTTTTCATACGAGCATCCAAGTCGATCCCAAACAGGTTGTTGTTGTTCTTGTGGAAACATCACCCTTGATCCAGTCGGTTTTGCATACCGACTGAACATATCAGCTGATGGTGACCTTGGTCGCTTCAGGTACAATGACCGATTAGAGCTAGAACCGGCCGACTGATTTGCATATTTGGACAATAGCATATCAAAAGTTGGCTTGATTCGCTTATGATGTACCTTGACTTCATTCCTCTTCCACTTGCCAACTTCTAGACTCTTGGGTTTAAAAATTTTAACATGAGTGTTTTGTTGCACCTATGGTTGCTCCCCGAGTGCAGGATTCTTGATGGTGATCTTGATTACTTCCTTGCCATTGGGTTGCTTGTTAAGCACAACCTGCCTCCGCAAGACTTTGCTGTCCTCCTTGCTTTTCCTAGGCTCACCAGTGATGACATTAGTTTTATTAGTCGATTCGGCTACCTCTGGCCGAATGAGCAACTTTTTCCCTTCCAAATCCAGAGTGTTCATTGGGAAGGGCTGCCTATCAATTTGCATCTCAGAAAAATTCAATCGTCCATCATTAATGGCCGATTGTATCTGTTGTCAGAAAACGTTGCAATCATTAGTAGCATGAGAAAAATAATTATGATATTTGCAATAAGCACGCCGTTTCAACTCTTCAATCGATGGTAAAGTGTGAGATATCCTAATGATCTTAGCTTGTAGCAAAGCATCAAATATTTTGTCACACTTAGCAATGTTAAAAGTAAACTTCATGTCTTCATCACGATTCTTATGAATCGGTTTCAGATCATTGCAAGTAAACAGTTTGGCCTTAGATGGCCAAAAAAATTGAGCAGCATACATATCACCTTCATCGTCCGAAGGATCACTACCATACTCAACCATATTCATCTTAGGACGATCAGTTTTATATCTATGCACCTCCTTGAGATCTTTGCTCCGGCTCTCCTGAGCCAAAGCTTTTTGCAGGACCTGGTTGACACTTAAGAACTCATAGCCTTCTAGATTCTCCCTAATGTGAGTTTTCAAACCACTAAGCAAAAGGTCAGCCAAGTCCCTCTCGGTTATCACCAAACTATAGCACCGGTTCTTTGTATCTCTAAATCTCTTGACGTAATCAGAGAGCGATCCATCATTTTTCTGCTTAATCGATGTAAGATGTGATAATTTAAGTTCGTTGTCGCCGCTATAAAAGTGATCATGAAATTTCTGTTCCAGCTGCGACCACACACGGATAGAACCATGTGGTAGAGAAGAAAACCATGAAAATGCAGTACCAGTTAATGATAAAGGAAACAAGCGCACTTTCAATTCATTCAGCGAGCCTGCTTCACCCAGTTGTGCTAAGTATTGACTAATATGTTCCCATGTGGTTTTTGTGCCTTCTCTATTGAACTTAACAAAATCTGGAATTTTATATCCCGAAGGACACTGGATAGCGTCAAAGTACTCGGGGTATGGTTTTTGGTAAATCCGATTCCGAGGTAACGCAACTCCAAAATTCTCTCAAAGCATCTTAGCCATCTCCTCTCTAAAACTAGCTAAAGTATTGTCCGCAGTAGATGGTGAAGCTTGATGTTGTGGGATGGGAGGAGTAGAATTACTAGCACTAGGCAAGAACCGTGGCACATATGCCGAACCATAGTTCAGCTGTGGCCGAGTGCTTGCACCTATAGGTACAACTTGGTTTGGTATAGGTACCGAACTTGGCATGCTCATGATGGAATTAGCGGGTGCAGCCACAATCTGATTGCTTTGGGTAGGATAGTAATTCATCGGCATGGGAGGTGCCGATGAAAGAGGTAAAGATAGATTAGGGTTTCCTACACTAGCAGCCACACCAATATTACCACTAGACGATTGAGGCATATTTTTCTGCGCATTGGTATTTTATATGAAAGTTTGATAGACCAAATTATTACCATCGGAAATACGACTCTCAATCTCAGCCCACTGCTCGGGAGAAAAGGTAGTACTTATAGGAGGTTTAACCTGCTCGTCTTGAAGAGGAGGGAACTTGATTTCTCCAATCGGAGTGATATTGCCTTGGCGATCTTTCAAGAAGTTTCCAAGGAACTCCTGCAACTCCTTCTCTTCACGTGCCTTCTTGTACTCCTCATAAGCTTGGCGATGATCAACCGATAGTTCATCAAGCTTGGGCTTAATGTGTTATCGGCATCTATCTCAGATGGCTTGGGAAGATAAGACATGATGGTTGATGAGGATGATTGATCTTTGATCCCCAGCGGAGTCGCCAAAAAGTGTGTTGACACACGAACATGTCACTGTATACCCTCGACGCCGGGGGTGATGCATCGCAACGTGATACGCAAGACAGTCGACGGACGCTTTTGTAGACCCGAAACCCCGCACGCCCGGGAGGGACCCCTGTTGGGGAACGTTGCATGGGAAACAAAAAATTTCCTACGCACACGCAAACCTATCCATGGTGATGAGCATCTACGAGAGGGGGAGTTGATCTACGTACCCTTGTAGATCGCTAAGCGGGAAGCGTTAAGAAACGCGGTTGGTGTAGTCAAACTTCTTCGCGATCCAAATCGCCGAGCGTCCCGCGATCTAATCACGAACCGTCCCGCGAACCAATCACGAACCGTCCCGCGATCTCGTCACGATCCGTCCCGCGATCCAATCACGAACGTCCAGTGGCCTTGATCACGATCCTTTCGATCTAGTACCGAACGGACGACACCTCCGCGTTCAGCACACGTGCAACTTGATGACGATCTCCACCGTATTGATCCAGCAAGAGGAGGCGGAGAGGAGGAAGAGTTCACCGGCAGCGTGACGGTGCTCCGGCGATGGTGGTGGAGTGATTCCGGCAGGGCTTCGCCTAAGCACTGCGGAAAACCGATCTAGAGGAGCACCGGTGGAACGGGTAGCATGTGGCCGTAAAATCTATGCAAAACCCCTCTACTCCACCAGTATATATAGGAGGAGAGGAGAGGCAGCCTTGGCGCAAGGTCAAGGCCCTCTAGGAGTCGGTCGGCCAAGGTGGAGGAGTCCTACTCCTCCTCCACTCCTAGTAGGAGTAGGACTCTTCCTTTTTTTGCCTTTTTCTCCACTTTCTCTTTGGGCTTCTCTCTCCTGGCGCATGGGCCTTGTGTGGCTATTCCAACAGCCCATTAAGGGCTGGTTAATACTCTCTCACAGCCCATGAAGCCTCTTGGGTCGAAATACCCCTCCCGAAGGTCTCCCGTTACACTACCGGCACTCCCGGCACACTACCGATGAGCCCGAAACTTTTTCGGCGACCAAAACGGGACTTACTATATATGAATATTTACCTCCGGACCATTACGGAGTTCCTCGTGACGTCCGGGATCTCATCCGGGACTCTGAACAAACTTCGGGCACCACCATACATAACTCCATACTACCGAAACGTCACCAAACCTTAAGTGTGCAGACCCTACGGGTTCGAGAACTATGTAGACATGACCGAGACACCTCTACGGTCAATAACCAATGGTGGGACCTGGATTTCCACATTGGTTCCTACATATTCTACGAAGATCTTTATCGGTCGAACCTCTATGTCAAGGATTCAGTTAATCCCGTATGATGTTCCCTTTGTTCTTCGGTATGTTACTTGCCCGAGATTCGATTGTCGGTATCTCCATACCTAGTTCAATCTCGTTACCGGCAAGTCTCTTTACTCGTTCCGTAATACAAGATCCCGCAACTAACAATTAGTCACATTGCTTGCAAGGCTCATTGTGATGTTGTATTACCGAGTGGGCCCTGAGATACCTCTCCGTCACACGGAGTAACAAATCCCAGTCTCGATCCATGCCAACTCAACAGACACCCTCGGAGACACCTGTAGAGCACCTTTATAGTCACCCAGTTACGTTGCGACGTTTGATACACATAAGGTACTCCTCCGATATCTGTGAGTTGCATGATCTCATGGTCATAGGAACATATGCTTGACATGCAGAAAACGGTAGCAATAAACTGACACGATCATAAGCTATGTTTGTAGTTTGGGTCTTGTCCATCACATCATTCTCCTAATGATGTGATCCCGTTATCAAATGACATCTCATGTCCATGGCTAGGAAACCTTAACAATCTTTCAATCAACGAGCTAGTTCACTAGAGGCATACTAGGGACATTGTGTTTGTCTATGTATCCACACATGTATCCATGTTTCCAATTAATACAATTATAGCATGGATAATAAACGATTATCATAAACAAGGAAATAAAATAATAAACACTTTATTTATTGCCTCTAGGGCATATTTCCAACAACACCGTCAGGGAGTGCGGCGGCTATGGGCTTCCCTAGGTCAATTCGCTTGCCCCTAGAGCCTCGGGATTCGCCGCTCTCAAATGAAGAACAGCGAAGAACGAGAGAAAAACGAAGAACGTAGATGAAAAAGTAGTATAGATTGATTTGTTCGATTGTGTGTTGTTCAATCGACCGTCGCCCCCAACATATATAAGAGGCGGCTGGACTTCTCGTACAAGCAAAGGATTCATCTAGGCTTTCCTTACAAGAAAATTACATCAATTCACGCCCTAGAGTCCTAGTTCTAGTTCCACTCGGATTCAACCCAAATCTGGCCCAATCTTCTGTCTTGCTTCTTGCGTGGGCCATGAAATCTGCATATGACCTCTGATGGAGATGGTCCAAACATCAATTTTTTGTGCCTCGACGAGGACAACAATCCGTATGTTGATCACTTTCCCAAATAAAGCCATTTTGAATACTCCACGAGGTCATCTTTAACTTCAAATCGTACTCGATCACGTAGCAGACTGGACTATCCGAGTGTTGTACCGTCTCTCCAGGCCGTATACTATCTCAGATGATAATGACCTTAAAAGCAAAGTTGACCGTTTCGACGTTTCGAACAACTTTTATGTTGAACACTTTTCCATACGAGGCCATTTTAGACTTTCACTCTACCAAAACTTTCACTCGACCGAAACATTCACTCGACCGATATTTTTCACTTGGACGGTGATTTTCACTCGGACGACAATTGCACTCGGCCAGTACTTTCACTCGACCGGTACTTTTCACTCGAACGGCGATTTTCACTCGGACGGCAATCTCACTCGGCTGGCGATTTTCACTCCGATGTCAATTTCACTCAGTTGGACGGAAAACTTTTCACTCGACCGGACGGCAAACGTTTCCCTCGGTCGGCAAACTTTCACTCGGAAATCCCGAGTGAAACTCTAGGCTGATTTTGTTTTGCCTATCCAGGTTGCATACGACCTCGTATTGAGAAGATTTACATATCAAAATCAATCTTCTCGATGATGCAAAACTTTTTCATGTTGTATGTTTTTCCATCCGAGGACGTCTTGAGGGCCGAATGAATCGCGCGACCCATCAGACATGTGTCTGATCTCCTGCGCCACATTTTGCTTTGTGGTAGGGCTGCATTCTGGTTGCTCTAACTTTTGCATACGACCACATATTGAGATGATTTATATATCAAAACCGATCAGCTCGACGAGACGAAGACAATCCATGTAGAACATTCCTTCATTCGAGGTTGTCTTGGAGACGTAATAGATCAAAAAGCACTTAAAACATCTACATGACAATCCAAGTGTGATTTGGCCCTTGAAATGATGCCGAACGGTGATGGCCTAAACATCAAGGTTGTTTCACTCGGCAATATGAAATTTCTCGTAGAAAAAACCTTTCGTTTGGGTCCATCTTTATTGCATTTTGCACTGTGCCAAAATCAGGTGTCAACACCTATATATCAATCTTTACCGCCGGACCATTCCGGAGCTCCTCGTGACGTCCAGGATCTCATCCGGGACTCCGGACAACCTTCAGTCACCACCATACATAACTCTATGCTACCGAAACATCAACGAACCTGAAGTGTGCAGACCCTGCGGGTTCGAGAACTATGTAGACATGACCGAGACACCTCTACGGTCAATAACCAATAGCGGGACCTGTATGCTCATATTGGTTCCTATATATTCTATGAATATCTTTATCGGTCGAACCTTTATGTCAAGGATTCAGTTAATCTCATATGATGTTCCCTTTGTTCTTTGGTATGTTACTTGCCCGAGATTTGATCGTTAGTATCTCCATACCTTGTTCAACCTCGTTACCGACAAGTCTCTTTACTCGTTCCGTAATACAAGATCCCGTGACTAACTTAGTCACATTGCTTCCAAGGCTTATTGTGATGTTGTATTACCGAGTGGGCCCTGAGATACCTCTCCGTCACACAGAGTAACAAATCCCAGTCTTGATCCATGCCAACCCAACAGACACCCTTGGAGATACCTGTAGAGCACCTTTATAGTCACCCAGTTATGTTGCGACGTTTGATACACACAAGGTACTCCTCCGGTGTCAGTGAGTTGCATGATCTCATGGTCTATAATAGCCTGACATATTAGGGATGATAGACTACTCAGATCAATAAGGAATTCCTTCTTTTCCGGGAGCCCATTCAAACAGAACTCCCAGTTTAAGCGTGCTTGGCTTGGAGTAGTTCTAGGATGGGTGACCGACCGGGAAGTTGGTTCCGGGTGCGCATGAGTGAGGACAAAGTGCGCAGAAAACACTAGTATTGATCTGTGAGGCCAGTCTAGATCCCGTCAGGAGTAACGACTACCAGCGGGTGTGTCCGGGGCGTTACAAGTTGGTATCAGAGCCGACCCTCGCGGTTACACGGATGTTTGCCGACAGGTGCATGGTCATGTTGTTCATGAAGTTTGTGACCCATCGTGGTACACGGAATGACACATGTATCGGACTGGAAGCACAGACGTTTGTGCCAAGAGGGAACGTTCCTGTGACCCGACGAGGATGTTTGTTCCTCTGAGTGGTGGTGTATATAATAGCCTGACATATTAGGGATGATAGACTACTCATATCAATAAGGAATTCCTTCTTTTCCGGGAGCCCATTCAAACAGAACTCCCAGGTTAAGCATGCTTGGCTTGGAGTAGTTTTAGGATGGGTGACCGACCGGAAAGTTGGTTCCGGGTGCGCATGAGTGAGGACAAAGTGCGCAGAAAAGACTAGTATTGATCTGTGAGGCCAGTCTAGATCCCGCCAGGAGTAACAACTACCGGCGGGTGTGTCCGGAGCGTTACATGGTCATAGGAACACATACTTGACATGCGGAAAATAGTAGCAATAAACTGACACGATCATATGCTACATTTGTAGTTTGGGTCTTGTCCATCACATCATTCTCCTAATGATGTGATCCTGTTACCAAATGACATCTCATGTCCATGACTAAGAAACCATAGCAATCTTTGATCAACGAGCTAGTCTATTAGAGGCATACTAGGGACATTGTGTTGTCTATGTATCCACACATGTATCTGAGTTTCCGATCAACACAATTATAGCATGGATAATAAACTATTATCATGAACAAGAAAATATGATAATAACCAATTTATTATTGCCTCTAGGGCATATTCCAACAGAGTGATGGAAAAAACGAACGAAGGTGAGAGGGATGACGAAAAAAAACCAAGACAAGAAGTTACCAACTCCCTCTTTAGTAGTAGAGATGTAGTTACCAGACATAAGATTAAAAAAATACTCCCTCCATTCCTTTACGTAAGATTAGCACAACGTCTGTGCATTGCTACGGACTACATTACATGTTACCTTTCATGTTCGGGTTCAACAAGAGTTTAAGTCTCAGACTAGACGTTGGTGCTTGCATTTTTTCTGGATTTATTACAGGTCTTTCAGCGATGTGCTTTTAGTGGGAGAAGATGTTCCTGTCTACAACGAAAGCGTCTGTAGCGACTTCGTCAATCTCAAGATGATGTGCCGGCTAGTCTCTCGGAGATGCTCATAGGGGTTAGTGTGTGTGTGTGCGCGCGTTCATAGGAGTAAATTGTATGCTCGTGTATGTGAGCGACTTCGATTGTACTCTACTAAAAACACTATCCCACAACACTCCTTCCTATTTCTGTCAGAATCTCCCCTTTCTGCTCGGTTTTTCGTCATAGCGGGATATTTCTCGCTGGAGGCACCTCCTTTAAAACTAGAGGACGTCGACATGGATGAAAAATTCCATGTTTACAATATAGTAGAATGGGTTAAACTAATATATACTATTGATAACAACAAATAATTATAGAGATCATTCTCGAAGGTCCATTCATCTTTGCAAATGTGCACTGGCATTGGAGGCATGTGGCAATGTGAACGTATTCCTAGTCACCACTAAGCTTCACCTTTGGCCCACATACCATTCATGGCTAGAATGGATACGCGTCGTTCTTCTCTCACTCGTCTTATACTACATCTTCTACTCAGAGCATGGTTAATAGTATAGCCAGCTGCTGGCTATAAGCCATTGCCATGTCATCTATAGCCCATCTTATAGCCAACATGTACAATAGTTGATCAAAAGAGTGTACTACTTTTTTATTATGTGGCCCATCCTTCACTCTCACAAAGTGTCTAGGAGCACGTGCTAGAGCTGGCTCTTCACGAAGAGCCCGCTTACCTTCTCTCTCCTCTTCTCTTTTCTCCAACTAAGCAAAATTTTACTAGTTTATTTCTTATAGCCTGCTGATTCAGCTCTATTGTACTTGCTCTCATACCCTCTTCGTCAACCCGTTTCATTGGCATCAACCAACATCACGTCAGTATTAGTGTATTCGTCATCGACGCCCTATATTATCCTTTCTCATTCCTCATCACTTCTAGTTCTAGTTCCTACTTATTTTCTAGAATACTCTTTCTTTATTTTTTGTTTCATTTTTTGGAACACTTTTTTTTCTTAAACACCATGGACCACTTGATGGCTTTAGTTCCCTTTCCTTCTTATTCTTATTCTTGAAACACTCTTTGTTTCTACTATAACATGAACCATCTGGCCAATGTTATGTCTTGTTGTCATCACGGACGTAGGTTTCGACAAATCATCAGTGTGTGGACATCCTACCTAGCATAGTCATCATCCATCTTGGTGAACTCTAGGACGCTCATGTTACGAGCGGATGGTGGTGGTTGTCCATATTGGCAAGCGGTGTCTGGCCATGTTGTTGAGAGCTTGTTGATCGTCCTTGCCCACGAATGCTTTTAAAATGATTTGACGCGATTAACTTCTTGCTTAATTAGTTAAGTAGACAAATAATTAATGGCCTATCTAATTCTCCGCATGTCTAATTAACCACCAACCAAATCAATTAATTAACTGACCAATTGAGAAAAATCCTCACCCCTAATTATCTGTAGGCATAAGTAATTGTCTACCTAATTAAATAATTGCATTAATGACTTAATTTTCAAATTGATTCCGTGTGACAAAATTCCTACTTAAATGGACCTAATTAATTGCAACATAGTTAACAATCTAGCTAATTAATTACAATAATGGTTTAGTTTTCTATTGATCTACTACTCGATCTAAAAATATTTTCAATGTGGTGCGTCTTGATTTACATTTTAGTTTCCTTATAATCCATTTGTTTTTTAATTTGTTATTTGTTTCCTTAAAATATGTTATTTGTTTTCTAAAGCAAATGACATTAACGGGAGGGTTAATTGGGTAAGTTACAAAAACTAGATATGTGATCTTTTGTATGTTAGAAAAGTGCTAGTTTAGAAGGTAAGAATGGGGAGGAAAATAAATCAACGGATAAGAAAACCGTCATGGAGACGGTGGTGGGAGGTGAGGCAAAAATAAACCGGTGAGGAAAAAAACGCGGTACCGGCCTACCAACTCCCCCTTTAGAAGTAGAGATGCTAGTTTGGAAGGAAAGAGTGGAGAGGAAAATAAATCGGCGGATAAGAAAACCACATGGAGAGGGTGGTGGGAGGTGAGACGAAAAACCGCGGTACCGGCCTACACCCTTCACCTTTAGGAGTAGAGATATATAATTTTTCACACTGTGACCAAGACACATAATTGTATCAATTTAGGATGAAATTATCCTTTGCTAAATCATTAATTAACGGCAAGTAAATCATTTAGGCTTGAAAAGGAATAGATACACGCAATCGGAAGAGAGATATTTTCCCTTTTCTCTGTATAATGAGAAATACATTTAATCAGTGGAGATATACTTTCCTTTTTCTGAAGGGCTAAAGAGGAAATTACGAGGAATTAGAAGAAATGCATTTTATATTATGAAATTTTATCAAAAAACAAATACACCTTATATAAAGGAACGGATGGAATAACTCATTTTACATAATTTTCTATTGTCAATCATTATACATGCCCTTATATTCCTTCCATTTCTCTCACTCAATTTCATTCGTAGACTTTTTTTCGTGAAATTTGAATGGCATCTTCGATAAGAAAGATAGAACTTCAAACTTTTTTATTGGTTGAAAGAACGAACTTCAGATGCATCCTCTTCACTAAGATTCTTTTACATCAATACTATATATTTACGTTATGCAAAAAAAGGAACAATCCAGATGTATGATAGTTGTTCCCACTTTTAAAAGGAAGCAAGGGGCATTCCTTCTAGAAAAGACGAATCTATCGCCACCATAAACCATAAGGTATGTTTCGGTTGTAGCCACACATAACCATACCTTGCTACAAGTGTGCCAACTGTTTGTTTCATTGTCATATCTGCGACATGTCACACATTTTCCGCATTGTATCCCACCTATCACTAACTCATACTTTTTTTAATCTTGCTACATCTGTAACGATCTTTTTATTCTTCGCACTTTTTTGGAGCTTGCACGGTTATTTGGGAAAGCATGGCAAGCTTTAGCCACGAACCAAACATGTCCCATAATGGAGAGACACTACGTGCTAAAAAAAACTTGATGATGCATCTAAATCCCCTCTCCACCAAAAAAAACTTCTAAAAATGAATCCATCACTGGGAAATTGCCTTTTGGTTCATGATTGTATATACACCTGATATGACAAAAATAAATAAAAATAAAATGTTTTTTAGAATAAACTTGACTTTCTTTTGCACTAGTATATAATTTTTCATGTATAATAAACCAGCGTGACTTCAGGGCAATTTTTTTTATTGCTATTGTATATAGGTCACTATTCACACTATTTTGGCTGGAAATTTTGTTTTCTAAGAAAAGTCAAGAAAGTTCTTTTGTGGTTTTATTTACAAGTATAATGGAAGGTCAAGTTTATTTCAGAAATATTTTCACAATTTTTGACTGTTTAATTAGTTACTACTTCGTTCATCCGGAAATACTTATCAAAGAAATAGATAAAAATGCATGTATCTAGAACAATACATCTAGATACATCTATTTATTCTACAAGTATTTTCGGATGAAGATTTTTTTTTCATATAGTGTATTTTATATACCCATAGACCAAACATTTCTATCCATCCATCCATTCATCGCTATCCTAAACTATACAGAGTGTGTTTGAATCATAGCCATATCTAACCACACTTTGCCGCAAGTATGACAGCTATTTGCCGCAACATATTTCATTGCCACATATTCTTTGGAGCCTACCACACTTATCATTAGCACTTTTGCCTAATCTTGCTGCAATTATAGTTGCCCATTTTTGTTGGTGGGGGAGGAGGGTGGCTACAATTTGTTGTAAAAAATGACCACACTTGTCGCTTCTACCTTTGTTTAATCAAAATGATAAGTGTCACACTTCAGGTGCGTGACACTTCGGTTCAGACGTTTTTTATTGTAATTTCAGTCACGCAAGGATGACAAACTCCAGCAACACATGATAATTTCTGTCAAAAATAAAAAAAACATGAAAATTACTATGCTGGGCAACTTGCAACTAAAGTTGCCATCCTCATATCACTAAACTTGTTATAAAAAAATCTAAAGTTGCCATGTGCAGACATAGCACATCGAGCTCAGCCGCTCCTTGCGATTTGTGCACTCCGTGCTCGTCGGCGTCGAGTAGCCGACCGACCAACCGATGGAGTACCGAGTGAGCATTGAAGTACATGCCAAATGTCTGACAGCGGATAACCTTCTTCGTCGAGGCTGGCCGGCTAATGCATCATGCCCCCTGTGTCTGTCTGAACCCGAGAACTGCACGCATCTGTTCGTTCACTGCCGGTTCACGCAGCACGTCTGGAGGCTCTTCAAGGATCGCCTGGGGGTTTCCTTTTGCTCGTCGGATGACAGCTTCAGCTTCACTGAGGATTGGTGGCTGCAGGCTAGAGCCGGAGTGCCCAAGAGGATGCGTCGCAATTTTGACACCATTGCTATTCTGATACATTGGCGGCTGTGGAAGGAACGGAACTCCAGGATTTTTGATCAGACGGCAAGCAGTGCGGAGAGGGTGTTGGAGCTGGTTTGCGAGGATATGGCCCTCTGGCGATCGGCGGGATGCATCCTTGATCTGGGTGCTTAAGCTTGGGTCCGCCGGACACCTGGGTTTACATGTCTTCGTGTGTGTCTTTGTAGCTGGGCATCGAGCGTTCTGCTCTGTCGTTTCCTGGGTTCTTCAGCTCTAGTGCGCCTAGACTGCTGACCAAACTGTATCTCTTTTTTTCTGTCTAATAAAGTTCGGCCATTGGCCCTTCGAGAGTGAGGATTGAAGGCAGGGGCGTCGATCGGGACAAGCGGCGAGGATCGAAGCAAAATATTTCCTATTAATTATGCTGCATTAATAATATTTCTAAGGAATAATTGCAGTACTGCATTATTGATTTCCTATTACTAGTATATATCCAAAAAAGGATTTCCTATTAATTAGTAGAAGGCTTGCGTAGAACGAACGGTGTCGCCGCTCCTGGCTAGCTATTAGCTGTGCTGGCGGCAGTTTCCAACCCCTCGCGACCTGCAACCCTGCTAACTCAATCCCACTCGCTGAACTCATGACCTCCTCGCTTGCTCATCGTCGTTGACCTGCTCCGTCTCGTCAGATCTCATCGGCCGACGATCCATCCAACCCCGTGCCCGCAGGCGTGCTCGATCAGGCACTGAGACGGGGATTGGTGGCTTAGTCGAGGCCGGCAGCTCGGGCCATGCACATGGCTGCCCCCTTGCTTGCCGTCGCGCTCTCGGCCGCCATCCTCGTGGTCGTGGTCGGCGGCCGCGGTGTTTTCCCTGTCTCCGGCGTGGAGAGGCCGAGCGTGGAGCGTGAGCTCGACGCGGCGCGAGCAGCGATACGGCGCGCGGCGCGGCGCCATGGCAACAACGCCAGCTCGGGGCCGGGCACGTGGTTCCGCGGCGACGACGTGGAGCATGCTCTCCTCGCGAGGGTATACCGCAACCCGGCAGCCTTCCACCGGTAAGATATGTGCATCGACGTCGTCAGTCACCCACCGCCGTTCCTTCTCCGGCCGATCTTGATTACTCACACGTACTCATGGCGTGGCAGGAGCTACGTGGAGATGGAGAGACGGTTCAAGGTGTACGTGTACGAGGAGGGGGAGCCGCCGATCTTGCACTTGGGCGAATGCAAGGACATCTACACCATCGAGGGCCGCTTCATCGAGCAGCTAGAGCTCATGGCGCCGCCGCCGGCCGGCGTCCGTGGCGGTGTCCGGACGTGGGACGCCGACCGCGCGCACGCCTTCTTCCTCCCCTTCAGCGTCGTTCAGATGGTGCAGCTCGCGTACCGCCCCCTCTCCTACGACCGCGTCCCGCTCCTCTCCCTCGTCGGCGACTACGTCCGCGTCGTCGCCACCCGCCACCCCTTCTGGAACCGCTCCGCCGGCGCCGACCACTTCATGCTCTCCTGCCACGACTGGGTACGCCGTTTTACGCATGCGTAAAACCAAACCCTCTCTCTTGTAGTCTTGTTTGCTGATTACAACATTCTCATAATGTGTAGGGTCCTGATGCGTCCAAGGGGAACCCGGAGCTGTACGCGAACGGCATCCGCGCGCTCTGCAACGCCAACACGTCGGAGGGGTTCCGGCCGGGGAAGGACGTGAGCATCCCGGAGATCAACCTCTACGACGGCGACACGCCGCGGCAGCTCCTGGGAGCCTCGCCGGGGCTGTCGGCGCGGCCCTACCTGGCCTTCTTCACCGGCGGGCGGCACGGTCACGTCCGCGACCTCCTGCTCCGGCACTGGAAGGGCCGCGACCCGGACACCTTCCCCGTGTACGAGTACGACCTCCCCTCCACCACCGGCAACAGCAGCAGCCACAAACGGCAAGGCCGCGACCGGCAGAGCGACTACTTCGCCTACATGCACCGGTCGCGCTTCTGCTTGTGCCCCAGCGGGCACGAGGTGGCGAGCCCGCGCGTGGTGGAGGCCATCCACGCCGGCTGCATCCCCGTGCTGGTGTCGGAAGGCTACGCGCCGCCCTTCGCCGACGTGCTACGGTGGGAGTCGTTCTCGGTGTCCGTGCCGGTCGCCGACATCCCCAAGCTGAAGGAGGTGCTGGAGGGAATACCGACGGCGGAGGTGGAGCGGCTCCGAGACGGAGTGCGGCTGGTAAAGCGGCACTTCACGCTGCGACAGCCTCCGGAGAGGCTCGACATGTTCCACATGATCCTGCACTCCGTCTGGCTCAGGAGACTCAACTTCAGACTCGACCACTAGCCAGTTCAGACTTCAGATCACTGATAATAGCACACAGAACTTTGGAACAGAGAACACCGTGCAACACCCTGGGTTCCTAATTTTAACATAGTCTAACATTTTATTCTCATATTACTAGATAATTGCAGGTACATTACAAAGAATATCTCAGGACCTTCGCGGCTTCGCAGGGGGTGGCATTTGCGAACGTTTTGATAAGAATTTTAGTTGATCGAGGTGGTAGTTTCTGCAAGAAATATTAGCACCTTTTCGATTAATCTAATCCACGAATAGGCAGTAAGCATAGAAATCACACTATCACAATATGTAACTCATATCGATACCTAAGCATGCAAGGACGTACATCATAGAACCGAAACATCTATGAACATTGCATATACGGCTAGCACATGAAACGAGTATGTGGTAGAATAACCCTTATAAAGGGGTTCAATTCTCACTCTGTTAGCAGTATGGTACCTTTCCACCACTTGTCATGCACCTAGATGGGCCTTAGAGATTAACCGGGAATTATTATCTTATGTGAGCCAAAGTTCATCTATAATTCGACAACCCCCCTCCCCATCCACCCACCAGTTCTCGAGGCACATTAGTTTCTCATCTATTCCAAACAATATTTTGATATACCGGTATTTTTAGTAGAGACTGTTAAGTTGAACTTCCACCAAGAATAATCGGATTAGACTTCTTCACATCTAAACAACGAACTATGCCTTGAATTGTTAGTTCAGTGTGTAGAAAATTCGCCAATTGTGAGCTGGTACGTGGCTACCAAAGGCTAAACCACACGGGTGGAGCTTATTAGTCATACTCCTGACCTGTTCATGAGTTTCCTAGAGAATACCCTATCTCGCACACTGTGATCAGTAGTCGGGCTCACATAGGCACCTCCAGAAAACAGGCCTTTAGTCCCGGTTCATAAGGCCTTTAGTCCCGGTTTTCCAACCAGGACTAAATGCCTCCACTTTTAGTCCTGGTTATATTACGAACCGAGAATAAAGGGGCTTCGCGTGGCAGATTTCTGAAGAGGGGGCTGGAGGACCTTTAATCCCGGTTGGTGTTACCGGGACTAAAGGTATTTTTTTAATATTTTTCTTATTTTTTAATATATATATTTTTATTTTTTTTGATTTTCAAATCTTTGAATTATTTGACAATTTAATCTCTAATCACCCTCCTCACTGCTCTTCAATTATTTGACATCTCTAATCACCCCTCATTCCAAATCGTCTAACTTCCCGGCCGGTCACCAATCCTCTCACTACTCGAACCCTAGCATGCTTAACTTTCGAGTTCTATCACCCCTAGTTTCCAAGTCTGCACTTGTTGTTTTCTTGACAATAGTAAGCTATCAATCCTAATAACCCTTAGGTATTGATGTCAAATGATTTAATTTTTGAATTCAAATAATTATTAAAATAAACAACAATGATTAACAAACAACAATGATTAATTTAAAAACTCCAAAAATTTCAAAAAAGGCAAAAATTTCAAAAATTCTCAAAAAACCAAAAAACGAAAACCCCAAAATAATAAAAAGTATAAAAATAAAATAAGTAATAATAATATTAAATTTCAATGAAACTAAAATAAATAATAATAATATTTTATTCATTTTTGTCATTTATTCATTTAATATTGCATAATTAATATCTTTAAATCTGTAAATCGAAATTCAACAAACAATATATCCATTATTATCAGAAAAATGTGAGGAATTCAAATAGTAAATCATCTATTATTAAAAAATTAATTTTTCCTAACACTTTTTTTCGACATGGCATGCAAAAGTTATAGCCGTTTTATTTTTTCATAACACTTTTTTTAAACTTGTTTCAACTCCAGACTTTTTGTGCTTTCAACATGCACCATCCAAAGCCATGTCACCAATTTTCAACCCTTTCTCACTTCATTCGCTATTTTTCATGCATGTAGTAATTGTTTTTGAGCTAAATGACCCTGAAATTGAAAAGCACTACAAATAAAGTCTGAAAAGGTTGAAACTTGGCATGGTATCATAATTTCACTCACATAGCATGTGCTAAAAAGTTGAGATGGTTACTCCAAAAACTGGATGCACTTTGTGTACAAACTGGACAATCTCTTTCGAAGTATCTAGGTTTCAGACGAAAACTCGTCTGTTACAAAAAGTATTACATTTTTTAAACTTATATCAACTCTGAACTTTATGTGTGTTCAACAGGCACCATTTAAAGCCACATCATCAATTTTCAACCCTTTCCCACTTTATTCGTTTTTTTTCATGCATTTATTGATCTGTCTTGAGCTAAATGACCTCGAAATTGAAAAACACTACAAATGAACACTAAAAAGGTTGAAACTTGGCATCGTATCATAATTTCACCCACATAGCATGTGCTTAAAACTTGAGATGGTTACGGCAAAATATGGATGCACTTTGTGTACAAAGTGAATAATCTCTTTTGAAGTATGTGGCTTTTGGACGAAAACTCATCTGTTAGAAAGGCATTTCATGTTTTTAAACTTATTTCAACTCCAGACTTTGTGTACGTTCAACATGCACCATCTAACATGTGCCTATGAGAAAAAAGAATTAAATTAAAAACTATTTTTAAACTCAAGTTATTCACAATCTAGGGTTTAAAGCAAATTTGAAAAAAATTCAAATTTAAACCATTAAAATTTGAAAACTAATTGCACAAACAGAAACTAGATTTTTTTTGAATCTAATGCAAAAAGAATCATTCAAAAACATCAAATATCCTAAAAGATATAAGCAATTTAAAACAGAAACTAAAAACAGAAAACAAATAGAAAAACAAAACAGAAACTTTCAAAACCATTTAGTCCGGGTTGTATTTCCAACCGGGACTAAAGGTCTCAACCCCTTTAGTCCTAGTTTGTGCCTAAAACCGGGACTAATGGCCTACCCTTTAGTCCTGGTTCGAGACACCAACCGGGACTAAAGGGCAGCAACTCCTTTAGTCCTGGTTGGTGGCTTGAACCGGGACTAAAGGTCCCAGTTGAACCTGGACTGATGCCTGCCGAGGCCCGGCCGGCGTCCTAGCTGCTCGAACCGGGACAGATGCTCCTATTAGTCCCGACTCGTAACACGATCGGGACTAATGCTCTGGTCTGCCCAGGACCAAAGCCCTGATTTCTACTAGTGAGGTGTGTTCCTTTAAACATCTCTATGTAGGATTTCATCTTACTTATACATCTTTGGAACACATTAAGACAAATGTCAACCTGCCTTATAGATTACAAGAGTATCGCATCTCCAACGTCGTGGGTTAATAAGGATACTCTCCTCAGTTGAACGTTGGATTGTTTTCTCAGGTCCTAATTCACCGGATCTACGATCACTACATAAGTTGGGTTACCCCCCATGGCAACTTACATGGGTCTCATGCCATCTCCCTCGATGTATTTTCTATCACAATGCATTATAGTCCTTTCGTAAAGGGATCTCCTAGATTCTTAGTTATCTGGAGCTAATCCAATGTTATTACTCTGGAGTTTCTTGAATGCCTCCAGTCTGTTTCTTATATACTTTGTGGGTTGCAAGTTGTCCCTTGAATTCTTTGCCTTGACAATCACTGCTTGATTGTCATAGTTCATAAGGATAGCCAGGTCTGGCTTATCAACCACTGGCAAATCCATCAAAAGCTCTCAAAGCCATTCTGCTTCGGCACATGATGTGTCTAATGTTGTGAGTACTACTTCCATAGTGGATCTCATATCCACCACCAAGATTTCTAGGAAACAACACCACCACCAAGTGCGAACACATATCCACTTGTGACTTTCATCTCATCAGCATCAGATATCCAATTCAAATCACTATACCCCTCAAGTACCGCCAGGTACCCAATATAGTGAATTCCATAGTTCACAGTATCTTGTGAATAATACATGACTCGCTCAATAGCATGCCAATGCACATTCCCAGATTGGAAACATACCGGCTAAGTTTGCACATAGCAAATTAGACGTCAGACTGAGTAGCACAAACTAGGTACATGAGTGAACCAATCACTTGAGAGCATCTCAATTGATCTACAACCGTGCCTTCGAATTTTTGAATCCACACACTAGGATCATATGGTGTTGAACAAGGTTTGATGTCTGAATATCTAAAATGACTCAAAATCTTCTCAACATAGCGGGAATGCAAACACATTACAACCCCTTCGCCCCACCATGGCGATAGTATACACATTTTTCAGCTTCTTTAACAACAAAGCCAACAGATGTTAACGTATTACTCCCTCCGTTCCTAAATATAATACCTTTTAAATATTTCATTATGGACTAAATATGGATCAAAATGAGTGACTACACTCCAAAATATATCTATATATATCCATATGTAGTCCATTGTGAAATCTCTAAAATGTCTTATATTTAGGAACATAGAGTATTAAAATTTTCATGTCATTGTCTAGGTGTTTGGTTTGGGCCATACAAAGATTTCAATAGCTTGCACACCTTTCTTTCATGACCATGTACTACAAAGTCATCTGGTTGTTGCATGTAGATTTTTCTCGTCTATATCTCATTAAGGAAAGCCATCTTAACATCTATCTGCTGAATGAGAAGACTATGTGAGGCATCCAATGAGAGTAACACTCAAATGGTTGTCAGTCTAGCCACATGTGAGTAAGTATCAAAGAAATCTTGAGTATAACCCTTGGTCACAAGTCTATCCTTGTACTTCTCAATAGTACCATCGGGCCTAGGATTCCTTTTGAACACCCACTTACACCCTAATGGTTGGCAACCATAAGGACGATCAGTGATCTCCCATGTCCCATTAGCTAAGATAGGATCCATCTCACTACGGATCGCATCCTTCCAGTAGTCAGCATCTGGTGATGCATCAACTTCTATATTGAAAGTGGGGGTGTCATCCACGAGGTACATGAGTAAATCATCACCAAAGTAATTTGTAGTCCTATGTCTCTTGCTACTAACAAGAGCTTCCTCGTCATGCTCCGTGGAACTTTCATCACTTTTGTGCTCATAATATTCCATCAGAATGGTAGGTTCAGGAGTCTCATCAGATTTCAGTCTAGAAGTGCATTGCATATCTCTCATGGGGGACTATCATCAAACAATGTAGCATCTTTAAACTCCATGATCGTACCGACCTTCACATCGTATGCATCGGATTTCTTCACTAGAAATCCATAGCCAATGCTATGCTTGGCATAGCCAAGAAAAATGGAGTCCACAATCTTTGGTTGCAACTTATGCTTTTTAATAATAGGCATCTTGAGTTTCGACAAACAACCCCAAGTGCGCAAGTAAGAGAGTATAGTTCTTTTCTTTCCCCATTGCTCGTAGGGAGTAGTATCATTATCCTTCATGGAAACTTTATGCAGGACATGACATGATGTCAATACAGTTTCCCCCAGCATGCCTTGGATAAACCCGATGTATCTAACATGTTTTTAATCAAATATGTTAGAGTATGGTTTTTTTGTTCGACAACCTTGTTTGACTGAGGTGAATAGGGAGGCATCCTCTCATGGATAATACCATAGTCTGCACAGAATAAATCAAACTCACTAGAAAACTACTCTCCACCACGATCATACCATACTCATTTTATTTTATTTTCAAGTTGGTTCTCAACTTCCTCCTTATAGATTTTCAAGTGCTATAGAGTCGCATCCTTAGTATTTAACAAATACACATGGCATAATCTACTGGAATCATCAATCAGCGTCATGAAACATTTCTATCCACCTTTAGTCAACACACCATTCATCTCACACAGATCTGAATGTATGAGCTCTAGTGGCTCCAGGTGTCTCTCCTTTGCAATGTTGTGAGGCCTGCGAGTTCTCTTAGCCTGCACACACGCATGGCACTTAGAGCCTTTGTGAAATGACGTGGATGTCGCCTATAGGGGGTGAATAGGCGCTTTAAAATAATTATGGTTTAGACTTGAACAAATGCGGAATGAAACTAATGTTTAATATGTCAAGCACAAAACCTACAAGAACTAGGATCACCTATGTCCACCAACAACTTATGCTAAGAAAGATAAACAACTAAGTGATAGCAAGATATATAGCATGAAATAATATGGCTATCACAAAGTAAAGTGCATAAGTAAAGGGCTCGAGTAAGAGATAACCGAGGCATGTGGAGACGATGATGTATCCCTAAGTTCACACCCTTGCGGATGCTAATCTCCGTTTGGAGCGGTGTGGAGGCACAATGCTCCCCAAGATGCCATTAAGGCCATGATACGTCTCCGTCGTATCTATAATTTTTGATTGTTTCATGCCAATATTCTACAACTTTCATATACTTTTGGCAACTTTTTACACTATTTTTGGGACTAACATATTGATCCAGTCCCTAGTGCCAGTTCCTGTTTGTTGTATGTTTTTTATTTCGCAGAAAATCCATATCAAACGAAGTCCAAACAGGATAAAAAACTTATGGAGATTTTTTGGAATATATGTGAATTTTGGGAAGTGGAATCAACAGAAGGCGGTGCCTGAGGGGGCCACAAGCCAGGGGGCGCCCTTGTTGGAAATATGCCCTAGAGACAATAAATAAAGTGTTTATTATTGTATTTCCTTGTTCATGATAATCGTTTATTATCCATGCTATAATTGTATTAATTGGAAACATGGATACATGTGTGGATACATAGACAAACACAATGTCCCTAGTATGCCTCTAGTGAACTAGCTCGTTGACTGAAAGATGGTTAAGGTTTCCTAGCCATGGACATGAGATGTCATTTGATAATGGGATCACATCATTAGGATAATGATGTGATGGACAAGACCCAAAATACAAACATAGCTTATGATCGTGTCAGTTTATTGCTACTGTTTTCATCATGTCAAGTATATGTTCCTATGACCATGAGATCATGCAACTCACAGATATCGGAGGAGTAACTTGTGTGTATCAAACGTTGCAACGTAACTGGGTGACTATAAAGGTGCTCTACAGGTGTCTTCGAGGGTGTCTGTGGAGTTGGCATGGATCAAGACTAGGATTTGTTACTCCGTGTGACGAAGAGGTATCTCAGGGCCCAGTTGGTAATACAACATCACAATAAAGCCTTGCAAGCAATGTGGCTAAGTGTTGGTCACGGGATCTTGTATTATAGAACGAGTAAAGAGACTTGTCAGTAACGAGGTTGAACTAGGTATGGAGATACCGACGATCGAATCTCGGGCAAGTTTCATACCGAAGAACAAAGGGAACATCATACGGGATTAACTGAATCCTTGACATAGAGGTTCGACCGATAAAGATCTTCATAGAATATGTAGGAACCAATGTGGACATCTAGGTCCCACCATTGGTTATTGATCGTAGAGGTGTCTCGGTCATGTCTACATAGTTCTCGAACCCGCAGGGTCTGCACACTTAAGGTTTGGTGACATTTTAGTAGTATAGAGTTATGTATGGTGGTGACTGAAGTTTGTTTGAAGTTCCGGATGAGATCCTGGACATCACGAGGAGCTCCGGAATGGTCCGGAGGTAAAGATTCATATATAGGAAGTCCTGTTTTGGTCGCCGAAAAAGTTCCGGGCTTATTGGTAGTGTACCGGGAGTGCCGGTAGTGTACCGGGAGACCTCTGGGAGGGGTATTTCGAGCCAAGAGGCTTCATGGGCTGTGGGAGAGTGAATATCAGTCCTTAGTGGGCTGGTGGAAACTCCTACACAAGGCCCATGTAGCTGGAGAGGAAAACACAAAAGGAAAAAGATGGAAAAAGGCAAAAAGGAAAAAAAAAGGATGAATCCTAATCCTACTAGGAGTGGAGGAGGTGGACTCCTCCTCTCCTAGTTCAGCCGAAGCCTAGGAGGCTTGGAGGCCAAGATGCCTCCTCTCCTCCTCTCCTCCTATATATACTGGTGGTATTGAGGGTTTTTGCACAAGATTTTCAGCCACGTGCTACCCGTTCCTCCAGTGCATAGTTTCTCCTCTAGATCGGTTTTCTGCAGTGCTTAGGCGAAGCCCTGCTGGAATTGCTCCACCACCATCGCCGGAGCACCGTCAGGCTGCCGGAGAACTCTTCTTCCTCTCCACTCCTTCTTGCTGGATCAAGACGGTGGAGATCGTCATCAAGCTGTACGTGTGCTGAACGCGGAGGTGCCGTCCGTTCGGTGCTAGATCGGAAGGATCGTGATCAAGTTCGTGAGACGGATCGTGATTAAGTTCGTGGGACGGATCGTGATCGGATCGCGGGACGGATCGTGATTGGATTGCAGGATGGATCGTGATTGGATCGTGGGATGCACGACGATTTGGATCGCGAAGACGTTCGACTACACCAACCGCGTTTCTTAACGCTTCCCGCTTAGCGATCTACAAGGGTATGTAGATCCACTCTCCCTCTCGCAGATGCTCATCACCATGGATAGATCTTCGTGTGCGTAGGAATTTTTTTGTTTCCCATGCAATGTTCCCCAACAGCCCTACCCCCTCGCCATGCCCTGGGCCCTTGTGACCAGCCCATAGATCGGTTGGATCTCTCCTTCGGCCGCAAGAAAACTAATTTTTGTATAAAGATCCCCTCACAATTTCAGCCCGATCAGAGTTACGGATCTCCAGATATTTAACAAATGGTGAAAGGCCGGAATCTGGGAGCGCAGAAACAGAAGGAAAGATAGAGAGAGATCCAATCTCGGAGGGGCTCTCGCCCCTTCGCCACCATGGAGGCCAAGGACCATAGGGGAAACCCTCCTTCCATCTAGGGAGGAGGTCAAGGAAGAAGAAGAACGAGGGGTGATCTCCCCCCTCTCTCCCGATGGCACCGGAACGCCGCCGGGGCCATCATCGTGACGGCGATCCACTCCAACAACTCTGTCATATTCACCAACACCTCCATCACCTTCCCCCAATCTATCTACAGCGGTCCATTCTCCTGCAACCCGTTGTACCCTCTACTTGAACATGGTGCTTTATGCTTCATATTATTATTATCCAATGATGTGTTGCCATCCTATGATGTCTAAGTAGATCTATTTTGTCATATTGGTTGATTGATGATCATGATTGGTTTGGGTTGCATGTTTTATTATTGGTGCTGTCCTATGGTGCTCTCTGTGTCGCGCAAGCGTGAGGGATCCTCATTGTAGGGTGTTGCAATGTGTTCATGATTTTCCTATGGTGGGTTGCTTGAGTGACATAAGCATAAACCCGAGTAGGTGGGTTGTTGCATATGGGAGTAAAGAGGACTTGATACCTTATAATCCTATGGTTGGGTTTTACCTTAATGATCTTTAGTATTTGCGGATGCTTGCTAGAGTTCCAATCATAAGTGCATATGATCCAAATAGAGAAAGTATGTTAGCTTATGCCTCTCCCTCATATAAAATTGCAATAATGATTACCGGTCTAGTTATCAATTGCCTAGGGACAATTCCGCAACTCCTACCACCAATTTTCCACACTCGTTAAACTAACTTAGTTGTTTCTTTATCTAAGCAGCCCCTTGTTTTTATTTATGTGTTCTTTATTATCTTGCAAACCTATCCTATCACACCTAGAAAGTACTTCTACTTTCATACTTGTTCTAGGTAAAGTGAACGTTAAGCATGCGTATAGTTGTATTGGTGGTCTATAGAACTTTAGGGAATATTTGTTCTACCTTTAGCTCCTCGTTGGGTTCGACACTCTTACTTATCGAGAAAGGCTACAATTGATCCCCTATACTTGTGGGTTATTAAGATCCTTTTTTGAAGCCGTTGCCGTGGAGCAATAGCGTGGGGTGAATATTCTCGTGTGTGCTTGTTTGCTTTATCACTAAGTAGATTTTATTTGCAGTTCTAAGTTGTTGTCTATCTTTAGTCATGATATGGAACACGAAATACCAAAAAAAATAGGTGTACTTGCTACTCATGGAGATGGGGATCCTCCTAAAACCCTAGATGCTCGTTATGTGAAAGATATTATGCACTACTTTGATAATCCTAAGAAAACCCCATTCAACTTGATAATGGGAGACACGTTGGATCAACGTGAATACTTTAGGGATTATCACCTGACTCAAAAAGGGAAACTGTTATGGGAGCAAATTTATATGTTAAAATGGTATGCTTGGAATCTATGCCAGAGATATGATTATACTTGTTCCTCTAGGATGAAGGCTCCACACCTTCCTTTTTCATGTAAATTTAATGATAATGAAACCTTGGCTTCTTATGCTAATGGTATTTATGATTACTATGATGTGGAATGAATAGAAGAATTCGTTGCTTTTAAGGGTGCTTATGGAATTGAATCTTTGTTTGAGAAGTGCGAAAATTATGATGATGCTGTTTATAGACCTGAAATGTTTGCTATACTTAAATATTGCTATGAGAATTATGAATATAATTCCGATATTGATGCATTTATTGAGAGAATGTTTGCTGCCTTGGAGGAGACTAATATTTTGCAGGAATCTATGGAAGAAGAAATTGCTGAAACTGTGAGCTCATTAGATGAAAAAGATGAGGAGGAGAGCGAAGAACAAAAGGAGGAAGAGCGGACTAGCTACCCATGCCCACCTTCTAATGAGAGTAACTATTAAACTCATACATTGTTTAATTTCCCATCGTGCTTACCAAAGGATGAATTCTATGTTGATTGCTATGATCCCTTGGATTCATTTGAAATATCCCTTTTTGATGAACTTGATGCTTGCTATGCTTGTGGCCATGATGCCAATATGAAAAATGGTTATGGAGATGAACTTGCTATAGTTCCTTATGTTAAGAATGAAATTGTTGCTATTGCACCCACGCATGATAGTGCTATTATCTTTGTGAATTATTCCAACTACACTATATCGGAGAAGTTTGCACTTATTAAGGATTATATAGATGAGTTGCCTTTTACTATTACACATGATGATTTTGATAGATATAATATGCATGTGCTTGCTGCTCCTACTTGCAATTATTATGAGATAGGAACTACATCTCCGCCTCTCTATGTTTCCAATATGATAAAATTGCAAGAAACTGCTTACGCTATGTATTGGCCTTTACTTTGTGTGCATGAATTGTTCTTTTATGACATGCTGATGCATAGGAAGAGAGTTAGACTTCGTTGTTGCATGATATATGTTACTTTGTGCTCAATACTAAATTATAAATCATTGTTATTTAAAATTGGCTTTGATATACCTTGGGATCCGGGTGGATCCATTACTTGAGCACTTTATGCCTAGCTTAATGGCTTTAAAGAAAGCGCCGCCAGGGAGACAACCCGGAAGTTTTAGAGAGTCATTTTATTATGTTTTGTGATTTTATATAGTTTAAAAAAAAAAATAAATAAATATGGGAACCTAAAACTTTTTCAAAAAGAGAAGTGAAAGTAAGAAGGATGAGCACCGTTGAAGTGGGGGAGCTCCTTGAACTTTGTTCATGCCAATGGAAACTTTGCAAATCTTAATTGCAGAAACTTTTCAACAAAAATAATTATCCCCTTGTATAAATCCATTGTATTATAAAATTAATATGCTAAGATTTGCCTTTAGGATGATTAGATTTCTTGTTTGGTGTATGTAGTGCAAAAAAAGAAACTTTGGCTGTAGTGCGTGAATTTACATTTTTTACTAGAATGTCAAAAGTTTCTGAAACTTTTAAAAAGTACTGCTATGCAATTTTTTTTATTTTGTCCTAATTTTCAGAATTTTTAGAGTTACAGAAGTATGGTGAATGTCCAGACTACTACAAACTGTCCTGTTTAAGACAAATTCTGTTTTTGATGCATTGTTTGCTCGTTTTGATGAAACTATCGATTGTATCGGTGGTATAAGCCATGGAAAAATTATAATACAGTAGCTAGAATGCAAAAATAAAATATGAATTGGTTGGAAACAGTACATGAAGTTGTGATTTGCTTTATTATACTAACGAATCTCACGAGGGTTTTGTTAAGTTTTGTGTGATTGAAGTTTTCAAGTTTTGGGTGAGATCACGATGGATGAAGGAATAAGGAGTGGAAAGAGACTAAGCTTGGGTATTCCTGAGGCACCCCAAGGTAATATTCAAGGACTCCCAAGAAACTAAGCTTGGGGATGCCCCAGAAGGCATCCCCTCTTTCTTCTAACAACCATCGATAATTTTACTTGGAGCTACATTTTTATTCGGAACATGATATGCGTAAATCTTGGAGCATCATGTGCTTTTTCTTTTTCTTTTAATAATGCACCATGCTGGTATGAGAAAGTCCTTGGTTGATTTATAGATGGCTCTTTGCACCTCACTTATATCTTTTGAGTATGGCTTTGTAGAATGCTTCATGTGCTTCACTTATATCATTTGAAGTTTGGATTGCATGTTTCTCTACCCATAGAAAACCGCCATTTGTAGAATGCTCTTTTGCTTCACTTATATTTGTTAGAGCGTGGGAATATCTTTTGTAGAAAGAATTAAACTCTAATGCTTCACTTATACCTATTTAGAGAGTTAACATGAGTTGTCATTCACATGGTTAGTCATAAAATCCTACATAAAACTTGTACATCACTGAATATGATATATTTGATTCCTTGAAATAGTTTTGCGATATAAATATGGTAATATGAGAGTCATGCTAGTGAGTAATTGTGAATTGGAGAAATACTTGTGTTAATGTTTGTGATTCCCGTAGCATGCACGCATGGTGAACCGTTATGTAACGAAGTCGGGGCATGATTTGTTTAATGATTGTCAACCTTTGTGTGAGGGTCGGGAGTGCGCAATGCTTAACTCCTACCAACCTCTCCCCTAGGAGCATGCGTCAAATGCTTTGTTTGATAACTAGTAGACTTTTGCAATAAGTATGTGAGTTCTTTATGATTAATGTTGAGTCCATGGATTATACGCACTCTCACCCTTCCACCTTTGCTAGCATGTATAGTACCGCACAACTTTTGCCGGTGCATCAAACCCACCTTCCTCAAAACAGCCACAATATATTTTCCTCAAAATAGCCACCATACCTACCTATTATGACATTTCCATATCCATTCTGAGATATATTGCCATGCAACTTCCACTGTTCCGTTTAGTATGACATGCACCATCATTTTCATATTGCTTTGAATGATTGTAAGATAGCTAGCATGATGTTTTCATGGCTTGTCTTTTTTTGATGTCATTTGCTGTGCTAGATCATTTCACATCCCGGTATCCCACCGGAAGCATTCATATAGAGTCATATTTTTCTCTAAGTTTTTGAGTTGTAAGTAAATAAAAGTGTGATGATTTCCATTATTAGAGCATTGCCCCATGAGAGGAAAGGATTATGGAAGCTATAATTACCTCAATAGATGGGATGAGTCTCTGGACTTTACAAATAATAAAAGAGGCCAATTAAGCCCAGATAAAAAAAGAGGCCAAAGATGCCCACCAAAAAAGAGAAAATAAAAAAATTGAGAGAAAAGAGAGAAGAGACAATGTTACTATCCTTTTCCACACTTGTGCTTCAAGTAGCACCATGATCTTCATGATAGAGAGTCTCCTATTTTGTCACTTTCATATACTAGTGGGAATTTTTAATTATATAACTTGGCTTGTATATTCCAATGATGGGCTTCCTCAAAGTGCCCTAGGTCTTCGTGAGCAAGCAAGTTGGATGCACACCCACTTAGTTTATTTTTGAGCTTTCATACACTTATAGCTCTAAGTGCATTCATTGCATGGCAATCCCTACTCACTCACATTGATATCTATTGATGGGCATCTCCATAACCCATTGATATGCCTAGTTGATGTGATACTATCTTCTCCTTTTTCCTCATCACCTCCACCATATTCTATTCCACCTATAGTGCTATATCCTTGGCTCACGCTCATGTATTGCGTGAGAGTTGAAAAGGTTTGAGAACATAATAAGTGTGAAACAATTGCTTGACTTGTCATCGGGGTTGTGCATGATTTATATACTTTGTGTGGGGAAGATGGAGCATAGCTATACCATATGATTTTGTAGGGATAACTTTCTAAGGCCATGTTATTTTGAAAGGACACGATTGCATTGTTGGTGTGCTTGAAGTATTACTGTTTTTATGTCAATATAGACTATTGCTTTGAATCACTTGTATCTTAATATTCATGCCATAATTATATTATATGATCAAGATTATGCTAGGTAGCATTCCACATAAATTTTTTATCTTTTTATCATTTACCTACTCGAGGACGAGCAGGAATTAAGCTTGGGGATGCTGATACTTCTCTGTCGTATCTATAATTTTTGATTGTTTCATGCCAATATTCTACAACTTTCATATACTTTTGGCAACTTTTTACACTATTTTTGGGACCAACATACTGATCCAGTGCCTAGTGCCAGTTCCTGTTTGTTGCATGTTTTTTGTTTTGCAGAAAATCCATATCAAACGAAGTCCAAACGGGATAAAAACTTACGGAGATTTTTTTGGAATATATGTGAATTTTGGGAAGTGGAATCAACAGAAGGCGGTGCCCGAGGGGGCCACAAGCCAGGGGCACGCCCTACCCCCTGGTCGCACCCTGGGCCCTTGTGACCAGCCCATAGGTCGGTTGGAGCTCTCCTTTGGCCACAAGAAAGCTAATTTTTGGATAAAGATCCCCACAAAATTTCAGCCCGATCGGAGTTATGGATCTCTGTATATTTAAGAAACGGTGAAAGTCCAGAATCTGGGAGCGTAGAAACAGAGAGAGAGATCCAATCTCAAAGGGGCTCCCTCCCCTCCGACACCATGGAGGCCAAGGACCAAAGGGGAAACCCTACTCCCATCTAGGGAGGAGGTCAAGGAAGAAGAAGAAGAAGAAGCAGGGGGGATCTCTCCCCCTCTCTCTCGGTGGCACCGGAACGCCGTCGGGGCCATCATCATGACGACGATCCACTCCAACAACTCTGTCATCTTCACCAACACCCCCATCACCTTCCCCCATCTATATATAGCGGTCCACTCTCCCGCAACCCACTGTATCCTCTACTTGAACATGGTGCTTTATGCTTCATATTATTATCCAATGATGTGTTGCCATCCTATGATGTCTGAGTAGATCTATTTTGTCCTATTAGTTGGTTGATGATCATGATTGGTTTGAGTTGCATGTTTTATTATTGGTGCTGCCCTATGGTGCTCTCCATGTCACGCAAGCATGAGGGATCCTCGCTGTAGGGTTTTGCAATGTGTTCATGATTTGCCTATGGTGGGCTGCTTGAGTGACAGAAGCATAAACCCGAGTAGGTGGGTTGTTGCATATGGGAGTAAAGAGGACTTGATACCTTATAATGCTATGGTTGGGTTTTACCGTAATGATCTTTAGTAGTTGCGGATGCTTGCTAGAGTTCCAACCATAAGTGCATATGATCTAAGTATAGAAAGTATGTTAGCTTATGCCTCTCCCTCATATAAAATTGCAATAATGATTACCGATCTAGTTATCAATTGCCTAGGGACAATTCCGCAACTCCTACCACCACTTTTCCACACTCGTTAAACTAACTTAGTTGTTTCTTTATCTAAGCAGCCCCTAGTTTTTATTTATGTGTTATTTATTACCTAGCAAACCTATCCTATCACACCTACAAAGTACTTCTAGTTTCATAGTTGTTCTAGGTAAAGCGAACGCTAAGCGTGCGTAGAGTTGTATCGGTGGTCAATAGAACTTGAGGGAATATTTGTTCTACCTTTAGCGCCTCCTTTGGTTCGACACTCTTACTTATCGAGAAAGGCTACAATTGATCCCCTATACTTGTGGGATATCAGGCCATGGTAATCTCCTCACGCCCTCGCACAATGCAAGATGTCCCGATTCCACTAAGGGACCCTTGAGGGCGGTCACCGAGCCCGTACAGATAAGGTTGGGGCAAACTCCACAACTTAATTAGAGGCTCCCAACAACACCACGAAGCTTCACCACAATGGATCGTGGCTCCGAGGTGACCTCAAATGCTCGGGGCAATCTCCATAACCTAATTGGAGACCCCGACGCTTGCCCAGAGCTTTACACCACAATGATTGAGCTCCGAGGCACCACCAACCGTCTAGGGCACCAAAGCACCCAATAGGAACAAGCTCTAGGGTACCAAGCACCCAAGAGTAATAAGCTTTTCAACTTTACACTTCCACATATCATCATGGAGAACTCAAACCGATGCAACTAATGCAATGGAAAGAACACACGAAGTGGTCAAGTCCCTCACACTCAAATCCCACAGCAACAACACAAGCTATGGAGGAATATGAGAGGAAGAACAAGGAGCTCACAAAGAACTCCAAGATCTATATCCAAGGGGTTCCCCTCACATAGAGGAGAAAGTGATTGGTGGAAATATGGATCTAGATCTCCTATCTCTTTTCCCTCAAGAACTAGCAAGAATCATTGGAGAGATTGAGAGTTAGCAAGCTCGAAGAAGGTCAACAATGGGGGACGAACACGAGCTCAAAGGATGGGGGCCACTAGGGAAGACGGCCCCCTTAAATATCCCCCTAAATGCAATCGTTATGCCCACAATTCGTGCTCAAGCGGTACTACTGCTCGGGGAAGCGGTACTATCGGGAGGACAGAAAACAGCCCAACGAGACAGAAAACACGAGTGCTAGTTCTGCCAGAGAGGTAGTACCGCTCGGGAGGACAGGTAGTATCGCTTGAGAGGTACTACCGCTCTCTACTACTGTTGTACTACCGCTCGCAACACAGATAGCTGAAAATAGGTGGAAGTGTTGTGGTAGAAGGGAGCGGAAGTACCGAATAATAGGTACTACCGCTCGGGGAGAGGTAGTACCGCTTGAGAGGTACTACCGCTCTCTACTACCGCTTAAAGCAGTACTTCAGCCCAAGGAAAACCAAAACCACCATAACTTTCGCATTCAGACTCCGAAATGGGCAAACTCAAGCTTGTTGGATATAGGACGACAAGTACTAGCAAGCAATGGAGAATAAATACCAATAGGATAAGGAAGATGACCTTCCCTAGAATTATCCGGCAAAATCTCCAACACCAAAAACACAAATATGATACATACAAAAATCATTTTCGATGAGATTGAGCTTATCACCATGAAGACCATAAGCTCCAAAACTCTCAAAGCGAAAAGCCAAACAAGAACCAAGAAAGATGATGATGCCAAGAATGCAATAGTTTGAGCTCTCAACGAACGATACGATCAAGCTACTCACTTGAGAGCCCCCCATTGATAGTACGGTGATCGATCCTATAACTCTGTCTCCCAACTAACACCCTGAGACCGGTAAAATAGAAAACCTATCAAGGACAAAATTTTGCCTTGCGCATAGTCCACTTTAGCTAGATGATGATGATCTTGTCCTCCTCAAGATGGACCACCTTTCTTGATTGCATTGGCTCAATGAAGACTAGTTGATTGCTCCCCCATACTCCACTATGGGTGAGACACTCTTCGACACATCTTCACAAGTCCATTGTAGCCACAATGGACGGCAAGATTCAAGTATGATCTCTCCGTAGTGCTTCACTTGAACTTGCACACTGCAACCTTGATCACAATCACCACTTGATGTCATCCTCCATGGGTTGTATGAGATCTTCCTCTTGACGCAAACCCATGGACACATACCTAACCCCACATAGAACTCTCACGTAGACCATGGGTTAGTACACAAAGCGTAATAGACAATTCTTAGCATACCATGGGATCACTTGATCCCTCTCAGTACATCATGTACACTTTGTATGATGATCAACTTGATTCGCGGTTTGACTTAGTCTTTATCAACCTTGAGACTAAACTTCTCTCTTCGTAAAGATGATGTCTTGAAGGTAAATATGAATGCTCCCGCAATATTCTTCTTCAAGACATGCTTGCAATAAGCTCAACTCTCACATGACCAATCTTTGGACAAAACCTTGAATACCACCTTGGTCACCATATAAACTCCTTCAAACCAACAGATGGACTTCAAGAAGTGCCTATGGAAAAATCCTTCGAATATAACTCAAGGAAACCATTAGTCCATATGGATTGTCATCAATTACCAAAGCCACATATGGAGAAATATGCTCTAACACTTTGGCTAAAGTGAAACTTGAGATTAAATCCATCTTGTCTAGCCACGTCATACAACCAAAATTAATTTGACAAAGACGTGAATGCCTAACCTCACATTCGTTCACACTAGAATGAATTTGGTTCACTGCGTTATTATAGAAATCTTCAAGAAGAAGGCGGAACAGACCTCTACAATCAAAGCCTTTTCCAACAAAGAGCCCATACCGAGATACGACTACTTTATCAGATTCGAATACTAACTTAAGCCCTTCTTTACATATAAGGGAGCCACTAATGTGATTCTTCTTGATGGTTGGGAATGCTGCATGTTCTTTAGTTGCACGATCTTTCCCCAAAGTGAACTTCAGATCTATCATGCCAACACCATGAACAAAAGCATGTGAGTCATTCCCCATCAGGATGGAGAGGTCTCGTGTGACATGGTAAGAATAGAACAAAAACATATCAACGCACACATGAATATTTGCACATTTGTCAACCCTCCAATCAGTGGACTGATAATCTAAAAGAACAGTAAATAGATTAGCATACCCAGATGCCCCATTATTATTGTTTCTCATAGTCACATTGATAGGCTTGGAGTCCTATCCTGGCTTGTTGTACTTGTTTGCCCAATGTTCCCGAGAACAACAAGTAAAGCAGTCATCTTTATTCTTGTCTCTCCTCTTACCCTTCTTCTTGAAGAGTATTTTGCTTCACTTTGTTCTTTCCCTTGAACTTGTGGAAATTCTTATGCACCGCATTGGAGCTAGAAGACCCGTCTATATCTTTCGTGTGTGAACCCTGTGCTCTCGTTTTCTTCTCAACACTTAGATGGCCGATGCCATCCTCAAAAAACAATTCACGTTTCAAGTGCTTGAGAGAAGTAGCAAAGTTCCTCCATCCAGGAGGGAGTTTTTCAATAATGCAACTTGCGACAAACTTGTCCGGTAACTCACACTTCAGGAGCTCCAGCTTCTTAGAGATGCACTTTGTCTCATCAGTTTGATCCAATACAGGACGGTTATCAATCATCCTGTAATCATGGAACTTCTCCATAGCATATAGTTTGCTTCCAGCCTCGATTGCGCCAAACTTAGCTTCAAGCGCATCCCACAAGCTTTAGGCACCTGCATATGAAGTGATGTCTACTACGCAACTTTATTCTTGTAGACTCGTGTTGGGCTTCCAAGCGCAGAGTTTTGTAGGACAGTAGCAATTTTCCCTCAAGTGGATGACTTAAGGTTTATCAATCCGTGGGAGGTGTAGGATGAAGATGGTCTCTCTCAAAGAACCCTGCAATCAAATACAAGAAATCTCTTTTGTCCTGAACACACCAAACAATGGAAAATAGTATAGGTGCACTAGTTCGGCAAAGAGATGGTGATACAAGTGTAGTAATGATAGTAGATATTGATTTTTTGTAATCTAAAAATATAAAAATGGGAAGGTAGCAAGTGACAAAAGTGAGCACAAACGGTATTGCAATGCTTGAAAACAAGGCCTACAGTCCGTATTTTCGCTAGTGCAATCTCTCAACAATGCTAATATAATTGTATCACATAACCCTCCCTCAACGTGCAACGTATAATCACTCCAAAGTTCTTATCTTGTGGAGAGCATAACAAGAAATTGTTTGTAGGGTACGAAACCACCTTAAAGTTATCCTTCCCGATCGATCTATCCAAGAGTTAGTACTAAAATAACCAAGTAATCTTTCCGATCGATCTATCTAAGAGTTCGTACTAGAATAACACCATATGATACGCATCAACCAACTCTAATGTCACCTAGATACTCTAATGTCACCACAAGTATCCATGAACTAATTATATGATACGCATCAAATAATTTCAGATTCATAATACTCAATCCAACAGAAAGAACCTCAAAGAGTGCCCCAAGATTTCTATTGGAGAAGCTAGTACAAGAACGTGTATCAACCCCTATGCATAGATTACCCCAGTGTCACCTTGGGAATCCGCAAGTTGAGTACATAACATATATCAAGTGAATCACTTGAATACCCCTACGGGTATCCGCATGCGATACATATATCAAGTTCTCTCAAATCCACAATTAAATCCAACATAACGAAATATCAAAGGGAAAACTCAATTCATCACAACAAGATAGAGAGGGGAAAACACCATGTGATCCAACTATATTAACAAAGCCCGTGATACATCAAGATCGTGCCATCTCAAGAACACAAGAGAGAGAGAGATTGAACACATAGATACTAGTACAAACCGTCAGCCCCGAGGGTGGACTACTCCCTCTTAATCATGGAGTTCGTCGGGGTGATGAAGATGGCTACCGGAGATGATCTACCCTCTCCGACAGGGTATCGTTTTCTCTCCAATTGGTTTTTCGTCAATACAGAGGCCTTGCGGTGGCGAAGCGAGGAGTCTAGGGTTATTTCCGATGGTTTATATATTTATAAGAATTTTTGCCATTGGTTTCATGCAGAAATGGGCCACGAGGTGAGCACCCTCCACCAGGGCACGGTTTGGGGGCCTCGCGGGCCTTGGTGGAGGGTGACCACCTCGTGACTCTTTTGGCCCTCCCACAAAGTATTGGATGCCTCTTTTGTTCCAAAAAATCGTCAAAAAGTTTCGGGTGATTCCAAGAACTTCCATTTTCTGCACACAAAAAACAACACCACGGTAGTTCTGCTGAAAACAGCGTCAGTCCGGGTTAGTTCTAAATAAATCATATAAAGTTCATCAAAACCATATAAAAGGTTTGTAGACATAGGTGAATATGGCATGAATAATTCATAAATTATCGATACGTTGGAGACATATCAGCATCCCCAAGCTTAATTCCAACTCATCCTCGAGTAGGTAAATGATAAAAGAAATAATTTATGAAGTGTGAATGCTAGCATAGTGCATAAGTTTTATCAATGATAATTTCAACCACTTTTCCTAGCATCATAACAACAACTCTTTCTCATAAAACTCATCATGATAAAGTAGCAACCAATTCGCATGTTATGGTTCAAACAATGAATTCGCTTGAAACTTAATAGCCTATGTTCTTAGTCACCAATATAATTCCAATTCAACTTATCTCAACAAAGTCTAGGTAAGAGCTCCACATACTCAATCATCATATAGTCTTCTATGATTGTTAGTACTCAAAGCAAATTTTTAGAACAAAGGGCATCCATCGAACACAGAGAAAGATAGGGGATTGATGTTTTACCTCCCAACTCATTTATCATAGAGATAATTGTCAACAATAATAAGTCATGATAAAATATATTTGACTGGCCACATGTGCCTAGATCTTTCCCCACCACATGATGCTTGCCAACTAATAGATTGAGGTTGGAATAAGAAGTTTACTCAACATGAAAGTAAATAACTTGAAAGTAAATAGATTGCCCCTTCATAGAGGGAAGCATGGATTTGCATATGTGCTAGAGCTCATTGTTTAAAATAGAGATAAATATAATTTTGGGAGGTGCACCCTTCCTGTCAATGTTATGACCAAGAGTTATCAATATCTTCCATGTTAAACACATTAGCTGCAGTTCCCAAGCGGTAAAAGTAAAGGTTTACTCCCCTCCACCAACAAACACACTCCACGGCTAGCCGAATCCATGGGTACCGTCCATACCAACAACATTCCCGGGGGTGTTTTGTTTAATTATTTGCATTTTTTATTTCAGGACCAAGAATCCCTATTACCGCCCCTCTCGTGCAAGTATAAGTGAATAAATACTCATCATGAGAATAACCCGCTTAACATGGAAGATACCGACTGCCCCCTGTTGCTCCATGAGCGGTCCATGCACACAAAACAAATGTTCATTTGAAATTTTAGAGGTGGCAAATGCAAATTTACTTGGAATGGCAGTGAAATACCATATATAGGTAGATATAGTGGACTCTCATGGCAAGAAACTGGGTTTAAGGGTTTTTGGATGCACAAGTAGTATCTCTACTTAGTACGAATTTTTGCCTAGCAAAAGATCCTAAGCAAACACCACATGTTGGGGGATCCATAACAATATAACTTCTATGCAAATATACGCAACCATAACTCATTACATTGTCTTCCTTGTCCAAGTTCAACTAATTTTCTCAAGTTTGAAAATAATTAATGGGTATTCACAATCATATAAGATGTCCAAGATAATACATTTGTATGTGAAAGTTCTCTTCCTTATACTAATCATTCACGAATTGCTTGTATGACCAATATTGTGATTGTCAAACTTCAATAGATTTTACTTTCTAAACTAGATGTGAAGCTACTACTAAGCATAAAAGACACTGATAATTTCAGATTAATGATATTTCATTCATTCACAATTTACTCTTAGGATATAAGTGAAGCACAAGAGTAAACATCAAACTAGTCTTCAAAAGATATAAGTGAAGATCAATGAGTAGGTAAACAATCAAGTAGCTATGTGAGGACTCTCTCTCTCAATAAATATTTTCAGATCTGAGAATTTTATTAAAACAGCAAGCAAAACAAAATTAAATGACATTCGAAGAATAGCACATATCATGTGAACGAATAAAAATTTAGTCTCAACATAGGCTAACCGATAGTTGACGAAGATAGGTGGGATGCATAGGATCCCCAAGCTTAGATGCTTGAGACTTATTGAAATATTTACTTGGGGTGCCTTTGGCATCCCCAAGCTTGAGCTTTTGTATCTCCTTCAATCCTCTCATATCCCAGTTTCACATATTCTCAAAAACTTCATCCACACAAAACTTAAAAAGAATTCGTGAGATAAGTTAGTGCACATAATAATAAATGAACTCTTTATGTACTGCCAACACAGGTTGCATAATAATTTCAAACATCATCTACTGTTTACTATCATTTCCACAATTTATATCAACCAATATAGGCTATGGAAACTATAGGAAAAGTAGATAACAAAACTATGACAACAATTTGTCCAAACAGAACAATTTGTAGCAGTTTATGAAAATAGTGTACTTATGTGACTCAAAAAATTATGACAATTTAGTACATGATAAATAATTTATATGAAAATATTATGTAAAAATGTCAAAAACTTCCCATGTTCCAGTAAAATCTGAAAATTCAAACACTACAGCAAACGTTTTTGTTTTTACACATCACATATCAAAACAAGCAATGCAAGCATCCTAATGCAATTCTTGGAACTTTTTATTGAAAAAATATTATAAATAACATCTAACATAGAACAACAAATTGTAATGATGCTCCAAGCAAAACACATATCATGTGACGAATAAAAATATAGCTCCAAGTAAGATGTATCGATAATGTTGGAGACGTAAGAGGGGATGCCTTCCAGGGTATCCCCAAGCTTAGACACTTGAGTCTTCCTTGGATATTACCTTTTGGGTACCTTGGGCATCCCAAATCTTAGGTCCTTTCTCTTCTTATTCACCTCATATCATTATCTCACGCAAAACTTGAAATCTTCAATCACACAAAACTTAACGGAACTTCGTGAGATGGGTTAGTGTAGTAAAGATAGATCATTCACTTAGGTACTGTCAAGACAAGATTCATAATTGTTCTCACATAATACCTACTTTATTCCATCATTCCTACAATCTATATCACCAAATATAATCTATGGAAACACTTGAAACAAGCAAACTATGGATGCAAAACAGAATCTGTCAAAAATAGAACAGTCTATAAAGATCTGAATTATCACCATACTTTCCTGACTCTAAAAATTCTGAAAAATTAGGAAAACGCATAGAATTTGCATAGATTTGTTTTGTAAAAATTTCATAATTTTTTTACGCTCTAGTAAAATCTTATAATTCATATACTGGATGCAAAACTATCTGTTTTTGCATAGAATGAAACAAACAAGTTTCCACACTATCCCAAAGGCTTTACATGGCACTTTATTGAAATAAAAGACACAAAACATGATTACTACAGTATCTTAATCATGTTAAAACACAAAAACAGAGAGTTAAAGTATTGGGTTGTCTCCCAACAAGCGCTTTTCTTTAATGCCTTTTAGCTAGGCATGATGATTTCAATAATGCTCGTATAGAAATAAACGTTGAAAATGCAAGAGAGCATCATGAATCACATGACAAGCACATTTAAGTCTAACCCACTTCCTATGCATAGGGATTTTTTGATCAAACAATTCATGGGATCAAGAATCAACTAGCATAGGAAGCCAAAACAAGCATATCTTCAAAAATTTGAACACATAGAGAGGAAACTTGATATTATTGCAATTCCTACAAGCATAAGTTCCTCCCTCATAATAGTTTTCATTAGCATCATGAAGGAATTAAACAATATAACTATCAGATACAACATTTTTTCATGATTCACAAGCATAGAATTTTTAATACTACCCACATAAGCAAATTTCTTTTCATTCATAATAGTGGGAGCAAACTCAACGAAATAACTATCATGAGGTACTTGATAGACATAACCACTTTGAATATTATAATCTTGATAAAAAGTTTCATGGTTACTATCACTGTTTATAGCATACATTTAATCACAATAATCATCATACATAGGAGGCATGCTATCATCATAAGAGTTTTGCTCATCAAAACTTGGGGCACTAAAAATATCATGTTCATCAAACATAGCATCCCCAAGCTTGTGGCTTTGCATATCATTAGCATCAAACATAGCATCCCCAAACAATCGATGCTACCTAAACTCCATTTTTTGTAGTTTCCTTTTATAAAACAAACTAGTGAAAAACAAGAAACTAAAAGATTTGATTATAAGATCTAAATATATACCTTCAAGCACTCACCTCCCCGGCAACGGCGCTAGAAAAGAGCTTGATGTCTACTATGCAACTTTATTCTTGTAGACTCATATTGGGCCTCCAAGCGCGGAGTTTTGTAGGACAGTAGCAATTTTCCCTCAAGTGGATGACCTAAGGTTTATCAATCCATGGAAGGTGTAGGATGAAGATGGTCTCTCTCAAACAACCCTGCAATCAAAAGAAATCTCTTGTGTCCCCAACACACCAATACAATGGAAAATTGTATAGGTGCACTCGCACTAGTACAA
Source organism: Hordeum marinum (assembly GCA_022496015.1). Taxonomy (NCBI): domain Eukaryota; kingdom Viridiplantae; phylum Streptophyta; class Magnoliopsida; order Poales; family Poaceae; genus Hordeum; species Hordeum marinum. The sequence continues at coordinate 86,234,250 of CM039678.1, read as the reverse complement.
AACAGGGTTTTGGTTGAGGCCAGGATAAGGGCATTAATCTTGGTTCACTTACTAACTGGTACCAAATGGGGCATCAGTCCCGGTTCGTGAGGCTAGGGCGCCAGCAGGGCCTCGGAGGCCATTGGTCCCGGTTCGTCTGTAATTTTGGTCCCGGTTCCAGCCACGAACCGGGACCAATGGGCCACTCTCCTGGCCCAGCACCTTTAGTCCCGATTGGTAGCTAGAACCGAGACCAAAAGTCTGTCTTCTGTCACGGTTCTAGCCACAAACCGGGACTATAGATGTAAGCCTATATATACCCCCGCCCTGCCCGTGCCCACTCACTCTGTTTTTTGGACGCCCGCGTGTGTAGGGTGTTGTTTCTCTAGCTCTCACCTCCTATGTATATAAGGTGTTCGATGAAATGCCCGAGCTAGACTTAAGCTTTCTCCTCTCAAAGCTCGACCTCCAAGCTCCATTTTCCTCAAGATTTGTCTAGGTTTGGCGGTCCGTCATGTCCCATCCCCGTCCTCACCGCCGTCGATCGCCCGCGCCGATCTCGTCGCCAGAACCACTGTGGTGAGCCTCTTGTTCTTATCTTCTTTTTAAAATAAAAAAATTCTTACTTGTATGATTTAGATAGATACTTGTATAATTTTCTTACTTTTATTATTGTTTGCTATTATATAGTGCCATGGTTCCGGTATCCGCCCCCGTCGGCCCTCGTCCTGTTTATGATTCGGATGTGGTATATTATATTTTATTACTATTTGTTTCATTTAGTGTTTATGAAAATTATGCCGACCAACGTGACATAGATGTTTTTATCTAGGAGTTACGTGAACCGGAAATTCCAACCGACATAGAAATTCTTGTCGAGAAGTTAAATTTGGTTGAAAAAGAAAACAATTACTTGAAAGAAAAATTAAAAAGAGTTGAAGAGGAGAAGATGAAATTGGAGTTGCATGTTGCCGATGTCGTCGACGATCACAAGATGAAGATGGATGCAATGCACTTGAAGATTAGAAAGATTAGAGAATATGCCATTCATACTGAGGCTTGGTATCATTATGCCGTTGGATCAATTGGTACCTTAGTTGTGGTTATGATCGTATTTGTTGTTGCATTTATTTTTTTTACATAGTTTCAATGTACATTTTAATTAGATGCTCTAGAAAGCTATATGTTGTTTAATGAGAACTATGTATGAACTTTATGTATTTATTTTGGTCACTACTGTACTTTGGTTTTTATGTGATGATAAATTTCTATTAATTTGGTCACTTCTCCATTCATGATGTTCTGTAATGGTTTTTGATACACTTAATTATATAATGCACGCAGATGAACCGACAATGGATGTGCGGTGATTGACGCACCTCCGAGTACATTAAGGGCCTGCATAATTATCTCAAAGCGGATGAGGCAAACAAGCAGAATGGTTTTATGCATTGTCCATGTACTGTTTGTGGGAATACAAAGGATTACTCCAAGTCTAAAACCCTTCACTTCCACTTGCTTGAGAAGGGTTTCATGCCACACTATATTTTTTGGACCAAGCATGGAGAAAGAGGGGTTATGATGGAAGACAACAAAGAAGAAGAGGATGATGACAACTATTTGCCCCTGAATATGGTGATGCTGCAATGGGGGAAGCTGAAAATCAAGAGGAACCAGACGATGTGCCCGATGATGATCTTCCCTGGGTCATTGTTGATGCACAAAGAGAATGTGAAAGTGAAAGGGAGAAGTTGAAGTTCAATCGCATGTTAGAGGATCACAAAAAAGGGTTGAACCCAAATTGCAAAGATGACAACACAAAGCTTGGTACCACACTGGAATTGTTGCAATGGAAGGCAGACAATGGTGTATCTGACAAGGGATCTGGTTCTACTGAAAATGATGAAGAAGAATCTTACAAAGGATAACGAATTGCCCGACAGTGCATACGAAGCAAAGAAGGTTCTATGCCTAATGACATAATGACTAGGATTGGAGGTGCAGAAGATACATGCATGCCCTAATGACTGCATCCTCTACCGCGATGCGTACGAGGATTTGAACGCATGCCCGGTATGTGGTGCATTGTGGTATAAGATCAGACGAGATGACCAGGGTGATGTTGAGGGCCAGCGCATCAGGAAGAGGGTTCCTGCCAAGGTGATGTGGTATGCTCCTATAATACCATGGTTGAAATGTCTGTTCAGAAACAAAAAGCATGCCGAGTTGATGCGATGGCACATAAAAGACCGTAAGAAAGATGGGAAGTTGAGAGCACCCGCCGACGGGTCGAAGTGGAGAAAGATCAAGAGAAAGTGGAGGGACTTTATAGGTGACCCAAGGAACGTATGGGCTGGTTTAAGTGCAGATGGCATTAATCCTTTTGGGGAGCAGAGCAGCAAGCATAGCACATGGCATGTGACTCTATGTATGTATAACCTTCCTCCTTGGTTGTGCATGAAGCGGAAGTTCATTATGATGCCAGTGCTCATCCAAGGCCCTAAGCAACCGGGCAATGACATTGTTGTGTACCTAAGGCCATTAGTTGATGAACTTTTACAGCTCTGGAATGGAAAAGGTGTACGTGTGTGGGATGAGAACGAACAGGAGGAATTTGACCTACATGCGTTGCTGTTTGTAACCATCAACGATTGGCATGCTCACAGTAACCTTTCAGGACAGACAAACAAGGGATACCATGCATGCACGCACTGTTTAGATGACATCGAAAGTATATATTTTGACAAATGTAGGAAGAATGTGTACCTTGGGCATCATCGATTTCTTCCGACCGACCATCAATGTTGAAAGAAAGGAAATCATTTCAAAGGTGAGGAAGATCACCGGAAGAATCCCTCCCTCCGTACTGGTGATCAGATACTTGATATGGTCAATGATTTACAAGTAATCTTTGGAAAGGGTCATGGTAGACTATCTGTTCCGAGTGACGCTGAGGGACGCGCACCCATGTGGAAGAAGAAATCTATATTTTGGGACCTACCCTATTGGAAAGACCTAGAGGTCCGCTCTGAAATCGACGTGATGCACGTGATGAAGAATATTTGCACGAATCTACTAGGATTATTGGGAGTGTATGGGAATACAAAAGATACACCAGAGGCACGGGAGGACCAGCAACGTTTGCACGAAAAAGACGGCATGCATCCAAAGCAGTATGAAGGTCCTGCGAGCTATGCTCTTACCAAAGAAGAGAAGGAAATCTTCTTTGAATGCCTGCTCAGTATGAAGGTCCCATCTGGCTTCGCGTCGAATATAAAGGGAATAATAAACATGGTAGAGAAAAAGTTCCAAAACCTAAAGTCTCATGACTGTGACGTGATTATGACGCAACTGATTCCGGTTGCATTGAGGGGGCTTCTACCAGAAAACGTTCGATTAGCCATTATGAAGCTATGTGCATTCCTCAATGCAATCTCTCAGAAGGTAATCCATCCAGAAATCCTACCAAGGTTAAAGAGTGATTTGGTGCAATATCTTGTCAGTTTCGAGCTGGTGTTCTGATAACCCACAAGTATAGGGGATCAACTGTAGCCTTTCTCGATAAGTAAGAGTGTCAAACCCAACGAGGAGCTAAAGGTAGAAGAAATATTCCCTCAAGTTCTATCGACCACCGATACAACTCTACGCACGGTTAACGTTCACTTTACCTAGAACAAGTATGAAACTAGAAGTACTTTGTAGGTGTTTTGGGATAGGTTTGCAAGCTAATAAAGAGCACCTAAATAAAAACTAGGGGCTTCTAAGATAAAGTAACAATTAAGTTAGTTTAACAAGTGTGGAAAAGTGGTGGTAGGAGTTGCAGAATTGTCCCTAGGAAATCGATAACTAGACAAGTAATAATTATTGCAATTTTATATGAGGGAGAGGCATAAGCTAACATACTTTCTTTACTTGGATCATATCCCTTATGATTGGAACTCTAGCAAGCATCGGCAACTACTAAGATCATTAAGGTAAAACCCAACCATAGCATTATAAGGTATCAAGTCCTCTTTACTCCCATATGGAACAACCCACCTACTCGGGTTTATGCTTCTGTCACTCAAGTAACCCACCATACGGAAATCATGAAAACATTGCAACACCCTACAGCGAGGATCCCTCACGCTTGCGCGACACGGAGAGCACCATAGGACAGCACCAATAATAAAACATGCAACTCAAACCAATCATGATCATCAATCAACCCACAGGACAACAAAAATCTACTCAGACATCATAGGATGGCAACACATCATTGGATAATAATATGAATCATAAAGCACCATGTTCAAGTAGAGGGTACAGCGGCTTGCAGGAGAGTGGACCGTTGTAGATAGATGGGGAAAGGTGATGGAGGTGTTGGTGAAGATGACGGAGTTGTTGGAGTAGATAGCCGTCAGGATGATGGCCCCAGCGGCGTTCCGGTGCCACCGGGAGAGAGGGGGAGAGAGCCCCCCTCCTCCTTCTTCTTCCTTGACCTCGACCCTAGATGGGAGAAGGGTTTCCCCTTTGGTCCATGGCCTCCATGGCAGCTGAGGGGCGAGAGCCCCTCCGAGATTGGATCTCTCTCTATGTTTCTGGAGGGGTAACGCAGCAGAAAACAAAAAATTTCCGACCTATGCACCAGCCCAGGACCACTATGAAGACTGCATACAAGGTTTGATCTTTTCATTACCGACTCGTAGCGCAGCGGAAGTAGAGTCAATGATGATCGGCGGTGCAGATCCCCGCAGCTAGGATTTACAACCTCCCAAACGCGAGGATGTATACCCTAGTCTACCCCTCGGACAGCCCTTCGGGAGGCGGTCAGACAGTCCCCCGGACGGTGTCGCGGACAGCCCTTCGGGAGGACCTCCAAAACTTGGACTGTCACTCGGATAGCCCATTGGGAGGACCTTCGAAACTCGTAAGGTCACACGGACAGCCCTTCGGGAGGCACTCTCAAACTAAGACCGAAACTACGATCTCTCTATAGAGTTGCACACATACGATGTCATCTATCCGGCAGGGCTTCGCCGTCCAGAACTAGTTCCTATCGAAACCCAGATAGCCTTTCGGCACTACGAAACTATTTCGTTGGGCGGGAGAGAGAATGCCAGATCATGCATGGCTTGTGTGAGAGATTTGAGTGAGGATGGAGAGCTCCTCTCCACCTCCTTATATAGTGGTGGAAGGGGTAAAGGGGGGCTGAAATTCAGCCCACAAAACATGCACCCACCAAACAAGGAAACATGTTCCCACCAAACATGGAGAAAACATGTTCCCTTGTCCATGGTGTTCCCCCATGGGGCCCCACCTTCCTCCCAACACTCTCCATCATTTTTGGAGGCTGCCCCCCACCATGGCCCCCCAACACCTTTGTCCATCCACAAGGGGTTGCCCCTCAAGGGGGGCGCCCCCAAAACAACCCCATGCATCGTGGGATCTTGTCCCCTCACGCTAGGACAAGATGTTTTCCGCGACTATTACTTCTGAAAAATTCCAGAAGGTCCCAGAACATTTCCGGCACCCTCTAAAATTATCTAGACGCACTCCGAAACATTTCCGGTATGGTGGTTTAATTTAAAACCATCTTCGTTTACCCGGTAAACAATTCCGGCAGCTCCGAAAACCTTTTTCGGTTTATTCTTCGAAAAAATTCCAGAAATTACCAGACCAATCTGGCAACCTCCAAAACATTCCCGGTGCTTGCAGAAACCTTTTTGGATCAATGGTTTTATCCGAAACAACTTTCGGTTTTATCGAAACTTTTTCGGTGTTCTCTCTGGAACCTTTCCGTTGTCTCCGAAACTTTTCCAGTGACTTTCTCTCGGACTCCTTGTCTAGTATTCAACAGATAGATGACCCTTAAGCATGTGACCCTATAGGTTTGGTGAAGTATAGACATGACCCGGAACCCCTTCCGATCAATGATCAACATCGGAGCCGTGGACACCCATATTGACCCCTATACCCACACGAATGAATATTCGAGTGAACCTCCAGTTGTCGTGTGCTATTCCTGTTGCTTCACGATATGTTACAAATACCCGAGGTGGGACACGTTGGCATCCCCGTGGATCAACAACTTGTCCACTATGCTAGTTACCTCGTTATCGGTATTGTTCTCGTTTCTCGTTCCCGTGTTCCGGCATCCCCGTGATCAAATCACAAAGGATCTGGCCAGACGATGATGGATGCCGTAACATCAAGAGGGCCTAGAGATATCTCTCCATCGTCGGAGGAGCAAATCCCAATCTTGAGCTATCAAGTTACTTTACATACTTTTCCATGAACCCGTAAGCTGCCATAATAGCCACCCATTTACGGATGACGTTTAACAAACCCCAAAGTTCATGAAGCAAGCATGAAGAAACTCGATACTCTCATGGTCTAAGGAATTATGAAAATACTAACTTCTCTATGTTATTAACCATTAACTTATGACGAATGTATCTCATAGCATAACATCAATTCGGGTCGATTCAACACAAATGTTCTTCTAACATTGTGCCCTCAAAATGCCGGCATAGCCATGCCCATGATCAGGAAAACAGGATCATCATGCAATACTTGAGTCAGTCTTAGAGGCCAGACTAGGAATACAATTTACTGTTTATTATTCCACACGTGCATATGAGTCTTCCTTCAAGCCTCGTGGTTATTGTAGATTCAAGAACCATAGCAGTTATAGCATGGAACATAAACATAATTATGAATAGGGAGATAATCAATAACATTTATTATTGCCTCTAGGGCATATCTCCTACAGACTCCCACTTGGACTAGAGTCAATAATCTAGTCAATGCTAATGCACTTTACACCTATGGCATACTGGTGTAAAATATGCTTCGCTTGTGGTATAGCCTGATGTCCAACGGATCTGACAACTTCAGCTCCATGTGTAACTTTGCATATCCTCGCGTTTTCATGCTATCACAAAATTCGTATTTTGTGTGAACTTGGCCTTGCATATGTGTGAATCATTGGTCAAAACCTGATTCCTCAAACTGAGCTATGGAGCAACTATCTGCAATAGTGTCTCATAGACCAAAACCATCTTGGAACCATACTAAGTTCATGAATGAATTATATGATTCAACAACTTCTTTGTCACTTCCAAAGCGCCAACATACTTAGCCTTTCTTATAGAATTCGCCACAGTATCTTGTTTGCAACAATTTCCAACTATCGTGCCACCATATTGTGTATTACACGAAACCCTTAACTTAAATCAAAAATCGCATGGAGCATTGATTGAGACTGTATCGATGTAATTACTTACAACGAGCACTTCATAATCTCTGCTTGCGAGAAAACATGTTATCAACACTACTCTAGTACTTAATGACATCTTTCACTGTTGTCCCATGATCAGTGCTTTGATCACTTTTGTATCTATACTCACAACAACTTGGGAGTATCAGACATATATGGTTGTTTTTACATACCATGGAATACATGATTAATCCAAACATTAGAGTGTGTGGAATCTCCATCATGTATTTTACTCGTCAGTGTTTTGGGACACTGAGTCTTGCAAAAACTCTTTCCATGTGACTTCGGCAAGAATCACTCCTTGGCGTTTTTAAATGCTAAAAGGTTTTAGCACCTTGTCAATATGTATTCATAGCTTAGCCCCATTAGGTAAATATATCTCCATAGATCATCATGCCTAATATTGAGGCTATTTAGCCTAAGCACTTCATCGCAAAACTATTTTCTAATGAAGTCCTAATTCGTGTCAAGAAATTTATTTCCAATTAACAATGTGTCAAGCACATAGCATTTTAGAAATATTATTATGCTCCCACTTACTTTCTTGAATCACAAGCATCTTCATTACCCATTGATGAAGTCAAATGCCCTTTTGACCATTTCATCAAACCACGAAGATTCCAATTCCATTTTGCTCTCTTTTGTCCATTGCTGGAACTCTAAAGTTTGCATACTTACTAGCATCCTCTAGATCGACAAATTACTTTGGACTGTATTACATACAAGTCCTAGGCTATCATTTCCATCAGATGGAAATCCTTTTGTCATCCATGTTTCATATCTCATGATTGATATATGTATTAATTGCTAGTTCAACCCGAACCGACCTTAAGCATTGCTATGGTGAAACAACCTCATCGTAGTCAACTCCTTGAACTTGTTATTTCAATAAGTCGAGCTTTATGGATAAAACATTTTTATCCGTATCAGTTTTTAGTTCCATAAATATTTGTTAGACTCTAAGTCCTCTGAAAGGTGTATCAAGGTTTTAATCTTGAATCACTTATATGGAAACTATCTCGGATTGTATTTGCATTTATCCAATCCTGAAGTCAGGGCCCATCAACGCTTCCTTATGTATTGTAGGTATACTGTTGTCTAACAACAATATCTCGTTTGTGCACCTGATAGGTTTGCACGAGCTTTGCCTACGTGGTTCAGCTGCACGTTTGACCGAAGTCCATACATTTTATTGTAGAGACTTCCGTATCAGTCGTAGTAGGAAACAACGGAATCACTTCTAGGGTTTCTTTCCTTTGAACCGATGACGAAGATACTTGTTATCTCGTCGAGTTGCACTATCCCCCCACTCACCTTTTGTAAGAACTATTCTCTTTAAAAGCATACCATTTTGTGGCAAAACCCTTTGCCCCGGTATAGTGGTGGGGGAATACCCAATGACTTAGGATAACCATACAAAGTAGCACTTGTCTGATTTGGAATAGGTTTGTAACCTTTTACACAAGCCCCATATTCCAAATGTTAAGAAAAGATATAACATGGTTGGGCGTACCATACTATGGCGTCATTTCAACAGACCTGATGGATCTCTTTTCAGTGTAAAAGCCGCAGTCTCTAAAGCATCACTCTGTAAAAGGGGTAATGGCAAATCTATTTATGTCATCTTTGATCTTACCATGTCATAAATGGTTTGATTACATCTTCACGGACTTTCCACTTGCAGTGGTGTTCCGGGAGGTGCAAGTTATGAAACTCTTTTCATAACTCATCAGACATTCACTAAACTTGTAACTCAAATATTCCTTTCCGCAATCAAATTGCAGAAACATAATTTTCTTGGTACAATAACTTTTACTTCATTTTTGAAAACCTTTAGAATGATTTCAAAAGATCCAGACTTACGTCTCATCAAGTAAATATCCATATATCTACTTGAGTCATTTTTGAAGGTAGACAAATCCACTGTTTGCAACAACATTTATCGGACTACATACATCAAATGTATGATTACCAATAAGTTCTTTGCTCGTTCCTTATGGCCTGTGAACGGTATTTTAGTTAGTTCACCTTTTGGAGGAAAGTTGCAAGTGTCACATGATTCAAAATCAAATGACTTCAAAATCTATCATAATGGAATTTTCCATGCGGGTTTCTCCAATGTGACCAAATGCAGTGCCACACATATGTGGTATTCTTTTGGTCTTGTGACATTTAGCGTCAATGTTATGGATGTATCATATTTCCATCAATATTCATAACATACATCCCATCTAGGATGGAAGCATGGCCCTTCATGTTTATTCATAATACTGAACAACAATTGTTGTTTTTATGAACAACTCTTTTGCAACAAACATTGTGCAATGGGCTAGAGTGTATGAAACTCTAAAATGAATTATAAAAGTAAACCCAGAGGTAATGTATTATTATCAATATTCATAACATACGTCTCATTCATAATGAAAGTATGGCCCTTATGTTATTCATAACACCGAACATGAAAAGTTCTCTTATGAACAACCTTCTTGCAAGATACCTTATGCAAAGGGCTAGAGTGTGAAACTCTAAAATGAATTATGAAACTTAATACATAGGGAATACAGCGATGGAAGGCATAGTAACATTTACTATGTTCCCTGCGTGTATCTAAACCTCATCCTTGGTTAATCTTTCAGGCCATAGTAATTCTTACATCGAGTTGCAACAGAATGCAATCGAGCGGGTATCTTTGTGACCAACTCACAATACCCAAGAATTAGTGATTAACATGTTTAACCATAATTCCCAAGAACTATATCTTTGACCAGCCTTCTATACATCAAAAACTTGTATGACATTCATACATGAGTTGGATATTCCAGTCTTCTTTCCTTTTGCCATTATACTTCTAACAGTTTAACTTTTCAGTATTTCTCCTACTCTCAGAAGAAGAATCCAACTTAAGAGTGGTGTTAGCCCTGGACTTCCTAGGCGTGAAAGTCTCACTAACACCCTTCGGACACTTCCTTTATCTTTATGTTGTTGTTTTATTCACCTTTCATCATATGACATGCGTTCTCCTGGATCCCTCTCTTATCAGTCTAATGCATAGTAAACTTCTTTACTAGTAGTTTGCAAACAAACATTGCTTTGGATATCTCATATATTTTAGCCTTTGTCTGTCTCTGAAAATGATTTTTAGATTCCATGAATATCACATAACTATCCAAACTTTCGAAGTTCGGGTCTCATGGAAGCAAACATATTGCACTTTGACTGAAAAGGATTGCTAGCTTTTGGATCGAAGGACGAGAGTCACATGATCCATAGAATTAGCGGGAGAATACCAAAAGCATGCGATAGGACAAAGTCCTTCTCGGCACTCTTGAGGACAATCCTCACATTACGTTACCAACCGTAAAGTTTTAACCGGATATTTAACAGCTATTCAATTTTAATAGGGAAGGTGGAAACGCGAGCCATTATTCTACAACTATTATGCAAATCACACTTAGACATTGTTCAAAATTAATTGCACTGAGAATTAAAAGAATTCAATTCTACAGTGCGCTCCCACTCAAATCAATATCTCTCATAATTGATTGTGAGTGATTCAACATCCATATTACAATTCAACACCAAGGATGTATCCATCTCAAGTGACGAGAATTGTAATCGGTAGGCCAACTTGCCAATCACATCTCTATGTGACTCTTGTTCATCTTTCGATGCATGTGTTCCGAGCTCATGAATTTCATGCTTGAACGTCAAGAAAACCAAGTGATCATGCTGCGAGGTTTCAACTCACCCGCCTCACACCTGTACAATCGTTCGTACCCATGTATCCATGTGATACCCCGAAAGGAAAGATGCCGTGACGGTGCTACACTTGGGAGAACACTAACTACTTGATATTTTGTGAGAGATCACCCTAATAAAAGAGACTACCGCACAATCAAAAGGGTGCATCATAAGGGATAAACATCTCAGGCAATTCATAATAGCATGATATGGTATAGCCCTTTCGAACGGAGAAGTATTGTATTTCTTCGTCTTCGGCATTCGCGTCGGTGTTCACCTTCGCGAAGATTGCCACCACCTTGTCGATGCACCAGATAATATTGCTATCTCTATAGCAAATTAAAGTGCAATCATATGGCTCCAGCCATCATGCCGAATCATGACACGCAGGTCATGTTAATCAAATTACATCATATAGTCATCTCATACATAATCAAATTTATATGAGCACTGCTATACCACATCACATGCACATGCAAACCATCCTGCAGTTAGACGCCTCTAATCGGTTCATGCAAAAACTTTTTTTACGTGGCTTCTAAGGTTTCGAAACAAACCGAAGCTACCAACGTCCATCATCAAGCATGATAATCCAAGTCGCTAGATTAACATTGCGAGGTGTATGAAACACGAGATAATAAAATCTTGAGCCCCATACTAAACTTCATCATACGCATGACCCCCGTGCAGATCGCATCTACATTGCCCTTTTGTCTGCAAAACATCCATCTTTCTCAACTATGGGGGAACCCAAAGAACTGTTAGCACTTCGTTGATCTGTCAATCAGCATAGTCAGGAGCAGCATGAAAGGTTCACGGATTGCCAGAACTTTATGAGATTCCACCATGCCATTAAGATCAGGACTATGCAAATTCTAGGGAAGCAACAAGAACATCGGGTTACAGATTTCATCTGCTACCCGCAGAAATAATTTTCATTAATAGATTTCATCTACTACCAAATTATATTGTGCAACACCCATACATCTCTATGTATTCTAGATCGCAACCTACATCTACGAATAGCACGGCTCTTGATGCCACTGTAGGGGTAACGCGGCAGAAAACAAAAAATTCCGACCTACGCACCAGCCCAGGACCACTACGAAGACTGCATACAAGGTTTGATCTTTTCGTAACCGACTCGTAGCACAGCGGAAGTAGAGTCGATGACAATCGGCGGTGCAGATCCCCGCAGATAGGATTTACAACCTCCCAACCGCGAGGATGTATACCCTCATCTACCCATCGGACAGCCCTTCGGGAGGCGGTCAAACAGTCCCCCGGACGGTGTCACGGACAGCCCTCCGGGAGGACCTCCAAAACTTGGATTGTCACTCGGACAGCCCTTCGGGAGGACCTTCGAAACTCGGACGGTCACACGAACAGCCCTTCGGGAGGCACTCTCGAACTAAGACCGAAACTACGATCTCTCTACAGAGTTGCACACATATGGTGTCATCTATCCGGCAGGGCTTCGCCGTCCAGAACTAGTTCCTACTGGAACCCAGACAGCCTTCCGGCACTACGAAACTATTTCGTAGGGAGGGAGAGAGAATGCCAGATCATGCATGGCTTGTGTGAGAGAGTTTGAGTGAGGATGGAGAGATCCTCTCCACCTCCTTATATAGTGGTGGAAGGGGTTAATGGGGGATGAAATTCAGCCCACAAAACATGCACCCACCAAACAAGGAAACATGTTCCCACCAAACATGGAGAAAACATGTTCCCTTGTCCATGGTGTTCCCCCATGGGGCCCCACCTTCCTCCCAACATTCTCCACCATTTGTGGAGGCTGCCCCCACCATGGCCCCCCCAACACCTTTGTCCAGCCACAAGGGGCTGCCCCCTCAAGGGGGGCGCCCCCAAAACAGCCCCACACATCGTGGGATCTTGTCCCCTCACGCTGGGACAAGATGTTTTCTACGACTATTACTTCTGAAAAATTCCGGAAGGTCCCAGAACATTTCTGGCACCCTCTAAAATTATTTGGACGTGCTGCGGAACATTTCCGGTATGGTGGTTTAATTTAAAACCATCTTCGTTTACCCGGTAAACAATTCCGGCAGCTCCGAAAACCTTTTTCGGTTTATTCTTCGAAAAAATTCCAGAAATTACCAGACCAATCTGGCAACCTCCAAAACATTCCCGGTGCTTGCAGAAACCTTTTTGGATCAATGGTTTTATCCGAAACAACTTTCGGTTTTATCGAAACTTTTTCGGTGTTCTCTCCGGAACCTTTCCGTTGTCTCCGAAACTTTTCCAGTGACTTTCTCTCGGACTCCTTGTCTAGTATTCAACAGATAGATGACCCTTAAGCATGTGACCCTATAGGTTTGGTGAAGTATAGACATGACCCGGAACCCCTTCCGATCAATGATCAACATCGGAGCCGTGGACACCCATATTGACCCCTATACCCACACGAATGAATATTCGAGTGAACCTCCAGTTGTCGTGTGCTATTCCTGTTGCTTCACGATATGTTACAAATACCCGAGGTGGGACACGTTGGCATCCCCGTGGATCAACAACTTGTCCACTATGCTAGTTACCTCGTTATCGGTATTGTTCTCATTTCTCGTTCCCGTGTTCCGGCATCCCCGTGATCAAATCACAAAGGATCTGGCCAGACGATGATGGATGCCATAACACCAAGAGGGCCCAGAGATATCTCTCCATCGTCGGAGGAGCAAATCCCAATATTGAGCTATCAAGTTACTTGACATACTTTTCCATGAACCCGTAAGCCGCCGTAATAGCCACCCATTTACGGATGACGTTTAACAAACCCCAAAGTTCATGAAGCAAGCATGAAGAAACTCGATACTCTCATGGTCTAAGGAATTATGCAAATATTAACTTCTCTGTGTTATTAACCATTAACTTATGATGAATGTATCTCATAGCATAACATCAATTCAGGTCGATTCAACACAAATGTTCTTCTAACATTGTGCCCTCAAAATGCCGGCATAGCCATGCCCATGATCAGGAAAACAGGATCATCATGCAATACTTGAGCCAGTCTTAGAGGCCAGACTAGGAATACAATTTACCATTTATTATTCCACACGTGCATATGAGTCTTCCTTCAAGCTTTGTGGTTATTGTAGACTCGAGAACCATAACAGTTATAGCATGGAACATAAACATAATTATGAACAGGGAGATAATCAATAACATTTATTATTGCCTCTAGGGCATATCTCCTACAGTTTCCTTCTGTTTCTGCGCTATCAGATTCTGGCCTTTTACCATTTCTTAAATATCCGGATATCCATAACTCCGATTGGGCTGAAATTTTGAGGTGAGTTTTTTTATAAAATTATCTTCCTTGCGGCCAAAGTACAGCTCGAACCGACCTAAGGGGTGGCCACAAGCCTGCCAGGCATGGCCAGGGGGTGGGCCGCGCCTAGCAGGCTGGTCACTTCCTCAGGCATCGTCTCGTGTTGATTCTTTTTCCCCAAAATCACATATATTCCAAAAAAATCTCAATAAGTTTTTATTGCGTTTGGACTTCGTTTGGTATGGATATTCCACGAAACAAAAAACATGCAACAAACAGGAACTGGCACTCGGTACTGGATCAATATGTTTGTCCCAAAAATAGTATAAAAAGTTGTCAAAAGTATATGAAAGTTGTAGAATATAGGCATGAAACAATCAAAAATTATAGATACGACAGAGATGTATCATGTTCTCACCATCCTTCTTCAATATCATGATGCACGTCCTAGTTCATCTAATCGACGCGATTGGCATTCTGGCCCTTTATTTCTACACAATATGTTCCCCTTTGTGTAGTTAATGGGAATCTTAAAGAAATATGTTCGTAATCATGCTAGGCAAAAAGGAAGCATCTCCATGGGACATCAAACAGAGGAAGGCATTGGGTTTTGTGTTGACTTCTTTCCTGACCTTAAGCCGATTGGTCTCCCTCAATCGCGATATGAGGGGACACTGGTTGGAAAAGGCACGCTAGGACCGGACTCAATAATATGGAGGGACGTGCATTCTTGGTATCAAGCACACCACACACTCCTACATAATTCTACCTTGGTGACCCCGTATGTGAATGAACACAAGAATATTCTATGCTCCAAACACCCGGAGCAATGCGAAGACTAGATTACATGTGAACACATCAAGACTTTCGGCAGTTGGTTGCAAACACATCTCATGGGTAACACCACTGTTGCAGATGAGCTGTACTCGTTGGCCAGGGGACCATCTTCGACTGTATTAACTTACAAAGGATACGAGATAAATGGGAATACATTTTACACGATCGCCCAAGGTCAAAAGAGCACCAACCAAAACAATGGTACCCGCTTTGATGCAGCAACCAACGGGGGAAAGGACACATATTATGGTTAAATAGTGGACATATGGGAACTTGACTATGGACATGATTTTAAGGTGCCTTTTTTTTGGTGCAAATGGGACAATCTATCAGGAGGCGGGGTGCAGGTAGACCAGCACTATGGATTGACAACAGTGGATCTGAACAATCTTGGGTACACAGACGAACCATTTGTCCTAGCCAATGATGTGGCTCAGGTTTTGTATGTGAAGGACATGTCTACCAAACCGAGAAAAAAAGATAAGGAAGCGAATACATCATACGATGAGCCAAAGCGCCACACAGTTCTTTCAGGGAAAAGAGACATCATGGAAGTGGAGGGCAAGTTAGAAATGTCTGCAGATTATCAAAAGTTTCATGAAATTCCTCGCTTCAAAGTGAAGGCTAACCCAAGCACCCTATTAAATGATGAAGATTATCCATGGTTACGACGCAATAAGCAAGGGACACACGCGAAGAAAAAGCAAAGACTTACTCTCCACAACTATTCTGATGATGGCATTGATCTAGAATATCACTTCAATTACATGCCAAGAAATGAAATGCCTTTTGTAACAGATGAGTTTTCGTCTCAAACCCTGATACTTCGAAAGAGCTTGTCCATTTTGTACACGAAGTGCATACAGTTTTTGACGTGACCCTCTCAACTTTTTAGCACATGCTATGTGGGTGAAATGATGATGCCATGCCAACTTTCAACCATTTCAGAGTTCATTTGCAATACTTTTCAATTCAGGGTCATTTTAGCTCGAAATAAACCATGAAATGCATGAAAAAATAACAAATGAAATCAGAAAAGGGTTGAAAAGTGATGATGTGGCATTGAATGGTGCATATTGAATGTAGAAAAAGTCTTGAGTTCAAATATGTTTGAAAAATTGAAATGCCTTTTGTAACAGATGAGTTTTTGTTTGAAACCCTGATACTTCAAAAAAGATTGTCCATTTTGTACACGAAGTGCATCCAATTTTTGTCGTAACCCTCTCAACTTTTTAGCACATGCTATGTGGGTGAAATGATGATACGATGCCAACTTGCAACCATTTCAAAGTTCATTTGGAGTGCTTTTGAATTCAGGGTCATTTTAGCTCAAAAATAAATCGTGAAATGCATGAAAAATACCAAATTAAGTCAGAAAAGGGTTGAAAATTGGCGATGTGTCTTTGAATGGTGCATATTTAATGCAGAAAAAGTCTTGAGTTCAAATATGTTTAAAAAATTGAAATCCCTTTGTAATAGACGTGTTTTCGTGTGAAACCTTGATACTTCGAAAGAGATTGTCCATTTTGTACACTAAGTGCAGCTAGCTTTTGCCGTAACCCTCTAAACTTTTGAGCACATGCTATGTGGGTGAAATGGTGATACCATGCCAACTTCCAACCATTTCAGAGTTCATTTGCATTGCTTTTCAATTCAGGGTCATTTTAGGTCAAAATAAATCATGAAATGCATGCAAAATAGCAAATGAAGTCAGAAAAGGGTTGAAAAGTGATGATCAAAGTTATTTAAATTAATATGTTTAGAAATTCAAATATGTTTAAAAATGTGATGATCAAAGATATTCAATGCAGAAAAAGTCTTGAGTTCAAATATGTTTAAAAAATTGAAATCCCTTCGTAATAGACGTGTTTTCGTCCGATCAAAGTTATTTAAGCTAATATTATGTAAAATTTATGCAACTAAAATTATCAAAGTTATTTTTGTTAAAAAATTTAATAGCAAAAAGAATATTCTTAAAGTGAAAATAGATGCACTTATAGGGGAAATTTGACCTAAATTCAAAGTGCTAGTAAGTGCAAGCACATACTAGCATTTTGAATTTAGGACGAATTTCCTGTATAAGGGCATCTATTTTAATTTCGAGAGGAACTCGACATGGCAGAGACGAGCGAGCATATAAACAGGTGCGAGCGCCTCTCGCATGGCGAGGTGGGACTAAACTTGTATCGGTGCGAGCGCCTCCCCCTTTAGTCCCGGTTGGTGGCTCCAACCGGGAGTAAAGGGGTGCCTTTCATCCCGGTTGGTGGCTCCAACCGGGACTAATATGCAAAAGTATTTTTGTTAAAAACTTTAATATGCAAAAAAACATAAAAAATGCCCGCCTACTAGGCCACCACGAAATGTATACGAATAGAAACCCAACTATACATGGGCCAGGACACAGGCCCGCGAGGCAAGTAGGCCCAACAGGGCAAGGCAGAGATTAAATTTAGGCCCAAGGCCTGCTTTAGAGAGGAGCTCGAGAGGGAAGCCGCAACAGGGATTATAAATCACTGTGAGCGCGCTTTGCTTGGCGATGTGGGACTAAACTCCCACCGCCCCACGCCGGTGCGATGAACAGCCTTTTAGTCCCGGTTGGTGGCTCCAACCGGGACTAAAGGCGGGCCTTTAGTCCCGCTTGGAGCCACCAACCGGGACTAAAGGTCATTTTCAGCAGCCCAACGGGTGGGAAGCAGAGACCTTTGGTCCCCCAACCTCTCCCATTTCGCCCCCACAGTTGACGCCCTGCCCTGACGCCGCCAGGCTGCTCGTCGTCGCCGCTGCCTCTGCCACCTATTTTCGTCGCCGCCGCCTCCCCCGAGCTCATTCTCGTTGTCGCCGCTGTCGCTGACGTCTGTTCTGGTTGTCACCACCCCTAAGCCTGATGTCGCCACCACCTCGAGCCCATCCCTGCGTGCCTCCTCGTCCTCGCTCCGTCGACGTCGCTGCTGCCCCCTAGCCTTCCATCACCGCCGCCCCGAGCTCGTCCTCGCTCCGTCGCCGTCACCGTCACCACTCCTCACCGGTAAGGTTCCCCCTCCGATCTGTCCCCATTGGCCCCACACGCCTCCGCCGCTTGCTGTCACCCACCCACCGCGCACAGCACCACCATCGGCTCCGCCTCCGCCCATCGCAGCACCACCGTTGGCCCCGCGCGCGTATTCGGCGACCCCGCAGCGGAGTTAATTTTAGTTGAATTAGTTAATTTAGTTGTTTTAGTTGTTTTAGGATATACAAAAGTAGTATTTAATTTAGTTAATTAAGTTGTTTTAGTTGTTTTTATTGTTTAGTTTTTTAGTTGTTTTTATTGTTTAGATGTTTAGTTGTGTAATCGTCGGTCGTCGGTGACGCGATATCGAGCAGTCCCCGACGATCCTCGGGGAGGGAGAGTATCCCCCGACGATCGTTGGTGAGGGAGAGTACCCCCCGACGATCGTCGGTGAGGGAGAGTCCCCGACGATTGTCGATGACGTGATATGATGTTTAATTAGATGTTTAAATGTTTAGTTGCATAGCATAGCCATTGAGTCGATGATGCCCGGCCAGTATCCTCGTCGTCGACTCGGTGGCAACCACCTACTTGAGAGGTGCCATGTCCGGGACTGGGCTCCGCCTGGCTAGCACTGGGAGGTGCTGCCTTCCAAGGCGCCCAGCTTGGTGAGGAATCAGGGTCCCGTCGTCGACCCGGAGGTTCTTTGGTGGCGGTCGCATGGACCATTGTCGGTGCAGAGGGATCCGGCCCCCGCGGAGGTGGTAGGTCGCTGTGTCAGGGAGGAGGACGAGCACGTCCGACGCTACATGGCTGCGTTAGACGCCAGGTTCTCCAATACCTGGTAGGTTCTTCAGGGATCTCACTTGAGCTATGATCCTGTCATAATTCCTTCTCTTTGCGTGTCCACCATCTACGCCGCTAGACATCAACTACATCTGTATTAGTGATATTATATAATAATATTCGAGATGTATTAATGATAATATTCGATGGTGTATTAGTGATACTATTTGATGATGTATTAGTGATATTATATGATCGTATTGTTGCATTGCCTTGTATTGATTTCCACATCTCATGTTTGTATATTGCCATGTCGTAATATTTGCAGAAACTATGGATCACAGAGACATAGAACAAGAAGAGTTGTTGAGGGATATAATCCGCGCCGGAGGTGATCCCTTGGCGTATCTCAACGACACCGATGGTCAGGAAGGAGAGCATGACGACTCTGGTGATCCAACAATGCAGGAGGAAAGAGATCATGACGGCTCCGGTGGCCGAATGGCGGAGGAAGGCGATCACGATCACGGCTCCGGTGACCGAATGGCAGAGGAAGGAGATCATGATCACGGCTCCGGTGATCGAACGGAGGAGGGATCCTCAACTGTTGCAAAGCCCAGCGAGGTAAGGAGACGAGGCCCGAAGAAAAGGTTGTGCCAGGATGAAAGGTTCACGATCATAGAAGTCACGAACGATGGCCAACCGATTGCTCCCAAGCGTACCAAGGATGCATTTGTACATCAGTGTCGAGTTGTTGTTAGGGACTACGTCTCGATCAACACCCATTAATGTCATAAGAATAATAAGGACCCTGATGTTTCTTATGTCCATGATAGACAGAAAGATGATCTTTGGACCGAGCTGATGACAAATCTCAGCCTACTGCTAGAGGAGGATCCGAATAACCCAGTTATAGAGCGAAAGGTTAAGGCGTGGGCTCTTAAGAAGATGGCAGAACTATTCAGGAACTGGAAGAAAGAGTTGAACACAAAATTTGTCGAGAAAGATGAAACTCCGGAATTAAGGTCGACATGAGAAGATAAGAGATTAATGGCCCGAATTTGTGGCCTACAATAAATCGGAGAAGAGTAAGAAAATGTCACTAACAAACAAGAAAAATGCTGCAGAGAAGAAGTATCACCATCACACGGGGTTAGGTGGCTACTACAATGCCCGGCCATTGTGGGACAAAGCTGAGTAAGACCTGCTTGCTAAGAATGTCCACCCAGAGACATTGCACTGGCCAAATCGTTCAAGGACTTGGTTCTTAGGGGTTGGGGGAACTTTGGACCCAGAAACAAGGAAGTGTGTTTGGGCGGACCCACAACTTGCAATACCCTTCCGGAAGCTTCAGGCAGCAATCAAGGCAGCACAGGAAGGGGCGTTCATTCCCGACAGAGATAAGGATGAGCTGACAGAGGCCCTCGGGAATCCTCAACACCCTGGACGAACATGAGGCACATCAGGCTTCGTTTCATGGAGGCATGGGTTTCCCAACAACGGTGGTTATAGAAGCCGAGAGAGAAAGAGGAAACATGAAGCAAGCGAAATGCAGAAGCTCAGTGCAAGATTAGCAAAACTAGAGGAACTTGAGAGCCATCGAGCTACCGGCCAACCATTTGAGCGGCACAAAGATCCTTCCTTTGGTGCCGCCCCAGAAGCTACCCCACCATCTCAGCAGAGAAGCGGCATGGCTTGCACGGAGCTCGTTCAGCTTGATTTCATGGCTCCTTGCTACCCCATGGATAGTATCACGGAGGCTCAACATTGCTAGCTAATGACGAAATGCCAAAACCTGACCTTCAAGGCGGCGATCGGCTCTGTTCTACCTCCTCGAGCTGAGGGAACTTACCATTGCCGTTTGATTCCACATGTCTATGATGTTGTGACGGTGGATGAAATAATGGATGGATTTGAGGGGATGGAGCTTGACAACCCTACACGTGAAGAGCATATTATTCTTCTGGAAAATGCTTTGAGGAGTACATGTCTATGCAGAAAGGAGTACATCAAGCTTCTGAACTAGAAGCCTTAGCACACTCAGCCTCCTCCGACGCGTCAGGGCAATCTGCTCCTCCTCCTCCTCCTCCTCCTTTGCCTCCTCTAGCGCGTCAGGCCACTCCGCCTCCTCCTCCGCCTCCTCCGGCGCGTCACACCACTCCGCCTTCTCTGGCGCACCAGACCACTCCTCCTCCTCCTCCTCCTCTGACACGTTAGGCCACTCCGC
Organism: Hordeum marinum; assembly: GCA_022496015.1. Taxonomy (NCBI): domain Eukaryota; kingdom Viridiplantae; phylum Streptophyta; class Magnoliopsida; order Poales; family Poaceae; genus Hordeum; species Hordeum marinum. Next base: position 86,213,141 of record CM039678.1, on the reverse strand, counting down.
CTCCTCCGGCGCGTCAGCCACGACGAAAGAGAGACGCCGCCGCTCTAGTGGCTAGCAGTACAATAGGTGGGATGAAATACAAATTTGGTCCAAGCCTCAAGCCTCTTCCAAAGTTACCATACGAGAGGACTGACAAAGAAAACGATGACATCAGTAAAGCCGAAGTGAAGGCCCATTTTGCATGGAAACAACCACCTAAAAAGGAAACGGTAGATCCGGTGAAAGCGAAGCGCACTGTGGATGCCCTGAAGCGACAATCACCACCTCTGCTGCAATCACACTATGACCGCATTATTGTAAATACATATGATGAAGTGCGGTGGTTAGGAAGTACTTCTAGTGTTGCAAGAGTCAAAGAACGAAGAAGTGGGAAAACAATTCCCCAGCTCGGCGAACAGGAGAAGCAATCGTGCGCCTCTCTCAAGGTGTCTAGCGATATCGCTAATCATCTCGTGCTACTACCCGGTACCAATCTTGGTGATTACTTGGGCGATGATGTACATTTTGAAACGACTGAGGTAGTAGTACAAGACTTTAGATACAAGCACGGGAAGCCACTCATCAAACCTGATCGTCCTCCTCTAACAATGATGATGTACAATTTGCATGAGTGGTACATGAAAACCTGCATGGAGTCTGGGAAAGACAGTATGTATATCAGATTAAGAAAGAGCACGACTTCATTGGACTCGACCTGATGCCTATTGAATTTGTGAAGTTATTTTAGTTATTCAATCAACATGCCCTCGACAAACAACTCATGACTTGCTACTGTTTGTAAGTATTACTACTTAAGTCTCTAGCTCAGTTCGTTCATTGCATGTATATATAATTATCCTCACTATATTATGCAGATTGAAGATCGTCGAATGCAAAAAAGGAGGAATCTATGACGTTGGGTTCATTAGCCCAGATACTGTAAATGGATGGTCGGTACGAAGCAGAGTCAAAGATACCGAGGAGAACTTGCTAGAAACGTTCCTTAGACATGAAAACAAAAGGGAAATACTCCTTCCTTACAACTTCAAGTGAGTGTTACTATCTTCTGTGTATTCAGTTTCTCTTACTCGAGGTTAAGTAATGTAATTGATGAGTTATGCATGCGCAGGTACCACTTTATTCTGCTATCCGTTAAGCTTGATGGGGCATTAGTAAATGTCTTAGACTCGAGACGTAAAGACCTCGAGGATTATGCGGACATGACTGCAATGCTCCAGAAGTAAGTTCAATCAATACCGGGACCATATATATCGGCAACTTTCGTTCATTTCCTGATATCAAGAAATCATTTTCTTTGCCTGGCAGGGTTTGTAAAAAGTTCACCCGAAAGGTTCCTGGTCTAAACAAAGAGCTGCGATTTACACACCCCAAAGTAAGTAGTATTAACTAGTTCTGCATCTCTAATTGATTCTAGTTTCATCAATACCATTATCATGCTTGCTTATCAGTTTGAGTGAACTCTACTCTCGTAAAGTGCTTGTACCAGGCACCCGGGACTGTTTTATGTGGATACTACATATGCGAGTTCATTCGCCACTCGACCTCTGAGCGGGGCTTCTCTAACAAACAATTTGAACTACGCAAATAATATTCACAATTTTATTTTATTTCTTACCATCAATTGTGTTGAGTTTCATTCATATATATGTATTGACCCCCTTCTTTAAATTATATCTGGAAGATGCGGGATGAACTCCAACCACATGATCGCATACGAGCAATTCAAGAGGAATTGGCGGGATTCTTTCTTGACCAAGTCATACCTGAAGACGGAGAATACCATGTGGAATTGCAATTGGATCTTAGGTGGATGATGTTAGGGATTGTAAGAGACGTTATATTGTATATATCTAGTAACGTCGGACAGATATACAAAAACTTGTTGTTTGACCAAGCATGGAGAAAGAGATGTTACTTCTCTCTATATATGTTCATAGCAGTCTTGTGTAATTAATGATTTCCTTCATTTGCTTACTAGCTCGTGCCGAGTTCTCTCTATATGTATATATAGTAGATAGCGTCGACCAAGCACGTAGAAAGAGAGGTCACTTCTCTCTATTAGCTAGCTAGCACAATATGAAACCCCTAAATTAACCCTCCAAAACCCGTAAACCCCCCCCTTCCAAAAAAACCAGCGCCTTTTGGTCCCGGTTGGTGTTACCAACCAAGACAAAAGCACCTCCTGCCTGGACGCCCGCAGCGTCCACGCGGAGCCACTTTGCTCCCGGTTCGTAAACAAAACGGGACTCACTAGTGCAGAACCGGCCTATTGTTGAACCGGCCTATTGTTGCGGTTCGTAAACAAACGTGGAGCCACGTGGAACCGGCACTAAAGGGTGGGGACTAAAGCCTACCCCCCCCCCTTTAGTGCCGGTTCAACACGGCCCGGCACCAAAGGCCCTCCACATGGCGTTAACGGTGTCATGGGCTGGGGGTAGGGATGAAAATGGAGTGATAACGGATGGAACTAGGTGCTATCATATTTGTATTCATATTTTTTGCAGAAGCGGAAACGAATACAGAAACCCCGGAAATGAATAGGGAAACGAATATTATAGGAAACAGACATAGAGCGAATACGGAGTGGACATGGAAACATAAGTGGGCATTGTCCGGAAATTTAACTCCTTGAGTCGTGTAGAAATAAACATAAAGCAAAAAATATAATGAAATGTTACCATGGCTAAAAATAATATGATTATGTTGGCACCTTAACATAGTATAGTAATAGTAGTGGACAATTGTGTATAGGGTCTAGTTGAGTACATATGTGGTAATAGAAGTTGGACCTCAAATGATCTATTCTGATCATTGTGTCATTGTGCATTGTTTGGTAATTGGGCTACAAAGAAGCCATATGACTATACAAAAAATGGAAATTTCATATTCACGGAAACGGAAAGTTCCGTTTTCACCCCCGTTCCACCGGAAAATACTGTTCCATTTTTGTTTCCATTTCCGCATAAAAATTTCCATTTCTATTTGCATTTTGCAAATTTCCATTTCCGTTTTCATTTTTCCTCTCCATTTTCATTTTTCCTCCGGTAAAGCGAAAAGTTTCCACTCCATTTTCATGCCTAGCTGGGGGGACCTTTAGTCCCGGTTGGTAACACCAACCGGGACTAAAAGTATTTAGTTTTTCTAGTTTTATTTTATTTTTCCTTTTAATTCTTTAGGGGTTTATGAATTAATTATGGTTTAATTTTCCTTTTAATTTTGTGTTTTCCATTTAATTAATTTTCATTTCAAACATATATTGCGCTACTACGTACATACTGTACACACGTTGTGCATGCACATATATATAAATATAAATAGAATTTCTGGTAGAACCGCGATCATATATATATATATCATCGAGTTGCTAGTACGATGACTATATATATACAATTTCTCCTATAATTTGAGGATCATTACATATATATATGCAGGCCTCGTAGAAATCCAGCTAATCGTCGTCCCTGTGGATCTTGTAATGGTATTCTCCTTTGGGATATATGACCTGATCGAGCAGAAATCCAGATAATTCCTCTTGAATTGCTCGTACCCGAGCTTTTGGTATGAGCTGGCCCCGCACCTCCGTCAGCTACAAGATGGAGATCAAGATGAATATATTAGTTGTGTGTGTATATATTATCTAGATCATGATAAAAAAATTATGGATAGTGTTCTGGCAAACGTACCCAAAGGTTTCTTTTGTTTCTGCTCCTTTCAGACGTGATCATGCGAATGTACTCGCAAACATAGTATCCGCATAAACTAGTCCCATGTTCTTGCACCATGCACTTTACGAGAATAAAATTCAATCAGGTAATAATTAATCAAGCATGATAATGGTATTGAAACTACAATTAAAGAGATGCACTAACGTAGCTAGCTAGCTAGTAGTACTTAATTACCTTGGATTGCGTCCATTTCAGTTGTGGTGCCTAGTCGCCTGGGACCTGTTTGATCAACTTGGCCCAAGCCCTACCCGCCGGCAAAGAAAATGAATAAATGAGTTATTAACTAGTTGATATCAGGAAATGAAGTAATTATAGAGGCCGGCATAGTGTGATAATGATTGAAATTACCTGTCAAGCAGCCCCTATCAAGCGAGTCGAGTACTTCAACTTGTCCCTTGTCAACTTCAATGATTAACAAGATCTAGTGGTAACTGCATAACTCATCAACAACACTTATTAACATCTAGTAAGCAAAAAATAGAATTTGTAGTACAAGTTTTATATATATATATATATATATATATATATATATATATAGTAACACTCACCCGAAGTTGTAAGGAAGTAGTATTTCTGGTTGGGTGGTTAGATGGATCAAAAATTCTAGCATTTTTTCTCTGTGTCTTTTCTCGTATGTGAAGTTTCCCACATCTTTTGATTAATCGTATTTGCGTTAATGAACCCAACGCCATAGCGTCCAGCTTGATTCATTTCTTGCATCTTCATTCTGCACAATACCACGGAAACGAATATAGGGAGAATAATTCCAGGTAATGAACGAGAGCATAACTAGCTAGAGACTTTAAATTACAGAATGAAATCACCTATAGACAATAGCAACTGACTACAGATTTGTCGAGTGCGTCTTGATTGAATAACTGGAACAACTCCGCATAATGAATTCACATATCCATTTTATGGAAGTAATGGCTCTCTTGGACTCTCACCATGAGGAACTCTTCATTGGTATTTGTTGTTATTTGGATGTACCACGTATTCAATTCATGCATTCTCGTTGGTAGAAGCTTGACATCTTCAGGCTTGACCAGATGTTTGCCGCGGGCATATTGATATTTTACTTTTGTCTCTTTAAGCACGGGCATTTCCTCAAGGCCTAGGAGTTGTTCAACAGTGACACCGACCTCTTTAGCCATCCTAATATGCTCTTCGGTTACTTCTTCTGGCTGACCAGTGGTACTCATAGGTGTTTGTACAATGAGCGGGGGGATCGATCACTGCCTGTTCTCCCAGCTGGGGGATAGTTTTCCTGCTTTTTTTGCCAACTCCTTGGTTTGAGCTCGAGCTCGACTGTTTTTTTCCTAGAAGATATGACTTCTTGATAGACCGCACATAGTCGCTGTCCTTCTGAGCCGGTTGAGCCATATCAATGAAGTGTTGTGAGACATGCTCATGTACTTTCTCCTTTGGCGGCTGGGGCTATTTCGGTCCAAAATGGGCCTTCAAATGGGCATCCACTGCGCTGTTGAGTTCCTCGTCGGTCAGGTGGTAAGGCAACTTCGGAAGAGCCTTCAGGATTCTTGGACCATATTTGAATTTCTTGCCTATTGTACTTCTAGTCCTCATAGCTGTGGCCTCTCTCTTCCGATGTTGCTTCAGCGACATAGCACGCTGAGTCAACGGAGCATGCTGACGCTATGCCGGACCTAGAGGAGGAGTCGACTGACGCAATGCCGGACTTGGAGGAGGAGGAGTCGGCTGACGCGGTGCCGGGCCTGGAGGAGGAGTCTGCTGACGTGGTGCCGGACTTGGAGGAGGAGGAGTTGGCTGGCGTCATGCCGGACTTGGAGGAGGAGTCGGAGTCAACTGGCGCGGCGGCAGACTTGGAGGAGGAGGAGTCGGTGGCCTTGGAAAGACGATGCAATCCTTTTCCATATAATGATACGATGTATGTCCTCTCCCAAAGTTCTCTCCTTGTCACCTCCAGGAATGTCAAGTTGTAGCTCATGATATGCCGAGATCACTTCATCAACCCCGACACGAGCATAGCTAGCTGGAATGCGATTGCAATGGAAGGTTGCTTCTGGGGGATTTGCTAAAGCATAGCCGTCCGCCACCTTCATTGGATAAGTTCTTCACTTTCATGTGTAGCTCACAGTTAGTCATGTCTTTGATATCCTTCATAGGTTACCTAGCTAGCAGTGCATCGTCATCAATATCAGTTGGGGCGGAACCCACGCTGCTTCTCAGCATAGATGGCATGGTGGTATCCAATGCTGGATCGATCTGCTCATGTTGCCGCTAAGACGCCCTTTCCTGGCTGAGTGAGTCGATTTGCTCCTGCTGCCGCCTGACTCTGGATTCCAACTCCAGGTGCTTTGATTCGAGGCCTTGAAGGCAGAGTGCTTCCTCCTTCTTCCTTCGCTCCTCCTACATCTTATTTCTCGCACAGCTTCTGTAGTCGTCGTTCCAACCCGTAAACCCCTCAAACCACGGAACAACGCCCACGCCTCGTGTTCTTCCCGGGTGTTCAGGATTCTTCAGGGCGCGCGTAAGCTCGTCGTCCTCTCTGTTGGGCGTGAACACCCCCGTTCGAGCTTCTTCTATTTTCATCAGAATTTCATTAGTCACTTTTTGAAGACTTGCCTTCATCATAATATCCCCTGTCTTTGGGTCCAACTTCCCCCCATGCGCGTAAAACCATGTCCTGCACCTCGGGGGCCAGGTCACTGTAACTAGAGTGACCTCTGCACTAATCATATCTTTTTCGGATTTATCCCACTTAGGCAGGGCCGTCCGGTAGCCACCTGCCCCCAGAGTATGGTGCCACTCCTTTTTCGCAGCATTAATCATGTTCTTTCTTGACCGTTCCTTAGCTACTTCCGATTCCTTGAACTTCACGAAATCGTCCCAGTGATCTTTTGCTTTCACTAGTGCTCCCTTGGATTTTGGAGTTGTCTTGTTTGCTTTGATGTACGCAGCCCATGCATTTTTCTTGAAGGTGTTGAATGCGACTGCCATCTTTTTAAGAGCATAGTTTCTGACTTTATTTAGATCTGCATCTGTCAAATTTTCTGGTAGTGTGAAATGTGACAACAGCTTGGTCCAAAGCACATCTTTTGCTCTTTCATCGACAAAAGTAACTCCTTGTCGATCTCCCTTTGCTGCCTTTTTCCATTCTTGTGTGGAGATCGGGATTAGGTCCCTGACAATAACTCTGCATTGATTCTTGAACTTGGTCGCATTTTTCTTAGGTTCAAGCGGTTCACCAGTTGATGTATTGATGGAATCGATGCTGAACTTTATGCCAGCGTCCAACTTTCTGACCAGGCCTCACTTTACCCTGTCGCTTGTAGAAGATTTGCTCGATCCGGAGGCCTAAAAGAAGAAAGATCGATTCGTTAATACATATACAACTCAATTAAGACATGTAATGATCACCAGATGGCTTATATAATAAATATACCTCACCGGTCTTTGTTATTTGAAGAACATTTTCTTTGTCAACATCATTGTCGAATTCATCTATTCTTTCGTCTACATCAAACATACAACCCTCACGGGAATTGTTCAGATATTGCGAGCCGTCATCATCTTCATGTTCATGCTTTGGGCTCGTGGAGCGTATGATGTTGAACAGAGGCTCTTCTCCTTCTCTGCCAGTATTGTCCATAGCTTATATTTAACTAACCCAGAAGAAAGATAAACCAATTTAGTATTCAAATTAGAATGCATGCAATCAATAAGGAAAACTGAATCATAGTACATAATATGCATCATCGAATAAATCGCCTCGAATATTATCGAATATAATCGTGAATACATCTCGAATATTATTACTAATACATCTTGAATATTATTGATTATATAATATCACTACTACAGATCCAGTTGACGTCTCGCGCGGCAGGTGGTGGACACCCAAAGAGAAGGAACTATGACAGGATCATAGCTCGGGTGAGATCCCTGAAGAACCTGCCAGGTATTGGAGAACCTGACGTCCAACGCATCCATGTACCGATGGACGTGCTCTTCCTCCTCCTTGACACGGCGATGTACCACCTCCGGCAGAGCTGGCTGCCTCTGCACCGAAAGTGGCCCACGCGAACGCCACAAAGCAGCTTCGGGTCAACGACGGGACTCAGGTTCCTCACCAAGTTGTGCACCCCCGAAGGTAGCACCTCCCAGTGCCAGCCAGGTGGGGCCCAGTCCTGAATGTTGCCCCTCTAAAGTAGGACGTCGTCGCGAACGAGTCGACGATGAGGATGGGGGCCAGGCATCGTTGACTCCGAGAAAAAAATTCTTATGAAAAAAATTTCTCTAAAAATTAATTAACATTCAAAATTCATCTAATTAACATCTAATTAAAATTCATCTAACATCTAATTAACATCTGATTAACATTCAAAATTCGTCTAATATACATCTAATTAACATCTAATATACATCTAACATCTAATATAAATCTAATTCATCTAACATATAATTAATTAACATATAATTAACATTAAAAAATCAACTAATATACATCTAGTTAACATCTAATATGCATCTAACATATAATTAACATCTAATTCATCTAACATCTAATCCACATCTAATTAACATTCAGAATTCATCTAATTAACATCTAATTAAAAACTAATATACATCTAATTAACATATAATATATCTAAAATTCATCTAATTATTAAAAAAATCCAGAGGCGAGTCAGGGGCTCACAGCGGGGCGACGGCGATGGCAGCGGCGATAGCGATGGCGCGCGAGCTCGAGGAAGCAGGGTCGGGCGGTGCGTGATGGGGGATGACGCGTCTGAGGTGGCGACGGCGTGGGTGGCGCGTCGAAGGCGGCGATGGTGTGGGCGGCGATGACATCGGGGCAGCGACGGCGTGGGCGGCGACGGCATCGGGCGTAAGCGGGCGGCGATCTCTGTGGTCGAAGAGAGACGGAGAAGCAGATGGAAAGTGAAAAAAATTCAACTCCTGCTTATATAGAAGGACCTTTAGTCGCGGTTGGTGGCTCCAACCGCGACTAAAGGGGAACCAACCGCGACTAAAGGTGGTGCTCGCGCAGGCACGGTGCATGGGAAGTTTAGTCCCACCTCGCCAAGCGAGGGGCAGCCACATTGGTTTATAAGCCATGCTGCGGCTGCTCCCTCGAGCTCCTCTCTAAGCAGGCCTATGTGGGCCTATCGAACCTGTGCGGTCCTGTTGGGCCTACTAGGCCTTACGGGCCTGCATCCTAGCCCAGGTTAGGTTTCTAGTCGTATGCAGGCCGTGGCGGCCCACTAGGCGGCCTATTTTTTATTTATTTTTCATTTTTCATTTATTGCTTTATTTGTTTTGTTTTTTTCTGAGTATTTGTGTGCCTTTATTGAGAGTTAATGAGTGAATATTTTTGTGTTAGGTCATAAAAATTATAAACTTTCTGTTAGTGGCGGTAGTTTTGAAATTCGAATAGTTTAAATTCGAATTATTTGAAATTTGTGTGAATCACTAGTTTGTGAATAACTTTACTTTACAAATAGATTTTTCAGTGATTCTTTTTCTACTGTTTAATATTATAGTGTTTTATCATTATATCCAATTTGGTAATTCTAAGGTTATTTAAAAAATGAAATGCCTTTGTAACAGGCGAGTTTTCGTCCGAAACCCTGATACTTCGAAAGAAATTGTCCATTTTGTACACGAAGTGCATCCAATTTTTGACGTAACCCTCTCAACTTTTTATAACATGCTATGTAGGTGAAATGATGATACCATGCGAACTTTCAACCTTTTCAGAGTTCATTTGAAGTGCATTTCAATTTTAGGGTTATTTTGCCAAAATAAAATCAGTAAGTGCATGAAAAGTAGCAAATGAAGTCAGAAAGGGTTGAAAATTGATCATGTGGCTTTGAATGCTGCATTTTGAACACACAAAAAGTATGGAGTTCAAATAAGTTAAAAAATGAAATACCTTTCTAACAAGCGAGTGTTCGTCCGAAACCTTGATACTTCGAAAGAGATTGTCCATTTTGTACACGAAGTACATCCTGTTTTTGCCGTAACCCTCTCAACTTTTTATAACATGCTATATGGGTGAAATTATGACACCATGCCAACTTTCCACATTTTCAGAGTTTATTTGAAGTGCTTTTCAATTTCAGGGTTATTTTGCTGAAATAAAATTAGTAATTGTAAGAAAAATAGCAAATGAAGTCAGAAAGGGTTTCAAATTGAGGATGTGGCTTTGAATTCTGCATTTTGAACACACAAAAAGTATGGAGTTCAAATAAGTTAAAAAAATGAAATGCCTTTTGTGACAAGCGAGTTTTCGTCCGAAACCCTGATACTTCGAAAGATATTGTCCATTTTGTACACGAAGTGCACCCAGTTTTGCCGTAACCCTCTCAACTTTTTATAACATGCTATTTGGGTGCAATGATGATACCATGCCAACTTTCAACCTTTTCAGAGTTCATTTGAAGTGCTTTTCAATTTCAGGGTTATTTTGGTGAATTAAAATCAGTAAGTGCATGAAAAATAGCAAATGAAGTCAGAAAGGGTTCTAAATTTATGATGTGCCTTTGAATGCTGCATTTTGAACATACAAAAAGTACGGAGTTCAAAGAAGTAAAAAAAATGAAATGTCTTTCTGACAGGTGAGTTTTCGTCCGAAACCCTCATACTTCAAAAGAGATTGGTCATTTTGTACACGAAGTGCATCCAGTTTTTGCCATGACCCTCTCAACTTTTTATAACATGCTATGTGGGTGAAATGATGATACCATGCCAACTTTCAACCTTTTTACAGTTAATTCGAAGTGCTTTTCAATTTCAGGGTTATTTTGCTGAAATAAAATCAGTAAGAGAAAGAATAATAGCAAATGAAGTCAGAAAGGGTTGAAAATTGATGATGATGCTTTAAATGCTGCCTTTTCAACAAATAAAAAGTATGGAGTTCAAATAAGTTAAAAAAATGAAATGCCTTTGTAACAGGCGAGTTTTCGTCCGGAACCCTGATACTTCGAAAGAGATTGTCCATTTTCTACACAGTGCATCCAGTTTTTGCCATAACCCTCTCAATTTTTATAACAGGCTATGTGGGTGAAATGATGATACCATGCCAACTTTCAACCTCTTCAGAGTTCATTTGAAGTGCTTTTCAATTTCAGGGTTAGTTTGCTGAAATAAAATCAATAAGTGCATGAAAAATAGCAAATGTAGTCAGAAGGGTTCTAAATTGTTGATGTCGCTTTGAATGCTGCATTTTGAACACACAAAACGTATGGAGTTCAAAAATGTTAAATAAAATGAAACGCCTTTGTAACAGGCGAGTTTTCGTCTGAAACCTTGATACTTCGAAAGAGATTGTCCATTTTGTACACGAAGTGCATCCAGTTTTGCCGTAACCCTCTTAACTTTTTATAACATGCTATATGGGTGAAATGATGACACCATGCCAACTTTCAACCTTTTCAGAGTTTATTTGAAGTGCTTTTCAATTTGATGGTTATTTTGCTGAAATAAATTCATTAAGTGCATGAAAAATAGCAAATGAAGTCAGAAAGGGTTGACAATTGAGGATGTGGCTTTGAATTCTGCATTTTAACACACAAAAAGTATGGAGTTCAAAGAAGTTAAAAAAATGAAATGCCTTTTGTGACAAGCGAGTTTTCGTGCGAAACCCTGATACTTCGAAAGAGATTGTCCATTTTGTACACGAAGTGCATCCAGTTTTATCGTAACCCTCCCAACTTTTTATAACATTCTATGTGGGTGAAATGATGATACCATGCCAACTTTCAACCTTTATAGAGTTCATTTGAAGTGCTTTTCAATTTCAGGGTTATTTTGCTGAAATAAAATCAGTAAGTGCATGAAAAATAGCAAATGAAGTCAGAAAGGGTTCTAAATTGATGGTCTGGCTTTGAATGCTCCATTTTGAACATACAAAAAGTATGGAGTTCAAAGAAGTTAAAAAAATGAAATGTCTTTGTAACAGGCGAGTTTTCGTCCGAAACCCTCATACTTCGAAAGAGATTGGTTATTTTGTACACGAAGTGCATCCAGTTTTTGCCGTAACCCTCTCAACATTTTGTAACATGCTATGTGGGTTAAATAATGATACCATGCCAACTTTCAATATTTTCAGAGTTCATTTGAAATGCTTTACAATTTCAGGGTTATTTTGCTGAAATGAAATCAGTAAGTGCATGAAAAATAGCAAATGAAGTCAGAAAGGGTTCTAAATTGATGATGTGGCTTTGAATACTGCATTTTGAACACACAAAAAGTATGTAGTTCAAAGAAGTTAAAAAAATGAAATGCCTTTGTAACAGGCAAGTTTTCGTGCGAAACCGTGATACTTCGAAAGAGATTGTCCATTTCGTACACGAAGTGCATCTAGTTTTTGCCGTAACCCTATCAACTTTTTATAACATGCTATGTGGGTGAAATGATGATACCATGCCAATTTCAACCTTTTTAGAGTTCATTTGAAGTGCTTTTGAATTTCAAGGTTATTTTGCTGGAAAAAATCAGTAAGTGCATGAAAAATAGCAAATGAAGTCAGAAAGGGTTGAAAATTGATGATGCGGCTTCGAATGCTGCATTTTGAACACACAAAAAGTATGGAGTTCAAAAATGTTAAATAAAATGAAATGCCTTTGTAACAGGCGGGTTTTCGTCTGAAACCTTGATACTTCGAAAGAGATTGTCCATTTTGTACACGAAGTGCATCCAGTTTTGCCGTAACCCTCTTAACTTTTTATAACATGCTATATGGGTGAAATGATGACTCCATGCCAACTTTCAACCTTTTTAGAGTTTATTTGAAGTGCTTTTCAATTTCATGGTTATTTTGCTGAAATAAATTCAATAAGTGCATAAAAAATAGGAAATGAAGTCAGAAAGGGTTGAAAATTGAGAATGTGGTTTTGAATTCTGCATTTTGAACACACAAAAAGTATGGAGTTCACAGAAGTTAAAAAAATTAAATGCCTTTTGTGACAAGCAAGTTTTCGTCCGAAACACTGATACTTCGAAAGAGATTTTCCATTTTGTACACGAAGTGCATCCAGTTTTATCGTAACCCTCTCAACTTTTTATAACATGCTATGTGGGTGAAATGATGATACCATGCCAACTTTCAACCTTTTCGGAGTTCATTTGAAGTGCTTTTCAATTTCAGGGTTATTTTGCTGAAATAAAATCAGTAAGTGCATGAAAAATAGCAAATGAAGTCAGAAAGGGTCCTAAATTGATGGTGTGGCTTTGAATGCTGCATTTTGAACATACAAAAAGTATGGAATTCAAAGAAGTTAAAAAATGAAATGTCTTTATAACAGGCAAGTTTTCGTGCGAAACAGTCATACTTCGAAAGAGATTGGTTATTTTGTACACGAAGTGCATCCAGTTTTTGTCGTAACCCTCTCAACTTTCTATAACATGCTATGTGGGTTAACTGATGATACCATGCCAACTTTCAACCTTTTTACAGTTAATTCGAAGTGCTTTTCAATTTGAGGGTTATTTTTGCTGAAATAAAATCAGTAAGTGCAACGAAAATAGCAAATGAAGTCAGAAAGGGTTTAAAATTGACGATATGGCTTTGAATGCTGCATTTTCAACAAATAAAAAGTATGGAGTTCAAATAAGTTAAAAAAATGAAATGCCTTTGTAACAGGCGAGTTTTCGTCCGGAACCGTGATACTTCAAAAGAGATTGTCCATTTTGTACACAAAGTGCATCCGGTTTTTGCCATAACCCTCTCAACTTTTTATAACATGCTATGTGGGTGAAATGATGATACCATGCCAACTTTCAACCTTTTCAAAGTTCATTTGAAGTTCGTTTCAATTTCAGGGTTATTTTGCTGAAATAAAATCAGTAAGTGCATGAAAAATAGCAAATGAAGTCAGAAAGGGTTCTAAATTGATGATGTGGCTTTGAATACTGCATTTTGAACACACAAAAAGTATGGAGTTCAAAGAAGTTAAAAAATGAAATGCCTTTGTAACAGGCAAGTTTTCGTGCGAAACCGTGATACTTCGAAAGAGATTGTCCATTTCGTACGCGAAGTGCATCTAGTTTTTGCTGTAACCCTCTCAACTTTTTATAACATGCAATGTGGGTGAAATGATGATACCATGCCAATTTCAACCTTTTTAGAGTTCATTTGAAGTGATTTTGAATTTCAAGGTTATTTTGCTGGAAAAAAAATCACTAAGTGCATGAAAAATAGCAAATGAAGTCAGAAAGGAATGAAAATTGATGATGTTGCTTTGAATGCTGCATTTTGAACACACAAAAAGTATGGTGTTCAAATAAGTTAAAAAATGAAATAGTTTTGTAACAAGCAAGTGTTCGTCTGAAACCCTAATACTTCGAAAGAGATTATCCATTTTGTACACGAAGTTCATCCAGTTTTTGCCGTAACCCTCTCAACATTTTATAACATGCAATATGGGTGAAATGATGGCAGCATGCCAACATTCAACCTTTTCAGAGTTTATTTGAAGTGCTTTTCAATTTTAGGGTTATTTTGCTAAAATAAATTCAGTAAGTGCATGAAAAATAGCAAATGAAGTCAGAAAGGGTTGAAAATTTAGGATATGGCTTTGAATTATGCATTTTGAACACACAAAAATTATGGAGTTCAAAGAAGTTAAAAAATGAAATGCCTTTTGTGACAAGCGAGTTTTCGTCCGAAATCTAATACATCGAAAGAGATTGTCCATTTTGTACACGAAGTGCATCCAGTTTTGCCATAACCCTATCAACTTTTTATAACATTCTATGTGAGTGAAATGATGATACCATGCTAACTTTCAACCTTTTTAGAGTTCTTTTGAAGTGCTTTTCAATTTTAGGGTTATTTTGCTGAAATAAAATCACCAAGTGAATGAAAAATAGCAAATGAAGTCAGAAAGGGTTGTAAATTGATGATGTGTCTTTGAATGCTGCATTTTGAACACACAAAAAGTATGGGGGTTCAAAGAAGTTAAAAAAATGAAATGCCTTTGTAACTGGCGAGTTTTCGTCCGAAACCCCGATACTTCGAAAGAGATTGTCCATTTTGTACACGAAGTGCATCCAGTTTTGCCGTAACCCTCTCAACTTTTTATAACATGCTATGTGGGTGAAATGATGATACCATGCCAACTTTCAACCTTTTCAGAGTTCATTTGAAGTGCTTTTCAATTTCAGGGTTATTTTGCCGAAATAAAATCACGAAGTGCATGAAAAATAGCAAATGAAGTCAGAAAGGGTTCTAAATTGATGATGTGGCTTTGAATGCTGCATTTTGAACATACAAAAAGAATGGAGTTAAAAGAAGTTAAAAAAAATGAAATGTCTTTGTAACAGGCGAGTTTTCGTCCAAAACCCTCATATTTCGAAAGAGATTGGTCATTTTGTACACGAAGTGCATCCAGTTTTGCCGTAACCCTCTCAACTTTTTATAACATGCTATGTGGGTGAAATGATGATACCATGCCAACTTTCAACCTTTTTATTGTTCATTTGAAGTGCTTTTCAATTTCAGGGTTAGTTTGCAGAAATAAAATCCGTAAGTGCATGAAAAATAGCAAATGAAGTCAGAAAGGGTTGAAAATTAATGATGTGGCTTTGAATGCTTCATTTTGAACACACAAAAATTATGGAGTTCAGAGAAGTTAAAAAAATGAAATGCCTTTGTAACAGGCGAGTTTTCGTCCGAAACCTTGATACTTCGAAAGAGATTGTCCATTTTGTACACGAAGTGCATCCAGTTTTTGCAGTAACCCTCTCAACTTTTTATAACATGCTATGTGGGTGAAATGATGATACCATTCCAACTTTCAACCTTTTCACAGTTCATTTGAAGTGCTTTTCAATTTCAGGGTTATTTTTGCTGAAATAAAATCAGTAAGTGCATGAAAAATAGCAAATGAAGTCAGAAAGGGTTGAAAATTAATGATGTGGCTTTGAATGCTGCATTTTCAAGAAATAAAAAGTATGGAGTTCAAATAAGTTAAAAATGTAATGCCTTTGTTACAGGTGAGTTTTCGTCCGCAACCCTGATACTTCAAAAGAGATTATCCATTTTGTACACAAAGTGCATCCAGTTTTTGCCAGAAGTATCTCAACTTTTTATAACATGATATGTGGGTGAAATGATGATACCATGCCAACTTTCAACCTTTTCAGAGTTCATTTGAAGTGCTTTTCAATTTCAGAGTTATTTTGCTGAAATAAAATCAGTAAGTGCATGAAAAATAGCAAATGAAGTCAGAAAGGGTTCTAAATTGATGATGTGGCTTTGAATGCTGCATTTTGAACATACAAAAATTATGGAGTTAAAAGAAGTAAAAAAATGAAATATCTTTCTAACAGGCGAGTTTTCGTCCGAAACCCTCATACTTCGAAAGAGATTGGTCATTTTGTACACGAAGTGCATCCAGTTTTTGTCGTAACCTCTCAACTTTCTATAACATGCTATGTGGGTGAAATGATGATACCATGCCAACTTTCAACCCTTTTTAGAGTTCATTCGAAGTGCTTTGCAATTTCAGGGTTATTTTGCAGAAATAAAATCCGTAAGTGCATGAAAAATAGCAAATGAAGTCAGAAAGGGTTTAAAATTAATGATGTGGCTTTGAATGCTGCATTTTGGACACACAAAAAGTATGGAGTTCAAATAAGTTAAAAAAATGAAATGCCTTTGTAATAGGCGAGTTTTCGTCCGAAACCCTGATACTTCGAAAGAGATTGTCCATTTTGTACAAGAAGTGCATCCAGTTTTTGCCGTAACCCTCTCAACTTTTTGTAACATGCTATGTGGGTGAAATGATGATACCATGCCAAATTTCAACCTTTTCAGAGTTCATTTGAAGTGCTTTTCTATTTCAGGGTTATTTTGCTGAAATAAAATCAGTAAGTGCATGAAAAATAGCAAATGAAGTCAGAAAAGGTTGAAAATTGATGATGTGGCTTTGAATGCTGAAGTTTGAACACAAAAAAAGTATGGAGTTCAAATAAGTTAAAAAATGAAATTACATAATAAATACTAAAAGTGAACATAGATGCGCTTATGTAGGGAAAATTTGACTTAAAATCAGACTGGAATTCAGGTTGATTTGAGGTCAAATTTCCCCATATAAGGGCATATATTTTCAATTTGGGAGGAACACAACAAGGTAGAGAGGGGTGGGCTTATAAACCGGTTCGAGTGCCCCTCGCTTGGCGAGGTGGGACTAAACTCACACCACAACCATGACCAACCTTTAGTCCCGGTTGGTGGCTCCAACCGCGACTAAAGGCTATCCTATAGTCGCGGTTGGAGCCACCAACCGGGACTAAAGGTTCCCGTGGGGTCACAGGTTGACGCCAGCCTGCCACCACACCTTTAGTTCCGGTTGGAGCTGCCAACCAGGACTAAAGGTCCGTAGCGAACCGACACTAATGATCCCCGTCATGAACCGGCACTAATGATCACATTAGTGCCGGCTCAAAAGCTAACCGGGACTAATGATGCAGACAAAAGGTCGGTTTTCTACTAGTGACTAAAGGTTTAGGGTATTAGTCCCGGCAGTTTTGTCCCCGTTCCAGAACCGGGATTAAAGGCCCTCTCGAACCGGGACTAGTACCCTATTTTCTACTAGTGTAGTTCAGCGAAGAGATGGTGATACAAGTGTAGTAATGATAGTAGATATTGATTTTTGTAATCTGAAAATATAAAAACAGCAAGGTAGCAAGTGAAAAAAGTGAGCACAAACGGTATTGCAATGCTTGAAAACAAGGCCTACGGTCCGTAATTTTGCTAGTGCAATCTCTCAATAGTGCTAATATAATTGGATCACATAACCATCCCTCAACGTGCAACGAATAATCACTCCAAAGTTCTTATCTAGCGGAGAGCATAAGAAGAAATTGTTTGTAGGGTACGAAACGACTTAAAGTTATCCTTCCTGCTCGATCTATCCAAGAGTTCGTACTAAAATAACCAAGTTATCCTTTCCGATCGATCTAACTAAGAGTTCGTACTAGAATAACACCATATGATACGCATCAACTAACTCTAATGTCACCTAAATACGCCAATTTCACCACAAGTATCCATGAGTTAATTATACAATACGCATCAAACAATTTCAGATTCATAATACTCAATCTAATACAAAGAACTTCAAAGAGTGCACTAAGATTTATACCGGATAAGCTAGGACAAGAATATGTATCAACCCCTATGCATAGATTACCCCAATGTCACCTCGGGAATCCGCAAGTTGAGTACATAACATATATCAAGTGAATCACTTGAATACCCCAATGTCACTATGGGCATCCGCATGCAAAGACATATATCAAGTGCTCTGAAATCCATAATTCAATCCAACAGAACGAAATCTCAAAGGGAAAACTCAATTCATCACAACAAGATAGAGAGGGTAAAACACCATGTGATCCAACTATATTAACAAAGCTCATGATACATCAAGATCGTGCCATCTCAGGAACACGAGAGAGAGAGAGAGAGAGAGATTGAACACATAGCTACTGGTATAAATCGTCAACCCCGAGGGTGGACTGCTCCCTCTTCATCATGGACTCCGCCGGGGTGATGAAGATGGCCACCGGAGATGATCTACCCTCTCCGACAGGGTATCGTTTTCTCTCCAAATTGGTTTTTTGTCAATATAGAGGCCTTGCGGCAACGGAACTAGGAGTCTAGGGTTATTTATGATGGTTTCTATCTTTATAAGAACTTTTTGCGTTGGTTTCAAGCAGACATGGGCCACGAGGTGAGCACCCTCCACCAGGGCACGGTTTGGGGGCCTGACGCGCCCTGGTGGAGGGTGGCCACCTCGTGACTCTTCTGGCCCTCCCATGAAGCGTCGGATGCCTCTTTAGTTCCAAAAAAACTTCAAAAAGTTTCGGGTGATTCCGACAACTTTCATTTTCTGCACAAAAAACAACACCACGGTAGTTCTGCTGAAAATAGCGTCAGTACGGGTTAGTTATATATAAATCATATAAAGTGCATCAAAACCATATAAAAGTTTTGTAAAAATAGGTGAATATGGTATGAATACTTCATAAATTATCGATACGATGAAGACGTATCATGAAGATATGCATCAACCAACTTGACTCCGGTCACACTAAGAACAACTCCCACAAAAGACTATGGTGGCCTGCCTGAATGCCTTATCCTTTTCAGGATCAATCGTTCCACTGGGAATCACAACAGTGACCCAGAACACACTCATAGTTGCAAGCCACATGATGCTCTTGGTCCGCCAACGCTTAAAATGCGTCTCGGTAAACTTTTTTGCTTTCAGTGTCGCAACAAAGCCTTGAATAAAAAGGGCCTAAAATAAGGTTTTTGGATTGCTGAAAATATTAGCACTTTTCCAATTAATGTAATGCACGAGTAGACAGTAAGCATGACACTCACAGTGTGCAACTCATACCGATACCTAAGCATGGGAGCACGTACAACACATAGAACTGAAACATCTATGAACATGGCATATACTGCTAACACATGAACAACTAAATGGGGATGAACAAATCATACTCTTTGATTGGCCAGGCGAACAGGGTGGCGTCAGCAGCAGCCTCAGTGTTGTTCGTGGACTTCTTCTTGCTGGCGGTGGCATCGACCAAGAAGTCGATGCAGGGTAAGTAGTCGAAGCGGAGGAGGACGGATCGGGAGGAGTCGTGCTGAGAAACTCCACAAAAACCTTATTGCCCTTCTCCCAGACAATATCTCGAAGGACGGGGTTCCAGAGGCCCTGCTCTCCCGACCAACCGTGCATGCGGTCGGTGGGATGGGATCGTCGGAAGCAGCATATCAAGAGCAATAGTAGATGACGACTAGGGTTACACGACCAGGGAGTGAGTGTGTCGGCCGCATTGACCAATCCATCCAATATGTAGGTCGTCAGGTAGATGGGTCTGGGCCCATGACCAAGTCCACCAATAGCCCACAGTCCAATATATCTGACAATAGAACTTTCATTAGGAACTCGTTAATTAATTCATTACTGACCGGCAAAAATAAGCACATAGGTATGAGATCGGCTCGGCTCATTCCCGCAACCTGCGACGCGCGCGTCATGACGAGGCGGGTGGTAGAGGAGCGCACGCGTACCACTTCTCTTGCCAAGCTTTCAATGACAGTATGGTAGAGTTGTCCTTATAAAGGGGGTCCAACTCTGACTTTACTAGCAGCATGGTACTAAACTTCCCATTACTTGTCATGCACCTACATGGGACTTAGTGATTAAACATGAATTATTGTCTTATATTGGCCAAAGCCTATCTAAAATTAAACATTTTATTTATAATAACATGACATTTTCTGAAAATGAAGGCTAAAAACTGTCATCCTCAATGTCATGTTTTTATGAAGAAATTTTCACCCCGGATACAACTAAAACCGTCGGGAAAAACGTTCGAAATATCATGCTCTCCTAGTGAACGGTGTCCAGTTAGCTTTTCCATATAAATACCAAATTATTGGCTAGAAACAATTGTGTGAAGTGACGGAGCCGGCGCCCGACCACCCTGGGCATTTGCCCGGGCTCGCTGCCTTCGCGAGAACATACGGAGCTCTCTCGCAACAGGGAAAATACAAGCCATGTATCGTGGTCTTCCAGGCAGATTTTGTTGGGCTAGGCTTCCTCGTAGTGAGCTTGCTGAGACTAAGCTTGGGAAAACGAGAAACACACGGATCTGGTCAGCTCGTTAATCCGTAACCCTTTTTTAGGGGAGCTCCTATACTCCGCTCGTTGCGGCGAAGTGTCGGCGCTTGGCACAGGGGCGGCTAGCCTGGATCGACCCATTCACAGTGGCACGCATAGACACGTTCCCAAAATAAGACATCACAAAAAATATAATAACGCTAGCGTTCAAACGCTAACCCGTGACTTCGTAGTAATTGGCCCGGCGTGCAAGCCACTTCATAGACGCTCTCATGTTCAATTTGTAGGGCGACATTTAAGGAGACATACGACAGCGATAAAACTTAAACATTAATTCACAAAAAATCCTAAAAACTAAAATTCAGAACATTTTTCAAAATTACGAATATTTTCTTCAAAACACAAACATTTTCCGAAATTTTGAACAAATTTTGATGATATGATTTTGTGAACAAAAAGTAAAAATGTTTACATTTTTTGAAAATTTCAGAATATTTTTGAATTTGTGCAAAACAATAGAAAACACTAACTATTTTTGAATTTATGAACAAATTTGGAAAGCTGGAACATTTTTGGCAATTCCCAAACATTTTTTCAAATTTATAAAAAAAACTTGAAAAATCGAGCTACTTGAATTTGTGACGAAAATAAAATGCAAACTGTTTTTGAAGTTATGAAGAAATTCTCAGAACCTTAACATTTTTGAATTTGTGAATAAAATTTGAAAACGGGAACAATTTTTTAAACAACGAACATATTTTCAATTTTGTGAACCAAATTTGAAATGTCAATAAGTCTTTAAAACCTGAATAAAATTTGAAAATAAGAACATTTGTTGAAAAATTATGATCAATTTATTGAAATGAGAACACCTTTTGAATTTATGAACAACTTTGAAAGAACTTCCATTTTCTGAGAAACTGAATATTTTCTAAAAGCATGAATACATTTTCAAAATTCCGAAAAATTATGAAACGTGAACTTTTTAAAAAAGGAAAAAAAATGAAAAATAGAAAAGAAAATTAAAATGAATAAGAAATAAATAGAAAATGTAGAAGAAAATTGAAAAAGAAGAAGAAAAGTTAACAGAAAAACGAAAAAATAAGGAAAATTTGTTAAAAAACAAAGATAAACAAAAAACCCGATAAAAACAAAAAAAATGGTTCCGGAAACCTTCTACAAGGTTCTCAGAACCGGCCGAAAACGCTTAAACGGACGGCTCAATCGGAGCGATCGCACGAGGTCATGTGCGAAGCAGCGATATCTTGACGTAGAATGCGTGAAATAGAAACTTTCCCTTTTTAGTCCCTTTAATCCATAGCAGATCGCTCCACGCCTCCATCTCCCGAGTGGCAAATGTTCGGCTGTTCGCAGATCTCATGTATCGTTAGACCCTACACGTATAGGAGGGAGCCCACGTTGCCGTGTATAATTAGACACTACAATTTGTGTCTCATTCACACTATTCGTCGTCAGATAAAATGGGTTGTGATTCGTGTAGAGCAACTGAACATTTATTTCGGGTTGTGCAGGAATGCATGCATGACCAACTATTCTTGTGTTCTTCGTACTTTGTTTGGTTGATACTCCTACCTTGTTTTTCTTCGTGCAGACGGTCGCGCCATACAGCCCGAGGCCCAGGTAGGGAGTACCTAGAAACAAACCATTTAGTTGGTACCTTTTTTTCTTCTTGTCAGGCTAAGCATCTGTTGGATAGCCCCTGCGTTGGTGTCGTGTGGGCTACTCGGTAGGCAGCCTCGACCCTAGCCGACGCCATCACAACTCTCACATTCCTCCTCTCTGTCGTTGTCGTTGAACGTCATAGGCAAAGCCGTGTGGCCGACGACGGCGACGAGGATCTTGCTCGCGCTCTCGGACACGACGGCAAGCTTCTCATGGACAGCGACGGTGGTGCAGAGATGTTGGTGCTCGGATCCGACATGGACTGCTCCAGATGGCTGTTTCGTCGTTGGCGTGTCACTCGGGCATGACACAGTAGGCATGGGTGACAGTGGCTCTCCACGGTAGTGTGCGTCTGCGAACACGACACCCCAAAAAATTGGATCGTTGACTTGAGCAACGGTTCCAGGCGGATTCCACCGTCGCTCTCTCCTTCATGCACCCTTCCCCCTCCCCGATCGCTGGCTATGTGCTATTGGCAAAAGCCCTCATGGTGGGTGGCGGTGGGATGACACGATGGATTCTTCTTATCTTGGTGGTGAGACCACCCACATCGGAAGGAGGTGGCAATTTTGCTAGGTCTGGGCGGCAGGGCGACGGCCTCGCTGCGAATTGCAGTGGCCAGCGAAAGGTCCTCATGCGGGCTCCTCCGGACTAGGTTCGACATTACAAAAAAGATGAATGAGGTTTTGACCAATAGGATGTGGAAGATGATGATCAGTGCCGAAGTCTCCTTGATCGTTTTCGCTCGCTCTCTTGTGTTTTTGGTGTATTCGCTGGTTAGTTTTAATTTTTTTCCTGTTTTTTTCCTTGCGGTTATCTTTGTTCTTTTCTATGTTTCATTCTTTTTCATCGCTTTTCCCCCCCTTGGTTTTGAGTGGTTTTTTCCTTTTGTTTTTTAGGTTTGTTTTTTTACTAGTTAGTTTCCTTTTTGTTTGGTTTTTATTCTGTTTTCGTTTACTTTCTTCTTCTTTGTTTTTGTCCATTTCTCCTTTTGTTGGGCTTTTTTCTATTTTCATTATTTTTTGGTTTTCTTTGTTTCTTTCTTAGTTCTCCTCTGTTCTCCTCGGTTTTGTTTTGTTTTTCTTTAGTTTTATTCGTTTCCTCTTGGGTTTTCATGGTTTCCTCAGGTCTTTGTTTTCCTTCATTCCTGAGGCGTTTCTTTTGTTTATTTCTTTCGTTTCTCCAGTTTTCATGGGCTTTGTTCTTTTTTCCTTTAACACATTCCTAAATTTTCATACACATTTGCACATTTTACCTATACATCAGGAACATTTACTTACATATGTTTAACATTTTCAAATATGTAATTGACATTTAAAATAATTAGGTTTGATGACTACATTTTTTTTCATACACATTTATGTTTTTGGTATATACCAGGAACGTAAATGCTTGTCATTTTTAAAATATATGAGTAACATTTTTTATACATGATTCACATTTTTAAATTTATGTTCTCATGCTAAAATTCTTTAATAAGACTTCTACATTTTGTGTATACATCATGTACATTTTTTTGTATATGTTAATATTTTTTATATAGATGATTGACATGTTTTCAAATATTTGTGTTTGATGACTACTTTTTTGTACACGTTTTGCATTTTCGGTATATATCAGGAACATTTTGAATACATGTATAACATTTTTTTATTTTACAATTTTTTTAATAAGCAGTCAACATTTTTAAAATTATGGTTTTATGTTCAATTTTTTAATACACTTCTACATTTTTAGTATACATCAAGAACATTTTTAATGCACGTTTACTATTTTTGAAATTGATGTTCGGGCGCATATAGGTCGATGATAATAAAAAACAGAACAACAAACCGCCTAGTAAAATCATCTCTGTGTATGATATAAGACAAAGCCACACATAAAAGGATCAAGTTACAAGCATGCTGGCAAGAAAAGGAACACTTTTTCAAGTAATAGAGATTAAAAGACAATAATGGTTTTGCTTATTATCATTTAGTTACACCTAACTTTCAAACCATACAATTTAGGCATCAGGATTTGTGCCAGTTTTTCTAAAGGGGGCACACCGCACAACATCAATGATCTACTTCAGTACTGTTCAGAAAGCTTACGATCTGTTTTCTACGAATAAATAGCTCTACGGGGGACAAAATATATGGACTTGTACCACATCCATAATTCATTACATAGAGAGTACAAACAACTTAGAGAAGTTTTACTACCAAAACAGAATTAAATACATAGAGGTAACGACACTGTCGTATGTGTGTCAATTGAAGTCTGGATCCTCTCCTTAAGCTTCCAAAATACATGCATATCAAAGGACCATTGGGAAGTAAGGTGGGATAATAGGGCGTTTTGGAGGCCGAGCTTCATGGAAGTCAAATTTTTGACAATTTCAAAATTCAAACTTTTCAAATCGAAAAATTCTAAAAACAATATAAACATATGTGTTTTAGCGTTCATGATGAAATACATTGAATTGCAAGCTGCACCAAAATCAAAATCATAAAATTTTAGAATGAACAAAATCATAAACTTTTAGAATGAGGAGTATTTCATCATGAAACCAATCAAGTGCCTGCCCGCTTTTGTGGCCGAGACAGCGTTTGTGTATTCGCTGCCGCAAACGAAGTGCCACGGTGGAGGCGACTGTTCTTCCGACATGGGACGAGAATCATCACAATCATCTGACGATGGTATAGAGTAACACAGTTTGAGAGCCTTGTTGCCTTCATCTCTTTCTAACCTTGCATCATCTTCTTCCATGATGCTAGTTTTGTAGACAAGTGACTGTGAGCCAGCTTAGCAAATAATGAATAGACTCTGTTCATATGGGCTATAGCAGGCTGCACATGACTTGGGTAATCTTGGTTTCTTCACCTAAGAGGTTCCGCCTGCAACAATCAAGCACAAGGGGGACCGTGGCTATGTCGAAGCCGATTGGATCCTCTTCAGGTTCCAGCACTGCAGGGTGGCTCAACTCCTCGTCCTTGTACGCCTATAGAAAGCAGAATTGAGGGGTGCAACGACGGGGCATGCCGGGCGACGTGTCTATCCGGCGGCAACTGGAGTGCAAGACCTCGATCCCTCCTTGAGCCGGGAATTGGAAGGTTGTGACGATGGCGTGTAGGTAATTTTCACATTTACATGAGCAATGGAGCTTCACACTGACCCATACGGAGCACATGAGCCGGCCATCGAGATGGGCGAGGAAGCCATAACCTTTGTTGTGCATGAAAGGACAAACAGAGTCAATCCTGATAGGCGGTTCCAGATTGAGCCTATGGAGATCTTCATCATATTGGAGCTTGTATGTGTAGATGGTGTTATCGCTGAGCATGTAGACAGCAACATCCTCTTGTATATATATACCATGAAATCATTTTGCAGCGCGTCCATCGCCTGGTTTGGCGTAGCGGGCAGCGCTGGCTCCAGCAACCGCGCTAAAATGCAACGCGCGCGTAGCTCCAGCAGGCGTGCGCGCGCTCGTTTGTACAAACACTACGATACATAGATAAAAAACGATATAAAGATATTTTACATAGTTCAACTAGATAAACCACAGTGCAACTACATAAAATTAAACTACGGTGCAACTAGATAAACTACGGTGTAGCTAGAAACTACTCCGAGTCGTCCCCATCATCATCATCCTCATCCTCGGTGGTGTTGTCCGAGGTATCGATCCATATGTCATACCAACGTTTATCCTCGGTGGTGAAGATCGACTTCCCACCTGCTTCAACGATATCGCACCGCGATATGGCCAGTGCCTTCCGCCGACGCCTGTCCGCCCGCTCCGCGCGGTGCCTTGCCGTCCTCTCCGCCCAGTAGACACGCTCGTTGGCGATGTCCTCCAGGTGGCGCCGGCTCCACTCCGCCATGGCTCGCTCGTCCTCCTCGGCGATGAGGAGGCGGCGCTGCCACCGACTGTGCTCCGCACAGTCCTGGTCCGTGATAAGACGAGGCGGAGGGGCGACGGCCTGCGCCTGTTCACGCGTGTAGACGTCATAGAAGTTTATCTGTGATGGAGGCCTCTCTAGGCGCCACGCCTCCGCGTCGTATGCGTGGGCGGCCTCGTGCGCGGTTCGGAACGTGCCGAGGCCGAGCCGGACGTCGCCGGACCGAATGTCGGCGTAGTACCAGCCGTTGGGGCGCTGACGAACGCTGCGGTAGCCCGAAGTTCCTCGGCGGCGCGGCGGCATGGTGGCACGATGGCAGCGGGGGGCTTGAGCGGCGAGGGAACGGCGAGAAAGCAGTGGAAGCGGCAAGAAGGCAGGGGAAATGCGCGCGTGGCAGTGTAGAGGAACGTGTGGCGAACACCGCAATATATAGACGCGCCGCAAGCGGTACGTCAAATCTAGCGGTACGTCAAATCTAGCGCGCGACCGACAGCTTTCTCCCGCGTGCGCGCAAACGTTTACGGTGCACGCTTGTTTTCGCCGCTCGTTGGAGCGCGCGAAAACTTTTCATGGACACTAAATAGGCCTCTTACCGTGCGCGTCTTTTGACGGCTGTTGGAGATGCTCTGCCCCAAGATAGGTTGGTGGAACATGTACGGCCAGGGGTGGTGTTGGTGGATACGCTCTAAAATATGTTTTCGGGTGAGTGAAGCAATCGAAGGTGAAGAAAATGCCAGATTGCATGAGGGACACCAGTATCAACGTGCGCTTGCCATTGCCACCAGAGAGGGGGAGCACGGTGCATCCCTGTAGGTTGCGACCATCCCATGTGTCGAACATGTCGTAAACGTCAGGGCCGACGAAGGGGTCGCCGACCTTCTCCCACCGGCCGGCGTCCTTGTCCAGGCGATGCATCACCAGGGTGAACTCGCAAGACACGAAGAAATAGTCATGGGAGGCGGCCCAGGTGTGGCCGGCGGCGGAGACGGGCCAGCAAGGGCACCAAAGGGTCCAGCGGCAGGGGAGGCAACGGCTGCTCCAGGCGAGAGGGGTCCGCGCGCAGCTGCAGGGCCATGGCCTGAAGCGGCGTCTCGTCATCCTGGTCCTGGTGCAGGAGGCAGAGCGAGCCGCCGTCGGGGGTCAAGGCGGCGGTGGCGTAGACCACCGGACTACCCACGTCGTAGAAGATGTCGACCACGTCGTTGCTCCGGCCGAGGACCCGGCCGCACCGCGCCACGCGGAGCCGGTGCAGCCGCAGCAGCTCGCCGTTTTCGGTGCGGCAGTTGATGCCGACGAGCAGCGACCAGGCAGGCTGCCGGCCATCCGCATCGGCCAGAGACGGCGTGCCCACGTAGTCCCTACCGGGGGAGACGAAAGGGATCGGAGGCGCGCAGTGAGAGCGCCAGCAGCACACGCAAGCGTACAGATCGCACCCATCATTCTCTTCCTCCATCCGACCGTTGCCTACCTCGGGTTAGGGTTTGCTCTGCTCCGCTCGACTTCAGCCCCCGGCGGTTTGATTTGATTCGATTTGCTGACTCGTGTGAGTTGAGCTGTTATTTTTCTTTGGTGATTCAAAGTAATGTTTATAGGTACACCAATGGGGTGTGTTACACGTCCGCGGCTAATCTTTCTAAAAAATCAATCGGGTCATGAGCCGTCAGATTTGCTATATCTAGCAAGTCAAAACAACTACATGCTTTGAAAACATGATCCCTGTTGCAAAACCAGAACAACTATACGGGACGTCATTTGGACGTGTGTCATACACGAGAGGCGGCGGACATAGACACTGTAATCCACCAGATGATGATTAGCTTTTCCCTACACCAATTGGATCATGTGGATTGCCCAAACAAACATGTCTACCTATGCCTCTAGCGTTGCACTAACTTGATAAGATTATGAGCCTTAAAATTTTAGTTCCTACTTAAAAAATGAACTCACAAGACTGAAAAACTACAACTATGATTCCTTTTGATGTCGATTCTTGTTTTAGTTGTTTTCTGTTTGTTCGGATGTGGGGCATTTTACATCCAGCATGAACTGCGTACGTTGCTCCTTTTTTTCTCTCTGCTGGGGCTGTGGCCATTTCCTACACATGACGCGTTTTGCATCAAAATGTCGTTCCTTCACAAAAATGGATAAAGAATGATACTGGGCAGCCCGTTAATACGCTGAGAACATACATAGATGGATTAACGAGTTGCTCGCTGTCGTTAAGACTCGGCTCCTTAAGCTCGCAATCGCTAAGGCTCAGCTCATTAAGCTCGTTGTCATTAATGAGCAAAAGATAATGTTTGATCACTATGTTCATTAAAACCTTGTTAAGCTCGCGAGCGCTCGTTAATACATTATTATGTGCTCAAATGTACGGGATACGAGTGTGGGTGTAATATCGACAACGAGTTATGGTCCTCCTATCCGTTGCATGGACGTTCATGCTACCGAGGTGGGCGTCGCTCTTGCGTGCCCTGTGGCTGCCCTCCTGATCACCTACTTTGGTTTCCATTTTCAATCTAGAGATTGCACTTCTCCGTGCTTGGCGCCTTGGCCCCTCGTTGATCACCTCCAAAAGAAGCTGCCTACTTGGAGTTGGAGAGCCTCCCTTCTCTCTGTGGCGAGAGACTTTCCCTTGTCAACCATGTCCTCTCTGCCATGTCGATGCATATCCTCTCGGCTAGGGATGTAAATGTCAAATAAGTGGCAGCCACAAGTCCCATTTATTTATCTTTTTCTAGCTTCATAGTTCATTTTCTCCACACAAAAAATAATTTTTTGAACTACTAGACAATTAGTGGGTTTAAATGGGATTAAATATGACCCAGTTCCCATCCCTACTCTCGGCTATCGCCGTGAACGCCAACATCCTCAGGAGAGCCAACCGGGTAATCTTTGACTTCCTCTGGCATGGCCGGAAGGACGTTGCAGCCAAATATTGTCCCGTAAACTGGCTCAAGGAGTGTATGATGTTCCACCTCGACGGCCTCGACGTGCGTGATCTTCAGCGCACGGATATTGCCCTTCGGGTTCGATGGCTATGGCTTCAGACTACCGACCGTACTCGGCCTTGGAGCCACCTTGAACTCCAACATGACACCGGCGTCCGAGTGATCTTCCGTGCTTCCACCTGTTGGGACCATGTTTTGAAAAAAATGTTCATAATTTAGAAAAATGTTCACATTTAGAAAGTGTTCGGGATTTCCAATTTTTTGAAAAAATATTTGTGTTTTTCAAATAATGTTTGGAATTGCAAAAATAACTCACCTTTTCTAAAACAGAAAAGTTAAAGAATAAAAAGGAAATTGGAAAATAAACAGCCAAAAAAAGTCAAGCAAAGTAAAACGGAAAATGAGCAGCTAGACATGCCTAAGAAAATGAAAAAAAAAACAAGACCCACTCCCTACATTTTTTTTTTGACAAAAATACTAACTCGGACAGATTTGTCATACTCGTCAACTAAACTTGCCATTCTTCAAGAAAATAAATTTGCCATGAATAACTCGATTTGCCATGCATCGTCCAAACCCTTATATCAGATTTATAGTGGAGTCCATATATACCAAAGTAGTGCATGGATTGTACAGGTATAAATGGCATTGTCGAATTTGTCTTGCAATGTTTCTATTTAATAAGCCTTTATACAAATTTTATAGTCATAGAAAATAGTCAAAACTTGTAAGAAGACCAGAAATAAGTCAACCACGCCTTGTATTTTAAGGAGGGTGTTAACTTTTATTTTTTACTTTCCTGGCATTTTAATTCATGAGCGCTTATTAAAATTCTGTAAACATTAAATGACACAAACATTTTATAAAATTCACATTATTTCAGATCCATACTATTTATTAAGTTTACATATATTTTCGAGGTTCATGATTATTGTTGAAGTTTGTGAACATTTTTAAATTTGAAAACTTACTTGATTTGCGACTATTTTTTGAAATCCATAAATACAGTTCACATTCATGAACGTTTTCAAAAATTCATAATTATTTAAATCTGTATTTTTTATAAAATCATTGAACATCCTTTAATTTAAACTATCTTTTTTAATAAAAAAGACAGTCAGTTGTTTCCAAGCTAGCGTTGGGACGAGCGGGAATAGCTAAACAAGCGATAGAAGCAAGGAAGCAAGCTAAGCAAGCGAGAGCTTCGTAGGCTGGCCATGAGAGCATCATTGTAGCAATTCCATGGTTTTGACGTTAAATAGAAGCTCCCAATGAGCTCAAACAACCCTCCCCCCCCCCCCCTCGGCTGATCTCGAGGCCGAAATGTATAAAGACACCATAACCATGCAACAATCTACTCCACTTTCCTCCTCTTGAAACAAATGATGTCTCCAACAACAACGCAACACGATATCCACACGAATATAATCACGAACATAACATGATTAAAATACAAACCAACACAAATAAAATCAAAACCAAAACCAATCGCAATGTTCTATTATGGATATAAAAAAAATTAATCCTACGAGTGAAAAATGGTGTGGCGAAATGTGCGTTCGTTTTAACCATGTGTCGCTGGCCCTCATCAAACTGGTCCATGTATGTGCTCTGTGGCATCGCTTTTGAGTCTCGACATGAACCAATATGTGGTTGGATGATTATGAAAACAATGTTATCCCCAACCTATAAGAATTCAAATCATAGACTTGATATTGATGCTCGCATTTTTTTAAATTTATTCTAGGCCTTCCGACGATGTGCGCTTAGTGGGAAGAGATGACCCCATTGACTACGAAGGTGTTTCTGACGATTTCATCAATCTTAAGATGTTGTGTCGGCTCAGTCTTTCGAAAATGCTCACATGGATAGGATGTGCGCGCGTGCGTGCACTTGTATATATGTGAGTATATGCTCGTGTATGTGGGGGACTTCGATTATACCGTGTTAAAAAAAAGTCCCGGCCTATGAACATTTCCGTGTGACGTTGATCAAGATCTCGGGGCAATCCGTCCGTGGTCGTCGGCGTCGAGTCGCCGATCGAGCGAGCATTCAAGGCGTGGGATTCAATCGAAGCAAACGATATATATTTCCTACATTAAATTGTACTGCACTATTAGTAGAAGGCGCATGAGAGAGCGTGCAGCCAGCAGCCAGCAGCTTCAATTCCAACCCCTCGCGACCTGCAACCTTGCTAACTTAATCCCACTCGCTTCACGCATGCCCTCCTCGCTCGTCGTTGACTTACTAGTTAATCCATCCGATCAGATTCATCGATCCATCCGATCCATCTCCATGCGTGCAGATGTGCCGAGACTACGTGCTCGATCCGGCCCTGAGGCACAGATTACTTTAGTCAAGGCCGGCAGCTCCGGCCGTGCACATGGCTGCCTCTGCTGCGCGCTTGCGTGCCCTTGCGCTCTCGGGCGCCCTCCTTGTCCTCGTGGTCGGCGTCTTCTCTGTCTCCGGCGTGGAAGCCGCGAACAGCTCTTCGTCGCTGCAGTCGTCGTCTACTCCGGTGCAGCAGGCGGCTTTTACCAGCAGGAGGCTGAGCGTGGAGCGGGAGCTCGACGCCGCGCGAGTCGCCATACAGCGCGCGGCGCGGTGGCACCGTGGCAGCAACGCCAGCTCGGCGCCGAGCAGATGGTTCCGCGGCGAGGACGTTGAGTATGCTCTCCTCGCGAGGGTGTACCGCAATCCGGCAGCATTCCACCGGTAAGATATCTGGACGTAGCCGGCTTGCTCCTTCAACGGCTGATCTTACATGCTCACGCGTACTCATGGATGGCATGGCAGGAGCTACGTGGAGATGGAGAGGCGGTTCAAGGTGTACGTGTACGAGGAGGGGGAGCCGCCGATCCTGCACGCGGGGCCCTGCAAGAACATCTACACCATCGAGGGCCGCTTCATCGAGCAGCTCGAGCTCTTGGCGCCGCCGGCTGCCGGCGTCCGGACGTGGGACGCCGACCGCGCGCACGCCTTCTTCCTCCCCTTCAGCGTCGTCCAGATGGTGCATTTCGCGTACCGCCCCCTCTCCTACGACCGCGCCCCGCTCCTCTCCCTCGTCGGCGATTACGTCCGCGTCGTCGCCTCCCGCCACCCCTTCTGGAACCGCTCCGCCGGCGCCGACCATTTCATGCTCTCCTGCCACGACTGGGTACGCCGTTTTACGCATGCGCAAAATCAACTTGCTCTCTTGTCTCTTCTTCAGATGTCCGTTCTCATGATTGGCGCTTCATTATGTGCAGGGTCCTGACGCGTCCAAGGGGGACCCGGAGCTGTACGCGAACGGCATCCGCGCGCTCTGCAACGCCAACACGTCGGAGGGGTTCCGGCCGGGGAAGGACGTGAGCATCCCGGAGATCAATCTCTACGACGGCGACACGCCGCGGCAGCTGCTGGGCCCCTCGCCGGGGCTGTCGGCGCGGCCCTACCTGGCCTTCTTCGCCGGCGGGCGGCACGGCCACCTCCGCGACCTGCTGCTCCGGCACTGGAAGGGCCGCGACCCGGCCACCTTCCCCGTGTACGAGTACGACCTCCCCTCCACCACCGGCGGCAACAACAGCGGCAGCAGCCACAAACGGCGAGGCCGCGACCGGCAGAGCGACTACTTCGCCTACATGCACCGGTCGCGCTTCTGCCTATGCCCGAGCGGGCACGAGGTGGCGAGCCCTCGCGTGGTGGAGGCCATCCACGCCGGGTGCGTGCCCGTGCTGGTGTCGGACGGGTACGCGCCGCCCTTCGCCGACGTGCTGCGGTGGGAGTCGTTCTCGGTGTCCGTCCCCGTCGCCGACATCCCCAGGCTGAAGGAGGTGCTGGAGAGGATACCGACGGCAGAGGTGGAGCGGCTCCGGGACGGGGTGCAGCTGGTGAAGCGGCACTTCACGCTGCGGCAGCCGCCGGAGAGGCTCGACATGTTCCACATGATCCTGCACTCCGTCTGGCTCAGGAGGCTCAACTTCAGGCTCGACCACTACCACTAGCAAGTTCAGAATTCAGTCAGATCACTGATGAGTAGACAGAAACTTATAACAGAAACACCGTGCAATACCCTGGGTTCCTAATTAACATACTCTACATTTTATTCTCGAGGATGGCTAGACTGATTTTGTAATTTGGGGCAGTCATGTTTCTAACAACCGGCTAAAGAATGACGGGTTAAATTCGTGAGGTGCACGAAGGCGCAAGGAGCAATTCTTGTAGTAATTGACATCACGTTTAGTACAACATTTTTTTTGGAAATGTCTAGTTCTGAGTTGACTGAGTTAAGTATTATAGTATGTAAGAAGAAAAAAAACTGAAAAAAAATTATTTGTACAAATCTTAATACAAGATCAACGGATTAATATTGAAGTCTCAGTTGACTGATTTTTAGCAAATTTTTTTTTTTGAGAAGCGATGGTTAGTACAACTAGGCATAAGAAAAGACTGATGCCAATGCTAGGGAAACATGGTTGGCCTCTTCTTACAAAGCCGGACTTTTTATGTGCGAGGGTGTTGAAGGGTAAATATTTTCCGCATACGGATTTCCTCAAGGCCACAACCCTGGCTCGATGGTCGGTGACTTTGGAAGGCCATCATCGCGAGGGATCGAGATCCAGTGCCTCGCCAGAGCCAGGACACTGCCTGTCTCGCCTCCTTGCATCCACCGTTCATCAGCATCAACGAAACGAGTCACGACCAGTCAAAGCGCTGACTGAACCATGGGAAAAATCAGCGGGCGACGAACCCATTCGCGCGGGGCAGGGAAAAATTGCGCGGGCTGGTACTCTCCCGCTGCCGCAGCGTCTGCCGCTCGCCGGCCGCCCCCTGCCCCCGCTCTCCCGCCACGGCCAGGGCCCCCACGCGCCGGTTGCCCTCGCCGCTGCTCTCCCGTCGCCCTACAGCCACTCTCCCGCCGCCCCTGTCGCCGCCGCGAGCCGGTCCGCCCCGCCGCCGCTCTCCCGTCACCCCTGTAGCTACTCTCCCGCCGCCCCCGGAGCCGCTACTCTCCCATCGCCCCGCAGCCGCAAGAAAGGGGGATCGAGCTACGACGACGGCCACTGAAGAAAACGGCGGCCGCAGGGTCCTCCGTCGCCACTCCGGCCTCCTCCACCTCGCCCCCTCCGATAGGCTCCGGCGATTCCCTCGGTCCACTCCCTCGCCCCCTGCAGCGGCCTTATTAAGCTCCAAATCAATTCCAACAGGTAGCCATCCAACATCCTGCTACTTAGCTAAATATTTTGATGTGTTGTGTGATATTGAATGATGTGTGTAATGTCCAATTTGACAGAATTCTTGCTGATTGGGTTGCGATGTTGTGCAATTTCACAAGATTTGAGTGGTCTGGGTGTTGTGCATTTGTCGTGTTATGCAATGGGTGAAATTAAGAAGGGAATACCTCAAGTTGGTATGAGGTTCAGAAATGCAGATGAAGCTTGGGTGTTTTGGGTTGTATATGGGGGCCAGGTAGGGTTTGATGTAAGGAAGAGAAACAAAAATGTAAGTAAGTTTGATGGTGAAGTGACTTCATGCAGATTTGTTTGTTCCAATGAGGGTCTTCGGAAAAAAAGTATAGTATTGGATCATGTGCCAAAGCATATTAGAGCTGAAACAAGAGCAGAGTTGCAAAGCCCGGATGACTATAACATGGTATCGAGTGGTCAAAAATTATGAAGTCATAGATATTGTGCTAGAACACAATCATTACCTTCAATTGTCACAAACTTGTCACTTGATGGCATCACAAAGGAAGATTTCTGAAGTACAAGCTTTTGAAATAGAAGCCGCTGATGATTCTGGAATCATGCCAAAAGCTGCACTTGAGCTTCATGTAGTTGTGGAATGTTGAATAGGACGGAAATATTGTGTGGACATGATCTCAAAGTGCTTAATTTGATGAATATAAAAGTATTGCCAACATATTATTTCTTAAAGAGATGGACAAGAGAGCCACACAATGTAAGTATACAAGACAGACAAGGAAGACACGTGATAGAAAATCCAAAGTTGGAAGCTCAACTCCGGTACAAGCATTTGTCTCACAAATTTGTCTCACAAGATCTGTTCTAGCATGTACAGGCTGGTTAGATAGTATTTTGGGCTGTGTCGGTAATTTGGACATCGCCTTGACTATAGTATTTTGGACTTGGGAGCTAACTATAGTCTTTTGTGGCCTAAGTGCACATGTAAAAGGGCCAATTCCGTATACTTGAATGATTATGTAAGAACAAATTTCTATGTTAAATGCTTCGAAAATTAGTTTATTCGTGCCTAGAGCACACACCGTTCAACTTTTTGCTATTGTTGTTTTCTTGAACCCTTTAACTGAATGTCCTTTATGTCAGGTTTTCCCTCTTGTTTGTTGTATGCTAAATCGAATGGAACTCTCGTTTCTTGCCAAACGTAGCCATACTATGGTACTGTCCTTGTAATACTATAGATACCATCTATATTGAATTAATGTTTTGCTCTAAAATTGAACTATTAATCGGTTCATGGGATTGATTTGGTTCTAAGCTGCTGCTGTGAGCTGTTGTGGCTGTGGAAAGCATTGACTAGCCGTGGAAAGCATTGACTAGCCGTGGAAAGCATTGACTGGCTGCTAGCCGTGGGATTAACTTGGACGACGGATATAGGGGGGAAAGGCACGCCGTGACCCGGATCTGTCTAGGCACGGGATCCCAGTCCCACTGCGAGGCGGGATGCTCTGAATGTTGGGCTCATTTGTCGAGTTGGTGATGGTACATCCATATCAACATGAAAAGATAATTGGATTCCAAATACACCTACTCTAAAACCCAGGGGGCGCATTGGCTCGGTTCCTTTGCTGCTGGTTTCAGACCTTATTGATGATTATAGTCGGAATTGGAATGAATATATTGTGCGCCAAAATTTTCTGCAACCGGACGTGGAGGCAACTGAAAGTGCGTTATATCGACTAGAGGGGGGGGGGGGGTGAATAGGCGATTTTTACAAATTCATCACTTGAGGAATTTGAAATGTGATGAATGACTAGCAGCATAATAAGTAGTCAAGTGCATGAGGAACATAGCAACAACATAGTCATGATGATGAAATGAAGATGCACAAATTACAGGTAGCGTGATATAGGATAAGCAGGTGAGGAACAAGGCAACTTGAAGAATTTGAGGTGAGGAAATTGTGAAAGTCTTCAGTCAAATTCTTCAAACAGTAACGATCAATTTCATCAACAAGTAAATGCGGAATAGAGGGGTTGAGGAAATAGAACCAGGTAGCTCAATGAAGACAATGGTTTGATAAGCCAGTTCCAACTGCTGTGATAGTCGTACGTCTGGTTTGGAGCGGCCTGGTATTTAAACCAGAGGACACACAGTCCCAGGACACACAATCCTTACCGTATTCTCCTTGAGCTAAGGTCACACAGTACTCGCCCAACACTCGTGGTAAGTCTTCAGGGTAGACTTCCAAAACTCTCACAAACTGGTCACCCGGCGATCCACAATTGACTGCTGGATGCTCTAGACCAAGGTCACTCCGTGATCCCCAGTTGACTGCAGGATGCACTAGACCATGACGCCTTAACGTCTGGAGGATGCATAGTCCTCAAAGGTAACAAGCGTCGGTTCCACACAAGAAGTTCTTCAGTGATGCTCAATCACTTTGGGTTTGGTGGTTTGGTTGTGGGTTTTTCCTCACTGATGATTTTCTGTCAAAGTCCTCGGAGTATGGGTTGCTCTCAAATGACAAGTGTCAGTTCTTTCTCGGAGCAGCCAACCAACTAGTGGTTGTGGGGGGTGGCTATTTATAGCCAGGGTGCAACCTGACATGATAAGACATAAATGCCCCCAATGATATGACCGTCATGTGGATGTTATGATTAGGGACAGCTGGCGCTAAGCACATCAACGGTCAGAATTTCAAACTATGAAAGTCTCAGGCTTATCATGTTCCTCACTCGTAGGCAATTCGCACTCGCGAAATTCTAACTCCTCAGTCAGACCAATTTCATCAGAGACCAGAAGATCATCGTCTCTGTCACTGAAGAACTTGACTGAACTACAAGAGATTTCCAAAGGCTTCACTCGAAGGATTGGATAGGTTGAGGCTTTTGGAGTTGAGCATCAATTGGAAATTTTCCTTAGTATTACCTCGACCCCCTTTAACAGTACGATGTTTCCTATGACTCAAAGAAAGGAAATGAAACTACGAAAACAAAAGTCTTCACGCTTCATAGTCCTCGTTCATATCTTCAAGGTCACACCAACTTCTTCATTTTCAAAGTCTTCAGGGAATACCAAAGTCTTTAACAAAGTCTTCACCAAAGTCTTGAGTTGAAGACATAGATTTTTAGGGGTCGATAATCTCCAAATATATCAAATTCCTCATCGACTTATAGAGTCTGTGTACACTCACAAACACATTAGTTCCTTAACCTATAAGTCTTCAATACACCAAAATCACTAAGGGGCACTAGATCCACTAACAATCTCCCCCCTTTTGGTGATTGATGACAAATAGGTTAAGTTTTCAACAGGGATAATATTATGAAGAGTAAATACTGAGTTTGAGGAATTTGATTGCAAGATATAGAAGAACTCCCCCTAAAGATGTGCATATTTGAGGATTTTGCTTTGGACTGCAAATGCACATGGCAGGTTAAAAACATGGAGAACTCCCCTATATCTTGTAATTCATACACACATTTAACATATGATATGAAGAATTTGAAATGCATGATGAAAATGGTGTCTGACGAAATTCAGCATGCATGCATTAAGGTGCTTGAGGAAATAAGCATGCGGAAAGCAGTTCAAAAGAGTCAGACCACCATCGGACCTAAGTTTACAACTCAACCAACAAAAGCTTCAGAAGAGCAAGAGTTGTAACTTAAACAAAAACACAACCCATATATAGAGACCCGCTTGAAGACTAACTCAAATTTTCTCCACCTTTGTCATCGAAG
The DNA here is from genome assembly GCA_022496015.1 of Hordeum marinum. Lineage (NCBI taxonomy): Eukaryota > Viridiplantae > Streptophyta > Magnoliopsida > Poales > Poaceae > Hordeum > Hordeum marinum. The sequence goes on along the minus strand of CM039678.1, from coordinate 86,175,335 downwards.
ACCAAAAGGGACGAAAAAGTGAGGACTAATGCCCCTTGAAGAATTTCATCTTGTTGGTGAGGAAGGAACGCCAGCAGTGTCGGGGTCGTTTGTCGATGCAGGGACCGCTGCAGTGTCGTCAATGTCCTCAGCTTCATCCTTCACACGCGATGAATAATATGAACTTATTACTAGCTGAGGAACTTGAACTTTTTGAATTTCTTGTGTGGTTGTCGAGACCAGTCAAGATTTTCCTCAAGATCCTGCTCCTTAAGTTCTTCAGGAGTCTTGAGGTTAGATAGAATGGCCCAAGTGCGGTTGAGGATTTGATGCACATAGTAGTGATTTTTCTTCACAGAGTTCTGCGTCATAGTCATGTTCTGAAGAATTGAAGCAAACTGACGCTTTACCCACTTGTGATTGCGATCAACCTTCTGATGAAGACTTATGAGAAGCTCTCGATCAGTCATCACATGAGGGGCAGACTCTTGCGGTTTTTCCGCTGAGGCTTTTGCTTCAGAATCCTGAGTTGCAGTGTCATCATTGGTGGAGAAGGATGCAACTTTGCGAAACTGACCATCCAATGGACGAGTGCCTTCATCAATGACAGCCTTGCCTTTCCCTTCAACTGAGGCAATTGTGCTCTTGAGGACTTCAGTCGGGGGCAAGAAGCCGAAGTGATTCTGGAAGCCGCCTTGAAGGGAACTGAAGACCTTGATCTGATGAACTTGATGAGCCAAGGGGCATAAGACTTCAGTTCAAACGGGGCTAGAGCAACATTCGCCAATGTCCTCATGAAGAAATCATGGAAGTTGATGGGAATCCCATGAATGATGTTAACCATCATATTCTTCATGACTCCCTCCACTTATTCCTCTTCAGAGTTGTGGCCCTTCTAAGAACATAGGGTATTGGTGAGAATGCGGTAGACCGTCCTGGGCACATAGAGCAAATCCTTCAATAGGAAGGTTTTTCGTTGAGATTTTCCAGGAGCCAAAGGCTTCATCAGCACTTGCATCAGTTGATTGGGTAGTGCAGGTTCATCAAACAAGCGACGTGCTTCTTCTGAGCGAATTGGGACAGGAACTAACCGAAGCAATTCAGATGCTAGAGTTGTGAGGTGAGTAGATCCGGTCATCCAGTCCAAGACCCAGGAGTTGATGTCAGAGGCATCACCTGTGATGTGTAGTGTGGCATAGAATTGAAGAATTAGCTCTTCATTCCAGTCGCAGATATCCACACAGAAGGGAAGGATTCTTGCATCGTGAAGAACTGAAAGAAACGGTGTGAAGGATGGAATTGTTTCCATGTCAGCATGAGGAATTTGGTGGTGCTCGAAGACTTTCTTCTTGTCGAACAGAACGGATGCATAGTAATTCATATGTGTTGGAGTCTAGAATCTGGTTCGACTGGCCCTTGTTGAGTCATACAAATTGGGTCCAGTTAAGAAAATGTGCTCGTTGAAGAAATTGGACTTGAGGAATTTGGGGCGCTTTGAGCCTTTGAATGGCATTCTTGGCTTTGGCTGAAGATTTGGCTTGAAGCGGCCCTTGATCTTCTTTGGCATAGGAGGAATTTCTTTAGTCTGAGGAATTTGCGATGCAGTTTCCTCAGTGGCAGTTGGAGCAGTTGCAGTTGGAATTTCTTCAGTGGCATTGGCGGCCAAGTCATTAGATTCTTCATGAATTTCTTCAGTCTGGGCTGGGGACTGAGGAATCTGTGACAGAGGAGTAGTCATTGGGGAATTTGGGTGAGTAGTTTCCCAATATTTATCATTGATGACAGGAGTGGTGTTGACAATGTCCACATCCTCATCAATTTCTTCAACGTCGGCCTCTTCAGTAGTAAATTAAGTCTAGGGCGAAGATGCGTGTGGAGTTGAAGCATTTTCTTCCACTTCAATGTCTTCATCAATCTGCTCTGTCGCAGCAGCAGAATGATCTTGTTCATCTTCATCATCTGGGATGACATAGTCAAACCCAAATGGAATATTCTCATAGGCTGGTGCTGAGGAGATTGGGGCGACATCTAATGGTTCAGTTGAAGATTTTGGCAGAGTCTTCAACTTTTTCACAGCTGAGGAGTCAGAAGTTGAAGCTTTTCTTTTTAGAGCCTTCTTCTCAACATCCTTCATTTTCTTCACTTCTGATGCAGAAGGAAGGTTGATTGTCTTCATCTTTGAAGATTTTGGGGTGTCAGAGGAGGGTGAAGGGCATCAGTTTCTTCAAGCACGACTGATGCAGTCGTCCTTGTAGGTTTAGTTTCATCGCACCTGTGGAGGGTGCCCTGTCAGGTTCTTCAGCGGTCTGACTTTCTTCAGCAGCGCTGGCAGTTTCCTCAGTAGGCTGAGCAGTTTCCTCAGCCTGAGGAATTTGTGGCTGGGAGCGAGATGCAACCCTTGAGTTGTGATCATTGATGACTTTATCAACAATGTTAACGAAGCAAACCTTGGCGCCTTGCCAATCAAGATAGTAAGAATTGAGGTCATCACTGAGGCCTTTGATCTCAGACCGCACCTTCACAAGTTCCTCAGGAGACAGATTCAGAACATTTTTCTTCAAGTAATACTCTTTCTTGTACTGAGCCTTCTTGGTTTGTCTGGCCTTCTCATACTTCCATTTTTCTTCAGCTATGAAAGCTGTGAGGACTTGATTAGGACCAGGAGGCAGTTTCAAGTCATCAATGGGCGTTTTGGGATCCTTGTGCCAGATATCCATGAAGTTAAGCACCTATTTTGGATCAAGAAGAAGAGGAATTTGAGCGCCCTTTGGTTGAGCCACTCGTTCTTGCTTGTTTCTGATGATTGCAGCTAGCTCCTCATCATCAGCTTCATCTCAGGAATCTGATGGTATCGTGAACGCCACCTTCTTGGGTTGAGGACTTGGACGAATGCCTCGGCCAACAGTTGCTTTCATTTTCCTCAGGGAAGGAGTGCTTGAGGAATGTGCTTGGGCTGAAAAACTTGCTAATGCCCCTAAAGCAATTGAGAATCCCTTAGTACTTTGGCATGATGCAAGATGCATAGGCGTTGAGGACTTTGCAACAGCAATTGAGGACTCAGCAGCAACCGTACCAGTGGCTGAGGCCTTTGAGGGCTGAGGCCTTTGAGCTTGAGGAATCTGCTGTGATGATTTTGAAGATGAAGAATTTGGCTTCACAGCAGATTTCTTCATCATTTATTTCTTCGGAGCACTTGCAGAGGCTCCGACAGTGGCAGCAGCAGCAGAGTCTTCATTGAATTTCTTCATTGCAGCTTCGGCAGTTCTCTGAAGTTTGACTTGACGCTTTACCCACTCAATGGGAAAGTCTTCACCGCGAGCAACACTTGTGGGATCAACCTCTTGATCATTAGCAGGAGGAGCCCTATTGCAAGGGGGTTTGAGTGCAAATTTCTTCATATATTTGGGAGTGACATAGCGATATTCTTTCCATTCCCTCACACACCTCCGTTCAATCCTCTGAATTCTGATTTTCCTCCAATCTTTTGTCTCTTTGTCATGTATGGATTCATCTGATGTATAGTAACCAACATACAAATGTTCAGGTATCTTAAAAGCAATATTTTGTTCAGCTTTCTTTACACCTTTCTGTGGCTTCTTCCCATCAGCCATTTTCTTCAGCTGAGGATTTTGAACTCTTGAGGACTCTGAAGAAGTGCACATTTTTTCCTCAAGAAACGCTGCAAATGAGTTAAGTTGATGAGAACCTAGTGATTCATCAGCGGACATGTTTGTACGTGTGAACAGAGTATAGGTTCGAGGAATTTGAAGAGGTCATATGCGTTCTCAGAAATTTTTCAATAAAACCAGGTGTGAGGAATTTGACCATTGGTGTCTTGGGGAATTTCACTAAGTGTTCTTTGTCTTAGGTTCCAGAGTTGTGCAAATTTTGAGGATTCACACAATTGAGGAATCTTCAAGAAAATCATAACTTAGGGAAAGACATCAAGCATATGAACATGTAAGGTGCTTTAGAATGAGATTCTTGAAGAATAAACACCTTTGTGAAGATTTAGGCAAAGTTGAAGATCAAACAAGGGTAGTAAAAATAAATTTTATTTATCCTGGTGAAGAACACGACAAACTGAGAGATGAGATTGAGGAAGTTTGTCTGTTCAGATCTCCCACGCCCTAGCTTGGCAGAGGGAGACAGCTACATCGGCGGTGGGATGAAGACTTCTGCGGCTGATGCGAGTAAGGCAACGACGAGGTCGAGGCAGTGAAGCTCTTCCACACCGGCGGTGATGATTTTATCGGCGGCGCTAGGCCGGAGTGCGGGAGAGAGTAGGTGTGAGGAGTAACCGAGCATAGTGAAAGGGGAGGGGTATTTATAGTGGAGGTGAAAACCAATCCGTCTGAAGATTTTGGACCAGATTGCCCTTGACCCTTGCTCTCCACGCGACAGGTGTCACCCTCGTTCTGAGTAGTAGCGATAGTGGGGGATCATGGGTTATCTAGTTGTGGGAATCGGAACCGATTGAGCAGCAAACGCCAAAAATTTTGATAGTTAAAATTTTAAAGTTTCTGTTCGCAAATTTTTCACCTGTCAAGGACACAGTGAAGACTTTGAACAAAGTAGAATGCATATGAAGAATTTGTGAACAGATTGGGTTGAGTTTAGCATAGATGGGGAAAGGGTCCGATCACATTCACTTAGATGAAAATCAACTTGAAGAATTAGCAATAAGTGAATGTTGTTGAGGACATTAAAAACTCAAATTTATATATTGTCAATGAAGAACATGAGTTTCATAGTTTGAAGAATTTGAAAAGTTGAGGAATTTGCAAAATTGAGGAATTTGACAATTTGAAGAATTTGCAAAATGACAAAAAACTCAACTTTGAGGAATTTCAACTATTGTTGGTGGCGTGACCGACCGTATAAGAATGATGACTTCAGACACCGCGTACAATTGTCGTAGGGTTCTGAGAATCAAATTGTTCATTAATTTCTTCACACTTAGAGGGTTATTCTTCATTGATTGAAGAAAAACATTACTTCGTGTGTTGCACATCTAAGTCATCAATTTTGCATAAGGGTTAGGATGTGTGTCCTTTTTCAAAGAACATTCGAAGATTCTAAGGTATTTAGCTCACACCGCAACTTGCAAAATCTTTTTTCATCCAAGGGCTTTGTGACGATGTCGGCCAGTTGTTCTTCAGTAAGGATGTGGTCGATGGTGATGTCGCCCTTGAGTACATGATCTTGAAGAAAATGATGACGAATCTGTCTGTGCTTGGTCTTGGAATGCTGAACTGGGTTGTAAGCAATCTTGATGGCACTCTCGTTGTCGCAGTAGAGAGGCACATTCTTCAACTTGATGCCGTAGTCCTTGAGGGTTTGCTTCATCCACAACAACTGAGCACAACATGAACCAGCAGCAATGTACTCAGCTTCAATAGTAGATAGTGACACGTAGTTCTGCTTCTTCAAGGACCAACAGACTAAGGATCGTCCGAGGAAATGACATGTGCCTAAGGTTGACTTGCGATGCACACGATCTCCAGCATAGTCAGCATCAAAGTATCCGACGAGGTAAAGATTTGAGCCCTTGGGATACCATAATCCAAGCGTTGGTGTGTGAGATAAGTATCGAAGAATATGTTTCACAGCCTTATGATGTGATTTCTTCGGTGTTGCTTGGAATCGGGCACACATGCAAACACTCAGCATAATATTAGGCCTAGATGCACATAGATACAATAATGAGCCAATCATGGAACAATATACCTTCTGATCGAAATCTTTACCATTTTTGTCAGTGCAGAGGTGGCCTTTTGAAGGCATTGGAGTTTTGACGCCTTTGCAATCTTGCATGTCGAATTTCCTCAGAACATCCTTGAGGTATTTCTCTTGTGAGATGAAGATGCCGTTGTCTTGCTGACGAATTGGAAGACCTAAGAAGAATTTCAACTCTCCCATCATAGACATTTGATATTCTTCACTCGACAAATTCATCACTGTAATGTTTGTCAGTACAGCCAAAGATAATATCGTCTACGTATATTTGGCATATGAACAATTCATTGTCATAGGATTTTGTGAAAAGAGTTGGGTAGAGTGAACCGGGTTTGAAGCCTTTCTTCATGAGGAATTCCTTCAGAGTGTCGTACCACGCCCAAGGGGCCTGCTTGAGGCCATAGATGGCCTTGTTGAGTCTGAAGACTTTGTCATAATGCTTAGGGTCTTCAAAACCTAGGGGTTGAGCAACATATACTTCTTCCTCAAGCTTACCATTGAGGAATGCACTTTTCACATCCATTTGATATAAGATGATATCATGATGGTTAGCATAAGCAAGAAATATGCGAATAGCTTCAAGTCTAGCAATAGGTGCAAAAGTTTCATCAAAGTCAATTCCCTCAACCTGTGTGTAGCCTTGAGCTACAAGACGAGCCTTATTCCTTACCACAAGGTCATTTTCATCTTGCTTGTTGAGGTAGATCCACTTGGTACCTATGCTGTTATGCTTGCGAGGATCTGGCCGCTTGACAAGTTCCCACACGTTGTTGAGCTTGAATTGATGCAATTCTTCTTGCATAGCTTGAATCCACTCAGGCTCCTTGAATGCTTCATCAACTTTGGTGGGCTCTATGATAGAGACAAAGGCAAAGTGCCCACAAAAGTTAGTCAAATGTGAAGCTTTTGAGTGAGTGAGAGGACCTGATGCATTGATATCATCGATGGTTCTGTCAATCTGCACTTCATTTGCAACTCTTGGATGAGCAGGTTGACGTGGCTGAGGATTTTCTTCAGGTGTATCAGCACGAATGTCTTCATTCATAGGAATGAATTCCTCAGTGGGTATAATGTCTTTAGTAGCCTTTAGATTAATGGATTCCTCAGGAGACTGTTCATCTAACACAGAAGGCAGGTGCTCTCTTTGCGAGCCATTTGTTTCATCGAACCGCACATCTACAGTTTCAACAACCTTGTGGTGGTAGGTGTTGAAGACTTTGTAGGTGTGCGAGTCCTTTCCGTAACCAAGCATAAAACCTTCATGTGCCTTTGGTGCAAATTTAGAACTATGGTGAGGATCTCTAATCTAGCATTTTGCATCGAAGACTTTGAGATAACTTACATTGGGTTTCTTGCCATTTATAAGTTCATACGAAGTCTTCTTGAAGAATTTGTGAAGATATACCCTGTTGATGATGTGGTATGCAGTATCAATTGCTTCAGGCCAGAAGTGACGAGGAGTCTTGTATTCATCAAGCATGGTGCGAGCCATCTCAACAAGAGTCCTGTTCTTGCGCTCCATGACCCCGTTCTGCCGGGGAGTATAAGGTGCAGATAACTCATGAGTAATACCAAGTTCATCAATATATTCATCAAGATTTGTGTTCTTGAACTCAGTCCCATTATCACTCCTTATATGCTTGATCTTGACGCCGGAGTTCATAGAGGCCCTTGAAGCAAATCGTCTGAAGACATCCTGCACTTCAGACTTGTACAGAATAATATGCACCCAAGTGTAACGAGAGTAATCATCAAAAATGACAAATCCATACAAACTTGAAGAATTTGTTAGTGTGGAGTAATGAGTGGGGCCAAAGAGATCCATGTGAAGCAATTCAAAGGGTCGAGTCGTGGTCATGATTGTCTTTGAGGGATTCTTGGATCTAGTCATCTTCCCAGACTCACATGCACCATAGAGGTGGTCCTTGAAGAATTTGACTCCTTCAATGCCAATGACATGCTTTTTCTTCATGAGCATGTGCAAGTTCCTCACACCAGCATGTCCAAGTCGTCGATGCCATAGCTAGCCTTCTGAGGACTTTGCAAGTAGGCATGTGGCAGGCTGAGGACCTATAGATAAATCAACAATATACAAGTCTCCTCTCCTAAAGCCTTCGAAGACTTTGGAATTGTCAGATTCCATGATGACAACACAAGATATTTTCCAAATACGACAACCGTATCAAGATCACAAAGCATTGAGACAGACATAAGGTTGAACCCAAGGGATTCGACAAGCATCACCTTATCCATTGTTCGGTCCTTTGTGATTGCAACCTTACCAAGAACCAATACCTTGCTTTTTTCCTTTATCAGCATGGGTGATATGCTTCAGATGAGATGGAGCAAGTGGCAAATTCATCAGCAGACTCTTGTCACCAGTCGTGTGGTTTGTGCATCCACTATCGAGGACCCACTCAGTAGCTTTTGGAGAATCATCCTGCAGATGAATTAGTACAACTTATGAACTCATATGCTTCAGAGTGAAGAATATGACATCAATTTCATCAGACAGAATTTCATCACACAAGATAGTAAGAAAGTAGGGTGAGGACGTGAGAAATAAGGAATTCATTTCTACATGGTTAGCTTGCGTCCTTTCAAGCATTTCCTCAGGTCTCCAGCAAATTCATCAGGTGTTCAAGTTCATATGGAGACCTGAACCTACATAAGAAATTAGTTCAATTTCTTCACCACCCACATCTGGAGGGGTGGCAAAGAGTTCATCATTCTACGAGCACCATATGAGAAGAGAGGCATTGAAGCAAGTGCGCTTCGTTTCATAGGGCGAGGGTTAGAGTACTCATATGAATAAGCAGAGAAATTCTTTGAGGACTTATGAACAATGGTTTGAAGAATAATGCACATATTCATAACTCTTAGATTTCCTTGCGAAACAGAGGCATTAGCACGAGAATGATATTTTTGACCATTTGAGGAATTTGGTCAAGTGAAGACTTTGGTCCATATGAGGAATTTGATTTGGGTTCCTGTTCTTCATGAGTGGTGTCGTGAGGACATTCACTTGAAGATTTTGTAGGTAGCTCTTGGGAACCCAGATTTTCTTCATAGGAGAACCGTTCCTGCAGTTAGTTCCAACAAATCTAGCAAATACTTCACCTTTCTGATTTTTGAAGAACTTGTAGTTTGAGTTAAGTGACTCATCAGATGAATATGAAGTTTCACAAGTAAAGCCAGATAAAGTGGATGGATCTATAGGAGGTCCTTTTGCAGCAACCCATGAGGTTTTGGGGTACTGCTCAGGTGTCCAGTAGGATCCATCAGCGTTGAGTTTCTGACAAAGGCAATACCCTCTTTCCTAGGGTTCCTGTTCAGAATCTGCTTTTTGAGGACATCACAAAGGGTTTGATGCCCTTTGAGACTTATGTACATGCCTGTCACATACATTTCCTTCAACCCTGCATTTTTGTCAGTGATACTTGTGGTATCCTCAGACGAGGAATTTGAGACCACAGGAATAGTTGAAGAATTTGTAGAAATAGAATCATTTGAACATTCAGGTGAAGAATTAGAAGTTTCACGTTCGATGCATTTCAAACAAGGTGGAACAAATTCTTCCTGAGCGGTACTGATTTGTTGAGCCAGTAAGGAATCGTTTTCCCTTTGGAGATCCTCATGTGACACCCTTAGTTTCTCAAGATCTTGCTTTCTTTTAAGAAATTCATAAGAAAGATTCTCATGATCGGCTAAGAGAGCATTATGATGACTCTGAAGGTTATCATACTTTGTCTGAAGACTTTTGAGATCGTCAGATAGAGTTTGAGTCCGATCCAATTCATCGTTCAACAGATCATTGCTTTTTTCTAGCATTTTCTGAAGCTTTTCAAGTGCACTTTGTTGCTTAGTGGAAATTTTAACAAGTTTATCATAACTAGGTTTCATATATTCGTCAGATTCACCTTAACTTGATTCAGATGAGGAATGATGTTTGTGTACCTTTGAGCCTTTTGCCATGAAGCAATAGGTGGGAGCATAATCATCATTGCTGATGTCAGAGTCATTGGAGTAGTCATTTTCTTCATTGTTGACGATGGACTTGCTAACAAAAGTAGTGGCAAGAGCAAGGCTTGCAACACCAGATTTTGATTCCACCTCAGATTCTTCCTCTTCTTCATATTCTTCAGATTCTTCTTCAGAATCCATTTCCTTGCCAATGAACGCTCGAGCCTTTTTGGAACCATTCTTCTTGTGCTTTGAGGACTTTGAAGATGAGGACTTTGCAGATGAGGACTTTGAAGATTTCTTCTTTTTCTTCGAGTCATCATAACTATCATCCTTGTATTTCTTCTTCTTCTTTGAATCTTTTTCCCAGAGAGGACAGTCAGAGATGAAATGACCAGGTTTATTGCAACGGTGACAAGTTCTTTCACTATAGGAATCAGCTACTTTGCCATCAGCCATCCCTGACGGCAAAGGCATGCATGGCGGACGACAAAGGCTTTGCTGTCGGCCAGCAGACGACCAACAGTCCTGCTGAATAAGCTATGGTAAAGGGAGCTTTGCCGTTCGCTAGTAGACGACAAAGATCCTTAGGTCTTTGCCGTCCGCCAGCTGATGGCAAAGACCATGGATGGCACACGTGGAAGCTTACGGCCGTTAAGGGGTTAACAGCGTGCTTTGCCGTTCGCTGGGAGATGGCAAAGACCTAAGGTTTTTTGCCGTCTGCCAGCGGACGGCAAAGCACCTGTTTCTTTACCGGCCTACGTGGTTTCTTTGCTATCCAAAAGTAAACGACAAAGAACCTTAGGTCTTTGCTGTCTGCCAGCGGACGACAAAGAAACCACATAGGCCAGCCTAGTGCTACCCCAGGTTGCACAGGTAGCTGCCACGTGGCAGCTTTGCCGTCTATCGGCTGACGGCAAAGCTCTTTGCCGTCTGCCAGCAGACGACAAAGAGCCTGCACAACCCCTGTTTTTTCATTTTTTATTAAATTCATTCAATTTCACAGAATTTCACATATATATATACACATTTCAAAATACTTTCAACAAGCATAACAACACATATACATACCAAATCATATCCCTGCCATATGGATATGATCATCCAACACATATATATACATACCAAATGAAAAGTCCATATGCAACATATATAGCTAGCCAACATATCACACAACAAGCATACAATGGTTTCATCCATCCATACATATATAGATAGCAAGTTTCACGTTGTTCATCCTACAAAATGAAAACAAAAAGGAAGCACAAGAAGAATGTAAGTTCATAAATTGCTTCAACTTTTCCATAATACTCGACCCCTCCTTTGCTGACAGCGGAGACACAACAATTTGTAGACTTTCAGTCGGCCATAGATAACTCTTTGCCAAAAGTATGAAAGCGATACCCGTTGATGTCATATTTGTCAAATGAACGGACCTTATAGTCAAAACCATTAGCGACTTGTCTCAATTCGAAGTTCATAGACTCTGTATTAGCCTATAAGTTTAATACGAAAGGATTATTGCATTAGCCGCAAACTAGGCAAAGAAATGAAATCGTCTAATGGAAATTACCATTTGCTTGAACCAAGAGATGAAACCGGGATAGCCGCCTCCATGCTTTGCCAGAAGCTCATACTCTTTGATGGAATCCTTTTGGATCACCGCTCCATTCGAGAATTTGGTGACGTATCGACTGTATCACATATCCGGGAATAAGAGCATTTCAAAGGAATTAGAAGTTGCGAAACAATGTACCGAGAACTTACTCGATGTACGGCCGCACTTCTGTTAGGTTGTTGAAGATATACAACGAAATGGTCCGCCATTCTTTGACATCCAACGCTATTGCTTCCGAAGCACCGGCTGGTGCGAGCTTCCCTTTGAATAGGCTGAGGTTGGATCGACCTTTTTCATGGTCACCATCATTGTACCGAGGCTTCGGATTATGCAAATGAAGATTCTTGGCTTTGTAGTGTGCTGTCACGAAGTTTGCCTCCTCAGTAATGAATGCCTCGGCCATCGATGCTTCAACTCTACATTTATTTTTACATTTTGCTCGAAGCGTCTTCTGCATCCTCTCAGTTGTGAAGCACCAACGATTTTGCACGCCCCCCCAATCTTGCCTTGGTCGGGAGATGCAAAATCAAATGCTGCATTGGATTAAAGAAGCCGAGTGGAAAGATCTTTTCTAACTTGCAGATCAACTCCAACGCCAACTCTTCCAGTTCATCTAGCACGTCAGGCGATAGTTCTTTCACACAAAGAGCACGGAAGAAATAGCTCAGCTCTGCCAATACTAGCCATTCATCCTCAGGGATAAAGCCACGCAACATCACCGACATTACCCGCTCAAGCCATATGTGCCAATCATGACTCTTGAGACCAAATTTTTTCAATTTGTCAAGACTCGCTCCCCTCTTTAGATTCGCTGCATACCCATCGGGGAACATCAACTGCATTTTCACCCACAAGATCGTTTCCCTCATAGCTGGCCTTCCAAGATTGAACCATGCCTGTGGCTTCCTCCGGTTCCTCTTTCCTTTTGGTTGTCGGATGTTTTGTAACGGTCTATCACATAGAGCCTCCTGATCGACTCCAGCCTTAGGATTATCCTTCGACTTCCCCTCTATGCCGAACAATGTACCAAAAAGGGCCTCCGCGATATTCTTTTCAGCGTGCATCACGTCGATGTTGTGTGGGAAAAGGAGGCCTTTAAAGTAAGGCAGATCCCACAAACATATCTTGTGAGTCTAGGCGTGTTCCGTATTATACCCTTTGAAATACCCTGGACGATCTGGATCCGTCTCGAGAGTGTTTATCTGATCCAGGATCTGTTGGCCTGTCAACGCAGGTGGTGTAGTGTTTTTGACAACTCTACCTTTGATGAAATTCTTCTTGTCTTTTCTGAACTTATGGTCAGGATCCAGGAACTGTCTATGCATGTCGAAGCAAGAAAACTTGCGACCCGCCTGCAGCCAACAGAACTCAAGAGCTACCTTGCATGTGGGGCATGGAAACCTTCCATGCACACACCAGCCAACGAATAGCGCATACGCCGGCAAGTCATGCGACGAGTACATGTACCACACATGCATTTTGAAGTTCTTTTTGGCAGCGACGTCGTATGTCTTGATCCCATTATCCCAGGCTTCTTGCAATTCATAATTAAGCGGCTACATGTACACATTCATATTCTTAGCCGGATATTTGGGCCTTGGAATTATCAATGTCAGGAAAATGTTCTTTCTTTTCATAATTTCTCCGGGGGGGGGGGGGAGATTGAGTGGAATGACAAATACATGCCAACAACTATATTGTGCTGCCGTCATACCATACACATTGAACCCATCCGTGCTGATGGCAACTCGAGGATGCCTTGGATCTACCGCTATATACTTATGTAATGCATCAAAGTGCTTCCACGCAAAAGCGTCTGAAGTGTGTCCCAACATCGGATTCCCATCTGCATCTAGTTCTGTTCTTTTGCCCAATTTATGCCATGTCATCTGTCTGGCCGTCTATTTGACCATGAAAATACGTTGAAGTCTTGGTATGATTGGCAGATACCGAAGAACATTAATGGGTATTTTGGTCTGACTCTTCTCACCCATAGCGTTGTCTACCAGAACATACCTAGAATCATTGCAAATGGAACAATAGTTCAAGCCCACATACTCAAGCCTAAATAAGGAACATCCATTCTCACATGCATCTATCTTCTCATAGGGCATCTTAAGCGCACGTAGGATTTTGTCCGACTGGTACATGTTTGGTGGCAATACATGGCCTTTGGGTAGAAAGCGTCCAAATATCGTCATCATCGCGTCGTAGCATTCTCTGCCCAGGTTGAACTGAGCCTTCAGATCCATTACTTGCGCGATGACATCCAGCTGACAAAGCTTAGTGTGCTCGTCGAGAGGGCGTTTTGAAGACTCCAACATTTTATAAACCTCCATCTCATCATCTGAATCCCGATCATCATCAAAGTCTTGCACCATGTCTTCCATCCTGGTACCATGCTCGTCAGTGCAACGACGAACCACCTCAGCTCTGGCACATTGGGCAGACTCACCATGAAATGTCCAGACCATATAATTAGGCGTAAAACCAGACTTCTGCAGGTAGTCCTCGTGATCGGAGTGAGAAGGACTTCGTTGTTCCTCCTATTGGAAATATGCCCTAGAGGCAATAAATAAAGTGTTTATTTCCTTGTTCATGATAATTGTTTATAATCCATGCTAGAATTGTATTAATTGGAAACATGGATACATGTGTGGATACATAGACAAACACAATGTCCCTAGTATGCCTCTAGTGAACTAGCTCGTTGATCGAAAGATGGTTAAGGTTTCCTAGCCATGGACATGAGATGTCATTTGATAACGGGATCACATCATTAGGAGAATGATGTGATGGACAAGACCCAAACTACAAACGTAGCTTATGATCGCGTCAGTTTATTGCTACTGTTTGCTGCATGTCAAGTATATGTTCCTATGACCATGAGATCATGCAACTCACGGACATAGGAGGAGTGCCTTGTGTGTATGAAACGTTGCAACGTAACTGGGTGACTATAAAGGTGCTCTACAGGTGTCTCCGAGGGTGTCTGTTGAGGTAGCATGGATCAATACTGGGATTTGTTACTCCGTGTGACGGAGAGGTATGTCAGGGCCCACTCGGTAATACAAAATCACAATAAGACTTGCAAGCAATGTGACTAAGTGTTAGTTACGAGATCTTGTATTATGGAACGAGTAAAGAGATTTGCCAGTAATGAGGTTGAACTAGGTATGGAGATACCGACGATCGAATCTCGGGCAAGTAACATACCGAAGAACAAAGGGAACATCATACGAGATTAATTGAATCCTTGACATAGAGGTTCAACCGATAAAGATCTTCGTAGAATATGTAGGAACCAATGTGGACATCCAGATCCCGCCATTGGTTATTGACCGTAGAGGTGTCTTGGTCATGTCTACATAGTTCTCGAACCCGCAGGGTCTGCACACTTAAGGTTTGGTGACGTTTCGGTAGTATAGAGTTATGTATGGTGGTGACCGAAGTTTGTTTGGAGTCCTGGATGAGATCCCGGACATCACGAGGAGCTCCATAATGGTCCATAGGTAAAGATTCATATATAGGAAGTCCTGTTTTGGTCGCAGGAAAAGTTTGGGCTCATCGGTAGTGTACCGGGAGTGCCGGTAGTGTACCGGGAGGCCACCGGGAGGGGTATTTCGACCCAAGAGGCTACATGGGCTGTAGGAGGGTGTAACCCAGCCCTTAGTGGGCTGGTGTAACATCCACAATAGGCCCATGCGGCTGGAGGAAAAAGGCCTAAGAGAAAAGTGAAAAAAGGCAAAATAGGGTGAATCCTAGTCCTACTAGGATTGGAGGCCAAGGGCTCTCCTCCTCTCCTCTTATATATACTGGAGGTTTTAGGGTTTTTGCACTAGAATTTCAGCCACGTGCTACCCGTTCCTCCAGTGCATAGTTTCTCCTCTAGATTGGATTTCTGCAGTGCTTAGGCGAAGCCCTGCCGGAATAGCTCCACCACCATTGCCGGAGCGTCGTCACGCTACCGGAGAACTCTTCTTCCTCGCCACTCCTTCTTGCTGGATCAAGACGGCGGAGATCGTCATCAAGCTGTACGTGTGCTGAACGCGGAGGTGCCGTCCGTTCGGCGCTAGATCAGAAGGATCGTGATCAAGTTTGTGGGACGGATAGTGATCAAGTTCATGGGACGGATCGTGATCGGATCGCGGGACGGATCGTGATTGGATCGCGGGACGGATCATGATTGGATCGCGGGACGCACGGTGATTTGGGTCGCGAAGACGTTCGACTACACCAACCGCGTTTCTTAACGCTTCCCGCTTAGCGATCTACAAGGGTACGTAGATCCACTCACCCTCTCGTAGATGCTTATCACCATGGATAGATCTGCGTGTGCGTAGGAATTTTTTTGTTTCCCATGCAACGTTCCCCAACAGTGGCATCATGAGCTAGGTCTATGTGTAGATGAGATCTCGAGTAGAACACAAAGGTTTGTGGGCGTTGATGCTTAGATTGCTTCCTCCCTTGGTCGGATTTTGGTTCAGCGGTATTGTGAGATGAAGCGGCCCAGACCAATATTACTCGTATGCTTACGAGAGAGTGGTTTCCTCGACCGCAACTTGTTGCATAGATGGCTTGCGGGTGCCAGTTTCTCTCACTTTAGTTGGATCGGATTCGGCAAAGGCGGTCCTTGAGAAGGTTGAAAAGCAACTAGTGTATCACCGTTGTGGTTTTTGCATAGATGAGAATTGTTCTTGCAAGATACCCGTAGCAGCCGCATAAAACATGCAACAACAATTAGAGGACGTCTAACTTGTTTTTGCAGGGTATGTTGTGATGTGATATGGCCAATTATATGATGTGATATATGTGATGTATGAGATGATCATGTGATGTATAGATTATCACGACTTGCATGTCGATGAGTACGGCAACCGGCAGGAGCCATAGGGTTGTCTTTAATTATTGTATGACGTGCATGTCAATCATTAAGCGCTATGTAATGCTTTACTTTATCGCTAAACGGTAGCAATAGTAGTAGCAGCATGGTGGGCGCGACAACCCCGTTGGCAACACGTTGATGGAGATCAAGATGATGGAGATCATGGTGTCATGCCGGTGATGATGGAGATCATGCCGGTGCTTTCATGATGGAGATCAAAAGCACAAGTTCATGGCCATATCATGTCACTTATGATTTGCATGTGATGTTAATCCTATTATGCACCTTGTTTTGCTTAGGACCACGGTAGCATTATAAGGTGATCCCTCACTTAATTTCAAGATAAATTGTGTTCTCCCTGAGTGTGCACCGTTGCGAAAGTTCGTCGTGTTGAGACACCACGTGATGATCGGGTGTGATAGACTCTACGTTCACATACAACGGGTGCAAGCCAGTGTTGCACGTGCAGAACACTCGGGTTAAACTTGACGAGCCTAGCATGTATAGACATGGCCTCGGAACACAAGAGATCGAAAGGTCTAACATGAGTCATATAGTAGATATGATCAACATAATGATGTTCACCATTGAAGCCACCTCAACTCACGTGATGATCGGACTTGAGTTGGTGGATTTGGATCATGTGACACTCAGATGACCTGAGGGATGTCAATTTGAGTGGGAGCTTTAGTAATTTGATTAACTAAACTCATTATCTTGAACAATAGTCTAAGTAAAATTTGCATATTTATGTTGTAGATCAATGGCTCGCGCAGTAGCACCCCTGAATTTTAATGCGTTCCTAGAGAAAGCTAAGTTGAAAGATGATGGAAGTAATTTTGTTGACTGGGCCCGTAATCTGAGGATTATCCTCACGGCTTCCCAGAAATCATATGTCCTTAATGCACCGCTTGGTGACCAACCAAAAGACATGACCTCCGAAGACGTTAAGAACGTTTGGGAGGCACGTACTGGAGATTACTCCATAGTTCAGTGTGCAATATTGTATGGCTTAGATCCGGGACTTCAAAGACGTTTTGAACGTCATGGAGCATATGAGATGTTCCAGGAGTTGAAGTTTATCTTTCATAAGAACGCCTGGATCGAGAGGTATGAAACCTCCAATAAGTTCTATGCTTGCAAGATGGAGGAGAACAGGTCTACTAGTGAACATATACTCAGAATGTCTGGGTATTCAACTCGTCTAGCGGAGTTGGGACTTGCCCTTCCGCCAGAGGTGATCACTGACAGAGTTCTTCAATCACTGCCACCTAGTTACAAGAGCTTTGTGATGAACTATAACATGTACGGGATGAACAAGTTAGTCGCCGAGCTGTTTGCGATGCTAAAAGTCGCTGAGTCTGAAATCCAGAAAGAACATCAAGTGTTGATGGTCAATAAAACCACTAGTTTCAAGAAAAATGGCAAAGTCAAGGGCAAGGGAAAGAAGGGTAAAACCAAGAAGGATGGCAGAGCAGTTGCTACTCCTGTAAAGAAGCCCAAGCATGGACCCAAGCCAGAAACTGAGTGCTTTCATTGCAAGGGAACTGGTCACTAGAAGCAGAACTGCCCCAAGTACCTGGCTGACAAGAAGGTGGCCAACGACAAACAAGGTATATATGATATACATGTTATTCATGTGTACCTTACTAGCTCTCGTAGTAGTGCCTGGGTATTTGATACCGGTTCGGTTGCTCACATTTGCAACACAAAGCAGGAACTACGGAATAAACGAAGGCTGCCGAAGGATGAAGTGATGATGCGCGTGGGAAATGGTTCCAAGGTTGATGTGATCGCCGTCGGCACACTCTCTCTTCGATTACTATCAGGATTAGTGATGAACCTGAATAATTGATATTTAGTGCCTGCGTTAAGCATGAACATTATATCTGAATCTTGTTTATTGCGAGATGGTTACTCATTTAAATCAGAGAATAAAGGTTGTTCTATTTATATGAGTAATATCTTTTATAGTCATGCACACAATGTTAGGGGTTTATTCATATTGAATCTTGATAGTGATGACACACATGTTCATAACATTGATGCCAAAAGATGTAGAGTTAATAATGATACTACCACTTTCTTGTGGCACTGCTGTTTAGGTCATATTGGTGTAAAACGCATGAGGAAGCTCCATGCTGATGGACTTTTGGAGTCACTTGATTTTGAATCACTTGACACATGTGAACCATGCCTCATGGGCAAGATGACTAAAACGCCGTTCTCTGGTACAATGGAATGGGCGAGTGACATATTGGAAATCATACATACTGATGTGTGCGGTCCAATGAATGTTACAGCGCGTGGTGGATATCGTTATTTTCCCACCTTCACTCATGACTTAAGTAGATATGGGTATATTTACTTAATGAAACACAAGTCTGAAACATTTGAAAAGTTCAAGCAATTTCAGAGTGAAGTTGAGAATCATCGTAACAACAAGATTAAGTTCCTGCGATCTAATCGAGGAGGTGAATATCTGAGTTATGAGTTTGGCAGTCACTTAAGACAGTGTGGAATTGTTTCACAGTTGATACCGCCCGGAACACCACAGCGTAATGGTGTGTCCGAACGTCGTAATCGAACCTTATTAGATATGGTGCGTTCTATGATGTCTCTTGATGATTTGCCACTATCGTTTTGGGGTTATGCATTAGGGACAGCTGCATTCACTTTAAATAGGTCACCATCAAAATCCGTTGAGACGACGCCATATGAACTATGGTTTGGCAAGAAGCCAAAGTTGTCTTTTCTTATAGTTTGGGGATGTGATGCTTATGTCAAAAAGCTTCAGCCTGAAAAGCTGGAACCCAAAGCGGAGAAATGCGTTTTCATAGGATACCCGAAAGAGACAGTCGGGTATACTTTCTATCTCAGATCCGAAGGCAAAGTGTTTGTCGCTAAGAACGGAACATTTCTTGAGAAAGAGTTTCTCTCGAAAGAATTGAGTGGGAGGAAAATAGAGCTTGATGAGGTTATTGAACCTTTACTTCAACCAGAAAGTAGCGCAGCATAGAAAGATGGTTCTGTGGAACCTACGACGGTAGAAGAGGAAGTTAATGATGATGATCATGAAGCTTTGGATCAAGCTGCTATTGAACCTCGTAGGTTGACAAGGCCGCGTACTGCCCCTGAGTGGTACGGCAACCCTGTCTTGGAGGTCATGTTGTTGGACAACAATGAACCTACGAGCTATGGAGGAGCAGCGATAAGCCCGGATTCCAGGAAATGGTTAGAGGCCATGAAATTCGAGATGGGATCCATGTATGAAAACAAAGTATGGACTTTGGAAGTATTACCTAAAGGGCGAAAGGCCATTCAGAACAAATGGATCTTTAAGAAGAAGACAGACGCGGATGGTAATGTCATCATCTATAAAGCTTGACTTGTGTCAAAGGTTTTTTCACAAGTTCAAGGAGTTGACTACGATGAGACTTTCTCACCCGTAGCGATGCTTAAGTCTATCAAAATCATGTTAGCAATAGCTGCTTATTTAGACTGAAATTTGGTAGATGGATGCCAAAACAACGTTCCTCAACAGTTTCCTTGAGGAAGAGTTGCATGATGCAACCCGAAGGTTTTGTCGATCCAGAGAATGCTGACAAAGTTTGCAAACTCCAGCGATCCATATATGGACTGGTGCAAGCATCTCGGAGTTGGAATAAGCGCTTTGATGAGGTGATCAAAGCGCTTGAGTTTATACAATTTTACGAAGAAGCTTGTATTTACAAGAAAGTGAGTGGGAGCTCTATAGAGTTTCTAGTATTATATGTGGATGACATATTACTGATTGGAAACAATATAGAAATGCTGGAAAGTGTGAAGGAATATTTGAACAAGAGTTTTTCAATGAAGGACCTATGAGAAGCTGCTTTCATATTAGGCATTAAGATCTTTAGAGATAGATCGAGACGCTTAATAGCACTTTCACAGAGCACATACCTTGATAAAGTTTTGAAGAAGTTCAAAATGGATCAGTCCAAGAAGGGGTTCGTGCCTGTGTTACAAGGTGTGAAGTTGAGTAAGACTCAATGCCCAGTAACTGCAGGAGATAGAGAAAAGTTGAGTGTCATCCCCTATGCTTCAGCCATAGGCTCTATCATGTATGCAATGCTGTGCACAAGACCCGATGTCAGCCTTGCCATAAGTATGGCCGGAAGGTTTCAAAGTGATCCCGGAATGGAGCACTGGCAAGCGGTCAAGAATATCCTAAGTACCTGAAAATGACTAAGGAAATGTTTCTCGTTTATGGAGGTGATGAAGAGCTCGTCGTAAAGGGTTACGTCGATGCAAGCTTTGACACCGATCTGGACGACTCTAAGTCGCAAATCGGATACGTATTTATTCTTAACAGGGGAGCGGTAAGCTGGTGCAGTTCCAAGCAAAGCGTGGTAGCTGATTCTACGTGCAAAGCGGAATACATCGCAACCTCGGAGGCGGCAAAGGAAGGTGTCTGCATGAAGCAGTTCATGAAAGATCTTGGAGTAGTGCCCAGTGCACTAAATCCAATGAGCCTGTTCTGTGACAACACTGGTGCCATTGCTCTAGCCAAGGAACCAAGGTTTCACAAGGGGGCCAGACATATAAAGCGACGCTTCAACTCCATCCGATATTACATCGAGGAGAAGGATATAAATATTTGCAAAGTGTAGACGGATCTGAATGTTGCAGACCCGTTGACTAAACCTCTTCCAAGAGCTAAACATGATCAACACCAGAACTGCATTTGTGTTCGATTCATTACAATGTAAATCACATAGTGATGTGAGCTAGATTATTGACTCTAGTGCAAGTGGGAGACTGTTGGAAATATGCCCTAGAGGCAATAAATAAAGTGTTTATTTCCTTATTCATGATAATTTTTTATTATCCATGCTAGAATTGTATTACTTGGAAACATGGATACATGTGTGGATACATAGACAAACGCAATGTCCCTAGTATGCCTCTAGTGAACTAGCTCGTTGATCGAAACATGGTTAAGGTTTCCTAGCCATGGACATGAGATGTCATTTGATAACGGGATCACATCATTAGGAGAATGATGTGATGGATAAGACCCAAACTACAAACGTAGCTTAAGATCGTGTTAGTTTATTGCTACCGTTTTCTGCATGTCAAGTATATGTTCCTATGACCATGAGATCATGCAACTCACGGATATCGGAGGAGTGCCTTGTGTGTATCAAATGTCACAATGTAACTGGGTGACTATAAAGGTGCTCTACAGGTGTCTCCGAGGGTGTCTGATGAGTTGGCATGGATCAATACTGGGATTTGTTACTCCGTGTGATGGAGAGGTATCTAAGGGCCCACTCGGTAATACAACATCACAATAAGCCTTGCAAGCAATGTGACTAAGTGTTAGTTACGGGATCTTGTATTACGGAACGAGTAAAGAGACTTGCCAGTAACGAGGTTGAACTAGGTATGGAGATACTGACGATCGAAACTCGGGCAAGTAACATACCGAAGAACAAAGGGAACATCATACGGGATTAATTGAATCCTTGACATAGAGGTTCCACCAATAGAGATCTTCGTAGAATATGTAGGAACCAATGTGGACATCCAGGTCCCGCCATTGGGTATTGACCGTAGAGGTGTCTCGGTCATGTCTACATAGTTCTCGAACCCGCAGGGTTTGCACACTTAAGGTTTGGTGACGTTTCGGTAGTATAGAGTTATGTATGGTGGTGACCGAAGTTTGTTCGGAGTCTCGGATGAGATCCCGGACGTCGCTATGAGCTCCGGAATGGTCCGGAGGTAAAGAGTCATATATAGGAAGTCCTGTTTTGGTTGCCGGAAAAGTTTCGGGCTCATCATTAGTGTACCGGGAGTGCCGGTAGTGTACCGGGAGGTCACCGGGAGGGGTATTTCGACCCAAGAGGCTACATGGGCTGTAGGAGGGTGTAAACCAGCCCTTAGTGGGCTGGTGGAACATCCACAAGAGGCCCATGCGGCTGGAGGAAAAAGGCCTAAGAGAAAAGTGAAAAAAGGCAAAATAGGGTGAATCCTAGTCCTACTAGGATTGGAGGTGGACTCCACCTCTCCCTCTCTCCTTCGGCCGAAGCAAGGAGGCCTTGGCCCTTGTGCCAAGGACTCTCCTCCTCTCCTCTTATATATACTGGAGGTTTTAGGGTTTTTGCACTAGAATTTCAGCCACATGCTACCCGTTCCTCCAATGCATAGTTTCTCCTCTAGATTGGATTTCTGCAGTGCTTAGGCGAAGCCCTGCCGGAATAGCTCCACCACCATCGCCAGAGCACCGTCACGCTGCCGGAGAACTCTTCTTCCTCTCCACTCCTTCTTGATCAAGACGGTGGAGATTGTCATCAAGCTATATGTGTGCTGAACGCGGAGGTGCCGTCCGTTTGGCGCTAGATCGGAAGGATCGTGATCAAGTTCGTGGGACGGATCGTGATCAAGTTCGTGGGACGGATCGTGATCGGATCGTGGGACGAATCATGATTGGATCGCGGGACGGATCGTGATTGGATCGCGGGACGCACGGTGATTTGGATCGCGAAGACGTTCGACTACACCAACCGTGTTTCTTAACGCTTCCCGCTTAGCGATCTACAAGGGTACGTAGATCCACTCTCCCTCTCGTAGATGCTCATCACCATGGATAGATCTACGTGTGCGTAGGAAATTTTTTGTTTCCCATGCAACGTTCCCAACACCTCCTCCTCCTTTCATCTCATTGCTCCCGAGTGAGAGGCCGGGGAACATGCACTGTGTGCATGCACATGCACATCCCTGCACCACACGAACACTATGGGCAGGTTTGGTTGCTCGCATTTGGGCAAACCAAGCCTCATGTGAAGAAAACATGTTGTTTGGTTGTCTGGGCTACACCCACGTTTTGGCCCGCACGGATCTTAAAGTAGTTCGGGGCCTGGCCTGGGAGCTACTGCCGAACCGGCAGTTTCTCCATAGCCACGCCGAGCGTGCCCATGCATGGCTCTTGGCTGCATGTCTCGGTAAGCGCGGGAAACGAACGGGACGTCTCATAACTCCCTCTCCCTCTCCTACGACTGCCTAGTACTCCACTCACACCACTGCCTCTTACTCCCCTCACCGCCATCGCTCTCCTCTCCTTCGATGAGTCGCTCGCGTTGCGCCGTCCGCTGACCCCTATCAACGCCGACCAGAACTACATCCATGAGTGGTGGGTTCCTGGCTTGGCAAACTCCGGGGTGGACCTAATGAGGGCTTTGTGGGCTTCATCTCCACTGTGCACCACCCACCATGTCTGGCCAATGTGTTGGCGGTTGCTTCGGCTCTGCTGCCGTATCCGGTCCTCGTGGTCTTGGGGTCAGTGGCACCGCCGGTGGGGGCGGCGACCTCACCATTTGTTGGAACCCCCTCTGTTGGTAGGGTCCCCCCATCTGAGGGTTTGTTCCATGGACGCTGGCTCCACGACCGTGCGTGTGGCCATGAGCATCGGGATTGACGACTCCTCCTCGACAGCCGTCAGCATTGTCGGCTCCTCCTCTTCACCGACCATCTCCTTCCCATCAGGGCTTTCTCCCTGTCCGCCGTACGCTCGTGCCACACCATTAAGAACCGTAATCCCCTCTCTTCTCGTAGATGGTAGATTAGGGTTTTTATCAGTAGCATGCATTGGATTCGATTCCTTCTTGCGTCTAGTGTTCTTAGGCTGGATAGTAGTGTTCTTGCTTTCATAATTCATATGCATGCTTAGTAGTGTTCATGGGCAGGATAGTAGTGTTCATAGGCAGGATACATTGTTGTGTGTTTCATGTTTCAGCGTAGTGTGTATTGCTTAGTGCTTAGTGTTTGTATATTGTCTTCATGGGCATGGTATATAGCTATTGTGTTTCATGTTCATGCTTAGTGCTCATGCGCAACAATGTGTTCATCATGCTAGTTAGGTGTTGTGTTTGATGTTTAGGGTTCATGATGCTTAGGGTTCATGTGCTAGTTAGCTATATTGGTGAGGTGTTTGATGTGCATGGTTAGAGTTCATGTGGTAGTTAGCTATATTGGTTATGTCTCTTATGTTCATGCTTAGGGTTCATGTGTGACGCCCCCTACTTCGACCGTACGCTAAACATACACGCAATGCGTATGACCAAGATTAGGGACTCACTAATCAATATCACAACACAACTCTAGTCACAATTTAAAGTCATACAGCTTCATATTACAAGCCAGGGGCCTCGAGGGCTCGAATACAAAGCTCGACAAGCACGAGTCAGCGAAAGCAAATAATATCTGAGTACATACATAAGTTAGACAAGTCTTGCCTTAAGAAGGCTAGTACAAACATAACAACGGATCGAATGAGGCGAGGCCTCCTGCCTGGGAACCTCCTATCCTACTACTGGTCGGGGGCCGCCTCCAAGTAGTAGTAGGCTCCTGCGGTGTTGTAGTAGTCGTCTCCGGCATACTCCATCTCCTGGGCTCCATCGTTTGGACGCAGAATCGCAACGAGGGAGAAAGAGAAAGCAAAGCAGTGGTGAGTACTCATCCAAAGTACTCGCAAGACTGACATCAGAACTATGCTAGCTATGCATCATTATCAAGGGGTGGGGTTATATCTGGACTGACTGCAGAAAGCAAGAATAGGGGGGAAGGCCTAGTCCTATCGAAGACTAGCATCTTCAACATCTTGCAGCATGAGAAGAGAGTAGACTGGTATCTCATATATAGCCATATTATTGTAGCAATTTTATCAAGTAACCACGTCCAGAGATTCTTCCTCGACTCCCTGCGAGGAAGCAATCCCGGGGCCACGAAACATTTAAAATAAAGCACAATTTTAGTTGTATAAGGTCAAGGTACAACTCCAAGTCGTCCTATTACCATGGACATGGCTATTCGAATAGATGGTTCTTCCCTGCAGGGGTGCACCGTATTTCCAACACGCTTGAACACCTTCAGCCGGGCACACTTTTCGGGGTAATGCCCGGCCTCGGGATCCAAAACATCGTCGCCCCACCTAGACTCAACGAAGAAGCCAGCCCGCCGGTCTACTCCTAAGCGCACAGGTTCCTGGGCCCACTTGCCCTTGCACTCCTGCACGATGCGAACGCGGCTGGAAGCAGACCTAGTACACTCAGTTCGGGAGCTGGACGTTCCAGCCCAATCCGGCGCGCCCCGCTCCATTGCTGACGTCCGAAGAGCTTCGGCTGATACAACGACGCCGAGCACCCATAACTTCTCCCACGTGAAGGTTTAGTGCGTAAGAAGGTCAACGACCAACTCGGATCAAATACCCAACCCATTATCATTTTAATCAGTGCGGGGCAAGCTCGAACCATATTGCAGGCCTTCGCCCCGCCAATAACACTCGGGTGCTTTACCGGCGCACCCCACCAAGTCTTCGGATGCCTTACGGCGCATCCACCAAATCTTACTCACACGGGTACACTTGTGGCCGCCCCGTCTCAGGGCTGTCGGGAACTCAGGTCCACCTCAACAGGGTGGTACCGCCCGTCCCTTCAGTCCCGCCATGTTAGCCCAGGGCCAAGTCAATAGTAACTGTGTGGATATAATGTCAAGACGGGAACTGAGGAATCACCCTCAAGGGGTCCCCGCTCGATATAACCGCCAAGGTGGACTCTAAAGGAATCACCCTCGAAAGTCCCACACTTGAGGGATTGCATGACAGAAGCATTGTCGGGAATGGGGAAGGAGGAATCACCCTCGATAACCACGACCGACAAGCTACGCTACAGGACTAGCATCAGGAGTACTTCACGAGGTGTCACCCTCGGTACTCGATAGTAGTACTGCAGAGTCATACAATTTAGGGGAGTGCGGTGAGGTGAGTGGCCTGGCTTGTCAGTCAGTTGACCGAGTCTTTGAGTCGTCGAGTCGTTGGGTCGTCGATGAGGAAGCAGAGGCAACTGGGTCTAAGGGGTCACTGGAGATTTACTAACCAACCTATACTAAGCAGTTGGTATGATTGCAGGTATAGTAACAGTTTATCAAAAACAGGCTATGCATCAGAATAGGAGCTAACTAATATAGTAGCAAAAATCTAATGCAAGAATAAGAGGGAAAGGAATAGGCGATATCGGAATGCTCAGGGGGGGGGGTTGCTTGCCTTGCTGCTCTGTGGCAAAGGCCTGATCGTCAGGACCATAGTCGTACTCGGCAGCAGCGTCAGTCTCAGGGTCTACCAGAGAGAAGAGGGGAAAGAAACAATAAATATAAAGCAAACATATGCATCACGATGCATGACATGGAAATATGCAGAGTTAGGTATGCACTAACGCAGTACTACACGTTGCAGACGTAGCGGGAGAATACCTGACGATAATTCCCGGGTCTTTGCATTTTTCGGATAGTTGATCCGGAGGGGAAAGTTCCATGTTCAACATGCTAGGAGCATGTGACATATGAATGAATGGCATATTTGAATTCGTGGGATTTTTCTGATCAACTTTCATACATAAATTATTTTCATCTGAGTTACGGTTTAAAAGATATGATTTTCTAAAGTTTTAATTGTTTTCTGAAATTATTTCAATTAATTAAATTCAACATTATCCAGAACAGTGCAATGCTGATGTCATCATGACATTAGGATGACATCAGCAGCCGACAATGGCTGTTACTATTTGAACCTGACAGTGGGGTCCACATGTCATAGGCACAAGGAGATTCCAGGGTTAATTTTAAATCTAAACAAAGTTAATTAGTGAGGGCCCCACATGTTAGTGAGACATTAGTCTAATTAATTAATTTTCAAATAAACAACTCAGTTTATTAGCTAGCTGACAGGGGGACCCACCTGTCATTGACACAGGGGTGTGGGGTCCCACCAGTCAGTGGCCCTGGCCGCCCAGTCAACTGGGGCCAGGGGCCCCACTGGCAGTGACCCAAGGGTGGACCCCAGGTATGCCACGTCGGAGGTGGCCGGCGTTCGTCGCCGGAGAAGCTTCGGCGAGCACCCGAAACCACGACGGGGGTCGGGTTTCGCGCACAGGGGGCCAAATCGGCCGCCGAAGGGCGCGTTCGAACCGGGGAAGAGAACCGCGTCGATCTGCGGCGGCGGCGCGGCCGGGGGTGGCCCGTAACGACGGCCACGAGCTTGCCGGTGGGCGGTGGCGTTCGGCCGTTTTGCGCGCGTGCGTACTAGGGGCTAAACACCACGGGGATAACGCGAGATGGGATCTACGGGCCGCGCAGAGCCGAATGGCACCGGCGGCCGGACCAAAAGGTTACCGGAACCACGCCGGCGACGAGCTCAAGCAGCGGCGGGTGTTCAGTTGCTCATCGGGGAGGGCCCTAGTGGCAGCTAACGGCGGCGAGAGCGAGGGGGGAAGGAAGTGGAGGCTCACCGGGGGTTGTCGCCGTTCGAAATAGGCCCGGGGAAGGCTTGACGGCGCCAGAAATCGAAGACGGCGAGCGGCGGTGACCTGAGGGGGAAGAAGTGCCATGACGGCGATGCAGGGCCTCCCGAGCTCGAGCTCATGGTCGAGGAGGTCGAGGGGAGTGAGGCGGAGCTTCTAGGTGGCTTAGCTGGGCGCGGGAGGGACCCTGGCCGCGGTTAGCCGGCGGCCATGGCGACGGCGCGCTCGGGCGCAGAGGGGGAGAGAGCGTGGGGGGGGGGGGCAGGTGAGATCTGTAGGGGGGGCGCTAGGGTTTACGGGGAGGAGCAGGTGAGGCCGTGGGGCCGTTCTTATCCCCACGGCCGTCGCCGGTGACCTGGTCGGGCGGGGACGCGCGCGCGTGCGGTCGCCCTGCCGGGTGAGCAGTGGGAAGAAGACGACTGGGGGGGGAAGAGGTAGGCTGGGCCAGCCGGTTTGGTGGGCTGCGGCCTAGAGGGGGAGGGGGGGTTTCTATTTTATTTTCTTTTCCTTTTTTTCTTTTGTTTCTGTTTTCTTTTTCGTTTATTTTTGTCATCACTTGCACTACAAAAAATGTGGGACATGGTTTATAAAACAATATGCACTATTTTGAAAAGCCATGTCAAGTTTGAACATTTTAGTAATTGTTTAATTTCTATAATTGATTTTAAATGATTTTGAAGGCATTTTCAACTCCTGTTTTCAATGGTGGGGCCACATCACACATCAGATGATGTTGTTCTTCTTAGCGTTATTTAATTTGGAACATTCCTCAACTTTGGGACATTTTTGTTTTGCTGTTTGATGATATAATTTTGTCAGTTGAATCTATAGAGCATTAGAAGAGAATTTGAATTGGAAATTTGAAATTCCACCTTGATCATATTCCACTTAGCAAAATAATCAGTGGCAGACCATGCCATTACTGTGGCTTAATTACAATGATCACTGTAGTAGAATTCCGGGGTGTCACAATTCTCCCCTACTAACAAGAATTCTCGTCCCAAGAATTAAGTAGTAGAAGGAAAGAGCCCGGGGTATTCTGCACGAAGATGATCTTCGCGTTCCCAAGTGGCCTCATCTTCAGAATGATTAGCCCACTGCACTTTGAAGAACTTGGTAACCTTCTGGCGAGTCCGACGTTCGGTTTCATCAAGAATGCGGACTGGTTGTTCTTTATAGGAAAGGTCTTGTTGCAGTTCAAGCATATCATGGTCCACTGCTCGGATAGGATCCTTGAAGCAGTGACGAAGCTGTGACACATGGAACACATCATGAACCTGAGAAAGGTTTGGCGGTAATTCCAGTTGATATGCCACTTTTCCATGCCTTTCGAGAATCTTGAAAGGACCAATATATTGAGGGGCCAGCTTGCCCTTGATCCCGAAACGGTGTGTACCTCTCATTGGCGTGACTCGAAGATAAGCCTTTTCGCCAGGTTGATAGATCATATCTTTGTGATAACGGTCATACTGACTTTTCTAAAGAGACTGAGCAGCCTTCAGATTTGCGTGAATAATGCGAACTTGATCTTCGGCATGTTGGACAATATCCGGACCGATAAGTGTACGCTCCCCAGCTTCTGACCAGTTCAGAGGGGTCCGACACCTACGTCCATATAATACCTCAAAAGGAGCCATCTTCAGACTAGCTTTATAGCTATTGTTGTAGGAGAACTCAGCATATGGGAGAGATTCCTCCCATTTCTTGCCAAAGGAAATGACACAAGCCCGAAGCATGTCTTCGAGAATCTGATTGACTCTTTCAACTTGCCCCTGGGATTGAGGGTGAAAAGCGGTGCGAAAGGACAGATGAGTCCCCATAGGTTCCTGGAAACTTGCCCAGAATCTTGAAGTGAATAAACTGCCACGGTCTGAACTAATCACCAATGGGATATCGTGGAGCGAAACAACCCTGGACATGTAAAGATCTGCCAGCTGACTAGCAGTAATAGTTTCCTTGATAGCCAGAAAATGTGCAACTTTGGTCAGTCGGTCAATGACGACAAGAATAGCATCATTACCCTTCTGTGACCTGGGAAAACCAGTGACGAAGTCCATTTCAACATGATCCCATTTCCATTCAGGAATTGAAATCGGTTGCAGAGTTCCAGCAGACTTCTGATGTTCTGCTTTGATACGACGACAAATGTCGCACTCGGAAACATAGCGAGCAATGTCTTGTTTCATATTCGACCACCAGAACCTTTGACGGATGTCTCGGTACATCTTGGTGCTACCCGGATGAATAGACATCGGAGTATCATGAGCTTCTTTCAATATCCTATCAGTCATATTCAAGTTTTCCCTTTTTGTTGGAACGAACAAGCGTCCCTTGAAATACACGGCACCATCATCAGCAACGGTGAAACATGAAGGTTTACCTTTCGATAGATAGAATTTAATCCTTTCAACTTCACTGTCATAGCCCTGCATCCTTTTGATACTACCCATAATATCTGGTTCAACGACCAGGTTACTCAAAGATCCCTGGTTAACAACCCGAAGGTTCATCTTGCGGTTCTCCGGTGGAGGGGGAACGAGATAACCCTGAGGAACAATACGGAGGTTCAGCTTGCGGAATTCTTCTTGAAGAAGAGGATGAACCTTGTGAACCTGAAGGTGATTGCAGTAAGACTTGTGGCTCAACGCATCAGCCATTACATTAGCCTTGCTAGGTGTATAAGAAATTCCCACGTTGTAATCTGCTATGCGCTCCATCCATCTCTGCTGACGGAGATTCAAATCTGGCTGAGTAAACAAGTACTTCAGACTTTGGTGATCGGTGTAGATCTCGCATCGATTACCAACAAGGTATTGCCGCCACTCTTTTAGTGCGTGTATTACTGCAGCAAGTTCAAGGTCATGAACTCGGTAGTTCTCTTCATGAGGACGCAATTGACGAGAGGCATAAGCAACCACCTTGCACTCTTGCATTAGGACACAGCCTATTCCCTGACGCGAAGTGTCACAATAAATTACAAAGTCCTTACGAGTATCCGGAGGAGCAAGCACTGGAGCAGACGTCAATTTGTCTTTAAGTGCCTGAAAGCTCTCCTGACATTTTTCTAGTCCACTCAAACTTAACACCTTTGTGAAGCAGATTGGTTAAAGGCCTTGCAATCTTGGAGAAGTTCTCGACGAATCGACGACAATAGCTGGCGAGTCCGAGGAAACTTCTAACTTGCTTGATATTCTTCGGGGGAGTCCAGTCAAGAATAGCCTGAACTCGTTCAGGGTTGACCGCAATACCATCCTTGGAGATCACATGACCAAGGTAGGTTACTTCGTCCATCCAGAACTCACACTTGGAATACTTGGCATATAAGCTGATGTTCCCCGAAGTCTTTCCAATACAAGGCGAAGGTGTTCAGCATGTTATTCTTTATTTTTGGAAAATACCAGAATATCATCCAGATAAACCACGACGAATTTGTCGAGGTAGTCCATGAAGGTATAATTCATTAAACAGAGAGAAGGTTGCTGGAGCATTGGTTAGACCGAAGGACATGACGGTATACTCGTATGAACCATAACGAGTAACAAATGCGGTCTTCGGAATATCCTCTTCACGAACACGGATCTGATGGTAACCCAACCTTAAGTCGAGTTTAGAGAAGATTGAGGCACCAGCAAGTTGATCATACAAATCATTGATCCGAGGTAGCGGATATTTGTTTTGAATTGTAGCTTGGTTAATTGGCCGATAATCCTGGACCAAACGGTTTGTCCCATCCTTCTTCTTAACAAAGAGAGAAGGTGCTCCCCAAGCAGAGGAACTTGGACGAATAAAACCTAGCCGTAGCGAATTGTCAATTTCTTGCTTAAGTTCAAGCAGTTCATGGGGTGGCATCTTATACGGACGCTTGGCTATAGGAGTGGTACCAGGTAGCAAGTCGATGACAAACTCGACAGCTCTAGCAGGGGGAATCCCTGGGAGTTCTTCCGAAAAAACATCTTGGAAATCCCGGACAACTAGGAACGTTTTCAATCCCCTCAAGGGGTGACTCATTTAATGCATTCATGGCATATAGACGGGCTTCAGCATCCCGAACAAGATGAGCATGGTAGCTGACTATCTCATTTGAAGGATGCAAGAGGTGGACAGTTTTTGTGGCACAAACGACAGCAGCAGTATGTGCTTTTCAGCCAATCCATCCCCAAAATAAGGTCGATCTTGGAGGACTTCAATATAATGGGGGAAGCATGGAATTCTAGCCCTTCAATTTTCGATGGGAACGTCGTGACTAACCATAGAGGTTTGACACTGGCCAGCGGGGGTGTTTACCACTATTGGGGTGTTCATGTCTTCGTATTTAATGCCATGCAAGTATGCGAATTCTTCAGACATAAAAGAATGCGATGCTCCTGTATCAAACAATACAGAAGATGGTACTGAGTTGACGAGAAGGGTACCCATCACAGTAGAAGGCTGGTCTTGTGCTTCATTCAGATCAACATTGTTAACCTGAACACGTCCCTGAGCAGACCTGGCATTGCTGTTGCGAGGCTGGTTGGAAGGCAGTGCAAGTTGATTCTGATTCTGCCTGCATTCTCTAGCACGGTGCCCTGGACGACCACACTTGAAGCATAACCCATCCTCAGGACGAGAAGGGGGAACAGGAGCTCAGTGGTGGCGGAGCAGGGAGCCTAGGCTGCCTCGGTGGTGGAGGCGGGCGAGGTGCAACATAGGATAGGCCTTGGAGCAGGAGCAGGTGCATGATACATGTTCTGGGAAATCCAGATCTTGCGCTTCTGACTTGCTGAGCCCGAAGATGAGCCCATGTCACAGATTGCGCTTGCTGCTGTCCTTGTAGTCCTACAGACCTGTTTCCACCATTATGGACTTGTTCACCAAGGTGGCGAAGTTGTCGAAGTCTTGAACAAGGAGTGCCAGTTTGATATCAGGGTGGAGGCCTTCGCGGAACTTCTCCTGCCTGCGAGCATCCGTTGCAACATCTTCTTCAGCATAGCGAGATAAGTCCAGAAATTCCCGCTGATAAGCATCCACAGTCTTGTTGCCCTGGACGAGATTGCGAAACTCACGCTTCTTCTTGTCCATCATTCCTTGAGGAATATGGCAGAGCATGGAACGCAGCTTGGAATTCCGGCCAGGTGATGATTGTCCCAACAGGCTGCGAGCGTCGGTGGTTGTCCCACCATTGAGCAGCGGGGCCCTTAGAAAGTACGAGGCAAAGGTGACATAGTTAGCCACTGGAGCGCCTGAGGATTCCATCTCATAAGTGATGTCACGGAGCCAGTCATCTGCGTCAAGCGGCTGAGTTGAGCTGCGGTAGATCGCAGGGATGAGGCGAATGAAGTCTTGCAGGGTTATTGGGGCTGGCGGTTGATTCATGTTTGGCCTTGGGAACTGGTCCATAAGCCCTTGCATAAATTGGCGATTCAGTTCAAACTGCTGCATCATACCAACCATGTATTTAGGTGGCGGTGGGTGGTCATCCGCACCACGACCACGACCAGCTGGCCTAACCATTCTGTCGAAACGATTAACAGTGGTATTTTAGCATTGGGCATTGCAAAGACAATGAGTTAACTAAGAAGAAAATTTCTCAATTGAAGGAAGTGCAACAGATACGACATGACAGTTCGAATTTAACATGCAGATCCAAACATAGGTCTATTACAAACCATAAGTCTGTTACAACATAGACGATAGGTCCGACATGTAATTAACCTAAACAACTAGGCGATACGCAGGCACGCGGTAGAGGGATACAACAACGACCATAGCAAAAAGCTATGTCAACGTCGGGGACAATGATAGAAGTCGGGGAACTGTTGATGACCCTGAATGCTGAACCTGGTGGCAGGGTTCTGCATCCCGTGCAGACTCTGATGTATTCGTTGCATACTGAGCGGGAGTGTAGGTCCACATTCCGGATAACGACCTCGAACCTTCGGGCCACTCAAGACCTTGGAGGAAAAGTAGTCCTGAGGCGGGTACAAGATGTTCTCCGGATGTATCCCCGCGGTGACTGCTGGCAATAGATGCGTCAATGCCCGATAAAGGTGATCACGGGTGGCCCATAACTCGAAGTTAAGAGCCCTGAACAGTGCGATCCAATGCCTCAGTGTACTGAACCAGAACCTGTGGGTCATAATGACGACTCACGTAGGGGGTGCAGACAGCAGTGTAGGATCGGTCGTTACGCTGCCCGGCGAAAGGGGCCAAGACCTCAGTAGTCGGCGGCCATATCAACTCCAGCAAGGGACATACGGAATGTATATGTATGCCGTCTCCTCCAAACAAGAGTTCGCTGCACGGAGTCGAACAATAGCAGCATAAGTAGCATCCTGTACGGCCATCTTGACAGTCACTCCAATGCCACGGAAGGTGTGCAGCTCAGTGATGGAGAGGTCCTGTCGATCCCAGATAACCATCACAGCCTCATACTATTCCTGGTTGAACTCGCGGTAGTCCTCGTAAACAGTGTACTTAGGGTACTAGCGATATCCCAGCTTCTTCAAGAGGCCAACCATAATGGCCGGGAACCCAGGACGTATCCCGTGTGAAGGTCAGAAGAACGATCTGCCTACCGGGACGCATCTGTAACAGGAAGATTTTAAAGGTGTCAAATGACAGTGTGTGTGATATGATCTCAAAGGCAAACAATGGTCGGCGAAAACTAATCTCCGGTGGATGTGATCACGTGAACCTAATGTTAGAGTTACGAAAAATCTTTAACTCGAAGGAGAAGAGAGATCAGAACCCAGAGTATAGACGAGGAGTAAAAGAACCTAATAACACCCAATTGAGATGTGGGCCCGTAAGCCACAACATCAGTGTTAGTAAAAGTCTTTTTAGCACTAGACTCAACTTCGGCCAAGGAGTTGGAAAGGGGGCTACCTACAGGCAGTCGGCTCTGATACCAACTTGTGACGCCCCCTAATTTCGACCGTACGCTAAACATACACGCAAAGCGTACGACCAAGATTAGGGACTCACTAATCAATATCACAACACAACTCTAGCCACAATTTAAAGTCATACAACTTCATATTACAAGCCAGGGGCCTCGAGGGCTCGAATACAAAGCTCGACAAGCACGAGTCAGCGGAAGCAAATAATATCTGAGTACAGACATAAGTTAGACAAGTCTTGCCTTAAGAAGGCTAGTACAAACATAACAATGGATCGGACGAGGCGAGGCCTCCTGCCTGGGAACCTCCTATCCTACTGCTGGTCGGGGGCCGCCTCCACGTAGTAGTAGGCTCCTGCGGTGTTGTAGTAGTCGTCTACGGCATACTCCATCTCCTGGGCTCCATCGTCTGAACGCAGAATCGCAACGAGGGAGAAAGAGAAAGCAAAGCAGCGGTGAGTACTCATCCAAACTACTCGCAAGACTGACATCAGAACTATGCTAGCTATGCATCATTATCAAGGGGTGGGGTTATATCTGGACTGACTGCAGAAAGCAAGAATAGGGGGGAAGGCCTAGTCCTATCGAATACTAGCATCTTCAACATCTTGCAGCATGAGAAGAGAGTAGACTGGTATCTCATATATAGCCATATTATTGTAGCAATTTTATCAAGTAACCACGTCCAGAGATTCTTCCTCGACTCCCTGCGAGGAAGCAATCCCGGGGCCACGAAACATTTAAAGTAAAGCACAATTTTAGTTGTATAAGGTCAAGGTACAACTCCAAGTCGTCCTATTACCGTGGACACGGCTATTCGAATAGATGGTTCTTCCCTGCAGGGGTGCACCGCATTTCCAACACGCTTGAACACCTCCGGCCGGGCACACTTTCCGAGGTAATGCCCGGCCTCGGGATCCAAAACGTCGTCGCCCTACCTAGACTCAACGAAGAGGCCAGCCCGCCGGTCTACTCCTAAGCGCGCAGGTTTGTGGGCCCACTTGCCCTTGCACTCCTGCACGATGCGAATGCGGCCGGAAGCAGACCTAGTACACTCAGTCCGGGAGCTGTACGTTCCAGCCCAATCCGGCGCGCACCGCTGCATCGCTGACGTCCGAAGAGCTTCGGCTGATACAACGATGCTGAGCACCCATAACTTCTCCCACGTGAAGGTTTAGTGCGTAAAAAGGTCAACGACCAACTCAGATCAAATACCCAACCCATTATCATTTTAATCAGTGCGGGGCAAGCTCGAACCATATTGCAGGCCGTCGCCCCACCAATAACACCCGGGTGCCTTACCGGCGCACCCCACCAAGTCTTCGGATGCCTTGCGGCGCATCCACCAAATCTTACTCACACGGGTACCCTTGGGGCCGACCCGTCTCAGGGCTATCGGGAACTCAGGTCCACCTCAACAGGGTGGTACCGCCCATCCCTTCAGTCCCGCCATGTTAGCCCAGGGCCAAGTCAATAGTAAATGTGTGGATATAATGTCAAGACGGGAACTGAGGAATCACCCTCAAGGGGTCCCCGCTCGATATAACCGCCAAGGTGGACTGTAAAGGAATCACCCTCGAAAGTCCCACACTTGAGGGATTGCATGACAAAAGCATTGTCGGGAATGGGGAAGGAGGAATCACCCTCGATAACCACGACCGACAAGCTACGCTACAGGACTAGCATCAGGAGTACTTCACGAGGTGTCACCCTCGGTACTCGATAGTAGTACTGTAGAGTCATACAATTTAGGGGAGTGCGGTGAGGTGAGTGGCCTAGCTTGTCAGTTAGTTGACCGAGTCTTCGAGTCGTCGAGTCGTCAGGTCGTCGAGGAATAAGCAGGGACAATTGGGGCTAAGGGGGTCACTTGGGATTCACTAACCATCCTATACTAAGCAGTTGGTATTATTGTAGGAATATTAGCAGTTCATCAAAAACAGGCTATGCATCAGAATAGGAGCTAACTAAAATTGGCAAAATCTAATGCAAGAATAAGAGAGAGAAGAATGGGTGATATCGGAATGCTCAAGGGGGTTTACTTGCCATGCTGCTTTGTGGCAAAGGCGTGATCGTCAGGACCGTAGTCGTACTCGGCAGCAGCGTCAGTCTCAGGGTCTACCGGAGAGAAGAGGGGGAAGAAACAATAAATATAAAGCAAACATATGCATCACGATGCATGACATGGTAATATGCAGAGCTAGGTATGCACTAACGCAGTACCACACGTTGCAGACGTAGCGGGAGAATACCTGACGATAATTCCTGGGTCTTTGCATTTTTCGGACCGTTGATCCGGAGGGGAAAGTTCCATGTTGAACATGTAGGAGCATGTGACATATGAATGAATGGCATATTTGAATTCGTGGGATTTTTCTGATCAACTTTCATACATAAATTATTTTCATCCGAGTTACGATTTAAAAGATATGATTTTCTAAAGTTTTAATAGTTTTCTGAAATTATTTCAATTAAATAAATTCAACATTATCCCGAACAGTGCAATGCTGATGTCATCATGACATCAGGATGATATCAGCAGCCGACAGTGGCTATTACTATTTGAACCTGACAGTGGGGTCCACATGTCATAGGCACAAGGAGATTCCAGGGTTAATTTTAAATCTAAACAGAGTTAATTAGTGAGGGCCCCACATGTCAATGAGACATTAGTCTAATTAATTAATTTTCAAATAAATAACTCGGTTTATTAGCCAACTGATAGGGGGACCCACCTGTCATTGACACAGGGGTGTGGGGTCCCACCAGTCAGTGG